>OU015626.1:13455000-18455000 GCA_907165235.1 Zeuzera pyrina
GACCACTATAGTCTTTCTCGCTTTAACGACCTATGTTTGTCAAGCCGGCCATTGAAGTCTAAAATACTGGATTTAACCATCACGCCCAAAAGAGTCTCTATCTCACGATAGACTCTTTTGGGCGTATATATGTACAAAAACTTTTATATTAATTTTTCACTTGTGAAGTTCAAAAATAGTGAAAAAACTTAAAAGAACTAACGAACAAAGATTTGTTTTTTGCCATAGGTTTGTCAAATGCATTTCTATTTGTAAGCAGTTTTCCTTTATCGGATCTTAACTAAATTTCTTTGAGCCCACCCAGGAGATGTGATCGACAAGTGTTTGTTCGGAAAACGAAATCATTTATGGCTCCAATTATATTGCTTCTGTTTCATATGCATAATCTGTTTCTAGTGTTAGTTACCGTATACAATCCAGTTACCGAGAGCATGTTCGCTATGTCCGAGCACAGATACGTGAACTACCGGGACTCGAAGCTGACGCGGCTGCTGCGCGAGGTGCTGGGCGGGCGCTGCCGCACGGCGATGGTGGCGCACGTGGCGCCGGGCGCCGCCAGCCGGGACACCACGCGCTCCACGCTGCACTACGCGCAGCGCGCCTCCTCCATCACCAACAGGGCGAGTGCCTACCCATTGCGCTTTCTATACTTTCCGCTATGAGTCATTTTCAAAAAAGATGTACCTACATTACACTCGCAATGTTCGTCCTCTCCAAAAAATATAGTAATATATAATATTTTACGTTAGTAACTAATTAATCTGTGGTAATATGAAGAATTTGTTGTCGATGTCATGAGTTTGTTTCGATTTTAACTTTATATATATGTTGGATTTGAAAATGAACATCATATATATGTCGGAGAAGACACGGGCCAATTCGTACTTTTGCAACTCAGCCATGCGAAATAGGTACCTAATCTTACTCCATAAAATACAACGTTAAGATAAAGTTAATGTGCAAACGACAGAAAACTCTTCATAACAATTATTACGTAGGTAATTGGAAATTTAGTAATGGCAAACGATCCGTCGGAGAAATGATATTGCACCGGCCGCCGTAGTCTATTAGACTCTTAGCGCCGGCCCCGACGTTCCGTTATCACTTCCAAACCGGAAGATGTGCTTTGCCATAGTATAGTCAAATGAGAGCCTTTATTATTTCCACCGACATATAATTGAACCTGGAAATCCAAACCCTCATTACTTAGATTCTACTTATATTATAGACGATAGCAGAAAGAAAATGAAGAGTCCTATTTACTTTTTGTAACATCCAACAATGTAACAATTTTGTAAAATCCCAGTAATGCTCTCGACAGTAAATACTTTGACTGACACCAATTTCGTAGAAATATTATAAAATTTAGTTTAGTGTGTATCAAGTTCGCTACAGTTATATTAAAAAAAGTTATTTATTGAAAAACTTTGAAGTTATATCAAGCAAAATCGCATTTACATACTGGTCCACTTTTATAGTATTTTGTGTTACGCTTGTGTGTAACGACAAAATATATATTTGACTTATTTTAAACGCAATTTTAGTTCTTTTGAGACTGGCGATACTGTACACTTCTACAAACTTAACAAATGACAGAGCACCCATATTAATTTATCGACATTTCGGCTTCGACCTGCTTATCTGAATTTTTGTAGGCAAATAAATTCCTGTATGTAACGTTCATTTAAAAGGTAAGGTAAAGGTAACTTAGTAATGGATAAAATCAAAAACTACTCAACCGGTTTCAAAAATTCTTTCGCCTATAGAAAGCTACATTAAATCAGGGAGTAACGAGGAATGTATTTTATATTCAAAAAAATATCTACACGTGCGAAGTCGGGGCGCGTCGCTAGTCCTTTATAACCTTATTATTAAATTACTAAACTATATTTATAATCTATATTTGTAACTTTATAAATAACTCCAAACTCTGTGTCTCAGCCTCAGCAGTAACGATAAGGCAAATCAGGCGGGTTATTCACAAACGTCGGAAACTCAACTTTCCGTATCCGACAGGAAACTTTTCGATGATTTTGTCTATACGTGATTCACAAATTGGAAATCGCATTATGTTTATATTATATATATATCATATTACATATAATCGTATTTACAAATCCAAGCCGTCGGATTAAATTTATGCTTTTCGACGATTGGCCTTTCCGCTACGGAAAGTTTCCGACGTTTGTGAATAATCCCCCTGATAAGTTGATTGTCCTGTACATACGACAAACATTTATTATAAGATAAGCTTATATTAGATTTTATGTCTCACATCGTAGTACGGGGCAGAAGTTTTAAAGTTTAAAGTTTCGTCATTGCTATATTATGTTTGTTTGTGCGTACGTCGCAACCGATTTTTTGCAACCACTTTTACACCTTTTTGTCGCCTTTTTGCTACAGTGGCATAAATTGGTAACCGAAAACCAGGAATGAGCAAAAATTAAATAATGGTTATTATATTGGACCCTTTTTAATTTAGTTACACTTCAGTTTTATACGAAATTGCTGCAGACACCGTCATTAATACATGTCTGACACATTCTTGGCTTGTTTTCTAATCACAAATGGGCGTAATTTTGGTCACGCACCAGACTAATAAGCAATGACAGGTAAAAAATAATCTAATCACTCTTGCCTTGAAAAAAATAAATAACACTTCAAATCTTCGTCAAGGTAAGGGGCGGGCAAGTAACGTGGTTATTGCAAAAGAGCAATATCGTCATCAAGTCGATTTTCAGATGGGATGCAAAGAGTATGTAGCACGAGGTAAAGGGATCGACAAGAAGCAAGGAAGCAATCCACTCGTCCATCAGTGTCCATCCAGTCCATCATCATTGAAAGTGAATAAACGATGAAAAATCGTTTAAAAACCATAATATACGTTTATAAACTACTCTCATATTTGTAATAATAGGTAGGTTACTACATATTATAAGCAATCTTCACGATGCATGGCTCCTCCACGGCTTTTGCTTCCAGACTGCCTTCTTAGGGTCAGGCTATTGCTTTGTCGGCAGCGATGGAACCTTTTAGATGATATATTTCGTGATAGAGGCATGTTGATCGGTCTGTAACCAACTCTTAGCCCAATAGGCTGACCTACCCAAAGTTTAAGTTTACTACCTAAAATAGAAAAAACCGTTTATTTTGAATTATTGATTTAATTACAGGTAGAACGTGAACTAGTGGAGACACCAATGCATTTATCGCAGTATCGAACGGTTATTACTGAATTAAGAGAAGAAATAGCGCGACTTAAAATGAAAATGAAAGATGATCGT
Organism: Zeuzera pyrina; assembly: GCA_907165235.1. Lineage (NCBI taxonomy): Eukaryota > Metazoa > Arthropoda > Insecta > Lepidoptera > Cossidae > Zeuzera > Zeuzera pyrina. Next base: position 13,458,285 of record OU015626.1, read on the forward strand.
ACGAAGTACGTTTGATTGTATAATCCTTGAAAATGTTTATACAAATTTTATTATAAAAATATCAGGATTTATTTTAACATTCGTCTTTTTTATATTCAGCATTAGAACAAAGGAGGAGGAACTACAGATTGAGGAAGAAGTACGTAAAGAAGAATCAGCAGAAAACGCAGCGCATTTGAAGTCGTTGCGAGAAGCGATCGTGTCTACATTCAAACAACAAATGCGTCTACGCCGAAGACTTATGGAACTTGACAGTCATTTGCTCGGCTTGGCGTTGGACGCAGAGAGACAGCACGCTGCGATATCTCACTGGGAGGCCAGGTTCAACCGCCTCTATAAGCCTATCAATATGTCTGGTTCGAGATTAAGCACACAACAAAGTTACAGGTGAAAACTTCACCGAATTAAGGTTTTCATTGAAGACGTGACTGTGTGTTTATATTAGTTCATAATATTATGTCTATGTCGAGTTTAAATCTATAATTACTTATCCGTACATTATAGTGAACAAATGATGGCATTATTAAAGTAGATACAAATAAACAAAATCACTTCACAGTCTTTTTTCATGCACGTAACTAGTGTCTGCAACTCTACTTCTGATGGTGCTATAAGCACAGATACCTACCAATAACTACAATAAATACAATACCTACTGTTATTTTTATGTAGTTATTTATTAATAATGGATTTACTCCGCCATAAAATAAAAAGTTGCCTAGGCGTTGCTAATGGCATTATGTATACATGCTATACTGAATATTTTATATTTTATTTAGATATTACCGTAGAATTACTTACTACTATTTACGACGACTTCCGTTGTGCAACGGCTTAGCGCGTCAGAAAGTAAACGGAGGTTGCGAGTTCGATTCCCGTCCCGAGTCTGGGTGTTTATGTATAATATGTATATATTTACAAAAGAAAAGTATATAAGTAGTATATCAGTTGTCTAGTACCCATAACACAAGCGCTATGCAGCTTACTTTGGGACTAGATGGCGCTGTGTGAAATGTCTGAGTATATTATTAATATTATTATTATTACTGAACTAGATAGTTCAGTAAATAGTAGTAAGTCAATACTTAGGTATATATTGACTCTTTATTAACTAGGGTTGAACTTATTCAGTAGGTACCTAACTCTAAAGTAAACATTAAGCTTCGTCGTATTTGTGTGCAATACACTATCTAAATCATTATCTAAATAGTCTTCGTTACATATTAATCTTTATCTAGAATTTTAACTATTGCAAATTGAAGCCACATTGTGTTTGATAGCATTTATTTCGCAAAAAATATTTTGTGAATTGATTCCTATTAAAAACTGTTCGACATTTAAAACTTGAATTTGTAGATGCTTTCGCGATTTAATATCTAACATATAAAATAATTATTTTTGCAACAATATTTATTTATTAGCTATTTCTTTTTCTTCCAATTACCTATCTAGAATTATCAATTAAGTTAGATTCATTCGTGGGATCTCTCTGTCACTTTTTACGTAACTACAGCGAAGTCAAAAGAAGCGTATTTAGTTATCTACTTTATTTCTTATGTCTTTGATTGACTAAGCGCCACAGGGAACGTAATCTACATCGAAAATACAGTTTTCAGTTAAGGTGATATCAGGTAGTTCACTCGAAAGAACATTTACTCGAGCGACGGTTTATTTTCATTTCATTTTACGTTCATCCATCGCAGACAGAATAACTTAGAAAAGAACATTCACTCGTTGTTTTCTTCCACTATTTGTTATCTCACTGTGTTCATATTTAATTTTTCGTTCATTACGAGCGTAAGTAAATGATGTCGAATGCCGAAATCCGATATGGGATGAGATCGGTTCACTAATTACTTAACTTAAGTAAAGATACTAAGTAAAAGACAAAAATGAACGAAAAGTGAAGTCTGATATTACCTACTTTGACTATGCTTTCGATGTCATCTCGAAGGAGTAGATAGAATACAGAATAATATTTGAAATATACATGGTATGTGAAATTTTTAGACTCACCGAAAAGCAAACGCTTAATTACAGACAGGTTAATTTTTTCAAGCTAAACTTCAACGAGTCAACTTGTTAACGACCGAAGTTATCAACGATCCAACAATGCGTGCTTGTTTCATTTTTTTTAAGCGATAGAGTACGGTAATAACTAATTAATCTGTGGTAGGCGAATTTACTTAGTTGACTAGTTCTTTGCATCAGCGCTAACCTTACACCTTTAGTGCAGCTGTGTCGCTATTGTCCAGAGGCAGAGAATATGCAAAAAAGAAATTCGACTCCCGCCTCACGAGTAACCGAATTGCCTATTCTCGGCCGAATACGTAGGATTGTTTCGTTGGCTGTAAGATGCAAAGAACATCTCGTTTAAGTATATATTTAGTATATATAATAATAAAAAACAATGCATACGGATAAGTATTTAATTTCTTGTATTTATGTTGAAGAATAAAAATTCTGGTTTGGAATAACTAAAACTAATTAGGCAATTAAGGTCATCAAAATACGTTCGTTTATGTGATTTTGAAATTTTTGGATTTGTGACGATGTGACGAACGGATTAAAGACAAACGGAAGCGTTCGCAAGTTTGCGTCGCGTGCGACCTCAACGGGCGCTACAATAATATCCATATTCACGCCAAATATTACCGTTGTGTGCGTGGCCCGGCGCGTGCGTATTAGCGCGCACACATACAAATCGTGTAGGCTAGTTTTCTTTGAAGACATCCTACCATTATTTTTATACTGTGACAGGGGCGGCACGGGTTTGTCGGGTGCGTCGGGTGCCAGTAGCGAGCGCGCCGAGGCGGAAGTGGCCGTGGAGCAGGCGTGGGGCGAGCTGGCCGCCGTGGAGCGCGAGCAGGAGACGGCGCGCTCGGAGCGAGACCGCGTCGAGCGGCAGCTGGAGCAGGTGCGCCTGCGCGGCGCACAACTCGAGCAGGTATATTCCCACCGCGCGCGGTTCTCCGACGGTCGACTGGTATTCGTGTATTCATTGCTCGAGATCAAATGATCGATGCTTCCATTAATCGATCACAGATCGCCATCCCTAGGAATGTCGTTCCAACAAATTGGAAGGTGTGTAGGGCAATAAACATATCGGCGTGCTCCTTTCCCACTCGCTGACGTCAGCAGGCCACGCCCACCGTATGATCGTTCGTTACTTAATTATAATCACAGAGTACATTATATATAGGGAAATAGAGATATCAGTCGAAATTCTCCATTCTTTAGATTGATTGACAAATCTAAGCTACTAACAATCATTTTATCGTTGTATTTGTCTTTTGTTTTAGGTAATTCAACAATTGATTAATGTGAGAAAAATTGTCGGTCAAATCCTCTCTTGTACATTCATTAGACCAGTTTCATTGCAGTCTATATAAGTACTGGAATAGCAACTAAGCTTTTTAAATTTATCTTACACTTTTTACTGTGTACGGGCGGAAACAGTAGGATCGCCACAAAAGAAGAAAAGTAATAATGCTATTTAGTAAATCTTGTCTCAAACTGTCAAGTAATCTTTAAACATACAAAAAAACTAAGTACTTAAAAATGTTAATACTTGATTGATAACAATGAATAATAATGTGAAATTGAATAATAATGAAATAATAATAACGATAAATTAAAATTCAATGATTATAGTCAAGGGGGTTTTTCCACAAACTTCGGAAACTTTCCGTGGCGGAAAGGCCGATCGTCGATAAGCATAAATTCAATCCGACGGCTTGGAATTGCGAATACGACTATATGTAATATATATATAATATAAATATAATATGATTTCGGATTTGTGAATCGCGTATAGACAAAATCATCAAAAAGTTTTCTGTCGGATACAGAAAGTAGAGTTTCTGACGTTTGTGAATAACCCGCCTGATTTGAATTTCGAATGTTAAACGAGCTCTACATACAACGTAACGTCGAATGAAACTAAGGCTAATGACGAAAAAGTTCAATACTTGACATAAAACTAATGGTGACATCGAAACTATACTAGACTAACGAAGGCTAAAAATTCAAAGGAAAAATGTTTGTAGGGAGTGAAATGAGGCTGGTTATAACGCAGGAGCTGCCGGCACGCATCAGCAGCGGGGCGGAGCGCGAGGTGCTGGCACTGGTGTGCCGCGTGCACGAGCTGGAGGCGGACAAGCTGGCGCTGCAGGGCGAGCGTGCCGCGCGCGCGCACGAGCTGCGCCGCCGAGACCTGGCGCTGCAGCGCCGCGACGCGCAGCGCCGCCTCTCCGACGAGATCATCACCCGCCAGCGCCGCGCGCTCGACGGTGCGTGAGCGACAGCGCTTCTTCTTCTTTTTTCGAACTGGCAACTCGTTTCATATCGCACTTGCGATAAAATAGAGTTACAAGGGACTTCTTGACAGGAACGGGAGAAGTTAAGTTGTCATTTTATTTAGATTTCCTATTTTTTACATTTTTGGGAGTTTTAAAGTACAAAGGTACTTTGAGTATATTGTGTTTTAAAGTTCTGTATAAGTGAAAAGAATGGAGTAGGTCTTAACAAACATGCGTAGCTGAAGTTCTCGCGCTATTCCAAAAAGTCATTTTTAACTTCAGTAAAGACTACTGTCACTTCAATGGAGGAGTATTACGATAACAATTATTAAATACAATACGTGACATTGGCAAATGCGCTAATCTGTGCACCATGCGATAAAGAAAGAAAAAAATAAAAATAGAGTTACAATTTTAAATTGTTAAATTTTCAAGAAAGTTGAAATTGTTTATTAATCTTATACCCGTAATGATTGTTTTATTACATATAAGTTATATGTATTTACAATTTAGTGGTATATACAGCAAATCAACAGGTAATAATGAAAAAAACCTTAATAAGCATTACGCAGTGTCTAGTCGTCCGCTAAACGGATGATTAAAAATAAATTAATCGTCCGATAATCGGAATATAAATAAAATAAAACATCTAAAAACACGGAAAATTTTCGCTTTTATTTCGCTTCACGGGAACCTTTATTTTCGCTTGACGTACCGGTCGAGTTGGATCGGATGTGATCTCAAATCAACTGTTTCAGCAAGCTTCACTCCGTGTCCAAGGCAGATGTTATTTCATCCTACCATCGATATTTGTAAATAATTATTAGGGTTCCTACACACAACACACACAGGGTCCACAGACTTAACCGGAAGTGAAAATCGAGGTTTTGTCATTTGAATCACAGGATTCCTCGCTGTTGATAAATTGTATCTGTTTTCTCGATTGAATTTTTTGTCTCTTAATTTCAATTACTTCACGCATGACTCTTGAATAAAAGTGGCGATCGGTGGATAGGACTTGTGGGCGATGAAATTCTATCCAATGATTCGTATCTGATTACAGAAGATATTAATTTTCCGTTTTTTTAGATATTTTATAATGCAAAGCGAAAGTTTAAAAGTTAATGATTAAGATAAAGTTAATCGTCCTACTAGCGGACGACTAGCGGATCATTTACGGTTAAAGCTAGTCGTCCGAGAATTTTAGAGTAAAACGTGCGTCGCCCCACTCCTCTGCTTGATAAAAAAATATAAAGAAGCGCTGAACAACCTTAAAATGATATAAATTAAAAAAAATCTGAAAAAAAGAATTTAAAATTCCCATTATTCCTAAAAATGCAAATCTCTGTTTTAAAAGAGGTTTCTTTGATATTTTTTTTTGTGTTACAAAACTTAACTAATCGTGTATAGCAACTGTCAAAATAAAGTTAATGAGATGAAGAATCAGGTTACCAAATATCACTATCATACGTTGTGTAGTCACATACAAAAATTGAGATCCCTACCTACCCTCAAAATTTCCATTGCGTCTCCTTACCATACGGCGTGGGATTTTAAAATTTTTTCAATTTTGTTTTCTTTTTTATTTTAATCTTTTTAGATATACGTTAAGTATATATCTTCATCTCACTGCCATTATAAATGTCAAATTGTTTTTTTTTCTAATAAAAAGCCCTCAATCGCCGACTATCCTGGCTGCTGCGCCCCCTACTGCTCTACAGCCGCAAAACATGTTTAAGAATCTCCTCTGCGAACACTATTCTTTATATGATAGAAGTCATTCTCGCTGAATATTAGTCATAAGCAATCCAAGCACAAAATACAATACAGGAAATACCTGCAAGTCAGAACAGACGGTGTTGCCAGTCGCTACAATGAACAAGATGTCATTATTATACATTCATTTAAAGAAAGGGGGTTCTCCGATTTCGTCACAGTATAGGTGATAAAAAATTCCGTGCTCATTTAAATCGGTTCAAATCGTAGGTGCGACAAAAATATGAAATGGTTCAAATATTTACAAGATGATTATTATTATTTATTGTGAAATTTTGCCGCCCCCTAAAGGTGCCATCCGGGGCGGGCCGTCCCTGCCGCCCCCATTATATGAAATTCCGATAGATAATTCACTTACTATAGCCTCTGCTAACTGAGTTGAACCCGCATGGTAGACCATAAACCATCATACGTCAACCTGGATCAGTTCTAGACCTTTATCTACTTAGAACTAGACTTAGAACTTGTCTTTGTGAGAGTGTACAAAGTTCACTTTTCTAAAGTTTTCTGGTATTATACGAGGATATGACCATGGTTATCAGGGTATATTATCATGGTTATCAGGTTTTAGTTTAAAATTGAACCATGTCCAAAATTAACAATTACATACAACTTTGGTTGCACTAAGCAAAACAAGCATATGTAGCTTAAAGAGCAGCAAGTGAAAATGAATTCATTTTAAAATTGATTTTCTTTGTAGAATTGGGTGTCAGTGTACCTCCAGAGCTAGCACAACTGTATGAATTATACCAACAGGAGATACATGCATCCACTTATACTGAGAGTAATGATATATACACACCTTACCGGCTGCCGCCTATTTCTACCAGGTATAGTAGTGATACTATTACGTCACTTTATTTCAATTCATTTAGAAAGATTTAGTAGAGATGTTTCGATATCGTATTTCTGTATTGAGTGTTTAAAATTATTAACGTTAAATTATTATTATTATTCAATATGGTATAAAATTTTAGCATGTCAGATATAGCGTGGTCAGAGAGTTCAAGCGGTTCAGGGCGCGGTTCTAGTTCGGGCTCTGGTGGTACGCTTGGTTTTGATAACCGCCTGCCGCGGCTGGCTCCTACGCCCAAACCCAGGACACGCTACAGGTAAAAATAATATTAATTGATCGTTGCACCAGGTACAGTGTTTTATTATTGCGCGAATGTTAGTATGGACCCCGAACTTATTGGGAATTCGAATCACTAGCGACGGCGACGTGCATAATTTAAGTATAATACTTTTCCTTACTGAGGAAAAAATGAATGAAAATAAAAATCTTAAACTTTCTCTCTTAGTCAGTATTGACTTGTCTTGAATTCGAAGTCAGTAACTGATTCAATGTACATATGTCATCAAAAAGTTGAACCAGCCTATACCTGCCATTTTATGTTCATTCCACGTAGCTGAAAGCTTTGAATTATAAGCAATGGCTGCTCTTATAAATTGCCGTTGAACGGTTTTATCGCCACGATTTTACCGTCACGCTTTAATAGGAAAGCAAAATGTATGCAGTTGTATTAAAACAATTTCCGTCGATGATAATGTCCTGCCGTGGAGGACGTTATTGCGGACGGTAAAATCGTGACGATAATATTGTTCAACGGTAAATTATAAAAGTGCCGAATTCTTCTATTATCTAATCAATTAGCTCTATTTATTAATTTAATGCAGGAAGGTATTGCTTTGTGAATCATTTTAGAGAGAAATAATTATGAAATTAATAGTTGGAAGAAAACTTTCTTTCAGCCAGCCACATTAAATATTGTCTTATTTATCACTTGGAGAAAACTCAAAGTAATAGTATACACACATACATTGCCATAAATATTGTTACATGGAAAACATCGTTTTTTTTCTATTAAATAAAATGTTTATTACTACAGCGTGCGTTAGTTTATAATAATATACTCAGACACCTCACACAGCGCCATCTAGTCCCAAAGTAAGCAGCACAGTGCTTGTGTTATGGTACCAGACAACCGATACACTACTTATACACTTTTCCCCTGCAAATAAATACATATTATACACAAACACCCAGACTCGGGGCGGGAATCGAATCCGCAACCCCCGTTTACTTTCCGACGCGTTTAGCCGTTGCGCCACGGAGGTCGTCATATATTAATATAATAGCATTTTACAAATATGAAGCTCATTCAAAATAATCTCCATTGGTCTTAATAAAATACTTTAAACATTGCGGCCAGTTAACAATTGCAACACACATTTTTTCCATGGGAAAATTCGCCATAGCCAATCTTATGGAATATTTTATGGATTTCAAATTATCATGGCGTTTAGAGCATGCCATACTCTCTAAAAGAGATCATAAATCGGAATTCAAATGGATTATGATCGGGACTATATGACGGCCAGTCTTCAGCTCTGATGAAGTCAGAAACGTTCCTTCTCAGCCACACTTGTGTGATTCGAGCTTTATAACCAGGTGCTGAGTCTTACTGAAAGGACAATTCTTGGTTATGGAACATGGTGTTGTTAAGAGGCTTAACTACCTTCTCAAGAATCGTATCTTGATAAACCTGGACCGATGTTTTGATAGTTTTTTCATAAAAATATGGCTCAGTCACTCCTTGATAGCTAACACTCCATCAAACCATACACTCGGTCATTCTGCTTATCAAAATGTTGCTCGATAGTAAAAAATTTCTCGTCAGTAAAATACATTTTTCTGTGACCTGCCTTTGCGTACTACCGAAGAAGTTGTTTTCATTTTACCACCCTATTCATTTTTTAATTATCGGATAATTCATGACCAGTGCGTCTCTTATAAGCTGCAAATCTTAAGTCATCTTTTAAAATATGCGGCATGGTTCTGGGTGCTATATTAATTTCCCTAGATAAAATCTTTTGCTTTCGGACAGGATTTCTTCGGATTATTTCCTTCACTGCTTAGATCGCCTTTTTGTACGAATACTACGTGGACGGCCATATCTTTTTTGGTCACAAACAGAGAATATTTCAGTATACCTATCAATAGCCCGGTACACATTCACGGTACACAAACATTCGGCTAATACCAAGCGGATGGAGTTTCAAATATTGCATTTGGCTCCATACCTACTTTGTGTAATGCTATCACATCAATTCGGTTCTCTTAATTACCGCGCTCCATTTGAATAGGTATCATAAGAATATTTAACAAAGATTGGCGCGAAAATGAGAAAACACTATGAATATTCTTATGAGAATGACCGGTTCCAAATTCAAATGTAATATTATTGTTTTTTTTATTGTAACACTATTTGTGGCCAGACTGCGTGTGTGTATATATGATAAACCTTGCATTTCCTTCGAACGATGTAGTATAATTTATGTAGATACTTATTTTCCACTTGGTTAATTAGCGCATAGATGTTGAGTTCGAATTTTACAGAGCGTGTAAGTACTCGCGTGTAAGTAAATGGTGCCAGATTTAACTATTGTGGATTTGACTAAAAAAATACCTATGTTATCGAGTTTACTTGAATAAAAATATCTTGAATTTCACTTTGAATTTATATTAAATCGCTTTTATTTCTTTTTAATTTTTATATTTAAGCCAAGCGAGTGCCACAACATTGAAGCGCTACTCGAGCGACGACAGCTTAGTGATGGTGGCTCCTCGTGCTGGGGATGGGGCACCATAAACAAGTTCACATCGTGTTTGATTTCCATGTCGTGACATTAGCAATCACCGAAGTTATGAAAAAGAGTTAGACGAGTTAGTAGTACTTCTTGTTGTAAGTGAGAAGTGACGGTATGTGAGAAGTGATATCTAAAAGGTTTTTAATCACATTTATTGATGTCGATAAAGTAAGAAATATGACTGTGCATAAATCGTTTCCTTCAATACCATTATCGAATGTGAGAGAATAATGAGTAAAATCGAATAAGCGTGGAAAATCGTGCCTAATTCAGTCCTTGGCTAAACGTTACATTAACTACTGCTTCTCGTTTTGACATTTGATAACAGATATTGTTAACTAGTTCTTGGGAGCCAAAATTATGCTATTGTAGCTGATGTTTTCGGTATTAATCAAATTGCAAAAACAAAGTTTGATTTTATGAAATCTTTTCTACAGCGTACAACAAAAAAGCGTTCTGACGGTTAGGTTAGAAGTCTAAGGCGATATCCAACTGTAGCGAAGCGATCGCCTTAGAATTCGATGTTAGGTTTATTTTGTAACTATTCGAAAATGTTCTATCAAAAAACAAATTCTGTCACTAATACCTCAATAACACGTAAGCAGTAGTTATTGTAACGTGTTTCCCAATACTTGGTCACTGACACCGTATGACTAAAAGTAGATTAGGTACTTTGTAAAAATTTTTTGTGTCACATTGGGGTCATATTCATATCTGTTTTGAAATGTTCACGTAATTCATTCACTTCAGTATTTTAAACCATATAGAGCTTATCGACAAAATGAAGAGCTTTATTGTGTTTATTTATTTCATTATCCGTCTGTAAGTAAATATTGTTTGTGACGTAGAATGTAGGTAATTAGATAATGTAAATATAGTAAATATAAAGTAATTTTATAGTTGATAGTAACGTCGGTACTTTTAGTATCTTCTAAGTGATATTGAAATTGACTATTGTCAAACGATTGAAAGCACTTGGTTTATTGGTTGTTATGAGATGGAATATTTGTGAATGTTTTATTCTGTGACATCTTTATTATAACGTGTATTGTGTAATGAGTATCTTACTTATTTTATAGCGCTTACAATGTTTTGTTTAATAAATGTGATTCGTGTAATCGATATCGTTGGTTGATTTCTAATTAGGTACCTACCTCTATTAGCTTGAATGAAGACAAAAAACGAATTAATGAGTATACACTTCATTGCATGACGTTTGCACGTCATTACATTGTGATTAGTTTCACGACTAGCGAACGCTTTAAATTAAAAGAGCCATCACTGAAAAAATTGAATTGAATTAAATTAAAAGACAGCTATGTATGTATTATTTTATTGAGATTATTTACAAACTTTATTTTTAGCACCTAAATTCTTATAAAAAAGAATCACTAGTCTTGATCTAATTCTAAGTTCACTAACTACTTATTTACATTGCGACACGAAATATAAGTAAAGTATAAGTACTTAATTGACTTTATGTAATCATTACGACAATCCTACTATCCTACTATAATATTATAAACGCGAAAGTTTGTGAGGAAGGATGTATGCTTGTTTGTTAGTCTTTCACGCAAAAACTACTCAATTGAATTGAATGAAACTTTGCAATAATATAGCTCATACATCAGAATAACACATAGCCTATAATTTATAAAGATATTTGAACTTCGAGCGAAAGAAGCTAGTAGTATATAATTTTATCAAAAGTGCCTACCTACATAATGACAGTTAAACAATATTGTAGTACAGTTTATTTGAACTTAAAAAAAGGACAGATCAGCTGCTAACTTGCTTTTTAAAATATGAAAATATAGTATGGTATATATTTTTAACAAGCAAGAATTAACATTAATCTACAAACATTCAGTGTAAGTACTTCAATCAACCTAAATACAGAGCTACTTTACATAATAGATGTAGGTTAAATCTAAAAATAAAATAGACAAATGATTTTATTTAATTAGACGGTTAAGATGAATAGGTGTTTATGTTTAGGTATACTCTAGTACTATGACAACGTCCCAACGTGTTTGCGTATGTAACAAACAAAAGGCTTTTTGACAGCTTTTTAAACTAGATTTTTCTTAAACTGACTGTAAGATAGATTTATTAATCATGAACGCCATTTGCTAAAATTTCTATTTAAAATTCATTAAAAATTTAGAAGCAATGGGCTTTTAAACTCAGTGCTAATCAATAAAAAATATGAGAAAAGTAGTAATGGATTTTGTATTTCAATGAGTATTGCGAACAGAATCTATAACGGTCATTCCTAGCCTAGGGTTATGATTCCAAGAGGATATGACGTCACAGTCTGATACTGTCATATTCCTCTAACGTTACCGCACTACTGGAGTTTAAAAGGTAATAACTCCTATATATTAGTTCTCTATTTATTTATAATTTTTAATTATTTCAGTTTAATGACAAGAACAGTCAACTACCCCATTGGCCCGGCATGCTTCTCTACTCTGGTGGAGAAAACATTCTTACGTATCTTATGGGCATAGTTCACGTTATAGGATCTATGTTAAGCTGACTAGCTGGTCACAAATCACAACAAGCGCGAGTGGTGGCTATTATAAAAAAACCGGCTAAGTGCGTGTGTCGGATCATGTACAGTGAAAAGTTCCCGTAATCGGGATGCACAATATTTATGTGATCGACAGTAAAAGTAAATCGAAAATAAAATAAGTTTGTATTTCATAGTGTTTCTCGATGACACTGTGAAAAACAAAATTATATTTGCCGTCGCTGAGCGTGTAACCGAAAATACCCTATGTCTCAAGAACTACACAACATATCTCATTCCAACCAAATTTCTTTATAAGTTCTCTTAAATTCTTTTTAAAATTTTCCGTCCTAAAGTTTAAAACTAAGGGTTGGGACACAGTTTTTTCTGCTTTAGTAGCGCATATCTCAGCAACTATTGAGTTAAATAAAAAAATAACTTTGAAACCTCTACGTAATTTTTTTTGAGCTATCCTTTCAATTACATAATATGCGAGTGTGCAATTACAGAGTGCCACACCTAATTTTATTTTGTCATCACTATACACCACTGTATAGCAGTTCATAGAATACACCTATCTACCAAATTTCATCTATGTAGTGACAATAGTCTTCGAGTAAAATGATTACGACATACGGACACGCAGGCGGACAGATGAACAAGACGAAATTATAAGGATTCTGCTTTTTTTACTACGGAACCCTAATCAATGGAGCATATATGCGACAAGTTAATTTTATTATTAGAAACAATAACTTCATTTTTCTCCAAACCGTTAGGCGTGAGGCTGTCGGGTAAAAATAAAAATATAATAGGTACATAGTTTTCAATATAGTCTGGCTTCAACAAAGTGCCGCTAGGTGGAGACCATATCAGTAATAAATGCCAAAAACAAAAAAGTCTAAAGTGATGAATGTAGCTTTGTTTCAAGTATACGGAGCTTTCTACTGGATAAAGTACTTATTAGTACTCTTTACTGTTCCAATATTGTTTACTTAGACTTCCTTATTAGCCCAGTAAAAATACGATTTCAAAAAAGATTCGTAATAAAACGTTAAAAAAGAAATATGAGCAATTGGTATTTTAGGATATTACAATGTTTGTTAAAGCGCAGTTTTTTTTAGTTTTAAACGAGTTTTTTAAAACTGTTTATAAATATCGGATGGTTTGATGCGTACTTATATCAAAGAGAAAAACTATTTTTACAAACAAAATAATATTTAATTTCTTTTGAATTTACTTTTTTTTATAATTTTTAAGAATTAAAGTACATTTATTTATTTAATTTGGAACGCTTCCATGGATGTATTTGTTTTAGGTGGATTCAGTGAATATTTATTAACATCTGATTCGATCTTTCAATTAAAGCAATAAAGTAACTAATATATATTTTTTGCATTTCGTCATATTATATTATGTAAGTATAACAATATCGTAATTATACTGGGCTATATTAAAATATTGCCATTTCGTTCATCATAAAGTCACCTATATACATACCTACGTAAAGTATAATGCATAATAGTTGTCTCAGAAGTTTTATAATAATTAAAAATGCATGATAAATATGTGTACCTACCTAATAAGAATAGAATAATAATAAGCTAATTTAAAATGTAATTAATCTCAGTGAAAAATCCTAGGTATAAGAATTTTAGTAATATAAAATAAGATGTTTTTGTTCTGATAAATTGGCAAGGATCGCAAACAAGTTTCTTTGGATATAAAATATGGCTACAATCATTCAATTTCGTCGAATAACAAATGCATCGGACACATCAATAACTTTGAATACAGTACAATAGTTCAAACAAATGACCATTTTTGTTTGCTATGACTAATTTATTAATGCTGTGACGAACAACGTTTATAGGAACTTGGGTATTCTTTATATGAACTCATGCACATAATACCGCAAAGTTATCACGGTTAATGTAATAAGACTCACAACAACACCTAAGGTACCTACTCAATAAAGTAAAATGATGTTATGGGGCAAACCAGTCAAGGATAAAGTAATAGCTATCTGGAGAAATACCGCAATATAGAAAACCTTCATAAAGTTCGGTAATTTTTTGTATGTATTTCTGTTATGGTTCATTCATTGATTGTACGAGTCCACTGTAAATACCTTACTATCCTCCTATTATTACCCAGCATGCATTCTGTGAATCCTAACACTGTGACACACTCAGTGTATCGATTACATGTCTTTAGATTTTCAATAACTAAAACGCTCATTACTATATGTACATTATAGACAATAGACAAAAGTCCAATAAACAATATTAAAGAATATGAACATAAGTGGAAACAGCAGCCGTGACCGCTTGTCAATCCACGTGGCGATCTCCTGAGGAGTCATCTGTGTCCAAGTGTGGTGCTTCGGTGGTTCGTCGGAGCCTTCGCTTCCGTTTCCTTGCCGATGACCGACCCCTGTCATGAGGTCGTCGTAGCTTTGAGTAGTAATCGTCGGCAGATTCATAGTCGATGGGAAACTCTGAAATAATAATTGAGAAATAAATTTATTAGTCGGAATAGGTAAATAAAACTTCGAAAAAGACTGAAATGAGGTAAGATTTCGTCTTTAGTTTCTGTTTTATAAAAAGTTCTATGCAAAATCGTTAAAATGGTTTTTAAATTTAAATCTAGGTCGGAGGCTCCCAAACTTTATAAGCTAGTTAGCTCTGTAAGCTGATTTTCAGTTTCAAGTTCTAACACATTACACCTAAATCACAAATAAATTAAGCTTTTCACTCGTTTAAACTTGAGAGTGCTGTAAGAGATTCTGTAGGTACATAATAATATTAAAAAGAATTTTAATGCAAAAATTAAAACACCAAGTTAACTTATTTAAATATACTTTGTCCTTTAATTTTTACATAATATGAAGTTTACTTAATACATAATATGAAATTTATCTACACATTGAAGTTGATATTTATTTTTAATTTGTTACTTAATGATATACCATTTCAAAATACTAATAGATAACTGGAGTGAAATATGTGCGTGATGTGTAATAACCAATGATTATTTATTCAACAATTATTACAGTTATTTATGTTATAAAACTCCTCCTATAGTAAATATACCGCGGTATACGGAAATAAATCGAGATAATATTATATAAAGAATTTGTAATCCGCGAAATGGAAAAAACGTGACCATTGACGTCACAAGATTGATAGGTCTTACACTGCATAAGTATATTGTAAACAAAATGGGAGAAAATTAAGTTTTTTGGGTGCTAATTTAAATTTTTATCAAAACATGAATGAAGTTATGTTTACATAATTTATTACGTGATTCAGAGTATGTAAAAATATATTTTTAACATGTTTGGCTTACAAAAAGATAAAAATATAAATAAAGATAAAACAAAGAATGTACTCACATGTACAGTGAGGTAATTGTTATAGGCAGGTCCAGCTGGATCTGAACTTGTTTCCCGTTGTAGTGAAGAACAAGAACGCGACTTTGTCAGTTGTGGACCGGATTCTTGGAGTTCTTTTTGTAACTCCTTACGAGCAAGTCTTGGAGTCAGTGTACTTTTCAGGATATATTTACTATTCACTTTCTTCAAACTAACTACTTTCCTGTAAATAGAATATAAATATGTTAGCTCTACTGTATATCAGTCAGTCCATGTTGTAAAGGAATATTGTCGATAATAATAAGTTTTAAGTACCTAATTTTATATCTAATAGTTTTTAATTTTTAAATATTAACGTTAAGATTTATTAATTTTAAATAAATATATTTTGTCAATAAAAATTATAAATTGATCACTTCTCTAAAAATCCTGTATTCACAAAAAGATTTCTGGTTTTATCAAATTATTGATTTGTTGAATCTAAGTTGTCTATAGCTATCTTTCAGGTCACTATTTAGTTATTCGATTTTAGGGTTCCGTATAAAGAATCGATGAAATTAATGACATGAAATTCTTTGTCTGTCTGTTCATTTCATAGGTACACAAAGTTAACATAGGAGATCGATCCCTATTTTATTCATTGAGCAACTATGAGTAGGCATACACTCTGGGTTCACACTGTGGTTTCAAGAGGAGTTATTGACTTCGAACATTCGTGCGAGTTTGACAGGATTGGAACGTTTGGCGTCAGCAAAGGCGTCAGCGATGCTGTGTATACGAACAAGAACGAAATTACCGAACCTTACTTACCAACCTATTATAGCCCTAAGTCTAGAGAACCTCCAGCTAGTTTCTAGCTAGTTTTGAGGTATAGAAACGAATAGGTACAGCATGATTTTTTTACAAGAATCTCATAATCATTTTGGGAGACCACAAAAATTTACAAAACTCCAATTTCAAAAATATAAGTTGTGTTCTAACTTATTATACCTACGTCGAATTTTTTCAATTATTTAAACATATTTGTGAGCTCTGTTTTTTGTGATTTTGCAAACTACTGCTCCAGAAATTTAAAAATCCGAAATTAACAGACAATTAACTTCTACATACCACTTATCACTATGATCAGCAATGATTACGTAACATACATATATAGTAACATTCATATACATAACATATACATATATATAACATATACATATAATACATTAAATGTTTATGTTCTGGCAAGAGTGAATAACTGAATATACGTACTTTCTTCGCCAAATAGTATTGACGAAGGCGAACTCGACCAATGCAGAGAATATGAAACCTATGCAACCCAGGAACCATATTTCGCTAGCTTTAATGTAGGAAACCTTGGGCAGAGTCTTTGCTTGTGAAGACGCTAAAGTGATGAATGATAACATCGTACTTGTACCTGAAATTAGAATAATTACAAAATTCTGAGTAAAAACAATATTGGATAGATTTTCAAACTAAGCTAGGTATAATCATACAATTCACGTTTTAACGTAATAATAAATGATTATGCTAGATTGGGTTTACTTTTGTGTTTACTGGCTTCGACGAACACAATTTTGTGTTTGAAAAAATTCCCGTCAGTCTAATAGTGAGATTTGTTTAGTGAGATATACAAGGTTATTTCGAAAGGATGGGTAAATACGAAAGGGTATTAAACTACTAATGACAACGAAAAACTTGCGTTCTATAACTTCAACAGTTTTAGGGCCGGTATTTCAATAATACCTTATCTTGAATTGACCAAGAATTGAAGATAAGTTCGCCTTACATATATTTCAATCAGGGCCGGATTTAGAAGAGGGCAACCGGGGCGACAGCCCCGGGGCCTCCACAAAAGAGGGGCCCCCACAATAGAGACTTCGGAAAAAAAAATCTTTCAAATTCCGACTAGTAAACGCTAGTAAACATCTTTCTCTTTGATATTTTTTTTCGCGGTTTTACCTTTACCTACAGTACTTTGTGCAAAGATGATTATATTGTTCTTAAATATTAACAGAAATCATTGATCTCTCAAAAATGAATCTTTTCAAAAATGAAGATTATAAAAAAATAGGCTTCGAACCACGATGGTACAAAACCGTCTATCAAAACTTTCTCTCCTGAGCATTGAAAGCGATTTACTTCGGGAACTGGATTTCAACGAACTCATCAACGATTTTTCGGCGAAAAACGCTCGGAAGGTTCCGTTCTTTAACACTAAAATTTAATTTCAGATAATTCTTGTTTCCGATAATATTTATATATGCTTGTTAAATACTAAAAGAATCTACTTGGTTTCACAATAAATTATTTATTGAAAAACTCGACTGAAAAAAATTGGTCATTTTATTTGGAAAATAATTTGGGGCCAGGGGGCCTCCACTCCTTTGTTGCCCCAAGGCCTCCAGACCTCTAAATCCGGCCCTGATTTCAATGAAGGATTATAGTTATGCGGCACATAAAGTCCACCCTAACTAGTCATAATCTAAGCGGACGATTTCTGTTACTTAGTTGCGATCTGAAATCGGCGTGTGACTAACTTAAAAAAAGGTGCTTCATGGTTATCCGTAATTTTATTTATTGACTTGTTTTTGACCCACAAATGAGCGACAGGTTGTGGTATAACTTTTTTTTTCATTTTTGTCCTTAAGGGCCGGTATTTCAAATATACCTTATCTTGAATTGATCAAGGATTGAAGATGTTCGCCTTACATGTATTTCAATGTAGGATTATAGTTATGCGGCACATAAAGTCCACCCTAACTAGTCATAATCTAAGCGGAGGATTTCTGTCACTTGCGTGCGACTAACATAAAAAAAGGTGCTTCATGGTTATTCCGTAATTTTATTTTTTGACTTGTTTTTGACCCACAAATGAGCGACAGGTTGTGGTATATCTTATTTTTTTCATTTTTGTCCTTAAGTAAACAAAACTGGTGACTTCAACATTTATAACATAGTTATGTTGGATGTCTCTAGTTAGAGATGAGCTAATTCGCAAATGATTGATTGAGTTGTCATACTTATTAATTATTAGTAAAACAAACATTTTTAGAAATTTTGTCCGTTTGTGTGTTGCGCTTCAATAAAAATCACCAAGAATTAAAGAAACAATAAACGTGATAATAAGTGTAAAAATTTGTACTTTTATTAAACACTTAAAAATAATTGGCGGACCGTCCTCTCTGACTACCACGTTAGGGATACAGCGTGAAGATATGTATGTATGCACTTGTACTTATAATAAAAAATAAAAGATTGGGTATTATTGTTCGCACATCGCAAACAATAATATTTTTATGTTATTGTTCTGTTTTACACTTCTAATGAATCGTGTCACTCCCTTTGAACTGATTTATGTTTCTAACTTGATCTAGGAACATACCTTTAGGTAACACTACAAATTAAAAACAAAACGCATAACAAATAATCTAATTTTTCAATGCTGAATAATATTAGTGTTATATGTGCACATATTTCATAGTTTCGTGTATATAACAGAAAAACATTGTCATTTTAGCGAAATTTTGGTTAGTGTCTTGTTTGCTTACATTAAAGTCAAATATGAAAAAAATATAATAGGATCTAATTGAATAATATTAAAAATTACTTGGCAATAAATACAAAGATAATATATAGAAAAAGCATAAACAGTAAAAAAATTTTATTGTTAGATGTGGAGAACAAGGGGCGTACAGCAACATTTTATTAGAGAAAGTCACAGGAGAAAGTTTAGTAAAACATTTTTGAGAATTGGGGAACAATAAAAAAATATTCAATCCTTGTTTGGCAGTTTGACGCTGAATGTCAAACGTCTTTGCTGAATTCGATGTGAACTAGCACATTTTGTTTGTTATGTTGCAACATTGCGATTTATCTCAGATTAGTTAAGGTGAGGAAGATCCGGATTGAAATACACTTCTGTTCCTCGAAAGTGAGACTTAGCTTAAATGTAGAACTTAATCTAACTAGTAAGATAAGATAACATTGAAATACCGGGCCTTAGTTCAACACCTCAAAATTAAAAAAAGAAATAAAGGATGAGGCAACCCTAATATCAGCGTTTTTACGTCCTAGCAAACCTTTGGAATATAGGCACAAAGATAGGGTTGTACTTTTATTTTCCTTTTAAATGAAAGTTTTTTTTGTATGCCAAACAAAATAAATGTATCCCATAATTATTATATCCACAATATAACAATCGACAGTGGCACGTTGAAACCCCGGCGGATTTATACTCCCTTTCACAATAACTTTGTTTAAAGAACTATATCAGATCTCACGAAGAATGAAGATAAACTCATCTCCGTGCCATTCCTATCCTTGAACCACTGTGCAACGAATGTTACTAAAATATTATTTGTAGCTACTAATACCCTTCTGATTTAATCTACTTTTGACCGTAATTCACCTAAACACAGACAATATATATGTGTAGATATTTTTAAAACTAGGTAACTACAAATTATATTCTGCAAATAATTGCTATATATAGTATAGTAACAGACATGTGATCCAGTGCAGATTCATGTCACATATGAAATATTAGGACTGTAAAATTATAAATTAATTACAAAATCATAGATCTTATGTATCCTATTTATTTCATTTTTGTTCTTGATGTAAACAAATGTGGCGACTATGACATCTACATACAACATAACTAGAGATGGGCTAGTTCGCAAATGATTGACTCAGTTGTCATACTTATTCATAGTTATAATTAAAACAAGCATTTTTAGAATTTTTGTCCGTTTGAATGTTTGTGCTGCAATAAAAACCACATTGAATTAAAACGTCATGATAAGTGTAACAATTTGTAGTTTTAAAAAACACTTAAAATGAAAGCACACATCGATTGCACATCGCAAACAATAATATTCTTCTGTTTTTATTTTGTCTTACATTTAGAATGAATTGTGTCATTCACATGTTAGAGTGAACCTGAATGAACTGATTTATGTTCTTAAAACTAGGATTTATGACATTAATTATTGACGAATAACCAAAATTTTTTCAATGCTGTACTATATTGGATAATATTTAGTTAGTTATTTGTGAATTCATTCAATTTCATAGTTTCCTGCTGTTATTAAAGTGCTACGTGTAATACGTCGGACCAGCGAACGGTGAAAACTAAGCGAAATTTTGTTTGTTTCTTGATTGTTTACATTAAAGTCAAAAAAGAAAAAAATAGGATACAGGTAAATAACTTCAGACGCCGCGTCCGAACAGCAACGGTGAGGTAAATCGATAAACTGACTGGCCTGTACAGACGACACAAATTATTATCAGATAAGCTGATCGTTTTCGTTAGAAAACAGCACCCATACATTTTCATTTTATTTAATTTTATTTGCCTCACTTCGCAGTACGGTACAGACTGTCTGGAGTTATAAAGCCTATTATACATGAAATGATAGGTCTGTAAAATTTTAGAGGCCTGTGAGATATAGGTTAGGACAATAGATCTAGGACTCTCGAAATATTTTTCCTATAAACGTCAATTATGGCTATATATTATTATCAAATTTTTAAACTTCAGATCCGGTAGCCTTGGAGCTAAGGGCGAAATGGTCAAGTTGAATACGAGAATACAATTTGTCTTCTTTTTAATTCTCATATTAATATTTAAAATTGTAACTGGTGCAAATAATCTTATGTATGTTATTTTCGGTCAGTGATGTCATCGAGATGTTTTACTTTGCCGAATAACCAAAGTTTCAATGTCGCATAATTTCAGAGAAAATTCATAGTGATAGACGAACAAACACATGGGCGCATGCGTGAGTGATCCGACAAAGGTTCCACTGTGTTCGTTTCGACGCACGGAACTTTGATATTAGGTATAGCAATACTACGATCTATAAACATTTGATTATACAAGTATTTAACACAGACATACCCAACGTAATCCTAGGCGCCGATGCATCAGCTTGTAACCAAAAGGTAACCCATGACATAGCAACTATCATCATGGATGGAATGAAATAATCCATGAGGTAGTAACCAACTTCGCGGCCTAGTTTAAAGGTAAATTTGAGTGCGCTGTAGTTTCCTGCTGCGATAAAAATAGATATTATCATTTTAGTGATTCTCTATTGAATGCACAAAACACCAAAACAAATAAAACTTTGCAGCCAGGATAACATGACGATGTAATCCTTATAACTGACAGACACATATAAATGTAGCCAATTGTGTAACCAACAGTCAAGATAAGAACAGGATGTTATGTATAATATGGATAGTTGTAAGAATTAGGCTATTTTTTGATAGCCACACAAGATTTCGAAAATAAATTGAAAACATATATTGTATATTTATAGTTGGTATAATAGCAAACATAGCACCTTTTACACAATACGAATACAAATATAAGAGACATTTACATCTACCTCCTCCCATGCGCATATTTACAATGTCCCCTCGTACGACTGACTCGTTCGTCCAGAAATCTATCAGCGAATATTCAGTGAGATGCAGTTCAGAAGACAGGCGAACAGGGTTGTCCTTCTCCCACATTAGCCGCAAATTCGAGGCGTTGTATTTCCCTAGGAAAAATAATAAGTTTATACTAAATTATCCAATAAATAAAATGTAATAGCAGAAAATATTAGAATGAGCTTCGAATGTGCGGACTTAAGATGTAGCTATTCTTAAATTTTTCATGACACATTGGAATACATACATATTTATATTACTTAAAAATAGTAAAGAGGAAATTATTGTAAGGAAACTCGTCCGTCGAGCAACTAACGAAAAATAAATCGTGCCGTCGGGGGAATTCGAGCATGACAAGACGGACAGAAACAAAATTATGAATCATTGATTACAATTTTAAAAACCCTGTAATAAAAGCATTAATAAATAATGTACTCATAATAATAATCTTTAGAAATCAAACCGACTGTATCGCCCTAAAAACATAAACACTAGGTATGCTTTTATTATGAATGTTATAGTATATTATATGTGCGAACTAAAGGAATGTCCAGTACCTAATATTCAATGTCCAAAGGCCCAACATATATTCTATTGATTGGAAATGGGCATTTGTTCATCCCGATTTGTATGTTGGCGCTACTCTGTTGTCAAATGACGTTCAGCAATGAGTCATACTCATAGATTTTAAACTGATAGATACCTATTTATGTTCAGTTTAAAGGATATTAGGCTAATGTTAGGCAATTAGGTCTCAAGCTAATTCACAAAAGATCGTTCTTATATCTAGATATCTAGCCGAGAATCGAATCCAGTGTACTTTGTTTGTTACTTACAACTTTCAAGATTCATGGAGCATGTTTGTTCGTCAAATGGAAATTTCTGTAGGTTCATCCAACAATACAGCACAGCCTGCATGCGGCGGCTGAACAGCACTTCTCCGTCAGGTGCTATTGATATTAGCACATCCTTACTATCGGTGCCCATCAGGCTTGAGGATTGTTCATTTGACATATACAAGTGCGGTACCCATATACGTTGCCTTAAATCACTCTCTCCGATAATCCTTGTTCGTTTGGGCGAGTATAAAACGTAAGCTAGTCTTGGATCAGTCCATCGGAGTTGCAGCAGAAAATGCAATTTGAAATTCTGGAAAAATTCATTACTCGTTATAAACTATATAGTTTTATAACAATTAAGCTGTTACAATAAGTAAGTTCATATAAAACGATAAAAACAAATATGTTTACATGGGTACGTTTTATGTAGTTGCGTCAGTAGGTATAATATTAGTAATTAAGTCAGCAAAGATAAAGTATAATGTCATCTAACAATTTAGGTTCTGTTAATTAACTGTTATTATCTTTCATTTTTATTACGTGCATACATATGTATGTGGATACGTGTGGATCGAGTTATTTTCCTAATGCCACACTTACTCGGAAATGATCAGGCAAGAAATAAAAAAAAAAACCGAGTGGCCTATTTAGTCGCCTCTTACGATAGGTGGGGTATACCGTAGCCTTATTCTCGGGCTCGGGCTACAGGGCTGAAGGTAGTGTCTAAACAAGTCGTACTCAACCTGCGGCCCAGAGGCCGTGTATAGTCCGCTTAGCTTCATCCAATGACTCGGTAAATTAAAAAAAAAATCACATTATTCGCATAAACAAATCATCGCAGGTGTATACTAACTCAAGAATAAATTAGTTATGCAAAAAAATTAAAAAGTTGTTAAAACTTGCGCAAAATTCAATGATTCGTTAGTAAATAGTACAATAAATCTTTATAATATTTTAATCGCTATGTTGTGAACGCTTCATATAGCTGTTATTGAATATGTGGCCAGAGAGAAAAAGGTCGAGTATAACTGGTCTAAACTATTGGCTTCCAAGCGAGATCCAGTGATTGATGACAATATCATATCTTAAATTTTTAATGTCGATCCAAGCCTTCAGTATATATATAATTTATTGATATTTACCAAATCGTGTGCTTCTGCCGGTTGAATGAAGTACACGTAAGCGCTGGCGTGAACATAGACTACGCCTCCAGTTAAGTAAGTTGGAAGCAGCAGCCTGTCGTAGCGGCATTCGTTTGCTAATCGAGACAGAAACTCAGATTGCGTGAAACTGTCACCCTTTTCCAGCGACGGGCATTCTAGCGCTGACCTGAGATAAAAAAAATTACAATATGAAAAGGTTTCAAAAGCGAATTTTGAATTATGAATTCTTATTTCAATACCTAGTACTAATACGTACTAGTAATATAATAGTACTAATAAGTACTAGTAATATAATAGTACTATTATATAAGTACTAGTAACTAGTAATTTTATGATATCTATATACATATTGATAAATAGTTGATTTGGTTCACTCTATAGATAGGTACTATGACCTTTAAAAGTAACCGCATACAATCAAACTGTATAAATTGAAATACTTTTTCATAAAGTAAGACTCTACTACGTTCATAACTTCATAATGTTTTTTTTATTGTGGAAAGCAGAATCATTCGGGAAAGGATTTTCCGTAATCTGTAAAATCTTCATTCAAATTCGGAATATTCAAGCAAATACTTTGTAACATCCATTCTCAAATCTGAATCCACAAACTTCCAGGAACTGCGAGCGTATCGCTTGGGGTCCGTTGGGATCCATGGATACATCTAAGTTTGATGAATATTATAAAGCCACAACGAAATTTAAGCTTTACCATACAAGAATTATTAGACTTCCGTGTATAATTTTGGAGATTTTAGGATTTTGGAGAAAGTGTCGTTCGATACTTTTTAAAACGTTCTAAGTAGGAGGTAATGTGAACATAGTCCATAAAGAGCTCAATCAATCGAGTGGTATTATCTGTGGGTATTATTGTCTACACTACACGTTGACACACAAACTAACATTGATTTAAAAATGTATAACATAAGTACCTACATCATATCATATTATTACTATGAATATCTGAAGCGCAAGCAACAAAGCGCGCAACAACCGTCGAGTTAGCCGGTGAATGGCCGTAATTCATTCTTTTCATGACGATTTCGGTCATACTGCAGTGAGTGTATCACATCAATTATCATACACCGCGACGACTTCATAGTCGACATCATAGTTATGGTACGAGAGGCCAAAACAAAAACTCCAGCCTATGAAGTAACAGGTTGATATGGATTTAAAGTGTTAGTACTTACAGAATTAATGATAGAAATCATTGCCAGCGCGCAACCGATAGCATATTATACTTTTTATATCCTCACTTCCGGTGAATTTTTTGGACTGTTAATGTACCTACCTATAAAGTAACAGCTTAAAATTACTGCCACAAATTAGCATTCATAAAATTATATAAAAAAACGTTGGTGTGCCTCATTTAATCTTACTGCAATGTTTCGGTACACCAACTTTTATTGTCCATTTTTTGGCACGTTCATGTACCTATCTAGTAACAGATCCAAATTAAGACTACATGAAAATTTATATTTATTTTTTTCTATTTCTATTTCTTTTCTCTATAAGAAAATATAGGTGTGCGCGTCTAGTAATAGGCGTAATACGCCTATTACAATTGCCTTGCACACACATCACTTGTTTTCCTGAAAGCAGAGTTCAAAAACTGATATCATACAATTACAGTTGGACCTTATGTGAAGAGAATAGTCAATTATAAAATGACACGTGACAAGCAACTTTTAGAGCTCCGCATTTTCAACATTAAGTTGTAAGTACTATTGATTGGTATAGATAGAATTAAAAACCGGCCAACTGCGAGTCGGACTCTGCGTGCCGAGGGTTCCTTATTCTGTATTTACCAAAAAAATATGTCGGATTCGAGAACAAACTTAAATTTGCAGTTGAAAGACACGTTCTCCCATACTCTCCTGCTGCGGATGTAAGTTTGTACATAAATTTAGTTCACTTTCTCATCTGACTGACTTTTTTTTCTGTCCGGCCAGTTATACGCCTAGTACCAGCTGCTGTGTAACAAGGAGTCCGTATCAACGCGGTAGTAGATTTATTGATGTCAATGAGATTTTTAGTCCAGTTTTGAAAAAATGATTTTAAATTTAAATGAGTTTTGTTTGTTTTTATTACTCATGCGGAATAAACAGTATCTAAATTCTAAACGCACATTTTTGCTGTTGATAAGTAGCTAATTTCTCATTTTAGAATTTGAGTGCGACAAGTTTACTTGTCGCACGCAATTTTTTCTTGGCACACGCAAACTCACGATTTAAAAAAATTATTTAAAATGAATATCTAAAAAAAACAATCGATTTTAGTACCCATTGACATCAGTGTGAAAGATAAAGAAAATCTTGATTTTGAAGTTTTAGATTAATATAATAATAAATAATAATAAAGTATTACTTTCAATAATTTTTCTTTGTACCGAAATTATCTGCGCATTAGTAATAAAAAATAGTATCTGCAACTCGTGCGGTATTGTCGATTGCCCACTCGAGTGCGCGAATAAGCGCACTCGCTTCGCTCGTGCGATCAACTTCCTTCGTGTGGGCATTCGACAACTTACCGCACTTATAGGAGAACCACAATATACTATTATCACAAATTTGTTTTATTTTTTAATTTAACGCAGTTTATGCTATGCTGACTGTTCAGTTGAATATAAAAAAATACAATTTATGTTAGAAATATGATAAATCGATTTTGGTTCGAAATTGGTGATTGTCACAAAACTGGTAGATCTTAACTTCGGACTAAATATTGGATATTCATATATGGTAAATACGGATATAGGCAGACAGATATAGATTGTGGAATTACGTACAGAGAAATTGTGGAATCTCCTGCCACATATGGCGTGGAGGGCCCCTTACTACAGGTTGTGAGGTTATTAACTTATTATATCGAGACCACAAGGCATGTAGAAAAATAGATGGTGACTTGTCGCCTTACTTCGAAGTCAGGCGTCAGACAGGGCTGCGTGATGTCTGGCTGGCTATTCGTGCTTTATTTGGACAGTTGCCTCCAGACATTGAAACGTAATATGAGTGGTATGATATGTAATGGTACAGTGGTAAATTGCCTTTTGTACGCTGACGATGCTGTGTTTATAGCACTATGAGAAGCGGAGTTGCAGACACTAGTTACGTGCATGAAAGAAGACTGCGAAGTGAAAGGATTGAATAGGAATGTGAACAAAACTAAGGTTCTATGTGTTTGAAAGGGAAGATGTACAGACAAAGTGTGAAATATGGGTAAATGCAAAATGTCTAGAGCGAGTGAACGAAATTGTATATCTAGGGAGTGCGTTTTCGAGGGATGTAACATGTGAGTTGGATATGGAGAGCAGCTGGCAATAAAGTGAATGGTGCTCTGTCCGCATTAGTAGGCAACGTGAATAAATCTAACTCAGCCAAAATGGTCATACACAATGCAGTGTTGGTTCCAACTTTATTGTACGGTAGCAAGTTCTGGATATGCCCGAAATCGAGTGAAAGTAAGATAGAAATAAAGATAAAGCACTAGAAATATGATCTCTTAGGAATATGTGCGGTGTCACCCGTGCGGACAAAATAACCAATGAAGAGATACGCGGTATGACAGTATAAAAAGTTACGGTTGTAAAAATGAAGAAAGGAATGCTTAGATGGTTCGGGCACATAGAAAGAATGAGAGATGAAAAGAGAGAGAGAGAGAGATAGACCAAGGCTGACTTATGAAGATCAAATAGCCAGAGTGTTAGCCGATGGAAATGTCAAAAGCACTCGCGTACCTAGGTGAAAATGTATGAGGTGAATGATGAGATTTGAGGAAGCGAAAGAAGTATGTAAGGACCGCGACGGTTGGCACTCCGTCCTCTCTGTCTAGTCCCTTAAGGATACAGCATGAAGATATGTATGTATTTAAGTAGATACAATTTTTCTTGTAGATACATGTTCAAACCAGATGGATAATGATTTTTTTATGAGCTTGTGAGAATCATCGTTGTTTTCCTAAAAGAATAAGTTAGAAATTACAGACTTTACAACATTACAAGGTATTTTTTGAAGTTTTTATCCGTTTAGAAGGTTTTTTTTTGTAAATGTAGTGGCGATTACCCGTATATAATTTTTGCCAAAGGTCTTGTTTGGATTAGACACTGTGCGGTATGCTAAAAATGTTATATAATTTTGGCCAAGTGACGATTCAGTTGAGGACATAAAAACAGACAACACACACATTGAACAAGAACTACACAAATTGTTAGTATTTTACATGAAAATAGATATATTGTGTTAAATACAAATACTTAAAATGCAACACAAAAGGGAGTGAGAGTAAATAAATTAAAGCTGAATTTTGTTTTTAGCAATAAACTTTGAAAGGATTTCAATAAATGGGGTGTCAATATATGTAAGAAGGGAGTTGAAATTCGTGGGCAAAGGAATAAAACGGGGAAGAACGCTATATAGGGAATACTTTAGGTTTGGACAATTGATGAAAATATGGTCAACCGTGCCGTCCTCTAGTCCACACTCACACAAAGAGTGATCTCGAACCCGAATTTTAGACAGAAAGACTGGTGAACTAATATGGCCAAACGACAGTCGGATAATAGTGGAAGTAATGTGTTTGCTAGCAGAACGGACTTTAAAAGACCAAGGTTTGACAGGTACATTTGGTTGAATGTTCTCATATTGCTTGCCTTTGTTAAATCCAGAAAAACCCCAAAATTCATACCAGTTCTTACGAAGCTCTGATTAAGCCATGTTTCTGAGATCCCGAGGAATTGATTTGAAATATATGTGAGAACCTGTTTGAAATGCATCCTTTGCACAAGAATCTGCCATTTCATTACCTGTGATACCAGAATGGCCGGATGTCCAGGCTAGAGTAACCTCTAAGCCTTGAGTATAACATCGGTGAAGAGTTTCTCTTATTTTTAGTGTGATATAAAAATTATCTTTAGCTTGAAAGGGAACCTTATTAATGTCCGGCACTATATGAGTCTGAAAAAATAATAGTTTTATTTAATTTATGAGCTTCGGCGTACGAAACCGGTTCGTATAAAGCGATGGCTTCTCCTGAAAATACTGATGTTGAGGGAGGGCACTTAAAGTTTAAAATAATATTGTATTTAGGGACCCATACAGCGGCACCAACTGAACTATTTTCAGAAAGTTTAGAAGCGTCTGTGAACATAGTAAGCCATCCGTTCCAATTTTTATTTAAAATATAATTAAACATTGCATTTGCATCCCAAGTCTTTATCTATGCCAAAATTAAGAATAATTCTAGGTTGAAAAATGAGAGCATGAAAATCAATTAAAAATAATGGGTTTTTAGAAAGCTGAGCCACAGGGGAGTTATCTAGAAATTTTTTATAGCTTTTGATAAGGCATGGCTTGTCCTTATGAGACCAATAACTGGAAGAAGTTATTAATTGAAATAGATCAAACAATCTAGACAGGAAAGGATGGTGAGAAAACTTTGAACAATTAAAAAGGAAACGATCGTATAGATACTGTCTTCGAAGATGAAGAGGAGGATCGACACATTCTACTTGCAATGCCTTAACCGGTGAAGATTTTATTGCGCCTGTGATAATACGTAGGCATTTGGCTTGTATTCTGTCTAGCTTTCCTAAGGCCATTCTACTACATAGCTCCAAAAGAAAGAATCCGTAATCAAGGTGAGTTCTGATAATGGCATTATATAGCATCTGTTGTGTAAAAGGATGGGAATCCCACCAAACTCTGGATAATGATCTAAGAATATTAATATTTCGCTCACATTTATCGCTAATATAATTTAGATGGAAAATTCCAGATAATTTAGAGTCCAGGTTAATATCTAAAAACTTAACTTTTTCTTAGACTGGGGTAATGTCATCACCAAAAGCAATCCTAACCTCGGGGATCGATCGTTTTCTGCAGAAATCAACCATGTTGCTCTTAGATGGCGACAACGATAGACCATGGTCTGAGAGCCATTCATTCAGGTAGTGCAAAGCACTATTTAACCGGCTAGAAGCGATGGAAATAGATGAGGAGGAAACATAAAGAGCAATATCATCAGCATATTGTAGAACATCACAAAAAGAATCAACGGATTTATCAAGGTCATAAGTGTATAGGCTATACAGAAGAGGGCTCAGGACAGATCCCTGCGGTAAACTCTTCCACACAGTTTTGAGTGGGAGAAGAGCGCTTTGGGTACGGACAGATATAGAGCGAGACGTGAGGATACTGCAGATGACGTTAACCAACCTCACTGGAATACTCAGCTGAAGCATTTTTTGCCTGAGTAACGGAAGATGGACTCTATCATATGCGGAAGTAACATCCAAGAACGCGCCAATGACGTGTTCCCCCCGAGAGAAACCAAGTCGGATGTCAGCAGTTAAGACACTTAAACTATCCATTGTACCCAAACCCTTTCTAAACCCAAACTGGGACTTCTAAAATACATCTCTATTCTCCAATATCCATTCTAATTTATTCTTTATGAGGTGCTCAAGAATAGACATGAAGACAGAGCAATGGGACGATAAGAAGATGATTTAGACGGATCTTTGCCTGGTTTTAAAATAGGGATTACGATATGATTTTTCCAAGAGTCTGGGATTAAATTTGTTTCAAAAATAAAATTGATAATGTTTAAAAATAATGTTTTGGAGGACTTGGGGGATTTCTTAACAAAGGAGTATGGAATGCCATCGATTTCAGGAGAGGACTCACGTAAATGATCTATGGCATATTCCAGTTCCGCAAAAGAGAAGGGATCATCCATACTATCAGAAGAACTAGACAAGCAGGTAAATGACGGGAAACAGTCCTCTGAGGGCACGAAAGGGGGAACAAGTTTACTGATAAACTCATTGAGCCAAGAGGAAGACTCATTGTATGAAATATTGAAATTATCAGAATGAGTGCCACGGAACTTTTTTATATTTTTCCAAACACTAGAAGCTGAAGAGCTCGGAGAAAGTGATTTGCAAAAAGATTGCCAGCCTTGACTTTTTTCTGAGAGAGAAGTACGAGCGCAAGCATGTTTATGATACAAGTAGGACTCCAGGAGGATAGGAGCCCCATGCTGTGTGATGGCAATTGAAATCACCTATAACTATAAGTGGGGCCATTTAAGGAAGATAGAACAGAGTCAACCTCTGAAATAATATTAATATTAGGTTGTGGAATGTGAACAGAAAGGTAGGTGATGTTTTGTGATTTAATAGCAACGGTCTGGAAACTGGATGAATTTGATGGGGGAGGAACTTGGGAATAATTTAGTGAATTTTTAATGAGTATGGCACAACCACCACGTCCATCCTCTCTATCATCACAGAGGCATGAATATCCTGACACCCTAAAACGGGAGCCAGGCTTGAGCCAGGTCTCCACAACAGCAAGAAGAATGGGGTTATATTTTTGAATAAGATGATCAATCTCGTGCTTTTTATTTCGGATGCTCCTAGTATTCCAATGTAAAAGAAGGTGAACTTGGTTCATTAGTATTAATAATAAAGGATAGTGGGCGCAGAATTTCTGAGACATTGTTCGGTAAAACATCACTAAACTTGGAAAGAATATTTACTAAGGTAGAAACCAGAAGTCAGATGAAATTATCGTTAGGAGATGAGTTGTTGGACAGACAGCAGCCGTTTGGCAGAATCGAATTTGGTTGAGAAACAATTGAATTATGGGCTTGAACATCATAGGGTTTACGTCTAGGTTGACGTTCCAGAACCACAGTTTTTCTAAAAGATCTATGAGAAGTGGAGGGATTAGGAGGTTGGGAATACTGTTGGCTATTTGAGAGTGGGAGGGAGCTTAAGGGTGGAGAACTTAATTGTT
Source organism: Zeuzera pyrina (assembly GCA_907165235.1). Taxonomy (NCBI): domain Eukaryota; kingdom Metazoa; phylum Arthropoda; class Insecta; order Lepidoptera; family Cossidae; genus Zeuzera; species Zeuzera pyrina. Next base: position 13,490,155 of record OU015626.1, read on the forward strand.
GGGTTATAGCAGCATCAGCATAAGACATTCGCTTTATTGGAGGGTACCTTTCTGCTGCCTCAGAGTAGGAGATATTATCCTCAGTCATTAGGGTTTTTATTGCTTTTTGTCTTGAGAATTCAGGGCACTTTTTGTTTGTAGCAAAATGACGCATCTGACAAAATAAACAAGTAGCCTCTGTTTCATCAACGGGACAACCATCTCCCGTATGAGGTTGAGCACAACGGTAGCAACGGGATTTTGATCTACACTGAGCTTTAACATGTCCATAACGGCAGCAGTCATAGCATTGGATAATTGGTAATTGGTATACCTCAACATTAATAGTAGTATTAAAACAATAAATTTTAGAAGGTAAGACCTGTCCCTTAAAAGTAATTTCCACTATCTGAGTTGGGACCCACTCTGCAACACCGTCTTTAAAATTTTTCCTATTTAATCTACGTGCTTTTACAACTGTACCACAATTACTATTACTAGGACACTCCAAACCAGAGATTAATTCTTCCATAGACCAGTCTAAGGGAATAAACTTTATAATTCCCATACGAGAGACTTGGAAGCGGGGGATCTTCGCCTCATATTTATTTTCTTTTATCAAGGGATTTTCCAAAAAGTCATTGGCTTGAGTAGCTGTTTTAAATTCAACTATTGCCCTATTGCGGCCTGCCTGCTTAACGCCATTAACTACAATACCATGAACATTGTATTTATGAAGTAATTAAGTAAACTCCAGAATACGGATAGTTGAGCCGGCTGAACGATCGGGTTCTGTGCGTGTAATTTGGACTAGAAATGGACCGGAATCTGATGAGCTACACTTAAACGCATTTTCTACCTCAAAACCTAGATTGACATATATATGTTGTACAGACGAGGATGGGGGAATCTTTTTTTTTTGTTGATTACACATTTCCATCAAGTGGGCAATCAATACGACGTTTTCTAGCCCAGGAATCAGACATTTCTACATCAACGAGAATGTCTTGTGAATGCGATGGGGTCTTCTCATGAGGAGACGGCTCTCCACCCCAGTCAGGCGGATCGTCCTCCCCTGAATTCAACATTTATACGAGAAATAACAATACTTACATAAACCCTCCACCAAAATACACAAAAACACAATTATAGGAACTGAACAGGAATATTGAAAGTAAAAAAGTAAATAACGCCAAATTGCACCTGTGTGTCAACTAAGACAAACCGCAGCAAAAAAATGTTTAGAAGGAATGCACAGACAAGATCAGTAAGATAATTGTTAGCTTCACTACATTCTAATCACGTCAGTTAGTGATCTGTGACAATTTTGTGAGATTTTGGTGGCAAAAGTAGGGTCAAATTACTTTGCCTACGTATTAATGAGGCTGTATAAAAGAATCTGGCGTTAGTCTTTGTGTAGTAGTTATGAAGTAGCAACAAGCGATCGTGTACAGTTTATTTGAATGGAGGTAGTCAGAAATAATTTAATTATACCCTCGGCTATGCGCTGTTAAATAGAAGTAGTCTAGTGCAATTAGTGTTAGTGTATCTTTAGATGTATCCGCGAACGGTCGTTGTTAAAATATAGCCAAAATTAGTGTTCAGTGAGTTATTCAGTATGCAATGAATTATTCAGTAAGGTTTATACGTAACGTTTAAAACTGTAACAAATGATTAGTGAGTTTCATTGTGCATTAAATATACGTATTGATTAGTCTGCTTTTATAATGTTTAGAGAAAGATAATATTTTACAACAAAAGATAATAATATTACTGTTGTTTTCTTCATTCTCGTTAGATAGGTACTGATGAAGTGGTGAGCAATAACATTTAATAAAGAATGTGACTGGCATAGCGGTTTTATTCATTAATTGTCACGATTTGAATATTTTTTTTTATATTAAGAAGTAACTAACCACCGATTTATGTAGAACAGGTACTTATTATCTAAGCATATTTAGTTTTTAGAACTTTTTAACAGACTACAAAAAAAGCAACAGGTTCTTAATCGTCAGAATTTTTTTTCTTACTTACGTTCACCGATTTCTACGCCGTTTGTGCACCGATTTTAATGTTCCTTTTTTATTCGAAAGGCTATAATATGTTCAGGATGGTTCCATAGAAGTTTTGATAAGATTAACGGTTTTTATGTTTTGATGGTCTTTTTATTTAATGTTACGTTACAGAATTGGAAAAAAAATTATATAAAAACACCCTAGATATTTATTTGGGACAGTCACTCAAAAGGGAAAAATAAATAATTTTTTAAGAACATAGTTAAATCAACTTCAAAATAAAAATTATGAAAACCATAAAATAATTATTGTTTACTGAAGTCGGTGTCAAGCCTATCAAATTAGTACTTTCTGTTGTTGTTAATTGGTTTGGCACCAACTTCAATAACTGTCAAATCAGTGTATTGTTTTGAAGTCGCTATCTCAACCACAAGTATTCTATATTATAATCTCAATTAAGCTTTTTAACATTCTATTTTCTTCTATCTCAACAGATAATGTCGTCACGATTATCAAACCCTTTTCAATATGAATACATGTTGAAAATACCTAGCAGATTTTTATTTTTGTCACTTTAATTTTGATGTGAAATATCACACTTACGTCGGATATAATTTATATTTATAAATCGTATCTACTGTCATAGTTATGATAATTTTAGTGAAAGGATAACCTATATACTTCAAAAAGCTTTAAATTTCTTAGTCGCAGCTCGCGGCTTTCATTACGATATGATTTAGGACCGGAAGCTTGAATGAAGCATGAAATCAATGATATTGAATTGGTACTCGTACTATACTAGTCATCAGTGGATGTCTATATAACAATTAGACGTACAAATTAAAGAAACAGTATGTTAATAATTATTTATTGAATCCAATCTTTGTATGGAATGGAATAGATTGTGCATACCTATAATTTAAAATCGTGTGGTGGTGGCCAGGCCTAGTTGACTCCGTATAAATGTTATATTTTTAGTCATATAATTTTTAATACTAGCCGACCCGACGGACATCCTCCTGTCCAAATTTAAACAAAGTTTATCATCGTAAAAATCCCATAGAAAAAAGCACTTTCACATTATCCCGAATTTTCCAATTTTTCGGATAACTCCAATTTTTTTTTCCAATTCCGAACACAACAAAAAAAATTTAGCCAAATCGGTCGAGCCGTTCTCAATTGATGACCTCTCTCATACATGCGCCAATTCATTTTTAATTATATTTGTACAACCAAAGGATCATGTTAGCCGCCGGCTGCAAAAATTCAGTTGAGTGCCACGCACTAGATAGATACAACACAGATGCCTCCCTATTCATTTACGTAAATATGTGCGATTTCGTATCTAAACACATTTTTGATTATTAACAAAATCTTCGTACGTAAATAATAAATAAATCGTGAATATAATCTGTTTTCTTTCGTTATATTTTATTTATTTATTTTATTTATTTATTCTTCATTGTACAAAATTTATATAACAAACGGACTTAATGCATTCTGTACCAGTCAATCTGAGCTTTATTGTGGATGAAATATAATGTGTAAGTAATAGAACTAAACGCATATCGTACATTAAGCGCTATACGTTCACAATGGCAAATCGCAACTGCCGCGCGAGACTGTGACAGGACATCTAAGACAGTCAAAGTAAAACTAACTTTTACACGTAGTCATTCAATGGATTGTTGCCTGCACGTGCGCGCAGTTTGAATTGTAAGTGATTAAAGTATCTAGCACAGGTGCGAACTAGATTGCGCTTCATAGCCGCACTACGAAAGTAGTTATTTATTTGAGCGTTTTTGCAGAGTGAGTCTTCTGTACGTAGTAAGCAGCTACTATTATTAATTCTATGGCAGCGCTCACAAATAGCGTGTACAGGGGGATACGGATTCTCAGCACGGCAAGGCCAGCGAGAAAGCCACTGACGACAATGTTAATATTTGTCGTTCCTGATAACATTACGAAACCATTCGCGGAGATATCAAAGATTTGCTCTTAGATTAAGTGTTAAAGCCGTATACATCCTTATCCAAACTAAAAGTGCTTTGTGGCTCTATCCTAAATAGTAATGGCGCAAATCTACACACGTTCCATGGTCGTTTAACAGTATTTCATATACCTACCTACATATTTACTGCTTGTTTAATTGAGATAATATGTGTTTACCTTTCTTTAGCAAATAGTGCGTTAGTTTGCATACAACTACATAAAAAGCAAAATCATTAATAATTATATATGTACCTACCTACGTAGACTACGATTGGAACAATATCATTGACTGGAACTGAGATATTATTAAATACTTACTTGTATTATGTAGATATTAACTATACAAAATTATCCTGTTAAATCTTGGCAAACGAGATTATTATAATAGAAGTAGGTATAATATAGTGTAGGTACTTACCTACCTAACTAATAAATCCGTTAATGGTGAGACACAAAAAAGTAGTATTATAAGTAAGTAGTTACATAGATACTAATCTACTCTAACAATATCTAAGTAGGAAATAACTTCTTTCTTTTACTTTTTATACAGGGTGTATATGAAAACGGGACAGTTACTTTAATGGATGAAAGGGCATAACTTTAGTATGTAGTTACAAAAAGAATTATCGAATAAAACGTATCCGTTTAAGAGTTGTGACCGTTTTAATTTTCAAGTGTTATCCCCACCATTTCTCGTAAAATTGGGTTGATCGTGTACAGTTACAGATTTAAACTAAACTAAACTGTACTGTGTTTCAGTACTGAAATACAGCCTGAAAACCCCCATTGGGGTATACGCATTATTTTCGAAAATGGTTTTCAGGCTGTATTTTAGTAACGGATGAAATTATTACAAAATAAAAAAATACGTAAGATTTAAAATCTGTAACTGTACACGATCAACCCAATTTTACGAGAAATGGTGGGGATAACACTTAAAAATTAAAACGGTCGTAACTCTTAAACGGATACGTTTTATTCGATAATTCTTTTTGTAACTACATACTAAAGTTATGCCCTTTCATCCATTAAAGTAACTGTCCCGTTTTCATATACATCCTATATAATAATCCTAATAATCAATTGAAATCGTCTTATAACATGTTAGAAATGTTCTTAAAATTATATTGTCATTATGAGGAGTGACCCATGAGAGTAAAATTGTGAATAGCTTAGTACACAATTACAATTACAAAAGTTAGTATATTTAACTACAATTTATTTTAATGAATAATATAATAAACAGTGACGCATTGTCTAGGTGACAATATTAGGATGCAATATTATCTTCATATCTTGTATTATTATCTTGATTATAGTATTTCTCTATTTTCTGCTTTAAGCATATTAAGTCAAATGTAAATAATAATTTATAAAATTATAACTACGTGTAGGTAAATTACACATACAATTAGTCACATTTTTATGAAGTTAGTGGCTGTTTTCAAGATACCGGGTAGGTCGTTGGAATTAGAAGTCATGTGATCGTTATAAGTGTGTAACAAACTAAGCTCTTTATTATACATATTATTACTTTTCAGACTTTAATGAAATATCAACTTATGAAGATCAAATAGCTAGTGAGCCGACGGAAATGTCGAAAGCACTAACATACCTAGCCGAAAATGTGTGAGGAAAATGATGAGATTTGAGGAAGCGAAAGAAGTATGTAAGGATCACGACGCTTGGCGCTCCGTCCTCTCGGACTACCCCGTTAGGGATACGGCGTGAAGATATGTATGTATGTATGGACATCATTTTATTAGAACACGTTTTTACATGTTAGATGCTAAACGAGGTAAATCACAGAGTACACACTAGTTTTTTTCTCTAATCGATATGACAGTGTATAAAAATTATTCATGGTATAACCACAGATATCATAAACAGGGGCGCACTCGCATGTTATACTCTAAAGCAACCATTCCCAAAGTGGGCGATAACGCCCCCTTGTGGGCGCTGCAGGCCTAAAGGGTAAGAGTCCCAGAAAAAAAATGGGGGCGTTGTGTAGAGGCCTGGGGGGTGATTTGTAATTTCATTTAGCTAGGAGGCATCTTAGACAACGACTGCATGAGCTCTCGACTCAGTAGACAAAATAAGTTTGGGAACCAGTGCGTCTAAAGCTAGCGTTATTTTTCAATTTTTACAAAATAATTAATTATTTACCGTAATTATTAGCAGTAAAGTAATTAGTAGTAATAAAGTAAGGTATCAGTGTTTCACGATCTGCTCTGGATGCTGTAGTTGGAAGGAATTCCTTGCATCCCTTAGCGGTACTGAGCAGAGAAACTATCGATAAGATGAGAAACCAAAACCAATCTCTAAGATTATGCTGGATTAAAGCTCACACGGGGATGCAAGGAAACGAAAGGGCCGATGACCTGGCGCAGGATGCGGCACTTTCTAAGAAGACGAGGCCGGATTACGATAAATGCCCTGTCTCGTTCATCAAGCGAGAGGAGTCGATTGGTGAATGGGACAGAAGGTACAGGGAAGAGCAAACAGCCTCCGGTCACGAAAGTGTTTTTTTCGGACACCATCAAAGCTTATCCGGCAGTAAGAAAGATTAGAATGGATCATGTGTTTGATTACGTGTTAGTGCAAGTGCTCACGGGTCATGACGAGTTCGCTGAATACCTGAATCGTTTCAGCAGTAAGGAGAGCCCGGCCAGTCTGACGAAACTTCATACATAAAAACAGGATTGTATGAAACGTGTGCTAACTTTAATGGCGGCTATCTCTGTTTTTCTTAATCTGTCGATTCATAATTATCTTCGTATTTCTTTTCCATCAGTATATTATGTTTATATATTGTAATATTCTGTGATCTGTTAATTTCATTGTTTTATATCTTTGTAGTCATGGATAATTTTAACTTTTTTCAAATATACTGGTACGTATATAATTATTGGATTCACAATTCTGAAAAATGTAATTCAGTGTTCCGTGGTATTGTATTAAAAAAACCGCATTACAATACCCGTGAAATATGTGGTTTAAGAGCTGGCCGGACTAACGATAAAAAACGTTTGTTTATTGCGAAATTTCCCTTAGACGAAGACAGAGTAGTACATATCCTTTATTTTTGTGATATGTATAGTCCCAATACCTTCTTATATGTCATTTAATTTAAGCCTTTCGTAAAATATTGATTTATAAGCAAGTGCAATAGTGCGGTTTATTATCAATACTTACATATATCGATATACATTTTTAATTTTCAATTTTCAATTTATTTAAGAATTATTTATTATTTAAGAAAAAAAAAAATTTATGGTGGAAAAAATATTTTGATATTATATCGAAATATTCTTTACGTCAGTACATTTATGCCGTAATTGCAGTAATTTTTTTAATAAAATGCCAATTTAATAGGTTTAGTGGTTTAGGCTTGATAGCAGAATAAACAAAATCTATTTTACTTTTTTAATATTAGAATTCTTCTAAAATATTTTGTACCCATTATTATTATTACGATATATATTTTTTTTGTTTACAGAATCCATTTTTCTTCATTAATCTTTCATATTAAGGAAAAAAAGTGTGAAAATCTGTGTCAAAATGAAGTAATAACCTGTATTTCATCTTGATGTAATTATTAGTTTTTTTTTGTTTAATTATGTAATCGTATGCTTTTTTCAGCTTAGCAGCTAATATTCTCAGAGATTATATTAAAATAAGAAAGAAACGAAATAAGTTCAAGATGTCAGTTTCTTAAAACGCTTCAATAAAATGTATGTTAAATAAAAATAAAACACTAACTCTTAAGGGTTTTTATTTTTAAATAAATAATTTTATTGCACAAGTTAAACATCATTTTATCGATAATAATTTTCACCGACAGGACATCACTATCACTTTCGTTATGTTGGCAGTAGTGTAAGACAGGTGTGGAAATGGCCATTTTGTTTTTTGCTTTACTTTGGTACTTGAGCTTAGTAAACGTTTCATACAAATCTCTTTTTCATATCATGTATGAAAGACTTAAACGTAGTAATTATATGCTCCTTGAGCTCGATGTGTGGCTTTGACTCGAATGTGAGCGAAAGTGTGATGCATGTTTTGGCGGAATGTCCCATCTACAGCAGACAGTCTAGACACAGAAATAGAAATTGGTACAATTAGTGGAATAATAACAGATAAAAATATAAGAAACAGATTTGTAGACTACTGCAAGAGAGTTGCAGTGAGTTATTAAAAGAAATAAGAAATAAATAGGAAATATAAATAGGTAGGCACAATATAAACATGTATTATATAAATATAATTAAAACAAACTGTGGTCAAATAAATGTACCTACGCAATATGCCGGACCACGCACAGTAAAGGGTTCCGTGAAGGGATCGTCGACATACACAATATTCATATAATCGGCAGCAAAAATAAGTTTGTATTGTATAGCGATCTCAGACACTGTGAAAAACAAAGTTCTTTCTGCGGTCGCTTAGAGCGTGTAACCGAAAATATCAGTTTTGATACGTATATATTCGAGTGTTAAAAAAGGCAACTTCATAAAAAGAAATATTTAACTATGCATTGAAGTCCCAAAAGTGCAAACTCAACCTTTAAAGTTTAGGTACGTCCGTCTTTCTCACACCTTGCTATAGGTACCTACCTAACTTTTCAGTAGAGCGATTTGACGGTTCAATGTGTCAAAGTTTTAAATAATGTGGCCAGCTAAAATTGTGTTGTCAAATGATAGAACTGAGTCTAAACCGATTTAAAATAAATCGATACTATAACATTTAATTTGTTTAATTTACTGCTGACATGACTCTGTAACTTCGCCATTTCATAATGTTTTAAAAAATTCGAATAAATAAATGTCATATTTTATTTTTAATTTTTTTACTATTTTACTCATTTTCCTTATTGCTACAAATATTCATATACCTTATTACCTTATTATATACCTTACCTTATTATATATATTTAAAAGGGAATTTCATGAAAGGAAGTTAAACTCATAATTGAACTCATTTTTGTTTGTTTTACTAATTTGTAATAAATAATAATAAACGTAGTTTGCTTATAGTTGTTTGTGTTGTTTAAAATTTTTGATTGTACGATAGCGCGCGTTTAGTGCGGTATCTAAAGCGCGAAATTACAACCTTCGACCGATCATTCAGTTTAGTACATTTTTATAATCGAACATTCGGCCAAATATTCATAATCGGTAGAACACATAATATTCGGCTCATCACAATACTCATACTACATACATGTATATAAAACTTACCTTCCTAAGGACCCCTCTACAAATGAATAATTAGTATTATTATTGAAGAAATCTGAGAAATTAATAAAACGGAACAATTCTATTTATGGCTATATTCCTGCATGTCCGTTTATCATTTATTTACTAATTATATATGAAATTATTATATTTCTTGTAGTCCTTGAAATGTGAATATTGATGAGAACAGCGGTAAAATAATTTATTCGCCTTTATATGCAATAATGAAAGTAAATATACATATAGTATATATTATATAGACTCATTTTAACAGAATTTCCTAGGTATAATGATGATGAAAAATTTATCAGTATCACACCCGCGATAATCCCTTTGTAAAGAGATTTTTGTGCTTGATGATTAAGTTTCGAAGTCAAAGTCAATTTAATTTATTAAAGTAAACCCTATGGCAAGGTGTTTGTATATCAAATCTACATATGCGGTTCTAAAAGAACACTTACAAGGCCATGGGAGCCATGGCCCATAGGGCGGCAGGCTATATAGCTGCGAGGGGTGGCGTGTATAGAACAAAATAAGTTAATAGTGACACTGTCATTGAAGAATTTGCCAACCAATTTGTGTATTGCTTAGGTATAATCGCGATAAAATGTTAATAAATAGTTGTTTATTCTTTTGTACGGTCTTTTTCATTATTGAAAGATTTTTGCTACGGATCAGCAATCCTTACGGGAGCCAAATCTTGAATCGCCACTGTCATTTATTCAATATCGTTTTACATAGGTTCATTAAAATACAATATTTAGAAAGACGGTAAATGCATGTGCAGAGATTATATGCGTAGTCATCGATAAAATCGTTTATTTTATAGTATGATGTTCTAATCAATGTACGCCTTAGAACAAAAAAACTATTTCCCGTTAATTGAGTAATTTCTTGAGGAACTTTATTATAAAAACGAAAGCAGTTGCCCAAAAATTAAACATTTGACATACTTATTCAATTTAAATTTTGGAATTACCAATCTACGTATTATGACCACAGGTTTCCAATTAATGCCATCGATGTCGCCTTTCTTTTTAAAAAGATAGCTACATTTTTTATTTTGTATGGCTATTATATTTTCAAAGATGTATAAGGATGACATGGTAAGTACATTAGTTACTTAGGGTACTATAATATTAGAAATACCTAATCACATAATTTTTATTGCATAAAACAATTGCGTGATGTCGAAAAGAAGAGTGATACTACTACTTCAACTACTACTAATATCATCTGGTAATAACAAGGTTTCTGTACTTATCTACCCAGTAGGTACTTATCCATTTCTGCTTTATGATAACAATAAATTTATTACTTATAAAAATGATCCATCTTAATAACGCCTAAAGAGTGCTAACGATGTCGTTTTTATCGCAACGTGTTACCTCGAAAAACTATAATAGATAGTAATTAAATATCCATGACATCATAATTCATCATTTAACTTATTATTTCACATGGAGTACTCAACCTATAGAGCAGCAATGTCATTTATTTTGTATGAAAACAAATTGACGTCTATGCTAAACACTGTTGCAGTTACTGGCGTTCTGTTTTATAGTTTGATTTTTTACTGTTTTTGCAATAACACCAAATATCAATAAACCATTACATAAATATTTAAATATATGTCCAGTTTTGGTCAGTGTAAATAAACTGAGCAGTGGTGAATAAAATGGTTCGATATTTCATCTCTATAGGTTGAGAGCTTTATGTTGTTTCAGCTCCGCGGTTTTAAAAATAATTTGTAATCTTCTTTATTTTATCTTAGTTAGGTATTACCCTTTTAATAAATTTCCTATGTAAGTGTTCCCTTACTCGTGAATTGTTTTGTGTATCTTATCTGTAGGTACATATTTACATATGTAAACTTTACGCAGGTACATGTTTCTTACAAACTACCAATAGATAACTACCATGTCGACAATGTTATTATAATAAACAGTCGCTTTATAGCCATAATTTTGTTAGAATAGTAAAATTAAAACTTCCGAAAACGCCTGAGATAAAGCGTTATGACCAAATTAGTATTCACAAAAAGCTGTGAATAAGTATACGTATATTTCACTATTGTCCGCCATCTGCTTTACTAGTAATTTAATAACGGAGTTAGAAAATTACCTTATACGAGGGCTGCTATTTATGTATCCGGAACTGGCCAGTTACAGAAAAATATTAAAAAAGTAATTATAACATTTAAAAATGGACTCTTTCGCTGAAGAATACAATTTGTTTCATGTAGCTGTCATTTGTTTATCCTTTGTGGCGTCATTTTGAAAATTGCGAGTCCTTATCACCATGGATTTAAGTCGTGAAAATTTTCATACTATGATTTATTACAATTTTCGGCGAGGGCTAACTCAAAAACAGTGCATCGATCAACTCACTTCGACTTTTGGGGACGAAGCACCATCGAAAACTGTGTATTACTGGTTTAGTGAGTTTAATCGTGGGCGGTCTGTGCTCACGGACGAAGTTAAAGAAGGTCGCCTAAATCGGTTGTTGTACCTCAAAATATTGATGCTGTGCGGGAACTAATAATGCAAGATCATCATGTTACATATCGCGAGATAGAGGCGTCTCTGGGCATAAGTATGACGAGTATATATAAAATATTACACGAATATTTAGCTGTAAAAGAAATTTGTTCACGTTGGATTCCGCACAACTTGAGAATTGACCAAACGGGCTCGTGTAGATTGGTGTGAAAAAATGTTACAAAAGTACAATCAGTGTGCGTCGAAAGCTGTCTATAATATCTACACAGGTGATGAATCTTGGATATATGCGTATGATCCTGAAACTAAACAACAATCAACGGTTTGGGTGTTCCAAGATGAGCCGAACCCAACAAAAGTCATTAGTTCAAAAAGCACTTCAAAGCTAATGGTCGCTTGTTTTTTTGGTATAAATGGACATTAGCTACAGTGCCACTAGAGGATCGTAAAATGGTTAATTCTGAATGGTACACGACCATTAGTTTGCCAGAAGTCTTTGTAGAAATAAGAAAGAACAACCAACAATGCAGAATCCTTCTTTATCATGACAATGCTAGCTGCCACACATCGGCCTAAACAACTCGGTATTTGGAAGATCAAAAGATCGAATTAACGGGTCATCCGCCGTACACCCCCGATTTGGCTCCCAACGACTTCTATTTATTCCCAACCGTGAAGAATAAATTACGTGGTCAACGTTTTTCGAGCCGTGAAGAGGCTGTTGATGCGTTCAAAATGCACGTTTTGGAGATACCTCAATCCGAATGGAAAAAGTGCTACGAAAATTGGTTCCAACGCATGCAAAAGTGCATTAATCATCATGGTGAATATTTTGAAAAGCAATAAAACTATAATAAATGCTATATGTTTGTTTCACTTTGTTATTCCGGATACATAAATAGCAGCCCTCGTAAATGCGTCGGAGTTGGAATATTATGGTCAAATGCAGTTTCTAGCTTCCCTTAACGTGATATGATTTAGAGCTGAAAATGGCTGGAGCAATTTTCAATATTACATATATACAATATTACATACATATCTGACCATATACATATTACGGGTCGAATTGATAACCTTTTTTTTTAAATCGATAAAAATGAATAAAATTGGAATTAGTGTTCATAATTAAAATACAGTAATTATAAATAATGCAATAGTAATTGTAACTAATATTAGACTACTTATGTACTGACACATCTATTTCTGTAATATTGATATAACCTAACCGAGATATAACGAAATATCTGATTAGGTATTAATAAAAATAACAAACAAATGTTAACATATGTAACGAAGGCTTTTATTCATAAGATCGATTGAATAATTTGAAATGGTATAGCAAAATTTCCTTCGATAAACACCGATAAACATTTATTTACCTTAAGTACAAGGTTGTAGTGGAGGAAATATTTGGAAACAGCATTGCATTACCACAGTACAAGCATTACATTGCGGGTTTTACGATTTCGGTCTACATAATTTATTGTAATTTGAACTAATGTATGCCGAAGAATTTTTTACTAGGGCCACAATGTGCTTTCAGTGCCAGGTGCCAGAGCATGCACAGAGATCTAAGATTGCGTTTACCAAACAGAAACTTGTTACGTACCTACTCGTAGTTATTTTATGGATTGTTAGGTTATCTATATATATAAAAGGCGATATATGTATGTATGTATGTTCCTTATGGACTCCGAAACGGCTGGACGGATTTCGATGAAATTTTCAGGGAATCTTCAGATTGGCCTAGCGGGTGTTCCTGTAGCGATCGGATCAGTAGAATTTTTTTTTTTTTTTAAACTGTTTAATTTATTTTAACTTCAACTAACGCCCAGTGAAACGGGCCGGGTTTGCTAATATCTAATAATGTACAACACGTGTAAAAGAAGGTAGTATCATTTGGACGGATAAGTTTATATCTACAAAAATTAGTTAATTATGTCACCGATCTAATTAAAACGACGTCATTTAAATGACAGACACACGTAGAGATATATCTCCCAAAGATCTTACTGTGTTACCGTTGGCGTAGTGTAGATAGGTACTAAGTACACTAATTTAGTACACATTGGAGTATTGAATTTTTGGTTGTAAACATTTCAAGATTACTTCAAGCCAACACACGTGTACGTCTTTTAATAACGGACTACTGCACTATTACAAACATAATATTTTCGAGAAGGAGCTATAGTTTATCTACTATCTACATACGTCGTGAGACCGTGGCTATGGAGTGTATAGAAGTAGAGATAACTTACGGTGCGAAAAAGTGAGGTAATTTTTGATGCAAATAGGGGTGGCGCAGCTAAATGTAAATTGACAGTTGTGCGAAAACTTGGAAAATAGCTGCATAGAAAGCAGGAGCAAAATAATTCCACTAGGTTGACACTATTACCAAATGCTATACCAATTGATTTCGAACTCAAAAATAAAAAAAAAGTTGCAAAAATAGAACAACCAATACTTTTAACAACGTAATTAAAATCAACAAAAATTCATATTGTAATGAAATAAAGGAATGTAACGCGTATGAATATCTTCACTTAGTTAACCACTGTTAGCCCCTCATTAATACCTAAGATATTTTTTTTCTATTCCATACGTTTGATGGTAATCGATGGTTTATTCAAAGGGATTCATTTAATGGCACTTCAAAATTGGTGAAAATATTGACAAACTTACTATAAATTGCTAATAAAAAATATAATGTTATACAATAAAATGTTACTCCTTCATTAATAAAAAGATATTAGCTTTAAAAAAATTTAAGACGCTATAAAATAATTATTACCAATAAAAAAAAATTAGCAATCATTTAAAATAATAGCTCGTGCTATGAAAAATAACATGTTCTATAAACTAAATAAATAAACTTGACAAGCTCTCATTCTGACAATGCCTGAATAGAATTGGTGCAAATGCGCGATGTCTTTTCCTAACTCCTGGAAATAACTCCGAAATACACCGATACTAGTATAACTAGTCTTACCATACAACGTATTGTTACTTAACAACTTTTCTTTTTTCAGCTCTTTAATTATATTATAACGCGTTTATTATACCAAAAACTTCTTTCGATTTCCCGCCATTTCACACATTTTTTTCGTGTTTATTATAAAATTACAATATGGAATGGGGTGTTAAAGAAAATACGATTGCAGTGATTGCCTTGCACAAAGTGGTTATGAAGCCATCGGTCATATTTAAGACACTTCAAAAGCTTGGTATCAGCCGTATGTTCGTATATAGTACTATCGACAGATATACCAATACTTCCTCTGTCGAAGACCATAAAAGATCGGAGCGGCCACGTACTGTTAGAACTACAAAGGCTGTTAATGCTGTTAAAGCCAGAATTCGCTGAAATTCCCGCTAAGACTCTGTTGCGTATAATAAAACAAGACCTGAAGCTTGGTGCTTATCGTCGATATACAAGACATGCCCTAAATCAATCTACAGTTAAAGAAACTAGATGGATCAAACCGCCTTCTGTCCCGATACGCAGGCGAAAGGCACAGAAATATCCTCTTTACTAATGAAACAATTTTCACGAGTGAAGGCGATAAGCAAAAGCAAAGCTGGCTACAATAAGCAAAAGGACAAACTGTACGCTTACAGTTCTAAAGAAGCTGCGCAAGTGGTCCTAGAGGTACAACGTGGTCGTCATCCTGCGTCAGTGATGGTTTGGTAGGGGGTGTCTCATCAAGGAGTCACAAAGCCTCATCTTTGTGAAAAAGGAGTGAAGATTTCAAAGTGTATCAAGAGATCGTCTTGGATTATGTTGTGAAACCTCTCAGCAATGCACTTTTAAAAAATGTACTGTGGACTTTCCAGCAGGACTCTGCACCTGGTCACAAGGCACGAACTACCCAAGCCTGGCTCGAAACCAACGTTCCGGACCTTATAAGAGCTGAAGACTGACCCTCGTCTAGCCCAGATCTGAACCCCTTAGACTACAAATTATGGTCAGTTTTTAGACAACATGGCCTGTTCGCCGACACGACACGTCGACATGGAGACTCTTATGAAATCTCTGGAGCAAGTAGTGGCTAAATTTCCCATAGAAACAATGCGTAAATCCATAGATTCGTGGCCAGACAGATTAAGGGCCTGTATCAAAGCCAGAGGAGGTCATTTCGAATAAAATTATGTTTTATTTTTTGCTGAGACTTCAATAAATATGTACATATAAGTTTTATTATGATTACATTACTCCATTAAAAAAGGAATGCATTTTCATTTGTAACAGAACTTATGGCCGGACTAGGTATATAATATTGCTATATATACATATACCAACAGCAAAAGATGAAAAGAGATAGAAGATTATAGAGACTCGACTTCAACTATTTCTTTAGATTGTGGACTCCTGTTTCAATACTGCTCTTGGAAATAATAAATAGCATTGCTATATATAGATAAACCAACAGCAAAAGGTGAAAAGAGATGGAGGATTATAGAGATGTTTCAAGATTAAATTTCTCGACTTCAACTATCTTTTCAGAGTGCGGACTCCTGTTTCAATACTGCTCCATGTATAAAGCGAATTCTGGTCTAGCGCTTCGCCGGCCGCTGCCGCGGTGCGCTCACTTCGTTCGCTCGGCTCGTGCGTTGTGGTAAAAAGACTTAACCTAACCTAACCAAAAAAAAAAATGTTATAAATATATCGTCGTGTTTATACAAAGTTACAAAAAAATTAGCAAAATTATACCCAATGTGAAAAAATCTTAATCTCAGCTTGTATTTATCCTCGCGATTTCCTCTTAAGCATTTATTATCACCATTACACCACAATAAAGGTTTCAGTGATTGAAGTTGTAACTAAAATTTAATTGCGAAATCTGTTAATTTTGAAGTTCACCATTTTATAAAAAACATTAAAAAAAAATCATACAGCCACTAAGATCCTGCGAACATTTTTCACTACATCCATACTCATCTCTGTTGAGCTTTCCAGTCACCCCCTTTTCATATTTATTCGTGTTGGGTTCATCTTGTAGTTTCTAACTCTTGATGCGAATGCGACAGATCGCGTTTCGATGTTACGCGTTACCGTAATACTTCGAACAGACTCCTCATTATTATAGTTAACACGATAAAGTGGCCTGTTCCCAGATCGGTTACTCTACGTGATCTTCTGTCCATAACCTGCTTTTTGAGTTGGGTCTCCGCCAGGAATAAATAAATTATTATGTATAATCATCTCTTCATGGAGCAACGGCTAAGCGCGTCGGAAAGTAAACGGGGGTTGCGGGTTCGATTCCTGTCTCGAGTCTGGGTGTTTATGTATAATATGTATTTATTTACAAAAGAAAAGTATATAAGTAGTATATCAGTTGTCTAGTACCCATAACACAAGCACTGTGCTGCTTACTTTGGGACTAGATGGCGCTGTGTGAAATATCTGAGTAGGTACATTATTATTATTATTGTTATCGTTCCTTTCCCACGTATACTAATGTATTTTTTTGTGATACTTGCCAAATTTTCAAAGTTCAAAGGAGCTGCCCCGACACATCCATTCATATCTCTACACAACATTATTCCTCTATTATCTTCAGCCATCACTTGAATTTTCCTAACATTCCTTCAAAACTCCTCTAGTTCACCCAAACCGACCGAGGACACTGGGACATAAATTGATAAAACAAACAGCCAGAGCAGTATGGGGTTTACATACTCATACTCAGCTATTTAATTAACCAAAAGAGAAGACAGTAAAACGCCTACACCTTGACATCTCCTTCATCATCTTGACTATAAGTAATAATAATAAAAAAGAAAGGCTTGGCAACAGGTTTGTTACAAATACAATTACAAGTCTGTCAGGTCACCGTTCGTATTTTGTATTTAAAATATATTTCTATTAATGAATTTAATACATTTATAGCGTTAACTTACTTTAATTGACTTACTTATTATTACAATAAAAAAATAGGTAAGTGCATAATATGTAATGAATTCCTAAAATTTTTTACTATCTTTCGCCCGAAACTCCAAAACCACTATATAATCGACGAAGCATTCTCAGATATTCCACAGATTTGGTCAGCTAACGCGCAATCGGCGAATGAGTCAGCTGCTTATGTATATAACATTGAAACTCATGCACGATAGCTTCTCTAATTAAATTGGTCGATTAATCTGAGAAAAATATTAATTTTAAGACAGATATTATAAGAACTGCGTTGCTTAGCACTCAGTCTTATCTATCTACCCGCCGATACTGATATAAAGGATATAAAGGTGTCCCAGAAGACGAAGTATGTTTCTGGTTTCCGGGAATATCAAAAAATAACCTCAAGTTAGAATTTCACGGATTTCCAGCTACTGGACTTAGATACTTAACTTGTCTATGTATGGTATTATGTGCTAACCTACCTACATAATAATATAAACCTATCTACGTTTATTATTTTTGTTTTAAACACATACCTACCATATTTTCCTTACGATCTACTTTAAAATAAGTATTAAAAATTGCTTGCTAAAAAGTTAATTAAATTGTTGATTCTCTGTCGATCTGCGGTTAATCAATCGATAGACAGTAACAACAAACAACCTTCGCTTAGGTCGCGTGCGACGCGCAATCATGTGACTCCATTGCCCGTGGGGCTCTTTACGAATTCACCATTCAAGTTTTATGCATTCAATAAATCATCCCGTTGCTATATCGCATCGTTTAAGTATATACATGTTACATAAACTTGTGAAAGAAACACCCAGTTTAATATTTCAGATCAATATTATTATTGTTATACTAAGTATTACAATTTTTTTTATCAAGTAACTTTGTAACCAAATCTAATATGTATTTGGTTACTTAGATGTCAATTTTAAGACTCGCTAAAATTCATTTTTGAAAACTCGTTTCTATTTACGTTTTTAAGTATTTTGAAGTAATAATGTACTTAAGTACTTAAGGATAACAGGAGCTACATACATGCATTAATCAATTCGATAACCTTATTTGTCCGTTACTCGCGTTTAACCATTTTATATCTATGAGACTGTTTTTGATTTTAATTTTTTTCTGTAAAAACCGCTAGTTTTCTTAAATCCATTAAAAACGTTAAACTATCATCAACGTTCTTTGAACCGTAAAAAAGATAAAAAAGCCAGTCCACTGCTTCCTTACTCTGTCGCACCAATTAGTTAAAATGTAATTGGTTTTCCCGCAAAAACTGGAATTAAAATATTATTCACGTAATAACTGACACTCCTGTGAAAGTAATAGGAATAAATAATAAATAATTAATGAAATCGAAAATTTTGAAATCGGATGATTCTAAATTGTTTAAACTATTCAAATATATGAAACGAATTAAACGTTTTAAACAATTACATTATCTAGCTTCCAACTATGCTTCCTAACGGAAAAAATATAGTACCTACGACTCGACTGGAGGCTGGACCACTCTTTTCACAGATATACAAAACCAAATTGATACCGTATACTATATATAAAATGTAGGTCTTATTCGCTGAAAAACTTTTTATGTAACATACTTTGTAATTGTCTAGTAAAGTTTATATTAACACATTATGATTCACAACAGTGAGGTAATGAAATGTATCTATTTGGTTATTATTTTTCACTTTTTGGTACCAGAATGTTGAAGAATAGGTAGGTAAATCCTTTGACTATTTACGGTAAATCGTTTCAATTATCATCGAAGAAGAAAACTTTTGAGATTTTTTCTATTAAAATTTAATTCAAGTTATAAGAATGTTTGGTTTGCAAGAGAGATTTTTAAAGTATTTTTGTTATTATTTCATAAAGTATTGACAACGTGCACAGTTTTTCTAAGCAAGGAATTATAAGCAATAAACAATAATGTCTAATGACCGGGCCGAGGACCAAGAACAGCGAATTATCGGCGCGTGTCACACGGGCATTCTATACTTTTTATCTGTAAGCGCCTTTATGCTAATGAATTAATTCAAATATTGACATATAATACAGAATTGTAAACATTTTTAAACTATCATTTGCACCTAATATAGAGGAAAACTACAAATATTGTGCCACTGAAGCTATCTAGTCCAACTCTTTTCTTGAAATAGAGATAAATGAAAATAATATAAAGTGAATTCTTAAAGATTAATTTGAATGGACTACAAATATTTTCTTTAACTTCTAAATAAATCGATATCAAATATAAAAATGAGAAAATTACAGTATTTGGCCGTCTCCTATATTGTGTAGAGGTATAGGAGTGGGATAGGCAGTATATTATCTATGGCCGTTTCGTTACATCGTCGTTTGCATAAAATATGACAATTGTAATTAGTCACAATATAGATATTAGAAGGGTACTAGAAATAATATTTCTGAAATATATACCTTCTATGTAATCTACTTATATATTAAGTAATGCTTTAGTATATATTTTTGATAATACGATGAAATAATGAGGTTATGTGTACGTAAACATCAACAGTTTTAATCGTAAATTCCTACAAGTCAAAAATTCTGTCCTGGGGAAAAATGCTGAACTCAGATGCTAAAACCAGAAGACGCAGGACAGACAAAAGAGAAATAAGGCGTGAACGAGACGGAGACGTGGTGCCCCTATCCGTCGCGATGCAAAATATGAAGAAAAGACGGGGCGGAAAGCGACACTTTGTCGTCTGCGCTCTACGCCTCATTGCAACACATACAGAGGATACGGTGCGCGGATGGATTACGAAAAAAAACACTCGTATACCTAGGGAACATTGTGTAAGTAGCAGAATGATAAGATTTGAGGAGGCGAAAGATCGCGATACTTGGCGCCCCGTCCTCTCTAACTACCCCGTTAGGGACACAGCATAAAAATATGTAGGTATATAGGGGAAAGGAAGGCAAGACGGACCCTGCAAGTACAACGGTACAAAATTTTTTAAATAAGCAGAAAGACTGAGTTCATGTTCGAAGCTCTAGAAAAGCTTCACAATTAGTCAGTAGGGCACAACGTTGGCGTTATCGGGCTTCAGTAATGGTTTGGTGGGGTATTAGCTATCAAGGAGTGACTGAGCCATATTTTTGTGAAAAAGGTATGAAAACATCGGCCCAGGTGTAGCAAGATACGTTTCTTGAGGAGGTAGTCAGGCCTTATAACAAGACCATGTTCCATAACCAAGAATGGTCCTTTCAGCCAGATTCAGCACCGGGTCATAAAGATCGATCCACGCATGTGTGGCTGGAAAGGAACCATACTGACTTCATCAGAGCTGAAGACTGCCCGTTATCTAGTTTTGATCTTAATGGTTTATGGTCTCTTTTAGAGAGTATGCCATCCTCTAAACGCCATAATAATTTGGAGTTCCTAAAACATTCCATTAGATTGACAGTGGCGAATTTTCCCATGGAGAAAGTGCATGTCTCAATCGATAACTGGCCACAACGTTTAAAGGATTGTATAAACGCCAATGATCATTTTGAATGAGCTTCATATTTTTTAAATGCTATTATCATATACTGCAGTAATAGACGTTTTATGTATAGAAAAAAAAACGATTATTTCCTTGTAACAATATTTATGGCAAGATTAGGTATAAAGTATATTGTACAGTAGGTATATACAGTATATAGGTAGGTATTTTAGTACCTACTACAATGCAAAATTATGTGACAAGCTGACACAAGTGTATAATTCTAAAATTTCCATAGGTGTATCAAATATGTATTTATATTTTTTTTAACGTGTTTATGTAAATATTAAATAATTGTGTTTGCATGTCAACTAATTAACACTTTTACTAAACAATCGGAATGTTAAGACAGGCATACTGCCAGAATTGAGACTATGAAGTTGGTGAGATGTTCCAGCTGTGTTTGTCCAGCCTTATATTCAGTTTGCGTTCGCGCTCCTTTTTTTCTGTATACTTTAAAAAATTACGTTTGCGTCTCACCTCCGCACCGCACTCGCAAAAAAAGTCACTTCGATATTCTCGAGCGCGATCGAATTTTTTTTTATTTTGAAGGTAATAATCCAAGGATACCAGGAAAATTAATCTGCCGAATTCCACATGCCGAAGTAACAAAAATCGTCAATCGTCAGCTGCAGTGAAGCATGTATTCCCCACTCCGCGCTTGTCTTTCCCTTTTACTCTTCCTCTATCTCTCACTCTCTCTCACCATCCCCACACTATACACTAATTCGTAATTCAAGATAATATACTTTCCGTCAGCGATCATGCCATCGCAGCTGATCACAGCATTCGTGGTCAAAGAGAATGTAAAATTACTACGTTATAAGTGTCGGGACTTCCAAAGAGCTAAATAGACTTCCGAATGTCAAAAAAAATAAACCCAAAATAAAAGTCATCAGATTCCCAATCTGATGACTTTAAACCATGACTTTAAAACAGTCAGCTTTA
Source organism: Zeuzera pyrina (assembly GCA_907165235.1). Lineage (NCBI taxonomy): Eukaryota > Metazoa > Arthropoda > Insecta > Lepidoptera > Cossidae > Zeuzera > Zeuzera pyrina. Next base: position 13,512,244 of record OU015626.1, read on the forward strand.
CCAACATAAAGAACAAAATAGCGACGTGCCGCCTAATTTTTAAATATATATTTATAGATATATTAATCGTTATCGATTATAAATAATTAGCGCGACGTGCAGTACTAGAAATTGGTAAAAACGAAAAATTTTTTCAAACCGTCAGATTAAGAAAATTCCTCCAAATAATCTTCAGATTATGGGTTAGCACGATGTCTGAATGAAAATCTGACGCGTCTGAGTATTTCAAAATGGCGACTTCTTTGTATTTGCAAAAAGCCGCCACGAGCTTGCGTCACATCCGAATCGTCAGTCTTTTGAATGGGAGCTTCGTTCAGGTTCATTTAACATCCCCTCTGAATATCTGACGCACTCGAATAAATTTTTATTTTCCCATTTTTGACCCTAATCCTACCACTGCTAATGAAGCCGCGAAAGATATTGCACTCTTGCAGTCATGAATACGGCAGTGTGATGTTGGTCGGCAATTGACTTGTTTCAGAAATTGATTCTCTAATGCTGTTAAGTTGCAACAGCAACTCCAAGCAACTCACAGAAGAACCGTGAGCGTCTCTACGGTTAGAAGGTTGCTAGAAAAGAAAATAGTGGCTGCTAGAGCTGCTACAGTGCCAAAATTGACTGCATAGCATCGTAGAGCTCACATGCAGTTTGCTTACAACCCCTTCAATTAGACGATCAATCAATGGAGAACCGTTCTCTTCTCAGATGAGACGAGAGTGTGCCTTTTCTGCAATGATAGGCGCAAAAGAGTATACAGACGGGAGGGAGAGCGATTCACACAAGCCTGCATTCAAGAGACGGTGGAATACGGCGGTGGTTCCTGTATGTTCAGGGGCGGCATGTCAGCGGATGGCAAAACCGACCTTGTGTGCGTTTTCTGGACTGGAGATTCTTGCGGGCAAAGGTCGCTGGCTGCTCGGCGGTATATCACCGAATCCTGGTGGAGAATGTTCCCTATGCTGCCTTTGTTGGCTATGGGTTAACATTGATGAATGATAACGTTCGCTCTCACACCGCGTTAATTGTACGTGACTACATTCGAGAGTTTGAGGATACCAGTTATGCAGTGGCCAGTGAAAAGTTCAGATCTGAACCCGATAGACCCTCTTTGGGACCAACTCAAACGTCAGGTCTGATCACAGGATCCTGTTCCTACCACTCTCCAGGAGCTCGAAGAGGCCGTCGTCAAGAAATGAGCCAGTATCCCACAGGAAAACATCATGAAATTGGTGAGGTCCATGAGAGACCGCACGGAAGCCATTATCAGAGCAAAGGGAAGCAACACTAGGTTTTAGGTTATTTTTAAGCATCTTTTCGTATTTTTTTACGTGTAATTTATCTTTTTGTATGCAAGCACAATAAACCATTATTTGATCTTTTGCAATCAACATCTGTTATTTGCATCGACAAAAACAAAAAACATTTCATTTAATTGTTTTTGAATAGTCGCTTTCATTACCTTACAAATGATACCCAATTTTGTCCCCATAATAGGTTCCAGACTTCCAGATGAGGTTAAAATGTATTTAAAGTATGTACGTTTTTCAACAGATGCGATTTTTTTGACGTTGAGTATATGACAAATTGGTGGCTGGAATTACTAATTCTGTAGCGCATTATTATTTAAATATATAAAACATAGCAATAGTAAGCATAGATATTTACACAATGAAACCTTTTTATAAGAAAAATAAGAAAAACCGCCTCCAAACCAACTCTGAATTAATCTAGAAGTAAGAAATAATTTTGATTCCCATCCTCGGACCTTTTACAAAACAAAATAAAAAGAAACTATTGTAAAAAGTGCGACGCCCGACGAAGGCCACATGACTATTCACTGTGTGGTAGGTAAAGGAAGATCTAATTTGCAAATAGGTAAAATAACTTAATTTACTTACATAAACACTTGTTGCCGACAAAATATATAGAAATGTATATTATGTTCTTACATATTTACAAACTATACATAGACTAAAACACAACTATATTACAAGAAAAAAATAACCAATTGTAAAGGAATTACCTAATAGCGAATGTCTTACGAAACAACAATCTTAACATTTTGAGAAACACTAAGGTCAGAACCCGTCTTCAGCCTTGTAGCCCGAGTCTGAGAATAAGGTTGCTCCCACCTATCATAACTCATAAGTGGTGAAAATGGTGCCTAAAAGGGCCTTCAGGTTTGCGGCCGATCGGAGTGGGGGAGGCTCTGATCAACCGTCCATGTCACCCCGAAAAGGAGGAGGATGACAACGCGTGATGCATGTATAGCGTGCTGTTGAGGCACTGTTTGTGTGTGGAGGGGGGTTGTCACCGTCTCCCCGAAAAATGTTTCGGTACACCACGAGTGAGGCTCCGGTGCGTTCTATAGGAGATCCCGAAGCCATTAGGACCCTTCGGCACACAGCGTTTGGGGGCCCATATAGAAAGCAAGAAATTCGTAATAGAAACATGAAAATGTACTTTTTAACTTCCAACGAAAACAAGGGTGTTATAAGTACCGTTGTCTTTTGTGGTCTTCTGTTTGTCTGTGGAATCGGAATTCTTAAACGGAAAAACCGATTTGTATGCGGTTTTTTGTTTGAAAGCTGTAAGTTTCGAGAACGTTCTTACCTAACTATATGTTGCAGTTCATTTTTTGTTTTTAAAATTTTTTATTATGTTTAATGACCTTGTTTAATAATTATGATTACCTTTACATCTAGATAAAGTTAAGTGACATAATTGTTCTTTCATAATGGAACTTAAATTAATCTTTGAAAGCTACTTTGTTTTAAAAAGATCAATTTAATTGTATAAAAATATACTAGTTATGGGACATGGATTTCGACATTTTGGTTATCGGCAGTTATAACCTGGGGTTGTGGCCCACACGTGTCCTTAGTTGCAGTTCAGACAAGATTCGCACCAAGAGTGACAGTGGTGGCAGCGAAATAGCGAGCGTTTTAGTGTCAAAATTGAAGCAGTAATTTAAACGTTATCGTCATTACTAAAATACATCGTTTTACAACATTTTGAACTTAATTACACAATATAAACAATTAAACATATAGAGCTCTATCTACAACTACGCTATGGTTAAGCAACAAGGAGGTTTATCATTTTAGCGGCGTATATATGTAACTACGTATGTATGTACATTTGTACATATGTATATATGAATGTACGTACATGTACATGGATGTACGTATGTATGTATATGTATTTTTTTAACACGAACTAGTCGAGGCTTCGAGAGACCGCCGGGCTGGCAGTTTCTTCCGCCAACGCATCAGTTTGGTTATTCAGAGGTGATGCTGCCAGTCTGCCGGGCACCCTAAGCAATGACAGCTTTCTAAACGGCAACTTTGATGAAGTCTATTTTTAAAGATAATGTGTAGTTTCAAGTCTGTAATTATTACCGTTAGGATATGTATGTATTTTTTTGTTATAAATAATTAAATACTTACATATTTCATTTTGTTTATCAGATTTTCTTGGTTTTACTTTTACAAGTTTTACTCTTATTATTTTTGTTTATTACATTTTTTTTTTCAGGCTTGAGAACGACTGAATCAATTTAAATGGGAGTCTCACTGGAAACAAGGCCTCCTGCACCCTTGCTACAGCAGCACCGCCGCGTACCTCGGGGTATTAGTATTACATATAATAAGTAACCCGAGGTATGTACGTACCAACTTATTACAATTATTACAACGCAAATAAAGGAAGATGAGAGAAAAATTACTTTATTATACTTCGTATATGAGTCAGTCATATATTTAATCAGTTTTCAAATGTTTGGTTTTGTTTCAGTTTGGAAAACTATTTATTTCATATTATGTACTTACTTAATACATTTACAATAGTAGGTATTAGGTACCGGTCAGGTATGTATATGTGTGATACAATAACAACATTTACAAAAAACACGATGTATTGAACCTAGTCTGCGGCCTGACATGACATCGATTGACCCTTCATTTCACATCGTAGGTAGTAAGTACAATTTTACACACCGACAAGGCTCTTGGTCTTGATCACATTTATTTTATCATCACACCTACATATAGGTAAAGCACGTCCACAGCCCATTGTTTTGTTTCCTTTAAGTAATTACACTCGCTTAATTTTCGTTTTGAATGCTTACTACGAATACATATTATGTTCTAATATAACGAATTATGTAATGTACCTAACATAAATATTATAATTTTTTGATGATTTTGAACAAGAAGGTGAATGTACTTAATCGACAAATTAAAAAATGGGTACTTTTATGTATATTCATATCGAAAATATTTGCAATTCAAAACTTTAAATATCGGCTAAAGCATGAAATAACCATGTAAATAATAATTGCTATTAAGATTAGGTTGAGAGCTTTATTGTTATTATGAATATTATTTATTTTTAACTTCATTTTCAGAGAACAATAGGTACCTACAACATTGTTAAACGATAAAATAATAATAAATTTTAAATAGGTAGTTGAGGCAATTAGGTTACGTCGTTATTCTTGTGTTTGATATAGGATAGTCTTGTAAGTGCGGAAAATAAAAAAACAAGTAATATTGATTACTTAATAAGTGTATATGTATACTTATAATATATTATTTAAATAGAAAGATTATATGTAGGTTAATGTTTACGAGGTAGGCGCAATTATATCTGTACTAGTATTACATATTAACTTAATTAAAATTAGATGAGAATAAGAGTTAAAATTAAATAATGAAAACTTACGGTCGCGTGTGGTTTTGTTCTTGTAAATGAAGTTGCCCTTTTGCATATTTATAAACATTCATTAATGAAAAAAATGTAAATAAAGTTCTTATATTCATGGTGAACGACTAGAAACAAAACGCGGGAAACACTCGCGCTGCGCGCGACCAGTCTACTTTGCGTGACTGATTCACTGCTACTGCACTGCAGTGTCCTCCGAGGAAATACGAAAGGCTGCGCGGGCGCCGATGTGTTAATTTTCTAAGCTTTTTTATATAGAACGAGTAAATTGACATTTCACTAACTCTAGGTACATGTTTGAAGTAATATCACTAGATACTAAACTTGCGTCAGAAGTGAGCTCGTGCGTACTAACTACTTAAGCACAGTACAAGTCAAAAACACAGCCGTACCTAGCTAGTATTAGCAGCTTAAAACCGGCATTTAGTTATTATTCTGTAAAATAATATATTATTTAATACACTCAAGCTATATTAAAAAACGGCCAAGTGCAATGCAATTTTTGTTTCATTTTAGTGTTTTCCCCATCATTACATCAATTTAACACTTGTATGTATTGGAGTTTTTATGAATTAAAAAATAAATAAAAAACGTTTAAATTTTTGTATGATGATTTTTTTTTTGTTATTTGTTATTAAATCAACCAGCTACTATTACCTACGGTTCAAAAGATACAGCCCTTTAAACGTAGGCTTGACATAAATGCCCTACACACCTTCCAATTTGTTGGAACAACTTTCCTAGGGACGGCGATCTGAGATCGCTTAATGGAAGAATCGATCATTCGACCTATCGACCTCGAGCAGTGAATCGATCCAGTAAATAGACGACAGACACTCAAAAATCGTTTGCATAGGATAGATAAAAGTTAGACGACTTAAAAAAGCGCTAAATCTGGCTCCGAGAGCTTTAAGGTGACGGCAGTGTTCGATATATGTATGTATAATTTATTAAAAAATTCCACGCTAGCTCATTATTTTATAGTGGCGTTCTTACCAATACAAATATAATGTGAAACTCTATTTTTGGGTGTCCGCTATCAATTCACTAAATCGATTCTCTACTCGAGATCGATCGATCAATTTTTCCATTAATCAATCTCGTCTCGCCATCCCTAGGAAAGTTGTTCCAACAAATTGGAAGGTGTGTAGGGCATTTTACTATCAGCTATTAGGATCCCGTTGGTAGGGTAAAACCGGGTAATGCCAGTCAGGAGGAAATACCGGTCATTACAATTTACGACCTCACTCCGCACTGACACACCGGCTTCCGCTCATTTCCCAACATCTAGGATCAACGCACGTCAATTGTTTTCGTGCTTACTTGAAGTAAATTTTCGAAGTCAAATAATAAGAGATGAGTGTTTATTATTTAATATTTTTTACATTTTTACTTATAATTATTGTAGCAGAATTATCAAGCATCCGAAATAATAATAGATTTTGAATTTATCTCGACAAGTTTTTAATTTAAAAATGTTTTACGGAAATGTATCTAGGCGGGCAATGCTGGTCACGCTGACCGGTACTACCTACAAGTAAAATTATTACGTATTCAGTTTTTTGTTTGCTTTAATGTTTGTGTATTATTTCTTCTGAAATTTAGACATTCTGTGTAAAACAATAGTGATGTGAACAAGTGAATGGAGGGAAACCTATTAAACAAGCAGCTCGATCTACTGGCGTGCCGTTTTCAACTCTTCAGGTTGTCCAAAAGCTTTAAGAACAAAAAGCGTGATAGCCCACAGCTGAGAAGAAATCCAGTCGTTACAAGGGAACAAAAAGATATTAATGGCTTCCCAAGTTAAGTTCCTCGGTAAAATCCTAACAAAAAAGCTCTGATCGAGAAAGAAAATAGAAAAATGACAAAAGAGAAGAAAAAAGTAATTTTTGAAATGAAATCTGAAAAAGACTAGGAAAAGAAAAGTGAAATCGATCGATGTGAAAATGGCTAAAAAGAGAGTGCTTCAAGACAAAAACAAGAGTGACGATGTACGAAATAGAAATGACAGACCTGCGTAAAGATGAAGATATTGACGCTAATATGGACTTGGAAAATAAAGGCATACTCTGCGACGATGATGAGCAAAACAACGAGCTGTGGTATATGTTGTCCTGTGTGGTCTCTGGGCTCACTGGACTTATGCCTGAACAAAGCTTGACCGGTATTACCAATCTAGTGACTGGTATTACCTGCCATGGTTAATACCGATCAGCCGTTTATTTTTGAAATATTGATTATGCTAAATTTGTGTTACTTATAAATCTCAATTATTGTAATTTCATTATTTATTTATTTAAATAGGTCATCCAACTAGCTTTACATACGAAATATTTATAAACAATTTAAAACTAAAAAAATAATAATATTATGTAAGTGACTAAATTAAAGGAAGACACAGCTTATACAATGAAAATTGACAGGACATCGAAATAAATTTAACCAGATAAAAGAAAAAACAAAACACATTCAATACATTTGTTTTGATTTCAACACCAAGCAAACTACGAGTATATACATTGAGCATGTAATTCTTTCCATTGCGGCTTTATGAACACTGTTCATTTCATTTTGTTTCGATAGTATTTCTGTGGTATTATTATTATTCTTCTCTTTCGTACCATCTATTTTTGGACATGCAAGAAATAACGACGCAAATTTAAATTGTTTGAGACTGTAACGAAATAAATCGAAGCAGGAACCATAATTATTATTAAACATGTTATAATTTCCCATGATACGGGACAGGGGTGAATACTTTCCAACGTTAGTCCTACTATGCAGTGGCATAAACAGTTTGTAGTTACCCGGTCTACAGCCTGAGCGGGGAATTCTAAAATTAATTTGATGTATGAGATCTGAACAATCATAATTACCATTCAAAATTTTGAATAGTGTTATCATGTCTAGGTACGCTCTACGATCACGAAGTGAATTCATATTCAATAACTTTAAGAGCCTATCACCATAGCCAAGTTTTCCAAGAGATGAATAAAACTGATGACAGATGAATTTTGTTAATTTACGTTGTGGATGTACAAGGCGGTCAATGTGTGCTTGGTAATAGGGATTCCAAACTGTACTACAATATTCCAAACGACTACGGACAAGTGAATTAAATAGAATAACTATCGTAGAGGGCTTTTTAAAATCTTTAGTATTTCTTTTTATAAATCCAATGATCTGTAATGATTTTCTTACGATACTGTCAAAATGCTGATTAAACACAAGTTTGGAATCTAAGCGTTATTCTAAGTGTTATGTTTATTAGAAGAATAGTGAAAGTTTAATAAACAAAAAGATTAATAAAGATATATTGATTATGCATTATCTGATTTATGATTATTTTTCCATAAGTGACCGGTTGGATTATTACCTAAAAACTTGCAGACAGCGACACCGACGCTATCACTGCGCGACCGGTGATTAATTGTAATAAAAAATTAATATCATGGATGACGATTGGGTATCTATTATTCTATGACCGTAAAAGGCACTTTTCGCGGTAGATTTAGCACAACTACACAAGTTACATTACACGAATTCTGTTTTGACAGCAGATATCGCGCGATATTGGCTGTCGCATGCTGTCTGCAAGTTACGGTATAAGCGTGCAGTAGCAGCACCCATCTTACCCTACTATTTGGTAGGGCACACTAAAAATTTTAGAGTTACGAATAAAAATTATTTACATTTATGTAACTAGCTAGGTAATTCTAAACAATTAATTATTTAACAAAAGATATACGTGCATATTAAATGCATATTAAATTATGTAAGGACCGCGATACTTGGCGCTTAATTGTTCGCTCTTACTACCCCGTAAGGGATACAGCGTGAGTATATGTACTACGTACGTATGTACCATGAATATTTGCATATTATATCTCATAAAAATTATTGTTTATTCAATATACTTTTAAATCACGTGCTGTTTAAAACTAGATACATTACGTACATACTTATGAGACCGATTTCACCAACGCTATCTAAGTCGTCACATAACTATGTAACCCCTAGATTAAAAGCACCCCTAAACCGGTTCTTAGATAATATTCGCTTTCACGAATCAAACGGTTCCCTAGTAATGTCAGAAAAATTGCAGACATACAAGTTATTTGACGTTTTATTGTTTCCATAGTGACTATTAATTTCCAAAAGTTTATTATCGATAAAACAGACTATCGTTTCACTTCTAAGTTTCTATATAATACATGTAATAAATTATTCTTCATATTGTCAAAAACTAACACTTGAAACTGTTACAGTGTTATGTACAGTACAGTTTCTAACTTTAGAAGCTCTTTTAACTACATACATAGGGGCTTCTAACGTTTCGTGAAAATCATCGTTATAGCAGACCCCAATCGCTTTTCAGGGGTTTGCTAATTATTAGACGACTTTGGTGAAATCTGGCATAATTTTAGTTTAACGTACCTACACTTTTTGAACAGCATGAGGTTCACTCAGCTTACAGTACAATCATAGTACAGTAAGTAATGTTTGGATCTTATAACAAAGACTTAAAGACTATTGTTGATAATCATAGTTATATCAACATGGCCGATCCGCCATAGACTATAAGTTGTTTTTGTTTATCCATAAACAACTATACTAATTTTTCAAAATGCGTTTCTCTATAAAGTGAGTAGCGCATCTTCGATAAAATTATCTAAGAGTACTTTGTATCTGCAGGAGCTGAACAGCATAACTATTCTTGTTGTTTATAATTATAAGTAAGTATTCCATTCCACAGCGATCTATAGTTAAATCGACTTTTGAATAAGTATGACTGATTTTAGTTTTCTAAAGTTAATCATTTCCAAATTTCAAAACATTAACAATTTGTAGAACTGCAAAGATTTTTTCATAAACAACGCTAATTTCAAAGCTATTAGGTATATATGTAGGTACTAAAATTATTTATTCTTGTTCTTGCATAAACTGCTCTTTCTCTTAAGCCTTCTTTTCTTTCAAAAGAGACATCTCTTAACTTGACTAACTAGAGTCAGAACCTCCAGAGTTTGTATATACCTCATTGGTAAATACAAGTGATTCGTTCTTGCTCGTTAATTTCTAGAAGTTAGCGGAAGATAAGATAACTAAGTAACTTGATTAACAGGTGAAAACCTAAATATCGAACAAGTGAAAACCCCAAACGCAATGAAAAACGAATACGCGAATTCACCAACGTTATCTAAGTCGTCACATAACTATGTACCCCCCAGATTAAAAAGACCCCTAAATCAGTCTTAGATAATATTAGTTTTCTCCAATCTAACGGTTCCCTAGTAATGTCAGACACATGTGAGGTTTTGTTTCCATAGCGACTATTCGTTTCTAAAAGTTTATCGATAAAGCTTATTGTTGTTATTGTTTTATTTTTGCTTATTGTTATTATTATTATTATTATTGTTTTACTTATAAGTTTCTACGTTTACAATATAATAAATTATTCTCGAAATTGTCAAAAACTAACACACAAAACTGTCACATAGTGTCATTGGTTCGAAAATGGAGTTTCTAAGTTTAAGAGATCTTTTAACTATCTATAACTACAGGGTAAAATCGGGTAATTCTACTACTAACGTTTCGTGAAACGCAACATCATTGTTAGCTGACCCCTATCCTTTTTTAGGGGTTCGTTGAGTATTAGGAGACGTCGACGAAATCGGGCATAAGTTTCTCCCTCTTTAAAACGATAATTTCTTGGAAATCAGAGCTAATAAAGCCATTTCTATGCTAAATATATAGCGCATTAAAGATCTTCGGATAACTACACTCAGGTTTTAGACAAAAAAGGTAGGTTGGCTTGTGTTATATTTTGAATTTCTTGCAAATGAGATAGCGCGTAGTCCAGCTTTATAAAAACTAAATATTCAAGCCTCGCTCGATGGTATATGATAAGTGTTGGTATTTATATGACGCATTACACATAATAGGTACACTTACATAATTACATACATATACTTTTTTTGTTATAATGTAGTTCAGTTCCGTATGTCATAACGGATAGGATGCAATACATAAAGACTTGCGTCGTCAGACATTGCAGGATAAACGATAAAGAAATCTAACGGAGTTTCCCAAACGCTGTTCAATGTATGTAACTGAATTCTTCTATCGGCTTTCCTTTCGAAGTTATTTTTATAAATATCTAGGGTTCATCAAACAGGCCTACTTTCGCATGACTCTGTGCGTGACGGCTATCTTCACATTTTAATATCTTAATTTTTTTAATAAATTGATATGGGTATGTTATTTTCTTATTTTTAATAACTGTATAATGTATTTATTGACATAAATCAGTACATACATATCTGAACGTCAATATTTACCAACTGAAAACTAAATATTATCTTAAATAATAGACATCCTCAAAGTTGCCGTTTAGAAATCTATCACCGCTTAGGGTGCCCAGCAGACTGGCAGCATTACCTCTTTGAATAACCAAACTGATTCGTAGGCGGAATAAGCTGCCAGCTCGACGCTCTACCAAAGCCTCGACAGTCTCTAACAAATATCAGAAACCAGTCGATGGACTTCAGGCCACCAGGGTCCCAAAATTACAACTGCGAAGGGCGTAAATATGAAATTCAGAGAGTCGCATACTTACGCCGCTTCAAGTTCTCGGCAGTGCTGGCCGCGGCATCTGCTGACTTGGAAGTCGCCGGTACATTGGAAACAGCAAAGTGTATCGACACAAGTGGCGTCCCACACCAGAGATCTTCCAAGTTTTCAACGAATGAGCGTCAAACCGTCCGGTCTCCTAGCGTCGCTACGCGCATAATCAACAGGCTCTAAGACTGCTCGCAGTCATGCAGTGACTGCCTGCAGTCGCCAGTGGCAACAACAGCCCGCCGAAACGTAATTCAAGGCAGTATGTCGTTATATGCGGCCCACACTACATGAACAGGATAAATTGCCTGACCTAGTACATCGACGAGATCACTACAGCGGAAACGGTGAGGAAGGTTAGTCCTGTCCCTCAGACGAAGTGATATTATGAGAGAGAGTGTGGTATTGTCAATTAAGGTTCCTAAGTTTTTATTTCGGAAAGAAGTACGTTAGTACTTAAGAGGTCCGGCACCTTGCAGAATGAATAAAGTGCGTTAAAAAAAACCACCTGTTACCAGATAAAAAAGATGTTCTGCAGCGATGGAGCGAATACTATGGAGAACTGTATGAGAGTGGCGATTCAGTTTCTAATGAATTGCCGGGTCAGGGACTGGAGGATGCCGTTAGCATGAAAGAGATTGAGAAAGTGATAAGAAGTCTGAAACGTGGAAAGGTTGCGAGAACTGATGAGGTGACTGCAGAGATGATAAAGTATGGAGCCTGGAGCCTGGGATATCTTTTGTGCACTGTGCAACCATTGTTGGCAGAAGGGGGAGGTTCCAGAGGACTGGCGCACCGCAGTCATATATCTATAAAGTTTTCTGCGCTTCGTGGATCTAGAAAAAGCATTCGATAGAGTATTGCGAAAGAAATTGTGGAGTCTACTGCCTGAATGTAGCTTGGGGTCCCCATACTGCAGGCGGTGATGTCATTATATCGAAGCCACAGAGGCTCTGTAGGGATAGATGGTGACATGTCACCCTGATTTTAAGTCTATTCAGGCGTCAGACAGGACCGCGTGATGTCTGCCTGGCTGTTCGTGCTGTATTTGGCCAGTTGCCTCCAGTAAACATTGAAAGGTAGTATGAGTGGTACGATATGTGATGGTACAGTGGTAAACTGTCTATTGTACACTATGTCACGTACATGAAAGAAGCATGTGAAGTGAAAGGATTGAGTATGATGTGAACAAAACTAAGGTTCTTGTGTTTGAAAGGGACGCGGTACAGACGAAATGTAAGATTTGGGTACATGGAAAATGTCTAGAACAAGTGAACAAAATTGTGTACCTGGGGAGTGTGTTTTTGAGGCATAGAAGATGTGAGTTGGATGTGGAGAGACGGGTAGCAGCCGGCAATAAAGTGAACGGTGCTCTGTCTGTATTAGTAGGCAGTGTGTGAATACCATATATCTAACACAGCCAAAATGGCCATCCACAATGCGGTGTTGGTGCCAACTTTATTGTACGGTCACGAGGCCTAGATATGCCCGAAATCGAGTGAGTGTGATAAACAGTGATCGGATAATCGGGCGCTAATATACTTAAACTTCATTTTTATGCCTACGAAAGAATAATATGGACATGCCTTTTAGAATCCCGGATCCCGGAATCGTTTGAAATTCCTGATTGCTAAAAATGTTACCTGCATACAAAATAGTTACAACTCGTTGTGAAAACGATATATTTTCTTTGAATAATGCTTACATACCCTCTCGTATTTTCAAGACGGCTGTTCCTTGTTAAACTCTCATTGTAATTTTATTTAGATTTAAAAAGCCGATTCTAATGGAACTTTTAATTTACAATAAAAGTTTTTATGAAAACTGGATTTGTAACAGGCCAGCAATCTAAACTATGTATGGAATTGAAACAATTGTGATTTTATGTGTAGCACCATTTATTTTCGTACAAAAGCAAATTATAAAATTATAAAATCTTTCACAATAAGTATTAAAAATTGAAGATGCACTTAAAAATTATACTACACAGAGTATAAGGAACGGTTATCCTTATTATTATTGTCTGATAGTTACAAGGGTGGTCTGAATTCATTTTAAGGATAGCTGTTCCTTACACCTGTTAATTAATTTGATCGTACGTTTCACGAAGTTAGCATTTCTGTGTCAGGCTGTTATGAACATGAGGCAGAAACGTTAACGTCGTCATCATCTGATTCTACTTGCTTCGAAGTACTCTCACTTAGGACATTCATTGAGTTAAAATAAATAATCATATTTTTTTCTAGATTTTCAATTTTTAACCTATTTCTCTTAACATTTAAAATCCACTTATATGATGAAAATGACCTTTCAACATCCACGGAAGTAAGTGGCGCAAACTTGTAAAGATTAGCGTCACTTACTTCCATAGAGTTTAGGGATATTTCCCTGACTACTTCAAAATCGGGATTTCTATCCATGAGTTGTTCTAACTTATCTGTCAATTCATTATTTGATGTCCACTCGATTAGCGTTCTTACCTCGTCAAATATTTCGAATGCCTGGGATATGGACAAATCATATGTTTCCAACTTTTTTATTGCAATCTGAATAATTTTAAAATGCTCATCTATAAATTTTAGATCGGGTAACAAGTTTTTTTTAGTTAATACATTTTTAACATGTTTGATGGAAATAGCTTCATTGCTATTTAACGAAGACATAACGTTAGAGATTTCATTAAAATATTTTGCATAATAAAATGCCGCCTCCAACCAAGTACCCCATCTAGTAATAACGGGTTGTGGAGGCAACGGTAAATCTGGATACATGTCCCTTAAAATTTTTACTCTATTGGGAGATTTCAGGAACACTTTTTTTACATTTGATATAAGCGTATCTACGTCCTCGTAATCTAAAGGTATTTTTTCTGTTAACCTATACAATGCATGAGCTAAACAAGTAAAATGCTTCATGTTAGGGAAAGTTTTGTTCAATATTTTGCCAGCAAGTATCATGTACGCTACACTATCGGTGCACATCATAAGCAAGTTTTGAACTTTAGATTCAAATTCCCCACAAATTCTTCAAGCATTCAATGACAAATTGAGATATTGATTGTCCATTCACAGCGTCTAGAGTCTTACAGGCCAACATATAAGTCTGTTTAGGTTCATCCTCAATTAATGATTTTACTAAAAAATGCACCACATTTCGACCCATAGAATCTGTACCTAGTTTCATCTAATGAAATCCATAATTTACAATTATTTACATCGTCATGAATACTTTTATTTTAGCCTGGAAAACACGATTTAAATATGTCTTTCTCAATAAAAATTCACTAGGAATAGTACGATTTTGTTTGCAGTTACAAATATATTTTTGAAAAAAGTTTCGAAATGTGAGATTTTCTAGCTTTGACCAAGGTATGTTGCAGATTATCAGAAAATCTACAAAATCAAAATAAAAATCATCTGTTTGAAGATATCGATGTTTCTGCGACTTTATGTGCCGATCAACATTTGTCTTCTTTGCCTTCATAGTAGTTTCACACTTACAGCAAAATATAGTTTTACTTGTTGCGTCGTAAATCATGTCAGGAACATCCCTTATCCATGACTGGGCAATGTCTTCGACTGGAATCGGGTTTGCCATTTTAATTTTACAAAAAGGATCGAGGACACAGCCAACCAAGATGCAGTAATCGCAAACTGAAATAAAAAAGGAATTCAAAATAACAAATCAATTTCGTTGTCATTTAGTTACGCATTATTCTAGATTATTTAGCGCAAATGGTAAATCATCGAACTACAGGGTTAACTGAAAAACAACTGAATGGTAATATTCTGTATTTAAATAAGTATATTATCTTTTGCTATACAACTTTGGTGACACTGCAATTGCACCGTATAAAATAAAAAGTAAACATTTCTTACCTTGTAAAAAAGTAAATAATTCAAGCCAGGTCGCAGAGAGTGATGGAGTCCGTGATTCGTAGCATAAAGTTGTCGTTCCAAGCAAAACAGATATCCAGATAACTATGCAAATCAAAAACCGCGGGAACGCCAAGTCGTTAGATAAAGGAGCAAAACACAACACAACACCCGAACGCATGAATAGACAGACAAGACGAATGAACCTAAATATGCGCGGGCGCAGGGTCGAACACCCGCCCCCTCCCTACTTCAGTCCCAACTCATCCCTTCGTAGCGTTATCGCAGCCGCATTTTTGCTCTAATTGCGTCATTTCTGTTGGTCGTCTAATTATGTTGGCCAGGTAATATTATTTGCTGTCTCACTCATTTACTTGCACTTTGCATTTGAACGAATAGATTTTGATAAAGTCATCTACTCATATGTAGACTAATGTTTTTGTGTTGCTTGCTTAGAAATATCAATAATTGAAAAATACAACTGAGAACTTTTTTAGCAGTCGGATGACAGTTTTTTTAGTTAGAAAAAGTTAGCAATTTTTTTACGGTGGTTTTGGACAATTCAAGTATTCTATGTCACTCGGGATGACCTAAGGATTCTAACAATACCACACACTTTTAAATCGGTTCAGGCATATCGGTTCAGGCATTTAGAAGTTATAGTAAAATAAACAAACGGACAAACATACGTATGCATAAAAAATATTACAATCCTTTTTTTTGGCAGTCGTGTAATAACTACAAGCAATATTTTTTAGTCTTCTATTCATATAAAATACAATAAATTAGTCGATTCGATCACTAAACTGTTAGATAAATAAATCAATTTCCATTACTTGACCACATTGTACACATTATCATTTTTTATTGAAATTCCATTTATTTTGAATAAAATAAAGATACTAAATCAAAATAACTATTGCTATAATTTCATTAAGTTACTTATAGTTGTTTTTACAAAATTGTTTAATCCCGGGAATCCGGGATTACTTATTAATTCAGGAAGGAATATCCATATTATTCTTTCAAGAAAAGAAGTTTAGGTATATAAGCGCCCGATTATCCGATCACTGGTGCAAATGCAGTAATGATAGTAGGCTTTACTGAAGTTAAACAGGACTTTTTGGAAGAGCGCAAAAACTTCAGCTACACATGTTTATTTAGATCTCCTCCATTCTTTTCATTTACACAAAACTTTAAAACACAATATACTATAACTGTTGTACTTTAAAACTCCTAAAAATGTGAAAAATAGAAAATCTAAATAAAATGACAACCTCACTTCTCCCGTTCCCGCCAAAAAGTGTCCACTCTGCTTCTCTGTTTGTCATTAGCCGCTTTCATAATCTACCGTCGAACGTTTTTATCGTCACGATTTCACCATCAACGATACAATAGAGAGATAGAGGAGGATATTACACAGGTAAAATGTATGTAGTTGTATGAAGACGCTTTTTCCGTCCACGATAACGTAATGCCGTGAACTTTGAAAAAGCGTTTTTTTGTGGGACTCAACAGAGAAGCATTTTGCTTACCTATCGTATTGTGAACGGCAAATACGTAACAATAAAAACTTTAAACGCTAAATTACAAAAGTGCCCATTGGCGGGACAGCCTATGTGAGTGAACAAGACAGACTAACTACTAGAGAGTGGAAGTTCGAAAGGGGACGCATTCACAAACGGCTATAAGGGCATAGATCCATTTGTCTTTTTCTCTCAAGGGAAAATCCGAAAAATCGTGTAGAAAGAAAAGGAGTTTTTGGCGGGATTTTATGGGGAGTAGTTGGGCGTTTATTTTAATTATTTGCAAATTGTTTGTGTTATTGTGATGCAAAATTGACGTACTTTTGCGTCTCAAGTATTGTATTGTTATGCATTATGTGGAATTGTTCAAATAAGTGCTTATTTAGTAACGTGATGTTGAGATTTATTAGCGGCATCAGTGGATCCTACTGAGAAGACTGCCACAATATAGTATTTGTCACCAAGAATTCCAAGAAACATTAAAATGTACTGCGTCAATATTTTAATGAAACAAAATGAAGATTGTGTAATTTTATTACTAAAAACAGCGGCTGTTATGAACATACCTTTACCTTTGCTCTAAAGCGGAAATTGTAAAAAAAATGTAGTTTTTGGCGGGATTTCATGGGGAGCGGTTGGGCGTTTTAATTATTTGCAATTAATTTCTAGTGGATATTGCGATGTAAATTGTCGTAGGTTTGCATCCCTAGTATTTACGCTATCGTGCTGTTATGTGAAATCGTTGAAAGAAGAGCTTCTTTAGTAGTGATGTTGAAATTTTCTTAGTTCTTTAGTCTGCCTCAGCAGCTTTTATTAGAAAGACTGCCTCTATATATTTGTCGCCAGAAACATCTAAAATGTATTGCGTCAACATATTGATGTAATAATGTTTGTGTGTTTTCTTTATATGTGAAGAATTTATCTATTTAATACTGAAAACGTCGGTTGTATGAGCTAAGATCCCTTGTATTTAGCGGGATTTCAAGGGAAGCGGTTAGGCGTTTATTTTAGTGGTTTGCGAATGGTTTCTAGTGGATATTGTGATGTAAATTTGGCATAATTTTGCGTCTCAAATATTTATGCTTTTGTACTGTTATGTGAAATTGTTGAAATAAATGCTTATTAAGTAGTGTGATGTTGAGATTATTTTAGTGGCTAAGTCCGCCTCAGGGGAACCTACTAAAAAGACTGCCTCAATATATTAGTCGCCTGGAAACAATACACGGCGTAATACACGCCGACATTTTAATGAAATAATGTCACAGATTAATTAGTTACTAACGTAAAATAATATGAAGAATTTATCTATTCATTACTGAAGATATCGGTTATATGGGGGCAGAACCCTTTACCTTTCCTCCTAAGGGAGAAATCGTAAAAAACTAATAATAAAAAAAAAAAGTTAAAATCATGGCAAAATGTTTTTTTCCCATTTTATTTAAGCTAAGACTTAATATTTCGTCTTTAAAAAGGTATTCCACGAAAGAAAATGTAGTTAAGACAACGACGTCCGCGACTGAATTTGATACTGTGTTTTCCTTCCCTTATGTAAAGTATATAGCGCTGCTAAATCGTCTCAAAGTATATCATTTCATAGGGTCATCAATAGCGATACCTACTTCTGCCTTATTGGAAACGCTAAACATCGTTTCTGAATACTCTTTCCCAGTTACAGCATATGTTGGTAAGTCATTGATATACATCGCTTGGTATAATAACTAGGATGGATCGGTGGTCCAGCGAAACGAAGAACTTGTTAGTAATAACAAAAAAAAAATTTAATTGCAGGTCTAACAGGTGTCGCTGTACTGTCATTAGCAACTTTACCATTCAATAATAGTATTGGGTTTTTATACATTAGCAAAGATAAACAGAAAATTAAAATATCTTCAATAAATTTCTGGGGTAAGAGAGTGGACAGAACAGTGTCGGTCGACGAGTGGATACCAATATTTGACATTACACCAAAAATAACTGATGCCGTTTATTTAAGACCACAACTTAATGATGGTACAAAGTATAAATTTTTTGTAAAATTTGGTAATGTAATAAACGCTAAGAAGATGAGTGAAGTGTTAGAATAAAATTGTTTGCTAAGTGTTAAGAGACAGAATATTAAGTAAAACTATAAAAGGTATGAATGTTTTCATTCTATTTCTCCTAAAATGTAGTGTTGAAAACCTAATATTAAACTTATTTAAATTATTGAATAATAAACTGATTTCAATTGCAACTAAAGGGCTTATTACACTAGTCTGAAAATAGTTATTGCATTCAGGATGCTAGCATTCTCAATATCCACTTAGGAAGATTTCTAACGCTTTGAATCCTGGTTAGGATCCTAGTTCAGAAAATGTAATAACATTCAGTCTGAAGACAGTTAGTTGATGTGGCAGCGAATGCGAGCACATGTGGTTGAAAATATTTTCACCTCTTTATCTGATTACAATGGCAGCAAAAGTGATGTCTAAAAATGATATAATTTACCACAATAAAAACAGTGAGGAAGAAGGCTGTGTTCTGAGTTGCCCCCACTCCTACCTAGGACACCTGAATTTAGGATAATGTATTAGGCACTTAACAAATGTTCAATGTGGTTATGTTACTTGTGTGTAAAGCTGTTATATAAAAATGTTTACTATTTAATATTATTTCTTTATTGGTAATTATTTATCAGTTTGTATATACAAATTTATAAAATTACCTACATTTATGTCCTACATATAATGTGAAAATGTCTTAATTAGCCAAAAGAAATTAACTACATAGAAGCAACTCACATTCACAATAGAACTTCATATTTACATAATATATCATGTTGATATAAAAATAAAGGAATATTAACCAGGTCTCTAGTTTGAGGTAATATATGTATGTATAATAATAGTGTACATTATATTAGAAACAAGAAAGACAAGTTTTTGATACAATAAAATAATAAAAATTATAATTTTGAAGACTTATTTTTTAACTTAATTGCCTGGTTTTCAAATATTAAATATTTACAGTTTAGTAAATAAATTAAAGAAAAAATTTAAAACAAATTTATTTGGTGAGATTATTTCGATACAGTTAAACAAAACTGGAAAACTATTTCTAAATTGAACTGTGGACAACATACTCCCTGCAGTGGGACAGCAATAGTTGAAAAAAAACTAAATATTTAATACATTAAAACAAGGCAGAATTCTCAAATATTCATTTGTATTAAGAGAACCTGGTGACAGATATCAAAATATAACAAACATTTTTACATAATGATACAATAGTAAAATAATTCCGATATTATTATTTATTGAAAAATTGACCTACTTTTGCTAACATAATTATTTTATGCTACATTCTTCAATCTTAATTATCAAAATTACAAATTGGATTTTTAGTGACATAGGTCACAGGGTATTATAATTTTATTACACAGGTAATAAATAATATTGAAAGATCAACATTTTTGAAAATTGTGTATGCATTATAAAAGTCAACCATGATTTTCAGTGCTAATCTGAGGATCCCTAACAGGTGTGTCCTTCTTATATATTTAATTGCAGTGTGCACAAAAAAAACACTAATTAATTTATCAGTTAAAAGTTTTTAACTTCAAAAATTAATTCCAAATTATATTAACAGGCACAATATTGAGGTAAGGGTTACTCTACCCAAGCCTGTGCTGGCTGGTCAGTTGTGAATGGACTGACACCATTCCTTTCCATGGCGTCGAGCACTTCACACACATATTCAGCCACATTAGCCCTGCTTTGATCAATACCTTTAATAAACGGATGTTCTAGCAATTTGTTGTACTTTGGGCGTTGTGTTTCTTCTTTTATGAGGCTGAAAAATATTTCTATTATATCAAAATGTCTTTAAATAATACTAATAATTACTACCAACAATTATACCAAATGTGACTCCCAAACTAAGCTCTGGACTTGATCTATGTTAATCATACAATGAACTGGGAGAACACCCAGTAACATCCACTCTTCAACAAATTCAGAAAAATTTTTTTGCTAAATTAACCTCGGCGTGAATGGCAGATGCACTACCTCAGTAACACAGTAGTAAATGAGTCAATGGAGTAAGTAACTAGTAAAATCTACCAAATACAAACATGAATAAAAAAAATAAATGAAATGTAATAAAACTAACCAAGTATTAACGAAATTGACGAAGTTTATAGAAAATGTGTTGTTACTAGTTGTGAGACGTGGTGGATCCCCTTGCACAACTTGTTGTAACTGTTCAAAGACAGAACCCCAACGCGGATAAGGGAAGGCTCCTGTCGCCACTTCCATGAGAGTTATGCCTAGTGACCATACATCAGATCGAACATCATAGCCTTTAGCACGGCCAGGGTCAATTCTTTCCGGCTGAGGACAATGTAATTATTATATTAAGGTTCTAATAATAATTTATTTACACAATATAAATTTTTTTTATACTGAACAGTCAATTTAATTCATGGTTTCATTTTTTTTAATAAAAGATTCTGCAAAAATTATAATGCCATGTTATTAATTAATATACGGATGTTTTGAATTCTTCAAGGGGATTTTGCTTTTAATTCTAAATTGCTTTTATTAATTTTAAACGCAATATTCTCTGCAGCATTTAGTTTTCCAAGTTGATTTTGAGTTGTCTATGTGTCAAATTGTGGATACATACATTCCTTCACTACATTTGCAACAGAGTAAGCACACATTCACATCAAATTAAACTTCGGTTATTTTTTATTTTGTTATGATTTGACAAAAAAGTGAGGGTAGGGCTTTTATTATATTTAACTTGTAGGTTTAGGGCTACAATGCCTAAATAATTGACACCAAAAGTCGAGTCATGTTGTGACAATGTTGTGCTAACTGTCCATCTCAAAGGAGAATTGACGAGACTTAAAGCATGTAAGGTAAAGCTCTATGAAACGACTGTATAATATAGTAACTAAACAGACATTACATACTTATTCTAAATATTTTAGAGTTCTATGTGCTCACAGTTTTCTACTATAGCAATCTTATGTTTAAACAAAGCAATACTCATAAATATACTTCTGTACATAGATTATTTTATTAAATTAATAGCAGTACCCGCGATTTCTTCCGCGTGGAAAATTTTTCCGCAACTTCTCCGGGTTAGGTTATCCGAGATACCTATATTGTTAGAGGTCTTGAAAAAAGTCACTTTCTATCGCGGTGCATCCGCCATATTGAATTAATGATGACGTCAAATGTACAGCAACATTCTTCTATGTATCCCATTTCATTTGATACCCAAATTGTTGGAAGTGTTGAAAAAAGTTATTTCCTGACGCGGAGTATCCGCCATATTGGATTTATGATGACGTCACATATACAGAAACCTTCCGCTACGTATTCCATTTCATTTGATATCCATATAGTTGGTGTTGAACAAAAAAAATATTTCCTGTAATGGAACATTCGCCATATTGGATTTATGATGACGTCAATTATACAAAAACCTTCCTCTGCGTATTCCATTTCATTTGATACCCATATTGTTGGTTTTGAACAAAAAAAAAATCCTGTTATGGAACATCCGCCATATTGGATTTATGATGACGTCACATATACAGAAACTTTCCCCGGCGTATTCCATAACATTTGATATCGATATTGTTGGTGTTGAACAAAAAAGTTATTTCCTATTATGGAACACCGCTATATTGGTTTTATGATGACGTCACATATATAAAAAACCACGTCATTTTTTAAAAAACAAAGTAGCCGACGTTTGTTTTCGAGCACAAACTATCTCTGCACCAAATTTCATCATAATCGGTTCAGTGGTTTAGCATCTCCTATAAGTTTTCTCCTCTTTTTCTCCCCTGTAGGGGTAGATTTTTGATAAAAAGAAGACTTCCATGTTTTTTTAATGTTATATCTCCATACCAAATTTCATCTTGATCGGTTTGGCGGTTTAACATTTCCCATACAAAATTTCATCCCCCTTTTCACCCTTTTAGTGGAAGGTTTTGGAAAAAAAAAGTAGGCTGTGTCCGTCTCCTGGTGTCAAACTACCTCCATGCCAAATTTCATAAAAATCGGTCCGGCGGGTTAGCCGTGATAACGTACCAGACAGACAGACTCGCATTTATAATATTATGGATATACTTACTGCCATATAGGGTCTACAACCAGCATCACGTGTACGAGCTATTGAATCCACTAGTTTACCAGATATACCAAAGTCACATAGTTTTATGTTTCCTCTTCTGTCTAATAATATGTTAGAAGGTTTAACATCCCTGTAGAAAAAGCATTATTTAAAGCTTTGAATTTGAGTCAATGAAGAAAAACAATAACAATACAGATATATATGAAGTTTTAATGTTGATATATTTATAGTTACCTGTGAATTATTTTTAGTTTCTCCTTTAAATAATTTAAAGCTTTGACTGTTGCAAGAGTTATTTTAGCTATAATGGTTTCAGGTATTCGAGTTTGCATTCTTTCGCATATAAATTTATAAAATTTGTCTAATGAAGTATCCATTAACTCCATACAAATCCAGCAGTCACCCTAAAGAGTTGTGAATTTAGTTTTATTTAAGCGGAAATGTTCGATTATGCTTTAAATATTAACATATGAATATAAAATCTACTACCTGGTCACATTATCTTTGCACCTCGTTGGAATGCAGTGCCCTCCCGACTATACCTAAACCTCCCCGCTTTCACCCCATCGCATTAGTACGGTTAGTATCTTTGATTCTGTTAGACCAAGTCGTTAAATGAACCTATGCTATAGCTGGGATATAAAAAAGAAGCCAAATAATTATGTGAACCATCGAAAATTGTCAACATTGGAAAAGAAATGTAATTTTGACATTTGGGCAATCTGAAACATCATGAATAGTCTTTATATTGTAAAAAATGTAGTCCCCAACTTTAGACAAAATCCTAACAGAAGCAAAAGAGGATCTGCGGGCTTATTCACAAACGTCGGAAACTCAACTTTCCGTATCCGACAGGAAACTTTTCGATGTTTTGTCTATACGTGATTCACAAATCCGAAATCATATTATATTTGTATTATATATATATATATATATATATATATATATATATATATAGATCATATTATATGTAGTCGTATTCACAAATCCAAGCTGTCGGATTGAAT
Source organism: Zeuzera pyrina (assembly GCA_907165235.1). Taxonomy (NCBI): domain Eukaryota; kingdom Metazoa; phylum Arthropoda; class Insecta; order Lepidoptera; family Cossidae; genus Zeuzera; species Zeuzera pyrina. Next base: position 13,536,127 of record OU015626.1, read on the forward strand.
TTATGCTTTTCGACGATCGGCCTTTCCGCCACGGAAAGTTTCCGACGTTTGTGAATAAGCCCTCTGAACTTTCAAAGTGGAAGAAGTTTTCAAAGAAATTTTTAATCAACCAGTTAGAACATAAATTCAATAAATGCAAAAATTTCGTAATGTATTGAAAGGCAGATATTATCGTCGCATGGAGAGCGCCGAATGAAACAAAATAATGACCTTGGCGAAAATAAAAAACCGTTAACCTGCGTGAATGAAACATGAATTCACTTTCCTTACGGTAAATAAATGTTGGCAAAACAGCATCGGTATCGGTATCGGTAGCAACATCAAGAAAAATGTTAACCCACGACAAAGGTTGATTCTTGTACATGCCAAGTGAGAGAACACGAGTTTATTCCAGGTGCCGATTTATTGCACCTATATATATATATAGGTGCAATAAACCTGCACCTGGAATAAATACAACTGTCATCATGAGATGAACAAAAATATTTTTTTGTAATGGTTGAATGAAAACTTATACCGACCTTACGGGGGAAAGGTATAATCGTCATTGACAACGTGCCTTATCATTTAACGCAGTCGGTATAAGCGCCCATGAGTGCATCTCTGAAAGCTGAAATGCAAAAAGTGATCACGATATTCCCTTTGATGAACAGATGACATGATGACAACGCCCCCGAAAAAATATGTTGTTGATGAATTCATGAGAAAGCATGGTTAAAAAAGAGTACGTCTCTATCATTGTAATTTTAATCCCTTTGAATATATATGGAGAAACAAAAGGTGGCGAAAAATACTTAAACCAATTATAAACCGACAAAAGATTCGTTAAATTCTATTAATTACATCATCTGATTGGAAAAAAGAAATACATTATCGTCGAAGACGAAAATATCCAGTAATAAATAATATCCCTAGAAAGAGAGGATAATTCAGACATTGATGTAAGAGCAAAAGCGATTACGATACTGTGCTCGGCATAGAAACAAATATTTATAGTGACAATGAGCTTTAGTTAGTTTTTTTTCAGAAATTTGTTTAAATCTACTATACAGATGACTTCATGAACCATCGGCAAAAAAATATTACGTAACAAGTAAGTGCAGTAGATGCTATTGGTTATCTTCTTCTCTTAATTTTTAATTTCAAAAATAAGAAAATGAATTCATTTCAGTAATCGGTTTTTTAATGAAATATTAATATCGAAAAACGAAAATAAAATTATGAACAGTGATAAAGTTGTTAAAAAAAATATTTTCCCCGTTATTTGAAATTCGTGGAAACTCTATTAACCGTATTGCATAATAATAAGAAAGTCCATATGAATTACGGCAACCAAACGCGACGAAAAAATATCCTGAATAGTATCGTTATAAATTCACCCTGTCGAGAATCGACCTCAAAAGTCATGCCTACACAAAATTATTTACCTTTTCCATATGTTGTACATCAACCTATTGTTGTGTTGCTATTATTTGGTAGGTACCTACCTATCGGCAAAATTATTATTAGATTTATGACATTAATAATAATAATAACAGATCGCAATAGGTATCAAGAACAGTACAATGTCGCCAAAGACAGAAATTAATTATTAGTATCCTAATTTGAGCCTTCTATGGAGTAATAAACTGTCTATTGCTTCATTGTTTCAGACACGATTCTTAGTCGGTTTAATTTTTTTGCAAACTTACTTTGATATCTAGTGACGATTAAATTATTTGAATTAGGTAGGTATGTTTTTATTACAATTTAGACTGTTTGATCATTCGCGGCAGTAGGTATGAAATAACAATACTAATACTAGGTTCTGGGCAGTGGTACAGTAGATATGGTATTATTTGGCAAAACAATGTAGCAAGAAAAGTAATTACCTATTCCTCGTAAGAATTAAGTCAGATTTATTTGGCTAAATGGATTAAATACCTACTTAACTTTAACATTTTGCTTTGATGAATACGAATAGTGTGGAAGAAGTTATTTGAGTATTAGGTGTTAGATAGAATCAGCGCATGGTGTTAATATCCGTTTACTTGAGATCTTTATGGCACAGTAGGTAGTTATGCAATCGGTTACCACGGTTGAGGTTTGGGGTTCAAGGTTCAATTCCCGTTAGTATTGATTTAAAAAAAATATTTGTTTTGCTCCAGACTGGATTTGTTTCGTTGATGGTTTATTTAGGTTAGGACATTCATTATGATATTTTATTATCCCTTTATAATGGAATTTAGGTCATGGTAGAGTTGAAAGTTGGAACCATGGGAACTGAATATAGCGGAGAAAGATTTGTCGAAATTGGAACTTTATGGACGAGTGGACTGAATTACAATAACAATTAATTATACTGGAATCATATGAACTTGGCGATTAATGATAAGTGTTATAAGTTGTTTTTCAATTAAATTGTGTTACCTACCTAAAAAAGTGAAGTAAAAGTGAGACACCGCATACGTCTGTCTCACGAACACATGAGTCACGAGTTCACGACTCGCTCTCGTTATAATTGCATAGATAGTATGCTATGTATATCGTACTCGTGCCGTTATACTGCGACCGCGCGAGTAGTGTGCGTATGCTTTCCTACTTTTCGTTTGTACAATTTTTTTTTTATTGAATATTTAAAATACGTTATTTACATGAAAAGACTAAAAAGAAAACTGTATTTTAATTTTTCCGACGGTCTTAAAAGTCACACAGTATAAAAATAAATGTTTGTTCGTATATTATGGGCTGCCATACCATTCATCCGATTGCGATGGGTATGGAAATAGCTTGACTCCTGAGGAAGGACATAGGCTATTTTAAAAATAAAAAACGGACGAAGTCGCCGGCATCAGCTAGTATTAAATATTTTGTTTATAATCAACACTGTTTTATTTATTTTCAATTATTGGATCGCTTTTTTTCCACTGCATACCAGAGCGCCGATATGACGCCATCGACGCTGGGTGCAGAGATATTGTGACCAGGTTGTACTTACTTCTTTAAAAAGTGCTCCATAAAACTGTACTATATACGGACAATCATTACTTTTCATGACCACTTCGAGATCCATTAGTAACTGTTTTTGTTCTTTTTCATCTACTGTGGAGCAACGGATCCGTTTCACAGCCATTACACGGTGTGTTCTGAAATTAATTTTTAAGTAAAGTTGTTAATAACTTGACTACAATGCCACTTATCGGATTCTAGCATAGCTATGAACCATTATTTTACAAAACAAATATACAGTGGGAATTAACCACGTCTTGAGACCATTTTTAGTAATGAACCTAAGAAATAGCAGAATGAAAGTGAGTAGGAGAATGCAATTCCATTGCGTTTACAGATTCTTTATAGTCCTGTCCTGTGGTAGAATTTTACCACTTGCTCGGGAGATAAGCAAATGGTATATTCTATGTCATTATTTTTCTCCCAGATCAGCAGTTCTAAGAGTCCTAGAAAACTTAAATTTGAATTTAGATTACTATGAATGTTATAATATTACTCTGTTACATAAATGCATACTATTGTGTATATGCAATAGACCTTTAATACATTATAATACATAATATGTACAATGGAATATGTAAATATATACTGTGATTGTATTCCCTTCTTTTACCTTTCTGAAGGGGGTTAAAGCGATGTTTTCAGGAACTGAATAGCACTCGCTTCTACATGTAATATTTTGTATGAAAGATATGTATGTAGCAAAGCAGCAAATTACTTACTTTCTATGAATCATTTTATTTACAGCTCCAAAAGCACCTCGTCCTATTTCTCCGAGATCTTGTAAGTCATCTGCAGTAAAGTCATATACTTCTGTTGCAGAAAATTGCAGTTTGCCTGATGAAGGCATTGATGGATAAATTCTACATCTGTCCCTGAATAAAAAATATTAGATATTTCAAAATTAACAAAAACATTAAGTCAAAGTCAAATCAATTAATTTTTGAGCGTTAAATCAGTTCGGTTCGAAAAGAAAAACTGGACAGTGAGAAAAACCGACAACAATCTTGGTCAGATATCGTTTTTTTTAATATCATTCTACGAGTTATTTAAAATACAATATTCATAAAGCCAGCAAAGGTATGTGGAGAAAGGACTATTTCTAGACTATTGTTTTTCTTCAATGAAATCGCTAATTTTGTAGTATGCTTTTCCAATCAGTGTGTGTTTAATAAAAAGTTTAAATCTCTTTCCTATTAATTGAGTAATTAAATTAATTCCATTTCCTTTAATTGCGTAAAAAAAAAATTAAGAGGAAAGTAATATCAAAAAACTATATTTTAACACCTAGCACTTTATGTATAATAAGCATAGATCGGAATAGGTAAAGTTTTTTCATGTACTTTTGCAACGTTCGCATAACACGGATATGCCCAGATTGATTTTGTTATTTCCGGTATTCGGAAAAACGTAATATAGTAATATAATATATTTTCAAATGAAAAGTATGTGTGTGTGAGTGAGTTTAATAAATATGTAAAAAGATTGTTTTCGAATCCAATATTGTAACAATAATTTATATTCTTGTACTAAGACTAGTGCAAGATAGGCATGCAAATAATGAAAATAAGGTAAAACAGAAATTCACTAGTAGAGACGTTAAGAGAAAGAATCCATTTCAAGTTTGCATTAGTCTTTCAATTGAAACCGGTAACACAATTAATCTAGATCTACAGTTTTACAAATTTGCCCCATTAACATCTGCAGATGTAGAAAAATCATTTTCTATTTATAAATGGTTCTTGCAAGTTAAGGGAAATGACTAAAACCCAAAAATATCTAAAAAAATCATGATTATTAATTGTAATTCAATCAAAGCATCCGATCCGACTGAAGAAGCTAATTCTTCTATTGGATCGGATGAATTGGATGGATGGAATAATTAAGGAAAAGAGACCTTAAGGGCGAATTTAAATTGAATGTTCAGATCAGTATTAATTTTAACCCTTTCTGTTAAATTACTAGGCTCTCACTATGGGTAACTGGGCTTTAGATTTCATTTATTTTTTACTCGACTTCTATTGACATAGCTTTTTTATTGTTAGTTTGTCTTCTGTATTGTAGTAAAAAAAATTAGCATGTACTTAGTATTAAACCATTAATATAACTTTGTTTTAATTACTTTAAGAAATTTCATTGTCAATAAAAAATAACTGTTTAAAAAGTGTTTTATTTTACTAAACCATAATCTAAAAATCACACGAAAATTTAATCTTACATTCCGGATTCCGGAAGCTTATCCATACTTTGATAACGTAATGACGCAAGTACTAGAAAAATTACCTATTCCGATCTATGATAATAAGAGTAAGTAGTTAAGAAGAATAACAAAAATATTGTCATATTCCTCGTTAAAAAGTTTTTTAATGCCTCAGTTGCCTGCAGTGGCGTGAACAGGGTTTTTCAGCAGGGTAGGCATTCAAAATTACAAATATATTAAAAAATATAACAATTTTAATATATAATTATACCTCCTCAAACAGCAATATTGATGAGCGAGAACATTATCATTACTTTAATTTTTCTTAGTGGTAGTTGTTTGCTATATGTAGTTAATGCAAGGAAAACAAAATAAGTATGTGCACAACCCGTCAGCCACTTAAATGTTTCATAATATTTAGAATTAAAGTTTCTAGTCACATTACCTGCCTTTTGATATAATTGCAACTCTGAGACACAGCTGACTTTGGCTATAGTTTATTATTATTATTAAATTTTTATTGCAAGTAAGTGTTGTACACACATTTTTACAAAGTCATTATCAATAAAATTAACCATAGGTATTATAAATTAACATAATCAGGATTTTTCTGTCGAGTGTCACAAAATCAATAATTATAAACAATCATAATTAATTAATAATGTCAAACTAGAATAATAGATGTCAATAGTATAAAATAATTACGACACAATGTGTAAATGACAACAAATCCACAGTACATGAAATGGTAGTAATTTTCATAGATTATTTAAAGTAAAAAGCAATACAAAATATTTCTTAACAGTCACATCACTGCCACGCATTCATGTCATTTATGTAGTCATTTATTTTGTAATATTGACGACCTCCGTGGCGGAACGGCTAAGCGCGTCGGAAAATAAACGGGGGTTGCGGGTTCGATATCCGCCCCGAGTCTGTGTGTTCATGTATAATATGAATTTATTTACAAAATAAAAGTATATAAATAGTATATCAGTTGTCTAATATCCATAACACAATCGCTGTGCTGTTTACTTTGGGACTAAATGGCTCTGTGTAAAATGTCTGGTATATTTATTATTTTTAAAAAAAAAACAAAACAAAAATATGTTTTTTACAGAGGGAAGTTTCAATATAGTTTTTAAATTTGTTCTATGTCAAACTTAATTTATCCTCGGGTATTTTATTGTAAAAACCTACACAGTATAACATTCTCACCCAGATGCCACGAAAAGGGAATGGATAAAATAAATTTTGAAACTAATTTGGAAATTTTTTAAATAAAATTCTTTTTGAAAGGGAATATACTATAATGAAATTGATCAACAAAAACAATACTAATTTTATAAATAAAAAACAACAGAAAAGTATAAAAAGTAGGTGTGATGGTGCGATGTGGAGTTTATGAAATTAAACATAAATACCTTTTACATTCACCTTTTAAATTACAATTTTCATATGATTAAAAAAACACTAACCATTGGCTTATATTAGATATTATTGTTCCATATTCATGTATTCCACTCTCAAACGATATCTTCAAATTTTAAGTAAACTTTTCATAATTCTTTAATTTTTTCACATAAACCTCAACACTATTATTAGATATGTCGTCGGCGAGGTGGCAAAATAAACATATATACTGTGTTAATAGTAAATATTATACCATTCTTGGTTATGGAATTTTTGCGTTGATTATTATCTTCACATCATGTTAACTTTTCTGACTTTTACTGAACTATATCTGTTCGTTACATCGTCTTTGTTTTTATAATGAAATAGAATATAATCTAGAGGAAAAAATCTTGTCCTCACTTCATCACATCCTTCCTTCTAATCCTCGCTTTTGTTTTCTTTACATGCTTCAAAAAATCTCTTCTATTCTTCCAAAAAACATATTTAAGTTTTTAACTTGCCAGTTCTACAATTAATTTACAATAATAATAATAATAATATCCTCAGACATTTCACACAGCATAATCTAGTCCTAAAGTAAGCAGCACAGCGCTTGTGTTATGGGTACTAGACAACTGATATACTACTTGTATACTTTTCTTTTGTAAATGAATACATATTATACATAAACACCCAGACTCAGGGCGGGAACCCGCAACACCTGTTTACTTTCCGACGCGCTAAGCCGTTGCGCCACGGAGGTCGTTAAAAAATTTCTCTGACAACCGCTAAGCTCATAAAAAAAAGGTACAATAGGAAAAAAAAGTTACAACAGTCACAAACAAACGATTTGTTTATTTTTGACAAAGGGTCTGTGGTACAGCTAGTTTGTTTTTATTACGTGTATTGAATGCATGACCATCAGACTTTTTATTGATTAGCCTTAAGTTTTTCCTTAGGTACATAATGTTTTCGTATATATATAGCGAAGGGAGAGTTAATATATTTATTGTTTCAAAAAAATCCCTCAAACTTGTTTTAAACCCAAGATTATAAATTGCCCTTATTGTTCTCTTCTGCAGTATGAAAATGAGATTCATTTCCACTGCTCTGCCCCACGGCAAGACACCTTACGCCATGATGGTATGGAAGTGGCTATAATAGACGATTCTAGCCATTGATATATTTGTCAATTGTCTAATTCTGCAAACTGCATAAGCTGTTGAACTTAATCTAGTTACAAGTGAAGTTATATGTGAACCCCACTGTAGTTTAAATCCAGTGTAATTCCAAGAAATACACTAGTATCTAAGTATTCTAGTGAATTATTGTCAATTTTAAGTTTTGAGACTGAGGTTTTATTATTATTCCTCAAAGAAAAGAGTATGTATTGAGTTTTAACATTATTTAAGACTAAATTACAAAAGTTAAACCAATCTTTAACAGCTGCTAGTGAAGTATTTGTTAGTTTAAAATTGACGTCAATATTTTTCCTATGAACTTTGAATAGTAAAGAGGTATTGTCAGCAAATAAGATTATATTATTGAATTTTTCAATCATAAATGGCAAATCATTTATATATATTAGAAATAGAAACGCACCTAGAATAGACCGCTGCGGTAAACCTATTTGAGTAGAAGCAGGCATAGATTTTTTATTGTTAATTATGACTGTGTTTTTCCTATTACTAAGGTAGGACTTCATCATGTCTAAGGATTTATTTCTGAGGCCATAATGTTGTAGTTTGTCCAGCAGTATTTGATGATTCACACAATCAAAGGCTTTTGATAAATCACAAAAAACTCCAATTGCATCTTGTGAGCTTTCTCATGTTTGATGTATGAATTTGATGAGAGCAATTCCTGCATCCGTAGTTGATCTACCTTTGGTAGATCCATATTTTTGGTTGTGAAATATATTAATAAGTTTTCACAGCAATCAACAATTATCACAGCTAAAACATTTCATTCTTTAAAATACAACTGAAATTATCTATTATAGACCAATACTTTACTTCAAATACGAATTGTAAGAAGAATAGAATTTTTTCAAATAACTTAGAATGACAAATCACTCCTACATGAAGAATACAAATATGGCGTTTTATTTTGATTCAAGACAATTCAAGTATAAATCAGTGAACCAAAAACAAAGCGAAAAGTGTTGAATTTATCAAATGCATTTAACTCTCTAATGTCGTTGACTTAATCAGTGTCTCAAAACACGCACACAAACTTCATTTTTGTGTATAAAATAGCACACATTCGAAAAACTATTTTGTGTACTGATAGGTAAAACATAAACATGTGTCCATGAATTGTAGACACTCGATCGGTGTGCTTACGCAGATGTGTTATATGGCGTGAATTTTTTTTTCCATAGATAAAAATACAATAATGTAAAATACAAAATACAATTACAAACAGATGAAGGATGTAATATCGAGAAACTATGGTAGATGGCTCTATTTTAAAAAAATTGTTGCTTAATTTTAAATTGTATATAAATGGTAGATATTGATATAACTTTCATTGAATTTGTCAGAGTAGGCAGTGTCTCTGTGCCTTATGGAATGCATGCCAATGGTTGCCTGTAGATGGCCTTACACAAGAGGGAACAGGGTAGGACAGATGCCCACTCCCAGATTTCTTATTACATTAGCCTTTAAAATTTGGTCAGAAAAGTGTGGTTAGTAATAGTAACATAAAATATTTATTCTACTTACAATATTTACTTTTATTATTTTACTTTAGAAGGTTGAATATACCTAGACCCCCAGGGACACTATTGACACTAATGGAACAATAAACTATAGAAATAAGAGAATTAATAATATTGGGCAGAGGTAAGAAACAGACAAGGCCATTATACCAAACAGGTTCAATACAAATTGAAGTAGGTTTTTAGTAGTCAGCCTACCGTAAGTTTCAAACTGGCTTTATAACCTCTGATCTAGCTTCACAATTACAGTAATAGCTCTATCAACATGTTGATATGTCTTCTGAAGCATATATATGCAAGATATGAATCCCATTATACCATCTATCATGACCACATACAACATTACTTAACCTCCGCAATCATATGCTTCGATGTTTGCATTGAAGCATTTAATAGAAGCGTTTAAATATCATTATTTTAATCAAATTGTTGAAATTATTGAATCTACAAAACAGTAGCACAGGTACCTAGTATTTTCAGGCAATACATCTCTGATGGTTCGTGGTTGTACTCGCGATTTCTGTCCAGAAGAATTAGAAGAGAACGGCGTAAAAGCGGCACCGTCACCTGACGGACCTCCTAGCTGCAAATCGTAAGGTATCTTACGTCTTTCTGAACTGAACAAATTTAAATCAGGCTTTGGCATGCTCGGTCTACTGGGTCCTGAAATTAGCAATTTAGGTATTATTTAAAGTTTAGCCAACAATTCTCAAATATCATTAAATATAACTAAGCTTTTACCTTGATTTGATGACACTTCGCCATTCTTCGACATTTTTATCTTATGGAATTAGGTATGCTTTTTAAATGTTTTCACTACTCTTTGGTGACACTATCGGTTTCCACACACTCCATCTGAAAGAAAAAATAGTGATACTCGTCACGTTTTCATAATATGCGACGTAAATAATATATTTTCTTCAATTTATTCATATCGACAATAAAACAAGACAATAATCGGTACTGATCTGACATTCGAAAGGCAGTGTTGCTATTACTATTACTTCTCTTTTATGTACTGGCAACTCCTGTTATAATTTTCCGTTCCACGTTTTTATCGCCACGTTTTTTCCGTCCACGGTACAATGGGAAAGCAAAATGTATGCAATTGTACACTTTTATATTTCCATGCATGATAACGTTTTGCTGTGGACGTCCACGATAGGAGTGCACGAAATAAATTGATATTTCATAAAATATCGAAATATGTACGTGATATATGTATCGCTACAACCCGATATTATCGAATCATCTAGTATCGATATGTACAATCGATGTATTTCATACGATGTATCAAATATCGTGATAAATTAAAAGCATATTCCATTTTCTGGAATTCTATATGTGTTTTTTACTGATTCCTTTATTTATGGTTGCGTAGTAATGTTATATTTTCTTTAGTTGGCAGCTTGAGTAAAAGTAAGACGTAAAACCCCGAATTATTGAAAAACTAGCCTTCGCAATAACGCAACACAAAGACACGAAATCTGTGTCTGTGGTCGCTCGCTTCGTTCTCAGTACAAAATAACTTATAAATAAAAGTTGTCTGTTTTGTTTAGTACAGTTTACAAAATATAAATCTACCTGATCTCTACCTAATATTTAATATTATAGACTAGTTAAATACAACAAATTACTTAAGATACATCGAAAATATCGATATATTTGTACGATATATTGCCAAGTATCAATAGAACACTACGATATATTATATCGAAAAAATATCGATATTTTTTTACATGAACATCGCTACTCCAAGATAAAACGTGGCTCCCTATTAAATGGTCACGGCAGTGTTGAGAGTGTAGTGTGTACCTAAACAAAATTCAATGTGTGAGGCGACATCGACAGTCGGAGCTCGCAATCATAGCGTGTAGTGAATGGATTTTTGTTTTACGTTTTAAGTTTTGATTATAAAATACAATATTGACAATAATGCGAATATTGACAACAGCTAACACTAGAACTATAAGTGTTTTACTTTTAACAGTGGATACTGCCAGTATATAAGAATTAAGAAATATGTGATACATAATACATAACATGATATATGATACATAACACAAAGCGAAAGAAGTATCTAAGGACCGCGACGGTTGGCGCTCCGTCCTTTCTGACTACCCCGTTAGAGATACAGCGTGAAGATATGTATGTATGTTCGTATAATACGTAATATAAAATATATAGTGTATAATACATAATGTATGATATAATACATAATGATATAATACATAATGTATAATGTAAAACAAAAATCACGCAAAAATGGCTGAACGCATTTGAACGAAATTTTATATATAGATAGTTTATAACCTGAATTCCCATATAGACTTTTTTTTATAATTATGCGCGGACGAAGTCACGGGCAACAGCTATGATGCAATAAGTATAAAAGACGTAGCCATGTTAAATCCACAGCGTCCTCTCTGACACCTCCTTATCTATGCTCTCTGAAATTTAAAGTGGCGTCAACTTCCACTATAATATCATGGAAATTATAAAAGCGTTCCTCTGCACGGACGTTCACGATTTGCCGTCCACGGAAAAAACGCGCGATAAAAACGTGCACGATATTATAAAAGCGCCCATTCTCAAGGTACAAAAAATATAAAGGTGGCACTCACATGGCTATTAATATGTTCGTATAGCGCAAAGGATCCCAAACTTTTTTTTCTCGTAGATCATCTTCAAAATTTTACCGGGTTAGGTGGACACCCTGCTATTACACTTCTACCATATTCACAAAACTCGTAAAAAAATGTGAAGATTATATCTAACGATGGAAATTGCGTCGCGGCTGAGTTCCAACCCTAAATTCGGAGTGGTAAAAATAAAAAAGAAAAATAGTATATTTTCTAGTGTTCTATTTATTAAAATAATATGATTACAGACTTAACAGAATTAAAATCAATCATTAATAACGTACCGTAATTTCAACAATGCAAATCAACAATTAAAAAAAAGTAGTCATAATTTTAATGGGAGGGATATACCTACTTGATGGATTTACAGCAGATTATCAATATTTGGCTTCAGTTTTGTAAGGAATAACCGCAAATCTTCCTCTGTGATGTTCAAATTGCTCCTTTTTTTGATAATGGGAACCACAGTTGTTGTGTACTCGTGTCTCAGCATTATGTAATAATACTAATACCACAGATTAATTAGTTTACTACCGTAAACAGATGGTCAGTGGCATAGAGACAAACTGTCCCACATCAAAACTGGCAACGCAACTGGCTAGAAAGTTTACATTTAAATTGAACTAGATGGTGGCATACTCTGAATACATTTGATACTGGTCACAGCTATGACTTTTTTCTGTCCTCTTCACAATAGCCGCCCAGTGTCGATATTGCCAGCGTTGAGTAAAATATTCGAAAAAATAATGCTCAACCAAATGCTGGCACATTTTAACATTTGCAGGATTTTTCATGGTCAACAGTACGGTTTCACGAGAGGGCGGTCAACAACACATGCGGGAGCAAGCTTGGTCAAAAATATACTAGAGGCTTGGGAAGGGTCACGAGATGCCATTGGCGTGTTTTGTGATCTTTCCAAGGCTTTTGATTGTGTTTGTCACAAAACTTTAATTTACAAGCTGAAATACTATGGAATACGTGATAAAGCTCTCGATCTCGTGATTTCATATCTGGCTGACCGAGAACAAAAAGTGAATGTAAATGGGGTTACATCTGTCGGTTCTAAATTAATGATGGGCGTTCCTCAAGGATCAATTTTGGGACCGTTCCTATTTTTGGTTTACACTAATGATCTTCCATTTATGCTTAAAGACCTTTGTGAAATAATATTATTTGCTGATGACACATCATTATTATTTAAAGTTAACAGAAAAGACATAGATATTAGCGGACAGAATAGGACCTTGGCGGATGTCTCGAGATGGTTCGCTGCCAATAATTTACTACTGAATGCACAAAAAACCAATTGTGTTAAGTTTTCCCTATCCAATGTACCCAAAATTCATAATGGACTGAAACTGGATGGGAAAGAATTAGAATTAATGAAATCAGCTACTTTTCTTGGTTTAACAGTAGACAATAAGTTACAGTGGGCGGACCATATCGGGACTTTATCTAACAAGCTCAGTTCGGCAATATATGCTATTAGGCGCATTAGACAGTTGACAGATGTAGCTACGGCTAGGCTGTTGTATTTTGCATATTTCCATAGCCTTATGTCTTATGGTCTGCTACTGTGGGGATCAGCGGCGCATCTGAAATCTATCTTTATTTTACAAAAGAGGGCAATACGTACCATCTACAGTATGAACGCACGTGAGTCGCTGAGAGATCATTTTAAAGACACTGATGTACTTACCTTACCCTCGTTATACATCTATGAAAACATAATGTACACTAAAAAAAATTTAGATCTATTTCAAAAGAAAGGCGTTGTTAGTGGTGTGGAAACTCGTGGTCGTGATCAGCTAGTTATTCCTAAATTTAAATTACAAAAGTCAAGTGGTTCATTTTTGGGTAACTGTGTTCGTTTTTATAATAAAATTCCTCAAGAAATTACTCAATTAACGGAAAACAGATTTAAACTTGTCATTAAACGCACACTGATTGGAAAAGCATACTACAAAATTAGCGATTTCATTGAAGACACAACAATAAACTGGAAGTGATCCTCTCTGCGTATGCATTTACTGGCTTTATAGATATTGTATTTTTAAATAACTTTTGTACAATGATGGTGAAAAAATGATACCTGACTGAGTTTCTTGTCGGTTCTTCTCAGTATTCAGGTTTTCTTTTCGAACCGAACTAAAGTAGATTTGACGTTCAAAAATACCTTGCATTTGGGTTTACTTGAATAAATTGATTTGACTTTCACTTTGACTTTGACTTTGACTTAGATGTCTTTAGTCATTACATATTTCTATTACACGAAAGATGGCGATAATAATGAGACGGTCAAGTAGATTACTCGAAAACAATAATTCAAAGTGACAAAAACTTTTGTGCGCTACGTAAGTGTTCCATGTTTGAATTTCGAGTATGACGCATCGACACAAATTCTACTATGGAACAGTTTAAATTAATTCTTCCCAAGTGTTCCACATTTGAATTTCATATAGGACGTATCGACATGAAATTCAGTTATGGAACACTTTAAATGAATTCTTCCCGAGTAAGTCGATTATGATTTAGTACATTCTTCTATTACATGAAAAAATTATTTATTCAATTTGACTAGCTTCTGTTATCCACATTTTTTCTTCCCATACAACGAAATGATGCTTAAATAAAATACACTACAATACAATATACTTTATTGCACCATAAATATACAAAAAAAAACAAATGATCAAAAACATAAAAATATAGTACAAAAGGCGGCCTTATTGCTGAACAGCAATTTCTTCCAGGCAACCTTTGGGTTATAGGATATATATAATGAAAATAGGAAGGCGACGAAGAGGAATCAAACTATCATAGCTACTTTAATTATGCTTTAAATACATATACACAACATATACATACATACATATTATTACATAGTATACCCATTGATACATACATATACAATACATACATCCATATAAATACAATACCCCTACTACATAAATATATTAACAATAAGTACATAGTGCACAGCACATTGTTATAAAAAATTTTAGGAAAGTTAATTTGACAGAAAATGTTCCTTCACTCGCTTCTGGAATACATTGAGAGATGAAACACACTTGGTGTCATCAGGCAGTGCGTTCCACAAACGAGTAGCTCGCAGAGTAAAGGAATTGGAATAGTAATTAGAAGCGTGAACTGGGATATTAAGAGTGAGCATACGGGAAGGTCGAAGGGTACGATTAGCAGTAGAGGAGTGGAAAACAAAACGGTTTTTCAGATAAGATGGAGTAGTGGGAAGGAATAAGACAGAGTATAAAAGAGATAGAACATGATAATCTCTTCGACGACGGATAGCTAGCCATTTAAGTTGGGAGCGGAAAGTGGAAACATGATCAAATTTACGCAGATTAAAAATGAATCGAAAAGACAGGTTTAAACTGAGGCGACGTGCTTTAAAAGAAAAATTGCCAATTGTACTCTAATTTTTATAGACATCTCGCACTTGACCAAAAAATTTCATAACGTCAATTGAGTGAGAAATCGAGTGAAAGTAAGAGAAATGCAGTAGAAATTCTATCTCTTAGAAATATGTGCGATGTCACCCTTGCGGACAAAATAAACAATGAAGAGATACGCAGTATGACAGAGTTGCACGACAATGTTATTGTAAAAATAAAGAAGGGAATGCTAAAATGGTTCGGGCACATGGAAAGAATGAGTGATGAGACTGTCGAAGAAAATCTATAGAGCAAAAGTGAGTGGTAAAAGAAGCCAAGGAAGACCAAAGCTGACTTATGAAGATCAAATAGCTAGAGTGTTAGCCGACGGAAGTGTCAAAAGCACTCGCATACTCGCATACCTAGCGAAAATGTGTGAGGAGAATGATGAGATTCGAGGAAGCGAAAGAAGTATGTAAGGACCGCGACGCTTGGCGCTCCGTCCTCTCTGACTACCCCGTTGGGGATGCAGCGTGAAGATATGTGTATATGCAATATAATATATGCATATTCTATTTTTGTCGTCTAAAGCAGAGCCAAAAGTTCTAGTCCTGAGTGTATTTAAAAAAAATATTTCTTTTCCTCTCTGGCGCGTGACTACTCACGTCGTCGTTATCAGCCAGTAAATTTTTTCAAACATTATTTTCGTTTGACCTCTTTGATCGCGGAACCAGTTCGGAATAATATTCGTGTTCCTTATTCAAACTAATTTCTGCTTCTATGAAAGTTTATTATGGAGACTTTTTGGCGGGACCGGGAGAAGTGAGGTTGTCATTTTACTTAGATTTTCTATTTTTTACATTTTTAGGTGTTTTAAAGTACAACAGTGATAGTATATTGTGTTTTAAAGTTCTGTGTAAGTGACAAGAATGGAGGAGATCTGAATAAACATGTGTAGCTGAAGTATTCGCGCTCTTCCAAGAAGTCCTTTATAACTTCAGTAAAGCCTACTATCACTTTACTGGAGGAGTTTTACGATAAGAAAAAACTAATTTACTTGTGATTCTACACTATGGATTACTTATTAATACGTGACATTGGCAAATACGCTAAACTGTGCGCCATGCCATAAAGGAAGAAGAAGAAAAGAAAAAGGGAGGGAAACTTCGTTTCCCTAACTTTCGACTCATATTTACTTGGTCAATGGTTAAATGCAATCTGCGAAGCCAAAACAAAGAGAAAAAAAAGTTTATTATGTGAGAACACCTATTTCGAACTCATTTATCGAAGATCCAATCATTACGTAACGAATAGATGGAATAAAAGGTAAATAGTAGTCGTGAAGTATCATAGATAAATAGTTCGTTAGGTAGTTTTTTTATTTAGGTGCTTTCAGCACACCCTGATGTATTTCTTATTTCGTTTGTTATTTTACTGAATAAAAATATTTTGATTAACTTATTTATTCTACAGTGCGCTACTCAGTAGTGTGCTTCCTCTGTATCTTTGCGGCATGAAAAAATATTAATTGGTTTTTTAAATATATAGGCTATTATTTCGATAAACTAAAAAACGAAATATTTTATGTAAAGTAGAATTATTTTTAAATAATGTTATTATTTTTTAAAATCGATTTGATATCCCTTTTCACCACTTTAGGGGTTGATATCTTACAATCTGCTAAATACATGTTTCATTGTTTACCTGAATGAATCTGTATACAATATGCAATTTTTTTGTTTCAATATTCTTTGAGCCTCCTTTTCACCCCGTTATGAGTTGATTTATCAAAATTTGTTAAATTCATGTTTCGCAATTTTTTTTATCGATTTTATCTTGATTTTATACAGACGGTAGGTTTTTTTTATTTTTATAGTACTTAATTTGACACCCCTTATCATCCTTTCGGCGGTTGATTTTTAAAAATCGACCAAATGCATATGCAATTATTTATTTATAGTTTCTGCATACTTTCAAAGTTTTACCACAGATTAATTAGTTTACTAGCGTAAAGTTTTACATTGTTACACGTTTTTAACTTTTTTCATAAAAATTAAACCTGTTCAGAGGTTAATTTTTCTAAATTGAAAAAATACAGGTCCAAGTAATTATTGAATATTACTTAATTACAATAATTATGTACACAAAGTTTTGGGTTCAGAATTTGGATTTAAATTATTTTATTTACATACTGTGTAAATAAAATAATTGAAATCCATTTTATATCCTTTTAACCTTTTTAGGGGTTGAACTTCTAATAACCCTTTCTACATCGTATAAGAATCTCATGTGTAATTTGTCTGTCAGCCAGCTTTTACTTTTATACATATAAGAAAATTAGGTACATTTCACTATGGCGTTGTTTTGTTGACGAAAAAAAATTTTTTTTTTCACAAGCTAGGTATTTCTTCTACAATGTTCGCAATAATTCTTGATTAAAAGTACTAAAGGGCTAATAAAAAAACAAAGGAAGGTCTGACCGCATTGCAGGATCCGAACCCGCGATTTCGGCGTAGTAGACCTACGTTCTAGCCATTGTGCTATAGAGAAGGTAAACTGCTGCAACAATAAAAAAGTTTCGAAGTTTAGTTTCGAAGTTTTAGCTAGGTCGATT
Source organism: Zeuzera pyrina (assembly GCA_907165235.1). NCBI lineage: Eukaryota > Metazoa > Arthropoda > Insecta > Lepidoptera > Cossidae > Zeuzera > Zeuzera pyrina. The sequence continues at coordinate 13,554,080 of OU015626.1, forward strand.
TCTTACCCTCCTCAAACCATATATTGTAAATTTTATCGAAATCGCTAGAGCCGTTTTCGAGAAAGCGATATCAAATATATATAATATACAAGGTGTTACAAAAGTCCTCCTAATCCGTGAAAGGTATTTATTATAAGCATGTCAAGTAGAGAGTCCACCTATGAGATTACAAGTCCTGTGATATTTTAATTTTGATAAAACTTAAATAATTTTAACGATAAATAAAAATATCGACTAAACTGACGGCATCACTATTTTGAGTTCATGAACCATATACAATCTCACGGAGTAGTGAATTATCTGCTAACTACCTCATTCGCTAGGCTACTAGGAGACCACGCCCACAGCTGTTAGATAGTTGTGTAGATAAGTATCTATTGTTAAATGCTATGTGCCGTTGGCACGCGCCTCGCACCCGCAACATAGTACACGTATACCTATCGTTAGCAATTACATCGCGCGTTACTTAGTAGATAATAAAAATAAAAGCTACTTCGTCTAGGTATGCACATACCTAAGCAAAAATGTGTGAGGCGAATGATGAGATTAGAAGAAGCGAAAGAAGTATGTAAGAACCGCAAAGCCTGGCGCTCCGTCCTCTCTGACTACCCCGTTAGGGATACAGCGTGAAGAAATGTATGTGCAAAAGCTACTTAATAAATAATAGGTGCTGAAATACTGTACAGATATGCGAGTCCGTTAACTATCGCAAGCTGTGCTACGTCCCGACGGCACGTGGCTCGCGCCTGCTACATCGTACATAAACATACCTACTGTTAACAATTATATCGCACTGTTATACGGGTTTTGGAAAATGCCTTTTTAAAAAAAAGAACTAATTAACACCCGCGAAAGAATACTTTATTAGGTATATTTATAAGAATAGTTTAACACAATAAGTAGTAATATTAGAGGATCTTTTGGCAACCGTTTAGTTTGAGAGCTAGGAACAGACTGCCTGAGCTTCCGTCATAAAAGAGAGACGATAGGATGTAGAATGCTTAGGTCAGCTGTTAATCAGTCAGAGGCACTAAGGCCTACATTGTTGGGGTATAACACCTCCCCCCTTTAGAAGAGACTTTGGGGTTTTATTCAAAGTCTCTGTTAGAATTTGGTCCTAAGTGGAGCACTGGATGTAGGGATTTCAACTTCAGGGTCTTGTCTATTTGTTCTGTCTTTTACTTCAGAAGGGTTTTGGGATGAAGAGTTATTTAGGTTAAGCCTGAATTGGAAAGGTCGGTTGCTGCCAGATTTATACAATTTCTTGAAACATAAGTAAATTAAGACTATAAAGATTACAATAAAAACTATGATTATAAGGATAGAGTAATGTGTCCCATATTTTACAATGTGCGGAGTTTGTTGTAGTTCTATGCTATTCAAATCTTTCAACAAAGAGTTCATCATTAATTTATTTTTTGTATTTAGTTCGTCTAAGTCTATATTTTGCAAGTAAATAGGGGAGACATTATCTATGATACAATTTAACCTAACTAGATTACAGCAAGTGTCATTAATTAAAACAAAATCTGGAATATGATTAATAGGTGAAGTAATATTCAAAACACTATGTTTTGGTATTAAGGTAGTGCTTTTACAGTATCCAATACTATTGTTGGGAATGCTTAATATTCCTGTGCCCAAGATATTTGCTTCGTATAATTTAGAATTTGGGCAGTCAATAGAGATTTTGTTTGGTTCAGATTGTATGAAAATCCACTTATTGTTTGTCAGGGGTTTCCAAATGTCTAATTTTCCTAATATGATTTTCGATTCACACTGTACCGGTTTTTTACTAATCACTTTCGTTAATAGTTCACTTTCACAAATATGGTTCGCATCCGTGGAATACACATTCTCAATGTCACATATAAAATTTCCTGGGCTTATAGATTTGCAGGCTTCCAAGTCATCGAGGACGCAATAATAGGATTTGTCTTTGGTCACTGCTATGTATTTACTATTTGGTGTAATTAGGCTGAACGTATTTGGTTCCTTAAAATCGTAAGGCGTAGAGAGTGCAATAGTATGAAACAGTATATATTCCCTGGTGTTAACCAGCGGCACTTGTAGAACAAATATAATCTTATTATTAATAAAATAACACACTAACTTAGAAATATTTAAAATGTGATACATGAACTTATTTTCTAAGGTTATAGGCAATTCAAGATCGCTGGGTAAATGTCTATAATTATCGGCAAGCTCTCGATATAGTTGACTTGGCGTCATTATTGCAGGATGCAGAATGTTTTGTTTACTAAATAGAATAGCATTCTTCACGTCTTCCAATTGGTATGACAAGGTAAGAATTGATGTTTCCAGATTATCGATTAATTCATTAACATTGGCAAATATTTGTAATTTATTGCTAATTTCATTAAGGTTTTTAAAACTCAGTGAGAGGTTGTCGATAGCTTTATTGAGGTTTTCCTCATTATCTTTTATCTTACATAATGTATCATTATATTGTTTTAATATGGAAGTAGTAACTAAAATATTCTCTTTCATTAGTGAAGTCAACTGTTCCTCGTTATTTTGAATAGATTGTATCGCATCTTCGTATTTGATGCCGTCGTTTTCATCTAGAGTACCGAAAATGTGTTTTAAGATTGTTCCTATACCTCCTATCCAAGCGCTACGTTTGGTTCTGATATCCATTAAGTGTGAGATGGATGTAAATTCTCTATTCATATCTTGGAATCGCGCTGTTAATGGTTGTAATTTATTACGACATTCCGTATCTATTTCTATAATTTGCGTTTGATTACACAAGCGTTTTGTGATTCCTAAAGTCCTTGCGATATTTTGCACGTGTGGACCGAAGTGTGAAATATCTACTGGTATTAAGATTTTCAATAGAACATTATTAATTCTAAGTTTTCCTAAATAATCATAATATAGACCCGAACTTGAAGTAATCGGCTGGATGAAATCTTGATTAAATTGACCTCGAACTGGACTGTAAATAATAATTAATATTTAAGGATAAACTAAAGTGGATTAACCTAATATATTTCTTATGAACTAATAGTTTTATAAAATCTTATTTAAGGACTGGTTTCGATATCGGCTGGCTTCACTTGATTGTAATGATGGACGATATGGCGCCGATTGATGAGTAAGGTAAGCGTATTGTTACCATTTATCTTAACTACCTTATAGGGTCCCTTCCAAGGGGGCGAAAGTGCTTTACGCATCCTTAAATGGTTTTTAAGATATACATAATCGCCAACCTTATACTTACTTGGACGAGTATGGGTATCATAATAGGATTTAGAAGATTCCTTAGATTTTCTTATGAAATCAAGAGCTTTTTCGCGAGAGTATTTGAGTCGATTTTGTAGCATACGGACATAGTCTGGATAAGTTGCTCCAGGAGATTCTTCGTAAATAGAATTTGGGACGAATGGCTTGTTTCCAAACATAAGTCCATATGGTGTAAAATGAGTCGTGGAATGAACGGATGTGTTATATGTGAGCATAGCTGTATAGACATAGCGGGGCCAATTAATTTGTTCTTCATTGATATAGGATCTAAGGTACTCCTTGAGAGTTGAATGGCTTCGTTCCAGTGCGCCTTGGGTTTGCGGATGATATGGCAAGGCCCAAAGATTTTTTATTTTAAAGAATTCACAGGTTTTCTTGAAGAGTTCTGACGTAAAGTTGGTTCCCTGATCAGTGAGGATCATTTTAGGGATAGGTACCGAAGACTGAAATATAATGGAGCAAGCATTCACTTGTTTCTTCGGCTGTGATGCTGCGAATTGGATATGCGGAAGAGAACTTGGTAAGGTCATCTTGTATCGTTAATATATATTTTAATTTGGCAGGTCCTGCTTCGGGAAGTGGACCAACAATATCAAGGGATATTCGTTGACCAGGTGCAGTTGATGTACTAGTAATTTGCATGTGAGCACGGTTTATCTGCCTGAGAGCTTTGTCAGTCTGGCATTATGGACATTTCTTTACATAGTTTTCTATGTCACTTGCATATTCTTCCAGTAGAAGGCTTCTTGGATTCTTTTGAGCATGGATAAGGTAGGATTGGGGCAAAGATAAGCTTACTCTTAAGAGATTCGAAAGCTAGTTGCTGTTCATTTTTCCATTCGAAATGGACGTCTTTCTTTAAAAGACAGGTTAAAGGTTTGACTAATTTTGCAAACTCTGGGATGAATCTTCTATAATAGGACACTAGTCCTAGGAAAGATTTAATATCTTTAGGAGATTGAGGAATTGGGAATTCGGATACCGCCTTGGTTTTATCTGGATTTGGCTTAACACCGTTTTCACCGATAATATGACCTAGATAGGCGACTTCTGTGCGTATAAATTCACATTTTTCTGGTTGGAGTTTCAAATTGAAATCGCGTAGTCTGTCAAAGACAGCTTTTAGGTTGTTAATTTGAGATTGTAGATCTGGAGAATAGATTACGATGTCATCTAAATAGACGAAGCATCTGGTGCCCTGTAGGCCAGAGAGACAATTATTCATAATTCTCTGAAAAGTGGATGGGGCGTTTTTAAGCCCAAACGGCATCCTATTGAATTGAAAATGCCCTTGAGGCACGGAAAAAGCTGTCTTAGCAGCGTCTTCAGGAGAAATTAAAATTTGGTGAAAACCGGAAGTGAGATCGAGCGTTGATAAATATTTACTGTTACCTAACTGGGCGAGAATTTCGGATATTTGTGGAATGGGATAGGTTTCTCCGATTGTGATATCATTTAGCTTTCGATAATCAATTACTATTCGCCATTTGCGTTGGCCTTGGGAGTCTACCTTTTTAGGTACAATCCAAATTGGTGAACTCCATGGAGAGGATGAAGCTTCTATGATATCTTGTTCTAACATCTTACTAATTTGGGATTCTACCTCTTTTTTATGAAATTCTGAGAATCTATATGATTTCGTATGTACGGGGATATCGCTGCTTGTTTTGATTTGATGCTTAAGAGCAGAAGTACACATTTACAAGGATAAAATCATATACCCACCTCTTTCTGAAATCCCAAAAATACTTAAAGAAAACCATGATATCCCAATCGCCGGACACCTCGGTGGTAGCCGTATGCTCAAAAGAATCCAAGAAGCCTTCTACTGGAAGAATATGCGCAGTGACATAGAAAACTATGTAAAGAAATGTCCACAATGCCAGACTGACAAAGCTCTCAGGCAGATAAACCGTGCTCCCATGCAAATTACTAGTACATCAACTGCACCTGGTCAATGAATATCCCTTGATATTGTTGGTCCACTTCCCGAAGCAGGACCTGCCAAATTAAAATATATATTAACGATACAAGATGACCTTACCAAGTTCTCTTCCGCATATCCAATTCGCAGCATCACAGCCGAAGAAACAAGTGAATGCTTGCTCCATTATATTTCAGTCTTCGGTACCTATCCCTAAAATGATCCTCACTGATCAGGGAACCAACTTTACGTCAGAACTCTTCAAGAAAACCTGTGAATTCTTTAAAATAAAAAATCTTTGGGCCTTGCCATATCATCCGCAAACCCAAGGCGCACTGGAACGAAGCCATTCAACTCTCAAGGAGTACCTTAGATCCTATATCAATGAAGAACAAATTAATTGGCCCCGCTATGTCTATACAGCTATGCTCACATATAACACATCCGTTCATTCCACGACTCATTTTACACCATATGGACTTATGTTTGGAAACAAGCCATTCGTCCCAAATTCTATTTACGAAGAATCTCCTGGAGCAACTTATCCAGACTATGTCCGTATGCTACAAAATCGACTCAAATACTCTCGCGAAAAAGCTCTTGATTTCATAAGAAAATCTAAGGAATCTTCTAAATCCTATTATGATACCCATACTCGTCCAAGTAAGTATAAGGTTGGCGATTATGTATATCTTAAAAACCATTTAAGGATGCGTAAAGCACTTTCGCCCCCTTGGAAGGGACCCTATAAGGTAGTTAAGATAAATGGTAACAATACGCTTACCTTACTCATCAATCGGCGCCATATCGTCCATCATTACAATCAAGTGAAGCCAGCCGATATCGAAACCAGTCCTTAAATAAGATTTTATAAAACTATTAGTTCATAAGAAATATATTAGGTTAATCCACTTTAGTTTATCCTTAAATATTAATTATTATTTACAGTCCAGTTCGAGGTCAATTTAATCAAGATTTCATCCAGCCGATTACTTCAAGTTCGGGTCTATATTATGATTATTTAGGAAAACTTAGAATTAATAATGTTCTATTGAAAATCTTAATACCAGTAGATATTTCACACTTCGGTCCACACGTGCAAAATATCGCAAGGACTTTAGGAATCACAAAACGCTTGTGTAATCAAACGCAAATTATAGAAATAGATACGGAATGTCGTAATAAATTACAACCATTAACAGCGCGATTCCAAGATATGAATAGAGAATTTACATCCATCTCACACTTAATGGATATCAGAACCAAACGTAGCGCTTGGATAGGAGGTATAGGAACAATCTTAAAACATATTTTCGGTACTCTAGATGAAAACGACGGCATCAAATACGAAGATGCGATACAATCTATTCAAAATAACGAGGAACAGTTGACTTCACTAATGAAAGAGAATATTTTAGTTACTACTTCCATATTAAAACAATATAATGATACATTATGTAAGATAAAAGATAATGAGGAAAACCTCAATAAAGCTATCGACAACCTCTCACTGAGTATTGTTGCCAGTTTTAATGTGGGACAGTTTGTCTCTATGCCACTGACCATCTGTTAAACTAATTAATCTGTGCTAATACTAATATTCTCAGACATTTCACACAGCGCCATCTAGTCCCAAAGTAAGCAGCACAGCGCTTGTGTTATGGGTACTAGACAACTGATATACTACTTATATATTTTTCTTTTGTAAATAAATACATATATTACATAGACACCCATACTCGGGGCGGGAATCGAACCCGCAACCACCGTTTTACTTTCCGATGCGCTTAACCGTTGCGCCACGGAGGTCGTCGATATGTAGATATAGATATGACACATTATAAACATAATTAAATTTTAGACAAAATTAAATGTACTTATATAGTAGGAATTACGTACGTCTGCACAACCTAAAATGAAATAGAGATACAAGACAGTTATACTTATATTTTGTTGTAAGTTCTGTAGCCAAATAGCAAAAAACGCTTAGATAATTTCGTCCTGTTCGTCTGCCCCAGCTATTTTACTCTGAGGTATATGAATAAATATAGAGAAAAAATATCAGATCGTTTCGGTTTTAGGGGTTCGCTAAGTATTAGAGGACTGGTGAAATCGGCCTTAAAAACATACGTGATGTCATGCAAGTCATTTTTCCTGTCATAGTCATTGTCGATTCCATCAATAACAACTCTCTAATTAGAATTTTATGATTTTGTAAGCATAATAATAATAATATACTCAGACATTTCACATAGCGCCATCTAGTCCCAAAGTAAGAAGCACAACGCTTGTATTATGGGTACTAGACAAGTGATATACTACTTATATACTTTTATTTTTGTAAATAAATACATATTATACATAAACACCCAGACTCGGGACGGGAATCGATCCCGCAACCCCCGTTTACTTTCCGACGCGCTTAACCGTTGCGCCACGGAGGTCATCTTTCCTTCAAATTCCTTTTCCTTCAATCAAGCATATTTAGCTAAAGTTAGAAATTTAAAGTTATTGAAAGGTAATTATTACAAATATTGCTAATCGACTTAACTATGCTAGCTTAGGTAAGTGTATAAACTGAATCCACCTTATGAGAACACTCTCTTTGGGTAGGTTAGGATAGGTAAATGCATAAACGACGCGAGCGTGCCGCGGCAGCGGCCGGCGAAGCGCCAGGTTGGAATCCGCCTTATGAGAATACTCTCTTTGGGTAGGTTAGGTAAGGGTATAAACCACAACGCGCGAGCCGAGCGAGCGTTTCGCGGCAGCGGCCGGAGAAGGGCCAGGTCGGAATCCGCCCTAAGAAATTAATCTCCTTGGGTAGGTTAGATTAGGTGTATAAATCATAACGTGCGAGCCGAGCGTGCTGCGGCATCGGGCAGCGAAGCGCTAACGCAGAACTCGCCCTATATAACACTTTAAAATTGTAAAATGTCGAAAGGAAAGGAAATATTTATCAATTAATTTCATCAAACAAAAGTTTAATTTATATTTACGTTACATTACATATTGTGTTTATATAAGAAGTCATAAACGGAACCCAATTTTTTTATTTTGATTTTATTGTTAGGACCAAGTTGTAAGAGTTAATTTATGTATGCGCGTATATGCGGCAAAAGAGATGCAAGGTGTGGAAATTCAAATAAAGTCTTTTTATTTATGATATGGTTCTATGTTAAAATATGTGATTGTCGTATTTTCGTTAATTTGTATTATTTCTGTTCAGTGTATTGAAAATTATTTCCACTGTATTTGAAAAATTAAATATAAAGAAATTATTTATTGTTTCATTTAATTTTATTAAAACAATTTAAATAGAAATTTGCTTACATTATTATGAGTTACAAATGACATTTTATTTTTATTACTTTGATTCTATTATTAGGAAGCGGTTAAAAGAGCTATTTTATTTATATTTATATGAGCCTGAACAATGGGTATGGCGCCAAAATTTAATAAAAAAAAAATTACGTTTTGACGTAAAAATTTGATACAACATTTATTACTATTTGTGAAAAATGGAATCATCAGCGTTTTTAAATGTTATTCCTAGTTCATCTGAAATCTCTAACAAACGCCAACGCTTTTATTCTGAAGAGATTCGCAGCCATAGGAATTTAATTAAAATCGGACGGCGATTTGATACCGTACAGCAATGAATGTATCGAATTTGAAGTTGCGAGAAAACTTCTTCCCGCATCGAAAAGTTGTTCAACACATCATACTCCAATGTCATAAGTTTTCAATGTAGGACAAGTTGGTAATTTCAGGTAGGTATTGTTTTAAATTTCAATTATCCGATTATAGTAATTTATTAATTTTATTTGTAACATTTTTCATTACATTGCCGAGTTTCTAGAATTTCACTAAGCTTGTAAATTGTAACGTATTAAAGAATAAACGTAAAAACACATTTGCTTATTATAAAGCTTCGTAAAATATTGAAGTATTTTAAGAATGTCATTTGTCACAAGAAAAGATTGTGAAATGCCGTGTTAGATGTACGACTATATATATTATTTCATTTTCTTTTTAGATGTTACAAGAAGAATTGCAGACGTCTTAGTATATCTAGAGCAATTAATTCTTGGTTTGACAACGTTCGCCTTCCATTGCCGATTGTGTTCCGGCTCATATATTGGTTCACAGCTGATTTTAACTATACGCAAACTGTTAAAGAATGCGTAATTGAGGATACGTAGCGGGAAACTGTCCTCAGTCAAGCTACTGTCGCTGATTGGTTCAATTATTGCCGAGACTATAGTCGTATACTCTTTGTCTTTGGAAAATGTTGGAGAAAGAAAAAATTAGAGGTGTAGGGAAGATTGTGCAGATTGACGAGAGCAAATTTGGGCGACGAAAATATAATAAAGGATATAATATATAATAATGTGTTGAAGGTCATTGGGTGATTGGGATGACTGAGAATTGTAGTGATGACTTACGATTGGAAGTATGTACAGGAAATATAAGATATCTGCAGATGTTTTAATACCATTGAAGCATGTAGCTGAAGGATGGATAATTGACACTGATAGTTGGCACGCATATAATATCATTGTCACAACATGGATAGAATCACCATATTGTAAATCACAGCGATCCCAATAATCCTTTTGGTGCTCCTGATGGAGTACATACTCATCAACAAATTGAGAGTCACTGGCGATTATTAAAGAAAAAAATTTGTAACATCAATTACCGTAACAATTTCGAAGACTGGTTAGTGGTTTTTATGGCGCAGTCGCAAAAAAATTTAAGGATTTGTTTGAAGAACTAATTCGTTGTTATTGCGTTTGTATATAAAATTTAATTTATTTCGTTTTTTGTTTTTTTTTTACTTTTAATATATTTTGTACAAATAAATAAAATTAAGGTGTCTTTCATTTCGAAATAAAGCCTTATTTCAAATTTCTATGGTTATTCGCATGTTATAAAAATTCAATTTTTTTTAATTTTTAATTAATTTTGTACAAAGAAATAAAATCAAGGTGTCTTTCATTTCGAAATAAAGCCTTATTTCAAATTTCTATGGTTATTCGCATGTTATAAATTCAAATATGTATTTTATAATAGGTAGGGTTCGTGTAAAGTAAAACCCAAATAGTTAAAGAACCATTTATTGGTCAATCGTAGGCGAACACTTATTACAATGTTCGTTACAAAATAACAAAGTATAATTGAATTATATAAATACAGATTTGAATTTTTATAACATGCGAATAACCATAGAAATTTGAAATAAGCCCTTATTTCGAAATGAAACGGTGAGATCCTGGCCAAGGGGTAAAACAAAAGCTACCTACAGCGGCCAAACTAAAAATCAACTAGTGAGCGAGTAGGCCAGATTTGAATACATACTACATTTTGAGTAACAGGTTAAAAGGGATTTAGTGTTAGTATTCACAGAGTTAATGATAAACATCATTGTGTGCCGTGCCAGTACAAAGTAACAGTTTAAAATTACTGCCAAAATTAGCTTCTTGAATCTTGAATTGCAGGCTTCTGCTCGCAATTAGGCCGCTCATTTGCGGCCCTTTGTACGAGGGGCTGGAAATTTGTTATTGTAGCCAACCCACTACACTGATGAACCTTGTTAAGTTCACCAGGTTGCCGCATGCGTTGGACATGGTTGGTTGTTTAGATATTCTGCCCTGTCCTTGGCCACACTCCCGCACTCGAGTAACAGATGTGAGGCTGTCTCTTCTTTTTCCATACATCCTCTGCACAGTGGGCTATCGGTTATCCCTAGGAAAAAGAGGTGCTTGTTTAGTGAGCAGTGTACTGTTATTATACCTGTGAGGGCTCTAATGTTGGACCGGCTTTATGCTGTGAAGCGACGTGAAAGTCGTTTGTCAATGTCTGGCAATGCTTCTTTTGCTTGCCTATATGTATCTATATTTTTCCAATATTCCTTGTGCTGTTTGTGCGTTTTGTTTCTAATCCACAAAAAAAATTAGTTTCATAAAGTTATATATAAAAACGTTGGTGTGCCTTATACAATCTTGCCGCACTATTTTGGTCATGTTTTGGCACATCAACTTTTATTGTAGACAATAAAAGTTGGTGTGCCAAAAATCTATCTTTTGGCAAGTTTATCTATTAACAGCTTCAAATTATGACTAAATGAAAATTTATACTTTTTCTACGAGAAAATACATGAGTACCACGTCAGTTTGTTGAAATTATCTAACACCGCTTCATTTTCCTGAAAACTGCAATAACTGATATCATACTGTAACAGTTGGACCTTATGTCCAGGGAATAAGGTCGATTATGGAATGGCACGTAACACGCAACTTTTAATTTAACTAAGTTGTAAGTGTCATTGATTGGTATCGATAAAATCAAAAACGGGCTAAGTGGGAGTCAGACTTGCGTACCGAGGGTTCTTTACCACCATTGGTATTATGTATTTACCAAAAAATGTGTCTGATTCAAAAACTAACTATACTTTGCAGTTGAAAGACAAACGTTCTCCCAAACTCTCCAACTTAGAATGTATGGAATATGAATACCTCTCGATTTAGTTATTTTCTGATTGTGAGTCTCAAATATATTCTTTTTCAATTATCATCAGTTATCATATGTTAAATTTTTGCATATTTAATACCATTTTTCAGTCATTAAAAAAATGAATGATTTTAGTGTAGGTAAGTAAAAAAGAAATTAAAAAAATGTTACAGGGAATTTAATAGAAAGTTCAAAAAACCAGCAAAGCCACGCACAAATGCATTGAAAATTGGTCTCGCAATTCAATCGGTCTATCATTTTTGTAATACTTTTTAATCATTTGTTGTAGTTTTTATCTTCGTGTTAATAGCTCAAATGTTGCTGCTTGATAAAAGTATAATAACAGAAATTGAAAGACTATTAATGAATATTACTATAATTTAATATTAAATATAATAACAGTACATTGCCATCTATAAATCATAAATCTTATTATGTACATCCAGACATACATATGTGCTTTACAAAAAATCACTGCATACATACTGAACTTTAATAGAACTATGTATCTTTTCTATGTTTTTTTGATTGCCTTGGGGCTGCCTCAGTAATGTCTGAATAAATTTTGCTTTTCTTATTTCTGCTCTTTTCTACTATACTAACATCACTATCAATATTTTTTGCTGTATTAGGGCTAGATTTTCCATTAATTTTGATATTGTTAATATTTCCCGAATTTTTCTTAAACTGTTCTTTGATATTATTTAATTTTTGTTTCGGTATAGTTTTGGAAGTGGAATTTAGTAGTTCGTCTTCAATATTCTTATGAGCGTCTGGTTTAGTTTTATCAAATTTAATATATGAAACATTTATTTTTTCAACTGGCTTAGCTTCTGTAGTTTCATCATCTCCTTCAGCTCCCAGTTTCAATTGACTGTAATTAAAAATGTACCTAAATGAAAAAATACAGTTAAATATATACTTATTTTATTTTTTAAATTTATTATTAAATTAAATCGAAAACCTACAGCTATTACATTTTATAATAAGTAGCTAGGTGACCGAGCTTTACTCGGTGTCTTATAAAAAAGAAACAAAAAATGTCTGATCACATTGCAGGATTCAAACCCGCGCTTTACTAGGTAAACTCTGTTGTGAAATTAGAGTAGTTTAGAAGTTTTAAGTGTGTAAAAACATAGAGAAATTAAGTAGATGTAGTATGTAAAACATAGAGAAAGTAATTTACTATCTTCAATTAAGGAAAGTACTTGAAATTTAACATTCAATTTAATGTTCAGGAAAATGAAAAATTGATTTCTCTGTGAGTTTTAACCATAGACTTTATAAATAACTCCAGAGCCAGACGCCGTGTCTGAGTAATAACGGTGAGCTAAAACAGATCACCTGTACATACGACACAAATTATTATCAGATAAGCTGATTAGATCAGATAAGCTGTCGCTGGTTCGATGTCTGTTCAGGCATCAGGCAGGGCTGCGTGATATCTGCCTGACTATTCGTGCTGTATTTGGACAGTTGCCTCCAAACATAGAAAGGTAGTATGAATGGTATGATATTTGATGGTACAGTGGTAAACTGCCTATTGTATGTTGATGATGCTGTGCTTATAGCACCATCAGAAGTGGAGTTGCAGACACTAGTTACATCCATAAAAGGAGGTGAAGTGAAAAGATTGAATATGAATCTGAACAAAACTAAGGTTCTGATGTTTGAAAGTGAAGAGGTACAAACGAAATGTGAGATTTGTGTAAATGGAAAATGTCTAGAACAACTGAATGAAATTGTGTACCTGGGGAGTGCGTTTTCGAGGAATGCAAGATGTGAGTTGGATGTGGAGAGACGGGTAGCTGCCGGCAATAAAGTGAACGGTGCTCTGTCCGCATTAGTAGGCATTTCCTAAATTAATTGTCAACAAACTTATACAACCTTTCGTCCAATTCGCCTCTAATGTAAGGCAAAGCACCATACAGGTCGAGCACAACTATTCGAAAAACCACTTCTTCTCCTTCTTGTACACATGTTCCTATCCATTTGTTTCCAGGTTCTTCTGTGGGTCGTGGTATAACAACGTTGAATACTCTGTGAAATAATGTAACGAATGTTATATTACTAGATTATTGTTAACTTTTTATTATTATTTAATAATAGCCGTACCTACTCTTTGTTTGAGTAAACTATTACAAGTACTTCATGATAGATGGAGATTAACTTAAATTCACCATCAATATTAAATTTTGTCTTAATCGGTTCAGCGGTTAGCATTTTCCCTATAAAATTTCATCCCCTTTTTACCCCTTTAGGGGTAGATTTCTGATAAAAAAGAAAACTATGTTTTTTTAATAGAAAAGGTGTATCTCTGTATCAAATTACATCTTAATCGGTTCAGCGGTTAAAAATTTCCCATACAAAGTTTCATACCCTCTTTCACCCTTTTAGGGGTAGATTTTTGAAAAATAAAGTAGCCTATGTTCATCCCCTGGTGTCAAACTATCTCCATGCCAAATTTTATCAAAATCGGTCCGGTGGTTTAGGGGTGAAAACCAAGCAGACAGACAGAGAGACTCTCGCATTTATAATATTAGTATGGAAGTAAAGATAGTATGGAAGTATGGATATCTAACAGAGTGGTCAGAGAAAATTGAGTGCCAAGCATAGCATCATAGTCCTTACATACTTATAACGTCTCCTCAAAACTCATCACGTATGTCGTACACTTTGGCCGAGGTATGTAAACTATGTGCTTTTAACATGAGTGTCAGTCTTCGTCCTTCTTGACTTCTGCTATTACTCACTTTCGCTCTGTAGATTTTCTTGATCAAACATTCAACACTCGTTCTTTCTGTGACCGAACCATTCGAGAAGCCTTTTCTGCATTTTAACAATAACACTGTCATCCAACCCTTCTATACTGCAAATGTTGTCATTGTTTATTATGTCCGAAGGATGATACCATGTATATTTCTGAGAGATGTATTTCCTCTACATTTATCTTACTTTCACTTGACTTGGGGCATATCCAGGACCCGAAGTCATGCAATAAAGTTAATTGTCTCATTACAGATGGCTAATTTGGCAGATTTAGATATATTCACACTGCTAACTAATGCAGACAGATCACTGTTAACTTTATTTAAAAGTCGTTATGGTCTCTCCATATCCAGCTGAAATTTTCTATCGCTTGGAAAAACATTCCTCAGATATGGTAGGTATGATTGCGAATCTATAGTTTTTACTGCTGACGTTACCGATCACGATCTCGTTATGATGGGAACCAATATTACACCATCTACGAATGAGCGTGAAAAAGCGTCTAGAATAAAAATCCGAAGAGATTATAAGGCTATCCCCTGTGGATAGTGCCCCCTCGGCTTCTGAGGCGGCCCAAGTTTTCATGTCCATCGTGACGTCAGCGATTGATCGGAACACTCACGCTGCTAAGGTTTCTAGATCTAAGTATACCAAACAAACTTGGATCACACCAGGGTTATTGAGATGTTCCAGACGCAGGGATAAACTGCACGCGGAGGCTAGGAAATACCCTGGGACCCCTTAAAGAAACACATTTACATTCGTTATAGAAATTTTTTCAGAGGACTATTGCGACGATTAAAAAATGAGTACGAACGCAACGAGTTGAGAGAAAACTCCTCGAACCCGAGAAGACTTTGGAAATCAGTGAGACGGATTGCTCACATGAATACGGGGAACAACAGCTCTTCCGAATTACTGAAATTAACAAATAATCCGGTTGAATCTTTGGACATTTGTAATGATTATTTCTCCACAGTAAGCACAAGGTTGGTAAATAAAACATTGTGGGAACTAAATGAAACAGAAGATTCATTAGCTTCACAACTTAGGTTACCATTTACTATCAGTAACTCTATATTTATTTATCCGACAGACTATGGCGAGGTATCTGAAGTAATAAATCAGCTCAACTCTAATAGTGCCCCTGGTCTTGACGGTATAGACAATAGATTAATTAAAAACATTAAGGACTTTATTATCCAGCCTTTATTTTATTATTATTCAATAAAAAATACACAAATGTAATCTCGGTTCCACAAGTTCTGGAAGGGATCCCTGCCGATGTTATGAAATTTCCCAAGTTAAATCAGTTAAATACCTTGGAGTCATGCTGGATGAAAATCTTTCTTTTAAAGAACATGTTAACTCAGTGTCAATCAGGGTCAGGCGACTTACTTTCGTAATGAGAGAACTTCGGGATATTGCTGACTGGAAGCTTCTCAAGAACATATACATGGCTCTCTGTCAGAGTGTCATAGTATACTGCTTAACGGTGTGGGGTGGCGCAACTACGTCGGCTTTAATCAAGCTGGAGCGCTCACAGCGTATGGTCCTTAAGGTGATGCTTCGAAAATCGCTGTATTACCCTACGGAATCATTATACAATGACGCCCAAGTGCTAAGTGCTAGGAAGTTGTACCTACAAATTATAGCATTACATGCCCATAAAGTTGTTTTGAACTCTCCTGATTACAAGCGACAAAAACAGAGTTTTTCGAATCCCAGTTCCAACTGTTAGAACCTCATTTGCAAGACGTTTCCGTAACTTCGTGTCTTCTATTATTTACAACCGATTACTAAAAACATGTAAAATTAAACATAGGTCGCACAAAGATGCTAAAGTGGAATTGTTTAAATTTCTTATAAACTTAACATATAGTGAAACCGAAGCATTACTAAAAGTTACATCCTAGCAAATTTTTCTTCGTTTATTGTTTTTATTTATTTTTAAAATATTGAGCATGCACTAAGGATTATTTTATTAGTTATTTCGATTATTATTTTGATTATTATTATTATTATTTTGACTATTATTTTGATTATTCTTTTGACTATTATTTTGATTATTATTTAGATTACAATTTTGATTATTATTTTGATTACAATTTTGATTATTATTTTGATTATTAGTACTTTGATTATTATTTTCATTATTATTATTATTTTGATTATTGTATTAATTATTGTTTTGATTATTATTTTTGATTTCATAAATTATTGTCATTCTTAATTTAATTATGATATTTGATATGATTATTTAATGATGTTTTGGATTTAATTGATGTAATGATTGTAGTATTGTGCACAAATCTGAGTAACATATACGGATCCTCACGATACAAGCTGTGCCTAGTGTGGGGGTCGCTGTATTTAATCTACATGAATAATCTGTTTTTGGTAAATAAATTATTATTATTATTATATACAATTTCGCTGCTTGTTCTGTTTTGCATATTTTCTCTTTTGAACACCTGAATCTTAGTTTCGTTCACATTTCTATACAACCTTTTCACTTTGCATTCTTCTATCACGCAGAAGTGCAGATTCTAGTCATGCAACTAGAATCTGGCAATTCTACTTCCGATGGCTCTATAAGTACAGCATCTTCAGCCTGTAAAAGACAGTTTATCACAGTGCTACCATACATCATACCATTCATATCACAGTGTAAAAACAATGAGGAGATGGCCACTGCGATCAGCTCAGGTTGATTACATAGTAATGTTTTGATTGGCTTGATATCAGTTTAATCCCAAAAGCCATATGCATATTACTATTCAATAAAAAAAAAATTTTTAGTGACTGTGCAATTAAAAATAACGTACTGCGTGATAGGTTGCAAATTACAAACGGAAGCTGTGATACTCAAAAAAATATCACTTTTAATGTTTAAGCATTAAGGATCATTTAATATATCAAAGATTTTACAAAGTTTCCTTGTTAATATAGTTTTCATTATACATCCACAAATGTCAACATAATCACCTTTTAAAACTGCATTTTATACACAGATATCCTAAACATTACCTACCTAGTCATTGCTAATGTTGCATAATTTTAATTACATTCATGACAGTGTTATAATTATTTGTAAAAAAGTTATATTGATGTTTAATAAATGTACAAAATGACACCTGTTGAGTAGTACAAATTACTTCAATCAAGATCCAACTCAAGCATATTAATAACACCAAAATATTGTATTGTTATATATTATTTTTATTTATGTATTAAACTTTAAAACTTTTTACTTTTCCAATGAACAAAACAATGAATCTACTTTGGATAACAGAGTTTACTTTAGACAAGCAATAAACAGAAATAACTGTAAACCAATAAAGAACATTATATTCATATGTTCATTGCATTTCAATTAAAATACAGTGATTTCATATAAAGTATATCAAAAAGTAGAAAAGGAAATAATTAAGGAAGACCCAAAGGGGAACATGTATCTGTACAAGGTATAATAAATGATTAATTATTTATCCATAAATATTTTTGTAAGTATCTAAAACAATCTACAGAAACTAAAAACGATCTTAAAAAATGAGTACTGTAATATTACCCTGTCTATTACATTTATTTAGATGTTTTCATTATTGTCATATTTAACAATTTAAACTAATAAAAAAATATTTTATCGAACTTCTAATTACAATAAATTAAAAATTT
This sequence comes from Zeuzera pyrina, assembly GCA_907165235.1. Classification (NCBI taxonomy): domain Eukaryota; kingdom Metazoa; phylum Arthropoda; class Insecta; order Lepidoptera; family Cossidae; genus Zeuzera; species Zeuzera pyrina. The sequence continues at coordinate 13,572,234 of OU015626.1, forward strand.
GTCTCTTTGTAAACAAATCTCTATCATTTATCACAAAAATCATTATATCTCCCCAAGACCTGTTTTACCATAAACCAGTGGAATGGATTTCATAAAGACAAATAAACACTGTCTACCCTTGACAATTTGCTAATTAAATAAAGTAAAAAAAAGAAATAGCAACCAAAAATATATTTTCAAAATTTCCGCGCTCGCTTCTTCTATATTAAAAAGCGACAAGAAAGCGTCACAGTTGTAGCCGTTTGCTCGAGAGATAAATTGGAACGGTGGTTGAATTTACACATTCAAAGCTTTTCTAACACTGTATTTCGTATAATTACGTGCATGCATGCAGTGGCTTATCCAGGATTTTGGTTTGGGAGAGGCTTGAACCTAATGAGGGCAGGACTGTTCCGGGACTAAAATTTTTCATGGAGGTTTCATGGAGATGGAGGTGAATGTTTAAATTAGCTCAAAACACGCACACAAAGATACACTATCTCATAGCATAGCAGCACCGGCAAAAAAAATTGTCAATAGTTTGAATCTTATTGGTTATAATACCGTTAGTAATGATGATTAAAAATTTAGAGAATTAATTTAAGGTGGTTCGTTTTCCATACAAAAAGTAATCATAATATACTGTTTCATTAAATAGTAAAAATGCTTAAAAATATGCTCATAAATACTAGTTCAGTTACTTATTTACGCAAAATTAATAAAAAGTAATTAATCATTAATAGAAATAACATATATCAAATACCGTTTTTTACAAAATGATATGCGTGTGTGTGTGACGATTTTCGTGTAACAACACGAAATGCAAATAAATTAGCGATGTGCCGGCCTGCACGTGCCGCCCGTACGCTACGTTGCCATTCATGATATCTTTCCTACTTCAAAATGCATTAGAAACAATAATTGCGAATTTTTAACAGGACTGCAAATTATTAGTGTACACAATATATTGTAAATCGGTATCAAAAATGTACACCTAAATTGAGTGAAATTATTATTTAAAACGATATACAACTATAGGTATGTTGTATATTATTTATGTACTTTTATAGTTGATGACAATAATAGATTTGGATATTATTATCTACATACATATCTTAACGCTGTATCCCAACGGGGTAGTCAAAGAGGACGGAGTGTCAAGCGTCACAGTCCTTACATACTTCTTTCGCTTCCTCAAATCTCATCATTCTCCTCACAGATTTTTGCCTTGGTAGGTATACGCGCGCTTTGGACATTTCCGTCGGCTAATACTCTAGCTATTTGATCTTCATAAGTTAGCCTTGGTCTTCCTTGGCTTCTTTTACCACTCACTTTTGCTCTGTAGATTTTTTTTATCGGTCTTTCATCACTCATTCTATGTGCCCGAACCATCTAAGCATTCCTTTTTTCATATTTACTATGACATTGTCGTGCAACCCTGTCATACTGCGTATCTCTTCATTGCTTATCTTGTACCCAAAAGTACACCGCACTTATTTCTAAGAGATCAAACTTCTACTGCATTTATCTTACTTTCCTTCGAGTTCGGGCATATCCAGGCTTCACTATCATACAATAAATTTGGAACCGACGCCGCATTGTAGATAGCCATTTTAGCAGTGTTATATATATCCACACTATCTAATAATGCGGACAGAGCACCGTTGACTTTATTGCCAGCTGCTGTCAGTCTCTCCACATCCAACTCACATCTTCCATCTCTCGAAAACGCGCTTCCCCAGATATACAATTTCGTTCAATTGTTCTAGACATTTTTCATTTACCCATATTTCACACTGTCGTAGATCTTCTTTTTTAAACACCAAAACCATAGTTTTGTTAACATACATATTCAATCCTTTCACTTCACAGTCTTCTTTTGTGCACGTAACTATTGTCTGCAACTCCTCTTCTGATGGTGCTATAAGCACAGCATCGTCAGCGTAGAAAATGGCAGTTTGCCACTGTACAATCACATACCGTACCACTCATAGTTCTTTTTAATGTCTGGAGGCAATTGTCTAAAAGGCAGATATCATGCAGCCCTGACTGACGCCTGAACAGAATTCGAACCAGGGCGACATGTCACCATCTATCCTTACCACCATCCTCCTTACTCTGTGGTCTCGATATAATGACCTCACATCCTGCAGTAAGGGGCCCTCCATGCCATATTCAGCCATATTCAGGCAGAAGACTATAAATTTCTTTCGCACTACTCTATCGAATGCTTTTTCATGATCCACGAAAGCGCAGATAACTTTCCGACCTATGGCCAGAAACTTTCCCACAACACCGCAGAGCGTGAAAATCTGATACATACAACTGCTATGGTTCCTAAAATCACCTTGTGCCTCCCACAAATATCTTTCAGAAACGCTTTTCATATGTTCAGTCAATACTTTGATATAGACTTTACTTGCTAAGCTGACGAAGCTGATAGTCCTATAGCATGCGCAGTCTAAATAAGAACCTTTCTCTATATAGAGGCACCATGGTTACGGCGCGTCAGTCCTCCGGAACCTTTCTCTATATAGAGAGGCACCATGATTACGGCGCGTCAGTCCTCCGGAACCTTTCTCTTCTGCCAGCAACGATTGCACAGTTTATAGAATGCATCCCTGACTCTAGGAGCACCATACTTGATCATATCAGCAGTCACCTCATCTTTTGCCGCAGCCTTTCCAAACTTCAGACTTCTTATCGCTTTCTCAATCTCTTTCATATTAATGACTTCCTCTAGTTCCTAACCCGATTATGACGATTCGTTAGGATCACTCAGTGTCAAAGAGAGAGTCGCCACTCTCATACAGTTCTCCATAGTATTCGTTCCATTGCTGTAGAAAAGTTTTTTTGTCTGTTAACAGATGATGTCGTTTCGAACACACTTTATTCATTCTGCAAGGTGTCGGACCACTTCGGTATTTACGTATTTCTTTCCAAAATAATTTGGAATTTTGAAGTTGTCCGACATCATCATGTCCGCTAAGTAAATAAAGTAATAAAAAAGGGAATACAACTAAAAATAATAAAGTATGAAATGTAAATACAAGTAAACTTAGCGGTCCCCCGACGTGACAGTGCTTTATTAAACTAATTAATCTGTGATATTACTACTACCATTTATATTGAAACTTATCACAAATTTAAAGGGCTATAAGGTACTACATATTATTTTTTTACTTTTTGGAGGTTTTTTTTGAGTCGGGGGTTTTTTAAATTATTAATTTAATGACTATATTTGAACAACGACCGTTTGCGGATGCAGCTTAAAATATACTAATACTGATTGCACTAGACTTCTTCCATAACAGTACATGGCTGAGGGTATAATTAAATTATCCATTTGAATATTATACTGTACATGATCGGTTGTCGCTGCTTGACAACTACTACACAAAGACTAAAGTCAGACTTATATACAGCTTCACCAATACCTAAGCAATCCACTTCAACACCACTCTTGCTATTAAAATGTTGCAGAACTATCACAGATGGCTAATTGAAGTGAATAAAATTGTAGTGAAGTCTACTCCCGTTCCGGCCAAAAAATGTAGTAAACATTGAAACTCGTAACACAGTTTAAACAACTGACACGGGCTACAGGGCAGGAAAAAATTGCGCCAAATCTAATTGCCTGGTATTTTCAAAGATTAAACTACAGGAGATGGGTCTGTGTGAGACAGCTGGATGATACGCATTCCTACGGAATAAGTGTGGTATTATTAAAAGCCAAAGCATAACAATCCATACTTTAATTTCCATCTTCTAAATCTAATTAAGATAATTTGCCGAAAAGACTTTTATTAACTTTAGTTTAGTATTAGGTGTTCGTTTATGTCTTGCAACGCGAAAGACACAGGTATAAACATCACATACTCACACTAAAAAGTTAAAATAGTTTGTACAAATAGCACAATTACATCTTGCGCATGGAAGCTCAAGCAGAATTTACTTACAAATGTTCCCAGTCTGAAAAAATATAATCTATGATTTTGAAGTTGATGACCGTGAACTTAATGAACAGTTGATCACTAGGAAAGGGATTCTATAGAAATTATATCTAAATTTTTGTAAAATTTCGATAATAATTATATATTTCATAAATTCTAACAGTTAAAACAAAATAACCGCATAAATCATTTCAGTGTTTTTAACATTTCATCTCACTTCAGGCATTATGGGACTTGTATATATATTAATAATACTCCATGTCATTTTTAACTCTGTGAGCATGTGCCTTTCACAACAAAGCATAACAGAACTAAATTACAATAGGTAAATAATATTAAAATATAGTTATAATTAAAACAATAATATACCTGTGTACAAGTATTGCTAAATGTGTGGTGCTTTTTTTATTTACCACACCTCGTAATGTTGCTCCAACAAAAGGTCTAAATATGAAGTAGTCTGCCTGAACTTGGAAATTTATATCAGCATTATCATTTCTTATTGCTCCAACATTTTGTAGAATACGTAGGTTTTTATAACTTAAAAGGATCCCTTTAAATCTGTAAAATAGACATTTATGAATGTTCTAAAAAAAATTCTAAAACAAGCTATTTCATATTATTTACGAAATCATCAAAGAACAATTTATATACTGAAACCGAATCATGTAACAGATAATTTGATATTTAGAATACATACTCTTTATCAAATTTTCCGATTTTGTAGTCCAGTAAACTCTTTACAGATTCCTTGAGGTTCCCAAGGCACCAAGGTTGTAACGCTAAGTTTTGAGTAACCCTTTTTTCAATAATACATGAGTTTTTATCGTTAGCTAACTTTCTTAGTTCCTTGAGATCAAATTTAATTATAGCTGACATTGTATATATGTACTCATCTAAATTTTATTGTGCAAAAGAAAAACTAAACTTGTATACAAAGCAAGATTTGTCAAAAATAATCAGTAGTATTTTCATTATGACACCCTTAGCAACTGCTAACAACAACTTGACAAAGTCAGACAAAGTGAGAACCTGACATTTCAGACCTTAGCATTTGTTTATCTAAAGTCTGTGGTTTATTTAAACTTTTTTTTTTCTTTAAGGCATGGCGCACTGTTTGGCGCATTTGCCAATGTCACGTATTATGAAGTGGAATCCCTCAATTACAAATATAATCATAAGTAAATTTGTTTTTTCTTATCGTAAAACTCCTCCAGTAAAGTGATAGTAGGCTTTACTGAAGTTATGAAGGACTTCTTAGAGGAGCGCGAGAACTTCAGCTACACATGTTTATTTAGACCTACTCCATTCTATTCACTTATACAGAACTTTAAAACACAATATACTATCACTTTTCTACTTTAAAACTCCCAAAAATGTAAAATATAGAAAACCTGAACAAAATGTCAACCTCACTTCTCACGTTCCCACTAAAAAGTCTTATTTTAACTTTTAACCAAAATTTTAATAGTACCTAGAGCAGCCATTCCCAAAGTCGGCGATAACGCCCCCTTGTGGGCGGTGCAGGCCTAAAGGGGGGCGGTAAGAGACCCAGAAAAAAAATGGGGGCGTTGTGTAGAGGCCTGGAGGGTGATTTGTAATTTCATTTAGCTAGGAGGCATCTTAGACAACGACTGCATGAGCTCTCGACTCAGTAGACAAAATAAGTTTGGGAACCAGTGACCTAGAGCATGAAGGTAGCCTAATAGCACAGTAACAAGTAAGCAAACAATATTATATCTCGGCAGTGTCCTTGAAATAATTACCTACGATCGCTCGGTACCACAAAGTACTTTATTAAATACTGAAACTCGGTACGTAAATACGCAATAGGGCTGCCTACTGGGATTGACTGTTTTTCTTGGGTTATGTAGGTATTTGATAATAAATATTATATTAAATTGGCCTCTTATCTTTTTATTTTATATTATTGCAAATTTCATAAGTTTTCATTTATACATTTCTAATAGTATTTTATTTTTTTATTTCTAGTTTCAAAAGTTGAGTTAGTATGGTGGAAATGAACAAAAAAAATACATTTTGTGTTTTTTTGTGTCCAATATAATTAAAAATCAGCAACAAAGTAATTAGATTATTGTAATAATATATTTCCTACAAATGAGCAACAGAGAAATATTTCCGGTTTCGATATAAATGTCTTCTAACATCCATACACTGAACAATATGCTCGAAAACTGGATTGACATTTCATCAGTAAATGCGCGCAAGAGTCTCACACCATCTGACAAAAACCGCGCCGCACTCGCGACTGTTGTATGCCGAAAAATGCCGAGAATTCGAGGCGCGTCGTTTGGGAGCGTTTGTATGAAGATCGAATACTGCTTGCTTACTTTTACTGTGCTAATAGGTAGCAAACCTGTCTACGGTAGCAAGGTTTTTTTTTTCTTTATGGCATGGCGCACGGCGGCAAATAGCGTAGAATCACGCCATTGAAAACAAAGAAAAAAAAAGTAGAATGACTATAATAATAAAGTGATTGTAGGTTTTACTGAAGTTATAAAGGACTTCTTGGAAGAGCGCGAAAACTTCAGTCTATTTAGACCAGCCTACTCCATTCTTTTCACTTACACAGAACTTTAAAACACAATATACTATCACTTTTGTACTTTACCCCCAGAAATGTAAAAAACTGAAAATCTAAATAAAATGACAATCTCATTTCTCCCGTGCCCACCAAAAAGTCGGTAGGCAAGGTTATGTGTACGACAGCAATTTAATTTATTTTGTTTTGTTTGTTGGAAGGGAAAAAAGTTCGCACGAGCACCCAACGCGGGTTGGGGGAGAGCAGCGGAAGGCGCTCCGCCTGGAGAGGTCGACAAAGCCTGAGGGCCTCTCCGTCTGGGCTGTATCCGGGACGGAGGATGGAACCTCGGCTCAGGTTGTCGCCGGGAAAATATGCACCTGCGTGCCGACGAGAACTTATACGGGCGGGAGCCGGTCCCAGAATGGTTATAACCGGCCGGCGATCTATCGGCTGAAGGCCCGAAATGGTGAGTTCCTATCGTGTGACAGCGCGGGCTGACTGCCCGCGCTCGAGTGAGGCCCTATCGGAGTGTGTGATGTAGTCGGATAGAACCCACAGAGGCCCTAGTGTTAACGCGCAAGACGTCGACGCCCCCTCCGTGTGGGGCGGTGTGTTGTCGCAGCGTCGCTTGTTGTGTTTAACAGGGCGTCGATCGTCGCTGTTATGAGGTCGTCCGAACCAAAACGTCCCTCGGTCGTCTACGATGAGGTCGGAAGCTCCCTGAAGGAGAATAGTCCGCGGCGTCCGCTATAAATGCATTCGCGTGGCGAGAAGCAATCTCCAAGTAGCGCTTAGATGCCTCCTTGAGGCACTTGTTTACGGTGGGTAGACACAAATTTAATAAAATAGGTAACGTTTTATAACAGCACGGTAGGGCAAAGAGAATATATTGCAATAGGAGCAGAACAGCAGAGGAGACTACAGCACACATTTATGGAGTTTACTCCTTAAGAATCGATTTTCCTATAAGGCTCCTGGTATGAAAAAAATATGAGGAGTAAAATCTACTCATCGAATGACCTCGTTACGTTTTTTTTTTGAGCAACCTATTGCGCACCTTTCACTTTTCAGTCGTGAGTATTAAGACGTACATAGAGTATGCTGCGGGGCAGCTTACGCATGTATTATGTGTATATAATGTACCTTTAATTTATTTCTATATCAAATATATAGGTATATAATATATACTCTACAGCGTCTTCAAATGATGAATATGTCAGTGGAAATCATAAAAGGCACCCATTTGACTATACTATGGCAAAGCGTGACTTCCGAGGACGCGCTAACGGAACGTCGGGGCCGGCGCACAGTCTGTTAGACTACGGCGGCCGGTGCGATAGCATTTCGCCGACATTATTAAATATCCAATTACCTACGTAATAATTGTTATGAAGAGTTTTCTGTCGTTTGCACATTAACTTTGTCTTAACGTTGTATTATATGGAGTAGTTCGCCTCTTGTAAGATTAGGTACCTATTTCTCATGGCTGAGTTGCAAAAGCACGAATTGCCTCGCGTCTTTTCCGACAAATATATAAGTCGGAATCGAAAGTCGCGCTTTGCCATAGTATAGTCAAATGAGTGCCTTTTATTATTTCCACCGACACGGCCTTCCTGACAACACGCACGTCCTCGTGCGTTCTTTATCTCAATCTCATTCGAAAAGAAATAAAACTATATCTGCACTCTCTGCAACAAACATCTCTTCATTCTATCACAGACACCCTAAACGTCTTCACAAACACCCTAAACATCTTCACATACACCCTAAAAATCTTCACATACACCCTAAACATCTTCGCATACATCCCAAACAGCTTACAACATACAAGGTACGCAATCACAAACACCCCGAACACGCTAACACAAGGTACCCAATGACGAACAACACCCTCATACAAGTTACGCGTATAACACTCGCTACAGACCTGCGCCTTGCAGTCTGTCAACAAGATGCTACTTAACGTACCTTCATCACGTCGTCACAAATTACGTGTATAGCACTTGCTACAGATCTGCACCGAACGCTGGGGACCTACGCGCATATAGCACGAGGCAGGCCAGTGGCTTGCAGCTAGTCAACGAGATGCTACACAACGTACCTTCAACAACTCACACGCCGAATAGTCCTACGACCACCGCGTCAATCTCAGGCTCCATCTCGCCCACCGACTCTATAACACTATAGCCGACGCGAACTCGTTTTACTCTAAAGCAGACTACATAGTGCTGTCATCGTCACCATGAGTCCTTCACTCCCTTTAGGTATCTTATGCAAACTTGTGGGGTACACGATACTTCAAATTCTTAAAGTTTACCCCTGAACACTCATCGTACACCTCATTTGCTTAGTAAATTTTAAATCAGAATTTCCAGCTCCAACTAAGTCAGTCACCCTAATCCATTCAAGCAAACCCAGCCACGAGGCGTTCCCGAACGCCAAATCCACTCCGGTTTGCTCCGACACGAATCGAAAAGAAAACCTGGATACCGAGAATAACAGACAAGAAACTCAGCCAGGCACCACTCTTTCAACATTATTCCATAACAGGCCTACCAAAACGCAACTTTCAGGCCAGTGACTCCCTCGTAACTACAGAAGACGTAGTTGTGCGGCGTATTGAGAATTGATTGGATAATAAACCCAACTGCCTACCTAATGTAACTAGTTTATTTGACCTACTCCCCTATCCTATCTATCTGTTCACGGGGTACCTAACCTACTTACCTACACGCTTCCTCGTGACAACGGAGTGAACCGACAGTGACGTCACGCAAGGACTCCTTTGCCAAGGATGTCAGACAACCGAAAACGAATGATCGCTGCCACATACAACAACTCTGTCCATGCGGCCGCCATATTAATTGACTCATTTTCGCAAACTACTACTAGCATTATGCAGCAGATTTTAACAATGACGGTAAATTAAAAAAATCAATTCAATCATAAATTCTCGCTTAATTATCGCTCGCTACTACATAGCCATACAGACGTATCACAGGACTTCATGTGTTCTCGTGAACATAACAAAATTCAACTGAAGTTTGAGGTCATTACAGGTTTGGCCTACCTGACGCACGTTGCATTAATTAATCGAAGTGAGGAGAAAAAAAGCAGAAAGTGCAGTAAGCTTTTGGTAATCTAACAATTATTTACACAAACTTATCAACCATCAGTCATGAAAACACACACATCAACAATCATGGCCCAGTTGCTACCAGAAACGTAGTGACACATGTCACTCAGGTCATCGTCCCATCACCAGCTATCCAACGCAATCTGGACAATAATTCAGAGCGCAGTTACGACTACGCTTAGTGTGTGTATCGCGGCCAAAGTAGTCATGGTATAACATAATCTACTCTACTCTCATTACAATCGCACGAATCTAACCGAGAATTTTACCTCGTGACATTTTACGAAAACGTTTTGTAGATTCGACTACTAATCAAAGATTTCAAAACTTAACGGTAACCTTCAAGCAACTAACTTTAAATGGACTCCCAAGCGGAATATTGCGTTAGCTTCAATTACTCTCGTCGTTATTTTTCAACACAAAACCACCAACGTTAATTTTAATCAATTTCGATATGTTGCCATCAAATCTAATGTCATAACTAGCGTTCTCTTTAATATTCGTTACCACGTGTTCCGTCGCATTCGCAACATCGGGTTCATTTCCTATCCGTACTCAGTTTGAAACACTTAGCTACTCTACTTTAAGAAGAATTCGAAAGCGCTAGCAATGTTTAAACTTGTTTCGCTCATAATAATAATAAGGTTTTACAGTTTGGAACAGTTAAAAATCACAGATTTAAAAGATTTCATTATGCTTACTATGGCAACACGTAAAATCGACGTTTCTACTGCTCAAGCGTTCGAAATATTCGTAAGAGATAAACCCATTCCCTCTTATAAGGATTTCATTGAATTTTGTAAAAGTCAGGTCAAAATATTAGATCGCACCGCTCCAAACGCTAACCGCGCCTCCGCCCCGGTGGACGCGCATCCGAATAATGCGAAACCGAATCGCCCGCGTAACTAATACACAAATGTTCTTTACGAGCAATAGTGAAGTTACCGAATCATGTTCGTTATGTAATAAAACTGATCACCGACAACTTTATAAGTGTCCCATCTTTAAATTGCTGCCGGCTAACGGTCGCTTCGATTTTATAAAATCAAAACGAGCTTGTGTTAACTGCTTAAGTTTGTCGCACACTGTTTCTCTGTGTAAATCTACCTTTGCATGTAAATCGTGTAGAAAACCGCATCATACTTTATTGCATTCGGATAGCAATTATAATCGTCAAGGTCACGATGCGCCGCCGACGAGACCCGCTCAGCGCGCGCCCCCGCCGCCGGCCTTCGCCGCGCCCGCGCCCCCAGCTACGCCGTCTCCCGCGCTCCCGTCGGGAAATGACAATGTATCGCTTTGCGCTCACGCTCGCGTAGACGAATCGCAAGTTTCCAATGATAGTAAACGGCCGCGTACGACTATTTTACTTTCGACCGCGCAAGTTAACATTTTAAATAATGATAATAAACTTGTTTCTGCAAGATGTTTAATTGATAGTGCATCACAAAATAATTTAATTACCTCCGCATGTTGTAAACAGCTAAAATTAAAACCTATATTGCTTTCAAATTCATTTATTAAAGGCATCGGCTCCGTTTCACAACCCGTTCATGGATACGTACCTTTGCTTGTGAGCTCCAACGATAATAAATATTGTTATAAAATTACCGCTTTGGTTGTTGATAGCATTACTGATCGCATGCCGTATGACTATGTTGAAACTAAGATAGTGCAACATTTAGCTGACTTACCTCTCGCTGATCCTTTGTGGCATATCCCGGGTGAGGTCGAGTTGATCCTCGGCGCTTAGCTGTTTCCTTTCTTGTTGCTAGGTGGTAGGGTGGTCGCTCCGCCTGCGCCTCCCGCTATTGAAACCGTGTTTGGATATATTTTAATGGGTGATGTACCCACCGCTTCAAATAATAAAAATAGTAATGCCTTACTCGCTTCTTCGTTTTTAAATCTTGCTTCCGCGACTTTTCTCACTTGCACTAGTGACGAGGAGGTACGCGATCGCTTTGATGACTCGCTGGACAAAACTTTAAATAAGTTTTGGGAGTCTGAACAAATGCCCGCCCGGGATTTTATGAGTCCTGAAGAAACTCAATGTGAGGAGTTTTATATCTCCACTATTTCACGCGACTCTAATGGTCGAAATTGTACAGTTTTGCTTTTCTGTCGAGATCCCTCCGAGTTAGATGACTCTCGTTCAGTTGCGCTTCGTCGCTTACTTTCTTTAGAGCGTAAATTCCAGGATCCCGAGCTACGCGCTAGCTACAATGAAGTTATCCAAGACTACATAGATAATGGATATCTGTCCGAGGTTCCACCTAGCAGTGATGACTACTCTCAAGGGTACTTTATTCCGCATCACGCCGTTGTTCGACGTGACAAAGAGACAACGAAAGTTCGTGTTGTTCTTGACGCTAGTGCCAAATGCCATAATGGTGTTTCACTTAATGATATTCTGCACACGGGACCTAATCTTCAGTTTGATATTTTCATTCTGTTACTTAATTTCCGCTTATTTCCTGTGGCGTTGGCCGCAGATATAAAACAAATATATCTCAGGATTCTGCTGCAACCTGAGCACCGCAAGTATCAAAAGATACTATTTCGCTTCATCTTCTGAACCTATCAAAGAGTTTCAGTTCAATCTAATCGCTTTCGGTTTGAAATGTAGTCCTTACCTGGCTATGCGCACTGTGCGACAGCTAGCGCTCGATGAACGCGACAAGTACCCTCGTGCGTCAGAGGTCGCTTCGCATAAATTATATATGGACGACTTAACTACTTCTGTCCCTACCGTGGAAGATGTTAAGGTCTTATCCCAAGAACTCATCGAGTTATTCAAAGCTGGTGGTTTTCATTTGACCAAATGGGCCAGCAACTCGCCCGAGCTTCTCGCCTCGGTTCCGCAATCGAATCGCTCCGCGATCGAATTTTCAAATAATGATAATATCAAAGTGTTAGGTCTGAAATGGCTTCCTGCTTCAGACATATTCACCTTTTTAACGTCCGATAACAAAGAAGCGTGTACTAAACGTACCGTTCTCTCCAGTAACGCTCGTTTATACGACGTACTCGAATTCGCTGCTCCTGTCATACTTTATGCAAAATTCATAATGAAAGAGTTATAGCTTCTCAAGGTCGGTTGGGATGATCTTTTGCCCGACGACATACGTAACATACATGGAGCAATTTCCTCTTCTCTCTGCGTGTGAAATACCGCGTCACGTAGGTGTGCACCCCGGTTGCACTACCAATATCGCCGATTTCGCTGATGCAAGTATGAAGGCCTACGGTTGTGTCGTGTACCTTCATGTCACTGACAGCATGGGAAACATGCTTGTCAATTTAATATGCGCTAAATCCAAGGTAGCTCCCGTTAAGGTTGTGTCTTTGGCTAGGCTCGAACTATGCGCCGCCGTGTTAATGTCGAAACTTATTCGATTGGTAAATGAGACTTACAGTGCTCGCATTAAAATTGATAATATATTCGCGTTTTCAGACTCGAAATTAGCGCTCTCGTGGATAAATTCCTCACTGCATTGATGGGATATCTATGTTAGTAACCGCGTCGCAAAGTGCCAAGAAAATTTTGACCCGCGTCATTTCTACCATGTTAGTGGTACGGAAAATCCGAGTGACTATCTGTCACAAGGTCTTTTACCTGATCAATTGCTGTCCCATCCTCTATGGTGGCAAGGCAGTTCATGGCTCCGCGCTCCAGTGTCCGGGTGGCCGATTGCGGCGTTCGTACCTGACGCTTCCGAGACTTTACTTGAATTTAAAAGTAAAACATTAGTTAGCTCAACTACGCGCTCTGCGGAACCTGGCTTGCTCGGTAGTATCGCTGCAAAATACTCATCGTGGAATAAAATTCTCCGCATAATTGCATACGTTCTTGAATTCGTAAAGTTGACTCCGCGTAACGAGCACTTAAATGCTCATCAGCACTCTATAGCTGAAAGATATTCGATTCTTGACGTGCAATGTACTCATTTTGCTCAACTAATTCGAGATTTAAAAGCTAATAAAGCTATTTCCGCACCGCTGAAGAAACTTGATTTGTTCATTGACCCTCACGGAATAATAAGAGTCGGAGGTAGGTTTGCTAATAGTAACTAACCATACGAAGCGAAGCATCCCGCGTTATTACCTAAACATGACCATATTACTCACCTGTTGATCGATTATTATTACCGCATTCATTGTCACACCGGTGCCAATGTCTTATCGTTCTTATTGCGACAAAAATATTGGATTTTGTCATCACGTAATGTGATTCGACAACGCATTCACGTTTGCAATGCCTGTTTTAGGAATTCGCCATCGCATCTTAATACGAAAATGGCAGATTTGCCCTCTTATCGCGTTCAAGAGACTAAAGCCTTCGTACATACCGGCGTGGACTATGCAGGCCCAATAAATATATTACCCTCTGTAGACGTAGAGGACAACGTAGCGTAGTCCTACATATGTTTGTTCATATACTTAGTTACCAAAGCCGTTCATATCGAACTTGCGACTGATCTGTCTACAGACTCCGCATTCAAACGCTTCGTCTCCAGGCGTGGCCCTGTTTCTCATATGCATTCCGACAATGGAACAAATTTTGTCAGAGCTAAAGCTCAATGAAACGAATTGCTTCTGGATCGCCGCATTTAATGGCATATGATCTCACCCCGCGCTCCACACTTCGGAGGTCTGTGGGAGTCCAATATTAAAAGTATTAAACTTCATTTGTACCGCGTTATAGGTAGTCAACTACTCACCTATGAAGAACTTTTAACAGTGTTGACTCAGATTGAAACAGTCTTAAATTCGCGACCGCTTTGCGTCTTGTCCGAGGACCCTTATCCGGAGCCTCTGACTCCCGCTCATTTTATAACGGCTTCTCCTTTGACTTACTTGCCCGCCGCACCTGTTTCCCAGGAAACGAAAACTTTGCGCTGTCGTAAAGAGTTGCTCGATCAAATGGTTAATAGCTGTTGGAAGCGATGGCGCCTAGAGTATTTGAACAATTTGCAAGTAAGGCAAAAATGGCTTAATGATACGAATAACGCGAAAGTCTGTACCATCGTGTTAATACATCAGGATGAAGTCGCTCCTCTTCATTGGCCGATAGGCATAATTCAGGAGGTTTATCCGGGTCGAGATGGTAGAGTTCGCGTTGCTTTAGTTAAAACCGCTACTAGCACCTTTAAACGGGCTATTGTAAAACTTTGCCCTTTACCTTCTCAATAATTAACTTAACATAATCTAAATAAATAACGTAATTTTAGTTATAACTTTTGATGTCAATTTTCTTTCTTTTCTTTGATAATACTACGTATCATCAAGGCCGGGAGGATGTTCGCGCCGCTAATTTAAAAAGCAATAAATAAATATTAATAAATATTACTTATAACATATTCGATTTAAAATTCCCGCTCGAGGGTGATATCTCTGTTCACTCCTTATTCCAAATTCTGCTATCCTTTTTCTTCACTCACGCACCGCTCTGCGCGTAAGCAAGAGAGAAGATAAACTGCTCATTCTTTACTTTGATCGTTCGCCGATACCATTCAATACTCATCTCAAGATCTTAAACTGTGCGCATGGGACGTCTTATACTAATTAAATTCTTAATTAATTCAACCAAACTAATTAAAACTGTAATTCAATAAAACCATAATATGATAAAGCCCTAGCGAAAGTGAAAACTCAATAACCGTAGCTATGAAGTATCCGTGAAACTTTGTGTTGAGGAGCGACAACTGGTTATACCGACAGGACAATACTGGACCCGGACAAGGGAGGCTCTGCTGCTGCTGGTGCTCGGTGAGTCCCCCTCTGTTTTTCCTTCTCTCTTATCATTTCCATCGACAGAGATACCCCTCGCAAATACGAGATACACCCGCGTATACAGTCCACGTTTTATTATTGAACCAGCACAGCTTTCTGACAACACCAATAATTATAATTTTCTTCGATTGCAATGAAAAAATATTTCTTATTTGTAACCTACGCTGCCACCTATGAATGAAAGTGAAACATTTAAGTCGACTAAATTAAAAATCAAACGAGATAGTAGATTTAGAACACATTCAGTGTTCGTAGTACTGGGATTAATCGCACTGATAGGACGCTTTTATAATTTACCGTTGAACGTTTTCATCGCCACGTTTTTACCGTCTAAAATACAATAGGTAAGCAATATGCTTCCCTATTATGTCGTCAATAAAGACGCTTTTCAACGTCCACGGAATGACGATATCGTGCACGGAAATATAAAAGCGTCTCCATACAACTGCATACATTTTGCTTCCCCATAGTACCGTGAACGGTAAAAACGTGGCGATAAAAACGTGCAATGGAAAATTATAAAAGAGCCCATTCGCACCGTAAATCGCGCGTGAGTGTGGAGAATGTAGGAGACTATAAGGTAATTATAACTATAAGGTATAAACCTTATAGCTCCTACCAGTACCAAAGAGAATATAGTAGTCTGTTTTTGTGTGCTGTCAGTTTGATTTGAACGCGAAAAGTGTGGTTGTCATTTTATATATTCTATTTTTTACATTTCTGGGAGTTTTAAAGTACAAAAGTGATAGCATAATGTGTTTTAAAGTTCTGTGTAAGTGAAAAGAATGGAGTAGATCTAAGTAAACATGTGTAGCTGAAGTTCTCGCGCTCTTCCTAGAAGTCATTTTTAATTCAGTAAAGCTTATTATCACTTTACTGGAGGAGTGTTAGGGACAGTTAATGTTTTTCCAGAAGTTATGTCTTTACGCTAATGGTCTTGTTACCAATGCCTTAAGAAATATAAATAAATATACAAACTATTTCAGTTTGTGTTTTGAGTTAATAATGTTCTGTGGTTTTGGTTTACCTTGTGTTTTCTTTGATTTCATGCTTAAGTTGAGAACCTTGAAATGCCTACTCTCCTCTGTTGTTTGATGTAAATAATCCCCTAAACCACTGCTTTGGTGGTTTTTCGGAATCACTAGGATAAACCCACATAAAGATATATAAAAAGTATTGGTACGTACTTACGGTACGGTTGTCTAAAAAGTAGGCAATAGTAGCGCCAAAACGAAATACATAACAATTACGGCAAAGTGACTGTGGTAAATGTAGCTTGCTACAAATACATACAAATATTCAATCTGTGGTTCATGTTTTAAATCATTAATGTAGAGTATTATCTATGGTGGAGAGTCTGTGGTAGACAGCACAGCATTTAGAACTTAGTAGTCGGGGGACTTTTTGGCGGGAACGGGAGAAGTGAGGTTGTCATTTTATTTAGATTTTCTATTTTTTATATTTTTAGTAGTTTTAAAGTACAACAGTGATAGCATATTGTGTTTTAAAGTTCTGTGTAAGTGACAAGAATGGAGGAGATCTAAATAAACATGTGTAGCTGAAGTTTTCGCGCTCTTTCAAGAATTCCTTTATAAATTCAGTAAAGCCTACTATCACTTTACTGGAGGAGTTTTACGATAAGAAAGAACTAATTTACTTGTGATTCTACTTATTCTGTGTCTGTATACTAGTTTGTGATAATGCGTGACATTGGCAAATACGCTAATCATCTACTGAATTGATTTCTCGCTATAATTGACGTTGGCAATGTACTCACGTACGGTGCCATTTAAAAATAAAAAAAAAATACCATATTGAAATACATAACTTTTTCCTTTTCAGTCAATCAAAAAAGTTAAAAATGAATACTTTGCGTTTAACTAATTCCTTTCAAATTATGTATTTATTGCGTAGGTATGTAATGTTATTTAATTTACAAAATGTATACTAATTATCGGAAACAAAAAATATTCTTGTATTTGTTTACAGATGTTTCTTTATACAACGTAGTAAGAATTATTCAAGAGCTACGAGTTTTGCAGTTTATTTTCAAAATCCAATATTTAGGAAAGAGGAGCAAGCTAAGTTGATAGAAAGTGGGGAACTAACTCAGGTAGCTGGCATTCCTACAAAGCCACCTGCAGTTTATGAGACATGTTCTGTGTACCATGATCCACTTCTTGAGTAAGTACTGTTGCTTCTGTTAAATCTTTCCATTGTATGTAATAAGTAATGCATGTATAAACGTTTATACACATACCAAACGCTGTATCCCTAGCGAGGTAGTTAGAAAAGATAATAATATTCTTAATAAATGGATTATAATCTTTCAGCAAAGTAATTAATCATATTATGGAAAAAGGTAAGAAACAGTTAGCTCGAAATCTCGTGGAAAAAGCATTTGAGAATATAAAAAGGATGCAAATTGAGCGTTATCATCTTGCATCTACACCTGAAGGAAAAGCTAAGATCGAGCTAGATCCT
Source organism: Zeuzera pyrina (assembly GCA_907165235.1). Classification (NCBI taxonomy): domain Eukaryota; kingdom Metazoa; phylum Arthropoda; class Insecta; order Lepidoptera; family Cossidae; genus Zeuzera; species Zeuzera pyrina. Next base: position 13,590,124 of record OU015626.1, read on the forward strand.
CTAGTCATATTACATAAAGCTATTGAAAATTCAAAACCCCTATTGCAACTTCTACCTATCAAGAGAGGTGGCATTACATATCAGGTTAGTGATGTGAATACAGAATAATGAGTATGTACTGCCTATTCTTTAGAAATTAGATGGCTATTGGGTATTTAATCTAGAATTTGGAAATGCATCAAACTATAAATAAGTAAGAAAGATGAAAATAAGAAATTCATACAACATAGTGGACCAGACAGACATCTGCCCAAACAGAATAGAAAAATATCCTACAACCCAATTTCAGTACCCCCACCAGGTCCATGTGTAAATCTAAACCATGCAGACCCGATGAAACAAAAAATTCAGTGACATATACACATACAGAAGAATTATATTTTACATTGACGACCTCCGTGGCGCAATGGCTTAGCGCGTCGGAAAGTAAATGGGGGTTGCGGGTTCGATTCCCGTCTCGAGTCTGGGTGTTTATGTATAATATGTATTTATTTACAAAAGAAAAGTATATAAGTAGTATATCAGTTGTCTAGTACCCATAACACAAGCGCTGTGCTGCTTACTTTGGGACTAGATGGCACTGTGTGAAATGTCTGAGCATATTATTATTATTATTATTTATTATATTGAGATAATGTACATTTTTGCAACAAAAAATATAATGAAAAAAGTATAATTTAGACAGCCTTATCACTAAAGCAATCACTTCCATTTATGTACTGTTGGAATGTGAAGCATTTTGCTTACTATGTTGATTATCATGTTGTGGTAGCTTTATTAAGTCTATATATCATTGATATTTTACTCATAATGAAAATAATAATTATACATAAACACATTTCAGGTGCCTAGTCCCATAACTGAAAAAAGATCATTATTTCTAGCAATTAAATGGCTATTGGAAGCAACAAATGAGAAAGAAAGAACTATACATTTTCCAGAGCAGTTTGCTTGGGAACTCCTCGATGCAGCAAATAATACCGGCAAAGTTATTAAAAGGAAACAAGACCTGCACAGACAGTGCGAAGCTAATCGAGCATATGCACACTATAGATGGCAATAACATGCATAGAGTCCTATAAACTAATAAATATACTACAAATAGGTTGTGATTTTAGAATTATTTTACATATTTTCCTATACTTAAACAATTTTGCATAGTACTCCTGATTGTAAAACATCTTCACAATAATAACAGAAGTCAAACTGTTTGCATATGCATGTGCATCATGCAGTATCTACTGTAATAAATTGAACAGCATCTTCATTGTTCATGTTCATGTTCTTCATTGTTTAGATCACATTTGAAACTAGTAAGTCCAGTGCCATGTTGAATTTACGGAGGTAATCTGGGGGCACTTTGATGAGGAGCGCGCGGGCATTGCAAAAATATGTCAGTAAGGCAACTCACAGTCCTTAGCATCCTTCATCCTTCGACAAAGCCATCCTCAAATTAATAACCTCCTATGACACATTACATGACAAACCAATTGTAGTGCCGTCGTAATTACAATATTATGAATTAAATTTGTAACATACCAACATATAAATAAAAGAGAGGCATAAAAAACCGGTAAAAACATAAGAAAAGTACTAGTTGTGTATTCTCGCACCGAGATATATTGAAAAAAACGTATTAAGTATTTATGGTAGATGAGATATTAAATCTGAACTTCATTTAAAGCAGTGAATCTTGTCTGAAAGAGTCAATCCACACCTCCGAACACCTGAGGTAACGATCGTAGTTGTCTGGTGCAGCACTTTTGAAGGTACGCTTTTCTTGTCATAAATATAACCAGCACCTTGCCCCCAAGCGCGTGGGTGTTACCGGCTATATTGCTCAGCCGCCGCTGGCGCGCACATTTCTTTTGGTCCATACTAGTCGGATTTTTACTTCCTATTAATCTCATATACGCGTTTCTTTTGGTCAATACGACTCCAACCTTTACTTTTAACTAACTCTTGTACACATTGTATATATTTGAACCCTGTGAATTAGACCGCTACTTCCTATCTACCTCTTGGCTATTCAATATCCCGCTGATAAGTACCTACCTACTTCTCGCTAAATTTCAGACGTATGTGACGTCACGCTTCGATTTCATAAGCCCATCATTTATTTGCTTTAAATAGTTGACATTATAATAATAATAATAATAATGCGCCAGACAATACACACCAATCATCTGATCTCAAACTAGGGTATTCCCTGTGCTATGAGAACCAGACGACGACTACTGGGGGCGTCTTCCAGTACACTCAGACCCCGAGACAATCTAGAAAAGTGAATTTCCTAAATTGACCCGACCGGGAATCGAACCCGGAACCTTCCGCTCTTTGGGTTTAACGTCTAAACCACAGCGCCATCGAGGTCGTCAATCTCATAGTAGTTCGCTCAATAGTTACTATCGCATAATCCATTTTACTAAAATACGGTTAATTTATATAATACTAGCTGTACCCGCGACTTTGCGCGAAAAATTTTTTCGTGGCTTTCCCGGGTTGGATTAGATTATATGTACTATATGTGCATAGTATGTATAAAGATTGTTTTTGAAAAAAAATTCTATGTCTAGCCTACGTCTGTCTCCGGGCACATACTATCTCTGTACCAAATATCATAATTGGTTCGGCGGTTCAGCATTCCCATTCAAAGTTTGATGCCCCTTTTCACCTCATTAGGGATAGTTTTTTTGATTAAAAAGTAGCCTATGTCCGTTCCTAGGTGTCCGAATAGTTCCATGCTACATTATAATCAATTCAGCGGTTTAGCATTTTCCGTACAAAATTTCGTCCCCCTCCCTGTCGTCTCCCTTTTCACAGATTTTTGATAAAAAAAAAGTAGCCTACGTTTTTTTTAAAAAAAGTCTTATCACAGCACCAAATTGTAGCATTACCAAGTTTTAGCGTTTCCCCATACAAAGTTTCACCTCATTTTCACCCTCTTTGGGTTAGATTTTTTATAAAAAGTAGCCTATTCGTTCTCTGATGTCAAGCTATCTTCTTGCGAAATGTCATCATAATTGGTTCAGCGGTTTACCATTTCCCGTACAAAGTTTCGTACCCCTCCCTCCCGTCCCCCATTTTACAGATTTTTGATAAAAAAAAGTAGTATGTAATTTTGATAAATAATGTTTTATCACCACACCAAATTACATCATTACCCAGATTTAGCGTTCCCCATACAAAGTTTCATCCCCCTTTCACCCTCTTAGGGGTAGATTTTTTATAAAAAGTAGCATATGTCCGTTTTCTGATGTCGACCTATTTTCTTGTCAAATTTCATCATAATCGGTTTACTATTTTTCATACAAAGTTTCATCCCCCTTTTCACCCCTTTAGGGGTAGAGTTTCTAAAAAATAAGTAGCCGATCATGAGCGCAATCGCATGGTCTTACTACGTACCAACTTTCGTCAAGATCAGATAAGCCGTTCTTCAATTATAAAAGGACATACTGACAGACAGACAGACAAAAATTTAAAAAATGGTGGAATCGAAGTCTGGGAGTCACAAAACGACTATTTATCACAAAATTTGTCAAAAAAATTGAAATTACAGACAGACGCAAGAGATTTATATAGTAGTATAGATTCATATTACAAAATATTGCCTATTTACAATTTGTTTGAGGGTGATTGAAAAAGTTGCATTGCTTCAACGCACCGAACGTATAGTCACAGTATAGTTGTGACGGTTGTTTAAATTTTTGCCAACTGATGTTGCAGTCCGTATAGCAAATTTTTGATTTTAATATTTTGCCTATTTATTTACAATTTCGACTGATAGGTATTGTTCATTAATAAAATAATCATATAACAATGCCACCAAAGCGGGATGTTGACAGTGTAGAACAATTAAATTGTTTATTAAAATTGTTACAAGTTACATAACAACAAAAATTTTCTCGGTTGCAAACTGTCTATGATTATTCTAAGAGAGTTTTCGATGATGATACTTCATGAGAATTATTTTTGTGTAAGGTACCTGCGCGTAATAAGGCTAGCTAAGGAAGATTCGAAATTAAATAAAAAATAACCAATATAATCAACAGACTGATAATAATTAGTTTAAAAGTTCAATTACTATAAATTATAAAGAGAAAATGGCATTTTTTACCATAAACAAAAACATAATTAAAGATTATTGAAAACCTTGTCATTAGGCCTTATTTTATTACGGTAGGGTAACATAGCCTACAGAGCTCTAATATACTTAAATAATCAAACTACGGGTTATACATTTGATACTTGAGATCAATAGTTGCAACGCACCAATTCATTAAACATTATTAAAAAATCTATAATTTTCCCCGCATAACAACCATTTGAGTAAATGCTCATTCGATAAGCATCGTGGTCGTAGACACTAAAACTAGCGATTGTTCAATTAGCATTAAATTACACACTACTTGTTTACATTCGTCTAACCTCGAAAGTTATATTAAATATATTATGAAACAAATAAAATTTGATTCATGATGTAGGAGGTAGGGCATGTAATATCGGAAGGTTTTCAATTCCGATACTGATTTCCGATATTAAATCGTAATATCGGAATTCCGATATTAATATCGCAATTGGTCATATCCATCATAAATTACATATATATTCCCTTAAAATTGCGCATATGCATTGGAAAAGTGGGATTGGATACAATAAAATAAGTCTATAATAAAAATTATTTAATTTGGTAGGAACTTTTGGTACAAATTTTGTACTACAAAACTCGTCTCGTACTAAAATTTGTTAAATCACAGTTTTCTCATTAGTATGCTATTATTACTAATGAAACTAACTTAGAATCAACATTAATAAAACTTTTTAAAATTAAAAATATGCATGCAAAATCAACAATTAAAAACGACACTAGATTATTTTTTAAATGCACGTTTTTCTTGGTAGTGTTTTCTCAAAAATAACAAAGCGTCAAGCATTTTGTCGCTTAGTGAACTTCTTAATTTATTGCAAAAATATACGGCCGACGAAAAAACACGCTCGCTTTCAACACTGGTAGGCAAAATTGATATAAGATACGTATACGTTTCGTTATATTTACATACATACATGCATACATATCTTCACGCTGTATCCCTAACGGGGTAGTCAGAGAGGACGGAGCGCCAAGCGTCGCGGTCCTTACATACCTCTTTCGGTTCCTCAAATCTCATCATTCTCCTCAGACATTTCCGTCGGCTAACGCTCTAACTAATTGATCTTCATAAGTCAGCCTTGGTCTTCCTTGGCTTCTTTCACCTCTCACTTTCGCTCTGTAGATTTTCTTCGAAAGTCTTACATCACTCATTCTTTCTAAGTGCCCTAACCATCTAAGCATTCCTTTCTTCATTTTTACAATTACACTATCGTGCAACCCTGTCATACTGCGTATCTTTTTACTGTTAATCCTGTCCGCAAGAGTGACACCGCACATATTTCTGAGAGATCGCATCTCCACTGCATTTATCATACTTTCTCTCGATTTTGGGCGTATCCAGGCCTCACTACCGAACAATAAATTTGGCACCAACATCACATTGTGGATGGCCATTTTAGCAGTGTTAGCTATATTCACACTGCCTACTAATGCGGACAGAGCACCGTTCATTTTATTGCCAACTGCTACCCTTCTCTCCACATCCAACTCACATCTTCCGTCCCTTGAAAACGCACTCCCCAGATACACAATTTCATTCACTTGTTCTAGACATTTTCCATTTACACAAATCTCACATTTCGTCTGTACCGCTTCCCTTTTAAACACCAGAACCTTAGTTTTGTTCACATTCATATTCAATCCTTTCATTTCACATTCTTCTTTCATGCACGTGACTAGTGTCTGCAACTCTGCTTCTGATGGTGCTATAAGCACAGCATCGTCAGCGTACAATAGGCAGTTTACCACTGTGTCATCACATCCGATACCACTCATACTACCTTTCAATTTCTGGAGGCAACTGTCCAAATACAACACCAACAGCCAGGCGACATCACGCAAACCTGTCCGACACCAGAACAGACCAGGGCGACATGTCACCGTCTATCCTTACATAGGCTCTGTCGTCTCGATATAATGACCTCACAGCCTGTAGTAAGGAGCCGCCCACGCCATATTCAGGCAGAAGACCCCACAATTTCTTTCGCATTACTCTATCAAATGCTTTTTGTAGATCCACGAAAGCGCAGAAAGCTTTCTGATTTATAACCAGAAACCTCCCCACGCTAACGCGAAGCAAGAAAATCTGATCCATATAACCCCTACCGTTCCTAAAACCACCTTGCGCCTCCTATATCTTTCCTATCTTTCTGAAACACCTTTCATACGTTCAGTCAATACCTTAGTATACACTTTACTTGCTAAGCTGACAAGCTGATGGCCCTATAGCACGTACAGTCTAGATAGGAACCTTTCCCTTTATATAGAGGTACTATAACTGCGGTGCGCCAGTTCTCTGGAAAGAAGGTATCTCAGACCCTAGGACCACCATACTTGATCATCTCAGAAGTCACCTCATCAATTCCCGCAGCCTTTCCACATTTCAAACTTCTTATCACTTTCTCAATCTCTTTCATACTAATGGCATCCTCCAGTTCCTGACCCGAGTGTGACAATTCATTAGAATCGCTCTCAGTATCAGAGATGGAGTCGCCACTCTCATACAGTTCTCCATAGTATTCACTCCATCGCTACAGAACACCTTTTTTATTTGTAAGCAGGTTGTTTTCTTTCGAACGCTTTATTTGACAACTCAAATACGAGTAGTAAAGTGATTCCGATTTTACGATATTGTTTTACTCGGTATCGGAATTATAATATCAGAGCTCACGTTCCGAAATTCCGATATTGCGATATTCCGAGATTCCGATATTCATGCCCTAGTAGGAGGAAAACAAAACCTATGTTTAAATTTGGTAGGCCTTAATAGTCATCGACCATGTATGTAAGAAAAACAAAATTAAAAGTATTTGAATCAGTACGTTATTCAAGTACTTGTCATAAAAAATCTTAAATTGATTAAGAAATTTACACAGCTAAGTCTAACATGACAATCAATACTTGCGACTGATTCGGACCGATTTTTATTATTCGTACCGCGCGGTCGTCTTTCGCAATGTATGATACAATCCTGGAGACGGGGAGAGGGGTATTCTGCGTTTGTAAACTCATAAAGATATTTTCGTGTGTAAGGCGTTTGTGAGTCTTGCCTTGAGTGGGAGCGCCCATTGTAAAAACGATTTTGCTCACGTAGCCTTATTAGACCACAGGCCTTATTTCCCACAGGTGCCTTAGAGTTGAGAACATAGATACTTTGCGTTCGGAATATAATCATATCGTCGATGATATAAATGAGACTATGTTAAAAATAAGTCAGAACGAGGTAATTCTTCCTGAATTAGATTTAATTAGTTTTTCCAGTGAGCCAGCTAAAGGGCCACCATAGATAATAAGGGCCACATTCTACAAATCTTTTAAGAGAACTATACACAAAAATCCGGAGTTGTCCGATGACGAACGTGTTCAATGTTTGATAGGTAAGTTGTCAGACCGGGCACTTTCTACAGTTGCGGGAATCTCACCTAACGGCGACAATATCAGTTAATATGGCGCACGCTTGTGAACAAATACAAAGACAAGCGTAGCTTAGCTTCGACTTATGTTGATCGGATACTCGATTTTAAATCTTTTAATATCACTTCCTCAAAGAATATTGAACTAAGTATTTTTGAAAAAGTTTTGCTCCAGTGTTTCGTGTAGGGCACTTAAGCTCAATAATTTATCTGATTTTTTATTATTGCATATCGCATTGAGAAAAATAGATACAGACGCCGCACACGCATTTGAGATGAACAATAGAGGTACAGTTATACCCGCTTATGATGATTTTATTAAATTTTTCTTGGAACAATCTAAGATTTTGAAACGTACTTCTAATTCTTTGTCTAAACATACAATTAATAATAGTATAAAATCGCCACATGCATTTTTCTTCTCCGCGAGTTCTTTTTTCAATAATAATAATGTTACGAGCTGAGGGTAATAAGATGCCGGTTAAGGGTGGAAAGAGTTTATTTTCCTTGGTACGAGCAGGTGTCAAGAACACGCGAACTTAATTTACGGCGGTCCCTAGTCTTCATAGTCGCACTCGAAGTAGGTACTCGCGTAGTAGTCACCGAAGGTACACGCTTCACTCAATAACGTTCCCGAATCGCAGAGTTCTTCTTTCCAAGGTCGTTGCAGTAGTCGTAGTGGTCTATGTAATTCACCTTGATGTTGCCTTGATCGCTAGTTGAGAAACACTGACTCGACGGCTGACATTGAGCTCTATTTATAGTCGGATAAAACGAGGGTGGAACGACAGTACAAGTAAGCATACAGTATTTTATCTCGGCAGTGTCCTAGAGATAATTACCCACGGTCGTTTGGTACGTAAACACGCAATAGGGCTACTGACTTGGACTGAATGTTTTTCTTGGGTTACGTATTACATAATAGGTACTATATTAAATTGTCACATTATCTTTTAATTTTATATTATTGCAAATTTAATATGTTTTTATTTATATAATTGTACTAGTATTTTATATCTAGTTTCAAAAGTTTGTGAGTTAGTATGGTGGGAATGGACAAAAAAAATGCATTTTTTGTGCAGTATAATTAAAAATCAGCAATAAATTAACTAGGTCATTGTGATAATATATTTCCTACAAATTAGCAACAGAGAAATATTTCCGGTTTCGATATAGATGTATTCAAACATCCATACACTGAACACTATGCTCGTAAACTTGATTGACATAATATTTAGTCAGTAAATGCGCGGGAGCGTCTCACACCGTCCGACGACAAACGCGGCGCACTCGCAACTGCTGTATGTCGAGAAATGACGAGATTTCGAGCGCGTTGTTTGGGAGCGTTTGTATGAAGATAGAATACTGTATGCTTACTTGTACTGTGGTGGAACTTTCTAGTGAATTACGCTCGCTAACAGTAATTCGACATTGTTCTCGACGCCGCCTGTTTGCATGAGTCATAGCTACATGACACTTCATCGCTCGGGAATATTCGAGGTGCAACTTGATTCTTCTTTCTTAATTTTACTTATACCATTCGATAGTAGGCCTTATACCTAGCAATGCGTTTTTAGGTCATAATTCTGCAAAGCCTAGGTCTCGAGATATAAGCGCTAAAAGTTACGTTTTTAGTTTCATTAAAAATCGACCTTATTCCTTACGCATAAGGTCCAACTGTAACATTGCCCCCCTCTTAGTTTATGCTTGTCCCGAGCATGAGACTGCGGACGAGAACGCGGGCGCGAGCGCGGGCGCAGGTGCAAGCGGCTGCTTGACACGGACAGCGCTCGAGCAGTTATTTGACGCGGACAGCGCTCGAGCAGCGCTTGATGCGTGCTTTACGCTTCTATCATTACGAACATCATTATTGAATCCCCGATCGCGACAGGTTTAGACAATTTGTACATCCACTATGTTTTTTAATAAAATGAAATCGATCGTTCTGAGGCAGACTACCATTATTCTCCTCTCATACGAATAGTATGTGCAAAGTCAAAGGTCGCAGCACTCAAAGCTATTTTTGTAGCAAGACTCGAGTCTTTGCGTTATGAAATAGTGCGATGTTACCCCTACATTTTAAGTGTCGAAAGCTTGAACGAGCCTAAATACTGTACGAAGCAGAAAGTCTTCCTTCCTTCGCCTTCGCAATCTTGGATTCGTAAATGCGAGAACACCGGATCAATATACGTGCATTTGACGAAGTGTGATAACACTGTAGTGGTTAATAATAATAAATAAAAGACAATGTGCAATTAAAGTGCGATGATCTGTCTAGTCTAAATCTAGACTCTAGACAGGAACAAGGAGGTTTACATTTTGAAAATTTATTGAAATATTGTTAAAGTTGTGGTAAGGGATTTTTAATAAAATTTTCATTAAGACTTTTGATTAGGTAACTGTACATAGCTTAATTTTTTAGTAGATAATTAGGTACTTTTAAAGTTGTTGTGGTAAGTGAATTTTGAATAGGTTTTTAATTAATAGAATAAAGTTGATTCAACTTTTTAAACACGCCTGAATGCGAAAGATATGATTTAGTTTTATTTTATTGCAATTACAGTGTTACCAATTAATTATTATGGTTTGCATTCTAATCACAGAGAACAGCACAAGCCTTTTGCATTGTGACGGTCCTGTAGGGCCATTGTAAGTGTGTTAGAAAAGACGAATCAGCAGTTTTGTGTGGAAGCGTGATGTATGCGAGCGTCGACGGAAGTTAAATATATTATATGTATTATCTATGGCAGTTACTGCGCACTGCCCGATCGGAACGAACGCGACCTAAATTGGGGTTCAGTTGGGACAATAAAATTGTACGGAACTCTCTAAATTTACATCTTTATTTCTGCCAGTGATTCCCAGTATAACTCATATAAATAGGAATATCCTAAAGTCCTAATGCTCATGAAAGTATGAAGAGAAAATTTGTAAATGATCGTTATCAATCATAATAATAATAAATACATGCGCAAGACAATACACCTGATCTCAACCTAGGCCATTCCCTGTGCTATAAGAACCAAACGATGACTAATAGGAGCGCGTCCCCAGTACACCCAGACCCGAAACAACCTACAAAAGTTCTTTTCCTAAATTGACCTGACCGTGAATCAAATCCGGAATTCTGCGCTTAGATACAAAACTGAAACCACTGGGCAATCGAGGAGGTCAAATTAAATTAGGAGAGCGGCGGACGGCGACGCATAGCCGCCTAGCGTGCACGGCGTATGGTGTCAACACGCGTAGTTATTTTAGACAACTTTGTATTGCTGTATCTTAATATTTTAATACTAAATGATACTAAAGAAAAATACGTGTTTTATTATTTTATCCAAAGATCACAACATTCAAATTTGGACAGTGAATAAGAAATGTTCCAATATACCTAATACCTATACAGAGTTAATTTAAAAATACTAACGACCTCTTAGCGCAAAATTCGTGTCAACATATTTAACAACTTTCGTTCTACGACTTTTTTTAAAACCCAATGCATTCTTCAAAATTATTTGTTAAGTTTTGTTGTACTGTCTGAAACGTTATTACTCTGTATGTATTTCCAGTGCAAGCGCACCGGGCCTCCGCGCCGCGTTGTGCGTGTGCCGCTTTAGCGACTGGGTAGAGTAAGTAGGTGCCATTTTTAGAAACATTTAATGTATTTTTATTTTTGTATGAAAGAAAAAACTAATGAATTTTTAAATGTCGTAAAACAAAAGTTATTGGGGATAATGTTTAGTACAAAATACTAAGAGGTTATAAGTATTTTTAAATTATCAAAAGTGTCTAGGGATCAAGTACGTTTTAGAGTATCGCCGCAATTGAGGATTATTATTTTAACTTTTTTGGATCGTTATTGATTCTTTTTAGTGATTTTCACTATTTGAATAAAGAATTTTCTTTAAATTTTGATTAAAAATAGAAAATGAACTGTCAATCAGGATTCCTATAAAAGTGTGTAATTGCATTTTTACAAAACCATTACAACTATTGCATCGGAACTGAAAAAAATTGCATCGATATGGAGCGATGACATCATTAGACACGAGAAGAGATCATGAGAGCCGTCGGAATGTTGCAAGCTGGTTCCAGGCAACGTACTGTGGCTGTCGCTCTTGGCACTACACAGAGCGTCATAAGCCGTATCTGGACACGCTATCGTATCACGGGCACCGTGGCCGAGCGACATAGAGGACGATCTCGCATTACCACTCGCAGACAGGACCGGTACATCCAAAATATTGCTCGACGGAATCGTACTACGACCGCCATGATGTTGGTTGCGAGGCTCCACAACTCCTTAGGCTTGCTGATAAGCGACCAAACCATCCGAAATCGTTTACGTGAAGTGAGTCTGCGTTCCCGAAGGCCGCTGAGAGTTCTTATAGCACCCTGCAATCGTAGGGCCGTTTACAATGGGCTCGCGAACACAGAAATTGGGAGGAAGAAGACTGGCGTTGTGTTTGCTTTTCCGATGAATCTTGTTTCGGTATGAGGCCGGATACAAGACGTACTCGAGTTTGGAGGACCTCTAGACGTCAAGAACGTTTGAAATTTTGTCAGGAAGTTCATTCATATGGAGGGGGAACAATAATGGTTTGGGCCGGTATTTGGATCGGTGGAAGAACCGATTTCATTTGGATCAGGGGCAACCTCAATGCTCAGATTTATGCGGAGAGGATTGTTTCAGACGTGATTATCCCTCTGCGAAGCCGGTTGGATAATTCGTTTCGACTAATGCACGACAAAGCACGTCCACACACGGCTAGAGTCGTAACACGCGCACTTGCCGACGCTCGCATCAACGTTCTGCCGTGGCCTGCTCCATCGCCAGACCTCAACCCAATTGAGCACGCATGGGATATGCTTCAAAGAAGAGCTCTGCCGAGTATGGATGCCGTGCATTCCCCACAACAACTTTTTGACTTGTTAGAAAGAATGTGGGCGGCCATTCCTCAAAGTGATTTTGATGAACTGATTTTAAGCATGCCAAATCGCTGTGATTATATAATTCGTGTCAATGGTGGAAACACAGATTATTCATTTTTTTATCTTTACAATAAAAATTCAAAAAATTCTCATTTTTGCCATTTAAACGACGACATTAACTTAGGTTAATTTCCCACAATTTGCAAAAATTGTAATTTTTCTTAATTTTTATAAAATATAGGGATAAGTTGTTAACTTAAACATAGAAATTAAATTAAGAAGCCAGTCTGGAAGACTAGATTTGATAAATATTAATTGGATAATTTTGTAGAGTTAAAAATGTACTTGATCCCTAGACACTTTTGATGTGTGTAGTTTTGTTTTTTTGTTTATAGAAATAAGTACCTACTAATATTCGTTATAGAAAATCGATAATGAAAGGGAGTCGTCGTCATTAGTAAATATATCACTGCGAATTTATCAATATATATATTATATTATCTGTGTGTTATCAGTTATCTACCTATCTATTAACCTATTACTCATACTCACATTATGAATAGCATTGAATTGTGCGAACGTGTGTTATGTGTTAAATTGTAAATAGATCGAAGAAAATATATTTTTTATTTGGTAAGTCCAATTTATTTCATTCTTAACCTGATTAAATTAATTGATATTATTAAATAGGTAGTATTCGTAATTAAATAGGTAGTAACTCGTAGAAATATTTAAAGAAACGTGAAAAGGAGAGAAATTAGCATTAAAACAGCTCTATTCGGTATTGAGCTCTTCATAAACATTATATTTAATAAAGAATATTATTGTACACATGTTGCACAAAACAATACCTACTAACGCTAATCTTACACCATAGTTACACTACTGTATAAAGAAACTTGGAACTATTGTTCTCAACTAAATTTTTCCCGAAGTGTGGTCAGTGGTATACTCTACACACATTAGGTATCCTTCTCGCTGTAAAACAGCTTGTATTTGTCTGGACTTATTATTTTAATTAAATCATCAACAAAACTATGTAGCATTATATTTCCTTCTTCTACAAATACGCTTTTAAGGTGTATTAAGTTAGCGGTTAGCCAAACCGCCAAAACCAAAACCAAATGTTAGCCAAAACATTATTGTTTAGGTAGAGTTTCCAGGCGTCTGGATAAAGACGGATACAGGCTTTTTGGATGTGTGTCCTAGCAAATTAGACGATGTCCGGCCTGTCCGGATTTTGTTAGGCTTTTTAAATTGAAAGAGTAGCCTATTTTAAATCGATGAGTAATACAGATTTCTTTTCAGAATTCATTACACTGTCAATATTATTTTTCCATTCCGGGTCATAATGCAAATACTGAAAGATTTTTTACTTTAATTGCTCAACAATGGCCAAAAGAATGCAACAGATTACATGTGGACACTATAGCTAAAATGTTGATTGTAGAATTTAATTTCAAGCAATTTTGAAGGAAACTGAGCTTTTAAAGCAGGTGTAAACCAATATATATATTATTTAATTTTATTTCAATTACTTTAAAGTTTATTCAATTAACTACTTGTTTTGTTTAATTTACTTTTCCATTAAAAATTGCAATTGTAGCAAGTAAGTAATGAATGATTAATAATAACGCCGAATGATTCGTTCAATTTTGTTGTTATTTCATTAGAATTTAAGATTTTATGTCTTTCATTAAGTCTTCTTCTTACGATTTTGGTGCTAACTGTCACTTGTCAAACTTCCTGGAAGTTGGAAAATGTCGAACCACGATTTTTTAGCACATTGTTTGCAATTAATCTGGCGTCCTTCACTATAATTTCTCTATTGCGAGTCTTTTGCGTATCGTGTACTCTCCAGTCTGCGAGTAAGTTCTTAATTTGTGAAAAATTACAGACTTAAAAATTTACGAGTTTTTAAACCCGTAATATTTTTTTAGTTTGATCCACTTAATTGGACAACATGATTATTACCAAACTTGCAGTCAGCATGCGACAATCAAATATCGCGCGATATCTGATGTCAAAACGAGAATCTGTATTTTATAGTGTAATTTGTACAGTGGCGCTAAATCTGCCGCGAAAAGTGCATTTTTAGGTCATGGCGCAATAGACACGCAATCGTTATACATCATAATATCAATTTTTTATTACAATTAGTGGTGATCGCGTGGTTGTCGTTATCTGAAAATTTTTAGGTAATAATTCCGCCAATACAACACCTGCACCCGGTGTCGATTTGACGTTGTATCGGCGCTCTGGTATGGAGTGAAATAAGGATGACTAGAAATACAATAATTAACAATCATGATTGAATTATTGAATCAGTGACTGAAAATAAATAACACAATCTTGATAGTGAAAAAAATAATACTTATTTCAAACGATACGAATAGTACGAGAGGCCAATGCAATTACTCCAACCTATCAAGTAACAGGTTAGAATGGATTTAAAGTGTCAGTACTTATAGAATTAATAATAGAAATCATTGTGTGCCAGCGCGCAACCGATGGCATATTATACTTTCTATACCCTCACTTCCGGTGAATTTTTTGCACCGTTAATGTAGGTACTTTCCATGTGCTCGAACTATCTAACTATTCCTTTCTTTATTTTTACAATAAGACTGTCATTCAATCCTATCATACTGCGTATGTCTTCGTAACTTATTTTGTCCACAAGGGTGGACGTGAAGTTATACTCGAACATACATAAAAAATATATACAGACGAAAAGAGAACCTCCCCTTTTTTTGAAGTCTCTTAATAATAAATCTTAAAGTTAATAAATTATGTACTAAAATAGTTGCCAAAATACTTTAATATACCTATGGAACGAGTCCACGTCGAAGCATTTTATCGGTGCTGACTACATGTTATTATCGATTTGCGATAACGTTGATACTTAATTACTTATTGTATAAAGCGTTAGTTATGCTTGATCTAAACGAGTCCTATTGCGCATCCATTTTATTATCTGTTTCTCATTTTAACACATAAACAATAAAACAAGCAGGTGTTACCATAACTTTATATCAAATAATCTTTTTTATTCTCATGTTACCATCTTTGCCTGTATTCGAAATAAGTATGTATAGTTATATAAATGAGCAACAGAATTAGTAAATAAAACTATAAGTTATTATATTTAAAAATAATGATTTCCGCTATAGTTTTGTATTTGTAGCAAGAACTTTGGTAAAAGTTAAACTAAACATTTTTAAACTACGGGTTATGTGTCATTGTTGGGATAGCAACAGAAAATTAAATTGGAAAAAGTTATATACTAGTATTTTAATGGCACAAACTAATTTTTTGTTTTTAGCTTACAATAATTATTTCATAGCGTCATTGTTTTGTAGTTGGTATATTTTTATGAAAAGGTAACATTATATTGTAGTGGATTATATTATTTTACAGCGATAAACAGCGTTTTCATAGCTATTTTTATCAATTGTAAAGTGCTTTTAAATGTTTTCCGTTTCTTACGTAAAAAGAAAATTATTTTTCTGTTTACGTTTTACGTAAGTTTTACGGTTGCTTGCAAGCAACAGCGTGGAATATGGTGTGGAACATTTTCGCAATTACGACTCGCACTTGACCGGTTATTTAATCAATTTCTGTATAATATGATATTACAATATTGAATTTTTAAACAATATTCATATAAGTATATGTATATACTAAGGCTTACCCGTGACGCTTTTACTGAGAGTAAAGAAAGACTGCTGAGATATAGAAGGGCTACAAGAAACTCATCTGTTTTTATGGTCTTTTTAAATATCGGGTACTTGATAATTGAAATTAAATAAATCTTTTGTTTTTTGTGTTACTACTTTCTAAATAATAATAAATAAATGCGCCAGACAATACACACCAATTACCTGGTATCAAACTATACCCTGTGCTATAAGAACCAGATGACGACTACTAGGGGCGTTCCCAGCACCCCCGGACCCGAGACAATCTAGAAAAGTTCGTTCGTTCGTCCGGGATCGAAGCCGGAATTTTCCGCGCTTGGGTGCGACACTTAAACCACTGCGCCATCGAAGTTGTCATCTAACATCGTGTACTAACAGTACCTAGTAACACATGTTCACAAATCATACATATTATACCAATGTCTGAGACGGTACCATAGGGAGATTGCTCCTTATTTTCCTTCCAATAAATGAGCTAAGTAATAGTTAACTAATTAATCTGTGGTATTAGATCTCCCGTGCCAAGTATTAAAAGTCAAGTTGCCAAAAGACATTACAATTTTCAGGCCTTACGTTTGTATGACATGATTAGTAGTCAAAAGATAGTGGAAACATTACGCGTCATTGAGATTGTCAATAATAAATTATTATGTCGGTTTGTTTTGTGAAATTGTGTCGTAACTGTGCAAATAAATCTTATAAGACCCTAAAGATTAAGACTACACATGGATTAGTAAGATATATCATAAAGAATTAATGAACCTAAAACTAAAAACCTTAGAAAAAATAATTTAATAACTAAAATATATTTTTAAAAGGAGTCCCTTTAGGCAAGGTTCCAAAGATACTGGCAGCGTTCCCCCTTTGAATAGCTAGACTAATTCTTTGTCCGAGGTAACTGCCAGCTTTTCGGTCTCCTGTGATGTCAACTAACCTTTTTGCTATTTCCTTAAAAAGCCTTATGGCGCTAGGACCCCACGGACCAAGGGTCTCGACACCGAATGGGACAAAATCATATTCGGAACCTAGACCCCTGTATTTCATGCTTTAACTTTTTCAGCCGCTTCACAAGCCGCACCAGTTCTGTTGTTAGTTCCATGTAGATGGGAAGGGGCCAGTGTGTCTGAACAGGTTGCATCCCATACCAACACCCGGCCCATCTTCCATGGAATCAAACTCATACCGTCCGGTCTCTTGCCGTCGTCTCTTGCAATACCAGTCGGCTCAAGTAGACTTGGCACGTTGACGGTGGCCAGGGACCGGCGTATGATATCGTTAAGTGCGGCATGTCTCGAGAAGCGGCCCGCACTTTTTTGACATGACAGTCCGTGATGTCCTAACTTGTCGACATCACTGCCACAGGGACATTTATGAGGAGTGCAAATCGGAACCCCAAGCCGTAGACAGGTTGCGATTCGGAGCGTGTCAGGCTCAAGAAATGTTCCTATATTTGACGAAGGGTACGCGTGAAGCCAGTAGCCAGCCAGCCACAGTTCAAAAGATTGTCATAAGTAAATTTGCAGTTTATGTCGTCCCAGCTCTTCTGTGAATTTGGAGAAACTGGAAAATTTTGACCTGGGCATGCAATTAAGAAAGCGTTTCTAGCTTCTTCCAAGCCATCAATCGCAAATTTTGAAGGGGATGCCCTTAAAATTTTACTTATGAGATTTGCTGAACTATGGACAGAAGATAGGAAGGCTGGTAAAGCGACACTGGAAATTTTGCGAATCCCTAAACCACCATAACGGATGGGTAGGGATGCTTGGGCCCAAGATTGCTCGTCCAGCTGCATATTAAGAATTGATTCTAAGCTAATTTTGATTAAGTCGTCTACTTGTGTCAAAAGATCTGGGTGATTCCAAAAGGAGCAGCAACGGAGAACATACGTAAATTTTGGGACAAAATGACAGAATTTTAAGATGCAAAGTGCATAATGTGGACTAATTTCAAGGAGACGGTCAGCAGAATTTTGAAATTTAGTAATTGAATTATTAATATATTCAGAAATAGATTCATCAAAAATTGGAGAACCTAAAAGGTAAAGGGAATTACTGTTAACTATTTTAATATTTGGAGTCAAAATATTAAATTTTTGTTTTACGTCATTTAAATTTAAGTCGCAATTATTTATAAAAAGTTCGCATTTGCTAAAATTAAGCTCCAAACCAATGGCTTCAAATTTATTTTTGATTGAAAAAAGGTCCGAAAACACAGTATCCACATCACCTCCTAGGTTTCCGTCGTCCAAGTACCAAACGTTGAATTTAGAATTTAAATTTTTGATTATAGGATTTATTGCTAAACTAAAAATTGCAGGCCCAAGGGGATCACCCTGTTGACAACCTGCTTCCGAGGACAGTTCATTAGAACGATATAACAATTTTGTTGGTTCAGCGTAACTGAGAAGAAGATAATTGTATATTTCCGGTATATGTTGTTTTATGTTCAAAAGATAGTTATACATATGAGCAATTTTTTATAAAGATATGGAGGCCGCTCATGCACTAGCTGATGAGAAAGTCCTCGTAATAGGGGATTTCAACGCAAAAATAGGTTTTCCCAAAACGGACCACTATCCCGTCATGGGCAAATATGGTTTCGGAGAACGTAACGAAAGAGGTGACCGTCTGATAAATTATGCTTATCAACACAAACTGTCTATAATGAACAGATTTATTAAGAAAAAGGGAAACTGTAAATGGACTTGGATATCACCAGATCAGAAAACCAAGAACGAAATTGATTTTGTAATGATAAACAACGCGAAACTAATAATAAATGTTGAAATACTAAACAATATACAATTTGCTTCTGATCATAGACCATTGCGAGCAACACTACTTCTAAGCCGACCAAAAAAGAGCAGAAAAAACTTCGTAACACCACTTAATATTCTGAAGACAGAAGTTGAGATCAAAAGCTACATAGAAAATTTACAAATACACATGGAAAATGAAGAAATAGAATCAACCGATATCCAAACCTATTATAATTTCTTGGAAAAGGGCATAATGAACAGTCTAAAGTCAAGAAATAGAATTCGAGTAGAACGACATAAAATATTCAGCAAAGACACGGACCAATTAATAAAAAGGCGCACTGAACTTTTACGAATAAAGAATAAAACTAAAGACATAAGGGACGAACTCAGCAGAATATATAGAGATACCAATAAATCAATTAAGAAAGATTACAAAAACTATAGACATGAAATCATTACAAAGAACATCTCTTGATGTTCTAAAGTTCTTACTTTAGAAGTACCAAAAGAGCATATGGGGAATTAATGACACACAAAACTTGGATACAAAAACTGGAACAAAAGTCAGAAGTAACAAAATCAAGAAAAGACATAATACACCATGCAACAGAACTTCTACAAGAATTTATATCGCAAAAGAAATAACAATGAAATTGAAATACAAAGAGGAAGCAAGGATGGAACAGATTATGTTAAACCAATTGAAGAGTCAGAAGTTTACAAACATATAAAGCGACTAAAAGCTGAAAAAAGCCCCGGCTCAGATGGATTATGTAATGAAGTTCTTAAAATAGGAGCACCTATTCTGATTCGCCATCTGGCATATCTATTTAACATGGTGCTGGACACAGAAACAGTACCAGAACAATGGTGCACATCAGACATAGTTTTGCTTTACAAAAAAGGAAACCCCTTGGATATAGCAAATTACAGACCCATAAGCCTACTAGCAAGCATATACAAATTATTTTCATCTTTGCTTTTGGAAAGAATAACACAGAAGATCGATCGACTACAGCCAAGAGAGCAAGCCGGCTTCCGATCAGGCTTTAGCACATTGGACCACATACAGACACTAAAACAAATTATAGAAAAACACCGAGAGTATAACAAACCTCTGTATCTGGCCTTCATTGACTACAGCAAGGCTTTTGACAGCATCAGCCACTACTCAATATGGAATGCACTGCAATGTTCAGACGTTGCCGAAAAATATATTAACATCTTAAAATATATATATATGCAAACAGTAAGAGCAAAGTAAAACTAGATACCAGAGGAGATGAAATAAACATAGAAAGAGGAGTCAGACAGGGAGACCCTCTGTAGCCAAAGCTTTTTATTGCAGTGCTTGAAAATATATTCCAGAGACTAGACTGGTCAAACAAGGGGGTGTTAGTAAATGGATACTACCTAAACCATCTATGGTTTGCTGTCATAATTGCTGAAACCTCTAAGGACCTAGAGGAAATGATGAGATCACTTGATGATGAAAGTTCTAAAATTGGCTTAGAAATGAACGTAAATAAAACCAAAATAATGACTAAGAATCACAAAAGGCACATCGAAATAAATGGAAACAAAATAGAATATGTCAATGATTACATATATTTGGGAAAGCAATTATCATTTAACAAATCTAACAATGAAGAGGAAATAACAAGAAGAGTTAGCATAATTTGGAAGAAATTTTGGTCACTTAAGGAAATACTGAAAGACTATAGCCTGCATTTGAAAAAAGTTGTTTTCGATACATGTCTCTTACCATGCTTACTATATGGTTGTCAAACCTGGATATTCACAGACAAAGTAAAACAAAAAATTAAATGTACTCAAACAGCAATGGAAAGGAGCATGTTAAAGATAAGGAAAATATATAAAGTGAAGAAAGTGAACATCAGACAAAGGACGAAAACCACTGACGCTTTTATCCATGCACTCACACTCAAATGGAAGTGGGCCGGGCACATCTCACGATTCACAGTCAAAAGATGGACTATCGAAACCACGCGATGGAAAGGCCCATAAGGAAAAAGAAACGTAGGCAGACCAATAAGACGGTGGGCTGATGATATTATTCAGGTAGCAGGAAATGAATGGGTGAATTCAGGCACAGATAGGGAGTTTTGGAAGGAAATGGAGGAGGCCTTTACCCAAAGAGGGGTCCATATTTTAATCAAAAATATTAATTCTTACTAACAATAATTTAAGCAAACTTACTCACAATTCGCTAACAACATTTAAAATGTAAGTTAGAAATATGGAATAAATGTCTTATTTATTATTATTATTATGAGCAATTATGATTTTAAAACAAAGATTCGACATTGGTTAAGAGATAAAGATTATGATTACCGCGAAAGTTTTATTTAACGGCCGCAATGGAAGTGAACTGAGGTGTTACTGAACGTACTAATACATTAACATACAACACACACGCATACACACTCACACACATATGCACGCACGCACTCACATACATATATACATACATACATATATAACATATACATAATTATATATAACAAGTGTCGTATATTAGAATTTCAGATATTATTGTTCTAATATATTATCTATTGTATAGACTCAGGTGTTACTTTGGGGAAATGCATTTCACGTGATGAATTCCTAAAATCATTTTTATTTGCTCTTATTTATTACTTTTTTCATGGCTTGGAGTCTATATTGACACTAAGTAGCATATTGCGATTGTGAGGGGACTGCCTCTTGACATACAGGCAGTCCTAGTTCAAGAGACAGAACTCGTTGAACTGTTTCTATTTTTACAGTGTTCAATAAAGATTATTATTATTATTATGTAATGTATGTTACTCCTATACTTAGTTTAAGTGCTTTTCAATGCAGATTATTTTCTCTATTTTCAGTTTGAATTGCATTGTTTGCGTTAACTTTCATTCATGTTTTAAACTAATATCAGAATAGGTAATGTAAATGAGATAATGTAGTGAATACATTAAATAAATAATTATTTAAGCTGTTATGTATGTCACATGTTACTAGATCTAATGTCTGTTTTATATCTACTCAATAATATAGTGCCAGAAAAAATTATTTCATCATTATATTACAATGAATAGCTTGACTTTTAAAGTTTTCTTCATACCACGGGTATCCCCATGGACATTTAGTACGGTATCAGGGCTAGAGCCCTTTTCTAGAATACACTTTCGATTTTTATTTATTGCTGCTTCCCCTGACAAGGTGGGCCTGAGACATACTTTGTCTTTCTTATTTTTCTTTTCGTTTTTTGTGTTTATTTGCAATATTCTCTAATGAATAACATTTTTACCTGTAATACTTATCTTTATTTCTTAAATTTAAAGACCGTATTCCTATTCTTTTTCTATTACAAAATTGCAAACATTTGTGTTTTTAATTCTTACTGAGACTTATTTCTAAAATAATAAATGGTAATTTACATTTTCCTATGTCTATTTGTCTTCTTAAAAGACACATACTACCTACAGTTATTATTTTTATTTTTGTTTTATTATTTACAATACTATATCCAATATTTAATAAGTCTACATTACACACATTGTATATAGGTACATGCAACATAATTATTATGTCATATTTCTCATATCGACCCGGTTTACAATTTTCACCCATTATTTCTCTGTATCTCTATTTATTTTCTTCTCTATTTGAACTTTAGTTTCAAGTCGGTTTAATTCATGTATTGGGCAGTCAAATAATAGATGTTCCACCGTTTCTGTTTGTTTTGGTTCAAAAGCGCAATACGGGCTCCCCTTGCATTTCAATCTACTCTCTCGAAAGTAAGCTCCACAATCTCTTCTCGCTACATGTAGGATCGCCGCCTCTCTCATGCAAAGGTCAAGGGGTAACATTAGCCAGGACCAGCGCTGAGTTGAAGGAGACCATGCAATGGCCTTTTCTAGCGTCCAAGCAGGCTACCATGCCAAGTCGAAAGCCCCTACTATGTCGAGACTTATGATGATTATGGTAATTATGATTTATGACTTATGATTATGGTAATTATTTTTTTTTGTGTCAACTTATCGCGTATATAATTTGTCGTCATAAAGGGAGAACTCCGTACTCTTTTGGGGCATGAACTCGTATTGGCGGGGGTTAATTTTAGCAGTGAAATGTTATTTTATTCTTATATTTTTTGGGAAAGTTTGCCAGTGACAGACAAAGCTCCGAATCCCTATGAATGAGCTGCGAACAAGTATCTGCAGTCAGTCCGTCTTCTCCCGGAGCAGTAAATGCGATCGAGTAGAAAAATGTAGATTGAGACTACAGTTGCTTTTGATGAATCAAAAAGAGACAAAGAATTTAGTTTTAGGTTATTAAGCGCATTAATTTTTTTTTTAATTCGATTCTGTACATAACGCGCATTTTTGTTTTTCGTAAACTCGATTTAACACCCCTTTTTTAACACTTCAGGAGTTGATTTCTAAAAATCAGCAGAACTCGTGTTACGTTGTTCGTTTGATGAATTCAAAACGTACTCATTTTTTTCATGTCTACTTTGGCGTCTTTTTTACGTCTTTAGGAGTCGATTAAAATCTGCTAGATCAGCGTTTCATTATTTATTAGAACAAGCATTTTCTTTTAAGATTCAATGCCCTTTTTTACCACTTTAGACGTTAATTTATCAAAATTGGATTGTGTGAAATTTGATGACTTCCGATTGCAAAGCGCAGTTTTATAATTTCCATAGGTATCTAATTTAACCCCTTTACATCCATTCAGATATCGATTTTTCAATTAGAAGAAATACTTACGTGTTTGCGATGAGATTAATTATTTGTTTTATAGTTTCTGTATAGAAAGGTTTATATTAATAAATACATATGTACATTTATTATTTTATTTGCACCGTGTTCATTCATTCAAATTCATCTTTTTAATTTTGAACTTCTTTTGAAACAATGTGGGTCTACCTATTTCTGAAAATCTAGAAGTAACTGCAAAAATACGTTGCAGTGATAGAGGTTGTAATAATATAGGTACATGCCATTCTAAGAAACGGATTGTTATTGGCAACATTGTTATTCATTGAAGGGATTTTGAATAGGGGAAAATGGGGTAATAAGATTCACTTAAGCTGTGATTTCAAATAACTTACATACATATTCAATAATCAATTGGAAATAATAAGTTATAGTTCAAAAAACTATTTCAGATTTGATCATCATTGAACAGTGGTGAGGGCAATTGAGGTTACTCTGTGGGTAATTTAGAGTCGAACAACATACATCGCAGATATAACCTTCGATTCAGTCTCACACAGTGTTGTCCACTCTGAAAAGTATAAAATAATTATATTTTACTAATTAAGTAAACGCTAACTTCAAATATACACGATACAAGCACCTATAACTAAAGACTTATGTTGAAGTTGGTGCCAAGCTTACCAAACTCCGTGTTGCTTATTGATTTGGCAACGACTTCAGTATACGTATTTGTACCGTCTTTAAAAACTTATTTTTGTACCTGAGTTTTGATTAGTGAAGGATAATTATTTTGTAATTTCCTGTGTTCTTATTACGAAGTCGATTTATATAATATAACATGAAAGGAAGAGTTATCAATAAAAGGTAACACGTAATACCACAGTAATACGTAGGTTGCCTGTACGTGCCTATACGTTGGGTCTATACCTACCTAAATCAGTACCAGTTGCTGATAATTTAAATATAACCAGATTAATTTACAAATGAGTATGGAGGTATTGGTACTTCCATACTCATTTGTAAATTAATCTGTCTTGTACGATATCACTTATTTACGGATTTAGATTGAAATGAGTACTGACACAGTATGTACTGATAAGCAAAATCAAATATTTGAATATTGAAATATTTTGTTTTTTCGTTCTGTACAATGAAATATCTACTGTAGCTATATCAGACCAATCTTGGTCTGAGCCGTACATAAATATTTGTCAAAAAAGTAGTCTTTGTTGTGATAAAAACGAATTGATACCTGTTTATTTTGTTCTTAGAATTAGAACGATGAAAGGGGCGCAAAATATCAAGGATGCGACCGCCTGGACAAAGTTTCGTTTGTTGATGTGGAAGAACTTTCTACAACAATGGCGTCATCAGATGCAAACAGCACTGGAACTTCTTCTACCAATTGGAACGATGGCTTTGATCCTTATACTCCGTTCTCAAATAGAGCCTCGTACTGTGGACACTATAAAGTTTGAACCCATACATGCACATTCCCTCGCCTACTCGACGACGGTTTTGTAAGTACTTAGTTACTAGTTTCTTAGCATATAAAATTTTCGAATGGAACACTATTACCGTCATATTACCTGGCAAAAAGAGAAGTAAGTAGAGTAAAGTAGAAGTAAGGGTAAAGGATGGTCTTAAAAGAGAAAACGATATTTTTTTAAATCGTGCACTAGTACTGCTCACGGATACCAGCTACACTATACACGAAATATTTAGTTTTATTTTTAGAGCATGCTCATGTTCCTATTACTCAGAAAAAACAATGATTAATGTTTTGTAAAATCACTGAAAGGAAAGTGTATTTTTTTTCCTTAGGCCGAGCACTCATGATCATGTAGGTATACTTGACCAAGCCGGTCCAATTTGCATGAAACGGAGTTTGCATAAAATAAACTTGATCGTGCGTGGCGGTCCTTATACAAACTAGTGAGTGAGACATCGCCCAAAAAATTCGTACAAGGATCAGTTCACATCAAGAGGCGCAGAATCGCAAAATACATCTTTTAGGAGAAATAGAATATAGAATTTATTTATTACAGCGAAGAACATTTTACCAAGAGCTCGTTACTATGACAATCAATCACACCAATCTAGACCGCTTCCGATTTCAGTTCAATTTACAGTAATATATCCGTATGTTCTATATCCCATTGATTTCTTAAAAAGTGCTCACCGCGTCGCGTCGGGCCTCGAATCTTTTTTGTAATATAGAATTACTAATACAGAAGTACAAACGCTCACTTAACCTCTCATACTTCTACGATTGCAACAGACTTAGCAAAGTCTCTAAAAAAGACCCATTAAATGTAATATTTTTTAATGATTATACTAAAATTTTTAATTTATATTTGGTTTTAGGAGTGGTATGAATTTAACTCAAATATCATTAGCTTATTCACCAGAGAGTCCAATATTAGACGACGTTCTAAGAAATGCTACGATGAAGTTACTCGGACAGAATTTAAAAGATTTAATTATTGATATTATACAACAAATACCAGAGATAAATTGGCCAGACCTGCAAGATATTCCTGATTGGACTGATTGGCCTGATTGGCTAGATGAGATCGATTGGACAGATTTGCCAGACATAAATTGGCCCGATTTACCAGACATAAATTGGCCCGATTTACCAGATTTTCCTGATTTACCCGAAATAAATCTACCGGGAATAAAAGATATTTATGATTTTTTAAAATCTAACATTAGAATTGAAGCTTATAACAGTAGCACAGCATTAAGAGGTGTATACGCTGATGAAGAAATGACGCGTATAGTTATGGCAGCTGTTGAATTCGACGATCAGCTTTATGGTTTGTTTTTTTTGTTATACACTACCTATTTATTTATTATTTTATAATTAAGGTGAAAAGTCATTGAGTAAACGCGTACAAATAATGAGAATAAAATAAAAATAAGGTACACGAACGATGTGATGTATAATAGAAATAGATATGTCCGGACGGATTTACTGCGGATGAATGCGAAAGCGTGCCTGCAGCCCCGGCAAATGGCGTCCCGTCAGGTTTTGGTGGGTGATCTGCATCAGCTAGCGTGGAGTCCCACATACCCTTCTCGACGCCCCCGAGCGGAAAGGCACGTCTGAAGCATTTCCCTACGTAATAAAAACGTCTGGTCGGATATCTCCTTGTGATATACATAACGTACATAGATCTGTATCAGTTGCGACACGTTTCCGATGATTATGGTTGAGTCGAATGGAATGTATGTGAATAAAAGTGTGACACAGTACACAGATCGAGCAAGCGGCGCATCGGGAGGGCAGAGTACTTTGCTATGGTTGGTCTTATACAGGTCAGCGAACACGGGATTTGGATGTAATAGGTAGAGTATATTCGAGATCGACTTTAAAATCTAAGACCTTTAAAACATTGACCTTACCCATCGTTAGTTTAACACGACATGGGCGATTTGACGTTATTAATTTTATTTCAACAGGAGCGACAGAATTGCCAAGTAACATATCCTACTCTTTGCGGTTTCCGGAAAGGCCTCGACTGAATTCATTTTTCGGAAACGGCGGTCGATCATGGCGGTCCCATTCAGTATTTCCAATATTTGAATTGCCTGGTCCCAGATTACCGAACTATTCCGATGGAGGAAATGATCCTGGTAAATATTATTTCATAGTTTTCTTATGTCGTTTTAATACAATGTGTACCTACGTATTTATTATTTGGAAAGGATAATTAAGTTATGAAATTCTATGCTGGACTTATGCTGGAACAAAGTTCTAACTTTAGCGAGACAGAAATAAAAATGTCTTTATTTAGGAATGGTTCTTGAAACAAGTTCATTTTCTTGCTAATATCGGGGTTTACATAACTGTTATTGCATGTATTTTATAATTAGTTTTAATTTCTTGTAATTTAATTAGGATAAGTACTTATAAGTTTAATGTCTGGATTAAAATATTACTACTCAAAGAAATATAAAAACGGAAATAAGAGAAACAGTGTTTAGTACAACATACTTTTGTTACAGGTTATGTGAGAGAGATATTCATAGCATTACAACATGCCATATCTACTGAGTTGATTTCAAGATTAACGGGTGAAAACATGTATGCTCTCAATATAACCTTACAAAGATATCCACATCCATCTTATATAGAAGACTGGGCAGTAGAGGCATTACAAATTTTATTTCCAATGTTTATATTATTGAGCTTTTGTTATACAGCGGTCAATATTGTAAAAGCTGTTACTGTGGAAAAAGAGTTGCAACTAAAGGTTAGTGACAGTGACGCATTGAACTTTTGGGAACGATGCAGCCATGTTGAAAAGCGTTTGGAAAAATTATTTATTTATAAAATATAAAGATAAAAAAAATAGATCAATTTTTCTTGCATTACTGTCACACTGATTTTAATGCGATAGGTATGCTCTATGTGGCATTTTTTGGTAAAGGTCGAGTTTTAACTTTATTTTTTATACACCTACCTAATGTTTTGCACTCTGTTGTGTAGATAAATAAAAAGAAAAGTTTGAACTTACTGTTATCGTGTTTTTATTTTCGTAGTTAGCTGTAATATTTTGGTATTAATTAGACATATTTCTATTTGTTTTAGGAAACAATGAAAATAATGGGTTTGCCCACCTGGTTACATTGGACGGCATGGTTTTTTAAACAATTTTTTTATCTTTTGATTGTTTCCATTTTCGTAGTTATTCTCCTTAAAGTGAGTACATCATCTACTTGTATTTATTAACGTATTATTTGCTTATACCAATACCAATTTTGCAAATCTAATTACGCTTGATTATTTTTGTTCTATAAGTACATGTGAGTGTAGGTTATTCATATATTTATTTACTTATTTATTTTTAATTTTTAGGTGAATTGGTTTACTAATGACGAAGGGTTTAGTGACTATGCGGTGTTTACTAACACTCCTTGGACGGTGTTATTTTTCTACATGGTTTTGTATTTATCGTGCACTATATTCTTCTGTTTTATGCTAAGTGGATTTTTTTCTAAAGGTTCGAAGCAATTTTTTTAACTTAAGATTTTGTGTTATTATTGTTGAAATCCTTTTTTGATCGTAGCGCATATTTGGATATAAAATATAAATAACTGGGTACCTTTCCTGTAAGATAAATATGTTTTTATATAATCAACTTTGAAGTGACATGGAGACGATCCATTGTGTTTGTCAATGTGTTACGTCATTTACGGTTTTAATTTAATATTTAAGTGCGATTGCAATTGATTGAACTTAAATCGACACCTCCATGATCTTAGTGACAATTGCGTTTTGATCGTCTAGTGAATGAGTTTATTAGTTTTGTGTATCAACCTATTGAAATTAAGGTTTGTACTTTACTCACCTCAAATGCATCGCTCTTCGTTATTTCGAGATGGCCCTTTATGAAGAGAAAATCGTTGTAATAGCGCAATGTAAGTTCTATTTTTCATCACTGGATGGACCAGATTTTTTCTTCTTGTTTGTTTTTTGGTTTTCTTTGTTAAAATTTGAATATATATAAATATGATACTGACTTTTTTTTATTAATTCTCGTTAAAGTATGTTAAATTTTCTTTAATGTACATAAGAGTTATTTTTAAATCGCGATACTTCTTTTCAGTGGCGTAACTATACCATCTGAGGCCCGTGGCAAATTCTTTTGATGGGGCCCTATCAGTAAAAATCGTCCCGTTGTACTTAGTTTAATTTTAATAAACCACTTAAGTAGTTATCCAACACTAATAACAATTTTATTTTGAAGACATGGGTTTATACTTTACATTCATTCACATTCACCAGCCTATATACGTCCCACTGCTGGACATAGGCCTCCTCTCATCATTCTTCAAGTACTGACTAATTTTAGATAGCTTTTTATTTTTTTCTTCGGTCTCCCTCTTTCTCTTTCGTTTTTCGCTCCCACCTAAATGTTTTCCGGAACTAGACATTTTAGTATCTAACTTTGACAATAAACTTTACTGTGCCACCATTTGCAGATTCAATAAAACAACAAATACGAAAAATCAAAGATGCAAATGACCAATTGTGAAAACAATCACACAAAGAATACGCAGTCAGTAGAGCCCTCATAAAAAAATATCAAATCCGGGATTCCCCTAACATAGTGTTGCTAGCTCGCCCCAGCGGCAGCGCCACGAAAAAAGTACTTTCTTGGTTAATAAAATGAGGGAATTCCCCGGTCGTCAATGCTCACCCGCGCTGCCAACGTACCGCGACAAAAAATGTAGAAACCAATGGATGCGTTCTAAAATTGATCAACATCTTTTTGTTTAGGATGTGTTGAAATGCTTAACGATTAACTTGAAATTGTATTATGGTCTTCAGTTGTCTCACTTTAATGTGGGATTTACACGGGTGACTATAGCCGCACGATATTTGCTACGCGGCGAAAATCGACCGTCTAAATGGCAATTCGGCTAGGTCGCAAGTGACTAAAGCCGCAAGCACCAAAGTTGAGTAGCATCCGACTTTGGCCGCACGGCGACCGGCCGCATGCGGCTGGTGACTAAAATCGACCGTGTAAACGATCAATTGCAGGCGATCGCCCGCCGCAAGAAGGAGTGTTTCGCGCACGTTATTCCAATACCGCGATTCTACGTACAGATCGTTTGGTTAAACAACCATGAATAAAAATAATACCATACAGGATTTGAAATCCATCCACGTACCCAAAATTTACGTTTTCTTTTTTCCTTTAGTTTCTTCTTCTCTCTTTGTTCTTCAAGCCATTCTTGAATAATTGAATAACTAACTATTTCAATTCCGGTATGAACACCTATTCTGCTCAACATTTTCGAAGGAAATGACCGAGCCGCATGCGACTTTAGTCACCTGTGTAAATGGGCTAGCGATGCAGCTTGGTGAGGCGATTTGTGAAGCAACTAGCTGCACGGTGAAAATCGACCCGTGTAAACCCCTCTTAATGGATTTTAAGCAGAACTTAAAAAAAAATAAAAAATATACTTTTCAAGTAAAATGAAATACTCAGGTACAATGTTAAAAAAATATTTCTGAGTTCGCGGCCTCTTGAGCCGGGGCCCTCTTGGGTCGGGGGCCCGTGGCATTTTGCCAGCCATGCCACCCTATAGTTACGCCACTGCTTCTTTTATTTTCACTGAGGTAAAGCCTAGTTTTTTTGGAAAATTCTTTTTATCACAATTGGTACCATTTCTTAGACCAACGTCTGGTTCTTCTCTTTTTTTATAGAGACCGCAACCACTATTGCAAGAAAGCAATTTTTCACGTTTGAAATCATTATTAAGTGTTATTAATGAGATAATGAGCGACACGACTGTTCTGCTAACACAGTAATCAACTTAGGAGTGCGCGAATGATATACTTTTAATTTAAACTTCAGTCGCCTATCGTTTGAAACTTCTAAATACGTAAATAATGACAATAGGAAAGAACCGTTTTGGGGATCCTTACTTTCAACCTTACGACCTTCGGGGATCGTTATTGAAGTCGACTGAATTTTCATCAATTTACTTCAATAAAGTGGTAGCAATTGACAGTCGTTTAAATTAGATTAATAAACGACCAATTGGCTATATCAATGATCATCAATAACTAGTGATTGAAAATTGTAATGAATCGTTTCCTGATCACATAAGAATATACAGTTACGTAAACTAAATATGTAACTAAACTTCTTTTATCTTCTGACATTTAGATTTTCCAGTTCTGGGGCTAGTTTTTCAAAATAAAATAGAACTTAAGTATAATTAAATAACATAGAGTAGATACCTAGGTTTTATCATATTAGCCCAAGTGTTTTTTACCGTATCTTACCGTGAATAAATGAAAACTCCATTATAATTTATGAATTTTGTCTTGTAGCCGGCACTGCAGCGCTTTTCGCCGGCGTAGTATGGTTCCTTACATACATTCCTGCGTTCATGTTGGCTATCGACGTGAGTATGTCAACCGGTGTACAAGTGCTTACCTGCCTATGTATCAACTCAGCCATGGCTTATGGTTTCCAACTAATACTGAACAGAGAAAGTACAGGAGGTATGTTATTATTTTGTTATCTTACCAACTAACCAAATAATTATAATATTCCGTTACATAGCACCCGGTATGTGTGCACCCGGGTGTGCGCACAAGACTTTTTGAGAAGCCGAAATCGTGCAATGGACAAAGACGACTGAGACTTAATTTTTTTTATGCTAATTTTATATTTTACTACTACGGGAAACTCAAGTAAAGCGAACAAACAACGGCAAAGTTAATACACCACCATTTCTAAATTAGTCTGTCGATTACTCATAGTAATTCGGTTAACTCAACTACATCAGTGGCAAACACTTCAAAGAGCGGCCATGCGACGTAACATTCAGGAGGTACATAGATACATATCTTCACGCCGTATCCCTAACGGGGTAGTAGAGCGGACGGAGAGCTAAGCGTCGCGGTCCTTACATACTTCTTTCGCTTCCTTAAATCTGATCATTCTTCTCACACACCAGTCCAGGAGGTGACTAATTAAATTACGTTTGCTTGAACAAAAAAAGATCTTATCAGTAAGTTGTTTTACTAAAACCTAAAAATAATAAGAGTCCTTCAACTTCATGACTTAGTTAAAATAATAATAATTTTTTAAAAGGCTGTCTATATTGTGTATTTGACAAGACTCGAAGTAATAGTTCTTGATGGAAATAGAAAAATCAATCCTAAAAGTCGGCAAAGTGAATAGAACAAAGTGGATACCATATCAGTTTACTCTATTTATTTAGTTCACTTTGAGTCATTCAATGAGACATGTGGCTGCTAACAAACATGATATTAGCGGCGAATTAAATCTTGAACCAGCTGATGTAATGCAGTCCCACGTATAAACAAATCTGGCAAAGTATGGTTTCCTACGGATCCCGAGGTAATTGACATTTTCACGTTGATTACGTCGATCTTTTGAAGACAGAGACTACAGTTTTTAAAGTAGCTTTTATTTCCCAAAAGATTTTATATCTAAACTTGTACCTCAACCGACTCAACACATAAACGGAAACTACAAATATCAGAAGTATTTCCAAGTAGGTATGGTACACAAGAGAAAAAATAAGGCAATCAAAAATTTTTAAAAACTGAAGCTATTGAGAAAAGTGAAGGGTTATTAAGAAAGATGCTGACTCGATGATATGAGGCGGATTTTATTATCATTACTATCATGAAAAGTATTTAAACTATGAGACCAAGAGATAATACATATAAGTGCGTAATGACTGCACTGATTAGACACTTTACACATAATTTTTATTATTGGATGTTCTTTCAGTTATCAAAAATTATTCTGTCAATTAATAACGTTTGTTTCAGTTTCTTGATCGTTATTCATTTACCCCTATAGTGATGTATTCGCATTATACATTCAGTCAAGAAAGTATCGGGGGAATGGATGATTTGTTTATGGTTCCAAATTCAATTTTTTGGTTTTTTTTTATTGTTGTTAGATTGGCACAACTGTATTCCATTCTGGCGCGGAGTTTGATTTGCATCTGTTATTTAGATTAAATACAGTGCTGTTTTTAGTTATATCATTCTAGTGTATATTGCGAATTTCATAATGGACAAAAACATCGAAAAAGAGTTTGTTTTAAATTTTGGATCGCCAATGGAATTTCGTGTTCGGAATCACTGAAAATGTTACAGAAGGCTTACGGTGAGTTGACTTTATCAAAAACACGTGATTATGAGTGGTACAAAGCGTTCAAAAGCGGTCGAGATGTGATGGAAGATTTGCCTCGCTCTGGTAGGCCATCAACGTTTGCAACTGAAGTTAACATCGCAATAGTGAAGGAAATAGTGACTGAAAATGCTCATTCAAGTTTGAGAGAGATAGCCGCCGAACTTTCTGTGTCTCACGCGTCGATCCGTACCATTTTAAATAATCACTTGGGTATGAAACATGTTGCCGCTCGGCTAGTCCCAAAAGACCTGAATTTTCTTCAAAAACACAATCACATAAGAGTCGCTGAGGACATGTTAGAACGAGTCAATTCCGACCCAACATTCATGAAACGCATTGTTACTGGTGACGAGACCTGGGTTTACGAGTTTGACATGCAAACTAGTCAACAAGCTTCGGAGTGGCGCCTTCCAACTGAACCGAAACCGAAAAAACCACGCCAAAGTCGATCAAAAGTCAAAGTCATGTTGACTGTTTTCTTTAACTATCGCGGTGTTGTGCACTCGGAATTCTTGCCGGAAGGACAAACGGTAAATAAAGAATATTATTTGAGCGTTATGCGGTGTTTAAGACAGCAAATTCGACGAAAAAGGTCAGATTTGTGGAAAGAAAATTCTTGGATTTTGCACCACGATAATCCGCCTTCGCACAAGGCCATCATTGTGAACGAATTTTTGACCAAAAACTCAACAAATACCATCGAGCAACCACCTTAGTCATCAGATATGGCTCCAGCCGACTTCTTTCTTTTTCCTAAACTCAAATTACCACTTCGTGGCACCCGTTTTCATTCGGTAGAAGACATAAAGGAGAATTCGCGGCGAGCACTGAACTCAATTCCGGAAAAAGCGTTTAAAAAATGTTTTGATGATTGGATTATTCGTTGGCGTAAGTGTATCTTTTCTGAAGGAGCATACTTTGAAGGTGATAAAATAAATTTAGATGAATAACTAACATTTCGTGTATTATTGATCTTTTCCCGGTACTTTCTTGACAGAGTAGTATACCTGACTGGGCAAAGTGAAGCGACTACAAGATTTCGATTTTTGATGTATAATTTGTAAATTATTTATAACCAAATGTATTCATATTAAAGGTTAATGATAATGTACTTTGAAAATATAATAAACGAAGACTAAATCGAGATTTAATTTTTCGTTTCATAACTTTTGCATAATAATCACATAAATCTCAAGGTGTTCACTTTATCTTGATTTACTCTACCTCTTCACAATCCCAGTGTATGGTAGTCATCAATCGTCTTCTCCTCTACATCTTTACTGACTCCAACGTACTAAAGTAGACACATCATAAATTACTGCACTAAACAGAAGAAAAGTGAGTGATTCCCATATTTGATTTTGTGTCGTCATGCGAAAGCGAAAAAATGTCGCCCTCTGGTATTGGTATTGCCTACGCGAAGTGTTATTGTTAGCGTTCTTTGTAATATTCTAATATCATGCTTTACTATGCTGCTTCTGATATAAATAAATTAAAAGCTGCCATACGTCCATTGTGTTTACCGATTTTGAAGTGAATGAAAGTGTAGCACCGATTACAAAATCTAATAATAAAAGAATCTGGTAGTAAAAGTCTTAGACTAAGTGTAGTAAAATTTTTTGGGTCTATTTTTCATTGTGGTTCGGTAGATGAGTGAAATATATTTTTCAAAAAAATCTTGTTCATTTTATGGGCTGTCAATTTTTGTCTGCACCAAATTTCACCATAATGGATTAGTCAAAATCAAAGTTAAAATCAAATCAATTTATTCAAGTAAACCAAATTACAAGGTATTTTTGAACGTCAAATCTACTTTAGTTCGGTTCAAAGACCATTTGACGATTAGACCGTTTGGTTTGACCACAAACCCTAAAAATAAAAGAATGGGAAAGTGGTGACTTAAAATAATAAAGCTAGACGAATGGAGAGACCGGCATGTCGAAGCTATGAGGGTTTTTAGTTGACTATGGAACTCTAAGAAATACTCAACGGTTGCAAACTAACGGTATAAATCAGGCTTTTCACCAACTTGTTTCTTATGTCAAAGTTGATCAGCTGTTTTTTGCAGGCATGCAATGGGGCGAGTTCTTTACGTCACCTGAAACGGATACTACTCGATTTACCTTCGGGCATGTGGTGGTTATGTTGGCCGTAGACTGCGTAGTTTATATGCTGATTGCATTGTATTTAGAGCAAGTGTTGCCCGGGCCTTTTGGAACAGCGCGACCTTGGTACTTTCCTTTTCAAAAGCGATTTTGGTTTCCTCAAAATGCTGTTTCTGCTGGTGAGATTTTTACTGCGCTTATAAATAGCTAATACTTAGTTCAAAATATACCCAAATAAACCCCATCATCTTTCAACTATTTTTTTTATTTGTAAAAGTTAATGAGAATTTTATAACGTCCGAGTATCTGTATTCATGTTTAAAAAAAATTATAAGTACTTGCTATCAATTTAAGAATGGACATAAATATTTTATGTAATTTATATATACAAAGTACATACATACATATCTTCGCGCTGTATCCCTAACGCTGTAACATAAGAGATATACCCATAGCACAGATTAATTAGTTACTACCGTAAACTTGTAGTAAGATATAAAGTTCTTTGATTGATTGATTTCAGAAACAAGTATTATTAAAAATGATGCAAACGATATTCAAGGTACGGCTATGGAGACAGATCCGAAAGGTCTCACTGTCGGTGTAAAAATGACGGTAAGCTGAAACAGTGGCTTTGCTTACTAATTTTGTTGACGTAGTACCTACCAGATAACCAATTAGATAACCTAGATAATATAATATCATCAATAATGTGTATAATAAGTACAAGAAAATGTACTTACATGGTGCTAAGTGATTGTACATAATTATATATTTTTTGCAATATGTTAAAAATATGTAGATCATTGTAAAGTACAACTACTTCTTTTTGTTATTATTTCAAGTAATGAGTGAAATGATAACAATAATATTAACGTTTAATTAATAATAATTAAGTACAACCAAAGATAGTCTCAAGACTCAACAAGTTGACGTATCTTTAAAACTATTTATTCGTGACATTTACACACTGAATATAACATGTCTTAGATTGACTGGCCCGTTGCTGCGCTGATAGAGCACCTGCTTTTCAAGCCGGTGCCCGTGGGTTTAATGTTCAACCGAACACTTATACCAATTATAATGATCGGCAAGTTTACAAAAAAAACACGGTTATTATTATTTTGACTGGGCCGTTGCCGCAGTGGCATAGCATCTGCTTTCCAAGCTAGGGTCCCGGGTTCGATCCCTGGTCAGGTCAAATTAGGAAATGAACTTTTCTAAATTAGCTTGTAGTCTGAATATTATTGGGAGCTCCCCCAGTTCGTATTTGGCACCTTGTAGCTCTAAGTGTGCTCCCCATAGTATCACACATTTTGTGTAGTTATCTAGAGTACGAGTATTACCCGGGAAAAAAATGTTCAGACACGACCATGCCTGTTCGTGTATGATCAGATCTGAAATTTGGCATAATCATGCCTGTTCATGTATGATCAGGCCTGAAATTAACATGGTCATGCCTGATCAGGTCTGCTCATGTCCAATTATTTTTTATGTATGATCAGGTCTGAAGACTCATGTCTGTTCATGTATGATCAGGCCTGAAATTAGACATGATCATGTCTGTTCATGCCAGGCCATTTTTCATGTCTGAACATATCTGATCAGACCTGATAATTTTTTCCCGGGTATTGTATAAAAAATGTACCTACTTACCTAATACCTATCATATTATCTTAAAATAAGTGTGCAGTATTAAAAGGAGTAAGTATTAGATATGTTTCGGTATATTCATATTAAAACAAAATAAGATACAAGGTAGGTAGGTACATTTTGTTGCACATAATAACTTCTTCTACTAAGGCTTATAAGCTTTTATGTTAATTTTTTTAATACTACTTTTATATATTGTTCATGAAGCACATTTCATTTTTTAGGAATTAACTAAGGTTTACGGAAACAATACTGCTGTTAATAAATTATCTCTAAACATTTATGATGATCAAATAACTGTCTTGCTTGGACATAATGGCGCTGGAAAGTCTACTACTATTTCGATGTTGACAGGTATAAAAACGAAATAATCTAAATTATACAAAGTTACTAAAATTAAAAATTTCCCCGACCATCTGCTGACACAAAAAACGATCTGTATCGATTTCTAGCAAACGTGGCTAAAAATATTTCTGTAAATTGCAGTTTTCAAATAAAAAAGCCACATGCAAATCAGTTCATTTCTTTAACAGATGCCATTCCACAGTCAGACAGACGACAGATAAAATTAAATTTTAACACCTCACCTTTTCGTCGAGGATTAAAATATGACGGTTCGGTATTCAGTTCAATATCTAGATCCTGCTTGAAATCCGATCTTATCGATCGATAGGTTAGAAAGCGTAGACGTTTCCAAATTTAATTTATGGTTTATGTATAATTATAGACCAAGAACCAGGATGTCGCACCAGCAAGGTAATGACGCGGTGCTATAATATTTATAGTACCGCGTATAACCACAGTTTGCTACGTCGGTGTTAAAGACATCACAGTGCGTGATAAACAATGATTGGGTGTGATAACATCAAAAATATGGATATGAACCAAAATTCCCGGGATATCCCGGTACTCAGTACCTTAGTAACGGATATAAATACATTACTAGGATTTCGAATGAGGATGATTCTAATGCCTATATGCAAAATCTTTCTCTATAAAATCTACGTTACACATACACCTATAAAAATTAACGACAGGAAGTTGGTTACCAAAATAAGTGTATAAAATATGATTTTTGGAGTTCATATTTTTTTCAAAAATAAACATTTATAGCTTTTACTGAACAATCATATAAAAATAATAGTAATTCCCGGAAATTTTTGGTCATATCCATACTTTTGATAGTAATCACACCCGTAAGTCAGATTACTGGTGATAAATGAACCAGTCACGTTAAGAACTAAATTTATTTACCATATTTATCATTAGACTTAAGATTGCCTTTTCCTATCTTATTGTGACACATCTTATGTGAGATGCATATTGTGAGATCTGAGAAAGAACTATCGTTATGGAAAATAAAGTTATAATACATGACAGGGAACGTGGAAATAACAAACGGGACTGTGACGGTCGCGGGCCACGATATACAGCAACAAATGGCGGCGGCGCGCGCGCACCTCGGCCTGTGTCCGCAGCATAACGTTATATTCAGCGAGCTCACCGTACGAGAGCACTTGGAGTTCTTCGCGCGGCTCAAAGGTTTTACTGGCGAACAGCTTAAAGACGATATAGATACACTAATTGAAAAACTTGAACTACAGGAAAAGGTGTTTTGATAAATTTAATTAATTTAATTTTTTATCTTAACTATTTACTTATCTTTAGGTATCTTGTCTTATCTATACACATATTTACTTACTCATGGAATTAGATTCATCATCGGCGATGATAAGATCTAGGATTTAAGATTTCGGTGGAGCGATGATTCATCGTTGAGCCGAATAGAACTATATTAGGAATTTAGGACATAATTGTAACCCTCCTCCACATTTTACAAGCTTTTAAATTTTTACAAAATAAGATACAAGGAAAAATAAATCACATCTACTTTAGACTACTGAAATTGATTAAATAATTGTTCCATGGTTTTTGAAAATCTGATTTTATAGGGGTGAAATGGGGTATGAAAGCTTGTACGAGAAAAAAAAATTTTGTTCAATTATGCTACTAATATTCGGTTTGCTACTTTTCGCCATAACTATACTAAACAAAATGGATCCGACTGGGGCTCCCATTGCTAGATAGTTTGATGCTTCAGGAAGGCTTTAGGCCACTGCATCTGTATCCATCTGTGCAAAGGCGGGGCAGGTCACTGGCTAATTTTGCTGTTACTATTACCTTTACTACTATTTGTTAATTACTAATACATAGCATATTAAAATGTGTTAGTATTTTTAGCACTCTATTTTTGCCTAAAGATATACTAGAAATTCATGGGAGTGAATGAGAAAAAAATTATAATAAATAAAATGTAAACGAAACGATAGCAACTGCAGTTGCAATTTTGTCGCTATATCTATTAAGTATACATATGAAGCAGTAAACTTATTTTTGCTAAGTAACATGTATCACTTGTCAGAGCAATTACCAAGCACATGGTCTATCGGGCGGGCAAAAGCGACGATTGTGTGTGGGCATAGCGTTAAGCGGCGCGGCGCGAGTCGTGTTGCTGGATGAACCTACCTCTGGTATGGACCCCTCATCGCGTCGCGCACTCTGGGATCTCTTGCAAAAAGAGAAACAAGGTATACCTTACTTTATAATACTATTGTTATTATACGATTTTATTTTGTAGGTAGTCTCTCTCATGATAAAAATGAGGATTGTGAGTAACTGCCGTGCTTGGTGTGGGGAAAACAAAATAACGTTTATTTCCTTCTTACAATTCTAAACTAACCGGGTCTATGTCGTGTTAGTACTTTAATACGATTGCACCGATCGTGGTCACGGGCAGATTGATGAGTACGAGGATTTTCTTTATAATAGTGTGCGGTTCTTAGCAACTACCCACACTTATTACACACATTGGCGACCTCCGGTTTTCCGGCTTCGGACACACTCAATGATTACAGAATTCCATGATGTTGATATGCGGTATACTTCTTCACGGTTGAACTTATGGTATTTTTTTATTTTAACTGCCTCTATTTTGAAATAACAGTGTCGGTCCGTGGAAAGGACCTGTGGCTGATGTAATTCAATCCAATGGTTGGATTCTGGCTCCAGAAAGTGGTCTCATAAGGTGCCTTAAAGTACATATAAAGATAACACGAACGCACACAAACACGATAAAGACCCGCAAGCTTATTACCTACCTTGCATTCAGCATTCGACAGCCAAATATCGCCCGATATCTGCTATCAAAAGCAGAATTTGTGTAATGTAATTTGCAGTGGCGCTATATCTACCGCGAAAAGTGCATTTTACGGTCATGGTGCAATAGACACGCAATCGTTATACATGATAATTTTTTATTACAATTAATTACCGGTCGCCTCCGGTCGCGCAGCTGTCGCTGTCTGCACATTTAGAAGCAGCAACACCGCCGGTTAGTTTAGAATTGTAAGTGTACAAGTCGTAAAAGTTTAAAAACATTGGTTTATTTTCCCACACATGTCGTAGAAGTCGACCAAGAGATAGGGGTTATTACAATGACTAATGGGTATTTAAACGATGGGCTATCAACCTATCATTATCTGGTTCCACTTCGCTATCTGTAAAAAATATTTACTGTTTCCTGTGGCTAAAAATAAGCTTATAGCTTATAATAATAAGAAATTAGTAAGTATTATTTCTTATTCATAAGGTTGCACATTATTTAATACTCCAACCACCTCGACTATGACTTTTAGCTATCATTAATTATCATTGATTATTAAAAAAACGTAACGTAACGATACTTATCAATCACTAATCAAAGTAATCTAAATATAAAGAACAAAACAAAATGAGTTTCAGGAAACTACGCACAACCGTAGGTGGATAAATACCTACGTATACTGCCGTCATTGTTCAAGCGTCAGGATGGCATTAGGCTTATGTTGTGCGTTATATTATATCTAATCTAAATTGATATGTTTGAATAAATGTACTGAATTGATTGAAATGAAATAAATAATTTGATTTAGTTTTAATCAAAGTTATAATTAACTTAATTTTTACTCGTTTCACTTTATAATAATAATAATAACAAAAAAGTACATACATAATTATGTTAATATTTACAAACTTAAAACCACACATTATCTTGATTAATAAACTTCCTCAAAGTTGCCGCTTACAAAGCTGTCATTGCTTAAGGTACCCAGCAGACTGGCAGCATTGCCTCTTTGAATAGCCAAATTGATTCGTTGGCGGAAGAAGCTGCCAGCCCGGCGGTCTCCCGAAGCCTCGACTAGTCTCTCACAAATATCAGAAACCAATCGATGGGCTTCGGGGCCTCAGGGACTCGAAGTTTCGCTTGCAAAGAGCGTAAATATGAAACTCTCAGAGAGAGTCGCATACTTACGCCGCTTCAAGTTCTCGGCAGTGCTGGCCACGGCACCTGCTGACTTGGAAGTCGCCGGCACACTCGTTTCACTTATTTTTTTATTATTTAACCTTTGAATAATTTAGAGATTTCATTTGTTGATTAAAGTACTTACATATTCATTAAAATAATAAAATGTTTATTTTGAAATAAAAGAGAAAAAAAATTTTGCTGGTTTTGACCGGCAGCTAGGTGCAGATTTTTTCGATCAATCGAATCACGTATGCCCTTCAGGATTTTCGTCATTTAGTAGGTATAGATTAACGACGCGGGTGTGCGAGATCGTGATCGCGGGACATGCCTCGTACAATTGAGTTTCAAATTGATAAAAAAAAATCAATTTTTAATCAATTGAATCACGTATGCCATGCACGTTTAATGATGATTTGTAAAAAAAAAATCCAGCGGAAAACCATCGGCATACGTGTAGGGCGAGTCTTTTGGGCTAAGATCGTCGCTTACATTTGAAAAAAAAAATGCTTTCGACCGGGAGCGCCGGCTACGTGGGTGGTCCCCCCGACCGAGCACCCATGAGAATCATTAATGCGTGCGGACCATCCACGACTTGAGGCACGCAAATATAATTAATCGCCGATATTAATCTGAAAAGGAACAATAATGGTTAACAAGGCCTTACATATAAATAATTAAATTCATAAATACTGTCTAACTTTCGACAGTAGAAATGTTGCAAATCATTTCTAAAAGTGAGTAAAAGTAAAAGAAAAGAGCATACCTATAGATAATGTTGATCGTATTAAAAATTTCGTGTTATTGGGACAGGCAGTTATTTTCAAAATTTTGGATTGCAAAAATTGTTATTCGTATTACTGAAGTGAAACTTATTTAGGCATGCGAGCGAATTAGCTTGGATCAGACAAAAGGTGAAACACTTCCTCTTCTTCAACTTCAACCGACAGTTAAAAAAAGAGTGAAAGAATCGTTGTTACTCTCTCTGTCAATGCGTAATACGCACTCTATACCATCTCTACACGCATTCTTAAGAGGTAAAGATAGTACTGTCATTAACCGATAATTTATTTTTTATAATATGAATTAAATGAATATATTGAATAAAAGAACTCATATGTAGCCATTTCCATATCCTGAAATAACAAAACTGTCAACAAAGGCTAGAACCCAAATACATAGTTTCGTTTCTAACACACGAGCGTCTCACGCATTTTTTATGTTTTTTTTACAATTTTTCTATGCGAAATTTGCACATCTATCGTGGCAGGGCAGCAATAAGTAACCACGGGGTTTCTTAAAAGTCAGTGCCCCTGAATAGGACTATAGTTATTATTGTAATGGGTTTAATTTGTAAATTTGTATTTTGTAAGGTTAACTTAATGACATAGGTAGTTGCTTTTATTTTTTGTAATGCTAACCGGAATCAACTGAAATAGTGCTAATCAATCTGAAATTCACAAAGATGTCCGGTGCGCTGCTGTAACAATTACTTATTTATGTATGCCTTTTTTACTGGCGATAGTTGCTAAGCCGTTGAGCACACCGAATTTTGGAACGCCAAATAGGTTAACAAACACATCAAAACAATTTGATATGGTTATACTCTTTCACAAATTGAATTTACATTGATGTGCGAATTTAAAAAAAAATGCGAGCATGAAGTTTGGTAATTCGGTGTCTCCTCAGGCCTGGGGACCTTGGGCTCGTGCCCCCGGTGCCCTTAGGGTAAAGACGGAACATGATACATGTAAACATAACAATACCCGTGCCCAAGCCCAAATGGTCATCGATACACGACATTCTACTTGTTACGAAAAGGTTACTTACCCAAAAATTTAATAAGTTTTACTGATTTATAAATTGACGAAAAGTTTATTTCACTGTTTTACTTCAGGACGATCTATGATCTTAACTACTCACTTCATGGACGAAGCAGATATTCTTGGTGATCGGGTGGCAATTATGGCACACGGTCGTTTGCAATGTGTTGGGTCACCTTATTTCTTAAAAAGTCAT
The DNA here is from genome assembly GCA_907165235.1 of Zeuzera pyrina. Classification (NCBI taxonomy): domain Eukaryota; kingdom Metazoa; phylum Arthropoda; class Insecta; order Lepidoptera; family Cossidae; genus Zeuzera; species Zeuzera pyrina. Next base: position 13,633,631 of record OU015626.1, read on the forward strand.
TATGGTACTGGTTACACTTTGGTTGTAGTGAAGACAGATGACTTCCAAAGCAAAGCCTGTACTGATCTCATTAGTAAATATATACCTGGAATCACTATTAAGGAAGATAGAGGTAAGCGTTTTATTTAAAAGCATTAAGTACAATAAGCAAAATATTCAAATTACCCATTCAGTCACAAGTTCACAGTATCAGTGATAGATGAATAATACTGCCACAGAATACAAACCGACTATGTGTACTTGTGTGTACGCTCATTCGCATCGGCATCACATACGTAGTGAAAAGATTCTTCCGTTATAGGTTCTCATAGTGGCAGTAGCACCTACCAGTTAGTACCGAAGCTCCCTAAGAAGGGCTGAGGCGTGGAGGAGGTCTTTCGTTATTTTACGTTTTTTTAAAACAATTTTTCTTGTTTCTTTTTCGGAAAGTTAGAGTAGTCAGACATACGTATCTTTTTAGCAAGCATTCTCATTTTGTTCTGAAATGTAATTGTCGAATATTTTTTAGAGATTAAATCTGATATCTATAAATATTAATTATTATTTTTATGTTATATTATTTTTTATTGTTTACGAGTGTAAAAATTACTTATTAGATTTTCAACGACTTATTGCTCTATAATACCTACAGGTTGGTATAATCAGATGATTTTTCTTTTTGTGTATAGTAGCCAGTTACTTAGGTTTAAGATTAGATTTTTTAATGTGAACCTCTTGAATGTATTACTGTATATTATGTATCAATCTGTTACCGTTTAATTGAAAATGATTCGGGTATAACTTGAGTGTGATAACTCGAGTTAGGTATAAATATAATAGTTTTGAAGTATCGTTGTTAAACCACCTCTTAAAATTGATTTTTTTTAGGCTCAGAAGTAACATATCATTTATTAAATACATATTCACACAAGTTTGAAGACATGCTGAATGATTTGGAAAGGAATATTCAAAGTATTAGATTTAAAAACTACGGTTTAGTTGCAACTACTTTAGAAGATGTGTTTATGTCGTAAGTAACAAAGTAAAACTTTGGTAACATTGGCAATAATCCTGTCTTTATTGTGCTAACATAAATTATAGTATTTATCTACATAAGATTTCCATAATTAAATATTTTTAGAGTGGGTTCAGATACAGTTACTGCAAATTCAGATTCAGATGACGGCACTATTGCGACAGAGATTTCTGGTGAAGACGCAATGAAAGAAGATTATGATATCAGCTCGCTACTGAAATGTGAGTAATTTTTTATCTTAGGTAACTGTATTAGATTTATCGATAATACCGCATTATAAATTACAATCTCAATAAGACTTATTTAGACTCTCAGTTGGCTAAATTTGTGTTAGTGTGATTGATAGCGCAAGTGTTGTGCTTGCGCCATAATCATGTAATTTTACATAAAAAAGGAATATTTTACATAAAAAGGAATCATGTAAGCTGCAGGATGTACGATATTATCACAAGATACAGCGCTAATAATAAGGAGTTTCTTCTGTAAATTCTTTGGAGTCAAATAGTTAAATATGTTTAAATTGAAACGTTTTTTTATTAATTTCGTCTACACTAAACGTCACTCTTTTAACGTCACTAACTTTTATGAATTTCTATTTGCATTTATAAATTATAATAATGCACGGTGTATACACTGCATTTATATGAAGTGCCTAAACATGAGTGAACAAGACGCTAAAAATAGAGCTGTCTGGAGTCATTAAGAGTAAGGGCGACCCTATGTAAAGGGAAAAGGCCTAGAAAAAGCAGAATAAACATTCCAGTTACGCATTCGTCATTTCGGTGTGCAGAAATGCCACTTAAATATTACGCCACTGAAATGACGACAATTATGTTTCTTATCATTTACTCTTACTTATCTTAACTTAACCGAAGAGTGTTCTTTATAGGGTGGATTTTGATAAGGCGCTCCGCCGGCCACTTTTACTGCACACTCGTTACGCTCGCTCGTGAATTTATAATAATATGTATAGAAGATTCATAGTTACTTCGGTTATTTATTTCAATTTTCCATATTTATACTTATCTATTAGTGCTTACTGCGAGTACCTTTCTATCACTAACCAAACCCAAGTTATATTCTTGATAGATTACCACAACAGACTTCTCTACAGTAATATATCAGATAGCAATAATAGCAGCCCGCAACAAACAAAATATTTTTCTTCTTTTGCTGTAAAAAAAGTTGTACGGTGGAAAGGGCCATCCCCTACAACCCTCAGTTACCCCTAACGTAGTAGCACCTTTCTAAACCTGACCCCAATAGAATATTGACTTCTCCAATTAAAAAGGGAATTCAAAAAGGTAGAGTCTTACTAGAGGGTCTCTATTCATGACTTGTGTTGGGACTTGTAGGTTTATCGGCACAAAACAGTCCATTAAACTATCGGTGTAAACGGGTCTTGACTCTTGATTCTCAAAACACGTCATTAAATCATGTTACCTACCAGCGGTAGTTTCAGATTTCTAATTATGTACAGTAGTCAATGTATTTTTACGAGTTTTAGGAAATTATGTGTTATTAAATTATTTGCAGTGAATAATAATGATGACATAACGGGTTTCCGGCTGCTTTGTCAGCATGTGATTGCCGTGTGGCTAAAACTATTACTTGTATGGATGCGTTCTTGGGGACTAGTGGTATTACAGGTTTTGGTGCCTGTTCTACAGATTAATGTCACACTTGGAATATTGAGATACGCTATGTCTATCGTTCCATCGATTCAATCCAGACCTCTTACACTAGCTCAAGGGTAAGTTTCTGCTGTTATTTATACGCTTTGCATATTAATTAGGTAAACGTACCTGCATGGTAGGTACCTAACCACTTCTTTAATCATATTTATGGTATTTAACATTAAAGTAATTTATAAGATAATTCAGACAGTCGATTGCTCGTCAGCGTTTTGTAAAAATGAAGAAAGGGATGCGTAGATGGTTCAGTCATATAGAAAGAATGGGTGATGAAAATCTGATGAAGAAAATCTACAGAGCGAAAGTGAGTGGTAGCAAAAGCCAAGGAAGACCAAGGCTGACTTAAGAAGGTCAAATAACTAAAGCTTTAACTAACAGAAATGTCAAAAGCAATCGCATACCTGGGCGAAAATATGTGAGTAGAATTTTGAGATTTGAGTTGGCGAAAGAAGTACATAAGGACCGCGAAACTTGGCGCTTCATTCTCTCTGACTATCCCCTTAGGGGTCCAGGGTGAAGTAATGTATGTATGCGTGTGTATCAGATAATTCTTTCTACAATGAATTTAAAGAATTTATAAATTCCGTATCATAGATATTACCTATGAGGCAGTGGTGGTACCTTCGTACAAGCCCAAAAGCCCGGCTTGCCTTACTAAAATCACAGTACAAGTAAGCAAGCAGTATTCTATGTACATACAAACGCTCCCAAACGACGCGCCTCGAAATCTCGGCATTTCTCGGTATACAACAGTCGCGAGTGCGCCGCGGTTGTCTTCGGACGATGTGAGACATAATATAGCATCACGTTTTCGAGCATATTTCCATATTTATACTTATCTATTAGTGCTTACTAACTTTCTATCACTTTAACCAGACCGGAAATATTCTTTGTTGCTCATTTGTAGGAAATATATTATCATAATGATCTAGTTACTTTGTTGCTGATTTTTAATTATACTGCACACAAAAAAACATAAAATGCATTTTTTTTGTCCATTTCAACCATACTAACTCACAAACTTTTGAAACTAGAAATAAAATACTATAATATATAAATAAATATATAAATAAAAACTTACGTAATTTGTAATAATATAAACTGAAAAGATAATATGACAATTTAATATAGTACCTATTATCAAAAACGTAACCCAAGAAAAACAGTCAGTCCCAGTCGGTAGCCCTATTGCGTGTTTACGTACCGAGCATTCGTAGGTGATTATCTCAAAGACACTGCCGAGATATAATACTGCTTGCTTACTTGTACTGTGCTAAAATGCTCAGTCAGCAATAGAATACTAACGTGTCAAGAATGAGTAATAAATATCAACTTGAAATTATAATGAACAGTTTCAAAAATTCCCGCGAAGTACTTGTCAAACGAAAACAGTATAGGAAATTTAGAGAAATAACTTTTGATTTCAAATCGCGACCAATCAGTGCGTCGTCGGTCGATCGACACTAACGACCTCTCAAAGCTTAATCAGAGCAAAAATCAGAGTAATCAATCGTCTTACTCTCATGCGTTGGCTTCCAACCTTTCTTTCTCTTTAATGCCAAAATTTGTTATAGCTGTAGTGGACCTGTGTCAATCGTTCATTCTCAAAGATTCGATCATTCAAGTATTGATTTGAAAAAAGATTCGATCAAATGATCCTATCAATCATTCAATTGATCATCAATCCATTGATTGTATACAGATACAATCATGATTGTATTTTTGATTGAAATGAAAGATCGGACGATTGTGTGAGTTATCTGATCTTTTACGATTTCGATATTTTTCATAGTTATAATTATAATTTAGATGCATTCATAATATTATTGTTTGTGTTTTAAAAACAATGTGTAATTTTTTTGAATTTCACTTTTTATCACATTAAACGGCATAAACAATCGATTAAATATCGACAAGTACCGAGATCGAATCGGTTAAAAGGATCGAATCGATGAACGATACGTTCATTCAAATGTGATTACAATCATCAATACTTTGAAATGATTGCAATCAAATGATCGTATCAATCACGACCGACACAGGTCTAAGCTGTAGCTTTTTTACTAAGGTTTATATAGCAATTAGTATAAAGCAAAAAGCTCTGCTTTCATACTGAACTTTGTACAGATTGAGAGATACGAATCATACGAATAGGTACTATTCAACGTGTTTCAACTTCATCGTTTTTACCTAATATTTATTTGTAGAAGCCGGTGGACAAGTGATAAGTATTTTTTTAATTTCCATCATAAGTGAGTTAATTTGTAATAAAAAAATTCAATAAGTTGTTCATTGTGAGGACTAGTGTTTACAAGTTTAAATTGACAGAGAATATTAAATTTTTGAACTTTGCACGGATAAACAACTAATTGTTTTGTTAAAACCTACGCCTGATTTGTGTATTACTCGACTAGTACCTAATTTGCATAAAAGACAATAAATTGGTGTACAAAATTATTTAACTCATGAATGTGTTTCTCCGACTATAGTAATTCACATAAAAGACAATTTAATATAGCAGTTTACGAAACTGATTGGATTTTTGTTTGTTCTCCGGTTCTCCCATCAAGTTATAGGTAGGTGGAACTACTTATTATTATTAGTGCTGTATATTTTATTCAAATGACAAAATTATTTAGAATCATTCTGGTTATGACGAAAAGTCAATAAAAAACTATACTGGCGCCATAAAAGATACACGAATTCATAAAAACAGACATGATGTTAAGAAATGATAAACTATTTACGCCTGTACATTTTTGATAGCAAAATATTATTAGAATTGTTTTTGTTGAAAGATGACGCGCGTAGCGGCGCTCTCTTTTTCTCGCTCTAACGGGTGGACCGTGGTGCCAAAGTCGTGATTAATTAGTAATCTTTAGCCTTCCCTTTACTTTTACAAAAACAATAAAGAGATGTATGTCGGGCTTGCCCTATCCTGAAGTCCTGGGTACGCCACTGCTATTAGGTACTGTCCTCTGATGATATTGTTTATGGATGTATTTTTCTTTGCTTGCTTTTTGGACGTACCCACTTTTTGTTCCTTTTTTTAATAAGGATATAAATAGTTCCTGTAGAGAATGATGATATTGTTTGCAGAATTGAATTGAATAGGTAAAGTAAAAAAATGTTTTATTTGCAAAATGTATATATGCCAAGAAAAACTATGCAACATATCTAACGCATCTGTAATGAATGCAATACATCAAAATATTTTTTCTTTAAACCGTGTTTGAATAACAATCCTCTTTAATAAACAAATTAGTACTGGCTGACTTTTTTATAATGTTATAAATTGTGACTGAAAACATTAAAAGATTTCTGCATAAAACTTTTTTTTACGTCAGAGATGAAAACCAAATGAAAACGCAAATAGGAATTTTGCGTTTTCATTGGGTTTTCACTTGGTTTTCATCTCGTTTCATTTGACTTTTTGCTGGGAACGGGATGCGTGAAGTTTACATTTTGTTTAGATTTTCTATTTTTTGCATTTTGGGAATTTTGAAGCACAAAAATGATAATAAGATATATTGTGCGTTAAAGTTCTGTGCAAGTACGGAAAAGTTAGTAAATCTGAATAAACATGTGAAACTGACGTTATCGCGTTCCTTCTAGAAGTCTTTTTTAACTCTATAATAAAATGTATTATCACTTCACTGGAGAGTGTAGGGACATAGTGATAAGAAGACAGTAATTTTACATCAGGCGTGTGCTATACGATGGCGATGGACCACTTTTTTACATGAAATTTTTTTTTGAGAAGAATATCATGAGTCTTACTGTAGTAATAGAACGTCGCGCGTCGTCATCATACTATAGAAGAGATGTAAAAAGCTGTCCTCAAAATGGAAAAATTCTAGTCGATGTGGCATTAAATAAAAATATAATTTGCCGGCTCTGGAGAAGTTAGAATATTTATAAATAATTTAATGTTCTTAAATAACTTATTTATACCTAGGTATGTCATCCTTCATTCCATAAAAACAATAAACGATAAATACTAAAAAAAAAGAAATACGCTATAAATAGTATAAAAAATAATAATGAAATAAAAAAAAATCACTAGATGTTGTTTAGATTATTTTGATGTGTACTTAAATAAACGTGTTTGAGTTATTGTAGTCTTTCGTTATTGTCTTGCGGTGTGATTAAAAATGTATTGTGCAGTATTCTGCTTATATCTGCATACGCATGCATGATTGTTGGCAGGTTTGTGAGCACCGAAACTCTGCTCTATTATAACGGATCATCCACTTCTACGTTGGGTGCTCTCGCTACAGCCGCTTACGAAACGATCTTCACATCATCCAACATTGACGGCATGGATATTACAGTTGCTGACAAACCCATTGATGAATATTATTTAGAAAAGGTACATATAAAATTACTAATTGTACAATGTACTCTATTGTCACATTGAGACAATAAAATAAAATTAAAGGTTAACGCTCATTTATCAAATAATAATAATAATAATAATAATCAACTCGTCATCCGACCATTACCGCCTCACCTCAAGTGGACGGCATTTGTCATATGGACTTTTTATGCATACATATACGCTGCGTAATCGGTAACGTAACTCCGTATCGTCACTGGAACGCGTCGCATGAAAGTTGTATGTATGTAGGGCGGCGAGGGACAGGCCCTGTTCACTTGCTTGCAACGCCCCGATTGTGTATGAGATGCACGCCAGCCACGCTTTCTGCCCGCGAGTTGTTCGCGTAAAGTTTGCTAATCAATTCTTGACATTTCGTTGACCAAGTGGCGTCCACTTGTCGACCGCGAGGCATTAGATCGTCTAGTACACCACTAGTTGGCAAGGAGCGGACACCGAGCTGTTAGTCGGGTGCCGGGGTGGTACGCGAGCGTTGATCTTTAGGGTCTATTAAATAATTTACATTTAAGCTATAAGTGGATAAGTAATTCAACCACTAAACTTTACAATGGTTGGAGATGAAATCTATTCTATATTCCTGGTACATTTCTTTTATAGTTATTTATGTAAATACGAACACGCGTATGGGAAAGTGACATGAAATATAATTTATGTACAAAGATACTCCAAAGATAAAAGGTACTAAAACTAAAAGGTAGGTAGTAAAATGTACAACGAAGGTATTTTAAAGGGAAATTTCTTCCAATAGACTTATGATAGGAAAGATATTAAAAATAGAAAAAAAATTTAACGTGTATGTACCAAATAAAACATAAATATACTATAATCCAGTGACGTGCACAGACATTTTCAGTAGGGTAGACAAAAAGAAAACTTACCAAAATCGCCACTTATCATATAATTCGTATGTAATAAGTAATGTTAATGTGATTTAATGTTAAATTATCTCTTCACTGGAACTACTATGAAAAATATTTCAACGGTAGCAAAATTGCTACTTGCTATCTTATAAAGCTATAACAAAAATTAAATATAATTTGGGATGCATTTAATGACACTTCAAAATTGGTGAAAATATGAGTAGACAAAATAGCTGTGAATTAGTGAATAAAAAATATGTTATAAAATAAAATGTTATTCCTTCATTAAAAATATATTAGCTTTAAAAGATTTTAAGATGTTATAAAATAATTATTGCCAAAAAAAACAATCATTTCAAATAAGTGGCCGCTCATAAAATATGTCACGCTAAAATTAGCTTTTTTGACCCGCTCCCTCCCTGTTGTCACGCTGTGTCACACTTTCTGTAACCCCCCCTAAAAATATTTCGTCACATAATCTAAGACCCCCCCCCCCCCTGAACATGATAAATTTCGATTGATAGTACACAAATTTTTGATAAAAAATATTCGTTTTATTTTTATAATAGAATTTAAATAAATTAATAAATATCTTTTATAACAAATAAATAATATTTCTATTTATCAGAAGTCCAAGGATTCTGTAAATGTTCCGAAATATCTATAATCGGTATTGCAGCATCTTGTTGACATTTTCTTGTACGATCGTTGATTTTTTATCCGGATAACACTTTTTATAAGTGTTGAATAATTTTTGATAAAGTTCACCTCTTATCGATGTAATTTTTTTCTAATATATATCTCAACTATTAAATCCAGGAGTTATAAATTTCGATTAAATAGTTTACTTAATGAAGAGCATTAAATTGAGGAACATGTAAAAAGCGTCTGTATTAGTTCACTGCTAAATAACGAATGAAAGAAAAATGAAAAAGAAACCGATTGTGACAGATTGCAACCTGCTAGAGTCAAGTCAAAACGCTAGAGCCGCGCTACAGAACTAGCGCTCATGTTGAAAAATAAACATAAGTAAAAAAAATACTCCAGTAATCCAGTAAAAACATATTACTTCAGTAAAATTTTTTGATGAACGGCGAACGTCACGTTGCCGACGACGCCCCCCCCCCCCCCCCCCCCCACCCCTTGTCACATCTTGTCACACTAAGCAAGAGCCCCCCCCCCCACCTCTTGTATGCGAACATATTTTATGAACGGCCCCTAATAGATTGTGCTATGAAAAATAACATTTTCTATAAAGTAAATAAATAAACTTGACAAGCTATCATCCTGACAATGCTGACACATAATGCCGGCAGTGAATGAAGTTGGTGCAATTGCGCGAGGTCTCTTCCAAACTCCTGAAAATAACCTGGAAATACATCTACTAGTATATATAAGATTGCTATGTATACATATACCAACAGCAAAAGATGAAAAGAGATGTAGGGTTATAGAGATGTTTCGAGATTAAATTCCTCGACTTCTCGTAAACTCTTTGTAACAATTATTACGTAGGTAATTGGAAATTTAATAACGTCATCCGAATCATGGATCCGTCTGAGAAATGCTATCGCACCGGCCGCCGTAGTCTAACAGCCTCTCAACGCCGACTCCGACGTTCCGTTAGCACGTCATCGGAAGTCGCGCTTTGCTATAGTATAGTCAAATGAGTGCCTTTTATTATTTCCACCGACATATATACATGTATCGGTATTTTATCTTATAACTTACCTAACAACAGTAATTTAAAAAAATATATTTCATAATTTTTAATTTGATTTTTCTTTGTACAGAATTGACTGTGTTTTATAGAATGCGTTTTTAATTTTGAGTTCGTTATTTATCACTCGGTAGACCGCTGATTCGGCTGCGATGGGCACTCTTCGTAATCAGCTGCTGATCGGTGCAACATTCGCGGAAAGCGAAGCCATCGCTTGGTTCAGCAACTTTGGCTACCACGACGCTCCCATAGCTATAGCGGCAGTACATCGGGCTTTGCTGCGTGCGATACGACCCGATGCTGACATACATGTCTTCAACCACCCCCTAGATGTTAACTACAGAGATCAGGTTTCTATTGATAACATTTATCTAAATTTCAATGGAAATAAGCAGTGTGCGCTTGGCATATTTTGATTTATGTTTTAATTTGATAATTTCAGACGAATATGCAAATATTGGTTCAGTCGTTATCCATGAATTTAGCATCCAATTTGGGCAGCAGTCTATCAATTGTTAGCTGTGTATTTATAATGTTTTATATAAGAGTGAGTATTTTAAGCGTTTCAGTATACCTTAATTAAAACAATTTATATCATACTTCTACATAAATTTGTAAGTTAAGCCCCACGTCGGGCGCCAAGTTTTTGTAATGTAATGTATTATCGACAACTCTATTTAAAATAATGTAAAAATATACTGAATGAGGTTTTACTTTAAATTTGACATTAACGTTAATTCTTTTCGTGTAGGAGCGTGTCTCTCGTGCAAAACTCTTACAAAAAGCAGCAGGAATCCAGCCAATAGTAATGTGGGGCAGTGCAGCACTCTTCGACTGGCTCTGGTTTCTCATTATATGCGTTAGTGTCGTTATATCTTGTGCTGCTTTCGACGTCGTAGGTCTTTCCACAGCTACAGAGCTAGGTAAGATAAGATTACTAATAAAAATACATATTTCATACTTAAAAGTGTTATTGCCACATATTACATAACAAGTTAAGAATATTCAAATAATATTACCAAAATATCTTCACAGATCTGGTACAGACAGATACTAATTGACATATTTACTTGTAATTCTTGTCTCTATTTTGTATCTACTAGGCTATTCCGATAATTTTATAAAATGAAAGCACCTGTGTTTTAATAATGATATGAACTCGAGATACGTATACTATATCAAATTTTATTGCATGGTATATCGCCTTGGTATTTTAAGGTAAAAAAAATTAAACCGGCTTAAAAGAAAACACTGAAAAGTACAAAATACTTTCCTTTACTAATCGAAACTCAAATACAATTAAAATAACTTTTAAATACGATACACATATCTAATTCCTATTTAAATTTGACAGTTATTGAAGTTGGTGCCAAGCCTACCAAACTAATAGAGTTTCTGTTGTTGCACATTGATTTGGCACCGACTTCAATAACTGTTAAATTTAATTATACTATAGATATGTGTATCACATTTAAAAAGTTATATTAATTGTACTTAAGTTTTGATTAGTAAAGTTATTTAGTTATTTCGTACTTTTCAGTATTTTTTTTTGAAGGCAGTTTAATTTTTTTAATAACTTTTTTATTTCTTCATTTTTTTTAATTTCAGTTGTAATTGAAACTAATTGCTTAATTATTTTTTTTTATGTTGCCATCTAACGATTACACGATTACTTTTTAAATTGCTAAGCCACTTTTTGAAATTTTCATCGATATTGTTTAGCTAGAGCCTAACTGCAGGCAAACGTTGAAAAAAAAAAAACATGCATAATGACATGTTTTAGAATTACGCTGTTAAGCCAACGACACCTTTTCCTAGTGACTGATACACACTTAACTCTCTATCTCAAAAATTACTGAACCGATTTTGACGAAACTTATAGTTATCCATAAGTTGGATTATATCTCGTCCAATTAAAAATAATTTTTGCAATCCGACTTATAGTTTTTGAGATATGCGCGGTCAAACATACAAACATACATACAAACACACATACACTTATGAAATTTGGCACACATACTTAGAAGCTGGAATAGACTAACATATACAAAAACTGTGCAATACTGACAATATTACATACATACCGGTCGAATTGATAACCGCCTTTTTTTTGAAGTCGGTAAAAAAGGCTACTTGTTATTTACTCAACAGTTACCCGCCAGATCGACTAAAGAATTTAAACTTTTGTGTAATGAAGTGTTGAGCTTGGATGTTATCGAGTATCTATCCCCTCAGTTCGGACCTGCTCCGTGCTTAGTATACTTATATTACATTTGCTTATTTCAAAAATAAAATATATTAACAAAGTTATTTTGTGAATACAGGTCGGATGTACCTGTGCTTGATGGTGTATGCTGCCGCGACATTGCCACTTATTTACTTTTTCTCGAACTTCTTTAATGGATCTGCGTCTGGATTCGTGATCATGTTCTTCGTCTTTGTACTATTAGGTAAAAATATTGTACATAAACGAATATTCCAATAATAATATCGAACATAACAAACGAATAAAGTAGATATACCGCAGTGATCAATTATGGTATTACATCTTTAAATCATATTACAGGTACAATGGGGCCGCAAATAGTAGAAGCCTTAGCTGCCCCGCAGCTTGACACTGAATATGTAGCCCATGTACTCGACATGATATTCCAATTGTTCCCTCTATACAGCCTCGTTACAGCGATCAGGTATCAAAATTACATGTACTTATATACCTACTTATATGTAGGTAAAGTAAATATTGATTAATATTGTTTTAATTGCATACAGATCATTGAACCAAATTGGTTTGACGGAGTATACGTGCTTAGAAGGTTGCGAATATCTAACAGCGGTGTTACCTAATATCGAATGCAACATGCAATCGATGTGCGAGAATTTCTCTTCCGTTTGCTGCAGTGAGTATTTTTTGTTATAGATAGTTAACACTAAACCGAGGGATGAGAGCTCGTATCGAATTGGGTATAGACGGGTAGGTATGCATGGATACGCGTCCTCGGCCCTGCAGGTACCTATCTATTGCAATACTGATGGATGTACATTCAAATGCTAATCAGACACCTATTCGCAGTGGCGGATTAACACATAAGCATTATAAGTACATACTTGGGGTTCCTGATTTTCAGTGGCCTCCTCTCTCCTCCTTTTGCTGTGAATATTTTAAGCTGTTTCCTTGAAATAATGCGTGATCAACATTAACACTTCGTGATAGCAAGAAACAGTCGCGCTCGGTATGCGTTCACCTGCATAAACTAATGTTTGTGTGCGGAGCGTAGTATTTTGTACCAATTATAAAGTACGAAATGATGACAACGTGTTTGTTTCATACATTGTAACGAGAGACAAATGTCCGAGATCACAGCGAGGTGTGACGGGGGTTTCTGTGTACATAGGGCCCTGCACTCGCCAAATCCAAATTGCAAAATGCCTATTACATTATCTATGGTTAAGGTTTTATTATCCTGAGTTAAACCTGCCAATATCGACTTTTGAGGTCGACTGTGGAGAACCATTTCATACCACTTAGCAAGTCTAACGTGTCATCTATGCGCAGGGATAGCTCTCCTTTTTCGTAACACTGTTCAGCATTCTGTAATCAACAAGGAATCGTGTGCTGCCATCCTTTTGCTTGACTAGAACAACAAGCGACGATCAAGGACTAGTCGAAAGTTCGATGATGCGATTTTTCTCCATCTCTCTAACATTTCTGATACCTCCTGCTCCCTTGCTAGTGAAATACGTCGAGGTCTCTATCTTATTGGCTGTGTATCTTCCGTATCTGTGCGATGCTTAACAAGTTCAGTACGTCCCAAATCATCATCGCCTTTCGAAAATATATTTTGAAAACTTAGCAATAACTGTTCAACTTTGCGACGTTCCACATTGCTTAAATTTCCCCGAAAGTTTTCAAGTAACGTTGATATATGTGTTGCAGCATGATTACCTTGGTCCGTTTCATGCATATCTTCTTTTCTTCGGATTCTCTTCGGATGTAACAGGGTCGCAACTGCCTACCGCGCAGTTTTTTTCCAGAACTACTTCCTTGTTACTGATGTTGATAATGCGTACTTTGGCTTTTCTCGAGATCATCATTGGAGTTCGCGCAGTTATCCAGTAGGGGTGATTCCCGACATCTTCTATTATAACACTGCATTTACAGCATACTGTCGGTGAGAATCGTATTTCTACTAAGGTGTTCGACCTCGGCGGCAAAACAGTTCTTTTCAAACTGTAAACTGTCCTTTGTTTTGCGCCTTGTAGAAAAAACTTCCTCATTTGGAAACCTTAATACCCCTTTCGCTACATTGAGAACACAACGTTGTTATATCAAGAAGTCCAACCCAATGATGCAATCATCTGTAATATTAACTATAAGAACTTGATGTGTTACGGTCTTATCACATATTTTCAATGCTGTATTTGTTTAACCAAGGACTAGCACTGGCTGGCCCGTGGCATGCTGTAACCGGCAATTTGAAAATCCTTTACCCTATATCACGGTTCGTGGAAGTGGTTTAGGTTTAACAATAGTCCTTGATGCACCAGTGTGCAATGTGAAGCTGCATGGATTTCCATTCAACTCTCCTTCAACGATCTGGCTGTTACCCTCATGCGTCTGAGAGACTATGACAGTAGGGGTTTGCCTTTAGCCAGTCAGCGCATGCCCCGCAGCTCTGGCTGTTTTTAGTTTTAATTCCTCGGCATTCACTTGCGTCCGAACGTGCGTTTTTCTAGACCTTTTATTAGGACAATTACGAAGATGTCCTCTCTCACCGAATTCATAACAGGTTGGTCTCCTTTGAGATCTTACCTGCGTTGTGATTTCCCGTACACGATGAGTTCGGTTATCTCTTTGTCATGCTCGGATAGCATACTGTCATTTGCGGGCGTCTTGCTTTTCCATATTACACCTAAGGTCCTTAACTTCTGTATCCAGTTGACCTATGGCGCCACCTAACGCCGTGATCTTACAATTAATGGAGCTCAATATCTCTTCTTTACTGAGTTTCGTTGCCTCCATTATCTTAGCTTTTCCGCGTGGTTTCCCTAACTTCTCTGATATTGGCTTGCGTGGCTTTCGTGGTTTTCTTTATTTCAGCCAAGCCTAGCTAAGAGTGCCACTATATAAAAATTAGTGACTCCAGATATGCCGACGTTAGTGGGCATTACGATGGAAGCGGACGCTTCTGCCATTGCGGGTGTTCTTACGGTAGCGAGCGTTTCGTCGGTGGGAGTGCTGAGTAGAGATTCTTCTCGACGCACGAAATCGATCGTTGCCTGACATCTAGTACGAACTACTTGTTCATCCCTTGGTGTGGCCGGCATCCCGCTTCTGACACCAAATAATACGAGTTGTGGGTAATAAGATGCCGGTTAAGAGTGCAAAGAGTTTATTTTATTTCGTACAAGCAGATGTCAAAAACACGCGAATTTAATTACGGCGGTTTCTAGTCTTCGTAGTAACCCTTCAAAGTAGGTACTTGCGTAGTAGTCACCGAAGGTACACGCTTCACACACAAACAACATTCCCGAAACGCAGAAGTCTTCTATCCAAAGTCGTCGCAGTAGTCGTCGTAGTTCGTAGTCGTAATTCGCCTCGATGTTTTCTCGATATATTGCTTCTATCGACAGTTGAGAAACTGACTCAGCGGCGAACACGGAACTCTATTTATAGTCCGATAAAATGAGGGTGGAAACTTCTAGAGCAAACCCAAATGCTAGTAATGGTAACGCATAAAAATAAAGAGGCTGGAACTTTCTAGTTAATTAAACTAGCAAACAAGAATTCGACATTGTTCTCGGCGCCGCCCGTTTGCATGAGTCATAGGTATCTGACACGTCATCTCTCCGGAATTTTCGAAGTACAACTTTATTCTTCTTACATAATTTTGCTTAATATACTATTCGATAGTCGACCTTAAACCTAGCAATGTGTTTTTAGGTCATAACTCTGCAAAGCCTAGGTGTCGAGATATAAGCACTAAAAATTGTGTCTAGCATCATTTAAAAATCGACCTTATT
The DNA here is from genome assembly GCA_907165235.1 of Zeuzera pyrina. Classification (NCBI taxonomy): domain Eukaryota; kingdom Metazoa; phylum Arthropoda; class Insecta; order Lepidoptera; family Cossidae; genus Zeuzera; species Zeuzera pyrina. The sequence goes on from OU015626.1 coordinate 13,649,343, forward strand.
TCTTAGACATAAAGTCCAACCGTTACAATACTTTACATGTATAAAAGGCATAATTTCTTAAGAAATTTTTTGAACTTACCATTTATGTACGATGTAATAATAATTTAATAGTTTAATGTAACTAACATGTAACTCTTATTTTTTTTTTAATTTAGTTCGTGAGAACGCGTTCTTCGACTGGGAGGAACCCGGTATTCTTCGTTACATCGTTTGTATGTTAGCAAGTGGTTTTGTTATGTGGATTACCCTTTTGCTGTATGAATACAGAGTTTTCCATAAGGCAAGTATTACAGTCTGAACATATGACAGTATTTTACTTTAAAATTAATATTACTATTTTTGTTTCCATACTGGTCTTGAAGAAGGAAAGATATAGAATGTGCTAGATGCTTATTTTTTCGCATATAGTCTATGACCTACCGATAGGTGGGCACAGTTAGTTTATAAATTTAACTTCGTTAATCGTTAATTCGTTAATTAAAAACTTAACTTCGATAATCGTTAAAGCGTAAAATTTTCGAAAATTTTACGCAAGTTAGAGGTAACCGTTAAAAGTTAACCATCCAAAACTAATACTGCTTTTGGGCTGGAATACATAGGTAAATAAGACAAAAATAGGTGAGTACATTAATTGTTATACGTAATATAGAACATTTAAATACACATTTATTTGACTCTCAGATAGATAACAATACAGTAGTATGAATGTCTCTATCTATATCAGTACTTGATGCGCCTGTCTTTGGACATGGGCCTCATCTCTTTCTTTCCTTTCTTTCTTTCGACGCCTGTGTCTCTTTCGCCACTTTCATCCAGTTCATGCCCGCCTGTTGTCAGATGCCATTCACTCATCTCTGAGATGGTCCACCTCTTCCGCAGGTGTTATCGGGGAGTCTCTACTACAGTCTTTTTCTCCCATCGATCGTAATCCATCCTGGCAATGCTCGCTACCTATCTCCACTTACGGCGCTCAATCTCCTCTATCACGTCTCTAACTTTTGCCTTCTGCCTAATCCACTCATTCATTTTATGATGTATGAGTGTTATTCTGACAATCAGTAGCTCCATCGCTCTCTCGGACTTTTTCACTCGGATTTTTTCAACAGATCTTTCGGCGAAAGTTGCTGTCTCCATCCCATACGTGAAAATTGGGAGGACACAATGATTAAATACTTTTGTTTTAAGTGTTGGGGAATCTTTTGTTATCGTAGGATCGAGCTGTCTGCTCCAAAGGCCGGCCATGCTTGTATGATACGTTTTTCGGTTTCCACCACTTGGTCTTCCATGCCAAGGGTGATTTTGTGGCGTGTGGGTTCTATGGTCAACGACACCAACAGGCAGCTGGTGATTTTTCCCCTCTGAGATGTTTGTTATCTGAGTTTTTGACTTGTTAATTTTCAATCCTATTTTGGCTGACTGACACTGCAGGTCGCTGTTTATTGTGAGCATATCATTCGGAAACCGCGAGTTATTTAGTCTCTCTCTCTCTCTAGATAATAATGCCTCTGTCACTCCAATGGAGTCCTCGGAAGATATTCTCGAGGGCAGCGTTGAACAATTTTGGTACCTTGGTACGTCTTGGCACACTCCTCGCTCCAGTTTGTACAGCTTTGTAAGCTTGTGTAGACTGACCGCTGACATCCCATACTGTTGTAGATGTTTGATAAGCTGAATGTACATTTCGTTAACTCTGCAGCTACTAAAGCCCTCTCAACTACCCAAGCCTCCATCGAGTCGAACACCCTCTCATAATCAACGATGGTGATGATGATTGGGTTTCAGTATTCAGGGCACTTTTCAAATAGTGTCTTCAACGTTTGCAGGTGGTCATTTGGTAATCGTCGAGTTTATTAGCTAGTCTATTTAAGACAATTCTGGTAAATAATTTATAAATAAGGGACAAGAGGCTAATAGGGCGATAGTTATACAGCTTTGGAATGTCACCTTTCTTGTGGAGCAAGGTTATCAGTGCGTTGTGCCAAGCCTCAGGAACTTTGCGGTTTAATATGCAGTTTGTAAACAGCAGTGTATGAGCTCTCCATAGCGCCTCTGACCCTAGCTCCAACGTCTCGGGTACAATAGTACCTTGGTCTGGAGATCTTCTGTTTTTTATTCGGTTCAGCGCTAGCTGTATCTCTTCCATAGACACGTCAGGAATTTACTCAGTACCTACATCAGTAACAGGTGGCCTGCATCTCTTGCTCTGCGTTCCAGAGAATGGTACTTTACTTTTGTATAGTGTCTCGTAAAAAATTTTCACTACTTATAACGTATGCTCTCTATTCGTAATAATATCGCCTTTTTCGTCGAATTATTGGAAAAAGGCCTATCTACCATTACATAATATCGCAAACAGTATTCACTTGTTGGTGTTCATTTCAATTGCCTTTGAAATTCTGTCTTCCTGGCATTGCTGCAAATCTTCTTTCAACTTTTGGCGATTATCATTAATTCCGGTATTCCGGAATAGCGGTCTGATTATAATCAGTATTCGGTAAGGAATAAAATAGTATGATTAAATAGCTATATTGATTATAATTTTAAAAATTTAACAAATATTTGCAACAACTCCACAACAACTCTGGTGATTTTGCTCTCAGATTCTGCTCTGGCATTCGTAAAATTAAGTTCTCATTTGCGTACGGCAAATCGGTTACCTATTAGAAACTAATGTTTAATTACTTTTAAAAATGGCAAATATTTTCGCAGATTACATATATCAAAACTTTTTGGGACAAACATTTTAAACAATGATGAACATCGTATTAAAGTGTACTTGGTAGTTCTAGTGGTTTTATCAAGCACAGAAAATAAAAACTTTGTTTTACAAGAAAATATAAACAAATTGAGAACCTCTTCCTTTTTTTTGAAGTTGGTTAAAACGAGTGTGAATTGAATATATATTTATTAATATTATTTATTTTAAAATATATAAGCGTGGACGTAAAAAAGACGGACTTTGTGTAGCAGCAACAGTAAGCTGGATTATTTATTTATTCACATTTAGATCACATCAAGAATCTTGGAATCTAACTGGATATCGTACTCTGAGAATATAGGTCATTTCACAAATGTAAATTGTGCCTAAGGACATTGATTTTAATTCAATGATTGCGTATTGATAATAAAAATTGAGCCCAGCAATTAGCATTCCGTTCGTCAGCATCTCGTTTATTTTTAATAACTTATTTCTTCGAAACCCATCAGACGGACTAAAAAAAACCAATCATTTTCGAACATTGGGCCTACATTGTTGAAGACGGTTGTACGAGTATCAAGTATGTCATTATGGGTCCATTATTACACATGTGTAGATATTCGTGCGCGAGAGGAAGCCACCGCCAATCGACGAGACCGAACTAGATAGTGACGTGCGAGACGAAATGCAGCACGTGCGGCGGCTGGGCCAGCCAGCGCCTTCCGCCGACGACAGCGCCACCTCTATCCGTCTTGTGGCCAACGGGCTCTCCAAGTACTACGGGAAAAACTTGGCCGTAGACCAAGTCTCCTTCAGTACGTATAGACGAATAGACAATTTGACAGTTTCTAAGTGTGTAACAGAATTACGTCAGAATCAATAACTGAATTCATTTAAAATTTGTTGTTGATATAAAAAAAATTAATTAAAAAAAATTAAACCGCTTCAAAAAACAATTAAAAGTATAAATTAACTATCCTTTACTAATCAAAACTCAAGTACAATTAAAATAACTTTATAAATACGATACACATACCTATATAATTAAATTTGACAGTTATTGAAGTCGGTGCCAAATCAATGTGCAACAACATAAAGTCTATTAGTTTGGTGGGCTTGGTACCGACTTCAGTAACTGTAAAATTTAATTATATAGGTATGTGTATCGTATTTATAAAGTTATTTTAATTGTACTTGAGTTTTGATTAGTAAAGGATAGTTATTTTATACTTTTCAGTGTTTTTTTTGAAGGCAGTTTAATTTTTTTTAATAAAAATTTTTGTTTCTCCCTTTTGGGTGATCTTGACCTAATTAGTGTATCTTCGAAGTCCAAGCTTCAATACCAGTGAAATTTAAATGGGACCACCTCTGAAGTATTACCTACCAAACGAAAAATGAATTTTCGAAATCGGTTCAAAAAAACAACATACAGACGAAATGAGAATCTCCTCCTTTTTTTGAAGTCGGTTAAAAAATTAAAATAAACATTACGCGGCGCCCGATGAAGTGAAGTGAAGTGATTGTGCGCCATTGTCAAGTGTCACATCTGTTTGTTTTTTCTTTTATGGTATTAATTGTACAGAATGATTAAGTTTATAAAATAATATGTTTAACAATAATCTCATATTTATACAAAATCGATTAGGTATTTGGGCTCTGAGTTTTTTAGTTAATTCTGTTACACGTTGTAAATATCTATAAATTAACTGAAAGATGAGTTTTACACGCATTAAAATCATGGTGAAAAAATATCCGAAATACACTAAAAAATATTAAGTTTGGAAAAAGTGATGTCTCTATCATTACCAGCGCTGTGTAGTAGACATTTATGAGTATGTGATGTCATTCAATTTGAAGCGTCATTTTCCTCTAGCTTATCCTCACTACTGAGTAAGTATAAAAGTTGTAGCTTTTAACTTTTTCGATGTATTTCAAATATTTTTCATACTTGTATTTGTATTTTTTTTATGTATAAAACGTATAGTCTATCAGTTAGAAGGACAGTCAACTGATCTATTAAGGATAAAAGTAGATTGTTAACGAAAACTGTTTATTTTGAAACGTCAAGTAGTTGAAAAACAGATTTTGTTTTCAATTAGTTTATTAACATAAACGAATCAATTCATTGACGAACAAAATGATAAACAAATCAACGACGCGTGTTTGCTTTGTTTCATTGAAGGTTGTGTTTTGCTTCGTCATATAAAAATAAGTAGCTGAATCGGTTAGTTAGTTTTTTGAAAAAACATTTGATTCGTTGATTAATGATCAATCGTTTTTTTTTATAGTTCGTTAACTCAACGACTGCCTCTAAACAGACAATGTGCTAAAAGCTGACGTAGCGCAGTGAATGATCGTTCATTATATGTTGTCTGGTTATAGGTATTAACGGATCTGAATGTTTCGGATTGTTGGGCGTAAATGGCGCCGGTAAAACTACTACTTTCAAAATGCTGATGGGCGACGAGTCTGTCTCGAGTGGAGAGGCGTATGTCTGCGGGTATTCTGTTAAGAAAGACATGACTAAGGTGTATGAGAATATTGGTGAGTGATTTTGCATCTTTGGAAAATACGATTTTATGTAAATCATATTAATTTATGTCGACATGTATGAATTTATTTAAGGTTACTGCCCACAATTCGATGCGGTATTCAATGAGTTGACCGGTCGCGAAAATCTGTATATATTCTCAATGTTACGCGGCATGCGCAGTGGGGCCGCCGCGCAGCAAACGGTAGCACTGGCGGATGCGCTCGGTTTCACCGAGCATCTTGACAAAAAGGTAACAACAAAATTCTAAAAAACATGTAGCCTTAATACATACGTGAATTCGAAACTGTTAGTCTTTTAACTGGAAGTTGTACTTTGTCTTAGTCAATCAAAGACAGACTTGAAAAGGGAATAAAGTAGTTAATTACCAGCCCCTTTCTTGGCTTTGCTGGAGTAAAAAGTGATAGAGCGTTTGTATAAATATTATACCTAACATAATTACAAATTTAAAAAGAGTTAATGTTAAATTTGCAAATATACATATCTAGGAGTCGCTGTGATATAGATCAACGTTTAAGAGTACATAATTATAATTATCACATATTTAGTACAAGTTTTATGTAGGTACTATATAGCAAGAGAATCTACGACTTCCCATGTTGCGTCAGTAGGTAATTCTACGTACAGTCAGTCTGTGTTCGTACCACAGACAAATGTGGTTCGTACTGACGTATAGTGATTCGCAAAATCGCTTATCGTCGGTAGTCATCAATACGGACTACTCCAGACAGCCTTGCATAAATTCATACCATAACTTTGAAGTTATCGAATTTCAGGACTATTGGATATCTGTTTTGAATTTTATATCTTGCGTTCACAGTAGGTACATTATACACGCTACAGTGTATGAGGAGCGCCACTAAAACAGTGTTTACGCGCCACTTACTAGGGACCATTAGTCCCTAAGACGGTTCCTTTGTATTTCCTATAGATTCCGATTTCCCCGCATTGTATTGTATGAAAAAATATTTTATTAAATTTGACCAACTTCTGCTGTCCTAATTTTTTTCCTCCGATACAATGAAATAATGCTTACATGAAACTACGTCGATACGCTTGACCAAAAAATTGATAATGCCAAAATTGTTGTTGGCATTATAAAAAAAAAAGACCAACTGGTTCCTAAGACAGTTACTCTTAATGAAAAAATCTCTTAGGGATTCGGATTTCTCCATACTGTCCCAGTTAAAAAACATACTGTATATGTGACTAGTGCATATCTGTGGACCAGTTTTATTTCATTCATTTTAAGCTTGGACCAAGAAACATAACGGACAGCCATAATAAGTTGCCGCTTTTATAGCCGTGAGTCAAACGAATTTTCGTGTCTCTATCTCATTGAGCATAACTACGAGTAAAAGAGTTAGGTAGAGTAAGTATGGCAACCTCGCACTGTCAGTGTAATTCGTGTCAGCTCATGATTCACTTCACGTACATTACTGAAATAATTATTTGTAAAATACTCGTAAATATTAAGTGTTTTGGCTGCTAATATTCAAAAAATTAAAATGTCATGTTCAGCTGTGTACTGTGACTATTCCCAAGTCCCCTAGTCACGCACATTAGTAAAAGTCCAGAAAGTCGGTTAACGAAAAACGGACATGTTCTTAGAGCAAATGCTCCGTCCATTTTGATTCTTGGTCCGAGATTTCAAGCGGTCAGTTTTAATTTTCTGTAGATGTGACTAGTTTCAATTTTTATTTTAAAATACGACTGGATAAATATTTTTAAATGCCATATTAAAATAAAAGGAAGAAATTAGGTTTATGTATGCAATCAATATGCAACTATAGTAGACTTTTTAAAAGCCAAATAAATTTTAGCGGCCAGTGTTAATTTATTTAATTACTGCCAAAAAAATATAACTTCTTACGTTCGTAAATAAGCACACACGCACTTTTTATCTGATAACGAGGCCTTAGGAAATCTTTTAACTCCCGTTTCTTTGCAACGAGAATAATCTCATATTATTAGTAATTATATAAAATATTGTTTATGTATATGTATATTTATTAATAATTTCTCCGGATGCTTTTTCTTCTTTACTTAGGTTGCCTGGAAGAAATTGCTTTAGTGATAAGGCTGCCTAAATTGTACTTTTTCCATTGTAATATTTTTTTCCTGTATATTTTGTACTGGTATAATAAAGTGTATTGTAGTGTGTCCCAATGAGCCATTTGTTTATGTAATCCGTAAAATTACCAACGTTTGGCGCCTACTAGTGACAGTTTGCTTTCCCATTGTAAACACCATATTTACCCTATGTGTGTGTGTGTGTGTGTGTGTGTGCGTGTTACGTCAGGTGAGCGCGTACAGCGGCGGCAACAAGCGCAAGCTGAGCACGGCGGTGGCGCTGGCGGGGCGCGCGCGGCTGGCGTTCGTGGACGAGCCCACGTCGGGCGTGGACCCGGCGGCGCGGCGGCGCGTGTGGCGCGCGCTGCGGGCCGCCACGCGCGCCTCGCGCTCGCTGCTGCTCACCAGCCACAGCATGGAGGAGTGCGAGGCGCTGTGCTCGCGGCTCACGCTCATGGTCAACGGCCGCTTCCACTGCCTCGGCACACCGCAGCATCTCAAGAACAAGTTCTCGCAAGGTACCTACCTACGTGTGCGAATCCTGCACGCGTCCGTGTCCATGTGGACGGTCGCCTTTATTTTTTTTAAAGTTGGAATTCTTCTAAAATCATTCGGTGGGCCGCTCGATTATACGTCTATCACAGTCTATTTCCTCAGAAATTATGTTTGTGACAAATTTGAAATTTGGCATAAGCAGTAACATTTTTTTTAGGTCACATGTTTTGTGCAAAGGAACATTTTAAAATATTCATAGGAGTACTAAAGAAGAGGAAAATTGTGTGTGTAATTGTGAAAATGTGCCCCTTCCGGGTCGGAGTTTTTTACATACCTACTGTATACGTTACATATATACTTTTGTTTCCTTCTGTTTAATTAATTTCTATTCAATTTGAAAACTTGTAGGTATGGATAAGTAATAATAGTGTGACCGCTATCAATAAACCAAGATTACATCAATACCTCGTTTCTATAACAAACGCCTTATTTTGCACCCGTATCTAATAAGTAATAACTACCGTATTAAAAAAATGTTAACAATTCATTACAGGTTTCACTTTGATCATAAAAATGAAGATGAATGATGAAACGGCGGCGGCTTCGACATCGAGAAATAGTCCACTCGAAGTTATCAAAGAATATATCAGTACGAACTTTTCAAATCCTAAGTTGATGTGAGTATTAACAACAATAACAAACAAACAATAATTGTGTAGTTCCAAACTAGGCAAAAAACTTGTAGGTACTCAGGATAACATAAAATGAATTGGTTGATTCCACGCTAATTGAGGGTCATGCTTCGATCACAAATATATAACAAGATACACAATTAGCGTTCCAAAAACGTCCGAACCAAATGTGCGCTGAAATGAGAATTTTAGCGCACTCAGTCTTAGTAGTAATTTGTGAACACTAAAGGAAACTGACAAAGTGCTCCTTCAAAAATTGTAAAAATGACACGTCTAGAACGTTAAAAAAAGATGGAGTTTCTTATTTTCAGTAAGTAATTAGGATTATTTTATTTTCGTGTTCATTATTTCGTTATAATAATAACGTTATATAGCTCTTTTTTATTAAATTCATAATAATACAATAATATTCTTACATTGCGTCTGAATATGTAATTGCCTGACATGCAACATCTTATTCCTTGTCTAACATTATAATTTCTATGTGTCTTATCCTTGTCACTTTCATCTAACAAATTATAATGACGTAAATAGCGAAACAAATAAATTACGTGAATTACACTTTAAGCCTGAAGCGTAAGATTGAATTTTAAATATATTTTTGTTAACAAACGTCGTTTCAATGCCATGGGAGAATCTTTTACAAGCTTTTACAACCTTTATATGCATTGACAGTAAAATTTACTTTAAATTAACACAATATTGAGATAATACTATACGATATTAGAAATGTATATGTCAATTCAGACAATAATTTGTTCCAATTTTATAAAAGATTGTGAATCTAGTTACATATTTGTGATCGAAGGGGTCATGCGAAAATAAATTATATCTACACGGCTACATTGCACCTTTTATTGATTTGTGTGGCACTGGCATGCTATTTTACTTTTTGGCGGGAACGCGAGAAGTGAGGTTGTCATTTTAATTAGATTTTCTATTTTTTATATTTTTAAAGTAGTTTTAAAGAGTTTTAAAGTAGAAAAGTGATAGTATTTTGTGTTTTCAAGTTCTGTATGAGTGAAAAGAATGGAGTAGGTCTAAATAAACATGTGTAGCTGAAGTTCTCGCGCTCTTCCAAGAAGTCCTTTATAACTTCAGTAAAGCCTACTATCACTTTACTGGAGGAGTTTTACGATAAGAATAAACTAATTTACTTGTGATTCTACTTATCAATACGTGACATTGGCAAATGCACTAAACTGTGCGCCATGCCATAAAGAAAGAAAAAAAAGGGCTGTTTATTTGTTGATACCTAAGTTTCAAATTGGAAAACTTTGAAAATATTGGGTCCTTACATATGAAATTGGCGTTTTGTACGGGAGGAATATAAAGTCAATTTTTTTTTTGTAAAATATATTTAATTAATCAAAGTATGCACCGTTGTTATCTATGCACTTTTGCCATCTCATAGATAGTTCATTGATCCCTTTACTAAAAAAACCATGGGGGCGAGAATCAATAAACTCATTGAAGGCGGTTTGGACTGCCGCATCGGAGTTGAATTTTTTTCCTTGTAAGAAGTTGTTCAAATTCCGGAAAAAATGGTAATCTGTTGGAGCAAGGTCCGGGGAGTACGGTGGGTGTCGCAGACATTCCAATTGTAGCTCATCTAACTTAGTGGTTGTTTGTTGTGCAGTGTGTGGTCTTGCGTTGTCGTGAAGCAGTAGTGGCCTAGAGCGATTGACCAATCTCGGTTGTTTAGCAGCTAGTTCTTCCTTCATGGTTTGCAGTTGCTGACAATAGATATCTGCCGTAATCATTTGGCCAGATTTTAGAAGGCTGTAGTGAACGACACCGGCACTAGTCCACCAAACACTCATAAGTAACTTTTTCTGAGTCAATTTTCGTTTAGGGCATGATTTGGCTGGGTCTCCAGGGTTCAGCCATTGCGACGAGCGCTTCCGATTATCGTACAGCATCCACTTTTCATCACAAGTAATGATTCGATTTAAAATCCCTTCATTATTGTGTCGGTTAAACAAAGTAACACAGCAGTCGACGCGTGTTTGCAAGTTCGATTCACTCAATTCATGAGGTACCCATCGTTCAAGTTTTTTTACTTTCCCGATTTGCTTCAAGTGGATGAATACAGTTTTGTCACTTACCCCGAAGCCTGCAGATATCTCTGAAGTGCTTTGTGATGCATCCGCTTCCACAATAGCCTTTAATTCTTCATTTTCCACTTTGGTCTCCGGCCGTCCACGGGGTTGGTTCTGAAGGTAGAAATTTCCAGAACGAAAACGTTGAAACCAAAAACGTACCGTGCTTTCTTTTGCGACACCAGCGCCGTACACATCATTAATCTTTCGAGCTGTTTCTGCAACACTGGTGCCACGGTAGAACTCGTACTCGTAAATATACCGAAATTTCATGTTTTCCACTGTGCGGTAATAAGCGACGCCAAAGAAAAAAATAATGAGGAAAAAAACAAATGAATGACTGTTTTCAAAACTCAAATGTACCACCTAAATGAATTTATAAATTTGAATTTGGAATTCTTAACCAAAGAGGAGATATTTCAGATCAAAGTGGTCAGTACGACAAAACGCTAATTTCATATGTAAAGACCCAATATTAAGAAGCAATTTGCTGTTGCTCAGTATATCGTTCGCGTGGAATTGAAAAAAGATTTAACCTGGATATGCCCGAAATCCAGTGAAAGTAAGATAAATGCAGTAGAAATGCGATCTCTTAGAAATATATGCGGTGTCACACTTGCGGACAAAATAAGCAATGAAAAGGGAAAAATAATTGATAAATAAAAAAATTTAATGAATAAAAATAAAATTTTACAGAAGTAGCCTATGTCCGTCCCCTGATGTCAAACTATCTCCATGCCAAATTTCACCAAAATCGGAAGAGCGGTTTGGGCGTGAAAGCCGACCAAACAGACAAACTTTCGCATTTATTATACCATAATAATATTAATTTGGATCAATATAGATACAATTATATAAAAAAAGAACATATCTTAGTTGTGAATTCGCATATTATTTTTTGCTATTTTCCACCCAAAGTTATCTTATAAAAATATAAAATATAGCATTTAAAAATGATATTATCTGTTTCAGTAATATAGGGTGGAACGGAATAAATATTTACTAATTCCATAAGAATATGCACGTATTTCGGCAGCAGTCATATCTCGCGTTAGCTCGCAATATAATAGCATCCACTGGTGGCCAAACTGTATCATCTTCAATAAGTTAATTTTTAATAATAATATTTTTATTCATGTTAATTTTCAGGGAGGAATATCAAGGATTGATAACATATTATTTGCCGAACCGCAGCGTGCCCTGGTCTAAGATGTTTGGCATCATGGAAAAAGCAAAGCGTGAATACGGCGTAGAAGACTACAGCATTTCACAAACGACGCTTGAACAAATATTCCTTCAATTTACAAAGTATCAACGAGAAAATCGGTAAAATTTTCTATTTAATGCATAGACCATGTACTTGCAAGTAGTCGAGATGGAGTAAGGTTCCTTTGACCTAAAATTATCAAAAAATTAGATAAATAATACTAGTTATAATAAATGTGTCTATTACATAAGATAAACGACAATTTATAATGTAGAAATCATAATATAGGCCTTTGTATTTGTGCCAAGTTTATTTATGTACTTAGTGAGTTTGTAGTTAGGAAATTTTAATTCATGTATCATGCTTTGATGAACAAAAACATGGATATCTCAAGTCATAGAAAACATTACGAAAACATAACATTCTCTATTGGCTATAATAATCGACTTTATGCCACATACAGTATGTCCATTTTGGTGTGTGAACCGTGCACATAAGCACAGTTTATTTGGGCCGTTGTAGCTATCCTGTTGTGAAAGCCTTCTTTTCGTTTATCAAAGGAATCATGTTGTAAATATTCTCAATTTTATATTTCTTATGTTTATAACAAGCTGTGCTGTTATAATGTATACTTTTTAATTTTGTGGTTTTAGAAAAGAAATAAGTATGTGACTCCTAAAGGATCTTTATTTGTTTACATTGTTTCTTAAAACGACAAACACCGTTCTTACAAATCACATAAATATTGTAAATAATAACACTGAGGTAATCAAAGTCATAGCTAAAAAATAAATTTTGTTTACGCAAATGAATGTAAATGAAATAATTTAGACGAGATTCAGATATTTTAAATAATAATCTATACAATATATTAAAATATTGTTTGTATTTAATTTGTAAATATTCGTGTTTATAAAAATATTACAGCGGAAATATCGTATGTATCGTAACATAACAATTTTCTAATAAAAGTTGCATTATGGCAAACAAGAATAAAAATTATCACAAATAATATCACATTGACAAAGTAATAATTGTTACTGTTATTGTTTAAATCCATTTAATTAGATTAGATTCTTAATCAAATATATGTCGAATGGCAAAACTGAATGTATTTGAAAAATAAAATTACATTTGATATACTTAACTTAAACTTAAATTAAGTTTACAGCAAAATAACGACAATACCTTTTTATATGCATAAGCATCGATCTATAATTAAAACATTTTAAAAATAAAGAAGTTAATCAGTTTAATTTTAAAACAATAACTTTTATTTGTTAAATTAGGTTTAGATTCGAGATAATAAATATTCGATAATAATAGTTCTATTAATTTGGTTACATATAAAATTACATATTTTTTAATTTTTTTACCTTTGGTATTGAAACAGATCTACTACTGAAATTCTTAAAAGTTGCTCTACACATTCAGTCTTTGTGATAGCAACCATAAATTCTTCTTAACATAGATTTTATGTCAAAATTCAACTTTAATATTTACGAACTCATACGATTGAATACTTTAAAACGGCAAGAAACTTTCACATCACATAGGCAGATGTAATTTGAATATATTATGCGGCTTATGCTATACACACTCGTCTTAAATTATATCACCAGTAGGTACAAGCAGTGAGAGATTGAATACTATGTAATTCAGTAATAAATGACACAGCAACATTTAATCTTGTTAGACACCATTTACATGTTCATACTCTAGGCAGATCTATGTATCTAAATACACCGAGATTTTGTGATGTGAACACATTTATAAAATCGACCAGCGACCGACGACCGACGACCGATCGACGACCAGAACATCTCTACGAGTTTATTGTGACCACAGATATAATAAAAAAATAGATTCGTGTAACTTCAAAACTGCCGAACGAACGGCCAAACGAAGCTGAGCTGCCTGTAAATACGACATCAAATAAACCAATCGACTGTCATTTCTATAAACGGCACACCTAACAAAGCTGAGCTGCCTGTAAATACATCAAATAAACCAATCGGCTGTCATTTCTATAAACGGCACACCAAACAATGATTTCAATACGAAAGGCGCTGTTTCCTATCGGAATGTCAGTATTTCAGCTTATTTGATGTAAAATGTGTGTATGCTGTATTTGCAAGCGGTTTGATTTTTGGTTGCTTCGTTTTTAAAGTATGTGACACAAACTCTTTTATTTACATATATCTATGGTCGTAAATATACGTCTGTTAGGGTAAATTTAATAAATTCGATTAGTATTAACAGCTACCTAAACATTTGATATCAATGATGAATAGATATACAACGTAAAAGGACCTGAAAAGATGTAAAAAATGTAGTCATTTTTTAAAAATTCATACTACTTATTTTTTATACGTCGGAGAATAGCCAGTAGAGAAAATTTATGTGGGCTGTTAAATCTTAACATAAATAATAAATAATATCATGAATTATAGACTTTTATAAATTTTCGTTACCAGTCACTGTCCGAGTATAAAAATAAGTAGTCATTATGAATTTAAAAATTTATATAATCTTCACGTCTTGTCTACCTTTTTTTTACATCTATACAATGTCTTTTACATGCAGTCGTATTTTAGTTTTTTGTAATTAAAAAGTTTACAACTTGAACACATCGGCATAAACAAAAATCGGCGAAATACGGACTCGCGCGCTAAGGGTGGCTTGCACCAACTATTTAAGTTCAATTAAGGATTTGACATCTCGCTTGCTCCAGTTATTGAATAGTTAGTGCAAGCGAGATAAATCGAGCTTAAGTAGTTGGTGCAAGCCACCCTAATAGTCGTACCAACGCACAATGTTGACATTAAGGGTGGGCTTGCACCAATTATTTAAACTCGATTTAAGGATTTGACATTTCGCTTGCACCAACTATAATTATAGTTATACTCGATTTATAGTAATAGTATAATTATAGTTGGTGCAAGCCACCCTAAAATGATATATGTCCGAGTCGTATCGTGTGAGACAGCGGATCACATTAGAGTTTCTTCTTTAGGTAGGTTCTATTTTTAAAGCCACTATAGTTTACCAGTTAATTTTTATTTTAACTTTTTTTTGTTTGTAACATCTTTATTTTTTATTATACAGTGTGAATGATTATTTTTCAAGCCGAATTCGATGCTTGTGTGTATTATTTTTAAGATATGAAGTTATCTAATCCACATATTATCATCATATCAACCTAATCAGAATTCTGTGAAAAAGTTTGCTTGACGTGTTGCTTGACTGCAACCGACCGACTACTTTTTGAGTTTTGCGATCACAAACAAGCGGAAGCTGAATTTTTATATAATATATAGGTGATGAGCGTTGTAAGTATTTATCAGTAAACAAAAGGAAACAACATGAATAACAAACCGGTTACTTCGATAAATCTTCTTCATAATTTCAACCGGACCATTTGGTTACTGTGAATAGTATCGGTAATTTTAATGATTACCGATGAAATATACTAATAATTGTAACATCATATTCTTACGGTTGGAGTTTATGTTAAGGTAATAAGGTTGAAGGTTTCGAATGCTTCGTAATTTATCTATTTAACTTTTACATACCTAGTTTGCAGAGCAATGACCTAAAAGCGCATTGCCAATATTAAGGTGTACTGTCGATTGGTATATTGTATATAAAAAAAGAAAAAAAAAATATATATAAATAGATGAAGAGGTCGGTAAAAAACAAAGTAATAATTCGAAATTCTAGAGCGTAATGTGTCATGAACTTGTGTAATTAATTGACTGTTTTATTGCTGATGGGAATTTTCTATGAACCTTCGTTTTTCCGAGTTATATAAGACAGGGCCGGACGTCCGTCGAGTGAATAGTTTTCGTCTAACGATTGAAGCGATAACAAGGCGATATTTAAGCGACCTACGTGGATTACTACGACGATTATTGGAAGAAGTCTATTGTGATTCGGATCCGTTGAATGTGAAGCGTGTACCAGGCACCACCTTCGGTGACTACTACGCGAGGACTTCGAGGGACACTACGAAAGCTAGGAACCGCTGTAATGGAGTCTGCATGTTCTTCGTACCTACGTGTGCGTACGCAAATAAAAATATTACCCTTAACCGCCATTTCCCATAATTACCCATACTCATAGCTCGTAACAATATATGTATACATAGATTAGATTGGTGACTTGTTCCAAACCGTATCCAAACGGTGCAGCGCCAGTTTAAGTGATTCTATTAATTTTTGAAATTTAATGCACGGCGATATTCTCATTATACCATTAATGTTAAAAGTTTGAACATGTGAATGGGATTTACTAAGATCGTCTTAGATTAGTATTAAATATAGTAACATTTAACGGTAATCAATACCGATAGTCCAATATACATTTCAAAACTTTTAAATACACATATAAAATACTGAATATTTAGCTATTACATAATATGGACTTATTTTACTTAAATTAATTGTAATTGTTAAGTACTAGCTATGTAAAACAAGGATACCTATGAAATTAGGAGGATACTTAAAAAAATCGTAAATAACGATCACATAGTACGGTAACACTGACACCACGTATCATGAGTATAGTACTATTCGTGCGCAGAAGGTTTGACGATAGCGTCATTACGTCACGCGTAAATGTCAGTAGGATTGACAATAAAGACATGTTACAGAAATAGTTGTTGCAATAAATTAATATATTTAATTAATTATTCTATTTAGTTTAAAGAAAACTTTCCCTTTACCCATTTTGAGAACAAAATAACATATAACAAAAAAACAAAATAAAATACTAGGCATGCCTTTTAAGTTCTGTCGTTTCCATATTTCCCGGCAATTTTGAATCTCAAAACAGTTGAAAGTATTAGGATTAATGCTATTGTTTAGTCACAGCGTCGATTGGAATCTGTTAGGTTACGTACGAAAATGAATCTTTCTAAGGAAAATGTTCGTGCAATAATTTTCTACAACTTTAGAAGAGGCCTGACACGGCTTCAGTGTTTTGAAGAGCTAACATCTGTGTTCAGTGATGAAGCCCCATGTCTGCGGACTATCGAACGCTGGTATTTAGAATTCCAGCGTGGACATACTAGTGTTAGTGACAAATCTCGCGTAGGACGCCCAAAATCCGCCTTCACTGAAGATAACATCATTGCTGTGAGACAACTAATTCTCGAAGATCGTCATGTGACGTATCGAGAGATAGAGGCTCTATTAGGCATCTCAGGGACAACCATTCAGAAGATCTTGCATGAAGCGCTTGGTGTGAGAAAGCTAGTTTGCCGTTGGATACCGCATCTGCTTTCCGACGATCACAAGGCGGCCCGCGTCAGATGGTGTAAGAAAACTCTGCAAAGGTTCAACCGAGGAGAGTCAAATCACGTCTACGACATCACCAGTGGTGACGAATCTTGGATCTATGCCTACAATCCTGATTCCAAACAACAATCTACAATCTGGGTCTTTCAAGACAAGCCAAAGCCGACTAAAGTTGTTCGTTCTTCAAAGAAGATGGTGGCCACGTTCGTTGGAAAAACTGGCCATGTTGCGACTATTGCACTTGAAGATCGTAGAATGGTTAACGCAGAGTGGTATACCACAGTTTGTTTACCACAAGTCATCGCCGAACTTCGAAAATGTAACTCAAAGCGACGCATCATCCTGCACCACGTCAACGCAAGCTCACACAGCGCTCGTCAAACGATTGAGTATTTGAAGCAGGAAAAAGTAGAAATTCGTGACCATCCTCCATACAGTCCTGACCTAAGCCCTAACGATTTCTTTACATTTCCTAAAATTAAGAAAAGTCTTCGTGGTCAAAGGTTCCAGTCCGGTGAAGAAGCAGTCGACGCTTTCAAGTCAGCCATTTTGAACACCCCCACTTTAGAGTGGAATAAATGTTATAATAACTGGTTTGAGCGAATGGAAAAGTGTATTAAGCTACGTGGTGAATACTTTGAAAAACAATAAAAAGTACTATAAGGTTCTAGTTGTGTTTTTTTCTTCAAACGACAAAACTTAAAAGGCATGCCTCGTATAACAACAAAAAAAACTATGAATTCGCAGCGAGAGCATTAAATAACACGAACGCACGCAAACGACAGTATTGCTAGTGATACTGACCAGACTAGCGCGAGACGCGGTCATTGCAAGTGGGAAGGGTACTCATCGGAAAGGAGGCCGACTCTCGCCCCATCCGTAACGGAATTGCCTAGTCTCGGCCGGATACGTAGGCTTCTTGGGTTGCAGATGATGATGCGGAGAGTATCTCATTTAGTTATAGATTTAGTACATAATAATAAAAAACAATACCCACGAATAAGTTTTTCCTGTTTATTATCCTGCTAAATTTAATTCTTTGTAGTTATGTTAAAAAAGATGACTGCATTCGGATAACTAAAATTATTTAGGAATCTAGGGATATTTCAATACATTCGTTTATACGATTTAGATATGTTCGTATTTGCAACCATGTGAAGAACGAATTAAAGACAGACGGAAGCGGTCGCATGTTTGCGTCGCGTGCGACCCCAACTGGCGCTACAATAATTACCCCATATTCACCCAAAATATTGCCGTTGTGGGCGTGCCACGGCGCGTGCGTATTAGCGCGCGGACATACAACGGGTACGCTAGCTTTGTATGAAGACATCATTCTGTTATGTTTATACTGTGTCATCGGCGAACCTTCTGCACGCGGGTAGTATAAACATTATGATCATTAGTTAAAAAAATAGAATTAATACCTTTTTCTATTCGTTAGGTATAGAAAACGGGAAAAGAATTAGTATTTCTGCAATCATTTATAACAAGCAAAAACTATGACCTTATAACGTAACATGTAGTGACATTGTTAATAGATACTAATATAGGTAATTAAATTATCTTTAAACTTACTAATCGCAGATAGTAGACATTTCGCTTCATTGTGACGGGTTTATGACATAGTTTATTCTCTATTGTCATGTATTCTGGTGAACCTTAGAAACACTTGTTCAAGGGTGGTTTGTGAGACAGAGTAATCCTCGATTGCGAATTCTTTACGTGCTTTTTCCATTATGTCGAATACTCGCCACCACGGTACGTCAGCGTCGTTCAGATAGTATGTGCTGATACCTAAGTAAGTTTCACTAGAAAATAAGAAATTTACGATTAAAAACATTAAAAAAAATATTTATCCACACAAATCCAAAAGAAGAATAGGAGTTCCAGTGTCGTTTTAATTATGGAGTGTGTGTAAAAGAAAGTACATTTTATAAAGCACAAAAAATGGTTTATTTTGAATGAATAAGTTTTCTTTTATAAAGCGGCACAAACAGCAAAATAACAAAAAAGATTATGTTAGCAAATGAAGAAAAATCAAAACGCAAAACTAATGAAGTTGCCATACTCTGTAGTTTAGTACATAATTATAACAGTGACTGCGTTCATTCAAATATTACCAACAATATATTTTATAACGTTAACAAAAGTAGTTGATAGGAAAGTCATAGTCACGTTAGTGATACTAATTCGTTGGTATGTTACTAAAAAAAATGGTATATTTCATTTAATACGCAAAAAAAAGTGAATAATAATAATACGTTTTTCGAGAATGTCCTGGCAACATTATAACCCAATAACATGCTGTCATGTGTCATTTGTTTTGTTGTTGTGTTATTGTTATTGCAACTTGCAATCGATTGGAATATTGGAATGACATACTAATTTGCGGTAATGAGTAAGGAATGAAAGTAGTTTGAATGAAAAAATTAAAGAGTTTGTACCATGAATGTCACAATGTGTAATTGTGATTCAATTGCAATTTCTTTCAAGTCAAGTCTGTTTAAAAGACATGCATTGACATAAAAATCATAGTATAATAATGAACACGAGACTTGACTGCATTGTCAGTCTATGTACAATATGGCTGCGATATGGTTTTACGCTGCGGTGACTAAGCGTGTGAGTTATGTCTTAAGTAGGTATTGGATTAATACTTATTTTATTTTTATAATTTACAGTACTCATTATTGAATCGAATTACACATTGCTGAATATTAATATACCATTTTATTACTCGATTTTGTATTCTTTTTTAATATCACTTTAGTATCTATTTTACATGTATATGCATGGTTGTTTAGCCAAGTTTTTCAGTGAAATCCCATTTCGGAAAAATATGCTGTAATTACATTTAATTTCATAATTACTTAGATGTATATTTTTAAGAAATTTTTATTAAATAACGCAAACTAAATGTGACACTGAAACTGCATTGGTTTCTGCCAAACTTCTTTCAAAGTTTTGCATTATAAATTATAATCAATGTCCTGTTACAAAAATAATGATAAAATGAACAATGTGACATCTCTCGCTAAGCACATTTTCTGCACAAGAGCTCGTTCCTGTTTACGTATTATTTATATAGGATTTCCATTTATTATCAAGATCATGTTTAGAAACAATATCTTATCCTTATTATGTTTGCTCGATTTCTATTAATGAACACAAGACTCTGAAGAAGGAAATATAAATATAACCGCTGAAAGGTCGGTCCTGGTCGCCTTCTTTTCTCAGTTTTTACCTTGGAGACATCTTGGAAGGCTCATGTATCATCACAGAAATACACAGAAGTAACGTCGTCCTATTAATCTTTTCATAATTAATAGGACGGGGATTTGAATAAGAAAGCATTCAGATAATATTTTCAGCGCTCAATTATTACAGTGCATTATATATGAATAACAATCATGAATCTAAAACTACTATCTAAAATATTAGTAACATTATGCACTTTGTTTACTCCATTAGAGATATAACGTGAAGATACGTATGTCCTAATATATTTACATGAAAATTATCCTTTCTAATTAAAATAGTGAAGATAAAATAATTAAACTACTGACGAGATGTAGTTGCCAGATTTTCTTTCGAAGTTCATGTTGATTCATTGTATACTTACATAAGTTTAGCGCCAATAAAATTTTCGACAATATAATGATTAATATTATTTATATTGGCGTCCCTGTCCGGTCCCGATTTGCATTTCACTATTAGAGTATAACCTATAAAAATAAACATTATGTAAATAGAATGCTCACGATATTATTCTATCGATAACGATAACGTTATCGATATAATAACGATATTAATCAGCTGTTATTCATCCCTTCCTAGTCTCAAAAATCTTAATTTTACTTATATTATACAGTTTTATATCCTCAATATTACCATAACATTCAATAAACTAAAAAATCTTGGAATATATACCCTACATAATCGTAGGGTCTATAGAGTAGGGTCATAATCTAATAATCACATAAAAATCCGTAATAGAACTCGAGCCATAAACAGACCTTTTATAAATTAGAAGAGTATGTTTATGATATTTTCCAATTTTCATTTAACTGTAATTGTAATAAGTAGAGAGACTTCGCAATTATTTATCTATTTATTCATTATTCAAGGATTCAAGCTATTTCCTTACCAAATTTCATTGCAATCGGCTGAACGGTATGGCAGCCCATAAAATACGAACAAACAAATATTGATTTTTGTATATTAGATATGCACTCATACATGCCTATTTCATATTATGTGACACACGCCAATTGCCGAACCCGACCAAAGTCTACCGAGTTCAGCCGAGTTAGAATCGATACATTTTTGTTAAATCAGTTTCACTCCCTCATTTCAAAGTGCTGTACAGAAGTTTTACTTCGATATTTTGTAACTCGAGTCTTTCAAACGGGGATTTTCATTGTAATTTATTAAATAGTTTATTCTAAAACCCGAACAAATTAACAAAAAATCCAAAAACATTTGTTTTGGAAGTATATAAACCTAACCTAAATAAATAAACATTTTAACTTCAATGACACTAAACCTTCGATCACAAATAAAAAACTAGATACATAATCAACGCTCCAAAAAATGTCCGAACCAAATGTGCACTCAAATGAGTATTTGAGCGCACTTGTTTTAATGGTATTCGAAAACGCTAACAGCGAACACGTTAGTGCTCCTTCAAAAATTGCAAAAATCTAGAACGCTAAAAAAAGACGCGAGTTCTTATTTTCGGTTAATAAATAAATAATATTATTTACGTGTTCATTATTTCATTATAATAATAGTGTTACATAGCTCTTGTTTATTAAATTCGTAATCATATTTTTAAATATTGCCTGACAATATTTGTCTTATTCTTGTCACCTTCACATAACAAATCAAAATGACATACATAGCAAATCAAATAGATTATTTGAATTATATTTTATGCACGAGACGTAAAATTGCATTTTAAATATTTTATTTAACAAACTTCGTTTCAATGTCATGCAAGAATCGTTTACGAGCGTTTATAACCTTATGGTTTGACAGTAAGCTCTACTTTAGATTAACACAATATTGCCGATAATACTTTACGATATTAAAAATATATACGTCAATTCGGACAATAATTTGTTTAAATTTTATAGGAGATTGTGAATCTAGTTCTTTATTTGTGATCGAAGCAATAAACTGATGCTTGTTGTATAACAATATAGATAAAAAGGAAAAGATAAGAGAATTACCTTGTGAGAACTTGCTTTTAAGATGCTGCAGTGGCCCCAAACAGTAAAGTCGGCCGTTAACCATGACCGTGAGTCGCGAGCACAGCGCTTCACACTCCTCCATGCTGTGCGAAGTTAGCACTATACTGCGGCCCGACATAATCGCGTCGCTTATCGATGACCACACCAGTCGTTTCGAAGCTGGGTCCATTCCTAATTGAAAATAAACTGGTAAATTATAGTATATGAACTGAACGTCTAAGGTTCTACAGGTCTATTCTGACCCTTATAAAATGTAGGTATTTTACAGCACATTCTTAACTTCTTATGGAGCCGTTCATTTATTACGTAACACGATTTTTCTTACTCTTTAATTCCCTGACTCTCTTCTACCCCATTATAAGAAATATAATTGATACGACAGCTCTTCCACAGAACACCTTTTAAGCTTCAATAGCAGGTTTGCGTGAACTTTACAATGTTTTTTATAAGTTATAATAACTAACTTAATATGTTTTAAACACAATCATCTGTTAGTTACAGAACTATGAATCAAATGAGAATTTTAAGGAATATTTTGAAGAGTACCTATGTCAAAAGATATTAAATTAACTTTAGTATAAAGAAGATTTAACATATTTACATTTTCAATCAAATAACAAACAATATACGCACCTGTAGTTGGCTCGTCAAGAAAAACTAAAGGAGAGTCGCCTAGAAGAGCAACTGCTGTGCTTATTTTCCTCTTTGTACCACCACTGCATTCATGGACCTGGTAAATTATAATCAATGTACAACACCATATTATCTAAAATGCATGCTAATTCTAATTTTACCTGCATAGTCATTTTACCTTCTTATCATAATGCTTCATGAAACCAAGCATTGTGGCAAGCTGTAATGCTCTCGCAGCACCTACACGCGACGGTATTCCTCGTAAGAGACAATATATTCGAAGTGTCTCCCGTGCAGTCAAATTATCCAGCAAAGCATCAAATTGTGGACAGTAACCTAAAAGAATTTGTTACAAGAATAGAGCTTATCACGCTAAGCTAGTTGTAAATGGCATCACCACGGAAGCTGAGAATATATCAAACATTACTATAAAATAAAAAGAGGGAATTTTCTTAAATAGCCGCTAGTGCAGTTATAGTACATCAATAGGGCACGGGGTCCAACTTCAATTCAAGGTCAATTTAGGAAAAATGATATTAAAAAAAATTATATTGCAACTTGCAGCAATATTTATTAGTTATTTTTGCAGTAGAGTTGTTCGTTAATGAATATGAAGTGCTTACCTATATGACTGTGCACTTGATGTATGTGTGTTTTTATGGAGAGCCCATGTACGAACGCGTCCCCGCTAGAGATGCGCGCGTCGCCTGTCAGCATGCGAAACGTGCTGGTTTTGCCGGCGCCGTTGATACCCAGTAAGCCGAAGCACTCTCCTTTATGGACGGCTATACAACAATGGACAATTTGACTGTTTTACTAAATTATATTTTTAAGTAATTGGAAGATAGGTTTATTAATAACATAACATAACATAACTTCACGCTGTATCCCCAACGAGGTAGTCAGAGAGGACGGAGCGCCAGGAGTCGCGGTCCTTACACACCTCTTTCGCTTCCTCAAATCTCATCTCAGGTTTATTAATCATGTACACAAATTAATGTGAAATAGTATTAGAATTTATTGGAAAATATAATATGATTTATTAGCTACCAAATTTAAGTAGTGAGGATTACGAGTAACTCTGTTGCAGTCACTTCTGTCTTATAGTGCCGCAAATTTACATACAAGTACCCGGTCCCCTGGAGGTGGGACAAAGTTATGTGGATGAGTAGGTGGATTTAACTACCCAATGTCGTCGCGGTGGTCGTCCTTGGAGCGTTATCGAGGGGCTTTGGGATCTCCTACGGAACGCACCGAAGCCCCTCTCGTGCTGAACCTAAGCACTTTTCGGGCAGTGATAGGGTACACCCTCGCAGTACCACAGATCAGCGTGGACTTCACACATCATCTTCCTGGAGGGAGGCCGCATGGATGGAGCCCCCACTCAATCGGTTGTAACTCCGACGGCCCCTTGACGACCTATACAGCAGCGTGTACTCCATAGACAAATAGACTCTGTCTACCCTAGCAATTTGCTAATTAATTAATGTAAGAAAAAGAAATAAATCGCAACCGAAAACATCTTCAAAATTCCCGCGCTTGCCTTATTTTATAGTTCGCCCGCGAGAGATTTCCATCAAAGGCTGAATTGACACACATGCAAAGATTTTCTAACGTTGTGTTTCGTATAATTAAACGCGTGCATCTGTAGTGGTTTTGAATGTTTATTTTCCCAAAACACGAACACAAATTAAAAAAGATACGCAGTCTCTAGCCAATACCAGCATCGAAAAAAAAATCGTCAATAGTTTTAATTTTATTAGTTATTAATGTATGCGCCTTCATTACGCTGAAGTCTTATTGGTAAAAACTATAGACATATCACTTTAACAGGACTACGGACGATCAAAAATGATAAATGAAAAACAGAACTAATGGCGTTAGATTTAAGACTCAATTTAGCCTCCGACATAGACAGAGGTATAACGAGCCGAAAGGGATAGCTACAAGGGATGTCATTGTCCCTTTCTAACACTTGCCATATAATTGAAATATGATCTTTGGTAGTAATTATTTTACCGTTCCAAAGAAAATTTGAACTACGATAAGCTTATTATCATATTATTCGTAATAATTTCAATACGTATCTTTATTTTCAACTCATATACATACAAATTTATTAATCTATACATACATATATAAAACGAAGTCACTTCCCGCCGTCTGTCCCTCTGTACGCTTAGATCTTTTAAACTACGCAACGGATTTTAATGCAGTTTTCATTAATAGATACAGTGATTCAAGAGGAAGGTTTATACGTATAGGTAAATATTGTTTTGTGTTAATTTGTTGAAATATGACGATAATAGTTCAAGATGTCGGAAAAACTCAAGCCGACTGAGAGCTTTCATCGAAAATGCTGTCTTATTGCAAAACAATGTATGATGGAATTGTTCCTCTTTATTAGGACTACAAAAAAGTCAGCGATGGCATATGTCTATATTATACATATAGCCTTCTATAACCATTTTAATGTTTAAAAAAATTTATACAAAATATGTGGAGTTTGAAAGCAATTAGCTTTCAAACTCTACATAATTACTCCACATATCCAAGACGGATATGATATTTGTTCTTATCAAATTAAATACTTTAGTTACCTTAAGCATTTCATGTACATAATAATTGCCTTTTACACCTCACAATTTAAATTAATATCTTATGAAATATCGTAGAATTAAAACTATCGCCCAACAAAACTAAATAGCGCGTCGAAGGCCGCGCCTCGCCCTACCCTATAGCATTGTACGATTTGCAGCGATTACATGCGTTTATCGGAGCTCTCCAGCAAGGCAAATAAAAATAAAAACGTGCTTGTCAGCGCGACACTATACACCGCACTTATTAGTGCGACTTTCAGAACTTTATATAATTAAGAACATAACCTTTTTTTTTTTTTTCGAAGACACCTGTAGTATAGTCTAACCATAATAGTAATATTATTAATCACTCCACACTAACACCACATTAGTATCTACATTGCACCCGTGCAAAGCCGGGGCGGGTCGCTAGTCTATCTATATATATATAATGAAAGTTTTTTTTGACCGCGATAAACTTCAAAACTACTGGACCGATCGGCATGGGACCAAGACCATTCGACGCGGAATTAGTTGTAGATGGTTATAGGCTACTTATACTCCATAGACCCTTCACCATTTCTCAAACAAAAATGTACTATTACGTACAAAATTTTCACTTACGCCCAGCGAAGCGGGCGGTAAACGGCTCTATATGTTATCTATATAAATAAAAATGAATCGTCGAAATGTATGTACGTGCATAACTTTCGAACGACTGCACCAAATTGAATAATTTTTATTTTTTGTGTTCGTTATTGTCAAAACAAGGTTTGCATAAAAAAAATAAAAAAAATTTAAACCCTCATAATAATCTTTAATATATTGACAAAACATTAAAAAAAAATTATAATCTCATGATATGAAAAGTGAGTGATTGAGCCAGAAGACTGTGAGAGATCTTCAATATATTGGCAAAATATTGACAGATTTTTGGAATAACTTCTTATTTTAGAATTAATGATTGATTCCCCTTCGGGAAGGTTTCTGCATATGTGACGTCATCATTAAGCCAATATGGCGGATGTTTCATAATAGAAAATAACTTTTTCGGTCAACACAAACAATATGGGTATCAAATGAAATGGAATTAGTGGGGGAAGGTTTCTGCATATGTGACGTCATCATTAAGCCAATATGGCGGATGTTTCATAATAGAAAATAACTTTTTTGGTCAACACCAACAATATAGGTATCAAATGAAATGTATTACGCGGTGAAGGTTTGTGTATATGTGACGTCATCATACATCCAATATGGCGGATGTTCCACAATAGGAAATTACTTTTTGTTCAACAACGACAATATGGGTATCAAATGAAATGGAAAACGCAGGGGAAGGCTTGTGTATATGTGACGTCATCATAGATAAAATATGGCGGATGTTCAATAATAGTAACGAACTTTTTTATTTTTTACACCAACGTAAAAGTAACTTTTTTTAAGATCTAACAATATTGGTATCTCGGGTAATCTCAGTAACCTTAGTAAACCAGGAGAAGTTACGAAAAATTTTTCCACGGGACGAAGTAGCGGGTAGAGCTAGTATAATATAAAACAGAAAATTGTTGTTTGAAATTGTCTAAAATATAACTAGTAGGTAAGTAAAATTATTTATTGTACTTGATACATAATATTATTATGATAATTAATATAGATCCGGATCAACATTACACGCTCTTTCTCTGAGCGATGAACTATTCTGAAGAGCGGAATTGAATTAGTTCTCTTGATCACTATAGAGAATGACTCATTTAGCTCGGTTATTAAGAACGACTCCACTTTATAGTACTATACTACGTACCCGGCAAAATATTATATTACATAAAGTGCAATAACAAGTGGATTGGCAGTTTATTCCATGTTTTTAGAAGTTCTTTTGTGAAATAATAAAGTGAAATAATTTAACATGCTGTTTCTCCTGTCAGCGTTGCGGAACTGTGTTTACAAAAACTAAAAAACGAGGCTTTTTCTAAACTTTTATACGACGAAAAGAAACTAGTAATTGCTAATGGCCGATATCTATGAGATTTAGATTTCGCGATGACTAAAAGTTTACACAATTAATTGAATACATTAAGAAAAGTAACATTTAACTTCTTAAAAAAATATTCTAACTTCGTTGAATGAATAACACGAGCGAGCGATCTCTTTTTTTATAAGCGCTCTGTAAATCATTTCTAGTGACTTTTTCTTCCTTACTTAAAGAACATTTAACAAATAGCTATACAAAATAACAGATGACGCTCGTCGGCATTCAGACTTAAACGAAATTATGTTCAATAAAATTATTGAGTAAGATTGATATAGGTAATGACCTTAATGACTTTTCAAATTTGTTATATTATTAAATATTATTAGATAGTCTTTTTACAAAAATTATAACGAGCACTTTGCTACAGCTGAAAGATTTTTCATAGTAGTTCCGATGAATAAATAACATGACGTAAAATATAGTAACATTTACACATAAATTTTGAATGACGAATTCGGTGTTTTCTTTTTAGTCTACCCTGTTGAAATGGTCTGTGCACGTCACTGCTATACAGTACATATACTTACCAAACGAAAGTCGGTTTACAGCGAGGAACTTCTGGTAATATTTGGTGAGGTCTCGACACACGAGGCTATTGCGTGAGAGTTCCGTGCGAGTCAACAGTTGGACCGCAGCCCTCTCGGCCGACACATCGCTGTCTTCATCTGCGGGCACCACCGGTAGCGGTTCCCAAGTATTTGTATAAAACACCTGTAAATATAATGCGTGATAAGTGGTATGTAGCGAAGAAGATTTTGTCACAAATAAACATCGATGGGAGAAAATGTAAATTCTGTATGTGATCAAAAATGGCATGTACAATCACCTCACGCTTTTGGACATGGACTAAAATTACTTTAAATATATAAGGCATATTTCATTGAACGGATTTTGAAGGAGTGGCTTGACTGAGACCGATTTGAACGATAAAAAAGTGAAATAAAATCACCTCTATTTATATAATCACTAACATAGTATTTTATGAGTCAGTTTATGGAGACTTTAATGTTTGGTGACCTGAATCTCGATACCTAAAGAGACTGAGAGTTAGATACTTGGATATTGTAAGTTTCACATTAATTTTAATCACATAAATTACCGACGTGTGATATATTCTAACATTTTAGAAACAAGAATGAGGGTAGAATGGATTTTTTGCGTGTTGCGTGCGGGCTGCATAAAAGTCTAATTTATGTCTTGTAAGAGTTCAGTTATTGAGAATCCGTCGAATAGTCAAGTACATAATAGTTGTGATGAAGATTTGATAGTGTGTTCATAGTGATCAGTGCTTCTGTTACATTTCATATTTAACAATATTTTTGAAAACTTAAGTCTTTATCATAAAATCCTCGAATCGGAAAAACAAAACTTCAATAAACACTCACAATAATCCTTGCCATGAAAAAAATTCAATTGGATCTCTGAAGTTCTACAGAATTTGAAAATGATTTTTACTGCAATTGAAAGGTTATTATACAGTTCCAAACTCTTAAACTGGTTTTTTAATTGGTAATGTAGTTTTCTTGTAATATACAATTATGCACAATAACAAATGAGACTTCCTGCGCTGAAATATGACTCAACTGCAACTGCGAAAATCAACCTTAAATCTGACGCCATAGGGCGCGAGGATGAAGAAAAAATTCATTTGCGTTGGGATACATAGGCAGGCATTTAAAAGAGGAATATGACTTTTTAAAATTTAGATTGGTTGAATTCCCGGGTCCAGGTATGGAACTTTTTAAAAATCATTTTAGCCAAATAATGTATGAAAAATAAAAACGTGATTGAAAAAATTAATTTTACTATCAGCGAGGGTCCGTAATCCATACTAATATTATAAATGCGAAAGTCTCTCTGTCTGTCTGTCTGTTCGGTTTTCACGGCTAAACCGCCGGACTGATTTTGATAAAATTTGGCATGGAGATAGTTTGACACCAGGGGGTGAACATAGGCTACTTTATTTTTCAAAAATCTACGCCTAAAGGGGTGGAAAGGGGGATGAAACTTTGTACGGGAAATTTTTAACCGCTGAACGGATTAAGATGTAATTTGGTACAGAGATACACCTTTTCTATTAAAAAAAAAATAGTTTTCTTTTTTTATCAAAAATCTACCCCTAAAGAGGTAAAAAGGGGGATAAAACTTTGTATGGGAAATTTTTAACCGCTGAGCCGATTAAAATGTAATTTGGTACAGAGATATACCTTTTCCATTAAAAAAACATAGTTTTCTTTTTTATTAAAAATCTACCCCTAAAGGGGTGAAAAAGGGGATGAAACTTTTTAGAGGAACTTTATAATGCTAAACCCTAACAATATGGGTATCAAATGAAATAGAATACGCAGGGGAAGGTAGATACATATGTGACGTCACCATAAATCCAATATGGCGAATATTACTTTTTTGGACAAATCGATACGGGTATCAAATTCTAGGTTTCTCGGGGTGCTGATTACGAAAATTATGTTTATTTTCGAATCCAAGATGGCGATTATTATTTTTTTGGATAAATCGACATAGGTATCATATTCGAGGTTTCTCGGGGAGCTAATTATGAAAATGATGTTCATTTTCAAATCCAAGATGGCGAATATTACTTTTTTTTTGGATAAAACGATAAGGGTATCAAATTCTAGGTTTTTCGAGTGCTGATTACGAAAATGACTTCCATTTTCAAATCCAAGATGGCGAATATTACTTTTTTGGATAAATCGATATATGTGTCAAATTCTAAGTATCTCGGGGTGCCGATTACGAAAATGACGTTTATTTTGTAATCCAAGGTAGCGAATATTATTATTTTTTAAAAATATACATGGGTGTCATGTTCTAGCTTTCTCGGGGTACTGATTACGGAAATGACGTTCATTTTCAAATCCAAGATGGCGAATATTACTTTTTTTGGATAAATTGATATGGGTATCAAATTCTAGGTTTTTCGGGGTGCTGATTACGAAAATGACTTTAATTTTCAAATCCAAGATGGCGAATAATACTTTTTTGGATAAATCGATATGGCTGTCAAATTCTAAGTACCTCGGAGTGCTGATTACGAAAATGACGTTCATTTTGTAATACAAGATGGCGAATATTATTTTTTTTTTGATAGATCTATATGGGTGTCATGTTCTAGGTTTCTCGGAGTATTGTTCAATACCAACAATATGGGTGTCAAATGAAGTGGAATACGCAGAGGAAGGTTTTTGTATATGTGACGCTATCATAAATCCAATATGGCGGATTTTCCATAATAGGAAATAACTTTTTCGTTCAACACCAACAATATGGGTATCAAATGAAATGGAATACGCAGGGGAAGATTCCCGGACATGTGACGTCATCATAAGTCCAATATGGCGGATGTTCCATAATAAGAAATAAGTTTTTCGTTCGACACCAACAATATGGGTATCAAATGAAATACACAGGGGAACGTTTCTGGACATGTGACGTCATCATAAATCCAATATGGCGGATGTTCCATAATAGGAAATATTTTTTTTGTTCATTACCAACAATATGGGTATCAAATGAAATGGAATACGCAGGAGAAGGTTTTTGTATATGTGACGTCATCATAAATCCAATATGGCGGATGTTCCATAGAAGGAAATAACTTTTTCGTTCAAAACTAACAATATGGGTATCAAGTGAAATGGAATACGCAGGAGAAGGTTTTTGTATATGTGACGTCATCATAAATCCAATATAGCGGATGTTCCATAGAAGGAAATAACTTTTTCGTTCAAAACTAACAATATGGGTATCGAATGAAATGGAATACACAGGTTTTTGTTATATGTGACGTCATCATAAATCTAATATGGCAGATGTTCCATTATAATAACTTTTTTTTAACACAAACAATATGAGTACCTCGGGTAACCTCAGTAACCTAAAGAGGTCAAGGAACATTTTTCCACGCGGACGAAGTCGCGGGTACAGCTAGTAATAATATAAATGCGAATGAAGAGATGAATATCTTTGTTGATACAATAGAATGATATTGTATAGTTTATAGCTTTATGGGTAATTTACTTAATCGATTTTAATTCTTTTTAAATTAATGTACTAACCTTATTCAACAGCTCGTACTCCTTAACGAGTAAAATGGTGAATGCTACAACTCCCACAAGGGTCATCATAAACAAGTATCTACTGACGCCTGGCTCGCTCCATTTCAAAAACGGATTGTCTTCAACTAAAATTAATAATTTCATTTTAGAATATTATAAAAATACTCGTTTATGAGTTATATGGTAGCATACAGAAATGAAAGATTTATGATAATTTACAGTGAGTAAAATAAAATAATGGAGATTTTATTTTAAATTGAAAAAATGTGTATTGTTTCAATTAGCGTGAAAACGCTAGTCAATATAATGACGTCATTATTGTAGTGAAGAAACTCATTTCAAATTCAAATTCACTCACACATTTAGTACGATGTTTATTCGTAGAATTAATTGACTACACCTACAAGAATGACGTAATATTTGCAAAACATAACGTGTTTATTAATACGTAAGGGTTTTACGAAATGACTCTTATTGTAAAACAAAAGCAAAGTCAACGCAATCTATAGGCAAAGCGAGATAAGTAGCATGAATACATTCTTGTGGTAAAGGTAGTTTTAGAGGCATGTGTATTTGCTCTGTATCTTTGACGCATGCCTTGCAACTTGCGATTTATCATAAAATACGTTACGTTACATTGTCATATTGACGATGCGTTGTTACGATGACCTAACATGTGGTTGGGGCAGATTGATAAAATCTGCGTACAGAGCTATCCCGCGTACGTGAGCAAATACATGTCTCGAAAATCACTATAGCAGCCTAATATATAAAACATTTATTATAGGCAGTTGTTACGAGTAGTAATTTTTTAGTGCGATAGTGCAAATTAATGATGAAGTGGCATTCTGTTAGTCACTACTACACTTTACTGAAGCAGATAATACGTATCACACTGAAGCAAGACTCACTTACTACAACATACGGTGATTTTAAGATTGTTACAGATTGTATCTCGTGTACAATTCTCTATATTCACGAACCGTTGGCAGAGTCCGTCACATGCGAGTATGGAGAATGATGAAACGCTCATGTCTCTGAAGAATATGAATAAAGTAAAAGGTGTTATTTTTTGCATAGTGTTTAAGCGACATAGTAGACTACGATAGATTATATATTTGACAAATATCTCGCATAGTAAAATACTGACGATAAAAGGGGCGAATAGTTTCATTACATGTGCATCTCCACAACACAAATTAATTGTAGTCCACAGCAAGAAAAGCTGTTTCCTATTTTTAGAACATACTTGTATTGAATTACGAAATTTTAATTTTAATTATAGATTAAAAAAGTATTGCGAATTTATTTTTAAATGTTTAGCCTCACCTGAAACTTCTACTGATGCAATATATAGGTAACGGTGAGAATATCCAATCAAAAATATGAGCCCAATATGGACTGCCCACTTCAGGCAACCTTAGTACCTCTGTTATTAAAAATGGCATACAACCTATAAACAAATTGTAATTTTGAAATTAAAATGTACTCTATTTCATAACATTAAGGATTAAACTTAGTTCCATTTACCACAAAATATGTTGAGAAAGCACATTTTAGAGAATCCCGTCGCAGAAGCTTCAAAGTAAAACGATGCTAAATAATGCAATGGTATCGTTGCTAGTGAGAACACCATGAGGACTAACAACACCCTACCTGCAATCAAAAATCACTTTTTAAAGCTTTTTTTCAAAGTAAGACCACAGATTATTATAGGTTCATAATATACAAAGTTACAAACATACGCCCCAAGATTTTTTTATAACTATAACGATTTATAAAAAGATATCAATATAAAAAAACAAGACACACAACAATAAAAAGTGAGACGAAAGATCGACATATTTGCTATTAATTTTCTTATCAGGTTTCATCTATAGAGGCTTACCTAGTTCTTGGGGTGTAGATAGAGTATTCTCTTGAAAACACGCCAGAGTTAGTACTATGCACAAATACACTAGTAATAACCATATCCAATCCCAGATCAGAGCCACGCCCCACATTATCGCTGGTCGAACTCCAGATACTCGTTGAAGTAGCTTGGCGCCACTTATACGTTCCTAGTATCATAGTACATTTGTTAAAACATATTATATTCAGGAGCTTATGAAATACTCTAAAATATTACAATCTTACATTACAACTCTATATATAATACGTAATATGTGTGTTGGTTCTGGATATGATATGTACAGTGCCAATTAGCCTATAAGCAAAGTAAGCAATTGCTTAGAGCAGCACATCTCTTTCATCATATTTAAAAAGCACCGAGAAAAAAAAAATTGTTTCACATGACATTTGAAATTCCGCACGTAATTAAAAAGTATTTGCATAAGTTTAGCTTCTCTATGTTTGTGTACACAAAACACAAAAACTAGCCAATGGATTGACTTGAAGCTTCAATGGAAACGGAAAACTAAGCATTTTCGACACTTCTAATAATATTTGTTTATTTACACTTCTAATAATTAATATTAGACTGAGCCACAGCGAGGCGTGGCCGGTTCAGCTAGTAAATAATAGAAAAATGGAATGCTTTGGTTTTTATAAAAATATTGTAGCTATTCATTTCATTAGTACATATTCTAAGAAAATTTTGAAATGACCAATACTGGTTTACTAGTGGATGGGGGCTCATAGGGGTGGACCGCGTGGATAGCTTAGGCCTCAAGTAGTTTTAATTCAACCATTTACACTGCAAATCTATCTTCTACGATCTACATAAATAAAAATTAATGTTTCTTTGTATATTTGTCCTCTATGCGTTCCTAAACCATTCATTCGATAGTGATGAAATTTTGGAGAGTTGTTCTGCATACACCAGTTATGGTTTCTGAATTATTTACTTTAGTTAATTGAAGACCACGCGAACGAAGTCGTGGGCAACAGATTGTTTAATATATAAAATTTCGGTGTGCGTAATTGCTCTCCTCCTTTGATGAAATTTTTGTTGTTGTTATGGGGTCACCTGGATGGTTTCTAGCTATAGTTGGACACGGTAGGTTCCACGCGGACGAACGAAGTCGCGGGCATCAACTAGTTTCAAATAAAAATATTATTGTTAATGCTGCTTAAAAATTGAACTCATAAGCAATTAATAATGCTTGCAAGGAAAGAAATGGGATAACATTATTTTTAATCAAAAACCACACGGTACGACGCATACAGCACACCACGCACAATGTAACCACATTGTAATCAATAATTAATTAGCCTTTGTTAAACAAGATCAATTGTTAAATATGATTTAACTTTACTAACCTTGATCACAAATAATACTAGAAACGATGTAACAAAGGCCATACAGAATCCTATATTGAAGGCAAACTGAAATCCCATACTACTTCCTGAAGCCATTACCCTGACCTGCAAAATCAATTGCTGATTACCGTAAGATTCTTTATAATTATTTAAAATAATTATTTGTTTACCTATTTGTAAAATTTCAATTAACTCACCAAATTTTCTATAGAATAAGGAAGTGGGTGGTTAACGATTTTCAAGGAGCTACCAGGCGAAAGAGCGCGTAGTATAGCATTATTTGCAAGTGCAAGCGAGATGGCAGAATCGTGGTACCCATAATTACTGAACCAGGCAATAATGCGATTTGGGCTGAAAGACGCTCCCACGAGATTTTCATAGCGTATTCTTGACAAATCTGCTGCGCTCTGTGTGAGAGATTTACATAATCAATACTCTTTTGCTTGTGTTTAAAAAACAATAGTCGTGTCCGAATTTGACAATATAATTTAAATTCCGTTTTTAATATAATTTAAATTATAAATTAAATTCCGTATAATATTTTTAAATGGGTACATTTCTAAACTTAACTTCTGGAAATGGAAAAGCTACCTCTTTAGAGATAGCATCACAATATATATGAGTAAAACTTAGGATTTAGTTGTATTTTTCCTGTAAACTATAAGTAAAGCTTACTAATCCTGTCTAGAAGTGACAGACAAACTGATGGTCAGACAGAAGGACGGACCGCGGGGTTATTACTTAAAAATTTGCAGACAGCGCCAGCCACGCGATCACTGCGCGAGCGGTGATTAATTGTAATAAAAAATTAGTATCATGTTTGACGATTGCGTATTTATTATTCTATGACCATAAAATGCACTTTTCACGGTAGATTTAGCGCCACTATACAAATTACATTACACAAATTCTCGTTTCGACAGCAGATATCGCGTGATATTTGCTGTCGCATGCTGTCTGCAAGTTACGTAATAAGCGTGCCGATGGTGTCGATTTTTTGAGGTACGGAATTTTATACATACATGAAAACTATTTAATAAGATTAAAAAAAGCTTATTTATAATGATTAAGGGATATATTCGAAATACAAGATATGAGCATACCAGTTTCAAATAAAATTTTCCTAAATCCATCGTTCCAATGTCATTGAGTTCCATTCCGGGATATGTGGATGACTTAAAGTAATCTTTATAAGCATTCATGACTTTGTACTCTAGGCTATCATCAGTTAAATTTCTAGACTGAGATAAAAGTGTTTCTGTGTGCCTGAATCTACTATCTAGACTGAGAGCTAATGATGGTAATTGAGACATGAACTTCCAAGATCTTGCTATAATGACAGATATTGTTATATTTATTATAGGTGACACAAACTGTATGAGAGCTATAAATTTGTTCCGCATGGAATTGTACGCGAGTTTTAGGAACATAGCTTTTATGTGGTTTTTCAGTAGTTTCAGTCCTCTCACTTTTTGTATAGGATCTACATCCACTGAAAGAAATAAGAATTATTAGAATTTCTCTCTTGTTGTAAACGACAAAAGGTAGAAGTTTAATTGCATTTACCTGCATGTTCTATATTATCATTGAGCGGAACGACAGCAACGTCATTATATGAGTTGACATAATTATTTAATTTAGCTGAAGAACTATCAGAATTGCTTTCTGCCCCAGCCCTAGAAAACCAACAACGATTAAAATCGGGTGCTAGCACTGAATTTAATATAATCAAAAATTACATTGGATATAAATCTCATGAAAAATACTTGATATCACACTTACTTCATGAACACTTCTTCCAGGCTGGTAACAGATAATCCATAACTGGATATACGTAACGAATCTTTCTTTTCTTCAAATTGTTTAAGCATTTCTGGAAACTTACTAATGTGCTCATTAGGCAGGATGAATGTTAGCTCAGAACCTGGAATTATTTTAAATTTCCATTCCATTGTACTATGTATACACTGTAATATATATAATAATATATATAATAATATAATGCATTATTTTCAAGTAATGAATAATGCATTACTGAATACTCTGTTACCCTGCTATCGTTATAAACTGTTGTCGAGTCGTGTACTGTCGCCTCATTATAAACTGTTGTCGAGCAGCGCGCTATTGCGCTTTGTTACTTGTCAGTTGTCAGTAATGTTGCAGAAGAGCGAGTACGTAATAGCACAGTACAAGTAAGCATACAGTATGCTATCTTCATACAAACGCTCCCAAACAACGCGCTCGAAATCTCGACATATCTCGACATACGACAGTCGCGAGCGCGCCGCGGTTGTCGTCGGACGGTATGAGACGCTCCTGCGCATTTATTGACTGAATATTATGTCAATCAAGTTTACGAGCACAATGTTCAGTGTATGGATGTTTGAATACATCTATATCGAAACCAGAAATATTTCTCTGTTGCTAATTTGTAGGAAATATATTATCATAATGATCTAGTTAATTTATTGCTGATTTTTAATTATACTGCACATAAAAAAGCATTTTTTTTGTCCATTTCCACCATACTAACTCACAAACTTTTGAAACTAGATATAAAATACTAGTAAAATTATATAAATAAAAACGTATTAAATTTGCAATAATATAAAATGAAAAGATAATATGACAATTTAATATAGTACCTATTATCAAATAAGTAACCCAAGAAAAACATTCAGTCCAAGTCGGTAGCCCTATTGCGCGTTTACGTACCAAACGACCGTAGGTAATTATCTCTAGGACACTGCCGAGATAGCATACTGTATGCTTACTTGTACTGTGGTAATAGATAGTCGGCAATAGGTGTGTGTAAAAGATAGCGCTACGCACGTGCCACCTCTTGATTCATAAATTACTTGCTAATTTTAGGGTTTTAATATTTCATTGAACGAAATAAAGTTCCCTTTTATATAAATATCTTGCCGTCTTGTAGATTATTTTACGATCACAAATGACATATTTTAATTTACGATTTCATGCAGTCTATTTTTGAAGTAAAGTTCATTTTAATTTTTTAATGCGACAGCCAGTAAAAAAATATATAACAATAATTCATTCATTATCGTTTTGACAAAATAACGGCAATATAACAGGATAACAGACAACAGTTTTCAGGTTGCATTTGTAAACCCAGATGGCTTCGAATTGTCTCTTCACGACTACACGACGAGGTCAAGGTTTAAAACTTGAAGACGATTTTCATTTCGAAAAATTTGCATAACTTTAGTCCTAATGTAATATACCTACTAACGATTTCAAATTAACTTGCAGAAGTAACAAGCAATAAAGTAATAAAACAGAAAAAATAATAAAAATCAACAGTACGTTGATTTAATGCAAATATCTTACCTATATTAGTATTCTCTTTAAGATCAGGTACGTAATTTTGGAAAAATTTGGTGATTTCTTCTACATTACAGTTATCAGCTTTTACTATAGATAACTTGTAACCAATGCCATAGTGTTTCTTGAGGAAGTACGGAGTGCCAACACATTGCAGTTTTCCGCCAGACATTATTGCAATTCGATCGCCTAATACATCCGCTTCGTCCATGAAGTGTGTGGTCAAGATCATGGTGCGACCTGTAATTACAACTTTATTATCAACTTTCGCAGACAAGCGATGATGATGCATGATTCCACAAAATCCCTACTATAATTCCTAACACTATTTATCTCTGTGTTTCACCAAACGTTAGTGGTCCACTACAAATATTATTACAAAAATTGTTATAGGGTTCCTTTTATTTTAGGAAGGACATAGGTAAGGAGTATCGGCTACGCTATCACGTAAAAATTTGCGGATAGCGATAACCATGCTTCAGTCATACGATGGATGTCTAAAATTTGAATTGTAGTGACATGCTACTTAACCTTTTTTATACTTTAATTTAAAATCAAATGTCAGAATATGTTATTTGTTTAATGGATGCTTGATGGTTACTGACTTTATATTGAATGACAGCTGTATAAGTAAAAATTTCTATTCGCTTTACAACAAATAAAAAACTTTAGATTTAGAGTTCATAAATACATATAAGTCATAATCTATTACATCCAACTAAAATCAATTGCCACATGTATGACAGAGCATCACTTGAGAACGGCTAGATCGTTTTGGCTGGTTTATTTTTTGAAGTGTTGTGTCAACACTGATGCTTCTACAGAGGCGGGACTAGAGATTTCTGATATCACGTGAGATTATTGCTCATTTTGATGGTAAGTATCGCGTGAGAGTCAACTATCAGATACTAGCTGTATTCACTATGATAATATGGTCAATATTATTTCTATTGTACGGTAAAACGCAGTGAGTGGACGCGGTGTAACCTTTCTTCTCCCTCTGCAGAAGGTCCCAGAGAGCCCTCCGGGCGGCCGGGTCCAAGCCCGAAGTGGGCTCGTCCAAGAGTACGACGCGCGATGCGCCGCACATGGCCGTGCCCACTGACAGTCGCCGCTTCTGCCCGCCCGACAGCTTCGACGACAACACGTCCCGCTGCCCCATACAAAATATCGTCTTGTAATATATTAATTTAGGCATCTAAGTTGTTCCAGATATGGCATTTTAAGAGGTCCATAGCTCGACGCCCGAAATTATAAACGAAAAATTAAATAGTATGTGTATTAATTCAATTCACATTTTATTATTATATTTTTAAGGAAGTATGTAAGAACCATGTAAAGACCGCGATGCTTGGCGTTCCATTGTTTGTCTACCCTATTAGGGATACAGTTTGATTTAGGGATAAGTTTTGACAAGATATGTTACCTATGTTATTATGTTACATGTTTTATTTTTAAACTACTATGGAACCCTAAGTTAGTCAATGCGAGTCTGATACGCTTTTAGTCGTTTTTTTAAATACACACATACATATCTTCACACTGTATCCTTAACGGAGTAGTCAGAGATGTCAAAAACACTCGCATACCTAGGCGAAAATATGTGAGGAGAATGATCAGATTTGAGGAAGCGAAAGAAGTACGTAAGGACCGTGAAGCTTGGCGCTCCGTCCTCTCTGACTATCTCGACTTTTTTATATTACCGTTAATACAGTAAGAGCAAAAAAATCGACCATCCTTTAATGGACTATTATTAACTTTTAATTAAATTTGTATTTTAAACTTTACAACAAAACAAAAACAAAATATATCTAAGTAGTAAAGGAGCTACCGTGGAGCTACATAACAAACACTAACAAATGTAAAATGATTCGCGTTTTTCTTTTTCGCGTTTAGAATATTAGTCTTGCGCGCTTGAGCGCGCATATGTATGTGTGTGTCTTTGAGTCAAATGATTGTCGTGATTGAAAATGTATCGACATTCACTTACCTTTTCTTCTAATTCGAGTAATTTAACGAAATGATTCACTTCTTCCTCGATTTTTGAACTGTGAACACCTTTTAATCTTGAATAAAAAATAATATGTTCAGCAACAGTCAAATCAGGAAACAGTACATTGTGTTGTGGGCATATACCGAGAGACTTTCGGCCAAGTTCAGTCTCCCTTACAATATCGTACCCGTTTATTATTGCCGATCCCGACGTTGGTGGTACAGTACCTAAGGTTTTAAAAAAATTAATTAATCGAAGATAAAAGCATCAAAAGGGGTTCGAAGATTTTTATTCGAAGTCTGGCATTCTATACGGCCACCATATTCTTCTTTTTTTAAATTACGGCGTACGATAAAACCTATATTAATCAATAGGGGACACTTGACGACGAAAAAGTACTAGGTTCGTATATCCTAAAGTGTCACGTTACAGATTATCCGCAAGAAAAGTTCGATGTACGAAATCTTTAAACTGAAAATATTATCCATTAAATGTTTTTACGCATTATATTGTATTCCATTATGAATTCCTAGATAGATAAAACTTTTTCCATAAGTATTATTATATTTTAAGGGGTATTAGCGGGCACATATTTTTTTTACCCCATTGTCATGTCGTTGAGTGTCACGCTGAAGAGATAATGGGCAATATCTACATATGAAGAATCTGACAAGTATTGGCGATTTATATTCATTTGGGCTGGCAGTACATTATAATGTACTTTTAAGAACCAAAAATAATTAATTCAATTTAATTTATCCTGCCATTTTTTTATGGTAATTGAAATTCTCCCACATCGATGTTTTCCTGAAAATAACGCTGTAAAATGACATTTTACGGCGTAGCAACCTCCGTAATTTTTTGTTTGTATAAGTGTCCTCAATCGTTATTATATGTAGGTTATGTCATGCGCCGCTATTTTCAAAAAAAAATAAAATGGCGGCTGATAAGTAATATGCCAAAATCTTCAAACCCCTTTAGGTACATACACATTGTCATGGTGGTCTAGAGAGAACGAAAAATATAGAATGTGTCAGCTGGTTATTTTCCCCCGCAAGTCGTAAAAGGCGACAAAGCTATAGGGCTAATTACAAAAATTACAGTTTCGCTTGTTGTCGGTAAACCCAGTCATTTTTTTATTTATTTATTTAACAATTTATTACACTCAACAACATATGAAAAGAAAGATATATACAGAAAAAAGAGCAAAAGTTACACCTTATTTCTATAAGCAATTTCTCTCAGCGGACCCAGGCACATTACAAGAAGCGGACGCAACTAAATCACGCCTTGACGTCCCGACGTCAAGGTGTGATTTAGTTGTCTCATGATATGTTTTCACCCTTAACGGGAAATGGCGTGAAGTTATGTAAATAAATTAATTACACAGACATCAACAAAATATCGACGTGAATTATTCATTATTATTGCTGTTCGAAATCTAAATTATCCCATAATTTATTTAACAACTCTAGCTGCGTCACTTGGTTGTGCGTCACTTGCGTCACCATTAATGATAAAAAACATAGCTCTTTATTTCATTAACTTGGAACTTTAATATTTGGAAAGCACTCGATAAACAAATAAAATTTAAATAAGTAATAACTATAATTAAAGTCGACATCGATCGATTTAAATTCTATACAATTGATTCTCCCCTGGTGAAATTGTTTAGGGTTCCGTATCAAAATGGTAAGAAATGAACGGTTATGATGCGACATTGTTCGTCTGTCTGTCTGTTTGTGAAAGCTGTTTATTTGAGCACCCACTATAACTACCTTAATTGCAAATGAAAAAATTTTAAAAATATTCTTATTTTTATTCTAAAAGCGGGCGGAGGGCGGGGGATTGGGAAAGTAGGATTATTAAGTCATGTTGTTTATCACATGAAAGGGCTTCATTTACACATTATACAATCTATTTTCTTTTATTTTTATTTTTTTCCTGTAGTTCCTGTAGTTATGAAAATATTTGTAAAACGAAAAATATGAAATAATTACTTCGTCTGTTCGTACTCTTTCGAATTCAGCGATGCTTGAATATCCTCCCTATCTAACTCTACCCTATACGTTTCCTTCAATGGTACGAAATTTTCAGTGCGCGTAGACGTTTCGCACTTGGCCGGTTTTTCAATGTTTTCTATGGTCCAATAATCAAACACAGCGTGTATTATTCAAGCCAGGAGAATAAATACCGTTTAGGTTCATGTAAATTAGTACTTATCCTCGCTTCAAGTTCTAATAATTCTTTCGAATGCCAGTGGCAGGACTCACGCCAGAAAATAAGTAATTTTATCAGAATTTTTTGCTGTGGACAGAAAAGGAAAAAAAAAGAAAAAAAAGAATAACTGATTAATTTTCATGCCAATAGCAAAATTTCTGTTTGATAGTCACCTGTTAACATAGATATCGTGGTCGTTTTTCCAGCACCGTTATGGCCCAGTAATACTGTTATTTCGTTTTCGTACATTCTGAGATTCAAATTGTCTACCGCTTTCTTGCGACCTTTATATATTTTTGAAAGGTTCTGTAATAAACATTAGTACGTGGTATAAGTAACAAGATGGTGTTTATCATGAAAAAGGACTTATGAATATTCCTGGTTTCGGCTTGTTATGTCAGATTTAACAATATTTTATACAAAGTACAATACACAAGAAATATTGGATTATGAACAGAAATGACATAACAAATACAACTTAAACACTAAACTTGTTTGCAGGGTTTGCAACAGTAGGTAGGTGTTCATAACTTTAGCCAATTTAGAAATGTTGATTAACGAAAAGTACTTGCTGGCGGGCTGGCTGTGAATCGAACCCTGAACCCTCTGCTTAGAAAGTAGACGTACTAACCTCACAATGTGAGAAAGCAGTGTGTCTTAGCTTTAGTGATAAAATTTTAAAATAATGTTAAAATCAAAGAAAAGGAAAAATAAACTTCACACCAATTTGTCTGTCAATTTGATTGTAAAAAGATGATAAAAGATATATATCGGATCAGCTTAATACATTTCTAATTTCTACTGTGTGCTGTAAATGAACATACAAAATATAACTCGGAATTTATTTTATTTTGTTACTATTTCGAAGGCATCCACATTGAATATAATATACTCCATCGCCACTAGATCATCACGATTCTAGTAAAATTTCATTTTCTCAATTAGGATATTTAGCTTGTACATAACATGCGTGACTGTTTGTGGATATGTTTCACATGTGTCCTCCATAGACATCCAGTAAAGCATAGTGGTATTAAACTTCTTCGGGCTTCGTCGTAATTGGGTAACAAGCTAGCGAATTAGATCACATACAATGCGGACAATACAATGTATGTTTACAAAAATTATGGCTTACTTGTATATTGACACCCATTGCCACTCCTTGTGGTTCTTCATCATGAACGACCTTGAGTAAGGCATCGTTGTATTCGGAATCAATGCCGTCCTTTTTAGTTATCGCTGCGATAAAACGATTAAATAATAATTACATAACTTAAACATAATTTATAATATTACGTTAAACAGGTTTTTAATTTCTTTTGTATTTTCATTCCGACGATAATAATTTTATTGGTAACTTTTTTTGATAAGCATGTAAGGAAATAAATGTTTACTTAAGCTATTATATATATACATATATATAGAAGATTATATATGTATAGAATACTGTAACTACAGATGTATTCATTTATTTTAAAAATGGCGTCATAGTACCGCATTTTAAACATGTTTTTACTTAACTCTGGGACGTTAATAATGATGGATCTATACTATGAGATCCTAAAACTGTTTTAAAGGTACAATTCAAAAAAAAAAAAAAATAGTAACAGAATTAATCAGAACGACAGTATATACCCTGATCAAAATACCTATTTTTATAAGTAGGTAGAGAGTTAAAAGGTATAAGCACAGATTAATTAATTACTAAAGGAGTCAATTGAGGAAGCGTGCTCGTCGCGACCCCTGACAGCCCTTTTCAGGGCTGCAATTCCTCTCCTGGGAACACCATGCGGGACAACGACAACGATAATGATAGTGCGTCCTTCGAAGGCGACGTACACCGGTTTGGTTTGTCCGCGCTCGTGTGAGTAGAGTGCAGTTCGACGTTGGGGATCGCCGCCCAACACGCTGTGCACCTCGTGGCGCGAAGTGGAGGGAGGAGTGCAGAATAGCTGCA
This sequence comes from Zeuzera pyrina, assembly GCA_907165235.1. Taxonomy (NCBI): domain Eukaryota; kingdom Metazoa; phylum Arthropoda; class Insecta; order Lepidoptera; family Cossidae; genus Zeuzera; species Zeuzera pyrina. Next base: position 13,693,821 of record OU015626.1, read on the forward strand.
CTCTTCCGGAATGAGAGAAGTGGGATTGAAGAGAAGATGAATGAAGTGATAGATATTATGGAAGAAAGAAAATTGGATGCGTTATATTTGAGTGAAACCAAGCGAAAGGGCAGTGAACTTGCCGACTTGCCTGGAGGGGATGCTCCACACATGCTGATTCCAGGCAAGTCAGCAAGTTCACTGTCCTTTCGCATTGTGGTTAGGGGTATCACAAGAAGAAAGGGGATGCCAAGAGATAGGCGTCTTACTGTCCTTTCGTTTGGTTAATTGAGTAACTGAGTATAAATGTGTAAACCCGAGACTGCTCTGGGTGCGTCTCAAGACAAGGTTGACGAGAATTTTTGTTTTGGTGGTGTATGCCTCAGTGTCCTTTGTCGGTTTGGGCGAGCTAGAGCAGTTTTGGGAGAATGTTAGAGATGTTCTAGAGACGGGTGAAGAGAAGAGAATGAGATAATTATAGTGTGTGGAGACACGAATAGATGTGTCGGGACAGCTCGACCAAGATACGAGTCTGGAGATAAGAGAGTGAATAATGCTGGTAGGATTGTGTTAGGAGTGTGTATGGAAAAGGATCTTTTTGTTGCTAATACCTTATTTAAGCACAAAAGTATTCATCAGTACACGTGAGAAAGAAAGAACGAAAGGAGTATGATTGATTTATTCCTGGTGGACAGCCAGCTCAAAAAGCAGGACATGGGCATGTGAGCATACAGGGGAGCCAATCTGGGAACGGACCACTTTTTAATAGTAACTAGAATAAGGGGTCTGTTTGCAGCGTGCCGATGTCGCGTAGCGTTCAAACTTGCAGCGATCTGTCGCATCAAGAGCTGGTAACTGCAAGATGCGATCATCAGGAATGAATATGAAAGAGTAGTATCCGATAGTTTGGCGATAGGTTATGGAGGAAATTACAGTCCTCTGACTGAATATGCCGTGGAGGGCCCCTTATTGCAGGCTGTGATGTCATTATATCAGGGCCACAGAGCCTGTGTAGAGATAGATGGTGACTTGTCGGCCTGGGTCGAAGTCTATTAAGGCGTCAGACAGGGCTGCGTGATGTCTGCTTGGCTATTCGTGCTGTATTTGGACAGTTGCCTTCAGACATTGAAAGGTAGTATGAGTGGTAAGATATGTGGTGGTACAGTAGTAAACTGCCTTATGTACGCTGACGATGCAGCACCATCAGAAACAGTTGCAGACACGTAGTTACGTGCATGAAACAAAACTGTGAAGTGAAAGAATTGAATATGAATGTGAACTAGACAGAAAAGATCTAGATATTACTTCGGTAAACAGGATCCTAACAGATGTATCGAAATGGTTCGCTGCCAATAATTTACTACTGAATGCACAAAACCAAATGTATTAAATTTTCCCTTTCTAATGTACCCAGAATCCATGAAAAAATAGAACTGGGTGAGAAACAATTAGAATTAGTTAAATCAGCCAGTTTTGTTGGTTTAACAGTAGATAACAAGTTACAGTGGGAGGATCATATCGGGGCATGGGCCAGTAAGCTCAGTTCCGCGGTATATGCAATTAGACGCATTAGGCAAATGACGGATGTGGATACGGCAAGGCTGGTGTACTTTGGATATCTTCAGTCTAATGTCCTACAGCCTTCTGCTGTGGGTATCAGCGACGCGTATTAACTCCATTTTGATTTTACTAAAAAGATCAAACCGTGCCATCTACAGTATCAATGCACGAGAATCACTTAAAGATCGTTTTAAAGACATTGATGTCCTTACCTTGCCGTCCTTATACATCTTCGAAATTATTATGTACACGAGGAAAAATATAGATCTCTTTAAAAAGAAAGGCGATATTAATGATATGGAAACCCGAGGTCATGATAAATTGGTTATTCCAAAATTTAAATTACATAAGTTAAATGTTTCATTTTTGGGTAACTGCATTCGCTTTTATAATAAAGTTCCTCAAGAAGTCATATTTGACAGAAAACATATTTAGATTAGTTATAAAACGTACATTGATTAGACAATCATACTATAAAATAAACGATTTTGTTGAAGATAAAACAATAGTCTGGAAATGATCTTCTGTGCACATGCATTTACTGGCTCTCTGAATATTGTATTTTAATGAACCTTTTGAAAATGGTGTTGAAAAAATTATACCTGGCTGAGTTACTTGTCGGTTCCTCTCAGTTTCCAGGTTTTCTTTTCTCTTCTCTTTGAACCGAACTAAAGTTAGATTTGATATTCAAAAATACCTTGTAATTGAGTTTATTTGAATAAATTGATTTGACTTTGAACAAAACTAACGTTCTGGTGTTTGAAAGGGAAGATGTACAGACAAAGTGTGAAATATAGGTAAATGCAAAATGTCTAGAACAAGTGAATGAGATTGTATATCTGGGGAGTGCGTTTTCTAGGTATGGAAGATGTGAATTAGATGTGGAGAGACGGGTAGCAGTGACAATAAAGTGAATAGTGCTCTGTCCGGATTAGTTGAGAGTGTGAATATATCAAACTCAGCCAAAATGGTCATACACAATGCGGTGTTAGTTGCAACTTCATTGTACGGTAGTGAGGCCTGGATATGCCCGAAATCGAGTGAAAGTAAGATAAATGCAGTAGAAATACGATCGCTTAGAAATATCTGCTGTGTCACCCTTGCGGACAAAATAAGCAATGAAGAGATGCAGTATGATAGGATTGCACGACAGTGTTATTGTAAAAATGAAGAAAGGAATGCTTAGATGAGTGAATGAATGAGTGATGAAAGACTGACGAAGAAAATCTATAGAGCGAAAGTGAGTGGTAAAAGACGCCAAGGAAAACCAAGGCTGACTCATGAAGATCAAATAGACAGAGTGTTAGCCGACAGAAATGTCGAAAGCACTCGCATACCTAGGTGAAAATATGTGAGGATAATGATGAGATTTGAGGAAGCAAAAGAAGTATGTAAGGACCGCGACGCTTGGCGCTCCGTCCTCGCTGACTAACTCGTTGGGGATACGGCGTGAAGATATGTATGTATGTATAAGTACGTAATTTTTATAAGGTGTCTTATTTATTTTGCTAATTATTATTAATCCCATTTACGTACGACATTATTTTGTGGACATTCAGGCATAGTGTGTTATTTAATCACACAAGACAGGCTACGTCACGTAGGTATTACATTTATTTGTATGGTAGTCTATTGGAACAAAAATGCGTTTTATCGCGCACAGCATAAGATTTACTTTCATTTGTATCAACGTGTTACAATGGTTAAAAAAATTGGATTCAATTGAATAACTCTGAACAGTATCTGATTTCTGATTAACTATTATATGTTTACACACTGTGTATTGTAAAAATTAAAGCAGTGTTTTATGAGAGTTGAACAGGTTATTTGAAATTTTATTAAACATAATGTCATCTGACAAAAATTGAGTTGAGACAACTTCACATAGAATGCCAAGGGCGTAACAATATTTTCAAATTTGGGACAAAAAGTGACTACTGCCAATTAATGGTAATCTTTTGTCTAAACACGTCTTCATGAATCAATGTAATCGTTTAACTAAACTATTGATTGATTATGAATGATTGTGACTCGTGCTCTAAGTCCAATGTCATATGAATTATTATCAACGTTTATCAGTAGTTAATTTGGAACAGCTGCTAGTTCCCATATACTTTAATAATGGTTTTATTGATGAGACAGGCGATTCCACAATCAAATTCTTGAATGCTTATGACTATCGTAAATCTACTACACAATTAGGTACTACATTTCCTTAAGAGATACATTCTCAGAAAAAGCAAGCGCAATACCAATTCGTCCATTTTATATGAGAAACACTTTTATAGAGGGCTGCATGCGGCCTAGAAGATGTAATAGATTTTAAAGTGATTTTGTTGTATGTTAGTCGTGTTTTAGAAGACTGAAATGAAGCAGAACAAATATTGTAGCCCAGACTATATTTAGTAAACAATCATACAACACTGATCGTAAAATATTAGAGAACACTGGTGGCCACATAGGTTACAATACAATATTTTTGTTCAATATAATTTTCCTATAAACATCACTGCAGCCCAAAAGCTAATTTTAAAACATGCTTTGCCCTTGAATTTTTGGGTGATATGATTGAAAGACGTTGTTTTAAGAGTAATGATAAAATTAGTTGTTAATGACCTTGTCATCAACGTACATATATGACTCAATATCATTACCATAATTAAAACAACTTATCTGTAGCCGGAAAGATGAATACGATGCATAAATTGTATAATATATAAATAATATTATTACATAATGACTAATTTACACAAAGATGGTAAATGGATGAATAGAATAGACATATACCTGCAATTTTAGTCTTGTTTGGCCACCAAAAGTTCTTAGTGAACGGAAAATACCACGGCAATGGTACGCCATACAGGCCCGGTCTGGTTTTTTCAACATACATAGCAATCAATATGTAAAGTATGGAGTCTAAAATCAACATTAGCACAACATGTCCAGGCTGGAATTGATCGTGATAAGAAATCGGTGTAAAAAAGTCGCCCCATTGTAATCCTGTATACAAAAGTGGAAGCAAAATAAAATTTCATCAAACATGTACGAACAGATATTGACCTAATAAAATGTTATATATAGACGGCAGGCGTAGCGCACATTAAAGGGAAATTTCAAGGTCGATCTATTGTCATATATTACAATTATACGACAAAAACATAATTATTACTTTTTGTTTAGATTGATGTAATATCTAAATAAAATAAAACTTCTTCAAAAGCAAAATGTAACTATATAACGTGTGTATTACGTAGACGAATTAAAGTTTACATTATTACAACGACCTATTCTTTGAATAGGACTAATTTCCGACAGATGTTGATAAGATATAAAGACTCGAGAGCAAGTGACTGTTAAAAATCATATTCAGATTGTCGTTAATTATGCTTAATTTAGTGATACTTAGAATTCATAAGATAATACATAATTTTTGTAGGTATGAAAAATTTTAAATGTGAATTTTGAATTAATTTTTATTATATTAATAATCGCAATCTTTTTAAAACAGTATGATATAAAAAGGGCATAAACATAAATCTGTACATTAAAAAAATGTTCATTACCCCTGGAAGTGCCTTCGCACATAATCATCATTTGAAACGCATATCCCATTGCCGTATTTGATATAAGGCTCAGTAGTAATTTAGTCGATAGGCTGATGTCTTCATACAATACTTGCGTAAGCATAAACACAGAGTATGTCGCGAACCACGCGAGACCCATAAATGAGGCAGCCGTGTTCGCTGTAATTAGGATAGATAGATGTAAATTTAACTTTTCTGTGTACGAACGATGATCAGATGTGGTTGAATATGAAGATCTTGAAAATGATTTTCTAAGAAGCGTAAACATTATAGGCCTACGTAGATATTACTTTTTGTCAATTGATTGCGTAATACACATTTGTAATGTACTAGCATCACGTATAGCAATTGTCGTTAATTATACTTAATTATTATTCAACAACATTGTAATTTGATATATTTTACATTTATACGGGAATGCTGTTGTTTTTTGTTATAATCAGAAACAGCGATAGAATTAACAGTCCAAACAATTAGACGGACATTTTACATTCTAGGGAATTAGAGATAACGTTTTAATAAAATAAAAATTATAATTACGTATATGAAAAACATAAATATGAATAATTGACTAATCCTCAACCTTTACTTACCTCTAGAGAAAAATACACTGACCATGAACGAAAAGGCCAATGATGCTATCACAAACAGTACCATGAAAAACATTAGTACTGACCATGGTGTGAATGTCAGCACAGAATATTTATCGCCAGCATTTGTAGAGTTAAATGGTATCTAAAAATTAGAATAATAAGGGGAATGATATTGAAGAGTTATAAATATTTGAATAAATAAACATGCACCTGTACCATCAACACACAAGATAATTAAAGTAGTTAAAGTAGTAGTTGATTAAAATAAAAAAAGGGGATTACATTATGGTTCACAAATGAATAGTTTAGAAAAATGGTTATTTCTAACCAGACGACAACGATAATTTTACAAGAATTAAATTTTTGTTACTCTAATTTATCGAAATATTTAAAACTATTGCAGTAGTATTTTTAGAAATATATAATGATGTATTGCAGTCACTTCTTGCTTGTGTTTATGCTTTATACTGATCAACTGCTTTTAATTCTGACTGTACACTATTCATTCTGAACCACAGACATCCTACCTAGCATACGAGAAAGTGGAAAGAGGAAATGGAAAGGCAGCGTTGTCTGCCAATCATGTGCGAAAATGCACTTACAATTTAAACCCAAACCGCACTCGTTTAATAGTAACCAGGAATTAGATACGTGACCCGTGGCAAGAATGCCAAATTGGACTGTAAAGTGGTGTGGTAGTGACAGTCGCAAAAATACTTTCAAAAAGGACAATATCACGTTTCATCAGTGAGCACAAAATTAATAATAGAAAATAACAGCAGTGAGCAGAGCTCTAGTGATTCTGATTGCTGATAAGCTTCGAGTCAGCGCTTGTCTTTGTCTAGCATGTTATAATTACATGTTGCGTCTTACTCTTGCAAGACGGCACGTGTACGTAGAGATGTGAAAAAACGTAAAGATATGTCAATACTCTTTCAATTAATTTTGGAAGTTTATAATGACCATCATTCTTTGAAATTGTTATTATCTTGTTTCTTTCCTACTATTATAAGCATTTAATTAATTTATACTTACTACGTTTATTTTCGATTTGAATAATTGTTTTTAAATTTAAAATTTAATTTTTTAGACTAGTAAATTCGTATATAACTCTATTTCAAAATTAATAATTTTGTTCCGATTATTATAATTTTTCTTTTTTTAGAAACATGAAAAGAATTCTCGTACGAAAAATTTATCGATATATATCGACAAGAATAATCCCTTTTTCTTCAAGTAAGCGACGCTTCCTGTGCCGCCCGCTTTCGCCCAGTCCTTTGCCCTTGACACAATAGTTTGCTTAGAAATTCGTAAACATTTCAGGTGTCGTAGGCTAGGTTGTCTGTGTACTGAGCGCAAAAATAATAATTGTAATTTGTTTTTCTGTAGTTTTAGACATCCTACTATCACAGATTGATTAGCTACTACTCGTAGCGTAAACTACTATTATAATATAGTGTTCTATGCAAAGATTGTACCTAAATGGTATAAGTACAAGAATAAAGGAGCCCTAGATAAATTGTTGCCCTGGGGCTCAAGTTTTTAACAAAGGCGCTGATCTTAGTAGCCTTTATTTTTTATAAATTATGTATCTAAACTAATTATGTACCTAGGTGTTTTATTCGAGGTTCATAATCTTTTTAAGTTTTGTTATTATTTTCATAAAATTGAAAATCACCTAAGAACAATTACAGAAACATAATAAAAAATATTTCAATTAAAGCACTAATGTGTATCTACTTATAAAAAATAGTAAAATCAATCCATACCCACCTTAAACAATACGACCATAAGAATAACAGATATGAAAAGAAATGAAAACTGTTTTATGAACCAGGCGAGCCAGTGTAGCCATGAAGGTAAGCCCATTATTGTCATGGTTTCCTAAAATTAAATAAAAATGTTTACTATAAATATTTATAGTCCAAAGAAATAATGGTTAGATCAAAATTTTGATAAGGCTGAATTTTTGATATAATGTTCATGAAAGTGCTTTAAGCGTGCATACTGTAGAATTTCGAGCTCAGAAAACAAATAAAAAGAAGTCGGAAAATCGTTGTTTTCTAAATTAATTAGACAAAAGAATTCTGAGCATAAATTATGGAACGTAAAGTTTTACGTAAACTTGCTTCTGTCTTTTTGTCGTAAGTGTCATGTTATTAACTGAGTTAAGGCGGTTTGAAGCATAAGAAATGAGAAATTTCTTGAAAACGTCATAGAACGGTAATAAACTGTTATTTTTAACTTATCCTTTGTAATCGGCTCACAAAAAGTTATAATTGCTTTTCGGATAAATAGAATTATTATATTATTTCTCGAGAAAAATGACTCTGCGTTTTTATTTTTTACTCTACGATTTTAATATTTAAATGTTTTTTTTGCTATTTTTTATTTTTATTCAATCTTTGTAGAATTTACTATAAAAACACCCTAGATAGCATTTTCCTTACTATTAGAGTTAGGCAGATAAAATCAAAGGGGACACATTTGAACTGTCTTCAAAATTTTTGAAAATGTGGACAAATTGCTATATAAAAATATAATGAAATTCAATTAAATGTTATTCCTTCGTTAAAACATTAGCTTTAAAAAAATTATAGACGCTATTAAATAATTATTAATCATAGTCGATAAAAAAAATAAGCAATCATTGAAAATATTAGATTGTGCTATGAAAAATAAAATTCTCTACAAAGTTAGTATTCTGTGCTTTTCTTGGTGATTATAGGGTGATCAATAAACCGAACATAAAATGCTCTTCTGGATTTTTTTTAATCGAGATTTTTTATCCAATCGTGTTTCCACATTTAAGGATTTCAAGATAAAGGAGTTGAAGTTTTAAGATAAAGTATCCAAATATCTAAATCTGTCTTCTCAGATATTGAGATTCAGGGGCTGCAGTCCCGACATAGCGATTATTTCCGTAAACTATTGATCGATAAAATTAACGAAAAAAATCGCTTGTCATAAATAACGATAAGCACGAACACTTTGCGAGCTGTCAAATTTGATCTTAAAAACATTATCAGCAATCGTAAAGTTGACAGTTCGATTCGATATGATTCCAATCACAATCGATAGTTTTAATGTAGAGACTTTCAAAAATCGTTATGACTTATCAACGAAATCGGTCGTAAAACGATCGCTATCTATGTCGAGACTGCAGGGTGTGACAATGAGTGGGAAAAGAGGAAATGAAGTAAGGTACTCACGGTCTTGTTCTATCGATGAGTGTTTTTTTTTTTAAGATTTCGTATTGATTCTCACAGACACGAGTAAAGACACTTTCACTTGTACACAAAAATATCGTTAATTCTATTCACAAATATTTAAAACGTCCATGCACATACGTGATACGATTTGTTTCCCCTCTCCTCGGGTGCCCGTATTTTTTCTACCCCCGAACCGCGAGATATTCCCTTAGAGGGTAGTTGGAGAATCGGATGGCGGGTAGGAGTAATGAGGATTACTCATTGTCACAAGGGGCAGGTCACCAAACACACCAAAGTCTGCATAGGCGTACTCTTAAGGTGTATTTAAGAAAAAACTAAGTAGATACAAGGTTATTTCGAAAGGATGTGTAAATGCAAAAGGGTATTTATTACCCTTCATTGTAATGGTGAAAAATAATAACGACTCTATAGTGGTGGGTCCTGTGGACCCATGTATTTTTAAACGGTAATAAAAATGAAATTATGTTACGTTCATATCATTTTTTTTTTATAAAATCTCTTATTTATGTTATTAACCATAGAAACATACATTTCTATTTTTTATTTGCACTTACATTCAGTCAAGAAAGTATCGGGAATGGATGATTTGTTTATGGTTCCAAATTCAATTTTTTGTTTTTTTTTTGTTGTTGTTAGATTGGCACAACTGTTTTCCATTTTAGCGCGAAGTTTAAGTTGCATCTGTTATTTAGATTAAATCTGTCTGTCAAGACCCTTTATCTCGGGAACCCGTGGAGGTATCGAGTTGAAATTAAAACCATATACTCAGCTCTAAAGTCCCTTGAAGCTGTGAAAAAATTAAACTTCTAAGGTAACGTAAAAAAAAGATACTGTCGTTTATGCCGCAAAAAACCTATATTTCGACACTCTCAAGGGAATCAAAATGTATAGGGTACTTTCCGTTGACCTAGAACTATGAAATTTGGCAAGTAATACCGTCTTATACTACAAGTATAGGGAAAAATTTGAAAACTATACATTTGTAATTAAATTATAAAAAATATAGTCTTTATTTAAAGTACGTAATCAATCGAGGTTAAGCAACGGTATGCGCGGTCATAGATGTATGGGTGATCAAATCTTTTTGTAGATTTTTTAAATTTTTACTAATTTGTACAGAAGAGAAAAATCTGAAAGGCGTATATTTTTAATTAAATCACAAAAAAAAACAAGGTTTTATGCAAGGAACGGCGTTCCAAATGACTCGATTCCTGAACTATATATATGTACCTACAAATTTGTACGGAACCCTCGGTGGGCGAAACCGACTCGTACTTGTCCGGTTTGTTTGTTTATATCAGCCTTTCCCAAAGTGGGCGATAACGCCCCCTTGTGGGCGCTGCAGGCCTAAAGGGGGGCGGTAAGAGACCTAGAAAAAAAATGGGGGCGTTGTGTAGAGGCCTGGGGGGTGATTTGTAATTTCATTTAGCTAGGAGGCATCTTAGACAACGACTGCATGAGCTCTCGACTCTCAACTACAACTTGTGAACATCAACTAATATTAATTAAAAGATTGCTCAAACTCGGTTCGATATTTCTCTCCGCGTAGTTCATATATCTGTCCTGTTTTATTGAATATACAAAATAAAAATCATGTCAATCGGTCGTTCCGTTTCGAAATGAAAGTAGACACAAACAAACAAATAAAAAGGCAACAGACACACTTTCGCATTTTAATAGTTATTAGTACTCCCAGATAGGTAATTTTCGTAGATAATAGACCGCGGGCAATCATGTTTTAACAAGTTTTTGTTAAATAACCCGAATTGTGCATTCCTGTATCAATCGGCTGGTTCATAGAATACTTGTTCTGACTTGTTGAGTACGATTGAGCGTCGAATGAGATAAACGAGTTTATGCATGTTTGTTTTATTCCTGTCGGTGCGTGCTGCTTATGCAATCCTATATAAACAACGTAATATTTATTTTATTTTCATTTGCGGTTACGCGCGCAATAGAATGTCGGAAGTAAAAAAGAAGAGACGGCAATACTGTGCGGAATATATTAAATTCGGATTCATTGAAAATCCGACAAACCCATCGTCGCCTTTGTGTCTTCTATGTCTAAAAACATTTTCGAATGAAGCAATGAAGCCTTCAAGACTGCAAGATCATTTGAATAAAATGCATCCAGATAAGAAAGACAAGAATGTAGCATATTTTCAAGACCTAGAGAAGAAGCATAATACTCAGCCAAGTGTAGCAAAACTATTTTCGGCGGCTGCTAAGCAAGATGACGACGGACTTCGAGCTTAGTACAATATCTCTTTGTTAATTGCTCAAAAAAGCAAACCACATAACATCGGAGAAGAGTTAATTTTGCCAGCAATAAAGGAAGTAATAACTACTGTGCTTCAAAAACCAGCCGCAGATATTATCCGAAAAATTCCTTTGAGTAATAATTCTGTGCAAAGACGAATTGATGAAATGGCTGAAAACATTGAAGGATCATTGTGTGATCACCTGAGGACAAGTCAATTCTCAATTCAGCTCGATGAGTCCACTTTACCAACTAATGAAGCATTGTTGCTGTCTTACGTGAGGTTTATTAAAGATGAGAAAAATATGTGAAGAACTATTCTTTGCTAGAAATTTAGAGACCGATACAAAAGGCGAAACCATATTCAATACATTGGAAAAGTTTTGTGATGAGAAAGATTCCCTTGAAAAATATTATATCAGTTGCTACGGATGGCGCTCCGGCTATGACAGGGTGCCATAAAGGCTTCATAGCGTACTTAAAAAATAAAATTCCAGATGTCCTTGCTGTACATTGCGTTATTCATAGACAACATTTGGTTGCTAGAAACTTAAGTGAACGACTATTTCAATCACTGCAATATGTCATCAAAGCACTTAATAAAATCCGCAACAGCTCTTTGAATGATAGATTATTTCATCAGCTTTGTGTTACTAATGACGAGGATTTCAACCGTTTGTTGTTTCATACTGAAGTTCGTTGGCTATCAAGAGGCAATTGTCTGACTCGATTTTACAACCTGTTTGACTCTGTTATAGAGTTCTTGGAAACTAAAGATACAGAATTGCACAACAAGCTCATTACATCAAAGAATGATATAGCTTACATGACAGACCTGTATAAATTGTTCAACGACATGAATCTCCAACTGCAAGGCGATGAACTAAATTTAATTAAAACAAAAAACGTCGTTGTTGCTTTCGCAGCCAAACTGCTTCTACAGTTCTACACAAAAAGAATATGGGCAGACGTGAGTTTCACTATTTTCCGAATTTATCAGTATCATGCAGTAACGACGAATTGTTTGCCTACTGCCAACATTTGGAAAACCTCCACATTGACTTCACCGAACGATACCAGGACATTTTGAACTTGGAAATACCAAACTGGGTGTTGGATCCGTTTTCAAATGTCAACACAGCAAAGATACTCTGTTTGAATACTATAAAGTTGCGTTTCAATAATCATTCTCATTGGCAGGTGTAGCCCGTAAGAGTTAACTTGAGACCTGAGCGCCGTTGTGTATTACCTACTGCGCTCAGGTTTCAAGTTAACTCTTGCGGGTTATAGTAAAAGTCTCGTTTGAAATTAATGTTTAATCTCCGCTAATATAGCTCACAATAATTAATTAATTTAATTTGAAGTTGTAATGGTTTTTCAGTAGGTGAAAAAATGGGGGCGCTAAAAAATAATTTATTCTCAAAGTGGGCAGTAGACAAAATAAGTTTGGGAACCCCTGGTTTATATGGAAACAAAATAAACGTATCCCGTGATCATTATATCTGCAATATAACAGTCAACAGTGACACGTCGAAACCTCGGTGGATTTATACCCTTTCACGTTTCACAATAACCTTGTATAGTAATCTTCTATATATATATATATAAAATGAAGTTATGTTTTCTTTGTGCGTCAATCACGTTAAAACTACTGAACGGATCGACATGGGACCACGACCATTCGATGCGGAATCGTTTGTAGATGGCATAAGTCTATTCATTTTTTGAACTTTTTTTTGCCCAGCGAAGCGGGCGGGAAACAGCTTGTAAAATAATAAAAATGGTTAAAACCTGTCATTACATCAGTATTTAGGAGCTCTTTAGTTTACTTCCTGCGCAAGAGAGTATGAAGGAATTGTAGGGAGATAGGAAAAGAAGTAAGTCTGGTAAGGAGGGCAAATTACGAAAGTTTATACAAGTATAGGTTACTGACTTACTAAGTTAATAAGTGTTCTTATAGAGCGGAGCGAAGATCGCTTCGCTCGTTCCCCTCGCGTTTCTGGTAGAAATGCCTAACATAACCTAACCAAAAAGAGAGTTCATGTAAAAATTACAAAATTAATACATATCTAAAACAATTAAATTTGCGAAGCACCCCTTTAAATATTGAATACTTATAGCGAATGCCTTGTGTTACAAGTATATTGTCATGTTCAAAGACATTCAAATATACGATCCCAATAGACGCGACAAATTTAACAACTTCGTAATCTTCTACTTGTTACCACTAAGTAATAAGTCACTCAGTCTAGTGTGAAATGTCCGCATTAATGTCTAAAATCTTTGACTAAAAGAAAAATATTTTCAAAGAAAATATGCCGAGTTGCGCGTTACGATATTGTAAAACTAGATACGGTAAAACGACTGAATGTGACTTCAGTTTATTCTCGTAAATATTTTTTATATTTACTCATAATTAGAATAAAATAAATATTTTTCCAAAGTGTATTGAGAACATTAGCCAGTTTTGTAAAAAACGCCCTGTGTTGTGTAGTAGCTTTACCACTGTTTCGCTACTGAATAATTAGAGATGTGAAGTTGTTTATCTATTTACATTAATTTATTTATTTATCAATTTATTATTATCGATACCTTGATATCTAAATGTAATACCCCTACCACAGTTTTTGTTTTTAGTGCGACCCACCGTGCGATAGCTGATATGTCTACAATTTTAAATACGTGTTTTTGATATTTAGCGTTAAATGACGGCGATGGCGTAACTGACGCTCGAGATCAAATTTTTCTATGAAAATCTTCCCAATGGCTGCTCTATACCGTACCCTTTAAAACTCTTTGGTCATGTTACACAATTTTACAAAAAACATTACCAAAATTTTAACCAATGTGAAACAATCTAAACGTTAGCTTGTGTTTGTCCTCAGAATTTCCTCTCAAGCATTTATTATTATCATTACACCACATTGAGTGAGTGAGTTTTGAGGAAGCGAAAGGACCGCGACTCCTGGCGCTCCGTCCTCTCTGATTACCCCGTTGGAGATACAGCATGAAGATATGTTATGTTATTACACCACATTAAAGTTTCAGTGATTAAAGTTGTAACCAAGATTTTATTGTGAAAATTGTCAATTTTGAAATTTACCATATTTTTATTTCAGAAAGTATTAATTTTAAAGTAGATGTGATTCTATCAAAAGTAGCAAATTTATAGACAAAACCATTAATTTTAAATATTGCGAGTTGTAGCCAGAACTACTAATTCTATTGCTCCATTATGCTTTATATCGCAAATCAAAGTTATCGTCTTATAGTCCGACAGTCAAACATGGATTAAAATCGAAATTTTGAACAGACGTAATATTTATAATAGGTATGTATGTTCTAAACATACACGCTACAACGCGGGTTCGCTTGAATAAAAAGAAAAATGAGAAAAAAAAGCGTTTTTTAAGTACGTAACTCAAAAACGATATGTAATCAAAAACAAGTTGTCGTTTTTTAAGTACGTAACTCAAAAACGATATGTAATCAAAATCAAAAATGAGTTACAGAAGGCATAATTTTAGAAAAAAAAATTAAAATGATTTTCCAATGTAGGTAGAATATTTTGGAATTAGAAGGATTTGAACATAAAGACTGTTTTTTTTTAATAAAATCGTGAAAAGTCCAGGTTCCTACAAACGTACGGAACTTTGACGTCGATAGGAATAACTGCGGGTGTGACTGGCGTCGGCTATTGACGCGCCAGATTCGCGGCGAGTTCTACAATATGTAATTGCATAATCCGTTCTGAAATATTATACTGAATAATTGGTGAATTTAATATGATTTTATGAATTTTTTTAAACATTAACTTTAATGAACATTATACCAAAAATTCAGCCTTATTATCGAAATTTTGATTTCAACCGTTATTTGATTAGACATTACCATTAATTTACTGTAATTTTTTTTGTACTTATTACAAACTAAAATTGTTAAGATATTTATCATTTTTCTGTCTGTTCACCTGTCGCAAGGTAAAGTTTGGACAATTGTAACAAAGTAAAAACTTAGTATAAACATAACATAAAATAAATTGAATTTTTATTTTAGTGATCAGTTTGTGTGACTTTGTGAAGGTTAATCTGTAATATTATTAAATCGTAAGAGCAAATTGTAACTATGTATCTTATTTCTGATTTAATCTCGGAAACTACAAGTCAAAATTTTACAAGAATTATTAGCAACACGAAATTATCAGTAGCATGCATATCCTATTTTTTTCGTATTTGTCCTTAATGTAAACAAATGTGGCGACTATGACATTCATAACATAACTAGAGATAGGCTAGTTCGCAAATGAGAAATGAATGACTTTTTTGTTTTTTTTTTATAAAAGAAGTGGCAAACGAGCAAGCGGGTCACCTGATGGAAAATGACCAAAATGTACTATATTCGATAATATTTAGTGTTATTTGTGAATATTTCATAGTTTCGTCTATATAACGGAACAGGAGTATTAAAGTGTTACGTGTAATACGCCAGACCAGTGAACAGTGAAACTTTAGCGAAATTTTGGTTAATTTCTTGTTTGTTTCCATTAAAGTCAAAAATGAAAAAAATAGGATGTACGTACATAAATGTTATTTTCGGATTTAATTACTCTTAATACCAATATACATACCTTCAACTGCAATTCCTTTTCTGCCGTAATCACTCTTACTGTGTTAACAAATGTGTATGCAAAACACAGCATAATTATCATAGAGACAAATCTCTCTAATGCTATTAATAATTCATCTTCTCTGTATGCTAATTGAGGCAAGCGTTGTAAATAAACCTTGCTATTGATAGTTTTCCCTGTTTTTTGTTTTATAATTTCTTGTGATATAGCATGTTGCACAGCTAAGAACATTTCTGGAGAATAGCCTAAAATATTTTCAGTCAATTAAAATTCAAGAAAATCAATTTGTGGTGTTCTTGAACGTCAAATGTACCTTTACTTCAAACTGCACAACCTGCACATTGAGAAGAACCAACAAAAAAGTGAATCCAAGTATCTTTTTTTCATCATCTTGAAATAGAGGTATATTCAGAGAGGCAGTAAAGGTATGTGCAGAGATTATTTCCGGACTATTGTTTTGTCTTTGATGAAAACATCCATCTTGTAATCAAATTTTTTTTCCATTTACTTTATACGTCTAATAATGAATTTAAGTTGACATTTCAAGAAAATCAAAAACTTATACTTAACTTATACTTACTTAACTGAGACTACAAATACACATACAGATGGTCTATTCGACAAGTTCAAAATGGTTTTAATTCTTGATGAAGGTCTAAAAATATGTGTGATAGCTCATTGGATTCGAAATGTCGTTTAGAAAAATTTATTTTAAGGATTTTACAGCACATAAAAAATTTGCAAAAGTTATTAACAAAATAAAATGAGAAAAAAGGTATTTACTTTTTTGTCTGTAATTCAAAAACTATTAATATTTTAGAAATTCAAAAAAAGATTATTAAAGAAGAAATTTTCTAAAAAAAAGTCCAGTCTTCCGGAACTCTAACTCCATTACTAATTCCAGATAATTATATGTAACAAAATAGTGAAAAAAATTTTTAAAAACACTAAACTTGTCTATTTGTTTATAAAAAAATATCAACATATGATGATATAATAACAATTGTATAACTTTTTGAAAAATCAACAACATTTTTTTCCAACGGGACTGTATTCTTTGAAGTGTTCTGAGGGCATCATAATTAATTCAAATTTTAATATTGATATTTAATACTATAATAAAAATATTTTATTTCAGTACACGATACATTTTTACTAATTACCTGGTGTTTTCCCACCATACATATCATCAGGATCACGTGGACCAGGTCTTGGAAATATAGGGAACAACAAATTGGTTCTCCAGCTAGCCCTTAAGGGGTGCTCCACCATAGGTGTCCTCATAACAGCAGGAAATCTCAGTGTGACTGTAATGTGATCTGGCCATGTGGTAGCATCTGAAATATTTCTCACAACTTTACTAGCAGTCCTGTTTGCAAATATTTTGTTTATGTAGAATACTTCACTATGGTATTATTTACAGGAAGGTACCAGATGGGGCAGATATTATCGCTTACAATCTGTTTGAAACATAATATATCAGCTGTAGATATATTGAGACAAAATTGTATTTTTATACATCCAGACAATATTATTTAATATCAGCTGTTGCCCGCGACTTCATTGGCATGGTATTTTATCTACTAAATGAAACAATTCAGAAAACTTCACAGGCATATATAGAACAACTCGACGAAGTTTCGTCACAATTTGATGAATGGTTTAGGAATGCATAGAGGACAAACATACAAAGAAACATTCATTTTATTTATATGGATTTTCATTGACATCAGTGTAACATACTTTAAACAATATTTCTTGAATCACTTTGTTTCTGGTTTGATTGATTACAATATTATTCATTGAGAAAGTTTGTATGGTTACCATAGTACAAATGCAAGTTACAATAGAAGTATTAGTTAAAACTCTGTAACCGTTAAATCAACATAGGAGGAGATCACTATTTAAAAAAAATGAAAGAACTGGTTACCTGGAAATGTTAAAACATTATAGAATTCAAAGAAAAGTTGGACTATAGGTATTTAAAGGCTTAAATATAGATCAAACATAGAGTGGATATAGTAAATATAATTAGTTTTATAATAATAATAATAACATTACAGATAATTACACAAATTGTGTGACCCCAAACTAAGCACACACAACGAATTGGTGAAGCTCCCAGCTACATCCAGACTCCAAGCTAATTTAGAAAAGAGCCCAGGATCCTGGCATTGAAGATAGATGCTCTGCCACCACACCCAAGACTTTTATAGGGAGTTATTTATAATACATCTAATGAAGATTATAAACAAATATTTTTATTATTTGTAAAACATATTTAAATACTTACTAGCCATTTCATCATCAAATTGTATTCCTACCAGAATACGGTCCATAACATTAGGTTGTGTGAGAGCAAACTCCATTTCTTTTGCATCTTTATACCCATTGGGTTCAGGTAGCATTTTAGAATCAAATAAGAGTGCAAGTATACCATTGAGATTATCGTAAGCTACCATTGCCATTGCATTTTCTGTCACTTTCCTTGTCAATGGGTTTTCTGGTGAAAATGCCAGTGTGCCTTCTCTTTTTGCGGTAGTGAGGTTTCCTCTTATTTATATAAATATCAATTGTTTTTGTTAATAATGAAGTTATTGAAAAAATTGATTCACTAATTAATCAAATAATTTTTAGATAATTTCAATGATATGATTATTAAATCAAAGGTCAAACTTGCTCTGAAGTTTCATTTGGATTTGTTAGAGTTATAAATTAGTAATGATCAATTGAAATCAAATTTAAAATTCTGAATAAACCCAATTTTATTTGCAAATATAAAAAATGTAAATTGCATTATTTAAAAAAAAATTGGTTTATTGTTATTGAAACAACTAAAACACAATAACTAATTAACTGATAAAGGAGGGCTAACAAATACTATTCATATAATTTATAAAACTGAGTTAATGATTAAAAAAAATTTTTTTTTAAAGTACCTAGGTACCAATCAAGTTTTATACAATCACAGTATTTTTCATATACTTTATTATAAAATAAATAAAAATATAATATGTACTTACAGTTGTTTTGAACTTATATTAAAGTAAGTTGGGAGAAAAGGTTGATAAGTAACGTCAGGTTTGGATTTCGGATCCACAAGACATCGCACTAATATTAAAAATAAAGAAAATATCACAGGTGAGGCTATTTCGAAGATAGTTTGCCATTTGTGCCTTCTTTGGAGAAGAAAATTCTTCCAAACAAGAAGTTTCAATTTTTCAAAAGAAGACATCTTTTTCAGAACCTGTACAAAAAATAATTCGTTATCCAATTATTTAATACAATTCTCATTGATTATAAGAAAAATAAGGCGCATAAAACTGCGTTAAAATGTATATTCTTGAATTTATTAATAACACAGGGAGACTTACTGCAGAATAATATTTACATTATTTCGTTCTTCGTTGTAAATAAATACGTAATATATACATACATAATTCACAAAATAAAATTGGATTGGTAAAACTAATGTATTAATTGAATTATGTACAGGTAAATTAATTACGACATTTTATAATCAAGGAAGACAAAACAGAAAATGAAAATTGAAAACCACACTGACAAAATGAAAATCGTTAATGACATGACATAATTAATTTTGTGTTGCTAGATGCCTATTTTTCGATTCACCACAAACCTTGCACAAAATTCCCGCAAAATTCAGGTTCACGTTAGAAGAGAACGCCCACAAGAGGTCTTTATTAAATTATAAAGTTGTGCTATTTCTGAAAAGGAATAAATTGTACCTAAAATGTATTGTACCTAAAATACATGTGCTTTGAGAACTTTTAGATACTTCAGACTTGCTGGTGGGCGCTTTTATAATTTATTGCTGAACGTTTTTATTATCACGATTTTACCGTCCACGATACAATGGACGCTTTTATAATTTACCGTTGAACGTTTTTATCGACACGTTTTTACGGTCCAAAATATAATAGGTAAGCAAAATGCTTTCCTATTATGTCGGCGATAAAGACGCTTTTTCAACGATACGCTTTTATATTACCTTGTATGGTAACGTTTTGCCGTGGACGTCCATGGTAAAACGTGGCTCTCTATTAAAGTTTCATCCCCCTTTTCACCCTTCTAGAGGTAGATTTTCTTTAAAAATACGTAGCCTATCATGAGCGCAATCACATGTTCTGACTTCTTACCGATTTTCCTCAAAATCGGTCAAGCCGTTCCTCAGTTATAAAAGGACGAACAGACAGACAGACAAAAATTTTAAAAATGGTAGAATTGAATTCAATGAGTCATAAAATGACTATCTATCACAAAATTTGATAGTAAAATCATAATTACAGACAGACGCTAGAGATTTATAGTAGTGCTGGCTGTACCTGCGACTCTGTCTCGCGGAAATTTTTTCGTGGCTTCTCCAAATTAGGTTACATTATATGTATGTGTACAGCATGTTCAGATTGTTTTTGAAAAAAAAAAGTCGACGTCTAGCCTATGTCTGTCTCCGGGAACATACTATCTCTGTACCAAACATCATAATTGCTTCGGCGGTTCAGCTTTCCCATTCAAAGTTTCATCCCCTTTTTCAGCCCTTAGGGGTAGATTTTTGATAAAAAGTAGCTTATGTCCGTTCCCAGGTGTCAAACTATATCCATGCTACATCATAATCAGTTCAGCGGTTTAGCATTTCCCGTACGAAGTTTCGTTCTCCTCCTTCCCGGCCCCCTGTTCACAGATTTTTGATAAAAAAAGTAGCCGAAATATTTTTGATAAATCATGTCTTATCACCTCACCAAATTTTATCATTACCTAGATTTAACGTTTCCCATACAAAGTTTCATCCCCCTTTTCACCCTTTTAAGGATAAATTTTAATAAAAAAAAGTAGCTCATGTCCGTTTTCTAATGTCAAACTATCTCCTTGCTAAATTTTATCATAATCGATTCAGGGGTTTACTATATCCCGTACAAAGTTTTATCCCCCTTTTCACCCCTTTAGGAGTAGATTTTCTAAAAAATAAGTAGCCTGTCATGAGCACAATCACGTGTTCTTACTACGTATTAATTTTCATCAAGATCAATCAAGTCATTCTTTATTTATAAAAGGACATACAGACAGACAGACAAAAATTTAGAAAATGGTAAACACGAAATCAGTGAGTAATAAAACGACTATCTATCGCAAAATTTGTCAAAAAAACTGAAATTACAGACAGACGCAAGAGATTTATATAGTAGTATAGATAACATACAATACATAACATGTAATATAAAAGAAAAATCACGCGAAAACGGCTGAACGGATATGAATGAAAGATAATTTATAACCTGGTTATATAAATTTCTTTTATTATTGTGGGCGGACGAAATTACGGGCAACAGCTAGGATACAATAAATATAAAAGACATAACCGTGTCAAATCCATAGCGTCCTCTCTGACATCCTTCGGGGTTATTCACAAACGTTGGAAACTCGACTTTCCGTATCCGACAGGAAACTTTCCGATGATTTTGTCTAAACGCAATTCACAAATCTGAAACCATTCCGAAACGAAATGATTTGACAGTTCATTTCGGGACGAAACCTTCGGATGCTTCCGATAACTTTTTAATGTCGAAAACGTTTCCGAGATAATTAAATTAATAATTTTGGCAAACATTTATTGTCGATTACTACTTAGATTGCGTTTAAATTATAAGGAAAGGATAACGCTAATAATTTGTACCATGTTGGGGCACTTGCATCACCAAGATGTCGGTTTTCATATATTTATAATTTGCCTTATATTTTTATAACATATTTTATTAGTTACGCAATCCATAGCTAAACGTTCTTTGAGGTATTTGAGGTATTTTTAGAAACAATAAAAATCAAAAATAAAAACGCTATTGTACTTTCTATTGTAGTTATTATTAATTTTTACTAAGCGACATCTAGTATAATTTATTTGAACTTGTTGAACGCACAGACGATAAGCACAGACAGTATAATTCGTATTTATAAGGCCCGTTTAGTTCTTCAAATGTAAATAAAATATTTACAAAAACTGTTTAATCTTAAAAAATACGTAAGTAATTTCTATTTCATAATTATTATTTATGATATATTACCGAATACATTGTGATTGTGAAAATGTGATACGTTTAAACCACACTAATAAATATTTTCTACCAAAACGAAAACGATTTCTACCATTTTGTAACATGCTTCATAAATGCATTTTCTTTCGGATTCGTAAAGTCCTTTCCGATGAGATTCCGATGGTTTGTGAATACTGAATAGTATTTTTCAATCCGTCGGATTGAATTTATGCTTTCCGACGATCGGCCCTTTCCGCCACGGAAAGTTTTCGAAGCGTTGTGAATAAGGGGCTTATCTATGCTCTCTCAAACTCAAAGTGCCGTCAATTTCCACGATAATATCGTGAAAATTATAAAAGCGTTCTTCTGCACGGACGTCCACGCTTTGCTGTCCACGGAAAAAAAGCGCGATAAAAACGTGCACGGTAAATTATAAAAGCGTCCAATAGATAAGCTGATAAGCAATGCCTCCCCATTGTACGGTGCAAAATAATGCTTTTTCAACGTCTACGGCATGACGTTATTGTCGACTGCTTTTTAGCGTCTTCATACAACTGCCTACAACTGCATAATACATTTTGCCTCCGTATTGTACCGTGAATAGTAAAAAGTGGCGTAAAAACATTCGACGGTAGATTATTAAAGTGGCCATTGAAATTTAATTAATTAACATAGAATACGTGTCTGTGCAAATTCTCCTGGCCTGCTAATAATAGAAGAAATTGAAGAAAGCAATAAAATGTGGATTATGTTCATGATGAGGATTCGAGGAGGCTATTTACACTTAAAATGACTTCAGCTATTCAACGGGCCTGCGACAAGTTGTTACCTCGCTCCAAAGGTCGCTCTGCGCGGGCTCCTTGGTGGAACGAACGCCTAGAGGAACTCAAATATAAAGTTATTAGGAACCATCATGACGTCAGTAAACCCGCAACACGTGGCCTTCCCTTAAACTTACTTCTTCAAGGAAAGGCCACTCTGAAACAGGAGTATTTTAGAGAATTCTGCTCAGCTTCTATTGAACATTTTAAAGAATTTTGCACCAGACAGAAGAAGGAAGATGTCTGGTCCGTCACTAACCGGATTATAAAATCAGGACCAATAACCAACCTCCTGCTACTCTGAAACTCCCGGATGGTACTTACACTACTGACCGGACTGAAACTGCTCGTGCTTTGCTGGATAATTTTTTTCCCAACGACTCAATTGATTTCTGTGAGGAGCAACGGGAGACGCGAGCCAATATGGAAATTACTTATTGTAAAATCATTAGTTGCCTAAAAGCTATGAACCACAAGAAAGCACCCGGACCAGATCATCTCTCTTCGGACATTTGTTTAAAATTTACGGAATACTTTCTGGTAATTATCACCAAATTAATGAATCGCTGCTTACATTTAGGATATTTTCCAATTATCTGGAAAAGCGCGTACGCGAAAATCATTCCGAAGCCAAATAGAATTAGTTATACAGAAACTTCTTCATTCAGACCAATCGGTTTATTAAACGTTTTTGGTAAACTTTTGGAGAAATTAATTGTGACTAGACTGACTCATTACATGGAAACCACTGCGTCTTCGTGTGACAGTCAATACGGATTTAAACAATAGAAGTCCACGGTAAAAGCTATACACAATGCTCTTGATTTTATTAGAATGATCAAGTCTCAAAAGCAACATGTCCTCGCGATTTCGCTAGACATAAAGTTGGCTTTCGACAATGCTTGGTGGCCTGCTATTTTCAAGCGACTTCGTCAAATCGATTGCCCACAAAACATTTATTATATTCTTCGCAACTATGTTATGGACAGGAAGGTCCAAATTAATTTTACTGACTGTATTGTAGACAAAACAATGACAAGACGATGCATTCAAGGTTCTGTTTGCGGACCAAGTCTTTGGAACGTAATCCTTGATGAGCTGCTACTAACTCGCATGCCTGAAGGATGCTTCCTTCAGGCCTATGCGGATGACGTACTGCTCATATGCCAAGCCAAATGTGTTACGGAGTTGGAATCAAGGACTAACAATGCGCTTGAAATCATCACGAGATGGGGCCAAAGCGTAAAGCTTACTTTTGGTCCAGACAAGAGTCAGGCTATTGGCTTTAACAAAGGTGCCCTTAAATGTAAGATACTAGCTCAAGGTGAAAGAATAAAATTTGGTGATTCCATTAAGTATCTCGGCCTATTGATCGATCGAAAATTAAACTTCATTAAGCATGCGGAGTTTGTAGTCAACAGAACAAAAAGGCTATTCAATAAGCTAGCTACTTTTGTCAGAGCTACTTGGGGTGTCCACCCCGAAAATGTAAAAATAACATATATGCATGTAATAGAACCAATAATCTGTTATGCCTCCAGTATCTGGTCTAGTGCACTTGATTTTAGATGTGTCATTCGCCGGCTATTGTCCTTACAGCGTATGTCCGCTATAAAAATTATTCAGGGCTTTCGTACTGTTAGTACTGCTGCGTCTATTGTGCTAGCTCAGCTTACACCAATAACCGCAAAAATACGTGAGTTTGCTGATATTCAGTTATCTAAAATTCGTGGTATATCTTCCTTCCTGCCATCTGACATTCCTTTAGAGCGCCCCGCTTCACTATCGTCCCTTCTTCATCCCTCTTTAAGATTCGAATTGACTTATGATAACATATCCAATTTGGAAGAATTCTACAAGCTGCAGGTTGGAAACATATGGCAAATTTATACTGACGGGAGTAGGCATGAGGAGAAGATTGGGGCCTCGTTCGTAGTTATTGATCCTATGGGCAAAGAGACTATTAAAAAGTTCAAGCTTCATGACAGTTGCTCTGTGTTTCAAGCTGAACTTTTTGCTATCGCCAGTGCCTGTGACTGGATAGTTTCAAACCAAACACCCAACACACAAATTTTCTCCGATTGCAAGTCGGCTCTTTCAGAGTTGGCGAATCCCAATAGCTGTCATTGTTTTGGTCGTAAAAATTCATAAGACACTTCTTAATGCAAAAAAATGCCAGATTAAGGGTTAAATTCACATGGGTCAAGGCCCATATCAGAATTCCTGGCAACGAGATAGCTGATCAAGCTGCCAAAGCCGCCTCCCACCTTCGTTCTCGGCCAGTTTTCTTCCAAACTCCGATAAGTTATATAATATATATATAATATATAGATAAGCTTGGCAAAACATGTATTCAGACCCATATAACTGCAAGTTCACTAAAACAATATTACCTAATTTATCTATTCTTACTGAGTATCTGAATCTCGTGAAACCCCGCTTTCACATTACACAGTTCCTCACAAATCACGGGTATCATAAAGAATATTTGTTTCGTTTCAATATCGTCGATGATGATCTTTGCCCTTTTGATAACCGAACATCCCAAACCCTCAATCACCTAATAAAACACTGCGCCCGTTTCGCCACCACCAGAATTCATCATGAAATAGCATGTTCTATCTTCAATATCCAGACATACAATATGCAAGACATAATTACAAAACAGACTACAATAGATACATTTCATTCACACATTAGAAACATTATAAACAATCTTAAATCTTTTAATAAATAATAAAATCTGATATAAATCGAATTAATGAGCCTACCACCTTTGTTACTTAAAACCTCAATAAAAGCTAGTAACTTTATTCTCACTGATCTTACCTAAATAACACCCCCGAAAAAAGACTGTTATGCTCAGGGATTGACTTTAACATATTATAAATGGAAGTGCTGCATGCGAGTGGATCAGACCCAAACAAGTCTGAAACTCCTTATTGTGGCCTGGTCCGTTTGGAATATTTTCATATTTTAAGAAATTTCATGTCTCGAGTCTTCTGCTAAGAGAGACCTCTGATAAAACACTATGTACCTACGTCACACTTGAATATTCTTCCGTTGTGTATTTCAATATGTCAATGCGAAGCACGCAGGGATTGGGAGGGTATACCATTGGCACTCCCATTCTTTGGAAACTAAAAAGCGCTTCACCCCATGTTGCTTGCGTCATGGGGATTATAAAAAAAAAAATGGCCTAGTGCCAATGCCTTAATAAATTGAAAAAAAAAACAACAACTGTCATACGTATTGTCCAAGCAGGGTTGCCAGCTTAGGGGTTTTCCCCCCAAATTTAGGGGTTAAAAGAGTCGAATGGGATTTTTTTAGGGGTGTTATATTTTTAGGGGGAATATCAAGGTTTTTTTTAACTTTGTTATTATTATAATGTTCATTTTTGGTAACTGAAAAATATGAAGATGTGATGTTAAAGGCTCGGAAATAACCGAATCTAGCCAATCACATTCATTTTTGACATAGCGGCTTAGTGACATCTAGTACGGTTGCTTGTTACTAAGAGTGCAGAGTTGAATAAAACACGAATGTCACTATGCTATTTACCTATGTCAACCACAAATCTAAACATACCTGTGACAATTAGTGGTTATACTGTGGTTATGATTACTAAAAACACGTTAATCATTATTCATTATTATTTACGTTTTCGATTTGTTCGTGTATCAGCAAGAAATTAATGAAAATGCCCAAAGCTACAGATAAAAAAATATATTATCAAAAATATTCCAAAAATTGGAAAACAGATCCAGACTTAAAAGGTAAAGTTATTAAATAATATTTATTTAGGGGAATTTCCTAGTAATTGTAGGGACTTTAGAGGTTTTTGGTTGGAGCTTCAGGGAGGAAAATTTTTGAGAGTTGGCAGCACTGTGTCCAAGACATGACGTATGTCATCTATCGACAATTCGACAAACGACAATAAAATGGCGCTTATGTCATTGGCGTATCAATGTTTTCTAATTAGATTTATTTCTTGAATAATTTTATAAATGTAAAATAATATTCTTTTACTATGTCTAATAATAATTTAACTTCAGTTTTAAAATCTTGTTCAGAAAGTGAACTCATCAATGAAGTTTCGGATAGCAGCATGACACTAAAGCAGGTTGAAGGATCTCGGCTCAAGCGTACTTTTACATTACCTCGTAACCCGTTCGGCTCCACCAAACCAAGTTCCAGTAAGAATAAGACTAACGATAATGATATTAAGCCATCAAGTACGAATACTGTCACGGGAGATCTACCAAAAGAGGATATTGTTATTGAGAGAAAATTATTTAGAAGGCCATCATGGAAGCGATTTTTGAATAAGATAGCACAACACATGAGCACAGTAAATGTCTCTGGGCTATTGTACATTGTTATTTCTTTATTATTAATTAGTGGAGAAGATTTAAATTTAACAGCGACATGTACATTTCACAGGTAAAATCTGCACCAGTTATAATGAATGGTGACCGTGTTCCTTGTAGCGGAGACCCGCCATGGCGTCCAGGCGCTATACCAGCAGCAACTGGTATTAAAAATCATGGAAACACATGTTATATGAATGCTGTTTTGCAATGCCTTTCACATACAGATGTCATTGCAGAGTACTTTGTTTTAGACCATTATAAGGTAAGCTTTTTGATATAATTACAGAAAATGCTTTATGTTATAAAGATAGTGCTTATTATGTCTGGATTTTATTAGGTGGATCTTCAAAAAAGGAATAAAATTAATTCCAAGAAATATGGCACTCGTGGAGAGGTCACTGAGCAGTTAGCGGCTTTGTTAAAAACACTTTGGTCCTGCCATTATACACCTGACATGAGTATAGCTTTCAAGGTGAACTTAGATCATGTTTTTACTGATTTATAAGTATATTTTACGAAATAAACTACGAAGTATTAATCAAATAGGCTTTCTTGTAGGGAGCTGTTGAAAGACATGGCACACAATATAGGGGTAATAGTCAACATGATGCACAAGAATTTTTGTTTTGGTTACTTGATAAGGTGCATGAAGATTTAAATACTGCAACAAAGAAAAAGTATAAAACTATTAAGGTAAGAAATATGTGCAAAAGTTGTTTTTAGGTTATTAGGTTAATAGTTGATAATGTGTAGTTTTGATTTTAGAGTAATAACAGCATAGAGGTCAGACAAAAATATCAGTAAAATAAAACTGTTAATTCATTTTTACTTATAACTTTAGGGCATTACAAGGGGATGAGTAATAATTGCATGTAAAGGTGAGGTATAGGCTGTAGTTTATTTCATATAGTTTCTTTTTTTAAACTTTTTATACATTGTTACATGTCAATGTGAAAATAACAATTACATATTTCACTTATTAACAAATAGTATGCTCATTTATTGATATATAGTAATATACTAGGCTAAATTACAAAAACTGAGTAAGAAAGCCTTCATCAAATTTTCATTTTATTTTAGCTTTTATGCTGTCATTATTCTAATGGTAATGGTATCTTTTGGTTATGTAATATAATTTCTATTTGTTTGTTATTATTAAGGTATTTTGTAATGTATTATTTACAGAACACATGTGGTAAACCTGATGAAGTTGTTGCTGCTGAGACTTTAGCTAATCATGCTAGAAGGAATAGTTCATTTGTTCAAGCTGTGTTTCAAGCTCAGTATAGGTAAAAGATGTTTATTTTAAGTAGATATAATTGTAATAATATTAAAAACTGATAAATGTAATTTATGTTTGTACTATAATATTGGTGTCCATTTTGAGTGTCAATTAACTGTAGTGATGTCTTTTTGAGTTAAACTCTCATTGACTTATTAATACTTACATACAGACATATCCTCATGCTGTATTCCTAACAGGATAGAGAGGATGGAGTGCCAAACATTTTGATTCATAATATATTTTTGCTTTAAATCTCGTCATACTGTTCACACACTCAACAAAGTATGTGAGTACTTTTACAATCTCAGTCCAGATATAATCTGGCTTCTTGATTGGCTTGTTAATATA
Source organism: Zeuzera pyrina (assembly GCA_907165235.1). NCBI lineage: Eukaryota > Metazoa > Arthropoda > Insecta > Lepidoptera > Cossidae > Zeuzera > Zeuzera pyrina. The sequence continues at coordinate 13,722,531 of OU015626.1, forward strand.
AGTGAAATATATTTAAAAAACTGTACAAATGCTGACATTATTGGCAGGTAATTTTTTTAATCATGAAATAAATGAGGTCATTGAATTTTTTCAACTTTGTATGTGTATTTTTAATTCAGGTCTTTTTTGGGCTTTCAATACCAAGCACCTGCAACCTTGATAAAAAAATGTTTAGTGATACAACACGTTTTCAGCTAATTATCCAATAAGAATAAAAATCAGAATTTTTAATGAGAAAAGTTGGGAAGGCCCTGTCACAATATTATGTCTGAGTAAAACTTTTTTATTTAAGGTTAAAACATAAAACATAACTTGGAAAAGATTATATATGATAGTGTTTAATAAGTTATAGTTCAATGTTACATGTATGTATGTACTTTAATTTTCAGATCTGCCCTAACTTGTGCTAAATGTGAAAGAACGTCATGCACTTTCGACCCATTTCATTGCGTGAGTGTGCAGTTGCCACCAAGGCAGGCCACTGTTCAACCATCTCCCCTTCCTGTCAATGTAAGTTTTTGTTAATCTTTATTTAATATGTTAACTTAGTTGGTTTAATAAGTAAATTATGAAAAAAAAAAAATTTTAAAATGGCGTTGGTGCTCAGTTGGTATTTTAATATTATTTGAGAGTTATGGGTCTCGAGTTCGTACAAAATTCCATATAAAAAGTACTTTTTCCCCAATTTCCCAATTTTTCAGGAAACTTCAAATTTTTTTTCCATGAAAATCTTACTTACTCAGGCCAGCCACTCTCAAGTTTTGCAATTAGCAAGAAAAGACATTGCATTTTTATTGTATAGTATTTGCATTTTTGTGAAACTGTATACATAAGTACATATTTTTAAAATATCATTAAGGTGGTGTATGTAAATCAACAACCTCGTCAAGTCCGTATTGGTGTGGAGCTTATTCCAAATACTACGATGGAGGACTTGCGAACAGCTTTGCACAATGATACTGGCATTGATCGAGATCATATCATATTAGCAGAGATTAATGAAACAGGTAATATTGAATTATTATTTTATGTATAGTTTAAGAAATACCTAATTTGTGCTGCATTTGCTGCTGAATTTGACTTTCAGCAGTGTAGCAAAATTGTTGAAACTGATGTCTCTGTAAACATTCAACAATTTTTACTACATTTCAATCAGTGTGCTGTAATCTTTGTTTTTATGTCTACCATTAAACATTTGCGTTTTAATTTTAACTTTGGGTAAGTTATAGTTAAAGTTAAGTTAAGAATTTTGTCTATTATTATGTATACATACTTATTAATAGACAAAATTAACGAAACAGCACACAAGTACAGTATTACATGTAGTGTTTCTTCTAACGGTATCTATCTACCTTTTATCTATGTATTATATAAAAGAAGATAAAGAATTATTCAAAAACTGACTGAGAACTGACATAACAACCCACAACCCAAACCGCTGGGTCTAGAAACTTGTAGTTTTGCTATACACAGATTGCTCATTTAATGTATGAGGTAGGCATCCGCTAAGAAGAGATTGTTGCTAATTCAACCACTAAAGGGTCAAAAATGGGTATCAAAATGAAAAAAAATGCATTCAGGAATCTAAAACTCTGTATATGAAAACAATCAAATAATTGCTTAAATGTTTATTTTACTAATATTGAAAACTCAACCCCCTAAAGCGGCAGAGAGAATAGTTACATCAAAATGAATATTGAAATAAATTTTAAGAAAAAAATTAAACCGTAGTATCAGTTTTATTAAAAAAAATTTAAATCTGTGAAATACTTACCCTTAACTTTTTGTAGTCTTAACTTTTTATAATACTTAACTTTTTGTAAACATACTGTCAATACATGTAAACACATATTTGACTTCGAAAAATCTATTCTTAACAGAATAAAAAGGAGTTTCAAGGTTGCTATGAAAGACAAATGCATTTCATTTTCACATATGAAAGAATATGTCCTGTCCTAAATCGCTGGATCTAGAAACTTGAAATTTCGCATAGAGGTTTCTAATATAGTAAAGACAACCACTAAGGAGAGATTTGTGGAAAGAATCCCTATGGGATTGAAAGATGTCTAATCTTGTTATGGAAAAAAACGGACTGTGTCTGGCCAATGAAAAGAATTCCATATCCATTCCAAGAAAGCATTCCATAATCGGAAAGTGTAATATAAATGTAATCGGCAGCAAAATAAAATTGTATTTCATAGTTTCTCAATGATACCGAAAAACAATATTATTTCCGCGGTTGCTGAGCGTGTAACAGAAAATGCCCAATATCTCAAAAATTCACAATTCAAACCAAATTTTTTCAAAATTTTTTACTCCATAGTTAAAAAGTTAAAAGGGGGACACACTATTACTATTTTATAAGCACATTTCTCAGCAACTATTGACTTAAATAAAAGAGTCACTTTACGTCTATATCATTTTTGAAAACCTAGTTACATGTGTGGAGCGCCACTTCTAATTTCATTTTTTAAATTAGTAAATTTCACAAAATCGTTATAAAGCGGTTTCACCATTATATAGCGGTTCATATAATACACCTACCCATATTGATAGTCTCCAAATAAAATGGCTGTGACACACGGACAGACAGACAGACGGACAGGATGCAATTATAGGGGTTCTGTTTTTTGCCATTGGTTATGGAATTATAAAAATTAAAAATTGCGTAACCTAAAGCTTTTCCAAGATAACAAATTTGCGAGCAAGCAGTCATTGATAGATAGCTTGGTTTTTCATCATGGTTTTTGTCTATTATTGTTTATACATGTATCCCCACCGACCCTCTACTTGAAGCCAGAGTGGTTTGCTAGTTACAAATATTATTAAATAATGTTGTAGCGGACGGCGAGACATAAGCTCGTGTGAATAGCGTGTAAATATAGATATATGTTTATATACAGTCTTTCCCTTAGTATTATTGTTTTTGTGAGCCTTTTTATTAGTCAGTAATTAGTCAAGTAAGGGAAATGTTATTGTTTTACACGCTTTGTATACGTAATAGCTTGATAAGTAAATAAATAGATGAATGTAAATATAGTGAGCGAGAAAGAGACATAGTGTCGTCTCTGTCACAGAGGCCCGCGGCTCGCGTAATGCGCGCTTGTGATTAGTTAATGAGAGAGCGGTGTATTGTTTTAGCCCGCTCTAATTGCGCATTACGCGCCGGCTATATAAGCGATCCGCCGCCGGCCTCTGGCAACCAGTCAGGCCTATCATGACGTACGCCAGTGTAGCATTCGCTCACGCTGCGCGCTCTCACATCAACTCCCTCCAAGTTATTCAGAATAGGTTCATGCGCAGGGCTACCGGTGCCCCTCCTTACGTGCGCAACGTAGATCTGCACTACGACCTAGAATTACCCTCTATAACTCAACATCTAAAAGAGGCGTCCCAACGCTTCTTTCACCGTTCCTCCTTACACCCGAATCCCTTAGTGGTCAGGGCGTCATCGTACACCCCCGAACGCCGCGTCCGCAAACGCTATCGTAGACCTAGACATGTGTTAGGCGACAGCGACGACGACATTACACGTTCGAACTCGAACATGCCAACCTACACACTTCGACCGCACCGCCCCCACCGGCGGAGGCGAGGACGACTCCCGCGACACCCGTAGGGTCTCACGTTTAGAAGCTCGATCACTTAGCTCTACACGCACACACGCGGGCCTTAAGCCACATTGTAAACTGCCACGCGGAACACTAGGCACACTAACCGGCCCTCAGCCGTCTCGCCGGCCGGGTCCGCTAGAGGCCCGGCCCTCACCCGAATAGGAAGCCCGTTAAGATGCACGCAGGTGCGGAAAGCTCCCCTGGCGACGCCTTGAGCCCGAGGTCCGCCCTCCATACGAGGCATCCCTCGGCTGGAGGAACCCTCAGGCGGTCGACCATCTGGCAGGGCGCCTTCAGCGCTCGCCCCAACGCGACCTGTGACGCTGTAAAAGCCACTAGGGCTAACAGCAGAGGGGTTTTGTTTAGTCGGTTCGAGTCCGACACTCCCCAGTCGGCGTAGAGTCCGGCTGGGTAGCCCGCGGGGGTTTCATTTCGCCTCTCAGAAACCAAAAAAAAAAAAAAAAAAAAATCTGGCAACCAGTCGGGTGAGGCCCTCTCAAGAAAGAAGACATCGGAAAACTACTAAGAAGACAGAAGTAAAGAGTTCTCCTTAGAAGCAAAGAAGAGTTCAAGAGGAATTCAGACCGAAGACTTATTGAAGGGCTCACCCACCTCGCGTCACATATATGTGTATGACATATATATGTTGTAACTGGTTCATGTGAAATACAGAATATTATTTTGGTTTCTCGTGTTTCTTTCAAATACGTCTTGAATACAGTCCACTGCTGAATAGTAAAGTTGGGGCACCGGCGAGAGAACGAAGATATCTACGAGTCGAAGGCTCGCCCCCCCAACAGTTTCTGGTCGCTTCGAGCCGGATTGAACAGCCTCTGATCCATGCGAATCGGATCGAAGAATTGAAGACCTTGAAGAGTGAAGCAATCGGAAGGAGCCGATTGAAGAGTGAAGCAATCGGAAGGAGCCGATTGAAGTGTGAAGCAATCGGAAGGTGCCGATTGAAGATCTAAGTCCGCCAGAAGAGGCGGAACCTCGTGCTGCTGAAAGAAGCGCAGCACGGGCATCGAGCGTCGTGCGCTGAGCGTCGTGAGCTGAACGTCGAGCGTCGTGCGTCGTGCGCCGAGCATCGTGCGCCGAGCATCGTGCGCCGAGCATCGTGCGCCGAGCGTCAGCGCCGAGCGTCGTGCGTCGAGCGCCGGTGCGTCGAGCGTCGAGCGCCGTAGAAGCGAAGTTTTGTACCGCGGCTTTCGCTCCGACCACCTAACGGTGCCAAACGGTCGGAGTGCAAAGTAGTGGTGTGTGTGCGACACCACCGGCAAGTACGACTTGTCGATTAGCACACTACGCCGGTAAGGGTGTAGGTGGTGCGGGGGCCGGACTGTAGGCACTGCTGACGTGGTCGGACATTCCAGCCGACCGCTGAGCACCCCGTAGTACTTGCTCCCCTCTTCCGGGTAGTACCTCCCCCTCCTCTCCTCGCATATCCATCCCTAAGGGAGCGTATCCCGGGTGAAACCGGGCCCTCCCGAAGGTCTGATAGGGACGGTTAGGGGCTTGCAAGTGCCGAAGATGCCGATCAACAGAAGCCCCATCCGCACGCGCCGAGCAACAGAGACGGAGATGCAGCGGATATATGAAGATCCCCCCGCGTCCCCGTCCACGTCCAACGCGCCCGCGAGCACACGTCACGCCGGTTCACGCGAACCGACGATGGAACCGTACGCGTCCGCGTCCGTCTTGCCCGCGTCCGCGTCCGCAGCGTCCGCGTCCGCTTTACCCGCGTCCGCGTCCGCGCCGCACGCGATCAGTGAAGTAGCGACCGAAGAGGCACCGTTGCCTTTCTCCGCGCCCCGCTCACCTGTAGTAACCTCCGACTTTCGAGAGCGATCGCGCGCTCCGTCAGTACGGTCGGGTCGTTCAACAGCCAGTACTATGAGGCGGATTAGACAAGCCGAATTAGAAGCCGAAGAACGAATAGCGGAAATTCAACGGGAAGAGTTACGAATACAGGCAATGCTGATAAGGAAGAGGCTTGCCGTAGATGTCGGTACGATCCGGGAAGAAACGGACAGAGAGAGTTTATGCGCAGAGGAGCCTGTAGATGTAGGCCAGAAGATAAGCGATTGGCTGAAGCATACGTCCATACGGGGGGAGTCAAGTGATAGGGCGAAAGAGCGCCAAACAGAAGACGAACGCGTGAAAGACCGCGGGCGCAACACAGAAGACGAACGCGTGAAAGACCGCGGGCGCAACACAGAAGACGAACGCGTGAAAGACCGCGGGCGCAACACAGAAGACGAACGCGTGAAAGACCGCGGGCGCAACATTGAAGACGAACGCGTGAAAGACCGCGGGCGCAACACAGAAGACGAACGCGTGAAAGACCGCGGGCGCAACACAGAAGACGAACGCGTGAAAGACCGCGGGCGCAACATTGAAGACGAACGCGTGAAAGACCGCGGGCGCAATACAGAAGACGAACGCGTGAAAGACCGCGGGCGCAACATTGAAGACGAACGCGTGAAAGACCGCGGGCGCAATTCAGAAGGCGAACGCGTGAGAGACCGCGAGCGCGATTACGAACTGGAGCATCGGTACGCACACCCATCCAGAGAAGAATACGTAAACAAGCCGGTTCCGGAATGTAACAGATATCGTTCACCGCCCCGAGGGGAACGTACGGAACGATATACCGAAGAGACTCCGCGGCGTCCCAGGTCACCCACACCAGCGCGTACGAAGGATAAAACGATCGAACGTTGGGTGGAAGCAATGGAAGGGATCTTGAACCGCCGAGAATCAAAGGAACCAACGAGGCAGATGAGAGACTTACCTATTTTCTTTGGCGCTCCAGATGAGTGGTTGGCTTTTAAAGCAGCGATGATGGAGTCAACCGTTTTGTACCGTATACCGCCCGCAGAGTATATTTTAAGATTACGGTCGTGTATACGAGGTGAAGCGCGTCAAATAGTGAGTGCGCTGTTGTTTACTGCGACGGACCCCATGAAGATTATGCAGTCGTTAGAGAGGCACTTCGGTCGGCCTGAGATGGTCATAGAGAGAGCCATGGAGGAGATCGGGAGATTGCCACAATGGGGAAGTACACCGGGTGAGATGAACCGTTTCGCCGGGAAACTGGAAAACATAGTCGCAGCAATCGATACGGTGGGCAACCGAGAATACTTGTCAACACCCTACCTGTCGAGACAGATAGTAGGTAAATTGCCCCCGTATTTGAAGTCAAAGTGGAGCGAGTACGCGATGGAGAACGCAGAACCATCGGATCCGGAAATAGTAGTTTATCGCGTTTTCTTCTGAACGAAGCAGACCGCGCGATAAAGTTTGCGAGCGTACTCAAAGGAGTAGGACCAGCGGCGCCAACGAGGGCGCAGGATCGTATCAAACCACCACAACAACGAACCGATGGCCACCGCCGAGGAGGGGCCCCCGTGTTCGCCGCTACAGAGGAAAAGCGGGATCAAGCCAAGGAGCATTCTGAAGAGCGAATGAAAACTTGCTGGTGTTGTGGGGCGGAACACCTGACAGTTAGGTGCCCCAAGTTGAAATCGATGGCGATACCGAAACGCTGGGACTGGGCGAAGGAGGCTCGAATTTGCTACCTTTGCTTAAGTAGCAAGCACAGGAGGACATCGTGCAGAGGCAAGAAATGCGGGATAGGCGGTTGCGACCGACCACATCATCCTCTGTTACACGGGACTCAAAGAGGAGGACCATCGCGGGAACCTGTGCCTGCAGTGAGAGAGCCGACATCCGAGGATGCGTCGGCAACAGCGGCGACGGCGCACCTGTTCAATAACGACAGCGAGGTCTTATTGAAGGTGTGTCCTGTAATAATCAAGGGACCAAACGGAAGAGAGATGAAGACGTACGCGCTTTTAGATGAAGGGTCCACCATTACCCTGATCGATGAAGAGATCGCCAGAATGGTGGGAGCCCGAGGTCCGACACACGGCCTCAACATCGTCGGAGCGACTTCAAGTCAACGGGAGCCTGATAGCCAAGTAGTCGATGTCAAGGTACGCGGCCAACATAGAGAGGGCTATCATGCGATCAAAGCGCGTACAGTGAGGAACCTGACACTGGGTAAACAGTCGGTGAAGACGGACCTCATGAAATACCCTCACCTCCGTAATCTCAAGCAAGAGGAAGTTTGTTACGCCGCAGGGAAACCGCGCCTATTAATCGGAGCGGATAACTGGGAGATGATCGTGACGAGGAAGCTCCTGACTGGAAAGAGAAGTCAGCCAGCAGCGTCGCTAACTCAACTAGGATGGGTCATTCACGGGACCGCGCCCCGTAGTGTCATCGCGCAGAAGAGCGACGAAACCGTGCTGCACATACGCACATGGCAGGACGCTAGGCGAGACCGTGAACAGCGAAATGATGACGAGTTACACGAACTCGTAAAGGCCCATTTCGAAGTAGATGCGTTAGGTATCTCCCTGAAAAGAAAACCCGTAGCTCAGGAAGAGCGAGCCAAAGATATTTTTGATAGGACAGCTCGCCGAGTGGGCGGCCGATATGAGGTCGGGCTGCCATGTAAGAGCGAAGAAGCGTTGGATATCTCCGAAGAAAGGTTGTGGAAGGTTGCGTGGGACGACCCTCTCCCGCCCATAGAAGCGGGTGAGGACGCTACATGCCCAGAGAATGAAGAGCTGCAAAGTAGCGACAAGAAGAATGTCGATCCAGCTACTCTACAACGGAGATGGGTGCCAACAGGGCACAACCCTGCCGACGACGCCACACGCCCGAGGAATACTGGGCTACAGAATGACGACAGGTGGTTTGTCGGACCGGCCTTCCTGAAGGAGCAGGAAGACCGATGGCCGAGGGAGAAAATAACGAACCTCGACCACGAAGAGGAGAACGTCACGGCGGCCTACGCGTACGAGAAGGCGCCGTTGATAGATGTGAAAAGGTTCTCGTCTTATGAGAGAGTGCTGCGAGCCATGGCTACGGTATTGGCATTTTTTTTTTTTTTTAATTAGATTTACCAACAGTTGTTTACACTAATACTTAGGTAATACAATACATGCTAAATAAACTACGTCAAATGTAACAACTACTTATAGGTAAATTCCGCATGCATTATAATATATAAACGGTGATTTTAGATTTCATATAACTGATTTAACAGTAACAATACTCATTTTTCATTTACACTCATTCATAGACAAGTGTCGGGGGAAAGCCGACAGAATCGAGTTGGAGCACCTAATGAACGCGGAACGTGTGCTCATAAAAGAGTCTCAACAAGAGAGCTTTCCGGTCGAGATAAGCTTGCTGAAACGCGGAAAGACGGTTGAGCGCAGTAGTCGATTACACAAACTCGATCCCAAGGTGGACGAGCAGGGTGTAGTGCGACTAAACGGTCGGATAAACGCGGCAACAGTCCCAGACGCCATGAAAGAGCCGCCTATTTTGGATGGTGCGCACCCGTTGGCGCGGCTCATCATCAGCGACGAACATAGAAGAAGCGGTCATATAGGAAGAGAGCAGCTGGTCAACACGATGCGGCAACGGTATTGGGTGTTACGACTACGGCCCGCAGTGAAGGCGGTGCTAGGGAAGTGCACCTTTTGTAAGTTACGAAGAGCAAACCCTGCGATCCCGGTCAAGGGGAATCTGCCGCGCGTGAGACTCGAAGCTTATTGTAGGCCCTTCTCTCGGTGCGGAGTCGATTGTTTCGGCCCCATGTGGGTGACTATAGGACGGCGGCGTGAAAAGCGCTGGGGAATGTTATTTACGTGTTTAGTTACTAGGGCCATCCATATAGAAATCATCGCCGGTCTGAGCACGGACTCGGCAATAATGGCCATGCGAAGAATGGCCGCGCGAAGGGGATGGCCAGAGATAGTTTTATCCGACAACGGTACCAACTTTCGTGGCGCCGATGAAGAGTTAAAGAAAGCCTACAGCGAGTGGCTTCCGGCCCTTAGAGATTACGGGCTTAACAAGCGTATGCAGTGGCGGTTCATCGATCCCGGTGCACCGAACCAGGGGGGAGCGTGGGAACGGCTCATTAGGAGCGTGAAGACCGCACTCGCCGTAACGTTGCATGAGCGGGCCCCGAAGGAAGAAGTATTGAACACCGTGATGGCCGAGATCGAGCACACGGTGAACTCCCGACCTCTAACCCACGTAGCTGTCGAACCAGATGAGGAAGAAGCGCTGACCCCGAACCATTTTCTGCTGGGAACGTCTACTGGAGTTCCGCATACTGGAGAGTGTGAGTCGGCTGACCGACGTACTTGGCGTGTAGCGCAAGCGTTAGCCGACATGTTCTGGGCGCGATGGCTAAAAGAGTATTTGCCAACGTTAACTCCGCGCGGCGATGTTAGAAGGGAGCCGAATAGCATTCGAGAAGGCGACATCGTCGTAATCGCGGACGGGTTACTACCGCGTAACGTGTGGCCCCGAGGCCAAGTAGAGCGCGTGTTTGAAGGACCCGATGGTGTGGTGCGAAGCGTGGATGTTCGGACGCGGGGAGGAGTATTTCGGCGGCCTATGAGGCGTCTCGTCGTCCTACCGAGGAGTAATGATGGCTCCGAGGGTCTTCGCCGGGGGGAGGATGTAGCGGACGGCGAGACATAAGCTCGTGTGAATAGCGTGTAAATATAGATATATGTTTATATACAGTCTTTCCCTTAGTATTATTGTTTTTGTGAGCCTTTTTATTAGTCAGTAATTAGTCAAGTAAGGGAAATGTTATTGTTTTACACGCTTTGTATACGTAATAGCTTGATAAGTAAATAAATAGATGAATGTAAATATAGTGAGCGAGAAAGAGACATAGTGTCGTCTCTGTCACAGAGGACCGCGGCTCGCGTAATGCGCGCTTGTGATTAGTTAATGAGAGAGCGGTGTATTGTTTTAGCCCGCTCTAATTGCGCATTACGCGCCGGCTATATAAGCGATCCGCCGCCGGCCTCTGGCAACCAGTCGGGTGAGGCCCTCTCAAGAAAGAAGACATCGGAAAACTACTAAGAAGACAGAAGTAAAGAGTTCTCCTTAGAAGCAAAGAAGAGTTCAAGAGGAATTCAGACCGAAGACTTATTGAAGGGCTCACCCACCTCGCGTCACATATATGTGTATGACATATATATGTTGTAACTGGTTCATGTGAAATACAGAATATTATTTTGGTTTCTCGTGTTTCTTTCAAATACGTCTTGAATACAGTCCACTGCTGAATAGTAAAGTTGGGGCACCGGCGAGAGAACGAAGATATCTACGAGTCGAAGGCTCGCCCCCCCAACAAATGTCATAATTATATGTTATGTGTTGAGCTTTACTCGAGTGTCTCACAAAAAATAATAATAAAAAAAGTCTGACCACATTGCAAGATTCGAACCCGCGTATTTCAGCTTAGTAGATCTACTCTCTAGTCACTGTACTACTGAGAAGGTAAATTCTGTGGTGAAATCAGAAGAGTTTAGTGTTTAGAAGTTTTAAGTGCGTGAAAACATAGAGAAAAAATATTTTCTCAGAATTGGACCCTAGCTAGATCGATTTTTGACCACCAATAGCTCTATATTGTAAATGTCATTGAAATCGTTCGAGCAGTTGTCGAGAACGGGATTATAAATATACAAATATTGCTTGTATAATACTACTCTTTTAAATAACATAGTATCTTAAAATAAAAGAAGTCCATGAAATTTAACATTAAATTCATTGTTCAGGAAAATAAGTAATAGATTTTTCTCCATTACTTTAGCTATAGACTTTATAAATAACTCCAAAGCCAGTCGCCGTGTCCGAGCAGTAACGGTGAGCTAAATCAGATAACCTGACTCACCATACATACGACACACATTTATTATCTGATAAGCTGATCGGTCGCCATTTCGTTAGAAACAACACCCACATATTTATGTTTTATCTGATGTTACTTGCCTCACTTCGTAGTACGAGACAGGCTGTCTGAAGTTGTGAAGTATAAGCATTTATCATTGTTTGTCATTTTATTTCTATATTATAAGTTCATTATTAAAGTGATATGTTTCTAATAGGTACTTGTTGCAAACTGAACTTAGGCATATTATTTCAACTTATTTAAAAAAAACAGAAAAGCTGACCACATTGCAGGATTCAAACCCGTGCACTTCGGTGTAATAGACCGACACTCACCTACTATGCTGTTGAGAAGGTAAACTCTGCTTCGAAATTAAAAAAGTAGAAGTTTAGTGTTCAGAAGTTTTAAGTGTGTGAAAGATGGAGAAAACGATTTTTCCCAGAATTGAGACCTAGATAAATGTGTTGATCAAGGTGTGTTCCCGATTTGATGAAGCATATTAAAATTATATCAATATTTAAATCGCGACTTACAAGTCAGATCCTACAAACTACCGCCCAGTGCCAATATTGCCAGCGTTGAGTAAAATATTCGAAAAAATAATGCTCAACCAAATGCTGGCACATTTTACCATTTGCAGGATATTTCGTGGTCAACAGTATGGTTTCACGAGAGGGCGGTCAACAACACATGCGGGAGCAAGCTTGATCAAAACTGTACTAGAGGTTTGGGAGAGGTCACGGGATGCCATTGGCGTGTTTTGTGATCTTTCCAAAGCTTTTGATTGTGTTTGTCACAAAACTAATTTACAAGCTGAAATACTATGGAATATGTGATAAAGCTCTCGATCTCGTGATTTCAAATCTGGCTGACCGAGAACAAAAAGTGAGTGTAAATGGGGTTACATCAGTCGGTTCTAAATTAAAGATGGGTGTTCCCCTAGGATCCATTTTGGGACTGTTCCTATTTTTGGTTGACATTAATGATCTTCCATTTATGTTTAAAGACCTATATGAAATAATATTATTTGCTGATGACACATCATTATTATTTAAAGTAAATAGAAAAGACATAGATGTTAGCGGACAGAATAGGACCTTGGCGGATGTCTCGAGATGGTTCGCTGCTAATAATTTACTACTGAATGCACAAAAAACCAATTGTGTCAAGGTTTCCCTACCCAATGTACCCAGAATCCATAATAGACTAGAACTGGATGGAAAACAATTAGAATTAGCGAAATCAGCTGCTTTTCTTGATTTAACAGTAGACAATAAATTACAGTGGGCGGACCATGTCGGGTCTTTGGCTACTAGGCTCAGTGCGGCAATATATGCTGTTAGACGCATTAGACAGTTGACAGATGTGGCTACGGCTAGGCTGGTATATTTCGCATATTTCCATAGCCTTATGTCTTATGGTCTGCTACTGTGGGGATCAGCGGCGCATATGAAATCTATCTTTATTTTACAAAAGAAGGCAGTACGTGCCATCTACAGTATGAACGAATGAGAGTCGCTGAGAGTTCATTTTAAAGACATTGATGTGCTCACCTTACCCTCGTTATACATCTTTCAAAACATAATGTACACTAGAAAAAATATAGATCTCAGATTTTAAAAGAAAGGCGTTATTAATGGTGTGGAAACTCGTGATCATGATCAGATAGTTATTCCTAAATTTAAATTACAAAAGTCAAGTGATTCATTTTTGGGTAACTGTGTTCGTTTTTATAATAAAATTCCTCATGAAATTACTCAATTAACGGAAAAGAAATTTAAACTTGTTATTTAACGCACACTGATTGGAAAAACATACTACAATGTTAGCGATTTCATTGAAGACACAACAATAGACTGGAAATAATCCTCTCTGCACATGTATTTACTGGCTTTATAGATATTGTATTTTAAATAACTATCGTAGAATGATGTCGAGAAAATGAGACCTGACTGAGTTTCTTGTCGGTTCTTCTCAGTGTCTAGGTTTTCCTTTCGAACTGAACTAAAGTAGATTTGAATTCAAAAATACCTACATTGCATTTGGGTTTACTTGAATAAATTGATTTGACTTTACTTCGATCGATTTTTTGTCCCCTCAACTTCTATATTGTAAATTTCATCGAAGTAGTTCGAGTCGTATTCGCGAAAGCGATATCAAATATATAGTTATGTATATAAATATTGCTTGTTTAATATAATAATGGATATGATCAAGTAGTCATATTATAAGTAAAATATATTATTAATATTTACGTAAATATAATCTTGAAAAAACTTAATGTGTTCTAGGAATTGGGTTTATTTTTACATAAAAATTATGAACCACCTTGAAGACTCCTTATACATTTTTTATTATTTTTGTTATTTAGGATGGTGCATTGCTCGTGCCAACTGGGAGCCTGCTGGTATAGACTTCGGCGCCTTGTATTGCATGGAGGCTCCACCACTATTGCAAACACCTGCAACACCCTATTTGTTGATTCTTTGGGTTAACTTACTTGAAGAAGAAAGATTTGGTAAAATTATCATAAAATTAATGATGTAATAACGATTTGCCTAATTATGTATGTTAGCATTCACTGTCATACTTTAAATCTTTAGGGTCACCATATGCAATGCAAGTACCACGCGAAATTTCGTATGAGGATCTCCAAAAGTTAATGCTGAAAGAAATGTGTCAAGTGATTGCTGAGCGTGTTTTAGAAAACGTTCAGGGTGCAGATATATTCCGCGCGAGAATCGCAGAGGCACATCGACCTAGAGACTCTGCTTATTTACAGCCTGAGGTAATATATTCTAACAACAAACTTTCCATGTTTTACGGAACCATTAATACCGGTTTTCTTAGAAGCGAATTACTGATTTTCAGCTTCCTCATCCTCTTTTTGCATTGGACGTCGAGCAGGCATTGTGTGCGCATGACAAATATCCTCATCTTCGACTTGAATTACTATGGGATCCAGCGCATAGAGATAGGTAATAATTTAATGTGATTAATTTAAAAAATTACTACTGTTACTTATGGAGCAAGAGCTTATGGTAAAAATCCCCGCCAGTAACAGCTTAAAATGTCTAGTAATAAATTTCAATAATTTATATAAATAATTATCTACACACTACTACATAATTATATAGCACAAAATTGGTGGACGTGGTTGACTAATTTTATTTGCACTTATCTATTAATTCAGTAATACACACATACACTCACCCACCCACATACACAAACACACAGATGTGTGTGTCTGTATGTGCACACGTGATGTACACGCACACAAATACACACAAACTACTATAAGTAAATTGTTTTTCCGTACTATGGAATAGTATGCTTTCATGCTGGTGCGAGAGAGAAAGAAAAGTAGTATGTGGTGTGCTAGCCACGTATCTTCTCACATAGTTTGCGGGAAATGGCAGATGGCCCAAGGGATAGAGCTTATTCGATGACAGCCGAATAGGTGATAACTAGTCTTCCCCCCAAAATTCCAAAACCGCCGATCAACACGTGTTTCACCTCTTAACGAAGCATCCTCAGGATATTTCAGAGATCAGACTCAATCAGCTAACCAACACCAAATTAGATCGGATTTGGATTAAAGCTATATTAATTAGAAATTGTAAGAACTCATCACATCTTACTGTGGTAACAGTGGCGCCTGCACCCTTAGCCCCTAACAGAGAAATGTGTATCAGTACAGTAGACTGATGACCTTGTTGCCATTGCCTTAAGAAATATTTAAAAAAAAATTTGTGTCAGTATAATCCGCGAGGCGAGCGAGTGGTGCGAGGTGCACGTGTCAGCGACGGGGGGCACGGGCGGGGTCGCGGGGCCCGCGGCGCCGCTCACGCTTCACGCTTGCCTGGCGCACTACACGCGCGCCGAGCACTTGGCGCAAGAGGACGCGTGGCGCTGCCCGCAGTGCCAGCGGTACATGCCCGTCGTCAAGACGCTCGGCCTCTGGTCGCTGCCCGACGTACTCGTCATACACCTCAAGAGGTTTCGCCAGTGAGTATTGTTGAATCAGTAATTCTAACTACAACTTCTTGTTTATAATTATTAGTTTTCTCAGTAAAGCTAAGAGAAAACTAATAATTTTCATGTGCAATATAAAATGTTTCTCTACCACATTAAATTGACTATTTAAAATAAAAAATACTATTGCGAATTTTAAAATTAATAGTTTAAACAATTTTTACCTTAATTATAAGCCTCGGACCGAACAACAATGGACGGAGCATTTGCTCTGAAAGCGTGCCCTTAAAGTGCCTTCTTTGATGACTGAGTTTCTAGATTTTTACTAATGTGCGTGACTAGGGAAGATCACAGTCAACGATACACAGCTGAACATGGCGTATTTCCATTTTTGGTAATACTAGTAGCTAAAACACTTGATTTACGAGTATTTTGCAAATAATTCTTTCATGACCGACTCATTATTAGCTGACACGAATAACACTGACAGTGTGAGGTTGCCATACTTACTATAGGTAACCGTTTTATTCGTGGTTACGCTCAATGAGATAGAAAGAGAGGAAAATTTGTTTAACATGGTGGTATAGTTGTCAAAAAATAAAAGACCCGTTTTGACATTTGTCATAGCGACGTAACTAGTGAAATAACCATACGACTCGGTGCTCGATACTCACGATAAATCGGTTCAAGTTTGTATGAGTATTTGATCGATTTGATTATGTATTGTGAAGTGCATTGCATTAAAGTTGTGATTAGAAAATTTAACTTAAACTTTAAAATTGTAGGTATTTTGAAATGATACAATGGTACGAAAGGTCAATTTGTCTTTAATTTAATATTTTTAGTTAGAATAACATTCCCTCGATCACAAAAAAATAAAAAAAAAGCGAAAGTGATTGAATCTTCATTCAATCATTTTCTTCGTATGATGAGCCAAAATCGTCAGTTGAGCTATCGTCACCTGTAAATATAATTATTTCATTTTCAATTATATTATCAATATTGACGTCTCTGTCAAAACCTTCCTTTATTATTTTTCGAGTTTTTTCTACCACTTTTACCCAGTCTTCTTTAGTAATTTTGGCACAAGCTTTTTTCAGCAATATCATCATTTTCTTAGTGGAGAATGGCGGCTTTGTATTGTGGCGAGCTGCGTATCCTTTGACTTGAGCCTAGATCAACTCAATAGCATTGTACTGGCAATGGTACGGCGGCGTTCTTATCACTTTGTGTCCATGCTCAAGTGCCAACTCATCAATTTTATATTTTAGTTTCGCAGCTATATTTTCTTTTACCAGTTCCAGCAATTCAGCTTTCAACAATTTCATGTCAGTTTCAACGCCTTGTCTTTGTAGCCATGCCACTAAATCAGCCTTTTTGTTTGCTTGAGTAGTTGCTTTATCTATTTGAACTGACTGGTAAGATGCATTGCCCATAATGATTATGCACTGTTCAGGGAGGTTTGTTAACAAGTTAGTAAAACACTCTGTGAATTTATTTGAGTCCATTTCTTCGTGATATTATTTTGTACTTTTAGACTCGAATGCGAGTAAGGCATCATTCACAAAACCTCTCCCGGCTGATCCGGCGTGGCAGATTATTAGGCGTCCACCTTTTCCCATTGGCACTTTTGAGCAAGATGCCTTGGTATCGTCCGTCCACGACTGCGGCACGGTATGATTCGAGTTCAGCCAAGTCTCATCAATAAATATGACATTGTCCCAATTTGTGATTTTGTTCATCGCCTTCAAAAATGATACTCTGTGCAAAATTAAATCATATCGTTCCATCATAATTTTCCACTTGTCGGTTTTTCTTGTATTTGAATCCAATTTGCTTCAAAATTGTTATTAAAGACGTGGAACTAAACAGGCCACACTCTCGTAGTGATATCAGCAATTTACTCACAGTTGGGTATTCATTTCTTGTGTAATAAGCATACACGTGGTTTCGAATAGCGTCTGCGTCAAATGTGTCAATACCTGTTACAGTATTGCTTTTCTTCCTCTTTTTAGGCGTACGTAATACATTTTCTTTAGTACCGGAAGGCCCATACTTTTTCTTCAAGATGGTTCGAATAGTATTTTTGCCGATTACAAGTGCTTCTGCGACGCGATCTTGCACTTGCGTTACGGACAATAAAGGTCTAGCATTAACTAATTCGCGTTCGAAGTATTCGGTTAACTTCACAACCAATTCGCGTGACTGGCTGTTGATTGTACGTCTTCTTTTCGACATGTTGAAACAGTTCGTACGATATAACAACAAACACCAAAATCGAGTCCAAATCACTATCTTTAAATCAACATAAACGACCGCACAGTCAATTTCACAAGATGACGAACGAAAGATTGCGCAGTGCGCGCGTGGACGCTAAGTCACGTGCCGCTTGATCAGAGACAAGCCATTCTATAGAAACCAATGTCGCCAATTCAAAATTGTATTTACGGCTTTAAGCGCCAAGCTCATTCTTTTCAGTAAAGATCACTACACAATATTTAATTACTATTAAAATCGAATGAAGCTGGTGAAATTAAGTAGTTAATAGGTTACAACACTAGTATTTAAAAAAAAAGACTGAGAACGTAACTGTTTTTGAGACGTTTCGTAATAATTAGAAATTGCATGCTATTATAAAGTAAGCGCAAAAAAAATACTCGCAATATATTCCATCATATTATTTAACGCGCCAAAAAAATGTATGTATTTTTTTTAAAGCATTATGTAATTAATTATTATTTTATTGTTTCTTTCAGTTTCGTTCCAAGTTACATTCTAGGGTCTTTCTCAAATGTCAAAACGGGCCTTTTATTTTTTGACAATTATAAGAGTGGCAACTTATTGTTCTGTCCATTATGTTCCTTAGTCCGAGGTATAAACCATGGGCAAATGTCATTGCTAGGATGACAGCATAAATTATATTTGAAGAAATTTTATACATAGTTGTATTTTAATAGTGGATATTATTATTGTAAATTGTGTAAATTTTTTCATAAATTACAATTATTTGTAAGCATCGTTTTTTCAAGTTACTGTATTTTTTATGAGGTAGAAACATTTTATTATAGTGGATTATATTTTTTTATAGCATTATGTAGTCTATTATTTTTTTTTTATCAATTATAAGGTGCTTTTAAATGCACCCCTGTAATTAATAGTTATAATAAATATTCCAGACAATTATACCAATTTTGTGACCCCAAACTGAGCACCAGGCATATATTACCAGGAATACCTATTACAGAACGAACTTGGAGAGCACTCAGTAATAAGCCCATTCTAGAACAAATTAGAAAAATTAGTTTTTCGATATTATCTTGCCCGGAAATCAAACCTGAGACGTTTCGGCTCTGATCAGCTGTGAACCTAAAAGCCCTTTAAAAGCTCTTTAGTTGCGTAAATCAGACAAGGGGTAGTGTAGCTTTATTTTGTTATTCTTTTCCTTATTCGGGCTAGAGGGACAGGTGCATGTAACAGCCTATAAATCAATCAAATTTTTAATTTAGATTAAACAATACAAGCTTGGCGCTCCGTCCACTCTGTCTACCCCGTTAGGGATACAGCGTGAAGGTATGTTTGTATGTATGTATATGTATTAATCCAAATTACAATTATGGAGAAATCAGAACAGCCTACTGGCCTTTCATGTAGAATACGCGGGGGATTCTAAATGAATTCAAGGTTTGTGTACAGCTTACAGCTAAAATTGAATACAATTTATTTGAAATGGCTGTTGCTCGCGATTTCTTATGTGTGGAATTTAAAAGAAAAGTAGCTTATGTCTTTCCTCAGGGTTCAATCTATCACCATACCCAAATTCATTCAAATTTATCTAATCCATGTTTTACTTTTAGCCATGAAAACGTAACAAATAGAGGACACTTTTGCATTTATAATATTAGTATAGATTGTCATTGGGAATCCGTTATTTTTACGAGAATATTTATTACAAAAATCCACATAAATCTGTACTAGAACGCATATAAAATCTAGCAAGTGTATTAACAGCTAAAATAATGAATATTTTGCTCGTTTCAGACAAGCCAAAGGCCGCACAAGTACTAAATTAACGACTATGGTTGAATTTCCATTGAATGATTTCGATATGACACCGCATCTTGTTCGTCGAAACACATCCACGACGGAATCACCGAGTCATTCGCGATCTCCACGACGAAGACATTCTAAGGCTCCTGCTACAAGTCCACAGGAGAACATTTATGATTTATATGGCGTTTGTTATCATCACGGGGATGATTTAGAAACGGGACATTATACAGCAGCTTGCAAAAATCCATATGATGGACATTGGTACAAATTCGACGATTCAAGAGTGACATCTGTTGATGACGATAATGCTTACAGTGAACTTGTAAACAATACTGCTTATATGCTTTTCTATAAGCGGAAACGACCAACCGTAAGTCATTCGTATTCTACGGACGATCAGATCGGGCATTGGGCGTTACGTATGCCGAAATACGTGAAGCGACCCAGTGAACATTTGAACGAATTATCGGAAGTAAAAGAGGAAATCATTGACGATGATAAGGTAGAATCGCCTAATAATGACCCAGATGATGAATCAGATATTACTGCGCCTACTCATAGTCCTTCCCTATCTAGAAGTGTCGCTAGCTTACCAAACGATAATATACTGATCACGTCATCATCATCAGGTAATGAGCCTCTGTCTCCTAAAAAACATACCTCGAATGTGCTACAGAATCCTGTGCAGCAGAACATAACTTCTATAGTTAAGTCTCCTACTCTTCAGCGACCTTTGATAGTTGAAGTAAACGGAAATAAAACTGAAGACAATACGAGTGAATATGAAACCGAATCTAGCGTTTCTATCGAACCATATATTCATAAAGATGTTCATATAAATCCTAAAATGACTCCAGTTGATTCAAGGCGGCCACGTTCAGTTGATTATCCGACTAGAGCTAGTACATCGTCTACAACTAGAGACGCTAATAGAAACTATGAAAGTTCTCCTTTGGTTGCTAGTATAAATGGCGTCGAATATCATCCCACCACCGAAGATTTGATGTTGTCTATGTTCCAAGAATCTAAATATATTGTACCTAGACATGGAAACCACATCACTGGCGAATCTCACAGGGCAGGTTAGTACTGTTTTTAAATCATCTCATAAATTAATTATTCCAAAATTGGAATTGCAAAATGCAATTGATAAATTACTAACAATGTATATATTTTCAGGGGAAAAGTCTTCAGTATGGAAAACTCGAATATCAACGTGAGAACAACTGTTAATGGATATGTAATATCATAATCAGTTTTATTCTTTATTTATTTCACATCCACAACTAGATCTGATGGTTTATTGTAAGTAGTTGAAATATGGTGTCATTTTAATTTTTATGGTAATCATATTCATACAGTTTTATACAATTTATGAAGTAGTTTAATATTTTATACTTCCAAGTTTTTACTGTTTGTATTTCGAATTTCAATGGAATTTCATCAATGTTTCATATTCAACCCAAACCAAAGATTGGTTAAAAAAGTCATCATATTCATATATTTATGACTTATGTATGTATTTCGCTCCATTATGTGAAACATTTACAATGGCAGTGATGTGTACCAAGTTGATTGAATTTCGTTTATGAATTTTATTGTAAAATTTAAATAACATTTTGTACTTGATTGTAACTACTTAATATGAGCGTAGCTAGAGAGCATAAGAAATCGAATTTCGTAATGTTTAACACACCTAGTGCCTTGGCCCTTGGGATGTAGGGAGAAGCGAGATATATAAATTCTTGTGATATTATTGGAATTATTTATTTAAATTGACTTTATGTTTTGATGTCATCTACTTATATTTTAAAATTTATTTGTAAAGTATTTAAAAGTTTAATGCAATGTACGATCATGTGATTTATATAATATATTTATTTTTATTTTGTATTTATTGTTTTGTTTTCTAATAATGATATTACATATTATATTTTTTAAATGGTATCGGATTGTGTAATAATTCGTGAGATTTGTAAATATATGGAATATTATTTAAATTGCACTTAGTTAATGTAGAATATTATGTAAACTGCACGTGAATGTGATTGTTTTTTTTACGTTTTATATGAAAATTTCATTCTTATAAAAGACAAATTTTATAATATAAGTATGAATAAAACCATGATTCTCAACAGTTAAGTGGCCTAAAAATGTATATAATGAAATATTATATTATGTGCCTGTGATCCATAACGATTGAATAAAAGTGTTAACATACATGCCTATGTACATTATACATATGTACCTATAGTTGTGTTATGTATCTGTGAAATGTCATTAAGTAATTTAAGGATAAGTGGTTGGCTCTCAATATTATGTTATTTGCATTCATTTCCGGAGATATCTTAACATTATTTACCATGTGTATAAATAATCTCATTCTTGTATTTAAAGTGAAAATGCTTTTATGGTGTTTATTATGCTTTCAAATTATGTTTTCTTGTCAAATTATAATTTTTATCCTAGTCCTTTTTTATAATTCATTACGAAAATAATTTCAGAATTTTATAATGAATAGACTACAAAGTCACACATCACTTCTTGATATTATTACTTGAAAGATGGAAACGGTCGTTAGGCACGCACAAAATACAGGTAAATACTACCACATAAGAACAATATGTTTTCGTATTAAATGCAGCAAAGAAAATAATATTCAAATACGTGCATACATATTGATTTGTGTAGGTTTATGTGACCAGTCTGTAATAATTGGAAAATAGTATCGACTTATGAAATGTTCTGTCTGAAACCAGTGTTGCCTTTGTTTATATTTTACGAATTGTGTACAATGCATCAAGTCTAATCTCCGGATATTTATGTCTAATGTTCGTTGTTTTAATTAATTTAAAGATGTTTATTTTAATTTCACCATGTTATGTTAAAATATAAGTGTTATGTACACAAATTAAAACTTTTAATTTTACGCCTTTTGTATAAGGAGTCCTCACATTTTTCATCAAAATTGTTATTCATAGTAAAGAAATAAAATTGCCTTTAATCCATTTTAAAAACATTTAATTTATCGATTACAGTAAGTGGAGTAGTTATTTTTAACTTTGTTACACATGCAGCTATAATATATACTAATATATTAAGTTAAATTATACGGTGTCAGTTGGGTACTAAATGGAATTACATAATATAATCATTTGTGATCGTTCCAGCTGTATTTTATATATTAATATAAATTATAGCTGTCTGTGAGGCGATTTAAATCATCTAATGTTAAATAAAAGTTATTCTGTGATAAGTAGGCAACTTGCTATGGATAGCGTCACCATAGTTTGAATCTAGAATTAAAAGAACATTTTTTAAAGGATCAGCAGTAACTGACGTAGGTAACAACCCAGGACCAGGTGAGTGTATATTGATGAGGCGGGATGCGTTGTAAGCTTTGCGTGCATCCCAGGACAAGACATCTGCACATTCAGTGTGGCGTACGTAGACATGATGTGTATTTGTTCCTAGAAGAAAGACAGGTTTTGTGTTTGCCCCGAAAACTGAAACAAACCACATTCAAAAACATAGACAGTTTAAATTTTGTATGTGATAGTTGTGATGACTACTGGTTGATATCAAGGAGAGAGAGTCGAAAAGACGTCACCTACACCAAGAGTTCTGTTTATGTTTCTTACAGAAAAAGAACCGAAAATATAACATAAATTAACGTTGTCCTAAAGCTTTTTTATTTAATAATAATTACCTACTACTCATATCTAAAGTAATTTCATTAGTTTTTCTGAGCGATAAAACTAAAACTGATTCTTATAAAACTGAGTTAAGCCGGCCACACACCATCCAGTATGTTTGATAAAGTCTGTCCAGTACGTATGAAGCGTCGTTTGGCATGACGCCCCTAGAGCACACTAGAGCACACACACGATCCGTTGTACTTGACGTCAATACCGCCCAGTACGCATGAAGCACTCGACGCGCCGTCCAGTTTGCATGAAGCATTTAAGGGACGGTTATGCGAATGTCTTATTACGAATTATCTTTTTAAAATCGTATATACTTTATTGAAATTTATATCGATGCGAGCTATGTTCAAGATAAGTAAAAAATAAATTAATGTCATTACAATATAGCCCTATATATTTTTGTAAACTAAAAAATTATCAATTGATTATCGATTATTGTCAATTGATAAAAAATTAAATCAAAATTAAGTCAAACAATGAAATCGATTGAAAAAATTATAAAAAAAAATATTGATTAAAAATTTTATTCGTTTATATTTTTTAGAATTAAAATGTTTTTATTTACTTACTTAATTTAAAATGTATTTAATAACAACTAATTTGTCCTTCCACAAAACGAAGATCAAATAGACAGTGTTAACTGACGGAAATGCGAAAATCACTCACATACCTAGGCGAAAATGTGTGAGGAGGGTGAGGAGATTTGAGGAAGCGAAAGAAGTGTAAAAATCGCAAAGCTTGGTGCTCCATTCTCTCTGACTACCCCATTAGTGATATAGCATGAAGATATGTACGTATGTATGTATGGTATAATAATTGGTAATTAATATTCAGTTGACAATTTTTTGGTTTATAAAAATAGTTTATCTCCTTGATATTACAGAATATCTCTGAATGGAATATGTTTTAAAAACTCGATGTTCTCTGTTTTGGAGATTAAAATGTGAATACATCAAACAAATCGTTGTAATTTAATGAAAATAACTTACCATATGTGTAGGTGTATTCGCAAATAATTTCTCAAAAGTACATATATACATAAATATCTTCATGCCGTATCCCTAACGGGGTAGTCAGAGTATGTATATGTATTAAAAGTACATATTATAAATATTTTACAAGTAACTGTAAAAAATACGAATTTTTTTTTGAAATCGTATTTTTGCTGGTATTGTAATAACATTAATTTATTCGCTTCGATATATTGGGTCCTTACATATGAAATTGGCGTTTTGTACGGGAGGAATATAAAGTCAGTTTTTTTTTTGTAAAATATATTTAATTAATCAAAGTATGCACCGTTGTTATCTATGCACTTTTGCCATCTCATAGGTAGTTCATTGATCCCTTTACTAAAAAAACCATGGGGGCGAGAATCACTGCCGCATCGGAGTTGAATTTTTTTCCTTGTAAGAAGTTGTCCAAATTCCGGAAAAAATGGTAATCTGTTGGAGCAAGGTCCGGGGAGTACGGTGGATGTCGCAGACATTCCAATTGTAGCTCATCTAACTTAGTGGTTGTTTGTTGTGCAGTGTGTGGTCTTGCGTTGTGGTGAAGCAGCAATGGCCTAGAGCGATTGACCAATCTCGGTTGTTTAGCAGCTAGTTCTTCCTTCATGGTTTGCAGTTGCTGACAATAGATATCTGCCGTAATCGTTTGGCCAGATTTTAGAAAGCTGTAGTGAACGACACCGGCGCTAGTCCACCAAACACTCACAAGTAACTTTTTCTGAGTCAATTTTCGTTTAGGGCAGGATTTGGCTGGGTCTCCAGGGTTCAGCCATTGCGACGAGCGCTTCCGATTATCGTACAGTATCCATTTTTCATCACAAGTAATGATTCGATTTAAAATCCCTTCATTATTGTGTCGGTTGAGCAAAGTAACACAGCAGTCGACGCGTGTTTGCAAGTTCGATTCACTCAATTCATGAGGTACCCATCGTTCAAGTTGTTTTACTTTCCCGATTTGCTTCAAGTGGATTAATACAGTTTTGTCACTTACCCCGAAGCCTGCAGCTATCTCTGAAGTGCTTTGTAATGGATCCGCTTCCACAATAGCCTTTAATTCTTCATTTTCCACTTTGGTCTCCGGCCGTCCACGGGGTTGGTTCTGAAGGTCGAAATTTCCAGAACGAAAACAAACCAAAAACGTACCGTGCTTTCTTTTGCGACACCAGCGCCGTACACATCATTAATCCTTCGAGCTGTTTCTGCAGCACTGGTGCCACGGTAGAACTCGTACTCGTAAATATACCGATATTTCATGTTTTCCATTGTGCTGTAATAAGCGACGCCAAAGAAAAAATAATGAGGAAAAAAACAAATGAATGACTGTTTTCAAAACTCAAATGTACCAGCTAAATGAATTTATAAATTTGAATTTGGAATTCTTAACCAAAGAGGAGATATTTCAGATCAAAGTGGTCAATACGACAAAACGCTAATTTCATATGTAAGGACTCAATATAATTCAATAAATCAATTCATATTTCAATAAAATAAATCATCACAGTCGCACAACCGTCCCTTAACCAGAATTTCGAGTGAACTGACGAAACGGCATAATGCGCCCACACACGTTCAAGTACGCAGGACGGACTTGATGGCTTGATGGATTGACGGAAGATGGGCAAAACGATTTCCGTCAAGTATAACTGATCAAGCCAAATCGGCACCACATACGATCAATATGACTTGACGGAACCTCCGCTTCATGCATATTGGACGGGCTTGATCATGCATACTTGATGGTGTGTTGCGCGCATTACAGTGTTGTTCCTTCAAGTGTCGAAAAATTGAAACACGAAGCAAAATTTGAAAGTATTGTTTATACCAAGGCCGACTTATGAAGATCAAATAGCCAGTGTTAGATGACGGAAATGTCAAAAGCACTCATATACCTAGGCGAAAATGTGTGAGGAGAATATTTGAGGAGGTGAAATAAGTATGTAAGGACCGTTAAGCTTGGCGCTCCGTTCGTTCGACTACCCCTTTAGGGATATAGTGCGAAGATATGTGTGTATGTTTATACAAATTCAGCTGTAACGATTTTTTAACTGGGTACATACTTTAATTCGCGTTACGTTATAAAATAAACCGCCCTCAAACACTGAAAAGTACAAAACTATACGTATCAAAACTCAAGTACAATTAAAATAACTTTATAAATACCATACACATATCTATATATAATTAAATTTGACGGTTACTGAAGTCGGTGCCAAGCCTACCAAACTAATAGACTTTCTGTTGTTGCATATAGATTTGGCACCGACTTCAATAACTGTCAAATTTAATTACGTAGATATGTGTATCGTATTTATAGTTATTTTAATTGTACTTGAGTTTTGATTAGTAAAAGATAAGTATTTGTACTTTTCAGTGTTTTTTTTGAAGGTTTAATTCTTTTTTTTTAATTTTTGAATTCTCCCTTTTGAGTGATCTTGACCTAAATAAATATCTAGGGTAGGTCTGCAATTAACTTCTTTTTAATTCTGGAGCGCAACGACATACAAGAGAATCATCAATATAAATAAAGGTTACAACCAGGTCGCGTTATTTAGTGTATCTTCGAAGTCCCAGCTCCAAAACCGGTGAAATTTAAATGAGACCACCTCTGAAGTATGACCTACCAAACAAAAAAGGAATGAAGAGTTTGCTTGAGACCACGGCCGATGCAACTAGGTCGATGGGACACCAGTTAGGAACGAAATTCCTTCGGATAATACATAAGCAACACAATTTGCAAAAAAAAAGTAATATTCGCCATCTTGGATTTGAAAATGAACATCATTTTCGTAATCAGCACCCCGAAAAACCTAGAATTTGATACCCATATCGATTTATCCAAGAAAAGTAATATTCGCCATCTTGGAGTTGAAAATGAACATCATTTTCTTAATAAGCACCCCGAGAAACCTAGAATATGATAACTATGTCGATTTATCCAAAAAAAAAGTAATGTTCGCCATCTTGGATTTGAAAATGAACATCATTTTCGTAATTAGCACCCCTAGAAACCTAGAATATGATACCTATGTCGATTTATTCAAAAAAATAATAATCACCATCTTGGATTCGAAAATAAACATAATTTTCGTAATCAGCACCCCGAGAAACCTATAATGTGACACTCATATCGATTTATCCAAAAAAGTCATTTTCGCCATCTTGGATTTGAAAATGAACGTCATTTTCGTAATCAGCACCCCGAAAAACCTAGAATTTGATACACATATCGATGTTTTAAAAAAAAAGTAATATTCGCCATCTTGGATTTGAAAATGAACATTATTTTCGTAATAATATGCAGAATATATCTACACATTACTGAAGACATCGGCTGTTATCAGCATATATCTCTTTGCCTTCCCTTGCAGTGGAAAATCGTACAAAGAATAAGGAACTTCGTTCCAAATACGACTATAGCACTTCTGTCCAGAGAATACTACTTAACTTCCGTTATATATTTTTCTTACGGTTTTAGTCTCACATTTTTTTCAGTTCGGTTGCGCAGCAAAATCCCTATCTCCTCTAAGCCTGCCTTAAGGAACTATCGTTCCAATAAAAGGGTATCGCGTTACATTTCCCATTTTAGATGTATTATAATGTAATGCGAAAGTTTAAAAGTTTATAAATAAGGAATGTTCAAAATCGGTTCATAAATGATGGAGTTATGAGGTAACAAATATACAAAAAAAACATAGTCGAATTCAGAACCTCCTGCTTTTTTTAGTCGGTTAAAAATATCTAAAACGGAAAATTTATCGCGATTACCTTTTATTTTGGTTTGACGTTTCGACCGAGTTGCATCGATCGTGATCTCAAGTAAACAAGTTGAGTTTGCTTGCTTGAGACCACGCTCAAGCAAACAAGCTGAGTTTGCTTGATTCCACGGCCGATGCAACTTGGTCCAAACGTCAAGCCAAAATAAAAGGTAATCGCATTAAACTTCTCGTATTAGATATTTTATAATTAGTTACTACAATACAATAAACTTATTAAATAATATTAAAATGAATACTACGGAATAACTTTGATTGTTTGTATTTTGGTACAATGGAATAACTTCTGGGAAAAATTGGAAAAGGATAGTTAATGTACACGTATGTACCCTTACAGCTATTATGAGAAAATTGTAGAGTACCGTAGACCAATATACGCTTTTTGTCTAGGTACCAGAATGACTTAACTATATACCTACCTCTAAGTGGCGATAATGAATTCTTTCGCCTCAAAGCACTTGTGTCTAATTCAAGCAATCCCATTTGATAAAGTCTGACTAAAACCAGAACCGCATGTGTTGGATTTTTTTTAATAAGACCCAATTGGAGGCCTTTGGTAGGAGCAGAAACAAGCAATGACCATTCAGAACCAGATGTTACGTCATGAACCAGGACTGTTCCGCGAGATGCATCTGATACGTATCTGTAATCAAAATACAAAAACATTTTGAGGATATTATCGGTGCTGACATCGATTGATTAACAAATAAATTATTTAGTAGGATATTAATCGTGTTTTTTTTGTAGTCGTCATGGTATCATAAATATCGGTTCTTAATATTTATTTATAGGTTGGGTAAAGAAATAGATACTTCTTTACCACCAATTATTTGTACAGCTCTACCTCTTATAAAACTGGATTTAATATTGAAGCTCTTAATACTAACATAAATAACCGCGTTATATACATATATAGGTTTACATACGTAACTGCGCCGCATTCATCCTCAGCTGTCCTAATATTATGTTCATCAGGACAAAAAGTGGAATATATCCCTCGGAAATCGGGCATGAAGTATCAGTATGTACCTTGTATAAGACCATTGACATATCGAGTCGTATATCCTTTTCTATAAATCTGAAACGATGAATCACGAAGATATATTGAACTGTACTTTTAAAACTGCCCACTATTTTTCATTATTTAAGGGGCGTATTGGAAATCTTCTTTCACCTTTCCTCCTTTTACACGAACACCCTAGTGATCAAGGTGTCGTTGTATACTCGGTACTTCTGAGTCAGACGTTCCCAAGCGCTATCGTAGGTCTAATCATGTGTTAGGCGACAGCGATTACTCTGCAGGGACTCACGTTTAGAAGCTAGATCACATGTACGCATGCGGGCCTTAAGCCACATTGTATACTTGCTATGTAAAACAGCATACGATCGGCTATCAGTGGCTACGCGCGGGTCTCGCTCGTATCCCTCCGAATTGTTGCCGAATAGGACGCGAGTTTAGATATTCTCTCGGCGATTCAGGCTGTCGAGTATTTGACAGGGCGTCTTCAGCGGCCTCCTCAACGCGACCGTGACGCTGTAAAAGCCACTAGGACTAACAGCAAGCAGAAGGACACTTAGTTGGTTCGAGTCCAACACTACTGAGTCAGCGTAAAGTCTGGCTGAGTGTCCGTGGGGATTTTTTCTGTTCATAGAAACATCAAAAAATCTTGTACCTGCGTATCGCATGTACACGTGTCGTATGTGACAATTCGCGATTATAGAAAGGTTACATACTTTACGTTTTTGTTCTCCGATATCCAGTTGATCGGTTTTTGCTTTTAGTAAACAAGCAAACAGGTATAGGTTCGATTATTTATTAAGTATGTGTTAATTAGGTAACTGTGGGTCTAGGAGATAACGTACTATATAGATATATATAATCATTTTCTAATAATAAGTATAAATTAACGAGAACAACTTACATAAATGCGTTTGCTCCTATCGTGTACTCTACGACAATATTTTGCAGCACTGAAGTAGGTTCGGTTAGTGAAGATAGGTCGATGTGCTTTGTTACTTTCCTTTTTATTATATTGATCACTATTACTTTTGGTGGACAAGTACACTGAGGATTTTCCATAACTCCAATAAGGCCGCTATCTAATATCCACAAGTTGCCCTGCAGATTTACAAAAAGTTTTGTGTTCATCTTTTTATGTTCGTCAATGTTTCCAGACAGTTCAAGTGTTTTTAAAAATAATAAGAGAAATTATTGAAAAGTCTGTATAATGTAGCGGTTCATCAGCGTTAGATGTGATTGCTGATGTCAATAAGTAACGTTGCAGTCGGTCACTACTCCAAGATTTTACTGGTCTCGCTATCGAGTATTTCTATGCTTTAGATTTTAGAATATACGTTAAGCAGTTGATACTCGCTAAGGTTAAACAGCGGCAAGTCACAGGCTAGAACTTAGGTAAATACAATAACGCAGGTTGCGCAGTCAACACAAAGAATACTTTTAGATAATTTAATTTATTGCAACTTTCAAGTTACGCGCGATTGTAGGTATCAAAACTCTAAATACTCGTGTGAGATAATTCAGCCTTGAGACACTTGCGCGTTTCTGTCACAATAGATAAGTAACTATGGAATAACAATGTAGGTACTAATGGGTTAGTACTTAATTAACAGTTGAATAAAAGTTGCACAAAACAAAAGCGATTTGTTGTTTAATTATGTTGTCGATATATCTTTATTACTTCGCAGTTGGGCGCCTCCCTATTCTTTGCATTCTTTTAGTTTTAAGGCGACGCAATGGAAATTTTGACGGCGGGGATCTCTATTTTCCTAAGTGATTACAAAATGTATGAAAGTGATATTTGGTAACACGATTCTTCAATTCATTGACTTTATTTTGAAAGTTGCGATATACGATTGGTTAACTTTTGCAACACAAAAAAAAATATCAAAGAAACCTCTTTTAAAACAGAGATTTACATTTTTACGAGTAACGAGACCGTTTTATGTTTCTAATTTTCTGTACAGTTTTCATCTAAACATATTCTTCAAAATGGCTGTTGAATTTTTTAAAATTAATTATAGTTTTCAAACTAAACGAAAATAACTACTTTTTCGTAAGCTAGCGCGCGCACTTTTGCATAGACCAGGGTCTATTTTGGATTAATTATTGTTTATCAATACGTCGCTTTAACTTATAATACCAATTTTGAGGCTCTTTCAACTTCCTTACCAAAACATAGAGGTATGATTTAAAGTTTTTTAATCACTTTTAAATTTTTTAAGGTTCCGTTGTTAAGGAAAAAGAAAAATGAAAAAATGTTTTACTAAACCAGGAACCCTTATAGTTTCAAAATGTCTGTCTGTCTGTTCATCCGTATGTCTGACTGCGGTTTAAATCGGAAACTCTTGGTACTAAAAGCTGTAATTTGGCATCATACTAATCACGCCTACAAAATCTGTACTACTATATAAATCTCTTGCGTCTGTCTGTAATTTCAGATTTTTTGTCAAATTTTGCGATAGATAGTCGTTTTATTATTTACTGATTTCGATTCTACCATTTTTAAAATTTTTGTCTGTCTGTATGTCCTTTTATAAATAAAGAACGGCTTGACTGATCTTAATGACAATCGGTACGTAGTAAGAACACGTGATTGCGCTCATGTAGGCATTACATTTTTTAGAAAATCTATCCCGAAAAGGGTGAAAAGGGGGATGAAACTTTGTATGGGAAATAGTAAACCGCTGAACCGATTGTGATGAAATCTGGCAAGAAGATAGTTTGACATCAGAGAACGGACATAGGCTACTTTTTATTAAAATCCTACTCCTAAGGGTGTGAAAAGGGGTATGAAACTTTGAATGGGAAATGCTGAACCGCCGAAGCAATTATGATCTTTGGTAGTATGTTCCCGAAAACAGACGTAGGCTAGACGTCGACTTTTTAAAAACAATCTTTGAATATACTATGCACATATATGTAATTTAACCTAATTCGGAAAAGCCACGAAAAAATTTTCCGCGCAGACGAAGTCGCGGGTACAGCTAGCACTATTATAAATCTCTAGCTTCTGTCTATAATTATAATTTTACTATTAAAATTTGTGATAGATAGTCATTTTACGACTCATTGACTTCGACTCTACCATTTTTGGTCAATTTTTATCTGTCTGTCTGTATGTCCTTTTACAAGTGAAGAATGGCTTGACTGATCTTGATGAAAATCGGTACGTAGTTAGAACATGTGATTGCGCTCATGATAGGTTACTTATTTTTTTTAGAAAATCTACCCCTAAAGGGGTGAAAATGGGGATGAAACTTTGTATGGGGAACGCTAAAACTTGGTAAAGATAAAATTTGGTGCGGTGATAAGATTTTTTTTATCAAAAATACATGGATTACTTTTTTATCAAAAATCGTCCGCGCATACGAAGTCGCGGGTACAGCTAGTATTTAATAAAACGCTTTTCGGTTACCTCTTACACAAAAAGCAGAGATGATTTTTTTATTCGTCTGTTACATTGTGTAGGATGTCGTTGGATAGATCTTTCAAAAATTTTGGGGATATGTGATTAACACTTTTTGATTCAGGGATCCATTTGCTAAATATTGAGCCTTTGTTGTACGTGTCCCCCTCTTACCTACTAGCTAAACCGTTGTTTTAGATATGCGAAAAGTATTCACGATGGTATAATATATAACGAAATTAAAAGGAAATCCATCAGAGCTAAGTAAGCTCGACAAGTTAACGAATAATAGTCGATTGTATTGTGGTACGGAACCCCCAGTGCATGAGTCCGAACTCGCTTTTGGCTGGTTTTTTTAATCGTTCAATAGGCAACTTAATCCGCGGCGGAACGGTAGGTGCTTCAGCGGTGAGTACCTAATATTTAAAATTGCCAAAGATATAGCAAAACATTGATGGCGTAAGAGGAGTAGGTGAAAAAGAATTTTACATCAACAATAAACTTATGCATTTGTTTGAAAAATACATATAGCTCTGTTATAACAAGTGAAATAAATTTATTACCTATCTAGCGTATTATATTTTTACATTACATGTTTTTAGGTATGGGTCATGGGTCTATTACTTACAAAACGATCAAGATATACGTCTACGGCGTTCTGTATCTCTTTGCAGTCTCCTATGGCATGTGAGCGAAGGTCTGGGAACGCTTGAAGCTCTACTCCATGTCGTCCTTGGATTAATAACCACACGGTAGACAATACACCATACTTAAATCTGTCAATTAACAGTTTTTTATCAGTGTAATAAACTTGACATTGAAATTATAAACCTTGCTAGAATCATAGTCCTCCTAAAACCGTACACGAAAATGGTCTTTTTCAAAAAAAAAAAATAGTAACGGTAACAGTTACATCATGCACGCGAAAGACACAATTTGTTACAAAAAAAGTAAGATAAATGCCAAAAAAAAGATGAGCAAAGGAATGTACCACATATTTTGTACGTACATACATATCTAGTAGTTTCTTCGTAAATCCGCAAAAGTATGATATTGATACTTCTATGAACCGCAAATATTTTCATGGTAAATTAAAATTTTCTATACCCAGTAGTACTTAGGGGTTATATAAGGAATGAAAGTTAGTTCGAAACTTCGTCATTTTTTAAATTAGAGAAATGGAAATGGTATTTAGGCTTTAATTTCTTCCCACGATCGATGGTTAAAAAAGAGGACATGGGCAGAAGAAATGTTATAGGGCACACGCCTAGTATGTAATAATAATAATAATTTATGCGCGGAATAAAATTAATTTGAAGTATTTTACAAGTGTTGTAGCAACTCTCAGTTTTTCAGGTTTCGTAAGCAAAATGGCTGAAACGGAACTCATAATTTGTCTGTCTGTCCGTCTGTATGGGGTCCGTTCATGCTCCGTCCGCACATCACAGCTGATTTTTTACGTTATATTTACATCTACTAAGGCCTAATGAATTTGACACAAAGACGTAAATTAGTAACCCATAACCAGACCTGACAAATAAAAAAAGATTTAATCATGGATATTTTGGATCTACTTTTTCTATTTAGTTTTTCATTAAATTTAACGTCAATTCTACTAAATCCGAAATTCTATGCATCGCCTATTTTTCTATTGAATATGTGATTATCATAAAGGTAAAATTTTTCTGTTAATCAATATCTGAGATAGGTAAGTACATAATATAATATATTAAAATTAATAGTAATTACCTCGGCGTAATAATATAAACCTCGTCTTTAAAAGTAACCGCTTTTACAGCAATTACGTTTTCTCTTGCGTGTTGACCACCATTTAACATTTGAGTTGTATGTTCACATTCTAGATGAAGTGGTCCACCACTCCATGCTAAATTGTTAGGATGTTTTGCTGAAGAAATAAACAAAATAAAAAACAAATAAATAATTACGACGCTAACTTTCATGTTCTCGTTACTTGATGTTGAGTTAAAATAACATCGATCAATTTTTATTGCGCAAAGTTAAAAATTCCAATAATTATGAGTAAGGGTTTTTTAAATAGGTACGTACCTCATGAGTGATACTTTCGAAGAACTATGTATTTCTTTGTATTTATATTATAATAATCATAACTCCGAGGATTCTGATTACGTGTACGTTGTTGTCAAATATCAATTCGTGGAGAATTTAACATGTACCAATAACAATTGATGAATTTTGAGATATGAAATAATGAAATAGACGTTTTGGGAGTACATATAAAATATATTTGTGGTCAAAAGCTAGAAATTGATTTTGATAAACTGGAATATTTGCGAAAAAATTTTTGAAATTAGTTGAGTAGTTCTAGAGATTACCCTCAAAATACAAATAAATAACACGATTTCACCTCTTTGTAACATCAGCACAGATATTAGTACAGAAATAGATATCGGAAATATAGGTACGCAATAAATAATACGCTTATTATTGACTGAATGAAATTTGGAGAAAAATCACTGTCGAAATTTAGTCTCTTCGTCTATATATCGATACCTACATCTTCTACACGTATTATACTAGCGACCCGCCCCGGCTTCGCACGAGTAGACATTTTTTTGAAAATAAAATACAACCGATATTACTCGCTGATAATATAGCTGTCTATAGGTGAAAGAATTTTTGAAATCGGTTGAGTAGTTTTTGAGTTTATCCATTACATACAAACAAACAAAATTTACATACATACATACATACATATCCTCACGCTGTATCCCTAACGGGGTAGTCAGAGAGGACGGAACGCCAAGCGTCGCGATTCTTACATACTTCTTTCGCTTCCTCAAATCTCAAAAACAAAATTAACCTCTTTATAATATTAGAATAGATGTATATCATAAATTCATAATATGTGCGTAAATATAATCGAAGTGTCTGTGACTTCGAGATGAAGTCTTTTACATAGACTCATATAGTTCTTTACATGTTACCAAAATCCAAACATGCGTTTTCAAATTTTTTATTTTGTCTGTCTGTCTGTTTGTCCGGGTTAATCTACGAAATGCCTAAACTAATTTTGATGGAACTTTCAGCAGCGGGAAGAGAACATTTAAGAGAGTAATGTAGGCTACTATTTAGCCCGTTTAAAGTAAACGAAACCGCGGGGTACAGCTACAATCTAATAAAATAAAATTACCTACTGCTATCGTATTACTCATCTTTTCATAGAAAGGTAGATACATCTAAATTTAAAAATTTCGTAAGTATTACTTTTTCGTTGTTTGTATTTCAAGGTCAAATCTATTTTGTTATTCAATTTAAAAGTTTCTGAATCTAGAACAATATGTAAATCGATAGGACTCGAAATCCGTTACGCTCTGTTTGTGTTTTTAGGAACCAGAGCCAGCTTTTCCGACATCGAAGGCAGGGCTCATGTTTCCTGTCGCTCTCAGTTTCAAATCATGTCATTTCATTGTTAGAGGACAAAAAAGTGATTGTGTGGTGCCTGGGAACGAATTCACATCGATTAAAATAGTGTTGTGCAATGAACGTGTAAGTTATCGGTACCTATTGAGAATAAGTTGCATGCTATTTCTACCATCGTCCTATGTAATAGTCTTGCAATTAGTAGGTACTAGGTGCCAATAGATAGAGGTATTACTTTTTTTTATTGTAATAATGGATAGGTAAGTATCATTTTCAAGCGTATACTCGTAGCGTAATCGGTAATGTTAGTAGTTAGTAAGGTACTAATCTACTGTTTCTGCAAACCATACGAATGCGGTATCCATGGGGCTCGAGGAGTCCGCGATTTTATTGCATTAAACAATAATTAAAATTAATTCCAGGTAATGTATAAACAGGTTTGAGTCATTTGCGAAGTACATATCTAAATAAAGCGTGTTGTAATGTAATGATTCCAGTATAAACGTTTTGTAAAAAAGGTCAAGTTAGAGTAGTCAACCGGTTGACGGAAAAATAATTAAATATAATGTACTCACCATAATTACATATTAAAATATTATTCGAAATGAGCCTTATGTACTAAAAGTTTTGGTGGTTTTATTTTATTTTGGTTAAAAAAACGAATATTCTTTGATTAAAAAGCATTGATTTTGCTATTCAGTATTATGTACACAAATACATACATACATATATATCCTCACACTGTATCCCTAACGGGGTCTAGTCAGCGTCGCGGTTCTTACATACTTCTTTCGCTTCCTCAAATCTCATTATATTATTATTATTATTAGTATTACGTACTGTAGGTATATTTTGCATATATGCAAAACAAAATACATCTTTTTTGTTTACAAGAACATGGAAACAAACAAGAATATGGAAAACCTGCTTGACAAAATAATCTCAACTAATAAACGTCGGGTCATAATCTGTGGCGATTTTAACATTGACACGTTAGTTAAAACGTCGGAATCGAGTGACTTCTTGAACTTGCTCAAATATTACAACTTAAAAAAATTCATTCATGAGCCGACGCGGATAACTAAACACAGTAGAACCTGTTCGGATAATATTCTGTCGAACTGTAGACTGGAGAATGCCACTGTTCTTGAACTGTCTCTTTCGGATCATACCCTTCAATATGTAGACTTACAATATGTAGAAAAAAAGTCTAAAATTTACAAACTAGTTCGTGATTATAGTGAGTCCAATCTAGAAAAATTAAAGAAGAGCGTGGAACTTTTGACATGGAATTCAGTCTATTACGCTAAAACTGTTGATGAGGGTTTTGATCTGTTTCATGACTTAATACTTATGACATTCAATAATAATATTCCATTGATTAAAGTTAGGGTGGATCCAGCTGTAAATGATCGTGACTGGATAACTACGGGAATAAAAAAGTCATGCGAGACCAAAAGGGAATTATTCATTCAATCTCATTTGAGAAACGATGATTTACTGAAAAATAAATAGAAATCCTACTGCTCGGTCTTAAAAAGAGTAATTGATCAGGCTAAGAGATTACATAATGAGCGCATAATATTGGGATCTAATGATAGGATCGAGCGACGTGGAATTTGATAAATAAAACTGTAAATGGCTCTACAACTAGCTTGACTAATGATTTTGTGGGACTGTCGAACGGGATTGACACGGCCAATACAAACAAACAGGCTTCGGATATTTTCAGTAACTTTTTTAAAAACATTATAACGACTTATTCGTTGAATGGAAATAGTAGGATCACTCTTCCTCCATTCAACTTAAATTCTATGTTTGTTCGACCACTGACGCGAGATGAAGTAATAAAAATGGTTAACAAACTTAAAGATAAGAAGTCATGTGGTTTTGACGGAATACCTGCTAAAGTTCTTAAACATATTGTTCATGGTATTGCTGAACCGGTGCTGTATTTAATAAATTTCTCTCTCGGTGAGGGTCACTTCCCAGATAGATTAAAAAGAGCGCATATCAAGCCCATTTTAAAACAAGGAGATTCAAAAGAGGTTGGAAATTATAGGCCTGTATCTCTTTTACCAGTTTTTTCCAAATTGTTTGAGATAGCAATGGCTGACCGCCTTAAAGTATACTTAGCTTTAAATAATATTTTAGCACCAGAGCAATTTGGATTTCAAAAGGGAGTCTCAACGCTGGATGCTATTTTTTTTGCAGCTGATTATGTAAGTGAAACTATTGATGGAGATGAAAATGTCATTGCACTGCTATTAGACTTATCAAAGGCATTTGATTGTGTAAATCATGAAGTTATGTTGGACATACTGAATCGCTATGGTATACGTGGTGTAGCAAACGAATGGTTTAGATCCTATTTGAAAAATCGTGTCCAGAGTGTTGTGGTTTCTGTGCTAGACTCAAGTGACTATACAATAAAAGATACTGCGTCTGATCTTACGTATGTACAACAGGGTGTACCACTAGGAAGCACACTGGGCCCTGTATTGTTCCTTTTATATGTAAGTCACTTACCAAACATTGTATCAGAGGACATGGTAATGTTTGCAGA
Organism: Zeuzera pyrina; assembly: GCA_907165235.1. Lineage (NCBI taxonomy): Eukaryota > Metazoa > Arthropoda > Insecta > Lepidoptera > Cossidae > Zeuzera > Zeuzera pyrina. The sequence goes on from OU015626.1 coordinate 13,760,835, forward strand.
TGATGTTTCTATCTTTTATAAGTTCAGAAGAAATTCCACAGAAAATTTGGCTAGAGAAATATCAGATTCTTTGAGTACTATAGCAAACTGGTTTCAATCACTTAATTTAAAAACAAATTTCAGTAAACCAAAAATGATTCATTTCAGGAACTACAACACAAATGAGGTAGATATAAAAGTAAATGTTGAGGGAAATAATGTGGATTTAGTTGACTATTCCAAGTTCCTTGGAGTACTTATTGATATGAACCTAAACTGGAAAGCTCATGTTCAAAGTCTGATAAGCAAATTAAGTAGCTTCTGTTTTGCATTAAAGAGCTTAGTTGGTATATCAACCAGAAAGGCAGCCATTCAGTCCTATTATGCGTTTTTTCAGTCTCGATTAATTTATGGTTTACCTGTGTGGGGAGACTCGGTTGATGTAAACAAGATTTTTACTCTTCAGAAAAGGTGTATTCGATTGTTGTGCGGTATAAATTCAAATAGAGTATCATGCAGGCCTCTCTTTGTAAAATTAAAGGTACATACAATGACGGCCTTGTACATCATCGAATTGTGTAAATTGGTTAGACGATACCCTGACAAATTTCCACTTAGACCCGATTTTAAGAGCAAGAGATTACAAGCCCAGCAGAATATTGGTTTCTGGCTATACCCAAAGGCAGAACGGCAAATTTTAAGAGAAGTGTGAGGTTTAATGCCGTCATGGTGTACAACAAACTTCCGTCAGACATGAAGGCCCTTCCGGACCTTAAATTAAAAAATAATTTAAAAGCCTTTTTGGTGGAGAAGTTTAGATCGATTTTCTGAAAATCTTGAGATTGAGATTTTACCGAAATTTGAAGACACTGAAATGGCGATATCGGGACGGTGAACATAATATGTATACAAACAAGCGTAACAAAATTGCCTACTTCGGCTGGATACGTGGGGTCGTTGTGTTGGGTGTAAGATGCGGAGAACATCATGTTTTGTCATACATTTAGTACATAATAAGGTAGATTTGACGTTCAAAAACACCTTGTAATTGGGTTTATTTGAAAAAAATAAAAAAAATAAATAAATACTCCGATCATTATTTGTATCACCACCTTTTTAGCTCGTTAATCCCCTTAGTTATGTCATAATGTCGTCATGCTGTAGTCATCATGTTTAACATTAGTTTTCGCTTGAAACTTGAAATTTTCTCTTAACACTTTCTTTCGTCTTCTTTTTCTGATTTTCAACAATTACTATTTGTGATTCTCACTTCCAGTCGTTTCTTTTAGAACGTATCTAGTCTTTCTTTTCTATATTGGAAATTACTCCTGACTACAGTAATCAGTAGCATAAGATTTAAACTCGATTTAAACATAAATTGTTAAATTGGTTATTTGAGAGATGTTTTTATTCTATAGATGAATATTTTGACTATTTTACATGTGTACGGTAATCTAAATATCTATTTGATTTAACTATGTATATGTCAATGCTATTAATAAAGCTTTAGTAACCAGTAAAACTCACACATAAAAGCGCTGCGGCGATGGGACGCAAAAATCGGCGGCGCGCCTCCATACAAATAACAAAACGCACCGCCAAAAGTGGTTGTTTTTTCTTCATATAAATTCATGCGTTGCATTGTGATGCCACGACGCGCCGTCTTTATGTGTGTAAGAATACAATTTTACATACTAAATTATGGTAACTTTTGAGAGCCTTTCGTGATTTTTATTAATTTGACCAAATGTATGTACCACACTTTGAAAGAAATGAACACACTGAGAAAATATATGATTCTATTCTGTTCTCCAATCAAACTGGGGCCCTCTTAAATCATTTTTAGGGATCCGTTTTAGCAACTCTATATCATTCCACAAATGAAGTTTATGTATTTATACATAACATATATATCCTCACGCTGTATCCCTAACGGGGTAGTCAGAGAGGACGGAGCGCCAAGCGTCGCGGTTTTTACATACTTCTTTCGCTTCCTCAAATCTCATCATTCTCCTCACACTTTTTCGCCTAGGTATGCGAGTACTTTTGACATTTCCATCCGCTAACACTCTGGCTATTTGATCTTCATAAATCAGCCTTGGTCTTCCTTGGCTACTTTTACCACTCACTTTCGCTCTGTATATGTTCTTCGTCAGTCTTTCATCACTCATTCTTACTAGGTGCCCGAACCATCTAAGCATGGTTGGCATGGCATGGCATGGCATGACACGGCTTCTGGGTTTGGAGTTACTCGTAGTCTATGGTTAAAGATCATGGAGAAAAATCTATTATTTATTTTCTTGAATTTGAAGTCAAAATTCATGGACTTCCTTTATTTTAAGATACTATGTTATTTAAAAGAGTAGTATTACACAAGCAATATTTGTATATTTATAATCGCGTTATCGAAACCGGCTCTATTTCAATGAAATTTACAGTATGAAGCTTGACGGTGGTCAAAAATCGATCTAGCTAGGTCCAATTCTAAGAAAATTCGTTTTTTCTGTTTTTACACACTTAAAACTTCTAAACTCTAAATTCTTCTGATTTCACAATAGATTTTACCTTCGCAGTAGTGCAGTGGCTAGAGAGTAGACCTACCAAGCTGAAATACGCGGGTTCGAACCCTACAATGTGGTCAGACTTTTTTTGTAATTTTTTTGTAAGACACCGAGTAAAGCTCGGTCACCCAGGTACTTATAATTAATTTGTGGATCTGCGTTTCTTAAATGATTAGTCGAAAAAGAAATAGTGCAATTTTAATATTGTATAATAAATTCAGAATTTGGCAGTTTTAACTTGTCAAATGCATTGTATCCGTTGATATTATATTCTGATTAGCATGTCTAATTGTGACTGGTGCAGAATAATTATTTTTACATCAGGACTAAATAATAATGGACCTTGATATCTATAGAGCAATGTTCCGGCGTAAAAAATCGTGAAGTATCTATTTGCGATAGGTGACCACGTACCTTGATAGTAATACAACGTTAAGTGTAATACCGAGTCACGGTTGTTCGCGGACACACCTTCAGGAATGACCACTTTTACTTTTAAGGTGTTACGTTGTAGGGGGGAGATAAGTGCGGTTCTGCACGTAGTGGTCGCTATTCCAGTTCTGGTCGCAGGCGTAGTGCACCGTCCGCGCCTGTCTGCGTAGTTCGCAGTTTGTCACGTGTTCTATAATTTAATTGATCGCACCGGCAGTCGGTATCGGCATCGATCTTACAGGTAGATTTTGAGTGCAGTGTTTTTCAGCAGTTTTGTGCAGTGTGTACTTATGCGATTTTGGTATAAAAAAAATATAATGACTGCTTTAATATAATATTGGAATTTTCTTGTCAATTCCTACGACGATTTACGCGCAGCTTTGCTTATCTTAATTTAAGGTATTCATAGATTACTATGTTATGTATAATGCTTATTCCCATTAATTAGGGAATTAATTAAAAAGTAGTGACAACTTCATTAAATATACAATATAATTTAGGGTTTAATATCCGTAGACTATGTTAATTTTTTGGGTTATAGAGCACGAATATACATACATACATTATTTTTTCGTCATATTATGTTTACTATTTTTAATATGTCGTATCCATAACTTATCATCGTTCTTATTGTGCTTGGATGCGATCTGTCAATCTTTAGCAAATTTAAAATTTTTGCAAACAATAATTTTGTTTAAGGATCTAATAACTATGTACATAGTGATATATGTACATATATCACATTATTGCCTCTTTAAAGGTATTGTGACGAAATAGTAAATAATAATAATCATTGTAAATTGTAAAAGGCTGTTGTAAATGGGTAATATAAATAGCTTCGTACGTAAACAATACATCATTGTCTTGTTATATGCCAGTTAGCGTTTACAAACTTACTAACAATGACTGGATGTCTAACGAAAGGAAGTTGTTTCATAGATAAATGTAAAGAAGCATATTATGTGGTACAAGTCAGGTTATTTTTATATTGCTACTAATGAATGTAACTCTGACATTATGTTGCAAAAGTGGTGCGATAAAACATATACTTAGTTACTTAGTTTTTTCGTAAATTGACGGATTTACAGGAGGTCGATAGATTTACAAGCAACTAATTGCTTCTAAGTTATACTTTCGAAGTTACTTACGCAGTACTTTTCATTAAACGAATTTTTAAATATGTAAGTTGCTCATTGCAAAACACATTTTCAGATCTAGAATCTGTTAGAATTGGAATCACTTTGTTGTGCAGATAATAATACGCTAATTAAAACTCTATTTATATGATTCGTTGCATTTGTTAGCGTAAAGTGTACTGCAATGCAATAAGAAGAGAAGGAGAAATCATTTTATTCGTCTTATTTACTTTTACAATATATCTATCTATCTATAGCAGCCCTTGATGCACCCGTCTTCGGAGATCGGCCTCCTCTCTAACTTTCCACGCCTGTCTATCTATCACCACTTTCATCCAGTTTATGCCCGTGTGTTGTCAGATGTCATCTGCCCATCTCCGAGGTGGTCTACTTCTTCTGCGGATGTTAGCGCAGGGTCTCCACTCCAGTCTTTTTCGCCCATCGACCGCAGTCCATTATATTCATTTTTAATCCTACTTTGACTGAAACGCTCTGCAGTTCGTCGTTTATAGTGAGCATATCCTCAACGCTATTCTCGACCAGTGCGATATCATTCGTAAATAGCAAGTTATTGGTCCCTCTCCGTTAATAATAATGCCTCTGTCACTCTAATCGAGTCCTAGGAAGATGTTGTCGAGGGCAGCATTGAACGATTTTGGCGAAATCGTGTCGCGTTCGCGCACTTCTCGCTCCAGTTTGACCGGCTTTGTAAGTTTATGGAGGTTGACAGATACGTCCCGTGCCGCCGTAGGTGTTTAATAAGCTGGATGCCCCTTCGTCAACTTTGCTGTCTACTAAAGCCTTTAGACTGCTCGAGCCTCCACTGAGTCAATCGCCTTTTCATAGTCAACGAAGGTAATGATTATTAGCTTTCGGTATTCATGACACTTTTGAATTAGTGTCTTCAATGTTTGCAAGTGGTCATTTTTGCCGTATCTATATCGGATACCGGCCTGCTCTCTCGGCTGGTAATCGTCAAATTTATTAGCTATTCTATTTAGGATAACTCTGGTAAATAAATAATTTATAAATTTACAATACGTAGATATTTAATAAACATTTTTTGAAAAATGCGTGGGATACGTCGAATTTGACTGGCTGGCTGGAATGCTTTTGTCTGCAATTCGTTTACAATTTTTTATTTGTTTTACTTTTAGTTAGGTTACTACTCAATTATAATACATACAGTTACACAATAGTACATAATTACGATTACACCGAAATGTGTTTTTAGCTGTCTAATATACTGCAGAGATAAGATTTCGTAGTTTTATTGGTAAGTTCTCTTTCTATATAAATATTTGAACTACCCTCCTGATCCTGGGGGGGCTTACCCTAGGTGAATTATAATGTCGGTATTAGGTAGTATAAATTAGTCAAATATGGACACGAATGTACCTATTAGTCGCGATAAACGTAGGCATGTTATAATCGATGTATTCATCATCGATGCACGAAATTAAGTAGAGAAAGAATCCTGAATGTCATAAAGATAATGAGGGCTAAATTAGGGTTCTGATAGTGATATTGGGTTGGAGAAACATTATACTGTGCCATTACCTGAGGAAATTAAATTTCCTGTAAATTGTGAGTAAGTAAACCTAAATTCGTCAAATCTCTTATTGGCAGGAACATGTATCAGGCAATTGACGACTATACATATAGAAAAACAACTTTCTCCTAACGATGGTATCACAATGCATCCAGTATCTTTTAAACAATTTAAAATTTATAAATAAAAAAAAATTGAAATGTTTCCTCTTGCTAATCTAAAAAAATTCCTAAATATGATAAATATTCAATAAGCAATATCGTCATAGCTGCAACGATTTTATTTACCTATGTTGTCTACATAAAGTCACAATTTTTTCATTTGTAAATATTTTGAATTTGATTTGCTATGTGAATATTAACGAAGCTATGACTGGTGATAACAAGCAATATGACAATAGAGAATAGTAGGCATTTGTAATACATACGGCAAAATATTTACCTATTTCACATCCTATAGCTCAGCTATTGTTCCAGTTCAATTATTTCAACAGCAACTCTATGATATTATTATACATACTTATCTAGGTATTATAAACTTCACATTCCATGACTTGCGATTTAATTGGCAGAGAACGGGTTGCAAATACTTATATATATATCTAATACTTAGAAATTACAGACACATATTCTGTTTATTCATTGTAAGTTGAATTCACTGTAATCGAAACGTGTAAAAATAAAACTATCTGTCTCTATCTAGGCTTTCATGAAAATAAATATCACATGATATTTCAGACACCAATGATATTTTAGTAAATTAAAACATTTTGGATGGTTTTCTTTGTTTTTGTAGTAAACTATACTATAAGCTATACTATAAACTAGCGATTCCCTTTGGCATTGCCAATGTGTCATGTGATTTATATCTGTTGTGTCGTGGGCATTTTGTAAAACGCTACCAATTCATGAAATAATATTAATAAACGCAAATTTTGAAGATTCGCCCAAGCATAAATAGGCACATCGATTCTATAGGGTATCGAAATAATTTATTGTACTTACTAAATAACGTCTGTGATTTGCTAAAGCTTTTGTATCTGCTGCTCATAGCTTCATTGCACTTCAGCACACTCTCGACTTTAGTTACTTTATTATTACAATATTCTTGGCACAAGATTTAATTTATTTATAATTAACCAATAACTATATTGCGCGCACCTAAAGCGGAGAATGTAGAGGCTACGAAGGTAGAGACAGCTATTAGCGGCGTCAAATGTAGGTGAATGTAGGTAAACTGTTTTAAGTTATGTGTAACAACCAGCCATGCAATTCTGTAAAAACTCGAATCATCCAAAGCGAGACACGCTCGACAATTCACCCCACTTCGCATTCGAACTCACTTGACCTTCAAATGGAATTCACTTATCCAAACATTCTAGGAGCGAAGTGAAGTGATCTTAGATGCGAGCTTGTCGGGGCTTGCTTTAAGAGTAAACATCTCAGTCGATATTTCGTCTTAGAGTATTTTAACTTCTTCTGAGATAATTACGTTAAATAAAACTCGTTTATTTAGATTGGATTGTTATATTTAGCGAAACTTCATAAAATTCATTTACGATAGTACAACACGCCGCCGCCACTTACCGAGGCGGCGCTAGTATCTCTGTCGACTTTAGAGAATACCAAATCACAGTTGACAATCTCACCGCGGATTCAGAAGTGAATCTGACTAATTTGCGTTAGAGAATCGCACTACAGCCATGCAATTCTGTAAAAACTCGAATCACCCAAAGAGAGACTCGCTCGACAATTCACCCCACTTCGCATTCGAACTCACTTGACCTTCAAATGGAATTCTCTAAACCAAACATTCTAGGAGCGAAGTGAAGTGATCTTAGATGCGAGTTTGTCGGGGATTGCTTTAAGAGTAAACATCTCAGTTGACATTTCGTCTTAGAGTATTTTAACTTCTTCTGAGATAAGTACGTTGAATAAAACTCGTTTATTTAGATTGGATTGTTATATTTAGCGAAACTTCATAAAATTCATTTACGATAGTACAACTCGCCGTCGCCACTCATCGAGGCGGCGCTAGTATCTCTGTCGACTTTAGAGAATACCAAATCACAGTTGACAATCTCACCGCGGATTCAGAAGTGAATTTGACTAATTTGCGTTAGAGTATCGCACTACAGATCACGATGTAGTGAAGCATTTATCCAGGAATATAGCTGCACGTATTGCTCTTCGATACACCAGACTTTTCAATAGGCATTGATATGCCTATTGAATGATAAGTGAAAGCTAGTTAACAAATCATTTAAAGAGAAGAATAAAGAATAAATGAAGAATAAATGTGTCAGACAACATCGATCATCGGGTCTCAAACTAGAGCATCACCGAGGCATTACCTATGGTATGGTATGACAACCAGATGACGACTAATAGGGGCGTCTCCGAGTATACTCTGTAGCGTTGTGGTACGCTTGATATTATAATTTTGTGCAGACTCTTGCTTATTAGAGGTGAGATTAATCGTGATCAGGGCTTTTTTTGTGGGGGCACGTGGGGGCACACAGTGCCCCCAAAGGAAATTTCGAAAATATCGAAAAATTGCCATAAAAACTGTAAAAATGAAAGAATTTGAAAAAAAAATTAAAAATAAAAACAATTTTGGTAAACTACAAACATTTTTGGATTTTTTTTAATAGTCACGTTTTATTTCCAAAGATATTACGTTTTTAAATAATAAAAAAATAATTTACTTCGATTTTTTCCTCAAAACACAGTGGCAAGGGGAGGAGAGGGGGTACAAAAAATTATGGACTTACAACTTTCGAGAATTAGCGTGCCCCCAAAAAAGAAGGGACAAAAAAAGGCCTGATCGTGATTATAATAAAACATCATTTGTGCGTTTCATTTCTTAACACAGAGTATAATTCCACAGACTATAACTATTTTCTATGGAGTAACCGGAATAGGGAATCGTCACAAGCAGTATTGGTAGATATTAAAACTAAAATAACTATCGTTTCTAACACATTCAGATCTGGAAAAGTTCGTTTCCTAAATTGATCCGACCGGGAATCGAACCTTTCACCACGCCTTCACCACCACATTTTCACGAAAAAGACGCTTCATTAAATGTCCACCGCCCAGGCACTCGTGGTATGCCTAATTTTACGAACGAACTACTTTAATAGAATTAATTTCCTATCGGTCAACAGAAAACTATAAATGGAACTTTTATTCCCATGGTTTAATTATTAGGCCGCTTTTATAATTTATCGTAAACGTTTTCATCGTCACGTTTTTACCGTCCAAGATACAATAGGTAAACAAAATGCTTCCCGACCCGTCGTAGAAAAAGACGTTTTTTCTGCATACATTTTGTTACCCTATTGTACCGGGGACGATAAAATCGTCGCGATAAAAACGTTCTACGATAAATTATAAAAGCGGCCTTAGGAGCTTAGCTTAGATCGTTCTTAATAGGCTGATCACGATAAAGAATTTTTAATTTTCTGTTATAAAAAAAAAAGGGAAAAAAGTAATATTTTATGGAATCACGTCGGTTTTCGTCTGTTTGCTTGTTTGTTACAGCCGTTTTGCTCAGAGACTGAAGTAAAGAGCTGAAATTTGGAACAGTTACAGTAAATGGTGGCCCAATTGATGATGTCAAATTCGAAAGTTTAATTTTTACTTTCGGGAGTTAGTTTCTGAGGCTTATATAGAAAGTCGAAAAATATTTTTTGAGATCGTCGTGTGAATGATTAAATAATAATAATAATATCCAGATAATTACACGAATTGTATGATCACAAACTAAGTACTAGGCTTATACTATATGGTTACCACACGACGAACTTGGAGAGCTCCCAGTAATACGCAGACTTCAAGACAATTAAGAAAAGTTATTTTCCTAAATTGGATTACCAGGAATCGAACTTAGGACCTCGGCTAGGAAGGCAGACGTACTACCACCCCGCTAACGGGCCAGTCAAATGAAAAATGAAAGTCTAGAAAAATTAAAACTTTTTAAACCATGAACTCAAAAATGTGTAGCATGTCACTTTGAGCTACTTCTTATTTAACACTTTCTTGAAAATAGGCGTCAGAATAGCTCTTTCCACCTAATAAGCTAAAGTATATAGCACTCAATAGCGAACATTGAGAATAATGTGTACGTTGATGGAAAATTATAAGAATTGGGTTATGTTTGAACACATTTTTAGCGTTCCTTAGGCTATCGACAAAAAACAGAACCCTTATAATTTCGTCCTGTGCGTATGTTACAGCCATTGAACTCATAGACTTTTGGGACTGCATAGATGAAATTTGGAAAGTTAGACAGTAAAACTTAAAAAGCATTTTCAACGAAAATTGGTATTAATAATGAATGTTGTGCAGTTTTTGAAATATGGGGTATTTTTGTTTACACGCTCACCGCTTAGCGACCGAAAAAATAATTTTGTTTTTCACGGTGTCATTGAAAAACGCTGTGAAATACAGAATTATTTTTTCTACCGATTAAATTAATACTATGCATTGGATAACTGAACCCTTCACACGATAGACACATAGCTGGTTTTTTTTTCATAAAAAGTTATAAGAATCATAAACAGAAAATCCCATGACCAACTTTATTTTGAGGTTGACATTATTTATTCATGAAAACGACAAATTATGTTTAGTAGTTGGCGGTCGATAGTAATTGACAGTACAGAATTAGCTATGGAACATTAATTATGCAAGTGTGACTTGTACTTAGCCGGTTTTTTAAGATATACTCAAAACAATGTAATTAAAGTCAAAGTCAAATCAATTTATTCAAATAAATAATTACAAGGTGTTTTTAAACGTCAAATCTACTTTTGTTCGGTTCGAAGAACAACTTGGTCACTGAAAAGAACCGACAAGAAACTCAGTCAGGTATCATTTTTCAATACCATTTTACAATAGGTTAATTAAAATACAATGTTCAGAAATTAAGAATTTAAGAAACCTCGTCAATTTTCTGTAGCAGTTTTCTTGTAATGCATGTGCAAACATACACAGATAGAGAAATTCTCAAAACCGTTACTTCAGTTTTGTTAATATTACACCTAGACCTCTAGTGTAATTTTTTCTTAAATGTTTTTAATGTACACACGGGTTATTTATAGTTTTGTTAAATGTATATTGTACCGTTGTTTTTTGAGGAGGCGAAATAAGTATGTAAGGACCGCGCTGATTGGCGCTCCATCCTCTCTGATATGTTATATAAATATATATTATAATACTGCTTAATATCGAATTATATTTCATTAAAAAAATGTCGAATAGCAAATAATTAGATCGACTAAGGAAGCAAAGAATAAACAAAAGTAAGTAAAAAACAATAAAAGCAAAGTTTTTCTCTAAAGTATATAATTGAACAGTTTATTTTAAGAATATAATTGTCATGGTCTTTTAACTTCTCATCGTTGTCCCGATACTTTTTAGGATTCCGTAACCAAAATGCTATAAAAGATTATAACTACATCATTTCTTTGTCCATTTGTTTTAATGTCACAGTTTATTTATTCCATAATTTTCACATACTGAGCTTTTCGATACAAAAACGTCAATTGGTAAAACTTAGAAATTATCAAAAAACAAAAAATTAAACTTTGGATTCGGTGTTGATTGGCTGATCGAGTCTGATTTCTGGAATATCCAGACGCTTCGTTAAGAGGCGAAACACGTGTCGATGGTTTTGGAATATTGGGCGGATGATAGCTAAAAATTATAACAATTCATCACAGTGGATATTTTCAATTTAATTTTGTTTAAATTTAACTTCCACTTTGTTAGACATTGCTTAGGAACCTTAAATTAATGTGTGTCCGTATTTGTTGTCAATTTTAATTTTATAAAATTTTATGTTTTGTTAAAATGGAGATTACAGTTTTAGAGGAAGTGCTGGACTGTGAAATATTTGCATATTTGCATTTAGTGTTTTGTTCCAAAATTAAAAAAAAACACTTATTGCTGTTTTTCTCGGAGACCACTTATTTATGTAAACGTAACGTAAACAGCTGAAGCAACAGTTACAGTAAGGGTTGGAACAACTACAGACGTAAACTTCAAAATTTGAGTATCTATTATTTCGATTTAGTTTAGAAAAATATAGCACGTTACTTCGAATTATATATTCTTATCTTATGGTGGATCAAAGACACATGTAAATTTCTAAACATTACTTTTCATTTTTGCGAGTTAGTTTGAAAAAGTAGGTACTACTAACAAGTTACTTTGATATATTATGTACGTATTTTTTCTTAAATCTTTTAAGGAAATGCTCATCTAAATTGCTACAAAAATATTACTCCGAAAAGTTTAAAAAAACTCGTGAACATTGGACATTGACAATGGGATGTACTTCGAAGAAAAATTGTCAAAATTAGTAAAGATATGATTAATAATTTTAGATTCAGATAAAATTAAGGTTACATTAAACGAGGTTCATTAATTGTATTGATGTTTGTATTACCAACATGTATTTAGTGTTAACTTTGTTAGTGGCCTTAAATAAAAAAAAGAAGCATTGTGTTAGATATATTTTTTACATACATACAAACTTCACAAAAATCGTTGTTTAGGGGTTGGCAGTATTTTTTATACAAAGAGAACTCTATCATGATGATGAACAGTCTATATTATGACAAACTTAGTTTAGGGGTTGGCGGTTAGTAACAAGTTACGACTGACAGTATCTAAGAAACACTACCTACTTATGCAAGTGCGACTTATACATAGCTGGTTTTTTTTACATTCGCAGATATATAAAGTTACGAAAGATTATTCAAATTAGATTACAATTAGGCTTCTGACATACATGTACCTAATATGTCTACATACCTACATATAGTAAATGGTTTTACCGTGACACCAAAACTTTACAGGTTCGTACATAATTACGGCCTTAGTATCGATAGGACAATTGGAGTAGAGCCTGAGCTTGAAGGAGTCTGAGCCCCTCGAGGTATAGCGGTTTGGGTATATGAGCATAGGAGGTTTCCGACGTGCAACGTTTAAAAAGATTTCTAAACGAAGATAGAGAAAAAGGGCCCCTAACTGCGCCTCTCCACGTAATAATATTGTGATCGATCCTCCATCCCATCAATCTGTAAAAATACCTTAATGAATGTTGCTAAACAACCCTTAGAAAGTCTTATAAATATAATGATGTTTTTGTGGCAAGTATTTATCCAATTCCAATCGGAAACACAATTTTTACAGCCTGTAATTTCGCGCAGTTCTTAAGGAAGGTTGACAGAACATAACATATAGGTATAATTTATGAGACATACAATTGTATTGATAATTCTCAGAAATGTGACATTATTACTAAGATGCCGAGGCTATCAGCTTACGAGTTGACGGTATCAGCTTACGAGTTGACGAAAATACGAAACTTTTTAGTAAGTACAATAAATGAACATAATTTTTAATGATGTATGTATCTATAGAAATTTTAATGATATACATATATACCGAGTTGACAAGTAATGAACTTGATTTCGTGAATCGTGTCGAAAATTGAACTTTTCGATGTCTATTTTACAAATTATAGGTTTGGTAAGTTCAACAATTCGCTTCTAGTGTACCTTCTGTACTACTGAGGTTAAAAACGTTGCGCTCGGTCATCTACAGGATAGGTAGGTAGGTATAGGTAGTAGCATTCGTCCGTGACCCATCTCGGGATACGTTCTTCGATCGTCTGAAGCGACTAGGCACCCACCACAACGCACAAAACTGAACGCCAGTTATCCTACGCAACAGATCAGGAGACGAAATAAAGTAACTATTTGTATTTCTTGACGCGAGCAAAACTTGAGTATTAAGTATCTTGTTTTTTTGAATACGTAACGTTTTTTTTTGTTTTGTTATTGAAAAGGGGAATATTTACGTACGAACTCTCAACCGCTCCTCACACTTTAGAAGAGAATGTGACAGCCGGTTGGACAATGGCGGGCTCAAACCGATTAAAAAAGCTCTCCTTACTATACATGGCAGTAGTGGCCGCCACAGCGAGTCAAACGCGTAGGGTCCCAATTGTGGTGTTTACAACTAGTGGGTATTGTAACTATGTATATCAATTCAGGGTGTCTAGTAGTCGAAATTATCACTTCTCTGTCGTATACCATATATTTTTGGCTAAACACCGCGTATTTGTGTACACTTTTCACTTCACTTAGTCCGAATCACTTAGTCCGAATCCCACCGCGGATCCGACTGCGCTTAATGATTCCTTGATTCTTGAATCACCTACTCTTTTTTCCGTTAGGTTAGGTTATAATCTTCTAACCGAACCTATGTTAAAAGATTAGAGACTTGTTAATTTAGAATACCATAGTATTTTCGTCTTAATTATCAAATAGCATATAGTTGTAGGTACAATTGATTTTATAATATTAAGTAATATGTACTTTCCTGCAGTTAGTATCGTAACGCTCAGAACTGTCGCTACTTTTCGTTCTGTACTTAATAGACTTCAGACTATCTAATTTTACGTACCTCTTTCTCTTTTTTTATATCTCTATAAAACTCGGAATCGGCTACGTACGACAGACCTATCGAATCCTGTCGGACTCGCACGAATGTTCGGTGTCAATAACTCCTCCAAGGTAATAAGAATTGGAAGGAATTAAGGGTTTCGGCTACCCGTGCGGTATCCAATCAGTTGAATCTTTAAATCCATCAATCAATTTAGAGGTCCTGCGAACTATAAGCCTATTCTAATATTTTAACTATCTACGTTGATTGAGTCTGTTTTTAATGTCTACGCGTACTTATTACTCGCACTAACTATATATTATGCGCGTTGTCTTCACGCACTTTCACATTATTACGCGCGCTACTATAGCACGCTATTTAATTTACTATACATACACATCATAAATTTATTTATCAGTCGTCTGTCATAAATACTGTATTGTTTATTTCGTTACGCCGCGAACGGTATCGATGTAGAACGTATCCTTGCTGAAGACACGTTAAACTGTTATTCCCGGCTATCGCTATATATCACAGACCACCAGTGACCCCTAGACGACGTTCATGAGGACACTGCGGCTGCGGGTAGTTAGTCGAAGCGTTAAGTAATGTGCTACATTACTTAACGCTTCGACATTCGACTTCAATTTGACCAATCAGATCACAGCACACCATCCCGCGTCCCGCAAATTTTTGACGCCTTTTTTTATTTTTAATATAAAATTACTCAGAGATGAATTTGAATAAAAAGCACTTTAAAATTCGTAAAATAATGTGAAAATGATACTTATCCCTATAAATATTATAATGCTCTAAAATAAAAGGTTACCACCTTATCAAAAATTAATTTGAAAAAGTTTAATGAAGCTACAAAATAATTATAAAATGAAGGAAATGGCGGAAGGTAAGTATTAATAATTACAATTTCGTAAAATACCATTTCTAAGAACGACGTCTACCGATGACGTGGTTACAGTTATTTAATTGTATGATTTAAGTCAAAATTCTTGCGTTTTAAACATTACGAATAGTTTAGTGTGAAAACTATTCGTAATGTTTAAAACAGAAATAGTCTATTCATTATAACACGTACCTGCATTGCTCGTGAAAACAACTAATAACAGTAACTAATAAGCATTTATGTATACATTTATTACGGACGTTTACAAAAGTAGAAATTTCGAATAACATGAGTTATGAGGCGAATACATGCCATCATGTAAATAATGTTCATGACTTTTTATGGTACGTTTAGGTAACATTTAACCGTTAGCAGTCAGAGATCTACAAAATAGTTTATTAAAAGTATTTAAAAACACAAAATGAAAATGCTTAGTTCTTTTTTTATTTCAAATACAAATACAAAATGGTTTTGATTAAAAGTATGTAAATACAAAATAGGTATTTTCAAAATACTTTCTTCAAATAAAATACTTATTTCACTGATTTTAACACTAGTTTTGTTCGAAGAGTTTATCGTTCATGTTCCGTCTATGTGGCCTCATAATCATTCCACAAAACGGAAATAGACCTGGAAGTATTTCCAGGTCTATTGTGGTATTGGCATTATTGACATTGGCATTGGCACAGTTACTGTTACAGTTTGACTTGCCTTGTTGGCATTATTGTTGGTAACATTTAGGATGGGTGCGTTCTTAGATAAAGTAATTATGAATTTAAGAATGAAAAATACGAAATATGAATTAAAAGAATTAACAAAACCATTTTGGATTTTTCAAGTACTAAATATTTATGTAGATTATTTGAAATAAAATATAAAATGCATTTTGAAAAAAAGTATTTCAAATGCAAAATAAAAATACGTATTTTGAATTTTAAATAGATGTACATATTTCAAATAAATCACATCTCTGTTAACAGTTCATATGTATTTTAAGTGTATTTTCAGAATGACAGACTATACAAATTGAGTAGGTAGACGTGGTTGTTTAGCGATTTAAATGACAATAGACTATTTGTATCAGTCGTCGACCTATCAGTGAATTTTTATAATTTTTGTCCTCGGTAATTTGTATATAATCAATTTTGTAAGTACATACTATTTATAACATTACTTCTCCCACTTGGTTTTTTAACTTTAATTTATTTTAATTCACATGTTTCGACTTCTTAAACTTTTTACATGGGTAGGTACCTATGTGAATTTAATTTCCTTGTTGGCCAGGAAGTGAAAGCAGAATATAGAATATAACAGTTGCTTTTCCCTTTGCTTTTACTGTAAGCCTTTATTAATCGTAGAAGTGGCGTCAAGATGCGATTTTTTTATGACTGGAATTTTTTTTTTTTTCTATTTGGCTATCTGCGATCAGTACAAGTACTATAAGCAGGTGAGTTGTAGGATGAGGGCGTGGGAAGATCTTTGTCCAATGACAAAGTCCACACTTCAGCTGGGAACAAATCTCTTATCCAGCTCCAATATATTTGCTCTTTTCAATCTCTTTGCTGGGCTGTTCACCAGTAGCTTCTGAGCCAGTTCGTTCGGGTGAAATGCCAGGCGGGCCTTGTATTTAGAGCTGGTTTTCCCAATTTCTTCCCTGACTGTGGATACATTGGCGAAGTGGTGGACTTCGGAATTAGTGATGAACCATGGTGCCTTCAGAATGCACTTAAAGATGGAGTTTTGACAACGTTGGAGGATTTCAATGTTCGAGTGACTGGCACTTCCCCATAGTTGAATACCGTAACTCCAAATCGGTTTGATGGCAACTTTGTATATGAGGAGCTTGTTTTCCGTGGACAGATACGATTTTCTGCCGAGTAACCAGTCTAGACTTCTGAATCTTATATTGGTTTTATCCCGCTTCGCTCTGATGTGGTTTTTCCAAATGAGTCGACGATCGAGGTGAAGTCCAAGATACCTGACAGAATCAACGTGTGGGAGTTGTTCTTGGCCCAGGGCGACCGCCGGACAGTTGCCTTGCCGAAGAGTGAAAGTTATCTGTTGAGATTTTGAGGCGCTAGATTTGATTCTCCATGTTTTTAGCCATTTATCAATCTTGTCTAGGTGGTTTTGAAGCATAGCGGAGGCAACTTCAGGTTTGGTGTGACTGGCCAGGATAGCAGTATCTGCTATCTGCATAGGTAGCTGTAGTTACCATGTCGTCGGTAGGCAGATCCGCCATAAACAGTGTGTAGAGGTAAGGTCCCAAAACTGATCCCTGAGGGACTCCTGCTGCAATGTCATAGAAGGTCGACCTGGCATCCCCTTCCTTGACCTGGAAAATCCTGTCGGTAAGATAGGATTGGGGGATTCCGAAGAAAGCGTGTGGAAGCAGAGATTTTATTTTGCAGATGAGTCCTTTGTGCCATACTCTGTCGAACGCCTGCTGGATATCAAGAAATGCGGATGCACAGTATTCCCTTTGCTCTAGGGATGAGCGGATTTTATCGTAAACTCTATGAACTTGCTCTATGGTGGAGTGGCACTGCCTGAAGCCAAATTGGTGATTCGGGACAATCTTGAGATCCGTTAAGACTGGAATTAATCTATTCAGGAGAACTTTCTCCCAAACCTTCGACAAAACAGGAAACAGACTTATTGGACGATATGATGATGCTATGTTTGCTGGCTTCCCCTGCTTGTGAATCATAACGATCTGTGATACTTTCCAATGTTTGGGCAAGTAGGATGTTCGGAGGGTGGCATTTATTAGAGTCGTTAGGAACTCGATAGCTTTTCTAGGTAGTTCTTTGAGAACACGTGAAGTGATCAGATCGTAACCAGGGGCAGACTTGTCTTTTAGCTTTGAGATAATTCGTCGAATTTCTCTAGGTGTTGCGAGTCTCAAAAGTGGGTCCAGCTGTAGAGGTTGGCTCATAATTTGATTTATTCGAGTCTCATCACAACCAGGATCTGTGTCATTGGGTCTGAAAACCCTGTTAAGATGGGCAGCAAACGTTTCCGCTTTCTCCTGGCCAGATCTAGCCCATTGAATGACTTTGAAAATGATGTAAAATTATGTGGATATTTTATTTATATAACAACCAGCCAATGTGTGTTTATATTTCTGATAAAATCAGATATTCACAAGAAAACTTATCGAATTCTTTCCAAAACACAATAAGTACGATATTATCACATTAGCGTAAAGGTCTACGAGATATACCTACTTTTACATTAAGTAGACCGGTTTCACTTACGTCTCGACCTTGTTCGTTTCTTATGACTCTACAAGATGAAATTATGCGAAGTGATTATTATGTAATGTGCATATTTACGATACACATAACTTAGTTATATAATATTTACTAATAGATTAAAGTATGTAGTAAAAGCTCCGTTATTATTCAATGTCCTAATTTAAATAAAATGTATTTTAGTAATAATGAAAAAGAATAATGGATCAATGATAAAGTCAATATGAGGAAAAAACGAATAATGTCAGCTAGGTGTAGTTAATAAGTGTTAAAAATATTACAATGTAAGAATTAAGATTTACAGTAAGTTCAACACTTTTGAACTTGTTATTTTGTGACAACAATTGCATATGTTTTTTATGTGTTATTATTTAATTATTATTAAGGCATGATATACGGAAATGTTGCCTTGAGGTCAATCGCAATCCTTTCTACAATCAAATTAGCTGATATGTATTTCTATGTACTTATTATATTAACTAACTACTTACCGTTACTTTGTCCACGTGGAATTTAAAACGTAAATTATATTCTTATCCAGAATTTATTCATTCATTTTTAACAAGCAATATTATTTTGTTTTCAAATTCACAGTCTTATTTCGTTCCGTATAAAAGTTTCATGAACAGTCAAACCCCTCATTTTCTCCCTTAAAAGGTAAATTTCCAAATATTCTTTCTTACTTGGCCCCTACATAAACAGACTAAATTTCATGATCCTAGTTTGGTAGTTTTGAAATTTCGCGAGTAATCTGTCAGTAACTCAGTGAATCAGTGAGTGAAAAGTATTACGCTTTTATATGTAGGTATATAGATTTACTATAAAAACAATCTAAATATAACAAGATCTTAAAAAGCTAAAATTCAGATTGTTTTTAAAATATAGGTAAATTTAATTCATCACAAGCAATTTGTAAACTTGCTATCTATAACACTACACTCTGCCAGCCGGATTTGCTCCAGGCCCGGCCTGTACACGAATACGATGATATTAATGTTGCACGCAGATATATCTCTGGCGAGGCGACGTTTTGAATTGAAGTTCGTCCTCAATACGAGATCATCCTCGACTGGAGAAACTCTTAGGCTCTTGACCTGAATCTGGCGAGTGCCTTCAGCGCTAACCCAACAGGATATTATCCCTTCTAGGAAACAAAAAAATTACGGCATCAATTGGTATCGTAGTATAATAATAATGTATGCTGAACGTTACGTGTTGGCGCTAGTGTCAATTTTGCCCACCACAAGTGAACAGAGTCGAGGATGCAGAATGGCATTTGTAATACATCTGATTTACCGGTCACATCATCGAACTTGACATGTCCAGATGGCATTTTATCAATTTGCCTGAGGTCTCAAACTCATCGTAGCACTAAACCGCGACTGGGAATCACATGAGTTGATCGTCTATTTTTTATCTCAAGTGATATACCTGAATTCTAAATACGGTATTTATATTAAAGCTAATATCTATTCCATCAATATATTAAATTAACTTTTAACAATATCTATCTATCTATCTATCTCTTTCAGTTATAATTGTCTCAATAACTATATAAGAAAATGTTACATTGCTAACCGACCACTACAAAAATCAATTTATCAACAACCTATCGTATCGCCCACGGTCGGAAAGTTATATATGTGCATACATATACAATTTTACGTCATTTCAATCAAACTAAGGTCTGATTTTGTTTAAATCAAACCTTAGCGCCACTGCAGCAATAACCGCCTATTTAGGCTGAGATACAGGTGACAAACAATAACCAAATAGTGAATGGTTTCAAGCCTAACAACACCAAAATATAAACATATGGTCTGGCTGACTTACAATCTGCGCGCGAAAAAAAATTATAGTCCATTTTACGGGTGACAAATATGTTTTCTGTACATAGTAGCGATACCGGTAGAGCACTTTCGAGGTTAAATATTTCTTGCGAAAGTGAGATGATAATGTATTACAACCAATGAATTTATTCCATGGGCTTGTTCGAATGAACTTCCATGTCGAGTCGGTTGTTTTAAAGTGCCTCTAAATTGTTACATAAGTGTTAACGATTTTGTACTTTTCCAGTTACATATCGACACACATAGTTTAATTAGACGAGTTCAGTATATAGTATCATTCAAGTATAGAGGTGAAAACGGCCAAAACACAAAAGGTTTTATTCTGGGAAGATTAATTACAAAATTGATTTTTTCTAGATATAGATCTAACTTGTGGTTGACGGTGTTGGTCTCACAATTCTTTATGTAGCTACTTATGTTAAAACTGTCATAGTAAGTCTCATTGTGAAACTGTTTTTGACCCCAATAAACTAAAAAAAAAAGATCTAGATATATTCGAATTCGCGTTAAGGGATAACTTGTTTTTAGATGCTAAATACTCTATGCAAGATGAAAGTTTAATAGTTTTTCGTCTCAGCGGTTTCATTTCATACGATTCGTCAACTCATTTGTTATTCATTCATATTTTGCTTACTTTTCTATTTTGTTAGGGGGATTTATAACCTTAATACTATAATATAAATAATTATACAACTAGAAATAAAATAATTCTAAATCAAAACCTCCGCCTAATTATTTAAGTAGGTATTAGCTATTATTCTTCTTTTGTGGTGAGAAATGTAAATAAGTTTATAAAGCTTAGCAGATATTAGAGTATATGGAGTATAGACTCTGCAATGAAACTGGTGTAATGAAAAGACAAGAGAAGATTTCACTGGATATTTTATACAATAATCACTACAATTAGTTGTTGAATTATGTTAGTAAGTTAGATTAGACAGACAATCTAAACATTAATATTGTTATAGTTAATAAAGTCACACAGAATATACACAATTGGGGAGTTTGCATAAGTCAACAGGGAGTTTAGTTAATAGGCCTAGGAATAGTGTAGGGAAAGAGATCATAAAGGGACGATGATATTTTAGGGCAGTTAAAGAAAATGTGATCAGTTCTTTCATCTATACCACATTCACAAAGAGAACTATATCTGATCTAAGACGGCAGATAATGGAAATTGCTCTTTTATTGATATCACGGTACTTAAAATTCCAGGGTTTAGTTGGTAAATGATTTTAGATAGAGGAATAATGTCGGCCCTTAAGAGTTCCGTGATTTTTTCCAGACCTCATCCCAAGAAGAGAATAATTTCACTCTAGCAAAACCAACTAAATCATATGAATATTGTATGAACTGGGAATTACATCCTCTGTGAATGGCGTCTTTAGCAAGGAGATCAACTGCCTCAAAGTAGCACGTACAAATATGTGTAATTGTCCTTCAATATCATTATAGGTTATAATCATTATAGGTTATAGGTACCTGTTTCCAGATAAATACTTATTATGTAAAATAATTATTCAAAATAAGTATTCAAATTTAACTGAAGGCATGTGATAAAAAATATTAATTCTAATTCTTTTTGAACGAGTATATATGGGGTTTATCTATATAAATAGGTATAGTTAACGTAAGTCATAAATTTTTTCAACATATTTGAAACCTTTTCTTAACAAACACATACCAGTATAATAATTAGGCCATATGCAGCCTGGCGGAGGTCCTTACATGCATTATAATCAGTATCATAACATAATCAGTAAGAAGACAGTCATTTAGGCACACTAAATCGACATGCTTTATGTCATATCAGTAGTCCTCAGAAAATAGGAGATACGTAGGAAATTCGAAGAAGGTTTATTAAATTCATAAGGGATGAAAAAAATTATGCATAAATAAAGATGCATAATTTAAGGAATGGGAAGAACATATAATGTAAAATGTATATAATGTATGTATTATGTATATTGTATATGCAATATAAATTCTTTCATAGCTCCATGAAAAAATAAAGTATATTGAGAACAAAATAAAAATTTGCACACATATTGTATATTATAATCTAATGAATATGTACATAATTTACGTAAGCAATTCAAATTTATCCTGAAATGCGCTTTGCTACGTGTTCATTTAGTTCATGCAGAATAAATAAAACAATTCCATATATTACTTATTTTTATAGGTGTTAATATATAATATTATGTATTTTATACTTATACCTTAAGGCTTTTAAAATAAAATTATTAAGTACGAATCTAGATTATGATTATACAAAATATAGAAAAAATCAGGTAGGTTAAATGCTAGTAATATTACACGAAAAAAGATTATAATAACTATGTTAAACCAAATGCATATTTTAGCTATGTTCATGGAAGTTAAATCTTTTAAACTATTTATTAAATGAATGGAATGGTTGTACAGTTTATTAAAGTTTTTACAGTGGTAGCGCGTAACCGGCAATCATCAGAAAGTGATTCGCAATTATCAATCAAATGGAAATCGCGGTCAATGACTACCTATACCGTGAAATAGGCGATGGACATACTCAACTCTGAAAATTCGAATATATCGTTATTCATACCCAGTTTCGTAGATGCTATGCAATATCTGTAGAATTAGGGTTGAGGAATAGTATGAGGAATAAGAAAGTGTTTGCTGATATTTTCAGCACTAAATTAAATTTAACCAACCTCAAATCTCGTCGTTTAGTCAGGCAGTATCTCTGCAGCATTTGATTGAATGGTTGGAGGTTCAAATTTAATGCAAAAGTTTTTGTTTGATATTTTTGACACTAAATTACATACATACATACATATCTTCACGCTTTGTCCCTAACGGGGTAGTCAGCGAGGACGGAGGACCTCAAATCTAATTTTCATTTTTTTATTTTATTAATTTAAAAAGGTTCGCTTACAACCATTTACATTAATTCATGATCAATTAAACACACATAAGGGTAGCGATTTAAATGTAACAGTCACTTAAAAGTGAACTCCGCATGTACACTTAAATGGGCAACATTTAAACTACAAATATTTACTTGCTGTAATTAAAATTCGTGTCATTCATTTTGACAATTGTACTATTAAGGAAATTAAATTAGGAGCTGAAGTTGAAGTACTTATAAGTTATAAGTTAAATGTCTCCGCTCGCCCAAGGAGTCGAAATGAACATCTACCGCGTCACTGTTCTCGTTTAAAATTTTACAGTCTTGGAATCGGGGAATTGGCACACATAACAGTTCTTCGTGGTGGGGGATATAAGGGTGTTATTGGTTTGCGCGGTAATCTTGATGGTACTCGCAGTTTAAAGTATTGTAGAAGTTGCGGACAGTCTACCAAATTTATAAAATCTTGTATGTGAAGATGATGTCAGCGATATCTCGGCGCCATGTGAGAGAGTTCATTTTGAAAAAAGCCAGTCTATCCGCATAATTTACAATTTTTTTGTTTGCTCCCATAGAGAAAGTTAGAAGCCAAATGAAACCGTTTCTGGACTCGTTCCAACTTTCATCATTCATCATTCTCCTCACACATTTTCGCCTAGATATGCGAGTGCTTTTGACATTTCCGTCTGCTAACACTAGCTATTTGATCTTCATAAGTCAGCCTTGGTCTTTCTTAGCTTCTTTTACCATTCATTTTCGCTGTGTAGATTTCCTTCGTCAGCCTTTTATCGCTTATTCTTACCATGTGCCCGAACCATCCAAGCATTCTTTTCTTCATCTTTACAATAACACTGTTGTGCAACCCTATCATACAGCGCATTTCTTCATTGCTTATTTTGTCTGCATGGGTGACACCGCACATATTTCTAAGAGATTAGTGCAGTAGAATTAGATTATCAATTTACATTAATTGTGGTACTAATGATTTTTGGTACATTTGGTACATTGTCTGTGTATTACCTTAAATTCGCAACCGATTTCGAAGTATGGAAATTGGTGAAAATTCAGAAAATCTCTTCTTTTTGAATAATGCGAGAATACCATGTGTTTGGAGTACCAATACCTACCCACTCAAACAATTTGGAGCGGTTGCGACATACGAAACATACCTAAACTTAAAAAAGTGATTTTTTCGTCTTTATCTCCTAGGCAAAATTTGTGGTTCTAGTTGCGAATTCATCGTACACTTGTTTTAGCTTAATGTACTCAGTTTTAAGTTTGCAACCGATTGCGACCTACGGAACCCTAAGAAAATACTTTTTTTAAATGCTACTTCCAGCAAAATTGGTGTAGTCATTATTATTACTTATATCACATTTGTAGGTCGTATTCCAACGACTTTGTGATCGCAATCTCTGAAAATACTACGGAAGATAGTTTATTTTGTAAATAGAAAGTACGCATAATTACGAGCCTTGCGAGGGGAATGCGGGCGGTTAAATGCAAAATCATGCCTTATTTTGAGCTAATTCTACTGGACTAATATGTACGTTTATTAATGATTCTATTTTTGCACCACCCAGCAGGTTTTCAGTACGCTTTTTCTTCTTTACCTTAAGGATGCCTGGAAGAGATTGCTTTAGTGATAAGGCCGTCTAAATTGTACTTCTTTCGTTGTATTTTTTTTTGACTTTGTATATTCTGTACTGGTGCAATAAAGTGTATTGTATCCACGAGACACTTCGTTTTGCAGTTAACAGTATTTTTTACCTAAAAAGAAAGTTCTGCGTCAAACTTTGTATCGCAATTGGTTGTTGATAACAACTGACAGTAAGGATTTAAAAGTAAAAACTGTTATAAGTTATGTACAATCGATAATGTACTGAAAGCTAGAAAGTAACTATGACTTATCAATCTGGGGCTTTGATTAAAATAAAATCGTGGATCGCATTGACAAGAAAACTTTCTTTTGTTGGAACTCGGAAATTATACTTTTAAAAGTTTTTTATTTACTTACATTACATTGTTAGATTATTTTATAACGTAGAGACTTTTTAAGAATGAAAGAAAAGACGAATTAGCAGTTTTATGTTTGAGCAAGGAGTATGTGAGCGTCGCCAGCAATTACGGCGCACCGGTCGGTTTATGAACGTGATCTTTATTATGCTTCAATTTGATAAATAAATAATTTGAAACAACGAAATTCCGAGCTTTCTTTATTCTGCCTGTAACCACTTGTCCAGTGCAACTCACACGAACATAATAATAACTTAAACAGTCTGCAATTAGAAGGTGCACGCTTTGATTTGAATATTTCTCAATGTTAAAAGCAATAGTTATTGCCGATCGAGCACAATATTGGAGAGCAAATACTGTAATTTATAATATAATGGAAATTGAACAACGGTACAAAGAGAATAAGGGTAAGATTGGAAGCCATATCACAGTTTAATTAGTTACTAGACCATATTATTTGAAAAAAATTGTACTACAAGGTACTGCAATTCTTTTAAAGATATATAAAAATAATATTATTACAGAGGTAGAACAAACAGGTTGCAATAATGCTGCATCACATTTCATACAAATGTTTTTCTATCTAAGTGTTTTTGATATCTATTTTTTAACTTGCTCGAAAAAAACAGACTAAAACATATTTATGTACCTATTAGCAAAAGAAACACAAGTCACTAAAGCGCATGTACATTTATCTACCAAACTTACATATTTGGTTCTAGGTGCGCGTGTCAGAAAGGTGACCTGGGTCTAAGCAATTTTTTGTTAGATATAATATACTTTTTGTCTAAATGAATTTCCTTAGGTGGTTGGTGAATGCTGCTTGGCCTTGTTTGGTACCTATAGGTTATACAGACAGAGTAGACAGTTTACAAGTGATCTAGTTGTAAACTAAGGGCTTACGGCTTATTCTACTGATGTTAAAGAAATAATTTTGTCTATATTTGCAATAACAATATAGATAAAAATTCACGGTGAAAGTATGCACCTACTTGCAACTTGCACTTGTTTTTAGTAACAATATATATATTTTTTTTTTGTAAAATTTAATGATCTAATAATTTTCAGCTTATTCTATCTCTTCAAATAATATAAGTACTTAGCAAAGACTGATATAATTATATTAGTAGTTTCGTTTTGCGAAGACATCTTGTGCAAGCAAGGCGCAAGTACTGAAAAAAAAACAAAGTTGCAAAGGAGAGATTAGACAGAGATAAGGAAATTCTTTGATTATCCAGTCACTGTCTTCATGTAACTGTTATACAGATAATACATTTTTCATGAAAAATTCGGGCTTGCGAAATTACCGTTCCTTACTGATAAAATCTAAAGTAATATTATGTTCAACTGTGAGCTGAACTTTAAGCGCTCGTTCAACCAAGGTAAAAAAAACGAAGAAAGCAGATTGTGTAGACTTTTTTTTATAAAAACTTAGGTATTGAATACACGATAGTTCTTTAAATTTTCAGTATTTTTTTATGTCATGCTTTTGTTTATACTAACCATGATAATTTGTAATATTATTATTTTCCGAATGTTTATATTACATTATGTATATGTATGTGTATATTACATTATGTATATGCATGAGTAAATAAATTTCAGTAACAAAGTCTTTGATTTCTACTACGTCAAGAGCAATACTCAGAAGGTAATTGCAGGAAAAACACATTATATTTAGGAATCGAATGTAACATAAATGGTAGACTATAAAATACTAAACTACGTAATATAGAATATTAAAATCTGGGGTACTGGGTATGATTAGAAGAGTTCATTTAATAAGCAGTTTTCAATTTATTTTGTTTTAATTTATTCGACATGGCAACCTTACAGCGAAATTGTGCTACGTAATTTTAAAATTTTGAGATATCGAATTGTGACAGTTAAACCACCTAAAATATTACAAATTAGTCAAGCGTGAATAAAAATCGCGTACAGAGGATTCCGTCCGATGTTTAGAAAAATATTAATTTCTAAACTTAATTTCTGAAAAGCTAAATAGTTAGAACATTCATCACATTCTTTTTGTAAAGTTTTGGTAAAGTTTTATATTCCTTACAGTTATAAAATTGTAGGTCCAGTGGATTCGGAGAAATGTTTAGTTCGAATACACAGTTTGTATGTTAATTCTTTTACGAATTTTTTAAAATATCAACTAGTGCATCATATACCGGTTAACGAAATGTATGCCTATGCCTATGTCTGTACGTAACGTTTTTTTTGAAATAATCGACGACGAAAACAAAGTGACAGACAAACACATGAGTGATCTCATAAAAGTTCCGCTTTTCTTTTGAGGTAGGGTTCCTAAAAATAGAATTCTCAGGTAAATATACCTTTGTGTTTATCCGTAATTGGAGAGACAGGTGTATTGGTGCAAGTGGCTTGGCTATGCAGGCCACGCCAGTCCTCGCTGCGAGTAGTCAGGTGTAGGTTCATGCTATAACAAATATATTAGGCAACATTTTTAGATTTATTATTAAAACTAAAAATTTTGGATTTTTAAATGAGGTTATTTTTGTTCTGAGTCTGGAATATATTTTATTCCCATTATTTTTTATCACTTACCGCTTACCTTAATACGTATACCTAAAATCAAACATCAAAGTTACCTAAAATGAAAGCATCTCAAGCATGTGTAACATAAGATGTAAGTGAAAGGGTTTTGGCTTTACTTCTCACATTCTAGACTGTGACACAAATTTTTCGGTAACATTATTTTAGTAAAAACATGCTGACATCTTGTGTCAATTGACTACAGACACTTGATTATAGGCTTCTTATTGGTTATCAAATTGCAAAGGCTATGGCCTTCAATACAGTAAAAGTAGAGGTTGTTAAAAGTAAAATAAATATGTCTCAATGGACTACTACTGAATTTTTTTTTTTCATTTTATTTGAGCAAAAATGCAGTAGATATCTATAACTTGCCTATTATAATAATAAAGTTAAATAATAAATTATTTAACTTTATTATTATTATTATAAACGTAATAATTGACTTAAAATTTATAATATGCAGTTATAATTGTATAACTATATAGTTATATATTATGTTATATTCATGAGGTAAAAGAAGCCAAGGAAGACCAAGGCTGAGTTATGAAGTACAAATAGCCAGAGTGTTAGCAGACGGAAACGTCAAAAGCACTCGCATACCTAGGTGAAAATGTGTGAGGAGAATGATGAGATTTGAGGAGCCGAAAGAGGTTTATTGTAAGGACCGCGACTCTTGGCGCTCCGTCCTCTCTGACTACCCTGTTAGGGATACAGCGTGAAGATATGTATGTATGTATAATTATATAGGTTATATTTTCATTAAAGTAATTTCACAATGCGATACACGACTGTGATAATGTCAGTCGTGTACAAAAAGCTTGCGCGTGAGTATTGGTCGTACTTGGCTGTCTAGTGACATGGCAATAATTGCAGTTAGTTACATTGTACTGTATACAGTGTCATACTCAGGGGGAGTGAGTTGAGGTGGCGGCTCGCCCCGGGCCTATGTTCCTGGGAAGTCTCCAAGTTTCGAGAAGTCCTTTTTAATCAAATACCAAACAAGGCCAAAATCGCATCATTTGTAATCCAGTATTTCTTGACCATTTGTGTCTCAATTCAGTTGTAACATGTGACGGAAATTTTTCTAAATTGAAATTATTAAAAAATTGTCTTCGATGAATTAAGTACGACTAGTCAATCTGTCCTTTCCAACTGAAAGAAAAGTTTTGAAGGAAATTAATTTCGACAATGTTATTGAGAAGTTCAGTAAAACGACAATATGATAGCACGAAAACATATAAAATAGTTATTAAATATGTTATAAATATGTGATAATATAAAATATAACTACTACGATCATATCAACAGCTAATCTTGTAACTAAAGTTACGGAACGAACTGACATGAGTAAAAGCTTCGGTTTATAAACATGTAAAATAAAAGTTAATTCCTTATTCTATTCCTTATTATTTCTTTGCACTTTGCTGGTTTCTGTACTGAATGCTGATTCGTATTCTGATGTATATGTATGTATATTGCAATAGGTACTGGTGTGTAAAGTACATTACAAATTCTTGATTTTTTTTGTCAGGCATTAGATCTGTATTATACAATTTTTACAAAATGTACACTGCAAATATTTCGATTTCTGAGCAGACCAGAGGCCTCATTTAGTTTTGCTATCTATTTGTATTTGTATTCTACAGGCTTACAACAAAATTATTGTAAACGGGATGTTATGTTATTATTACATTTAGGAAGAAATATGTTGACTTCCTTCACGTTAATATATGGTTATATTAAACCGACTTTTTATTTAATATTTTCTAAGTACGTACTAAAAATTAATTTAACTAGTTAAGTAAGTTGCAAGTGCTTACTAATTTAGGTATGTATACAAATTAAATACAAAATAAAATTCCATTATTAAATGCAAAAGTGAATAAAATTATGCAATTATAACAATTTAAGAAAACTGATAAACTGTAGAATGTCGTCGCCAGAGTTAGAAATCCCCCAAATGTATTTACAAGTTAGAAGTTAGAACATTGAGCGTCTCCATTCTGGTGATATGTTTTAAATGTTGCACAATATTATCATTAACTCGCGATCATTATTTTACTCTATCATCTTCTTTCAATTTGATTCTTGTAATATATTTTGAATATTATATTATATTATTATCTTATGATCACTCCATTCAAATCTATCATCTATAGCCTATTTTACTTATCTTCTATAGATTTATTTTAGTTGTACCTAATGAAAAATATTTAGCTGTTATAATGGCTCACTGCACTCATTCAAGTTTGGTGCATTTCAATCCAATTTACTAAAAACGTACAATATAACGGATCTTTTTGTAGATAAAACGGGCATTACATGATAAGGAAATGGTTATGAAGTTACAATTTTTTGAAAAATGTCTTTATAGTAATTTCTGTCAAATCTACTTGACGCATTTCAACATGTCTTGTTTAATTGAATGATCATTTTGGGAAACAAACTTCATATATTAATACATATTTTTATAATTAAAAGTATGTATTACTTTTTTCGATACTGATATAATGAGATTTTTTTTAAAAAGCGATCGCTATTTAGATTGTCTCTCGTATCTATTTCACGACGATATTAACAAGTAGTCTAGATTTGATTATAATGTTAATCGGACGGGGAAGCAGATATATCCCCTAAAGTTAATAATATTCTATAATATGCATTCTTAAGAGACTAATGTCGACGAAAGTCCCCTAATAGTTAGCAAAAAAGGATAAGGGACCGCTAACGATGATTTTGCTTTTCACGAAACCTTAGGAGCCCCTATGTAGCTAAAAGATCCCCTAAATTTACAAATTTGATTACTGAACCCATAACACTGTTATGCGACAGTTATGTGTGTTAGTTTTCGACAATATGGATAATAATTTATAAACATCATATGGAAACTTATGTAGAAATAAAACAATAATATCTGTTTTATCAATAAACTTTTGGAAACGAATAATCAATATGGAAACAATAACACGTCACATAACTATGTCTAACATTACTAGGGTTAGGTTAGATTGGTGAAAATGAATATTATCTAAGAACCGGTTTAGGGGCCCTTTTAATCTTAGCGGTACATAAATATATGACGACTCAGCGTTGGTGAAATCGTGTATGAAAGAAGCAGAGTGATTTATTAGTTAAAATTATTAGCCAAAGGTATATTTTCTAGATATACATTTTTGATCTTTCTTTTACCTGTCGAGTTCGTATATAAGTAAAATAAGTTACTCACGAAATCGTGATAAGTCGGAAGCGCCCTTGAACT
This sequence comes from Zeuzera pyrina, assembly GCA_907165235.1. Taxonomy (NCBI): domain Eukaryota; kingdom Metazoa; phylum Arthropoda; class Insecta; order Lepidoptera; family Cossidae; genus Zeuzera; species Zeuzera pyrina. Next base: position 13,791,695 of record OU015626.1, read on the forward strand.
AATATGTAAAAGTTGGTTACGATGGGTCAATGCCGAACTTTTGTACTTTTTCTCTTAGTTTAGCACACGGCACACGCCCATCTTGCGGTAGACCTACTTTATATCACGTTAAAGCATCTTCTCTTATGTAATGTAAGTAATGTTATATAACTGATTTTTAATTTATTTGTTTACAGACATAATGGGAACACGCATGATATTATTATGCCTATGGATAGCAGCAGCGAGCGCAACTTTAGAAGTGGTGAATCAATGGAATCTACTTCAGTTTGATTTTCCACCAGACCCTGTGCTTTTAGAAAAGTTTCAACCAGAAAACACGGTGCCAACAGGATTAGAAATTGGCTGGGACAGATTGTATTTGGGCATTCCTCGGCTTCGGCCTGGTGTGCCGGCCACTTTGGCTTGGGTGCCGAGAAGTCTTCCACCTGGCGTAAGCCCTGTCCTTCAGGTAATTTACTATTGATATGAACGTATCGGTATGGTAATAATATAGAAGAGAAGGTTTCTCTGTAGAGATGGATAGGTAGGATACGTATTCACATATTGTGGTACTGATGTACACATACACATACATATTTTCACGCTGTATCCCTAACGGGGTAGTCAGAGAGGACGGAGGGCCAAGCTTCGCCGTCCTTACTTCTTTCTTCTTTCGCCTCTTCAAATCTCATCATTCTCTTCACACATTTTCACCAAGGTATGCGGGTGTTTTTGACATTTCCGTCAGATAACACTAAAGCTACTTATTTTCGAAAGTCAGTCTTGGTCTTCCTTGGCTTCTACTATCACTCGCTTTCGCTTTATAGATTTTCTTCGTCAGTTTTTCATCATCTATTCTTTCTATGTGCCTAAACCATCTAAGCATCCCTTTACTGGTGGAACATTGTATATATAGTGCAAATCGGACGCGTAGTAGAATTATATCTGCCGGAGTATAATGGAACATGTTGTTTTAATGAAAGCATGATCGGATCACGCTCCTATAGGCGATATATATAGTACAGACAATAGGTATACTCTGTAGTCCAGCCCTGTGCCCGGTCCAGAGAATAAGGTTAGGTGCTTTAGGTTCGCGGTTGATCGGAGTGGGAGCTCCGTCGTCCATCCACAGAGCTGAGTTTCTCTATGTAGATTTCTCCTGCGTACCAAAAAAAGATACTTAGTAGTCGGTTCCATACAGATCCGCGAACACGAGACCAAGATGAAGGTCCGCGGAGCTGGATAGTACATAAATCCGAACCTTTATCCTTTGAATTACCCATCACTACCTATTTCTGTGAGATTAGATGAAAAATTATTACATGATTATTTCAGACTTTCATGAATAGATGAGCTATGTTAAAAAAAAACATCTTTTATTAATATTCATATTCGCATCGTATTGTTATTTAGACTAGTAGGTATTATTTGTGAATATGAGTGTAACAATTTATAGGTGTACATGTATGTACGTACGTAGTCAACAAATTAAAAGTTAACATAAATATGAGTTATATCTACTTATTTAATATATGATAATCATGTAAATTTAACTATAGTCCTTTCCAATTTTCGAGCCTATTTCATTTAATTAAAAAATTGTACTTGCATAATGCCTTTGTAAATTTTCACTGCTTATTAAAATTAAAATAATATACAGATGCTATTTTGTTAATTGCCTATGTGTTTTTTTATGAATTTGTAAGTTTAATGTCCTCTTGATACTGAGCATAGGACTGTCTGTCATGGACTGGTATTTGCACACCGTGTAAAAACTAAATCAATTTGAAGCGGTAGACCTAATAAAGGTCAGCATGGCACTATCGTTGTCGTGATATATCATATTACGTCCTTCGAACAATAATAGTTTTCGTGAAACTGACGGCATTGCATTGTTCGATAAAGATAAATAAAATGTTATGACTGAATGAATATGTTTCATTTAAATAGAACGTTTATAAAAATGACGTATATATACATATAATATGATAATTCATTAATCAGGGATACATATATAAAGAACAATATTTAGGCGATGAACTAGTAATCCGTTACTATCTGGCTCCGAATTATGATCATACTATATATATAAAATTTAAATTACAAATGTTATAACATGTATTTGATTCTTTCTTATTTTTTTGAAATGTCATATTTCTAACAACAGGTTTGTGTTTTTTGTATAAAACAGAAGTTCAGAATTAAAAGTATAACTTGCATAATTTAAAACAAATTGTTATTAACGGAAATAGTCAGTCAAATGCATCGCATTGTAATAAATAATAACGCAACTACATTTAAGCTACAAAGGACAGTATCTATATAAAATTACAATATCGGTTTCGAAGTTTATGCTGAAAATGATTAGCTATTGTCCACGAATAACTTACCTAAGCGTGATTTTAAGAGCCGTGGGCTTAGTACTTACTTACTAAGTACACTTTAATGTACTTACTTAGTATTCCATGTAATACCGCTTATAAATACCACTATAATATTCACGCTCAGTTAATCTTTAAGGCGAAACCGATTACTGCGATTAATTCTGTCGAATGTTGAATGTCAGTTCAAGTGTAATAATTGGGTACCAGTTCTACACTAAAAAGCAGAAAATATCACTTTTCGACTCACTGGTTCACTGATTTCGATTCCTTTTGATTTAACTCAAGAAGCGAACCAATATTGTAATGACAAGGCGTTAACGAACGAGAAAACCCGTGAAAAATTGGTTGATAAATTCATAATTTTAATATTACACAGAATCATATGTTATTTTTATTAAACTTACATAAACAAAAGCGAAGGAAAGCGTGAAGGGCGAATTATGGGGCCTACAGAGAGAAGAGAACGTTTTAAGACTGTGGCCTCGTTAAACCTGGCTCCGTACGCGATCATTTTAGATTAAGGTTATTAATTAGGCGAAAAATACATGGAAATGTAATACAAGAAATTAATGTCTAAGACAATTAAATTCTCTATGTAATATCCATAGCAATATCATGACTGCAGACATTACTAGAACTGGATTTGTTAAATGACGTGTCATTTTGTAGTGCCCAGAAATATTTCAATAACGCATACAATATACATATTATATTTTATACAAACATAAAACATACATATTTATTAATAACAAAAAAGTACATACATATGTTAATATTTACAAACTTAAAACTACACATTATGTTAAATAATAAACTTCCTCAAAGTTGCCGCTTACAAAGCTGTCATTGCTTAAGGTACCCAGCAGACTGGCAGCATTGCCAAAGCATTTGGCTATTCAATGAGGCAATGCTGCCAGTCTGCTGGGTACCCTAAGCAATGACAGCTTTCTAAGCAGCAACTTTGAGGAAGTTTATTATTTAACATAATGTGTAGTTTTAAGTTTGTAAATATTAACATGCATACATATTATATTTTATGCCAAATTTTACGCCATTTCCCTTTCGGTGTGGGCAGGAAGCAAGGTAAAAATCCACATTCTTTGAAAGCCTTTTCGTACTGCGTCCGATCTGTAACCGATAAAATACGGATTTAGAAAAGGCAGACTGAATTTGTATGTTGCTTGTGCACTGCGTTCAGTCCAAGAAAACACGGGTGTCGCTTGTACACCCAAAAAACTGAAGTCCCATATTCTAGTCTAGAACGAGACTGAAGTGTGAATCTCCGAATGAGAACAGTTAGAAAAGGATGTCCTATATGCGATGAATAACATCATTTCTTTCTAACTATTCTCAAGCAGATATTTACCCTTTAGTATCATTCTGGAATAGGGAACGAAAATCTTATACGCCTAGGTTATAAGTGATTAAGTGATTATACAGACAACTGTGTATTGTAGCTTCATTCTATACTATTTAGAGACATACTAATGTTTTTGAACTAAAACAGACACAACAGTTAATATTTCTTGAATGGCATGCAGTCCACAGGCGATATCCGAATTCGGCCCAAGTTTTCTAGATCTGTATTTTGTCAGATTCGGATCAGACGCAGTAATTCAAATAATATTATTCATGCAAATAGTACTACGTGGTACTACGACTATTTTGGACCATACTGTCACGAATACGGATCGGATTTGCAGTGTGAAAACGCTCTGAGGCCACTTTTAGCGAAAAGAGTTTAGGCTTAAGGATGGCAAAGAGAAACCAGTGTCCGGTTGCACGCCCATAATCTCTACTAGCTGACTTTACTACCTACGTGAGATTATAAGTAGCTGCTACATTCTATATTTTTCCTTTCCTAACAGATCAGTATGGAAATTTGAATAATATTAATATATTGCTTCATTTAGTACGAAATATTACTCGTAATAGATAGGCTTGTGTTTAACAAGTAATTAGTATTAAGAAAATAAAATTGTTTTAAAACATTTGAACGCAATGAAACCTCATTCGGATCACGCATGTAACATTTAATCGAGACCGGTTTATTATGAATTACCTACTCGTGTCAATAAAGAACAATCAATCTTATACGCTTTAATTGACATAGTGTAAAAGTAAAGGTTTTCTATTATAAAAAGATTTAGGAAATCTGGAAATAGTGCAGATTATAAATCATGAAGTATTTCCAGATTTTCATCAGAGTTTATTACTTTACAACGCGATTTCGTTCGCATGGGATTTAAAAAAAGCATGTGTCCTTCCCCTGAGCTTAATCTATCTCCATAATATATTTCATTAAAATCGATCTAGCGGCTTAGCTGTGAAAACCGATCAGACAAACAAACAAACAGACTCTCGCATTTGTAATATTAATATGAATGCATACATAACATGCGACTGTTCTAAATGTTCTAGTAAAAATTTAAATCACGATAATTATTTCTTGTGATTATTTATTGATATATGTTAGACTCTTCATACGTATGTATATTATATGTCCCTATGTATTTACCTAATTCAGTTCCACTACATGTTAAATGATATCTCTAATGAGATCAATATTGACGATGTTCGTTTTTTACAAAAGTTTTTTATCCCATAAGCATTTGATTGCATCAAAAAATACATGTATCTACATAATATTTGCTTTAATTGTTGTTTCTAGGACTGACTATAATCAGTGGTTTGTCATTGAGTGCATAAGTAGTCCATTTTGGTACCCAACTACGTCCCATATAAAAATAACCAACCAACCAACGAACTAACAACAATATCTGAGAAAGTTGTTGGCCTTTAATGATTACGCGATATGATGTTTATTATTACAGTTGACAATAACTATAGTATAATACAGTTAAAACAGTTAAATTAATAAATTAGTTAAATTAATAAATCAGATTTTGTCGCTTTAGAGAAAAAAAACAGTGAGCAAATATATTTTTAAATTATAAATGGCATTAAATTAATGTTAATGTAAAATCCGACACAGTGTGTTATGACTTATGAGTTATGAGATATAAAAGACTGTGATAAAAGGTAAGGGACACAAATTATATATATATAATCAGTAACGTATTATTATTTATTAATTAATGTGGTTTCTTATAATTCTTAAAAATTTGATGAAAATTCATACATACATATAACAATACAAAACATATAAAAATTCATATTACCAGAAAACTATTGACCGATATTAGTAAATATTTTATGAAATTATTCAATATATTCATAATATTTTAATGTAATATACAGCCTTCGTGGGTACACACGTTACATTTGATATAAATAATTTGCAAAAAGTTATTCATTCTTGTTACTTGTAATTCGACACTAGGTCATACTGGTTTGTTGTAGTTTGCCACAGCTACTGTTGTGAAACAAAAATAAATGCAAATGCGTTTGTCACCTGGAAAGGATTTAAAATCCTGTGGCAATAAACAAGTTTTAATTTGTATGTTAGTACTACAGTAAGTTTTTGTACAATACAGAGAAGCCTTCAGTTAAGTAGGTTTTTCAATGCTCATGTTCCCGTGAACATTTTACAAAGTATATATATTAAATAACAAATTATTCAGAATAAGTAAATAAGGTTGTTGACAAAAGTTTCCTTTGTTTTTTATTCATATTAATTCTTTGCACGGCGGAGCCGGAATAATGCAATGTCAATGAATAAAATATTTCCGATCCGCAGTCACGTTCAGACATCTGACATCAATCACTTACTTCGGTCGAATATTAATATTACTTTGTACAAAAATAGTCTGATATTTCACTTCAAAAAACTGTTTCTTTTCCTTGATTGAAATCTCTTGAAATGAACTTGTTAAAGAAACAACAAATGGTCGCAAAACAAAATAAATAGTTTTTAAAAATTAACTGTACTAGTAAGATAGTTTCTTTTTGAAATTGTCTTTATGTTAGGGATTAGATAGATAATTTGATACAGTATATGTTATAGTATTGAATTATATCTAAATACTGAGTGATTGAATAATATGTCTCACTCGATTGTAAATACTTTGTGGTAAGAAAAAAGCATTTTGATAAAGTTCCGGTTGCATAACTTAAAAGAATATTTATTTTTAATATAGATTCCATAGCAACACTTTACGGCAGTTGTAACTCCATTCCATTTTGACCTCGACCTTTCTATTCAGGCTTTAGTTTTATGTTATAGGATATAAAATTCACTAACTGAAATTAAATAAAAAAAGTAGTTATGTTCAACGCTGTAATATCGCATTAAGACTAATTCTTCACATTGTTTTAAATAAGTATTAAACATACAAGTGTTTATAATATTTATTTTCTTTCATAAAACGGGAAAAGGCTGCATTTTCGCAATTATCGTTAAAATGAATATGCAAATTGCGTACGTAGTCTAAACTTAAAATTAAAATGTTGGTGAGGAAGTATATGAACATACATACATGAACTTGCTTCGCCGTAGTCGGTTAAAAGTAACTTTATGCATTGCAAAAATATATATATTTAAATTTAGCTTGACCAACACATAATCACATATATATATGCGATTATGTGTTGTGTGGTTGCTTACGTATATGTAAAGAGTGTTGTACGGGCTTTCTGTGTAGGAAAAGAACTTCGTGTCGTGCATCAATCTAAACAGACACATCTGTGGTATATAAGTTAAGAATCTGTCGGATACTCAATAATATGGGTTCCATATAAAAATTCTAGACAAACAGAAATGAGATCGAACGCATCCATTATTTAATTATCCATTTCTCATTTTTGCTTTTAGGTTACTAATTCACGGCTGTGCCAAATTTCCGCTCAGTAAATGTAGTGCTGGCTTTAACTATTCGAGCGTCCCGAGTAAGATTTTATTCAGCGCCGTTTTTAGTCAGTTTCTTAACCAATTGATATATGAGATAAGACGCCGCATTTATGCACGACGCAACGCCCTTTCGGCACTGGCACCCCAGGCAACCATCCGGGTTACCCCTCTGCCAAAAGCCGGCACTGTGTAGGTGTAAAGATAATGAACTAAATCAGCTGTGATATACAGATATAACAGTCTGACAGACACGATATTTTAGCTGCGAAACCTTAAAAAGATAATTTGCACTTGTCGATTATGTCGTTTAATTATTAGGTGATTTTAACATATTACGTATATAATTGTATTAACTTATAGGCCTACCCTGACTGGTCATGGCACTCGGCGGGCCGAGGTGATATCAACTGTACTGGGTTAATATCTGTGTATCGCATCCGAGCCGACCGCTGCAACAGACTCTGGGTGTTAGACGCCGGCGTTGTGACAAGTCTCGACGACTTCCGGCGCGTCTGCCCTCCCAAGATTTTAATCTTTGATATGGCGACAGATAGACTGGTGAGTGCTTTTCAGTTCAATTGCGTTTCACTTAACTTTTACGTATTCTTTCTATTTTTCCTATTCGTGATAATTATTAAAGTACCTAATTGTTACATGCTATATCCTAAGTTACAACTAATATTACAGGGAGATATTCTATTAACAATACAAATTGTTTTAAGTAGAATCAGTGTTTTAAGTACTTATATTTTGTTAACGATGAACGACATATACATACTTACCAAAATATTTTTATTGAAATTTACTTTGTAATAATTTAAAGTTGCTGCTTGAACTTAGGCGTACGTCTAAGTTTTTTTTGTGCGACTTGATAATCACACTACTATTAAAATATACACAAAGTGCTCTTAGTGATTTAAAAACTGATAAAATCGTTTTTGATAGCAATGTACCGACGTCAGTAATAATTTCTTTGTGCCAAGCCACAAAATATTATTAATAAATAAAGATTTATAGTTGTCGGGATATAATTAAATGGATAGTCAAAGGTAATAATAAGAACGCTACACTTGGCCCAACATAGGATATCATAATTTTTTATTGACTGCCTTCGTATGTTAAGATTAATGTTGTTGATGGAAATATGCAAGAAATACGTGCTGTTAGTACATATTTTATTTTTCGTCGTTTACTTTTTCTTCGAACGTAGTTAGTTTTATTTATGCGATGATGATTTTTAAATATTTTCGTAAGTGTTGTCTACCGGAAAATTAATTACAAAATATAACAGGTGTGTGTTTCAAAGTGTGTGTTGGATGACTAAAAAAATATAGCCTTTTTACCTAATGTATGTACAGACCCTACATTTTTAACAATGTACATTTGTAGAACGTGGCATAGACCATTTTCCTTTAAAACATTGTTGACGTCAGTTCATAGCGAAAGGTAAAAAATATGGTGCAAGCACGTGCTATGATGAAATTGGGCACAGCACGATTCTTTCTTTAACGGCGCGTTCAAGATCGCGCTTTGATCTTGACGCGATCACGGCCACTGGTTCATTTTATTGTTTTTGTAACAGTTGCAAACAATAGTCCATTCATAACTAAGTTCGCTAAATAAAGTATTTTTATTTTTTATGCGTTACGGAAGTTGTAATAGCTAATTGAACCGATTCGGTAGCCACGCTCTTATCTTATCTAGTAACATTTCACCTCATTCATATCTACTTCGATCATTATTTATCTACTTAATTAAGCTTGTGTACAATATTATGTGTAATATGTGTATAATTTTTTTGCAAAGTAGTTGAAGGTTGTTTGTAAAATGTTTCATACGATCTTTCATTAATTATCTTTCTCACAGTATTCGAGTGAAACCTGAAAAAATATAAACTTTTAAACTTTCGCGTTGCATTTTAAAATACCTAAAAACGAAAAAAATACCGAAATAATTTCTGATTCGGTTTTTAGACAATATTCAAAAGATTATCCCAAACTCGTTTTAACAAATATTTTCAGTATATAGATACTGTACTGCTATTGCTTTGCAATATAATAATTCAATTTGTAATATTTAATTACATGTGTAGGTAAATATTTTATGTACCTATCTATAATTTTGATGTGACTGCAATGTGCAATTAGTCGCTTAGTTGTGTTTAGTGCGACTTTTTCAAAACAAATAAAGATGATTGTAAAATGTTTTAGGACCCCTAATTAACTAGCAATAATGAGTAAGGAACATATTAATGAAATTATTTTAAACTTTGATATGTAGGTACATTAGATGACGTTTAATTTAATTTTAGTGCTATTTTGTTTATTTGCGCCAGAACAACTCAACACAACTCTTAATGGGAAACGGTACGTTGTGTCACGAATTGAACAGACTATTTAGAATGGACACTCGGTTCGTCTGGCTTATCTAGTACAGTTAAACATTTAGGAAACAAAAACTACAAACACAAATGGAACAATTATTATTTTACAATTAACCATAGCGAAGTTATGTTAATGTCTGAAAGTTTCAACATTCTCCTTGACTTGTCAAACATTATTTATGTTATCATGTTGTTACATCAATAATAATGTTAATTTAAAACCAGATAATAAATTCCTACACATTATGCATGAGAATGTAATGGTATTTTATCTCTAAATTTGTATATATAAAGTTTGAATTACGAATAATGCAAACGTATGTGTAGTTTTTCCTCTAAATTTCCCGTTTACAACAACAAGCAGTTCATTGATTGTAGGGACGTTATGGAGAAACTATCGGATATCCGAAATAGAAACCTATCCGAAACCGTAACCGAAACTGATATAAAAGTTTCCAATAATTTCGGATAGGGGCGGCGTCAAATGCGACACGTTATGTAGTGTCACGTAGCGTCACTTGCATTATTCAGAATCTAAACAAGTATTAGTTTTTATTATTTTTTTCTGTGATCGTAGTACCAAATGATATTCTAGAAATAAAATCAAATCGTTACTTTATAAGTATTTGTATTTTCCTTTTACAATTCCTAAAAAATCAAATATCCATAAATGAAACTATTCGAAAATGTCGGATAATCCGAAATAATTTCATACCCGTAACCGTATCTGAAACCGGTTTAATATTGTTCGTACATATATCCGTATCCATATCCAGATCCAAAATTTCATATCCATAACATCAAAATCGATATTTTAACTTAAAAATGTTGTCTTATGTAAATTATGTAATATAACATTTTATTAACGAAAATATATAATAATCAGTCAAGTGCAACACATTGCAATAAATATTATCGTAGATCATTACGTATAAGCTACGAAGGACGTAGTATCTATAGAAAATTACTATATTGGTTTCAAAGTTTATGTTGAAAACGACTATCTACCTGTCCATGAATTAAGCGTGAGTTTTAAGTGCCATGCACTTAGGAATTTATTTTAATGTATTGTCGAATCTATTCAGTATTCTAGATTATGCCGCATAATATATAAACTCATGTCTAGCATTCTCCAGTCATTTTTATATCTGAAAGTTTCAAAATAATAATGTTAATTTAAAACCAGGTAATAAATATTTACACATTACATAGATTATGTGAAAGATTATGACAAGACATACCTCAAAGTGAGAATGTAATGATTTTTTACATCTAAACATCCATTCGAAAAAAAATATTTAGTTATTACAGTAATTTAATGTTTACGCACTTAGATCAGTGTAGGGTTCGCGAACTTTCGACATCCTCGAAGTTCCAAACTCGATATATCTCAGAGTAAAGTTTCGGGTCTCCTGGAGCGTCCAATAGTACTTCAGCACTTTTAAAAATAAAATTAGAAATTGAGGTAGTTTTTGGCGAGCTGTATCAATAAAATCAGCATTTTAGCAAAAATCAACATTTAATGAACATAAAATCAAATTATAAAAATTTCTAACATTTAATGAAGTCTAAACATTTTTCATGTTCAATTCTTTAACAAATAAATAATAAATAAATACGCCAGAGAATACACACCGATCGTCTGGTCTCAAACTAGGGCAATCCCTGTGCTGTGAGAACCAGACGACGACTACTGGGGCGTCTTCCAGTACACCCAGACTCGAGACAATATAGAAAAGTTCATTTCCTAAATTGACCCGATCGCGATTCGAACCATCGAGGTTGAATATTACAACAAGATTCGTTTTTTTTGGTAATAAAATCTTAATTTATAAAGCGGACTGTGTAATCATACCAATATCAATTCAACAATAATCAGTAATCATGAACTAGCACTTAACATTAGACATAATCGTCTTAATAAGAGATTAATTTTTATGGTGAATAATTAAAGGTGAAAAGCTCATTGAAATCAACTCGCTTGTTCTGGTGTTTCTAACGAATACAGAGACTGGAAATTTTATTTTATGATACGTAGGTGCTTTTATTAATTTTAAGCCGCTTCATGACTTTATTACAGAATGAGGTCATTAGACAAAGGAAATGGTATCATAAGTTCACATCATAATTATATCAAGACATCTACTATGTCAGGGTCTTAGTTACAAGCTATCATTGTTAGCATTTTTGATTTCATACTAAACACTCAGCTTCATATAATTATAAAAGAACTTGTCCTGACTGATTCATCACTAGCGAACCGAAATTGTTAAAGCTGCACATGCTTTTTAGTACAAATAATGAAATACCTATTTTAGCACGTATCCTTTATATAGTTCATACTGTTTATATTGTGTATTATGTTTAACTGTTTGTATGGCGAAATCGCCGTACAGACTATAAAAACCCTTTTCCGACCTTAGAGTCTTAGAGGGCTGAAAAGGGATTAAAAATTTATATAACGAACTTTCGTATGTACTTACATAATATATTTTAGGTAGCTTTAAATTTATTACACTTGTAGAGCATTGTGGAAACATTCCATGCGGAGTTACTAAGGAAACATTACTTCTCTTAAATTACGAAACCTGCTCGTGTAAGCCGCTTATGAAGTTTGGCTATAAATTAAACGTTATTTACTTAATTATTTATATGTGGGTCGAAGGCGAGATAGTTCTGATATATAACAGTATCAAAATAGACCTGGCGGATGCGAATTCAATGTTTGAAAGTGTTACGTCCATCGACTTTGCCGTTGAAGGTCGTTTCTTGTTATTTGAAAGGGTGTGGCATGTCCGCGATGTAATTGTCCGACTCGATACCACGCACATTGTGGGTAGTCTATTATTAAATACGTCAGACATATTGAAACATAAATGAATCGTGACTATTTTAGCTGGGTTTTTGATCTATAACCACGACTATTTCATACTAGCCATGTGCCTGATGTGATTTCCCATCGGAGACATCTCAGAAACCATCCGACTTCTCTCAAATGCCGGTTTTCGGGTCATTTGCACTGCTCATGTATCTTTTTTAGTCTTCTAAAGTAATAAAAGTCTATCTATAAAGTAATAAAAATCTTAATCAAACAATATTTTAACAATAGCTATGTTTTTTCATACATCGTACAGCGGTAGTGTTGAGTAAAGACTTTCATTAATATTTACAGGTGCGCAGTGTTTACTTCCCTCGTGAACTGTTGCGTCCCAGCTCTCTACTTACAAACATAGTACTGGACGACACTCGATCCTCATCACCTCGGTTCGCGGCTACCTGTGATCATCTTTTTGCTTATATCACTGACACGGTTGCGCCAGGTAAATGTCATCATATTATGCAATAAAAATATTCTGTTCATACTTCCACGTTAGTCTGAGAGAGGAAAACAAGGAATGTGTTAGCTGATTGTCGTTCCGCATACATTGCAATAATTGGTCAAGATACCCCTTGAGAGAGGAAATAACTTATATAGTGATATGCTACCAATCTGTCACTATGTAGATCTTCTGTACCATCTCTACTATGGGTATATAGTCTATATAGCCTATGTCCATCTGGAATAATACCCAAATAGTGAAAGAATTTTTCAAATAAGTGTAGTGGTTCCGGAGATTACCATCCACATATAAACAAACAGTGAGTCAAATGATTCGAAACCACGCGAGTAGTTAAAACCCTTAATGATTCTTTCAAATTTTCATTAATTTCGAGGAGTTACTGATTCCGATGAGTAGTGTTCTAATGTGATTCAGATTGTGTTCGCCATACTCGGCACCGCGTGAATCACTGTTTTAGATGTATTTATACTATGTCGATGTTGGACCCAGAGATGAATGTGAAGAGCAAACTACAATATTAATTAAAAAAAATGTGCATCTACATAGTTCCAATATATATAACGATCAATCGCATATGAAGAACGCACTGCGAAATACGCAATGCCAACGCTATCAATATTTTAGAAAATAAGTTGGTGAGTCGAGGAATCATTAAGAGGAGTCAGAAGTCGGATCCGTAAATAGATCCGTGTTTATTGATTCAATTCACTTCACAGAGTCGGGAAAATCCTTGTCTAATCCGTAAGCACAAATATTTTCTGGCAATAGTGCATTAAGCTGTGATTAAGTTATTCCCTAATATTGTGCGCGACGTAATGTTATTTACTTATGTATGTGCCTCATACCTTCATACATAATATGTAAGTACTTTTATAATATATAAGTAACTTTGTATTCTATACGAATTGCACAAACATTACTTATGTTCAATTAATAACAGTATGTTGCTTAGATGGAAAGTATATTTATTGTAAAATGTTAATTCGGTATTATTTTTGAGCAATAAAATAGAATGTTATTACAATTTCGACTGTAAAGCTTGTACTTTCAAAATTTTAGATGTAATTTCAAAATAATAAGAATCATCAGAATAAATTCGTATATTTTAATTTCTTATATTTCCTTTAATTGAAGTGCTTCGTAATAAGATGTTCATATAATCTTTTTAATAGGATGCATGCACTCATATAATGTTTATTTCTTAGTCAAGCTTCTTCTTTGCTTTGTACCTACATGAATGACGTATCGCAACGTAGAATAATAATAAATACGTTCTAATAAGAAATGGGCTAACTTAGCTTTGTAGATGTGTCAAATCATTTCTTTAAGACGTTTATTACAGTTATACAGCGGGGGGTTATTCATAAACGTCGGAAACTCAACTTTCCGTTTCCGACAGGAAACTTTTCGATGAATTTGTCTATATGCGATTCACAAATCCGAAATCGTATTATATTTATATCATATATATATCATATTATATATAGTCGTATTCAAAAATCCAAGCCGTCGGATTGAATTTATGCTTTTCGACGATCGGCCTTTCCTCCTCGGAGAGTTTCCGACGTTTGTGAATAACCCCCCAGGTATAGAGTTGTACCTAATAGGAAATTTTAAAGTCATGAAGTAGTGTAATAAATAATAATATACTAATATTGAATGAATGGTATCGTTCTTTCAAGCGTGTACATTTAAAAAGTTAAACTAAAGTGATTCGCAGCTATTAAATGCACACGTTTCCGTTATTTAGCGGTCAACAGTGCGTGTTGTGTTAGCTTTCTCCGAAAATATGACGTAATTACGCGAAGTACGCGTAGTCAATTTTAATTACATTGACAGGACTGCTAACTTGGAAAATTGTTACTTTACGTAATAGGATACACAATTTTTCTGGCATATTATATGAAAGCTAATATTATTACTATTTTACTACTACGTCTACATCTACGAGTATAATGCATTGTTATGATGGTTTATCAAAGTGCGTGTGGAAGCACGGAGCAAAACAACTTTAAATTAATTTGTATTTATAAGAGCTCATAATATGTGTACACGTTTGATGCGTTTTGTACAGTTTTCTTTTAAAAAAAATCGCTGTAGAAGTAGTTTTATTTTTTTAGTGTACTGTATACATAGGGTAATTCCGGGGTAGATGGCCATAAGGGAGAGATGGCCCATCGAAATAATCCATGGAACAGTTGACTAGTTGTCGCTAATTACTGTTTAGTTCGCTTCGCGTAGTGGGTAGGAGCTAAGGTACGACCAACAGTCTGGTGAAAAAATAACAAAAATATTTTTTAGAGGGTTCATGTTTTACACGCCTGTGGTGTTAGTTTCTTAAAATAATGGTGATTTTTGTATTTTTTGCAAAGTGTACGAGGAACGTTTCATTCTAACCTCAAAATCACGCAGGTCGTGTCTTGACTTGTTTTCATTTTAAAGATGGTCATCTCTCCCGGAAAAAAAGGGGAGATGGCCAATTGTAGTCGGTATGTCATGGCCATATCGCCAACATATACCGATGGTACAGAAATTATGTCTTATTCAAATATTTGATTCATTTTCATATTTGTTTTAGATGCCTAATAAATACAAGAAAAAGGCGAAAGGCTCTAGACATTGAAAGGTAGTATGAGTGGTATGATATGGGATGGTACAGTGGTAAACTGCTTATTGTACGCTGACAATGCTCTGCTTATAGCACCATCATAAGCAGAGTTGCAGACACTACTTACGTGCATGAAAGAAGACCATGAAGTGAAATGATTGAATATGAATGTAAACAAAACTAAGGTTCTGATGTTTGAAAGGTAAGATGTACAGACAAAGTGCAAAGTATGGTTAAATGAGAAATGTCTAGAACAAGTGAATGAATTTGTATATCTGGGGAGTGCGTTTTTGAGGGATGAAAGATGTGAGTTAGTTATGGAGAGACGGGTAGCAGCCGGCAATAAAGTAAACGGTGCTCCTTCCGCATTAGTAGGCAGTGTGAATATATCAAACTCAGCCAAAATGGCCATACACAATGCGGTGTTGGTTCCAACATTATTGTGCAGTAGTGAGATATGGATATGCCCAAAATCGAGTGAAAGTGAGATAAATGCATTGGAAATGTGATCTCTTAGAAATATTTGCGGTGTCACTCTTGCGGACAAAATTTCAGGCACATGAAATTTTGTCCGCAACAGAATCCGAGTCCGGGAAAGAATGAGTGATGTTGATGAAAGACTGACGAAGAAAATGTACAGAGCGAAAGCGAGTGGTAAATGAAGCCAAGGAAGACCAAGGCTGACTTATGAAGATCAAATAGCCAGTGTTAGCCGACAGAAATGTCAAAAGCACTCGCATACCTAGGCGAAAATGTGTGAGGAAAATGATGAGATTTGAGAAAGTGAAAGAAGTATGTAAAGACCGCGACGCCTGGTGCTCCGTCCTCTCTGACTATCCCGTTAGCAATACAGTGTGCAGATATGTATATATGTTATACTTAAAATTCAAATACATACAAATATATAAAAAATAGAAAATAAGACATTAACTATGGTAAAGTTAAAGTTAAGTTATGGCCATCTTACCTCTAATGTTATGGCCATCACACCCAGACACCTCGGGAGAGAAGGTCAATTGTAATTTTTTTTAAGACGTTTTTCTTAAGACGATCTCATTAGAAATTATTACTTTTTTGTTTGGTATCTCAAAGTTGATTGTTTAAAGTTTAATTACAAATAAAGATTTTTGTAGTAATGTGTAAGGTTTTTTTTTTAACAGCGTTTTAAAAAAACTATGGCCAACTACCCCGGACTTACCCTACATATCTTCGCGCTATATCCCTGAGTAGTCAGAGACAACGGATCACCAAGCTTCGCAGCTCTTACATATTTCTTTTAGCTCCTCAAATCTCATCATTCTCCTTACACGTTTTCGCCTAAGTATGCGAGGCGAGAGGTTTCGATATTTGCATCAATTTTTATTGCATTGGATTACATAATACATATGTGAAGTTATTTTAAATTTCAACTATTTTATTATATTTCAGGAATAATAGTGTACGACGGTCGTCGCGACAACGCTTGGCGTGTGACACACGCGTCAATGTATCCCGACCCTGACCTGGGTGAATATGACATAGGCGGCGAGCGGTTCACGCTTATGGATGGTATTGTGGGTTTGGCGCATTCGCCGGCACAGGGATTGCTGTACTACCAGCCTTTAGCCACAGACAGGTAAAACGATAATAAATAATTAAAACTGTGGTTTTTATAAATGTATCTTTTTTGCTGAGTATCTCGTAGGTTCTTCTCAGTGCGTAAGTTTACTTTCAGAAACGTTCATAAACATTTTTGAATTGGGTTTACTACTTGAAAAAATCAATTTGACTTTAACTATTTGATTAAGCAAGGCAAATGATTCTTTCTTGGATTACGATGATGTTGTTAACTTATGCAGGTAGTTAGGTTTACGTTTAAAATAAACTTGTTTTCTATGAATTTTGAAAGAATAAAAGAGATAGAATACCATAAACAAATTATGGCAACTTTATTTAAACCGAGTACGGTCTGAGATTTTTTTATACAAAAAAGCGTTTTCTCTTTATAATTGAGATATTGCATTACAATTACAAGTGAAAAAGAAACAAAACACTTTTTTACTGCACTGTACAAGTTATGAAGAAAGATTTCATAAGGACAGTTCAAGCAAGTTTATCTACATATTTTTATAAAGCCTTATGCCCCACTTTCTTTAAGCTTACACATTTTAAACGACTATTTTCGCAATGTCTGTGTATTGTAGTATTTTATTAGCGTTCCATACCAAAATTGGTAAACATTGAGAACATTTGCGGAATTACTTCGTTGTCTCTCCTTTTTATGACTATAACAACGTAATAATAACTGCATTTTAAATGTCATTGAGTAGTATCGTCTCTATAAATAATAACGAGATGGCATAGCATTTAATGTATTTTATTAACCTACATATGATGTATTGGTTAACATTTGAAAATATTCATAGAAGAACATGGGCAAATTGGTTACTCAAATTAGATTTGACTTCACCCATCACCCCAATCCCACCATCTCCCTAATTTTCCACAATTCCGCCCAGAAGTTTGAAAATGCTATATCTACTTTAAAAAATCAAAGAAGATTTTTGTAACAAGAGAAGTGACTACCAATTTTGCAACTTACCTACCCTCATTATAACACCGTATGTATTTTGTTTCGATCAGGTCTAGTTTTTGTGTTACAGCTACCCTACCCGTAGAATTAAATTTTAACCGTTGTACCTTAACTTTTCAATTCTGGATATATTATATTTTAATAAAGTGCTTGTGTTTTGTGTTTACCGAGTTAAGTGATTCTTAAATTATGGAAAGAAAGTGTAAAAATGATCCTGACAAGTTTTGTTACATTAGTGGTCCATACCGATTGATCAGGCTGCTAACATGAAAGAGACGTATGAAACTATGACATTTATTTTGGAT
Source organism: Zeuzera pyrina (assembly GCA_907165235.1). Classification (NCBI taxonomy): domain Eukaryota; kingdom Metazoa; phylum Arthropoda; class Insecta; order Lepidoptera; family Cossidae; genus Zeuzera; species Zeuzera pyrina. Next base: position 13,810,080 of record OU015626.1, read on the forward strand.
AAAGTTCAATGTAACGAATATGAGTGGAACAATTGTGGAGATGTAAAATTATTGCACTTGTTTTAAGGATTATAGCTTGGATATATTGAATTCTGTTGTTCTATTTGTGAATGGGATAGTAGGGACAGAAAAAATCATTATGTTAAGAAAGACTGGCGCAAACGAGAATCTTTTACATCAGGACAAAAAAATAATAAATATGCTCCGTTAGTACAACCTGATAATGTATTTTTGCTGCCTCTTCATATAACTTGGCCTTATTAAGAACTTCGTAAAAGCAATGAATTGGGATGGTGATGGATTTTTATACATAAAAGAAAAATTTCCCAAAATCAGTGAAGCAAAAATGAAAGAGGACATATTCGTAGGTCCTCAAATCAGGAAATTAATGAAAAATGAACTTTTTAAAGAAAAACTTTCTGATCTGGAAAAATCTGCTTGGATATCTTTCATGCCTTCAAATTTTCTCAGAAATCATCGATCAAATGATAAAAGTATTGTCGAGGATCTTTTAACTTCCTATAAAGCTTTAGATTGTCACATAACTTTAAAAATACACTTCCTGCACTCTCGTTTGGACTTTTTTCCTGAAAATTTGGGTGGCGTCTGCGATGAGCATGGTGAAAGATTCCACCGGAACATTTCTACGATATAACAACGATATCAGGTCAAGTGGAGCCCAGTATGCCAGCAAATTATTATTGGACATTACGACGAGATGTCCCTAAAGCAAGATACCGAGAAAATCATAAGACACATATACATGTAACACTACAATAGCATACATATGTTAATTACGTTAATTTCGTATGTTAAGTTCATGAAAACCGTATTTTTGTAAAAATGAAAAAAAAAAACCTTATTACAATAAATCTATTCGTATACGAAATATTCTAATGTCAATTCTACCTTCCTCAACCTTGTTCTAAATGTAATTAGTTAACAGTTTTCTTGTTACATACAAAAAGTAGATTTTTGTTGACTAGTGTAATTATTACCATTTCATAAATGAGCTCGTTGAGCAATTTGTGTTATGCACAATTGTTAATTAGAAGTTAGTGTCGATTTAAACATCAGTTACTATAAAAAAATTCCTATTGTTTCACAAATTTTGTATTAATAAATGACTTTTCGCTTAGTTAAAAATATAAGACGTTAATAACAAACCATCTCGAAGTAGCAGGAATTTATTAATAAAAATCAATTTGTCGCTTTTATGAAAGATCATCACTTGAGAACGGTTCGACCGATTTGACTGATTTTTTTTTGTTGTATTCATAATTGTCAGGAAAGGTTTGTACAGAAGAAAACTTTGGGAAATCTACCGGAAAAGTCGGCAATTTGGATGATATTTTTGTATGAAATCTCAATAATAAAATGCCAATATTGGCGTCACGATACGACGTTCAGTATTCCACCTTCGCTAGGTGCTTCGCTAGTTTATTATAAATCAGAAACTTGTAACAGTAATAGTGACTTTCTTGTCGGTTCTTCTCAATGTGCATTTTTTTCAATTGATAAAAATTCTTTTCGAGCCAACAAAATTACTTTGCAATTGGATTTACTTAAATACTTAAATTGGATTGACTTGAACTTTCAGTTACTAAGTTCCTGTAACTTTGCGGCGGTTAGTTACTATTGAGGTCGAGTATTGCCGTGTATTGTGCAGTAGCTATGGGAAATCTGCCGTACGCGCCCGACCTTGTTTCGACTGATTGATTTTCACGGAATAGTTTTTTGCTGAGTAGAAAATTAGTCTCTCAAGAGACAAGAAAACAATAAGAAACAACACCATTATATATTTAATTGCTACCCAATTACCCATTATGACGAGCTTTATATACTTATAAAGCGCCGTAATAACACACCTTGAACATAAAACAAATCTACTTTGTAAACGGGATTCAATTTTTCGTTTAATAAAACATAAATTTTATTTTTAATATAAAGATGTCATGGCTTCCGTTCTTCGACTTAAAATGGTAGTTTCACAACTAGTTTTTCGATGCATTTGTTTTCTGATATTCTTCATGTAAACTACGCTAATATTATAAAGAGAGAGCGCGAATTTTGTGTGTGTGAAGAGCGCCTAATTTGCGGAATCACTGCAGCAGGGTGAAAAATTCTTTCACTATCTGAAAGGTACATTATGGATCATATCAGATGGACATAGGCTATATTATGTATTTATCCCGAGCGAAGTTGTTAGTAATATATATAAACTACATATTTACTTCCATGTTAATGCAGAGAAAGTAAAATAAAAATGTGTTAAACGAAGGGATAAGACTATATAAATAGATGATAGTAACAAGCTGGTTATACGTTACCACTTGTAATCCGAATTACGTGTTGTTAGAATTGACATCAGTGATATTTTTTGTTGTGCTCTGTCCATCCCGCATGGGAAATAGCGTAAAGTTACGCTACTACTGAAAATAAAAATGCAAAAAAAACAGTAAAAATCACATTTGTTTTCAGATTATTTAGTGTGTCCACTGCGGTGCTGGCGGCCGGCCCCCCTGCAGAGGGTACTGACTTGCCTGTCAACCTCGTTGGTCGCAAGTCATCTCAGGGTCTGGGACTCGCTGTGGATCCCCGTGATGATACTATCATCTTTAGTCCCATGACTGAAACTGCAATAGCGGCGTGGAATCCCATTACTAATTCCCATAGGTCGGTTTCCTTGCAGATGTAGGCTTAAATTTAATTGAAAGTATTAAGAATAATATTTGGATATTGAGAAAAAATCATAGTTCAGCAACATCACTAGTTTTATTTAAACAATGACTTTTTTTGAGAAACCTTGAAAAAGCACTGAAGTTCTTTACAATTTTATTTCGGCAAAAAATTATGTTGACTTGTTTGCTGTTGTGTTTTATCAGGAAATATCTTTTTTATGCTAATAGGAAAAATAAATCATTTCAAATTATCCAAAAACGTTACTCAGAAGACTTTTATTTTAATATAAAGTTGTTTTAACTGAAAGCTGTATATAAAGAAAATACTTGCTTGTTGAGCAGTGAAAGAAAAACATATAATGTATCGAGACGTACAGTTGATACATTTTATGTTTTTCGCGTCACAAGTCATGCGACAAACATTTTGTTTTTCGTGTAATAAGTCACGCGACTAAAAATCGACTAGGACAGAGACTATAGGATAGAGGTTATAAGCACGTCGCGTAGGCGATGGGCTATAAACCTATCAATATATGCGTTCACTTTGTCATCCCTAAGTCTCATTATTAAAAACGTTGATGAGGTATGATTTTTTTGCGCACTTCCAATTGAAAATGATGTGACGTTATCGTACCTATAAAAAGAAAATTAAAAAATCTTAGAGAACAACTATCGAACAATATTTATGTGGCGCTTGCCGCCTCATAAACCCATAATTATAATATAAGTAACATAATATCTTTGTCAGGGTGCTGGCGCAAGATCCAGAGAAGTTGCAGTTCTGTGCGGAGGTCCGATGGGCGGAGAGAGACAACGGCGCCGTGTGGGGACTCTCAACACGCTTCCACAAATACTTTCGTAGAGCCGTGTCCAAACATGAGGTAAGTGTATAAAAAGTTCGGAGCAGAAAGAAGAAGGTATGTGTCAGCTGCTTATCTTGTCGCACAAGTCATAATAGTTGGCCAAGAGATAGAGACAACTAGAATAGCCGAAGGGCTGAATAAGTTGTTCGCTATCATCGCTTAGTCCATATATTTACCTATTGAGGAACGTGGCGTTATGATGTACGTATGTACTTACATATGTGTAATATACATGTTTTATATAATCTCAAAATATACACATTAATTTTAAAGTTTCAAATTAAGTGCTAACTTTTATTATGTTTATAAATCATATAACAAATAAGATGTCCCAACTTCGTTACGCGGTATCGGCTGTAAATGAATACTCATACCAATACAAAGAAAGAAACAAATAGATTCAGGAAAGTTCTATTTCTAAATCAGTCTGAACTGGGATCAAACCCCAAAAAAATTCAGTTTTAAAAGTAAACGTAGAAATAACATTCATATGGTATTTACATAATACATAATATTTACACAACAACGAAAATTTGAGAAGTAACAAAAGAATTAAACGGCGGAACAAGTTCAGTTTATTTTAGGTTAATTTCAACGCAAATTGTCATGCAATATTCAAGGTCCAGCATCTATGTAAGTATTCATACATAAATTAAATTTATTATTTCAGATCAATGTGCGAGTATTCCGCATCGTTGAAGGTGGTTATGTTTCTCTTCAATCACATGTTCTTCGCCGCCGCCATTATAATGCCACTTTGCACTGAATATGGTAAAAATAGATATTGAAGGGGCACTGGTTGAAAACAATAGATATTTGATATAAAACACAAATGGTGATGTTTCAACACTAAAAAACTAAATAATTTTTAATTTATTAATCATTACAGTCTTCACGATATTTGAAGATAGTATATTTTCCAATACCTAATATAGGTGCGTTATTTATGCTTTTCTATTACGATTATGACCTTACGGACTTTTCAAATTGTTGAAATTAATAATTATTGCTTTCTTACATATTTACAGAATTTAGCACTTAGTACTATATTTTTTTTAGTAATCGTTTTTTTTTAAACCACAAAGGTAGCATACGGCCATCCCGATGTTAAGCAGTTACCGTAGCCTATGGACGCCTATTGTATTGACAGAAAAACATTCGTATCTGATTTCACCAAAGTCTCCTAATACTCAGCGAACCCCTAAAAGAGGATAGGGGACTGCTAATGATGATTTTGCGTTTCACGAAACATTAGGAACCCCTATGCAATTAAAAGATCCCCTATATAAATTTAGAAATTCGATTTTCAGACCCATAACACTATGTGACAATGTTCTGTATTAGTTTATGACAATATGGAGAATAATTTATTATATTACATACAAATTTAGAAGTAAATTAAAAATATCTGTTTATCGATAAACTTTTGGAAACGATTTGTCACTATGGAAACAGTAAAACGCCATATAATTATGTCTGACATTACTACGGAACCGTTCGATTGGTGAAAACTAATATCGTCTAAGAGGTCTTAGAGGTCCTTTTAATGTAGAGGGTACATAGTTACGTGAAGACTTAATAGCGTTGGTGAAATCGGGCATCAGGGATTTTAGAAATAAGTATATGAATAAAATTCACATTACTTACAAATATACTTTTCAAATGCTTGCTTTACATTGTATTTTAAAAACCTGCCAAGTGTTAAATGTTAATTTCACGAAGTTTTCTAATTGTTGAAATAATTTAATAATAATTGTTTTCTCATATACATATTTCAAAAAACAATCTTAGTACCTATTAATGAAAAATATTACAGGTACCTTAGAAATTGGTATGTTGAATAAAAATTTACATGATTTATGTACCTATTTACGTGGTTACATATACTTTCGGAATATTTACGTTATATTGTATATGAAAAAGCTGGTCATTACTAAAATATTTGTTAAATGCAACTGTACTTATATCGATAAAGCAATTGTAATTACGTTGATATACGTCGAGGCAAAGCAATTGAAAAATAATTTGAGTTAATTTTGTAATTTACAATAAGAATTTTACAATGTACATAAGATCAAGATTGTTTGAGAGCGCATAAAAACAATTTGGATTTGCTTCTGTTTTACTTGTATTATGTACCTACATTTTATTTTTGATATTTTAGTATCATGAAATAAGTATTATATTATGATTCTGTCATCAAATTGAAATATTTCAAAATGTATTAATTAAAATATAGATTTGGTGCCAATGATATTCGTAGTTCCAAGAAAAGCTTAAATAATTTGTAGAAAAATAGTTATGTACCTAAATTATTCCTAGTCTCATATCATATTATTTTAATCAACAAAAAATCTATAATTTCTTTTTATTAGGCATGCATTAGGCAATGACTTCTTCAGAATGTTTCTATTGGGTTAGCGTTATTAGTTCGTGTAATTCTTAGGGGATCTGACACGAATGGTAAATGTACGTTTACTGTATTATTTTAATGAATCAACGTCTAGACAGTTAACATTTTGTTATTTTAAGAATTCCGAATACCTGCGATTGACTAGTTATGCATAGGTATGTATTTGTATGTACAATCATTTACAATATTCAAATATTGGTATATGAAACTAAATACTTTCGAAGCGAACAATAATATTGTTTTCTTCTGACGTTTGTTGAATGTAGGCGCTTAACCTAAATACGTCATACAATGTTGTGTGGTAAATTGACTTACTTAAACTATAAATGCGTACTACGCATATTATGTGGTGTACGAAATGATATTTATTAATGAAACAGGAATGCGCTATCGATTGCAGGTGTAGTTAATATTGAAAGTTGTTGATTGAAATAATCTCTAAAAAGGTGTATGAATGAATGATAGACATTTTTTCATAACATATTATAATAATAGTATGGCGACGATAGTATACATTTTTTTGAAACTGGTGAACCTATTATGTTTACGAAAAAATATGTAGGTATGGCATAAATTTTCACTAATTTAATATGACAAATAATCATGTCACCTTCTTAACCGATTCCTAAAAGTAGAGGTTCTACTTATCCTTCCTAGGTATGCATATTATGTGTGTGTATGTGCACGGCAATCAAAATTGTTGGACCGCTTTAAATGACATTTTCACTGATGTACTCTGAATATTTTTTGGAAGGCTTTAGTACATACATAATATATTAAGGTATCATTCCTATATATAAATTTGTATGCATAACTTCGTAGCTGAATAGCTACGAAGTCTGTTAAAAAACATTGAATTGCTGTATTTATTATTTATCTCACTAACTGTCTTTATAATATTGTTTTTGTTCTTTTTACCGACTTCATTTGTTAAGCATACTTCAGTTGATTTGCTAAATCTGTTTGTTCAAATTTTTTATTACAAGCCCTTTTTGAAGTTGGTTCATTAAAAAAATGTTTATTTGAGACTATTTCGAGCAACTGCTTTTGTTGCCAACTGTACGTTTTGACAAAACATACGGCACGCTTATTATGTAACTTGCAAACAGCAAGCGACAGCCATTATCGCGCGATATCTGCTGTCATAACGAGCATTTGTGTAATGTAATCTGTACAGTGGTGCTAAATCTACCGCGAAAAGTACATTATACGGTCAAAGAAATAATAGATACGCAATCGTCATACATTATAATATTTTTTTATTACAATTAATCACCGGTCGCGTAGTGATCGCGTGGCTGTCGCTGTCTGTAAATTTTTAGGTAATAACCCCACGGGTCTGCCTACACCTATTTACTTCTAACTTATGTTTGAGAAATGTCTGCTGTAAGTCAACAATTATCATTTTGGATAAATAAAAAAAATGTGATGCTTGTGTAATTATTTACTATTTTTATCATCTAATGTATAATTCAAAGTTGACGTCTTGTTAACAGCTTATAATAAAAAAAAAACAAGTTTCTTGTTAAGAATTCGATAAGTGAATAAATTACTGATGTTTTTAAATACCTAGTTGCCATATTTTAATTTGTATAAAATGTGTACCATATTAGCCTGCTACCTGGCTGTTTGGGTTGTAATAATTATGTACATTTTTATACATAATATACTTGTTTGTATAAACCAGGACTTCAATAGTTCGCACATAACCAAACAGTTTGTTTTATACTAGTTAAGATTTATATCAGACTTATTCATTGGATCAATTATACCTACGCTGTATTAAATATTTTGTACATAATAAAATAAAAACGTAACACGCTATAATACTAAACGCTACATTAAACTACATAAATATTAAGCATCTTATTATAGTAAGATGCTATATATTTTTTAATTTTTTAATGATTACAATATGTAGTGAATTTTTTAAAATTTTACCTGTATTGTAAAAACAATAAGCAAGTAATGTTTTGAATAAAAGTCTACACCTTACACTGATACTGTATATTTTTTACATTTTTTAATAAATTGTAATACATAACATGTAAAGTATGCAGTTTTTCTTAAATCAATGCCTATGTACTTGTGTATTGACAAAATAACTGTGTGCTGGTTATTTAATACCTATGAGTACGTATATGTAGATAGCCAGAATTTTAACCCTTAACTACCTACTTGGAGTCTCTGGGACTCTGGCAAAAATATTTTTGTTTAAAACTAGTCGAATGCTCGTCTTTAGTCTTCACACGTCCCTGTACCTTCTCTCCTCTACCTGCAGTACCGCATCTGTGCTCATCGAGGTTACACTTGCACGCGCTCGCTCTTTGGTGAGTATAAGTTTTTTCAGTCTGAGAGTCAAGGTAGGTATTTACGTGACCTTTTTTTATTAAACGATTTTTAATGTTTTTGTGAAAAATGTCATCTAATGATAAAATTATTGAGCGTTGGATGAAGGAAGAGTTTTCTAAGGAAGGGGAACTACTAAATGCAGAGTGAATTGATGTGGATGTAGATGTAGGTGACGATTTTGTGTTAGCTGAAGAATCCGGATCTGATTCAGAAATGAACGGTGAAGAGACAAATTCAGTTGTAAGAAATACTGATTTCCACCCCAAAATAAGTAAATTTCATCTTCATCAGATGAAGATGAAATTCCCTTGTAACAATTGCGAACCAGGCCAAGAAAAAAAACTTACTTTGGCATAAACCGTTTTCGTTGGTCATCATTGCGGGCTTCTTCGCGCACAAGAACATTGCAGCATAACATTGTTCAACTAAGCGAGGGCATACAACCAGCGTATAAAAACTTACTCAATTCTTCGCCTTCTTTCTCATTCGAAAAAAAAACTGAAAACCCTGTACTCGTGTATTCGTATCGTGCAATTTTTGCCGCGAAAGGTTCTAAAGTCTAAGCTCTGCAATGTTATACAAATTTGTCCATTTTAATTAAAATTTATGTACGGGTTTATTGGTTGATCATAAAATTGTTATAAATGAATGTAGAGAAGTTCCTAATTTATTTTTATTTTTTTATAAGGGATCCTCATTATCGTAATTCGTTAATTTTTAATTTTTCTGAAATGTAAAACATACGTAAATTCAAAGGAGTGTAATAACCTTTTTATGTCGTCATACTTTGAAAAATTTTAGTTATAATTGTGCTAATGTTTTAGTAAACACTGTTCAGTTTAGTGAAATTATGATTGGTTTGTAATGAGATTATATTGAGATTATTGTGTATATTTAAGTTTATTTAATAAATGATGTTGATTTTTCAGATGTTTTAATTATTTTTATAAATGAAAAACAATATAACATCTTATTTCATTTTCATTTATCTCCCTAAATCTAAGATTTCTTTTTCCGAGAGCTGAGAAGAGAGGAGTCTGAGATACTTTAAATAGGTAGTAGTTACATGACTGAATAGGAGGTTGGTTGTTAAGGGTTAATAATATTCTTCATACAATCACTTGATTCCAAACACTAACCACGTTCTAAGCATTCCACTTAACACATAACAAGTTGTAGTAAAGCCTAGTAAAATTTAGAATTCAAGCCAATTTAGTAAGAAGATTCAACCCAGTACGATCGGATATCCGCATCAACTGTAGGTATAAAGACTATTTTATGCATACTAACTCGTAAAGACACCGTACACATGAAAATTTATTCCCAAAAGTATTGCTTTCATTGAAATTACAAATATTATTTTGTTTTTAAAATTTGAGGACAACATTATTTTATAATTATTCGTTGTTTTTGTATATTTGTCTTTGCAGTTTAACGAATTAGTGACGCATCAGTACGACGTGATGACTACATTTTTTGGTACAATCATATACAGTACACAGCGTATAAACAGTGTTGTGTCAATAGTACAGCCGGACGTGTCCATGTCAAAATCTATTGAGGTTTATGACTATTGAACTCGTAAGAACTTATGTTGTTATCTGCTTTGTGTAACCGTGAAGTTAGGTTTGTTATATCGAGTAACTTTAGGAAACAATAGATCTGTGGATGTATTGTTTAGTTGCAATAATGCATATATAAGTAGTGTACGTGACTGATTTAATTTAAAATTTTCCAGAACGTTGTTACCTACCCGAATACAAATTACTATCTGCTTTTGCAAGATATCTACGACATTCATAAGTTAAATTGTAGAAATTGTGTGTACCATGTTAATATCTTATTATAATTAGTCTTATACCTTTTGACCTGTTGAACTTAAACACTGAATAAAACAAATTTCTTTGCTTACACAAGACGGCCGCGTCGGCTCCTAAAAACATTGCTAGCATAAATATTCAGTCCTCGTTATCTTCTGTCCGTAGAAGAGATACGGTGCTCTGTGGCTGTGAGAATACTTACTCAGGACCGACTGTGTTAAGTACCTCGGAGTTATTCTGGACGAAAATCTGAATTCAGTCAGAATGAGAAAACTCTTTCACACGATGTATTTACATAGAAACCCAGCGGATGAGTCCATGTTTTGTACAGTCTACTATGCATTATGCCAGTCAATTATTTCATACTGCATTCTGGTATGGGTCGGATTTGCAACTTCGACATTGCTTTAATTGGAAAGAGCGCAGCGGGCAATTTTGAAGGTAAAAAGCCATACAGATACAGTACTGTCATATTATACAAAAATGCTCGAACATTTTATGTGTTCGCCAATTATACCTTCTTAGGACAGCAAAGTACACTCATAGATCTCTGATAGACCCCAGAATAAACACTGTCAAACTGGAAAAATAAAAGTCAGACTGAAAATTCCTTCCATTTGCACTTCCTTTGCTAAAAATTTTAGCGATTTTGCTTACTTAACATATATATACAACAAACTGATTAAGAAATGTAAAAGACTCTAACACTTGTGAGCTCAACCATAAAATTATGAAATTGATTCTGCACTAGTCATATGAAGATACCGAGATTTATTAAAAGTCGAAGTTGTAGCAGTTTCCTTTGACACATAATAGATACGCAACACATCCATACAAGTACACAACACACACATTCGTATATTATGCACACATAAAACTCACATTCGAACAGTCAAATTACTTGTTTCTTTCTTTTCTCGTTAACCAATCCTTTAAATACTAATAACAGATATAATAAAATAATTCCGATGTTACAGTTAATGTGTTAATTCAGCTAAATAAATTCAATTAATTAAAACCAAATAGAAAAGAGGGCTATTGCCATTATTATTGACATGATTTTTTTTTATTTCAATTTGCTCTGATTTGTATTTCATGTAATTGTAAAATTCTTATTAATGTGCAATATGTGTATTTATATGCTATAAGGTATGTTTGGGTCGCCAATCCTCATAGAACAGGCTTTGCTTAGTGTGGGGACTATAACACATCATAATATAGAATATAAGTGAATAAATTAAATTGAATCGATTCGAATCGAATCGAAGCGAATCGCATCAAATCGAATTGAATATTAATTTCAACACTCCTTTTGTTTTCTTAGGGGTTAATTTTTCAAATTTGGCTGATTATATATTTAATTACGTATTTGATACATTCTTTACACAAAGTTTTGTTTTATTAGACGAATTTCAATTTTTCTATAACAACTTTGACACCCGTTTTAAACTTTTAGAAGTTGAATTTTTAAATATCGCTTGAAAAATTGAATTTTGAAAGATTTATATTACTACTAAATTAAATAAGAAACCTCTGTGCGAAATTTAAAGTTTTTAGACCCAGTGGTTCGACGTGTGCATTGATATGTTATTTAATAACTCAATCAACTTATTATTTTATGTATACCTATACGTATTTGAGTAAGACCGATCATTGCAACATTGCATTCCATATTAAAATCTTTTCAGTAGTTTGAAATGTAATCGTTATTTATGATACTAGTGCGGTAAGTTGGTTTTTAGAAACGAGTAGACGAGTGTAAGCCCTCGACTTCGTCTCGGGCTTACCATAGTCACGAGTTTGTAAATACCAATTCTCGCACGTGTGTCATACAACTTTTTCAACACATTTGCGAGAAAAGAGTACAATAGGTAATGAAACAAACATTTTCATTAGATATTTTTAATAGCAAATATATATTTTATATATATTTTATAATAATTAATATTTTTCATCTGGCGCGTAATTAAGGAAATTTTCTACGTTAGCTGCAGTGAATACTTTCGATTTATTGTTTGTATAGCTGTGACAATGAGTAATCCTAATTATTCCTACGAGTCATCAGATTCTCCAACTACCCTCTAAGACAGCCATTCCCAAAGTGGGCGATAACGCCCCCTTGTGGGCGCTGCAGGCCTAAAGGGGTGCGGTAAGAGACCCAGAAAAAAAATGGGGGCGTTGTGTAGAGGCCTGGGGGGTGATTTGTAATTTCATTTAGCTAGGAGGCATCTTAGACGACGACTGCATGAGCTCTCGACTCAGTAGACAAAATAAGTTTGGGAACCAGTGCTCTAAGAGAATATCTCGCGATTCGGGGGTAAGAAAAAGACGGGCGCCGAGCGGAGAGAACAAATCGAATCACGGATATGCATGGACGTTTTTAATAATTGTGAATCGAAATAACGATATTATTTGTGTACAAGCGAAACTGTCTTTACTCGTGTCTGTGGGATTAAATACGAAATCTCAAAAATAACACTCATCGATAGAACAAGACCGTGAGTATCTTACTTCATTTCCTCTCTTCCCACTCATTGTCACAAATTTGGTGGAGGCGCCAAAGCCAAATGGCGCCAAAGATTAAGTATTTTAAATCCTTACATCTCGATGCGATGAACCCTATAGTAAATTCATTGCAGGAAAAAATTATTACCCAAAACGAACAAATTATTTGACAAATCGATTAAAAATTCTAGAATCCAAATTTAAACCCTCTATTGCGGCTGAAATAAAGGTAAAAGATCTCTCAGCATCGCCTGTAGAAATTAAATAATTTGACAAGTACCGACAAAAATAAATCAAAACTAATGCATACCCTTTAAACGGAGATACCAGCATGCGACGGTAAGGATGCCAAAGGACTAATTCAATTTATAATTCAGTTAGGTAAAATTTATCAATTAAAGCTAAACCCAGAATCAGATATTACAACTTGGGTTATGATACGAACTTCTGGTTTCCTCGCAAACTGGTGGCTCCAAAATACATCAGTGGGTTTTGATTCGCACAATCTTAAATCAAAAATGATTAACGAACTATTATCGTCTATCCGCATAGAGAGACTTAAGAATGAGATGTGTTTGCGTTATCAGAGCGAGAACGAAACATTGTTAGAATTTACTCATTCCGTAGATATCGTTGCGAAGGCCCTTAATTTAAGATGGAATGAAGAATCTTTAATTCAAACAGTTATTTAAAACAGAGTCCGTCTAATATAAAGAATTTAACTGACTCAAATTAGTAATGAGAATGTGAAACTCCTTGGTGGAATTCTTATAGTTTTTTTATGGAATTAAAAAAAAAAACCGTAAAAGATACGTACGGCGCTACACAACGGAGTATGCGGTAAAACAGGTGCTTAGGTGAGAGTACCTATTTTACCGCACATTCTGTTGTATAGTACGTAATTTTTAACTTTATAACAATGTATACAGGCTTCTTAAATGCATTTTTTGAACAAATGTGTTGAAAATGTTCTTTCTTTTATTCAGTGATATTTTTAGTGTTACGTAATAAAATAATGACCCCTTGTAGTTTCGCCAAGTCTGTAAATTTGTCCGACCGTCATTCTCTCCACGGTTTAAGTCAGATATTCTTGGACCTAAAACGCTGTAATTTAGCATGGCTATATCCACTGTTATATTATACGAGCAATATTCGTTTAATATAACAGTGGATAAATTATGATGCTAAATTACAGCTGTCGTCGGCTCTAGCAACGTCTCTAGCGATTTCGATGAAATTTACAATATAGTGGTTGAGGATGGCAAGAAATCGATCTAGCAAGGTCTCAATTCTGGGAAAAAGCGTTTTCTCCGTCTTTCACATACTTAAAACTTCTGAACTCTAAACTTCTAAATTTTTTTAATTTCGCAACAGAGTTTACCTTCTCAATAGCACAATGAGTACTGAGTGTAGGTCTACTACGCCGAAATGCGCGGGTTCGAATCCTGCAATGTGGTCGGATCTTTTTTGATTTTTTAAAATATTTTGAAATAATGTCTAAATTCAGTTTGCGACAAGTACCTATTAAAATCCTGCAATGTGATCAGACTTTTTAGTTTTTTTTTATGAGACACCGAGTAAAGCTCGGTCGCCCAGGTACTCTGCAAACTGTACATATTAAGGGTCGGAGTCCCCACGGCCCGTAGCCAAAAGTAGGCACAATTCCGCACAAACACTACGCACACAGTCACAGACTACACACGCATACATAAATAGTTACACACAGTGGAACCACATTTGTCGCGTACTCGTGTTTCAGCATTATGTATTTAGATATGACACATTATAATCATAATTACATTTTAAACCAAATTAAACGTAGTAGGAATTACGTACGTCTGCACTAATTAATACAAAATAATTATAATTTTATTTTAACACGCTTTTATATTGTTGTAAGAGTTCTGTAGCCAAATAGCAAATAACGCATAGATCATTTCATCCTATTCGTCTGCCACAGTTATTCTACTCTGAGGTGTATGAATAAATAAAAAAATAAAAAATCAGATACCAGCTTACAGATATAACTTTCAGTGACGTGAAACTGTACTTTGGTAAAAACAAGAAACTTTCAACCATGGATTTGCAATACAAAAATTTTTTTGAAGACAGGAAAAATTGTCTTTCATGACGTCACGTATTATCGCAATTTTTTTATTACCATGAGACTAATGCCCTATTTCACCAAAGTCCTTTAGGGATACGCTAACGATGACATTTTCATAGTAGTTTCAGTTTTAGGGGTTCGCTAAGTATTAGGACACTTCGGACTGCTAAAATTATACGTGACGTCACGCTAGTAATTTTTCGTGTCATAATCAATTTGGATTTCATCAATTATAACTCTCTAATTAGAATTTCATCATTTGGATTATGATACCCATATCGATTTATCAAAAAAAGTAATATTCGCCATCTTGGATTTGATAATGAACGTCATTTTCGTGGTCAGCATCCCGAGATACCTTGAATTTGATACCCATATCGAATTATCCAAAAAAAGTAATATTAGCTATTTTGGATTTGAAAATGAATGTCATTTTCGTAATGAGCACCCCGAAATACCTAGGATATGATACCCATATCGATTTGTTCAAAAAAGTAATATTCGCCATCTTGGATTTGAAACTAACGTAAAACATCAGCGTTTATTTTTTGTTAACGCTTGATTTTATTCTCTATATATTTTTTTTAAACGCGGGCTATAATATATATATGAAAATCAATTCTTGAGGCGTAATAAATAATTAAAGTCAAAGGGTTTCCTATTTTGTTTGTAATGTTTGGAACGGTTTAGATCATTTTATCACTTTTCATCGGAACTACCTACTAAAACCAGTAGTACCGTCACAGTGCATTTTTGTTTTCGTACACAAATAGAGATTATCGAAATTATCAATCACCTTGTTTTTGAGCGAGCGCATGTTATGACGAGTTATGCGCATAAAATAGATTGTTATCTGCGGGTTATTCACAAACGTCGGAAACTCAACTTTCCGTTTCCGACAGGAAATTATTCGATGATTTTGTCTATACGCAATTCACAAATCCGAAATCGTATTATTTTATATTATATGTATATATATATATCATATTATATATAGTCGTATTCAAAAATCCAAGCCATCGGATTGAATTTATGCTTTTCGACGATCAGCCTTTCCTCCACGGAAAGTTTCCAACGTTTGTGAATAACTCCCTGTTATCGTTGTCATTATTTATTTACTTTTGTTATTTTCTTTTTTTCTCTCTTGTCCTATGTACGAGTCATTGCAATGAGTTTATAATATCATGTAGATAATTAGTTTAAACAGTTCGTGAATGTAGTAATAGATATGAGATGTGACCGAGAGTGCTACGCCGTTAACATGTTATTTACAAAATAGAAAATATTCCGCAGTATTATTTATCATCATGAAGTCACCAGAAGAAAGAATGTTTCGAAGAACACTGCTTGTAATTATTGTAATAAAGTTCCAATTACTTCCATTTAAAATAAAGTTTTATTTATTTTCCATTAAATATCTGAAATAAAGCATACCTATATTTTATATATTTACGTATGGTAGTTCCAACGCTGAATTACAGATGGCATAGTTATGCAGTTACCCATTTGAGGCCCAGAATTTGTTCTCTACATAATAAAGTACTTTGTGGATTGAATAGAGGAGCCTAGCGTTCACGATAGCAGAGGAAGCCGTTTGGCGGCTGTGTGCCCATACTAATTTGTATGGAAAAATCGTGCGTAAAAATGTGGTATATTTGCAAAACTATTCCATAAAAACTGCAAATTGTATTGGAAAACAGATTTAATTGCGTTGTTGCTTGATATTTTATTATGAATTTGATATAAGTTTTGTTGTTTTTATGAGTCATTAAATCACAGTACTCGAAACGCGATAATGCTATTCTAGAGTTTTTAGAGATTCTAGAGTTGCATGAAATTCACGATTTTTTTCTGTCGTCATTATAAAATATTATTGTAATTTTATTTTGTTTACGTTATGCTTCATTTCACAGAGCAGCGAGTGGTATTTATTTTGTTTAGAAATTTTAATATTTAATATCATCTAAAGTCGGAACGCCGAACCTTGTTTGGCGCGATTCAGGGACTCCGACCCTTAATCGCGCCTACAAAGTTGTGAAATAAAATCTTGAAAGAAAATTTTTTTTGGGGATAATTTTTTTACTCGTCTATTCCATTGTGTGGGATGTAGCTGGATAGGTCTTTAAAAAATATTTGAGGTATGTGATGAACACTTTTCGATTAGGCTTTGCGAAACATTGTGCCGTAAAGTAGTCAATTTTGTTAGAGTCACGTATCGCTCTGCTGCGATCTAACCCATTGTTCTTGGATATGTGAAAAGTACTCACGATAATAGTATATATTATCATGAAGTTAAAAAGAAAACTATCACGGCTGAAAGTAATGTAGGTTGTACAAGTTAACGAATAATAGTCGATCAATTTATGAAATGTATTTGGACAAGTAAAAATTTGGATAAGTAAAATTTAAATGACGTAGGGTGGCTTGCACCATCTATTTAAACTCGATTTAAGGATTTGACATCTCGTTTGCACCAATTATTTAATAGTGCAAGCGAGATATCAAATCCTTAATCGAGTTTAAGTAATTCGTGCAAGCCACCCTTAGATGGCGTTTAGACAATAAATTAAAACTGGGCAAATTATAACTTTGTTATGTTATTTGCCATTATAAAGTACATTTGCAGTTGGAGAGTACGGGAGAACGTGTTTTTCAATTTGCAAAATTGTTTTTAAATCCAACTTATTTTTATTGGTCAATATATAACACAAACGCGACCAAATACGATATATTTGGTCGCATGGAATCCTCAGTGCTCACTCGCAGTTGGACGGTATTTCAAAAATATTGGGAATTATTATAGTATTATAGTAGTGCACACATTTTATTATAAATACATACAAATCAATTAATATCGTATAATTTAAAGTTAATAAAATGTTATCGATAGATACATAGACACCAAAGGAATTCAATAACACATCATGTAAAACTTAGAGCTTCGATTTCTCAAGTAAAAAAAAAAAATTTACTTAGGGGAATTTTGCTCATCATAGTATTGACTCATCAAACAAATAATGACCCTAACGAGGATTACCTCATGAAGTTATAGATAAATAAAGGCGATCGTGACTTGCACTGGCCCGCATCGCATCCGATATCATTTCACATACTTGTAGACGTAGTATTTATCGACATATATGTATGTACAGTGAATAAATTACGCACTCGTTGGTTTGGGGAAATACGTGTTAACACTTAATATTGTACGTCATTCCCAAGTGAAATGGGAGAGAGTTATTTACAGTTATAATAAATACATATACTGTATACTCTGCGCGTAAATGTGAAAGAGGACTCCACGTCGCTTACCTCAAGTGAAGTAGTCAAAAAAACAGACAAAGTTTGTAAGTACCTATACATATCTTCATATCGTTTCACTTAGGGAGTAGACACAGCATCAAGGCAAATAAAATTACATTTTGACATTAGCAATAAGTATATTCAGTCTTACAGAGACAGAATTAGTAGATAATGATGAGTATATAACTTCCTTGACCGATGTTTATGACCTGCGCGGGAAGAGAAGCATAGGGCCCATTCTTTCTCTCCCGGGTCAGCGTGGAAGAAAGAAACACACATTTACATCATGGTAAGCCGATCGATCGCCATTTCACTAGAACGAATCACATTTTTATTTCTGCTGCGCACATTTATGTTAAGTACTTCACTCGTGGTATGGGTCGTGGGTATTGGCATGGAGGGTTACCCCTAGATATTCCAAAAAGTGCAGGAAAATTTCCATAAACCAAGAAAATTTTTGGTAGACTGAAAATTTCCATTAAAATATTTTATTTACAATTTCAAGATTAAAATGTTACTTTATTTTTTCGATTAATTACCTAATTTTCATTGTAGTTCTTTAATTTTTTATTTTCTACTGAATATTCTTACGGTGATATTTTAAAAATCTAGAGAAGGCTTGGATTCGATTTGGTTAGGAGTTTTATTGGAATATGTAGCATATTTTGGCACACTATGTTTGGGATACCCTTAAATATTTCCACGGGAAATCTCCCGATTTTTACAGTATACGAGGAAAAATATAGATCTGTTTAAAAAGAAAGGCGATATGAATGGTATGGAAATTCGAGGTCGTGATAAATTGGTTATTCCAAAATTTAAATTACATAAGTCAAATGTTTCATTTTTAGGTAACTGCATTCGTTTTTATAATAAAGTTCCTCAAGAAATTACTCAATTAACAGAGAATAAATTTAGATTGGTTATAAAACGCACATTGACTAGACAATCATACCATAAAATAAACGATTTCATTGAAGATGAAACAATAGTCTGGAAAAGATGTTCTCTGGACATGCGTTTACTGGCTTAATGAAAATATTACATTTTAATAAACCTTTTGTAAAATGAAGTTGAAAAAATGATACCTTGTGAGTTTCTTGTCGGTTCTTCTCAGTGTCCAGGTTTTCTATTTGAACCGAACTATAGTAGATTTGACGTTCAAAAATACCTTGTAATTGGGTTTTCTTGAATAAATTGATTCGACTTTGACTTTGACCAGATACCCGGATCCAGCGATCTTATAAACGTAATACCACCGAAGCGCACAGTTTTAGAACTTCTATAATCTGTGTTTATAACGTCTGTGATATTTCGTTAGATATTTTAGAATTTAAACATATCTATTACGGTAGAGATGTAGCGAGAAGATACATAATTATTTATGTACGTCAATGTATGACAATAATGATAACAACGAAGTCTTTTTCAACTCGACTTTCTCTTTAAAAATGTCCTCTAATTTTTAAATTAAATTTTAATTGGGTAGATATACGTACACATATGTAAATCAATTACTTCGTCTTGCAACTATTATAAAATGTATGTCATGTCATGCCATATTGTGCTCTGTTTTTGTAATCGTAAACAACTGAAAAAATACGAATCGAAATGTAAATCAATTATTTCGTCTTGCAACTCTATTATAAAATTTATGTCATGTCATGCCATATTGTGTTCTGTCTTTGCAATCGTAAACAACTGAAAAAATACGAAAATATTGTAATACATACTGTTTCCCACTAATTTCCACTTGAGCAAATTGCATGTCACTAATGTGTAACAAAAGTTCCAACGAAACTCATGGTTTGTAATAGATGTTCAATACGAATAGGGAATTTTGTTGTTTTATCCGTTTCATCCGGCCTTTGTGTTGGCTGATTGTAGTTACAGACGAATTCACCATAGGCTCTACTGTAGCTCTGCAAATAGACCAGTGTCGAATTGATTTTTGAACTTTTAACCTGAGTAGAATATTGTGGTTATGTAAACTTGTATCGTGAGTGTTTCGAAGTGATTGAAATGAATATTAACTTTTATGGAATATGCAGTCCCAGTACAAAGTCGTGAAATATCAGCTCTTGTTTTCGCGAATATTGGCGTTTTCGTTACTTCAGTGAAAATCTTTTTTTTTTTAATAATGAGAAAATTCTCGTTAAGTGACAGTTCATCAACTATTTTTTTAAACATTAACTGACGACTAGAAGTGTTCACAAGCAATTTACATATTTTTATTAGTCTTTACTATTTGTGCTTTTTAATTCGGTTTTCTCACATATTAAGTATTTTTTTAAACGCGTGCTATCGTTACAACACGGTCTTCTGTTATATGCCATACCAAAAGTAATTACAATAACATTATAAAAATCCTTTCTATTTCTATACAAATTCTTTCTATAAAAATCGTAAATTATTTATTGTAATTTTAAAAACTAGTATATTTCGGCTAAAAAGTTACTTTGTACTAGGTAAGTATTGAATAGTAATTTCACAGATTCATTAGTTATTAACGTAAAGTAAATACGTTATACAATAGTTGTATTACATTGTATTCACTTCAATATTTATGTTGGTATGAAAAACAAAAAAAAAATGCAAAATACGCCCAAGGTTTTTTAGCCATTCAGAGGCCCTTGGGTACATAGAGTCTATGGGGGTCCTGAAAGAAAGCCAGACAGACGTAGGTACACAGAATCATAATAAATGTACGTTTTAACTCCCAACGGAAAAAAATAGTGTTACAAGTTTGATAGAGTTACCAGTCTGTTTGTATGTGGTAGCTTTTGAACGGAAGAACCGATTAGTATGCGGTTTTTTCGTTTAAAAGCTGCAATTTTCGAGAACGTTCGTAGCTATGTTCCATCGAAATCTGTGCTGTATATTTTAGTGACGGAGTTTCTTGAAATTTTATTTAATAGCCTTATTGGTAATGGTGATTAGCTTAATCTACACAAATTTTAATGATACGTTTAATATTCTTTCATGAATGGAACTTAAGTCGATATGTGAAAGAAATGTTAAACTGTGTGTGTGTGTGTGTGTGTGTTTTTATACTGGTTCTATTCTTTGGATAAAAATACATATATGTATCTATGAGCGTGGATTTCGGTATTTCGGAGCCCCCATCAGTTCGGGGGTCCTGTGTTCAGATGCGCAACTTGCTTATATTTAAGTCGTAAAAGTCGACCAAGGGATGAGTCACATTCTTAGGCTGACTTGTACGATTATCGCCTATATTATACAAGATTATTTCGAAAGGATGGGTAAATACGGAAGAGTATGAAAGTACCCATGACAACGGAAAACTTGCTTTCTACAACTTTGCCAAAAGTCAATAGTTCTAGTGTAAAAACCTCAAAGTTTAAACAAAAATAAAGGTGAGGCAACCCTAATATCAGCGTTTTCCCGTCGCTAGCAAACATTATGAATAGGTATAGGGCATAATGGTAAGGTTGTAGATTTTTTTCTATTAAATGAATAGTTTTTTGTGTATGGATAATTATTACATCTGCAATATAACGGTCAGCAGTGACATGTTCGAACCCCGGTGGATCTATACCTCCTTTCACAATAACCTTGTATATACATCTTAGTAGGGCCATATTTTATATTATGCTTTTATTACCTAATGTGTTATAAACTAGGTTATAAATTTTTGAATTCGTGGTTTATTTATTCTTTCTGCACTAAAGATTTACTTACACATGGCGGACTTAATGCCAAGTGGCATTCTCTACCAGTCAACCATTGGGTGAAATGAGAAAATATTTGGGCAGGAAACCTACTACTAAAAATATAATTCATGTTCATACATAGGTATATGGTATAAATGTACTATACACACAATAATAATATACAAATAATACAATAATACACAAATATAAACGATATACAAAATAATACATAATATTTAAATAAATATGAATACTAATGTAACATTAATGTTATGTTCATTTAAATAGAATTTCTGTAACATTTTTTTAAAAACAAATTTGGAGGTACACTTCCGAATGTACAGTGGCAAGTTGTTCCAGAGTCGAATAGCTGTGACAGTGAAGGATTCTTTTAAGATAAAGGGGAGTGTTAGGTTCAAAAAGAATAGAAAATAAAGTGCACAGTATGCGGACGTTTCTACGTTGTTGAATGGTAAGCCATTTAAGCTGGCTGAACACGATATTGAGAGATGTGATAAAAGTTTCGAAGACCAAATATAAATCGAATGCAGTTGTTCGGCAAACGTTCCAGTTTGTTAAGAAGCTCTTGGGAGATGTCAGAGTAACATACATCAGCATAGTCAATAATAGGAAGCACAAGCGACTGTACAAGAAGGAGTTTAGTATTGGACGGAAGGAAAAACTTGAAGCGATAGAGAGAGCGAAGAGTACAAGTCACTTTCTGACTGACTGTAGCAACGTGTGCATTCCAGCTAAGGCTGCTATCGATTACCAGTCCTAAATCCTTTACGCTAGATGAGAGAGGTATTGTACAACTATTGTAGCACAAAGGGGTTACGCTTTGTAAACGGATTCTCGACAGAAGTCGAGAGCTTCCTACGACAATAGCTTGGCACTTGCTTGGATTCACTGCAATGCCAAATCGAGCCGACCAATCAGCAATGAACTTAAGATATACATTAAGTTGGTTTAAAGACCTAAGACCGCGCAAAGATACCCCACACGATGACCTAAAAATCGTTTTGCCTTGCCGTTTAAGCTCTCAAACCTAACGTTCGAAATTTGAAACTAAACTTACGAAGTTCACGTTTATTTTGGATCGCTACTTACTATAACTATTAAAAATTTCAGTTATTTTCGTCAAATAGCCTCCGAGAACAACGACTATGAGTGAGACAGGCAAATTCCATATGAGTTCCGCTGTTTCAATGTTGAATAGATAGTCGTCTGGAACAGCGCGGCTTCTTTTGATGTCAATAACACATTAATAGGTTATACAGAAACCTTTTGGCCTTTCTGTAGCCAAGAAAAAGAAGAATTTAAAATTTATTAGATGATTTTACTTGCGATAATATTGGAGGTTACCTTAAAATGACTTATAATTATATAAATGACAGTGCTGGTGACGCAGGTACTGCCTTGGTGAAGATACAATCTTAAACTTGAACTGCGCCATTCCTTGTAACAAACACAATGCTAGCCTAGCCTTTAGCCTTTAGTGTACTCGGAGTTATGTATTGTGAGTAGTATGTCTAATTAGATTCGAAAACCTTAAATTTATGTAAAATATATAATCATATTACCTTTTGATTACCTATAATTCTACGACTCATAAACACTCAGGTAAAGCATCGAACTTAGATTAAATTATCGCATTTTGTTGATTAGTGGTAATTCTCACTAAAAACCGTAGAATTAAAATTCCACTACTAGTAAACAGAAGGAGACGATATTTTAATAAGAATATTTACAGATTTGAGAATAATATATTAACTCTTTATGATGCAAATAAGCAGTGGTTTTAACAGTTTCGGAAAACACTAGGTGAGAAAATTAACAAATGGGGATTTTTTATAAGCATATAAAGAAAACAGTATTTTCAGTACTTAAAGTAACAAGTACGTTATAGGATTCTTTTTTTTAATTAGAGCTTTATATGTGAAAGGAAGGAGGTGTATCGTGTGTAGCGTAAAGGGATTTGTCATTATAAAAAGTAAAAAGTAAATGTATTATTTCATAAAAGCACTAATTTTCTTTTGGCACTGAAACCACTCTATAATTAGTAAGAAAAAAAATAAAAAATATTAGTTATCATTACAAAAAATATATATAATTCACTACAATAAAATGTCACTTTTACAATCATCACTTCATTAAAATATCACCAAGTTGAAGAAATATAATGACGCTCTGAAATAATGGTACCTATTACTTGAGCAATCAATAAACACTCATAAATTAATAGTTGATTGAATTCGCATTAGTTTCGAATTATATCCTATATAATTTTTACTGTCATCCTAACGTTGACAGATGTCCCTGGTTTTATGGTTTTCAAGTTTAAAAAATCATTTATAAAGCTATTAATTTAAAAGTTTATAGTACTGAATGGTTAAAAGTAGAAAAACTGTTCTAGAAACTATGGATTTTAATTACGTTCCACTGAAAACAGAAATAGTAAATTTACTGTGTACATTGTTATTATTTACATATGAAATGCTCAATTCGAATGCTCATTATGTATTTCATATTTCCCTTTCTTATTTTTCTATCTTAGCTGTCCATTCTAAAATTATTAAAGCGAATCATCTGTAAAGTTACATTAATAACTGATTGTTTACTATAAACTATAAATATTATTTTCAGTCTAAAATAAGTATTAATTTGTGACTTATCTATTCTATCACAAATTGGTGATTGGTAGTCGACTAATTTGAGCATAACAGCCAATTGAAATTCAATATGTAAAAATGAATACTTTTGTTTTAACACTTGTAAGTTAATATTGAGGAGCAATTAAGATGATTAATGCTACTTGAATCAATTATCTTTATTTTCCATTTTAATTATTTGATTTATGCTTAATAATTTGGGTTTAATTTGTAAACCGCCCAAACAAATATATCGCGTACGTCGTAGTGTAGGGCGTCGCAATATTGTGCCTCCGATGCACAGTCCCTGATAACAGATGCGTCGCGGGATTTCACAATAGTCAACGCTCACGGCGCGCGATGGACACACGCATACATTAACACTTAAAATATAAATATAAATAACATTTATATACTTTTTGCAAATTTTATACAATTTGCTTATCAAACGACTTCCATACCGTAAAGGAAACAGAGGCTTTGCAGGTATGTTACAATATTTTAATTTTTTAAAGTTTGTAAAATTAGTAAATCGCACGTATATAATATTTGGCTGTCTGTTTATTTACTTTTACTTGATAGTACTCTTGCCCCTATAAATAATGAATATGACTTTTTATACATAACTGTACAATAGTTATAGCCTATATGTAATGATTATAAGTCACAAGACATAATTTTTCGATTACATAATTACCCAGTTAATATGTAATATACATCCGCTCCATTCAATACAATTGTCTGGTGTGTAGGACGCTGACGCAGGTGCGATGTACGCTTAAAAAAAACAATTTAATACAATTGATGCGTTGATAAAAAAGTGTGTTTAATGGTGTAGAGGCTAATCCGACAACTTGTGAAATCGAATAATACTGTGAGCATAACAAGAGTGTCAATTAAAAAAGAATGAAATATTTAATTTTATTTATATTTTTGTACGTATCAAATATAATTTATTTACTTATATTTACTATATAAATATCGTATCCAAGAGATCCGAAATGAACCGTACAACAATGAAATATTAAGAAGTATATATTCATAGTGTATATTTCTTAATATATCATTGTTTTGTTTAGTTAATACTTCATAAAACGACAAATTAAAGTCAGTTAACTTACTCGGTTACTGAAGTCATCTGGCTATACGTCCCTAAGCTTTTTTAGGGGTTCCAAGATGGCAGTTCTTGAATCTTAATATTTTCGTTACTTTGTGCTTCAAGATATTACTGTGAATTTTTGTTTGCCAATACTCTAGAAATTTAAAATGCACAAGTCGATGAATAACGAACGTCTATGTTATTTTCATTTATCTAACTTAGAAAGTGTTAAAACGAACTTATAAATCCACTATTCGATTTAACTTATAGCTTTTATAAATGTGAATTTCGGCTTATACATACACATGTTATACACTGCATAATATTTTTTCCTTTAATAACTTACTTTGCATTAAGAAAATATAAATATTGAGTAAAACATATGATAGGTATGTAAAAAATTGCTATGATAATGATGCGTACGAGTTCTTATATGTTATAAGAATAAGGGTAATTTGGGTTTCATAATGAAGTAAGTAGGTAATAATTTTTTGTATTGTAATAACGCTATACAAGTGTCCTAGGAAACTTCCGCTAAATAGGATCTAATAATAGCTCTACTTATGTTTTCTCATATACTATATCGAAAAGTAATCTAAGTAAAAGTTTAATGAATTTATAGCTGGTTGCTTGGGGAAATCCATTTTGAATGCAGTTTTAATTTTTTTCTGATTTAAAAAAAATCTTTTTTTATTTAAAAGGATATATTTTAGATTCTGGATTGGTCTCATTTAAATTTCACTGGTATTGGAGCTTGGACTTCGAAGATACACCAAATAACACTAAATAACGCTAACTGCTTTCAGCTTCATTTATATTGATGATTCACTTATATGTCATTACGCTCCAGAATTAGAAGAGAAGTTAATTGTAGACCTACCCTAGATCTTTATTTAGGCCTAGGTCACTGAAAAGGAAGAAATAAAAAAAAGTTGTACAGACTTAAAAAAAAACACTGAAAAGTACAAAATAACTATCCTTTACTAATCAAAACTCAAGTATAAAAATAATTTTATAAATACGATACATACATACATATCTTCAGGTTGTATCCCTCCTAACGGGGTAGTCAGAGAGGTCGGAGTGCCGGAGGAGTAGCGGTCCTTACATACTTCTTTCCCTTCCTCAAATTGCAATATTCTCCTCGCACATTTTCGCCTAGGTATGCGAGTGCTTTTAACATTTCCGTCGGCTAACAGACTATTTAATCTTCATAAGTCAGTCTTGGTCTTCCTTGGCTCCTTTTACGACTCGTTTTCGTTCTATAGATTTGCTGTGTCAGTCTTTCATCACTCATTCTTTCTATGTATATACATATGTACGTTCATAAATACGATACAAATACCTATATATTTGTTACTCAATGATCTATATAGGTAATTAAATTTAACAGTTATTCACACTCGGTGCCAAATCAATGTACACCAACACATAGTCTATTAGTAAAGTAGGCTTGGCATCGTATCAGTTATTTCACCACTATTCAATTAAATCATAATTTTTTTAATAAAACGTTCAGTATCACTTATTCGAAACAACTTTTTTCTTTGTTAAACTTAAATACTGGACTAGACTAGACTTATAAATAAATACGGTGCTTTTTAATTTGGTGAAAGATAATTGAAAAACTTTTTCACTTCCAACGACTATGTTCTCTAATGTTATTATTAAGACTGACCCGTTGGCGTGGTGGCAGAGCATCTACCTTCCAAGCTGGAGTCGCATGTTCAATATTCTGTCAAGTCAATTTAGGAAACGAACTTTTGTAAGACGGAAGTCTGGGTGTTACCGGGATCTCCTCCAATTAATTGTGCAGTACCTATAGTACAAGCCCAGGGCTTAGTTTGGAGTCACACAACTTGTGTAATCGTCTGGAATATTAATACAATTACAAGTACCCTAATAAGGTTGCGTTTATGATATTCAAAACAACTGATCTAACTAACTGCTCTAACTAACTAACTATCTAACTAACTAACTATCACAACCGATGTTCAAATTTTTGCCCTCCCACGCTGATATAAGCTCTACATAATCTTAAAAAAGAAAATTTGAATGCAGAAATGTTTCGGGATTTCTTTAATTTCTTTGTAACACTGATAAGTAGCTCTTATGCCTTACACACATACGTATACGCGCTCCGTAATAAAAGTCTAGCGAATTGAAATCACGCAATCGAGGAAGCCACGTGTTTTCGTAGTACGAGTACTTATCAGTTGTCGTAGCGGCACAAATCGTAACGCAAGCAAAATGTAACTTGAATGACAAAGATATATTTATTATCTTTCTTTTATCTTTTTTTTTTCTGTACTTGTCTGAGACACTGAGAGACAAAGAGAATATGTAATATAATGTTTAACCTGTCGGCTGCTAGAATCTATCAACTTCTTCCCATGAGGATTCTAAAACTTGGCCCTGAGATAATGGAAAGTGGTGTGGTGTTACGAACGTATAAATCATAATATAAAAGGCACGAGTGTTGCTACAATATAGTTATGATTAAGCTAAGTACAAAATATTAAATATCAATAAATTGTTTACTAAGTAGTTATGTTAGGTATTTATTAAACAAGTTGCCGAATTTTTAGTAGGTCATAAATTATTATTATTATTTTATTTTATTAGATATTATGACATTATAGTGTACGGCGTAACAAACATTATAATTCATATTAAATCGTGTACGTCTGTATTTGCGTTGTAAAATATTTTCAATTCTATATTTTAGGCATAATTATTTTTTAATTCAACATAACTTCATAATAATCTATAAACTCGTTACCTAGTTATAACTGAGAGAAAACTGAAAAATAAAATAATAATTCTTATTTATTGCCTTAATTTCCTAATCATGCTTGATATTAAGCTCTAAAACTGATTAGTATGTTAGTTAAATCTATGTAATAAGTATGTATTTCTGTTATACCAAAATAATCATTACAGTTTTCTCAAGACTGCTATAAAAAAATGGACATATTAAGATAAATTTAAGTTTTCGTGTGGTAGAGCCATGCTGCGTTGCAGCATGAATTGAGAAATACCACCCTCTCACAGAATATCAGCATGAAATAACAGCATCATTCCCTACGGTGTGTGCGAGTGCCGGTGGCCCATCTCCCCCCTCCTCTTCCGTGCCTTAAAGGCCGGCAACGCACCCTTGATTCCCTGGAGTCCATTAGCGGCCATGATCACTTTCCATCGGGTGACTCACTTGCTCATTTGTCCCCTCTATCCCTGTAAATTAAATGTAAATATTGTGCTCTAAATGACACTTCGATTTTCGATAACAATAGGATATTCCTTTCCCTTATGAATTGCGTGAAATGAATAGTTTAATTTTAAGCAACGTTTACCATCTAATAAGTTTTTTCAGGCTGGATTTATTTGTTCGCTAACAGGACAAATAATTTTATTTTAATTTTACGGCAACTGGGTGAAAATATCATTTTTATTTATCTAGCTAAAATATTTAATAATCTGTTTCTATAGTAAATAATTTTGTAGAATCTCTTCGTCTGGTAACTGGATGAATAATAATATTGTAATTTTTATTCTTACTTTATTTATTATTTTCTCAAAACTTCAATTATTTAATGACGCCAGATGAATAACAATATAGCTAATTATACAGTCGCTAGATGAATAAAAATTAAACCGTATCTATCATTAGTCACTTCGGTCTTTTCAAATGGCGATGAACTTATCACCTGCCATGTGTAAAGAGTTACTCAAATAAGCTTAAATATTTGCACAATTGTAAGCGGAAACCGCATTTCTCATCGCAAATGTGCTGTGTTTGGAAGCTTTCCAGACATATTTCACATTTAGGTCGTGTTAATAAAATTGTATCAATTATTTATTAGAACTATTATTGTAGCACTTGTGTCCACGTGTGCTATAATCTCTTAAATCACGCACGTTCGGAGCGTAGGGTTTATCGGCTGATGTGTGTTAGAATTCGACACTAGTCCGTATACTGACACATGATTATTGTGCATACTTTTGATATAGTGTCGTTACTACTGAAAACACATTTCCACGTTTGGGTATTTGCGTAGAAGTGCATGGGCTTAAACGGGCTTAAACATAACCTAATACCATATATTCAGTTTTATACGACGTACCTTTTCATACGAGTGTTTTAACTTTTCTATTATAATAAATCTTCAAATATTTTTTTGGGTACATTATCTAATTCCACTATCGTACAAACATATATACATATCCTCAGGCTACACCCTTAATGGGGTAGTCTAAGAATATCGAGTACCAAGCATCGCAAGTCTTACATGTTAACTTCTTTCGGCTCTTCAAGTCTCATCATTCTCAAGTAACCAAGTGTTTGACATTTCCGTCTTGACCTTCCTTGGCTTCTGCTACCACTCACTTTCGCTCTGTACAATTTCTTTGTCAATTGTTTATTAATCATTCTTTCTATGTGCTCGAACCATCTAAGCATTCTTTTTTCTCTTTGTTTCTACAATTGCAATATATGAAGACATATGAAGAGCCTGTATACATTTCACATTTAATAAATTATTTTTATCGTGATGTTTGTGTATAGGAATGTAACCTTGCTTATTGTTACGTGTATAATAGTTATTGGTCTTGGTAAGGTCTTGCTGTTGCGATTCTGATTTTTACTTTCTCTACAAAAAACGTAATGGTACTGAAGCATTTTATTTTAATTATACATTTATTGTTATTTATAATACCCATGAACAAAAAACACAAAGAAATAGGTAAAAAACTGAAGTTTCTACATGGTGATAAAAAGTGAAATTTACAGCGCAACTGTAATTTTTTTTATAAACATTGTCTTACCTATTCTGATCTAGTTGTTACGGAACCACGCTTTACTTTTCCATCGTCATTTAGGTTAACGTTCATCGACTCCACCGACTGGAAAACCAACTCTACGTTTCTTATAGGCAAATTAACATTCCTAAACATAGTTTCAGTGTTTTAGTTGCTTTCTAAAATCCCTCCATTACAAAAAAGTGTAACGGTTAATAAATACTTCAATCGATCTTCTTATTATTATTCGCGATTTGTATTTGTGACGAATTAAGAGCAGGCAATGACTTCTAAAAATTATACTATTTGTTTAGGGTCAAACTTTTTTCTTACATTGACAACGTAACGCTTTTTAATATAGATACTAAATAAAATCGATTTTATTGTAACAACAAAAGCAATTTAAAAATTTTTGGTGTAGAGTCGTTTAATACGCTTGATATTTTTATGGGAAAGAAATAAACTAATTGTGTTCTCGTTGAACCGAGACATTTAGGCAACATAGCTAAAGTCTATACACGGTCTAATTGATTATTATGGCAAAATATCGTAAGAATATTTTAATAAAAATTATTAATGAAAATTTTAGAAAATATACGTAATAATGATAGACGTGTTCTGAGTAGTTGTGTATATTACGTAATAAATAAGACATTAAGTGTCAAACGCCAAATGGTGACTTTGTCTGTATGATATTGTAGCAGTATAGTATTAATTACAGTCTATATATATAAATAGATTCCGTTGCTGTGCGCAAGACTCTTTTTGCAAATAAAGTGGAAAAGAAACGGGTTATACTGCAGGCGAAATTACTGGTGTGAGTTGGTAGAGGTAGCCAGCCAGAGATTTTTGATCTTTTTTTTGGTAATGCAGGAAGTTTTGCAGAGGTACCAAGCCCCCTAGCATTTAGACGAGGCTTGGTGGGCTATGCAAGGCTTTAACCCACAAAAACTCTTGCCAGTGGTCATACTCGGTTCGTTGTCAAGGTGCTCCTGATCTCCTACAGACGTACCGGCATGTCGGCTATAAGAATCATCAAGCTGGGCGGCTTCCTCCCTCACGCGAGTTAATGGAACCACAGCGGCTCAGTTTAATGAGGCGCTACCCGAAAATCCGGTTCTTCGATCATCTCAACGACACGGGGCAACGCAAACATGGCGAACCAGAGGGTTGATGTTCTTCCCCTAGATGAGCACCAGGGTGTCATCAGCACTTATAGCAGACGACGTGCACGTTAATGGAGTGATAGACCCGCAAGATTGCATCGTATGCGAATTCCATGAAAGTGGTACCAGGACGGAACTCTATTAGCCCTCTAACATGATTTCCTTCTGAAGAATGCTTCTCTTCCGCTTCGATTGAAGATATGCCCCGAAAATGCGGAGTAGGTGAGCAGGTGTGTGACGGTAAATAAGTGCCTCCCATATCGGCCCCTAGAGCACGTTGTTAAAGTTGTCGACGATGTTGAGGCGTTGGCAGCTCACTGCTGACGTCACTGTGTCCGAACTATTGCGGCTTTCAACATTTGATGGCTTTTGACCTTACTTAACGAATATCGCCATATTATACAGACAGTAATAGCCATGTTATGGAAATATGATATCTAGGTACTTTTTATCTAATTTTAAAATCATCCATTAATTTTTTGAACAAAAATTGTCAGTGTACGTGTTCATTTTTATATTTATTGTACATATTTATTACGAAATTTGTAGAAAATTAATATTTATTTTTCACCTACAATTAAATTCCAGCATGAAGATATGTATATACTCGTATGTAATTGAATTTAAAAAAGTTATGTTTTTTATAATTCATGCAATTGTTAATATAGTGTTTAGATAGGTAGGCAATATTAAACACACATAGTGATGGCAACAGAATGTAATTAATGGTTGCGCATTTATCGTCCGATTGTTTTCAATAAATAACCTGAGAATTTCCTTCATTTATATACCTACGTAATACCAATTACGCAATATTAGGTATGCCTGTTGCCTACTGCTTTGAGTTGAAATACTAAAAGTATATAAAATGACGTTTGAAAACTGCAGCTATACATACATACGAGAGTTATTTGATTACTGTATATTTACTTAAAATGATGGTCAAGGCAAGTGCACGCAATTCTGCGCTTCCTGCGGAGTGCGGATCGTTGATTGGCAAGCTGTTCTACACTTAATTTCACAGTTTGGAAAGAACTCCATTTACTTAAAATGTCGTAAGTCTTTGTCGTTTCCGAGGCTATCTTGGGCTCCACATTCAAATCATTCCGCAGAGGCTTCTCGTAAACACATTCCATATTTAAAAGAAGTACATTGTTTATTATTGTGAGAAAAAAATTTGTCACTATGTACATGGAGAGTAGTACGAAAATGTGTGAACAGTGGGCAAATAAAAATGTAAAAGCTTACAGAGATAGAGATTACGAATACAGCAATGGGATTGTGGATTACTCAGGTACATTCTTCTTTAACATAACTATCTATTATTATTGCATTTTAATATCGAAGAAATTTTTGTGAATCCAATGTATAGTTTGCATGTATGTAATGTAGAAAAAAACGAACGTCTAACATATCGATATTAAATGCGGAAGGGTCAATGTCAGGGTTATTCGCAAACGGTCCGTGTTGTACATGTAATTACTACCTATGTATACGTAAATACATATTTTGTTATGTGAACCGTGTTAGAAGATTTTGATTGTATTTAAGGCTTATTATCACCAATCAAAGTAAATTAAATGGAAAAGTACTGTTAGCATGTTTACAATCTTCATTACGAGATCTTGGAAAAGTGTTTTTCAATGTTTTAAAAAGAAACGTAGATTTTCCTTGTTTACAATGTTATAAAGATGAGTCTTCTCAGTTTGCAGTTTACTTAATGGATTACTTTTATTGCTTTCCATCAGTTATTTATTTATATAAGTATATTATTTACGTGCTATTGCAAAATACTTTGTGATAAATATCACATCGTTTAGTGGTATTGTATTACAGTACATATGCATCATAGAAAAATATCATGTCCATATTGTGGTCGTTAAACCGTTTTTCTTGTATAAGTATTTGTATAAGTATATTGTTTTGGGTGAGATAGCATTCACAGTATTTATCGGTTATTCAATGAGTTATATTTTACATGTGTACTTACAATGAATCATCTGTGTAATCGGTGTAACCCAGGTCAATGTGCTTAACTATTGTCTACGTAATATTTATACGCAAAAATTCAATGAGTACAGTAATCTATTAACGTTGAGTTCTTCTGTCATACTTCAATTTTTACAACAATGGCAATCAGTTTAAAATAGATGATCCACAGTATTCATTATATTTTCAGTGTAGTTTCGAGTGGTTAGACAATTATATTATGATTTGATAAAATATGTAATTTGGAAAGTACGTAATAAATTTGCTTTTTTTCTTTTCATTTTCGTTGTGATGAAGTTAATATTTAGATAATGTCAAATCAGTTTGTGTAAAACTATGTTTTAGTATAGTTTCTAAGTAGGTACAATATTTAATTTTTATAGTTCCCTCATTATGTAAAGCTGAGATAAATACGAATGTTTAAAAAACTATGTAAACAACACGTGATAGGGAAGGGTATTCCGTAGAATTCGGTTTTATTATTGGCCACGAATTATATTGATATTAATAGACTATATATACCATATAGCATAACATATACCATAACTATAACAATGTTAAAGAATCCAACGGTTGCAAAATTATAAGTCTCATATACCATACTGTTACGGCTGTGGTTTAGGTATTTATCACGTTGTATGAAATTAAATACTTTGACGACATGGACAATTATAATTTAGGTAATATTCACCGCTTTATCTTAATGAGATAAATCTGTCAATTAGCCGGTCAGAATAAACAGTGGTTTGAATTAATTCAAATTATCGAACGTTCGGTACATGAATGAATTGAACTTCGGCGATGACAATGTCGAACAAATAAATAAAATCGGCTCTTCCCTAATATTTCCATAAATCTACATACGCATATAAATATAATTTGGTAACCAAATGCCTATGAGTCTTCCAAATGCGCATTAACCGTTGCTGAATATTTTGTGGCCCACCTAAGAGATTTTTAAAGCTGATTTTAGTTTGGTAAAATTATACTGACGTTCCACACGTATCATATTGTGTTTAGAATTTGGTGTACTTTAAATATTTATCTACATTTAAAGTTTAGAATAGGTTTATCTGTGAATTTCAATTGGTTGAAATTTATTTAAAATACTTTATTTACAGGAGGTGTCTATATTTAAAACAATTAATGTATGTAGCGACTTCGTATCATTTAAATTATATTCATAGGAGTATGTGCAAACATACATACATACCCACATTATGACGGTTTTAACTTGTAATTTGTCTATACCGGCGGTTTATAATTAGCAAATGTAATAATAACACATATTTTCAAGATTTTGTTGGTTTTTGAAAATCTATAAAATCTATAAAATTTGGTAAATGTTATTATTACCTACTTGTCATAGCTTTAAAGTTGAGCGTATGAATTAATATATACATATATATATTAATTGTGATTGGTAAGAAATCTTTTCTCTCAATCTCTCTAATAAAGATATTAATAAAGTACTATTAAAGTAATGTTGTAAACTTGTGAACATTTCAGTGCATAATTTCAATAAAGTGTATTGTTTTTTGCGCACATTTTATAATAAAGATGATACCACCCGAGCAACAGAACCGGTTTTGCAGAGTGTTACTCAGCCAATATGGTAATTTATTTACATCATTAAACATCGTTGTAAGGTTAATTTATATTCATGGGTTGATAACTAAACAAATTAATTGTTATAAAAAGCTTTCGACAATAGTAACGCATAATTATTAGAACTTCGGAAGTGAAGTAATAAGTCACCGTTGAAGTTAATTAAAAATAAACGCTCTTTGTAAATAATTGTTACAGATCCAGAGCTCTTAGATTTCTTTAAATTAGAAATGTCGTACGGGCTGGAGAGGTTCTTCCTGCTGTCATATTGCCTGGCTTGCTGCTGGTCAGGTCTTACTGCTAAGAGTGATTTGCGTGTCATTCGACAATGGGCAGAGCTGGATTTTGCGTTTCCTAGTGACGAAGTGCGACGTGATGCTCTTGAAAAAAGGTTCTACATACCCGGAAATTCAGTGCCTATAGACGTCGATGTCCACCACAGGCAAGGTGAGCTTTTACTGTTCATCGTATCTTAGAGATGAGAACTTAAAGAAATAGGAACATAATAGTATTGTTATGTTACATGAGGTTTAAAGCTAACGGTTAATTTTTACACAACTAGTTAACATACACTTGCCAATAGATCGCGTTGCTAATATAATATAGCCACTAGCCATCTATTATTTAGAGCCGTGCGATTGTAGACCGAAAGTTGATTTCGAACATTCCTTATAACAAAGAAAGAGTGTAAAAAGATATAGTTTAACTAGCTTTTACTATCGGTCATGTCGAATTCAAGTACAATTAAAATAACTTTATAAATACGATACACATACCTATATAATTAAATTTGACAGTTACTGAAGTCGGTGCCAAATCAATGTGCAACAACAGAAAGTCAATTAGTTTGGTGGGCTTGGCACCGACTTCAGTAACTGTAAAATTTAATTATATAGGTACGTGTATCGTATTTATAAAGTTATTTTAATTGTAGTTGAGTTTTGATTAGTAAAGGATAGTTATTTTATACTTTTCAGTGTTTTTTTTGAAGGCGGTTTTTTTAAAGATCATCTCGAAGACAAAGTTTACACGATCGAAGTGTCAAACTTATCCGCAATCTTGAACAGCGCGTTGATTGATAGATTGACTATCCAGATTAGATGGATTAAAAGCCACAAAAAACAATCTACATAAGTTAACGTTCTAAACCTGTACTTAGAATCATTAGAATCATAAATGGCGACAAATATAACTATGATCAAGGAAAAAATATAATATGAATTGTAAATCAATTCCAAAGTTTATTTATTTTTAATATCAACGGCATTCCATTAATAACTGCTGCCGGTCGTGATAGTAATAAATTTTATATATTTCAAGCATATATTAAGAAAATTAAAGTATATAAAAATATATATTACGTATATTAGCCCCTTAGCAGATTTCTATAAAGAGCAGCTTCAACTTGCTCATCTACAATTCGTTGGCAATAGCGCGTAGTAACAAATCGCCGCGTGTATAAGAGCCCATGCTCCTCTAGAGATCGTTAAGATTATAAGTCTAAATATATACCAGCATATTACGGTGTTTTCTACAAAAGTTCCGCTTGAAATGTCGTTATAATACGCCATGATGAGCACAGTGTGTTGTAATTTGTTTGTATCCTTCACAAATCACTTTGTCTCACAAATGAAAAACAGAACATAATGTAAGAAAATTAACAACCATGCGTTTTAAACAAGAATAAAAGAGAATATTACATGATTAGGCATCTATATACATACGTATATAAAGTAGGTATCTTAGACATTAAGTTTTGATTTTCTCATATTGTGGTTTGTTGCCGGAAGAGATCTCTTATAATAAAGAGATAAATTCAACATTGTGCAAATCCATATAATTAACAGTTGTTTTCATAGTATTTATCATGTATTTGTAAGATGACGCGAACATATTGTGTAAAACTTTGTCTTGACCAAGAGCATTTGAAAGTAAGCATTCACAATGCAAATGTATTCATTGTGTTCGGTCGCGTTCGAAATCGAGAATTCGCGGTTTCACATTTCGGGTATTCATAAGAGTAGGTAAAATATTCGATTATTTAATTCATTCAAAGCCTTTGTACGTATTTATTATTCTGAACAGATCAAGATAATGGAACTCTTGCATTAAGTGTGGTATTCTCATTAGGTGAGCTAGGTATAATACTAATTAATGAACGATGTACTCGTAATTTGGAACTGAAATACATATTACATTATACGCGAATGCTCTCTCTCAAGACAACCCATAATAAAGAAACCATGTACATTTAAGACAAAGTGTATACTTTTATAAGGTAACTGGCCCTCTCGGATATTCATTACGATTCCTCGCTTTGACGAGGGACGGCCGATGACACTAGGGACAGTGGACGAACAAGGTCGAGTTTCTGCTTATCCAGATTATTCCTGGCACGACAACCAAGGCCAAAATTGCGACGGAATCACATCTGTGTTTAGAATTGCCGTAAGTTGTCCTTTTTTTCTTGCTAGAAGCTCTCTTGTATGGATTACGTTTTTATACGCGCCAAGTTTTTCTCGTTCATATCCTAACGAACATGCGTGTGTGTATACATGTAATAATACCTACGAGGTAAATCTATTGACTTAACTATTTCACAAATCAATAAAAATATAAAAGAAGTTCAAACATCATGATAAACATACAAATATTATGAAAAGTGTTTTTTGGCTTCTGAATGTTAAAAACAGAGATATCGAATTCTTTATCAACAATCTGCTCATTGATTTCTATTACAGATAGATCAGTGCAATAGACTATGGGTGATGGACTCCGGCAAAATTGGTGATCACCAGTATTGTTCGCCGCAACTGTTAGCCTTCGACCTCGCCACTGATGGACTCATCTACAGGCACAGGGTCAACCAGTCAAGCTACACCACTTCATCGTTATTTATTACACCCGTAAGTAGTTTTTCCTCTAATAATTATGGTAATTAACCATATAGTTACAAATATTTTCATTGTCATATGTTTTGACAGAATTATAATATATAGATCGAGGAAAATGTTAAATCGCACAATTATTACTTCATTTTAATAAATATTAGTTAAATTATAAAATACATGCCTACTGGTAATTATTATAGGAAAAATGACAGATTTATAAAAGCATTAAAAATAACGTTAAAAATATTTTTGAAACAATTTTCCTCATAACGCCCAATACTGAAAAATGTGGAAATGGGCGAAGAGGAAAATATTCGTTGTAGAGCAGTGTTACTTGTAGCGTTTGTCTACAAAGATACGCGACGTAGGGCAGTGTTTCTTGTAGCGTTTGTCGCCTAGGTATGCGAGTGCTTCTGACATTTCCGTCACCTAACATTTTGGTTATTGGATTTTATAAGTGAGTCTTGGTCTTCCTTTGCTTCCGCTACCAGTCTCTTTCGCCCTATAGATTTTCCTCGTCAGTCTTTCATTACACTCTTTCCATGTGCCCGAACCGTTTAAGCATTCCTTTCTTCATTTTTACAATAACACTGTCGCGCAATCTTGCCATACTGCGTAACTCTTCATTGCTTATTTTATTGTTGTTATAATATATCTTACAAAATACAAATACTGAACACAAATGCTTACATTAAAATGATTCGATATGTACAGTGTTAGGACAGAAATGATTGTATGTCGGACCAAGATTTCCCTTCTGATATGAATAATTCTTTACGTTTTATAGACAATAGGCATTATGTTTTTAAACCGACTTCATATTTTCTATATAGGATACGAGGATAGATAAATATGGAATTCACGTAAGAATAACGAATATTAATTATGTTCGGCTAGTGTAGCTAGTCTGTACGTCTGTCTACAACTTAGAGCAGTGGTATCCCTAATCAAAGGAAATTCAATATTGAATAAAAACAGCTATTATTATTTAACGTTTATTATGATATTCCAGTTTCGATAAACATGAATATACTCGTTTATGATAACCGCTAAATAATACCACTGAGTCATCCAACAGCGCTTATCAGTAATCTGAGCCTAAACTTTGACTTTGACACAAGTATATAAGTATATGTATTTTTTGTTCCTGAGTTCCCAACACGAAGTAAAAACTAAGAGGAGGTGCCGTAACGAATTTTCCTCATACAAACCAGAGTAATAATATGCAGGGTGAGGGAGACGCGGAATAAATGAAGGGTATATTGCGATTCTGCTGCCATCTAGCGAGTTGTAGCATTCTCTTTGTATTGTGATTTTTTAAGTAGTTTTATTATTGTCCACCAGATCGATAAAATATATCCTCAATACAGGGACGTACTTGGTGATTAATCGGTAACTCGAAATTGCACAATTCAAACATTTTCATATTAAGTTATGAAATATTTATAGTTGTATTTAAGAGTAAAGTGATATAAATCCATAATGTATATTATGATGGAACGGATGAGATGTACATAAATAGATTTGCAAAGCATCGTGCGTGTTGGAGACCGAATAACGGTCTAGACTAGCAATTTTTAAATTAACGTTTGTCAATTTGTTTGTCACACGCACGCATCATGCAACTATTACTGATCATTTATTTAAATAGGACGATGATACAGATCGCGCCCTAAAAGATGAGACTTGACAAGCGATAGCAGTGGGGTCGGCCTAGACGCACTCTCTTACGAAATTGTTATATGTGTTTTGTCATATATGACATTCTTTACTTAAAATATTATTGCTTAGCAACGGTGGATATTGATCGTGTCTCATAAACAATTGTAAATAAAAATATATCGTAATGATTTAAAATAGTAATTAATTGTATATAATATGTTTATTATTAATAAAACAATATATCACACTTTTAGAATGAAACCGAACTAATTAAAATTTCAGAATTTCGGATTAAAGTAACAAACTTAAAATAACTACTATTTAATTTAATAAATATAGTACGGACTTGCGTGTCCCATTAGGAACATATCACGAGAATATTTCAAACATGTATTTGTAAAAAAATCTGTTTTATTATTTTATGTGAATTCAATGTCGGAACTTGGCAAAACAAAATCTCAAAATGTTTAATTAGACGAGTTTCATTCTATGGTCTATGTAAGTAGTTCCCATTTCTATAGAACTGCGACATCAATATTCGTGTAATTTAGTTTTGGTCAGTCATTTATTATGTTATAAAATAAAAAAATATTTGTGTAGTATCGAATAATATTTATTATTAAATGAATTAATTTATGAAATACATGTAAAAATTATCCTTTGTACAACAACAACAACAACATATCTTCACGCTGTACCCATAACGGGGTAGTCAGAGAGGACGGAGCACTAAACTTTGCGGTTCTTACATACTTCTTTCGCTTCCTCAAATCTCGTGTTTTTCCTCACACATTTTCGCCTAGGTATGCGAGTGCTTTTCACATTTCCGTCACTCTGGCTATTTTATCTTCGTAAGTCAGCCTTTCTTCCTTGGCTTCAATTATCCTTTATAAAAGAGCATATTAGTATTAATACGTCTGAGTGCGGTCCTGATAATATTAGTTTTGCCAAGGAACTTCTATTCCCTAATAAAAATTATCCGTAACAAAAAAAAATACATTAGTATCATGTTATACGTCTACGTCCTGCGTGTGGTCCTGCTGTTAATGTCAGTTTTACCAAGTATTTTTTATTCCCCAAGAGATGTCACTTCACTCGGTTTATATGAATCGACGTAGCTTTTTTACAAACAATTTCATGAATTCAGTTGACGATTACGCAATGTTAGCAGTAAACAGGTAAATCTTTTAGATATTCTTAGTGATATTTGATTGCAAAATATAGTTTTAAGGGGCGATTAAGTTGACATCTGTCGACGAATAGTAAAAACTACACAAACAAGAAAATTTTCTAGAAATTTTGATGTAATATTGTATAAATTGATACTCAAACATGAAATAAGATATTTTTTAGAGTATCACAGCACTGTCTGAAGGCAACTTGCAAGCAACCACATGGCACTTCATTTTTCTATTATAATCGCTGAAAATCTGTTTTTTTTTTTGTAAAGTAATACGCGCGACTGTCAGCATCGAACTAGTATACGTATAGTCGACACACCCCTACGCTTTAAAGCTGAGCCCTTTTTTTCTACAATCTGAACCCGTCTTATTACAGCGTCTCCTCCTTCTTTCATGGTCCCCAACGTAGGTACTTTTTAGCCTGGCAATTTAGCCTGACTTCGAGTCTTTGAATTCCGTAAATAACTGAACCGCGAAATTATTTATTGTATTTAGATGTCAATTCTACAAATAATAACATAATTAAACAAATAATAATGTATGTATATAAACATACTCGTAGGAACTGTCTGTGCGTAATTAAATTACGTAGTTTTAACATATTTCATATAGTGAGTGGTAGCAGAAGCCAAGGAAGATTAAGGCTAATTTACGAAGATCAAATAACTAGAGTATTAGCTGACGGAAATGTCAAAAGCATCCTCAATCCTAGCGAGAATGTGTGAGGAGAATGATGAGATTCGAGAAGGTGAAATAAGTATGTAAGGACCGCGAAGATTGGCGCTCCGTCCTCAAGGGGATATAGCGTGAAGATATATGTATGTATAGTTCATATAATTATTTAATTTAGATACAGAAATATATAGTGTCCGTGTCATTAATCTAAATGCATTAAGAAAGTTTGATAAATCTAAATGTAGTCTAGTGGAATTGCTTAAAATACGTTAGATTTGTCCGACTGGGGAAGAACTTCCGCCTTACAGAGACCACAATCTAAAAACATTAAATCTAAAGCATTGAGGTTGTAGAATGAGCTCACTGTCGATGTTTTCTCAAGAGAGTATATACAGCGTAAGCATGGAGCGTAAGCTATTGTCAGCATTATGTCATCGATGTAATTAACTCACTAATTAACTAATTATACAGTTTTTAATTATAAATCTGATTATACTTAATTATAATAAAAGTCAACGTGTTTATTTCTTATATAGAAACTAAAAATACATACATACATACATATCCTCACGCTGTATCCCTAACGGGGTAGTCAGAGAGGACGGAGCGCCAAGCGTCGCAGTTCTTACATACTTCTTTCGCTTCCTCAAATCTCATCATTCTCCTCACACATTATCTACTAAAAATGAACACATTAAAATAAACAGTATAAGTATATGTGCGTATATACGACATAAGCTTAAGAGCTGTACTAATATTTGATATTTTAAAGTGGTCATGAATACTTTTGCTTATTATTCTGAATGGTATGTCGAATTAAGTATTTTGAAGCTTTAGGTTGTTTTTGTAACATACATATAATATTTTACTTAACGCAATTGGATTTGCAATCGCGTGTCTTGTTTTCTTCTGCTAAACGCGTTGCTATCGAAGCCAAAATAAACTTTGCGCAGAGGTAACAGCCATGCAATTCTGTAAAAACTCAAATCGCTCAAGTGAGACTCGCTCGACAATTCACTTCACTTCACATTCGAACTCACGTGGCCTTCAAATGGAATTTTCTGAACCAAACAATATAGTATGTTTGGCAAACATACTATAATGAGCGAAGTGAATTGACCTTGTATGAGAGTTTGTAAGGGATTGCTTTAAGAGTAAACATCTCAGTCGATATTTCGTCTTAGTGTATTTTAATTTCTAAGATAATTATGTTAAAAAAAAATTATTTTATTTGGATTAGGTTGTTATATTTAGCAAAACGTCAAAAAATCCTTTTACGATAGTACGACTCGCCGCCGCACTCATCAAGGCGGGCGGCGCTAGTATCTCTGTCGACATTAGAGAATACTAATTCACAGTTGACAATCTCACTGCGGATTCACAAGTGAATTCGACTAATTTGCGTTAGAGAATAGCACTCCTGACAAAATTTTAATAATCTTCAATAAATTAGCTGTTCACGTAGTTTCCTCAGTTTTTCTGACATAGCAGTGTAGATACAGAATGATATATTTATAATACAACAAACGTACATGACATATGAGTACACGATATATAATACAATATATAGGTATCATGATATATGTTGGTATGACAGCACGAAAACACAATCCTCAGTGTTGTCATCAATCACTGTGGAAACAGAGTATGTACTTAGAGGTCTATGAAACAGGTTCATTGAATTGTTTTAGGTGGTGGACGTACGCGGCTCTGGTCCTGGTGACTGTGCCGATACATTTGTCTACGTAGCTGACGTATCGGGCTTCGGCCTTCTAGTTGTCGACGTGGCGCGTGATCGCTCTTGGAGAGTCACACATCGCCTTATGTTTCCTTACCCTTCGCACGGAACCATTACTATTGACGGTATTGACTTTATGACTTTTTTACATTAGGTATTATTAGGCAACTAAGTGCAATATATAAACAAATTATATTTATTTATTCATTTTTGCAGAAGTATAGGGGAGAAGAAGGTACGAATGATATCATATCATGTTTTAAGTACCTACATATATTAAGTTACATATTACATATTTTAAGTTATATTTTGGCGAAACTTGTGTGTAGTTAAAAAGCTTCTAAAAGTAAATAAATAATTTATGACAAAAATGTTATAACGTATGAACGTATGTAAAAGAGATAGAATTCTGCAAAGTAACACTTATATCAATACAATAATATATCGACACCGATATTTCTAGTTGTTAATATTGTTTAACAAAATTAATATTACTTATTAAAATCAACGTGTATGCTAATATTATGCATATTTAGGCGGTACGATCTTTTTTATGTAAGTAATTTAAAAA
The DNA here is from genome assembly GCA_907165235.1 of Zeuzera pyrina. NCBI lineage: Eukaryota > Metazoa > Arthropoda > Insecta > Lepidoptera > Cossidae > Zeuzera > Zeuzera pyrina. The sequence continues at coordinate 13,853,826 of OU015626.1, forward strand.
TTGTACATGATCACGGTTTCATCAATTAAATTTGTAATAACAGGATTTACCACTAGATGTCGCGACATAGTTTTAAAACTCGATATTGTTTGAACATTGATTTTCAGTGTATTTAAATTTTTAGCATATTATATTGTTATTGCGTGATGATATGATATGTAATTTTTGAAGAGTGTCTCACAATCATAATTGTTTGTGAAGATCTCAAATTTCAACAAGACAAGAGTAAGATACAAAAACAAATTTATTAATTGTGATACATTAGGTAGAGCAACAAACAAAAATCAGAAAACAATATAAAATATGTAATAGAAATAAATATTTTATGTTAATAAACAATATGAACAAAACTACAAAAAAAATACGAACGAAACTAAGGTTCTGGTGTTTGAAGGAGAATGTCTAGATCCAGTGAATGAAATTGTATATCCGGGGAGTGCGTTTTCTAGGGACGAGTACGTTGGTTGGAATATGAATATTGGATATGGAAGATGTGAGTTGGATGTAGAAAGAAGAGTAACAGCTGGCAAAGAAGTAAACGGTGCTTTGACCGCATTAGTAGACAGCGCGAAAATGTCTAACTCAGCTAAAATGACCATCCACGATGCGGTGTTGGTACCAATTTTATTGTATTGTAGTGAGGCCAAGATATTCCCGAAATTCGGTATAGATAAGTAAGAAAGTAATATAAATACAGTAGAAATACGATCTCTTTGAAATATATGCGGTGTCACTCTTGCAGACAAAATAATCAATGAGGAGTTACTTAGATTGACAGGGTTGGACGATATTGTTATTGTAAAAATGAAGTAAGGAATGCTTAAATGTTTCAGGCACATAGAAAGAATGAGTGATGAAAGATTGACGAAGAAAGATCTTCGTAGCTCTAGAGTGATAGCAGAAGTTAGAGTAGTCGAGTGGTAGCAGAAGCCATGGAAGACCAAGGCTGACTTATGAAGATCAAATAACCAGAGTGTTAGCTGACAGAAATGTCGAAATCACTCGCAAAGCTAAGCGAAAGTGTGTAAAAAGAATGATGAGGATTGAAGTGACGAAAGAAGTATGTAAGGATCGCTATACTTAGCACTCTGTCCTCTCAGACTGCTCCGTTAGGGATACAGCGTGAGCATATGTAAGTATGCCGTAAACACAATATTAAAATTAAATATACATGTATATAAAAAAGTCAGTTGTTATTGGATGTTCCCCGTCCGTTGTGTAAAACTCATAGTATAACTCTAGTGCTTCATTCGGGGATGCGCAAAAATCATCTGGAGAACTGATATTTTGTTTTATCTTACCTTACAGGTGAAAGCTTCGATCTAATGGACGGGATATTAGGGCTGGCTCTGTCGCCCGCGCGTCGTGGCCGCGACCGCTATCTCTACTTCCACGCTCTGGCATCGACTACAGAGAATGTAGTGCGCACTTCTGTATTAAGAAATGACACTTTCATGAACGATCCAAACGCTAACCCATTATCCATTAATGTGAGTAATTAATATACCCAATACCCGTATTATGTTTTTGTAACCTAACAGTATTTCGTAGAAACATTTTTCTTTTTCGTGCACTTACTAATTATTCCAAAAAGAAATCATTTGGAAAATGTTTATAAAAAGGTCAATTAAAATACCAACATTATTTTGATACTACCTGATGTTGATTTCAGGCTTTTCCTGAAGAGCGATCGTCTCAGTCCGCAGCGGAAGCAATGGATCGCAACGGCATAATGTATTTCGGATTAATGGAACCGCCCAGTATTTGGTGTTGGAATTCTGCGACTGAATACTCCCCACGAAACTTCCACAAAGTGGCCCTTGATCGGGAAACACTACAGTTTGCTAGTGGAGTTAAAGTAGTGGATAACCTTAAGGGTGAACAAGAACTCTGGATATTGACGTCGAGTTTCCAAAGAGTAATGACTGGATCCTTAAACTCAGAAAAGATTAATTATAGAATTCACGCTGAAAAAATCCCGAAACTATTACAAAACTCGCCTTGCAAGTCTCCCCCAAAGGATCGGAGCCATGGTTACCAAGCGAATCTTATTACGCCGACCCGCACGTCACAACGTAGTTACAAGTATGGCGCTGTGGCGCATCTTTAGAGATACTCCAAATGTCTAATAATTTGTTAAGTGGATTCATGTGGTATAACTGGCCATATAGATTTGATTACTATTATTAAATCACCGTTATAATTTATTTATCTATAAATTATTTAATAATTTTAGTGAAATAACGTCTTTTATTTTATAAAATATCCTTTGTTACACGATCAAATATATAAATTAGTAATATTTAAGTAAGTAACATTGATTTAGTATAACACAATTAAATAGCTTGTTTCAGTATATCTGTGTACATTTGCACTTTTCTCGCAATACTCATATCGATATGTTTATCTTCAACTCCCACTATCATACCACCAATGATGTTTGGATCTACTTTTTCTGTTAGTTGAATCTTCTTTCCTTCTTTGACAAATTTGTTAAGTGCGTCCATGAGCGCCTTACGTGTGTTATCGTCAAGAGGCTTGGCAGTGATTACTTCACATAAAGCTTCGTTCCTATGAGCGACCATTACAGCAAGAAAAATATTGACCATCCGTTTTAAAAGTTTTAAACGCCCGTTTTCTGCTACTACTGCTAAGAAATTAGTAGCTGCGTCTGGCATTCCTATAACACAAAATAAATAATAATATATTGCCAAGACCACGCCGATTCTCGGCAGCCTCCCTGTGCAAAACCTACGAAGCGCCCCTTATTTTCTGTTATTTTTTATAAAAAACAGTCTTAAGTGTAAGTCGTGCTTACTAATTAGTATTACTCAACTACTGTCAGTTGCTCAGAACAAGAAAAAGAGAAAAAGGTCAGTTGTTACCAACCGCCATCTGTTAAACAAAGCTTTTTCTCTACGTAAAAAATATTGCTAACCGCGTACAGTTTGTGGTGGAGCTTCCCTTTTATGAATATACTAGCGACCCGGCGCGGCTTCACTCCGGTGGGATGTTGAACAACATAACAATTTTTTTATTGAGATTTTCATACAATAATACAATCCAAATTTCCGAGTTTATCCGTGGATTTTCCAAAAATTTTCTCTTATGTAAACCTTGTCCTGACAATTACAAACACAACTAAAAAGAAATCAGGCAATTCGGTCGAGTCGTTCTCAAGTGATGCTCCGTCTTACATGTGGCAATTGATTTTTATTTATAAATATAATGCAATACAAATGATTTTCCTTCAATGTACACGTTATTACGATTTTGTCAGATTATTCTGAGTGATAAATATTCTTGGTGCTAAGGTAGGGATTAGTAAGGTAAGTGTTATACGGTTTTCCATTTGTGATTTAAAGAGTTTTATTAGACATTTCATTCGATGATACCAAAAAAAGGTATTTTAACTCTCTATTTTTACCGTGAAAACTAACCTCCCAAAGTGGAAACTCCACTGAAACTCATTGGAATAGTTTCAAATTTCAACTATTTACATTAAATAGTCTTCGAGAAAAGTATCTGTGACAGACAGACAGGGGTGATACGATACACCTCTATTATGCAGGACACTAAAAAAAAGGTAGTATAATGCCGACCATTCGTACATTTAAGAGGCAGGGTGCAAACGTTTTACAATGCACCTCTTGATTTTATACTATAAAATTAAATGTCTACTTCACTCACTGGTCAAGTCGAGGTGGCATCTAAAGCGCGTATAGGCTTAGGGTACGATGTGCCGCCGGTCGCGTGTCTAAATTTGCCGGTCGTCGTTGCTTTTACAGTTCAGCGTGTGTAGTCGAAATGGCTAGATGTACAGACTATGAATAATATAAATATTTTATTGACAACTGCGCTTTATTACGCAAATAAAGAATCTGATTACACTTTACTTTGAAAATAACAATACAATAGATATACCACTGATTATTAGTTACTAACGTAAATATATACAATTGAATTTACTGTTTTTAATTTTTTCTTCTTTTGTGAAGTCATCAAAACCGGTAAATAACATTTTTGTGACCTCTTTTTAATCATTCTGTTTTGCATCATAGTTATTGTAGAACTTATCTCTCGAATCTCATAATGCCGGCCGTCTTTATACTTTTATTATCAAACGTTCAGTATCGATCGCCGTGACTTACTGTCCCGCAGCGTGCCGGTCACACGCCTAAGTCTAAATTGCACATAAGCGCGTACCTCGCGTGCACTACCACGCGAGGTGCGCGGACGCCGCGCCTGTCGAGAATTTGGGCGGTTGAGCGTTGACCGGCCGCACGTTTTACTCTAAATTGCTCAAAGAAAAGGCCAGAATGACCGGTCGATTTTGGCACGCGACCGGTGGCACGAACGCTAAAATGGCTACGTCGAACGCTAAAATGGATCATACTCGTACACTGCGCCCTCGCCTCGACGCCTATTGATTGTTTTGTCATTTCATTTTGTCCCTTTCCAAGGGTCAATGTTACCGAGGAAGAGAAAGCAAGAGAAACGAAGCGAATTTTGCAATAAGGTTCGAAATGTTATTTTCAAAAAAATCTCTTCGCTTCACTTGCCTTCCCTTTTCTTCTCTTCCGCGGCTATGGAGATTGACTCTTATGATACCTATGAGTCAAGGCGCTGACACTTTGACTCTAACACCGTCGCAATTTTGTCATTTCATTTTGTTGTTGCTTAACAGAAATAAAAGGCAAGGCTCCTTAACTCTTCAACCTAAGTCTTAAGTCACCGTTAGCGTAGAGCCTATAACTACGGATTACGAAACCAAGATTGTTATTTGCTTTATTATGTATGTATCGCTTTAATTTCTGCATTTCCTGAACGCACTTCCATCACGAGATAAGCGACATAGTGAAGCGAGCCGTGGTTTTTTACCGTGAAAAAAATTTGGTAGCTATTACACGCGATATTTTGTAAAAATTTAAACATTACGTAACCATGTGATAATGACATTTATCAACGGAAATTGTAACGCAGTTTGTTGTGGTGATTACCTGCTTGTTTTCCTACTTCTTGTAGTAATTTTGCTTTTGCAGTACGCGATATAATACTGGTCTCAACGAAGTCCACCATTTTAGGTTTGTTCAATTCCTTTTGTAATATACGAAAATGCTTTTCCACCTCCTCTAATTGTTTCATTTGGTAGCCAGCACTGTACAATGCAGTTACGTACCGTCCTTCTATTCCTAAATTTATTTAGGTTAAATTATATTATTACTTATATTTATGCATGCTTTCAGATTAAAAATACTTTATTTACCGAAGACAGGAATAGGAGGCTTTTTCGCTATGGTGGCGGTGCACATGTACCTTGAAAATATGCGAATCATTGGTAATAGAAGTAAATATAGACGAAGTAAGATTTTGTTAAAAGATAGTGTAAACTAGTTTTGATGTATAATAGATAGAGAAATATTATAATATAATATGAAGAATGATATTTAATGTATTTAGACAGCCTTTTTTTTATTTAATTTGACACTTTGCAATGCAATTTTATAATTCTGTTAGTAGGTATACAAACTCTTTTATGTGAATAAGTTCCTAAATCAACACGTCGTATTGAAAAGCTTGATCGGTCTCTAATAACGCACGAACGTAAATAACTAAAGAACCAAGAGCCATGGCTGAAGTCAAAGAATTACAGGTTCCGCCTTCTGATGTAGCTACTTTCTTCATTTTGTATTCCTCCTAGAACAAAAATAATGATTGTATTTACTATTAAATATGAAAAAGCAACTACAGATTTTTCTTACTGATACTTGTAATTTTAATCTGCTATTCTTCTAAAGGCAAAAGATAATATGTATTTATATATTATATGGTTTTAGGATTCTATACCTTCAAAGAAAAATAGAACTCATGAAAGATCTGTCCGTCTGTCTACCCGTCTAAAACATGAAACCAAAAAAAACAGGCGGCATAGAAAAGACGTTGATAGAGTAGATTTAGAAAGAGATAGTTATAGTAGCAACCTTCATATTTTTACTGATTAACAGCTTCAAATATTCATATGAAAATGAAACAGGGGAACAAATCGAGTATTCAAACTTGATTCAATCATTTCGTTCACCTTATCTACGAAGCTTTTGCACTTATGGTCTTTAAATTAAAAAAAAAAGTCGTATTGGAAGAGTACAGATCAATTATAAAAAAAAGGCCTAGTTCTGCTATAGGTATGAATTTTACAGAATATTTCTATACACAAAACCATAATTTTTAAACGTACTTCGCGTTCCTTTGATGATGTTTTTGATGTCGGGCCTACAAACCCAGTGAGTTTCATAAACGGCTGCCGGTCATCTGCATAACAACCTTTAGGCTCCTGCCATGCGATAATTTTATTCATCCACCTTGGTTTTATAAACTCTCCATAACCCTGAGACGCGCAATAAAGGACTGAAATAGTTAATAAGCATTCAGAAAATAAACATTAATTGAAAAATATTTAAACATTTTCTACTTAATGTTTACAATTACTTTGTTGCAGGAAGAGAGTGTTTGTACCAGGAGGATGGTCCCAAGTTTCGATAGATTTAGTTTCTTTATAAATCTGTATACATAATTTATATATGTGTGCTGAAAGATCAACACCTTCCATGCAGTCGAAAAGTCGTGCTAAAATTGCAGCACGTAAACGACTTGTTTGCTGGAAAGCAAGAGCTGATCCCTGCATAAGCTGTGTGTGGCATTCTGGTGTCAATTCACATTCTCCCTCAGACTGCGTTGTTTGTGTTTCCATCGCAGAAATGAGCAACTGCATCGTGCACGCATCTGTTGGTAATTGTTTGTTCTTGAATTTGTGTAAAACTAGGTTACCAGCACTTTCACTCCGATTTTTTAAACTTTGGCAATACAAAACAATTTCAAATAGCGCCGCACAGCGGTTGATTATGGAACTAAAAAAATCGACCTTCTGTGATTTCAACCGTGTCAGAGTTTACAATGGATATCGATTCTTGCAATGGATACTTTGTGCATTGTATAAAGTAACAAAGTATAATATATAGGTACAATGAATTAAAATTACTTTATATTAGGTACATTGACACTAAATACAAAGACGAGCTACAATATAAGTATAATAATACGGATGGAACTATATTTATGTTTCATATTATATTCATTGTAAAATTCATATGACTCCATTATCCGGGTTTGAACAAATTGTAGAATGCCATAAAGATCGACATGGACTTGAGAATGATTAAAACTATTCAATTGTGTGTTTATAAAATACTTCACCTGCCGCTTTCCTGCTTGGAATTTTATTTCTCGCTTCTTGTACGTACTGTTCAAAGTTGAATCGGTATGGTTTTTGTGTGCCCATAGTACCGACTGTAATTGGTTCTAACAGACTTGAAAGAGTGTCCATATTTTCGATAATCGTTTTAACAACTGAAAGTTGCAGGTAACAGAGACACGTTAAATAAAATATTTTTTATAGTGTGTTATTTTTTATCGGAACTTAATTCTAACCGTGATTTCCGTTTAATTTAAAATAAAACATGTGGAATCATTTAACAGTTTGCTATAGCTGGCCATATGACCAAATAACATGATTATAATTTTGCAATGGAACGAATATGAAGCATTAGATGTGTCTGACTCGGAAATACATAATATACACACATTTATATGCGGTACAGAAATTGCCAGCGACTAATACGTCTGCGAACAACTAGTGATTGTTAATTATAATTAATTGTTAATTATACCTAATTGTAGAAAAGCAAATATAAAATTGAAAGGTGGTCAACATTACTTAACATTTGAGTTGTTTATTTAGAAGCTATTATGGAAATGCGACACTTAACAATTCGACTTCATTTAGTAGAAGAAATGGCCTTGCTATATGCAAATTTTGCGTAAGATGTAAATTATAACTTTCAATAACTGAAGGTTATATAGATGTATATTGTATAGGTCCCTGTCAGTAGAACAGATAACTGATATTTTAGTAACTTAATCATTATTTATGATGTGTAAACCTATTTCGTAAACGAAATTTTACCTACGGATTAATTTTTCATTTGCTAAATTACTTTAATCTTTACATCACGATTTTGGTCTATATATTGCTTACGCAATAAAATAGACAGAAAGTAACAAGAACAATAAACACCAACGATACGATATCTATAAATGTTAATACTCTTATTGTTCTCAAAAAAACATTTACTTAATTTAAAATTAAAGAAAATGTATTTAAAAATTACAGAAATGTTGCGACACTGAATATATTCTTAATGTACGGTTCCATAATACTTACATAATATATTATTATGTATATGTCACGTACAAAATGCTAAACTTTTAAATTTCACGCACAAAATGCTAAACTTCAATTAATATGTGTAACTATTGTGAAATGAAAACATTTTTATTGTGTTTAATTTCTTAAAAATTCAACTTTAAATATAAGCAAAATTTGTCTTTGAAAATGCGTAAAATTGATTGTAAAATCTCACTGAAATATTAAAAACGTAATTTATAAGTTATAATATAAATTAATTTATCGCGGTTTTTTTAAATTCTTCAATTTTCTTTTTAACAGTCAATAAACGAATAACAAATTATTATAACAATTTAAATTAGTAACTACAGCACACTAGTTGCACGAGCTTTGAGTTCACCTCACCTCACGGTTCACCTATCAGTTTTTTATTATAAATTCAAAATAACATGATTATAATTTTTAAAATACAAGTGTACCAGTGCGACAAACAAGCCATTACACTGAAATTGAATCTATGTTGTAGCTCGAGCACACTGGTTTTTATGAAGCTAACTAAAGTATAATGTTAATTAGTTAGGCTTAAATATTCAAATCCAGTTGTGTCACTGAAGTAATGAGAAATAGTAGGTAGATGATAGGTAGACTTTTGGAACAGGTGTGCGACCTGCTTGAGCTACGTTTGCAGTGAAACATTTTAAATTTTTTGTTCAATGTTAGGCAATCCAGACCAGACACGTGTTTATTTCCATGTAAAGATTTCGTAACTCACGCAATTTTTACACGCTTCTATTTTGAAAAAGTAATTTATCATCTTTGTTTTATTTTTTTATTTCTAATGTAACTAGTCTTTATGGCGATAAAAAATTTAATTATAATTTTAAAGGACATTTTTTTTAATAATAATATTCACATTTGTGAGGAATGGTATAGTTGAGATTCAGGATTTCATACTTGATACCAGCGGCATATCTTAGATATTGGTAATAAAGAGATATTGTACAACACACATATCTTCACGATATATAGAGATATTATAAGTAATTAACATTGATATTTGTTTCATTACTACCTTCCTTCATGATTTCTACCATGTAGAATTGTAGATTCCTAGAATTTTATTTACTATGAGGTCTTCTCTTCTTATACGTACCATATTCGTAATCCTTATTTCGATATACCAGTTTAGAAACATCGGTATTGTTACGTATACGATCAATGCGTCTCGTAATGTTTTGCAAATTTTCTTTGAGCTTTGTTGGTATTGATTTGTCTAATTCGTTTATAGTGTATTCCAGCTGACCTGTATAAACCCAGAGGTCGTCGATTTTAACAATTATAGATCGTAATAAAAAATCACGATTTTGTCATAGAAAATTTTATTATATTTTGTCACATTAATTTATTATTAATAAAAGATACTCATTGCAAAGATTGGATTATATTCCATAGTCAATACACAATTTATAATAAATAATAATTTACAGTTTGTTATTTCTATGTACCTATCGCAGTTTTGTAGATACGAGTTAGTTGAGACAATAATAAATAATTTATCGCCACACCGACAGAACATGCCTAACTAAGGACAATCGTGATAAGTTTACCGAGCTAGTAACAAAATGTAGGTGACCATAAAACTAGTCCAACTCCACGAAAATCATTCTCATGACTTGACTTTAAACACTGCGGCCACATGATAATGGATTAGTAACTCAATTTACCCAATTACATAACAATTGTATTTATTGTGATTTGAAAGCTTTTAAATATTTTTTTAACTCTTTGGTAGCGATTATTTAATCAAATTACAGGTAATATCTTATTTTATGCTAATTTCGTGTGTGAAATTAACTTGAAATGCTGGCTCGAAATGGTGCCTATCTTACAAAAAAGGAATATAATGAAAAAGTTGTCTAACCTCTAGCCATTCCCAGTGCGATGTACCACTCAGGATCCTTCGATAGCTTTTTTTCGTAATAGTTTAATAATTTATCCATAGTTAAAGATATTCTGTAAACTTTAGGAACATTGTATATGAAGTCCTGTGTGTCGAAATACGGGTAAATGGCGAACGTTGCCCTCGTTAGAGCTAACAAGGCGACGTATTTCGCATACATTTTACACGAATATAACCATTTAAGGAGTGAAATGTAATGAAGATCGTAAAAAGTATATATGGGCCACTTGGTGGCCACTGATTGGGTAGGCCAGGCCATTGCTATTATTTATAGTACGGTAGTAGGTAACCTTAATAACCTATTAATATATAAAAATCAATGTTTGTTTGTTCGTATTTTATGGGTCCCCATACCGTACATCCGATTGGGGTAAAGTTTGGTATGGAGATAGCCGAAATCCTGAGGAAGGACATAGGCTATTTTAAAAATAAAAAACGCGGACTAAGTCGCAGGCTTCAGTTAGTAAAATAATATAAAACAGAATTACGTGTATTGTTAAATATATTAAAAATAAAACAAAAAAAGACACGTAAGTATAGATTGATAATGGAATAAGTAACCCCAAAAATTCGATTACACACACATATATAAAAATGAATGTATCTTTGTATGTTTGTCCTCTATACGTTCCTAAACCATTCATCTGATTGCGATGAAACTTTGGTGAGTTGTTCTGTGTATGCCTGCAAAAGTGTCTGAATTATTTAATTTAATAAATAAATGACTACGTGAACGAAGTCGCGGGCAAAAGCTAGTAAGTAAATAAAATTGAAGTATCTATCTTCGTGTCGGCGATATCAAAATAACTGCATTTTAGGAACGACATAGTTAAAATTTCCTTTTCATTCGAGCTTTCATTAATCTCTATAGAAAGGGGCCGAATCTATAGATGACACATGGATAGGCGTTCGTAGGCGAGGCATTTTGTAGACAGAAACTATTTTTTAGGTAGAGCTATTTGTACCTAGAATTCACAGAGGAGTTATTCCCGTGAGAACCTCGTTTGCAAATGCCTTTCGAACGTGGTCACATGAAATATAGCTAGGTAAATATATATTTATCAATGTTCTACAGTTCATTGTGCATCCTATTTATTTAATAAAATCATCTTTACTTAACAGATTAACTGAAGTGTTTAGTTTTAAAAACTTCATACATAGATAGATATGTCATTGTTATATTTTTATGCTTCTCTTCTACTACAATAATGTTGGTTAAATGTATTGAAAACGGAGGAGGTAAGTACAAAACTTATAAAATACTTATACTTATAAATGATATTTCGAAGTAATTCGTTTCGTAACTTACATACTTTGCGTTCATAAATAAAGGTCATTTGCCACATTTGAAGATTTTAGATTTCGTATCAGAAGTCTGCAGATGGGTTACTTTCTAGAGGGGCTGACAGTTTCTTGAAGGGGTCGGCTGTAACGTGCTGCCAGACAAAACCGAGACGGTGTTTGCGCTCACGCGTTTTCTGTGATGCGGATTTCAGTCAAATCAACAATTTTGTCTTTATTACCCTAGTGTTAAGTGTTAGTAATTGTGAGATACGTGAATGTCTGTATGTTCCGATAATGGCAGTGTCACATCAATGGTTCGTACAGTGGTCTCCACCGTCTATGATATTTACAGATATCTCGAGACAGTTTGATAATGTCAATCAATGGAATAACTGGGAATCTAGGAAGTCGAATTTGTATGAAGAAAACGTTCATAATGGTTTTAATAAAAAATATCAAGATTCAGATAAGGAACTCTATTCCGTAAATGCTTACGATTATGGAGAACGAAACCGGCTGAAAAATGGTAAGCTTGTAACGAATTTTGTAAAAACCTTATGTGAAAAACTTTGTAATTGAACAAATATTACAGATGGGTACTAACTACTTACTATATAGACACATTTAATATATTCGTTCAATTAAGTTAAATTGATTAAATTATTGTAAACTAAGGAAATTAAACAAAAATATTATATGTGATAATAAACAATTATTATAAATTTCTAAAAATCGTACGTAATATTTGTTTATTTCATTGCATATTTAATAAAAATCAATAGTGAAAGTAAAACTATCATCGCATAAACGTTTTATCGATATTACGTTTAAAAATATTTGACATCATAATATTGTTACTAGGTATGTGTAGTGTATGTTACCAGCCTATCACACATGCCGCTTGTGTAATTTGTATGTAGTTCGAGTAAATGCTATAGTGAAAGTACAACTGATAAAGATTTATCGTTCTACGCAAACCCATAGTAACAAATATTTTACGCTTGAGTACCGACTCTGTTATATATTATAAGTATATTATGCATATCGATACTCTTTACTTCATGAAAAGTTCGTAAAATAGATCAAAGTCATAAATTTTAGAAAGTAATAATAATACAATAATCCAAACAATTACATAAATTGCATGATCCCGAATTAAGCACTAGGTTTGTATAATACTATGGATACCACACAAAGACCTGGGACTGAACTGAGAGAGCTCCCGGTAACACCCAGACTTTAAGCCATTTTAGGAAAGTTCATTTCCTAAATTGACCTGATGCTCTGGCACCTCGCCGACTGGCCAGTCTTTAAAATGCCTTATGATGAATTTAAACGGAATGAGAATGATTCATTTAAATTTCGTTATTTTTTAATCGCAAAAAAAGACAAATTGAATCATTTAGTATGAAGAGTCTCCCAGAAACCATCCACCAAACAGAATTTTATAACTCTACTCTTTCTACTCATGCTTAAACTTCAGAACGTATTATATATGCGCTCATACATACAGGGTTACAAAGGTTGCTTCTTGTACCATCAACATAAAATATATGTTTGTTATAAACCGTGGAAGTATAATACTAATAAACATTACGGTGTAAACTTTATTATAATATCGGCGTTGATAGATTACAATAAAATATCTCGCGATTAAAATCGAAACCCGCACACATTTTCGTTTAATTTTAGGAGATTTATCTAAACGTATCCTGTGGGATATCTTTTAGATAAGATAGATTTAGATAAAATAGATTTAGATAAGATCTTTTATAGATTTATGTAACAGATATCCTGTGGGATATCTTTTAGATAAATCTAGAAAATTTAGATAATTATAATTTTAGAAAATTTAGATAACAGAGAAAGCGAAAAAAATTTTCGATAACACTTCTCAACGTTAACATTTCCTACGAAAAATCTTATTTGCTATGCAGCACAGGAGGCCTAAGTCGTAAAGACGGACGAAGAGACCGAATTATACTAGCGTGACTTCAAGTGCATACGAATTGTAGTAAGATAACACTTTAATTTTCATTTTTTTAATCACAGATATTTAGTTGTCTTTACTAAATAGATATACGTACCTCTATTTGCAAAACAAAAGTTAATAATACTATGCAAAACTGCAAATATGTAGAAAAGGGTAAATGTAAACTTATAATCTTAGAATACAATGAACAAACTCGAACTATTAAGTTCATTAGAAAGAATACGTAGAAAACAAGTACAACATCAATTCGATCTGCGTTACGTGAATCAAAACAGTGCGCATGCTCCGTGGACAGCCGTACTCTTCCCACAAACATAAGCCATTGCTCATGGCGAATACTATTTCTCTCTTTATGGAAATTCATCTATAAAAAGTATCGACCACTCGAATTTTAATTATTTATCTTGTCCAAACGCGTCACAAACTGGTACATAACAATTGAGAATATTTGGTTCAACTATTGCACGGTTTACTATTTTTACTAACATTTTATTAGTAAATTTCGAAAATCCATATTATTTTAGTTAAACAATATAATAACAGTATTGGTTATAACAGTTAGTCTGAGACAAGGGTAAGTTTAAAAAATATTTTACTCTGCATAACTGAATGATAATACTTAATTATAGACATACATAATCACAGACATTTTTCATTTTTCGAAAACTGAAAGTTTACACGAGAACCAATAAATGATTATAACATTATACATAATTTTACTATAAAATATATTGTACCTATAATATAACGGGTAAACATCTGTAATTCGTATTTAAAAAAAATAAGAATGTCGTTTTTAAAATACGTACTTTGAATTAAACTTGAGTTTAATTCAAAATATTAATTCGCAGTTTTTTTCTGACTGTAGTGTTAAAATTACTAGTAGTAGTTTAAATATAAATCTATTAATTAGTAGTTACTAGTTAATAGTTTTTAAATGCTTCTCAGACATATTATCAAGATATGTAGGAAACGTAGATATTAATTATGTTACACACATAATAGGTATGTATGCACAATAAAATAATATTTCGGCACACAATTATTCAGTTTAATTTTGTATTTTGAATGTAATTATACAAGGTGTTACACGAGTTCGGGTAATGCTTAAACCTATATTCACCCACTTATTCTGACATGTCCTTATTTTATAACGTATAACATCGTACATAATAATAATTACATAATTTATTATACGAGTAGACGAGTAGCGACTTTTAGTTTCTCACTACATCATACATTTACAAGTTTATTAATTGTGAAAATGTAACTGAATTTTTGACGTTTCCGCAAAGATGTATTGACGAAAACACTATTCCAATACATTCAATACTTTCGAATTTTGATAATAAATAATAATAATCATTGAACGTAACAAAACCACGACGTTGTTCTTTTTTGCTTATTCACACGAAAAATTTTATTCATATTTGTTCACATACCTAGTATTGTAATAACGAATAATATTGTAATAACGAAAATAGTTATTTATGATACTAGTGCGCTAAGTTGGTTTTTACAAACGAGTAGACGAATGTAAGCCCGAGACGAAGTCAAGGGTTACCATCGTCACGAGTTTGTACGTACCAATTTCCACACGTGTGGCATACAACGTTTTTCAAGACGTTTGCGAGAAAACAGTACAATAGGTAATGAAACAAACTTTTTCATTAGACTATTTTTAATAGCAAATAAGAAGTTATAAAGATAGGTCACTACTCTTGAAAATTAGTAGTAAAATTTGAACAATTATTGAAATTCAGTGAAATTTGCTGCTTTGGAAGCTTAACTGAGTGACTGGCATCATTAATTTCACACGTATTATGTTGAATGGGAGAATGTAGCGACTATTTTCTGCAATATGTGCCTCATTCAAGATATCAGGTGGAGTAGTAGATTCCATATTAATATCGGATTCCTCACTTGAACATATTATAATTTTGTTTATAAATATTAGACGAAAAGCCGCAACAATTTTTAACGTTTCTAATATGAAAATGGCGCGCATTTGCGCATTTCCACGTGCGCGTGGTGAAAATTAGAACTACATCTTTCGTCTCATTTTCTCTTTAGTATTGTGAGACTAACATACATACATACATATCTTCACGCCGTATCCCTAACGGGGTAGTCAGAGAGGACGGAGCGCCAAGCGTCCTTACATCGGTCCTTACATCTTTTGTGAGACAAACGTATTGAGCAAAAGCGCTTCCAAGGAGGTTCGATCATTCAACTCATTTATACTCGTTATGTGAAACTCCTTGGTGGAATTCCTAAATATTTTTTATGGAAATTAAAAAAAACTGTAAAGGATACGCACAGCGCTATACAATGGAGTATGTGGTAAAACAGCTACTTAGGTGAGAGTAGGTACTTGTTTTACCGTACATTCCGTCGTATGGTCCGTAATTTTTAACTTTCGAACAATGTATACAGGCTTCGTAAATGCATTTTTTGAGCAAATGTGTTGAAATAATAATTTATGATTTTCGTTTAGTTCAATATTTAATATTAATATTTGATTTCCTTTTGAAACAATCTTTTTTCAAAAGAAATTGTATATATTCGTTAATTGGCTCATTAGTAGGTATTTTATTGTTTGGTATTCGGCCGAATACAAAACGAAAAGTCAAATATGCCGAATATATATAATACTCAATAGTAGCCAAATGTTTGTTGCAACTCTACACTGATTAGTGATTACTTTTTACTAAATACTTCGTGTTAGGTTTTTTAGTAATAGTGGTAACAATATATAAGGATACATAATTTTTTTTTGTTCTAATGTTTCCAGATCGTAGCCGGGCCAATGGTATGACCTTATGGTTAACAATGCTAGGGTTGGTAAATGCACAATCTGTGCCGGCTGACACCGAAACACCACCATTTAATACGCTCTACAAATGGAAAAATATTGACTTCGAATTTATTTCCCCAAGACATCGTCATCAGGCACTCAATACCGGGTGAGAGACGGCTCTAATGAATCAATTATTATATTTTTATTGCTTCTCATTGTCATATTTATCAAAGGGTCTATACACACTTTTTCTATTCCACACACCTATCAGACTCATTAAACGCAATTAAGACATGTTACAAGTGCGGCGCAGTGTCAGTTTGTGTGTGTATCTTTGCAGATGCGTTGAATTTGCGCGTTTTGAACTTATTGTAAACGCGTCATTTAGTGAATTAGACACTCGTCGACACTCGACAGCATAATACAAAATTGAGATAAAATCCTCCTACAGCTGTTTCGTGTTTTATGCGCGTTTCAACACTGCTATATATAGTTAAAACCTATGTACAACGAAATATTTTATGTGCTGCAAACGCGCGTTTCACTATTACGTGTGGTCAGCATGTTAAAAAGTCGTTGTATCCATATATACGTCCGTATTTTATTATATAGTATGTAATTCCGCTAATATGAATATTTTAGTAATTTAAATAGTTAAATAACTTGTAATATCTAGTCATTGTGTTTTAAAACTCAGTTCATTATTTCTTAATTAACTTTCTATTTTTGTTTTAAATAACCGTTCTCCATTTACATCTGGTGCCTATTTTTTGCCATATTATGTTTCACTTTATTACCATCATCAGTATTTAGCTTTTGGTCTATAAAAACTTTAAATTTACTTTCTTTTTTTCTTACTTCGTATTGTATTCTGTTATACCTACATAACGAAATGCAAATTTTTGATATAATATACAAATAAATATATTTGTATAATAGTACAAAAACTAATCAAAAAAAAACTTTTATATAAGCAAAAGCTTTGGAAATATCCACCCGTAATAAAAGTTTTTTGATGTGTGTACATATTTTTCAATAACGCTTGAACTATTATTATATAATAATAGTTCAAGCGTTTCGAAGCTCATACGTGAAAATAACGATATCTACTAAGTACATATAGGTATATAAACTGCAATTATTTTAATTAATTTATTCTTCATTGAAATTAATGGTTGTCATGCTTGAGTTATTATTTATTTCTTCAGTGTGTTTATTATAATTGAAGAAAAAACAATTACGACAATGTTAACGTTTCAGAAAATATGTACCAGAAAATGTACTACCTTTGGGACTCGAAGTATGGGGTTCTCGCGTTTGGGTGACATTTCCAAGCTGGAGAAAAGGCGTGCCAGCTACACTTGCTACAATACCTCGAACCGGAGGATTTGCTTCCCCATCGTTGAAACCATATCCTGACTGGAGTTATCACAGAGCATTCAGTATGATCGAGTCTAATGAGAGAATTGACTACTACCTAATATAGATATATAATTATAATAATATTTTTCTTTTTATTATAAACATTGTAAGAAGATAGACTATAGTGTCCTTAAAAAAAAGTAACCAAAATAAGTTGGCCCGTTCGTAAATGTACATACAATTCACAAGAACGTTTTAGCCGATCGGCCGCCAACCGCCATTTCGTTGGAAAACTACGCATCGAGCAATGATTTAAATACTTGCGGCTTATTTAGTACAAATGTGTCGTGTTTACAGACAGACCGGCTTATTTTCATTGCTTCACTTTTGAAGTGGGCGACGTGGAGTCTTTGATTTTGTTACATGTATAAATTTTATGTATTATACGTTTAATATATTCTGCAACTATATTTTTAAAGATAACGCTTAAAACAATCAAAAGAAAAAACTACATAATTAATCATTCAAACCAAAATTGACCACATTTATGCGACGGATTCACAATTCAGAATAATATAAGAAATGTTGCTATTACCTACTTGTAGGTACCTACATAAGTTTTACTATTGGTTTGAATATTAGTTTCATATTGATCGTTATCATTAGATATTATTATTTTCTTGTTCAAAAATAATGAATAACTGTAGCATTATTAATCTTAACTTTCTACAATTGCAGATGATGGCAAAAATTGCTCTGGACTTACATCAGTGTTTCGAGTGAATGCGGATGCTTGCGGACGACTTTGGGTGTTAGATTCCGGGCAGATAGACTCTCAAGATAACCCGATCCAATTATGTCCACCGAGCATTGTTGTTTTTGACATGTACACGGATAAATTATTAGCACGATATCCTATTCCCAAAAAATATGTGCTACAGGATTCTTTATTTTCAAACATAATAATCGATACTCGAAAAAGAGACTGTTCTGATCTTCACGTTTACATAGCAGACACTTGGCGGTTTGGACTTCTCGTATTCAGACAAAGCGATGCTAATTTTTGGAGATTTTCTCACCCTTTATTTTATCCGGATCCATTAGCCTCTAACTTTACACTTCACGGACTTAACTTTCAATGGGCAGATGGAATTTTCGGATTAGCATTGACC
The DNA here is from genome assembly GCA_907165235.1 of Zeuzera pyrina. NCBI lineage: Eukaryota > Metazoa > Arthropoda > Insecta > Lepidoptera > Cossidae > Zeuzera > Zeuzera pyrina. The sequence continues at coordinate 13,872,639 of OU015626.1, forward strand.
CCTATTAACGAATACGACGAAAGAATACTATTTTTTCATTCTATGTCTAGCTATCGGGAGTTTTATGTGCCGACATCGATTTTAAGAGACTCTTCTCGAGTTAATGACAGCGCGGAAGAGTTCAATCTCATTGGTGAAAGTAGAGGATTATTCGGGCAATCTTCTGCTTCAGCTATAGACAGGAGAGGCGTTATGTTTTACGGATTGGTGATCCGGGATAGCATCGGATGTTGGGATACAAGGAAACCATATTTAAAGCAAACAAACGGAGTAGTGGCTTTTAATTCAGAAACTTTAATATTTCCTAATGATATAAAAGTTGATCAAGAAGAACGACAGAGTGTTTGGGTGATATCAAACAAATTGCCATTCTTTCAAGAGGGACCGTTAGACCCAGACGACTACAACTACCGTATCTTGTATGCAGACACTACTGAAGCGGTGCGAGGTTCTATCTGTGATCCATTAGTACAGTTACCACCTACTACATTAATCCAACGTGGATGATTGCCATAATTCAAGCATTTAATATACCATGCTTGGACCTAGATATTCATATTTTGATATTGTACTATATACGCTTTGATATATTTATACAAAAATAAAAAGTAAGCATGCAATGTTAGTCTCTAACAATATTGTTTATATTAGACATTAATGGTACCTGCAATTGTTGTTTTCTATTCTTATTGTAATAATAATATACTTTTTGTACATATTACAATTAAATTTGCCATATAAAACTATTATTAAATACAAATATTTCAAAAAATATATGAAATAAAGTTTAGTTTGAATAACATAGCTGATAGTTATTCTATAAAAAAGCCTAAAGTTATAAGATAAATATAAGATAAATTAATATTATACCGTTTCTAAGATATCATTCAAATAAAAGGCTGTAAACGGTAAAAAAGGTCCGTCCTCTGTGACTACCCCGTTAGGGATACAGCGTGAGGATATTTTTATATATACATATATTATAATTAACAATCTTTAAAATGAACGGATTTCTCTATAAATTTGCTACTGTTCATATTAATGACATGTACTTTAAAATTAATGGTCTACGCAATAACTTTACTATTATTATCCACTAAATTTCAAAGTTAACAGTTTCGCTATAAAATGCATTTTTGAAGACAAATTCAGACAAAAGTTTAGATTGTTTCAAGTTGGCTGAATTTTGCAAAAATCTTTTGCAAATTATGCGACATGACGGTATATTTATAAGAAACTACTGTTCGACCTTACAAAAACAAATAAAAAATACTCAATAATCTTTTCATAGTTACAAGTATATCTATTTTATCAATATTCCACTAAAGTGATCATTATAATTTTTTTTTCCTATTTTTTTTTAAAAAGAATCACGTATGTGATTAGTCGTAAATTTGTGCAGGAACGAAAACATTTTTCCACATAGTTTAAAGTAAAATTTTATTGTATTTGTATTATTATTTTCAAATTTCGAGAAATTAAACGCCTGAACAAGTTTTAAGCAATGATTTCAATGTGTATTTTACTCCTTTTAAAAGTAACAGGCGTTACAACTACACTGAACATTAAATATATTTTTTTTTAAATAATATTGAATAGTTGCCTTCTTAAAAATCAGTCTTATGAACTAAAAATTACTTAATAAATTATTTGTAGTACATACGTATACATATCCTTATCTTTTTTTTTTTAACTTTGTGTTTTTATTTTTAACTTTGTGTGAGCGTACCACGTTATTTGTGTGATCAATCTTGTGACAGATTTTCAACTCTTTCTACCCGCCACGCGTTTTTTGTGCGACAGGTGACTAATTGTACTAACAAATTGGTATCATGTATGACGATTGTGTATCTATTGCACCATAACCGTAAAACGCACTTTTCGTGGTAGATTCAACAGCACTATGGGTACGTGCACGACAGTAGCGCCACCTAGCATGCGCAAAAAACAATATAAGTTTCCAACCTCAAACTGTGATGAAAGGAAATAAATTAGTTTTAGCACAACATGTAAGAAATGTTGAAAAGCTACGAAATAATGATAGTTATTTAATACGAGCCTATATCATTCGTCAAACATCGGTGGCATTAAAACCCTATAAAACAAGTTTGTACGTATTAATATTAAACGTAATGTAGCACACTTAATTTAGTATATTATGGTAGGTAAAGTACTTTCATTAACATTATAATTAATTTATTACAGATGAATGATACTCGTGTTGTTATTGAAGTAAATATAAACAAATTTACTAGTTATCCCAAATTGTTGCGATTTCTGCCACGGCATGCGCTGCGATCGCTTTACTATACCCTCACCATGCACTTCGCGCGTAGTGAATACAAATTATATATTATACAAATTCTCTTTTTGACGCCAGATATCGCCCGATATTTAGCTGTCGCGTGCTGACTACGAGTTGGTAATAAGCGTGCCGATTCTCTGGAAACTGCAAGCGCATTCGATCTCCATAACAGTTATAACATGATGATAATTTCAAAACCTGATGCCGTAGGGATATTATCTGCCGTAAGACGTTTACTTCTAAACCTTCGAGTATGTCATGTCATAGCACTTTCTTCGTCGAGATCATTTTGATACGATGAAGTGTTGAGGCATGCTTGTCCTTGCCATGACCATGGCCATGACCTTGGCCACAAGTTAAAGAACAACCCCGATTTTCTGCATCCACGGTGCGAACCACAACCAATATTGCTGTTGCAACATATTATAATATTAAGTAGTTCATCTGCTACTGGTGGCAATTAGGTAAGTTGTTGTCAATTCCAGGACTTTTGCGCAGGAACTTTTGCAGAACCCAAACCCATTCCTGGGGTTCTAAGTCATGCGCTAACCTAGTTTGAATTTGACAGTAGACACGATTGATACATTATATATAATATTTAAAGTTTTTCCCTTTATTATTTATAAGAAATAAGTAAGATTTCTTAAGCGAATATTTATTTTTTTAAATAGTAGTAACAAATACCTATAATGTTTTAAATATTTAACAATTAAATTTTTTTCCATAAGTATATTTTTTTAATGAAACTATGAACCTAACTATTTATTGGGATTCGCGGTTGACCTTGCATAATGACATGACGATTACGTGGCTGAGAGGTCTGCATATTTCAAAAATGGTTAATTGTATAAAAAATTGCTCGAGACCTAATTTGTAGAGAATTTGCGAATATCATTTAAGGCATAGGAAACGAGATATTTACAAACTACCGTTTTTCGTGACCTTATTATTCGAGATTAAAACAGAGATTTATACAAATTTATAGCTAACATTATCTTTCATTTTGGGGTTTAGCCACTTTTTTAGCTTATATGACTGTATTGAGTATAATGACATTCTGTTGTTGCACATGGATTTGGCACTGACATCAATGGCCACTTTTATAATTTTCCGTTGAACGATTTTATCGCCTGGACTTTACATGGATTTTACCGTCCACGATACAATAGCGAAGCAAGATGTATGCAGTTGTATAAAGACGCCATCAACGCAAAAAGCGACTTCTCGCGTGACACAATAGAGAAGCATTTTGCTTGCCTATTGTATCGTGGACGATAAAATCGTAGCGATAAAATTGTTCAACTGTAAATTATAAAAGCGGCCAATAATAATTGTCAAATATAATATGACAGCTTTCGACAATGTAGATAAAGCCGAACTCTTCGCCGACACCATGGAGGCCCAATGTTCCCCTAGCTCTCAACCTGTAGATCAGAACCATTTAGACATGGTCAATCGCGAAGTAGGCTCCCTACCACCCGCGATCACCCTCTGCCAACTCAGACCCGCTACGGTTGACGAAGTTCAGGACATTGTCAAGGCTCTCAAACCTAGAAAAGCCCCCGGTAGAGACAGCATCTGCAACCGAATTGTCAAACTTTTTTCGATGTGCCTTCTCGCGTTCTTAGTAGCTATTATCAATGCCGCCATGGCAAAGCGCGTCTTTCCAGCCGCCTGGAAAGAAGCGATCGTCATCGGAATCCCGAAACCGGGTAAGCCCCGCAAAAGCCCCAATAGCTATCTTCCCATCAGTCTCCATAGTGTGTTAGGGAGAATTTACGAACGGGTCCTTCTGGCTCGTCTCAAAGCCTACTTAGACATTTTCGGTCGCCTCATAGACGAACAACTTGGCTTTTGAGCTAAACACTCGTGTATACAACAAGTGCACCGCCTCACAGAACACATCCTGGAGGACCTTAACCACCCGTCTCACTACATAGGCACGTGGGCCCGCTTCTTCGATGTAGCGAAGGCGTGCGACAAAGTCAGGCACGCCGGGCTGGTGTACAAGCTGCGTCGGCTCGGCGTGCCGGATGATCTCGTACGTATAGTACGGGACTTTTTGTCGGACCGCTCCTTCAGCTATAGAGTCGAAGGGGTGCTCTCATCTCCCCGCCCCATCAAGGTGAGCATCTCACAGGGCTTCGTTTTATCGTCCACTCTTTACTCGCTCTACACGAACGACGTCTCTAAAACCCCCGCTGTAGAGCTCGCCCTATTCGCGGACGATACCGCACTTGTCGCATCAGACCGTAGTCGCCTTAGAGTCTCTCAACGCCTCCAAGTCACGGTCACGAGCCTAGGCGAGTAGTTCTGACTTTAGACAATCGAGGTCAACCCCGAGAAAAGTGCCGCCATGTATTTCTCGAGGAACACGACGACCAGCCGCGCTCGCCGCACTAACAGTCTCCGCACGATTACACTCTTCGGGAAAGTCAAATACCTAGGCGTCACCCTTGACAGTGCCATGGTCTTTCTCCACCACATCAAAACGGTCCGGAACCGCGCCGCGTTTTCCCTCGGCCGTCTCAATATGCTCATTTGCGCGGAAAGCAAAATGTCCCTCAGACATAAAGTTACTTTATACAGACGTGCGTCAGGCCTATCATAACGTACACCAGCGTAATATTCGCTCACGCTGCACCCACTCATATTAACTCCCTCCAAGTAAATAAGAACAGATTCATGCGCAGGGCCACCGGTGTCCCTCCTTACGTGCGCAAGGTAGATCTGCACTACGATTAAGAACTGCCCTCTATAAGTCGATATCTAAAAGAGGCGTCCCAAACTCCCAACGCTTCTTTCACCGTTCCTCCCTACACCCAAACCCCCTAGTGGTCAGAGCGTCATCGTACACCCTTGAGCCCCGCGTCCGCAAACACTATCGAAGGTCGAGACATGTGTTAGGCGACAGCGACGACGACATTACACGGTCGAACTCGAACATGCCCATTTACACATTACGACCGCACCGACCCCACCGGCGGAGGCGAGGACGTCCCCCGCGACACCCATAGGGTCTCACGTTTAGAAGCTCGATAACGTAACACTACACGCACATACACTAAGCCACATTGTTAACTGCCACGCGGAATACTAGGCATATGTACCATTTGGCCTTCAGCTGACTCGCCGGCCGGGTCCGCTAGAGGCCCGGCCCGCACCCGAATAGGAAGCCCGTTAAGATGCACGAAGGTGTGAAAAGCTTGGCGACGCCTTGCGCCCGTGGTCTGCCCTCCATACGAGGTATCCCTTGGCTGGAGGAACCCTCAGGCTGTCGACCATCTGCCAGGGCGCCTTTAGCATTCGTCCCAACGCGACTGGTGACGCTGTAAAAGCCTCTAGGGCTAACAGCAAAGTGGTTTTTTTTTAAGCGGTTCAAGTCCGACACTACTCAGTCGGCGTAGAGTCCGGCTGAGTGTCTGTGGGGATTTTTTCGCCTCTCAGAAACCAAAAAAAATCAAATATAATAAATTATACAGATATTCTGTATCGTATGTATAATTTTTTTTTGTACTTGAGGTTTTAAGGATAGTTATTTTACGCCGTTTAAACGGTTTTTCACGGCTTAAAAGATAGTTATTTTGTAATTTTCAGTATTTCTCTTCGAAGTCGGTTTCTTTTTCTTCAAAAAATTGTTATTTCTCTTTTTTGAGTGACCTTCACCTAAATAAATATTTAGGATGGGTCTACAACTAACTTCTCTAATTATGGAACGGCTATTATTTACAAAAAATAGTCAATATTGTATAAAAGCTTATAATCGGTTAAGGTTATTTGATGTATCTTCGAAATCCAAGCTCCAATACCAGTGAAATTTAAAGGGGACCACCTCGGAAATATAACTTTCGAACATAAAAGAATTTTCCAAACGACCCACAACGTATCGGTGAACATACATAAAAAAAAACAAAAAAATACATACAGACGAACATAGAACCTCCTCCTTTTTTTGAACTCGGTTAAAGAGAACATCAAATAGTAATTGTTTCGGCCGTGATAGCGAAACTCAAATTTCTTGACTGACGACAAGTATTTCAGTGAGTTTGACGCGAGAAGCGTCTGATCAAATGTAACGGGTTGTAATATTATCCATTTAAACTAGTTTGCGTATAACTTATGCAATAACACATACCTACATTATTAAGTATTATACATTTACTACCACTAAGGTGTTAAACAACGAGTTGTGCAGTCGTGTTTTATCTATGTATAACTTGTTATTATATTTAGAAATGTGTTGAAAATACGCATCACGTGTGAAGTGTTGGACATAGTATAAGCACTTTAGACAAGGTAAATAGGACAGTATTTACAAAATGCATATGCAATAAATAATGTTTGAATAAATGGTCACATAAAAATGCTAATTTGTAAATTACTGAGGTATAAGGTTTGTTACTTATTGCACTTGTAGAAAAGCTGTGTTGTGTCCTTCTGTTTCGCCACTTCTATAACTAGGTACAAAAGCTAGAAGTACAATATGTTGTAAATTCAAACGAAAGGTCGTTATCCTGTAACTATAACTATATACAATACACATATTATATTTCGAAAGCGCTAATACTCACAAGCCCTTATGAGTATAACAAGAATAGTAATCACAACAATAATGGTATTTTTAACCTGCGAAACTGACAGTAGATAGTCATTACATTTGTAAATAGTGATATAAATGCATTTATGCAATTGTAATGCAGTTGTACTTATTTGAGAGATGTAATAGGTGCTATTTATTCTAATTAATTATCAAGTTTCGGTAAGTTGTTCTCGTGTATATCGAAATATATTAAATTTTATTTGCGCTATTCACTACAATTCGAAATGTTGTATGCATCTCCCCCGACAGATACAAACGTTAATGCAATAGATGTATCAGTAACTTTCTAACTCATAATTGTAATTACGTATTATGGATCTCAAATACAGCAAAAATCTTATTACGAATTATTTACTAGGTAGCTACCTAACTTTGAACACAGCCTCGTAGTATTTTATAAAAGTATTTAAATTTTAATTCTACTTTTTTACAGATGACAACATTATTGTACCTATTCATAATCAATACATTTATGAACTTCGCGTGCATGTCAGTTGCATTTAAGAAACCAATAGGCACGCTATACAGGTGGAAACAGATTGATTTTGAGTATCCTACTTCTGGAAGTAGACAAGAAGCAATTGATAATGGGTAAACAAATCAATATTTATAAATGTTTATAATGTCACTATAATAATAATCTTAGTGAAATTACAGGTGAAAAAAAATAGTTCAAGAGCCATTGAACTCTGAGTGTTAATAATAGAACTTAGTATTTTGTTAGGATAATAGGACTTGAAAAAAAGAATGTAAATGAGTTTATGTAGGTAGAATTTATTGAAAAAAGGCTAATGAGACCCTTGAAATTGTGAATACTTTTTAAAATAATTCTCTAGTTGAGGCTTGTAATTACTACGTACATGCTACTTCGCAAAACGTCATCCAGGAGATAGTAGTATTATTTAAATACCTCATTTTTGAGTAAAATTCACGCGAAGGCGCGTTACATCATTTACGCTAGTAATTAAGTATATTAATCTGTGGCATCGTCACAGTGGTTGTAAGCATCTCGCGCACTCTTACCGGTCAATCTTGTAGAATTTTATGTTACATATTTTTGCGAGGAACTTTTGAAAATTGAATGCCCATGTTGCGATGAGTTTTTTCTTAAAGATAAAGCCGCCTGCGACCAGCGGGTTGCGGATCTATATCAATTAAATCGTGGGAAAAATCAAGTATCTACTTAGTAGATAATACAGTCGTACCATTTAAGTATTTCGCTATTTTTTGTTTGTGTACATTAAATATTAAATTCAGTTTAATAATACAGTACGGTGAAAGCGAATACCTATCTAATTATAATACATATTATGACCAGTTTTACTGGGATAGTGCTGCTGAACACAAATAATTAAATAATATAAAATGTTGATAAGAAGAGATAAAAAATTTGGATGCTAAAATTTATTACCATTTCTCTAGTTTTCAGCTGATGTCATACTGTTAAAGTTCTAGTATATTCTGTATGAAAATTGGTATAATGACAAAAGTATCAATACCTATATGAATTTATAAATTACTAGGTAATGTCCGTGACTTCGTCCGCGTTTTTTCTTTTTAGAATAGCCCGCGTCCTTCCTCAGGTTTCACGCTTTCTCCATACCAAATTTCATCGGTGAATGGTATGGTAGCTCATAAAATACGAACAAACAGACATTGATTTTTATACCATTATTTATTAGTGAAGGAGTTAATCCGATGTATACATTTTTGGGATCAAAAATCGAAAAAATATAGTACGAGAGATGTTAAGATTATATTAGATATATGTATATAACTTTACAGATTGTTTATCCAATCTAATGTGATAACACTGGGCGTAGAAAGATGGAGAGATCGAGTTTTTGTGAGTACGCCACGATGGAAGAAAGGGATACCGGTCACGTTGTCGTCGTTACCGATTAGCACGTCGTCAGAGTCACCAAATTTAGAACCCTATCCTAATTGGAACTGGCACACTGCTGGTAATCATTTTACGATTGTTTTAAATATTTAGTAAACATTAATCTAAATAGATTAGTATATTACGTATATAATTATTAATTTATTGCAATATTTTTTTACAGGAAACTGCACCGGTTTTACGTCGGTATTTCGTATGGCTGTAGACCACTGTGGTGTAATGTGGGTACTTGATTCCGGTCAAGTTGAAGCTTTCGAAACACCACGTCAAGTTTGTCCTCCAACTTTATTCGCAATACATTTAGATACTGATACCGTTATCGCACGATATCCTATACCAGATGAATATGTTCTACAAAATTCTCTTATTACGAACATTGTAGTAGACTCGAGAGAAGCACTTTGTAGAGATTTACATGTTTACATCGCTGACGCGTGGCGTTTTGGACTTATTGTTTTCCGCGCGGATGACGCGGCATTTTGGAGATTTACTCATTACAGTTTCTATCCCGAACCTTTGTTGTCAAATTATACATTGCATGGATTAAATTACCAGTGGTCGGATGGCCTGTTTGGCATGTCTCTAGGCAAATTTCACCGCGGTGATCGTCCTTTATACTATCATTCTATGTCAAGCTCATTAGAATTTACAGTAAACACATCGGTAATACGAGACCCTTCACGTATCAAAAATTCAGTGGGCGAATTTACGCTTTTAGGCGAAAGTCGTGGCCCTGACGGACAGGTCTCAGCGACGGCCGTCGACCGCAACGGTGTCATGTTTTTTAATCTAATTTCAAAAGACAGTATCGGATGCTGGAACACTCGTAAACAGTATAGAAACAGAAATTTAGTGATTGTAGCTCAGAATAACAAAACTCTAATTTTTCCCAATGATCTGCGAATAGATCATGAATTACCTCAATATGTCTGGATTATAACAAATAAACTGCCGATGTATCAGTTCAATTTAATAAATCCAAATGAATATAATTACAGAATACTGTATTTGGATCCCATAAAAGCTATAAAAAATACAGTTTGTGAGTCGTCAGTTAATTAAATAATAAAAATAATCGTATAAAAGCTATACAAAATGCACTTTGTTTTATTGAGCATTAGTAATTTTTTTACATTATTAACTCTTTTATAACTGGGCAATTGTTAATTTCACTGCATTATATTTTATTAAAACTACATTATTCTCGGGAATCATTTCTTTTGTGTTAGTGTTTATTACTTTTAATAGTTTCACTTTCAGATTCGGTTGTGTTGTATCTCGAAGATCCGCTTTCCAATGTAACACTAGTTTCGTCGTCTTTCACAATCGTATCTTTAAATGTTGGATAATCATTACACTCTTCATCTTTCAGCATACTATTATTATTTTCACTTTCCGATTCTGATTTGACATTACTGTTACTCTCTTCCTTTGTATCTACTTTTACATTACTGGTATTGATGTGTTGTTTTACTTTTTCTGTACTATTTTTATCATTAATTTTTTTCTGTGACCGTCTTTTTTGAGAATTGGATGGTTGCTTGTACGTTTTATGACTTACTATTTCTTCCCTTTCCCATGTAATCGTTTCATTCGGGGAGACTAAAACGGTACGCTTACGGGATCGAACAGTGTTGCCTGTACTATCATTTACTTCTGTACTTACAACTTTAGAGTCAGAATGTAATTGCACTGGTATTTCCGATGCTTTTTTCATAAATATTTGTGGATAGTCTCGCAAGTAAGAAGCAGTTCTTCCTTTGCTACTTCCAACTAAGGGAGGTGTATCGGTATCTTCATTAGAGAGGTGTGTTTCAATAGTAGCTTTTGATAAAATAATTGGAGAATGAAAATTTAAAAGCTTTATAGCACTGTTGTCTTCCTTTTGCAAATACACACCTATTCTCAACAACATTAAAACAAACTGCTCCAAAATTCTGTCAGTATCACGAGGCACGACAAATTCACTACCAAACCAATCTTCATGTGTACCGGGGTCTGTTAAACGCGAACAGGCTGATGAAGGTCTTATGATATCTACATCTGATATCTCTTCACTATTCGATGTCTCCGTAGAATGAACCATACGCGATATCAGTTCAAGTTTTTGTTTAGGCGGTGAATGCTCTATCGAGGGACTTGAATTTCTTTCTCCATAACTAAAAGTACAAAGTGAATACACATATTACACATACACAAACATGTTTCAAGTGATGCACACTTTGTTATAAACTTGATCAAATAAACATTTCCATTTTGCTTCGACTAAAACGAATAGTGTATATATCGAAAATAATAGTTTATAATTTAAAATTGATCTAATGACATTCGAATGCGTTCGAATTCATTTAGACTAATATTTAGAGTAAGATTATATGTATTTTTCAAGTACCTACACGACTGCCACAAGCACAAAATCTATCCCTTTGGTACGATAAGGTGCATTTTATACATATATCAGATGTCGGATGTCACCAACAGAGTTGAAGCGTTTCATACAGATACACCGATACAGAAATTCCAAAGTTGAACACCACTCACACTGAATTACCATGTTATATGTTTTTTTAAAACAAGCAAGAAACGTAATTTTATCAAATTTTTACTTTTTTGAAAAATTTTATACTGCATAATATATTCTTCTCTGTTCTTCGAAAGAACTGTTGAGTTACACTTACTCATCGAACTTAGTGAACAAGAACATTCAAATGTGAACAGAAATTATACACCAATACACGTAACGTATGTGTGCGTTGCTTGCTTCAATTCTTGTAGAGAGAGTGCAACTCATAATAATTCAACCTTTTAACTGAAAAATTAAATTCTTACAAGATTATTTATAATATTATAATTAAACTGTAACAAAATTGAAATCCAAAATAATACGCTGTTAAGAACTAAACTCGGACGAATTCATTTGAATACGAAAGGAAAGTTTTTAAATATTTCATTTTGTTGGCCGTAGCTCAAATAGGTAACGAAATTGCTCAAACCATTGTCATTTATTCCATTTAATTTATGGAAAGGTATAACATCTGTGTACGTACGATATTTTATTGAATTACAATAATAATTATAAAACTTACAAACTCGAAACTAAACTCTTGCGAAGCTGATCTTCTCTTAGCAAAGACTTTGTTTTTCGCCTACGAACGGCGAGCTCTAGACCATAGTCGTGATCACTCGATGGTAACACCGTCGGAAATGTTTTAAATGTAGATGCAACTTTTAGCATGTGGTAATAACTATTCAAGAAAATAGAAAACAATTAATTAAATAGGTATTATTATAATTTTCCGGTTATTTGAACGTAATGGTATTTAATAAATTAACTCTTTACTTAAAAATGAGGAGCCACATATATAACGCAGGTATGATGGAGACGACTTTAACGACGACGAATTTGATGCAAGATGGCCGAGCCGGGCCGAGCAGGACGCACGTACCAAGACCCAAAGCTAAGCTTGTTGCTTCACACAGCAATTTTCTCACTGCAGCTAACAGTAACCAAGGCAAAACTAGAGTTGATCGCTCTTCCTTCAATCAAGACCAGAGTTTTTAATTATTTATTATTGTCAGGAAGGCAATAAAAATTAAAACAGGTTTTAAAAGAATTTTAATATTTTGTTATTTATAAAAAATACTGGCTTTATCCCGCGACTTGGTCCGCGTGGTGACGACTTACAACAACGGTAATAACATAAAAACTTTCTTCATGAAAAAATACATACGTATATGCCAACTTTCATAATGTACGGTGAAACGATCTTGGAGTTTAGCGATTACATATATACAAACACTCATTTTTATGTATACAGATACATACATACGTATCTTCACGCTGTATCACTAACGGAGTAGTCAGAGAAGACTGAGCGCCAAGTGTCGCGGTCGTTACATAATACTTTCGCTTCCACAAATCTCATCATCCTCCTCGCACACATTTTCGCTTAGGTATGCAAGAGCTTTTGAAATTTCCGTCAACTAACACTCTGGCTACTAGATCTTCGTAAGTCAACCTTGGTCTTACTTGGTTTCTTTTACCATTCGTTTTATAAATTTTCTTCGTGAGTCTTTCATTACTCATTCCTTCTATGTGCCTAAACCCAATACTTAAGATGTTATAAAAAATTCGTCAATGTTAAGTTTATGATAATCAAGGAAAAATCTTGAATGTAATTTTACCAGAAAAACAGGATACAGAAGAACGATATACGTGGCGAGATAAACATATACTGTGAAACACTGGACTAACATCACTCCAGAAATCATTGTACGTAACACACGCTGCACCGGCTTTGATAACTCTTCTGGCATGTCCATTTGCCATACCTGAACAAATTATATCTTTTAGGTACTTTCACTTCTACACTTTCTCTACTTTAATAATTTAAAATATTCCTTAAATTGTATATTGTTTAATCGCCAATTCTAATTTTATTTTGAAGGGAGGATTTATAATTCGAGTACATATTGCGAAAACTATTAACTGAAATAAAAATATACTATAGCTACCGCACATTCTCACTATTAACACACATATAAAAGTTAAACTTTTTGCTGAAATATTAATTTTCATGTTAAGCCTTTACCGTACTTCCTGCGTAAGAGAGGATTATGGGAGTATAAACAGATAGGAAAATAAGTAATTAACATTCTGGTAAGGGTAACATTCTGGTAATATCAGTAAAATCTATAGGTTTAAATGTTAGAAAGTTTATTAAGTGTTCTTCTAGAGCGGATTCTGATTTGGCGCTTCGCCGGCTGCTGCCGTGGCACGCTTTCTTCGCTCATTCAACTCGCGCGTTATAGTCAAAATATTAACCTAACATATAACCTAACCAAAAGAGTGTTCACATAGAAATTACAAAATTACTTTAACAATTTAAGCTTGTAAATCTTGAATTTACAAGCTTAGAAGTCTTAAATTTAACTGGTCAATTCCAAGAAATCGCAAAAATCAAATTCTATCACCGATATCTAAATAATACTCATCATTATGTATAAAAACACGTAAGCAGTAGTTAATCTAAAGTACTTCCTTATAACTACCTACCTATAGATATATTGTATATGTAGTACCTGCTTTAAATTTGCGTTTACTTTGAACAGCGTAGCATCGAAGATAGTACGTAAAAGTCCAACTAAAGTCCACAAGCACACCTCAGATTGTAAGCTCATACCTACGTATGAAAGTATATTTATCATGTTTGATTATGTCGTGCAGAGAATATAATTTTAATAAAAAAGGCAAATTTCACATGGTTGTGAGGACTATTTCGTATTGTGTATTATAAGTGCGTAATATTGTAAGGTGAAAGTAGTTTTTTATATTGTTATGCCATTTTTGTATATTAGGATGTCACATTCTTGTGTGTCGCCAAGTGTCACCTGTCGCCTGTGTGACTCACTAATGTCATTGTGAAGTTCTGAATAAGTTACTCTGTGGTTCTGATGAGAATTCGGGAACAACTAAGTAGGATTTATTTTAATTTGAATAATGACAAAAATCTTTATGAATTCCATGTGAATTCCTTGTAATTTACATAAATTAGATATGTTGTAAATAGTTATATATTTTTTAGCTTACCTATTAAAATAATATTACACGTATAATGTATATATATGTATGAATATTTGCTGTGTAATTATTTCTCATAATCAAATTCCGCTATTGTAATAGTACGCTACTAACTAATTAATCTGTGGTAATATTATTTCCTACAGTTCCGCAGTTACGTGTAATATTTATGCACATTATTTGAGATCGTAATGCGTCAGTCAGTAGTCTCAGCTGCTACATAACCGAACGGCACGTTACTAGACGATCTTCAACCGGCGGTTGTAGTGCGCGACTTGTTTCGTGTCTCTCGAACGATTTTTGACTACAAAATACGCGTGCCTTATGTTCTCAAAAAAAGTTTACTATTTTTAATGTAGTGAGTGAGCCAATAATTAAGTGTTGAACCAAGTGATTAAAGAAAATTGTTTTCTACGTAGTTCTACTGGTGTTTTGTTAAGGTAAATTGTAACAATTAGTAATATGTTACCTGATTGATTACGAATACGCAACTAGTTTAAGTTTGTCTGAGAATTAGGTACTAGATAAAACTAAAAAACAATGTTTAAAATTACAGATTACAAATTAAGTTTTTTATAGTTGCGATTTTACATATTGAAGACCTTGATTTAGTTTCAGAATATATTTATGTTGGGTATGTTTACCTTGAGCGTCATGAGTCGCAGGTTATTTTTAATAATTATGTAAAGACGAGGCATCTAGCTGAGTTTATAGTAACATGGTAAACTGTCAATAATATCATTTATAGATGCATTAAGTGGGATTGAAATAAGACTCTTTTTCTTTTTTTCTATTATCAATAATATTTGTTTGTTTAAAAATCATTGTCAGTAGATATTCTTGACGCGTAAATGTTACGTTTAATTATATTTTTTACACACAATAAGTATACCTTCCATGGATGCCTCATTGTAAAAAAACATTTATTTTTA
This sequence comes from Zeuzera pyrina, assembly GCA_907165235.1. Taxonomy (NCBI): domain Eukaryota; kingdom Metazoa; phylum Arthropoda; class Insecta; order Lepidoptera; family Cossidae; genus Zeuzera; species Zeuzera pyrina. The sequence continues at coordinate 13,887,960 of OU015626.1, forward strand.
ACACAAGTTCAGACGCAGCATCAACAATGATGTCATTACGATATATGCAATTCAGTACACGATATAAGTATATTTAAACGAAGCTATACGAATTTATTTTTATACCATCAAAAATTTTGAGGAATGGCTTGAGTTCTTATAAGTTTACTGATCATTTTATGAGCTCAAAATCCTGTGGGTGAGTGAGTCAGTGTGGGAGCCGATTCTCTACCCACGCTGCCTACAACTAGATAGTTAATTAATGGGTTTATTGTAATTTGTAAAGAAGATACGCGTGAGGACGGGATCGCTCTTTAACAAAAGTTATAGTACTTTGCCACACTTGTTAATACGTATAATATCCCAACTGTATATAAATATAAAACTATGAGGTTTACAATGTAATTTCACTATAAGTAAGTATTTATATTGTGTTATATTGTGAATCCTGTTTTATTTCTCTGTAATATACATTATATTAAGTAATTAAAACACAGGATACTTAATTGCAATTAACTAAGGAATAACATGAAATCTGTTTTTGGACTATAGTACGGTGGATGGTGGATCAGTGATAAGCTACAGAGTGATGACACTGTACCCATACCGAACTACAACGTAATAAACTCGTCGTGTCATTTTCCAGTGTTAGAATTAGAAGTGAATGAGACAGAGCTTCTTCCCATTTTGTCCTCATTAATTGAGTTTAAAACCACTGAAAAATGGAACATAATATGATATGTTATTTAATAGATTTGATTTCTTTTACACTGATTTCCTTTAAATGAAGTTCTTGAGAAACAGGCAAAAGATGCAATAGGGTATTCATTTGACCGTCTCTCATTTTGGGTAATTTTGGTCATTTTGGGGAAAGTAGGTGTTTTAATTAGGTCCTTAATGGTAGCCTGTAAAAATGGCATCCGTACCTTTGTAACATCGCTTTGCATTCGTTACACAGCTTCTGATTGTATTTATTTTGACTATTTTGTACCGACTACATTTCTATGTAACACGCTTTCTTATAAATACAATACTTAACTTATTGTATAATATGCTGACACGCATCATAGAAACACATTATCTTATTTTTAGCTTCATTGTAGTATGCTAAAAATAAAGCAGATTGCGATACAGTTAACAGTTGCCCGTTGTAAATGACAAATAGCAATAACATTGAATCGCTCGTAACTTATTTATAACTTCATTTTAGATTACTTTTCTTTATTAAATATTAGTCTCGATGAAATTAATACAATAATAATATTAATAAATAATATAAATTATAACGAATAAGCTTATAAGACTGTTCGACTCTGCAGAATAATAGTATATCTTTACATATATTGAATTGGATAATTACCTAGTTATGCATCCGCCACCTAGAAATAGTAAATGCTTCCTCAGCAGTACAGAGGACGGCGAGGATGGCGAATGCATAGCCAGCAATTAGGTTAAGTTAGAGGTAAGAGCCTCAATCCAGAAGTCTAATATCGACACCCGAACTAAGAACATGTCATTCTGTTCTAATTCTAAGTAGTTAAGTTAGTTATAGTCCCTTTATGTTATAATTTAATTTTAATAAGTGTTTAATCTAATTTTTAAAGACATATTTTAACGCTCTTGAAACTTGACTACCTTGATTAGTAAGTAATTAAATTAGACTGCTATCGTCATATGGTAAGGTTCGTTAGCGCATTATCTTTTAATTTCGAGAGCTTATTTCGTACTAACTTTGATAGACCGTACAAGGAATAATAATAAATACGTTCTTCAAATTATATTAAAATAACACTGTTATTAGACTAATATTAAAATTGTCGATATCATATAAATATTAATCGGTAACAGTTTCTGTCATTTTTATTTCACAGCTATTTCACAATAATGTGATAAATTTGTAGTAATTAAAGTTAGTGAAATATAGAGTTATATACTGTTGCCCTTAATTTCTTGTTATCAAAACTGAGATCGTGATTTGTCTATTCTACAATCGGCCACATAATTAATTTCAGTATTAACTACTACATTTCTCATTAGGTCATTCCTTGAAAATGCAAGTACATTTTTGCATATTTTCCTGTACTCGTATAAGACAGGAATAAATTTAAAAATAAGTACAATAACATCATCATTCAGTCCATCATTCAGCTGCTAGCTGACAAAGCTGTAGAGTTAGTACTGTATTAAAATGGAAAAGGTATGTTTACAGTTGTGACATTCCCGACGTACGTGAGAACACGTTATTCTAGGAACCAAACATGGAAGCATGGAACGTATGTAACGTTGTACAAATACGTACGGTACATGTACCTAGTAGAGAACATTGATCTCTACCCTTGATTTTCTCCATATTCTATTGCACAGAAAAAATATTATTATTGCATATTACGAGTAGATATCCATTTTTAGAACAGGCAAAATGACAGACGAGTATAGAAAGTAAGCCACCCCGCCTTTAAATACATTACTGCATATTTTTTATTGAGCATATTTAGTATAATATGTACAATCACAGACAAAAAAGAAATCTGCGTCATGTAATTCAATAGTAGAGTATACAAAGTAAGACCCCCGCCTATGTGTTTACTTTTTATTATTTTAATGGGTCCATGAAAGCAGTCCTATAAACAACCCCAAGTATTGAGACTTGACTTCATTTTTTACGGGAATATTTTAATAGGATTCTCAGTGTTCTGTATCAAATTTAACACTTATCGAATCATTTTTGTGTAGACCTGCGTCGTTTGTGATTGATTCGCTCATTTGATGCAATCGTTTTAAAGTGTTTATCGTTATATCGTTTATCGATTCAATCAATCGTCAGAATCGATTGCCATATTATGACTGTTTATGCCCTGTAATGTGATAAAAGTTGGAAATCATAAAAAATTATTCACGCTTACACATTATTTTTTAAAACATATTTCATGTGCTTCACTTCATAGTAAGGTACAGGCTTTCTGGAATTATAAAGTCTATGGCCTACATATTAAATATATTTTAATATTGTAATAAAGTTGTTGATATATTAGTTTCTGCAGATGCAAATATTATACATTAGGTATATATTACTTATCGGAAGGTTATCCAATACAACTATTTAAAAAAACTTGTCTAGCTACCTCATTATCACACCGTTCATTTGGTTTCGCATTAACGTCAATTAGATTTTTGAAAGTGTAACAACCATGAAAGAAACAAAGCATCTAACTGTGTTAAGAAACAATGACCTTTTCTCACTTCGAGCTCTTATTAACAAATAAGTACATCAGTTTTATTAGAAACAGTGACTAAGAGTGTTGTTGCTATGCCAATAGGAAACCCGCGGACATGAAAAAATAAGGATTCCGCGTCGTCTATTTCATTAGTGTAAAAATATTATAGCTTTAGCCATTTTAGTCAAATGTAAATGCTCCACGTTGTCTTCTTTTTTTTGGTCTGCGAGAAAACCACACAAAAAGTATCTTGCTAAAACTGCCAGATAAATACACTATTTTAACAACTGGCGTTTCAAACACGTTCTTTGTCCTGGTATTTTTTATGTATTTTTTATTTTCATGTTTAGGGTAGGGTTTATTTCTTCCTGTCCGTCTGTCTAACGAGTCTAACCGTATGTCATAGCCATTCTAGCCGGGGTCTATTGACACAATATAGGTATGAACCGCAGAATTACTTTGTATATTTTTGTAGTGTTTTATTTCCAAATTTATTTAGAGTAGATGTTATTTCTGAAAAAACTCGTTATAGCACATTATAACACAAGAAAAAAATGTGAAACGTGGATTCTAGCGCTATCTCATCTCATAGGATATTGAGGTTTCAGTAAGCTAATATTGAGGTATCAGTATATACGCTGAAATATTCTGAATATAATATTAGCTATATAATAACAACAAATGACACTATAAAATAGCTTGAGAGACATTGAATGAAGTTCGGTGGCCTGGGCAATTAAATTTTAACCGTGAACGTTTATGGCGATGAAATCCTTCACTGTGATGATGCACACGCGCTTGTCTAATTTTTAAATTTTTAGTGTTTAAAGATACTTTTAGATCAGGACTCATCTATGTTATTTTATTAATAACACTTAAAAAATCTATGAGAAACAGTGTTATAATACAGTAATTAATAACGTCTAAATTAGAATATACACTGCAATAGTTCTTATCAGTAAACAAACAGGGAGACGCAGGTATTTTACATGTAAACAGGAGAGATAAAGTCGATAATATAATTTAGGATACAATGAATGAAGAAGGTTATTTAAGGTTATCTTCGTTGATACATTACGAAAAAACTAAAAATCTTTCTCTTCATGTGCCTACCACAGAACCTCACGAATATCGAATTAATCCGTTCAACGTTTCAGTGCTCGGTTTACTCACTCCTGTTGTGTGACTCACTATTGCATATTGGATTACACATCACAACAATATTACTGTTGGAAATGACATCATCAACTTGTTAAAATTATTCAAACTCTATTAAACAGTAATATAACTACTAATAATAAGACAAAACAAGTTGAAACTAACTATCATCCAAAAGAATAAAACATAATAGAAAGTCTAAAATATGAAGAAAAAAATTACATAGCGAGAAAATAGTAACACTTATACTGATAATTACTTATAATGCATTAATGAAAAAATGTGTAAGTTCTTGTAATACAATGTAATGAAATGGAAATGTGTAAGGTTACATCAACAGAATAACAAAAACATGTCGTTCACTGCAGGTATAACTACAAATACGAGGTACAAAATTTTTCATGTAGAATAATAACTACGCGGAAATAAATAGAAAACTAGCGACTCAGACGACAACAATACTTGTAGACTTTTTATGGCGGTAATTATAGTTAAAGCGGTTAACCTTGGATTTAGTCACTGTGGAGTGTGGACTGAGGTCTATGACCATATATAGTTTTTGCTTAAGGTCGTTGTTTAAATGCTTACTGTTTCTCAGAATCCGAATCATAACATTTTCGCCAAAGTTTTATTCATGAAACTTTAAGTTTCTGCAGCTTATGCAGATCAGAAAATATCATATTGACTAGATTAAAATTGATTTTTTTCGCATACTTATTGTTATTCTTTGATACAAAATAATAAATAATACTAAGTATGAATAGATCATAAACTTAGTATATGGTATAACTGGCACGTAGACGTATAAAGAGTGTGAGTGAAAATATAATATTTTATGATAGTTGCACGAGTAGGAAAGGGACAGCAAATGAGGCGCTATTGTAACCCTAATTGAATGACAGGTTATCACAAGTCGTCACGCCGTAAAATACGCTGTTGACTTATTTTATTATTTTGTGTTATTCCTGTTTTATTTCAAAGAAGTACTTTATTTTTTAATAATAATTACGTATTCTGTATGTGATTGTAATATTAAATATCGCAATAATTCATTTCATAGCTGACATTTACAAATTAATATGATACGAACGCGTCAACGAGTTCTATGTTCGTCTATATGCCCGTATTGGCCCGTATATAATAAATTTATGGTATAGATATTCTTTCTTCAGGAGTAGAAACCAAAGCAGGAAATTATTACAGACTTTTTATGTTTTTTGTTATATTTTTAACGAAAGATTCTTTCGTTAATAAAAAATAACAACCGTCTACAGTTAATGAGATACGACTATTACGATGATACTACATGTCTAAAACACGCATTAGAACTTATTAATAGAGAAAATGCAAAAGACAATTATACTCTAAATTCCTTTGGTTCGCTAACAAATCACTGTTTACTTTGTGGGCATGATACAATATACAACGCTACTGATGGCGTCACTCGCGTTCTGCGGTGCGCTGGCCTTCGGTGAAACTATATAATATATTGTTTTTTCTGATATAAGAATAACGAAGCACGGTCATGTTTTTTTTTGTAGAATTTATTATTTTCTCGAAATATTTATGTAAATTTAAATGTACATATGTAGCAATTTATTCATTTCATTGTAAGATATATTATACCTACAATAACCACAACAATTAAAAACGTTTATACAATAAAGTATGTAATTTTTTATTCTTAGTAGGTAAACAGTTCTGTCATAGTTGTTCATACAAGTATGCATATATGTAAGTGTCTTCTTGTATTAAATACACACAATAACATAACACTAAAAGCGACAGAAGGTCGTTTATTAATTAGTTAATGACATTGACTTTGTACTGAGTTCTGACATTTGTACGTAGGTAGATAGTACACAACAACACAGCAGACAGCATACAGAAATATACTACATTTAAAAATAATCTGTGTCCAATAGTAAATATTGCGTTATAGAATTCACTATTACGGTTTGACTGATCTGTAACTACAATAATAATATAATCTTTATCCGACAACGATTATTTGTTTAATATTTTTGATCCAATTAAATGTTATTCTAGTCTAAGAAAACTAACTATATGCACCAAGTACCTACATACATAATTATTTACTGTAATTACTAACTAACAAAGTACATACGTCTGGGAAGATGAGTAGAATGAGGAACGCACAGATCAATTGCATACAGATGTTTCAACTGCATTTAGAGTGGGTTACTTGAGAGAGTTTACTGAATGGATTGTTGTAACAGATGACTGTTGGATTAGATAAACTGTAGGTACTTAGGTATACATATATAGTATAGTAATATTATACTTTTAGAAATATAATTATCATATTTAAAATTATAATGTTAAACTTACGTGCTTAATATTTAAGTCATTTAACAAAACATTAGACGTGTGATTTCATTACACTGATAAAATGCAATAACACGTTTAGTATAAAAAAATGTGGCTATTCAATTCATCGCTATCTTTTTTATGTACTTACATATTACGTCCATCGATTTCATTCTTTTTTTTGAAAGGGTATATGTCCAGGGTGGTCCCATAGAACTTCAGAAGATTTACTATTTAATACATAGTTGGTGCAAGCGAGATGTCAGTTCCTTGAGTCGAGTTTAAATAGTTGTTGCAAGCCACCCCCAATGATGGAATACTGTTACGATTTGTATATTTTGATGAGTACATACATAATCCTATGCTGTGTCCCTAACGGAGAGTCGGAAAGTACGAGATACCAAGTGTCGCAGTCCTTAACAACTTCTTTCGCCTGCACAAATCTCATCATTCTCCTCACACACTTTCATCTAGGTATGTGAGTGCTCTTGCAATTTTGGTCGACTAACTCTGGCTATTTGTTCTTTATAAGTCAACTTGGTCTTCCTTGGTTTCCGCTACTACTCACTTTCGTTTCGTAGTTTTTCTTCGTCTATCATTCATCACTCATTCTTTCCAAGTGCCCAAACCATCTAAGCATTCCTTTCTTCATTTTTACAATAACACTGTTATCCAACATTGTCATATTGCATTTCTCTAAAGTGCTTGGTTTGTCCGCGAGGGCGACCGCATTTCTGTGCTGTATTTCGAAAGTTGATGAAAGTTTTTCATTTAATGCTCCGTTACAGAAAAGGAAAATAGTTGTAGACATATCCTATATTTATTAAGGACAAGGCTACGCAAAAAGAAAATATAAATAACATTTTAAGAAAAAAATTAACCAACTTCAAAATAAGAACAGTGAAAACTCCTTGTCTTTTACTAATCAAAGTATAAGTATAAAAATAACTTCATGAACATTATACAAATACTTCTATAAGTTTTGACTGTTATTGAAGTCAGTGCCAAACCAATAAATAACAACAAAAAGTTTATAGGTTTGGTAAACTTGACAGTTGGCACCGATTTCAGTAACTGTCAAATTTAATCATACATATGTAACATTTGTATCGCATTTAAGAAGTTAGGTACTTTGAGTTCTAAATAGTAAAGAACAATTATTTCGTGTTTTGCGATAGATAAAAAACTTATATTTGTCACAAGTATAAACATGAAAACAGCGAGGTACTGTTTTTATAAACTGATATTTTGCACACATTTATTAGGTCAATGACGTCGATGACAATATAATCTAGTAAAAGCTTGTTTATAAAAACGTTTTACCAATAGATAATTCGCTAATATTGTTTTGATATTGTAATAAAATAAAATAATTGAAACGAAGCAATAAATTTTACACATAAATACAAAAAAGTAAGTAAGTAGTAGTAAGTAGTAAAAGTCTTAAATCTGATAATTATCTATCCTCTCTATACTTTGTGTGTTCACTGACGTTTGAAAGACTACGTAAACTGCTATTGTAAGATGGTGTTGAAAAAATAATGCCTGACTGAATTTCTTGTTGAATTTTCCCAATATAGTTTTTCTGTCAAATTAACTGGAATGTTCAAAAATATTTTAAATTTGAGATTACTTGAATAACTAAATTACTTTGAATTGAACTTTTCGAATGTCGTTGTCATACAGGGAAAAATCATGAGAGAAATACGCTTGTCAATGCGAGTAATGTATAATAAGCATAGTCAGCGATTACCTCATCACAGTATTACTTGTTTTACGTTACTACTTCGAGTGCGTTACGCATTATGCATTACGCATGAATAATATTCCTGTGTTCTTCAGTTATCTACCGACATCCGATGTTTCTATGAGGAGTTATTTTATTCATCTCGTAACTACATAAAAACTAAATTGGACCACCTTAATGGTAATTAATAAAATCTTTAAATAAATAAAGCCAATTGAAAGACGTTACTTGCGTAATTAGCGCACCGTACTGTCAAATGTTACCAACTTCCCACCGTAAATCAAAGTTTGTCGTAGAGTTTTCTTCGTATGTAGAAATGTAAGTAGGTACCTGAATAACATAATGGTATCCTGACAATTATCCTTTAATGTTATTCTCAATTTTCACGATTTTCTTCAGATTTTTCTAAGTGTTAGGTACCACGTAGAAAAGGAGAGCTTACCTTTGTAGATAAGATGAGGTACAACGAATTTCAAGCGTAATTTCGAATGAAACGTTGAAAATAAGTAACATAATTCATGATTAAAGGAACTTTCACTTGATATCTCATACGAAAACTAACCCCCCAAAAGACAAAACTCAAATTATAAACTTTACGTCTGTGTTTGGGCCACTGTAATACTTACATAATCGAAAAAAGTATTATTAAAATGTAAGTAATTTTCGATTTCCTTTGTTTTACTAGTACTCCATCGAACGAAATTTCTATGGGATCACCCGGAAACATAAAGTACTATGAAATTACCCTTTAAAATTAAAAATAATTATCGAAATTCTTTCGTAAATGGTGAATAGTATGAAGATTATCCATATCTCAAACGGAAAAACGGAATCTTCTTGATCGTCCGTCCATCGCAATTGATTTTCTTACGTTTAATAATCTTACACTTAAATTGATAATCTAAAGATTTAAGTAATACCTTTCTTATTGTATAACTTTTTTCATCATGGCAATACATCGTGTTAACTGGTGTTAACTCACATTCTTTGTGCTAGTTAACAACGTCAAAGTACTTAGAGAAAAATTAAAAAGGAGATATATTAACTACTCGAATACAACTTGATTGAAGGCGACTACTGGACCAAAAACTTTTTAAATTTCAGTGAATATAAATAAAAGCCTTACTTCAAGTTTAATCCTAAGTTTTATAGACCTCTAAAAATTAATTTTACGGAACTAATCATGTATGTTATGGAATCCTCTACGTGCCAGTTAACTGGCAAATAACGATATATTAGGGGTTAAAGTATGAAATTGCAGTTTTGTACTAAAAAATTAAAACAATTTTTTTTGTAGGTTGAAATATATTTATTTAATCAAAGTATTTACTCTCGTTGTCTATACATTTTTGCAATCTAATCGCAAGATCATTTAAATTTTTGCGATAAAACTCTGGGGACCTGGACTCCACAGACTGTGTGAAGGCTTTGTGTACTGCTTCCTGGGAAGAAAATTATTTTCCGAAAAAAAAATTGTATAAATCGCGGAAAAAAATGTCGGATAGTCGGAGGTCTGGAGAGCATGGAGGATGACAGAGGTTACTAACTGCAGATTTTGCAGTGTTAAAACTATTTCTCGAGCAGTGTGAGGTCTTGCATTATCATGGAGCAATAATGGTTTTTATTTTTATAAAATAAGGGGCAAACGACCAAGCGGATCACCTAATGGTGAGTGACATCCGCCGTCCATGGACACCCGCATCATCCAGAGAATCACTAGCGCGTTGCAGGCCTTTAGGCGAATAGGAAAAGGACGGCGAGGGGGTGACGGGCCACCGGCACTCTCACATATCGAACGAAACACAACAGCAATAGATGCTGCTATTCATGCCGATATTCTGTAAGAGGGTGGTATTTCACCGGGCGAGCCGGCCATATTCATGCTGCAATGCAGCATGGCTCTGCCACTCTAATAGTTCGCCTCTAATAGTTCGCCTCTAATAGTTCACTCGTAATGGTGAAGATCGATTGACGAGTCGGATCTGTTCTGCTGCAAGTTTCGCCATCACTGTCCGGAGTTCGCACAGTAGACATCTGCTGTTATTGCTTAGCCGGATCTGAGGAGCTGTAGTGAATTACCTACACCATGAAGTGACCACCAAACAGTTACCATCACCTTTCTATGCGTTTGACCTGGGGTCAGCCATTGCGTTGTTTGCTTGCAATTATCGTAAAGAATCCACTTTTCGTCATGCGTCACAATTCCGTTCAAAATCCCTTCGTATTTGTACCGGCTTAACAAGGTAAGGCAAGTTTCAACGCGCGATGCTCTCTGCAGATCAGTCAAATTATGAGGCATCCATTTTCCGAGTTTTTTAGTTTCACATTTTTGCTGGAAATGGTTCAATATTGAGGGTACCCTAACATCAAACCATGCCGCTAATTCCATGGTAGTCTGATACGCATCGACTTCCACACATTCAATTTATCTTATTATTTTTTACTATTATTTACCTAAGTGGCTGGTCTTTCTCGTGGTTCATTCGTCAAGTCGAAGTTTCCACTATTAAATTGGTAAAATCAACACGTACGATGCATTAATTAGCTGTATCCTCCCTAAATACAGAATTGACAATACGAGTAGTTTCTGCTGCGTTAGTCCCACGTCGGAACTCGTATTCGGAAATTACTCTGATTTTCACTGTATCCATCTTAACGTTAAAAGTTGAATGTAAAAACAATTGAAAGTCGAACAATGAAATTTCATGATTTTTTTTTAAATTAAAATGTTACAGTTTTCATGTGAAAAAAATTCCACTCTGAATACACATATGACCATGCAGGTTTAATTTTAATTAGAAGTGGCCTGTGCGTTAAAACGGCAATTTCATACTTTAACCCCCAATACATTTTTTGTTAAAAATATTAATGACACTTTTGTATTAGATTTTTAGTATTGTTTATGAAACAGAATAATAAATACAACTAAATCAGCCAGATGTTCAATATACAGTGCTCAATAGTTCACAACGTAGACGTAAGAGTAGATTTCCTTTTTAGCAGACCCCTTTTCCCCTTTTCCTGAACAGATTATCTGTTGTTCTATCTGTCAGTTTATCAACTAATGATGTAATCTGTTACTTTAAACATTAAATTAGTATCCTACGTATATTTTAACTTGATAACTTAATTAATATTATGTCTAATTCAACTATCGATTTTAATTTCTTTATGTCATTTCTGACTGAGTTTTCAGCATGGCGGCCCTCAATAGTTTCCAGCTATTGTAACAAAATTGTTTCAAGAACTCAAATTCAAGTAGGTGGTAAGTAGGTATACTTAGATGTACGGAGTAGAAAATACAAAACGTGTTTTAAAAATAAAATAATCGTATACGAAAATTGCTATTTTCATTTTCACAGGTACAAGTAATAAAATAAAATTCGAAGAGATGCGATGTATAATTAAATGTCTGCCTGTAATTTTCAAGCCACATATTAACAAATAGAAAGATAATAACTTTGATTTGATGCTATTTTGTTAATATTAAGAAAGACAACAACGTACATGCTCATAGATAGTACATATTGCATAGATTTATTGGATTGATTAAATATTTTTTGCTACTGATCAATTAGTTTCGTAAAATATTTTTTATTTATTTATTATCGTACTAACTTAAAAGGATAAATAATAATTTACGTATTTATAAATCTGTGCTGAACTTTTTATAATTTTATGAGCAGGAATAGTTACAAAATCAAATAATAGTGAGATTATTCTTTTGGGCAACCGAAAGTGCTTTGTCTCCTGGACGACCACTAAACTAGAGAAAAGTATGGAAATATTGTTAAAATCTATATAATTTTATACATTGATGGGATAAATGTTCGCCTTACTGTAAATACACTATTAATGAAATAAATATTAATGAAAAAAAATAAATACGTTACTGTATTTTCTGAATAATGTTTTTAAGAATTCAAGAAACAATCAGTGACACAAAAAATAATAGTTGATCGACCCATTTGCTGTCTAATACATATTAATTCTAAATTACCATTAGCCAACCCTTTTAATTCTCTGATCAATGCCATATTTTAATTTCATACAAAGTTCAAACTACATATTGTTTGTTCCATACAAACACAAGCAACCCGTCATTCAAGATGGTACGTGTACTGTCGTATCGAGCACTATTGTGTGATATTTATCAGTAAATGTATCTATTACAAATACAAATGTATCTATTTATTACCGAGTTCACTTCATTATTATGCTAAACAAAACAGAAATCACTATAAGCGCACAGTTTGCAAAACGGAATTAAGCGATTTAAGAATTCTTATTAGTTTATTTAAAAGCGAGTTTATGCGTATAATATCATGATTAAAAAAAATATTTTAGAGAGATATATTTGTGTTACTAATTATTGTGACAGTAAACCTAAAAAATTAGTAACCATTAAAATTTATCAACGAATATGAAATGACTTAAACTTCATTTACGCTATAACCATGTAACTAACCTACAGATCAAATCAAATACAATTATTTTTAAAACGAATTGGAGTAAATGTTGATGAACACTCTCCTAGTTCTTCGTTTTACACCTTTTGATTTTGGTAACGCAGGAGAAACTCGAACACAGGTATCCAGCCCCCTGGGGGAGAGACTGGGTTATCTGCGGCATTGATCCATTAAAATTCATGCGGTGGTCATCTTCAGCGTTCTCTAAGAAGTTTAGGGATCTACGGAACACATCGAGGTCGCTCTCGCACTATACCGAAGTCCTTCTCAGGACGACAGCGACAGAGCCTATTCGAACCCTCGCATAATGCAAAGACAACGCGGACCACAGGTGCTGTCGTTCTCCTCGTGGACAACTGGAGCCCCGTATCCAAACAGTCGTGACCCTGAAAACCTTGTCGAGTCGCCACTTATACAAGAGAGCACAGGAAACATCGTAGATTTATTCTCCGGCCTGAGCTGCAGGGCAGATTTACTGGAAACCTACTGCCGTACTACATTATTAGCTATTCATAACACACTACAGTGTGAATTTAAATTAAACAACATCTGTTACAAACATCAAGTGTTGCGCAATACTACCAAACAAAGACAGCCGAGTGACGCCGCACCCGTTATGGTGTACGGTCACTGATTTATTATTGTGACTTTGTCTTTAAACAATGTTACTGGTGTGTTCCGTTATGTTACACACAAGAGCCGTGTATATGTAATCGTCACATAATATAAATTAGTCTTTCTCAATATGTTCTCAATACTTCTTTGATTCCGTTTTAATAATGACGAACTATTCAAAATTATAAACGATTTCTGGTTTCATCATCATCATCTTATATATAGCAATATAATAAAGAGGTTTTTGTTTGTATGTAATGGATAACTCAAAAACTACTCAACCGATTTCAAAAATTCTTTCACCTATAGAAAGTTACATTATCAGCGAATAACATGGGCTATACTTTATTTTCAAAAAAAATGTGTATCCGTGCGAAGCTGGAGCGGGTCGCTAGTGTGTATTATAAAAAAGGTAAAGCTTGTAAGTTTTGTATATAGGAGGTAATCACCGAAACTACTCATCCGATTTCAAAAATTATTTCACCAAGATTTAGAATGAACCTTCAGGGTGGATATAGGCTGTATGTTATTCCAATTTTCACGCGGACGAAGTCGTGGGCAACAACTAGTAAAATATAGAATTAGTTTTCGCACACAGAATTCGTTTTTTTCCTATTAATTCATGACGCCATTTACAAAGTTCATATTGCCGGTAGATGGTAGGTAAGTACATCTAACTGAAGTTTATCAGCATCGACATGAATTACTTGTACCGATGCTTTTTAAAGGGTTTTTATAGCAGATGTTTTTGTTAAAATGACCTTGAATGGTTATCATTAATGTAACAATCAATTGATAATAACCATAAACTATGACTTTAATGGTGTGAGTTGGATGTGGAGAGACGGGTAGCAGCTGGCAATAAAGTGAACGGTGCTCTGTCCGCATTAGTGGGTAGTGTGAATATATCTAACACTGCTAAAATGGCCATCCACAATGCGGTGTTGGTGCCAACTTTGTTGTACGGTAGTGAGGCCTGGATATGCCCAAAATCGAGTGAAAGTATGTTAAATGCTGTGGAGATGCGATCTCTCAGAAATATGTGCGGTGTCACGCTTGCTGACAGGATAAGCAATGATGAGATACGCAGTATGACAGGGTTGCACAACAGTGTTATTGTAAAAATGAAGAAAGGAATGCTTAGATGGTTCGGGCACATGGAAAGAATGAGTGATGAAAGACTGACGAAGAAAATATACAGAGCAAAAGTGAGTGGTAAAAGAAGCCAAGGAAGACCAAGGCTGATTTATGAAGATCCAATAGCCAGAGTGTTAGCAGACGGAAATGTCAAAAGCACTCGCATACCTAGGCGAAAATGTGTGAGGAGAATGATGAGATTTGAGGAAGCGAAAGAGGTGTGTAAGGACCGCGACTCGTGAATAGTAAAAGAAGCCAAGGAAGAACAAGGCTGACACTTACGAAGATCAAATAGCCAGAGTGCTAGCTAACGGAAGTGTGAAACAACCCGCATGCCTAGGCGAAAATGTGTGAGGAGAATGATGAGATTTGAGGAAGCGAAATGAGTATGTATGTAAGAACCGCGAATCTTGGCGCTCCGTCCTCTCTGACTACCCGGTTGGGGATACAGCGTGAAGTTATGTTATGTTATGATATGACTTTAATTAAAACGCTGAACGTTGCTAGAACTAAATGTTTCGAATAATGAACGTTTGGCGGACCAGATAATATATGGTGAAAGATATTAATATAGGAAATAATTTTATTAAGAATTAAATAGCAGAGAGGCAGGATATTTACGTATAATGTAATGAAAAGTAAAAAAAGATTAAATAAAATATTTCAGATCATTAAAACAATTGCGTAACATTAAATAACGATTAGGATTGTAACTACGAGTGTTACACAACGAACTCGAAGAGTACCCAGTGACAAGAGTCTGAGACGACTAAGAAGTTTCTTTTTTAAATTGATCAGGTTAGAATCGAACACGGGACTCTCGGTATGGAAGGCAGCTCCACTAACTACTGCACCAACGCGCCAGACATTAGACAATAAGTTGTTTATTGCTCAAATGAGCGGTGACTGGGTCTTGGAAACCCTCGACACCTCGACTTTTCTAGCTAATCATAACGTGATATAGCTATCATTACTTTCTGTGAGTATAACATACATATTTTGGGTTCAAAATTACTTTTTTACATTTACCAAAGTGTTATTATACCGGTGATGGGGTGTGAAATAGGTGCGTCCTTTAGCTAAATGTGCTAAATGTGTAAAGTAAAGGCCAGTTGTTTGCCGCCGTAATGGGGCCGCTATCTGCGAATTAGGTCAGGCCAATGTCGGTGATAGTCGAGGGTTATCGTCGCACTGATTATACTGCCCGCCGGACTGCTCGCGAAATAACTGCACTCAATCTGTTTTAAAGGTCTGTAAAGGAGATTTTAATGCGCAGTAATATTACTTTAATAAGAAATAAAGTATACTAATTTAAAAACCTCTAGACTATATCTACGTGTCACGATTTTATTGGAAGAAATTTCTAAGATTAAATGAACTGTGTATCCTCATAATTTTTTTTAAAGGGTGTTTATAGGTATATTATGTTCGCCAATTTAAACAATAAATAAAAACATTAATAGAACTGAACCCATAACTTTCACGCTAGTCTAGCGGAGAAAGCAAAAAAAATAAGTAGAATGTGTTATCTGATTATCTTCTTGCGCAGGCCGTAAAAGTGGCCAAGGGATAGGGATTACTATAAGGATCTTATATATGGTACGTATAAATTGCAATAGGTTACGAACCGGTTGCTAACAGGTCCCTTATCGTCATTGAAATGCTCAAATACTTACAGGCCTATTGCTAGACATAGCTCAAAGTCTGAAATTGTTGTGCTATAATGCTCTGTCCACACCGAATGAGAAATGGCGTGAAGTTTGTACATGGTTTGTACATATATAAACCAACTAATAACTAAAGCCACAATACGTATGTACATATATATTTCGATACTGTTTTATTTCTAATACCTTTATTAGTAATAATATTATACGAGTATTGATGAGTATTATAAATATTATATACAGTATACTACATGATCAAAACTATGTAATTGGCGTAAGTAAAAAAAAAGGTAAATTTAATTTATATCTACGGTAATTACGTACACAAGACAAAGCATGATGAAAAATAAATAAAGTGTATAACTATGGATATTTTTAGGTTGTGATGAAATACTGGTATGGTGCAAATGAATGGGTCTCAATAGGTTAATGGTAGACAGGTACTATTGTTTAAAGCAAGTTCCGCGGCCGTTAAGATATCGTGACCTAATTGAAACAATAAACTTCCCGGTAGTGTTTTCAGCCATGTGTAATCAAGAACAGAATAGTGTTATTTTAGGTTCCAGTTGACTAATTTTTTTTCTTTTTATTTTTTATCTTAATTATGTAATTACTCGCTCATTTCATTACTTTTAAATTATTTTAGTAACTTTATTAACAAAGTACAACATTCATTTTAGTAATAATATACAACGTCTATGTAAATAAGTTATGTAAAATAAATATTTGTATCTTACGTGCTTAGAACTGTTACTGTTTATAAACATTTTAACAATTTATAACATTCCATAAAAATGTATGAAGAATCGTAGATATGATATCGTTATTTCTGATAGAAACCTGTTGTAACTGTATGGGAAGCATTAAAAATTTCGCAATGGACATCTGGAATGATTGACTGCAATACCAACGCCTCCGTTGATCCAAATTTAGGTTATTGACTAATACACAACCGATAGTTAAACGAGCCATTTTTTGTAGGAGAAACAAATATAGGTTTATGTTCAACAAATTCCTCAGTTTACACTTTTAATATGCTTTTTAACGCTTAGAGAAATTCCCAACAAATCAACACAAAAAATTTTAAAAATATGACTGAGTACCTATGTTACCTAACATTATTTTAATATTGTGACTACAGTTAAAACTTGTTTACAAAACAGCATAAAACTATTATATCATTGATACTTTAAGATCAATATTATTGACAGTTATATTATTGACTATTATTGATATATACATTGACTGTGCTCATCAATGAGAATATCTTTTTTTTTAGACTTAAGATATTGTTGTTGAGTGGCGTTATAATTAATAGTAGAGTCTATTTCAATAAAAGTGTACAAGCGTGAACACACCGTCGCGCGTCTTAATGAGCTGGCCACGTGCATGTAACAGAAATAGTCGTCTGTCAAGCGTGAGGTTTTAAAAGAAGCTGATAACGACTACGTTGTAGTTTTGGGAATCATTATGTAAACGGAAGTGGATTCTCTAACGTAACACTTTTATTTTGATACAGTTTTCAAAGAAAAGTTTCTGAAAAGTATGAAAAATAATATAAGTTAAAAACATTTATTTTAGAGTGTATTTGTAAATGTGTAGCACTTTATTTTTAATAATAATTAGTTAAATATTTTACATACATATATATCTGTATGTATGTAAACGCTGTCTGTCACGCTGTATTCCTAACAGGGTAGTCAATGAGGACAGAGCGTCATCTTCTAGGTCCCAATGTACTTCTTTTGTCTCCTCGAATATATTTAAAATGTATTATTTTATATGCAGTATTCACAGAATATGAACTTAGATAGAAAATAATAATTGAAAACATATGTATAGCTCTATCTGATATTAAACGACTCTACATCGTCCAGACAGCAAAACAAGTCTAACGAGATAATGATACTTCGTTATGGAACTCTTGTGAAAGATGCGACTAACTAATAGCAATGATGGATCCGAAACGTAGCGGTTCAGAATAAGTATTCGCCCACGTGTTGTGAACTTGCGACGAACCACCAAAACATGTACAAAATTTTAACAAAACTTTTTTGAAAGCGCTTGCGAATGTGTATAATAATATGTATGCATTATATTTTAGCTCAGCTTTTGAAAGACAAAACCTTTGAGGATTTCAATTGAATTAGGACACCAAGTTAGTCGACTTTAAATATTTTAACTGAAATACGGTCGTATTTATTTCACCAATTACAAATCCATGTTTACTTAAAGAAAAAAGATAGTGGTATTGGATCGTTGTCATTCTAAGTAGTTTCAGAAAATGCACCTTCGCTGTAAGTTTCTTGTCGGTTCTTCTCAGTGTACATGTTTTCTATTCAAACCGAAGATAGATTTGTCGTTCGAAAACTCTTTGCTTTGGATTTACTTGAATAAATTGATTTGAATTTGACCCTGGTCATTTGCCACATACTAAAAAAAACTTTCTGTACAAACATTTGTTAATCACGCAATGAGTCAGGCAAAATACCAGAATCAGGACATACTAAACACAAAACGGAATTATACTTTTAGAGACTGTTTTGTAGAAACATGTAGGTACGTATCTACGTGATCATACAAATGTATTCATTCTACATATTTTGCATTAAACAATATACCTAAACGGATTGTGATACTTTACTAGAAAGTTTTAAGAAAAAAGTTAAACCGACTTTAAAAAAAGAACACTGAATAGTATAAAATAACTATCCTTTACTAATCAAAACTCAATAGCAAAAATAACTTTATAAATACGATACAAATACTTTGATATATAATAAAATTTCAGTTACTAAAGTCGGTGCCAAGCCTACTAAACTAACGGACATTCTGTTGTTGCACATTGATTTGGCGCCGACTTCAATAACTGACAAATTTAATTATACATATATTTGTATCGTATTTATAAAGTTATTTTTGTACTTGAGATTCGATTGGTAAAGGATAGGTAGTTATTTCGTACTTTTCAGTGTTTTTTTTTGAAGTCGGTTTGATTTCTTCCTAACATTTTCTTATTTCTTCTTTTTGCTCAAAAAGAAGAAATAAGAAAATGACTTTGGCCTCAATTAATATTTAGGGAAGATCTACAATTAAATTATTTTTTAATTCTGGAGCGCAATGACACACGAGAATCATCAATATAAATAAAGCTTTTAAGCTTATAAGCAGTTCGCGTTGATCGTTCGTACAGTGCGTATGATCTATCTTCGAAGTCCAATCTTCAATACCAGTCTCGAAGTATGTCCTTTCCAATAAAAAAATGATTTTCCAAACCGGTTTATAAATGACAGAGATCTTAGGTAACAAACATAAAAAATACAACCGAATTGAGAACCTCCTCCTGTTTTTGAAGTCGGTTAAAAAATAAAAGGCCGATTTGGCAAATTGTGATATCGTCTTAAAATAAAAATTTTATTAATGTGAACTTTTTTGTTTCCGATTCTATCACGATCCTTAAAAAACTAAAATAATTGATAAATTCAACAAACCGGCTCCTAATATTAAAGAAATAGTCTCAAAAAATTCGTTTTGCCTCCTCGTGCCGAGGACTACCACCGCAAGAGTTTTGGTGGGTAAAAGCGCCAACTAACCTAGTGTTTCCCTAGGGGGCTGGGTAACTAACAAAAAAAAGTGCTCCCGTTTTAGATGACTGCATAGCTTTATCAATGAATAGGTCAGTTTTCAGACAAATTTTTCGAAAATAACTCCCATATGCCTCTCCTTAGTGTTCGCTTTTGCCTTGTCATTCTAAAATTTACATATGGTCTTCGCTGTTCTTAGTTTTTTAAATTCGATACCCTTTTAAATCTGTAGACGACATTCTCAAAAACACATTATTTATCTACAATTTTTAGGCTAAGGCATATGCAAAATCTCGAGTGTGTAATATATTACTGCCTGTTTTTCTTTCGTCAATCTACAGCACGGAAAACCTTTTCCGACCTTTTCCTATCTGCTATTCGCCCTTCCTTAGATTCGATTGAGGTGCCGTGCTAGATTTGTCCGAGTACTAACCTGACAATTCGATTTTTATCAGAAATACTAGGATGAATCATGCAAAAACGTTCATTTACAACTCCTATATTATAATTATAAATTTATAATTTGTAAATATTTTTTTAAATATGTAGCTTTGTAATTATGATATTAAAGTTAAGAGTTAAACATTGTTGATTTTATTAATAACTAAATCATTTTAATAATCTATTTTTCAGAGGCCATGAGACGGTGAAATAAGCAACACTTTATTTCTCGCGTAGCAGAGACTAAACAGAAAAACATGAAGAGGTTACAGAAATGCTGTTGTTGTGCTTCCACAAGGACAGGAACATTGATTATCGCAGTATTAGGTATAATACTGTCGATCCTCAGCATCATCACAGTATGGGTCGCACCTAGGCACGAAGTCTCATTCAGTACATTTATCTTCGACAAAGAATTTGATAAGAAGCTCTCAGACCTAGACAGTAAGTATCTAAGTATAATGACGTAATTTATTTTTAGTCCGTCTTTAATAATATCAAATTAATAATATCGAAACAGAATAGGTTCACCTCGCCATCTACTGATCAGAGTAATCCCTGATTGTAACAAGCGTTTTTCATGTTTTCTTAAATCAAAATATTTTTCCTTACTGTCAACCAGTTTATATGTAAAAAAGACAATTGACATAGCCGAAATTTACCACAAATATTTCACAGGAAAAAGTGATTTAGACACCCTTATCGTATGTAACCGTGTGCTGTCTTTGCTTCGTTGCTCTATTTGCCCATACACTGGCCGCATAAAGAGTAAACTATATGAACTACTTCTTAGCGACTTAATTAAATGATAAGATGAGTGGTAATGAACAAAACTGTGGAATAATATTTGAAATACAATGGAAAATGTAAGAGTTTTTTACTTTTAAACTTAAATAGTGGGATAAAGTGAGAATAAGATCCGTCTCTATCACTCCCAGCGCTGCGAGTTCGTGACACCACAGCTATGTAACTCTATCTCCCTCTAGCTTATCATCGCTCTGCCTGCTCCCACTACTGAAGTTTAAAACCCAATAACTTAAATTCTGTCAACAAATTTTAAGTAGTGTCTTCCAATTGTATTTAAATTTTTTAATTATTTAAATGCAATTTACAACTTACATAATAATTTTTAAGAGCAGTCACCTAACCTATTATCGGTTCTTCTAATGCCATACATATAATTCTGATTATATCTGAATTTGAGTAGCTATAACATAGTTATCTACATCATATTCTATCATTAATAGGTGATTTAGAAAACTCAATTTATTGTTAACGATTAGTCAGAGTTATAGTATAGAATCAGGTGTTACTTTACGGAATTCCATTTCATGTGATGAATTTTAACGATCTTTAGCTATTTTCCGCTCAAACTCCAATATTCCAATTTCAAAATTCTGCTGAATGATTCGGTGCTGGATTAGATAGCTGACCGACTCTGATCTCTGGTATATCCTGAGGATGCTTCGTTGAGAGGCGAAACACGTGTCTAACTAAAGTTTAAAGAATAACTAAAGTTTGTTAGAATTCATCACATTAGTCAGTGCTTTAATTCGTAAAATATACGTTGTTTCTGTTTGATTTAACACTATGCAAACAATTGTGTATTTCAATTTATTGGTCAACAGGATTACCTGAGCCAAGACCAAACTTCATTTTATACCACATCACAAGCGCATTCAATATTTCTGTTATCTTACTGTAATCCTACTGTAATAATAACAGAATACGCAAATACCTTCTGTTTCTTGCAACAGCGGATTGAATTTGACCATATGTCAATCCTTATGTGCAACTTCTATTCGTAGATTTACTAGTTCTCGCTTCCAAATATTCTAATTGCACCTACCTGTTTTCCAAGTAATAGCTATATCTAAGCTCTAACATTGGTCTATCCACTGCTTTATTCCATAATTCTTTAAGTATAGCAGACAACCGTGCATTACTAAAGGCACGCTTTGTATCAAGAGACAGCACAATCGCTATTTTTTTCTCATTCAAGCCCTTATGAACTGTTTTGTGTGACTCATATAAAGCTATGCTGTGCTGTGGCGTGAATCCGTATTACCGAAAACTTAGTTTATTGTCTTTGTCAAGTTGCTACATCAACCTGTTTACAAATAGCTTTTCCAAAACTAAGATTTAGGAATGAATAAGCGGTGTTTACTTAGTTTGGATAAAACCTTAAGTAATGCTGACTTTCGAATCATTGGGAAATAACCTATGTTTAAATATCTATTAAAGACTGCCAGTTCGATTTATCGAAAGAATGTACATACGTACATATATTATGTCTTCCAGTACATATCTACTGCAAGACGTTCCCTGGGATCTTCCGTGGGGTTCAAGCCTCGAAATATGTTTATAGTCTATCTCTGGCTCGGTAAACTCGATCGATCTAATTTCTTCCATTCTGGCTGTGAGATCCATCATTACTAATTCTGCTTTGCTCTTATTTGTGCTTCACAGTATTTCTGCTTCAATCATCATCTGGATACAATGTCTACGCCAGTAGCTTAGCACAATCTTCTGACGTTAAATAATTCCGTCATAGAAAAACGAAGCAGTCTATCACTCCGAACACCGTTGCTGCCCTTCTCAACTCTGTAGATAATAATAATAATACTCCAGATAATTACACAGATTGTGTGACCCCAAACTAAGCAGTAAACTTGTACTATGGATACCACACAATGAACTCTGGGGGAGCTCCCAGTAACACCCAGACTCCAAGCCAATTTAGAAAAGTTCGGTTCCTAAATTGACCTGACCGGGGATCGAACCCGGGACACTAGCTTGGAGATGCATATGGCACTGCGCCAACGGGCCAGTCAAAGATGCTCTTCAACATTTCTTTTCGGGTCTCGTGCAAAATTTCCTCCAGCTAGCAATTATGGCTTTCGTTGTGACATCCCTGTGCTCCATTTTCTAGCGGTAACATATTTCCAAATATCGACTTTGATTTGCATTTTGTGTCATCAAACATCGAAACAGCATTGAAATGAGAAAAATATCTAATCGCCTAATTTTTTTTTTCAGTTCCGAGGATAATACTAACAATCAATTTGTGCTTCACTATTTTAATATGCACTCTCCTTATTGTGGCAGTGCAAAAGGTAAACACAATTTTTTGATATCACATGATTATTAATAAGCATTATAAAAAAATTTTGCATTTGAATACTTTCTCAATTTTCTTATGCCTTTACAGGAATCATTTTCGGTGAGCATCTATTTGATATAGTAAATAGCACTATTAGTTATCTAAAATAGGCATATCATAACATAAAAAGCACGCCTATTTAAAACGAAGACACAAAATTGTTCGTGTTGCTCGTCAAAATCACATTACATAACCGCATACGTATACCCGAGCAATATTTATGTGCATAGATGTTTCTTGTTGTTCTTGTTGTGCATGTGCATGACATGTTTAGAGTATAAAATATAAGAATCTAATGTTTATTCGTTATAGTTCCAAATGTAGTGTAACTCCTTTTATGCACAACTATGCTCGAATTGCTTCCATATTAGTCTAGGGTGCTAATACGTGCCAGTTCCTTGTTGTCCTACAAAATTCGTAGAAGTTAGCAAAGTCTTTCACTTACTGAATACACTTTGTCATATCGAAGTCCAAATTCTTATGGCTACGATTGGTAGCATTTATGATGGCATTGCGCCTTGATGCTCTATCTCACATGGCAGATATAAGTAATGTAAGTGTGTATCGATCGACACGTACGAATACAATATCATTTGTTCTTATTCATTTTTATCAGAACATCAATGTACCTATATACTTACCTAAATTGTACCTTTTTTAATATTCTGTGACTCTAAATTCAGATATAAATAATATTGTCTAATATTTCAGCGACGCTCATGGCTGATGCTCCCGTGGGTAGTACTAGGTATAGTACTAGCGATTGGTCTACTGATCAGTGTACTTCATACGTCCATTACATATTACCTTGATGAACAAGACCATGTTATCATTGCTACGGTTATTCTCATTGGCGGCATTCTCTATTTATGTAAGTATATAAATATAATGTAATCTTTGAACAAATACTAATGAAATAGAATAGCCATTAGTCACATTTTATTCTGTTCTTTAAATTCATTTAATGAAAGTGACTCATTTAATGAAACCTTTCTGTAACGTAGAAATATGTAGTATGGTAGGTACTAAGGGTGTGTAAAAAATTCGATTTTTTTTTTCACTTTCCGCCCAATATATCACAGGATATGTCCAAACAAAAATTCTGTCTAAAGGACAGCTCATAATTTCAATTTTACGAGGCCCTCCATCGGGTTTTTTCACATTATTTAGTTCCGCGGTGTAAAGAATTTTTTTTCGAAGAAATGAATGAATACACCTTATTCACCATTAAATTTCTGACAAAAAATTTCATCGAGTCAAGTTTCTATCATCAATATTTTAGTTTCTATGGATCTTTAAAATTCAAATTTTTGAATATCGCGTTTTTTTTCATTTTTTTTGATTAAACTATTAGAGATAGAACAAAAAGTTAAATGGCAATTTATGGCTCGTCTGATGTACCATAAAACATTTCTTACATATTGTGCTAAAACTGATTTATTTCCTTTCATCACAGTTCGAGTTTGGAAACTTGTGTTTATGTTATGTTTTTCTTATACTTTTAAAACCGATTTTACAATAATATCCATTTACCGTTTTTAACAAGTTCCTCTAACAATGCTATTTGTAGTCTTTCCATGTATCTTTTAATTACTTTATTTATTAGAAAACAAACATTTGCATGTCATTATTTGACATAATCCCGAATACTTGCGCACGCTAGGTGGTGCTACTGTCGTGCACGTAGCCAATACTCAGATTAATAACCAAAGCACTGAAGTCAATACATTATTTAATGACATTAATAATGTCATATAATTCTGTAAAATACGTGTAAAATCACAGATCTACCACAAGTGTAAAATATATCAATGTGTAGGTGATACGTATGCACCGTGTTATCTAATAAAAATCTTACAATCGCCGAAGCGAACCTTCGAAAAAATTTTAATAGAGTTTGCCAAGGGTCCCACGATGTAGGTTTTAAATGCTTTTAAAAATAAATTGATATTTTATGTGCAATCTAGTCAGAACAATTAAAAATTGTTTCACATAGGTACTCGTGATTGCTTACATTCTACTACTACGTAATATCAACACTAGAATAATTCTAGTGTTGTCAATAATAATTTGTATTGTAGCCCATTTGTAGGTAACTGTGAATTATTACAACAGGTAGATAAGTAAAAATATTTTGGTCTTAATATTGAGAATGGTCTTAATTAGAAAGCACATATAAACATGATTTGTGATAAAGTTAGGTCCACAATAGCTAAATTTTACATAGTAAGAAAGATAATATATATTCTTGTACTGTTATGTTTGTATGTAGCACTAATCTAGTAAAATAGTATATCTTAATAGCTATGGACGCACATTTGAGTTATATTTAAATCAAGTTTACATTTTCCAAAAAATAATATCTAAATTTATTGTACCGCCAACAATGATATTATAATACAAAAGAGGTAGATAGGTTACCTTAGTACTAATCCAAGTAAAATATTGTCCCAGTTACAACGTTAAAAAGTGAGACAAATATACATTGCACTACTTCGCTATGCAATGTAAAACATAATTGTATTTCAAACTAACAAATCACATAGCTCTCTAAATCATTGTGATTGGTCAATTTCAATGTCTTACTACATTTTAAGCGAATCCGTGACTAATTCATAGAATATTAGTAATTAATTCCACAGAACAGACATTTAAAAAAACTATGATTGATACCTAATGGGATTAGACAGTAAAAAATGATGTTTGCTTTTTTTGGAATTTCGTTTTTCTTGAATCGTGTACATGAGAACATATTTATTTAAAAAGATTGCCAACATTTTTTAATTATAAATTTGAAAATGATGAATTATATATTATTTCTTTTAATAAATGTAAACGATGATCAAAATTGGGTGGCTGCGTCATCACATGATCGTGTATATTATAAAAAACGTTTGGATTATTAAAATATTTTAGAATTTTGAATGCGCAATAGGCATTGCATGACATTGTTGGTTCTGTAACGTTACTTTTTATATTCTTTGACCAAGTCCGGGTTGGCTAATTAGCAAAGTTTTGAGGGTGCCACTTTTCGAGTGCATATAACCTATCTACCTCTTTTGTATTATAACATCATTGACCGCCAAATAGTAGTGAAACATTTGAATCAGGTAGAAATTTTCAAATATTATGCCAAAATTTTACTTGTACATGAAAAAATTTAGTTAAATGTACCTACAAAAGAATGATACCTTTGAACTGAAATCCAACATGGTCCATCTCACTCAATGACGACGAGAAAGGTTAATAATAAAATGTTATTATAACGCAGTAATTATTATATAGTTATAGAATATCTGAATACCTATATTGTACCAGACTTAATCAACAAAATACGGAGTATATACCACACAATAAGAAATTAATAAATGTTTATATATAACACAATACCTATATATCTCATATACATATGTATCTAATGTAATATACGTTAATGTGTAATATAACTTTACCTAATAATAAAAAGAAAATAAAAATAGTAAAATTGTTTAATTAAGAACTACCCTCAAATGCCAAGAGTATTGGTATTAGTGAGATAAACTACAATATGGTTTAGCGTTTCCATATCATGTTTTTCTTTTTGTACAAATAAATAAAAAAAAAAATAGAAACATACCCATTATACCACCCATTACATACACCTTCCATGATTGAAAATTACTAATATGTGGTATAAATATGTATTTGTTACAGGTCTCTACCTCTACCTATGGGCAGTGGTGTTCAGCCACTACTTAGATGTACGTGACGAAGAAGAACGCGGTCGGTACCGTAAAGCACCGTACAGACGATAAACAATATTTATGCATCGAAATGTGTTCCGTTTACTGCATAATTTTTTCTGTGAAAATAATGTGACACAAAAGTACAAAAAAATGTACATAGTCTGAACTAATAATACTTATCTCATACATAAAATACTAACAGTAAGTACCTACCTGTTTTAAAAATTATAAAGTGCCTTAAGAAAACAAATGTTTGTATACATAATAAAATATAATGTTACGTTAGATATATAGTAAAATTTCTTACACATTGACACGCCTAATAATTTGATTAAACATACCAATAATTCAACATTCAAATCAATTTATTCATGTAAACCCAGTCGCAAGGTTTCAGTGTATAGGTAGTGGGTACCTACATTGATGTATTTTTCTTTAACGTGAGTAAATTCTATTATTAGTTAATAATATATTTCGTAGGTGTTATATTATAATTTAAATAAGTTACCAAGTGCGATATGATTATTTTGTAAAAGAATAACTTATTCGCTTGTTTTTAATTTATTTTATATACTCATTATTATATCTACTATAAATAGAATTAAGTATGTTCATTTTGTAATAAATATTTACGTGTGTATGGGTAAACTTTCATTTATTTTTATTACGAAGCAAAATTATATTTGAAAAAAATGGACAGTCTTATATTAAAAAAACAGGGCCATGGAAGTGTCTCGGTTTTATTCACATTTGTTTTCTCAAGTTAACTATTTTTTCAATTATCTCCCTCAAACTATAAGTAAACTTTATCCAATAGAATTTAAAGAAAATACTTTATTTAATTAGATAAAAAAATATAATTTAATAGCTGAAAATATAGTTTCCTTTCGAAGTTCTCGTTTATTTCAGCGATAACCATACCTTTTTTTTGCAAATATTAACTAAATGTTAATGAACTTAATGATATATCGATTATATTTTTATTAAGTTTATCATTTTCTCTAAATTATCAAAAACATTTTAATAAAACAAATTATTCGTCGTCCAAATGTTAAAGGCTCACATTTTGATTTACAAATATCAACCCCTATTTTTCACATTTGCCTCACCCTCTCAACTTGTTTATTATCTGGGAATACCTGGCTTTTAGAGGCTAATTTGCTATATTTCCTCGTAAACCAAGATTACGCAGAGCTGCAGACGTATTTTTAAAATGTCAAATTCTGTATCCTTTACAAGCTTAAAAGGTAGTTATTTCAGTGAATCTTTAAGAAAGAGATATAGAGAATACCTAGGGGAAACTCGGGTAAAACAAACATCCCTGACAAAGCGAATACTCTCAACTGCTGCTATATTATTAGTCTGTCAATTACCGCGAATAGAAACAAAATAATTTTAAAAATGATCGCGAGCAAAGTGAATAAAACAGAGTGGATACCTACCATATCCATTTTGCCCATTCACTTCATTCATTCAATCATTCAACGACATAATATTTAGCTATTTCGAACTGGCTTCGGCAGATGTAATGAAGTATACAAGCATAAACATAGTATAAGATATACTAACTAACATAACATAACATAACATAACATAACTTCACGCTGTATCCCCAACGGGGTAGTCAGAGAGGACGGAGCGCCAGGAGTCGCGGTCCTTACACACCTCTTTCGCTTCCTCAAATCTCATCATTCTCCTCACACATTTTCGCCTAGGTATGCGAGTGCTTTTGACATTTCCGTCTGCTAACACTCTGGCTATTTGATCTTCATAAGTCAGCCTTGGTCTTCCTTGGCTTCTTTTACCACTCACTTTCGCTCTGTATATTTTCTTCGTCAGTCTTTCATCACTCATTCTTTCCATGTGCCCGAACCATCTAAGCATTCCTTTCTTCATTTTTACAATAACACTGTTGTGCAACCCTGTCATACTGCGTATCTCATCATTGCTTATCCTGTCCGCAAGCGTGACACCGCACATATTTCTGAGAGATCGCATCTCCACAGCATTTATCATACTTTCACTCGATTTCGGGCATATCCAGGCCTCACTGCCGTACAACAAAGTTGGCACCAACACCGCATTGTGGATGGCCATTTTAGCAGTGTTAGATATATTCTCACTACCCACTAATGCGGACAGAGCACCGTTCACTTTATTGCCAGCTGCTACCCGTCTCTCCACATCCAACTCACATCTTCCATCCCTCGAAAACGCACTCCCCAGGTACACAATTTCATTCACCTGTTCTAGACATTTTCCATTTACACTAATCACACATTTCGTTTGTTCCGCTTCTCTTTCAAACACCAGAACCTTAGTTTTGTTCACATTCATTTTCAATCCTTTTACTTCACAATCTTCTTTCATGCACGTGACTAGTGTCTGCAACTCTGCTTCTGATGGTGCTATTAGCACAGCATCGTCAGCGTACAATAGGCAGTTTACCACTGTGTCACCACATCCCATACCACTCATATTACCTTTCAATCTCTGGAGGCAACTGTCCAAATACAGCACGAATAGCCAGGCAGACATCACGCAGCCCTGTCTGACACCAGAACAGACTTCAAACCAGGGCGACATGTCACCGTCTATCCTTACACAGGCTCTGTGGTCTCGATATAATGACCTCACAGCCTGCAGTAAGGAGCCCTCCACGCCATATTCAGGCAGAAGACTCCACAATTTCTTCCGCACTACTCTATCGAATGCTTTCTCTAGATCCACGAAAGCGCAGAAAACTTTCTGACCTAAAGCCAGAAACCTTCCCACGATAACGCGAAGCGAGAAAATCTGATCCATACAACCCCTACCGTTCCTGAATCCACCTTGCGCCTCCCACAAATATCTTTCTGAAACACCTTTCATACGTTCAGTCAATACTTTAGTATAGACTTTACTCGCTAAGCTGACCAAGCTGATGGCCCTATAGCACTATATATACTAACTTTATGTGTAAATCTGAACAACAAGTAAATTTGAAGTGGTACGGTATCCACCGCAGATGAAATATGATATTGATCTCAGCGGATAACATTTGAGAGAGCAATAGTCTACATAACTATGCTCTTGCTGTGCTACATATATGACTATAGTTACAGTATTATTATATTACTCACATTTTACACAGTAATTTAAAGTAATGCCACAGATTAATTAGTTACTAGTGTAATGCGATCAATTTAGGTAAAAAAACATTATAAATGGTAAGACAGTTATTTGAAATCGAGTATTACAGACAAAAATAAAACAAAAATGTAATTGGTTTGTAGTTTAATACAATGTCCAACTGTTGATCAGGAAAATGTACTTAACTGGCAATGCGCCACGAAAAACCAAAGTAAATAAACACATAAGTAATGACACTTTTCATTTCAATAACAAACTGAAATAACTTGAAACTCGTGAACAGTAAAAAAGCTTATTATTTGAAAACATCATAAAACATGAAATTTCTAGAAGAACATCCAAATACCGAGGGAACCTCAGCTTCCAAAGTCCAAAACAGAAGATAGATTGCAGGAATAGAGGTTCTTTACCATCTTTGTCTATTTAGCATAATTTGATTTAATACATGGGTTTTACACAAGACGGCACCCTCCGATCATGAACCGACAACTTCAAAAACGTGGCATCCAGTGGCTGGTTGAGAACAGCAGAAGATCGATGTGAAAACGAGTGCTTGCTAACCTATATTCAGGAGAGGAGAAAAACAGGTATGATTATGATTAATTTTACACAATAATATTGTAACAATTTTGTCAACCTTTGCCTGTCATGCGAAAACTAAACAAAATGCGAAAAAAAACTGATAAGAAGATAAATTAATTACGAGAAGCCATCATAGTCTCATTTTTTATTTTGATTGGTTTTTAACAAAAATGTCACTTACGTGAATAATTACTGTACTGTAATAATAAGTACCGTGTATATTAAGTACTGCGTAATGTACCTATGTATTAAGTGGAACTTCAGGTAAGTAATACATTTCATCTTCCGAAAACAACTAAGATTAAAATGCCTAAAGTACGTCTGAGATTTATTATTAGATAACCAATTCTTTCGGCCAGTCAGGTCTATCCATTTTTATGTACACTTAGATCTTTTAAACTACGCAACAGATTTTGATGCGGTTTTCATCAATAGATAGAGTGATTCAAGAGGAAGATTTATACGTACAATTTAATATTGTTTTGTGTTAATTTGTTGAAATATGACGATAATAGTTCAAGATGTCAGAAAAAATCAAGCCGACTGAGAGCTTTCATCGAAAATTCTGTCTTATTTTTTTGAAATATAACAAAACAATGTATGATGAAATTGTTCCTCTTTATTAGGACTACAAAAAGTCAGCGATGGCATATGTCTATGTTATACAGATAGCTTTCTATAACCATTTTAATGTCTAAAAAAATTGATATAATTTATGTGAAGTTTGAAAGCTTAAAGAGACGGATACGGTATTTGTCCTCATCAAATTAAATACTTTAGTTACCTTAAGCATTTCATGTACATAATAATTTCCTTTTGGACCACACAATTTAAATTAATATCTTATGAAATATCGTAGAATTAAAACTATCGCCCAACAAAACTAAATAGCGCGTCGAAGGCCGTGCCTCGCCCTATCTATACCGTTGTACGATTTGCATTGATTTCATGCGTTCATCGGAGCCACCGGAGCTCTCCAGCAAGGAAAACAATAATAAAAAAGTGCTTTTCAGCTCTGCACTTATTAGTGCGACTTTCAGAACGTTATATAATTAAGAAGATTAAAACCTTTTTTTTTTCGAAGACAATATTAGACATCTTTATTTCTATAATTATTATAATGACTTGGTAATTGCACGGCAACATAATTTACTAATTAAAATACTTTATTCTTATGTGCACTGTTTAGATTTACTTAATAATCTAAATTGTAGATTATTCTTTTATAATTACGTTGCCGTGCAATTAATTTCCAAGTCATTATAATTAGAAATAAAGATGACTAATATTGATTAGATAACAATTTATAACAAAATTGTTAAATAGGTGCTTCCATAGACACTAACTAAAATAATTGACTTGGTTTTACATGAGATCACAGCTTTTTGTAGTGGAAGAACTGCGATGCGAAACTTGAGGCATTTATTTTTACATTTTTTTGTTTTTGATGGGATCTCATTTCTTCTTGTAGGTCATCCTCCTTTTTTTCTCGGGTAATATATCTTGTCCGTCAGCTACTAATTTTCTTAAAGTCCACTCCCTGACTCTATTGTTTTTTCTCAGACGCTTTGATGTAACAATTTTTAACAAGTTTGGACGGTAAATGTTTCTAAGTCAATATTCAACGATTGTGGACTCCTGAGCTTTATACCAGAGATCCGATCCGATCTCTGGTATATCCTGAGGATGCTTCGTTGAGAGGTGGAACACGTATCGATTGGTGGTTTTTGGAGTTTGAGCGGAAAATAGCTAAAGATTTTATATATTCATCACATGAAATGGATTTCCGCAAAGTAACACCTAAGAGTATACAATATCTTAACAAAAATAATCCAAAACTAAACAGGTATGTACGTAACGAAAATTAACACGCGCATATCGGTAACAAAGATGCAAACCGTACTGACACCAGTGGGCGAACGCGGAGCAAGCGCAGGGAAGCGCGA
The DNA here is from genome assembly GCA_907165235.1 of Zeuzera pyrina. NCBI lineage: Eukaryota > Metazoa > Arthropoda > Insecta > Lepidoptera > Cossidae > Zeuzera > Zeuzera pyrina. Next base: position 13,920,851 of record OU015626.1, read on the forward strand.
GGGGGCCTCGCATTCCAGCTAGGTGCAAACTAGCTCAACCGAGTAGTACTTAATTTATTGTTACTTAGACAAATACGTAATAATATCTTTGTTAATGGTTTAGGGTAAATTATGAAAAATCGTCATATAAGTGGTGTAATATTAGTGACATTTCTAGCCACCAAAACAACGAACACGTCACCAAAAATCATATGAGGAGCACCTCGTCATTCATTAATCTAAATTTTTTCTTAATGAAGGTGCTAGAAAAAGATCTGTTGATAAATTTAGATTGTTACAAAATTATTGGCTAAGTAGGCGAAAGCAGTACGCTTCTTCGGAAGTAACTAACTTAAATTCAAAAAATGAAAATATATATGCTTTTTCCTATTCGTAGTTTTCCTTTCTCGTGGACATTGGGAGGAAAGCCGGTTGTCTCTAAAATGCATGCCCGGACCGATTTCAGGTCACCGTAAAGAGAGTCAAGACCTGCTTGAATGAGAGTAAAATTTTGTAGGTATGTAGGTATTTTGCAAGGAACCGCTGACACATGCGGTTCTGCTCCTTTAAAAAATAAATATTTCTGACTTTGGACTTGAAATTTAAAAATCGGCATCTAGCAGTATAGTTGGAAGAATAAAGAATTTATTTAGATTTGTTGCTAGTACAGTCCGGCTTCTTTATATGAGATTACTGGTGTAAAGTCATATGAAGTTCGATGGAATTCTTCATAACCCAAAATACCACAAAGAGCGACTGAAAGTGTATGAACAGAATCTTTTTCGCAAGCAACCGTGGAAGCGTACGAATCTGCGTCCATGGTTAATACGAGTAGTTCATTGATTTATTGAAATGATTTTCAAATGGACCTAGGTACATTTAATCAATTACATGCGAATTAAGACTAATCAAGTAGACCGAAAGAAATGAAAAACATTTATTCGATATTTTATATGTACATCATACTAAATAGGTATTTAACTGTTTTTAATTTTTTAATATTATAGATTATACATATTAATCAAATTTAATTCTAATAAATATCGGCACAAATTTATACTCACGACATATAATGAAGAAGTCAAACGTATATCTATTTAACGATGCATCTACTTAACATAATATATTTATTTATGTATTACATTATTTTACATGTTTTGAACGATTGTCAATCATCAAAGAATTTTCGATAAAAAGTGCGCGGCATGTCTAATTGCATGTGCTAGGACTATTGACAGTAGAGACGTCTGGTGGATATGGCATTTCTTCCTCAAACTTTTATCACGATGATTTCTTAATTTCAGCACAAGTTTTTCATCGTTGTTAGCAATATAATCATCCAGATATATTTTTGAGCGGTTTATCTCAAAATTGGGCGATTCTTTCATACAATTGTCGTTGTTTATCCAAGTAGTTATTTTCCGAAACCATGAAGTTCGATGGAATTCTTCATAACCCAAAATACCACAAAGAGCGACTGAAAGTGTATGAACAGAATCTTTTATAAAACTCTTACTACAAGTTATCTACCTATATTATAAATAATAAGAAACAATAAATTCCTCCATTGTATCTCCATTTACCATTGCATTGTAAACGTAAAAATTTATTTAACATTTAAATAGAAAATTTAAAGAATTCGAGTAGATAAAATACGCTCTTCGTTGCAAAATTAGTTAAAATAATAAGTATATGTATGAATGGAAAAAATGTAAGTTTTCTTACTGTGTTCTAGAAAAATATCTCTTGCAAAGAATCCTCTACGTGCTATGTACACACTCTCCCGGTACATGAAAGCGCATAAAATATCCATATGTAAATCATCTTTTTCCTGCGAAATCCAATAACATCGACGAATATGGTGTGGCATCATCATGTTTAGTAACCTATTGTACAAATTACAAATGTCAATGAATCTCAAGTGTTTCAATTTTCAAATGTGTTAACCTAGAAGGGAGCAAACAAAAACCGTTTGTCTAATATCCGACTGTGATTATGTCATCTTACTGACGAGTACAGGTGGTCTGAAAATTTTCTATTCTAACAAAGATACATACAGATACGATACAGATAAGATAGACGTATTCTACCAAAGATGTCCATTTGTTTAACTCATCCATATAGTATCTACTCGGCGTCTTCCTCTGCGAAATAATTGTTTACGAAAGTTAAGACCTCCATGTGACGAAAATCTCTGTCCTCGGAGCGCAACTATTGGTTTAAAGAAAATCAAAAATCGCTTGGGGCTAGGGTCTGGTTACTAAAGCGGATGGTAGAGCAGTTGAAACCGAAATTCGTGGAATTTTGCCACGACAACCGCTGAGCTGCTGAACCACTGACGATGCTCTGTCCGCATTATTAGGCACTGCGAATATATCTAATTCAGCCGAAATGGCCATACATAATGCGGTGTTGGTTCCAACTTTTTTGTACGGTAGCGAGGCCTGGATATACCCGAAAGCAAGTGAAAGTAAGATAAATGCAGTAGAAATGCGATCTCTAAGAAATATGTGCGGTGTCACCCTTGCGAACAAAATAAGCAATGAAGAGATACGCAGTATGACAGCGTTGCATGACAATGTTATTTCAAAAATGAAAAAAGAAATGCTTAGATGGTTCGGGAACATAGAATGAGTGATGAAAGACTGACGAAGAAAATCTACAGAGCGAAAACGAGTGGTAAAAGAAGCCAAGGAAGATCAAGACTGGCTTATGAAGATCAAATAACCATAGTGTTAGCCGACGGAAAATTCAAAAGCACTCGCATACCTAGGTGAAAATGTTCAAGGAGAATGATGAGATTTGAGGAAGCGAAAGAAGTACGTAAGGACCGCAACGCTTGGCACTCCGTCCTCTCTGACTACCCCGTTGGGGATACAGCGTGAAGATATGCATGTATGTATGCAACCGCTGTAGTAAGAGACGCATTGTCCTACCTCCTATCTATGATCTAGATATGTCCTATCTTCCACAATTTCTGTCTTCTACTTGTCAAGTAATGATACGTGGTGTGCTCCTATAATGGTTTTGCCTTTTTGAAAATAATTAATTTAGATAACTCCGTAACTATACCAAAAAAGTTAACCCAAACGTTAACCGTCTCCCAAGCTGGTATGACCATTTTTAAATTCAGTTGCCCAAATTTTCCCGGCGGTAAATGATGGTGCGGAGTCCCCGTACACAACGTCTAACTTATTTTCGATTTGCATAGATGTGTTGCTTTATTCAAAGTCAAAGTCAAATCATTTTATTCAAGTAAACCTAAATACAAGGTATTTTTGAACGTCAAATCTACTTTAATTCGATTCGAAAAGAAAACCTGGACACTGAGAAGAACCGACAAGAAACTCAGTCAGGTATAATTTTTCAACATCATTCTAAAATAGTTATTTAAAATACAATATCCATAAAGCCAGTAAATGCATGTGTAGAGAGGATTATTTCTAGACTATTGTTGTGTCTCTAATGAAATTGCAAATTTTGTAGTATGCTTTTCCAATCAGTGTGCGTTTTATAACAAGTTTAAATTTCTTTTCCGTTAATTGAGTAATTTCTTGAGGAATTTTATTATAAAAACGAACACTGTTGCCCAAAAATGAACCACCTGACTTTTGTCGCCACCACGAGTTTCCACACCATTAATAACGCCTTTCTTTTGAATTGGATATATATTTTTTCTAGTGTACATTACTATTTCAAATATATATAACGAGGCTAAGGTAAGTACATCAATATCTTTAAAATGATCTCTCAGGGACTCGTGCGTTCATACTGTAGATGGCACGTCTTGCCCTCTTTTGTAAAATAACGATAGATTTCATATGCGCCGCTGATCCTCACAGTAGCAGATCATAAGACATAAGGCTATGGAAATATGCGAAGTACACCAGCCTAGCCGTAGCCACATCTGTCAAATGTCTAATGCGTCTAATAGCATATGTTGACGAACTGAGCGTATTAACCAAAGTCCCGATGTAGTCCGCCCACTGTAACTTATTTTTTACTGTAAAACCAAAAAAAAGTAGCTGATTCTAATTGTTTCCCATCCAGTTCTAGCCTATTATGGATTCTGGGTCCATTGTATAAAGAAAACTTGAAACAATTGGTTTTTTGTGCATTCAGTAGTAAATTATTAGCTGCAAACTATCTCGAGACATCCGCCAAGGTCCTATTCTGTTCGCTAATATCGATATCTTTTCTATTTACTTTAAATAATAATGATGCCTTCCATTACAACTATTTAACGACAGTTCGATATTTGATTTTTTCCATTTTCACCAAAACACTCACATCGATTCACTTGTCAAATATTGTGCGTCTAAAATGGCCAAATTTTGGTGAATACATCTCAAAATATAGGCAAACATATTCCCTAGTTTTTGTTGACGAGCGCTGCCATTTTCATGTAGAGATCAGAAACTTTTCAGACCATCCAAGTTTAATACATATATTCACAAAATGAAATTATATATAATATTTATTAAACACAACAAATACGTATTTCAAGCAGTCATATATGCAAATATTATGATGATATATCGTGACATTTAGATTGAAGATTTGTAAAAGTAATGGTCTGAAACACAGTCCGCAAAACGTTCTATTTTTTGTTACCTATAGAACTGTATGAGCGCGCGCTGCGGAATTCACGAGATATAATTTTTTTAAGTGCAAATGTTTTTTGAAATTATACAAAAAAATATTTTAATGTCACTTCAAAAACCATTTTGTGATTATCAGTTGCTTAAATGACTGTATTTTTTTTAAGATTTTGATTTGTTTTACCATGTAGAATCTTAATCGTTAGTAGAGCTCTCCAGTTTAATTTGTCGAATGTTTAGATTGCACCCGGTAGTATTTAGACACTTATGCAGTCGAATTCAAACTCATGGTCATCATTACTCTGAAATAGTAGCCTATAATAAGAGTAATGTAACTTATTTATTACAATGAATAAAGTACTTTACGAGTCTTCCATATAACATGAAGGTTACCAAAGGTACCTACATACATATACATATTATGGTAGATAACGACTACATAGAATAACTTTCGGTGAGGTGTCTAATTTTTAGGTACAGGTTTATTGCTTAAAAGTTTGTGAATGCAGTGAAACATAATTTTCAACTAAAAATAGACTCGGTCTTTCTACTACAAAAGTATTTCAAAACTTTTTCAGCAAAATGTATGTTTTAAAAATTCTTGAATAAATCAAAAAAATTGAGGTTCTGTGCTTAATATCAGCCTATTAGAATGGCCTAGAGGGGATATCCCCTATATAGGTACATAATATGCCCCACATTGAAATAAGTGTATATATTATATTAAAATATGGAGAATGACGCCTTCTTTCATTATTCGACTAGGGCACCTATCCTCAGCATGTCGAAATTTTGACGCTTAAAAACGTTGTTCGCTGCAAGTATGCGCTGCCAGGAGATAGTCAGTGCTTCAGAACATATAGGTAATTAGAACTGGGTTGTACTTAAGTTGAAGCTTATATATCATATATATTATTATAACGAGACATATATTCCCACTGAGCGCGTACCCAAGAGTTACTTTAAGTAGTAACCTAAAATTTTGCTTGAGAACCAAGCTATTTGACAGTGAAGAATGAACCTATTATGGCGTGCGTTTTGGAGAATAGTAACAATGTGAAGAATAAATATAATAGAATTTCTAATAGTATGAGTACCTATGGCTAAGCGCATAAGCGATAGAAGGCGATGAATGTATGCGATCGAAACAGAACTCATCTCTTTTACATGGCTGCATCTCATTCATATCTATAGGTATTGGATTATAGGCTATCCGAGATAAGCACATATCTGTAATGAAAATGATATTAGTAATACATTGTACATCTATTACTAGCTGTGTCGAGCCACGTATTGCTGTGCCTCAGCAGGTATTTTATTAATATTCGCGAGTACGTATGGATCTCGAGTTCATACTAACAACATATATATTACTGAACAAACTTATAGAAAAAATCATTTCAAGTTTTTCACCGTAATTACCAACCTATTTTATATGTACATCTACATAGGTTAAAGACGCTAATAATAACAAAAAAACAATGAAAACAAGACAAGGAAGAAAAATTATCATAATTAGCCTAAATTTAGGATCGTCGCGACTCGAAACATGCAGAAGACGTGGTCGAGACGCGAAGCTTCATCGTCTGCACCTTATTGTAAAACATACAGAGGAGACGGAGCGTGCCAATTCGTAATTTGAAATGAACCATCATTAACTCATAACATCCGGCGTTCAATACAGATTCAAATTTTTTCAGATTATGAAATTTTGAGACATATCTGTCAGATTGATACTTACGAGTCTTACGAATTCCGGAACAGAAAATTTAAGATTATGAATCGAAATTTGAAATCGAAATTTTATACGAGTGGAGAATTATCTCCAGTGTTACCGAACATCGCATACACTTATAAATACACGTTATATAATTTTTCTATTTTGTTTCATGTACCTGCAAAAGTAATTATGTGTCACAGAGTACAATATAATTTTAAAATTTTCGTAGACATCAAGTACATTTTGTACATATAGTATATTTTTATAATTTTGATTGCATTTTAGCTTTTTAAATTTTGTTAATATGAGACAACTATATTCAGTTTGAGTACGCGCCCCTTCTGTTCTGAATACTTTAAAGTGGAGTTCATGCCCCGTCTCCCCCGTCCGCGAAATGTCCTTGCTTTACGTCTCTTTTATCTAGTTTGTGGTCGTGTATAAATACTTTCCTAATAAATCAAACGTAGATATAGCTACCTACTTAAAATATTTTTTATTAATTTTTACCAGACTCTGAAATTGCGATGTAATATAGATCTGTCTCTTCACAAAGCTCTGCGTATTTCTCCTTTGGGAGTGAACCATCATCAATAGCCTCCACAAATTCGTTCATGTTCCCTTTACTAAGAATCCATTTCCTTAATTTATTCCTATTAAATTCTTTGATGGAATGTATTTGAGCTGAATCGTCTTTAAATAACACTGACACTGAAAAGAAAGATATGACTTAGAAACTTTTCCAAAAATGAAATTCCTTTTTTAAGTAGTTTTTCTTATACAAAGTAGTGAGAAGTAATGATAATAATGTGGTGGCTCAAAGTTGACAGGCAGAATATTGTAATCTCTGAACTTCATGCATAACACATAAGTATTATGTAAGTACTACATGGTATTTTTATTTTTGTATATAGGTATATTGATAATGTTGTTGATTTCATACTCAACATGATCAAGCTATCTATATAACAGTAAAACATTTAAATTGTAAAATATTGGTGCGATAAGTGGGATAAATCGTAAGTCTCCGCGGTGGAAAGAAGAGAAATAAATAATTATTAAATTTCACCTCTGTATTCGTCGTCCAACCACCCATATGGTTGATTAATGTAAATGTAATGTGAAAGAACAGATTCAGCTCTTTCGATTATGTAGGCGATAACATCACGCTGTGCCTTTTGCATTTTATTTCCATAATCTCTAAGAGTTCTCTTCAATACGACTGCAAATATACATATGTTATGTTAATTTAAACTGGACGATATTAAAGACATGTACGTATAAAATTAAATGTCTGGTAATCATGGAAATTTGCATAGGTACTATGCAAAGAAAAATACACTCATGTACACATGTACCTATTATTTAGAGCACTGGTTCCCAAACTTATTTTGTCTACTGAGTCGAGAGCTCACGCAGTCGTTGTTTAAGATGGCCTCTACACAACGCCCCCATTTTTTTTCTGGGTCTCTTACCGCCCCCCTTTAGGCCTGCAGCGCCCACAAGGGGGCGTTATCGCCCACTTTGGGAATGGCTGATTTAGAGTAACGCAAAGAGAGAAACAAATTAGCATAAAAACAGCTTTATTTCTGTTTATTTAGCTTTTAACAGACATTTAGAAAAATTAATATTGTCGCACAAAACATACTTACACTACTCGTAATTGGAAGGAAAAAACAAATTAGAGACTGAAATCTTAATACCATAGTTATAAGGAAGTTTTGCACCACTGTCATATCATCTTGAAAATTGAATATTGTTCCAACGACTAAATATATCCTACAGAATCCTTATGTAACGAATGTACCCACAAGTGGTCGGTGTTTCGCGTTACTTTCTCTTGTTGTCAAAACTGTCCGCATTCGTCTCCATACTTTTAATTAAATCTTCAAAAAAACTTTACGGCATTAAATTCCATTTCTCTACCAATACGCTTTTGAGGTCCCTTAAGTTAGTTGGTACTACATATCTCTGTTTAATTGGTCTTTCCAATTTATCCCAAACGTATTTGTTATACCACTAAGGAATCAAGCAAGCATACGGCCCACCTGATGTTAACTGGTTATCGTAGACTATGAACGCATGCAACACCAGATGCATCGCTTACCGATCCTGTAAAAACCTTTTCACGTCCTTTGTAAAGCACTCCGAGCTATAGTCATTTGCATTTGCAAAAATATCAACAGGGAGCTTATTCCACAGCTTGATAGTTCAGGGAAGAAATCTCCTTTGAAAATGCACAATGCGTGACCATTTATATAAGAGATAGTGACTACAGGCATCATGAAACAATCTCTCGAAACACATCTAATATGTTATATCATATAAGCGGTATATAACACATACAGAGAAGCAAAATCTCTCCTCGGACTTAGGAGTTCAAACTTACTCGCGAGCTCGGAATCATCGACAATTCTCACAGCTCGTATTTGAAAGAAATCAAAACGCCCAAGCTGGCATCCAGGTGCCCCCGCTCATAGGTAACAATAATAGTAAAAATGCATCAGACAATACACACCAATCATCTGATCTTAAATTATTGTATTCCCTGTATGTATTCTCTATACATTCGTAACGTAGTACTCCATATGGGACCGATCTTGTAGTTTATATAGAAGCAGCCTTTGCTTCGAGAATAAGTACTATCACAGATTAATTAATTACTAGAGTAAAGTATTACTTCGCCTTATTGAACACACCAAGCTTTTTAACTAAACCATGCCAGATGTCAGCTTGACCTTGATTTTCAAGTGACTGCGAAAGCCAACGTCACTGGAGATGTCCACATCAAGGATCCTATTGCTCCGAGAGTTGGTAAGTGTTAGCTGTTGTTAATAGTGATTAAATACAATCGTGATCGTTAATCATTGTTATTGTTACCAACATCATTGTTAGCGAGTGTTGCTACTTACCAATAATGTATTCATGATTTATTAGTTGATATATTTGGACTGCAGTTTTATAAAGGGGACAGTCCAGAATCACACAAGCTAGCGACCCATGACCCACGAGCTACCCATGGCGATACCCTAGCCCTAGAACAACGAAAAGCTTTCATAAGGGATGCCCCTGAAAGGTGTGTTCTCAGAGGTAAATGTGCAAACTTGTGGCTCAGGGGCATTAAATGGATTAAGGAAATATAGATATTACTTTTGATAATATAAAAATGGAAACAATCGATGACACCATATTTTTGGGGATAAAAATAGATAAATTTTGCAATTGGAAATCTCACGTAGAAAAGATTTGCTCGAAACTTAATATGTTTATGTATTTGATTGAATTGAATTGATTGATTCGTAGCATACCACGAATATGTCTTGCATTTTAAGATACAGTTTACGAGTTTTTAAAAGAGATACTTTTAACTTTTCCATGTCGCGATGCTATTATTCAGAAAAAAATTATTTGTTCAACATGAATTTGTAAATTGTGTTGTTTTGTTTTTATGACTGTGTTAAATTAGGTATGTATATTTATTTTTTATATAAAATCGAGTGACATGGGATATTTAGATAATTTTAATTTTAATGTAATTCTTGCAGAATGGCAGAATGTTTACCGGATGTAACTGTTCCAGCAAATAAATAATTACTTAATTACTAAGTGTAATCGTCCCCGATTGGAGAATCTAACTACAGTCCAATCAATCTGTCTGTGCCCAGTGTGTCTGTTTGTGTAAACAGCAAAAAAAGCGGATGGCTCATGCTAGCTGTTCAGTAAATTGTTCTTTTTTATTCGCGAAAAACGGTTTTTTTGACTTTTGCGAATTTTTAGTTTATGTAAGCGGCCGCCATTTTGAGAGCAAAAAAGTGTAAGTTTCTTGAAATTTTATTATTTTCTATATGCTTAAGTTTTTGTTTTACTTTTTACAATTAGTGACCGGGTCATTTCCTATTGATTGGACTACTAGATTACTCTCGATTTTAGACGCAAGTTATCCGCTCCTCTCTTTGACGACGGAACGAGAGATGTTTCTATGACACGTGTATTAAGCGTACCGTCATCCGGATAGTAATGAATATAGTCAACATGTCATTGATAAGCGGTAATAATAACTTCAGAGGCAGAAAAGAGCCTTCAGAAAAGATTCAACCATTTTTTGAGTTCCTCTAAATATGTATAACTGTGAGTGTTCCGGATAGATATTTAATTTAGCTTTAGTAGTAATTTTTAGTTTTACATTTAATTATTTGTAAATAATTATTATATTTTCATAACAAAAGGTATAAAAAGAAGCTTTATTTAATATATAGGCATTCCACGTCAAATAAAAAATTGCATCTGAATAATTACAATACCTATAAAAAAATATTTGTTAAAATCACAGCGGATCGAGAACACGAAATATATAACGAGATCAAAAAACCCTTGCAAAGCAGCATGGAATGTTATTAGAGAATATTGCCATCAATGACAACTTCAAAGATATTAATAAAATAGAAATTAATGCCGTGAAATACGACAACACACAAGTGATTGCTGAAAAATGTAATTATTTTTTTATTAACCTAACGAATCAAAAGAAATGCTAGACTAATAATAAAATAGATAATATAGCGCAAAATGCTTATAGTACGAGTATGTATCTTACGCCGACAATTCCTCAAGACATATACAAGAAATTAAAACTAAAGAACACTAATTCCACTGATAATGACGGTATAAATACAAAAATTTTGAAACTGCGTGCGGTCTCATTAGCAAAACCCCTAAGTCATATAATAAATCAATCAAATTTAGAAGGTGTTTACTCCGGAAGATTGAAGTAATCTGTTGTAAAGCCTTCATTCAAGAATGGAGAAAAATCAAATATTAATAACTTTAGACCAGTAACGGTAATTTCAGTAATCTGAAAAATATTAGAAAAAATGTTTATTAATAAATTACATAATTTCATTCATGAACAAAAAATATTATACAACCTTACTTGTATAATGTAATGACAACAATAATAGTGAACGGGAGATAAATGATGAATTAGCAAATGTAAATAATTGGTTAGAAGCCAATAATCTGAAAATAAACTTAATAAAACAAAATTATTTCAATTCCGTACATATCAAAACAGAAATATTTTTTTTAATGTTTCCTACAAAGGAATAAATTTTGAGCAGGTTGATTCCGCAACATTTCAGCAAACACATAAATTGGAAAGGTTCCATTTAAAAATTATGCATTAAATTACAAAGGTGTGGTTTTATGTATTACAACGTCTACGTATGACTGTATCCGAAAGAGCGGCAACGACGGCATACCACTCGTATGTGGCATCTGTTTTTCGCTATGGCCTTGTGTTGTGGGGTAATTGAGTTGATGCGGAAAGAGCTTTTATTCTACAGAAGAAATGCATCAGGGCAATAACTGGTGCCAAATTTTTAGACAGTTGTAGACCTTTGTTCAAAAGGAAAAATATTTTGCCTTTACCTACATTATATATATATACGATATATGTCTACTCGTGAGAAAATATAAACATTTATTTGCATCACGCTCCAGTTATAATAATGATAGACAATTATTAATTCCTATAAAGAAATTAACACTATACGAGAACAGTAGTTACTGTATGTCAATAGCAGTATACAATAACATACCTGATATAATAAAGAATGAAACATATTATAGAAAATTTAAAGCGGGCTTATTTAAATATTAAATAACAAAAAATATTATTCAGTGAAGCAGTAGCTATAGCTGATTTAGAATCTAAAGCAGCAGTATAGCTGATTTAGATTTTATTTATTATTATTATTGTTGTTTTGTATGCTATGTGTTTGACGTGTTATTGTATAATTTGTTGACTAAGTATAGGTTGGATTTTATAAATAATTGACATTGACTAAGTAGATGATTTAAATTTAAATTATGACTGTAATTGTAGGAACAAATTGTTATAAAAATTTGCGCACCCATTAAAGGTAGACATATGTAAATACTATGCATAATATCAGTCTGTGTAATATGTATTATGGATGACATATGTAATGTGTATTGACAGTCCGTAATATGGACTCAAGTGAGCAAATAAATGAATAAATAAATAAACTACCCAAGTTGAATGACAACGTGCGCGACCTCTGCATATTTGCCAGCAAAGTGAACAACGTCGTGGCAACCATACGAGCACTGAAAAAGGAGTACTACTTGTACAATCCTGACGTCGTAAGGGGCATCGTAGAGAAATTAAACCTAACGTTACGCTACCGCTGGTACGACGTACGTCTTTCGCCGCAATCTGTATCTATTGCAAGCATCGCCCGCTGTCACCATCTTGAAGATATCTGAGACGAGCTAACATTTGAATGCGCTACTCTGTCATCGTGAATCAAGATAATTGGCACATCATCCATTACCTAAGGCCATTAGGCCTAGGGCCAAGGGTGAACGGGCACGAAAGTCGCCCACGCCCCTCCCCCCGTCCTCCGTGCTCCGTGCCCGCGGCCTTCTCAAGCCGCCGTCCCCGCACTCCAGACTTCGGCCTCTGGCGCGCAGCCTTCCCCGGCCGCTGCGTCTAAAGCCACGTCCTCGTGGCCCTCCCAAGCCGTCACTCCCGCACCTCAGACCTCGGCCACCAACACTGGCATGCAGCTTACTCCGGCCGCCGCGCCCAAAACCAGGTCCGCACCGCCAATCTTTGTCCGCAACAAGGACCAATAGCTCACTTTGAGTGCACTCATGGCGAGCAAGAAAATTAACTTCTTGGACACCAAACCATTAGGCACCGGTATCAAGGTGCAAGTCCAGACCGTTGCCGACTTTACACAATTCACCGTACACCTTCTCGAGCTCTTCTCTTAAAATAGGTTATCACACCTATGCTCTTGACAAAGATCGTCAGCTCCGGGTCGTCATTCGTGGCATCCCGAAGGAGCTCCCTACGGAGGCTGTCGTAAACGACCTCCAAGCCCAGGGCGTTCCTGCCCACGAAGTACACCCCCTTACATACACCACGCCTTACAAAGGCACTTCACTACGCGTCCTCTACAACCCAGTTCTCGTTGTCGCGGACCGCTTAGCTGAGGGGAAGTTTATCTTCTCCCTCAAAACCGTTTGTCGGTTATTTGGCTTATCATTAGAAGCCACTTACAAGAAGGGCAAGATCGGGCAGTGCCGCCGCTATCAACTATATGGGCACTCTGCCCGCAATTGTCACGCCCGCCCGCGCTGCGTCGGTAAATAAATATGTATCTATTTCAACGCATAAAATTTTAAATCGCATTGTTATTATTTTTCCAGTGTTTCTAGCAAAATGCGCTTTGAAATCTAAAATGTACATATATGATTTCTTTGGGCACGTAAGATGCAAGTAATACGTCGGCTGTCGATGTAGATTTAGATAATAAATAAAAAGTCGGAATTACTCTTTTTGTATATAATTTTTGCACTATATACATACCTATAATTCACGTAAATCGAATGAGGAAGACGGACTGGACGGTGTGCCAAACGTCTCAATCCTTACGCGGGTATTTCATTCACTTCCTCATACTTCGTCTTTCTCCTCATACTCTTTCGCAGACGCATGTAAACGCTTTTGACATTTCCGTCAGCCACTATAAGTGTTTGATCTTCAGCCGTGGTCTTCCTTAATTTCTACCAACATACCTATTAGCTCTGTAGTTTAGATCGTCATTAGTTCGTAATTTTTTACGTACATACACGAAGCGTATAAGCATTTCTTTCTTCATTTTTTGAAAAAATTTTCTTCCCACCAACTATATTTTGCATGATCTACGCAATTGGAAAATCAAAGCATTGGAAAAATCTATTAATACCAGTACTGTTAGTTGGATGTTTTCCATGTTATTACACATGTCCTCTGTGCTGAAAAGGAGAGTTGTAGAAGTCTATACCCAGGACGGAAGCTAGATTGAAAAGGACTTACGAAGTCAGACTCGGCTATAAATGATGATAATTGTCTATGGACAACAGATTCGAGAATTTTAGACAGAAAGGGAAGAATAGAAACTGGTCTGAAATTATTAGGAGCAGTGGGATTAGAAATTTTCGGAAGAGGTATTACGAATGCTTTAAGCCAAGTACTGGGAAATTCACCATTTGTAAGAGATAAGTTAATAATAAAAATAAACGTGGGTAGAATTGCATCCAGAATGTAAAGGATTATAGCGCGGCTTATTTCGTCGTGGGCCATAGCATTGGATTTTACAGATATAATAGCTTTCCTAACTTCCCCCTCCGTCACTGGAGAAAATGAGAATGAAGAGGGACAAAGTATTGTTGATCTGTTAAGCTCTTGCAGAGTTTTAGATTTAATAGAGTTATCGAGAATCATAATAAAAGAAAAATGCATGTTAAAGTTACTGATAGAAACAGTGTTATTAAAAGAGAACTGTGGTTTCCCAAATCCTAGGGAATTGAGAAACTTCCAGATATCAGAAGAAGTAAATGATACGATACTGGTATGAATATAGCGGCGTTTAGCTGCCCTTACCACCTGGTTACACCGATTTCGGGCTCGTTTGAAGAGATCAAAATTTCCTTCACTTCTTTTCTTTTTATACTTGCATAAACAGCTAGTTCACAAACTGGGTATTATTTTATAAATATTAGATAATAAAAATATCCAATATCCAAAATTCCAATATATTATATAACAAGACGGTATATTGATACAATTCAGGAAAGTAATAGGTATTTTACAACTTACCTTTCATGTAAAATAACCCTAAAGATCTGTTGCAATCAGTTACATTTGGTTTCGACGACATATATATTATAGTTCGATTAAGGCTATTCAAATAAAGATCGAAATCTGAAACTGTTGGAATGATATTATCTAGTTCCAAATATTTAACAGGAAATTTTTCGCCCATGTACTCAGTTTCCTTAGTCTTTAATTTGTTATCGTCGTTGTCTTCTTTATTTTTATTATTTTTCATGTCATCAATAAAATTACTGTCTGCAAACGTATCAGCACAATATCTCACAACTATAAGGAAAATCGTGAGCAATACAATTCTTAAAATCATTGTAATATCTTTTCTAGTTAACTTTCAGTTACTTATACTCATAAAATAGTACTGTGCAGGTAAATCATAAATAGGTACTTGTTCAATTCTCACTATTGTAGAGAAAATCAATTAGAACATAGGCATGTAATAATCAAAGTGCCTAAGTATAATTTCAGATATTATATGAAACAATGGCAAAGATGTAAAAACATTTGAGTTGTAACATTACACTTTTTTCTGTAAGTACTTTCACTTTCCATTTCTAAACAGTGTAACATGGTAATTACTATTGGTATCATCAACCAGTATCATCTTGTCTGCTTTGAAATTTGTTTATTGTCTCTAATATTATAAGTAAGATTTTTCCTGCCTGTTTGTCTGTCTGTTTTGCTTTGTTTTCACTGATTTTAACGAAATTTAGAATGGGGATGAATGCCCTTGGGACACAAAATAGACTATTTTTCTTTCAATTCCACACAAACGAAGTCGCGGGCAACAAGTGGTAATGAACTATATTGCTACATTATGGCTTTTAGCATATTTAGTAAAAACATTCACGTTTTATAGTTTCATTTAACTTTATGACCTCGATCACAACTCACAACTAATATTATATCACAAACAGTGATTAAGATTGTTTATAGTTAGTTTTTCATATATAATCAGAGTGATCTCGTTGAATTTTAGTATATAAAATAACGGTATTGGATTCGGTAATTTTTAGCAATATCGTATAAAAATGGAAATATCTTTCAAGAACAAAAGGGTTTTAGTGACAGGAGCTGGACAAGGTAAAATTATACGTTTTTATGTGATACATATACGTACCTAATTAAGATATTTAATTAGGTACATAACAAATAAAATATTTTAAAGTTATGTATGCAATCATAACATAATAGGTACCAATTAAATAACGGCTAAAAAAGAAATTTCGGACGTACGACTATAATTTAGATATAATGTTTATAAATGTGTTCAAAATGTGGTTTTAAACGTACATATAAAATTTTAAGAACCTAACGTCCTAGATTGGCTTGAAATAAATAAAAGCACAGATTACGTAAAATTTTCTACAATTTTACTTTCTGTAGCTTTTACTTTGAATAGTGTTTGTCTATGTTTTACCGTTATAGTGATTTAGAAAATAATATTATGCATGCTTAAACTTAGTTTTAATTTCAACCTTTATTTAACTAGATTATAAATAAAATTTTATTTGTTGTCAGCATAATCATCACTTGTGTACAAATCATTATGTAATAAAATTAATAAATTGAATTCAGTGGAATTGTTTATAACTTGAAACAGGTGCTATTATAAAAAACATCAATATCGTATATTTATTTCTAGCAGACATAATGTACAACGTAACAAAATCATTAAAGAACAGAGGTTATCAAATTAGTTACGTAACCGCACATAATATATTGTGTTAAATTTCTTTATTAAGGGGGCATGTTATGTATTAGCTTTTTTTGGATTTAAAAAGTTCTAAGTTCGTAAGATATCTAGGTACTCATTTCTTGAATTCTTGAATTCTTGAACTGTTATTATGTTAACCATACCTAAATAACATCTAGGTATTGGGAGAGCGATCGCCATAGAATTATGGAAAGCTGGTGCAGAAGTGGTGGCTGTATCTCGCACCAAGTCTCATTTAGATTCTCTACGACAAGAATATCCAACCATTCGCACGGCTGCTGTCGACCTTTCTGACTGGAGCAAGGCTAGAGAAGTGGTCGATTCGTTAGGACACTTTGATGGACTCGTCAACAATGCAGCCCTTGGTCTCACTGAAGATTTCTTTGAAGCATCGCCAGAAAATTTTGATCTGTTAGTTTACTTAACTTACTACATATATAGAAATAAAAATAGAATACTCAATAGATACAGTTACAGTTCTGAGTTACACTTTTTGCAAAAGAATCAGGGGCCATGCTTTCAATACGACAAACATACGTAAGCCGTAGCGATCTTCCCTTGATCACAACCACAAAAATAAAGCTTCCTTTGAAACTCTCTCTGAATACTTTTAACGTCCATGTATATCTAATACCCACCTACTCAAATAGGTATGTCAATTAGTCACGATAATAACATACAAATTACTACAATTTGTTCCAAGAGTTCCAGCACTATCAAATTAATTGCCCTTCAGTTAAGTATGTATTATGAACATAATATGTAATAATTTTTATTGTGTGCAATTGTATTGTTATAGTTATTATATATTTATTACCCAATTTTTTTTCTGTTACTTCGGCTAGATGACATTTTATTACTTTCAAACTTACTTATTTAACTTAGGTAGTATTTGAATATTATAATTTTAGTTGTATTTATATTATAATAGTTTTAGATTTTGCCTAACTAGTTTATGAGTCGATTAATAACAATTTTTGACTTACAGCTGTCCCTAAATTCCTGTTGAAAATCATAACGTTACGTTAATATGAAAATATAGTTACATATCAACGATATCTATAAGGTACAATTCATCGTTACGTAAACATTTCATAAATAAATGTTGTAGGTATTTATCACTAAGCTAAATGTAAAATTAACTTTTAACAATTTTTCTATATTTTTCTCTTGTCTAGGAGCTGAATCACATTCAATAATTGTCCAAGTGACGATTTTACTATACTTAGAGTTTTTTTCCATTTTGTAATCATTCCTAATCATAAAAGAACGTCGCTTAGCATGGATTTATAAATATGTCTGATTATTATCTATCCTTTTTCGTAAAAAAATAATAAAATAAATTTAAAAATAAATTTACGAAACTATCCGATTAGTACAAAAAATAAGTATTGTAGATCAATATTAAAATTAATAATAGTGATATACTTACATAATATGTGAACCTATATATTATTTAAATTATTACAGGTTAATGAACGTCAATGTTAAGTCAGTACTGAACGTAAGTCAAGTCGTCGCTAAGAAAATGGTAAATGCAAAATCTGGTGGTTCTATTGTAAATTTATCGTCACAGGCTTCTAAGGTAAGACTATGAAATACATGTTCTTAAATAAGTATCATTATATTATGTTTCATTAATAATTGCACACGAATAAGTACATTATATATTTGCTTTGGAATAGTCACTTAAAAGTATTTATTGAACTATCAGGTATGTAATTGTAAACTATCGATGTGGTCTTAAACAGCCTCAAGTAAACCAAATATTTTGCGCATACCCATAGAATCTGTCACGTTTTATTTAAAAACCTGCGATTACCATTGAAATCCATAGAATCTGTCACGGTTTATCTAAAAACCTGCGATTGCTATTGTCAGAGGATCACGGTGGTAATAACTATAATTAATCTGTGACGGTGGCGCATGATGGTTGATTAATTTAAAAATAAAGGCAATTAATAATAAATTCCTATTATATATTTTGGGTTTAAATATTTCACTAAAATATTTTACAGTTCAAATCAATAGCTGTAGTTAAAAATAAGCGTTTCGTTTTGCACTGAAAAATTACACTTACATTATGTAACTTCACTTGGTGAGATACTTAACAAAACTGACTGTCAAGTATAAGAGCTCCAACAATAAACCATCTGGCTTCCTCAGTTTTACAGGATCCATAAACATTATGATGTTGGTTAAGACAAATACATGTTTCGTAACAACACAGATTGTTGAACAACCTGTTCAACAATCTGTGCCGACAATAAATTATCTATTTTTTTACGCCTGTATCTAGTCAGCTACACTGCCCTCACACAGACTTATTTTCACACCGCACACAGGCAACCTAAACCCACTTATATTAATTAATGCTCTCGGATACAATAATTCTCCAGTTAATTACACTAAATGACGACCTCGATGGCGCAGTGGTTTATACGTTGCACCCAAGCGTGGAAGGTTCCGGGTTCAATTTCCGGTCGGGTCGATTTAGGAAACGAAATTTTCTAGATTGACTCGGGTTGGGTGTACTGGAAAACGACCCAGTAGTCGTGGTCGGGTTCTTATAGCAAAGGGAATGGCTTAGCTTGAGATCAGATAATTGGTGTACTCTGTCTCGCTCACTAAATGTAAAAAAATGTTGTAACCTCAAATTAAGCTCATACCACCGAAACCACACAATTAACTTCCAATAAGACCCACATACTATACACATATTATTATTTTATGCGAAACTAACAATGGCTTACTCACTAGCAATAGATATCTGAAAGTAGATAGTAGTACTTTGTTTAGATTTAAAACGAAGTTTCTTGGTATACATTTTCTATATGTTGTGTATGTTATTATAATATAGTATAATGTATTGCGTACTTTTATATCCGTACATGTATAATTCAGGCAGCTATATGGGGCCACGTAACATACTGTGCCACTAAAGGAGCTATAGACGCAATGACTCGTGTTATGGCCCTCGAACTTGGACCTCAGAACATTCGCGTGAACGCTGTCAATCCCACAGTGATCATGACAGAAATGGGACGATTGGGCTGGTCGGATCCTGACAAAGCTGCTGGCATGCTTTCCAAAATACCCCTGGGAAGGTAAATAATTTTCTCTGTTTCAGTTGAGTGTGGTAAATACATGAGTTTTTGATTAAAACAATATAACTGTCGATTTTTTTACTGTATTCTAAAACTTTTTTAATAAATAATGTTCATAATCTATGCGAAAAACTTTTATGAATTTTTTTATAATTAAGTAATTATACCTATAAGCAATTTCAAATTTAACTCGTGTATCTACCACAAAAATAACCGAAAGTAAGTGCAAGAAAAATTTTAACAACTAATTTATTAATTTAGCAATGTGTGACAAAAGTTCAACTCTGATAATATACCTGATGTGAATATATTTACGGTCACGGTTTTCTTTAAAAATAACATTCGGTTCAATTCAACTGATGTTCGAGGTGCTAAAGGATCAATGTGAGTTTTAAAAAAAATGTAAATAAATGTGTAAGCAAAATATTTTTTATTGTTAATTAATAATTATTAAAAAATTAAATTGTTCGTAAAGTATTACGGCTATGTTCAATTTATCCGCAAAAATGGTAAGCTGCACGGTGAAAGGACATGTCTATCCAGAACATAAAGTTCGGAGTAAAACTTACGTAATAATGAAAAACAAGAAAAAGTTCGAGAAGCTCAATTTCAATTTGATGCACTGTACAACATCAATTTTTAAATGTAAAACTAGTTGAAACCTACACGGTTTCTCAGTGGTTATTTTTTTCATTGAAAATTGGTCAAACTGTTTTGTAAACCTTTCTAGCAATGTGATGAAAGTGGATGAAGATAACAACCCATAAAAAGCGCTATCGATCGAGTTATATAAGTACGCTTATTAAATAAATTTAATTTGCGTTTTTTTTAATAAATATATGATTTAACCATAGAAATTTAACTCACATAATTACGATCATTTTTTTATTTTCATACTGGTGTAGATAATATAGAATATGATAGCTGATTATGGGACGCACTGATCGCCGTAAAAGTACAAGGGGCAAAGTGATAGGGCGTTCTATGAAGAATTTGTGTAGGCGATAAGTTAGCAACTTTTCACTGTCTGGTTCTGCTCACCACGTGTGAGCTTAGATACCTACACACTACAAAACATATAGTAATATGGAATGTTACTTAGTTGTTCTTTGATCCCCGACCACCCCGAATAGGAAACGGTTTGACATATTATGGCGGCGACTATTTATTATGTAGGTAAACTCAAAATGGGGGAGAGGTCCGGTAAAATCTCACCAAATTTAATTTAAAGGACCCTCCCTTTAAATAGAGACGTCCGCTTTTTAATTCAGGAAATATAGGTACATTAATTGTAACAGATAGTATTTTGTATTACGAAATCAATCTCTAGTTAATTACACTCATTGGATTACCCTGATTTGAAACAAATGCCATTTTTTATTCAGATAAGTTCCAGCCGCACCGCCCACCCGGTCGGAATCATTTCGTGTCAGTCATGCCCAATTTCACCAAAATCACCTACTACTTAGCGAACCCCTAAAAAAGGATAAGGGTTAACATTAACGCTAACGTTAAATCTCTATGTATGTTATCTCTATTTAGTTAAAAGATTCCCTAAAGTTAGAAATACGATTTTCGAACCCATAACACTGTGACAGTTTTGTGTGTTAGTTTTTGACAATATGGAAAATAATTTATTATATTATATCATATAAAAACTTAGAAGTTAAACAATATCTGTTTAATAAACAAACTTTTGCAAACGAACAGTCACTATGAAAACAATACATAACGTTAAAACGTTACATAATTACTATGTCCGACATTACTAGGGAACCATTAGATTGGTGAAAACGTACCAAGGTGAAAACGAATATTACCTAAAAAGTGGTTTAGGGCCCTTTTAAACTAGGGGGTACATAGTTATGTGACGACTTAGATAGGCGTTGGTGAAATCGGGCATCAGTCACTCATACCGAGTCGTATCGATGTTGCGTTCAACATGAAGTTTTATCAAAACTTTTACAATTACCTACCAATTAATAATATAGCGATTAACAATTAGTAATATAGCTATTAACACAATTAAAAATTGTATGGTCAATTTCATGTGAGGGGGAGGATGGTCTAAATTTTGAAGAAAATACCTCACGTAATTAATAGACCTTTTGTACTTATTACTTAAAAATTGATTTATCCTATTACATAGGTAACAGAGATACGCAGTATGACGGCGTTGCACGACTGTGTTATTGTAAAAATGAAGAAAGGAATGCTTAGACGGTTCGAGCACATAGAAAGAATGTGTGATGAAAAACTGACAAAGAAACGCTACAGAGCGAAAGCGAGTAGTAAAAGAAGCCAAGGAAGACCAAGGCTGACTTATGAAGATCAAATAGCCAGAGTGTTAGCAGAAGGAAATGTCAAAAGCTCTTGCATACTTGGCGAAAATATGTGTGGAGATTGATGAGATTTGAGGTAGTGAAAGAAGTATGTAACTACTCCGTTACAGTTACCGTCCGGACACAGCGTGAAGATATGTATGTATGTATAACATTGAACTGATAACAGTAAAAAAACAATGCATACCTGCGTACAAAATTATTACAGTAACTGTAGTCCAACTTGTAATTCGGTAGAGTGATTGGACATTTCCAGGGTAACCAGCAGTGCGATTCTCTGACGCAAATTAGTCGAAATCACTTCTGAATCTGCGGTGACATTGTGAACTGCCAACTGGTGCGGCAGCGAGTCGAGTACTATCGTAAATGAATTTTTTGACGTCTCGCTAAATACAACAATCTGAGATAATTAAGTTAAATAAAACAAGTTTAATTTAACGTAATTATCACAAAAGAAGTTAAAATACACTAAGATGTAATATCGATTGAGATGTTTACTCTTACAACAATTCCCGACAAACTCGCATCCAAGATCACTTTGCTTCGCTCCTAGTATGTTTGGTTTAGAGAATTCCATTTGAAGATCAAGTGAGTTCGAATGCGAAGTGGGGTGAATTGTCGAGCGAGTCTCGCTTGGGCGAAGTGAGTTTTTACAGAATAGCATGGCAGTTCTTAAATTTTTTTAAATAGTGATGTCTCTCTATGTCAACTTCATTATTAGAAATTAGTCTATAGTAGTTGCCTCGCGGCAACTGAGATTAACTGCATGAAATCTCCTTTTCACATCATTCCTTTCATGAGATAGCAGTGGCGTGAAAAATATATGAATATTTGTAGCAATAAGGAAAATGCGTAAAATAGTAAAAAATTGAACAATAAAATGCGACATTTATTTACCTATTCGAATTATTTAACACATTATGAAATGGCGACGCTTCAGATTTATGTCAGCACCAAAATGAATTAAATATTAGACTAGTCGATCGATTTAGTTTGAATCGGTATAGACTCGGTTCCATCTGTCGACCAAATTATTTCAGCTGGCCACCATCGACGTACGTCGATGACGACTCCACGTCTATGCTGGCCACATTATTTAATATTATCGAATGAAAAGTTAACTTATAAATGTATTTATTTTCAGATTTGGTGAAGTCTCAGAAGTGGTAAACGCAGTGCTTTTCTTGTTGAGTGACAAAGCCAGCATGATAAATGGAGTAGAACTGCCCATTGACGGGGGATTTTTAGCATGTTGAATTTGATTTTTCTTTCTATTAGGTACTTGTAAAATAATACGTACGTATAAAATGTATGCCTACGTAATAAATACATAAATAAATACATTTTTTGCTTTTTACATAACAACCTATGTAGGTATTATTACTTCAAGGTTCCGTAGCAGAGTTTGTATCTCAATGTTTTAAGACATTAAAAGATGTTAAAAGAACAAAAACTTGTAAGTATTTGAAAAAGAAAGAGCTTTATTTTACCATACACTACAGTGATATATGATTATTAGATTGAATAGTACTAATGAACTAATGTGTCTACTTAGTCGAAATTACAAATACGGATATCCTAAGTACCAAAGCCAACGAAGTGAAAACTTTTAATCGTTTTCGTGGAGCCAAGCTAGTCCGTAGATACTTTCGATCATTTCATAGACACCCAGGGGTCTATAATATGGACCACTTTGAAAACTTGGCATTAGCTTCATTCAAATAGGTATCAGAGACCTGAAAACAATAATATGAGTATTTTAGTCAAAAATAATATTTAAAAGGTTGAAAGTACGTCTATAGACGTTAGCGCATAAGTTAATTTAATATAACTTAATTTTCCATAAGTTATGCCGGCTCAATTAACTTAGTGTTAATTTTGAAAAAATGAAAACTAACGGAAATCTGAACTGTACTGAACATTGATGGCCTTTGAAGTGCGAGTGCGTCTCGTCTCAGTGCGAGACGGGGCGCGTCCGCGAACTCATTCCACTCACCCTGATGATGGACCTCCAATAGGTCCGAAACTAGTCTGTACCTATACCGATTGATATACGTGAGTATAGCCGTATTCAATAAAATCGGTGGTGTATCAAACGAAATAGCCACGTTCTTGTTCTAGTTATACCGGTCACAGCTTTAGAAGAATCTCCGCAACATTACTAGCGAATTCCGGAGCCGATATCATTACACTGAAACGCCACGCTCTAATAATAGAGATAGCCCAGTAAAAATACGATTTGAAAAACAATAATTCGTAATAAGACTTTTTTTTCTAAAATTGAAGTAAGTATGTGATTTTAAGATACTATATTTTCGAATCCACCTGGACTTAGGCCCGCAAATTAAAAAAAATGCAAATGTTAAAATAATGCTTTATATTTTCGGCGTAAATGCTATATGTATATTTTTTTCGTACAATTATAGTAATTAGTGTAAAAACGACTATACAATAGAAATCCAACAAAATAAACCGTAAATCATTGAATGTTTAAGAAAAAACTTTTATTTTGGTTTTTGATAATAAATCAACCACTTTAATTGCCATATGACGTTTTGTTATTTAAAGTATTTCGTATATCTACACTAAATACACTTTTTCAAAAATCTAACTTTTAACGACATGTAGTAGGTTTATATTTTATTTAATTTGAATACATTCAAAGCAAAAATGTAATAGCTGTAATTTATGGTAAACTTTGCATTTTAAATCAAAACCAAGCTGTTAGCATTAGAATCCACCAATATTTGTCGTAATTCATACAAAAACACAGCATTTCTTAAATTTCACAACCGAATTTTTACCTTACGCATACACTTTTAGAGTTGAAAAGTACGAAATGATTAACTACAAAACGACGAACGGAATGACAAAGTTACCGGGACGCGCGAGCGGCAGGGTCGTAGTCACGGTACTTTGAGCGTTCCGCCAGTGACATAAGACACACATTCATTCTTATTATATAATTTTGTTTCTCTATTGCAATACAACGATTGCAATAGAGAAAAGTCTACCAATAAATTATTTACTAGCATTTTTGTCTATTCACATTGGCAAGCAAAATGCTCAGGATGCAATTCTATCGGTTTATTTTGTGGATTTACAGTTTAATCACATAAAAATAAGAAAATTTGACAATTGGGTAAAGATTTTAATCTACTACCATTTTTTGTTTATGTGCAGTACATTTTTAAATTGAAATTCATCTAAATGAAACATAAACGACTTTTTTTAAATATATTCCGTTGAAAAATATGGATTGATTTAGTGTGTATATCAAGGAGAAAAATTATTTTTGAACAATTAAATATGTTCAATACATATATTATTTTTTTTATAATTTTTAAGAAATAAAAAAGATTTATTTATTTAAGGTGGTTCGTTCGGTTCCCAAGCGCCTATTTTCTCAATAGATGGCGTCACTTACGCAAATTCGTGGTTTTTATTTTTTTATAGAGTTATTTTTGTATTTCCTCTCACGAAAGTTATGTTTGCGTACACTTTACACCTATACGCAACTTATCCGACAACTTTGTAAGTTATCCTGTAGACCTATTAGTAACATCATGATAAATAATTCAAATCACAAATTTGGTCTTTTTACCCACACATGTATACTGAGTTCAAGTGATTGTACTATTTAATAATTTCAACATGAATTCTTAAGTCAAATTAGCCCAGTGGTACTAGAGATTTGTAATTTTCAGTGTTCGAATCCCTACACACTAACGTTTTTTTTATTGTTATACCGTTATTATATTGTTAGGTAGTAAAATATTAGAAATTAAAATATATAATTCATTTTATATAAAAAAACCTACAAATAAAAATGGAAAATATTTATATTTTTCTTACAAAATAATAAGAAGATAATGTTTATTTTCTGTTACAATTTCTATTACAAAAATTAATGATGCCCTGTAGCCCGTGTCAGTTGTTTAAACTGTGTTACGAGCTACAATGTTACGACCACATTGCAGGATTCGAACTCGCGCACTTCGGCGTAGTAGACCTACGCTCATTGTGCTATATTATTGAGGAGGTAAGAGTTTACCTCTGTAACTCTGTGAAAGGTGTAGGGTGTTAGACGAAAACAAGATGTCGGACAACTTCGAAGAAAATTCCAAATTATTTTGGAAAGAAATAAGTAAATACCGAAGTGGTGCGACACCTTGCAGAATGAATAAAGTGTGTTCGAAACAACATCATCTGTTAACAGACAAAAAAGCTTTTCTACAGCAATGGAACGAATACTATGAGAACTGTATGAGAGTGGCGACTCTGTCTCTGACACTGAGAGTGATCCTAATGAATCGTCATACTCGGGTTAGGAACTAGAGGAAGTCATTAGAATGAAAGAGATTGAGAAAGCGATAAGAAGTCTGAAGTTTGGATAGGCTGCGGCAAATGATAATGTGACTGCTGATATGATCAAATATGGTAGTCCTAGAGTCAGGGATGCATTCTATAAACTGTGCATTCATTGCTGGCAGAAGGGAAAGGTTCTGGAGGACTGACGCACCGTAATCATGGTGCCTCTCTATATAGGGAAAGGTTCCTATTTAGACTGCGCGTGCTATAGGACTATCAGCTTGGTCAGCTTAGCAAGTAAAGTCTATATCAAAGTATTGACTGAACGTATGAAAAGCGTTTCTAAAAGATACTTATTTCTGCGAGGCACAAGGTCAACTGAGGAAGCGTGCTCGTCGCGACCCCTGCCAGCCCTTTTCAGGGCTGCAATTCCTCTGCTATGCTTACCATGCGGGACAACGCAGATTTAAATGCTAGGGCGTCCCCCGAAAGCGACGGACACCAGTGTGTCCCCGCTGGTGTAAGCAAAGTGCAGTTCGGCGTTGGGGACCGCCACCCGACACGCTGTGCACCTAGCGGCGGGAAGTGGAGGGAGGAGTGCAGAATAGCTGCGTGGAATGTGAGAGGTGGGATTGAAGAGAAGATGAATGAAGTGATTGATATTATGGAAGAGAAAAGACTGGATTTGTAATATTTGAGTGAAACCAAGCGAAGGGGCAGTGAACTTGCTGACTTGCCCAGAGGGGGCATCGCTCTGTGGTCAGGGGTACCACTTGGAGATGGAGGATGCCAGGAGGTGGGCGTTTTGCTGTCCTCTCGTTTGTTTAATTGTATGACTGAGTATAAATGTGTAAACCCTAGACTGCTCTGGGTGCGCCTCAAGATGGGGTTGACGAGAATTTTTATTTTGGCGGTGTATGCTCCAGTGTCCTCCGTCGGCGTGGGTGAGCTAGAGCGGTTTTGGGAGAATGTTAGAGAAGTTCTAGCGACGGTTGAAGAGAACGAGAGAATTGTTTTGTGTGGAGACATGAATGGATGGGTCGGGACAGCTCGAATTGGATTTGAAACTGTCCTAGGCAAATATGGAGATAGGAGAGTGAATGATGCTGGTAGGATGTGTATGGAAAAGGATCTTTTTGTTGCTAATACCGTATTTAAGCACAAAAGGAGCCATCAGTACACTTGGGAAAGAAAGCATGAGAGAAGTATGATTGATTTATTCCTGGTAGATAACAGGCTCATGAAGCAGGTTATGGACACAAGAGCGCATAGAGGAGCCGATCTGGGAACGGACCACTTTCTGGTGATAACCAGAATAAGGGGTCTGTTTGCAGCATAGCGACATCGCGTAGTGTGCAAACCTGCAGCGGTTTGTCGCATCAAAAGCTGGAAACTGCAAGATGCGACTACCAGGAATGAATATGAAAGGGTAGTATCCGGTAAGCTTGATGATAGATTGAAAGTGATGAGCGAGGATGTTGAAGAATGTTGGCAGAACCTTAGGGATAGTATGATCGAGGCTGCAAAAGAAGTGCGTGGAACGAATAAGATTGGGAACGGTAAAAAGCGTGATGTGTGGTGGGATGATGAGGTGAAAGAGTCTGTGTATAAAAAGAAGAAAGCATGGCGGGACTACCTTGCTACAAAAAATGACTGTGGTATGAAGAATTTGATGAAAGATAGATATAAGCTGCAGAAAACAGAAACGAAAGCGCTAGTGAAAGAGAAGCGTGAAAGGTGTAGGATGTTAGACGAAAACAGGATGTCGGACAACTTCGAGGAAAATTCCAAATTATTTTGGAAAGAAGTGCGTAAGTACCGAAGTGGCCCGGCACCTTGCAGAATGAATAAAGTGCGTTCGAAAGAAAACAACTTGCTAACAGATAAAAAAGATGTTCTGCAGCGATGGAGTGAATACTATGGAGAACTGTATGAGAGTGGCGACTTCGTCTCTGCTACTGAGAGCGATTCTAATGAATTGTCACACTCGGGTCAGGGACTGGAGGATGTCGTTAGTATGAAAGAGATTGAGAAAGTGATAAGAAGTTTGAAATGTGGAAAGGCTGCGGGAATTGATGACGTGACTGCTGAGATGATCAAGTATGTTGGTCCTAGGGTCTGAGATGCCTTCTGTGCACTCTGCAACCTTTGTTTGCAGAAGGGCGAGGTTCCAGAGGACTGGCGCACCGCAGTCATGGTACCTCTCTATAAAGGGAAAGGTTCTCATTTGGACTGCGCGTGCTACAGGGCCATCAGCTTGGTCAGCTTAGCAAGTAAAGTCTATACCAAGGTATTGACTGAACGTATGAAAGGCGTTTCCGAGAGTTATTTATGGGAGGCGCAAGGTGGTTTTAGGAACGGTAGAGGTTGTATGGATCAGATTTTCTCGCTTCGCGTTATCGTGGGGAAGTTTCTGGCTATAGCTCAGAAAGTTTTCTGCGCTTTCGTGGATCTAGAAAAAGCATTCGATAGAGTAGTGTGACAGAAATAGTGGAGTCTTCTGCCTGAGTATGGCGCGGGGGGCTCCTTACTACGGGCTGTGAGGTCATTATATAGCGGCCACAGAGCCTGTGTAAGGATAGAGAGTGACGCATCGCCCTGGTTTGATATCTGTTCAGGCGTCATACAGGGCTGCGTGATGTATTGCCTGGCTGTTCGTGCTGTATTTGGACAGTTGCCTCCAGAAAATGAAAGGTAGTATGAGTGGTATGTTATGTGTTAACACAGTGGTAAACTGCCTATTGTATGCTGACGATGCTGTGCTTATAGCACCATCAGAAGCCGAGTTGCAGGCACTAGTCACGTGCATGAAAGAAGAATGTGAAGTAAAAGGATTGAATATGAATGTGAACAAAACTAATGTTCTGGTGTTTGAAAGGGAAGAGGTACAAACGAAATGTGATATTTGGGTAAATGGAAAATGTCTAGAACAAGTTAATGAAATTGTGTATCTGGGGAGTGCGTTTTCGAGGGATGGAAGATGTGACTTGGATGTGGAGAGACGGGCAGCAGCTGGCAATAAAGTGAATGGTGCTCTGTCCGCATTAGCAGATAGTGTGAATATATCTAACACTGCCAAAATGGCGATCCACAATGCGGTGTTGGTGCCAACTTTATTGTACGGTAGTGAGGCCTGGATATGCCCGAAATCGAGTGAAAGTATGATAAATGCAGTAGAAATGCGATCTCTTAGAAAGATGTGCGGTGTCACCCTTGCGAACAGGATAAGCAATGAGGAGATACGCAGTATGATAGGGTCGCACGACAGTGTTATTGTAAAAATGAAGAAAGGAATGCTTAGATGGTTCGGGCACATAGAAAGAATGACTGATGAAAGACTGAAGAAGAAAATATACAGAGCGAAAGTGAGTGGTAAAAGAAGGCAAGGAAGGCCAAGGCTGACTTATGAAGATCAAATAGCCAGAGTGTTAGCAGACGGAAATGTCAAAAGCTCTCGCATACCTAGGCGAAAATGTGTGAGGAGAATGATGAGATTTGAGGAAGCGAAAGAAGTATGTAAGAACCGCGACGTTTGGCGCTCCGTCCTCTCTGACTACCCCGGTAAGGATACAGCGTGAGGATATGTATGTATGTATGTATGTACAAGGTGGTTTTAGGAACTGTAGTAGTTGTATGTATCAGATTTTCTCGCTCCGCGGTGTCGTGGGGAAGTTTCTGGCCATAGGTCGGAAAGTTTTCTGCACTTTCGTGGATCATGAAAAAGCATTCGATAGAGTAGTGCGAAAGAAAGTTATAGAGTCTTCTGCCTGAATATGGCGTGGAGGGCCTACAGGATGTGAGGTTATTATATCGAGACCACAGAGCCCGCGTAAAGGTAGATGGTGACATGTCGCCCTGGTTCGAATTCTGTTCAGGCGTCAGACAGGGCTGCATGATGTCTGCCTTTTAGACAATTGCCTCCAGACATTGAAAGGTAGTATTAGTGGTACGGTATGTGATGGTACAGTGGCAAACTGCCTGTTCTACGCTGACGATGCTGTGCTTATAGCACCATCAGAAGAGGAGTTGCAGACACTAGTTACGTGCACAAAATAAGACTGTGAGTGAAAGGATTGAATATGAATGTGAACAAAACTATGGTTTTAGTGTTTAAAAGGGAAGATGTACGACAAAGTGTGAAATATGGGTAAATGGAAAATGTCTGTAACAATTGAACGAAATTGTATATATAGGGAGCGCGTTTTCGAGGGATAGAAGATGTGAGCTGGATGTGGAGAGACTGACAGCAGCTGGCAATAAAGTCAACGGTGCTCTGTCTGCATTATTAGATAGTCTGAATATATACAACACTGCTAAAATGGCCATCTACAATGCGACGTTTGTTCCAAATTTATTGAAAAAAGAAATTTATTTAGTTTAAATTCCTCTTTCTATGTTTTCTATTTGCGCTACAAGCTTTTGAAATTATTTTCGTCTTAGTGCAACTGAATTTTTGAATAAAAGTTTGTTTTTAAAAAAGTCTTTTTTCATTAATAATTTTATTTTCAACTTTTTAGTTTTGTCTTAATTTGTGCATTTCTTCTGTGCATTTCTTTAGTGATACGTATATTAACACTGTTATATATTTTCAAAGTGGTACTCAACGACATGATAAAAACCAATAAAGTTAAAAAAATATAGGTGCCTGCTAATACCGGTTAGAATATACTTATCTACAACACTTATTACTAAAATGTTAATCTGTCTAGGAATTGCAGTATAATGCATAAAATAGACTACTCCATTAGGGATACAGCGTGAACATAATATGTATGTCATATGTCATATGTATGTATGTATAATGCATAAAAATATATATAATGAGTAATATTTTCGTGGTTTGAAGTTTTCGTACATCTACCTATTCTTGCAAATAACTCTGTAACGCGACACTTTAGGATATAGCAACCGCAGTAATTTTTTGTATGTTTAAACGCCCCAATCGATTTATATAGGTAATATCATGCGCCATAATTTAAAAAAAAAGGAAATGGCCGTGGCGTATGCCCGACTCCAAACAAAAATCTTCAAACCGTCACCTCGTAGGTAAGAAAAATAGAAGCATAGCAGAAACTAGAATTTATGTTGTTTTTCAATTTACCTGATATTTTAATATTTGTCAACGAAAACCATCCGAGTAACGAAATTTATTTAACGTTTCGACCCTTAAATTTTTAAGAAGTAAATACCTACCCACATTTAAAAAATATGAAGCATATTTTTTTAAAACAGTTGTTGGTTATGTAGTTATTCTTTACATAATTATGTGAACTAAATATTATAATTATCAAAATGTTGTTAGGTATAAGTATTCGTTTTTTTTTATAAACAAGATATTGTATATTGTATAATATTTAAGAGATAACACAGACTTATCTTACTTTTTTTTTCTTATTGTAGCCCTCATGACATAATGTTGACCACATTAGTTTACATAATTACATAGAACATAAGCAAGAGCAGATAATATATTATTTTGTAATATTAAAGTATTATTATTTATTACTTTCATATTTGAAGAAGTTTATTCTGAAGTGGGTAGTACCTAAACGTTTTGGTTTTCCTCCTAGGGCGGTGCCGTCGTAGTGTGTAAGTGGGCATGTTCGAGTTCGAACGTGTAATGACGTCGTCATTGTCGCCTAACACATATCAAGGCCTTCGATAGCGTTTGCGACCGCAGGGCTTGGGGGTGTACGATGACGCCCTAACCACTAGGGGTTCCTCTTTACACCCAAACGGATGTAAAGAGGAGGAGGGTGTTTCTACAATAAGAAAAAAAAAAGTAAGATAAGTCTGTGTTCTCTTAAATATTATACAATATCTTGTTTATAAAAAAAAATGAATACTTATACACCCAAACGGGTCTAAAGAGGAACGGTGAAAGAAGCGTTGGGACGTCTCTTTTAGATAGTGAGTTATTGAGGTCTAGATCATAGTGCAGATCTACCTTGCGGACGTAAGGAGCGCCGGTGGCCCTGCGCATAAATCTGTTCTGAATTACTCGGAGGGAGTTAATATGAATGGGCGCAGCGTAAGGGAATACTACGCTGGTGTACGTCATGATAGACCTAACGCACGTCTTATATGAAGTAACTTTATGCCTGAGGGACATTTTGCTTTTCGCGCAAATGAGCATATTGAGACGGCCGAGGGCGAACGCGGCGCGGTTCTGGACCGTTTTCATGTGATGGAGAAAGATCATGGCACTATCAAGGGTGACGTCTAGGTATTTGACTTTCCTAGTCCAGGGGATATCCTGACCGAAGAATGTAATCATGCGGAGAGTGTTAGTGCGGCGGGCGCGTCTGGTCGTCGTGGCCCCTGAGAAATACATGGCGGCGCTTTTCTCGGGGTTGACCTCGATTCTCCAAAGAGGGAACCACTCGCCTAGGCTCGTGACCGCGACTTCGAGGAGTTGAGGCTGTGAGGCGACTACGGTCTGATTTGAAAAATGCGGTATCGTCCGTGAATAGGGCGAGCTCTACACCGGGGGTTTTGGGGACGTCGTTCGTGCAGAGCGAGAAGAGCGTGGGCGATAAAATGGAGCCCTGTGGGACGCCTGCTCTGATGAGGCGGGGAGAAGAGAGCACCCCTTCGACTCTACAGCAGAAGGAGCGGTTCAATAAAAAGTTCCGTACTATGCGTACGAGATCGTCGGGTACGCCGAGCCGGCGCAGCTTGTACACCAGTCCGGCGTCCCAGACTTGGTCGAACGGCTTCGCTACATCGAAGAAGAAGATGTGTTCCATGAGGCGGTGCACTTGTTGTATGCACGAGT
Organism: Zeuzera pyrina; assembly: GCA_907165235.1. Classification (NCBI taxonomy): domain Eukaryota; kingdom Metazoa; phylum Arthropoda; class Insecta; order Lepidoptera; family Cossidae; genus Zeuzera; species Zeuzera pyrina. The sequence goes on from OU015626.1 coordinate 13,954,086, forward strand.
GTTTGGCTCGAAAGCCAAATTGCTCGTCTATGAAGAGACCGGAAGTGTCTAAGTGGGCTTTGAGACGAGCCAGAAGGACCCGTTCGTGAATTTTCCCTAGCACACTAGGACGGTAGCTATTGGGCCTTTTGCGGGGTTTACCCGGTTTCGGGATTCCGATGACGATCGCTTCCTTCCAGGCGGCTGGGAAGACGCGGTTCGCCATGGCGGCATTGATAATAGCTGCTAAGAGCGCGAGAAGGCGCATCGAAAAAAGTTTGACTACTCGGTTGGAGATGCCGTCTCTACCGGGGGCTTTTCTAGGTTTGACAGCCTTGACAATGTCCTGAACTTCGTCAACCGTCGCGGGTCTGAGTTGGCAGGGGATGGTCGCGGGCGGTAAGGAGCCTACTTCGCGATTGACCATGTATAAATGGTTCTGATCTACAGGCTAAGAGCTGGGTGAGCATTGAGCCTCCAGAGTGTCGGCCAAGAGTTCGGCTTTGTCTACATCGTCGAAAGCTGTCTGTCCGTTCGGTTTCGTTAGAGGTGGCATTGTTTGGAACGTGTCTGATTTGAGAGATCGGGCCAACTTCCAGTAAGCATGGTGCGTCGGCTCGATCTCTCGCATGAGATCGCTCCACCTATTTGCCCTAAGTTCGGAAATTCGGTCTTTGACTTCGCGTTGGAGGGCGCGTAAGTTACGTTTATTCGTTTCTGAGGGAAACGACTCTGATCAGCCGACGGATGTCTCCAGGGAGCACCCAGTGGCGGTTGTTCGCCGCCGGAACCTCGCGGGAGCACGAGGAGACCGAGTTGAGGATGTGGGCGATGGACGCTTCTATCGCCGCGGTCGCGTCCTTGGCGGAACGGATAACGTCCGGTATCGCGTTAAGCCGCGGCGAATTCTCAGTTTAGCATTTCGTCTAAACTCTGCCAATCCGTCACCGTTTTTGCGAGCGTCCGTGTGTCTGTCATAGGTCCTAGTTTGAGTAATACCGGCCTATGGTCAGTCTAACTCGTGTAACGCCTCTATTGAGTGCAGCGTTAGAGCTACGTTCTTTTGAAGCTCTATGTCGAGTACGTCCGGTCTGTGCGTTGTAACTCTGGGATAGTGGGTTGGCGTCATGGGGGCCATAACGTCAAGTTAAGGTGATCGGTCAGTGGGTCTAAAGCTCTGCCATTTCGCAAGGTGGAGTGCGAATTCCAGAGACGATATTTAGCGTTGAAGTCGCCGGCGAGTATGACAGAGTCGTCTAAGTTTAGGAGGGCCTCTAGATCGCTTCTAATTAGCGCTTTAGCGGGAGGCAGATAAACAGACGCAAGTGTGATAGGTGCGTGCCCCGTGAGGGCCACCCGGCACACCGACGCCTCTATCTTGGTGAGGGCGGGCGTATCGATCGGAATGCAGTGCAGGGACCTTCTGTACTAGATAAGAGTGCCGCCTAATGAATTGCTGCGATCACCGGCACTATATATTCCTCCGCGGAAGGGCCGCAACTAGCGGGATCGCTAGTTATTCCGTTTTTGCGCAACTGACCAATCGGCGTCCGCCTAGTGCACAGAGTGCGCATGCGCGTTATGTCCCCCGTTCCCCTCCCGAGGCGGTTAGAGCGTCGGCTTACAATTTATTTATGTATATTATTTCTATTTTACATCATTAATCTTACTTTATGTATTAAATCTATTACTTATTTATTATCTTATACTATATACTATAAATATAACTAACTTATTTAAAGATTGTTTATTTACGAATTGTTCTTATCACTTATTCATTAATATTCCCAATAAAAGTCATGTTAAGTACTTGGATTTTTGTATTATCTTTACCACATAAGAATATTTTACATTAGAAATAAGGCCACAGTTACGTTCGCAAGCGCAAGGGGACGACTGGCGCGGGCGGCGCTTGAAATTGCTGAGTCGCGCCAGACGTCATACACCATGTGTCCCTACACTTCCAATACTATTGGGAAAGTAAAAGACAAATAAACAAATATTTATTGTACTTCTTAAAACTATGAAAAAGAGGACTGTATATATCGCGGACGGGTTACTGCCACGTAACGTGTGCCACGACCCGATGGTGCGGTGCAAAGCGTGGATGTTCGGCCGCGGGGAGGAGTATTTCGGCGGCCTGTGAAGCGTCTCGTCGTGCTACCGAGAGGAGTAATGATGGCTCCGAGGGTCTTCGCCGGGGGGAGGATGTAGCGGACGGCGAGACCTAAGCTCATGTAAATAGCGTGTATGCAAATATATATTTTTGTATAGTCTTTCCCTTATTATTATTGTTTTTGTGAGTCTTTTATTAGTCAGTAATAAGTACAGTAAGGGACATGTTTTTGTTTTGTTTACACGCTTTGTATGTGTAATAGTGTTAAGTAAACGTTGTTGTGTTTATATCGAGCATTGTTTATGTTAGTAAAGGTTATTATGTGTGATTATGTTTGTATTCATGCGTAGTATAATATCGAGGATAAGATTATCAATTGTACTAGTTTGATAAATATAAATAAATAGATGAATGCAAATATATGAATAAATATAGTGAGTGAGCGAGAAAGAGACATAGTGTCGTCTCTGTCACAGAGGCCCACGGCTCGCGTAATGCGCGCTTGTAATTGGTTAATGAGACGAGCGGTGTATTGTTGGAGCCCGCTCTAGTTGCGCGTTACGCGCCGGCTATAAAAGTGATCCGCCGCCGGCCTCTGGGAACCACGCGTGGTCATCCGCGGCCTCCCCAAGGAGCTCCCGGAAGAGCTCATTCTCGGCGACCTTAAGTCGCAAAACCTCCCGGCGCGTGAAGTCCACCGCCTTTACAAGCCCCGCTCGAAGGAGGCCTTCGACCTCGTGTTAGTCGTACTCGACCTCTCCCCCGAGGGAAAGGCCGTTTTCAATATAAAATCCGTGTGTAGGATTTCCGGCCTCTCCGTAGAGGCCCCGCACAAGCGCGGCACGGTGGGTCAATGCCACCGCTGCCAACTGTACGGGCACTCGGCCTGCAACTGCTTCGCATGGCCAAGGTGCGTCAAGTGCCACGGAGACCACGGCACCCCCGAGTGCTCCCGCACGCCGGAGACGTCTGACCCTCCCGGTTGCGTACTGTGCGGAGAGCTCGGACATCCCACGAACTATCGCGGATGCTCGAGAGCTCCGCGCCGTCGCCGCCGCGGGGGTAAGTCGCGCCGAGCCGGCGGAGCACATCAGGGTCAACGCCGCGGCCCTCTGCGCCAGCCAAACCAGCGCCCTCCGCGCCGTCACAACTCGCGCCCTCTGCGCCGCCACAACCGGTTATAAAACCGGGCACCCACGAGACAACTCCCTCCGCGCGCATCAAACCGCGCGAGCTCTCAATCTCCTTTTTTAACGCGGACGGACTCCGCAGGCAACGCGACCTCCTTCACGAGTTTACGCGAGACCACCAAATAGATAATTCCTGCTAGTGCAGGAAACCTTTTTGAAACCTAGAAATCGCGACCCCGACCTTTCCGGGCTTAATATCGTGCGAAACGATGGGGTGCCCGCCCCCAAAGGCGGCACTCTTATCTACTACAAAAGGTCCCTGCACTGCATTCCGATCGATAAGCCCGCCCTCACCAACATAAAGGCGTCGGTGTGCCGGGTGGCCCTCTCGGGGCACGCGCCTATCACACTTGTGTCTGTTTATCTCCCTCTCGGTAAAGCGCTAATCAGAATCGATCTAGAGGCCCTCCTAAACTAAGACGAGTCTGTCATACTCGCCGGCGACCTCAACGCTAAACATCGTTGCTGGAATTCGCACACCACCTCGCGAAATGGCAGAGCTTTAGACGAACTAACCGATGTCCTTAACTTTTACGTTATCGCCCCCATGACGCCCACCCACTATCCCAGAGTTACAACACACAGACCGGACGTACTCGACATAGCGCTTCTACAGAACGTAGCTCTTACGCTGCACTCAATAGAGGCGTTACACGAGTTAGACTCTGACCATAGGCCGGTACTACTCAAACTAAGACCTATGATAGACACTAGGACGCTCACAAAAACGGATTGGCAGAGTTTAGACGAAACGCTAAACTCTGAGAATTCGCCGCGGCTTAACGCGATACCGGACGTTATCCGTTCCGCCGAGGACTCGACCGCGGCGATAGACGCGCTCACCGCCCACATCCGCGAATCGGTCTCCTCGTGCTCCCGTGAGGTCCCGGCGGCGAACGACCGCCGTTGGGAGCTCCCTGGAGACATCCGTCGGCTGATCAGAGCCAAGAACGCCGCGACCCGCGCTTACGACTCGTTTCCCTCAGAAACGAATAAACGCAACTTACGCGCCCTCCAACGCGAAGTCAAATACCGAATTTCCGAACTTAGGGATAACAGGTGGAGCGATCTCATGCGAGAGATCGAGCCGACGCACCAGGCTTACTGGAAGTTGGCCCGATCTCTCAAATCGGACACGTTCCAAACAATGCCACCTCTGACGAAACCGAACGGACAGACAGCTTTCGACGATGTAGATAAAGCCGAACTCTTGGCCGACACTCTGGAGGCCCAATGCTCCCCTAGCTCTCAGCCTGTAGATCAGAACCATTTAGACATGGTCAATCGCGAAGTAGGCTCCCTACCGCCCGCGACCGCCCCCTGCCAACTCAGACCCGCGACGGTTGACGAAGTTCAGAACATTGTCAAGGCTCTCAAACCTAGAAAAGCCCCCGGTAGAGACGGCATCTCCAACCGAGTAGTCAAACTTTTTTCGATGCGCCTTCTCGCGCTCTTAGCAGCTATTATCAATGCCGCCATGGTGAACCGCGTTTTCCCAGCCGCCTGGAAGGAAGCGATCGTCATCGGAATCCCGAAACCGGGTAAACCCCGCAGTAGCCCCAATAGCTATCGCCCAATCAGTCTCCTTAGCGTGCTAGGGAAAATTTACGAACGGGTCCTTCTGGCTCGTCTCAAAGCCCTCTTAGACACTTCCGGTCTCCTCATAGACGAGCAATTTGGTTTTCGAGCCAAACACTCGTGCATACAACAAGTGCACCGCCTCACGGAACACATCCTGGAGGACCTTAACCGCCCGAGTCACACTATAGGCACGGGGGCCCTCTTCTTCGATGTAGCGAAGGCGTTCGACAAAGTCTGGTGTACAAGCTGCGCCGGCTCGGCGTGCCCGACGATCTCGTACGCATAGTACGGGACTTTTTGTCGGACCGCTCCTTCCGCTATAGAGTCGAAGGGGTGCTCTCCTCTCCCCGTCCCATCAGGGCAGGCGTCCCACAGGGCTCCGTTTTATCGCCCACGCTCTACTCGCTCTACACAAACGATGTCCCCAAAACCCCCGGTGTAGAGCTGGGTGGGTGGGCAATCGAGAATACTTATCAACACCCTACCTGTCAAGACAGATAGTAGGTAAATTGCCCCCGTATTTGAAGTCAAAGTGGAGTGAGTACGCAATGGAAAACGCAGAACCATCGGATCCGGAAATAGTAGTGTTATCGCGTTTTCTTCTGAACGAAGCAGACCGCGCGATAAAGTTTGCGAGCGTACTCAAAGGAGTAAGACCAGCGGCGCCAACGAGGGCGCAGGATCGCATCAGACCACAACAACAACGAACCGACGGCCACCGCCGAGGAGGGGCACCCGTGTTCGCCGCTACAGAGGAAAAGCGGGACCAAGCCAAGGAGCAATCTGAAGAGCGGGTGAAAACTTGCTGGTGTTGTGCAGCGGAGCACCTGCCAGTGAGGTGCCCCAAGTTGAAATCGATGGCGATACAGAAACGCTGGGACTGGGCGAAGGAGGCTCGAATTTGCTACCTTTGCTTAAGTAGCAAGCACAGGAGGACAACGTTCAGAGGCAAGAAATGCGGGATAGGCGGTTGCGACCGACCACATCATCCTCTGTTACACGGGACTCAAAGAGGAGGACCATCGCGGGAACCTGTGCCTGCAGTGAGAGAGCCGACATCCGAGGATGCGTCGGCAACAGCGGCGACGGCGCACCTATTCAATAGCGACAGCGAAGTTTTGCTGAAGGTGTGTCCTGTAACTATCAAGGGACCGAACGGAAGAGAGCTGAAGACGTACGCGCTTTTAGATGAAGGGTCCACCATTACTCTGATCGATGAAGAGATCGCCAGAATGGTGGGAGCTTGAGGTCCGACACACGGCCTCAACATCATTGGAGCGACTTCAAGTCAACGGGAGCCTGATAGCCAAGTGGTCGATGTCAAGGTACGCGGCCGAGATAAAGAGGGCTATCATGTGATCAAAGCGCGTACAGTGAGGAACCTGACACTGGGTAAACAGTGGGTGAAGACGGACCTCATGAAATACCCTCACCTCCGTAATCTCAAGCAAGAAGAAGTTTGCTACGCCGCAGGGAAACCGCGCCTATTAATCGGAGCGGAAAACTGGGAGATAATTGTGACAAGTGTGAAGCTCCTGACTGGAAAGAGAAGTCAGCCAGCAGCGTCGCTAACTCAACTAGGATGGGTCATTCACGGGACCGCGCCCCGTAGTGTCATCGCGCAGAAGGCCGATGAGACCGTGCTGCACATACGAACATGGCAGAGCGCTAAGCGAGACCGTGAACAGCGAAATGATGACGAGTTACACGAACTCGTAAAGGCCCATTTCGAAGTAGATGCGTTAGGTATCTCCCTAAAGAGGAAACCCGTTAAAGAGGAAACCCGTAGCTCAGGAAGAGCGAGCCAAAGATATTTTTGACAGGACAGCTCGCCGAGAGGGCGGCCGATATGAGGTTGGGCTGCCATGGAAGGCCGAAGAAGTCGCAATACCGCCGCCGCCGAGTTTCGACATCAAAGGCTACGGGGAATAGAAAAGAAGATGGACCGGTCGCCTGAGTTTAGAGCGACATACACCGCACAAGTAAACAAGTTATTGGAAAAGGGATACGCGGAAACCTGTACACGAGACCACAGCAAGGAAGAACGACTTTGATACCTTCCCCATTTCGCGGTTACGAACCCGAATAAACCGGGAAAAGTGCGAATGGTTTTCGACGCGGCGGCCCAGATTAACGGTGTATGTCTCAACGACGTCTTATTAGACGGTCCAGAGTTATTGCAAACGCTACACGGGGTCCTCTTCCGGTTCAGGGAAAAACCGGTAGCAGTGACGGCAGATATCCGAGAGATGTTCCTGCAAGTGAAGATCAGGAAGGAAAATAGAGTAGCACAGCACTTTTTGTGGCGCGGCGATAACCGAACCGATCCTCCGACGAGATATGTTATGTCTTCTATGATATTTGGAGCACGGAGCTCACCGTTTCTGGCGCATAGCGTAAGAAACAAAAACGCGCTGGAGTACAAGGAATCACACCCGCGCGCGTTCGAGGCCATAACAAAGAATCATTACATGGACGACTGGCTCGACGGTTTCGAATCCGAACAGGAAGCAATAGAGGTAATGAAGGAGGTCATAGAAGTACACGGCAAGGCTGGCTTCAAATTGGCCGCATGGAGTACCAACCGCCCACATCTGCTGCAACAAATTCCGGAAGAGAATAGAGTGCATTCACCGAAGGAACTCGGATATAACAAGAGCATTTGCGGTAAAACCTTAGGATTGCTGTGGTTGCCTTCGACCGACGAGATGGCATTTACCACAGCAATGCCCAGAGTGCCAGACGAAGTGAGAGCTGGCGTACGTGTCCCGACCAAGAGAGAGGCACTAGGAGCAGTAATGTCTCTGTTCGACCCTCTAGGGCTCGTCAGCCCATATACGATTACAGCAAAAGTGATGCTGCAAGAGCTATGGAAACAAAAAATCGCGTGGGACGTTCCCCTCCCGCCTGATGAAGCGGCGGCGTTTAACGATTGGCAAAGCGGCATGGAGTATGTGGAATCCCTGCGATTACCACGACATTATGCTATGAACGGGACGAATATAAAGAAACAGCTGCACATATTCTGTGACGCCAGCGAACAGGCATATGCGACGGTGGCGTATTGGCACTGTGAAGATAGCGCTACTGGAGAAGTCAACGTCGTGTTAGTCGCCGGAAAAGCGAAGGTGGCGCCGATGAAACCGCAGAGTATACCGCGTATGGAGCTACAAGCAGCTCTCATAGGCGCGCGTCTAGCGTCAGAGATCGTTAGACAACATACGCAGTCGTGTACCGAGATAGTGTTATGGAGCGACTCGAAGACAGTGCTCCATTGGATAAGGAACGACTCGGCAAAGTACACGTCGTACGTGGCGCATAGGTTAGGAGAGATAGCGGAGTTGACGAGCGTGATACAATGGAGATGGGTGTCAACAGGGCACAACCCGGCCGACGACGCCACACGCCCGAGGAATACCGGGCTACGGAATGACGACAGGTGGTTTGTCGGACCGGCCTTCTTGAAGAAGCAGGAAGACCGATGGACCTTCTTTCAAAATAACTGTATACTGGCAACTCGTTTTATATTTATTAGAAACATTTCTGCCATTTTCATGTAAAAAAGTGGTGCATCTCTATGTAAAATGTCTGTCTTCTTTTTACTAACAATAAGTCCCTAACACTCCAATAAAGTGAGCTTTACTGGAGTTAAAAAGGACTTCTTGGGAATGCGCAAAAACTTCAGTCGCACATATTTATTCAAACTTTCCTATTCTCAGCAATTGCACAGAACTTTAACGCACAATATACCATCACTTTTGTACCTTTACTCACAAAAACGCAAAAACTAGAAAATTTACATAAAATGCCAACTTCACTTTTCCCATTCCCGCCAAAAAGAATATGTGTGTGAAAGAGCATTTTAGAGATAGTATATTGTGTTTTAAAGTTTTGTGTAAGTGAAAAGAATGGAGGAGATCTAAATAAACATGTGTAGCTGAAGTTTTCGCGCTCTTCCAAGAAGTCCTTTTTAACTTCAGTAAAGCCTATTAACACTTTACTGGAGGAGTGTTTGGAACAATGTTTCACCAGAATTTACGTTATTACGCTGATGGTCTTGTTACCAATGCTCGAAGAAATATTTTAAAAAGTCAACGTACTGTCAACGTTCTGTCAAATTATAACGTCATTCTGACGAACTATAACTTCTACATTTTTATTTTACTTTTAAGCCTAAGTTTTTATTCAATTTTTAATTCTTTGGGTACATACTTCGGTACCTCTCATTTTAGATTGAATAAGTAAAGAGAATAAAAATATAATACTACTCTAAAAACTTAAAATTGCTGTAATAGGTTATTATTAGTCATATTTTGAAATTAATTGGTACATATATCTAGTTTTATAAGAAAATAATGGAAATCTCATTCAAAGGAAAGAGGATACTTGTGACAGGTGCTGGGCAAGGTTAGATACTAATTAAAGCAATTGTTATTTTAATGGATCATCATTCATGTAAAAATATCACTTCGCGATACTTAAATATTTTAAATACATATGAAAAAGAGCTCTTTTAAATAGAGATGTAGTAGACCAATCACAAAAGTAAATCAAGGAAGCACTACAATAACTACTGCTTACGTTTTTTTATACTTAATGACGTGTATTACTGAAGTATCAGTCATAGAATTTGTCTTTCGATTAAAGATTTTTGAATAGTTAAAAAAAAACAACATCGAAGTTTATAAACTTCTAACCTAACCGCCAGAAGTCGTTGTTGGGTAGAAAAGATTTCATAAAGCGTTACTTTCTTTTTGAAATTTTATTAATACCGTAGACACTGTTTCTTTACAGACATAGTTTTGGCTCCCAAGAGCTAGTTAACAATATCTGATCTTTGGTGTAGTAAAACGGGAAGAAGTAGTTATTGTAAATCAATTCTAGACCCTTGTCCCTTAGTGTTCGAGGCATTAAAGACCCTTAAAATACTTGTTTACCTTTGAAAAATGTATTTCCCTTCACCTATTCTTTTCCTTCTTGAAAATATTACATTTTAAATAGAACTTAAATATATTACTGGGGCAGGATGGACAGAGCACTGGTTTGTCCCAAAGTTCCATAATGACTTTACTCTTAGCAGTAAATCTTACTAACGGTAAAGTGGAATCTGATGGTGATGAGTTGCTAACACATCACCTACTAAAGTTCCTTACAATAAATCACATCCTTTGATCAATCTTTATAAACTACAGGATTATAAGAGCAGCTGCTTATAATCAATATAATTGCTGCCCCCCTAAATCATCACATATATGGGAGCATGATATTAATAAGTATACATAGTTGTGTTGGTATTTGATAATTAATTACACTACATAAGAGATATATTTAATTACTTTACCTACAACTACATACCTATTTAATGCCTTTATTTTTTTACTCATGCGGGATAAACAGTATTTAAATGCACATTTTTGCGGTTGATAAGTAGCTATTTTCTCATTTAACAATTTGAGCGCGACAAGTTTACTTGTCGCACGCAAATTTTGCTTGGCACACTCAAATTCACAATTTAAAAAGAGAAGGTAAAATGAATATCTAAAACAAAACACAATCGATTTTAGTACCCATTGACATCAGTGTGAAAGATAAAGAAAATCTTGATTTTGGAGTTTTAGATTCAATTTCTACAAAAAACTCAATAAATATCAACATGACGTTTTCAAATTGTTCAAATATAACTGTTTATTTAAATGAAAAAATTAATGAATTGCTCTTGTTAAACAACATGTCCGTTCTTTGCAATAGTTATTACTTTCTATAATTTTTCTTTGTACTGAAATTATCTTGACATTAGTAATAAAAAATACTGTCTGCAACTCGTGCGGTGTTGTCGAATTGCCCACTCGAGCAAATGAGCGCACTCTCTTCGCTTTGTGCTCAACTTCGTTCGAGTGTGCAATCAACAACTTACCGCACTTACAACTTACAGTTTCTACAACTGTTGCAGGCATTGGTCGTGGCATTGCAATAGAGTTATGGCGTGCTGGTGCCAATATTGTTGCACTGTCTCGAACACGGTCACATTTAGAGAGTTTACAAGGAGAATACCCTTCAATTGATATAGTCGATGTGGATATAAGAGATTGGGAAAAAACTAGAGAAGTGGTGGAATCTCTAGGATACTTTGATGCATTAGTAAATAATGCTGCTGTAGCCATATGTGAGCCTTTTCTGACTTGCTCACCATCTGATTTTGATAAGTAAACCCTTTTCTTCGTTTTTAAATAACCTATTAATTACAGTAATATTTATTTACAAATCTTTAATGTCGAATAAATGGACATGTTATGCAATCTAAGTGTTTAATGTCTACAAAGAAAATGATGTAAAATTGAAGTTCTGTTTTTTTCAGAATGTTTGATGTAAATGTAAAAGCTGTACTCAATATTAGTCAAGTGGTGGCAAGAAAAATGGTTGACAGTAAAAGACATGGTGTAATTGTCAATATTTCATCACAAGCATCTAAGGTAATAATTTGATTACATAATATTGCCCAAGCATAAAAAAGTAAACTCATAAATAAAATATGAAGTATAAATAATAAGTCTCCATATTTATTAATAAGGTGCTTGTTTTCATCCGATAGAGTTATATCACAAAGATTTTTACATTTGTTTCTAGCTTAACACACATCCTATTGCAAGATAAATTGCTATTTGTCATAAAAACAGAAAATGTGTACCTATTATGTAAATTGGTCGAACATTTTTTTTATCTGACTTTTGTCCCTGAATTCGTAACAAGAATTACACTGAATTAGTTGTGTATATTCATTTCCTACACAAACATTTATCGTACTCATGAATGATCATGACACTTCCATCAATATATTATTTAAGTTAACTTAACCGATTATTACAATGCATCAAAGGAGTACATACATATCTTAACAATATTTCAAAATTTTTGTCAATATTTTAGTGGTGTTCCAGGAGACTAAAACCATTTTCAAATGTCTAAGGTAACAAGTTTACGTGAAGTTTAAGGGAATAAGTTTTTTTCTGTTTCATAATAATTCCCTCATAAGAGTATGTTGGAGGACATGGATTTTTATGAATATAGTGTGTTTTGTGTGCAGGTAAAGAAATTTTAACAGCGTGTTATACAATCAAATTCATCGATAAAAAGCCCCCCAATGGGGGGTCGCACCCCTCTCCCCTCTGAGATATGACTATTTTAAGAATTTGTGTCTCTGACGACCTAAGCAAATGTTCCGAAAGTAATATTTTTTTTAATTGAAGGTCTACATATGTAAAAGTAGTCTAATTTTAAAGCTAGATATATCTGTCATATTATGAAACTATCATTTGGTTATTATTTTTAAAAATTATATCAAAAAGATCGTGTGTAATCGATATTTTTTTTCTTTTTTTTCTTTATTTTTTCGTTTTCTTTGATTTTTTTTAAACTAGGCTATTAACATATTATTTTTATTTGATTATTGGATTCGTGATGATGTAAGCTAAATTTTGACGTACTATAAGTTATCTCTAACTCTTTTCATTAAATTGTAAATGCATTCAAATCCTCCCCTGTAAATGCAATTTTCAAAGAAAACAATGGCTTGATTAATTTACATAGTTTTTATTATGGAAAAAACACTAAACATAAAAAAATTAAACTTAACGATAATGGCGGGGCAAAACCTGCTCGAAATGGCCGCCATGGTTTTGTAAGCAGGCGGTTGCTCTTATAGCCATTTGCTGCGTGACTCGCCGGATCAATTCACGATCATTTTTTAAATTTTCTGCCGATTGTCGAATCCGATCGAGCAGCTCCTCTCGGCTATTGGGTACTTCATAATAAACCTCTTGCTTCATTGTGCCCCATAAAATTTAGTCGAGGGGTGTTAAATCTGGGGAACGAGGAGGCCAAGCTAGTGTACCTCCCCGCCCAATCCACTGCGGATACATTTGGTCCAGGTGAGCCCTGACGATCCTGGCGAAGTGTGCCGGTGCTCCATCGAGTTGGAGTATTAAATTCCGTCGATATGATAAGGGTAGAGGTTCCAGCGCCTCCGAAAAAAAATCCGTCTGTAGGAATTCTAGGAATCTTTTCCCGTTCATATGTGGGGGCAACACAATTGGCCCTATGGAAAATTCATACTGAAAGGAGCTGGGCCTTACAGTATGAGGGTTTTCCGGAAGCCATTGGTGGTCATTACGGTGATTAGTGATCCCAGCTCTTGTAAAAGTTGCTTCATCCGTCCACAATATCCGCTCCAAAAAACCAGGAACTATCCGGACTTGTCTATTTAACCACGCACTAAATACCACGCGTCGAGCATAGTCTGGCTCAGCAATTTCTTGAACTCTCCGAAAATGAAATGGGTGAAGACCTTCTGTTTTCAAAATGTACCACACTGATGTATGCGAGATGCCAACACGTCGAGCTATTCGTCTCGTACTCATCCGTGGATTGTTGGTTATTAACCGTAGCACCTCTTCTTCATCCTCTGGCGACACTAAACGGAAACGTTCATTTGGAGCCCTTTGTATTCCGCGAATATGAATTCGCGTGAATGTGAGGCCGGTAGACGTAATGCGGTTTGGATATCTTCGTCTGTATTCCTGGACGGCTGCAGTGGCATTGCCGTTGCAGAAACCATAAACAAAGTGTATGTCTGCAATTTCTCTATGTATGTAATCCATAATTGAAAGAATATCTCAATGCGACAGAAAATTATAAGGAACAATTTAAAAATGATAGTGATCGCAACGCAGGACGAAGGACAACCACAAGGACAACTGAGTTATTGTTCCGTGTATTGTGTAATTTTTGTGGGCTCATAAGCAGACAAAAGAACCGTTATGTATGTTCTCTTTCACACTGCTCAAAGATAAGTATGACTTTCCTACTCGCACGTTTACCTGCGAGGGTCAAGCGGGACAGGGCGGAAGCTATTATGTGACTGAACCATACACATGTTTACTTCCCTAAAATAATGTTTTTTTCATGTTAGTTTTGGATGTAATTTACAATTTAATGAAAAGAGTTAGAGATACATCATCACGAATCCAAAAATCAAATAAAAATAATATGTTAATGGCCTAGTTTAAAAAAAAATCAAAGAAAACAAAAAAATAAAGAAAAAAAAGAAAAAAAATATCGATTACACCCGATTTTTTTGATATAATTTTTAAAAATAATAACCAAATTATAGTTTCATAAGATGACTGATATTACTAGCTTTAAAATGAGACTACTTCTACATATGTAGACCTTCAATTAAAAAAAAAAACACTTTCGGAACATTTGCTTAGGTCGTCAGAGACACAAATTCTTAAAATAGTCATGCCTCAGAGGGGAGACGGGTGCGACCCCCCATTGGGGGTTTTTTTATCGATGAATTTGATTGTATAACACGCTGTTAAAATTTCTTTATCTTAAATTATTACTTATTCGTAATATTTACCTAAGACAATATTATAAAAATCAAAAGAAATATTGTGCGAGACTAGTGGACAAGACAAAAAATGGTCAATTCAAATGTGGTTCCTACTTCTCATCCTTGCAGGCAGCTCTAAAAGATCATGCCATTTATAGTGCTTCGAAGGCAGCTTTAGATGCACTAACTCGTGCAATGGCTCTAGAACTCGGTCCTTATGGCATAAGGGTAAATGCTGTGAATCCAACAGTTATTATGACGGAAATGGCAAAAGTTGGATGGTCAGACCCCAACAAAGCAAATGAAATGAAAAGCAAAATACCCCTGGGAAGGTAATACATATCTTCTCCTTTTTCTTTTCTTACTATATATTAAGATGAATGTTTATTTGTATCTATGTGTTCCTAAACTGGTCATCCAATTGTGATGAAAGTTTGGCAAGTTTTTCCGTGTATGGCCGCAAAGGATTTTGGATTATATGTATAATTACTAAACGCGAAGTCTCAGGCAATAGCTAGGAACAAATATTATTGAATTAACAATATTTGATGAGACGCCCTGTATAAAGTCGACTAGAGTTGAGGGGCCACAATCTGGGCACAGAAACAAGAACCGGTGCAGGCACCTTTAGGTACTCTTATTTCTGTTAAAAAAGGACGAAATGAAATAGCAAAACACCGGGGACTAATGGAGAAAAGTTTACTGAATGGTTTAACTGATATCATCAACATGGCTTAAAAAATGGCATTGATGCAAATATGAACGAAATATGGAACATGAATAATAATTAAAAACAGAATTAGTACGTCTTTTTAACCGACTCAAAAAAAGGAGGAGGTTTTCAATTCAACTGTATGTTGTTTTAATTTTTTTTTTTGTATGTTTGTTACTTCTTCTTCTAAAATTCTTCTTTTGTTTGGTAGGTAATACTTCAGAGGTGGTCCTATTTAAATTTCACCGGTATTGGAGCTTGGTCTCCGAAGATACACTAAATAACGCGACCTGGTTATAACCTTTATTTATATTGATGATTCTCTTGTATATCGTTATGTTATGTAAAGGGCAGACCTGCCCTAAATATATATTTAGGTCAAGATCACTCAAAAGGGAGAAATAAAATAAATTATGAAAAAAAATTAAACCGCCTTAAAAAAAAACACTGAAAAGTACAAAATAACTATTCTTTACTAATCCAAACTCAAGTACAATTAAAATAACTTTATAAATATGATACACATACCTATATAATTAAATTTGACAGTTATTGAAGTCAGCACCAAATCAATGTGCAACAACAGATAGTCTATTAGTTTGGTGGGCTTGGCACCGACTTCAGTAACTGTCAAATTTAATTATATAGGTATGTGTATCGTATATATAAAGTTATTTTAATTGTACTTGAGTTTCGATTAGTAAAGAACAGTTATTTTGTACTTTTCAGCGTTTTTTTTTGAAGGCGGTTTATAATAGAAAACAAACCAACAAAGATATGATACGTAAACGTTCTGTTTACAATGTTTTCGTAAACGTAAATTAACGTATAACGTTGGCCGCAACCGAATTCCTCAAAAAAAAAACAATTTAATTTACTTCAAAATTATATTATAACAAAATGTTACAAATTAATTTACAAGCTAAAATAGGTTTGGCGACATTCGATGATTCTAACGAAGTGACTCGTCGCACCTATAGTTCATGTGAGCTCGATGTTCTCATCGCCCTGTAGCGCCGATTCAGCATATCGCTGACCGTGGGAATGTTCTTGCGTAATGGGGTATAAGGTCCATAACACGTACGAAAACATTGTAAACAGAACTGTTAAAATTAATAAATGAAAATGAAGGGGATGCGAGAACAGATAACATTTTAGACAGTGATCTTATGTATATTACTGTAGGTGATGATAGCAGCGACGACAATGAATACAGTATAGATGAATCTGATTAAATATATTAAGTAAACATTTTTATCTGAGGAAAATATGTATTATTAAAACATTTTAAATAGCTACTATGTACACTTACTTTATTATTACTCACGGAGATTTATAGGTGCGACTCACACAACTCCCACTTGACTATATTTTTTCGATAACAATTTAAAATATCAAAACAACCATCATACATTACAAATACAATGGTGGCTCTCGGACAATTGAGAGGGAATGTTACAGGGAATGATGAAATTGAACATCGTTTCAAACATTTTTGAATTTTGCTACATATGGACTCCACATTGAGTACATAATAACTCAGGCACTTAACCGTGACTTCGATGTCAATACAGTAAACCAATAAGTAGGGAGTTCATGAAATATAAAAATTTTGTGACAAAAAACTTATAACTCTATTATAAGCAAGATCAGATAATATCTATTTCGTAATATTGAAAATATTATTATTTTCAGATTTGGAGAAATTTCTGAAGTAGTAAATGCTGTGGTTTTTCTTCTAAGTGAAAGGTCTAGCATGATCAATGGGATCGAATTACCTATCGATGGAGGTTTTCTTGCCACATAATATAACATGGGTACATGTATCTTTATGTACCAATGAAACAGGACTCCTAATATTGTTTTTAATATTACCATTTTTTTTTTATTGTTCGTCCCATTTGTATGCCAAAGAATTATTTGTATTGCCATGAAAATGTATAAAATGGAGTAATGCCATAACTGATATTTTTTTTGCAAATGTAACAATATAAAAAAAGATTTTAGGAAGTTTTTCTGTCATTTGCTGTTACATCTTAGTCTTTTATTGGATCTGACCTCACAAGATTTTAATATTTCAGAAATTATTCAGAAAGTGTTATGAAACAAATATAGGTAGGCTAGACAACCTTCTAATTACCTAAATATTGTGATTGATAAAACAAATAGTGAGGGATTTATTTGTTGAATTTAGAGTTCCTTGACTAATCTGTATGTTTTATTAAATGTTTAAAATAAAAAATGATTAACTTTCAATTCCACACATTATTATTTTTACGTTATATAGAGAACCTCTTTCTACATACCATCATGTGATTGATACATACATATCTTCATGCTGTATCCCTAACGGGGTAGTCAGGTAAGTCATTGATGTGCATAATAATATAAACCCATTACATGTTACATGTATGATATAAATATTGTTATATCACTCAACTGTCTCCAGGCCACTCTGTGCAATTGCCCAGGGCCCCGCAATCGATGGGGGCCCACTAGTTCCTCCCAGATCATCAACCGATAACTGATAAATGTATTTATTTTGAGAAACTAGAATACATACTTGCTTAAGCCTGCTTATTAGCTTTTGTATGGCGCAATACTGTATGCGCGAAGTGCTGAAAGTACACTCTCGCTCCTAAATCAGGCTTTCCTATCTCGGCAGGGTATAATGTTTTAAAGAAAAATCATCAGCGAACTACATACATACTTATCTTCACGCCATATCCCTAACAGGGTAGTTGGTGAGGACGGAGCGCCAAGCGTCTCGGTCCTTGCATACTTCTTTCGCTTCCTCAAATCTCATCATTCTCCTCATACATTTTCGCCTAGGTATGTGAGTGCTTTTGACACTTCCGTTGGCTAACACTCTAGCTATTTGATCTTCATAAGTCAGCCTTGGTCTTCCTTGGCTTCTTTTACCACTCACTTTTGCTCTATAGAATCTCCGTCTCTGATTCTGAGAGCGATTCTAATAAATTGGCACACTCTGGTCAGGGACTGGACGATGCCATTAGTATGAAAGAGATTGAAAAAGTGATAAGAAATCTGAAATGTAGAAAGGCTGCGGGAAAACTAAAAATGAAATGGGAAATGTCAGTGTATGGCCACATACACAATGCGGTGTTGGTGCCAACTTTATTATACGGTAGTGAGGCCTGGATATGCCCGAAATCGAGTGAAAGTAAGATAAATGCAGTAGAAATGCGATCTCTTAGAAATATGTGCGGTGTCACCCTTGCGGACAGTATAAGCAATAAAGAGACGCAGTATGACAGAGTTGTACGACAGTGTTATTGTAAAATAGTAGAAAAGAATGCTTAGATGGCACATAGAAAGAATGAGTGATGAAAGACTGACGAAGAAAATCTACAGAGCGAAAGTGAGTGGTAAAAGAAGCCAAGGAAGACCAAGGTTGACTTATGAAAATCAAATAGCTATAGTGTGTTAGCCGACGGAAATATCAAAAGCACTCGCATACCTAGGCGAAAATGTGTGAGGAGAATGATGAGATTTGTGGAAGCGACAGAAGTATGTAAGGACCGCGACGCTTGGCACTCCGTCCTCTGGCTACCCCGTTAAGGAAAACGGCGTGAAGATATGTATGTATTTTCTTCGGCGTTATCTGACGATTCAGTTTCATAGCTTTCGACATTTTATGTAAAAAAAAGCGAGCCTTACAGTAGTCGCATAAGATGTGTAACATTTGACATCTCACCTTAGTGATAAGCAACATAAACAATGTATCCTGAAAAAAATGCTTCAGGTATTATTTGAATGATTTTCCGTAACGAATAATAATTTTAATGAAAATTGTATTTTATTTAATTTATACTAGAAGTAATGCAAATTTTTTAGTAAAGCAACAAAAGTGCCTGCAAGATGTTCAGCGATTATCGTTGCGCCAGTTATTGTCGGTGGGATTTGATCACTGTTAAACCACTTAAAAGTACATTTATTATTTTCTTCCTTCCAACCAAATGGGTAATAACGTTGATGGAATTGATTGATGAGCATGACTCTAAAGATGTGCTACATAATGTGTGTAGTATGTGTTAGAACAGTTCCTATTGACATGTGCTCCGTCATTTGTATTTTTATTTATTGGTCTTTTTATCGTCCATTTTATAAGTTTTATTGAATGTTGCTGCTCGCGCTGTATTAACATTGTTGATTGTGTTTAGACCACACATTCTACACACAAATTCTTCAATTTGTTTTTAAGTTGATCTATGTCGCAGTTGTGAATATTGAAAATGTCTGGATTTTGATTGTATTAAAATATCTAAAAGATTTTTTCCTCTTCTATAGAAAGCGGGATTGAAATCCACTGAAACTTTAATAACGTCGTTCATGGATAAATTATGTTTTTGCGTATTTCTAGACTTTTTTTAACGCTTTTCTGGATTACTTGCATTAAATTCCTAAGTGAAGTGCAAATTTGCAAATTGGTTTTGTTTTCGCAGACATTTTGAACACTTCGTTTCAACAGCACAGCACAACAGAAACTAAAGCGTCGATTACACTACACTACATGTAGTGCACTACATCATGTAGGACACTGGATGTAGTGTAATGTAAATGCATGTAATGATGTAGGACCCTATTTTAGGACGATAGGGCGAGCTCGATACATGGGCTATTGCGTAACATGTAATGGAATCACAAGTATGTACTGAGCGCGCACTGACGCTGACTGACGCTTTTATCCTCGTTAAAAATACGACTGACGATTTTCTTTATTATCTTAAGCAAGGGCGTCGCCAGCTTATGACTAAGAGGGGGGGGGCAATGGGGCAATATTATGGAGGATAAAAAATATGAACGCCGAGAGCATGAAGCGTTACAATTTGGAAGTCTGCCTCGATGACGATTGTAATAAGAACGGTTCTAATATCAATGTATAAAACTTCACAAGCCCTCGACAGCACAATAACTAAATCAAACTTTTAAACACACTAATAATTATTTATTTTAACAAAAATGATATTTAATTAAAACATAACCTGCGGGGATTTTTTGCAAAACTTTCAACCACTTTATCATTAAAATTATTTAGGTTTTTATTTATTATAGCTCTGTGTACACTCATCACGTCCAGACCATTAAGGCGATCTTCTGCCATGGTGCTTCTTAGCCATGTGTTTAGTCTTCTGAGGCTGCTAAAGGATCGCTCTACTGTACAGGTCGTGCATGGTAAAGCGATCAAAATTTTCAATGCTTTTTCCGTTTCGGGAAAGAAGGAATTTGTTTCTTTTAGGACATCAACAACTGTTAGATTTGTTAGATTAAGCCTATCGTGCCACAATTGCTGCCAAAGCTCGATTTCATTCTTTATGTTCGGTAAATTATAAAACTGGGCAATAGATTCACAAGTTTGTTTCAGATTTTCAGTTGTCATCTTTTGCATCTGCGCCGGGTGTAACTTAGATAATGCGAATGATGACGTGTTTTCTTCAGCAAAATGTACTTCAAGGGAGGTAATAATTGAATCCAAGTATGGTATTACTAAAGACCTCTTCCAGTATTCTGAAGGGCTTTCTGCTGGATGATTGCTTCTATGACATTGTTTCCCCGTAATACGCGGCATTCATGTAATGTCCTCCTCCAGTCCGACTTTCTCCGCAACAGCAGTAGCTTCCTTTATAATTTCGTCTGTCACTTTTTCCGGATTTTCACGGTGGTTTTTAATTAAAAGTAAAATCCTTTTAACGTGTTCCGAGGCTTTGACCACGTCCAAAGCTACAGATTGGAGTACGTTGACAACGGGTTCCATCAAAGCCGAGTATTTGGTTACCAACATAATCCTGAGAATGAAAGAAATTCTGGAAGTAGCCGCATGCAGTTGGAAGGCACTTTTCCGAGTTGCACTATTTCCGTCCTGAGATAATGTTTGTAAGGCTTCCAGAATTACTGGAAGATTTTCTTTAAAAACTCTGATGGTTTTGTGTTTCTCACTCCATCTTGTCTCGCAAAGTCTGGAAATATTAAGTATCAACTTCCTCCTCAAAACTGATTCCTGAAAAAAGTTTATAGTATCTTTGGTGGTTCCCATGGCATTTCTAATTTCAGGAAGTGAATTTAAATCATTGATAACTAGATTCAGTTTGTAGGACGAGCAATGAAAGTAGAGGGCTTTGGTGTACTTTTTGCGTAAGATCGCTTGTACCCCTCCGTCTTTTCCTGACATCGTTGAACAACCATCAAAACCAAAACCAACGCATTTATTTATATTCAGATCTTCTTTTGTCAAAAACTCATCTATGCTATGTGCAATCGATTTCGCATCCAAATCTTTTAGCTCAATCAATCCGACAAACATTTCTTGGACTTCCTGTGTTTCTTCATCAAAATATCGCATCCCAATCGATAGTTGTTCAGTGCCAGAAATATCGGCTGTTTCTTCTGCTAGCACACTATATGCTGCTGCTTCTTTCACTTTTTTCATAATATCAGCATTAATAACGCTTCCACAAATACCAATAATTTCATTTTGAATATCCACTGAACGGTAGCTTGCATTGTTTTTCCCTTGCTCAATGTGTTTCTTTAAAATCAAATCTCCCGCGTCAATTCGCAGCCTGTATAAATCCTCGAGAATACCTTCACCATAATGTTTACCTCTCAGTGCTAAGTCGTGTGACCCGCAAAACGTAATGCAGGAAATAATAGATTTTATAATTTTGCGATTTTCTTCAATAATTCCCTGGGAATATTTGTTCAGTTGCAAATCGACGGGCACACCTTGGAGAAAAGATTTAGCAGCTTTCAATACCTCCTTATGGAAGTGGGTTTCAATGTGCTATTTGCACTGCTCGTGAATATCTTTGAACTTACAAAAGGGCCTTATAGTAAATGATCCCAATATGCCTCTAAATGAATTTAGATTTGGTGGGAACAACGTACAATATTTACAAAATGCTCCCTTTTGGTGCCTGGAATATACCAACCATGGAGAGTATGTTTCCAACCAAGAATAATTAAATTTTCTCTTTAAATGCTTTGCATCTTCCGCAAAGTTATAGGTCGCGGAAGGGGACCAACAGTTTTCAATCAATTCCTTCTTCTTTTCGGTTGATAACATGTGTGCCCGTCCAACATATCGCCCGATATCATTTTCATTGCAGTCATCCATCAATGAATCAGGATTCGGCGCCAGATATCTAGAGCAACTTGGTCTAGGTAGTTCCTGCGGCTGAATATAACCTGTTGTGGTTGTGGTGACCGATGAAGACACATGCGATATTGTCGTTACTTTGTCCTGTTCATCGCTGTCGCTACTTGATCCATCAGTTTTTTTCGTTTCAAACTTCCTGCAAAACAAAACACTGATAAAACTTTATGTAATTAATTAAATTTTTACGGGAGAGCAGTTTTGTTCAATTACTTATAAATATTAAAATAAATACTCAGTTGTATTTTTTAGCTTTATTTATATCAAGGATCTGTTTTAATTTGTATTTAATTAAATCACAAATATAATTTATGTTTTGTTTTCATAATTAATTACTGAAAACGAAACCACTGTTTAGTTAACGTTAAATTCAAAGAGATTGAATCAATAAACTCGTTTTTAATAAAATAATAGTTTTTCTTAACATTTCCCTTCCACATAATCGATCCTTTCTTTCCACATCAAAAATATGCCAGATAAAATTAAAAATGATATTCTTAACAATTATTATACGTCTCTAGCTAGTATATCCGTTACCAAAGCTATTAGCTAAGAGAAATAAAAATACTAGCTCCAAGTCCAAGATTAAAGCAGTACATAACTTACCAAAAAACTTTCTGATGTCCATTTTGATAAGATGATGAATGGAGACACACTCAGAAACTTCACAACTCAACACTGAGATCTTATTATTTAATAAATATAAATCAATATTGACTAACACAGGCAAGCCGGTAGTCTTATATTCGCTTTCCAATTCGCTTGTTTAGCTTGTTTCGTTGATCGCTTCCAATTAAAAAGTCACTCGCTCGCAGCGGCTCACGTCTTTGTATACCCAAACGAACATCATACTAGAATGTACGGTAACATTCTACCTGGTCTAGTAACTGCTACCAAATTCCAGAGAGTTCATTGAACAAGCGCCATCTAGCGTCGAGTAGCAATACTAGGTTTTACAAGGATTGTAGTCGATTTATTCAACTGTAGGTGTTTCTTATGAACACTTACAGATGGCATTGTCCACAAAACCAATTAAAATTGTATGTTCGTAACAATAACTTCTACTTTATTTAGGTATGCCGCATACAAATTATACGAAACTAACGTGAATGCTGGTGAACGGCTGTCGTAGAAAGAAATGCAATGCACACACACACCATACCTACCTACATATTTTTACACTGTTTAATGGCCTTGCGTTTTGGCAAATCTGATATAGTCGTGATGAAAATGGCGGCGATTTTAAAAACGGATGTCAAAATCTTAATGTTATTCTGAATATTTCAATACTTTCTACAATATACATTAAACCTTGTGAATTTATTTACGTTTTGTCATGCGATCGGAATTTATTAATAGGTAAGGAAGTCAATTGCTTGCACTTTGGTGCAAGCTACATTTGATCTCTTGGGGGGTTCAACTGCTGCAACCCCACCTGCCCCCCCTTGGCGACGCCCTTGATCTTAAGTAAGTATAAAAATTCAGCTGCATAAATTTCATAAGATATAAAATGTTTTATATTTTAAAAAATTAATATGATTCATATATGACTGACGTATAATCCCCTCTCTTCAATACAACTAATTATTATTTTTTATTTAAAAATAACGTGAAAAAGCATCTCACGAACTTTTGTGCGGTAGGAATACCACAATTTTTTTTAACAACTCGCATGCCGTCACCTTTAGCTCCAGCGCGGGCGTGGCAACTGACACGATTATTGAACATTAATCAACTGTCAAAAATAAAATTTATTCCGTATAAAATTCCTAGAAAAAAAGCTACGCTGCCTCCCTTAATATTGTATGGTGACGGGGACACGATAACTTTCGAAAAATGCATTTCACTTCAATTTTTTTATTATGTTTGTAAGATTTATATTAATTAGATCCCTTTCGATTATTATCAAGTGCAGCCATATATTTAGTTATCTACCTTTAGTCACAGTTATTTAGTCTACCTTTTATTAATATAGTTCAGTAGTCTAGTTTTTTTATTTATCGATTTTATGGTTATCGTTCGAGATGATCAGAAGATGGCACAGTTGTAGGTACATATATCCATGGGTTATACCTACAAGTACTACATACTACATGTATTAATTATATTACCTATACTCCATAATACTAATTACTCCAGACAATTACACAGATTGTGTGACCCCAAACTAAGCAGTAAGTACTATGGGTACCACACAACAAACTCTGGGGGAGTTCCCGCAGTAAGACTATAATTAATATATTGTGTAGTAAAGAATGGCGTTTCTCAAGTATTAAGAGACGAAGAACACATGCCACAGCCTACTACATCATCGTTATCGGCGAAATAAACATGCCACAGTCTACCACGTCATCGTTATCGGCCGGACCGACATAAAAATTGCAGACAACGTTATCAGCGTGACGACACACTAAACACTACGGAGAAGACATTAAAACTGTCAACACCACGGAGATAAACAATTCGCCTTACTAGCATGTTATCCTATAGAGAAAAGGAATCCATTAGCATTATCAATTCCTGTTAGAGATTGCACAAACGCATCCTTATCTAAATTACTGAAGATTCCTAAAACAGGGCCTACGTGACATCCACCACATGCCACCCCCGACCCTTATGGAAGCCCGAAGATAAAAGCCGAAGGAGCGCATCCCGAACAACATTCAACAACCAGCGACTGACACGGAACAGTCTAATTAGCGCGCATTCGTAGAAGCTCTAAATCGCTCTCCGTTGCGCACATTATTATATCGTTATACTTGATATAAAGTACATTGTAACGTAGAGTAACTTTGTATTCAATATAAATAAAAGTATTAATAAAGAAGAACATAACTGTATTAATAAAGGAGAATATAACTCAAGTAAAAATGCGGGGTATTTAGAAACTAATTTGCAACTCTAAAAACAGTCGAATACTTCAAATCTCCAATTTTGCTTATCTAATTTTATTTGCTTGTTTTAACAAAATAATCCTCAGTCGACGTCATAGGGGCCCCTCATTCTAATATGTTCAGAGACTCCAATAACTTAAAGACGGCCTTGACTGTCTCATTATGCTGCCGCGACCTAAGTCACTATTACAGAAAATTGCAGGCAGTTAGGTGTTTATTTGGACTTCAAAGACATTGAAATAAAGGGTGAAAAGATGGTAATGGGAAGTGGGCGTTTTTCCGTTAGCCGGCACGGCACCGCTTGTGGCACAGCATCAGTGCACAACTCACAACGCTGGGAACAGAAAAGACCAGGAAAAGAACCCCGTCAAGTAATAAGTACTTTTTATGCTTTTCTCTTATATTTATAAGGTAAATATAGATGCGAGCCAGTTTTCAGATTTTGGATTGACCCGCTCATAAAAGTCAGAGTGAATCATACTATATTCCTAGAACACTAAGACTGCTTTACATATGTGAAAAATATGCAGAGGCCCATGGGCTCAGATACAATGTAAAGAAGTGTGTTGCTTGTGTTCAAGGCTGGTACTAAATTCTATCCAGATGTGCCACAGATCAAGCTTTACGGAACTCCTCTCAATCGGGTTGTAAAATTTAAGTATCTGGGTCACTAGGCCACTAATGATCTGAGTGACAACTTAGACATGGAGCGAGAGCGCAGAGCGTTCAGTCAGATGCAACATGTTGGCCCGCAGATTTGCATGGTATACAAAACAAGTCAAGGTGACACTTTTTAAAGCATACTGCCAATCCTTCTACACGTGCAGTCTGTGGGTCAGCTACACGCAGAAGGCTTACAACGCTCTGCGCGTACAATATAATAATGCTTTTAGGGTTCTGATGGGGTTGCCGCGATTCTGCTGCGCCTCAGGCATGTTCGCAGAGACGCGGGTTGATGGTTTTCACGCAATCCTGCGCAAGAGGTGCGCTTCTATATTAAGCAGGGTACGTACCAGCCCCAACGGAATCCTTAGCATTATATTGAACAGATGGGACTGCCCTGTACTAGGACACTGGATGCGCTTGCATGCCAGAACGTGACCTGTGTCCAGTATCATGCGGTCCAGCACTGTATAAATTAAATTAATAATTTAAATAGCATAAGTAGTTTTACTAACATTAGTTTATAAGTATTGTATTATTAACAAAGATGGATTTTTCTGGTCTGATTTAAAATAAAAATAAAATAAATCACATTGTCCTGTCACTGTTTTTCGTTTTTATTTTTATTTTTTCCGAATCGACCACATATTTGCTACTAATATGTAAGCCTATAAAGGGATGGGAATTGGTATATATATTTCGTCTCTATCGATATTTTCTATATTTTAAGACTTATGCTGTTGCATTTGATAGTTCTACGTTCTACCTACGTTATAAGAAATCTGTGTTAGTTAATATTTGTAAATTTTTAATTATTTTTGAAATTTACAAGTAAAAATTAATATAAACATTTTTGCAGATATGTGTGAGATAGAGACTCTTTCGGGTGTGATGGTACAATGCAGTATTTTAGGCTGCAAAGGCCGTTTTGACGAACTACAAACACAGGTCGTTAAAGCGACAAAGATTATTATCACATCTTGAAAGAAGGTATTACAAGTATTATAATTCCATGGAAGAACAAAATGTAGTTTAGGCTTCCATTTGTAAATAAATAGTACAATTATCAACGTTTTTGGAAATTCATCCCTTAGGGGCCCAATTATAAGGAACGTAAGCTGATGTGGGAAATCCCATCGAGCGTAAGTTGCGTGAGCGTGGGTCGCTACCTATGTTGATATAAGTATATATTTTTTAAAACGTCCGCGATTTCGGCGCTTTCGAAAAAAACCGTTACTATATTTAGTTACCTATGTTAATATTGGTTTTCTTTTACAATACTACATTAGGTATATAATCATGGGCGCTGATGCAGAGCCTATATGCTTAATGACTGTGAGGAAAATACTTTTGCTTGGTGATAAATTTTTGATTCTTTGATTTTTCATCAAAAACTTTTTCTTATTATAACGTTTATAATTTTTCCCGCTAAATATAGTATAGATATAAATAATATCTAAGTAATTCTCACGAAATCCCGAAATTCCTGTCCAGTTAGATATAACAAAAATGTAGCCAACTTCTATCGATAACTATATATTGTTTCCTCGTAAGTTCCATCACTGTGGCTACTAGTATCAGTTATAATTTCTGTATTACATGTTTAAATAAAATAAAAATGCCAAAGTTCCGAAAATCATTCCCTCACTGTCCCAAGCATCAGATTTAAACACTCGAATTTTTAACTCAACAATTCCTTAATAAAACTAAATGGAAGTTTTATAAATCGATAAAAAATACGATGTTTTTTCGAAGGTACTGTTATTTGAAAACAAAAAAAAATAAAGAAGTTGATAAATTATTTTTCATCTGTGTCCCAAGAAAAAAATCATTTCCTCACATCCCCACTGACAGTCTAAAAAGGTTGGCTTTTGATACTTTTCAGTGCAGTATTTTTAAATATTAGTCAATTAGTATATTCATCATAAGCGTGTTAGAGGTTCTTGCAAGGAAAGGTTTAATTAATATTCTTCAAGATCAAGAGTTACATTTTTGATCGTAATTACTTCATGTCGTGGAATGAGAAGGTTTACTTAACATAGGTACGTTTAATTGAATATAATTTATTCAGTGAAATGGATTTTTGCGAGTATTAATTTCACACAAAAACTCAAATAGTATACTTGCTGATGTAAGATTATGTCGCGAGTTTTTAGTTATTTTTTATCATTTTGTCATTCCTCATCCGTCATTCCCTCATAATATAAATTCTTTTTCGAGATTTTGTGAAAACTACCCACCTACACATACATAATTACCAGTTGAAAAAGATTGTCTTTATTGGATTTCGTAATGATTGCACGTCTGTTATTCTTTTATTAATCTAGTTTGAACGTGTACTTAAGTGGCCGATAAGTAGTGGTGGCCGGTACCCGGTAAACTGGTACCCTATTGAAGTGATTTATCGTTCTTTGTCTAATATATAAAAATCAATGTTTGTTTGTTCGTATTTTATAGCCTGCCATACTGTTCATTCGATTGCGATGAAATTTGGTATGTAGATAGAAACTCCGGTTAGTTTTATTGTTTATGTAAATGTAGATAAGTATAGATTAAAGTCGGTTCAGTACAAATACCTAGTTTTTTTTATAAATAGAGATAAGAACAACGATTACAATTTTTTAAACATAATTAAGTATACATAGATTTATTAGGTATGAGTTTAGATAATGAAGCGTGTAGTTGATACACTTGTTTGTTTAATGTCATTTTAACGAAAGCAACATAGTAGTTTAGTCATAGGTATTTTGAATTAAAACATGGACAAACATTTCAAAGGAAAGCGTATACTTGTTACCGGAGGTTGCCAAGGTAAAAATTATTATCAAGTTATTATCAATACGTTTCAATTGAATCTAAATATTGAAGTGTATTAAAACCACAATAAAAACGTTTGATACTTTTTTCAGTAATTATAAGCTAAGTAGTTATGTTTATAGTAGTAATAAATACTGACAACATAAGCAGATTATACGTAGGTACATTTTACATAAGTACTTACATCATGCTTTTAATTGGCACAGTATGTACGGGCAAATTTTGAACTATAAGACTCAAAGCACTGTTGCTTTTAAATACATTTCTTATTTTTCAATTATAAGTGAAACTGAAAAAAAATTTTTTGCCAACGAACTTTCCCCAGAAAGTGCAAATGTTTACATTTTTTTTATTTCACAAAACTATTCAGTTTTATGTCTATTTCAAATCGTACATCATCAGAAGTTGGCGAAATTGAAAAAAAATATTTGTAGTTAAAAATTTGTCCTTACTGTCCCATTTAAAGAATGACCCGCTATATTGTGATACCAGTGATACTGTAACAGTTATGAGTAATGTAATATTCCGTAGAGTGTATCTCAATGAAGTAATATAACGACTATCATTACTTTTAATTCTGTTATAATAATTAGAAATTGATTATACTTATTTATTATTTGTAGTATCGATAATATTTATTTATACCTAACGAACACAATGTTGGAAAAATTAACTGGGATAATTTTTATAAATTTAGGAATAGGACGAGGTATAGTAATAGAACTGTGGCGGCAAGGGGCCGATGTAGTTGCTCTGTCCAACAACGATGAAAACCTAAGCAAGCTAAAAAAGGAGTACCCTTCTATAGAAGTGGCGTTTGTCGATCTTGAGGACTGGTCCAAGACTACAGAACTGGTGGAGTCATTGGGAGTTTTCGATGGATTGGTGAATAATGTTGGCATAGCTATTATTGAACCATTTTTAGAATGTCAACCAAAAAGTTTTGACAAGTGAGTCTCAATGCTTATACACTTATTAAATAAACTAAAGATATAATAATATATCATACATCAACCATCTTTATGTTGAATTGCAGAACAATTTCGGTGAACACTAGAGCCATTCTTAATGTTAGTCAAGTTATAGCAAAAAAGATGATACAAAATAAAATAAAAGGTTCTATAGTAAATGTTTCTTCACAAGCGTCTATGGTTAGCATATCTTTTATATTATTAATACCTACCTAGTTATTTCTTTATTAATTGTAAATAATGCACTTTTTAATAACAGGCCGCCCTGAAAGACCATGTAGCATACTGTGCCTCAAAAGGTGCATTAGATGCCATGACACGTGTAATGGCTCTAGAGCTAGGCCCATACGGCATCCGTAGCAACACAGTCAACCCCACAGTCATAATGACGGATATGGGACGCCAAGTGTGGATGTCGTCGCCCGCCAAAGCACAGACAATGCTCTCCAAAATACCGTTAGGAAGGTAAACTGTATTTCATTTTAGGATATTTTTATTTACAGAGGATAAACAGAATCTTTAGAAGTTCACATCTTGCGTCTGTCCATTTATAAATTGATTTTCTTAGAAACTACGCTACGTACAGTTATGGCGTACTTGTTGCCCAATGTATTAAATAATAAAATAGCCCTTTTAAATAATAAAATATTGATTTTGTACAAAAAATATAGTGTAAAAATTGCAATTTCAGTATTGTTATAATAATCTCTAGATTTTTCCTCAATTATTGAAGTAATGTATAAAGTGCAAGCCAGAAATGAAACGTCTCCTTTGATGTAGTAACTACTTATTACTGTTTATTATTACTAATTACTACTTATACTATAATTACTGTAGTAACTAACACTAGTTACGAAACCCTAGACCCTAGTGTTAAGGTTGCACTAGGGAACTTTGACCTATTTTGTTATAAGTATTTAGTTCTTATATACATATAGGATAATAAAAAACATTATTTTTGTTTTACATAGGTTCGGAGAAGTGTCAGAAGTGGTAAACGCTGTTTTATTTCTGTTGAGTGACGGTGCAAGTATGATAAACGGAACTCATTTACCCATAGATGGAGGTTTTCTCTCAACATAAAAAATTATTATAGTCACGAAGATTTATAACAATAAAAAAAAACAAATGTATTACAAAAGACAAAGACTCATAACAATAAAAAATGATTGTAATAACAAATGCAACTTTTTCATACAATTTTATTAGTAATAAATCTTCAATCACAAATAAAAAACTAGATCAAGTCAAGTTTTGATCATCATAATTTGATTTTAAAAACTTTATTAAAATCTTATTTCGTTAAAGTTAAATTATAGGTAATTAAACTAAAACTACTTAACCAGAACAGAAAGACATGTTAATGTTAGTCCTGGCGTCGATGCTAGTCTCCTGCTGAGGCTCTTACATTTAAGTTAACCTAATTGCTGGCTATACCTACATTCGCCGTCCTCGCCGTCCTCTATACTGCTGAGGAAGCATTTACTCTTAACGTGTTTCTAGGTAGCGGATGCATTGCTCCGCCTTTCTTAAAGAGCAAAATTATCAGGTGTGTCACTCTGAGAATTCCGCAATTTATTACATATTTATAATTCTTAAATTTTAACACGGTAATAAAAATGATGCTTATTGTCACTATAATATAGAGAATAACGGTAGCTATTGGTTTTTAGAACACTGTAATTTTTCACTACACTCATCTATTTTCCTGTTTTTCAATCCGTGTGGTAGATATTTCACGTCGTCCAAAGAAATGCCTTTCAGGCTTATTTCTTCTAAACCGCTACTTTTGTTTACGATAGAAGGAAAATATTATATTATCCTAATTGATGCCTTCAGCAAGTTAGGTCAAGCTTTAGAAATCTCAAATAGATCAACTCCCGAGGTAATTAGAGCGCTTATAAAATAGGTACTTAAATACTAATAAATACTACTAATAAATAAATACTAATACTTTTCATTACGGTATATCTAAGAAAATAACGTGCGATCCTGGCACTAAATTCATTAACGAGCTTATGAAATAAATCACTGCTATGTATAAAATAGACATAGGTACAAGTTTTTCCTTCATGAAATTTCAGAATTATCTCTTTTTGTTCTTTTTGTCTTATATGTAAACCGTACATTCGTAAAAATCTATGGTACCCATTTTAAATAAATTTATTATTATCTCTACAAAATCTCTCCCTGTTTCGCTTTCAAAATAAATGAAATATTTCGTTTTTTTTAATGTATTCTTTCAAGAATTGCTTCATTAATTCCTTATTATTTCAGGTATGAAAACTTCGCGAACTTTTTGTTTCTTATGTGACTGAATTCGTACTTGAACGCTGTTTTTGAACGAAGTGAACACTAATATTTGATTCGGTTTTATGTCAATGGCTTCTTGTAACATGGGAATACCATGCGATTCTAAATTGACGGCGGAATGAAGTTATCGTACTATTACCGTTTACGGTAGTAAACTAATTAATCTGTGCTATTACTATTAATTGTGGAATTGGAAATGTGGATTCTAATTTTTCTAATGGATCGGAGGCTAAAATGGTAACAGAAAAATCTGAGATAGTAATTGTATCTGAATTATCTCTAGGCTGATCGTTTCTAGCTATTTTATTAATTTTGTCTGTTAAACTATTCAAATAATTTTCAATTTCTTTTTCCTTTTTGTCCACATTCACTCTCAGAGAGTTATTATCATCATCAGAATCTAATGCGTTAATTTTTATTAACCGACTTCAAAAAAAAAGAAGGTTCTCAATTCGTCTGTATGTTGTTTTTTTTGTATGTTTGTTACCTCATAACTCCGTCATTTATGAACCGATTTCAAAAATTCTTTTTTTCATTAGGTAGGTAATACTTCAGAGGTCGTCCCATTTAAATTTCACCGATATTGAAGCTTGGACTTCGAAGATACACTAGATAACACGACCTGGTTATAACCTTTATTTATATTGACGATTCTCTTGTATATCGTTGCGCTCCGGAAATAGAATGAATGAAGTTAATTGCAGACCTGCCCTAGATATTTATTTAGGTCAAGACCACTCAAAAGGGAGAAATAAAATATTTTTATTAAAAACTTTATAAATACACATACATACCTATATAATTAAATTTGAAAGTTATTGAAGTCGGTGCCAAATTAATGTGCAACAACATTAAGTCTATTAGTTTGGTGGGCTTGGCACCGACTTCAGTAACTGTCAAATTTAATTATATAGGAGTTTCGATTAGTAACGAACAGTTATTTTGTACTTTTCAGCGTTTTTTTTTAAGGCGGTTTATAAAAGAAAACAAACCAACAAAGATATGATACGTAAACGTTCTGTTTACAATGTTTTCGTAAACGTACGAAAACATTGTAAACAGAACTGTTAAAATTAATAAATGAAAATGAAGGGGATGCGACAACAGATAACATTTTAGACAGTGATCTTATGTAGTTATTTTAATTGTACTTGAGTTTTGATTTATAAAGGACAGTTATTTTATACTTTGTTTTTTTTTAAGGCGGTTTAATATGTGAAAATGAACCGGCATTAGTATTTTGTTTGCTCTTTTTGTAAAATCTCAAAATGATATTCCTGTAAACGCAAACGCCCACGCAAACCAAAGGTTTATAAAATTGTCGTCCGTACAGATAAGATCGGAAGTGTTTTACTGCCCAAATGAAAGCTAATACCTCTCTTTCGATTGTACTATAGCGGGAGTCGGTATCGCTGAGTTCTGCTTGCAGACACTATGGGTTTATCGCTGCCCTATTGGTCCTTGAGACAAAAGTGCGCCCAAGGCTACTGTTGAAGCATCTGTTGTCAATATATATGGCTTACTAGGGTCAGGATACTGTAAAAGAGGTGCTGTGGGAAGGAGTTCCTTACATTTTTTAAAGGCGTTTATAGAATCCTGGTTTATAATAATTTTATATCGTTTTTTAATTTTTTGTTAATGGTTGAGTAATTTTGGCAAAATCATTAATGAACTTTCTGTAATAACTTATTAATCCTAGAAAACTCTTTATCTCTGTCGTTGTTTTTGGTAAAGGAAAATTTAATACAGCTTTTACTTTAGTCTTAGTGCTGTGTCTGATGAACACGGAGAGAGATTTCACTAAGATATTGTACATATGGAAAAAAGATCTAATGGCAAGTTGTCCCCAGCAATGCTAGCTGATTTCTCCTGGGAAATCAATCGCAAAACGGCACATGAAAGTTACAAAAGGAAGCGGTCTACCAAATAATTATTATTGTCATTCTTATTATGTCAAATTACTTTTTTTATTGAAATATGAGTTCAAATTGTATTGTGGAAGTAATTATCTCTATAAGGTTTTTTATTTTCAAAATACATATTTAATAATTTAAATACTGGTATTTTATTCAAATTGCAATAACTCAAAAACTAGACGTGACACAATGATCTTGTGAAAAGATTTAGACTCAGCAAACCAAAGCCGATAGAAATCACATGGCAACCTTTTTGCTCCCGACATTTTTTTTTTGTCGACCGGTGTAATTTTTATATATTTTTCCTTTCAAATCGTTAAAATGAGAGAAGTTCGATCTCAAAATAACAGAACGTTGCCTGGAGAAATGTGTAGGTAAGGATGGTGAAAAGTTGTACTCACCAACCGGCCACTCGCATCTCCAGGTCGTTTGCTCGCTGTCCCCTTTTTCGACGAATTCGTTTGGATCGCGAATCGCCTGACTTATAAGCACACAACTCACCATTTCGCGAAAGATACAGATTTCCGAATATACGGAAATTGGTACAGCCACACGACGATCCTACCGGCTGCACCAGTCAAGTTTCGGGAGCGTTATAATTTGATTTTTAAAATTTTATTAAAAACTTATTTTGTTAAAGTTAAATTATAATTAAACTACAACTACTTAACTGGAACTAGAACAAAAAGACATGTTCTTAGTTCCAGCGTCGATGTTAGACTCCTGGACTGAGCGTCTACATTTAACTTAACCTAATTGCTGGTTATGCATTTGCCGTCCTCTATACTCCTGAGGAAGCATTTTACTCTTAACGTGTTTTTAGGTGGCGGTTACATAACTATCTTCTGTAAAATCTAAACAAATTATTGTCCGAACTGACATTTATACATTATTATCGATAATATTCTGCTAATTTAAAGTAGACCTTACTGTCAAAGAATGACATTGTAAAAGCTGGTAATAGATCATTGCATGACATTGAAACGAAGTTCGTTAAAAAAATTATTCAAAATGCAATCTTATGTTTCGCGCTTAAAGTATAATTCACATAATATATTTGCATAGTTATTTACATCATTTTGATTTGTTACGTGAAAGTGACAAGGATGAGACATAATATATCGTCCTGCAATATTTGAAAAATATGATTACGAATCACAGATTTATAAATGGAAGCAGATCAAACATAATTCACTCACACATAGATACCGTGTAAGTAATAACACTGTCACTTTCATTGTAGTTTAAAATTGTATATCTTTATCCTTTTCTTTCATTTGTTAATAATGATGAAATAATGTAATAAGAAAACAATCCGATTAATAAATAAAAGACTGAAAATATTCTTTGTTTTATTGTGTAAGCTATTTTAGTTTTTATTCTCAGTGTGATCGATCACCCATCGACTATCTCCCGATTTCTTTTAATTTTTGAGTTTTATGCGTAGTTTAGAGAAAATAATAATGAACGGACAAAGCATAGCGATGAAGAGCTATTTAATAATTTTATAAAACATTCACTGACGCTTATCTCTTTAAAAAAATAGTTAACGATAACACTCGTCTGATATAAAACTTGTTCTATTTTCTCAGAACCAAGTCTCTAACACTTACAGTGAAGCAATGGTAAGTAGGCTTTACTAGAGTTACAAAGGACTGTTAAACGAAATTCCTCAAACTGCTCTCACTAGCACACAACTTTAACGTACAATATACTATAACTTTGCACTTAAACCTCCCAAAAGCAAAAAAAATAGCAAATCTGAATTTTGAATAAAATGCCAACCACGCTTCTTTTGTTCGCGCCAAAAAGTCTAAATTCAAAAGTTTCACTTTCCTGATTATAAACTTTCCCGACTTTTAAAAATATATCGTTTATGTCATTAAACTTCATGTACCCACATAAATCGAACCGCAAGCAAGGTCATCACAATGTACATGCGGCCCAAGACCAGCAGCGCAAAGCCGTCAGGCCTCATGTATCGAACGAACAATCATAATATTGTATCGAGGAGCCATTGGGAACACTCCAAATTACATCCTTCATGTGACAAAAATAATCTACAAAAAGAAGGAATGTAATAAAGTAATAATCTCTAATACTAGTATATCACTTAATTTTATCCTTATTTACATTAACAAAAAGTACATACATACGTTAATATTTACAAACTTAAAACTACACATTATCTTTATTTTATCCTTATTTTCTCACATGAAAAATATAATTTAATGTCCTAAATAGTCCCGCTCTAAGAGAATACACAATATAGATACCCACTCCTTAATGCGGCCCTGAGTTTTGTATGTGTGTGAGTAATATTTGTTAGTGTTAAATTTGCCACGCGTTTTGAACCGATAGGTATAGTCTGCTTCCATTTAAGTCTGTGTTACGAATTTAATAAAAGAGAGCTATGTAACGTTATTATTACAAGAAAATAATTAACACGTAAATAAAATAATCCAATTTATTCACCTAAAACAAGAAGCTCTGTCGTTTTTTAGCGTTCTAGACGTGTTTTTACAATTTTTTAAGAAGCACTGACATGTTTGCTGTTAGCTTTTTTGAATACTACTAAAACAAAAGTGCACTCAAATACTCATTTCAAAGCGCATTTGATTTGGACGTTTTTGAAGCGTTGATTGTGTACCTATCTTGTTTTTATATGTGAGCTTCGATCACAAATAAAGAACTAGTTTCACAATCTCCTATAAAATTTAAACAAATTATTGTCCGAATTGACGTATATATTTTTAATATCGTATAGTATTATCGGGAATATGTGTTAATCTAAAGTAGAACTTACTGTCAAACCATAAGGTTATAAACGCTCGCAAACGATTCTTGCATGACATTGAAACGAAGTTTGTTAAATAAAATATTTAAAATGCAATCTTACGTCTCGTCCATAAAGTATAATTCAAATAATCTATTTGCGTTGCTATTTGTCATTTTGATTTCTTACGTGAAAGTGATAATGATAAGGATAAGACATATATTGTCAGCCAATATTTAAAAACATGATAACGAATTTATTAAAGAGCTATGTAACGTTATTACTATAATGAAATAATAAACACGTAAATATTATTACTTATTTATTAACCGAAAATAAAACCTCGCGTCTTTTTTTAGCGTTCTAGCGGTTGTTGAGTTTCCGTATCCGACAGTAAACTTTTCGATGATGTTGTCTATACGCGATTCACAAATCGGAAATCGTATTATATTTATATTATATGTATATCATATTATACATAGTCAGATTGACAAATCCAAGCCGTCGGATTGAAGTTATGCTTTTCTACGATCGGCTTTTTCGCCAGGGAAAGTATCCGACGTTTGTGACTAACCCCCTAGATGTGTTGTTTTTGCAATTATTGGAAAAGTACTGAAATGTTAGCTGTTAGCGTTTTCGAATACCATTAAAACAGAAGTGAACGCAAATACTCATTTGAGTGCACGTTTGATTCGGACATTTTTCGAGCGTTGATTGTGTATCTAGTTTTTTATTTGTTATCGAAGGATCGAAGTAATAAATACATTTATACATATTATATATAATTAAAAAACAATGTATTGTTTTACTCAGTTTATTGTGCCAAAGGAATTAATACATGCTGCACATTGGAAACAATGCAAGCATAACAATTTATATAAGTATGTATAATGCATATGCTAAGCTATATACGCTAGCATATTATATTTATGTATAAAGGAAAATACATCTTACAAGGTAAATTAAACATAAACACTGTCAAACTACTATAGTTTCATGGTATAATTTCAATTGTACTAAGTAACTGTTAAATAAATAGAGGGAACAAAAATATGTATGTATCTTTAGTACATTTAAATAATAAGTATTATGTAAAAGCTCCATATTCTTTCAACGTTCCTTACACGTGATTCATATTACCTACCTCCTATATTGTTTCGTTCCCTCCTTTTCAAGAATGAACAATGATCATCGATCGTTTCAGGATTAATGGTTACTTATAATTGTAACCAAAATATTATTTGGTATTACTCTTTACGCGACACGCAGCACATACATAAATCGCAATCAAAAATATCCGTAGAATAACAGCAAAATAATTTGAAATACATTAGCACTACAACAGTTATGTATTTATGTCTATTACCTAAGATATTGTAAAAAATAGTGTGTCGACTTATCTAGGTACCTTAATTTATAATTATGTACAAAATTAAGTCCAAAAAGTCTTTCGTCAGTTAGAGCGTTAACTTAACGTTAGGAGTAAGCCACGATTTTACGCGCCACCAAGCGTGTTTCGAGATTACACCCCAAAAGCACTTAATGGGTTCATACAATAACCGATTGCATCAACAATGTAATCTTCCATTGCCGCCACTTAGATGATCCACTCCGTTTCCTGGTTCTGTCTTATTTCGTGCAGTTTATTACGTTTCTTGTTTCACGACAACGTTTCCGTTCAAGTATTTGGACACAACATCCTCAACTAACATACAATTAAGTCCATATGTACGATTAGTAACACATTAATGTTTATATTTTTTGATTTAATACGTAATTTATAAAATGACAACAAAATCTTCAATGTCTCACTACAAAATTTACACAATATGATTGATTTACCTTGGCACCGAATTATGAAAAAGCTGAATAAAATTATTTGCAAACGACAAATAAATCACTATGACGATTGAGTAAAATGCTTTAAAATACCCTGTCAACTATAAACTTATAAGTCACAATTATTACTAGTTAAAAATAGAAAACGGGGTGCAATCATATACAAATTGAAGACAAGTGTGTAATTATGCCAAATGAAATATTAAAATTATGGTTTTACAAAATTATAAGTGTAATATACATAAATCAAACCATTAATATTATAATATCTTGTTAAATGGATGATCTTATATCCTGTTAGAATATAAACTTATTTAAAATTATATTTACATAAAATTGAACCTAATTCTCAGTCATAATAGAGATGGATGGTCCATTCCAGTTGTAAATAATCCTCACACATCCACTACTTGAGAACCATAATATTATGGTCTCCATACATTACATACAGTTCTTATGATATTATATTTACAATACAAAGACTCATATTTTGATCATTACTAAGGAACTAAGTCAATTATTTCTTTTTTGTATTGTTTGTCAATTTAAAATGTAATAACACATTAACTCTGATTGGTAATCATGTTATAATGTTTATAGTGTTAGTCAATTTAAATTATGAATGGTATTTCATTTAGGATTTAGTCGTTGTTACGAGATCAACTTGTTTGTATTTATGAGAGCTGGGGGGGTTATTCACAAACGTCGGAAACTTTCCGTGGCGGAAAGGCAGATCGTCGAAAAGCATAAATTCAATCCGACGGCTTGGATTTGTGGATACGACTATTTATTATATGATATATATAATATAAATATAATAATATTTCGGATAGTGAATCGCGTATAAATAAAATCATCGAAAAGTTTCTTGTCGGATACGGAAAGTTGAGTTTCCGACGTTTGTGAATAACCCGCCTGATACAGCAGAGAATACAAATTTTTAAAATAAGGATCAAATCTTAACTGGATTTTGCCACTATTACCACTTATTTATTATCGTAAAATTGATGAATATATATTTTTCGCAGTCTGTTACAAATGAGAAAGCCGTGCGTACATATACTCGTACATTACTATTGTAACAAAAATCTAGTTACTGTTTCAATTCGTATTATAGCTGAATATGAGACCAAAAACGAATTTCCTTGCCAAAAATGTAGTAATAAGGTGCTCCAAATCAACTGACAGGGTTGTTAATAACATTTTTCTTATGTAAATCCCAATTGTAGCTTACTTTTCTTTTGGTTGCACTCGTATATATTTAAGGAAAAAATGTATGGTATTGTTATATCAAATATAACTTGATATGTCAACCAACTTCCCTACGTCCGTCAGTTCCATAAGTATTGTTTGTGACAGTTCTGAAAATAAGTTTGATATGATAATGAGTTCAGTTTCAAAACATTAGTTTTAAAATATTACGTAGATGAAAACTTACCTATTTAAATACTATGGCAGTGGCTGGATATTGTTTGGCTAATGATAAACCAAAAATTAACATCCTTCAAATTAATTTGAATAAGTAAAGTTGTAACAGGAAGACAAACTTAAGAACGAACATATTGCAATTACAACCAATTATATTGCACATAATAAAAAAATACATAACAAAGAATTGGATGGTCTGCAAGGAGTTGAAACATGTGATATCACCAGATGATTGATGATTTATTTGAAGCCAGTTAGTCTAACGTTGAATTCGTCTTACATCTATATAATAACTGAGCATAAAGTACAACGAATTAATGGGCAGGCTTAATCTTTAAATTATCTGTAGATGATTCACATCAAATATGATTTAACATAACCTTATCCAATTTAGTCGGCAGCCCAATTATCATTTTCTTAGCCTTAAGTAAAATAATTTACAATATACGAATGTTAACATGAATGCATATAAAAATCGTTTTTTTACTAATGCAGAGATTGCATTCAAAATCATGTTATCAGACATTACGCGTTCGTATCTCAAATGTAAAGGATCGATGACGCCATCGGATTGCGATACACTGTCATAATATGCGAGTATATTGAGTCTGCGGTAGGTTCGTTCGAGTGAACGACACACGTGTGTCACAATACGAGCGCGGTGCGGTAGTAGCGGTGTTAGCGCGGCGGCGGGGGCGGGGGCGGGGGCGGGGGCGGGGGCGGCGAGCTCCCTCACCGCCACTCCGAGATGGCCGCCACGGTGGTGCTGGGCTGGCCCGCCGCGCCCGCCGCTGGAACACACACACACACACACCGTTACGACCTCCTACCACTTCATTAAGGCGCTTCTAGTCAAATACTGTTTAATGCAAGTTTTAGAGGCTATCTTCTCGTTATTTGAAAAAATAGAAAAAATAATAAAAATATTGCAATGTGATAAATTCCTAAAATCTTTAGCTATTTTCCACTCAATATCCAAACACCACCATCGACACGTGTTTCACTTCTCAACAAAGCATCCTCAGGATATACCAGATAGGATTCGGTGAGCTAACCAGCACCGAATCTTGTTTTTCGAATTTTGGAGTTTTTGGATAGCTAAAGATTTTAGGAATTTATCACGTAAAATGGATTTCCGCAAACTAACATCTGAGTTTATACAAAATATTGCAATATCTTCAACACTTTTAACAACACTTTTGCCGTCTCGTATTTTTCATTTATATATAAAATAATAATATATAAAATCTGTATTCAAAAGAAAGCCTAAAAATTTGAAATATGTGGATCTATTTCATAAGTAGAAGTTATATATTTACTTGCGATATACACCAATGTATAGATCATTTTATGATGTAAAACTACCATTTAAATTTTTTCAAAAGACTTGTCATAAGTAACACCAATAATTATTTGATTATATAAAAAATTTTACAAATTCTAGAATTTAGAAGGGCCCTATACATTTGCCTGTTCGTCTAGAGAAGCGCCTTAAAATAAAACTAAGGAATAGAATTAATTCAGTCATAAGTTTTTTAAAACCTGTTTACAATTTAAACAACAAATTATACAATAGAATGTAGGATACAAGTATAACAGACAATGTCTGCCAAATCCTAACTTGTATTTAAAAAAATATTAGATCATTATCTTTATTTTCAAATGTTTCATAAAATTAGAAATCTTTTTATGAGCTAAGTTAACAAAACAAAGATCAAGTACTTTTGAGAAAATGTCAATGCGTAACAATCACTCTCACACCCTGATGCCATATCTACCAATAGCGGTTACAGAAATCAAACTAAGTAATGGAATCATAATATGACTATAGAACATTATTAGAAATGTTTCATAGTTCGAGTATTATTGAGTTGCACACCACTGGTTAATGAGTGCAGTGCAGGTTAATAATAATACGGACAGCTCAATAATTCGGATGACCGAAGTGAAAAGGCATCATCACAGGACATGACAACATGATTCATGAAATACACACATTAAAACCATCTAGCAGTAGCTATTCATTTATGAATATTTTTATTTTATTTTTATATTTTGTTTTTATTTGAATAAATGTTTATTATTTTTATGTGCATAATGGAACACTATAATATATTGTCCATAAATATTAAATTGTTCAGGAATATGTATTTACTGACTCAGTTCAAAAAACATTACCATTTTAAAGGTTTTTCATAACAAAAAAAATGACCAAAACTTTCAAGTATAAATTAATACAGAATATTTCTTTCTCGGTTAAAAGTTGTCTGCATTGATTCTACATAAAATGATTAAGATTATTGATATCTTTCTGAGGCAGTTGATGCATTTGGAATTTGAACTCTTTAACTGTTTACTATTGAAATCACATCGAGATCTCTTGATGCGACTCAAAACAGGTGACTAAGCTGCTACGGTAAAACGCGGTTTTCTCTTTATAACCATTCGTGACTCCGTTT
The DNA here is from genome assembly GCA_907165235.1 of Zeuzera pyrina. Lineage (NCBI taxonomy): Eukaryota > Metazoa > Arthropoda > Insecta > Lepidoptera > Cossidae > Zeuzera > Zeuzera pyrina. The sequence continues at coordinate 13,996,305 of OU015626.1, forward strand.
TGCTGAAGTTGGATGGGCATTGTCATTCATCAATGTGAAATCTGGCCTCAAAAGGAAACATAAATAGAGAATCAAAACAAGTGCCACGTCATCTTCAGCATTTACGAGCTTGGTTCTTCAGTCTTTAGTGATCTCGACATAAACCATTAGTGTCAAGCAAACCGCTGCTTGAGTAGACTTTCTGAACCTGGTCCTGAATCTTAGACGTTTAGTATTTATTCGGCGACGACACACACAAACTTTTCTCGTATCAGGACTGAAACCATATTGAGATTATGCAGAATAGAATTTGGTTTCATCATTCGTACAGCCATAATATACATTTTGCACCATTGAAGGCTTGATTCCAATGATGCATATATGTGCATCTAATTGGGATACATGCACATTCAATGCGGTTAGTTTTGTACAATTTGGGTACAAACAGTACAACTATCAGAATTCTATTGCCTAGATCTAATCTCTAGGTAGTCAACATTGATTCACGACTAGATGTTAATTAAATGTAGTAACCTTGATAATTGGTACAGTGGCCCTCAGCTTGGATTCTGTTCAGTTAGGTCACCTCTGCCACAATAACGTCTTCATAACTGACAAATAACACTTCTATAATGGCTGAAATTACAGACAATAATAGCTTGAATGTTTTCCATTTTGAGCATTCCTTTGCATCTCTCTCATATCTTTGCTTCTCTTTCATGGTAAGATGAAGACGCACCATTAATACAATAAGAACTCAAGATATTTTCCACGACAAGTACTCGTTAGTTACTGAAGTTTTTCAGTCACGAAATTAGATTAGAAAACTTCAGTTGCGCTTATTTATTCAGATCTTCCAATTCTTTTCAATTGCACAATATAACGTATCTTCACGCTGTTCCCATGACGGGATAGTCAGAGGATGGAGCGCCAAGCATAAAGGTCCTTACATACTTTTTTCGTCAGCTCAAATCTCATTAATCTTCTCACACGCTATAGCCTAAGTATGCGGAGTGCTTTTCCTTCGCACAATATATTATCAATTTTGTACTTTAAAAGTCCCAAAAAAAAATATAAACAAAACGCCAACTTCATCATTTTACGCTTCTTCGTTCCCGCCAAAAAGTTGAAAGTTTTATTATTTTTAGTCACGATTTATAGAGAGAAAAAAATAGTACTAGTTTGTTTATTAAGGTTTGGTATTTCATATTTATAAATGGTTTACAGCAAAGAAAAATATTTTATTCTTAAAAAATGACATTGCTCAGATTTTTTTGATGTGTGTATTGGGTTAGTACAATTTTATTGTAATAATGATTTTTTATATTCATTTATTAATATACTTAGCTTTACGTAATTTTGTTATCCATACTTCTAATGTGTGATCAATTTCCTGTATTATTTTTTGTACTAAATTAATAATAATTAATGTGTTAATTAGATAAAACATTTAAATGCACTTACTGTTTTCCTGTTCTTGATTCTGTTCGTGGCGTCGAAGTGTGCGGTCGTTTCCACTCGTTTGGTAATTTACGCGTTGTCCTCCTGCTATGTTATAATTTTATGTTTTTATCTTTTAAATACAATTTATAAATTTAAAAAATCATCTAATAAAAAATGTTTTTTAAAAACAAGCTTTTGATTGTATTTTCTTTAGTCCCAAAAGTGTGTGCAAAATTTCAGCTCAATTGACCGATTGAGTTTTAAACCAGTTGCTCCTAACCAGGTGCAACTGGTTTAAAACTCAGTTGCATTTGATCCGCACATACTAGCAAGTTAAGTTGAATAAAATCTTGTATTAAATAATAATGAAAAACTGTTTAGAAATCACCTAACCTGTTTGTGTGAAGTTAGTATATCTACCTTCTAAGCCAAGAATACAGAGTTCAATTTTTAGGCAGGATAATATAGCAAATTTATCTCAGTAGGCTTTAAGTCTATGAAAGATTAGCTTACTTTGGGTGACTATGCAATTGGTGTATGTGAAATTAAATCTTTGAGATTAACATATCGTCGGCGACAGTATAATAACGAATAAGTAATGACTGATAAATACTGCGTAAATATTACGCGCTATTTCACTATCATCGACGATATGGAGTTTCTACATAGCATACAAAAGTCTACTACAACATAATATATATTAGTTCATGTCATTAATTAAATTAAAGACAGAAACGCTATAATCTAATTAGCATGAAAACTGTACTGTATTGTACACATTCATTAGACACATATGTATTCTTTACATTGTATAAATCATAACTCTATTTAAAACAAGTTGAGTGATGACGACGATTACAAACCGAATTTGAGCATATTCCAGTCAAAAACGTAGTCATATGTGAATCCCTGCCGGTGGAAAAGCGTGCGGAACAATTGCCGCAAGTGGCTGTAGTCAGGCCGCTCCTCGAAGCGCAACCGCCGACAGTACTTGAGGTAGAGCTGGAACTCTATTGGATGGTTCTGTGGAATTACAAATTATTAATAATCTGGTCATGTAAGAAATTAAAAATTCAGCATACTTTTTCTGTACAAAGATTTTAAATTCTCTGTAAATGCAGATAGAAAAAAAGTTGAAAAAGTGGCATATGTTGAAAACTGTTGTCTCCCGCACGCGTTTACGTAACTTGCAGACAGCATGCGACAGCCAATATCGCGCGATATCTGCTGTCAAAACGACAATTTGTGTAATGTAATTCGTATAGTGACGCTAAATCTACCACGAAAAGTGCATTTCACTGTCATGGCGCAATAGAGACGCAATCGTCATACATGATACTAATTTTTTATTACAATTACCACCGGTCGGGCAGTGATCGCGTGGCTGTCGCTGTCTGCAAAATTTTTAGGTAATGACCCCGCAGGTAGCTCTCAATAAGTGTAAAATATCTTTGCATATTATAAATCTTGATTTTTTTTATTTATTCAATAATATAATTCATTCATCCAAACTCAACTCTGAGGTTTACAGCTAAAGGTGTAAGATAAATTATAAAAAATATCTAACAAGTGATGGTTTACTTACTTTACAAAGTTCGTCAAAAGGTGTAGAAAGTTTTTTTTCGGATATTCTTTCGTACTTCTGTCGTTTAGTAGCAGCTTTCAAGCCCTGCCATGGCAGACTGCCACGGTTGAAATACATCAATACATATCCCAAAGATTCCAAGTCGTCACGGCGCGATTGTTCGATTCCTAAATGTGTGTTAATGGATGCATATCTCGCTGTTCCTGTAATCATGAAAGTATATAATTTTAGATAAAATAGTTTTGTTACGTAGAATTATAAATATAGTGAAGGATTACAAAGAACCTAACATGCTTGACATTACCAATGAGCTAGAAATACAGAATAATAAAAATATCCTAGCCCTGTCAACGAATTTATATGTATTAGATATAAAAGCACAGATTACAAAAAGTCCTTGTCCAGTCAGTCACAGATATTCATTAACTGTAAAATTATATCGTGATACTTTAAAATATGAGATAAATTAAATGTTTCTTTATTACTGCATTATACTTAATTAACTGGTGAATTCTGCATCATGTAAGTATGCCACAGTACTTGCACACACAACCAGTACATCCTCTATCAGTGTCCACTGGAAATGGTAAAAGAAATTCTCTGACTTACAACCAACTACGTTCATTTTAAAACAAGAAATTCTTAAATTTAAAAAAGATAAGATAAAATAAAGCAATGTAAATAATGAATAATTTCATAATCCTCGTATTTTGTGATTTTTTTAGTTATTATTTAATGAGTACAAGCTTCAATAATTTCTATTAAAGGGACAGACTAGAGCATAAAATATATTCCTTATTTTACAATTATTGGGAAAGTGTGTGGAGCAGTGCAAAATCTCATTTATTTCCCTGACTTTCCAGGTATCTCCCTTATGTGATAAATTCCTGAAATCTTCAGCTATTTCCCGCTCAAACTCCAAAAACCACCAATGGACACGTGTTTCGCCTTCAACGAGGCATCCTCAGGATATTCCAGAGATCAGATTTGGGTTAGCTAACCAGCACTTAAAACTCCCACTTCGCGCAACGTCTTATAGAATCAGGTACGATGTATCAGATAGTCATACATTCAAAAAATTACACACATGTAATAAAAGTATTAGGTTGAATATTTTAGAACTAGAGATTATTCAATGTATAAACAACAATGCTTTGTTCAATGAACAGATAAATTCAATTCATTCGCCGCTTTTAAACATATTTACATTTGACAATTGAGTTTAAATTATTAAGTAGGCGGGGCCATTAGTGGTGAGCTCTGATTGGTCACTCACTCTCTGGTCTTGGGTAGGGCAATTAGTACAAATTGTCGTGCAGCTGACTCATTTATTAATTCGTCCAAGTAATTCAGAACCGATTCATGCGCAGGACCACCGGTGTCCATCCTTACGTGCGCAACGTAGATCTGGACTACGACTTAGAATTGCTCAATATCTAAAAGAGGCGTCCCAACGCTTCTTTCACCGTTCCTCTCTACACCCAAACCCCCTAGTGGTCAGAGTGTCATCGTACACCCCCGAGCCCCGCGCCCGCAAACGCTATCGAAGGCCTAGACATGTGTTAGGCGACAGCGATGACGTCATTACACGTACGAACTCGAACATGCCCACTTACACATTACGACCGCACCGCTCCCAGCGGCGGAGGCGAGGACGTCAGTAGGGTCTCACGTTTAGAAGCTCGATCACGTAGTACGTATGTGCGTAGTACTACACGCACATACGCGGGCCTTAAAACACATTGTAAACGTCCACTCAGAACACTAGGCACACTAACCGGCCTTCGGCCGTCTCGCCGACCCCCCTCACCCGAATAGGGAAGCCTGTTAAAATGCACGTAGGTGCGGAAAGCTCGCCTGGCGACGCCTTGAGCTCGAGGTCCGCCCTAAATACGAGGTATCCCTCGGCTGGAGGAACCTTCACCTTCAGGCGGTCGACCATCTGGCAAGGTGCCTTTAGCGCTCACCCTAACGCGACCGGTGACGCTGCAAAATCCACTAGTCGGTTCGAGTCCGACACTACTCAATCGGCGTAGAGTCCGACTGAGTGTCCATGGGGTTTTTTCGCCTCTCAGAAACAAAAAAAAACAAATTAGTTGATTCAGTGCTGGTTAGCTGACTGAGTCTGATCTCTAGAATATCCTGAGGTTCCTTCGATGAGAGGCGAAACACGTGTCGATTGGTGATTTTTAGAATTTGAGCGGACAATAGCTAAAGATTTCAGGAATTTATCACATGAAATGGATTTCTGCAAAGTAACACCTGAGTCTATACAATATCTCCCTTAATTACACTGACTTTCCCTGACTACCTTTTCCTGACTTTGGTCGATTTTGCAGAAAGTGGACACCCTGTCTATTAATGTAAAGATTTCTATTGTGGCATTCAAATTCTGTAATAACTAGGTTACATTTCTTATTTGTTACTGCAATCAATGTTTGAAAGTAAATATGTCAGTATATTATCAGTTACCTCTGCAAATGTAAAGCGCTTATTACAATATATACAACACTAGCAACCCACCCTGGCTTCGCACGGGTGACATGTACTAATGTGGGATCATAAATATCTGATTGATTTAGGCACATGCACTATCTTATGGTATTTTGACATTGACAGTTCATCATAAAATGTTTTTTTTTTTATTTTATTGAAAGAATAACCTGCCTTAAACTATGAAACTGAATAAGTAATATTTTCTCCAACACACAAACATACGACACTATTTTAAAAATAGATTAATCAAAATTTTTAAATTTAGTGAAATTATAAAGGAAATAAACACCAGGGTGTAATGAAAGCACCTAAATAAATATCTACCTAACTACTTCTTTAGGAATAAAACTATATCTTTCACTACCCCATTAGGGATACAACGTGAGAATATATAATATACACACATATATATATACATATATATATATATACATATATACATACATATTTACATTTTATTCATTCGAAAAACAATGATTGGACTTTCATTTGAGTCCAATAGGTTTTTTCCCTTATAGACTTTCACAGAGGGCAGTAATGAGTTTGAATAAGGAAAACAAATATTATTCTTTACTGCTTTCCCATTCAAAGAGGTTAAACCAAAACCTGGGTGCCAGAGAAAAAAAGAAACTAAAAACTCTAAATACACTCATAACTACAGAATGAATTGCTCTGCATAACAAAACATCGACTTTTCATTAGTTTTTTAGATAAAATATGCATGTTATTGTACATATAAACCTTCTGGAAGAAATTCTCTAAATGATAGTGATAATCGCATCAAAATTCTGTTGCATGGTTTAAAAGAAGTAAACTGAGAAACAGACAGACACACGGACAGCGACTTTGTGTTATCCTATTTAGAGAAAAAGAGAAGAGATGATGAAAGAAATCAAATTAAACAATATTGTACAATAAATTTTCGTTTTGTATTCAGTACTGCTTGCAATAGTAGGAATATAAAATATTTTTATTTATTACTAAATGGGGCCTGTGGGCCTGCAATTTCGCTATTTCTTTTGTGTGAATTCTAGACAGTCATTGGATAGGATAGCTTTTATGGACAATGCCTTGAAAAACTATAATTTTCTTGAATGAAGTGTACTACATGTTGAGCTGGAAACAAGCTATCACCATGATATGTTAAACAAGTTTCGTTAAAATTGATCCTATAGTTTCCATATGAGTTTTTGGTGGGATTTTATGGGGAGCAGTTGGGTGTTTATTATAATTATTTGAAAATTGTTCCTAGTGGATATTATGATGTAAAATTGGCGTATTTTTGCGTTCCAAGTATCTATGCTTTTGTGCAATATGTGGAATTGTAAAAATATGTGTTTATTTAGTAATATGATATTGAGATTTTTTTGGTGGTTTTGTCAACCTCAGCAGATCCTACTAGACTAAAAGACTACTAGAAAGACTGCCTCAATATATTTGTCGCCAGAAACTCTAAGAAACATTAAAATGTCTTTTAATGAAATAATGTGAAGAATATATCTATTACTGAAAACATCGGCTGGAACGATCGAAGGATCTATGACATGGGCATAGATCCTTCCCTTACAAGGGAAAATCGTTAAACAAAAATGTTTCCATATGATGCATTTGTATACACAAACAGAAAACGAAATTTTCAAACATTGCTACTTTATCTATATTGATAAATAACAATGTTCACTGTCAATATTACTTTTTTAATATTTTCTATACAAACAGATTAATTACAGGTTAATTTTGTGTACATACAGAAATTTTACAGATACATACCTGTTAAGTTTTTGTTTTCTCTGTATGGAATATGTTGTAAAGTGCGTGGATCTTTATACTTTTTTGCTAATCCAAAATCTATTATATATACTAAATTCCCTTTTTTACCTAAACCCATCAGGAAATTATCTGGTTTGATATCTCTGTAAGAAAATTTTATTGTTAATATAAGGAAATACATACAAATAAATACAATACATACAAATTAAAATGTAATAATTATTTATAATAATTGCATTAAATTATTAAATATTTTAATTTCCTTAAACCAATATATCCTGCACAGAGATTATAATATAAGTTATTATGATTAATTGTAATATAATTACAGGTAGATTTATACACAATAATTACTCTGTCAAAGTTTTTGGCTGTGATAAATTGCATTCATGTTGTGATATAAAAATCATAATATTCAATTATTACACACTACACTCTGTAGTTATGCCTGCCTTAATGCTTTCCTAATTATATTATAATAAGTTGTTGCATTATAATAAGCATTATAATAATTATATTGTTTTGGTATCAGTTCGCTAGTACTAACTTCAAAATAAATGCAATAAATTTCCTACTTAAATGTGGCATAATATGACATTATACCATAAAATAAGTATACCTTAGTTTTATGGGTACTAAGTCCTTGATGTTCAGAGACATTTGAAACTCATCTGAACAGAATTTTGATATTTGATATTTTACTATGAGATATTTTGCTCTGTTAGATAAGTATACTTTAGCAGTATAACAGAACATGTTCAAAAACATTGTGCACATGCTTGCATCATACAACCTCAATTAAATTATTTAAAAAACAATGTCTAGTAAAGTTTGTTTATCAAAACATGCTTATTATTTCAGCTTACTATGACTACGCAAGAGATCAGGAGGTATCAAGAGCACCTCGTGATATTGCACCTTGAACAAACACTTGAAATAATTAAAATCTCGAATGCAAATTTCAGGATTTGTAAGAAACCTAACCTTCAAGCACAGATTCAATTAAATCTAGCTTATAAACATTGTGATAACACATTGCTTAAGCTATTGTGATTTCATCACAATTCTAGTTGTCAGAATCAGAAACTCATCTCAAAAATCCTCTTCTATACTATTCCCAGCATTCAGAGTTCAAGAATCATGCTGTTATTGACAAGACTCAATGAGACTCCAAGACAAATAATGTCAAAAGAATATCATATAAAAGTAAATAACATAAAAAAGTATAAGAAAATAATAATTATTATATCCACTAACCACTAACCGTTATGTTATCAATGCTGTCTGGAATGTCATGAGTGAATGTGACATTTCAGACACAGCTAGCAACTATTGATAAAGCAACATTATTATTACAGAAATATTATACACTAGCAACCTGCCCCAGCCTCACATGGGCAGACATTTTTTTGAAAATGAAACTGGGGTGTTTTAATCGCTGATAATGTAGCTTTCTATAGGTAAAAACATTTTTTAAATCAGTTGAGTAGTATTTGTGTTTATCCATTACATACAAACAAACGAAGTTTACCTCTTTATAATATTCGTATAGATAGCAATGCCATTTTTTACTTACATCTAGACACACAATAAAAATTTAATTTGGTAGGAAATCCAACCATGCAAATATGAGATTTTTTTGATAAAATAGGACTAGATATAAAATAGGACTAAATAACACATCTAACCCTATATTTTTCTCATATTCTATCCATATTCGTTCAATAGTTTTTGACACATGAAAAGACAAATTTACAGTGTTTTTCTAAATGATTACTTTTGTGCAATTTTGCTCATACAGTACTTACAAATGCTTTATCAGTTTTTGCCAGAACTACAGTCACTGTTTTCCAATTTGAGATTGATTGCTTTAATCATTTATGTAATTATTTTTTGTTTCATGAAATAATGTTACAAAACCATTGTTTCGTTTTTATTATATTAGTAAGGATTACTATTATATTCAATCACTATAAATTACATACCTATGAATAAAATTCCTGTAGTGTATATCCTCTATGCGAGTAATAAGTTGATCAGCAAGGAGAAGCACAGTCTTAAGGGAGAAGCGGCGCGAGCAGAAATTAAACAGATCTTCGAGGGAAGGACCTAACAGCTCCATTACCATGACATTATAATCCCCTTCAGATCCACACCACTTTATTGCGGGTATACCAACTGAAACACAATAAATAAGGTGAGATAAAGAATGTGTGATTGATAATAATTGCATTTGTAAGGATGATCTTCTACGTTTGAAAAGAGTAAATAGAAAACCTTATACTGGCATAATATCATATGACAGAAAATTGACGAATCACTCACCACCCCCTTGCATAAGCTTGTAAAATTTGCTTTCTATGTGTAATTGCGGATGCCTTGTCTTTATACATTCTAATTTGATTGCTACCTCCTCTCTTGTCACGATATTGGTTCCTGTAATATATGAAATATATCACAACATATGCATTTAAAGTTGGAAAATATGTTTTGTATACAACATAGAACGGTTAATTTTTCCAGTTATTCTAATTTTTAATAGAAACATAAAGGTTTTAGCAATTAAACTCATTCAATTATTATAGAGTGCAAATGCAATCTGGTACTTGTTTCTTGATATTTTGTTAAATATCATCCACTAATAACGTAATTAGGTCGACTATGACACTAATAAACTTATGACACAAAAAAATAGCTATTTCGAAACAAAAAAAGAATCGCAGCTGGCCCACAATTGGCACCATCTTTCTTTGTTTACAATTACGTTTTCTCTCACTTACCCAGATATATATCCCCAAAGGATCCTGAACCGATTTTTCGGCCCAGTCGGTATTTATTACCGACGCGAAGTTCCATTCTGTTATTTTGCATGAGATGAAATCACAATAATATCACTGACCACCAAATCATTACAGGACGGCCATATTGCGATAGACGCAGATCTGCATTTAGGTGATAACTATTATTTTGGGTGGAATTCGTTGCAAATTACACGTACTTAATAATATTTTGTATCTTAATAACTATCTACAGAAACTAGAAATAAACATTTATAAACTTCTTGAGCTAAAATAGAAAAGAAAATGAGACAATTCAGGTACACACGCACATGAGGAATTATTTCTTTTTTTTTATAGCAACACTTCATTAAAATCAGTTCCGTTCCAGGTTCAAACCAATATAAAAAACATGTTATAACGTATAAAAGTAAATGTAGTACCTAACACATTATGAACAAAAAAATAACAAAACAATCATTATTTTATAATAATGACATTTACATTGCGGATTGTAATCACAATGTAGTATAAACATGAATCAATACTTTTAAAGCAAATCATTGTGGAGCTAGTTTGTAAGTTCATACCTAATATACGAATGCAATAGTTAGGCTATAGTTAATGATTACTAGTGAAGTAGGTGAATGATATAATATAAAATTATCGAACTTTTGTAATGGAAAACACTAAGTCTAACTTTTAACATAAAAATTGTCAGAAAAGGTCCATAATATACATACGTAATTTATTATGCCTTCGTTCATTATGTTTCTTGGTGCGAGGTGCTTCCATTACTTTTGTTCAGTTTTTACATGGAGCAGTATCAGCATACTTTAAGTCGAGAAATTTGACCTTGAAACTTTTCTAATACCCCTTAATCTTTTTTAATCTCATGCTGTTGGTACGTCTAAATCATAAACTTAGTATATAATGGCGTATAGACGAACATAGAGCTCGTTGACGCGCGACGATTTTCAATTTGTCAATGTCACCTATAAAATGAATGATTCCTTTGATTATTGCGATATGTAATAACACAATTGCTGAGAAATAATTTATTTAATTTTGTTCTTCTTTGAAATAAAACAGAAATAGGTAACACAAAATAATAAAATAAGACAACAGCGTTCTCCACAGCGTGACGACTTATGACGACCTGTCATTCAAAAAGGGTTACGAAGCGTCTCGTTTGCTGTCCCTTTACTACACGTACCACCATTTTAGAAGACTACATTCTCACTTGCACTCTGTGTACGTCTATGTCAGTATATATTGAGTTTATGATCTTTAAGTAGCAATCTTATGTACATTAATAGGTGTATTTCTGGGAGTTAGAAAGAGATAGAAAGGTAACGCTAGTGATCAAAGGTTACTCAAGGTCATTTAATTTGTCTTCAACTACCTCTTCAGAGTACGGTATTCAGCTAAGTTCAAAGTCTTGGTCTAACAATTCTTAAGTTTTTATGAGCTCATAACAGCAGGCAATAGCCATACAGGAGTCCGTGCGACCGCGGACCGCGGACCGTGAGGTCCGCTTTACGATGGCAGGAAATTTGGAATAAAGGAGATGTTAGACTATCTGCTCGCGTTTTGTACACTATTTAGAAAATCGAGGACATATCTAAAGGTTGTTAGAAAAATAGTGAAATCTTAATTTTTATTACATATTTTTAGTACAAGAGCAATATTTTATTATTTAACAGGGCTATACGGACAACTACGCCATAACGAGTTCGTTCTAAAACTAAATGCGAAGTATTCAATTTACTATCAAACCCATGTGATATGTGGGTATATTATTAACAAAGTAATGATAAAAAATCTCATGCATTAATTTATTCTTTACCAAGCAAAAATACTTACTTACAAAGAGCTTTCAGCGCAACTATTTTTATTTTTTCAAAACATGTGTAGTTGAAAATGTTTTCGAGTTGTGATGTATGAATATACTTTGAGCATCGCGCACGTCACGCGTCAAAGCCAATGACTAAGGAAACTAAAGGACATGAAACAAGTACAAAATAATCGTGCCACCTAAACTTCGAGTGTCGCAAACAATGGCTGCCGATTAGTGGTGTCCCAAATATCTACTACGTAGATGTCGTTAAGTCAGTTGTTGAAATAAGTTTTGTTTCAGTATCAGTATTGAAATAAAAATCATTTTGTATGATATCTTCAGAAAAAAGGAGGGCTTCTTTTTTGTGTCATAGATGTATACAAAAGTACTGACATATTGTTCAAATTGAAAATAGCAGTCAGCGTACTTCGATGCTGTCGGCATATAGTTAGAATCTGCGCTTAAGACGATTTTAAGCTGTTATTAGCAACGATAGCAACAGGCGCCTTCAAAGATAGCCCCTTTCTGTCCTTACCATATAATCCATATTTTTATGAAGCGCTTTGATAAATGTTGAAGATCAATGAACATAGGTCAAAGTAGTTGAAGAACAGCACAGTCCTTTTAATGCTTTTCTTTTCTTTACATGCATAACGTTACTTCTTCTAAAGGTGATGGTGAAATAAAAATAAGTGCTATGAGAAACATACAAACGGACCGACCAAATCTATAGCCATGGCGTACTGTAGCATTTTGATAAAGTAAATGCTAGAATAATTAATTTTACTAAAAATTAGTGACCTTATCACACAGTAATTGGGAATAACATTTCAATTAGGAATAGAACACTGTAGACTTCTATTAGTCGAAGAGTTCTCAAATTCAGTTAAGTACTTCAAAGTCAAAGTCAAATCAATTTATTCAAGTAAACCCAAATGCAAGGTATTTTTGAACGTCAAATCTACTTTAGTTTGGTTCAAAAAAAGGAAACCTGAATACTGAGAAGAACCGACAAGAAACTCAATCAGTGGGCTAATTGTCTAACTTCACTCGTAATCGTAATCGAAATTGATACTGAAGGCGATCACGTTCAAAGCGATTATGTTTTGTACAAATAAATAGAATTGTGTATGTCACACGGACAAGAGCTAATCGCCATCGTCTTCAATTTTATCGACTATTTATAAAGAACGAATGAAGTATTATACAACTAAATCGTCAATTAACTCATGTTATTGATTTTTCAAGCGCAAAGTTACCTCTTTATTTTATGCCTCTTTTTGAATGACAGTTGACATTATATGGTTATATTTAGATTTCGATGTCTTTATTATTTATAAATGTCTACCTAATTTAATAATTGAAAGTCCCTATTTTTTATTTATTTTCATACGTTAAAAGTTTAATTACGTTGTTTTAAATCAGTACTTATATTATTAAAAATGTCGGCAAAAAGAAAAGTTAGCCACCAAGAAATCACTCGCTCGCAAGTTGAAGCTATGGAGAAAAACCAAATTTAGCGTGGTCGGTTTCCACATGGAGCATTGAGCAATGCTACTAATATGTGGAATACGATTGCTGCAAAGTTAAATGCTATTGGCGTGGATGTCATGAAAAAATGCGAAGAATGGCGCAAAGTAAGTAATGTATATTCGTATAGTTGTGAATTTTATTGCAAAGCATTAACTGTTCTTAAAATTCCTTGCATGTTTTCTTGCTTAATATTTCAAAAGTAAGCGATTGATATGTTTCATTCTTTTCTTTAGTTTTGGCATGATCTGAAACATAATATCAGAAAAAGTCTGTTCTTCACATGCATGTTCCTAGAACTGCTGATGGTCTTCCAAAGAAACCACTCACTTAGCTAGAAGAGTGAATATTATCTGTAATTGATAAAATAACAATGTCTGCTATTGAAAGTGTCCGAATATCTCTAAATGGAAGGTTCGCTTTAACTAATTTCAATTTAAATATTAACTTGGGGACCGCGATTAATAGCACTATTAAATTGGTGAAAATAATATTAAAAATGCTATTTATCACTGTAATTAAAACACTACATATTATGTTATACGGATATACTATATTGCAGATTGATGACATGCGTTCACAGCGGATGTCAAAGGTTTCTTTGGCATTAAGAGAAGAAAATAGAGCTTCTGCACCTAAGATATATTTGAAAAATAAAACCGATATAAAAAATTGTAAAACTAACAATATTTTACACAATAACAAATTAATATTATTTTGTATTTTGTAGCTTGATGAAATAATGCTGTCGCAGGAGGTGTTAGTAGAAGCGAGAGAAGAAACTGTAATTCGCACATCTACGGTCAATTTAAAAAAAAATTACGTAAACAAAAAATAGTAATATTAACAATATTCAAGTATACATGGATTTACACATTCTTGCAGATTGACTATTTTGATCCAGTAACGCCGAGCGTAGTACGACGACACAGTCAACTCAAAGTTTGTAAGTGTTCATTATTTTGATATAAATTTTTATTAAACAGAAACTCATTGGTCAATACGCTTATAGCGGGAGTTAAAACCACGACACGCGGGAATTGAAACAATTGAGCCACTCGCCCATCACAACTGTACCACATCATATATGGACAGTCACATCTAAATTAATATTCTTTTGCAATTTTATTCCATTATAAGCATAAGATAAGACATCTGCCTGTAAAATTTCATCAAAATAGGTGAGAAATGAGTCTTGACAAATGAAAAGGAACAGACGGACGATAGTGACGAAATCAGCTCATAGCGTTTTTATCATTAAAAAGCGCAACCCTAAAATAATTTACATTTAGAGACTTATTATAAGAGAAATTACAAGAGAAAACAATTTTATTTCAGACATTTGTTCAGCAGAAGCTCCTTCTACTTGGGATCGCATCATTGAAAAAGATGACTTCGCGTAGAGACCCAGAGTCAGTTATATTAGATCATTATTAGGTCTCAATGCGTTACTTAGGATGTGTCCGCGTATATACTAAACTAAATATTATTTTAATTTATAATTACATCTTCTTGGTCCAAGTGTGGGCTCATCCGTGTATTAACGTTAACATTTTTTCTCGACTATTAATTTTAATGTTATTTCTGCAAGCTCTTGTTATATTATGTTCACCCAAGTATATATTAATCGTATCTTTCTATGTAAATTTGTTTGAGACTTTTTTCTTTTATAATAAATGTGAGGAAACTCGAGCATACATTCTGGATACACTCTCTGTAAATTATTTTGTGGGTGTGTTTGTGAGAAGTAATATTGACCATTTTATAAGTCGAAGTATATATGCCGAAGGTCGATACTATATTGGTGTAGGTAGATTCGTATGTATGCGCATGAATCTTTCTGTGACGAAGTGTATTATGGGTGTGTCTATGTGTATTATAGGTCTATATTATGTCTGTGTTACTGTATGTATATGCGAGTGCAAATATGACGTTATATGTACGCCTCCTTGTAAATGTGAGTACCTGTGGATAAGTGGGCACGTTTGTGTGAGCATCTGTAGGCAGGTGTATATATATGAGTATATTATGAGGAAAGTTGTAAACATAATGTATTTGTATCAATATCAGGATATGTGTCCGTCTCGGTACCTATTTAAGTACAAAAAATGTAGTGTATTGGAGTGCTTCAAACATGCGTATTTTTTGCGTTTGTTTATGTACAGATTTGTAAGTATTAATATTTATATGAATGAGTACGAATGTTTGTGGAGGTATAAATTTCTGTACGTAAGTGTGTTTTCATTTGTGTATGCTAGTACCAATGCAGCTTGTGTATGCATAATGGATTTAAAAAAAAAAAAAAAAAAAGAAAAAATTTTTTTGATTTCATTTATTAAGCTTGTTTATTTTATTACATATTCATGATGGATAAACTACAAATATATTTTCAAAATATTCGTGGTTTACGAACTAAAACACACGTATTTTATCAAAATATATTAGCTAATAATTATGACATAATTATTATCGTGGAGACTTGGTTGTGCGAGGGAATACTCAATACTGAATTTTGTGACGACCGATATGATGTTTTTCGCTTAGACAGGGATTTTATGGCTACTGGTAAATCCATCGGTGGTGGGGTTTTGGTATGCGTGAAACGCGAGTTCGGTGCAACTATTTGGAGTGAGTGGTCGTGCTCGCCTACTGAGACCTTGGCAGTAACTATTCCTTATAAAACTCTCGGGTTGAATAATGATCTTCATATTATAGTAACCTATATTCCTGGTGGCCTGAATCAGCACTTAGACTTAAAACGTTTCTTTGATTTATTTACATCTATTATCCCGTCTACCTCGTTAGATAACTATTTAATAGCAGGAGATTTTAATTTGCCGTTTGTGAATTGGTTGCATGGAGGATTAACTTACGGCAGCGGAGGTTCCCTGGCGACTCAAGTAATTGCTAGGGAACTAATTGATCTGCTTCAATTGCATGGTTTCTCCCAGTACAATCTATTGTCTAATAAATACGATAACATTTTAGATTTGTTATTTAGTACTTTTGAGATCGAGGTAACCAAAAGTGATTTTCCATTAGTGAAAGAAGATGTATTTCATCCTTCACTGCACATTGATGCCTCTAATATTATTCTATCACCCCCAAAGCGAACTTCGTATAAAAAACTTCAATTCAGTCTAGCGGATTACAACTCCATCAATACGTTTCTTAATAACATTGATTGGGATACTGAATTTGCCGAGAGAAACACTGATGAATGTGTTTGTTACCTTTATAAACGCATTGAAGCGTGTATTGATAAATATGTGCCAAAGAAAACTGTCTATGAAAGAGGCAAATATCCCGTATGGTATTCTCAATCCTTACTTCGAGTTATTCAGGAGAAGAATAGAGCTCATAGGCGGTGGAAAAGATTTAATAATAAACGCGACTATTATGAGTTTTCACTTCTTCGTGCACGTCAGCACAAATTACAGTCAATTAGTTACAAAAATTACATATCCCTATCACAAAAATTAATAACTAGTAATCCTAAACTCTTTTGGACCTTTGTAAAATCTAAAAGGAGAAATGCTAATTATCCTGCAACTTTCACTTATAAAGATCAACTTCTATCTAACACGGAAGATATTGTGGAAGGCTTTAACGACTTTTTTTATAAAATGTTTATTCCAAAGGCCCCGTTTTATCACAATTTATGCTTTTCGCCTCCACAAGATGGAGTGATTGACTACATAAGCTCCATACATACTTCTAAAGAAATAGTTTTCTCCATTTTACACAATCTCGATGTAACTAAGGGCTCTGGGAGCGATGGTATTCCCTCGTCTTTTATAGTCAATGGTGCCGCCTCGCTCGCTTATCCTTTATACCTAATTTTTAACAAATCTATAAGTGGTGGTGTCTTTCCAGCCAAATGGAAGGAAGCACGTATTGTTCCTGTTCATAAAAAGGGATCAGTTAGTAAAATCGAAAACTACAGACCAATATCTATTTTGAATAAATTTAGTAAAGTGTTTGAAAAAATTGTTTATAATACTATATACCCCTCCATTTCACACTGTATCCCTAAGCAACAACACGGGTTTCTAAGGAAAAGGTCTTCTACCACGAACTTAGTCTCTTTCTCTAGATTTATATTGAACCGCATTGAGTCTGGTGGACAAGTCGATGTGATTTATACCGACTTCGAAAAGGCATTTGACCGCGTCGACCACGTTATTCTTTTATCCAAGTTGTACAACCTGGGGATTCACGGCGATTTGCTGCGGTGGGTGGAATCTTACCTCACTAACCGTTGTCAAGCTGTAGTTATAGGTGGATGCAGATCTAGTTTTATAGACATTAGTTCCGGTGTACCGCAGGGATCTCATCTGGGTCCGTTATTTTACAGTGTTTATTTGTATGATGTATATACGTGTTTTCGGCATTCCGAGTTTTTGATGTATGCTGATGACACAAAAATATTTAAAGAGATCCGAAACGTAGACGATGTTAGATTACTTCAGCTTGACCTAAATCGTCTCACTGAATACTATAATCGTAATAGAATCTCCGTAAATATTGATAAATGTCAGTTAATTTCCCTTACAAGACGGCGTCATCCCATTGCATGTAATTATGTTATCGGGAACAATATTATAACACGTACTGAAATGATACGAGATTTGGGTATCCATTACGATAGTAAATTTTCTTTTAGTCCACATATTGACATAATTGTTTCTAGGTCATTGAAAAACCTCGGGTTCGTCATGCGTACATGTTCCGTATTCACAAATGCCAATTGCATAAAGAATGTGTACGTAGCGTTCGTACGAAGTGTATTGGAATATGGTTCTTGTGTTTGGTCTCCGTGTTATGGCGGTCAAATTCAGCGTGTTGAACAAATTCAAAGAAAATTTATCAGATACTTAAACTATCGCTTATCGCATTCCCACTTGTCATACGAGAATGGGTGTCTAGATCAAAACTTAATGACCCTCAAAAATAGAAGAACATTTCTCGATATGTCGCTTTTGTATGACATAGTGCGCGCTGAGATTGATTGTCCTGACTTGGTGGCCGAACTAGCAGTTTGTGCTCCGCGGAGGCGTACACGTCATACGAAGCTGCTGTATGTCCCTCTAAGAGGTACAAACTACACAAAGAATGAAACCTTGACTCGCATTGCACACACCTATAATGAATCATTTGTTGAAGCAGATCCATTTCAATCCACAAGGCGTTGCTTTCGATGGCAGGTTAGGCGTATTTTAATGGAAAATAGGGGTAGTCAATGTTAACAGTTGTGGACCGCCATCCATTAAGTTGATTACGATGGAAAATGGATGGATGAATAATAAGAAGGGAAGAGATAATAATAATAATAAAAAGAATACTGTAATTTCCACAAATTAACTAAGTTAGGGTAATCTGTTATTGGCCTTTTGTGTATTACTTGCTTCTGTATATTATTATTAATGAAATGGCTGTTGATTACCTGAATAAACAAAATAAAAAATAAAATAAAAATTATTTGAATAAGCCCATATCATCTTAAATAAATATAAATATTTAATTGTTGTTTTATTTCTAAGTAATAATAAAAAGTAACTTATAGTAATCATTGTTGGTAACATACATACATACATACATACATATCTTCACGCTGTATCCCTAACGGGGTAGTCAGAGAGAACGTAGCGCCAAGCGCCGTGGTTCTTACATACTTCTTTCGCTTCCTCAAATTGTTGGTGACAATTTATGTTAAACAACTAATTAGTAATTAGGTGTTTAGTTCGAGTTCCTAAATTATTTTTTTTATCTTTAGGGGTTAATTAATGATTAGATACTTATGTAAAATAAGATTTTTAATAATTAAATTCACTACTAACTGAAGTTTTGTGATAATGGTTAACAATATTGTAACCATAATAAAATGATCGCAATCGAAATCATTTAATACGATTACGAGTGTCAAATACTCTACACAATTGCAAAGTTTTCAACTTAATATGGTGTCACGTGGTATCGATAATTCTATCATTCGGTCACAAACGTAATCATTGTCGCGGGTGTTTTCGATTATGTTTGGTCCGTTAGACAATTCGGTGGATACAACTGACAACGTCAATTGCCTTCAAAATACTGACATCGATTACGAGTGGAGTTAGACAATTAGGCTGCAGGTATCATTTTTTCAACGTCATTCTACAACAGTTATTTAAAAATACAATATTTATAAAGCCAGTAAATGCATATGCAGAGAGGATCACTTCCAGTCTATTGTTGTGTCTTCAATGAAATCGCTAATTTTGTAGTATGCTTTTCCAATCATTGTGCGTTTAATGACAAGTTTAAATCTCTTTTCCGTTAGTTGAGTAATTTCTTGAGGAATTTTATTATAAAAACGAACAGTTACCCAAAAATGAACCACTTGACTTTTGTAATTTAAATTTAGGAATAACTAGCTGATCACGACCACGAGTTTCCATACTATTAACAACGCCTTTCTTTTGAAATAGATCTAAATTTTTTCTAGTGTACATTATGTTTTCATAGATGTATAACGAGGGTAAGGTGAGTACATCAATGTCTTTAAAATGATCTCTCAGCGACTCTCGTGCCTTCATAATGTAAATGGTACGTATTGCCCTCTTCTGTAAAATAAAGATAGATTTCATATGCGCCGCTGATCCCCACAGTAGCAGACCATAAGACATAAGGCTATGGAAATATGTGAAATACACCAGTCTAGCCGTAGCTACATCTGTCAACTGTCTAATGCGCCTAATAGCATATATTGCCGAACTGAGCTTATTAGATAAAGTCCCGATATGGTCCGCCCACTGTAACTTATTGTCTACTGTTAAAACAAGAAAAGTAGCTGATTTCATTAATTCTAATTGTTTCCCATCCAGTTCCAGTCCATTATGGATTTTGGGTACATTGGATAGGGAAAACTTAACACAATTGGTTTTTTGTGCATTCAGTAGTAAATTATTGGCAGCGAACCATCTCGGGACATCCACCAAGGTCCTATTCTGTCCGCTAATATCTATGTCCTTTCTGTTAACTTTAAATAATAATGATGTGTCATCAGCAAATATTATTATTTCATAAAGGTCTTTGAGCATCTAAAGGTCTTTAAGCACTTCCAGAGGATACCCCGTACAAACAAACAAACAAATTTTATTTCTTTACATTGTGAAGAAATAATAGTAATATTATAGTTTATAATATTATCTAGCGTAGAAAATCCATAACATACCGGCCTTTTGAATACATCTTTTGAAAGTTAAGATAGCAAATTGCTAGGCACTACAAGGGTGACCAATGTCAGACTAGTCATATCTAATGTACCTATAGTAACATATTTTTACTGGGTTTGAAAAATAGAACTGTTTGTTAATATTATTGTTGGTAAAATAATAATTATATTAAATACATTAAGTTTTTCATAGCATATTCAAAAAATAAATAAATATAGCTAACTAAATAGCACAATTTTTTATTAAATAGTTTCTGAATGAAACTTTTGAATACTGAGACTTGAATTTAAGCAGTCATTGTACTCATCATGTCGCTGTCGTTTTTTTGTACGTCAAGAAAAGAATGAAATAGTTTCCGACATCTTCGTATCTTAATCTGCTCTTAAAGTTTTTTAAAAGATTCTTTGAATTGTACGCATCTGGGTTATTAGTAAAACCACTACAAAGTTTTATTGGTAAAAATAATTCGGCGGGGTCTTGTTTCACATCATTCAGAAGCAGATATTTAGAACTATGATTTTTTAGATTTTTCTCTCGGAAACTCTCGGAAATCAAAGTTCAGCCACATTCTGTAAACAATTAATAATTTCATCATCAATTTTCTTTTCCGATTACGTCAAGCCACACTTTTCCTCTAATAATACATGATGGTAATCTGAAACGAGATAATTACGACATATAAACATGGTACCTGTATTTATCGATATCTTTTTAATACAGGTACATGGACAGTCCTAACTGCAATAACAACAAAAATTGATTTGAAATAATTTACTGTATTATATGAATAAAAACTGCTAATAACTAAAAATATACATGACTATATTACAGTAAACTAAGATACACAGTAATTACAATGAAAATATATGCGAAATTAGAGTAAATTAATGAATTTCTGTTACGTACCAGTGCAATTGTAGATTTCGTTGATTATTACTTTTCCTCGAACCGCATCCTAACACACTACACTTAGAAATTATTGTGGCATTATGCTAGCTTCTCCTTTAACAAAACGGTCCCAATATCCAGCACAAAATCACAGAAATATTAAAAAATATTAAATTCATTGATATGTTTTGACACTTCGTGTACTTGTCAGCGTGTCGCAAAAAATGGCGAACCGGCACGTTTTGACATTACAATGATGTCAAATAAAAAAATTAGTCTTTGAGAAAAGTACTGTTGTTTTCTATTACACACACAAGTAGCCGTAAGTCAAAAAGAGACAACGCTACGTTTGAATGTCATGCGTTAGAATATATATAACTAAATGTTGCTATAGATCAACATGCCATGTCCTTTAGTTTCCTTGGTTTCCTTAGTCATTGGTCAAAGCGGTCAAAACGCTGTCAAAAACTATGGAGCACAGATTAAGTATTTGTAGCAAGCTACAGATGCGACAGTCACTTTACCGTAATTGTTATGTATTTCGTTTTGGCGCTACTATCGCCTACTTAAATGTTCAGGTTATTTTTTTTATAACTTTATTCATATTACCAAGCTCGATAAAGTACAATACCATCTTTGATGTGCTGACTAAAAATGTCTACAATTCACACTAGAATTGCATTTATCAAAAAAGGCGTGTTTATTTCTAATATCGCTTAACTTTGATCTGTTCCTCAAACGGGGTTATTTTTTTATTAAGTACCTACTTATACTTTACCCATATTATTTACCAAGATTAATACAATGGAACCTATTTAATATGTTGACTTAACATTTGTTGTCGCTGTATTGCATTTCTCAAAAGAACAGTTGATTTGGTTGATCTGTTTCCCGAGGCGTCAAAGATTTCTTTTCTTTTTAATTTTTTTATACGCTAAACTGCAGTGTGGATATGTTCAAACTGAACAGGCCACTGTTTGAGGTTTTAAATAGGTTTACATATTAAATAGGTTCTATTGTATTAATCTTGGTAAATAATATAGGTTTACATATTAAATAGGTTCTATTGTATTAATCTTGGTAAATAATATGGGTGAAGTATAAGTAGGTACTTAATAAAAAAAATAACCCCGTTTGAATAACAGATCAAAGTTAAGCGAAATTAGAAATAAACACACCTTTTTGATTATTATTATTATTATTATAATTAACTATTAAAAGTGGAATACGTCAAATATGTCATTGACGCCATCTTGTTTAGGTAAGGTATTGCCTATGATCTGTGCATATAATACTTTTGTACGAAAGAACTAGGCCAATATATACCGAAACCATAAATATAACACTTTCATTTAATATTAAAGTTTCTAAATTATAAGTGTACAAAGTGCAAGCCGGAGCTCCATACATTCGTGAAACATCTCCTTTTAGCTTTTTTGTTATTTTATCCAAGTTAATAGAAAAAACGTGATGTGATTTTGTATACATGACGAAAACAACTTACAGCGGTACAATTTACTTTTGTCTTTTTTTGTTTTGAAATTAATCCTATCGCATCCGAAGAATGCATGTGTTCTTTTCAAGCATCAAATTAAATACATCTTCGGATTGATTCGATGCATCAATTAGTAAACATCGATATTTTCGATACATTCATGAAAGTACATCTAACCAATTAAAAAATAAAGGCTTAAGTATATGTGTTTCCTTTAATTTTTATGGTGCCTAAGAATATTTAACATCAGTCATACAATTCTGTTAAAACTCGAATCACCCAAGCGAGACTCCCTCGACAATTCATCCCACTTCGCATTCGAACTCCTTGACCTTTAAATGGAATTCTCTAATCTAAATCATTCTAGGAGCGAAGTGAAGTGATCTTATATGCGAGTTTATTGTGGATTGCTATAAGAGTAAACATCTCAGTCAAAATTTCGTCTTAGTGTATTTTAACTTCTCTGAAATAATTACGTTAGATAAAATTTGTTTTTTTTTTTAGATTAGATTCTCATATTTAGCGAAACGTCAAATAATTCATTAACGATGGTATGACTCGCTGCCGCACTCATCGAAGCAGCGCTATTATCTCTGTAGATTTTAGAGAATACCAGTCCACAGTTGACAATTTCACCGCAGATTTAGAAGTGAATACGACTAATTCGCTTTAGAGAATCGCACGGCAGCTTACATAAAGAAAAAGATTTTTTAAATGTTTTTTATTGTCTTTCTGTTTTGGTTGTCAACCTATTTCTGTAGATGCTATAGATGCTCACGTAAAGAAGTAATGGCTATATCATGTTTAACTGAAAAACTGTCGACATGATCTCAAAATTTCCGTAATCTTTTAGAAACCTCGTGAGCTACATAGTACATACTCACAGATTTGTTGCGCAGGTATAATTTTGCAAACAAGCTTCTAAAAATGGGTCGTAATAAGAAAAACATTTTTGGGTCTTTCAGTCATGTACGCATGTATGTAATTATTTCAATCTGTATGGCAAAATAATTATGTATATTGTAAAAAAATTTCGTAATTTAGCTGATACTAGTCCATGGAAATGAAAATTTTTCCCCAATATATATGTATGACATATGACAATAATATGACAATTCACGCAAGGTTATACTAAAGATCCTATAATAATATAGAATAAGTTAAATAATGATATTACTTCAAAACAATCTTTTATTTTAGAAAGGTAATATTTTAATTATGTCAGTAGTAGACTGTATATAAAATAAAAATGAAAGCGTAATGTATATCATTTATTTATAACAATGATAAAGATATTGTTTCATAACATTTTACTTGTATAGAGAAATAATTTTAACTTTTGTTCAGATACTACATGACACATAAAAAAAAATTACAGACCTTTAAAAATCGTAGTTGTAGATAACAATGTCCTAAGTGTAACATGATGAACCAAACCTTATTTATTTTCGTTACAGCTAGAGTAGCTTAGACCAGAGATTTGATAGCCAAACATAGATAGACTGATCAGAAATTCAAATCGTATTTTTCTTCTTTAAAGCTATTAATAACTAAAGTCATAGACAGAGCCTAATTTAAGCATGCTTGACACTCGTATATTCATCTTTCTATTTTTATTAGGTGTGTCAAGTTAGCAAAAGGAAACGGATATAAATAGTCAAAAATTGAAGCGTACCATATCCGTTAAAGGCTCAGTAAAGGGTCGAATTACAAAATTTTTACAACATACATCATAATCATTTCACCAAACAGATTAAAATAATTACATGCGTACATGATTGAAAGATCGAAAATGTTTTTCCTATTACGACCCATTTTTAGAAGCATAACACTCGTAAACTTTCTGCTGTCTATGGCAGTGTGCACGAAACTACCATGACCACCATGACAGCTCCTGCCATGTTAAACCCTTACATTAAAAAATATACATATAGAGTCTTCCTTATAAAACGGGATATGACAGATTCGATGAGGGTTGCAATTTGTATAAAATATCTTACATGATACGTTCATTTCATCTAATAATGCTATGTTATGTTATGTTAACATTAAAGTACAAAACAATGTGGAATCAAATTAAAATCCCAAAATTTTGTGGAAAGTTGATAGTATCCCCAAAAATCAAGGAGAGTATTGCTACATCATTTCCTTTACCCAAATTAAGGGGTAATTTGATAAGGTGATCTATTATTAAATATTATTTTACATTGTAGATTACTTAATATTTTATCTAAAGCACTTATCATCTTCTTGTTAATTATTGCAAAAAAAAACATAAATTAAGTTGGCGTACAGTTATAAAACAATATTTTATAATATGTGGTTGTTATACAAGGTTGAATAATTACGGTGCTGCTATTTTGTGTATTAAATTACAATAGAACTGTGAGTGACTTTAAAGCACTAGGCATAATAAATGAATGAAAAGTTAATGCTGACAAAGATGACAACTTAGAACTATATCTACCTGAAACAGTGAATGTGAAAAAAATTATGTAAGTAATTGATATATACTCAAACAAAACTACTACATAATTTTCTCTATGTTATTACTAAATACCTGTTGCCCGTAATTTAGTCCGCGTAAGTATTATTCTTTCCCATATATATCCTTTCTACCTGTTATGGCATGATTGTTATGAACCTGTCAAATATTTTCTAATTATTCGACAGATTCTTTACTCGGATTGGGCTGTGCGTTCTACCGTTGATATGACAATAAATGAGCTTCTCTTTTATAAATATGTCGGTATACAGGTACATAAACAATACCTCAGAATAAAAAATGAGATTTCTGTTTTCAGTGAATAAATAAAATTAAAATAGACAATAATAGCTGCATTAACATTTATTTATGGAATAAATCTTTAAAGATCACATAAAAACGATAACAAAAATATATTTAATGTAAAGATTATTCTCATTTTTTGTTCTTTATACTCTATCAACATAGAAACAATAATTAATTATACATAATTAGAAATTACTATAAGGCTTATGACTTATGAGCACGCACAAAAACGATTAATCCCAGAGTATGATTAGAAAACACGAGGTAATCTTAACTTCATCACAAACAAACAACACAACCAAGAAATTTTACTCTTTCAGACTTACTTTAAAAATTACTTTCCATGTTGTTGAATCAATTTTTTATACAGTTGTCTTTTAGACGTATCGTCATTTTAGGTTTTAGCAATATGGTAATATCTAATATTGAGATATTTTTCGACAATAGCTCTTACTAACAACGTCCTATGTATAGCATGACCATCACTAAAAAAATTGCTTCTCCCAATGAACTTTTTCATTATACTTATTACGACGTGAAGTCTCTGCTTATTGTTAATGATTACAAGTTCTCTTTTTGATATGAGACGAACATATTGTAGTGGTTTCGGTTGGCAACCAAGTCACATCTTTATTTTTTCTGACACAGTCGATCCATTTTTGTCGTACAAGAGCATTGACTGGGAACCTGAAGTATTTAAATTTGCAACATACTTATGAAATATTACGATAATTCGAAAATTTAAATTTTCAAGTCGAAATAAAATATGTAGGTACCACACAGACAAATTAGCCTAAAGACAGGAAATGAAAGGGCACCGTTTTCTGCCATCGATGCGCACAAACGCTCATATAACTTCAAACACAAACGCGCGCTCCTTTAGTATTAACCAGAAAGCAGATCCGTGACCTGTGTCTAATTGTTTTAAAAAATATAGTATAAATTACGTAAATAATGCCAAATTGCGCTGTAAAGTGGTGTGGTAGTGACAGTCGTAAAAATAGTTTCAAAAAGGATAATATCACGTTTCATCGGTAAGTATAAAATTAATAATTAAAATTCATATCAAAAAAATGCAGAGCTCTCACTATACTGGTTGCTGGTAGCTTTAAGTCAGCGTTGGTCCTTGTCTAGCAAGCTATAATTACATGTTGCGTCCTCACTCTTGCAAGATGGCACGTGTAAGTAGGGACACGAAAAAATGTATCGATATATCAATATATTTTCCATTAATTTTGAGAATTTATAATGACTACCATTCTTTGAAATTATATACCTAGTTCCATCCATACTATCTTCTTCTGTATATATATAAAAATTACGTGTCACGTTGTTTGTCCGCGATGGACTCCAGGGGGGTGCAACTCGTTTTTGTTTAAATTGCCATCTGTTGGCCATGGCTTTACAAAAATTACAACTGTTTTCTATCGAATACCAAAAGATGTCACTTGCGTCGCATTCTCATCCGTACTTAAAATATAAACATCCAATAATTTACTGAATGTAGTAATTGTGATTATTAAATCAATTACTTTTTATTTTACTAACAAATACTTTAAAAGAAAAAAACATGATAACCATCGGAAGCAATTTCTTTTATGGCAAGTTTCTAATTTTAAATCTATTTCACTTGTTATCTGTGTTTTGTCGATATATATTGCTCTATGGTTTTTTTCTATCCGTTTCCGGTACTTATCGAGGTTCGACATTGTTTTTTGTATACGAGCTTCGCAAGTTTTTAATTATTTTAATTTGGTGTGATAGTGGACTTTGGTTTGTTTAATAGTTACGGTAACTTTTACTACTCGTTTTTGGACTTTGATTGAATCGCATTCGTCGTTGACTCGGCTTTGTTTAATGGACATTTTGATTACTGTAAATACGTTGACCTGGCTTTGATTTCTGGACATAATATTAACTTTTTAACGTTTTGTCTTACCCGGTGCTTTTGAAAATGTCTTCAATTTACGATTTAAATGTTATTTTGGATGTGCGTGCTAGCAAAGGTAAGTTATTTGTCCATGTATATAAGTAGTAAGGATAAGTACCTATTAGAAATTGTTTCACTATATCAATGGATGTTCTAATTGGATTAATGTAATTGCGATTTTTATGGACAGTTAAAAGACATAATTAGATAATTTTAATATCAGTAACTAACATAAATATAGCCATTATTAAATTAAAGGATACTGATTGAATATTAGTTAAAATTACGAAGATTCCAATATGGCGGACAAAACGTAATCCACAGTTAAATTTATTTATATTTCGTGTTGCAATTACATACGCATCGTAATAGTGATTATTTTTCTTTCTACTTGTTACATAAAAGCTTATTATCGAAGTTTGTTGTGTTTAACAGCCTTTTGGAAAAAGCTGCCCTATTCTTTATGTAAAACGAATTTTTGAAAAAGCGAAGATAAAATATTAAGAAAAGTAGGTTTAAATTTAAAGCATTTGTAAACATAGATTTTTACTTATTTATTAATAAACTTTCATTGCAACTTGCTTAAAGAGTCCGCTGTTTTGTACTTACATCCTTTTAATCTATCTTTATTTACTCTAAGAAATCATGCATTATAATTATCTTGTTCAAGGCATGTATTATAAATTATAATACTATGTATTTAAAAACTATATTATATTCTTTATTAATAATTTAATAATTTTGATCTATATATTTCGGTTTAAATATTGCAGGTACCTACTTTACACTGTATCAAATGAAATAAATAGTAAATAAGATTAAATTTGTGGAAAAAAGTACATCAATAAACAATGCAAGAAGATGACGTTTACATATACAATCAAGTTCAACTTTTTAATAGACACAAGAATGTTATTGTTTACCGAGCAACCAAGCTATACAGCAAATGCAATTCCAACATTTTGTATTAATGGTAAGAAATGTTTGAATCATATGATTACTTTAAAATTTTGAACTCTATTTTGTAAATGTGTTATGTTGTAGACAGGTACTTTCTAGTATTACATTTAGAGCAGTTTAAGCTACTTTTTAAGTTTAAACCCTTAAATTTCAGAAACAAATTCCTTAAATCTTTGTAAGCATCCTAAAGTTCTGTTTGATTCCCAACTATATCAATGTAGAAAATGAAATTTTCTTGAGAGTGAATGTTACTGTATGTATGTAATTCAGTAACTTGCGACTTTTAATTGTAGCTTTGTAATAATGTGTACATTTGTAGAAATCAGTGGCAGTACCTTCATACAAGCCCAAAAACCCGGCTTGCTTTACTAAAATACTCAACAAATAAATAAAGTTTAATATTATATATAATATATATTAAACTTTATTTATTTATTACTTTATTGCTAAGTATTTATATATATAGCAATAAATAAAAATGTTCATTGTGGATTTAAAAAGTATACAAGTTTTAATCAGTAAAGTAAATGTAAAATCTCAAAACTGCGCAAAAAAAAACAACTCATTGCTTCATTAAAACCTATGCCTGATTTGTGTATTACTCAAAGTCAAAGTCAAATCAATTTATTCAAGTAAACCCAATTACAAGGTATTTTTGAACGTCAAATCTACTTTAATTCGGTTCAAAGACTGGACTAGTAAATTGCATAAAAGACAATATATCAGTGTACAAAACTAACTCATTGATTTTCTGACTAATAAACCACATATAAGTCAATTTAATCAGTTTACGAAACTCATTAGATTTTTGATTTTTCTTCCAACAAGTTATAGGTAAGTATTATTTATTATTGATGCTGCATATTTTATTCAAATGACGAAAATATTATAATAGTTCTGGTTATGACGATTTTAAACCATTATACTGGCGCCAAAAAAGACAAGTTCACAGAAACACATGAACGCAGTGATTTCGTATAGTAATTTAGGTACATGTACTACATTTTTAGTAGTAAATTATTATATCGATATTCTTTTGCTAAAAATAACGCAAGCAGCGCTATTTCTCTCCTGTCGTCTTGTCCACCGGTTCTGCCTTTAATTAATTATGATTATTTTAGCCTTTTTTACAAAAATTAAAAAGAATATATTTTTATCCCGGGCTTGCCCTATTCAGAAGCCACTGGTACAAATTTATAAGCTCACGTAGTATTTTTATAAATTTCAGAACGTCCTCAGTTACATTATGAGTCAAGCACATTCGAAATCTCGGCTTCTTCTTTTTCTTACACCGATGCTGTTTCTTCGACATCTACTTTAAATACGGAAGAGCATCAAAAGAATCATTAGACTCAGGTTTATGTGCGACATTCTCAGATCAAATCATGAAGAAACATGGACTAAGTCCAGGTAAGTTTATAATTTTAGATACTATGAAAACATTCTCATGAAACAACGCAGCCACCTATAATGAGAACATAATTAGTCCAGTAGAATTAGCTCAAAATAAGGCATGATTTTGCATTAATTGTGGTACTAATGATTTTTGGCACATCGATACAGTTATGTCTGTGTATGATTACCTTAAATTCGCAACCGATTTGGAAGTGCGGAAAATGGTGAAAATTGAGAAAATCTTGGATTTTTGAATAATTCCAAAACAAAAATTGTGGTACTAGTTGCGAGATTATCACGTATTTGTAGTAGGAATACCTACCTACTCAAGCAATTTGGACCGGTTGCGACCTACGGAACGTACCTAAATTTAAAAAAGTGATTTTTCGTCTTTATCTCCTAGGCAAAATTTGTGGTACTAGTTGCGAACTCATCGGACACTTGTTTTAGCTTAATATACTTAGTTTTAAATTTGCAACCGGTTGCGACCTACGGAACCCTAAAAAAATACTTTTTTCAAAATTCTACTTCCAGCAAAATTAGTGTAGTCAATATTATTGCTTATATCACATTTATGAAAACACTACGGAACTTAGTCTATTTTGTAAATAAAAATTACGTATAATTACAAGTCTTGCGAGGGAAATGCGAGCAGCGCGGGGCGGGCGATACAGGTACGGGACTAGCGTTGAAATTAGCACTGCGTATGATAACTGTTTTTAATATTTGAAATCCTGTCTTATCTAAATTTTTATTGGAATATATTTCCAATAAAATAAAAATTTAGTTAAGACGGGATGTCGGTGAGTGATGAGTACTGCTTAAACAAAAGACTTTTACGTCTTCTTTTTTTTTCGAAAAATAATTTAGATTTTTTTGTTTTAACAAAAATTCAGCGTATCGTATCTGTATTTTACTGACTATACAGGACAGTGATTTAAAAAAAAGCGATTTATTGTCCTAGTCATAGTCTAACGTTTTTACAGAGCTTAAAGAAGCATCATTTAAAATAAAAATTAACTCTTTTTATACGCGTATTTGAGGAAGCTAAAGAAGTATGTTATCGATCGCGAAGCGTGGCGCGCTCCGTCCGCTCTGACTGCCCCGTTAGGGATACAGCGTGAAGATATGTATGTATGTATTTATACGTGTATATTCATTTTAGTTTAAATTATTTTTATTATCTTTTCATACATCTTTCCATATGCAAAATTTAGTAATAATTAATTTACGTCCAACAAGTCAGCTTGAAATAAAATTAATTGAAACAGAATCCACTTGCATCCATTTTTTTTTAATAATCTATACACGTAATAAAATCGTAGACTGTCTTCATTTGTAATCACATCACGCATATACCACTTATTGAATTAAAAATCTAATTTCTGAAAAAAATGAACCTTCTGAGTAACATATAGTGTCTATTTTATCAAAATCGACCCACTCAATCAAAAGATTAAAAGAAATCGAAACCTCACAGACCACCGTGCAACACGTCACCGGGAGGAAGTGCTTTTTTCGTATATGTATGTACAATGAAAATGTAGTACGTACAATGAAAATATATTTGGAAATAAAACTGAGACGGCGTTATGTTTAGTCTGAATCGAAATAAATAAAAAATTATCTACATCCATACTAATATTATAAATACGAAAGTCTGTGTTTTCACTGTTAAACCACTGGACCGATAGATAGTTTGACAACAGAGGACGGACATAGGCTATCTTTTTTTTTTTAATCTATCCCTAAGGGGGATGAAACTTTGTATGGGTAATGCTAAACCGCTGAACCGACTATGATGATATTTGGTACAGATAGTAATTGCCCGAAAGCAAATGTAGGCTATTTTTTCAAAAAATTTTGTGATTCAAAAAAAATTATATGGTTTTTGTATATGTGACGTCATCATATACAATATGATATGCCAATATGGCGGATGATCCACAATAGGAAATAACTTTTTTTCAAGACTTCCATCAATATGGGTACCTAATGATAAGATATACACAGAAGAAGGTTTTTGTATATGTGACGTCATCATAAATCCAATATGGCTAACTTTTTTGTTTAACACCAACAATATAGGTATTAAATGACATGGAAGACGCAAAATAAGGTTGAACATGTGACGTCATCATAAATTCAGTATAGCGAATGCTACGCGATAGGAAGTGACTTTTTGTTTAAGATCTTCTATAGTATCGGTATCCAATGTAATGGACAACACAGGAGGTTTCTGTATATTATGTGATCTGCAAAACTTGCTGGGTACTCGGCCGAAATTAATTTCTTGTATAAAGTGATAATGGGTGAAATTTCTAGGTTCTTCGGGGAACTAATTATGACAGACATCTATTTTCAAATCGACGTTTTTGTCATAATTAAAAAAAAAAATAATGCATGTTAATTTTTTTAAATAATATGACATGGGTATCATTTTCGAGGTTTCTCGGAGTACTGCTTACAAAAGTTTATTTTCAAATCTGAAATGGCAGACATTATTATAGGTATTCAATAAATTGATATAGGCGTCATTTTTAAGGTTTTTCGGGGTGTAGATTACGAAAATGACGTTGATCTTAAAATCCAAGATGGAGGACATTATTTTTTTAGTAAAATGATATAGGTGTCATTTTTGAAGTTGCTCCCGGTGCAGATTACGAAAATAATATTTTTTCTTAAACATAAAATGTACATTAAAATGTACATAGTAGGCTATACGATCTCATAATAATAAGTATTATTCTTGCAAAAGTATGTCTGTCTGTCTGTTACGTTTTCACGGCTAAACCGCCAGTTCGATTTTGATGGCATGGATCTCCGTCCCATCAAAATCGAACTGGAAATCGAAATCGAATCGAACTTCAAACTATCTAGTTTGAAACCGGGAGTCGAACATAGGCTGCTTCGTTTATCAAAAATCTTTTCATAACGGGATGGAAACGGATATAAAACTTTGTGTGATATACATAGCTGTATAATTAAATTTTACAGTTACTGAAGTTAGTGCTAAGCCTACCAAACTTTCTGTTGTTGCACATTGATTTGGCACCGTATGTGTATCGTACTTATAAAGCTATATTTATAGAACTTGAATTTTGATTATTAAAATATATTTATTTTGTACCTTTCAGTATTTTTTTTGAAGGCGGTTTAATTTTATTTTGTTAACGCTGTGGTATTGGTTAGCACCGGCCTTTCTTTCTCGCATAGTCTTTTAATAATATTAACTTTGTTGGAATTTCAGGTTTCTAGTGGAGGGGTGCTGTCTGCCTAACGGACGTCCTGCGGCCGTCATAACATCGCCGAGTCCTGCAGTCCCCTATGCTGTTATTACTTCAGATAGGTTCCCGTTACGAATCGTATGTACTCTTACTCACAATTTTATTATCATGTATAATACTTACTAGAATACTTCGGGCTACAAATTTAAATATTTCATCGGTCTGGATCCGTTATCGTATGTGGCGCCTAAAAAAATATATTTAAAATAAAAATATAATTAATATTTCAACTTTAATTAACCGGGTTTAGCCTACCTAGCGTTACCTATGTGACCCTCACCTAAACTGAATGAGCCTAGCTGGCATACTTTAATTATCCATACTCAATCATTAAAAAAAGAAAGAACATTAAAGGTGTAAACAAATTAATAAAAAAAAAATAGGCAATAGTAGGTAAAATAAATTATCTATTCCTACGTAATTGTTGACATTTACTTTGATACAAATATAAGTAGGATTTTATGAATGTTCATTAATATTCTTCGATCACAAATATATAACTAGATAAAATTGGACATATACATTTCTAATATCGTATAGTATTATCTCAATATTGTTAATTTAAAGTAAACTTTACTATCAATGCATATAAAGGTTGTAAAATCTTGTAAAAGATCCTCCCATGGCATTGAAACGATGTTTGTTAACAAAAATATATTGAAAATTCGATCTTACGCTTCATGCTTAAAGTGTAATTCACGTAATTTATTTGTTTCGCTATTTACGTCATTATGATTTGTTACATGACAGTGACAAGGATAAGACATAGAAATTATAATGTTAGACAAGGAATAAAATGCTGCATGTCAGGCAATGACATATTCAGACGCAATGTAAGAATAAGCAGCATTGTTACACGGTTATTAATATTTTTTTATTTTTGGTTCTTCGATCACAAATAATAATTCACAATTTTCTTTAAAATCTAAATACATAATTACTGTCCGAATTGACATATACATTTTGAACATCGTACAGTATTATCGGTAATATTCTTTTAATTTAAAGGACCTTAAAGGTATAAATTTGTAAAAGCTCGTTTATATCCTTGTAAGGCATTGAAACGAAGTTTGTCAAAAAACTTACGTTTCGGTGTTTAAAGTATAATTCACGTAATATATTTCCATAGCTGTTTACATCATTTTGGTTCGTTACGTGGACGTGACAAGGATAGGACATAATATTTAGATTAGGTGAGACAAGCAAAAAATGTTGGATATCAGGCAATGACGTAATCTAGAAATGCAGAGTGAAGTCGCAATAAAGTGCTGACATTTTTTTAATTTTTCAATACGAAATCGTATGCTAGTCATTATTTAATACATACGTACATATCAACACGCCGTATACCTGACGGGGTAGTCAGAGAAATACGTATGTCATGACTAGAAATCTCAACTTTGATAAAAAACAATTAAAGGATCTAAAATCAACGTTAATCTTCTAACAATGCCACAATACAAATAATAACTTACTGTCAAATAGAAATGCAGTGCAGGTTTAAGCAAATACGTAATATTATGTCACCTTTTTAATGCTTTCGCTGTGATATATTCGTCACTTTCTAAAAAGTGATTAGAGCAAACTACGCTTCGTTCATTTGGTATGAAGTATTCATCGCACGTTTGGCGTGCTACTATAGGAGTCTATTTTTCACATCGAATAGGATCTCGAGTAAAGCTATATATTTTTTTATATTTTCGAGAAAAATATTGCAATAACGTTTATAAAAGAATACATAATTACAAAAATTACATTAAAATTTATAATTAGCAGCAAATCCTATACTACAGTCATAATTGTAATTTTAACTCCAAAAATATATTTAAAAAAATAAAAGTGTAAGATTGAAAACTCCATTCTATAATTATTTTATAATTTTTTAGAGATAAAAATATAATCCGAATAAATAAAATCTGAATGCGGTAATATTGTTCTCAATGTCTTATTCACGATCGTATAATTAATTGTATTATGTAGCTGTCATTTGAAAAATATTATTATGAATTTAATAAAAAAGAGCTATATAACGTTATTATTATAATGAAATAATGAACACGTAAATAAAATAATCTTAATTACTTACCGAAAATAAGAAATTATCTTTTTTAACGTTCTAGACGTGTTATTTTTACAATTTTTGAAGGAGCACTTTGACATGTTTCCTTTAGTGTTTACAAATACTACCAAAGACTATGTGCACTCAAATTCTCATTTGCGCGCACATTTGGTTCGGACGTTTTTGGAACGCTGATTGTGTATCTTGTTATAATATATTTGTGATCGAAGCTAATTATCGATTAATATTTAGAAAATTTTTTATATTTCAAACAATTTTTACATTTAAATTTATTTCAAATTCAAATTTGTTATATTTATAGAAATAACAAAATACTCATAAGGAAACAGTTTTAAAAGTTGATAGAAAAGATAGCAAAACTAAATTTATTATGTTAAAAACAAAAAGAGGACCTTCTTATGGACTCTATCTTTTGAATATGTTGTTATAAACAAGTACTTAAGAGTGTAAATTCCAAAACATTTTTCATGACCTTTAATTTCTGTGACAAGATACTTCTGCACTCTTTGGTACTCTTTGTCTGTATCTGAAAACTGGGTTCGAATCCCAGCTATATTATAATAGAAAATAAAATTTTCTTGGAATCTGAATGTTACTGAGTTATGAGTATTGCCCAGTATTGTGAACACTAATCTGGTAGTCCAGTTACTTACGATATTTTACTTATCGATTTGTGGAAATGTGTATACTCTCACAGCGTTTTTGTTAAATTTCAGAACTTCTTCAGTCACGGCATGAGTCGAGCATATGTGAAATCTGGGCTTCTTCTTTTTATTATACCAATATTGTACCATCAACATCTAATTTTAATCCGGAAATACTAGCACCAAAAAAATCAGCCTCTGGTTCATGTGAGACTTCCACAGGTCAAATGGTAAAAAACGTGTATTAAGTTCAGGTAACTTTATTATTTTGGAAGTTATGTAATGTTATTATGGTTAAATAATAATCTTTCGCATCGAATGTATGAATGAGATGATACAGTCATTTAAAATGCGAACATTGTAGGAAAAATTTTGCTACTTGTACATTGTAAAATGTAGTGATCAATAAATCTACAACACTTGAAAACTAACAAAAAATAATTTTCTATGTATTCTTCATAGCAAATAGAAGCCTAGATAAAAACTATTTAGTAATAATTGAAACAATATTAATCACATAATTAAATAAATTCTATTCAAATAATGTATGGAATAACTGTGTTCAACATGTGTAGGTAAAATTGTACATTCGTGCACCGTTTGAGATTATATTCTGCATATTGTAATTTGTTCTCACTATTGTTAAAATAAATTGATTGATTCGATCAAATTGGGTCAAATATTTTTAATGCAATCTTTATTGCCATGAAATTATCTGCCTGCATAAATTTTTTTTAATTCATATTTGATTATGAATATAATTACTTACTAAATATTCCAAAAAATGCGTGGAAATTTTAAAATAGTTAAACACAACGCTGTTAGTCAAATTGAACATGACGTCAGTGTCTATAAGAAAAATGCCATCAATTGCATAGTTATAAGTAATACAGTATTCACAAGTCGGTTTCTTGTTGTATGCACACGCACATACTGTAGTTCTATGATACAAATTGAATTTTATGCATGTTTTTTATTATTTTGTTAATATGCAAGGCAATGTTTATGTAGAATTTATTCCATCTCTATATTATAAATTTATTACATTTTTTTTCTGAAAAAAGAAAAGAAAAGTTAAAATTATTGTGCAAAAAATAGAAGAAGAACCATTTTATTGCTAAAAGGATATACAAGAAGACATCATTTAAAAAAAATAAAATAATGGATAGCATGCTTGAATCAATATGAATATTTACAGAATTGCAGATGAAATCTAAAATGAAACCCAACGGAAGAAGGTTCAATATTACCGAATAAAATATGGTTCTTAGTACATAAATATAAGCAATCCAGAAAGTCAGGTATAAACACAAATATTTTAGAACATTTAAGACTAACAATCACCAGACAGGAATCGAAGGAAGAAGATTCAATATTACCGAAAAAATTATGGCTCTTAGTATATAAATATAAGCAATTCGTAAAGCCAGGTATAAACCCAAATATTTTAGAACATTGAAGACTAACAATCAGCATATTATCGGTAGAAGAGATTGTTCACTTTAATATTTGATGACATGGCATTATCTTAAGGCGTTGATTGCAATCAAGCATTAAAAGAAATAGGCTGAAGATTTTGAGCAAAAAAGAACTCAAAAAATAGCAGACCATGCATATGTTTTTATAATTAAAAGTAAAAAATCTAAATCAAAACAGCCTATATGTTTCACATTTTGCGAATTAATTTATTTAGCAGTAGTCGGTGCACTGGGGTTAACCAAATTTTTGTTCAAAAAATAACTAATTTTGATCGAAATGATAGAATTAAATGTCAATCATATGATTATTACAAAATCCATGAAACAAAGCAATAAATAGTATAGTAGTAAGCAATTTTCATATTAATCATACGTCGTTTCTGACTACCCCGTTAGGGATACAGCTTGAAGATATTTATGTATGTATTTTCATATTACACTCTGGTATTTTTTGTGTTATTATTATTCTTAATTGAAAAACTGCCAATAAATACAAAACCGTTCGAAAGTGAATGTGCATGACATAAAAATGCGGTGATATTATAATACCTGTGATACTACTATGTAATAAATAATTACATAATAAAAAACTACCTACACATTTATATTAATTTATACTTTTATGCTGCATTTCTATTATTTTATTATATGTTGCATTGTAATGAATATTTTTTTATCGGTTTGCAGTTTCACAGTTTAAAGAAATATATTTACACGTTTTCTTTTTAAAATTTTTAATATTATAAATTAAATATTTTTTCGTTTGTGATAACGAAACATCACTTCCATTTGATTTCATTGTTTTTCACAATATTTTAGATTTTTTTTATCCCATGTAAACGATTCTGTAAATGTGATAAAATTCGTACATGTTGTTATGTTTAATACAATAATTTCTGAAAATGTTCCCCTTTCGCTCTTTTTAGTGTTTAATTTCGTTCCAATTGTTAGTTTTTCTGAATTAAATTGTTATGTGCCCCTTTTAAGAAATGAGGCGTGTTTGATAATGGGAATATTTTTGTTCCTTTGATTTCAATAGCTGTAGAATCATTTGTTTCATTTTCTTTTAAATATTTCCGTTTCGTGTATTCTTGGAAACTTGGTATAACTGTTATATTAGTTGGTGACTGATCATAGACAGTGGCAATGTTAATTATGTTTGTTTCTGTTAACTCTTTGATTACCGTGTTCAATAGATGTTTTAAGTCGTATTTTTTTGTAGGTCTTTGGAAAATGTTAAATATATAGGCTGTTTTGATTTAGATTTTGTACTTTTAATCATGAAAACAAGTGCATGGTCTGCTATTTTTTTGAGTTCTTTTTTGTCCAAAATCTTTAACGCCTGTTATTACTTTTAATTTTTGATTGTAATAAACGCTTTAAGATAATGCCATTTCATCAAATATTTAAGTGAACAATCTCTTTTCTTCCGGTAATTTGCTGATCGTTAGTCTTAAATGTTTTAAAATATTTGGTTTTATACCTGACTTTATGGACACTATGTAATAATTTCAATATACTTCGTTTCGATGGTAATGTAAATAATTCTCTTAAATATATGAAACCTTTTGGAGATTGCTTGTATGTATGTACTAAGAGCCATTCTTTTTTGTCATATTGAATCTTCTTTCCTTGGGTTTAATTTTCTATTTCATTTAGAATTCTGGAAATATGCTTATTGATTCAGGCATGTCATCCATTATTTAATTATTTTTAAATGATGTTTTCGTGGATATTATTTTAACAATAATATGGTCCATCTTCTATTTTTTGCATAATAATTTTAATCTTACAATTCATTAAAGTTCTTTTTTGAGGAGAAATGGAATAAATTTTTAATATAGAATTAATTCTACATAAAAATTGCCTTAAATTTTAATAGAATAATAACGAACATTTATAAAATCTCCTATTTTGATTTTCTTTTATACTATTCCATGAAAACCTGTTATTATATTATTTATTATGTACATAATAGCAACGCCTGGCGCTCTGTCCTCTCTGACTACGCCGTTGAGGATACAGCGTGAAGATATGTATCTATATTTGTATTATATTTATTTTTTTATTTTTAATATTTAACTAATATAAACCTGAAGCAAGAATCTTTGAATCTAGCTGGATATTGTACTCTGAAGAGGTATTTGTAGACAAATTATATGACCTCGAGTATCTTTTGATCACTAACGTTTCATTTCTGGCTGTTTCTAACTCCTATTGGTAGAAACAAACCTATTAGTATACATGATATTGCTATAACATGGAGATACACCAACAGCAGAAGATGAAATGAGATGGTGGGGTATTGAGATGTTTCATTGTTTTATTTCTCGACTTCAAGTACCTCCTCAGATTGTGCCCTCCAGTTTAAATACTATTCCATGGCCTGGAGACAACATATTTAATATCAATAATCTTTTCTGCAGGTCAAAATTGTTTGGGTTTGCATCTGCCTTTGTAGACACATAATAATTTCAGTAAATTTTGTTTTGATTGTAATGTACATAATTTGTTTTAATATCTGAAAACTTCTGGAGATACATGTCTGTTAACTTATAATTTTTTGTTAATATTTAACTTTCTTACCCTGGGTTTAATTTTTAATTTCATCTGCAAATCTGTAAATATTCTTAATTATTAAGTCATGTATTATAATTTTTTAAAATTAAAATTTTGTTTTTGTAAATATTCTTTTAGAAATAAGACAACAAACAAAGTAATAAATGTTTTTATATGGCACTGAAGTATTTATTTTTATAGTAATCTCGTTACCCTGGACCTTTGTTATTGTTAATTGTTAAATAAGCATTCCAATATATTTATTGGAATGCTTATTTAACAATTTGCATTATTTTGAAATTATTCTTAATTCCATTTGTAACTATTTCGTTACAGTGCCATCTGTTGGACATTGCCCTAAGTTTTCTCTTGTAAAGTATTGAGATCGGAGTGGCACATCTATACCAAATATATTATAATGTATTATCTATGATGGACTCCTAAACTACAGAACCGATTTTAAATTTGATTTGCACACCGTGTGCAATTTGATCCAACTTGAAAGATAGGATAGCTTACATCTCAATTTATAGTCTCAATATTATTTTATTGCAAATTATTTGTCTATTGACAGTCATAATTATCTGTTAGCTCCAAACGATTCTAACAGATGGCGATATCTGTTGACTGGATTGAGTAAGTATAAATATAAATATCAATATGTACGTATACAAACTGCAAGCAGGTCGTATACGTTGCTAAAAAAGAGAAAAATAAAGGTTTGTTTTATAATTTTGATTTTGACATAAAAGAAGAAGATCGTTTATTTTTTCGTTGATTTTTATACACATTTTATAATTTAAGAAATTTATAGATCATAAGTAGTAATACGAATAAATGGAATTAAAAGGTTGAAACCCTTTTATTTTGAGACAAAGTTTATACATTTTATGGATAAATTAAATTCATATTATAGTGAAGATAATACAGTGAAATGATTCTTGCTTTTTAATTATTAGTGCTTGATTGTTTAAAACTCTTTAATTAAAATATATACATGTAAGTATTATCACATAGTTATATTATTAAATTTGCTATGCATCAAATCACACTGTATGAAATATGTATTTTGATGGTCATGAGGTATTAAGGCTCCAGGATATAAATGAATTTGGTTATCCATCTATTTATTATCCGCTTGCTTCTCATGTTACTGATTTATTATATTGTTAATAGTTAATCGATTTACAAAAATTTATTTACCATTTTACAGATAACTTAACGGAGATTAATAATGCTATCTCCAAAAGTTAATTAATATATATATGAAAAAAGGTACAAAGCTCCCAATAATTTTTTAATAATTGTACAAATTTTTTTTTTCATTATTTTTATTCAACCTCAATTAAAAACTATTTTGCACTCCTCATTTCAATGTGCTATAATCACTGATAGATAGGCCCACACTAACAAACAAAACGGTCCAACAAAACCAATCTGATTTGCAAAATCAGATTGGTTTGCTTATAGTCAGTTATAGCTTATAAACTACTTCGGTCGCGTTATCCGCCGGGAACAAAAAAATAAGTGGAGTAACTTATATTTAATTGAATATACATTGTAATAATAAAAATCGTTTTTGATTTGAAATACGATGTTATATTTTTTAATGTAGATTAATATTGATATATTAATCTGCATTAAAGATTAATACGTTAATCTACATTAAAAAATATGTTTACTGTCCATAAATCTGTTATGTCAATCAAATAAAAATAAATAAAAATTCTATTCAGCCAGTGTCAACTCGGTTATGCTTTCTCTGTGCTGTACACCTGTACGTACACGTGTCACTTGAGGCCCGCACTGCGGTTTCGTACAATTTTTGAGAACCAATCGGAATCAAAAATTAATACGAAACCGCAGTGCGCGCCTCAAACGACACGTGTACGATTTTGGAACGTTTTTATTATGCGTTTACTATCGGAGCGGCTCATCTATATAAATCAGTGGCTATAATAGCATGTTTTAAAATTTTTTTTTAATATTTGCCAATGCCACCGAAAAAAATCCATGTTTTTCTCATGGGCAACTATATGTTGCATGTTCACGTGTAAGAAAACCGTCGAATCTATTTATGTTAGCTAAAGACGGATTAACCAAAAATATTGTGCACCAATTAGTGCTAAATTATTGTTAAATATTTAAAACTATCTGCCCTACCTACCTCATTTATAAGTTTAAGTGTCACATGTTATTTACTAACAACTTTGTAATATACTCATTTATTACAAACTTGATTAAAAAAAATAATAAATTTTTAAATTAATTCTTTTGTATTAATTTTTGCTTAATATCAACTGTACGAAAATTTTGATCAATCGTGTTCAAAGTCCTTCCCTTTCAAATCCCAATCCAATGGATTCTTATACCAACTTTAACGTTTCCGTCTTCGTTCGTAAATACGTTTATCCCAAAAAAATATTAAATAATAAATATAATATATATAATATATAATTATATAATATAATATATTAATATATATTATATTAATTATAAATATATAATATATTGATATATATTGGGTCCTTACATATGAAATTGTC
The DNA here is from genome assembly GCA_907165235.1 of Zeuzera pyrina. Lineage (NCBI taxonomy): Eukaryota > Metazoa > Arthropoda > Insecta > Lepidoptera > Cossidae > Zeuzera > Zeuzera pyrina. The sequence goes on from OU015626.1 coordinate 14,038,995, forward strand.
GTTTTGTACGCGAGGAATATAAAGTCAATTTTTTTTTGTAAAATATATTTAATTAATCAAAGTATGCACCATTGTTATCTATGCACTTTTGCCATCTCATAGGTAGTTCATTGATCCCTTTACTAAAAAAACCATGGGGGCGAAAATCAATAAACTCTTTAAAGGCGGTTTGGACTGCCGCATCGGAGTTGAATTTTTTTCCTTGTAAGAAGTTGTCCAAATTCCGGAAAAAATGGTAATCTGTTGGAGCAAGGTCCGGAGAGTACGGTGGATGTCGCAGACATTCCAATTGTACCTCATCTAACTTAGTGGTTGTTTGTTATGCAGTGTGTGGTCTTGCGTTGTCGTGAAGCAGCAGTGGCCTAGAGCGTTTGACCAATCTCTGTTGTTTAGCAGCTAGTTCTTGCTTCATGGTTTGCAGTTGCCGACAATAGATATCTGCCGTAATCGTTTGGCCAGATTTTAGAAAGCTGTAGTGAACGACACCGGCGCTAGTCCACTAAACACTCACAAGTAACTTTTTCTGAGTCAATTTTCGTTCAGGGCAGGATTTGGCTGGGTCTCCAGGGTTCAGCCAATGCGACGAGCGTTTCCGATTATCGTACAGTATCCACTTTTCATCACAAGTAATGATTCGATTTAAAATCCCTTCATTATTGTGTCGGTTGAGCAAAGTAACACAGCAGTCGACGCGTGTTTGCAAGTTCGATTCACTCAATTCATGAAGTACCCATCGTTCAAGTTTTTTTACTTTCCCGATTTGCTTCAAGTGGATTAATACAGTTTTGTCAGTTACCCCGAAGCCTGCAGCAATCTCTGAAGTCCTTTGTGATGGATCCGCTTCCACAATAGCCTTTAATTCTTCATTTTCCACTTTGGTCTCCGGCCGTCCACGGGGTTGGTTCTGAAGGTCGAAATTTCCAGAACGAAAACTTTGAAACCAAAAACGTACCGTGATTTCTTTTGCCACACCAGCGCCGTACACATCATTAATACTTCGAGCTGTTTCTGCAGCACTGGTGCCACGGTAGAACTCGTACTCGTAAATATACCGATATTTCATGTTTTCCATTGTGCGGTAATAAGCGACGCTAAAGAAAAAAATAATGAGGAAAAAGACAAATGAATGACTGTTTTCAAAACTCAAATGTACCAGCTAAATGAATTTATAAATTTGAATTTGGAATTCTTAACCAAAGAGGAGATATTTCAGATCAAAGTGGTCAGTACGACAAAACGCTAATTTCATATGTAAGGACCCAATATAATATATAATTATATAATTGTATAATCCATATCCATACTAATATTATAAACGCGAGTCTCTCTGTCTGTCTGTCTGTCTGCTTGGTTTTCACGGCTAAACCGCCGTACCGATTTTAATAAAATTTATCATGGACATAGTTTGACACCAGGGGGTGAATATATGCTACTTTATTTTTCAAAAATCTACCCCTAAAGGAGTGAAAAAGGGATGAAACTTTGTATGGGAAATTTTTAACCGCTGAACGGATTAAGATATAATTTGGTACAGAGATACACCTTTTCTATTAAAAAAACACAGTTTTCTTTTTCATAAAAAATTTACCCCTAAAGGGGCGAAAAAGGGGATGAAACTTTATAGGCGAACTTTATAATGCTAAACCCTAACAATATGGGTATCGAATGAAATGGAATACGCAGAGGAAGGTCCCTATGTATGTGACATGATCATAAATCTAATATGGCGGATGTTCCACAATAGGAAATAAATTTTTTATCCAACACTAACAATACGGGTATCAAATGAATTGGAATGCGCAGGGGAAGGTTACTGGACATGTGACGTCATCATAAATCCAATATGGCGGATGTTCCTTAATAGGAAATAACTTTTTCGTTCAACATCAACAATATGGGTATCAAATGAAATGGAATACGCAGGGGAAGGTTTCCAGACATGTGACGTTATCATAAATCCAATATGGCGGATGTTCCATAACAGGAAATAAGTTTTTCGTTCGACACCAACAATATGGGTATCAAATGAAATGAAATACGCAGGGGAAGGTTTCTGTATACATGACGTCATACAGACGCACATAGAATCTCCCTCTTTTTAAAGTTGGTTAAAAAATACATACAGACGAAAAGGTTGGGTGGTTCTACCACCAAAGCTTTTCAGTTTTGTTTTTTGACAATTTAATTTTTTGTTAAAAAGTTTTACATTAGGAGAAACACGTACTACCCAAACGAATTTGATTGGCATTTCTATTCCAAATTTTTGATTTTTTTGTTTCGAAATAAAGAATCTTGTTTTGATTACATACACATATTTTATTATTTCTATTTTTAAAATAAGCTTATGAAAATAATTCTTGTATTTATCGATATAATATACAATATCTACGAGTACATCACTATTTCGTTTAGTACGTGACGTTACCTTGCCGCCCGCTTACGTCTCATTCCTCTAACCTTGACAGAATAGTTCGCTTAGAAATTCGTAAACATTTCAGGTCTCTAGCGTAGTTTGTCTGTGAGGTACCATAACCACGGAAAAGTTAAACATGCAGTCAGGTAAAGCCATGGAAGTAATAAGTACTACGTACAACAGGAATGAGCTGTTATCTCAAAATTGAAGCCGAACGAGAGCTCAGTAACTGTACCTCTTATACCTCTCTGGCGATGGTGACTATATTGAAATATGATTTAAGGACAATAATTATAAAAAATGATTTGTGATCTGACGTCAGCAGATCATTGCTTCAGATGGATTTTAATCGAAGATGCTAATGATAAACTTGTCCTTTGCGGCACTATACATTTCCTGTTTTTGCTTGCTTTTCACACTCGCGTCATATAGGTAGGTACTTACCTACTGGTCCTTGTGGGACACGACATGCAGCTGGACTGAGATAAAATTACGATAAGCTACCTATTGTGGTATATTTAATTAATTAGGTAAGAAAAAAACAGTTAAGTTTACATTTAAGTTTAATTCTAAATCAAACGTTGCTAAATAAAACAGTCTTGTGAAGTTTCTGCCGCAAACCCAGCTTATTCCTTATATGTTTCATTGATTCTAATTTTGCATTATGAGTTAAACGTAAATTGAGATATGAATTCGCTAACGCCTTCACCAATTGAATATCATGTGGATCTTCAAATATAGATTGAGGAGGATGTGGTGGATCTAACAATGTATGTAGTTTGCTATAAAATTCTTGGACAACATACATGATAATTTTATTTTTGTGTACGTTTTTTAATGATTGATTTGATAATGTAATAAACAGTTTTTCAGTGTACTTCAGAATTACAAATACAAATCTGGAAACATGCTTAAGTTTTCCTCGATCAATAAAAGCAGTAAATGCAGAAAATTGTGATATGTCGACACAGTAGTTGTGATCTATGGTCTTGTGATCGATTAACACCACACGACAATTTGAACAAGAAATTTTGTCAATCATCCCATTCACGATATATCCAGCAATATAATAAATAATGTTCAGTTTAAAATCTGAAACACAAGCGTTATCTACGAGATCCAACAAATCATCTATTGATGTCGACCGATCTTTATTACATTCTTCCACAATAGCCCTCTTTTTGTTCCTAAATTCGAGTACAGGAGTCAATTCATAATCATCGGTGGTGCAATTGGCATTTATGCTGGGCTTAATACTATTTTCGTACAATAACTTTCGCAAAATATATCTAAATTGCATTGCACTGGGGTTATCATTTGCTCCGCCGCGAGCTCTCGCGCAAGAAAAGTACATCTCTAGATGGTCCTGGGAACATTTACAGGTTAAGAAATATTTGAACTCATCAGACTGCAATAAATCCATAGCCAAATTTTCGAAACTAGTCATATTCACAATAAATCCCAGTACTGTCACTGTACAGTCTTACGTCGATGCTCTAAAATATTTTTACCATTTACTTTTAACGTTAACAAATACGCTTTTGTTTTTTTTAAAACATTCATCCAAACATCTTTGTTTTGAAGTCGTAGAGGCGATTTAAACCCTCTTCCAAATGGATTTTTACAGTTCATGAGGTCGAATATTCTATCCAATATCGTAATATACTCAACAGTGGCTTCACTACCAGGAAATACGGAATTGCCACTTTGTCTCATAAAATTTATGGCATCCGCTACTGAATTGCTGAGCACCTGAGCGGCTAACTTAACGTTCATTTTTTTATTAAAAAAATTTACGTGTGCGCCACACAGTTTATTCGCCAGACGTAATCCCTCTTCTTGTATTTTATGTAATTCTTTTACGTATTTGAATTGTATTGGGCCATTATCAGAAGTCAGTTCTGTTTCAGCAAATACATTCCTTGATAATTTTAACATGTGTGGAGGATCGAAAAGGCAATAAATCTTGATATACCGTGAGGGGTGTTTGAAAAAAGTGCACATTTCTGGCAATTTAAAGTTACAGCCCAAACATTCGTATGTTGAGACATTTGTTGCTGTCCCATCACATGTGAGTGATCTGACCATAACATTTATATCACTTAATAAGCGCACGGCCGTCAAAATCAATTGCGCTTGCACATTCGCACTGATTTTATTAATAAAGAAATACCCTATGGGGCATTTAAATCGTCCTGACAAAGAAACTATTTGGAAAACTAAGATTTCTGTAGCTAGTACTTCTGCGTCAGCTGATGCAATGCCTCCTAAGTCTACGTAACCCCAGTGCTTGTCACTGTTCTTGTCATACGTAATTTGTGAGCGAATTGCCATCGCATCAAATAGTAGCGCTATATTCCGAAGCGAATCATAATTTTCAACGGCACATTTAATGAATTCTAATACTTCACTCATGAAACCAACATTGCATTCGTTGGTGGCTAACATTTTTCGGAGAGTGGCTGGATGAGGTAAGGCAATATGATACCTTAAAAATACATGAGCTTTTGCAGAGTAGTAATACAAAGAGAGAGCGAACTGTTTCATTTCAGCACTATATCTGATGCCTTTATTACTCTTGTCCGTGTTAATATGTTTATTTATGTCTATAAAATTATTTTTTAACACAGTTTGTACTTCATCGAAATTACTACATTTTCTTTTTATGATATCTAGTAGATTTTGGATTTTAAAATCACGTCTACGTAATTTCGGCATCAGAATTCTCATTTTTTGCTTTAGCAGTTCACTCTGCAGATCTTATTTTCAGTTTGTACACTGGCATCTTTCAATTTCAAGTTGCTCTTAGGTTGCACTTGATAAGATTTCTCAGCCAGAGGCTCTGCCGTTACGTTTATAAATTCCTGCTGAATACAAGGTTTCTTGGACGGAGGTTCTAGTGATAGCACAAGCTCGTCAGATTTGCTACTACAGGGTATCTGAATATCACATAATACTTCTTTGTTGCTGGCTGTAACAGAGATCATCAGGTCAGATAAGTATACTCACTTCTATGATCACGATGAATACTGAGGTAGGTATCTTAATACACAAAATAATTGGCTCATCTTTTGAATGCGGCCTTAAGATTTTTAAGCTACTAACGATTTCAATCGATAGATATTGACGAATAGTAACCGATTTCAAAAGGTATTGTGTGAGCAAATTATTAGTTTTTGAGAAATTTACATTTTAATTTTCCATACAAAATAAAAAAATCAAACATTTTCTATTCTGGTTTCGCACACCAACAGAAAGGAGGGGCGGGAGGCGAAGCCCCCCACCTGGGGGGCCTCAACAATTTAAAACACAGAAATCCTTACTGTTTAAGTTGTTTATGATAAGTTAAATTTTTTTTTCCCGAGTGGAGCGAGGGTCGCATCCTAGAAAGAGTTGGCCTCAGGAGTATTAAATATACCCCGAAAATAGTGTTTTTAGTACCAAAATAACCTCAAAATTTGGAATTTAAATTTAAAAAAAGAATTGCGCGCAAAATTTTCTTTAAAATGGGTTATAATTCATTAATATCTATCAATTAAATTCATTAGTAACATAAAAATCTTAAGGCCGAATTCAAAAGACTCTCCAAATAATTTGCAAAGGGCGACTGACTGATGTAAAGATCGAGTAAAACGGGTTAAAAATGTACGACGAAATTAAGTCTCAAATTGACAGAATGACGAAATGATTAGAGAACCAAGTATGAAACTACTGGGCCCTGGTCCCAGTTTGAATAGGGCTCAGTAGCCCCTTAACCCACTTTTATGTGTGTGACATGTTATTATAATAACATACAGGCACACGGACGAACGAACACCGAATTCTCACATTAGAGCACCTTTTTACCTACAATCAGATATAAAATCCTACAAAATTACTTACCAGCAAAAAAACGGAGGGCACTGCATCACATTTTAATACTGGTCGTGATAAACAAGCAACAAAATCTTGAGCTTTAAAATGTTTACTACATACAACTGATGCATCGGTCAGTTTTCGGGTAGAGCTCATGGGTATAATATTTGTCCATATTTCCCTAACATTAGGATCTTTAGGAAATCTGAAATTGAAACAAAGTTATTTTAATAGAGAAAGGAATAAAAATTGCATAGGTATTTAAGTTATTTGTTCTTGAACTAGGATTGGATAGTCATGCATGGTCACCGTAATTATTCACTTACTAATTATGTTTAAAACTATTACCTGTGAAAAGATAAACCACAATCAGGATAATACTCGGTTCCGCAAGCCTCCACGACACAAATTCTCCCCATTTTAACTAAAATTCTTCAAAAATATCAAGAAATCAAAAAACACTCCGCCATTAACGTCCGAGTCGGCGATTTCATGTGGGGTTGTCAGGTCAGGTGTCCGTATTTCATACAAATAAAAAAAAACCTATACGCCAATCGCAAAATTTTTGCGTTAATAAGACTTTACACGTAGCAACAAATAATATTGCTTTAACATGTCGGTAATCTATTATTATTTATATTTAGAAACATTTTAGAAGTAAATGTTTTTACTTCATTACATTACATCAATCGCATATTTTTCTACAAACAACAAAAGGATTGAAATCAACTTAACTCTGGCAACTCTAAGTCACTGTTAGAACGGGACACAGCGTTCAGTGGTTGCCCTCTCACTCAGCGTCATTTTTATTTTGCGCGCAACAAGACTCTTACGACCTTAGCATAAGGTTTTATTTTGTGACTTTTTGGCGGGAACGGGAGAATAAGGTTTACACTTTGAGTTGAGTTTTTACATTTTGAGGAGTTTTAAAGTACAACAGTGATAGTATATTGTGTTTTAAAGTTCTGTGTAAGTGACAAGAATGGAGGAGATCTAAATAAACATGTTTAGCTGAAGTATTCGCGCTCTTCCAAGAAGCCCTTTATAACTTCAGTAAAGTCTACCATCACTTTACTGGAGGAGTTTTATGATAAGAAAAAACTAATTTACTTGTGATTCTACACTATGGATTACTTATTAATACGTGAAATTGGCAAATACGCTAAACTGTGCGCCATGCCATAAAGGAAGAAGAAGAAAGAAAAAGAGCGGGAAACTTCGTTTCCCTAACTTTCGACTCATATGTACTTGGTCAATGGCTAAATGCAATCTGCGAAGCCAAAACAAAGAGAAAAAAAAAGGTTTTATTTTCTTTATTTTAGCTGCAAGATGCACAGATAGAGCTCATTCCTGTTGTACGTAGTACTTATTATTTTGTAATGTAACACTATTTTGTAGGAACGGTGTTTTGAATTCGTGATTGCGAATTAAATTTTTTATGCTAAATAAAATATGTTTTCCAAAAATAATTAATTTGTTATCCTTGAAATGTTGTCTATAACTAATTAATAACAATATTAAAACAAAATTACATTATTTACAAACATATAATATAAAAAATCGATATACAGACAGATTCTGAATTTATTAATAAAAGTTTTTTAAAGTGAATTCGAACAATAGATGCACGGTAGCTACACCGCGATGCGTTCGTAACATTCATTCTCGAAGAGAACGAATAACATTCATTCTGCTAAAATTGTTTTTTTCACTCACCAGCGCTCACTCGTCTTAAATGTTCTAAGTACAAATATTAATAGAAAATCTATTCAGCTATTATAATACGAGTATACCTAATATTTGTAATTTTCTCCAACGTACTATCGTTTTGGAGACAATCTTTCTAAATTTATAATAGCGTAAAACTCTAAATAATACAATATAATTGTGAATCGAGTTTGATCCCGTACCGGGTAAGTTGTTGCAATGTGCATACCTACTTTTCACTATATTAATAATCATTGTTAGGCTTCATACATTGTAGGTTTGTTTTTTTTAGTATCTTCATGTTTATTGCTGTTTGATTTGAAACTTATATGCTAAATAAATGTATCTAGATTATATATAGAACTAGTTCATTCCGAATATCTCATATTTTTAAATTATTTAAATCCTACTGGTTGCAAACCGTCATTTTGCTTTCACAACATTTTAAACTTGTATAGTATCATTCACTGTTTATTCTTACATAACGCTTTGTATCTACTGCTGTAAATTAGTGCCAATTTTCATTATCTGGACTGCCGCATCACCCAGTTTGCTTCGTTGCTAATTGTAAACCTACCCCCTGTGATATGTCACTCTATCGGCTTTGTATGCCTTTTTTAATCGGTTTTTACAAGTTTCCAACACACAGCCTGGCATTTTAAACGTAAATATTACATGCACGTAATTTGCACAAAAACAGCTGTATCATATGACCGCCATTGACAGAGTGACCACAAGAGTGACGTACTACTCTGTCAACAAAGTACCGGGAAAAGATCAGTAATACACGAAATGTTAGTTATTTATCCAAATTTATTTTATCACCTTCAAAGTATGCTCCTTAGGAAACGATATACTTACGCCAACGAATAATGCAATCATCAAAACATTTTTTTAAACGCTTTTTCCGGAATTGAGTTCAGTGCTCGCCGTGAATTCTCCTTTATGTCTTCTACCGAATGAAAATGGGTGCCACGAAGTGGTAATTTGAGTTTAGGAAAAAGAAAGAAGTCGGCTGGAGCCATATCTGGTGAATAAGGTGGCTGCTCGATGGTATTTGTGGAGTTTTTGGTCAAAAATTCGTTCACAATGATAGCCTTGTGCGAAGGCGCATTATCGTGGTGCAAAATCCAAGAGTTTTCTTTCCACAAATCTGGCCTCTTTCGTCGAATTTGCTCTTAAACGCCGCATAACGCCCAAATAATATTCTTTATTTACCGTTTGACCTTGCGGCAAGAATTCCGAGTGCGCAACACCGCGATAGTAAAAGAAAACAGTCAACATGACTTTGACTTTTCATCGAATTTGGCGTGGTTTTTTCGGTTTCGGTTCAGTCGGAAGGCGCCACTCCGAAGCTTATGACTAGTTTGCATATCAAACTCGTAAACCCACGTCTCGTCACCAGTAACAATGCGTTTCATGAATGTTGGGTCGGAATTGACTCGTTCTAGCATGTCCTCAGCGACTCTTATGCGATTGTGTTTTTGAAGAAAATTCAGGTCTTTTGGGACTAGCCGAGCGGCAACATGTTTCATACCCAAGTTATTATTTAAAATGGTACGGATTGACGCGTGAGACACAGAAAGTTCGGCGGCTATCTCTCTCAAACTTGAATGAGTATTTTCAGTCACTATTTCATTCACTTTTGCGATGTTAACTTCAGTTGCAGACGTTGATGGCCTACCAGAACGGGGCAAATCTTCCAACACATCTCGACCGCTTTTGAACGCTTTGTACCACTCATAAGTACGTGTTTTTGATAAAGTCGATTCACCGTAAGCCTTCTGTAACATTTTCAGTGACTCCGAACACGAAATTCCATTGGCGATGCAAAATTTAAGACAAATTCTTTGTTCGATGTTTTTGTCCATTATGAAATTCGCAATATACACTAGAATGATATAACTAAAAACAGCACTGTATTTAATCGGAATAACAGATGCAACTCAAACTCCGCGCTAAAATGGAAAACAGTTGTGCCAATCTAACAACAACAAAAAAAAACAAAAAATTGAATTTGGAACCATAAACAAATCATCCATTCCCAATACTTTCTTGACTGAATGTATATGTAAGTCAATCGACTGATTTATGAATTCTTCACTTTCGACCACCTCATGCTCTATCTATATATTTTTTTATCTAAGGTTAAACCCTAAATGTCCTTCTTCCGTTCTTGAGGGTCACCCACAAGCTATCAAGGGAATATCTATTAGTGGTAGATCCACAGACCTACCTCTTATTTTATAGACGAAGATCCCATGGACTTTTTGGTTGAATGAAAAATAACAAGCCGATACTTACACGGTGTATGACGGCAACACGGATCGCGTGATTTTTCAAAACCACTTGTACGCCGTTTAAGGGGGAGAGTTGAAAAGTGTGGTATATGATAACACCAAACGTAATTTTTGCTAACAAGCCGAAAATGCGATATTCGTAAAGATATCAAAAAGTTTTGTTCTGAAGGTATAAGTTTCGGCCGGTTTGAAAGTGTGGCTGAGGCTGTAGGTTGAATTTAGCATGACACCTGAAACTTGATATTTTCTAACAAGCCGAAATTTATTCTAATGTCATGCTCTTGTCTAAATATATGGCTGCACTTGATAATAATCAAAAGGGATCTAATTAATATAAATCTTACAAACATAATAAAAAAATTAAAGTGAAATGCATTTTTCGAAAGTTATCGTGTCCCCGTCACCATACAATATTACGGGAGGCAGCGTAGCTTTTTTTCTAGGAATTTTATAAGGAATAAATTTTATTTTTGACAGTTGATTAATGTTCAATAATCGTGTCAGTTGCCACGCCCGTGGTGGAGCTAAAGGTGACGGCATGCGAGTTGTTAAAAAAATTGTGGTATTCCTACCGCACAAAAGTTCGTGAGATGCTTTTTCACGTTATTTTTAAATAAAAAATAATAATTAGTTGTATTGAAGAGAGGGGATTATACGTCAGTCATATATGAATCATATTAATTTTTTAAAATATAAAAACATTTTATATCTTATGAAATTTATGCAGCTGAATTTTTATACTTACTTAAGATCAAGGGCGTCGCCAAGGGGGGGCAGGTGGGGTTGCAGCACTTGCCCCCCAAGAGATCAAATGTAGGTAGCCGCAAAGCGACCAAAGTGCAAGCAATTGACTTCCTTACCTATTAATAAATTCCGCATCGCATGACAAAACGTAAATAAATTCACAAGGTTTAATGTATATTGTAGAAAGTATTGAAATATTCAGAATAACATTAAGATTTTGACATCCGTTTTTAAAATCACCGCCATTTTCATGACGACTATATCAGATTTGCCAAAACGCAAGGTCATTAAACAGTGTAAAAATATGTAGGTAGGTATGGTGTGTGTGTGCATTGCATTTCTTTCTACGACAGTCGTTCACCAGCATTCACGTTAGTTTTGTATAATTTATATGGTCATAACTAAATAAAGTAAAAGTTATTGTTACGAACATACAATTTTAATTGGTTTTGTGGACAATGCCATCTATAAGTGTTCATAAGAAACACCTACAGTTGAATAAATCGACTACAATCCTTGTAAAACCTAGTATTGTTACTCGACGCTAGATGGCGCTTGTTCAATGAACTCTCTGGAATTTGGTAGCAGTTACTAGACCAGGTAGAATGTTACCGTACATTCTAGTATGATGTTCGTTTGGGTATACAAAGACGTGAGCCGCTGCGAGCGAGTGACTTTTTAATTGGAAGCGATCAACGAAACAAGCTAAACAAGCGAATTGGAAAGCGAATATAAGACTACCGGCTTGCCTGTGTTAGTCAATATTGATTTATATTTATTAAATAATAAGATCTCAGTGTTGAGTTGTGAAGTTTCTGAGTGTGTCTCCATTCATCATCTTCTCAAAATGGACATCAGAAAGTTTTTTGGTAAGTTATGTACTGCTTTAATCTTGGACTTGGAGCTAGTATTTTTATTTTATTTCTCTTAGCTAATAGCTTTGGTAACGGATATACTAGCTAGAGACGTATAATAATCGTTAAGAACATCATTATTAATTTTATCTGGCATATTTTCGATGTGGAAAGAAAGGATCGATTATGTGGAAGGGAAATGTTCAGAAAAACTATTATTTTATTAAAAACGAGTTTATTGATTCAATCTCTATGAATTTAACGTTAACTAAACAGTGGTTTCGTTTTCAGTAATTAATTATGAAAACAAAACATAAATTATGTTTGTGGTTTAATTAAATACAAATTAAAACAGATCCTTGATATAAATAAAGCTAAAAAATACAACTGAGTATTTATTTTAATATTTATAAGTAATTGAACAAAACTGCTCTCCCTTAAAAATTTAATTAATTACATAATGTTTTATCAGTGTTTTGTTTTGCAGGAAGTTTGAAACGAAAAAAAACTGATGGATCAAGTAGCGACAGCGATGAACAGGACAAAGTAACGACAATATCGCATATGTCTTCATCGGTCACCACAACCACAACAGGTTATATTCAGCCGCAGGAACTACCTAGACCAAGTTGCTCTAGATATCTGGCGCCGAATCCTGATTCATTGATGGATGACTGCAATGAAAATGATATCGGGCGATATGTTGGACGGGCACACATGTTATCAACCGAAAAGAAGAAGGCATTGATTGAAAACTGTTGGTCCCCTTCCGCGACCTATAACTTTGCGGAAGATGCAAAACATTTAAAGAGAAAATTTAATTTTTCTTGGTTGGAAACATACTCTCCATGGTTGGTATATTCCAGGCGCCAAAAAGGAGCATTTTGTAAATATTGTACGTTGTTCCCACCAAATCCAAATTCATTTAGAGGCATATTGGGATCATTATATATCATATACTATAAGGCCCTTTTGTAAGTTCAAAGATATTCACGAGCAGTGCAAATAGCACATTGAAACCCACTTCCATAAGGAGGCACTGAAAGCTGCTAAATCTTTTTTCGAAGGTGTGCCCGTAGATTTGCAACTGAACAAATATTCCCAGGGAATTATTGAAGAAAATCGCAAAATTATAAAATCTATTATTTCCTGCATTACGTTTTGCGGGTCACACGACTTAGCACTGAGAGGTAAACATTATGGTGAAGGTATTCTCGAGGATTTATACAGGCTGCGAATTGACGCGGGAGATTTGATTTTAAAGAAACACTTTGAGCAAGGGAAAAACAATGCAAGCTACCGTTCAGTGGATATTCAAAATGAAATTATTGGTATTTGTGGAAGCGTTATTAATGCTGATATTATGAAAAAAGTGAAAGAAGCAGCAGCATATAGTGTGCTAGTAGACGAAACAGCTGATATTTCTGGCACTGAACAACTATCGATTGGGATGCGATATTTTGATGAAGAAACACAGGAAGTCCAAGAAATGTTTGTCGGATTCATTGAGCTAAAAGATTTAGCTGCGAAATCGATTGCACATAGCATAGATGAGTTTTTGACAAAAGAAGATCTGAATATAAATAAATGCGTTGGTTTTGGTTTTGATGGTTGTTCAACGATGTCAGGAAAAGACGGAGGGGTACAAGCGATCTTACGAAAAAAGTACACCAAAGCCCTCTACTTTCATTGCTCGTCCTACAAACTGAATCTAGTTATCAATGATTTAAATTCACTTCCTGAAATTAGAAATGCCATGGGAACCACCAAAGATACTATAAACTTTTTTCAGGAATCAGTTTTGAGGAGGAAGTTGATACCTAATATTTCCAGACTTTGCGAGACAAGATGGAGTGAGAAACACAAAACCATCAGAGTTTTTAAAGAAAATCTTCCAGTAATTCTGGAAGCCTTACAAACATTATCTCAGGAAGGAAATAGTGCAACTCGGAAAAGTGCCTTCCAACTGCATGCGGCTACTTCCAGAATTTCTTTCATTCTCGGGATTATGTTGGTAGCCAAATACTCGGCTTTGATGGAACCCGTTGTCAACGTACTCCAATCTGTAGCTTTGGACGTGGTCAAAGCCTCGGAACACGTTAAAAGGATTTTACTTTTAATTAAAAACCACCGTGAAAATCCGGAAAAAGTGACAGACGAAATTATAAAGGAAGCTACTGCTGTTGCGGAGAAAGTCGGACTGGAGGAGGACATTACATCAATGCCGCGTATTACGGGGAAACAACGTCATAGAAGCAATCATCCAGTAGAAAGCCCTTCAGAATACTGGAAGAGGTCTTCATACTTGGATTCAATTATCACCTCCCTTGAAGTACGTTTTGCTGAAGAAAACACGCCATCATTCGCATTATCTAAGTTACACCCGGCGCAGATGCAAAAGATGACAACTGAAAACCTGAAACAAACTTGTGAATCTATTGCCCAGTTTTATGATTTACCGAACATAAAGAATGAAATCGAGCTTTGGCAGCAATTGTGGCACGATAGGCTTAATCTAACAAATCTAACAGTTGTTGATGTCCTAAAAGAAAGAAATTCCTTCTTTCCCGAAACGGAAAAAGCATTGAAAATTTTGATCGCTTTACCATGCACGACCTGTACAGTAGAGCGATCCTTTAGCAGCCTCAGAAGACTAAAAACATGGCTAAGAAGCACCATGGCAGAAGATCGCCTTAATGGTCTGACCATGATGAGTGTACACAGAGCTATAACAAATAAAAACCTAAATAATTTTAATGATAAAGTGGTTGAAAGTTTTGCAAAAAATCCCCGCAGGTATGTTTTAATTAAATATTATTTTTGTTAAAATAAATAATTATTAGTGTGTTTAAAAGTTTGATTTAGTTATTGTGCTGTCGAGGGCTTGTTAAGTTTTATACTTTGATATTAGAACCGTTCTTATTACAATCGTCATCGAGGCAAAGACTTCTAAAGTATAACGCTTCATGCTCTCGGCGTTCATATTTTTTATCCTTCATAATATTGCCCCATTGCCCCCTCCTTAGTCATAAGCTGGCGACGCCCTTGACCACTAGTAGATATACCCTTGATGTGACCATTATAATCACTCTCCCTTTGACAATCTGTGTTGTCATACAATCATTATGATTCAACTTTTAAGGAAATATTTTTAGGTAATCTAATGATCGTAACCTAAGTTTGTAATAGTCAAATTACCGTATTAGTCAAACCTTTACCACATTTTACGATTATTTAATTGAAGCATTTTAAGTTGTATGAGATATTTAAGTTTCTATGAAGTTCGTAGATGATTTTGTCAGGTTTCTAAAAGATTACGGAAAGTTGGTGATCATATCGACGAAGTATCATTAGAAGTAAACTCAATTGCGAGGTATTTTTGAACATCAAATCTACCTTAGGTTTGAAAGGAAAACCTGCACCCAGATACACTCCGACAAGGGACACAATCGGGTATCATTATTTGAACGTCTTTTCACAATAGGTTTATTATAAAATAACATAATATTCAGAAAGTCGGTAAATGTATGTGCAAATGTGCAGAGATTATTTCCAGACTATCGTTTTGTCATCGATGAAATCGTTTGTTTTATAGTATGATAGCCTTCATTTGACTCAATGTTTTGTAGTTGTAGAACTGGTGATGCGGAGCTGCGACCTGTTGATGATGTCAATTTTGATAGCTAAACATGATTTTCACCGTAAACTGAAATGTTACCGGAGGTGAGTTTCTATCCCTACGGTTTCTGCAGCCCTTAACACTACAGCCAACCGTATTCTACACACTACTAATCGTGAACTCTGTTATAAAACACAATCAAGGCACATAAGTCAAAGAAATTAACAATAAATACACAGAAACATAAATGTCAATGATTGTTGTTTGCCCACCACGGATTAGAGATTTGGGTACACTTTTGTCAAAATTGGCAATTGTGGTGGCAAATTTTCGGTCACGATGATAAAGACAAAAAAAAACATATTGGCATCTTCTTCTTTCTAAAGCATCACCTAATTTAATGTTCTCGTTCTAACAATTTAGTGACGTCAGATACGCTACTTCTATTAGTACTTGTTCTTAGGGTAGATCTGTGGATTGTGCTAAACAACACAGAGTATAAAGCTTATTAATTTTCATTTAGTACTTTTTTTTCTCTTTCATAATGGCATAGCGCACAAATTAGCGCATTTGCCTATGATACGTATTAATAAGTAGAATCGTTATTGTAAAACTCCTCCAGTAAAATATATAGATAGTAGACATATATTACTGAAATTTTATAGGACTTCTTGGAAGAGCGCGAGAACTTCAGCTACACATGTTTATTTCAACCTACTCCATTCTTTTCACTTACAGAACTTTAAAACACAATTTACTATCACTTTTGTACTTTAAAACTCCAAAATGTTAAAAATAAGAAATCTAAATAAAATGACAACCTCACTTCTCCCGTTCCCGCCAAAAAGTCCTTTTAGTACTTGTGGGGTACAATGATAAGCCAAAAAACACAGACTAAAAAGCTAATAATATCGCCATATCAGGGCTACCAGCTTTTTAATTCCACTATTTCCCATACGATAAGTGAAGAGAAAATGTCGTGGAAAATTATTTCTATAGTTTTGAAAAGGGATACATTTAAACTGTCTTCAAAATCGGTGATATTTTGGACAAAATTGCTATTAATTGCTAAAAAAAATAGAACATCATACAATTAAATGTTACTCCTTCATTAAAAATATATTGGCTTTATGAAATTTATAAAAACGCTTCTAATAATCATAGGCAATAAAAAAAAATAAGCATTCATTAATTGAAAATATTAGATTGTGCTATGAGTTATAAAATTATTTAGATAAACCCATATAGACTAAATGAATAAACTTGGCAAGTTTTCAAGCTGTCATCCTGACAATGACATGCCTCCATTTACGCCCTTTCTTTACTACATTAATATTTTGCGCTTTTTTTGGTGATCATATTTAGGGTGATCAAAAACCCGAACATGAAATATATGGCAAGAACTTTCTAAATTGGTTCGAATTCTCAAGCCCCTGTACTTTTTGCGATTTAGGGCGTATTGAATAAAAAAAAAGAAAGACACATAGTAATAAAATAATAAAAATGCTTTGTGTATTTACAAGTAAATAATCAAAGTAAAAATGCTATAAAACCTGTCGTTACATCTGTATTTGGAAAGCACTTTAGTGTACTTCCCGCATAAAAGAAGATTTATGGGAGTTTAGGGACATGGGAAAAGAAGTTAATAACATTCTGTTAAGGGGAGTAAATTACGAAAGGTACTAAGTTACTAAGTTTAAATAAAAAATTTTACAAAATTTTACGCAGTGTGAAATAATCTAAACCTTAGCCTGCGTTTATCCTCTCATTGTCTTCCCGAGCATTTATTATCGCCATAACACCACATTAAAGTTTCAACTAATATTCTGGTAAGGGGGGAAAACGAAATTTTATAAAAGTGTAAATTACTAACTTTATGTAAATGTTCTTATAGAGTGGATTCCGATCTGGCTCTTCGCCGCCGCGGCCACGGCACGATTGCTTCGCTCGCTCGGCTCGCGCTTTGGTAGAGAGTAGTAAGTATGTTCTTAGCGTTCTGTCGGGAAAAATAGCTAACAAAACCTAATCAAAAAGAGTGTTCATGTAGAAATTACAAAATTGATATCTTAAAAAACTTTTATAAAAAAATTAAACCGAATTCAAAAAAGAACACTGAAAAGTATGAAATAACTATCCCTTACGGATCGAAACTTAAGTATAAAAATAACTTTATAAAAATACGATAGAAATACCCATATAATTAAATTTGACAGTTATTGAATTTGGTGCCAAATCAATGTTCGACAACGACAACATAAATTACACCTCCACCATTACACCACACCATACACCACCAGTATTCTTACAATCTGAAGACGACAGCCACCAGCCGTATTCTCTGTCCGCCACAAGACTGACTCTACTGACTGAATTTATTAATCACAGCCAATTTATATCTTCTCCCTACTTTACCATTATACCATACTACCATTATACCATGTGGGGACAACGATAGTTAACAAATGACATATAAGAGAATCGTCAATATAAATAACCAGGTCGCGTTATTTGATGTATCTTCGAAACCAAAGCTTTAATACCAGTGAAATTTCAATGAGACCAATCTGGAAGTGTATCCTTTCGAACAAAAAAATAATTTTCCAAATCGGTTCATAAATGATGGAGTTATGAGGTAACAAACATAAAAAAAAACATACAACCGAATTGAGAACCTCCTCCTTTTTTGGAAGTCGGTTGAAAATTTAAACTTGTTTAATTTTGCAAAATCTTACCCAATGTGAACCAATCTAAACCTTAGCCTGCATTTGTTCTCACAATTTACTCCCTAGCTTTTATTATCGCCATTTCACCACATTAAAGTTTCAGTGATTAAAATTGAAACCAAAATTTTGTTGTGAAAATTGTTAATTTAAAAGTTTACCATATTTTTATTGCATAGACTATTAATTTGAAAGTAGATGTTAAATCACATCTACTTTTAACCTTAGTTTTATTCACATTCAATCCTTTCACTTCAGTCTTCTTTCATGAACGTAACTAGTGTCTGCAACTCCGCTTCTGATGGTGCTATAAGCACAGCATCTCGGCGTACAATAGGCAGTTTACCGCTATACCATCACATATCATACCACTCGTACTACTTTTCAATGTCTGGAGGCAACTGTCCAAATACAGCACTATAGCCAGGCAGACATCACGCAGCCCTGTCTGACATCGCCTGAAAAGACATCGAACCAGGTTGACATGTCACCATCTATCCTTACACAGGCTCTGTGGCCTCGATATAATGACCTCACAGCTTGCAGTAGGGGGCCCTCCACGCCATATCCAGGCAGAAGACTCCATAGTTTCTTTCGCACTACTCTATTGAATGGTTTTTCAAGATCCACGAAAGCGCAGAAAACTCTCTGACCTATGTCCAGAAACTTCCCCACGATAACGCAAAGCGAGAAAATCTGATCCATACAAGCCCTACCGTTTCTAAACCCACCTAGCGCTTCCCACAAATATCTTTCAGAAACATCTTTCATACGTTCAGTCAATGGTAACCTTGGTATAGGACTTTACTTGCTAAGCTGACCAAGCTGATGGCCCTATAGCACGCACAGTCCAAATGAGAACCTTTCCCTTTATATAGAGGCAATATGATTGCGGTGCGCCAGTCCTCTGGCACCTCTCGCTTCTGCCAACAAAGGTTGCACAGTGCACAGAAGGTATCCCAGATCCTGTGAAATATCGTTACATAAATAACATTGCTCATTTTTATCATCCTCTGTATTTTTTCTTTATATTTTTATATTACAGGAACAGACATCGACATCGAATATAATTTTAATAGGCATAATAAAAATTACTAAAATAGTTATAAGCAACTGTCGTATAATGAGGGGTATTAAAACACAGTGCGAGTTTATAGAACGAGTCGAATTAAGCGAAGACGAATTTCATAGTAATATTACATTAATGTTTTAATACCTAATTATGTACAGTCGCATACAAAATTTTATCTACACCCATGACATGAAGTGTGTAGTAGTACGAAAAAGAAAACATATACTTAAATATAATTATTTATCGTAATATTTAGTATAATATTATAACACTGGTACATATAAAATAATATATGACACTGGTTAACATAATGCAGGTCATAAGATACGGTTTTTGAACCCGTTATAGATGATTTATGGCATTGGTGTAGATAAAGGTTTAGGCAATAAGAATTAATACTAAGTACAATAAATGTCACTCCACTGTTTTCAAGTAGGTACATAAGTAATGACTTTTACATCATATAAATAATATTTTTAGGATATAGTTTAATATAAGTTTAAATAAATACAAACTTACATAAATAATGTAATAAAATATATATGTATGAAACAAAAATTACATAGAACTAATAATTACTTTTCTTATAAGTTACTTATGAATATAAAAAGCCTGAAAATTGAAAATCTTTTTAAACTTCACGCGCAACATAATGATTCAGTTTACTGAAAATAAAATATATGTAATAAGTACCTACACGTAAACACTTAATATTAAATATTTCGACAATTCTGCATTAGGTACTTATATAATCTATAAAAACTATTTTTATAAAATTTGATTTAATCGCAAGCCTCGAAGTGCCGTGAATGAAATTATTTATTTAATAACATATGATATAATATTTTAGTGCATTTTCACATGAGAGTAAAAAAGAAGGATTACGTTCTGTAATTCAATAGCGAAGCAGTCAAAACATGCCGACCCACCTATAATAACATGTACATACAAAGTCTTACTCATGTTTTTACATTACAGTAAGCTTATACTCCATTTCACTATAACAAATCTCTCAAACATATACATATTTTCATTTTACATTTGGTACGTTGCTCCGTTGTTCCCTGTCTGCCGTGAGAGCAAAGACTAAAATAGTCCATATAGAGGCAACTGGGGTTTTCGGTCTCGCGGCCGATTGTAAGTTGCGGCTCCGCGGGGTTACGAGTATTACCTAAAAATTTGCAGACAGCGACAGCCACGCGATCACTACCTAATTGAAAAAATTGATATCATGTATAATGATTGCGTGTCTATTGTGCCATGATCGTAAAATGCACTTTTCACGATAGATATAAACGCTACTATACAAATTACATTATACGAATTCTCGTTTTGACAGCAGATATCGTGCGATATTTGGCTGTCGCATTTTGACTTTAAGTTAGGTAATAAACGTGCGCCTGTCTATGCGACCTGTCTGTTGTGGCACTGCGAGGATGCGGGCCGGGGTGCTGCACCTAAACCCAAAAGCGCTTCGACACAGCGCAAGGGGGCTCCGGTGCGTTTCCATTTCAAAGTTGTTCTTTGCGATGTCCTTCTTTTACTTACGTCCGTGATTATACCTTCAATAGGTATATTGAATATATGATAATATATAGTATCATGTTATATTGGTAATATTATAAATTAAAGTTTGGTTTATTATGAATTATTATGACTTTATGACTTAAGAATCATGAACAAGAACCCTGTAAAATAATTTTGTTTTAGCTGTATACTAAGTGACTAAAAGGCAACGAGCTACATATTTTATAATTATTACTCACATCATTATAGAATTTATAAGGAATTAAAATAACTTACTTAATAATTAGAAATGAGCCGAATGTTAGGTTATAATTCGGTATTCCATAGTTCGGTAAATATGTTTTTCCGTATTGTATTAGACCGAAAGTTTAGTTAAATTACAGAATAATAGCCGAATATTTAATTAAATGATTTGATTTTTGAAATTAAAGGAAAGATTTTAAAACCAAACCTAATGAAGTTGGGAAGATTTCTAATTCATGTTCCTAATTTCATTAAGGTATGGGAGATACGGAATTTTAAAGAACTCATACTATTTTTAGTATATTTTTCCAGATCTTGAAAAGCAAGGGGTCAAATATCTCACGATTAGACATTTATGTTATCAGTATAGTTATCTCATTATGCTATCTTACAGCATTAATTACATTAGCTCGGAGTTATTTTCACTACGGTCTTCCTTTAAACTCCTTTGTTTTTTTTATGAGATGTAATAGGGTCCTTCTCATCAGACATAATTCAGTCTTTATATTTGAAATTATTGATTGTACGTAAAGACTTTCGCTCTTTTTAGTATTCTGTAGCTCAAGAGAGAAAACCGGCTACGTGCAAATCATACTAGTGGAGTGTCCCAGACTGTAACTTTAGTTGTTATTAACCGGATAAACAATGTTCATTTCAGAGCTTTCTCTTTATGTAAAAAATACTGGCAGGCGCAAAACAAATAGATATAATTTACAGATATATTCCTTATCTTTAATTAAGGTCGAGGAACAGCAATTTTGACGCGTATTTTGACTATCGCAGTCGAATTTAACAGAAAATATATACTTAACTTACAAACTTAACTGACATATTTTGCATTACCTATCACTTTGATTTGTAGAACACACACACTCGATTTTCCTATCCGTCCCCTCCTCGTCTCAGAAATTAATCCCTGCATAGTTTACAGGGAAAATATATGAAAATCTTGGATCTACATATATTACTGGAATTTAAATAATATTACTTCTACTTTATAAAATATCGATTTGCACTTGAGTCAAGCTAATTTGACCAAATTTTTGACTATTTTTACTGAGTTTTACAGCGCAAACATGTGTGAAGTCGCATAGTGCGTAAAGTGTACGTAAAATCAACTTAATTAAACAATCAATCATCAATCGGCCAAATATTCGGTACCCGGTGTAACACACAACCTATTCGGCCCACCACTAATATTAATAATAGTACCTAATAATTAATGGTAACCGTAAAATTGAGATTTTATAATTTATTCATTAATGAATGCCTATGTATTTATATAGAAATTGACAAGTTGACATTAATAAATAAACAATTTTGTAAACTGAGGCCTTAAACGCAAAATACTTACACAAAATAAATCAACCTTACTATTGAACACTTGTAATAATATGCCGTAAATTCTTTTTACATAAAATTTAAGCAATACACAGGATAAACATAGGTGTTATAGGTAGTTAAGGAATTGATTGGATGCTATATAATTATATACTTAATTTACATTTTGGCAGCGAGAGAGCTTGGCACCACGAGAGAAATACCTAAAGTTGAACCAAAACATTGACATTGAGATCTCTTAAACAAATTATGAATACAAAACTGTTTTTTTTAATTTACAAACTTATGTAGGTGTTTAAATTCAGTCAGAATCAAAGTAAGATAGGTGTACTGAAGTACCTTCTCTACAAATTAAAAACATAAATTCCGTCATTTTGTATGTTTTCTTATATATTATAGCTTCTTATTCCGTAGTACCATTTGGATTCCGCTTTCATATTTATTGATAAAGATAATCAAATACAGTGTGTATATATTGAAAAATATTTTTTACGTTGTTCATTACCTTGATATCATTTACTGTGGAGGCGATCAATCATCGTAGATATATAAATATTATAAAAATTATAAGACAAACTTTTCAAATCTGACGAAATCGTCTATTTGAGAAATTACCGAAAAACCATCTATCCTACGCATAAAAATTTAATGCCTAACAGAAATAAAAAAACTGCAAATAACAGAATAATAATTGCACAATGATCGTTTGCCTAATTTCAGGAATAACAAAGTTCATAGCCGCCTAATCACATTGAAAATCTTCCATCTTCTTTTATGACCGAGCAGATATGACATTGTTCAGACGTCGAAGGGTGATGTGTTGTCCTCCGCACCTTAGTCAAAGGTAGCCCGTTGGTGAAGGAGCGTCTTCATCGCGATCGTTAGGACCGTTATTGTTAGGTTCGTGGTCGTGACTTAAAAGAAATACGGGTTCCACATGCTCATCATTACTGTTAAACCTGTAACAAAATTGGTATACAAATTATTAATTATTGACATTGGTCTTTATTTTACACATCCGTTCGGAAAAGTCGAAAGAGGGAAAAATTAAAGTTTGGTCTATTGGTTTATAACTATATGCAGGGGTGCTAACTCCATGGGTACTCAGTCCTCAGTGGCTTTGAAGCCACTATTTGTTTTCCGTTGGTGTTGACACCAACGGAAAACAATTATTGAGTGGGGAGCAGCTACGATCGGAATTTCGAAAGAGAACAATATAGTCAGTACTCACTACAAGTCAAAAATTTGCTATTTAAAAATATACCTATTTAATTATAAGATCGTCTAACTCGAAATATTCTTACAAATAATTTCTATTCATCAACAAAATAATGTTTTATCTAAAAACAGCACCTTGAACGGCGTTTATTTTCGTAGTTTTGGCTGTCAAACATTATTATTATAATATCTTTTAAAGTTGCTCTATACCTTATTTACAAATCTCTGAGCCGGAAGAAGCAGCTCAAATAAGGACCCATGGAGCTTCTTAATAGTCCCCTGGAGCCCCTAACTACGTAGGTACATAATACAATATTAATGATTAACCTACCCCACTCTAATAATTTTCATAGTCTCTCTAGAGATGAAAAGTTTAGAAAAGTATAGTCGTAATATACTGAATCTATATAAATAGCTTTCGTTTGTTTATGCTCACAAAACTGGGAAATTATTCGGTTGACTTAAAATTTTAACATAAGAAATAACTACATAAATGAGTGTTTATTGAAAAAATCAGTAATACACGAACTTGAAACTAATTGTAAGTATTGTAATAAAAATAAATGTTCGTTTGTTCAACGCGCGCCACAGCAACGCGTGGCCGGGAACAGTTAAATAAAATATAATGAGTACATTAAAAGTTCATTTCTAGAGTACTTCCCCGAATAATAAGGACTTATTTCGACTGTAAAACACTATCTAAAAATATTGATATCCTGTATGCTAAAAGTGCTTTGGCCTTATGCATGAACCTGCGGTGCGGCAGCCCTAGTTTACTAGGGTTATTTTAGTTTACTATAACTTAAAGAGTTTTTCTTCGGCTGTTGCGAGATCTTATTGGGGCGGCCCCCAAACATGCAGTCATCATGAACTTAGGAAATACAAGGGACTGGGAATAATGTAAATTTTTCAACGAAAGGGGGATATCATTTTACTCGACTGAAGCCAAAAGAGGGATTATGATTTTAGTAGCGTATGTATATAGACATACACACATATACACGTGAATGTGTGTGTGTGTATGTATTTACATGTCTATATATACATGTAATTTATAGATATATACATACATACATATCTTCACGCTGTATCCCCAACGGGGTAGTCAGAGAGGACAGAGCGCCAGGAGTCGCGGTCCTTACATACCTCTTATAGATATATGATATATACAAATATATCATATATCTATAAGAGTTTATATATTTTCATTTGTTCATTCACAGAACCAATTTCAAGGTATGACGATGGTATGACGTATTGAATTCCTCTCAATTAATCTAGTGACATACCCAGATCTTTTTTTTATTTATATGGTATTTATATATTTATATAATATTTGTAATGGATGTACATACGAGTATATGTATATTTATTAATATTTTTATTTTCGAACCACCCAAAGGGTATCCCTGTTTTTTTTTCTCTTTACCTTAAGGTTGCCTGGAAGAGATTGCTCTAGCAATAAGGCCGCCTAAATTGTACATTTTCATTATATTTTTCTTTGTAACTTTGTATATTTGTACTGGTGCAATAAAGTGTATAGAATTGTATTATATTGTATCTTTAGTATTATATAAAGGCTAAAAAAATTCTGCGGAGCTCATCGTAATAGATATTAAATTCAAGAGCTTGAGAAGGCCCTTACAAGAATTTACTATCTATACATGGGAGCGGGACAATAACGTAATAAATAATATTAAAGAAACATAACAAAGATTATAGTTATAAAACTAATATCCGATTACGATAACTTGCAAACAGTATGAAATAATTATATTTTCTTGAATTCATTGCCGGATTCGAAGACCTAGATATGGTACACATATGTAAGTACAACGATATCTATATGTAGTACTAGATTGAGTGTTCGACACAATCGCTATTTTTCACTCAACTGAGAGCTCGGGGACCACACCTGTGCACCTACGTTGTTCAGTGCAGTGCACTGAACAACGTAGCGCATTTTACTTCATTTCATATTTAACGCACTTATGGTTCTTTATTGATGATTGAAGACTTGTGTAATACTTTTGCAATAAGTAAAAGTAAAAGAGACGACAATTACTTGGACCCCAGTTTTGATTAGCTAGTTTTCCGCACATGCGTCGTGGCTGACAGCGCGGACCACACGCACTGTCGTCCTCCTCAGTGTCGCATGGATGGACGACCGGAGTATACGCTAGTATATTAACATTCTGTGAACCGGAGCCCCCACTCCGATCGACTGAGACCCCGTAAGCCCCATTAGTCACCTCTTACGGCAGGCGGGCAACACCGTAGCCTTTTTCGATGGCTGTTCTGTAATGTACCTTGTTCTGTATTATTATGTATTAGTCAAGTACAGTGTTCTAAACGTACCCTCATCTTAACTTGAGAAGGTAGAGCCATGCTGCATTGCAGTACGAATTGGGCCGGCTCGCCCGGTGAAATACCAGGTGAAATACTCTTACAGAATATCGGCGTGAAATAACAGCATCAATTGCTGTTGTGTTTTGTTCGGTGAGTGAGAGTGCCGGTGGCCCATCACTCCTCCCCCCCCCCCCCCTTTCCCTATTTCCTTTAAGGCCGGCAATGCATCCGTGATTCCCCGGACTTCGTGTGTGTCCATGGGCGGCGGCGGTCACTCTCCATCAGGTGACCCGCTTGCTCATTTGCCCCCCTTTTTTATAAAAAAAAAACATTTTATTCATATCAATTTCTGAAATGAATAAACACGCTAACGCAACTTTCAATCTGTTAATCCTAAAAGTAAATGGTTATTGATACAAACTGACTAACACTTACTACATTTTTGAGAAAATCATTTAATCGTTACTTTCTTTAGACTTTAGATAATGTATTGAGTTTATTGTACTTACTGGTATCGCGGCTCTTCACCTCTCATAGCGCATATTGCATTAGTAAGAGCCTTGACGTAATTTTTGGCAAGAGTTAGAGTCTCTATCTTTGAAAGACTTCTGTTATCCTTTTTCACGTGAGGAATTACTCTCCGTAAATCCTAAAACATGTTATGTTTTTTAATTATCTATAATATTATTAATGTGTAAAAAAATTTGAAGCTCAGTTATTTAAGGAGAATATTTGAAAACACCTTAAAAATTTGGCCCTTTTAAGAAACTAGTGGCTATCCTGTAAATTATGGATTTACAATCTACTGTCAATATCTGGTTCTACTTTATAATCTGTAAATCTAAATGCTTGTTGCTAGTAATGGCGTCAAAGTCCCTCGATGTTCATCTCGAATTGGGAAATGATGTCGACTCTTCAAATTATTTAAAAGAAATACAATGACAGATATTGTGATAATGACGGTATAATGTGGTTGCTTACTTCGTAAGCGTCTAAAATCTGTAATCTTTCCAAACTATTCATTTTAACTACTATTTCGGTATTATAATGCTTATTAAATATAGTTACTCTCCGCAACGACAAAGAACAAATAAATACTCATACTATCGTAATTATGGGTTTATGGTACTTGTACACGATGTGATGAAGTATGTAAAATTAACAGATAAAAATAATAAATTATCTAAATCTATGTTTGTATTTCGTAGTTCCTTAAAACGTTTTATTTCAACTAAATTAATTACATTTAAAATAATTTATTCACTTAAACATCGTTACGAAATAAGTTGAATGCTATTTTCACCGCTGGTTCTTAAAAAACCTATACTAAGAAAAGTCTGAAAGAAACTCGGGTACTAAAAATAACAGATAAGATTACCTCGAATGCACGGTTGAGTGAATGCATACGCATTCTTTCCCTTTCATTACTCTCCAATCTACGGAGGTTCCGTTCCCTGGCCGACACGCCGCAACGGCGTCGTCGGCCCGGGCCGGCGGGGCTGGTCGCAGCGCCTGATGACGTCGACGTGGCGTTAGCGCGACGCGTTCGACGCCTCGTCATTTGTTCATCACTACCGCTACCACTGTCGTAGAAATCTGAAAATTGCAACAACTCGATTGAATTTAACGTAATTTCAATTTCATATTAGATACTACAATAGTAATAATACATACATACATATCTTTACGCCGTATCCCCAACGAGGTAGTCAGAGAGGACAGAGCGCCAAGCGTCGCGATTACATACTTCTTTCACTACCTCAAATCTCATCATTCTCCTTCCACATTTTCGCCTAGGTATGCGAGTGCTTTTGACCTTTCCGTCGGCTAACACTATTGCTATTTGATCTTCATAAGTCAGCCTTAGTCTTCCTTGGCCTCTTTTATCACTCACTTTCGCTCTATAGATTTTCTTCGTCAGTCTTTCATCACTCATTCTTTCCATGTGCCCGAACCATCTTAGCATTTTTTCTTCATTTTTTCAATAACACTGTCGTGTAAGCCTGTCATACTGCGTATCTTTTTATTGCTTATTTTGTCTGCAAGGGTGACACTGCACATATTTCTAAGAGCTCGCATTTCTACTGCATTTATCTTACTTTCACTCGGTTTCGAGCATATCCAGAACTCACTACCATACAGTAAAGTTGGCACCAACACCGCATTGTGTATGGCCATTTTGGCTGAGTTAGATATTTTCATACTGCTTACTAATGCGGACAGAGCACCGTTCACTTTATTGCCGGCTGCTACCCGTCTCTCCACATCCAACTCACATCTTCCATCCTTCGAAAATGCACTTCCCAGATATACAATTTCGTTCACCTGTTCTAGACATTTTCCATTTACCCATATTTTACACTTTGCCTAGTAATAATAGTTTCATAATAATAAGATTATACAAGTTAATACATTATATTTATAACATTAATAATAATTTAATAATCTCTAGAGCAACACTGCACTATCAATGTTGTATGACATCCAAACTAAGTTCCAAGTTCCAACTTCCAAGTTTTTATTTGTACTATAATTTTATGATTATGACAGATTTTGGCAGCTAGGTTAGAACTAGATACCTAATATGCAAACTCTCAAGTCCATTCACAAATGACATGACATAGACAATTTTGTAAATTGATCTCATCAAGATACAAATCTTTACACCAGTGAACGAATCAACACACGAAAATACGGTAACGTAACATAAAAACACAACCTGTTTTAAAATATTTTACAATTTTCGTCGGTTTTACCTCTGTAATATAGGCACATACAAGTTTTAGGAAAAACTACGATTACGTAGACGGCTTAGTGGGAATCTACTACCTGGAATATACTAAGATAAATCAAAAGTATCAGGTATTCAATAAATCGTTTTGTAACAAAAAGTTCCCTATGTTCATTCTTTCCATTCGCGACCCTACTATTCATTTATTGAAATGAATAATGCTTTTAATGTATGTAGTTATGTACCTGAAGGCATCGTTATCGGTGCCGACGTTACACCATATTAAGGCCTCTACCAGACAGCTGCGATATAATAATCGATAATATCCACATGCGTTATTGTGATATTTGTTTTTAGTACATTTTATATAAAGATGCGTGCGATCTTACACCCTGTTGCAATAATAACGACGCGATTGAAGTTACTTTCTGCAGTTCTTACACGGCCTTGCGATAGTTTGATATCTTTTCTTACTATATTTCGTATTAGAACGCATATGTAGGTAGGAACCCAGGACGCAAATCGAGTTCTACAAACAATCACACAATGTCCACAAAATGTTATTCGGTATTTTATTGAATAGTAATAGAGGTTACATTTTTGTGCGAGTATCTTCAAATAAAGAGATAAAACACACGTTGGGAGTACTCCCAACAGTCAGACGATAACAACCCAGCTGTGTGGCAAGGACGCGGAACGCGTTATCGCAATAACGCATGCGATATTATCGACCGTTTTATCGCCGCTGTCTGGTATAGGCCTAATGGCACACCAAGACTACATAATGACCACGTCGAAGACTACGTAATTACTTCTTTCAATTGGTAAATATATAATATACTACAAATTATAACATGATGTTTAGTGTCACAGTACCTACATAGTTATAATTAGTACTAAGTAGTATTTCGAAAGATACAGCTAATGAATACAATTATTTAATCGATTTGTATTCTATATAGCAAGCATTTCATTTTTCTTATCTCGACACTAATCGTTGAAAAACTCTAGCAATAAAAAAAAGTAATGAAACTAAATCCCCACTACGTTTTATTCTTACAAACACGATGAAATCATTGTAATTTTAAAGGATCTATTGCCGGTTTACTAACTCTCCCCAGCTTTCTTTTCTCTTTTATTATTATATGAAAATGCATTAATTATGCACTGTATTTTTGATAATTTAAATTGCATTTTTATTTTCTTCAAAAAAAACAACTTAGCCTCAAAACCTTTGCCTAGCCTATGATCACCTGTGCGTAATTAAGACTAATGAGATTTAATGCTACCTTGTACGTTGAGTCTGTAAGGAAACAGAGCTGTTAATAAAAAATATTAAGTAGCTATGTAGTAATTTCAAAACGCCTACTGTTTCAAAGTCTTAAACATTTGTGTATCTTCGAAATGGACGTGCAACCGTAATATTGGCAACTGCACGGCATCCGAACATTCTCACTCAAGCATTTTGTGCAACTAGTTCGCCGCAGTGTACGAAACCTGGCCATTACGTGACACGACTGCACGCTTGATGAAGTGTTTGCGCAATAGAGAGTGTAGATTAATCGATTTGTACGCACGGCTACGGGCGATTTTCGTAATGCCTTTATCTCTTTCGTGCCGTTCGCCACCATTACATATAATAATAATATTTATACCACCCAATAGCCTCGTGTCGACTAAGAAGTTTAATTATTATTACATACGTAGGAGGTCGATGTACGTAGGTGGATATTTGCAGTAATATGAAGATGGTATAAGTATGCGATATATGTAATCAGCCCAATTGTCTGTTATCATGTTTAGTTTTTGTTTGTTTAAGTAGTAAGTATAAGTAGATATATGATAACAGTACTTACCGACAGTTTGCTCCGATCTGTTGTCTATCCTAGCATCGGCGGTATCTTGCTTGTTGTCGTTGTCATAGTATTCAGTACTAACGTCCTCGTCATAGTAAAGCAGTTGGTCGGGAGATTCCGCATCATCAGATCCACCGCCACCCTCGCTCGTCGCCCAGTGTGGCATGTTGTGATCTGAAGCAGCCATTACACTAAACATAGTTTGATTCATCCTTAAAAGAATTGATAAAAGCTATACATAATTTAGAACGAGCAAACTTTTTCACATACAACAGACATTTTCTTTGACACCTAAGAACACAATAATTCGCAAAACATTTAGGTAAATATAGGATATAGTTCCGCTATTACTATTTACGCTATTAACAAGCGTATCTTGCAAATGAAATTTATAATATACGAATATATTATTATAAATACAATATATGTGTTCGATAACACTATTTTTTTATTTTATCATTTTTCCTGTGGAATTATTTAATTATCTTTTCGTTCTGTAAATTGATAATTTACCCTAATATATTTTTAATACTTGTTTTACTAAACTTTAACAAAGACGAAAATATATTTCGGATAAATTTTTAAAGAACATTGTATCTTATGTAGGTACAATGTTCTTTAAAAAATATATCTTTTACTAAACTTTAACAAAGGCGAAAATAGATTTAGGATACATTTTTAAAGAATATTGTACCTACATAGTCCTGTTTGCTTCAATTATTGCGCATAAATCAATTCGGAAAAGTTCGGCTTCTGGTGTAGACGTAGCGTTAACAAAAAAGTTGATTCTCTGTTAGTGATACGATATGAAAACATGTACAATATTAATGTAAGTACATCAATGATGAGAGGTGTCAAGTCGTCAAGGGCGGGAGACGCGACGGGAGGTCGCCGGGAACAGGCGACCCGGCGGCGGCGACCCCGCGGCGCCTGCCCGCGATACAAATGACACCAACGGAAAACTATTACACAAATACAAACATACGCTTATTGACTATAACGACTAAAAGGTGTAATAATAACGCTTTCATCTTTTCAGCTTTAATCATATCAAAAAACAACAACAAAATTACAACTGCTCCTCTTACATACATAGTAATTATAACTTATATACGTAACTATATTATGTATTTGATCGAATTATTGTATACGAATAAATACACCTCTCTCCTTCGTTAACTGAAATTTCAATTTACAGTAGTCGTGTGTCGTAGTAGACTGAACTTCTCTGTAATTTATAATACCTATGCAATTCTCTAAACTTATTGCACAAATGTTGTATCCTACGCATAGGTGTAGCATTGTTGGATGAGGCAAGATTCAGTGTTTACTGATAAACTTCGTTGTAATTTAGCTGAAATTTGATTATTGTGTAGGGCTAATAATTTTATTTCGTAGACTGTCCCATTGGTGCGATAGTAGCGATAGTATATTTAATGCTCATATTTATAAAACGAAGGAGTATTCGGGTCATACTTTCGAACTGTCTAACAGGCCTGGAATCTTGATTTCTAGATATGATCATGACCGTTAAGTTTGAAAAAGAAACAAATTTCAAATTGCCTAAATATTTTTTGGAATTAATTTTTTGGAAATTGCATATGCTGCGTAGTAGCGGAATAACCGAAAAGCCCTTCCTTATTCCTCATTCGGAAATGCGTAAACAATATTTATAAAACATTTTTATTATTATATTCTAGGAGTGCTAACATAAAGAATTAGATAAATTTCAAACTACCTGTAGTTTAATATACACATATATAATACATTGAAATTTTTCGCAAATCTTATACGCTGCGCATTAGTGAAATAACCACAAAAGCCATTCATGGCTCCCTCCTTTCTAGATTCACTAACACTGAAATTTTACTTTCAATACCAGTTCTAAAACATCTACTTAAATTCATCACGTATTGTTTACTTACTCAGTGTTCATCACTGGTTCTCCGGCTATAATTATCACGACTGACAGGAATCTCGTCATAATTTATATGCTCCTTGGTCATAATGGTCATAATGTAAAATGTTACCTACTGCATGCATGACAGAAGTTCTTGTTTATGTTACGTACATAAATAAACGTTAATGTTAAGGCGTATATTATAATATTAATTATGTACTTATGTATTTTACATGTAATACATTTCAACATTTTCTGAAAAATAAGTTAAAGCTATCTAGTCTAAAAATAATAGTCTAACGCAATTAGTCATTATAAATGAAAATTGTCAGAATACCTATATAATGTATGGATTTAAATGTTTTTTTATTTTTATTTCTCATGCCGTAAGCTTAACCGTAAAATAAAATGTTTACCCATTCAAAATTGCTCGATTTCGAAAATCTATACATTTTAGAAAAAAATTAAAATTTTTAGAAATTTCAACGAAAAATTCGATATTTTTGAGGTTGTATAAGTACAAAGAATTAGTAAAAAAGGATTTATTTTTAATTAATTTGAAAATAACAGCTTAAGCTTCATATTACTATATTAAATTTTTCAATCTTTTTTTGGAGGAGAGATAAGGCTTCAATGTATTTCTTATTAATATACTCCTACTAACATAACGTATGATCATAATATTTCACACGTATTTAAGTATAATAGTAAATAATAATCTATCATTTCTCTCCCAGAAGCTTGTTTTAAAGTTTCCAATCCTCTTATAATTTCAACAATAGAACCTACATCATTAGTGCTGTGAGGTCCAAGTTTTTCACAAAGAAAAAAAATTTTCTTCATCGTCTACTAAATCAATATTCTTACTGTAACTATCCATAATTGTTGGATAATTCATAATTATTGGAACAAGAAATATTAAAAAAATTGGTAAACGGAAAGTCGAAAATAAAAAAAATAAAACAAAAATGTACCAATGAATTTTTTTTATTAGGTATTGGGTACTATACATAGGTAATAATATAGCATTATCACAGAAACGACACACAACGTATGTGTTTCCGACGACGAGTCTATTCGAAAAATTCAACACGTACTGCAAAAAATATTAAAAATTACGTTCCATGTGGGCACAGGCACGTTACGAAACTGACTTCGGAGCCGAGTAACATCCGCTACTCGTTTTCTCCAAACTCCACTATATCTACTTCCCCACCATACTACCTTTTCTATACCCACAATGCCTACTTTTCAAGGACGTTTGCTGTCCCTTTGTGTACTTTGTAATAGAAATTAAATACTTCTCGAGAGTAAAAATTAATATAACCGTAAAAGGAACATCTAGAAATAACGTTATTTTCATGTGATTATCTTTATAAAAAAATCATTAGCAAATAAGGTTTCAAAGGATAAATTGTTCACATTTTATTATAAGAAATTCAAAAATCCGAAAAAAAATTCAAATTCATTCATATAGTTTTGCTCCGAGGTATAAACCTAATTGTACTGGACGTTTTGAATAATTGGGAAAAGCTTCACATACCTATGGAAAAGTTAAGAATTCCCGAGAATAACCTAATTGGAAATTATTTTACTTTTCAGTCACAGTCATAAATCAGTTAATTTATTTGAACTTTTAATTGGAAAGTATTAACACAGTACAATTAAGCATACAGTATTCTATCTCGGCAGTGTCCTAGAGATAATTACCTACGGTCGCTTGGTACGTAAACACGCAATAGGGCTACTGACTTGGACTGAATGTTTTTCTTGGGTTACGTATTTGATAATAGGTACTATATTAAATTGTCATATTATCTTTTCATTTTATATTATTGCAAATTTAATACATTTTTATTTATATAATTTTACTTGTATAGTAGTCTAGTTTCAAAAGTTTGTGAGTTAGTATGGCGGAAATGGACAAAAAAATGTATTTCATGTGCAGTATAATTAAAAATCAGCAATAAATTAACTAGATCATTATGATTTTGATATTTCCTACAAATTAGCAACAGAGAAATATTTCCGGTTTCGATATAGATGTATTCAAACATCCATACACTGAACATATACGTTTTTCTTTCATTAACCGATATTGTTTCCTTTGCATATAAATAAATTAAAAGATATGTTTGTATTTTATGGAGGGAACATTGTGTTTTGAACTAACGCTGTATTACCGCTTAATGATTTGCGTCACATTCACGATACACCTGTTACAATAAAAGACTGATATAAAATATGTTTTACTGTATTAATGCTAATAGTTAATTTTTCAGTAATTTTACTTGTGACCGAAAAATAAACTATTTCAATAAGATAAAAATTGTGTGAATCTCATACATCTAGATACGTACATAATATATCTAAGTGTTGCGACATGCTGCAGGAAATATATTACATAATATCATGTCAGCAGAACGACATCGCGCGAGGCGCGTTTAGCAAATTGTTATTATTGATTTCGCTTCATTAAAACATATCATTATATTGTTATATAATTTAAAACTAACCACACACATAAAAATGAACTAAATTGCATTTTATAGTTTAATAATCACAAAAAGTCACATACACTAGCGGTTATTCACAAACGTCGGAAACTCAACTTTCTGTATCCGACAGGAAACCTTTCGATGATTTTGTCTATACGCGATTCACAAATCTAAAATCGTATTATATCTATATATATATATATATATATATCCAATCCATCCAATCCAATCCAATCCATGTATATAAATCCAAGCCATCGGATTGAATTTATGCTTTTGTAACGTTATAAATTTTATGTCATTAGTGTCATCACTTTAATTATAAATTTAATATAAAATTATCTGCGGAAGATTTAATTATAGTAAATAACGCAAGTTCGCGAAGGTGTGACTGCGTAGCTCTGGTGTTCGTGCAAGCTTAGTCTTTTGGAGGGTAATTAGCTATCTGATCTCATTTATTATTACTGCACCTCTAAAAGCGAGAATACGCATAAATCCATACTCATACCGTTCTTAAGATAAATAATAAATAAAATTCAAAAAACAAAACAGTTCATATTTGCGTATTGTAATTTTAGTGCTTAAATTTTAAGCTGCTCTAACGCTGCGTTGTGAGATATCTATGTTAATTGAGCCACTGGACCTTTAGAATTCATCCACCTACCCACCGTGCCTACGCCTGGTCTGATGCTAATGGTCTGGGTTTCCAGGATTCCCTGTATAAGCTTGGAGCCTACGCCTGGTCTAGGCTAGGCTCAGGAATAACTGCGTGGTCTCTAATTGGGACTCAACCGACCTCCGGACCACTGCGTTCTGTATTACACGGTGCACCACAGGAAAACCATACTGCTAAGGCCAGTGACTCTGTCTTATCTAATACCTAATCACCTTGTACGGCGTATAGCGAGTTGTTCATAAATAAAGTTGGTATCCAATCTACGCCAATTTTATTTAACCCACTCCCATATTATATTACTCCTATTCTGTTTACCGGCTAGCCTACATACTAACACGCGAACCGGGACACTTTCCGACGATCGGCTTTTCCGTCACGGAAAGTTTCCGACGTTTGTGAATAACCCCCCAGGTCTGTAGTGGAACCACATACATCAATTTTTATACGGACAGGGTTATAAATACCCCAACGGATGGGATTTATTATAAAGAACTAGTATAGGTGACAGGATAGGCTAGCAACCTCTTACTTGGCTCCGCTTTGACATCTAGTAAACGGTTTTTGCTAGAAAGACACAAATAAGATGAACTACTTTAGTAAATATTAGTCAGTTTGCAGCGACAGATATTTAATTTTTTATTTATTTTTAAATTAAGATGGACTTATATCGTTTATTTGTAAATAATTGACAAACAAGATAAACGTTTAGTTGATTACCTGACTAGTATTTCTCTGGGACGACATTCATTTTCAATATCGAGTAATCATAGTCATTCAACAATCGTTGTATTTGGCATTTGAGTGACATTTACAGTGGTAATGTCAGTGACGCCATGCGTGCGGCAACGTCAGCACGGTCGGCACCCGCAGCGGCATAGCAGCGTGGTGGGTGACCTTCGAGCGGTTCCACCTCAGACACTTTCACCTTAACGCAGTTGCTTATCAGTTGTTTCAATTGTTATTTATAATATATATATATATATAATGTTGTTATATGTATGATGTATTGGGTCCTTACATATGAAATTAGCGTTTTGTCGTACTGACCACTTTGATCTGAAATATCTCCTCTTTGGTTAAGAATTCCAAATTCAAATTTATAAATTCATTTAGCTGGTACATTTGAGTTTTGAAAAGTCATTCATTTGTTTTTTTCCTCATTATTTTTTTCTTTGGCGTCGCTTATTACCGCACAATGGAAAACATGAAATATCGGTATATTTACGAGTACGAGTTCTACCGTGGCAGCAGTGCTGCAGAAACAGCTCGAAGGATTAATGATGTGTACGGCGCTGGTGTCGCAAAATAAAGCACGGTACGTTTTTAGTTTCAACGTTTTCGTTCTGGAAATTTCGACCTTCAGAACCAACCCCGTGGACGGCCGGAGACCAAAGTGGAAAATGAAGAATTAAAGGCTATTGTGGAAGCGGATCCATCACAAAGCACTTCAGAGATAGCTGCAGGCTTCGGGGTAAGTGACAAAACTGTATTAATCCACTTGAAGCAAATCGGGAAAGTAAAAAAACTTGAACGATGGTTACCTCATGAATTGAGTGAATCGAACTTGCAAACACGCGTCGACTGCTGTGTTACTTTGCTCAACCGACACAATAATGAAGGGATTTTAATCGAATCATTACTTGTGATGAAAAGTGGATACTGTACGATAATCGGAAGCGCTCGTCGCAATGGCTGAACCCTGGAGACCCAGCCAAATCCTGCCCTAAACGAAAATTGACTCAGAAAAAGTTACTTGTGAGTGTTTGGTGGACTAGCCCCGGTATCGTTCACTACAGCTTTCTAAAACCTGGCCAAACGATTATGGCAGATATCTATTGTCAGCAACTGCAAACCATGAAGGAAGAACTAGCTGCTAAACAACCGAGATTGGTCAATCGCTCTAGGCCACTGCTGCTTCACCACAACGCAAGACCACACACTGCACAACAAACAACCACTAAGTTAGATGAGCTACAATGGGAATGTCTGCGACATCCACCGTACTCCCCGGACCTTTCTCTAACAGATTACCATTTTTTCCGGAATTTGGACAACTTCTTAAAAGGAAAAAAATCCAACTCCGATGCGGCAGTCCAAACGGCCTTCAAAGAGTTTATTGATTCTCGCCCCCATGGGTTTTTCAGTAAAGGGATCAATGAACTACCTATGAGATGGCAAAAGTGCATAGATAACAACGGTGCATACTTCGATTAATTAAATATATTTTACAAAAAAAAAATCGACTTTATATTCCTCCCGTACAAAACGCCAATTTCATATGTAAGGACCCAATATATATATATATATGTATGTATTGTGTTATATGTATGATGAAAACTGAAAAATGTTACTGTTGAAAATTCTACCCTTTAGGTATATTTACTGTCATTACGTCACATTCTATTCTTTCCTATAATTGCTCTGTTTCTATAGTTTATCACAATAGTATATTTTAATGCGTAATTTATATTCGTCACAAATTCAGGTGTTCTAGGTATAATATTAATTAATACTATTTTCACCCGAATTGTGACGAACAAATTAATTCAAAACTAACCACAAAATTAAGGAACAACTAAGTCATAGATTAAAATAGTGGATAAAAGAAAGCGTTGAAAATGTTGTAAGTATTAATATTATACCTATTTTTTAATATTACGTACATATGTTTTAAGTCGCATCTTCTGTTGCTATGTAAGTACGCTTCCACGTGATAAATCCCTGAGGACGTTATTAAGAACTGAGATGAAATCTAAAAGGCAGAGGCTTTCGAAGGCTATCCAAGCCTAAGTAACAGTTTCACATTCACTGAATAATTTGTTTCTTACATAATGTAATTTTTGTCGTAGTAATATTTTAACAATTGTATTTCAAAATTTAAGCTTTATTAATGTTTATTACTGGGTTTACACCGCAATCTTGCCTGAAAATCTCCATGAATAGCGTTCAAATGTTATATCTATTTAGCATAATGTCCAGTAGCATAGCCAAAAGTGGTGCAGTCAGTCAGTTGCAGTGCAGTGCAACGGAGTCTACGGTGTTAGAATGCGTCCACGAAGCCTTTGATTCTTGGTTTCGTGATCAGGCCAAACCTTCCGTTGTTAAATTATCTGATAGAATCCGGTAAACTTTAGATGATAGATTTAATTATATTCAAAGCCAATGAGAATCAGTCGAACACTTGTCATTGATCGCAATTGAAAATAAGGGGCATCAAATCTGGATTTCAGTAGAGTCATTGATAGCGTGGCAAATTTCAGGATACGACGAAAATTGTGATTTTAAATTTATTTATAACAATTTCACTCTTTCTTTCATTTTAATTTGTTTTGATTTGTTGAAATCTGATTTGTTGAAGGTGTCATATAAATATTGTCCGAAGAAAATAACTTGGTAAGTACTTTGAGTTAGAATTAAAAAATCTAGCACAAGCGATGGGTGATGGGGGCTCAATTTCCTCTGCACAACCAAGACCTCTGATAATTGATAAATCTAGCAAATCTGCATTTATGTACATAATCATAAATACAGAACTTTACCATTCATATTAAGCCTATTTGTAAATATGGACGTTTATTTTAACAAAATGTTTACATTTTTAGGTAACCTTATCTAATGAATAATAACATTAAACAATTAAAACACTCTGGTATGTTTAGATGTCCAACATTCAGATGTAATTCAGCGTTTTTAATATGAAACACGAAGTAGAATTTATTGCAATTTATATGATACGTCATGTACATGCTAAAAGAATAATAATCCCATATCATGTAAGTGCAACTTATTTTTTACAAAAAATTGCTTCGTAATCGTACACATATATTTAAACGTCGAAATTAAAATAATTATTATTATGGACGTTATTGTAGGTATTTACATAGCTATAGAAACGTTATGCATATTGTAATATGAAATCTAGCCTGTATAGAAAAAACGTGCATCAATATGTTTTAATTTCGTATACGCAAGCTGTTTTGAACATCGCTTATAAGAGTTATAACACTTAATACAATATCAGCTGGACAAATATTAAACAATTATTCTAGTATCGCTGCCACCATCGTGATCACTCGGGTCTTTTTGTTTCAAGGTCTGCATAACTAAAACGAAAGCCCCGTGCTGTAAATAACTTTAATTATTATAATCTACAGGTAAATTGATTTTGTTTTTGTATCGGTTACGCTAAGGCTATATGTAGAATCATTTATTTATGGTACATGGGTACACACATCCAGATGCCTAATCAGCATTAGCCTCTTTTGTTTTCATTGTAAACTTAAAAGTAAACTAAGCCAATAACATCTAAGTATATACAAATAAATAAAATAGAAGTGTTTGTCTGTGATTCCAAAAAGGATTCTTCTTGAGCTCACGTAGTTATTTGCACGTTACGAAAAAACAAATACGTGTCTTTTAAATAGCTGTCTGTCTGTTTGCTTGTTCGGACTAATCTCAGGGATTTCATCATCTCATGGCAAATAGAAGACTTCAGAGAGTTAATGTTGATTACATTTCATCCCGAAAAAATGCCAAAATTTGAATGCTCACGAAATGACATAATAAATTTAGAACAGGTATCTACAAATTATTTTGTAACACAAGACAAGAAATAGGTATACAGAATACAACATCTGTTTACATTCCCACGCAGGCCGTAAAAGTTGGTCAAGGGATAGGGCTTATTGCAAGGAACTTGTATAGAGTATGGGCTACAATCTATAACTGAGTGCTTTTGCTTCGCCATCCGTAGTCCCAAATACTTACTACCAATTGTGATAATTTGTGATTTTGTTATACCTTGATGGTGATCTGTCCATCCCGACGTGACATATTTGTAGCTGTAGGTGTATGTACACATGTCATAAGTCTGTGATTAATCATCTGTGATACCGTAAATTACTACAAATATGTATTATTATATACGTAAAGTATACAATATAAGTACTTATAATAATACGACCATTAATAAAGTCAAAATATGAAGTAAATTTAGAGTTGCACAGTAGTAAAGAAACTTTGTGAGGATTGAGAAGTCTTTACATGTCACATATAAATAAAGATCATTGATTTAGAAGTTGATACTGTTAACTGTTGTCACATTTTAAAATACTTATTTACATTTTTCAGTAAATTATTCAAAATAGTAATCGCCCAAAAATTAGGACGTTTCAAAATTTGTTGAGAGTTTATATAGTAATATATCTTTTGATATTTCAAACGATCGAAAGTACCCAAGTATGCCTGCCACGTGTTTCCATAATCATAAAATTTATATTTACAGAATCTACATAGACCACCAAATGATGCCATAACATACATGTAAAGATGATAAAAAAATCAAGAAATTAATATTTAACCAAATTAATACATACCGTGCCTATTATGCAATAGTTAAAAATACGAAATTAGTCAAAAATTCGCAGTCGAAGTTACTGTATTTTCTGACTTTCTTCTAGGATATAGTCGCGAATGACGCGAATGATAATTATTTATGATACTAGTGCGGTAAGTTGGTTATTACAAACGAGTAGACGAATGTAAATCCGAGACGAAGTCAAGGGTTACCATAGTCACGAGTTTGTAAATACCAATTTCCGCACGTGTGTGATACGACGTTCTTCAACACATATGCGAGAAAACAGTACAATAGGTAATGAAACAAACTTTTTCATTAGACTATTTTTAATAGCAAATAAGAAGTTATACAGATAGGTCACTACTCTTGGAAATTAATAGTAAAATTTGAACAATTATTGAAATTCAGTGAAATTTGCTGCTTCGGAAGTTTAATTAACTGACTGACATTATTAATTTCACATGTATTATGTTGAACGAGAGAATGTCACGCAAACGTCGGCAACGACGGCGATGACGGCGGTGGCAGCGGAGCTTGCATCGTCGACGGCGGTGGCTGGACATTTTCGCGTGAGGTAGAAGGGCGCCGTTTCAGCATTATTTATATTTATAGACTGACTAGCTGTACCCGCGACTTCGTCTGCGCGGAAAATTTTTCGTGGCTTTCTCGGATTAGGTTAAATTATATGTACATGTGCATAATATGTTTAAAATAGTTTTTGAAAAAAGTCTACGTCTAGCCTACGTCTGTCTCCCGGCACATACTATATCTGTACTAAACGTCATAATTGGTTCGGCGGTACGGCATTTGCCATTCAAAGTTTCATCCTCCTTTTCACCACATTAGGGATAGGTTTTTCATAAAAAGTAGCCTATATCCGTTCCCAGTTGTCAAACTATATCCATGCTACATCATAATCGGTTCAGTGGTTTAGCATTTCCCGTACAAAGTTTCGTACCCCTCCCTCCCGTCCCTCATTTTACAGATTTCTGATAAAAAAAGTAGTGTATGTATTTTTGATAAAAAAAATCTTATCACCGCATCAAATTTTATCATTTAGATTTAGCGTTCCTCATACAAAGCTTTATCTCCTTTTCACCTTCTTAAGGTTAGTTTTTTTTATAAAAAGTAGCCTATGTCCGTTTTCTGATGTCAAATTATCTCCGTGCTAAATTTCATCATTATCGGTTCAGGGGTTTACCATTTCCCATACAAAGTTTCAACCCTCTTTTTACCTCTTTAGGAGTAAATTTTCTAAAAAATAAGTAGCCTATCATGAGCGCAATCATGTGTTCTTACTACGTACCGATTGTCATTAAGATCAGTTAAGTCGTTCTTTAGTTATAAAAGGACATACAGACAGACAGACAGACAAAAAATTTAAAAATGGTAGATTTGAAATTAGTAAGTCATAAAACGACAATTTATCGCAAAATTTGACAAAAAAACTGAAATTACAGATAGACGCAAGAGATTTATATAGTAGTATAGAATAGATATCTTGTCGCCTATTTCAATTTTATTGTGCACCGAGTCTTCAATATAACGCTCTGCAACATTATTAGAGCGCCATCCTGCATGGCGTTTCAGTGTAATGATATCGGCTCTGGAATTCGCTAGTAATGTTGCAGAGGTTCTTCTAAAGCTGTGACCGGTATAACTTGCCGGATCTTCCAATTTCAAGAACTTCTTATGGTACACTACCGATTTTGTTAACGCCAACGACTTGTTGCATGCATTTACCATTTTGGTACTTCTGAAAGAATCTGTTACTCTTTGCGTTTGTAATTCTTACAGCTTGATACTTCTTGACAATTGCGTAAAATTCACCATGTATGCTGAATGTACGAAGGATTTTGGTTTTTGTGACAAGTGTCAAGCACTAAGTCCTCATGGTTTTCGATATCACTCATATTTATGTTGGCTAATTGTTGTCGTCAGCACGCCCCGGATATACCAAAAATTAATATAGCATGTAATAAAAAAATGATGTGGTGTCATGGAACACCAGTTACGAACGAAATTCCTTTCGGATAATATAAGAAGCAACACAATTTGCAAAAAAAAAGTAATATTCGCCATCTTGGATGTGAAAATGAACATCATTTTCGTAATTAGCACCCCTAGAAACCTAGAATATGACACCTATGTCGATTTATCCAAAAAAATAATAATCGCCATCTTGAATTCAGCACCCCGAGAAACCTATAATGTGACACCTATATCGATTTAACCAAAAGGGTCATTTTCGCCATCTTGGATTTGAAAATGAACGTCATTTTCGTAATCAGCACCCTGAAAAACCTAGAATTTGATACCCATATCGATTTATCCAAAAAAAGTAATATTCGCCATCTTGGATTTGAAAACGAAAGTCATTTTCGTAATCAGCACCACAAAAAACCTTGAATTTGGTACCCATATTGATTTATCCAAAAAAAAGTTATTATATTAAAATATTCGCCATCTTGGATTTGAAAATGAACATCATTTTCGTAATAATATGAAGAATATATCTACACATTACTGAAGACATCGGCTGTTATGAGCATATATCTCTTTGCCTTCCCTTACAGTGGAAAATCGTACAAAGCATAAGGAACTTCGTTCCAAATACGACTATAGCACTTCCGTTCAGAGAATGTAATATTCTACGTAACTTCCGTTATATATTTTTCTTATAGTCTCACATTTTTTTCAGTTCGGTCGCGCAGCAAAGTCCCTATCTCCAAGCCTGCCGTAAGGAACTAAAATACAAGTAATTTAAGTATGCTTTATGTCGTTCCATACAGGTAAATGATCAAATTACCTATCAAATATTACCTACCTACTAAATTAAGCATTGCCTAAACTATTATAGCAAATAAGTATGTGTCTACATAAAGGTTTAAAGTAAAGAAAAATTTTAAAAACGTAGGTACCTTAGTTACTAAATATTTTTCATTTGGCGCGTCATTAAGGATTTTTTCTGCATTAGCTGCAGCAGTGAATACTTTTGATAAAATGGCGCGCACTTGCAAATAGCACCACGTCCGCGTGGTGGAAATTAAAACTACATCTTTCGTCTCATTTTCTTTTTAGTATTAAAGTGAGACAAACGTATTGAGCAAAAGCGCTTCCTAGGAGGTTGGATCATTCAGCCTATTTATTCTCGTAATGTGGAACTTCTTGATGGAATTCTTATAGTAT
Source organism: Zeuzera pyrina (assembly GCA_907165235.1). NCBI lineage: Eukaryota > Metazoa > Arthropoda > Insecta > Lepidoptera > Cossidae > Zeuzera > Zeuzera pyrina. The sequence goes on from OU015626.1 coordinate 14,083,166, forward strand.
ATTTTTTAGGGAAATTAAAAAAAAACGTAAAGGATAAGCACTGCGCCACCACTGCGCTATACAATGGTGTATGCGGTAAAACAGCTACTTAGGTGAGAGTACCTATTTTACCGCACATTCCGTTGTATGGTGTGTAATTTTTAACTTTCGAACAATGTGATGCAGGCTTCGTAAATGCATTTTTTAAGCAAATGTGTTGAAAATAGTATTATGTTGGCTAGTCTAGTCTAAACTGACAACCCTGTGTTTTCTGTCATTGCAGTGTAGGTACATTTTATCTTCACCCGACTACGGTGACACCTAAAAGAGGGTAATGCAGGTTTTCATTATTAACTTTCTATATATGTATGACGTATGTGTATAAAAATTCAACTTCCGTATGTTTATGGTCGCGAAACTGGAAAAGTAGTCAGTCGATTGACATGAAATTTTGACACAATATTGCATTCGAATACGTGCATGTTTTTATAATATCTATAACATACAAAAAATGTAAATGTTCGTTTGTTCAACGCGCGTTACAGCAACGCGTGGCCAAGAACAGCTACTTTTGTAATACATCATTAACACTGTTCAAAAACTGAGAACAATCAGTATTATGGTCAATAGTGAAGCTAGTATAATACAAACGCCGAAACTTATTTGAAACAATAGTTACTGCAGTAGAAAGGTTACAGTAGAAAAATAAAACTCCTAGTTATCAGAAACCCTAAGATCAGTTAGATATAGGTACGAATATTTTTACAAAGCAAAAATGGACATCGAATTAAACGTAATATTTGGAGTTTTTGGAGGGTATGCAAAATTCCAGATTTACGAATATTTTATTAACAGATTCGAAACTGACCAATCATATAAAAATGAACATTACGTGTTCCTGCTAACTAGTCATCACCGAAAACTGCCAACCAACTTCACTGTATTCGTTCAATCCGCATGGTTATAATCTTCTGAGCATAATTATAATAATCCGAGATTTACTATTACCGTACCATTTCTGTGTTCTGTACGTGTCTACCTATATAAAATACGTAGATGGCTACTTGTAAACATGATGAATCGATAAATGTTATTTATCTTCTTTATTCGTTAATTAATGTGTGCGTGAGAATACACATGTTAACAATGTTTTGTCGAACACTTAATTGTACAATCCCGCCCATTAGATAACTTTATGGAACAAAATGTCTACTATGGAAATGATATTTTTAAAACAAAGGAACTGTTAATTTTCAGTAATCTATGATAGAAAAAAAAATCGTGTAAAAATCATGGAAAATAACATAGAAATAAGCTTATGAGAACTAAATGCGATTGATCTGGTAATAAAACGGAGTCAATTCGTCAGGTTCCTATAGAGCGCTGAAAGTGAACGTTCCACTTTCGCTAACGCTTCCGCGGCTCCTAGCTCTATACTATGATGGCTCACATTTTTTATAATGATATTTTAGAAAGAGATTCATTATAAAAACAACACTTTCTACAATCAGCATCATAACAAGTACATACTGTAACATAAAGACTTTATTTTTATTTTTTGTATAAATCGATACAAACAAAGACGTACTGCATTGTCTCTATAATATTAGATCAAATTATAATAAGCACCGATAGCTGTGAACGTATAGTAATATGTACGTATAATCTAAGGATTGTTGTATGTAAACGGATAATCTCATGGTTATTATTTGCAAATATAAACACTTTAACCTTCAAATACTCGCAGTATAAAATAAAGAAATTAGCTACAGTCACAAAACAATAGCATTTTCCTGTCTTTTCTTTAAAAACGTTCAAGTATAACTTTGCCAAGTCAGGCATGATTCAGGCATGTAGAAATAAAATATATGTCTATTTATATGCATGACAATTTTTTTTTAATCTAAATCGATCGTAATTAATTAAACGGAAATAGCCATAGTAGGAATATTACATACTCAAGTAAGTAATTATTTTCAATATAAGTATTACCACAGTACAAGTAAGCATACAGTATGCTATCTCGGCAGTGTCTTAGAGATAATTACCTACGGTCGCTCGGTACGTAAACACGCAATAGGGCTACCGACTTGGACTGAATGTTTTTCTTGGGTTACGTATTTGATAATAGGTACTATATTAAATTGTCATATTATCTTTTCATTTTATATTATTGCAAATTTAATAAATTTTTATTTATATAATTCTACTAGTATTTTAAACTAGTTTCAAAAGTTTGTGAGTTAGTATGGTGGAAATAGAAAAAAAAATGCATTTTGTGTGCAGTATAATTAAAAATCAGCAATAAATTAACTAGATCATTATGATAATATATTTCCTACAAATTAGCAACAGAGAAATATTTCCGGTTTCGATATAGATGTATTCAAACATCCATACACTGAACATTATGCTCGTAAACTTGATTGACATAATATTTCGTCAGTAAATGCGCGGGAGCGTCTTATACCGTCCGACGACAACCGCGGCTCACTCGCGACTGTTGTATGGCGAGAAATGTCGAGATTTCGAGCGCGTCGTTTGGGAGCGTTTGTATGAAGATAGAATACTGTATGCTTACTTGTACTGTGGTATTACCTATCTATACCTATCTCTCTTCGTAATTATATATAGGTAATTACAATAATTTATGACAGCTTAGTATCTCCGTCTATGGTTTTCCTATATATTATCGTAATATAAAATTTATCTAAATACTTATTACGCGAATTAAATTTCAGTATAATCTAACTAGAAGAGATACGGAACACAATATATAAATAGATAGAAAATTTAAATAGAATAATAAATAAAGAAATGACAAGTTCATAAGAAAATGTGTAATAAATTAAACTATTACATAAAACTATCCACTTAACTGTTATAGGTGCATATTTTCATCCCTTTGCGTCCGAAGTGTCTGAAATTCTACCAATTTAAAATTGGTTGTTGGTGGTGAACTAATTTACTTGAATTTAAGATTACTTATTACTATTTAAGATTGGTTGTTCGTGATAACTAATTCACTGGAATTAGTTATCACAAACAACCAATTTTAACCTATAACAGTTAAATAGATAGTTTTATGTAATAGTGTAATATTTATTAGACGTTTTTTTATAAAATTGTCATTCTTTATTTATACATACATACATATCTTCACGCTGTATCCTTAATAGGTAGGTCAGGTAGTAGTTCTTTATTTATTATTCTATTTATAGTTTCTATCTATTTATATATTATGTTGCGTATCTCTTCTAGTTAGATTATATTGAAATATTATTCCTGTATTAAGTATTTAGATAAATTTCATATAAACACGTGTACTTATAGAAATTATCACCATGTCACCTTGAGTGTTTATTTATTTATTACGAATATTTTAATTATACCGAAGTATATTAAATGCCAAGGGCAAAAATATGTAACAACATACATAATACCTTCTACCTCTGTACACATTATATAAACTAGGCCACTTTAAAGTAACCAAAGTCACTGCATTAAAAACCAATATTACTAACCACTTTCATTATAAAACAGTCAATAGATAAAGTCTAATTTGTCCAAAAAAATCAGTAGGTACATAAAATCGAACAAAGTAGGTACGTAGTAAATAGTCACATTATCATAATTAATTTGATGTGGATGAATTATAATACGCATACGTATATTATACATAATATATTAAGTAACATTTTATGTACTTAAATAATGTAGTCAATATTTGTTATTAGTAAATACTTGACATCGTGAGATTTGATAAGAATATTAACTACAAGTGTAATGTGTAAATTGTTATTGTGTATTATCAGTTTCATTAGCATCCAGTGAGGAGCTCCTAGTTTCAATCTTGCGTTCCCGTTACATTTAAACCTCGGAAGCTCTAATCAAGTTTCCTTTTAAGATGCAGACTACAATTCCTTGTCAGCACGTACCTTCTCACATAGGTAATGTAACAAAGAAGTTGCCTTTCACTTAGCATTCGGAAGTGACACGTAGACTAAATTTTTAGTTTGATAGTGGAGCGAACTAACTCACCTTGTGATGTAGCCGTCGTCGAAATAGTCCAGGGAGCACTTCACAAAAGTCTGAATCTTATCATTGTTAGTATATAGTCAGTGTGAGATGAAAGTGATAGTTTCCGCACGTCAATTATCGAACAGCGAATTTCTTTAGTAAGAGTGATACGGCAATAGAATTGCGGAGAGCGCATGCACTCGCGACGGGCGCCCGGTCCGAAGTGGAGGCATTGCGGCGGTGGCGGCTGCTCCAGGGCACGCGGCGCGAAGGCTCGCATGATGCACGGTGTTCCGGTGCACGGTGCAGCAGCCCTAATTCTGCATTTCTCATGCCCTTTGACACGATATATTGATTGTAAAACTGATATCCGAGCAAATAATTAGGTATTTTTCTTACACGGCATTCATAGATGTAGTTAACATTGTTTTAGCAAATAACTAGGTACTGTTACACTGCATTCACAGATATAGTTAATATTGTTTTCTTTCTTAACTATACCATACTAGGGTCCGGGTGCAATACACAATATATAGCCTAGGCCATCAGGAATAATGTAATTTTCAAATGGTAAAAGAATTATTAAATTAGCAGCCGTGGTTCCGGAGATTACCTTTCACATATAAACAAACTTACAAAATCCGCTCTCTTTCTCTCTCTCTCTTTATTATGTTAATATAGGTTTAAATGGTATCAAATGTTACTCTAGGGTTTTATAACAAGTAGTGGTACAATGTCTGTTATAGAAAAGTTATAAATAAGTACACTCTATTTCGTACTCAGAGGAAAAAATCAAAAGAAATGATTTCACTGTCATTTTTTAGTATTTCATAAAATTAAATGAGCATTTACAAGATTTAGTAGGTAAAAATAAAATTGGGTGTCAATTTTGAAGTTGTATTTTGTATTTAAATTTTGTGACACGAAAACTAAATATCTGTAATCATGTTTTGTAATTAATAATATAATAATATACTTATTTTATAACAATTATTATAGTTTTGTGTATCTGATGATAAAACTCTGCCGTCACGGAACGTGGGCGACGAACGTCATAACTGTGGTCATAACCAAGGAGAAAAGTATTGATAAAAGTGAAACGAAAGTAAGTACCTACCTACTTTGAATTATTTAACGAACACACCTACACTTACTACAAAACACAAGGTCGGATCTCATGCAGATTGAATTAAATTATAGAAAACTGTTCGACTTACATAATATACCTAAGTACATACTACGTGTAACGGAATTTACAGGAAAGCTACGTCAGTTGCCTGCAAATAATATACTACATATTATATAAAACGAATAAGGCTGAGTTTATAAAAAAATACATTCCGTTTATTCTACATATATGAAATTCGTCAAATGGGAGTTTAAATAGTACAGTTTTGCTCAATATTTATAAAATGGCCAATTCTAAACTTCTGCAGATCTGTAAAAATTAGGATTTTCATTATAATTTTCCTGTAATCCTGTAAAATGTTTTTTTTTTAATTTTAAGTCTAGTAGTTTTCGAGGCAAAGGGGAGGCGGTTACTCGAAATCTAGACGAGTTCGTACAAATTTGTCCCTTCTATAAATCTCCTATGAATATTTTTAAATAGGTATTTTAATTATTGCAAAGTATTATAACTAAACAACACTCGGTTAACGAGAGATAACAATTGCAATGTCAAGTTTGTACATTACAAAACTGCGAAAACTCAATGTGACATACAGATGGTGACAAACGCATGAGTGATCTCATAAGGAGTCCGTTTTCTTTTTATAGAAAAAGAACCGTAAAAAATTAATGTTGTATAATCGGGGTGTATAAGCTTTCTGTTTTATTTATTCTGCGTTACGTAGTGCACGTACATACAATACGAAAATCGGTAGGCGAAAGAAAACTCTTGTGTCATTAAAGAATAAAACCTTTCTATGGAAATACTAATTACACCACACTATCTACCTACAAATTTTTTATACTAAATACTAATATATAATAAACAATAAATAATGTGACAGTTCTAATATTTCACATTTCACATAGATGTACCTATAAATGATAGCTGGTCGTTATAAAAAGATATGATGCATTCACATCTTTGAATGTGAATGCACTTATGACCGATATGTATCTTCTGTTGCATGAAAGTTTAAGTTATAAAAATTAATCGATAAAACAATATTATACATAGATTAAAATCTTAAAATAGATAATATTGCCAAGAATATGACCACTGCGGAAAGCCTGAAATTTCAGTTATTCTATTATGAAGTATCTTTCCAACCTGTTGCGCTACTTATCCATTTCGTAGATCGCAACAAGTGTCACCCCCACACCACATCGCTCGAGCTACGCCAACAATCCGCCCGCCGCCATTCTCCTGTGATACATATATTGGGCGGAATAACCGCCTGAGCACATAGACTACACTTTTTATTTGAAACGACCATGTTTATTTACTTGGTAGAAATTGGACTCGATTGTGATTTACATGCATATATGACTACTATAAAATAAATTGAAACGTAATTGTTGGAAAAATATTATAGTTAATTGTCGCACAACTTGATATACATATTTATATTAATATTTATGGATACGTAATACATTCTCTTCGTATTTTTATTTACTTATTAATGCAGTTCAGTTTCATGTTAAACAATGTGCTTAAACCTAATAATGTATGGTAATAAAGATTATATTTTAATTTATATTATGTAGATTTAAAAATAACGTTTTGTTATTAAAGCCAGCAGTGCAATTCTCTAACGCAAATTAGTTAAATTCACTTCATCCGCGGTGAGGTTATCAACTCTAAATGCGACAGAGATACTAGCACCGCCTCGAGTCGTACTATCGAAAACGACTTTTCTGACGTTTCGCTAAATATAGCAATGTAATCTGAATAAAACAAGCTTTATTTAACGTAATTGTCTCAGAAGAAGTTAAAATACACTAAGACGCAATATCAACTGAGATGTTTACTTTTAAAGCAATCCTTGACAAACTCGCATCGAAAATTACTTCACTTCGCTCCTTGTATGTTTGGTTCAGAGAATTCCATTTGAAGGTCAAGTGAGTTCGAATGCGCAGTGGGGTGAATTGTCGAGCATATATTGTTTGGGCAATTCGAGTTTTTACAGAATTGCATGGCAGGTATTCCCAGATAATGAACAAGTTCAGAGGGTGAGGCAGACAAGAAGAAATTGAGTTGAAACGCGTAAAACAAAATGTAAGCCTAACATTTGCACGACGAAGAATATGTTTTTTAAAATGTTTTTGTTGTTTTAGAGAAAATTAACAAATTTACGATTACCGAAATGTCTCCCCCATCCCATGACAATTATTTTGGTACATTTTTTATTACTCACAACCAACAACAACTCCAATGGTGCGATATTTAGATTACAAAATACAAATTAGATTTTCTTTGGTGCAGTGAATTAAAGTGGATCGTGTATCAAAGGGCTGGAATAATTACAAAAAAGATTATTAAATACATTTTTTTTTTAGATTTGTAATCACTATAATTTAGGAATGCAACATTATTAAATATACCTCTACTCCACTACTAAAAACTATACTCTACATTATTCTCGAGAATGCTCACCTTAAAATAGTACTTATTAAAAGAACAACAAATAATAAAATTTCAGTTTCTTCTTCTTTTTTATATGCCGGTAACTCGTTTCACATTTATTAGAAACGTTTTTGGCATTCTAATGTAAAATAGTGGTGGTATCTTTGAAGTAAAATGTCTTCTTATTACTAAGTCCCTAACACTCTTCAGTAAAGTGATAGTGAATTTTACAGGAGTTAAGAAGGGCTTCTTGTAAAACGCGGAAACTTCAGTCGCACATTTTTTCAATCTTTCAACTTCTACTATGACTTTTGTAATTTAAAACTCCCAAGTACGTAAAAAATAGAAAATGTAAATAAAATGTCAACTTTACTTCTCCCATTATAAGAATAAAATGAACGGGTTCTTACCGCGATATTAAATATTTTTGTGTTTCCCGATATTTCGATGCTGTTGCAAGTATCATGATTACGGGCAGTGTTGGGTAAAAGTAATTGTAAAAACAATTACAATTACTTTTTGTAATTATAATTGTTTGCCTAACAAAATGTGTTCATAATTCTATTTTAAAATTACAATTTTTTTTTGTAATTGTTTTTACAATTTTATTTTGCTCAACACTGACCACGGGTTAACTCATCATGAATGCTTGCCACAGCACCGAAATATCGGGAAACTTAAAAATATTCAATATCGCGGTAAGAACCCGTTCATTCTTATAATGGATACAAACCGTGAGAATCTAAAACAGTGTTTTACTTCTCCCATTCCCGCCAAAAAGTTTTTTTCGGCTTCTTAGAGATCTTGTGTGAATAGGTACTATATGGTTCTACGAAATATATAAATTATTCGTGGTTGCTCTTTAATGCCCCGAGACTTGTCTCCTATTTGCGCTTACGTCAATGTATCCATTAATTTATCATCATCTGTAGCAGACGGATGTCAGTCAGCTCCTCCCAATCTTGCTAATAGCGAACAATTTGTTTTCAGTTAATCGATGCCCACTAACCTATCTTGGAAAAATAACAATTACGAATTACAAATCCATATGTATTGCGTAGTTATGTGTATCAGTCAATTATTTGCTGCGGGTTGTAATATTCACACATACATATATATCTTCACGCTGCATCCCTAACGGGGTAATATTATTGTGTAATATTCATATTCGTTATTACTATAAAAAGTTGAAAAAAATACATGTGCGGAATACGACATCCAAAAATTATAAAAACTATTGTCTTCATAACATTACAAATCACTTTACTGCTTCATGCTGAAATCAACAAGAAAAAGGGTCATTGAAATCGATTCATAAACAAAGAAGTTGTGCTGGAACATAAGTACATAAAATAAAATATATATTAACACAGAAAAGTTGAAAACCTCCTCGCTTTTGGTAGGTTAAAAATAGATATCAATAACGCTCTGATTAGATATTTATTATTAACGGCGAATCACTCTGGGAAATAACAACAGAGTGATTCTAAGATGGGTTCCTGGCCATGCGGGCATCGTAGGCAATGAAAATGCCGACGAACTCGCAACGGCCGGCACCAAAATCACATTTATTGGTCCAGAACCTTTTTGTGGTATCCCCAAAAGCCAGGCTCAACTGATTTAGTGGAAATCCTGCTTCAAAGCGTCTTGCGAGTATTGGAAGATTATTCCGGGCCAGGAGCATTCCAAAGCCCTAATGAAGCCATATAATCGCAAGGTGGCTTCTAGTCTCACGGCAATGAGCCGGAGCAACTTACGTATCTTGGTTAGAGCGCATTAGGTTAGTCGGCATTGTTGCTTAAATAAGCACAAGTTTAATATGGTACTCTCCAATACAAGAATGTGCCGGTACTGCCAGGAAGCGGATGAAACGCCTATGCACATTTTGTGTGACTGCGGACCACTGATGCGTACTCGTCGATCCTGCCTCGGACAATATTTTCTAAGGCCGGAGGAGATTCAGCATATCACTCCAAGGAATACCTTGCAGTTTTTGACTACAGTGGGACTTGGTAGTGTTTTGTAACACAGTGGCGATCGCAATAGATCAATTTTGGTCGCAGTGATACAGGTCTGGACCTGCATAGCCACTTACATGAAATAAAAAAATTAAAAAAAATTAACGGCGAATAAACATTCCAAAATAGATTTCACATCGTACCAACTACGTCTTAAGATTTAATTATAATCAATGAGCGTGTAAATGGATAATAATCATTAGACGATACTCTACGATTCATTGGTATATACTTATACAGGTATTAAGTTACTTATCGAATAATTAAAAGATAAAAAAAAATCTGTAATAGGTCCTTATCCATAATCATTGGGCTATTAGAACGTTTTAGTCTTTACAAAAAACTCGCATCGGTGACATTAAACATAATATATATTATATCTTCCAGAAAAAATGAATTTATTCTTAATAATAGCTATTATACTTTTAGTCGTGAATGTTCTGTTTATTATTAGTTCCATGATATATACAATTGCAAACAAAAAGAAGGTAAGTTAACAATCAAAATCAATAATCTTTCAGATTTGTTTGTAATAAATAATAACCTTATCTAGCTTTCATAAACAGGTGTTAAAAAATGGTAAGTATGAGCAACAGCCCGACTTACGCCGTAGTTTAACGCTTAAAATTTCTACGGATGTTTAGATTATAATGAACGAACATTGTGTTGCCGTTGTTAGCTCTCGCTCTATGTCTATAGTCATATATTACGTACATACATACAGCATACGCCAAGTGAATTAGTTTCAGTCTGAAGTGCCTGGTGAAATAACTTAGCAAAAAATACAACAACTACAACAAATAGTATTGCGAAGAAAATAATGACAAAACAATAACAATTTTTATACGTGTTTAAGAAATTTGTGTTTTTTAATAAATATTGTTTATTTTTACTAAAGCAAAGTAATTACCTAACTTGCAGATATTCATAAAACCTTGCACCGTTTTAGTTTTGTGTGACATAACATTGTAGAACTCTACATTACTGTTGCAGCTACAAGAAACCCCTCCGGTATCGATGAGACCATCTACACTTTCTGAAGATCCGAATCTCCGTCGCGGTACTCAGCCACAAGTGTTGTTATACCACACACTAGTAAGACTAAGTGCTGGCGAGGTCGTCCCGGAACAGAAAGAGAAAAACAATTTATTACAGAAATTCTTCATTTGTTCAAAAAATTAAATTAAATTAAAAATCCACTCATCTGAAGATATAAGATTATTTCTCATATTCCTTATTACATTTTTGCAATGGAATAATGTATAAAATAAGCAAAAAACAGAAATTAATTTCTTTAAAAAATCTCTCTCTTACTACTGTCTACTGTCATAATAACAAAAATAGGTATAATATAAGTATTAGGGAGGTAGTGTCGTGTAAACTAGCTCATAGTAGCCACAAGCGGTCGTATGGAGGTAGTCCAACTCGCAGAGTACATGGGTCCACGTTTATAGTAATATAGTAACAAACGATCGTTGCCTATTGATAGTTAAAAGAAAAATAACTAAATTCGGTGAGAGCTTTTGCTACCGCAATACCGAGAATATTAGTTACATAACATAAACATAACATAACATAACTTCACGCTATATCCCCAATGGGGTAGTCAGAGAGGACGGAGCGCCAGGAGTCGCGGTCCTTACACACCTCTTTCGCTTCCTCAAATCTCATCATTCTCCTCACACATTTTCGCCTAGGTATGCGAGTGCTTTTGACATTTCCGTCTGCTAACACTCTGGCTATTTGATCTTCATAAGTCAGCCTTGGTCTTCCTTGGCTTCTTTTACCACTCACTTTCGCTCTGTATATTTTCTTCGTCAGTCTTTCATCACTCATTCTTTCCATGTGCCCGAACTATCTAAGCATTCCTTTCTTCATTTTTACAATAACACTGTTGTGCAACCCTGTCATACTGCGTATCTCATCATTGCTTATCCTGTCAGCAAGCGCGACACCGCACATATTTCAGAGAGACCGCATCTCCACAGCGAACTGTGTCTCCACAGCGGAGACACAGTTTTTTAAAACAAATAATCAAATGTTTTGGTATTATGTTTACTATTAACAGTATTTTAGAATATTTTGGTTCTTATCTGTCTTTTCTCACTAGTCTGAAATTGTACACTTACTATTAAGTTATGTACTCTATATATAAACGTATATTTATAGGCAACTAATTATATATAAAATACATACATACATATCTCACACTATATATCAGGCGGAGTAGTCAGAGGACGGTATGCCAAGCATCGTGGCCCTTACATACTCCTTTCACCTCTTTAAATCTATGAGATTTAATGATTCTCCTCACATGCTTTCGCCTCGGTATGCAAGTGCTTTTGAAATACATGATAACATACTTGCTCATATTTAAACGTTCTATCGTTATAAATCTGCGAATTGTGTTTTAAATTTCATAAGTAAATATCAGGTATTTTGTGTGACTTATCAACTGTGTAACGTCACAAATACTGATAATACACATAGCTTTATTTTAATTTAGATTCCACAAATCGATATGTCGTGCTCTATCTTATCTCAATATCGGATTGTGATTAAAACGTGTTCTATTCGCTGATATTTATGTGTACAACTAACAATACATACGAATACTGATTAAACAGAAAATTGGTAAAAGATGTGGCAATGTGACGTGACAGTTTTCTATTATGGCTGCGGTGCGGCACATTGGGACGTATAGCAACGATGGCCTTTACGAATTAGTGTCGACTTGATGTGTCGCAGCCTTGCTACAACTTTCTCAAACAATATTGGTAATGTCCTGCCCAGCAGAATGAAACAACAGACAGTGCCGACTGCGCTAAATTAGTAATTTGATGTATGAAACTGTTTAAAAGTTAAGTCATTTTTTGTACATACATACATATCTCCACGTTGTATCCCTAACGGTGTAGTTAGAGTGGACGGAGCGCTAACCATCACGATCCTTGCATACTTCATATATTTTTTGTAATATTAATATTTTGTCGCTCCGTCCTCTCTGACTAACCCGTTAGGAATACAGCGTGAAGATATGTATGTATGAATATTTTCATTCATCACACGTAACATGGTTGAGGCTCGTTGCCAAGGGTACGTGCAATTATTTCATCATGAAGCAGTTCTTAAATTACATCAAAAATCGACTTCTAAGCATATTCCCGTAAATAGTACGTTGGGCTATGTTGAGAATTTTAGATGTAAAAACATTATAGTGACTTAAATTAATAAAAACTTTTTTTTAATAAAATTTGATTGTAAAATAAACGATTTTGTTTTTTGTACTGCAGGTACCTCCACCTGAACTAATTAATCTGTGCCCCACTATGACAAATACTATAAACTAATTTGATTAGTTTTCAATACGGATGCAATTATTTTTTGTACTGCTGCAAGGTAAATAGTTGAAATTGTACTACTAATGTAGGATAACTCGAACTAACGAAATTTATATCGACACGAATATCAGACCTGTGTTGTTCGTGATTGACTCTGTTGTTTCATTGCAATTATATAATAATATTGATGATTGGAATCACAATTGAATGAACGTATCGTTCATCAATTGACAGACCGATCTTTTAAAATCGGACGTATCCCGAAAAAAGTGATGATAAATTGATAAGAGGTGTAAATTAGACAAGTTTACAAGATAAACTCGTACTTACATATTACATTTCAAAACGTCTATATATACATATAATTAAGCAGTAAAAACCGTGTCTGTAAATTGTATAAATTTATCAAAAAAATGAGTGTGGACGATAAAAAAAGAGTAACAGAATACAAAAAAGAATTTTTTTGGAGTTTACTCCTTAAGAATCGATTTTCATATGAGGCCCCCTGGTATGAAAAAAATATGAAGAGTAAAATCTACTCATCGAATGACTTCGTTACGTTTTTTGTGCGCACCTTTCACTTTTCAGTAGTAAGTACTAACAGTAAGACGTACATAGGGTATGCTGCGGGGCAGCTTACGCATGTAAGTAAGTATTGTGTATATAATATACCTATATGTTATTGCTATATAAAATATATAGTTATATAATATATACTCTACAGCGTGATGAATATGATGAATTATATATTATATATCCAGATACCTATAACATATATAACCTATATATATATATTATTATATATTGGGTCCTTACATATGAAATTAGCGTTTTGTCGTACTGACCACTTTGATCTGAAATATCTCCTCTTTGGTTAAGAATTCCAAATTCAAATTTATAAATTCATTTAGCTGGTACATTTGAGTTTTGAAAACAGTCATTCATTTGTTTTTTCCTCATTATTTTTTTCTTTGGCGTCGCTTATTACCGCACAATGGAAAACATGAAATATCGGTATATTTACGAGTACGAGTTCTACCGTGGCACCAGTGCTGCAGAAACAGCTCGAAGGATTAATGATGTGTACGGCGCTGGTGTCGCAAAAGAAAGCACGGTATGTTTTTGGTTTCAACGTTTTCGTTCTGGAAATTTCGACCTTCAGAACCAACCCCATGGACGGCCGGAGACCAAAGTGGAAAATGAAGAATTAAAGGCTATTGTGGAAACGGATCCATCACAAAGCACTTCAGAGATAGCTGCAGGCTTCGGGGTAAGTGATAAAACTGTATTAATCCACTTGAAGCAAATCGGGAAAGTAAAAAAACTTGAACGATGGGTACCTCATGAATTGAGTGAATCGAACTTGCAAACACGCGTCGACTGCTGTGTTACTTTGCTCAACCGACACAATAATGAAGGGATTTTAAATCGAATCATTACTTGTGATGAAAAGTGGATACTGTACGATAATCGGAAGCGCTCGTCGCAATGGCTGAACCCTGAAGACCCAGCCAAATCCTGCCCTAAACGAAATTTGACTCAGAAAAAGTTACTTACTTGTGAGTGTTTGGTGGACTAGCGCCGGTGTCGTTCACTACAGCTTTCTAAAATCTGGCCAAACGATTACGGCAGATATCTATTGTCAGCAACTGCAAACCATGAAGGAAGAACTAGCTGCTAAACAACCGAGATTGGTCAATCGCTCTAGGCCACTGCTGCTTCACGACAACACAAGACCACAACAAACAACCACCAAGTTAGATGAGCTACAATTGGAATGTCTGCGACATCCACCGTACTCTACGGACCTTGCTCCAACAGATTACCATTTTTTCCGGAATTTGGACAACTTCTTACAAGGAAAAAAATTCAACTCCGATGCGGCAGTCCAAACCGCCTTCAAAGAGTTTATTGATTCTCGCCCCCATGGTTTTTTTAGTAAAAGAATCAATGAACTACCTATGAGATGGCAAAAGTGCATAGATAACAACGGTGCATACTTTGATTAATTAAATATATTTTACAAAAAAAAATTGACTTTATATTCCTCCCGAACAAAACGCCAATTTCATATGTAAGGACCCAATATTTTTATTTATGTATATATATATATGTTATATATGAGGTTTCTCGGGGTGCTGATTACGAAAATGACGTTCATTTTGTAATCCAAGATGGCGAATATTTTTTTTTATATCAATTAATATTGATATTTAATATTATTGTATACAGTGAAGTGATAATAGTATATAAAATATGTAAAAATCCGGTAAACTCCAGTCGTGCGTCGGAGCTGACACACACACTTTTTTTTAATTTTTGTCTGTTTGTCTGTATGTACAAGCTTATCTCCGAAAGTACTTCACGGATTTTCTTGTAATTTTTACAGGTAGATTAAGCTCAGCTTGGAGTAATATTTAAACTTTATTTCATTGAAATCGGATGACAGCGAAGAAAGTTATCGTAATTTAAAGATATTTTTTTTAATACCATAAAGCAGTGGAAACCGTGTATGTACCTAATCTCCGAAATTATTGAACGGATTTTCTTGTAATTTACACAGGTAGATTAAGCTTAGGTTGGAGCAACATATAGATTTTACTTCATTGAAATCTGATGGTAGCGAAAAAAATTATCGTCATTTCAACATAATTTTAAAGCAATAAAGCAGTAGAAACCATGTCTGTAGACGCTAATCTCCGAAACTACTGAACATATTTTCTTACGGTGTTCAAAGGTAGATTAAGCTCAACTTGGATCAACTTAGGCTTTGTTTCATTGAAATTGGATGACAGAGAAAAAAGTTATCGTCATTTGAAGGTCGTCCTCTTAAAGGCTTGACCGATTTTGATGAAATTTGGAATGGAAATAGAATAAGCCCCGGAGATGGACTCAGGCTACTTTTTTAATTCCACGCGGACGAATTCGCGGGCAACAGCTAGTATACAGTATATATAGTATAAAATTGCAAATGCAGTAGAATTACAGTAGACTTTAAAACATCAAAATCGTAAAAAATTGGATTGCTCATACAAACGTTCAATCGATCATTCGAGTGAATATTGTTTCATATTAATACTTGAGTGATTGAGTTTCAAAAAGGAACGATTGAGATAGGTGTAACACATAAGCTACATTTACATATGGTAGAGCCATGCTGCATTGCGGCACAAATGGGGCCGGCTCGCCCGGTGACATAGCACCCTCTCACAGAATATCGGCGTGAAATAAAAGCATCTAATGCTGTTATGTTTCGTTCAATGAGTGAGAGTACCGGTGGCCCATCCCGTCCCCCCTCCCCGTCCTTTCCTTCTTTCCCTAAAGGCCGCCAACGCACCCATGACTCCTCGGACGTTTCTGGTATCCATGTGCGGTGATGATCACTTTCCACCAGGTGGCATGTTTGCTCGTTTGCCCCGACTTTTACAAAAAAAAAAACACAAGCATCTTTAAAGCTACATGGATATAAGTTTTCCATCATCGTAAGCCTATATACCTATTTCGTAAGTCTAAGTACCTAAATTTAGGTTTTGGGTAGTTAAGAATATCATTACTGGTAATTTATATACATTTTATGTTATCTTATAATAAACTTCCTTTAGAAACAGGGAAGATAAACTTATTTTTCACTTAGCGTTTATAAAAGACATCAACGGGAACACACGTTTTTGATTCCTACTTGAACAATAAAAAGTGCGATGCAGGCACGTAAGTAGACATTCAAAATCGTACTGAATTATATCGTCTGTGCAATTTCCGCCTCTGTTAATAATATATACCTAGATGTAGTGCTTAGGTTGTCGTCAATCGACAGTTTAAGAGTCGGAGTAAAAACGCTAACATCGTTACACGTATATGTTTAATGTAAAACCTGCCACACCACACGTAAATCCAATGCATTACGTTCGTCTACAACGTATGTATTATCTCATTAAACTTTAATTATCATAGTTATTACAGAAGCATAGAGTAGATCGTGGCCATGGATTTATAAAAGACTTTTCTTTTAACGTTGACGTTAATGTTTAATGTTAACGTGAAGTTACAAGCTATCAATACGACAGAATAGCTGGCTAAAACTAAATCAGTACCTACCTACACGTAAACATAATTTTACTATACTTAACTACAAGAGTTACGTGATGTATTTTTGGACAGATGTAGCCCGAGCCCTACAGCGCCTACTAATGATATAACTTGCAGTAAATTAGACCTCACCTTTGTCAAATTACGATACAATCTACTAACAGCCGACAATTTGATACATCGGATTCTACGCCAAGTCGTGAGTCATGAGTAACCACTTTCAGTCATCAACTCACACGCTAAACGCGTTCAATGTTACAACATTTTTAGGTACTCGGGGTAACTAAGCAAATTACATACAAACTTAAAGTCGAAGGAAATAGTTCATCCTTTCGCCTAGAGACTGAAAACTGAAAATACCTAATGAAATTTTTTTGTTTTCTTAGAAGATTTGTCGCATTAACGAAATAATTTACTGATTTTAGAGGAGTCCACATACGCTGTTCATAGTTACAAGTATAGCCACTCTGCACCGCCTAACGCAATGTGCTGCGCTGCTGCGTAATATACTAATGTAATTAAGATATAAAACAAATTGACACATTTATGACAAGAAATATTCCTTTAATGTAATAGAAATACATAGGTACTTGAGAATTGAATTTTACATCATACCCAGCTACAAATTACATACTTTCACCTGCAACATAATTTTAAGAAGGTATACGTACTTGAAAAAAACTTCATATTTTCCGTATCGTTTCCCTAGACCTTCACTCGATTGACGCGCAAGTCAAGGGAATACTAATGTTTACTTACGGAAAAATATATTATATATTACTCTTTTTTATTTCGTTTCAGATATGTAGACATAAATACTTACATTATTTTATCAGTAGGTAGGTAAATCCAAGTTGTAAATCGTTAGCAAAACCATAAGTAGGTATAGATTAGTTTATCCTAATCTCAGAGCACGATCACAGAGACACGAAACAAACAACAGATAGGCTTCAGCGTCGTATATAATGAGAGGGGGGCTTCAGATGCTTCAATCCTCCCTTTCATACCAATGATTTCAGATTGTGAAAGATGAACTGGATATTTATAATATCATTACATTTTAGCCACAATTAGGCAATCGCAGATTGTAATATTTAACTATTTAAACTCTGGTACACTTTCGCTCACGAACACCTCGTTTAATGTTAGAAGTAAATTATATAATACAATAAAAAGCATTGAAGAGCACTTTAAAATCCTAGATATCACTTTACAAAGCATAATATATAATATCCTCACACTGTATTCCTAACGAGGTAGTCAGAGGATGGCGTGCCGAGCATCGTGGCTCTTATGCATACTTCTTTTGCCTCCTCAAATCTCATCATTCTCTTTACTCTCCTTTGCCGAGGTATGCGATTGCTTTTAACATTTCTGTCACCTTACACTCCGACTATCTAATCTTCATAAGTCAGCCTTGATCTTCCTTATGTTCTGCTACTACTCACTTTCGCTTTGTTAATTTTCTTTCGTCTTTCGTTACTCATTCTGTCCATGTGTTCGAAATATCTGAGCATTCCTTTCTGAATTTTTGCAACAACACTGTCATCTAACCCTACCATACATATCTCGCGTTGCTTATTTTGTCTGTGAAAGTAACACCAGACATATTCCTTAGAGATCGCAATTCCACTGCATTCGTTACTTAACTTCGGGATATCCAAGCCTTACTCTCGTACAATGAAGTTGGCACCAACACCACACTGTAGTTGACCATTTTGGTACATGTAGATGTAGTAAAAACCAGAACCTTGATTTTGTTCACGTTCATAATAATTCCTTTTACTTCACATCTTCTTTTATGCACACGAAAAAGTCGGCAATTCTGCTTCTGATAGCGCTATAGGTAAGCAAGAATAAGCACACTGTTCAGAGCATCCAGAGCAGTCGCAGGTTTACTGACCTGTATAGGTATAGGTAAGTATTTACACAAGTGATCAAACGAGAGAACAGAAAAATGCCTCTATCTTGACATTCTCTGTCTTCTTGTGATACTCCTGACGGTTCTGACCACAATGCCTTACCTGAATGAACAATCAACCCGCTCCACAAGTTCATTACCTTTTGCTTTGTTTCATTCAAACGAAACACATCCAATTTTCTTTTAACTAACGAACTTGTGCACTCTGCTTCGGGGCACGCCCTTACATCATGCACAGGTATATGTCATATGGTGTGCGCAGACGAGGAATTACAATAAGAGCTAGCAGGAGTAACGACCTTAAAAAAATGTGAATAAATCTTATCATTTTATTAATAAAAATGCACTAACTTAAAAAAATGTAATGAGGTACCTACGCTATAAAATTAATTGTAGACCCAAACAAATTTGAAACTAAAATAACATTCTGTATTATTCAAATACTGTTAGAATCAATTATTGTTAAATAGCCAGTGTTAGCTGACGGAAATGTCAAAAGCACTCGTAAACTTAGGCTAGTGTGTAAGAAAAATGATGATTTGAGGAGGCGAAATATGTAAAGACCGCAATACTTGGCGCTTCGTCTTTCTGACTACCCCGTCAGGGATACAGCGTGAGGATATGTATGTATGTACTATTAATTTAAAGTTTATAATAAATAATAACTAAAAATAATTGTATTGAGGAAACGATAATTTTAAATTGCTAAGGTATTATTTAAATCAAAAATACTTTCGTAATGGACACTATTTATTTCAAAATAATGAATTATAGTGCAAGTTACAATAGACAGGTTATCACATGCTAGTGTTACACTAATTCCGATTTCCTAAAATAAGCAGCAGACATAGTTCTATATATTTTTAACGGACTTCAAAAAAGGAGGAGGTTATCAATTCGGTTGTATTTTCTTTTTATGTTTGTTACCTCAGAACTCCATTATTTATAAACCAATTTGGAAAATTCCTTTTTATTTGAAAGGATATAGTTCCAGATTGGTCTCATTTAAATTTCTCTAGTATTGGAACTTGGACTTCGAAAAACACCAAATAACAACAAATAACGCTGTTTTTAAGCTTTATTTATATTAATGATTCTCTTGTATGTCATTGTGCTCCAGATTTGGAAAATAAGTTAATTGTAGACGTATCCTAGATATTATTTAGGCCAAGGTCACTCAAGAGAGAAATAAAAAAATATGAAAAAAAAATTATACTGACTGCATAAAAAAACACTGAACAATACGAAATAACTATTCTTTATTAATCAAAACTCAAGTACAAAAATAATTTTATAAATACGATACAAATCCATATCCATAATTACATTTGACAGTTACTAAAGTCGATGCCAAGCCAGCCAA
Source organism: Zeuzera pyrina (assembly GCA_907165235.1). Lineage (NCBI taxonomy): Eukaryota > Metazoa > Arthropoda > Insecta > Lepidoptera > Cossidae > Zeuzera > Zeuzera pyrina. Next base: position 14,103,468 of record OU015626.1, read on the forward strand.
CATAAGCCTGGAAGTTTGAAGTCCCTGAGGTGGTAGGTATTAAATATTATATTGTATTACAACTCACGTCTGTTACCTGTGTGCTTAATCCAATATAACATTAAAATTAACTTCTAATAATAAATTATCAACATGTAGGTATAATATTTTTTGTTTTTTATTATACATATTATTTTTATAATTATTGAAATTAATTCGCTCATAATAACGATTCTTCGATTTTAAGTTCATTAACTAAAAGTCCATATTCCTGTCTACAATGTACCTACCTACTACGCAGAATATACTTTCCTGCTCAAGTACCGGTATTTAATGTACATAACAGGATTACAGGATACTCACACACAGTCATTTAAACATGTACAATACGTGCAGTGAGAATACCTAGCGATAAATAGTGATAAAAAGCATCAAAATAGGTACGTCATTTTAAACAAAATTATTACTATCACAGAAACAGCTGTATCTACAAACTTTTGTAGCATAACGGACAATGGATGAATGTCATTATGAGGCCTCGGTTTCACGCAGTTGAAGTCATTTGAGACATAATAAAGGTTTACGAGTTTCATAGATTGATTTACTTACATAGTTATATATACTTGGTTATACGAATAATTACAATAAGTTAAAAATTAATAAACAATGTAGATAAGAATACCTACTTACCTAATTACTTACAGTTAATAAGTATTTAATATTATCACATAGTTACTTAATTAAATAAAATGAAAGTCTATTGATATTATTTATACATTATAATACCCTTAGTAGGTACTTACATCAGTTACAGCTCACAGCATAGGTCAATCACAGGAATTCATGTTAGTTAGAATTTATAAACGCGATACTAGAGTACATAAAATAACATAATTTTCTTAATTTTTTACTTGTTAAACATCTGGATAATGTTAGTAAAATTGTATCGCTGGTACCTCTAATAGTTTATTAGCCTTCAAGTTGCCAACATCATAGTTGACTTCGATAAAAAAATAAACGAACCGTTCAGGTCAGTTTTATAAGCAGTGCTCGTGCAGTTTTGGTCTAACCACGCTCGAAGCTGTATGTAAAATTTGTTTAAACGTATAAATCAAAATGAGTTACGCATTTATAATAGTGGTGTCAGTTGCGATAACATTGAAGCTGTTATTTATGAGTTTTTCGTTATATTTCACCTTAAAGAAAGGCGACACACAAGGAGCGCAGGTGAGAGCCAAGAAACGCATTTCAAAACAGATTTGTACTTGAACAACGCTTACGTGAAGGTTTCGATCTCTTTCCATTGTATAATATCATTATGTACCTGTTAGTCATAACGAGTTTCATCTGTGCCTAAACAATTACCTACCTACTTATCTTAACAATACAATCTTAACAATCTTAAATAGGTAGCACCTACTTGTTAAGATAAGTAGGTAGGTAAACACTTGTAAATATATTTTTTATTCTTATCTGGATCCTTTAAATTTATTTCAAATATTTTTCATGTTACAGGCTAGCAGCGAAAACAAACAAACCAAAAAATCTATAGTAATATCATGGAAACAACTCACGCGCATTTTGCTGCCGAAAGTACTATCTTGTCCGGAAGTGCATAATAAAAATTATATTAATAAATTATAATTATGTATTCTAATTAAATAACGTTTTAAAACAAATATTTTAAAATATGTTAAGAATCTTTCATCATATTATCGAAAAAAGTATGGATTTTGTATGCGGTTAAATTTTTTCCATACTATGTTCCGAAATACATAATAATATTACGTTAATTTCCTAATTTATTGTGTAGTTTCGTGATCTCTTTCGTTCGATAATAAAGAATCTTTCGCAAAAGACACTTGTTAGATAAGTGTAGGTAAAAAATGCACCGTCCCTTTATTACGGTGGTTAGCGCACATTATTGCAAAATTGTGAAGCACGCGTCTTCGCAACAGAAGGTAGCATGTTTCATTCCTGGTCGAATCAATTCAGGAAGCGTTTAGGAAGCATTTAAATTGCTTTGAGTTTAATTTAAGACAACGAATTTTTGTTAAATATCGCATTATACTTGGGTATCTAACAATTTTGTAATGTATTTTACCTAAAATATGTAGGTATGCAATGATACAGTATTATAAAAGTTTAACAGGAACACTTAATTTATTTTCGTTTATTCTTTTTCTTTTGGAAGAACTGGAAATAGATGAAATTATGTATTCATAAAAAATTAGAATTTGGAGATTTGTTCTAAAACATGCAATTTCTAACTTATTAGAGATAAAAATAAAATACTTATAATTTCAACAAACAAACAAATATAATTTGCCACTATTAAGCTATTCTTCCTTAATTTACGGTTGATTGCGCCATTTTGTGTGAAAGTAAAATTATTTAAGAAAATATAAAACATGGCTCGTATGCGTTTACAACACCAATATTATGAATATTTTTGTACTATTTAATTGTGGATGGTTTTTAATTTTATATCCACAATTCACATAATTAAGGATCAACTGCAAAATTCTGGAGAATGGCCAATATTAGATTTAGTGAATATTAGTATTTAGTAGCATGTTACTTAAACAAAATATATGTATTTTGATGTTAAGTATAATAAATAAATTATCATCTTTGTTCTTACTTATTTATTCTTCTGTCACCTTTTTTACATGATATACAAAACAAAAATAGATCTATTATTTACATAAAAAATCATTCTCAGTTTTCTACAGTTAAATAACTCATATCTCTTACATACTGTGCCCACTTTACTGTCTTCTTTTGGAAATTGAGTTTTATACCTTTCTCTTTGTATTGTAAAGCTTTCTTCACTATTAGTCTATTAAAATCATGGACATGTGGATGTGTTGTGTATTCTTCAATATTCATCCATCTACAATCCTTTACTTCTCTTTGGGACAATGTAATTTTGTCATTAAGTGCCTTCATCCTAAGTAAGACATATATGTCAGAATTACCATACATCATGTTATGAGTATGTCTGAAAGTAACTAAGGATACAAAAGCGACATTTACTCCAGTTTCCTCCCTTACTTCTCTGATAGCTGCATCAACAATATCTTCTCCTGAAACGTTATTGTATCTATTAAATTAAAAAAAATTCAATAGCTGCATCAACAATATCTTCTCCTGAAACGATGTTGTACACATTAAATTTTAAAAAATTCAAGATCGAATACACTCAAATTGGAGATGCATATATATATTTTTTATTATAATTTTAATTAAAAACTTATTTACCATCTAATATGAACAATAAACATAATAGTTGTTAGGTATTCAATTTATATTTATAACAAACATCACACACAATAAAAAAATGTAATGTTACCTCTTTCAACATATCCACCAGGGAGTTTCCAATGAGGATATTCATAGTGTTTTTCTGAGATTGCTAACAACTGGTTTTTACTGTTGAACACCATAGCACCCACTCCCAAGTTTGTGTGACATGATGGCGGTAAGTTATGCTCTGTGTCAGTTGGTAGCCATTTAAACATCATCACAAAATCATCTCTGGCATGATGAAAATTAAAACCTTTCTAAAGATATCTCAATATAAATAATTTTAAATAGGTACTTATTGCAACTTTCTAACAAACTACTAATGTTAACTGATAAATGTAAAAGATATTATGTGCAATTAGCTACACTTACCTGTGCTAAAATAGGAACATATAATGAATCTTTTATGTTTACTTTGAACCACACACACCTTTTTCCTTCTGCAAGCCATACATCTAAAGATTCTGTAGCAAATCATCAGGAACATTATAACAATACACTATTAAATAATAGTAATTATTGCAGTATCTAAAGACACTTCAAAAAAACCTTATAAAATGATACGACTTGGATATGTGTATATTAACATAATCGATTACAAGTTTTCAGTTATAATAGAGTTGAATACCTGTTAATCTTTTTGTAAATATTTGTGGTTCATATTTGTACTTTGCACAGTCTATTGTAATTCCATCATATCTATCTTTTTCTCCCACGAAATTTTCATTGGACGCTGAATGTGACAGCTTGTAATAAGGAGTTGAAATACTGAAACAAAAGGAGCCTGTGGAACTTTGACACAAGTACACACTATTTTATGGTCAATTGATATTTGATAATGCAACTTACAATCCGTAACGATGAGTCGTTTCAGTGGATTTAGTTTTATGCAAAATATATCGCAAGGAATTACGCACAGTTAGTTTAAGATAATATACCATTGTATCGATAAATGTTTAATGAATAAACCTTTGAACTGAGCCTGCAAAATGGCTTATAATTGAATATAGTTCTGTACTTATAATTGCTGTAGTAAATAATTATTTCATTTATATTACACTATTTCAAAAATTTACATTCTCATCTCGTAGGTATACAAGTATTAAAATAGTGACTTTCAAATACAGAACAATATATGCTCTATTACCTCCAAAATACCTCAATATCTGTACCAGTATACCCTTCCTGATTCCTGTACAACCCTAAATGTCCGCATTACATAATAATTATTCTAAATGTATATAGCACGACCTTTAAGACCGTATGAATGACGTAAGATATTAGAATTTTGACTTTAATAAAAACTTGCTAACTCGTGTTTTGTGAGAATTTGCTAATTTGCCAAATTTGCATTAGATAAAGTGAAACGTGACATTAGGGATGTCAAGTAGTAGCAGTGTTGAATTTGACGGTCAGAAAAGAGTAGTACAGTTTGATTATATTACTTTAATATTGAGTTTTTTTTCTATATAAATGGCAAAAAATATTGAATTATAAACACCAAAACATTTCGCGAAATGTGGAGGTCGAAAACAGCACGTGACAACTTTGTATGGAGCCTTTGCCATAGACAGTCAAAGCTATGTATCCTTTGTAAAAATTACACTTTTTTATTAGTCTAACAATACTAAAAACCAATGTCGCCTATATTTGACGTACATGACGTTTTATTTGTTATTTGTAAGTTGTAATGTTGTAAGCTTGTAAGTTATAGTGAAGTGTAACCACAGACTTTTAAATGGAAGCAGACTATACCTATTGGTCAAAATGCGTGGCAAATTTAACACTAACAAATATTACTCACACACATACATAACTCAGAGCCGCATTAAGGAGTGGGTATCTATATTGTGTATTATGTTAGAGCGGGACTATTTAGGACATTAAATTATATTTTTCATGTGAGAAAATAAGGATAAAATAAAGATAATGTGTAGTTTTAAGTTAGTAAATATTAACGTATGTATGTACTTTTTGTTAATGTAAATAAGGATAAAATTAATTGATATACTAGTATTAGAGATTATTACTTTATTACATTCCTTCTTTTTGTAGATTGTTTTTGTCACATGAAGGATGTAATTTGGAGTGTTCCCAATGGCTCCTCGATACAATATTATGATTGTTCCTTCGATACATAAGGCCTGACGGCTGTGCGCTGCTGGTCTTGGGCTGCATGTACATTGTGATAACCTTGCTTGCGGTTCGATTTATGTGGGTACATGAAGTGTATGAAGTACATGACATAAACGATATATTTTTAAAAGTCAGGAAAGTTGATAATCAGGCAAGTGAAAGTTTTGAATTTAGACTTTTTGTCGCGAACAAAAGAAGTGTGGTTGGCATTTTATTCAAAATTCAGATTTGCTATTTTTTGTGCTTTTGGGAGTTTTAAGTGCAAAAATTATAGTATATTGTACGTTAAAGTTGTGTGCCAGTGAGAGGAGTTGGAGGAATTTCGTTTAACAGTCCTTTGTAACTCCAGTAAATCCTACTTACCATTGCTTTACTGTAAGTGTTAGAGACTTGGTTAAAAGAAAATAGAACAAGTTTTATATCCGACGAGTGTTATAGTTAACTATTTTTCTAAGGAGTTAAGCCTCAGTGAATGTTTTATAAAATTATTAAATAACTCTTCATCGCTATGCTTTGTCCTTTGATTATTATTTTCTCTAAACTACGCATAAAACTCAAAAATTAAAAGAAATCAGGAGATAGTCGATGGGTGATCGATCACATTGAGAATAAAAATTAAAATAGCTTACACAATAAAACAAAGAATTTTTTCAGTCTTTTATTTATTAATCGGATTGTTTTCTTATTACATTATCTAAGAACTCATTATAGATGTGCATCAAACACATCATTTCACTGTTTTTAATGTGTGCCAGAAGTAACTAGCGCAGAATGTCAGATATGCTAAGGATTACCATTGCAAGTAATCGTAGGTATTATTGGTCATTATTCGCCTCGAGATATCCATATTTGTTTTCACCATTTTTACATGTGAACACACAATGTATGCATAATAAAGTCTATCTTCGATTACCTGAAGCAAGAAAGTTGTATTATTTTATAAATAAATTAAAAATAATTTTGTAATTATGAAGTATGGATTCCACCACTGGCTTTTTTCTAAACAACACTGGTCCAGGTTCATCCCAGCATAGCGACTAGAGATTAATTTGGCGATAGCATGTTCATTTTTAATAGGTATGTTAAATTTCATGGTCAAACAATAACAAGATTTTACGGGTATCTCTTTTACATAATAAATGGGATTCAAAATGTTTTGAGCACAAAACACTGCCAGAATTGGGCTGCCAGTTTGTTCTATGTAGCCTTTCTTATGTATTTCTTTTATGTAGTTCTTTAACCAAAGAAATTTTAAAATTTTCATCCTTTAGAAACCCGATATTAACAAGGTATACATCAAAATCAAAAGATAGTTGCAAAAAATAGATAGTTACTTAACCTTAGGTACCTGTCCGTTAATATTTAATTTTATTAAGAGACTCAGTTTTCTCTGAATTCGGCCCTCTTTAAGGTACAAGTACTAATAGTGTCAATATTGGTTAGGTACTTGGTACAAAAATATATAAAAATTCTTAAACAATATAAGAGAACTTTAATTTTAATAGTTTGCAACATATTTAAGTGTCGGAGCCACGAAATACAAAATTATCGCTAACTGAATGCAGTAATCAAACAATTTGCAACATCAGATTTACTTACCGATGGAACGTGATTTTCGGGGTTTTTCTGTATGAGGCGTTTCAACTATTGGGAGTACAACACTTTTGCACCATTTTTTGCACTTTAAATAACCAAAATAATGTTTAAACACCAAGAAATATTTAATCATCGAACATGTCGTACTACATAAGTAAACAGATGCCATACTCCGCTTATTTTGACTTCAGCGGAAGATGGCGGCTGCCACGGTCTCGGAATTGTCTATGTATGCCATTGTGTTGCAACAAATGAAAGAAAAGGATAGAGATATACAATTTTAAACTACAATGAAAATGACAGTGTTATTACTTACACGGTATCTATGTGTGAGTGAATTATGTTTGATCTACTTCCATTTATAAATCTGTGTGGTTAATACATACAGGTGGTTACACTCACAGATTTATAAATGTAATAACACTGTCACTTTAATTGTAGTTTAAAATTGTATATCTCTATCCTTTTCTTTCATTTGTTGCAACACAATGGCACACATAGACAATTCCGAGACCGTGGCAGCCGCAACCTTCCGCTTAAGTCAAAATAAGCGGAGTATGTCATCTGTTTACTTGTGTAGTACGTCACATGTTCGATGATTAAATATTTCTTGGTGTATAAACATTATTTTGGTTATTTAAAGTGCAAAAAATGGTACAAAAGTGTTGTACGCCCAATAGTTGCAACGTATCACACAGAAAAGCCCCGAAAATCACGTTGCATCGGTAAATAAATCCGATGTTGCAAATTGTTTGATTACTGCATTCAGTTAGCTGATATTTTTGTATTTCGAGGCTCCGACACTTAAATATGTTTCAAACTATTAAAATTAAGGTTTCCTTGTATTGTATAAGGTTTTTTTATAGGTTTTTTATATTTTTGTACCCAGTACCTAACCAATTTTGACATTATTAGTACTTGTACCTTAAAGAAGGCCGAATTCAGAGAAAACTGAGTCTCGTATTAAAATTAAATATTAACGGACAGGTACCTAAGGTTAAGCAACTATCTATTTTTTCTTTTGATTTTGATGTATACCTTGTTAATTTCGGGTTTCTCAAGGATGAACATTTTCAAATTTTTTGGTTAAAGAACTACATAAAAGAAATACATAAGAAAGGCTACATAGAACAAACTGGCAGCCCAATTCTGGCAGTGTTTTGTGCTCAAAACATTTTGAACCCCATTTATTATGTAAAAGAGATACCCGTAAAACCCTACTGTTGTTTGACCATGACATTTAACGTACCTATTAAAAATGAACATGCTATTGCCAAATTAATCTATAGTCGCTATGCTGGGCTGAACCTGGACCAGTGTTGTTGTTGTTAGAAAAAAGCTAGTGCTGGAAGTCATACTTCATAATTACAAAATTATTTTTATTTTAATGATAAAATAATACAACTTTCTTGCTTCAGGTAATCGAAGATAGACTTTATTATGCATACATTGTGTGTTCACATGTAAAAATGGTGAAAACAAATATGGATATCTCGAGGCGAATAATGACCAATAATACCTACGATTACTTGCAATGGTAATCCTTAGCATATCTGACATTCTGCGCTAGTTACTTCTGGCACACATTAAAAACAGTGAAATGATGTGTTTGATGCACATCTATAATGAGTTCTTAGATAATGTAATAAGAAAACAATCCGATTAATAAATAAAAGACTGAAAAAATTCTTTGTTTTATTGTGTAAGCTATTTTAATTTTTATTCTCAATGTGATCGATCACCCATCGACTATCTCCTGATTTCTTTTAATTTTTGAGTTTTATGCGTAGTTTAGAGAAAATAATAATCAAAGGACAAAGCATAGCGATGAAGAGTTATTTAATAATTTTATAAAACATTCACTGAGGCTTAACTCCTTAGAAAAATAGTTAACTATAACACTCGTCGGATATAAAACTTGTTCTATTTTCTTTTAACCAAGTCTCTAACACTTACAGTAAAGCAATGGTAAGTAGGATTTACTGGAGTTACAAAGGACTGTTAAACGAAATTCCTCCAACTCCTCTCACTGGCACACAACTTTAACGTACAATATACTATAATTTTTGCACTTAAAACTCCCAAAAGCACAAAAAATAGCAAATCTGAATTTTGAATAAAATGCCAACCACACTTCTTTTGTTCGCGACAAAAAGTCTAAATTCAAAACTTTCACTTGCCTGATTATCAACTTTCCTGACTTTTAAAAATATATCGTTTATGTCATGTACTTCATACACTTCATGTACCCACATAAATCGAACCGCAAGCAAGGTTATCACAATGTACATGCAGCCCAAGACCAGCAGCGCACAGCCGTCAGGCCTTATGTATCGAAGGAACAATCATAATATTGTATCGAGGAGCCATTGGGAACACTCCAAATTACATCCTTCATGTGACAAAAACAATCTACAAAAAGAAGGAATGTAATAAAGTAATAATCTCTAATACTAGTATATCAATTAATTTTATCCTTATTTACATTAACAAAAAGTACATACATACGTTAATATTTACTAACTTAAAACTACACATTATCTTTATTTTATCCTTATTTTCTCACATGAAAAATATAATTTAATGTCCTAAATAGTCCCGCTCTAACATAATACACAATATAGATACCCACTCCTTAATGCGGCTCTGAGTTATGTATGTGTGTGAGTAATATTTGTTAGTGTTAAATTTGCCACGCATTTTGACCAATAGGTATAGTCTGCTTCCATTTAAAAGTCTGATTAACCAACACATTTACATTTACGCAGTGTTGCTATAAATCAAAGAATATTTAACCTATTTAAACAATCTCAGATTTAGTTTCTCCTAAGTCTTCTCTCTCTTTCAAAGATAAGAGAGACGAAGGAGAATGAAGAACACAGAGATATTAACGCCGCCTTGATGAGTGTACGACGACGAAATATTTACTGAGATGTTCGCCCTTAAAGCAGTCCCTAACAAACTCGCATCCAGAACAGTGTTGCCGACTTAGTGGATTTTCCACTAAATCTGGTGGTTTGAACCCCCTTTTAGTGGGGGAAATATTGCGTTTAGTGGCTGGTGATTTTTCTGGTGGTTTAGTGGAATAGAATTTTTCCTATTTTTTTTTTATTTAGTACATAATCACGCCAGTATAAAGTTTGGACGTTGCAGTTCATAATATTTCTAATTTATTTTAGGGGTATTTACTTTACTATGTGAGCAACACTAAATCTCTATTGTCAAGTAACACGGGGATTTCCCTTAAAATATGTTGTTTATAGCAGTTTTCTGTCAGGTGAAGCGGGGATTTCCAGCAAAATATTTTTTATATTCTAAACTTTCTTCTTTCTCAAATTGGTCTTATTCACTGTCTGAAGTTTGTTCGCGAGGGATAGGTCACTTAATGAAAAATATGCCGAAACCTCAGTATTCTCAAAAGTTTCGGGATTCTTGGCTGCAAGACCCTGCTTTAAAAGATTGGCTTCAGATGATTGAAAGTACTACTGGCCAAGTAGCGAAGTGCAAATTTTGTGGTACCACTTTAAGGAGCCATTATGGAGACTTAAAATCACATGGAATGTCGAAGAAACATCAACAAAATGCAAAGGTAAGCTAACACGACTATTTTATTACGGTAAAGCATGGTCAATAATGTGTCCATGTGGTACCGCATTTAGCATTACCTCATATTATCTTCCTGAGGGTGTCGTAATACGTGTCTGAGGGATGTGAAAATGGCAGCAGTGCTTCCCGTGAATGCAACATTTTGCATTGTAGTGTTCATAAATCCGCCTCGCCTACCAAGTTTGATGAGTGTTAGCATAGTAGACAGAGTGCATTTATTTTTTACACGACTGCCCAAAAAAAGGAGTGTAATTTGTTTAGAGTTTAAAAAAAATTAGGGTGTCGTTGGAATCCTTACATTCTTATCCCGAGTGACATAGGCTATATTTTTTTTTGGAGATAGCTGTCGTGTTTTTTTTTTTAATTTATTTTTTAAACTTATTACATTATTGTAAATTGTTGCAGATTATCACTGAGCAACCCAAATTACCATTTAAACCAGAACCCATTGGAAGTCAAAAAAAGGAAGAGGCCAGACTTGCTTTTTTTACAGCCATGCATACGAGTATACGAGTAGTTGACCATTTAGGTGAGGTAATCAATCATAGCCATCAAAGGGAAATAGATAAAGTACAACTACACCGAACGAAGTGCACCGCGGTCATAAAAAATGTATTAGCATCACATTTCATTGAGGTTTTAAAACAAGATATTAAGGATCAATCATACAGTTTATTGATTGATGAATCAACAGATATTGCTGTTCAGAAATATTTGGGTTTGGTTATAATTTATTATAGTAAAGCACACCAAAAAATAGTATCTACATATTTAGACCTTGCAGAGCTGCATGAATGCAACGCTGAGGGTATTGTCTCCGCTATAAAAAAGACACTTAAACGATTCGATTTGAAACTAGAGAACTTTATGGGCATTGGTACAGACAACGCTTCCGTAATGGTTGGAGTAAATAATGGAGTTTTTGCGCAGTTGAAAGCAGAGGTACCACATTTGATTCTAGTGCGTTGTTTATGTCATTCCTTGCAACTGGCTGTTTCTGCTGCTGCAAAGTAATTTTTGCCGAGGAATTTAGAATTTTTAATTAGGGAGACCTATGATTGGTTTGCTCGCTCTTCTTCTAGACAAAGTGTTTATAAGGAGCTATACAAAGCAATGAATGATGGCCATAAACCACTTAAAATCGTTCAAGCATGTCAGACACGATGGTTGTCAATAGAATCAGCAGTCTCGAGAATATATACGCAATTGCTAGAGCTAAAAACTCATTTTTCTATAGCCAAGATCCACGAAAGGTGTCACACAGCAGAATTATTGCACTCTATGTATGCGAACTAGATGAATTACGCATATATTTCATTTTTATATCCAATATTAATTGAGATAAACAGAGTCAACAAAATGTTTGAGTCAAAAGATACAGACCATACCAAATTGTGCGATGAGTTGATCAACCTGATAGATATGCTTGTCAGCAAAGTCACGTTACCTATAAATAAAGTTAATATTTTCACTCAAAATATTCGTGATTTTTTCGATCAAAGATGTTATTTGGGATTCCGATTTGAAAAACAAATACAAGAGATGAGAGAAAAAGGATTACCAGCAGCAGAGGAAGTATCAATACGGAATCGGTGTATACAGTTTATAGTTAGTCTGATTGAAGAAATTAAAAACAGGCTGCCGGAAAATGTGACTTTGATGAAAAAGATTTCTCGAGTAAGTGTTCAACAAGCACTAAATCACAACAAAGAAGATCTAATCGACATAATGTCTCAATTAAATAAAAAAACAGACTTCATTGCAAAAGTTGATGATCAGTGGCGACAAATACATTTAATGAAATGGAGTGAAACCAAAGACACAAAAAAGTTTTGGATCGAAGTGTTGCATTTTAAAGACGCTCAAGGAGAAGCTAGATTTCAAGATTTAGCGAATTTTGCAATTTCTCTTTTAATATTACCACACTCCAATGCCGACGTCGAAAGATTGTTTAGCAGCATGAACATTATAAAAAATAAACAGAGGAATCGTATGAAGTTGAATCTTTTATGTGCCATATTAAGAGTACGCTGCGGTATGAGGGTGATAGGTAAATGCTGCAATGACTATGAAATTCCAATACACGTTATAAAAAAAATTGGCACCAATGAATCATATCGTTCCTTGGAAATTGATGATGATGGTGGCGGTGAAATAGACACATCTGATGACGATTTGTAATAATTTTAATATGTTTCATTTTCGTAATAAACGTTTTTCATATATCCCTGCTTATTTTTCTTTCATATTAACAATAAAAAAGATTTAGTGACAAATTTAGTGGCTTTTTAACTTTGGTTGTTTTTGGTTAGTGGTTTTCTGGTGGTTTTAGAAGTCGAATCTGGTGGACAGCTCGTTCACCTGTTGGCAACACTGATCCAGAATCACTTCACTTCGCTCCCCTACTATGTTTGGTTTAGGAATTCCATTTGAATGCTAAGTGTATTTGAATGTGAAGTGGGCGATTTGAGTTTTTATAGAAATGCATGGCTGAACCACAATAAAGCTGTAGGATGCACATTAAGAGTGACGCAATACCAAGAAAAAATACGCAACAGATAATATCAAGGTACTGCTAACTCGAGATCGGTTAAGAGTTAGAAGAAATATGTGACGATTGTGTTATCAAACACTATTATTTTAAATAATATTTCTCGAAAGGAAAGGTCATCAGTGAGTATGACTGGAGCCAGTAAACCGGACGTCGCCAGTGTATAGACGTCGTTAGTGTACTGTTTCGAATTACCGATAGCGACAATAATAAAAATTAAAAAATGCGTTGAATAAATGTGGGTATTTGCCAGAAACCGTACATTATGAAGACGACACTCCTCCTCATCACTCTGTCCATCACCACGATCGGTGCAATCCAGTCAAACGTCGCAATAAAAAAAGGTATTGAGTCTTAAAATATAAACGCGACATAGTCCCGTTACTTAATATTGTAAGGAAGTATTGAATTACTGAATTATTCTCACTAAATTCTGAGTTATTGAAATAATATTGAATACTTATTAAAATATTAAATACTTACTGAATTATTGAAATATCGAATTTGGTATTTTAGTTTTTCAAAATATGACAATACTTAAACTATGCGTTTGAGTGCGTTTTTCTTTTAGAGTTATAAAGTTTTAAAATTTTTGATAACGTTACTACAGTGTTTTTGTGATTGCGTTCACAAAGTACTTCAATTGCGTTTATCACATTTAACGTAGAGTCGAGCTAGTGTTCCTCCGTTTGTGTTTAAAAGTACCAATCGTGTAATTGAGATAGACCACTAAAAAGTGACTGGTGTAGATTTTGTGAGATAGAGACTCGTTTCCGTGATTAATTCTTATCAAAGTATTGTTTTCGGTGCTGCGCATTTGCATCAGACTTCCAAATATCACTATGAAGGAAAATCAAAGGAAGTGCTTGAAGTGTGGCCGGTCGCCCGGTGAAGACCCAAATATCAAGTTATATCATTTTCCTCGGCCTGGAATAAGGAATGCGCTACGGTAGGTACATAAAAATATATCAACTCACCCGATGATGTTATAATACAAATCTTTTGTCAATAAAACATCATTGATCTCACCCATATCATCTCATTTCATACTCGGAACAGATTAACTCTTAGGAATAACATTCCTCTTTTGTTTTCAGTTGTGAATTATGGGCGAAATATTGTTTCCCTGACAAAGATGTTCCATTGGACTTTCAAATAAAACTATATTCTGAACATAGAATGCTGTGTGACAGGCACTTCAAGCCAACAGCTTTTATTGATTTTACAACAAAATCTTTGCGTCGTGGAGCTTGCCCAGAGGACGTTATGGTAATTGTCTAATTTTTTGCATAATATTGATAGAAATTAAGCTGAGATTTATGCAGATAGAGGTTTTTTAAAGATTTTGGCATACTCATAAACTGACGTAACCGATATACTTACAGGAACACTTATAACGATAAAAAAAATACGAAGGTTTTAAAATTACTAAAGTTAACGTTTTAAAGTATCATATTACAGTCATTTGTAGGAAAAATCTATCTACGAGAACTTCAATAACCATGAAAAAGAAATGCCAGAATAAATGAAATTAAAATAGTTATTTTTGGTTCTTAATAATTACACCATAATATACTGCCAGCCCAGATGAATATAAATTGCTAATACTTATTGGGTTATTCATATATACTGCCCATTATCTCTTCAGTGTGATACTCGTCGATAAGACAATAAGGTTAAAAAAATATGCACCTACTAATATCATTTAGAATATTATAATACTCATAGTAAAAAGTTTAATTTATCTAGAAATTGCTATTTGGATACAATATAATATGTAAAAACATTTAATAAGCAATATTTTCATAGTTAAAAGTTTTCTTATGTCAAAGATATAGTTTCTATACCTAAGTAAGTTTTTGTTTACGTTTAAGTACCCCCAATCAATTTATTATGTAGGCGACATAGTGCGCCACTATTTTCGAGAAATTAAAATAGCAGTCATTGGGTATGCGAGGCTCTGAATAAAAATCTACAATTCCCTTTGTTTATAAGATCATACTTATTTAAAACAATCTGTATGTGGTCCACCATATAAGAATAGATAGCTATTATTATTTTGAAAATTTATAAGCCAGAAATTATCAGTCTGACTAGAAATTTTTTTCTTGTGAAATGTGTATTTGTGAAGAAATTTCATAAAATGCTCCCGTCAGAAAAGGGCTATGCTGCAAGTGTTTTACAAGAACTATGTATAATATTGTGCATGGGTCAGTCAACTGTTTTTTTTTACACTACTGTCCTAATATAAAAGCTATCCCATCAATAAATTAAATTAACTATTAAAAATATTTTGATATTTTTCCCTACTTCAGTAAGGAACAAGTGCAAGGAACAATTTTGCTATTTGTAAAGGTTTTTTTTATTTCATAAAAATTCCTGTTCATAAAAGTACATTGTTCGGCACCAATTTATAAATAAGTAAGTTATTATTATTATACTTACAATAGAATTTACATTTTCATAGTACAACATTTTCCAAACCGACTGCTATACTATATACTTTTAAATTATTATGATAAAAATATTTACTAAAATAACCAACCTGTACAAATAATAGTTGATCAAAATATATCAAAATTGAGGAAGAGTTAGAAATATTTGAATACTAAAGATGTAAAATTTTAGTTTTTTACTTGTATTATGGGGTTCAAATTAAATCAATAATTTTTTTTATGGTCAGTGGGTTTCCTTGACCTTTTCAATATTGCTAAGCTGTAAAGCTAAGACAAAAATCAAGGATGTTAGTAGCAGATGCACAAACGCATAAATAATGCTCTGGAATTCACGCATTTTGACAAACAGTAAAAAAGTGCTTCATGCTGGGCTCCGAAAGTAGGGTCACAACCTAGATGAACCATTGAAACCCCTATCTTTCTATAGAGATTATTTATTCAGATGTGCCACGGGAAGTGCCAGCGATGCTATCACATGGAGTTGACTGCTGGAAGGTAGACTCTTACCCCAAAAAAGTGTTATCCGAAGCTTTTGATAACATTATGATCAAGTTCTGCTTTTAACATGTACTTATATAGATGTATAATTATTTTTTCAGAGAGTGATTATTCCTGTCGTTGGTACATTTGAATCAGCTAGCTCTTCAAAGTCTGTCTTGGAAGCCACAAGCCCTATTGAACCAATAGCTGGCTGATCAAGATATATTTTAGGTGATATTTTAAACCCCATTGAACCAATAGCTGGCTCATCAAGACCTAATTTAGGCGACATTTCACACCCCATTAAACCAATACCTGGCTCATCAAGATCCGTTTTGGGTGATATTTCAAACCCCGTTGAACCTATAGCTGGCTCATCTATGCAGCAGGTCAAGGAAAATATGGAAACCCCACATAGCATAAAAGAAGACACCACAATTAATAAAAATGAAAGTGAAATCAAGCAGGCACACTTATACATGAAATATAGAAAAAATATTAAAAAAATATGCCAGCTCCGCAACCACATAAATAAATTAAAAAATAAGTCAATATTGACAGAGTTAGAGAAAGACAAAGCATTAAACATTTTGACAAAACAATTAACTCCCACTCTGGCTTTACTTCTCTACAAGGAGAAATAAAACAAAAACAAAAAATTACTGCTTTAAGGTTGTACAAGAGATCTCCTACTTGTTATAATCTACTGAGAAGATTGATGTGTTTACCTGCACCTAATACATTAAAAGCTTTGCTTAAGGAATTCCCATTAAAAGTTGGTATTAATGACAAAATATTCAATGTTTTAAAAAAAATTGCATCATCTCAGCAGCCAAGTGACAATGAATACATTTTGATGTTCGATGAGATGTCAATAAGAAAACATGTCCAATACAATAAAAAAGATGATATCATTGAAGGATATCAAGACCATGCTAACCAGGGAAGATCACCCCAAATCGCTTCACATGCATTAGTATTTATGATTTGTGGAATTAGAAAAAAACTTAAGCAGTCAATAGCATTTTATGTATCCGGCTCGACTTTCTGTGCTAATCATAGAGGTAGGTTTCTGTGCTAATCATAGAGGTTTGTACTATGACAAAAAATGCAAGAAGCCATGTAAGAACATTTAATTTATTGTTAAGAAAATAATAATCAGAATAAGTTCTTTTGGCCTCGGTTGTATGTTTGTGCTTGTTTGGTTGACTTAAAAACCACTGGATGGATTTTAATATAGACAGCATTGCTGGAGAAACTAGGGTTCTAGTTACTGATTATATTGTTATTTAGCTAATAACACAGCGAATCTATTTTTTTTTAATGTTTTCGGGATAGATAAAAAACTGAATAAATAATTTAATTTTGCAAAAATTGTATTACTGTTACACATCATTAGTATAAAATAGTAAAATATGACTAATTAAGTGTTATTGAATGCATATTATTTTAAATTTCATGGTTTATTTTTACTTATTCTGTAAGTGATATTTATGTTATTTATAATGAAAGAAAAATAGACTTGCTCTTTGTTCCTGAAGATTTTTGTAGGGGATAAATATTAGTGAAATATAAACAAAATTGCAATTAATTTATTACGGTTTAAGACCTTAAAAAATGACTAGAAAAATTACATTCTAAGGTGGATGTTGAAAAAATTACATCTAATTGAGTTTCTCACTGGTCTTTTTCAGTATAAGTTTCTCTGTATTGGCGATGCTATTTTTTTTTTAATCTTATTCTTTTCAGATTTTATGTCATTGCTTTAGAGCAAATATCAATGTTTCAGCCACAGTCTGTGACATGGGCGGATCGAATAGGAGAGCGTTGAGTATATTGGGCGCTACAGTTGAAAATCCTGCAATTGAAATTGATAATAAAACCGTCATAACGATGTTTGACCCACCGCACTTGTTAAAGTACTTTAGAAATTTATTTATAAAATATAATGTGAAATATACCACTAACATAACTTCTGGTGGCAGAACTGGTGAAGGTGAGAAATAATTCCTATAATTTTCAATTTCTTTATTTAATAGTAATTCTGATGTATCACCAGTGTTAAACTTAGATTTTGTTAATATGGCTAACATTCCCGTGATAACTGAGTGGTACAATTTTTAATTAATATTAGTTATTTCACTATATTTACAGGATTGTTTTAATTTTTATTTATTTGCGATATATTTCATGTAAAGGATTTATATTACGTAGCAATAAATTATGTTAAAAACAGACTACAGTACTAGACAACTGATATGATATACTACTTATATAATTTTCTTTTGTAAATATATACATATTATACATAAACAGACTCGGGGCGGAAATCGAACCCGCAACCCCCGTTTACTTTCCGACGCGTTAAGCCGTTGCGCCACGGAGGTGGTCAATGGTCAAATAATGTCACACTACAGACTTTAAATTAAATTTTCCGGAAATCAATCCAGCATAATACGTCTCACACGAATAGTTAAAACGAATCTAGTGATATCCCATATGACGAACTTTTTAAATGGTCTTGATTTTGTGAGAGAACAGATGAACATACATACAAATTTACGCTGCTAAAATCACAACCCACCTTTTGTTTTCACCATACTATTTTAGTTAATTGTTCCAACATTGAAGTGGTTTTCTAACCTTAATTGAGAGAAAACGAGCAAAATGTATCTATGCGATATAGATCCACAAGTATTTTGTTCATGGTAAGCATATTTCGCTAACGGCAATCCCTAACCTTCATTGTTAACGACATGTACTTTACAACAATTTGTAAATAAATGGTTACTATAGAAAATTTCAATTTGTAACATGATAAAACTTGTCAATTAAAATAATTTTTAAGAATGAACTTAAGCCGATTTTAAAGTCGCACTGAAAATACAAAAAAACTGTTTTATTAATCAAAACAAATGAAAATATGAATATGATACAAATACCTATTATCATTTTTAACAATTACTGAAGTTGATGCCAAGGCTACCAAACTAGTATACTTTCTGTTGTTGCAAATTAAATTATGTACATGTTTGTATCCTATTTACAAATTTATATTTGTACTTGAGTTTTGATTAGTAAAGAATAGTTGTTTTGTACTTTTCAGTGTATTTGACACCGGCTTAATTTTTTTTCTCAATACATTTTTTATTTTTCCCTTTTTATGTACAGAAGAATTTAAGACTTCCTTTTTTTGAAGTCTGTTAAAAATAACATAAATGCAAATATGAACTTAGCAATCAGAGCAATATGTATAAAACGATATGGCCTAGAGAGAGCGCATAAAACTCGTTTTTGAGATTTCTGACACATGTTTTGTTTTGCCTGAATTGTTACACAATACAAAACACTTATTTTATTACAGGGGAACTTACATCAGAAGCCACCGTCACTGCCAACCTTATTGCGGATATGGATAGGCTCTTTGACTGCCTGAACAGTGACAGACCAGATTTAAGAGGAGGTAAACCTTGTGCGACAAATTTAACTAATAAGACTCCACATTTGGAGATATTCAAAAAAATTTAAATATTTTTCAATTCGTTGGAATTTGTTGGATGCCGCAATAAGCCTCCATCAATCGAAGGGTGGATATGGACCTTAAATGCCGTCGAACTCATATGGAAAACATTGACAACCAGACATTCAACCATACGTAGCTTAGCTACAAGAAGATTGCAGCAAGATCCCATCGAAAATTTGTTTGGTTGTATTAGAGGACACTGTGGCTCTAATACTAACCTACTACTAAATTGGGGAGGAACGAATTGCGAGAAAGACTCCAATGAACCCATTTTGGATAATTTAAAAATGTTACTGTGTAGAGAAACGTTAATCGACACATCTGTGGGTACTTCACCCTCGAATGGTTCAATTAATGTTCTGGAACAACAATTTGTACCACTTTCGGTCAAAGCATGAGTGAAGTGAACGGGGAAATACAAGCATGCGCATACGTATGCGGTTTTATAATAAAAGAAGTTAGAGATTGTGACATTTGTATGCAAAATATAATATCGACGGAGGTGGATTTGGAACATTCTTTCATACAAGCCAAAGAATATTCAGAAATAAAAAAAGTTTAAAATACGGTACTAGAGAATTAATAGAAAATGTAGAATATTGTGCGACAATCACAAACAAATTTTTAGAAAAAAATTCTTATCAAAACAGTTTAAAAGAAAACATTGGTAAATTATTAAAAAGCGTGACATTTAATTTTCTGCAATGTGCTGTACATAAAGAGAATCTTGGAAATCACATAAGAAATAGTGTCTTTTATATTTGCGTTAAAAGATTCTGTATTGTAAAAAATCGTAAATTTGCTGAAGAGGCATCATCTGTTGCACTTCGCAGTAAAATTAATATATTAAAACTACATAAGTATTATATATAACAAAACAGAGCTTCACGTCAGATGCTGATGGGATGGTGGTTGCAACTTGAAATATCAAAGTTGACACTAGCAGGCCCCGCCACCATTATTTAGAGATTGTTCAGCCTTCACTACTGATATACATAGATACTAAAAATTCAGTTCTCTGCAATCCGCCAAAAACGTACAGACAAAATAAAATACAAAGAAATCAAGCACAATCTATAATAATAAAACGACGCAATCATTTTACTAACAGTGAAAAATGTATATAGACTATTTCTTATAAGTAAATAAATAAAATAAAAAATGTGAGTTCTAAAATCGCGATTGTTGCACAATATTCTACATTTTCTATTAATGCTCTACAACTTTTTTTATTTTTTAGGTTGTATGAAAGAATGCCAGTGATGTCGTTGCCCAGAGTAGACTGTTAGGAAGTAGATTTCGAACCATCATCCCCAATTGTAAAGATTGATATGCACTTGATTGAACATTGAAGAAAACATTCCTATGTAGTGCAGCGCCAATTTTATATTATAAGGTCAAATTAAATGGACACTTTTGAATTATACGGACACTATTGTTTTATTCTTATATAGAATGATGAAATTTCTTGAAAATAATATTATTAATTAATTATTTTCACCTTTACTTAGCCTTATTCTGTTGGATTACTAGTTTTTTTATAACCAATATTAAAATGAATAGTTTTATGAAATTTCCTCACAAACTCACTCTACTAAAGCAATATAGTGCCTGTACCTTTAATTTGTAATAAGACAATTGTAGGTGTAAGAATGGTAAAGATAGATAATATGATCTTGAGTATTATTTCAATCTAAAGACATACAAAGTTTTAATCTATTAAATGTAAAACAGATGTAACATTTTCCAAGAAACCTTTGTATAATTATTAAGTAATTAAATATATATATGTAATATCTTTGATAAGATAAGAGAGATTTATTCATGTCTGCAATTATATTAGCAAGAAGCTACCAACCTGAATATAATCCTTTTTTTTTTTTTTTGCGTCAGGAAATGCTTTATGCATCCCGTCCTGCCGTAGGGGGTTGGCAGGGGGGTATATGGGACTCCTCGACATTAGGGTGCTAGGCCGAGTCTACCCACTAAAACCTGACGGTGTTTCTCGAGAGCCTTGATGCCGGGGCAACGGGAGCGCGTTGGCATTCTGCCGCGACCCCGGCGGCTATGCTCAGCCTGAGCCGAGCCCTCCTCCGTTTGCGGGCAGTTTGACCTGCCCGCTCTCTTGGGAGGCGCGCGGGTACACCGCGCGCACCATCCCGAGGCCATTGGTGAGGCGCCTTCCCCCGAAGGACAACCCAGGCCTCCGAAGTGGCGGCTTCCGCACCCCGCCTACACCACGGCAGGGGCGTCAGCACGCCCACCTGATTTTTACGTGTTTACTCACGGGTTTTTACAAGTTTTCCTTCTTCCCACCTCTGATTTTAACGTGTTGTCTCACGGGTTTCATTTCGAGTTTTCCTTCTCTCCACCTTTGATTTTAACGTGTTTTCTCACGGGTTTCATTTCGAGTTTTCCTTCTCTCCACCTCTGATTTTTACGTGTTTCCTCACGGGTTTTTAAAAGTTTTCCTTCTTTCCACCTCTTGACCCGCGTCCTCCGCGAAGGACGCCGGAACCAACACTTAGCCAACAATACCCCTCTCAAAGGAGAGGGGCAAGTGGAAAGACGACCCACACGGCAGACCCCCGCCCTCACGCAGAGGACGGGGAACACAAACTTATCCCCCCCGGGTCCAGGCCGGGTCCTTTCGGCTCCACCTCGTACTCGGTACTGATTTTAACGTGTTTACTCACGGGTTTTAATAAGTTTTCCATCTTACCACCTCGGGGCCGAAGGCCCCACACGCCGTACCCCCACCCTCATTATGAGGACGGGGAACACGACCCCCTCCCCCCCGGTCCGGGCCGGGTCCTTTCGGCTCCACTCCCTACTCGGTCCCAACCCGGTACTGAGGGCATCGCCGAAGCGACACCCTCAGGAGTGTTTATCGACTCTCCAGTCTAGATCCGCAGTGTTCAGTGGAAACAGGGTCACCTCGAGAAGGATGTAGACATGAAGTCTACGCACTGCGGTCTTGGGATGGCAGGCTAAGGCTCCACTTAATGGGAGCTATAAGCGCCTGTTAGTCCACCCCCTGTGGCGGGTTACCCACACCACTCGGCCCCAACCTGAATACAATCCTCTGGCAACCTCCAGAAACTAGCAAGTGATAACGAAATTTTATAATGTTCTATTCCAGTTCCTAATCACCTGCATATTAAATAGTTCTTTTTATTTTATTATGAAGATTAACAGCAACGTATGTATTAATAGTAAATTAATATATTAAAGACAATAATTAGCTAATTACTAAGCTAGTTTTAAAACTTTTTGTACAAAAACGTTAGACAGGAATTGAATTTAAACAGTTCAGTATTTATTAAGATATCTGTTAAATTACATTTAAGTCTAATCTGCAGTGTAATGTTGTGATATTCCTATTAAAACGTGAAGTGATCAAAATCAAGTTCAGGGGCTGCAGTCCCGACATAGCGATTATTTTCGTAAACTACCGATCGATAAAAATAACGACAAAAATCGCTTGCCATAACGATAAGCACGAACACTTTGCGAGCTGTCAAATTTGATCGTAAAAACATTATTAAAAATTAATCGTTATGACTTATCGACCGAAATCGGTCGTAAAGTGATCGCTATCTATGTCGAGACTGCAGGGGCAGTTGTAATTCAACTTCAAAATTACTTTCAAAAACAGTCATAATTATAATTGATATTTTTAAAGTAGGCAACAGTAAACGTTATGTAGTTATTATTGTTTAATGTTTACAATAATTCTTCGATTGATATTTTATTAGTTTTGGAAGTTATTGTCCTAAGAATGAATACAATTATTTCACTTTATTCTTTTTACTGTGTTTTATTTTAAGTGATGATCGAAGTTAAAAGGAACCTGGCAGGTCACTTCTAGATTCGCCATTTGCTTAGGTTCCTTTTAATTTGGAATGCCACTAAAATCTAAACATTAAAATAAAAATTAAAAAAAAATTATAATTCCCGCCATATTCCACCAGTAGATAGTTTTTGGGGATGCAATTGATAGATGGCGTATAATTTTTGCCGCATTTTTTTTGTATGAAGTTGTCATTCTTCTCCCCGTGAGTAAATTTAATCCTTGGTCGAAATCCTCAACAAAGAGAATGTAATATATCCTCAATGGGATACTGTTTATTGCACAGATTAGAGAGACTTATTCTCGCTCTCTCACTATTACCTGGCGCCACCACAAATAGCAAGCAGGGGGAATGCCTTACATTACGGTAAGGTAGGAGGTAAGAGATTACGGTATTCATCCCCTTTTGTTCATAAATACCTACTCTAAAATACCAGCTTTTATCTGTTTCGGTGGGAAAATTAGTACATTTTCAGGTTGAGTAAAATGCGCTTTACACGTGCTGACATTATTTCTTTCGAATTGTGTGAGAGATTGCGGCGGTATAAAATGGTAGTATTTTAGCGTACTATCCAGAGAACTGGGTAGAATGTAGTATAAAGGATAGAATAGCAGAGCAGACATTTCTTTTAAGATATTAGGTTTATCTCAATCAGAGTATACTCATGCATTGGAATATATCTTAATCGATATCTCAATGAAGGGGAGCAGAGTTGTTCTGGGAGTGATTTATTGTCCACCCACTGTTAATTATTTCACTAATCTTGAGACTATTCTTGAATCATTGACCTCTGAATATTTACATATTATTATTATAGGAGATTTCAATACTAATCTTAAAAATAACTATCAATCCCATGAATTGACGTCCGTTATGGAGTCCGTCAACCTCTCCATTCTTCCATTGAACCCATGAAGGAAGGAGGAGACGTTGTAATGGGCTGAGCCTGTGTGTAATATAGGCTCAGCTTTAAAGCGTAGGGATGTATCGACTACACGTATGCCAGTTCGATCCTGACAGTCACGCGTATTATTTTATGAAATAAAAAGAATTTCAGTGATTTTACAATAGAAAAATGAAGTGCCGTGTGGTTGGTTGCAAGTCGCATTCAGATGGATGCTGTGATACTCTAAAAAAAATCACATTTCATGAATAAGTATCAATTTATATAATATTACATCGACAGTTCTAGAAAGTTTTCTTGTTCGTGTAGGTTTTACTATTCGTCGACAGATGTCAACTTAATCGCCCTTTAAAATCACATTTTGCACTCAGATATCGCTAAGCATATTAAAAATCTACCTGTTTACTCCTAACATTGCTCAATTGTTAATTTAATTCATGAAATTTTTCGTAAAAAAGTTACATCGATTCATTTACACCGAATGAAGTGACCTCTGTTGGGGAATAAAAATTCCTGCTAAACCTGACATTATCAGCAGGACCGCACGCAGGAGGTAGACGTATTACAATAACACTAACGTATTTTTTTTGTTACGCATAATTTCTGTTGGGGAATAGAAGTTACTTTACAAAACATTATAAAGACCGCACTCTAGACTTATTAATACTAATATACTCTTTTATAAAGGAGAATTAAAGCCAAGGAACATCAAGGCTGACTTACGAATATTTAATAGCCAGAACTGTTAGCTGACGGAAATGTGAAAATACCCAGGCGAAAATGTGTGAGGAGTGATAATGAGTGATGCGATTTGAGTAAGCGAAAAAAGTATGTAACTCTGACTACCCTGTTAGGGATACAGCGTGAGGATCAGAGGCGTCTCTAGCCCTTGTGGCGCCCGTATGCAACCAGTACCCTGGCGCCCTCTAGTAGAAGTGGGGTCAAAATGGAATACTAACAGTTATAATTTTCAAACGGAAATTCGGGTGCAAATGGTGTCGGAAAGCAAAAACTTTTTTTTTGGATGGAAGGGGTTACATCAAGAATAAAAAATCACAACTTTGTAGTTCTTCCAAACATATTTAATTTAAAAACTAGTATGGTTACATTACAGGACGCTCGTACACACAAATATATACACAGTACACACACACAAATGTATTTACAAAAAAGTTACTTTTCGTGCTTTTGCATTAGCGAAATCTTTAACAATGTCACTAACTTCAATTTTGATTTCATGTTCAAAACTTATTAACGATAAATTTGTCAGTCTACTTTGCGACAATGTTGATCTAAGATAGTTTTTAATAATTTTTAGTTTAGAAAATGACCTTTCGCTATGTGCGACCGTGACTGGAAGTGTCAGGTATATCCTCAGTGCTGTGGACAGATTTGGGAACACTGAAATTAATTTATTCGTAAACAAGTAATTTAAAATATCCAACGGCGTAGTGGAATCATCAATAAACATCGGTAATAATTCGATTTCGTTATAGAGCTCGAACTTTTCCACATCTGAAGAACCAGCATGGCTAAGTTTATTTTCTAAATTAAAACAATATGTTTTTTTTGTATCTGAGTTCAAATCTTTCCAGTGTTTCAATTTTTGAAGAAATGAAAAAATTACATTATTTTCATTCAAAAGTTCGAACCGTTCGTCAAACTTAGTAATTGCGGTGTCTAACAAATAGTAGTAAAAATTTATTTTGAAATGTGTTTTCGGGTCTGTTATCGGTTCATCCTCCGCCTCATAATTAAAAAACCTTTTACGAGCGCGAGGGCGTGCAGGTGTGGGAAATTCTGCTATTGCCTCGACTTCTTCCGCTACAGTTTTCGCGCTGTTAAGGAGCTCCTCAAAAGCAGACTCATTGCGGAATTCAGACAAACTTATTTTTGCATTGTCAATCATTTTCACCGCTTCTGACAATACAACGTCTGACTTTTGAAGTGCCTTGCTAACTATATTTATCTTGCTTAAAATTTCAAACCAAATAAGCAGAGAGCAGATGAAGATAAACGACTTAATTTTTGTCAGTAATAAATTTGCCATATTTCTTGACTCGGCATCTTTGCTCCTATCGGAATATATGGTAAACAAGGCATCATACACTTTTCCCAGTTCAAAACGTAGAGCTTTTACTGCTTCAACCCTGCTCTCCCATCGAGTAAAGTTGGCACTTCTTTAGCAAGTATTTGCTAACGTGCTGTTGACGCAAAAAAAAAACATAAATTTCCTGCACAACTGAAAAGAAATTGACAATTTTTAATGAACTTTTAGCAGCGTCATTCACCACCAAATTTAGGCTGTGTGCCGCACAAGGTACGTAAAATGCGCGCTGGTTTAAATCTAAAATTCGTTTTTGTAGACCTATATTTTTCCCTTTCATGTTTGCACCATTATCGTAACCTTGACCACGCATATCTTGTATGTCAATTTCGTTTGAGATTAAACAATCTAACAAAAATTGAGTTAAGCCCAGGCCAGTAGTGTCTGTAATAGGAAAAAACCCAGAAAGTGTTCTTTTACTTCAGCCTTGTTGTTGCTTGCATTTAAAAGAACGTACCGTACGACAACCGATATTTGTTCTTCGTGTGCAATATCTGGAGTGCAATCTAAAATATTTGGATTGTGTCAATTCCAAAACAATAGCGAATAGCTTTTTTTATTCTTTCTCCTAATAATTGTATTATTTCATTCTGAATGTTATGGCCAAGATAATGAGTTAGGCGTGACTCAGATTTTTGAATAAGAGCAATGTGTTCCGCAAGCACATTATCAAAATTAGAGGTATATTCAACCAGCTTTAAAAAATTACCATTATCGGAATCGTAAATTTTTTGAGATCTTCCCCGAAAAGCCAGACATTGCCTCGCTAAAAAATGAATTATGTTGATTATTCGTTCGAGTACTGCAACCCAACGTTTTTTTTCCCGATCAATTTCATTTTGGTGCAAGAAATCTACCGACTTTTCTTTTAAAATAACAGTTTTCAACGTAATTTGTTTCTTAAGACATGATAGGTGCCCTAAGCTCTTTTCATGACGTTCTATAGCAGTAGACAAATGCTGCCAATCTTTGTAACCTATTTCACCATTAAAAGGAGTCGCATCAGCATGAAAAAGTTTACAGTAAAAACAATAAACAGAATCAGTTGACTTAGAGTAAACCAGCCAGTTTCTTAAAACGGTTTCATTATTTAACATCTTTTTAGTATAATAAGCATTTGAAAAAGATCTTTTTGAACTATTCGAAGGATATGAACCCACTTTTACCTGTACTGACCCACGCTCCATCAAAAATATTCTCTGTTTATCGGATAACACCTGTGGCCATAACGCGAGATCATTCATTACATCTTCTCGAAGTATATTCTCCGGGGACGCTTCGGCACTAGGAGGTTCTTCGTCTTCTTCAACTACCGACGACAAAGACAGCAGCGGCGGCGGCGGCGGCGACGTTGAAGGGACGAGTTCTGCTGTAGAATTATCTTGGTTTTCATATGTCTCTGTCTCCAGGTGTTCGTCCGAGGATGGACCGCGTCGAACAAAAAACTTTTTAATAGAACATGTATTCTTCAGAGACACTTCCTTCTCCAGCTTTCTTTTTCGACTTTGTGCACCAGAAAGTTTCTTTTTTCCATCGCCATCAGACATGTAAAATAAATAATAAACTAAGTATAGGCACCTAAAAGTACTATCAATGTAAATTAATATAGGCCCAGAGAAATAGTTGCAACTTGGACTAAGTATTATATATTATAATTATGACACATATCAATCAACGTCGCGGTACCTTCATTAGGCGATCAAACAGAATAAATAAATTAAATAAAAAAGTAGTTTGTTGTTCAAAGGTTAGGTAAAAGTAAGACCTAAATAAATACCTAAGTAAGTATACTAGTAGGTACAACATATTAAAGCACTTTAACTTACTGTTGTTTGTTCCGCACTGCAGTAGGATAAATAAATGAAAAATCCTAGGTCGTGGGTATTTAACTTCGATAGCACTATCTATCACTCGATAGCACCTCGATAGTTGTTTTTTTTTCATGGATTTTGCTGGCTATTTTTGATGACCTCTGACCTCGATGCTTGTCGCAATAATTGTGCAAGCAAATAACCAAATCTTACCTTTTATATAATTTTTATCAAAAGAAAAGCCGATTTACTTCACATTTACATGTTTACTCAAAGATGATAGTTAATCCAATTGCATCAAGGCTTATTTCGCAAAACTACGCTGTAGCGGTAAAACAAAAAATGCGGCACGCATACACAAGCCTTTGAAAATGACCGCCGCACGTCCCTGGGAATTTTAATTTGAACTTTATAGCATTCCAATACAGCCGAGTTAGCAATGATAGTCGGCGTATTGTCAAACAAATCAAAACAAACAGGTGCAACGCCGGCACGCGCCTTTGGTAGCGATGCGACATTACGCCAATATAATCTTTAACTATCTGTTTTAAGGCTGATTTCACGTTGAAACAAAAGTTATTGTGTAGAGTAGGAAAAGGAGTAGCTTGTGGTGGCGCGCCTTGCTTTGCTACCGCGCGCCCGGCGTCGGCCATAAACACAGGCGCAGGGTCTTTGAGAGCGCCGGCGCCGCGAGCGACGCATCTTTGGAGGTGTCGCACTAGAGGGCGTTCGGCGCCCCCTTAGACCCGGCGCCCGTGTGCGCCGCACACCCTGCACCATAGGTAAAGACGCCTCTGAGTATAAAATCTAAATGAAATAATGTTTGCATTAAATCTGTCATTAATCATATAATTCAACTAATAAGCTTTCTAAAATCAAAAAAACAAAACTAAGTTTGATAGTTTTTGCTATAAACTAGCACATTTAAAAAAAAAGGGAAAATATGTCACGTTTTTAACGAAAATGACATTATGTATCGATGTAACAAATGTACTTGACACGTTGTTGATGATGTAATTTTTGTTTTGTATTCTTTTCATACTGAATTATATGATAAAAACACATTCTTCAAATTAATAATATTTGTTAAACAATAGAGAAATTTGTAGCATAACAGTGGTTATTTTGAACAAAATATAAAAAAAAAATTATGAAACCCAACAGTTTTCTTCATATAACGCGAATCAACAATTAATAAAATCGGACAACTATAGGTCTACCAGGATCTGAAGGCAAAAAAAGTTTAAAAAATAGCGATTTTCATATGGCAACAAAAAAAATGTCATCTGTCAACTGAAATTTCGAAGAATTGTTTTTGGTTTGGCTTCAAATTTCCTTTAAAAAGTGGTGAAAATGTCGAAGAAACCTCTTCGATCGCAAGCAAGAAATATTGTTTTCAATGTTTATCAAAGAATACTTGATGAACAAGGTGCAGAACAAACACAATCATCGATATTGAGCCATGTGCAAGCGTTGACTGGTTAGTAGGAATGACACGTCTTGATACTTTGGTTTATTGCATTTTTCGTGTGTATTATATTATGTATACTAAACTTTGGTTTATTTCAGGGGTTTCTAATACTACCATAAGACGAATTGTTGCTGAAGGCAGATCTAACAGAGGCGTATTTAGTACGGCCGGTAAAAAGAGGAAAGGTGGCAAAAAAAAAATAAACTTGGATAGTTTTGATTTAGAATTGATCAGAAACAAGATAAATGAGTTTTACACTGTACGAAAAGAAATACCCACTGTCATGAAATTGCTACAAATTCTTCTGGAGGAAATCAATTTCAATGGAGGAAGAGAATCATTAAGGTAACAAAAATGAATTTCATTTTCTTTCAGTTTGAATATAATCTAAAAACATAGTAATCTAAAAATAACAATCTTATTTTGTCTTCAGACTTATTTTGAAAGACATCGGATTCGAATTCGTGAAGTGCCAATCAAAAAGGACTATTTTAATGGAGCGACATGACATAAAGATACACAGATTCAAGTATTTGGAGCGTATGCAAAGGAATCGAGAAGCCGATTTATTTAGATGAAATCTACATACACGGTTCATGTTCAGTGAACAAATGCTGGCAAAATAAAGATATTGCAGGCCCATGTAAAAGTATTTCGGCAGGGCCTAGATGGATCATTGTACATGCTGGTGGAGAAAATGGTTTTGTGCCAAACTGTTGTTTGGTGTATAGGTCGAAGAGTACATCTGCTGACTACCACCATGATGTGAATAAAGATAACTTTACAAAATGGGTTACGGAGAAGTTGATTTCCAACCTTACAAAACCTTCTCTAATTGTCATGGACAACGCCAAGTACCATTCTGTACAATGAAACAAACCGCCTACACAAGCCGACCGTATTGCTGTTATAAAAGAATGGCTTCAATCAAACAATATCCCTTACGACGATAATTGCCGTAAATGTCAATTACTGGAAGCAGTGAAAAATCATAAGTCTGAACCTAAATATCAGATAGATGAGATTTTAAAATCACACGGCCACGAAGTCTTGAGGCTCCCACCATATCATTGTACGTTAAACCCCATAGAATTAATCTGGGGAATAATGAAACAAAAAGTTGCGGCTAAAAACGTCAATAGACCTGCAAGTGATATAAAATCCTTAACAGGAGAAGCTTTCTCTCAAATAGGGATCGATGAATGGCGAAAATCTTGTGAACATGTAATAAAAATTGAAAATCAGTTCATAGAACAAGATCGATTAATTGAGATGCAGGAGGAAAGGTTTATGATAAATACTGCGTCTTCCTAGTCTTCCTCTTCCGATGAAGACTTTTTTATGGATGTGCAGTATTTGGAACCATTTTCAAGTTCTGATAGCCTATAATTAATTAATAAACTCATGAACCGAGTAATTGGAGTTTTCATCTAAATTTCGAAATAGACCTGCAAGTGATATAAAATCTTTAACAGAAGAAGCTTTCTCTCAAATAGGGATCGATGAATGGCGAAAATCTTGTGAACATGTAATAAAAATTGAAAATCAGTTCATAGAACAAGGTCGATTAATTGAGATGCAGGAGGAAAGGTTTATCATAAATACTGCGTCTTCTTCGTCTTCCTCTTCCGATGAAGACTTTTTTATGGATGTGCAGTATTTGGAACCATTTTCAAGTTCTGATAGCCTATAATTAATTAATAAACTCATGAACAGAGTAATTGGAGTTTTCATCTAAATTTCGAACCCCACATTCGCCACAGTAAGATTTTCAAAAATTATCCTTGATCATTGGATAAATTTTTATATTTGCATGTATCACACACAGAATCAGCCGCTATAAGGAAAAAAAAGTATCAAAACGTTTTACTCCAATTTCCCCAGTATTGCTAGCGTCAATTTCTTTTTTCCCTTTTTGCCATCAGATCCTGGTAGACCTATATTATTCTTATTTCGAATCACTGTTTTTAATTATCTACCAACCATTTATTTTTTTAGGAAAGAGGAAAAGCAAAAAAGGAGCGGGAGGAAGGAGATGAGCTACCGGCACTCGCTCACTGAACGAAACACAGTAGTAATAAATGCTGGTATTTCACGCCAATATTCTGTTAGAGGGTGGTATTTCACTTGGCAAGCCGGCCCAATTCATGCTGGGATGCAGCATGGCTCTACCACAAAATAGAATAATAGGTTGATAACAAATTTATCCATATTATATTGATAAAATAGCTAAGTAGTATTAAAATCAGGAAGAAAAGTTACCTATCTGCACACATTATAATATAACTTAAGAACTCCTAGACAGGCAGCTTAACATTTACGAATTCCAAAAAAAAACAGTCATTTTTAATAATCAGTACTTAATAAATTATTCATCGCAGTAAATACTTTAAACATTAATAAAATCTCTTTGTAACTACTAGCTAACTAAAAGATAACATTCTAAAAATTACAATTAAACTTACTTAGTAAAAATTAGTCGTAGCAGTAATCTATAAAAACGGTATTGTAATCTAAAAAATCTAATCTAAAAAAATGGCATGTGTGTCACATGGGACAAGATTTTTATCAATTAAATACATGAGATCTGATTTTATTTCTTAGTTAATCTGTTATATTTGATCAACATTTAAACGTACAATCTTCTCTGCAAGGTGGTTTCAGCTGACAATCTAGAATAGTCTTTTTAGTATTTGTTGATTCATGTGGATTGACCACTATTCCTTAGTCAATTTGCAACATTTTTCTTTCAGTTTATTACTTGTCTTGGTCTTTTTTATTACTTTAACTGAAGTTGGAGTAGAATCTAGTTTTGTTGACTCTACTTGCATGGTGCTAACATTTTGAACAGCAGATGGTTCGTTTCATGTTGTGAGGAGATCTGGTTCTAATGTGGTCTTAAATACAATTTCGTGGTCTTTCGCAGAAATTACATTAAAATTTGTCAGTAACATTTCATCTTGTTTTGGTTGTGTTAATGGTGTAGTTACTACACCATGAGTAAAAAAAAAATTGTCCTTTGGGAAGTTGTCGGTACAGTACAGACATCTTGAGCATCGGATTCTGAAGAAGTTTCGATACATTTAATTTTTGGTTATATTGCTTGATAGTATCGGTCTATCACGGAATCATCGCTATCTGGAAAAACAATAAAATGTAATTAAATTTATCAGTACACGGTTACTCACTCAATACCTATATTAGGATATTACTTAATACCTCGATATTAAGTAATATTCCAATATAGGTGTTGAGTAAATTATTTAAAAAACTTTTATTAAATTTTTACCTTCGTAGAAAGACGGATCACAGCTGTCTATGAACTGTTTGAAGAGGTACTCGAAGAACTACTGCTACTCAATTCACCATGGCGACGTTTGAAGGATATTGCGTCTTCTTTCTCTAAAATAAACATAAATATATCTAGCGTTATATAAATATAATGAAACTCCCGACCACTATCTGCTTGATGACTGTTCATCGCGACAATTCCAACGAACTCAAATGTGTTTAGGCTCATATACAACGGTATATTGTCACTACCCTCCTGCTCCATCATCAGACCTTGCTGTTATCCTAGAGCCATCTATTACCTATTGGTAACAATTAGTGCCCTTAAACATACAGTCTATATTACAGATACAGGTAGGCTTCAAACATACATTAAAATACAAAAATATTACTTACCTACTGCAATCGAAGAAATGTTAGAACCATCAACTTCCTCAGTTTGGATGCTGGAGTTATCAGTTATTTCTATTTGAGTACTACTGGAACTTTATCACTGTATTTAAACGTGTTCGTTGCTAATTGAATTAGCTCATTAAATCGCGATATCATCTAAAATATAAAGTCCAGATAGGTATTTCATTTTGGCATATATAACGTAACTAAACGATATGTTTTAAATAAAAATAAATAAATAATCTGGAAAACTGAAACAACAACAAATAACCGGAACTCATTTTTTGTATTTGAAAATTATTCATCATCAACAATGTTTCATCTTGAGATATCATATTGCAAAAATATTATTTTTCAGCAACAACGTGATATTAGTATTTATAATACTTCATATTAAGACACGACTTTTCGAGAAAACCGAGATAAATACACATACCACAATAAATAATCAAAAAATAACATTGAATTGAAACATACCTTTGCAACCTAATCGTTGTAAATTCGTGATGCCATGTTGTTTTAGAAAAACAAGAGCACGTTATCCTTTACGCGTCAAGTTGTCGCGTTGTAGAAACAAAGTTCTGTCTGAAAGAGACAACGCGACAACACAATATATCACAGTTGTGTTATTCATTTCGCTCATAAATTTGCCATTTTGCTATTAAATAATATCACGTTTTTGTAGAAAATTAAGATGCATAAGGCGGTTCTGATTATCGAATAAAAAAAAAACACTTTTTCCGAAATGTCACGTTGTTTTCTCAAAGAGGCGACATACAGAACAAGTAACCATTACAGAAAAATAAAGTACTTCTTGGAATAAAGAAAACAGAAATAACACAAAATAATAAAATAAGTCGACAGCGTTCGCCACAGCGTAACGACTTGTGAGGACCAATCATTCAAAAAGAGTTACAATAGCATCTCGTTTGCTGTTCCATTCCTCTTCATGCCACTATTATAAAAGATTACATTTTCACTCGCACTCTTTATACGTCTATGCTCCAGTTTGTACTGCTTGTGGTGTAGTCTATAGGTTTCTCAGTCAACGGTCAAATTTTCTGGCAAGATATTATGGGGAGCGGTTGGGCGTTTTTTTTATTTAATTGTAAGTGGTTTGTAATAGATATTGCGATGTGAAATTGGCGTAATTTTGCGTCCCAATTGTCTACGCTATTGTGCTGTTATGTGAAATTATTGAAAAAAGTGTTTATTTATTAGTAGAGCGATGATGAGATTTTTTAGTGGCTTAATTTGCCTGATAATTTGCAGAGAGCGACTACCACGCAATCACTGCGCGATCGGTGACTAATTGAAATATGAAATTGGTGTCATGTATGACGATTGCGTATCTATTATTCTATGATCGTAAAATGCACTTTTCGCGGTAGATTGAGCGCCACTATACAAATTACAACTAGCATTACACGAATTCTCGTTTTGACAGCAGATATCGCACAATATTGGCTGTTGCATGCTGATTAATCTGTGGTACTAAACAAACACAGAGTACTTTAGTATACACTGTACTGAAGTAAAAAATATCGATATATCGATGTATTGATATTTATTAAAATATCAATATCGACGTCGATATATCGAGGAAAAAATATCGATATATTGGACAAATTTTCAAAAAATTTTGCCTTTTTAAAATAATAATATATTTAGTTCAGCCCAGCTCAATAATATCAATAGTAATTTTTATACAAAATGTATATTATTTAAATGTACAAAAATCTCAATAAAAACGGAGGTATTTTTATCAGAATTACTTTTTATTAGGCAAAATTGCAAAAATATCAAAAACTAAAAAGCTATCTTGTAACTAATATTTTTAAGATATATTTATTATATCAGGCAAATCAGTATTTGTCCGGTAGCGACAGTAGAAAAACTCTGTTCTTTACATGCTTCAGTCAGCCGGCTTCTATTGTTAGGAACCGCCAGATTTACGGCAGAAGCCACCCTCTCTGAAGGTACAGAGGAAGCCGTAGGTGTCAAGTATTTAAATGCTAGATTCGAAAGAACTGGGCTAAAACGTTTCGTGTCTATCCGATTATAATTTTCGATTATGATGTATTTAATGACGCTGATTTCTGCTATCAATCATGAAGTCGCTATTTATTATCGCAGCGACTTATCAATGGATTTTTCCAAGCTGCGGGAAATTTAAAATACTTTCACGTGATTTAATTTGTTGCCGAAAAAGAGCGACTGCATGAGGCCGCACTTTAACACAAAGTATGTTCCAAAGAACTCGCGAATGAAAGTGACGGACAACTGCCGCACATACACACCCATACACGCAACGCATACTAGTCCATAGACATAGACAATACAGTGATTTTTTTTCATTCGTTCCTATCTTTTACGGTTTTGGTTCTAGTGACTTGTTACATAAATAAAAATAAAAATATCGTTTTTATATCGTGGATATTTTGTATTGATACATCAGACCAATATATATCGGCGAAAAATATCAATTTATTGAATTAAAAATATCGATATATCGATACTTTTTCAACAAGCTTGTACCAAACATGGCAATCGAATGTTCTACGTAAATAAGAATCGAATGAACTTTATACACAAAACTTTATGGCAACTATGGCTTTCCATAAAATACGAATAAATATACGTTTTTATATATAGATTTATTAATAGGTTTAGCTCTTTTTGCTCTTATCAGAAAATCATTATCACTGGATTTCGATGTCAATGTGAAATATTGATGTCATTTGCGCATTTTACAGTAGAGTACGAGGTAGAGAATCACAATTATCGAACAAAGGTTAAATTAATGCGTTATTTCATACATCATAAGTATTTTAGCTTCAATATGCCTCAATCTCTATATCTTTTTTGCATAATAATGGTATTAGAAACATTGAGAAACTTGTATTTGTGGCAAAAATAATTATTTCTCTAGCTCAAATTAGTTCTCTACTGTCGTTTAAAATAGGTTTTTGTGAACTTAAATGTTAAAAATAATTCTTATTGAAGATCATTTTCAGTGAAAATATGGCCCTTACAACTTTTGAAGGTGTAATAGATCGATTTAATGGTATTACTGTAGATTCACAAGAAGAGACTTGTGAACTCAATATTTTTTCAAAGAAACTTGTTGGTGAGTATCAATATAAATGTTAAAAGTATAATGTTATATTTCATTTAATGATTTTAATGGTATATTTTTAGTTTTATTATAAAAATATTCACTTCTACGCACACATATTTTTGTTCCGTTTTCACCATACAATATAATAAGTTAACATTGTCATGTAAATTGTTTGTTAACATAATGTTGATTAATATCAAATTGAATATATTATTTCAATAAAAAATATGTTATTTAAATGACAAATATATAAGGACAAAGAAAGAATGACTAGTGAAAGACTGACGAAGAAAATTTACTGAGCGAAAGTAAGTGGTATCAGAAGCTGAGGAAGACCAAAGCTGACTTACAAAGATCAAATAGTCAGAGTATTAGGTGACGGAAATGTCAAAAGCTTACATGGGCGAAAATGCATGAGGGCAATGATGATATTTAGAGGTGAAAGTAGTATGCAAGGACTGTGAGCTTGGCACTCCACACTCTCTGACTACCCTGTTTGGAATATAACGTTAAGATATGTATGTATGTATAAGGATATTTTGAATCATGATTAAAATTGGTCAATAAAATGTATTTATTGTGAATAAATTTATAGTTTACCGAAAACATTCGCTACCAATATATATCATACATTACATATGAGTCAGTGATAATTAGTCATACATTGATAAAGTAAATTTCTGGGAATTCCAGAAAACCCTCTAAAGTTCTAAACATTTATAACTTTTTTCCAGATTCACTGAATAAATGGAATGAAGAGAAAAAGCGTTGTATATGGTTTAAAGTTAATATTAAAGATGCAGCTTGGGTACCATTATTAGCTAATGTATCGATTTCTCTTTGACACGAGCTTTTATGATAACTATTTACAAAAATTAGAATACATTTTTAAATATGGTTTCAGGAGGGTTTTAATTTTCACCATTCTAGAGAAGAGTTTGTTATGATGTATAAATGGTTACCCAAAGACATGTCTAATTTACCTCCAGCATGCCATACTAACTTGGGAGTAGGAGGCATGGTATTCAATGAAAAAAGTGAAATTTTAGTTGTATCTGAACAATATATAAAATACCCACACTGGAAACTTCCAGGGGGATATGTTGAAACTGGTAATCAGCATTGAGTTTTTCAATAAAAATTTATTTCATGTAAATGAAATATTGCAGTCAGCTTTAGTTTTATAAAACACTAGCAAATCCGGCCCGTTTCACTGGGCGTTAGTTGAAGTTAAAATAAACAGTTTTTATAATTATTTTGATACTGCAAACAAAAACAAAAAAAAAATTATACTGATCCGATCGCTACCAAACTACAGGAACACCCGCTAGGCCAATCTGAAGATTCCCTGAAAATTTCATCGAAATTGGTCGAGCCGTTTCGGAGCCCATAAGGAACATACATACATCGCCTTTTATATATAGTATAGATAGATATTTCAAATAAAGAACACTGCTCATAACAGCTAATGAAATAGAAGCTAGCCATCCCAATGCACATGCTTTACTAAAAAACAATTACTAAAATTCTGATGCTGTTGATGACATTTAGTCAGATGTTTAGCATCAGATTAACTGACACACGTTTTTTCACACTAATTCATTTCTACCCACTTGAAACTGACTAGCTAGCTAGTAAAAAAATACTTTTAATTTCTATGAACCGTAAGGCCAGCAAAAAGGAAGGGTAGTGGTTTCGAACACAACTCATTCTATAGCATCAGGCTGTGTTATAAAGATTTCTTCCTGTTTGAAAAAAAGTATTTTTAATTGTATAATATACTATTTAATAATTTATTTTGGAATACATATGAATATAATTTAGATTTTCATGATCACAGGTGAGGATATAAAAGATGCTGCTGTAAGAGAAGTTAAGGAGGAAACTGGAATTGATGCTGTATATGAATCTATGGTAACATTCAGACACACCCACCACATGACGTTTGGAAATTCTGATATTTATGTTGTAGTATTATTGAAAGCCATTACAACTACAATTAACAAATCAGATAACGAAATACAGCAATGCAAATGGATGGATGTGAAAGAGTTTCTAAATCATCCACATGTTCATGAATTTAATCGTTTCTTAGTGAGGCAAGCTATTGACTTAAAAAGTCGTAAAATTAAATTAAATCTTGAAAAAAATACAGTAAATTTCGCAAATTTGTCAAGAGATATTACAGTACTTGTTGTTGAAGATTTAAGATTATAATCCGAGTCTTAAACTAATTTAAAATCACACTAATGAAAAATCTCGTGTGAGTGGTGTTGTAGTCTAAATCCAAAGACTATTATTATACCACAAATTAATTAGATTATACTATAATAGAAAATTTTATATTGGACATTTATTTTTGATAGTTTATATTTTAAATATAATGGGATTCGACCACAACCAATTGTCACAATCAATAATATTTGGATTGAAATAGAATGTAACATTTAGTAACAGTATTTTTAGGAATAACAATATTACATGTAAATGAATCTGATAGATAAACCCAATAAAATTATCATATCAATCAACCAACAAAAATTCTTCTGTTTATTTACATTTTTCTTATGTGTCTTATCTG
Source organism: Zeuzera pyrina (assembly GCA_907165235.1). Lineage (NCBI taxonomy): Eukaryota > Metazoa > Arthropoda > Insecta > Lepidoptera > Cossidae > Zeuzera > Zeuzera pyrina. The sequence continues at coordinate 14,142,637 of OU015626.1, forward strand.
TAGAACTAACAAACAATTGTGATTATACCTATGTACACCTATATTATTTACACTATTTCATTACATTCCCAGTTCACATTAAAACTATATCCATACAGCTCAATACAGTAAAACTTCTACAATATACTTGTTACAAACTGGAGATTTTGTTAATAAATAAAAAATAAATTGTTTTCAAAACTTGCTTATTATTACTCTTAGTTAATCCATGGAAAAGGATATAATATTGATAATCAATTTAAAATAACAGAATATTCCATTAATGTGTAAGGGACCTTTCATAAAATTGTTATTATAAATTTAACACACAAAATTTAAATGTATTATGGTTAACTTTTGATTTTACAATTTTTGTATTGTGAAGATGTTGATGTCTAATAAAAATATTTGTGTATATGAATGCAGCATTTGATATGTCAGACTAAACAAAACGATTCCTTATTATCCTAATCTAAATCTGGAGCAGAGGCAGCTTGGCCCAAATATTCCACTTCATCATCAGAACTGTCAGCTTCACCTATGATGGTCTTCAGGAGACCTCCAAACAGGGAACTAGGGTTCCTGTTATCTTGTGTAATTTCTATACCAAACCAAATACGGCCAATGTTGTCTAAGTAATCTGAATAGTTAGGGTCCCTTTTTATACTTATTGCATACCAGTTTCTTAATATTTTGAACTGAGTGGCATGTCTCCTGAAAATTAAAAGAAATATATATTCCTACCATATTTGTAGTAATATGTATATAGATATTCCACATTCATAAAAAAACTTACTGCTCAATAGCTCGTAATAAAAACCAAAGAAAATTAAGTAACGGGAATAAATATGGAGGGCCTTTATCATTTTTTATTCTAGGATGTAAACTTGTGTAATTATTAAATGTTTCCGTAGCCATTTGTACATTTCTAAGGCATAAAAATTGCAGTACTGCTTGTGCTATGAACAGGTCAACCTCTGATTTCAGACCCTTAGTTGTGTGGAGTTCTATTAGCATATTTGCATAAGCTGAACCATCACATGAATGTAAGAAATGCTTATGAGCAGCTGTATATTTCTTTTCTTTCCAGTATACTTCTGCTATTTTCTGAAAATTAAAATACAGACATCACATTTTCATAAGTACTACTTTACGAAAGAGCAATTGTAATGTTTATACTCACCTTGTGGAGTAAGGGATGACCTTTTTTATTATTATCCATTGACCATTTTACAGCATTAGTAAGGAAAGTGTCTCTTTCGGGTATACTAGAATTCATAATTTCAAATAATTGCGCTATTTTTTCTATCCATTCCTCACAAGGTTTTGTTTCTGATTTAGTCAACACGTCAATGAGCAAGATACCTAGGTCTGCACCACTGCCTTGCTGATCACGTTCTAAGAGGAGTGTCGAACCTTTATACAATAAATTTAATAGATCTGCATATTTTTTCTGACCTAAATACCTAAAATATAACAGTTAATCACAGTTAACATGATTTCTGATTACTGTAATAATGATAAAAAAATCGAATGGGCATATTTTACCTAAAATAAAGCGTTCTGTACATTTGATGTGCCTCATAATATTGACCAGAATTTATTGATGCTTCCAACTTTTCTAAAACTCTCACTACTCCTCTTTCACCTCGTGCAGCCATAATTTATTTTCTAGAAGAAATTTTATACAAAATTTAGCGTTTACCAGCACCACTTTACAAACGCCATAAAAAGAAATGTCATGTAGGGATGCGCGATACATATCGATAGTAATGTCCGTGAAAAATTATTATCATTATCGATATTTAAATAGCGATAATGACAATTTTTGAAAATCGAAATTTTTATAAAATACTAGTAACCCGCCCCAGCTTCGCATGGGTAGAAATTAAAAAAAAGAGTACAGCCTATGTAACTCGCTGATAATGTAGCTTTCTACAGGTGTAAGAATTTTTGAAATCAGTTGTAATTTTTGAGTTTATCCATTACAAACAAGCAATAAAATTTTTTCTCTTTATAATATTGGGTCCTTACATATGAAATTGGCGTTTTGTACGAGAGGAATATAAAGTCAATTTTGTTTTTGTAAAATATATTTAATTAATCAAAGTATGCACCGTTGTTATCTATGCACTTTTGCCATCTCTCTCATTTGTTCATTGATCCCTTTACTAAAAAAACCATGGGGGCGAGAATCAATAAACTCTTTGAAGGCGGTTTGGACTGCCGCATCGGAGTTGAATTTTTTTCCTTGTAAGAAGTTGTCCAAATTCCGGAAAAAATGGTAATCTGTTGGAGCAAGGTCCGGGGAGTACGGTGGATGTCGCAGACATTCCAATTGTAGCTCATCTAACTTAGTGGTTGTTTGTTGTGCAGTGTGTGGTCTGGCGTTGTCATGAAGCAGTAGTGGCCTAGAGCGATTGACCAATCTCGGTTGTTTAGCAGCTAGTTCTTCCTTTATGGTTTACAGTTGCTGACAATAGATATCTGCCGTAATCGTTTGGCCAGATATTAGAAAGCTGTAGTGAACGACACCGGCGCTAGTCCACCAAACAGTCACAAGTAACTTTTTTTGAGTCAATTTTCGTTTAGGGCAGGATTTGGCTGGGTCTCCAGGGTTCAGCCATTGCGACGAGCGCCTCGGATTATCGTACAGTATCCACTTTTCATCACAAGTAATGATTCGATTTAAAATCCCTTCATTATTGTGTCGTTTGAGCAAAGTAACACAGCAGTCGACGCGTGTTTGCAAGTTCGATTCACTCAATTTATGAGGTACCCATCGTTCAAGTTCTTTTACTTTCCCGATTTGCTTCAAGTGGATTAATACAGTTTTGTCACTTACCCCGAAGCCTGCAGCTATCTCTGAAGTGTTTTGTGATGGATCCGCTTCCACAATATCCTTAAATTCTTCATTTTCCACTTACCTCTCCGGCCGTCCACGGGGTTGGTTCTGAAGGTCGAAATTTCCAGAACGAAAACGTTAAAACCAAAAACGTACCGTGTTTCTGTTGCGACACCAGCGCCGTACACATCATTAATCCTTCGAGCTGTTTCTGCAGCACTGGTGCCACGGTAGAACTCGTACTCGTAAATATACCGATATTTCATGTTTTCCATTGTGCGGTAATAAGCGACGCCAAAGAAAAAAATAATGAGGAAAAAACAAATGAATGACTTTTCAAAACTCAAATGTACCAGCTAAATGAATTTATAAATTTGAATTTGGAATTCTTAACCAAAGAGGAGATATTTCAGATCAAAGTGGTCAGTACGACAAAATGCTAATTTCATATGTAAGGACCCAATATTAATATAGATTATCAACAAGATATCGATATTTTGAACAACATATCGTAATATCGATATTTTTAACAAGATATCGCAAGCACGTATTACGATCGATCATTACATACTTGTTCTATCGCGGAAAGTGAATGTTTAGCAGTTTAAAAAACCTTTGAATTTTCCGTGTAATAGACTGTTTTATACTCGATAAACTCACCAAATTGAAGTTTCTATTATTATCTCATTTATTTCTAAATTCAAAATTAATCTCCGTATTCCATACTAACACGAATGACGAGAATCGAAGAGCGACATGTAGGGATGTGAAAAAATAATCGATTTTCATTTTAATCGATTGTTATTTCTTTGTAATCGATTTTTAAAATCTTTTTTCTTAATAGTAACAATCGATTTTTAAAAAACGATTATGCAAATTACACTTGTTTTTATTAAAAATATGAAGAAATGAAAAATAAAGAAATCCAATGCTGCCGAAATTACACATTTTAATTGCGACGAATGAAAAAATGCGAAGTAAGTTCACTATCATGAACAAGTCGATCAAAAGACGGCGCCATCTGTATGTATGTACGTAAAACAGTTTCGTATTTCTTCAACAGTTTCCTTTCTTTCGACTGTAAATAATTTAAAAAAACGTCTTCTAACGGTAAAACACCTAAAAGCGGCTGGCAGAAGTATTTTTTCATGAAGAAGGATAATACCACAGCACAATGCAAATATTGCCTGAAAGAATTAAAAACATGTAGTAATACTACTTTAAAGCAACATATGGAGCGAAAATATCCCACTGTCCTACAGGCTAACCAGGTAGCATAAATTATTATATTTTATTATAATTATGGTCCTTATGACTAATAATATCTGCCAAGCGAGTCACGCGTTTTATAATCTCAACATTAAATTTTTTTTTCTAAATCTAGAAGAATCGTTATCTAGATCGTTATCGTAAAACTCCTCCAGAAAAGTGATACTGATAGTAGACATGTTTATTTAGATCAATTCAATTTTTTTCGCTTACACAGAACTTTAAAACACAATATACTATCATCTTTGTACTTTATAAATCCCACAAATGTAAAAAATCGAAAGTTTAAATAAAATGATAACCTCACTGCTCCCGTTCACGCCAAAAAGTCAACATTAAAATTAAAAGCACAGGAAGTTTTTAGTTAATTTTTTTCAATAAGCATTATATCGAGACCATCTGCTCAAATACTTATTAGCTAAAGTATTTTTTTTCCTGAACCTTGCTTGCTTTTAGGGATAAGTATTGTATTATTTTGAAACTAACGGGTCATATCTTTTAATTGATTTTTTGCCGTAGAACTCCCGTGAAGATGATATTCAGGATATCGGCTAATGTAAATAACTCAAAACAGGAAAAAACGATATGCCGGGACAGTCTAACCTAATGTGGAAATAATTATTTTTAATTCTTTTTCATTGTTTAAACTTAGAAAGTTTTCAGAAAGATTTGTTTTGAAACCAGGTTGTCGTTTTGGTTATTTTTCGTACTTATCATTTTATATTATTTTTATTCTGATAAATTGTTAATCCTATACTAATCTCTTAGTTTTATTACTATATAGAAAAGCTGCTTTTTTTTTCAATTAATACTAAGAAATCGAAATTTTTCTCAAAAATAGATTATTTCTTGTAATTAAAATCGATTTTTCTCAAATCGATTAAAACTGAAAAGAAAACAATCGATTTTTTTCACTCAATGTCACATCCGTAGCGACATGTGTCAAAGAATAGTAAATAAAAATTAACTGTAATTTATGGATGCGTAGTCAAACTTGGAATTCTTGTTTGGTCGTAGGTCACAAATAAAAATTTTTGAGTCACTCATCACAATTTGTGTTAATTGTTTTAAGTTATTTGGATAGAATAGACAAATACTAAGAGAAATTTGGATAGATTATAGATAGATAGATAATTTACTAGATGGTCGGGACACAGTCAACCATAGATACAGTCAACTAAGATATTCTAAACAAACACAAATGTAGCCTTGTGTAGTTCGCGAACGAACTAGTTCATAAGAACGCTCCCATAGACAAACTATGCGAACTAGGTCTATCATTCTCCGCTCCTTAGTTCATGACCGAATGAGCAACAATGGTGTCGTGTAAACCGAACTAAAGCCACAGACTTTTAAATGGAAGCAGACTATACCTATCGATACAAAATGCGTGGCAAATTCACACTAACAAATATTACTCACACACATGCAGAACTCAGGCCCGCATTAAGGAGTGGGTGCTTACACTGCGTATTATCTTCGAGCGGGACTATTTGGGACTCCAAATTATATTTTTCATGTGATAAAATAAGAATTAAATTAACTGAGTAATGTACTAGTATTAGAGATTATTACTTTATTATATTCCTTCTTTTCGTAGATTGTTTTTGTCACATGAAGGATGTAATTTGGAGTGTTCCCAATAGCTCCACGATACAATATTATGATTGTTCGTTCGATACATGAGGCCTGACGGCTGTGTACTGCTGGTCTTGGGACGCATGTACATTGTGATGACCTTGCTTGCGGTTCGATTTATGTGGGTACATGAAGTTTAATGACATAAACGATATATTTTTAAAAGTCGGGAAAGTTGATAATCAGGCAAGTGAAAGTTTTGAATTTAGACTTTTTGGCGCGAACAAAAGAAGCGTGGTTGGCATTTTATTCAAAATTCAGATTTGCTATTTTTTGTGCTTGTGGGAGTTTTAAGTGCAAAAATTATAGTATATTGTACGTTGAAGTTGTGTGCAATGTGTGTGTAGGAATTGGAGGAATTTCGTTTAAGAGTCCTTTGTAACTCCAGTAAAGCCTACTTACCCATTGCTTTACTCTAAGTGTTAGAGACTTGGTTATGAGAAAATAGAACAAGTTTTATATCAGACGAGTGTTATCGTTAATTATTTTTCTATCAGGAGATAGTCAATAAGTGATCGATCACATTGAGAATAAAATCTAAAATAACTTACACAATAAAACAAAGAATGTTTTCAGTCTTTTATTTATTAATCGAATTGTTTTCTTATTACATTATCTAAGAACTGATTATAGAAGTGCATCGAACACATCATTTCACTGTTTTTCAATGTGTGCAGAAGTAACTAGCGCAGAATGTCAGATATGCTAAGAATTACCATTGCAAGTAATCGTAGGTATTATTTGACATATTCGCCTCGAGATATCCATATTTATTTTCACCATTTTTACATGTGAACACACAATTTATGCATAATAAAGTCCATCTGCGATTACCTGAAGCAAGAAAGTTGTATTATTTTTTCATTAAATTAAAAATAATTTTGTAATTATGAAGTATGGCTTCCAGCACTGGCTTTTTTCTAAACAACACTGGCCCAGGTTCAGCCCAGCATAGCGACTAGAGATTAATTTGGCAATAGCATGTTCATTTTTAATAGGTATGTTAAATTTCATGGTCGAACAACAACAGGGTTTTACGGGTATCTCTTTTACATAATAAATGGAGTTCAAAAGGGTTTTGAGCACAAAACGCTGACAGAATTGGGCTGCCAGTTTGTTCTATGTAGCCTTTCTTATGGAGTTTTTTAACCAAAAAATTTGAAGATTTTCATCTTTTAGAAACCCAAAATTAACAAGGTATATATCCAAATCAAAAAATAGTTGCATAAAATAGATAGTTGTTTAACGTTAGGTATCTGTCCGTTAATATTTAATTTTATTACGAGACTCAGTTTTCTCTGAATTCGTTTCGTAATAAAATTAAATATTAACGGACAGGTACCTAAGGTTAAGCTATCTATTTTTTGCAACTATCTTTTGATTTTGATGTATACCTTGTTAATGTCGGGTTTCTAAAGGATGAAAATCTTCAAATTCAAAAACATTTCACATTGAAAAACAGTGGTGATGTGTTTGATGCACATCTATAATGAGTTCGTAGATAATGTAATAAGAAAACAATCCGATTAATATATAAAAGACTGAAAACATTCTTTGTTTTATTGTGTAAGCTATTTTAGTTTTTATTCTCAATGTGATCGATCACCCATCGACTATCTCCCGATTTCTTTTAATTTTTGAGTTTTATGCGTAGTTTAGAGAAAATAATAATCAAAAGACAAAGTATAGCGATGAAGAGTTAGTTAATGTTTTATAAAACATTCACCGAAGCTTATCTCTTTAGAAAAATAGTTAACGATAACACTTAATTAATAATTAATAAGCGTCTCATTTGTTTGCTCTGTCCGTCAGTGGTTGGCAATGTTGGCATTATGTATTCTATAGTATGGTTTTTTAGTAGTGGCAGCATTGAACAATCGGAACATACATTTTATATAATCTGCGTTTTATATTGTTCCAACCAGATTTTTTTCCGCGGCAAAAGTAAAATAAATAATTATTTGTTTTAAAAGTATAATATACTGTTGTTATCAGGTAAGTTAATTATTTTATTGTTGTTATGTCAAAGTACTATTAAATAATAAGTATTTGTTGGTATGTTACTTTATTATCTATTAGTATTCTGTTGGTTTGTGTAAAGGCTTAATTAATGTTTGTTTTGTTTAAGGTTATTTTTTAAGATGTCATTAAAAAGAAAACATAGCTCCCTATGGCTCCATTTTACAGAGAAAATTGATCAAAAAAAAGCAAAATGTAACTATTGTTCAACTTTAATAAGTATTACGGGAGGTTCGAATGGGAATTTAACTCGACACATGAAAACTAAACACGCTTTGATTCCATTAACTGTAGAACGACAAACACCGGTATTACCTAATTTAAATATATTTCAATCAAACCAAGGCACAAGTGAATCGGAGAAGATAATTTCAGTACCATCAAGCACAATCAACACTCAACAATCAATGAGCCAATATATTCGTAAACCGGCGCCAATTCGAAAGGTTGAGCAAATTGATAATCAACTTGTAAAAATGGTAGCAAAAGGTCATCATGCCTTAAGAATTGTAGAAGATACAGAGTTTCGTAAACTAATTGAATTAGTTTCGCAATGCCCAGACTACAAACTACCCTCAAGAAAAACGTTGTCAGAAAATTTAATGTCAAGTGTATACAATGGCGTAAAAGACGTATTAAAAAAAAGTACAAGCAGCGCCGGCGATGTCAGTACTGATGGTTGGACGTCTCGAAATAACGACAGCTATATAGCTATTGTAGCCCATTTTATAGACGAAGAAACTAAACTTCACTCAGCTTTACTTGGTTGTATGTAATGTTGTATATAATGAGCGACATACCAGCCAAAACTTGTGCAATTTTATGAAAGATGTAATGACAGAGTGGGAAATTTCACACAAAGTTACTGCTATCGTAAGCGATAATGCAGCAAATATCTTAGCTGCTGTCAGACTTGGTGAATGGCGATCTATTTCATGTTTCGCTCACTCTCTAAATCTTATTGTACAAGAAGCTACGAAAGAGATATGTGACGTTTTAGGGAGAGTAAAAAATATTTACGAGTTTTTCAATCGTAGCACACAGGGATAAAATAAATTGGCTGCTACACAGCGGCAAATGAATTTGCCTGTTCTGAAACTTAAACAGGATGTACAAACCCGCTGGAATTCTACCTTTGACATGCTTAAACGAATAGTATAAGTAAAGGATGCAGTAATTACTACGGTTGCACTTCTACGTCCTGACCTGATTTTAAATGAAGGTGACTGGGAGGTAATAGAAGGAGTTTTACCTCTACTTGGTCCATTCTATGAAATAACTGTTGAAATAAGTGCCGAACAGAATGTTACTTTGTCTAAGGTAATTATTTTTTGTAATATACTCCAAAGTTTTTTGCAAAAGCATGTCTAACAATACCAAAATACTTGCTGTGCAATCAGTATTAAAGAAAGGCGTATTAAAGAAGTGCGTTTTAAAGATATAGAAAATAATATTCTTTACGCTGAGTGTGCAATTTTGGACCCCCGCTGTAGATTGAGGGTGTTCAAAAACCAAAGAGCAGGTGAAGTTGCGGTACAAGCCCTCAGAAATAAAATCGGTCGAGTAAAATTATTTCAAAGGGAGAACCGAGATACTCCAGACGTTGTTCCTACTTCCAGCGACTCATCGGCATCTATTTCCATCTCCAGAGGTAAAAATAACAGCATATGGGACGAATATGATCAAGAAATTAACAAAATTACTAAGCCAGATAACCAACTTGCTGCTGGAATTCGTGAACTGGATAAATACCTCAACGAAGAGTATTTAAATCAAAAAGAAGATCCGCTTCTATGGTGGCATGAGCGTCGTCACATATACCCTCATGTTTACGCGTACATGTTGAAGAGGTTTTGCGTCGTCGCAACATCTGTACCCTGCGAACGTGTTTTTTCGGCGACTGGTCAAGTCCTTAATGAACGTAGAACACTATTGTCATCAAATAAAGTTTCCAAATTGATATTTTTACACAGTAATATGTAATATTTTTATATGTAATTAATCTGAGAGATGGAAGATTGAGAAGTAATGGAACGCAAAGTATTAAAAAAATGCGATAACATTGATCTCACTTAAAAAGTCATTATTATTAAATGTTAGGTATTAAATTCATAAGTGTAAGTGATACATTTTAATTAGTTTCATAGTAGAGGTATTTAATAGTAGAATAATAGTAAAAGTTGATTATTAAAAGTAAAGTACCTACATTATAATTTGTGTAATTTGTTATTCTGTCAAAATAACAGAATATGTACTTACTCGTACATGATTGTATAAGTTACTGTTGATTATTTTTAAAGTTTAATTAAAGTAGAAAAAAACAAAATGATTACTAGGCTATTTTATTTTTTAAACTAAGAAAAATATTAATATACATCACCAACTAACTGTCCCGACGAACTTGGTTGCGCTTTGGATGATTTTTTTTTCAAGATTTTCAAAACAACCGTTAAAACCTCCCCTGGACTACGACAAACATTTCAAAACCAAAATTAGCTAAATCGACTCAGTTGTTCTCGAATTTTAGCGAGACAGACGAACACCAATTGATTTATATATACTTCTTAAATATATAGCCTGAGTATTACTCGTATTAACAATGATGTTATAGAATACATACATTTTATGACTATTCATGCAGAGGTTTTGGTTGTTTATAGAGTATAAAATATTGAAGGTGAAACCTATTTAAGATTATAAATAGGTTTTACCTACAAGATTTCGTCGCGCGCAGGAGCTGCATTAAAACTAGGGAACGATTTGTCTGCCTTTCTCTGCATTTCGAGCTGGGAGCTGACGAACTAGAGAGCGAACTAGTTCGTTTAGGAGCGGCGACCTAAACTGAGCGATCTTAGTCGCGAACTACTATGCGCAAGACTACACAAATGACGAGAAATTGAGTTTTTAACGAGTGCGATTATTTTATGACGGATTATGTCATTTAGTATCGATTTATGATTCGATAATAAATAAAACTAGTACAGTGTCACAATAAACTGATGGTAGCATTGTTAATGTTCGCGACGTAGAAAATTAGATTATAGATAATAACGTAAATGTAAATAAAAAGTAATATATAAAGAAATAGTAATAATAGGTAGGTACAGATAGTTATTTAAGTATAAACCTATGTTGAGAGTAAGTGAGTGAAATAGATGTTAATAATAAAGAAATAGACAGATATATGTGTTAATATAGACATATTGTAATAGGGAAAGAGAATTATATAGTATTATTAGTTAATAGTTAGATATAGAAATAGATATATAGAAATGTAATAGTATTACGGGAATATTAATAAAGAGAGCTTATACACACATTCACACACTTACACATCACACAAACTCACCACATTTACTCACCCGCCCACTGGCTTCCCTTGCCCAACAAGTAACCAATCAGAGGTGTCCGCAGCGCGGAACGCCCGGTCAGATAGAGATAGATACAGTCCATAGATAGAGATAGAGCTACTGACCGGGCACCCGAATCGATATCGCTACAGACCGCGCTAGTTGCGGACACATCGTTTGGTACTTTAGTAGGCAGGGAACCAGTGAGCGGCCCTGACACACAGACCGGACGTACTCGACATAGCGCTTCTAAAAAACGTAGCTCTAACGCTGCACTCAATAGAGGCGTTACACGAGTTAGACTCTGACCATAGGCCGGTATTACTAAAACTAGGACCTATGATAGACACTAGGACGCTCACAAAAACCGTGACGGATTGGCAGAGTTTAGACGAAACGCTAAACTCTGAGAATTCGCCGCGGCTTAACGCGATACCGGACGTTATCCGTTCCGCCGAGGACGCGACCGCGGCGATAGACGCGCTCACCGCCCACATCCGCGAATCGGTCTCCTCGTGCTCCCGTGAGGTCCCGGCGGCGAACGACCGCCGTTGGGAGCTCCCTGGAGACATCCGTCGGCTGATCAGAGCCAAGAACGCCGCGACCCGCGCTTACGACTCGTTTCCCTCAGAAACGAATAAACGCAACTTACGCGCCCTCCAACGCGAAGTCAAATACCGAATTTCCGAACTTAGGGATAACAGGTGGAGCGATCTCATGCGAGAGATCGAGCCGACGCACCAGGCTTACTGGAAGTTGGCCCGATCTCTCAAATCGGACACGTTCCAAACAATGCCGCCCCTGACGAAACCGAACGGACAGACAGCTTTCGACGATGTAGATAAAGCCGAACTCTTGGCCGACACTCTGGAGGCCCAATGCTCACCTAGCTCTCAACCTGTAGATCAGAATCATTTAGACATGGTCAATCGCGAAGTAGGCTCCCTACCGCCCGCGACCGTCCCCTGCCAACTCAGACCCGCGACGGTTGACGAAGTTCAGGACATTGTCAAGGCTCTCAAACCTAGAAAAGCCCCCGGTAGAGACGGCATCTCCAACCGAGTAGTAAAAATTTTCTCGATGCGCCTTCTCGCGCTCTTAGCAGCCATTATCAATGCCGCCATGGCGAACCGCGTCTTTCCAGCCGCCTGGAAGGAAGCGATCGTCATCGGAATCCCAAAACCGGGTAAACCCCGCAGTAGCCCCAATAGCTATCGCCCAATCAGTCTCCTTAGCGTGCTAGGGAAAATTTACGAACGGGTCCTTCTGGCTCGTCTCAAAGCCCACTTAGACACCTCCGGTCTCCTCATAGACGAGCAATTTGGCTTTCGAGCCAAACACTCGTGCATACAACAAGTGCACCGCCTCACGGAACACATCCTGGAGGGCCTTAACCGCCCGAGTCGCACTATAGGCACGGGGGCCCTCTTCTTCGATGTAGCGAAGGCGTTCGACAAAGTCTGGCACGCCGGGCTGCTGTACAAGCTGCGCCGGCTCGGCGTGCCTGACGATCTCGTACGCATAGTACGGGACTTTTTGTCAGACCGCTCCTTCCGCTATAGAGTCGAAGGGGTGCTCTCCTCTCCCCGCCCCATCAGGGCAGGCGTCCCACAGGGCTCCGTTTTATCGCCCACGCTCTACTCGCTCTACACGAACGACGTCCCCAAAACCCCCGGTGTAGAGCTCGCCCTATTCGCGGACGATACCGCTCTGTTCACATCAGACCGGAGTCGCCTCAGAGTCTCCCAACTCCTCCAAGTCGCGGTCACGAGCCTAGGCGAGTGGTTTCGTCTTTGGAGAATCGAAGTCAACCCCGAGAAAAGCGCCGCCGTGTATTTCTCGAGGGGAACGACGACCAGCCGCGCCCGCCGCACTAACACTCTCAGAACAATCACACTTTTCGGCCAGGATATCCCTTGGACTAGGAAAGTCAAATACTTAGGAGTCACCCTTGACAGTGCCATGACCTTCGGCCAACACATCAAAACGGTCCGCGACCGCGCCGCGTTCGTCCTCGGTCGTCTCAACATGCTCATTTGCGCTAAAAGCAAAATGTCCCTCAGACATAAAGTTACCTTATATAAGACGTGCGTCAGGCCCATCATGACGTACGCCAGTGTAGCATTCGCTCACGCTGCGCGCTCTCACATCAACTCCCTCCAAGTTATTCAGAATAGGTTCATGCGCAGGGCTACCGGTGCCCCTCCTTATGTGCGCAACGTAGATCTGCACTACGACCTAGAATTACCCTCTATAACTCAATATCTAAAAGAGGCGTCCCAACGCTTCTTTCACCGTTCTTCCTTACACCCGAATCCCTTAGTGGTCAGGGCGTCATCGTACACCCCCGAACGCCGCGTCCGCAAACGTTATCGTAGACCTAGACATGTGTTAGGCGACAGCGACGACGACATTACACGTTCGAACTCGAACATGCCAACCTACACACTACGACCGCACCGCCCCCACCGGCGGAGGCGAGGACGACCCCCGCGACACCCGTAGGGTCTCACGTTTAGAAGCTCGATCACTTAGCTCTACACGCACACACGCGGGCCTTAAGCCACATTGTAAACTGCCACGCGGAACACTAGGCACACTAACCGGCCCTCAGCCGTCTCGCCGGCCGGGTCCGCTAAAACAAAATGGCCCGGCCCTCACCCGAATAGGAAGCCCGTTAAGATGCACGCAGGTGCGGAAAGCTCCCCTGGCGACGCCTTGAGCCCGAGGTCCGCCCTCCATACGAGGCATCCCTCGGCTGGAGGAACCCTCAGGCGGTCGACCATCTGGCAGGGCGCCTTCAGCGCTCGCCCCAACGCGACCTGTGACGCTGTAAAAGCCACTAGGGCTAACAGCAAAGAGGGGTTTTGTTTAGTCGGTTCGAGTCCGACACTCCCCAGTCGGCGTAGAGTCCGGCTGGGTAGCCCGCGGGGGTTTCATTTCGCCTCTCAGAAACCAAAAAAAAAAAAAAAAAGAGCGGCCCTGAGAGTCTGCTCTCGGCCGCCGTACGAGACGCACGCGTCGCTCGCTCGCTCGCCTCGCCTCTCAGTGCTCAGTGCCGTTTCCGCGCGCCCGCGTTGCGCTGCCATCGCTCTACTCGCTGCGCATCGTGCGTAGCAAATTAGTGCGTTCGTGTCGCGTCGCGCCTGCGCTCCGCGTAGCGCCGACAGGTTTATCGCGTCGCGCCTGCGCTCCCCGTAGCGTCGACCGGGTCTTTGCGGCTCTACCAGCGCCATGGACACGCTGACGGACACCGAATTTCGCGCGTTCGTGATGGCTCAACTCGAGTCATCACACTCTCATATTCGCGACCTGTGGGACCACCGGGTCTCACCCGCGCCCCGCGCCCCGCGCCCTACCCCCGCGTCTTACTCGGCCGTCGTTTCCGCCGCCGTTACAGTCGCGAAGCCCCCACCGCGCGAACCAACCAAGCCGGCCCCCGTTAGCGATTCGCCCGCCTCCATTGACCCGACGGAGGCTTCGGACTCCGAAGAGGAAATGGACATAGCGCTTCCCTCCTCTTCGGAGGACGAGGCCACTGAGAGCGCCGATTGGCGCTTAGTGGTCAAGAGGAAGCGGGCGAATTCCCCGAGGGAAGGCGACACGCCCAGCCCGCCCCCCAAAACGACGAAGGCGGCCCCTCAGGGCTCCGGAGCTCCCGCGGCTCCTCTGGCCAAACAAAAAGCGCCTGCCTCACAGGCCACCCAGGCCCCTCAGGCCGACAAAACCAAAACACCGCCGCCGGTGTTTGTTCAAGAAAAAGCGTCGTGGGATAGGGTCTCTCGGGCCTTAGACGCGCGCCGCATCAAATTCAACTCCGCCCGCAACACTGTACAGGGCATTGAGGTGCAGGTCCCCACCCCGGCTGACCATCGGGAGCTCACAGCGCTCCTACACTCGGAGCGCATAGGTTTCCATACTCATGCGCTCCCGGAGGAGCACCAGCTTCGCGTGGTCATCCGCGGCCTCCCCAAGGAGGTCCCGGAAGAGCTCATTCTTGGCGACCTTAAGTCGCAAAACCTCCCGGCGCGTGAAGTCCACCGCCTTTACAAGCCTCGCTCGAAGGAGGCCTTCGACCTCGTGTTGGTCGTACTCGACCTCTCCCCCGAGGGAAAGGCCGTTTTACAGATAAAATCCGTGTGTAGGATTTCCGGCCTCTCCGTAGAGGCCCCGCACAAGCGCGGCACGGTGGGTCTATGCCACCGCTGCCAACTGTACGGGCACTCGGCCCGCAACTGCTTAGCACGGCCTATGTGCGTCAAGTGCCACGGAGACCACGGCACCCTCGAGTGCTCCCGCACGCCGGAGACGTCTGACCCTCCTGGTTGCGTACTGTGCGGAGAGCTCGGACATCCCGCGAACTATCGCGGATGCCCGAGAGCTCCGCGCCGTCGCCGCCGCGGGGGTAAGTCGCGCCAAGCCGGTGGAGCACATCAGGACCAACGCCGCGGCCCCCCTGTGCACCCAGCCCAACCTAAGGCCGCCCTTACCGCGACCTCCGCACCCACACGGCCCGCGCCCTCTGCGACAGCTCAACTTCGCGCCAACTCAACCTGCGCCCTCAGCGCCGAACAAACCCGCGCCCTCAGCGCCGACCAATCTAGCGCCCGCGCGCGCTCTACCGGCCCGAGAGACCATAGCGCCGACGCCAGCACAACAACCGCGGCGTAAGGGGCCCGCGCCTCAAACTCGTTCAGCGGCGCCGGCTCCTTCAGCGCCGGCGTCCGATCTCCTCGGCGACATCCGAATGCTCGCCGACCTCGTTAAGGATATCAACCTTAACGAAATTAAATTAGTCGCGCGCAAAATCCGCGACTGTAGCGACGGGATGGGACGGCTCATCATACTCGCCGAACACGCGTCCCTTCTGGACAGCCTAAGCCGCTTCACGGCGCCCCCTCGTAGGTTATAAAACCGGGCACCCACGAGACAACTCCCTCCGCGCGCATCAAACCGCGCGGGCTCTCAATCTCATTTTTTAACGCGGACGGACTCCGCAGGCAACGCGATCTTCTTCACGAGTTTACGCGAGACCACCAAATAGATATAATGCTAGTGCAGGAAACCTTTTTGAAACCTAGAAATCGCGACCCCGGCCTCTCCGGGCTTAACATCGTGCGAAACGATAGGGTGCCTGCCCTCAAAGGCGGCACTATTATCTACTACAGAAGGTCCCTGCACTGCATTCCGATCGATACGCCCGCCCTCACCAACATAGAGGCGTCGGTGTGCCGGGTGGCCCTACGGGGCACGCGCCTGTCACACTCGCGTCTGTTTATCTCCCTCCCGGTAAAGCGCTAATTAGAAGCGATCTAGAGACCCTCCTAAACTTAGATGACTCAGTCATACTCGCCGGCGACCTCAACGCTCAACATCGTCGCTGGAATTCGCACACCACCTCGCGAAATGGCAGAGCTTTAGACGAACTAACCCATGTCCTTAACTTTGACGTTATCGCCCCCATGACGCCCACCTACTATCCCAGAGTTACAACACACAGACCGGACGTACTCGACATAGCGCTTCTAAAGAACGTAGCTCTAACGCTGCACTCAATAGAGGCGTTACACGAGTTAGACTCTGACCATAGGCCGGTATTACTCAAACTAGGACCTATGATAATAGACACTAGGACGCTCACAAAAACCGTGACGGATTGGCAGAGTTTAGACGAAACGCTAAACTCTGAGAATTCACTACGGCTTAACGCGATACCGGACGTTATCCGTTCCGCCGAGGACGCGACCGCGGTGATAGACGCGCTCACCGCCCACATCCGCGAATCGGTCTCCTCGTGCTCCCGTGAGGTCCCGGCGGCGAACGATCGCCGTTGGGAGCTCCCTGGAGACATCTGTCGGCTGATCAGAGCCAAGAACGCCGCGACCCGCGCTTACGACTCGTTTCCCTCAGAAACGAATAAACGCAACTTACGCGCCCTCCAACGCGAAGTCAAATACCGAATTTCCGAACTTAGGGATAACAGGTGCGTCGGCTCGATCTCATGGGAGAGATCGAGCCGACGCACCAGGCTTACTGGAAGTTGGCCCGATCTCTCAAACCGGACACGTTCCAAACAATGCCGCCTCTGACGAAACCGAACGGACAGACAGCTTTCGACGATGTAGATAAAGCCGAACTCTTGGCCGACACTCTGGAGGCCCAATGCTCCCTAGCTCTCAGCCTGTAGATCAGAACCATTTAGACATGGTCAATCGCGAAGTAAGCTCCCTACTGCCCGCGACCGCCCCCTGCCAACTCAGACCCGCGACGGTTGACGAAGTTCAGGACATTGTCAAGGCTCTCAAACCTAGAAAAGCCCCCGGTAGAGACGGCATCTCCAACCGAGTAGTCAAACTTTTTTCGATGCGCCTTCGCGCGCTTTTAGCAGCTATTATCAATGCCGCCATGGCGAACCGCGTCTTCCCAGCCGCCTGGAAGGAAGCGATCGTCATCGGAATCCCGAAACCGGGTAAACCCCGCAGTAGCCCCAATAGCTATCGCCCAATCAGTCTCCTTAGCGTGCTAGGGAAAATTTACGAACGGGTCCTTCTGGCTCGTCTCAAAGCCCACTTAGACACTTCCGGTCTCTTCATAGACGAGCAATTCGGTTTTCGAGCCAAACACTCGTGCATACAAAAAGTGCACCGCCTCACGGAACACATCTTGGAGGGCCTTAACCGCCCGAGTCGCACTATAGGCACAGGGGCCCTCTTCTTCGATGTAGCGAAGGCGTTCGACAAAGTCTGGCACGCCGGGCTGGTGTACAAGCTGCGCCGGCTCGGCGTGCCCGACGATCTCGTACGCATAGTACGGGACTTTTTGTCGGACCGCTCCTTCCGCTATAGAGTCGAAGGGGTCCTCTCCTCTCCCCGCCCCATCAGGGCAGGCGTCCCACAGGGCTCCGTTTTATCGCCCACGCTCTACTCGCTCTACACGAACGACGTCCCTAAAACCCCCGGTGTAGAGCTTGCCCTATTCGCGGACGATACCGCACTGTTCACATCAGACCGTAGTCGCCTCAGAGTCTCCCAACTCCTCCAAGTCGCGGTCACGAGCCCAGGCGAGTGGTTCCGTCTTTGGAGAATCGAAGTCGACCCCGAGAAAAGCGCCGCCGTGTATTTCTCGAGGGGCACGACCAGCCGCGCCCGCCGCGCTAACACTCTCCGTACTATCACGCTCTTCGGCCAGGATATCCCTTGGACTAGGAAAGTCAAATACTTAGGAGTCACCCTTGACAGTGCCATGACCTTCGGCCAACACATCAAAACAGTCCGCGACCGCGCCGCGTTCGTCCTCGGTCGTCTCAACATGCTTATTTGCGCTAAAAGCAAAATGTCCCTCAGACATAAAGTTACCTTATATAAGACGTGCGTCAGGCCTATCATGACGTACGCCAGTGTAGTATTCGCTCACGCTGCGCGCACTCACATCAACTCCCTCCAAGTTATTCAGAATAGGTTCATGCGGAGGGCCACCGGTGCCCCTCCTTACGTGCGCAACGTAGATCTCCACTACGACCTAGAATTGCCCTCTATAACTCAATATCTAAAAGAGGCGTCCCAACGCTTCTTTCACCGTTCCTCCTTACACCCGAACCCCTTAGTGGTCAGGGCGTCATCGTACACCCCCGAACCCCGCGTCCGCAAACGCTATCGTACGCCTAGACATGTGTTAGGTGACAGCGACGACGACATTACACGTTCGAACTCGAACATGCCAACCTACACACTACGACCGCACCGCCCCCACCGGCGGAGGCGAGGACGCCCCCCGCGACACCCGTAGGGTCTCACGTTTAGAAGTTCGATCACGTAGCTCTACACGCACACACGCGGGCCTTAAGCCACATTGTAAACTGCCACGCGGAACACTAGGCACACTAACCGGCCCCCATCCGAATAGGAAGCCCGTTAAGATGCACGCAGGTGCGAAAAGCTCCCCTGGCGACGCCTTGAGCCCGAGGTCCGCCCTCCATACGAGGCATCCCTCGGCTGGAGGAACCCTCAGGCGGTCGACCATCTGGCAGGGCGCCTTCAGCGCTCGCTCCAACGCGACCTGTGACGCTGTAAAAGCCACTAGGGCTAACAGCAAAGAGGGGTTTTGTTTAGTCGGTTCGAGTCCGACACTCCCCAGTCGGCGTAGAGTCCGGCTGGGTAGCCCGCGGGGGTTTAATTTCGCCTCTCAGAAACAAAAAAAAAAAAAAAGAGCGGCTCTGCTCCGCCACCGCACTCTCTTCTGCTACGCCAACTACCACGCCACAAGAACACTAGAAGAAAAACAATAGAAGAGTCTCATTTTCACAAACCCACCCCGCTCCTGTCATCGAGTTGCAGTTAGCGGACTGGCGTACACGCGGTTCAGTTCGGGTGTGCATAGTGGCCTCGAGGCTATCGGGGATCGTATCCCAGCCGGGTCACGCACAGTTAAACTGGATGTATCCTACTATTCTTTCAATTGTAAGAAAGAAGTTCAGTCCGGTTGGGATTTATAGTTGCAATGACTCACGTAATAAGCATCAAGGAGTCATTGTTCAACTGCTCAAAAAAATCAGAGAATATTTTTGCAGTCGATTCGAATTATTATTTTTTACGAACTAAATCAAAACTGATTCTAACTACGAGTACATATTATAAATTCGAACGTTTGTTTGTTTGTACTTCTTTCACATCCTTTCACCGTGAATGATTCCCACGGGAAACCCGAGTTCATGCGGACGAAGTCGTGGGCGGTCGCTACTAAATAATAACCTGAAGTTAAAATGAGTTATTCAGTTTTTCACTCAAAAATACTCAAAATCTTAATACACGGAACCATACACTTGTAAATTGTTTGCATCGACTTACCGACAAACTTTCGACTTTTATTCATCAAGGACTTAAAATTTAATATTAAAATTGGAAAATTAGCAAATTTTAAAATTAAATAGGTAGAGGTAGAGGAACCAAGGAAACCGCCTAAGCGTATTATAATATTCTCTTTAAAGGAAACCGCGACACAAAAAAGTACGACATGTCAATCATGTCTGTAAAAATTTTAGGAAAAATTGTTGCCAATGAGAATGATTATTGAAACGCAACTTTATAGTATTCACACAGAGTATCTTTTATTCAAAATAAAACAAATATAATCGATCCTTATATAAAAACTAATGTGAAGGATGAATCTGATGCTGTTTAATAAGTTTGTTGATATCAGGTTCCAATTTACTCAAGAACAGTCGCAAGTCCCCACGTTTGGAAACATGCAAACGATTTCTCTTTTTAGTAAGCAGTGTTGCCACAGCACTAAATCCACGTTCACACAAATATGACGATGGGAATGCTATCAAGAATCGCTGAACTATTGACCACAATCCAGGGTACAATTGCGGGATCGGTTTTTGTAGCCAAAATTCTTGGTAACCATTTTTGAACTTGATTTTTATTTCCTCGTTTGTTGTCAATTCTATAAGTTCTTCTTCCAGCTGAGGTGACATTGCTGTGTTGACATTTGAAAACGGATCCAACACCCAGTCTGGTATTTCCAAGTTCAAAATGTCCTGGTATCGTTCGGTGAAGTCAATGTGGAGGTTTTCCAAATGTTGGCAGTAGGCAAACAATTCGTCGTTACTGCATGATACTGATAAATTCGGAAAATTGTGAAACTCACGTCTGCCCATATCCTTTTTGTGTAGAACTGTAGAAGCAGTTTGGCTGCGAAAGCAGCAACGACGTTTTTTGTTTTAATTGAATTTAGTTCATCGCCTTGCAGTTGGAGATTCATGTCGTTGAACAATTTATACAGGTCTGTCATGTAAGCTATATCATTCTTTGATGTAATGAGCTTGTTGTGCAATTCTGTATCTTTAGTTTCCAAGATCTCTATAACAAAGTCAAACAGGTTGTAAAATCGAGTCAGACAATTGCCTCTTGATAGCCAAGGAACTTCAGTATGAAACAACAAACGGTTGAAATCCTCGTCATTAGTAACACAAAGCTGATGAAATAATCTATCATTCAAAGAGCTGTTGCGGATTTTATTGACGGCTTTGATGACATATTGCAGTGATTGAAATAGTCGTTCACTTAAGTTTCTAGCAACCAAATGTTGTCTATGTATAACGCAATGTACAGCCAGGACATTTTTTTTTTTAAGTACGCTATGAAGCCTTTATGGCACCCTGTCATAGCCGGAGCGCCATCCGTAGCAACTGATGTAATATTTTTCAAGGGAATCTCTTTCTCATCACAAAACTTTTCCAATATATTGAATATGGTTTCGCCTTTTGTATCGGTCTCTAAATTTCTAGCAAAGAATAGTTCTTCACATATTTTCTCATCTTTAATAAACCTCATGTAAGACAGCAACAATGCTTCATTAGTTGGTAAAGTGGACTCATCGAGCTGAATTGAGAATTGACTTGTCCTCTGATGATCACACAATGATCCTTCAATGTTTTCAGCCATTTCATCAATTCGTCTTTGCACAGAATTATTACTCAAAGGAATTTTTCGGATAATGTCTGCGGCTGGTTTATGAAGCACAGTAGTTATTACTTCCTTTATTGCTGGCAAAATTAACTCTTCTCCGATGTTATGTGGTTTGCCTTTTTGAGCAATTAACAAAGAGATATTGTACGAAGCTCGAAGTCCGTCGTAATCTTGCTTAGCAGCCGCCGAAAATAGTTTTGCTACACTTGGCTGAGTATTATGCTTCTTCTGTAGCTCTTGAAAATATGCTACATTCTTGTCTTTCTTATCTGGATGCATTTTATTCAAATGATCTTGCAGTCTTGAAGGCTTCATTGCTTCATTCGAAAATGTTTTTAGACATAGAAGACACAAAGGCGACGATGGGTTTGTCGGATTTTCAATGAATCCAAATTTAATATATTTCGCACAGTATTGCCGTCTCTTCTTTTTTACTTCCGACATTGTTTTGTTTTGAGAAATACGTAAGTAAGTGTTGAACTTAAGTACTGCTTATCTATTCCGCGCGAAATCGCAAATGAAAATAAAATAAATATTACGTTGTTTATACAGGATTGCATAAGCAGCACGTACCGACAGGAATAAAACAAACATGCATAAACTCGTTTATCTAATTCGACGCTCAATCGTACTCAACAAGTCAGAACAAGTATTCTATGAACCAGACGATTGATACAGGAATGCACAATTCGGGTTATTTAACAAAAACTTGTTAAAACATGATTGCCCGCGGTCTATTATCTACGAAAATTACCTATCTGGGAGTACTAATAACTATTAAAATGCGAAAGTGTGTCTGTTGCCTTTTTATTTGTTTGTTTGTGTCTACTTTCATTTCGAAACGGAACGACCGATTGACATGATTTTTATTTTGTATATTCAATAAAACAGGACAGACATATGAACTACGCGGAGAGAAATATCGAACCGAGTTTGAGCAATCTTTTAATTAATATTAGTTGATGTTCACAAGTTGTAGTTGAGAGTCGAGAGCTCATGCAGTCGTTGTCTAAGATGCCTCCTAGCTAAATGAAACTACAAATCACCCGCCAGGCCTCTACACAACGCCCCCATTTTTCTTCTGGGTCTCTTACCGTCCCCCTTTAGGCCTGCAGCGCCCACAAGGGGGCGTTATCGCCCACTTTGGGAAAGGCTGTGTTAGACCATCGTCAAGGAAATCGTGGCATTGTGGCGTTATCAAATGAACAACGCTTGTAAATGCTACAAGCTTACGAAATAGACTGAATGAGACCAATTAGACATTTTGTGGAGCGTTTCGATGTGCATACTAAGACAATAAAAAATTATTTATTCGTACATTCAATGAATTTACACCACAAATATTCTGCTTACAAAGTAGATCTAACCGATGTTCATAAAATTGCACGTGTTAATTTTGCACGGTAATATTTGACTTTTGATTGGTCGAACTTAATTTCTTTAATTTCTTATTATTTTTAGTTATGTCATGCATGACTTAGAAATAATTATGAAAGTAGCTTCATTTATTTATTTTTGCATACATGAGGAAACACCAGTTCAAGGAAATTAATATAAATTTGAATTTCAAAATTTGAGCTGCCATCTCATCTTCTGCAATTCATGTCTTTCTATTCGTCATCAATCGTGTTATCTCGTGATTGTATAATACTACCAATTTAAAGTGACGGCCAAATTGCTAAACATTCCCTTTCAGCGATAGTACATGAAAAAAACAATTTTTTAATGACACAGCGGAAGGGAATCGACAAATATGCTTTTAGAACTGTTCTCTTTTTTAATAAATCCTTCAGTCAACCTAAGAGAGGATCCCTTGGAACTGTGGAACGATGTTCTTGGTTTAGGTAAAGTTACAATTGATCATGATCTTCCATAAATACCTCTATTTAGTACGCATTTAAATTAGTGTTATAAATTGATGATATAAAAAAAAAAATATCGGAATATCAATAGTAAGCTTTCGACTTCAACATTAATATTTTAACAATATCGATAATTCCTTTAAATGTGTGCACAATGTCATTTGATGCAATTCCTTTCTTTCATTCATTCATTCATTCAGTGTCTATGATTCATGGACGTATCACTCTACAGGGCTGCGGACTATCAAAAATGATAAATGCAAAAACAGAACTTACGACGTTGGATTTAAGACTATATTTAGGCTACCGAGATAGATAGGGGTAAAACGAGTCGAGAGGGATAGCTACAAGGCTAACAAGGGATGTCATTTGTCCCTTTCTAACACTTGCCATATGATTGAATTATGATCTATGGTAGTAATTATTTCACCGTTCCAAAGACAATTTGACCTACGATAAGCTTATTATCACATTCATCACAATAATTTGGATACGTATCTTTATTTTCAACCCATATACGTATAAATTTATTAATATAATAATATAATATAAAACAGAAAATTATTGTTTGAAGTTGTCTAGTAATATTCTTCATGGTTATCCTTGTTTAAACTATTCGATTTGTAGTTTAAAATGAATTAGTTGGTTGTTTACGTGACAGCCATTGTTCATTAACGATTTTGTTTTATAATTCTCTGTAATTGTATGGTGCTTATTATAAAATAGTGAAAAAGAGTTGCATAAAAACGTATGAAACCGAATCGTACGGTTTTTGTGGTATATGCTTTCACGGATAAGCTAAAACCACAGACAAACTACCCTAGAGACATGAAATGTTCACGAATTTTTGAGCAAACTATTCTGTCAAGTTTACACAATGATATTATAATACAAAAGAGGTAGATAGGTTACCTTAGTACTAATCCAAGTAAAATATTGTCCCAGTTAAAACGTCACAAAGTGAGACAAATATACATTGCACTGCGTCGCTATGCAATGTAATACATAATTGCATGTCAAACTAACAAATCACACAGCTCTCTAAATCATTGTGATTGGTCAATTTCAATTTCTTTCTACATCGTAAGGGAATCCGTGACTAATTCATAGAATATTAGTAACTAATGCCACAGAACAGACATTTAAAAATAATATGATTGATACCTAATGGGATTAGACAGTAAAAAATGAGGTTTGCTTTTTTCGAATTACGTTTTTCTTGAATCATGTACATGAGAACATATTTATTTAAAAATATCGCCAACATTTTTTAATTATAAATTTGAAAATGATGAATTATATATTATTGCTTTTAATAAATGTAAACGATGATTAAAACAGGGTGGCTGCGTCATCACATGATCGTGTATATTATTGGGTCCTTACATATGAAATTGGCGTTTTGTACGGGAGGAATATAGTCAATTTTTTTTTGTAAAATATATTTAATTAAAGTATGCACCGTTGTTATCTATGTACTTTTGCCATCTCATAGGTAGTTCATTGATCCTTTTACTAAAAAAACTATGGGGGCGAGAATCAATAAACTCTTTGAAGGCGGTTTGGACTGCCGCATCGGAGTTGAATTTTTTTCCTTGTAAGAAGTTGTCCAAATTCCAGAAAAAATGGTAATCTATTGGAGCAAGGTCCGGGGAGTACGGTGGATGTCGCAGACATTCCAATTGTAGCTCATCTAACTTAGTGGTTGTTTGTTGTGCAGTGTGTGGTCTTGCGTTGTCGTGAAGCAGCAGTGGCCTAGAGCGATTGACCAATCTCGGTTGTTTAGCAGCTAGTTCTTCCTTTATGGTTTACAGTTGCTGACAATAGATATCTGCCGTAATCGTTTGGCCAGATTTTAGAAAGCTGTAGTGAACGACACCGGCGCTAGTCCACCAAACATTCACAAGTAACTTTTTCTGAGTCAATTTTCGTTTAGGGCAGGATTTGGCTGGGTCTCCAGGGTTCAGCCATTGCGACGAGCGCTTCCGATTATCGTACAGTATCCACTTTTCATCACAAGTAATGATTCGATTTAAAATCCCTTCATTATTGTGTCGTTTGAGCAAAGTAACACAGCAGTCGACGCGTGTTTGCAAGTTCGATTCACTCAATTCATGAGGTACCCATCATTCAAGTTTTTTTACTTTCCCGATTTGCTTCAAATGGATTAATACAGTTTTGTCACTTACCCCGAAGCCTGCAGCTATCTCTGAAGTACTTTGTGATGGATCCGCTTCCACAATAGCCTTTGATTCTTCATTTTTCACTTTGGTCTCCGGCCGTCCACGGGGTTGGTTCTGAAGGTCGAAATTTCTAGAACGAAAACGTTGAAACCAAAAACGTACCGTGCTTTCTTTTGCGACACCAGCGCCGTACACATCATTAATCCTTAGAGCTGTTTCTGCAGCACTGGTGCCACGGTAGAACTCGTACTCGTAAATATACCGATATTTCATGTTTTCCATTGTGCGGTAATAAGCGACGCCAAAGAAAAAATAATGAGGAAAAAACAAATGAATGACTGTTTTCAAAACTCAAATGTACCAGCTAAATGAATTTATAAATTTGAATTTGGAATTCTTAACCAAAGAGGAGATATTTCAGATCAAAGTGGTCAGTACGACAAAACGCTAATTTCATATGTAAGGACCCAATATAAAAAACGTTTGGATTATTAAAATATTTTAGAATTTTGAATGCGCAATAGGCATTGCATGACTTTGATGGTTCTGTAACATTACTTTTTATATTCTTTGACCAAGTCCGGGTTGGCTAATTAGCAAAGTTTTGGGGTGCCACTTTTCGAGTGCATGTAACCTGTCTACCTCTTTTGTATTATAACATCATTGAGTTTACAGGAATGAGACGTGAGCGGGCGGCATGGTAACGTCATGTACTCGACGAAAACGTGATGTACTCGTAGATATTATATATATCGATAAGTACAAGAATTATTTTCATTAGGTTATTTTAAAAATAGAAATAATATAATATTATATATATATATATATATATATATAATCAAAACAAGATTCTTTATTTTGAAATAGTCGCACAAAAAAATAAAAAATTTAGAATAGAAATACAAATCAAATTAGTTTGGGTAGTACATTAAATTGATAAATTGTGGGTGCTTCGGAGCTAAAACATTACAAGGCATAGCACCTACTCCCAGGCATGGAAAAATATTCCAAAAGCGAGCCGCTGTGGTCAGCACTCAGTACTTACTACTTTGAATTAAAATGAAAAATTTGTTCATTTTATTAATATTATTATTAACTTGAAGAAATCTAACGAATGTCTTTTATAGAAAATCTACACCCCCAAGTCGTAAAAGAGCATTCGTTTGCAAATTTTACTACGCCGTTGTATAGCGGGTTACATTATACACCTAATCTACTTCTGTATAATATAGTGACAGTACTCTCCGAGTGACGTGACTGTAACTTGCTGATCGACAGATAGACCAGGATGAAATTACAAGGGTCCATTTTTGTCATTTGGCTACGAAACCCTAAATGTTGCGCCTTTATTCATTTTAACTATTTTTTCGTAAAATAATTTATTATTATGCTACCCATACTCGCGACTTCATTTGCGTGGAAAATGTTACCGTGACTTTTGCGGGTTAGTGTTTCAACAACTCACTAAAGTTTCATCGCAATCAGATAAATGATATAGGAACGCATAGAAAACAAATGTACAAAGAAACATTCATCTGTAAAGAAACTGACAGACAGACTCGCATTTTTTGAAAAAGTAACATTTGTCGTATAATAAACAGACAGATTTTCGCATTTATAAAATTAGTACGGGTATCTGTTTTTATTTATTTTTATTGGTTTAAAACCTTAAATCATTAAATTGTCAATTTAAAAACAATCTTTCAAAAATGTATGTAATAAATATTTTAAGGATCTAATTAAGTTTGTAACAATAGTAAGAAAGAAACAAAATATTATAATATGGAACTAGGTACATAATTTCAAACAATGGTAGTCATTATAAATTCTCAAAATTAATGGAAAATATTTTGACAATCGATACGTTTTTTCGCATGCCTACTTACACGTGCCATCTTGCAAGAGTGAGGACGCAACATGTAGTTATAGCTTGCTAGACAAGGACAAACGCTGACTCAAAACTACCAGCAACTAGAGCTCTGCATTTTTGTCTTATCAATTTTTATTATTAATTTTATACTTACCGATGAAATGTGATAATGTCCTTTTTGAAACTATATTTACGACTGTCACTACCACTCCACTTCACAGTGCAATTTGGCATTGTTTACGTATTTTATTCTATATTTTTTAAAACGATTAGACACAGATCACGGATCTGCTTCCTGGTTAATACGAAAGGAGCGCGCGTTTGTGTTTCAACTTATATGAGCATTTGTGCTAATCGATGGCAGAAAACGGTGCCTCTTCATTTCCTGTCTTTAGGCTAGTTTGTCTGTGGCTAAACATACTAAAGTTTTCGATTTGAAAAGGGTGACCATAAGATTGATAAACCATGGACGTACTAAACAAATACGTCCATGGTTACATGGTACAAATACATCCATATTGAGAAGTTAATTTCATTTATATGTATTTTATTTACTCATCTTGTGTATATGTAGCTAAAAGAAAAATATCTAAATCTCTGTGTCTCAATTTGATAACAGTTTTCTCCGAAGAGCGAAGAAAGAAGACAAATGTGGTTGGACGTTGTTTCGATGTCGCAAAAATTAACTTTAAATCTATATTCTGTTACGTGTAGCCTTCACTAAAAACCAAAATTTTTTTATGTAGCCAGTTCTCGATAATTGCTAAAAGCCATTGTAATAAAATTTAATTAAATGAAAATTGTTTTATTTAAATTGTTTTATTTACTGAAATATCACGAAAAACAAGCTATAGGTTCTATAGTTCACAATTTGCATATGTAGATCATTCATTTACTTACATGTATAAAAACATACGAATAGAAAGAAAAAATGAACAAAACAAAACGTGAAAAAAGAAAAAAACAGACTTTAACCTTTAGACTAACTGAGGGATGACCTTAACTTTGACGTTATCGCCCCAATGACGCCCACCTACTAACCCAGAGTTACAACGCATAGACCGGAGGTACTCGCCATAGCGCTTCTAAAGAACATAGCTCTACGCTGCATTCGATAGAGGCGTTACACGAGTTAGACTCTGGCCATAGGCCGGTATTACTCAAACTATAACCTCCGTTTCCCTCAGAAGCGAATAGATGTAACTTACGCGCCCTCCAATGGAAGTCAAAGACCGAATTCCCGAACTTAGGGAAAGTAGGTGGAACGATCCGATGTGAGAGATCGAGCCGACGCACCAGGTATATTGAAATTTCGCTCGGTCTCTCAAATCGGACACGTTCTAAACAATGGCACCTCTGACGAAACCAAACGGACAGACTGCTTTCGAGGACGAAGATAAAACAGAACTCTTGGCCGACACTCTGGAGGCCCAATACTCTCCTAGCTCTCAGCCTGCAAATCAGAAAAATTTATGAAATTTATAAAAAATGCGCTCCCTACCGCCCCCAACCGCCCCTTGCCAACTCAGACGGTTGACGAGGTTTAGGACATTGTGAAGGCTTCCAAACCTAGAAAAGTCCCCGGTATAGAGACGGCATCTCTAATCGAGTAATAATCTTTATAATGATAGCTATTAGATTGGTAGAATTGATAGAAACGGCAGCAAAATTCGACATTATTGTTTGCGTAAAAGATATTGCATTTTAACCCGTTTTTTTTTAAAACGGCTAGCGATCGAGAGCTTTTAATTTCAATTGGTAACGCATTGCAAAGTCTAACTACTCTAATAGTAAACGATTTGTCATAGAACGAACTACAATGTATGGTACTAAGCGTAAGATTCTCTAATGTCCTCAAAGAAAGAGGATGCAAGGCGTGAAGTTACTGAAAGCGCTGTTTGAGGTAGCTAGGCGAGAACGGATTAAACAAGCTAATATAGAGAAGTGACAGGGTATGCATATTCCAGCGAAGGCGTGTAGGCAGCCACTTGAGCTTATCACAGAATTCAGAGATATGGTCATACTTCGAAGACGAAATATGAACCTAATTGAGAAATTTTGGAGTCGCTCAAGCTTATCGAGCTGATCTTCTGTGAGGTCTAGATAGCTGAAATCAGCATAGTCAAGAATGCGAAGTAGGAGATACTGTGCAAGTACCACTTTAGTTATAGTAGGTAAAAAAGTACGTAGTCTTCTCAATGCACCCGCAGAAGCAAACATCTTACGGCTAAAGATTTCTAGCTGCGGCTTCCATGGCAAGCATTGATTGATCAAAGACAACCCCCAGATTTTTCACAGTTTTACTGTATGGAATTTTAACATCATCGAAAATTACCCGCGGTATAGTACACCAATCAATTTTACTAAGAGTTCTAGAACTACCGATAATTATAACTTGTGTTGTAGTTGGATTTATTTTTAAACCATGTGCTTGGCACCACTCAGAGATACTGTGTAAGTCGTGATTAAAGATGTCAACGGCTATTGGTAACTGACCAACTGGAGCTTGAGAGTAAATTTGGAGATCGTCTGCATAAAGGTGGTAAGAGGAAGTAAGACATTGAGATATAAGAAAAGAAGTGGAAAGAGAACGCCGCTCTGCGGCACGCCCGCAGTCGTGCTGCACCAAGAAGAGAAAGACTTGCGGACACGCTGCTGACGTCCAAACAGGTAATTACGAAACCAGTCAGTTACCGATGCAGATATGTTAATAGAGCGAAGATGTTGCTAAAGTCGAGTAGTGCTAGCAAGGTCAACTGCCCATGTTCCATACCTAGGCGGATGTCGTCTTTTATTTAGATTAGAGCTGTCGATGTGCTGTGACCAGGTCGAAAACCAGACTGAAAAGGATTATGGAGTTGATGAGACACAAGTAATGAGTTAAGTTGGTTATGAACAAGGCATTCAAGAACTTTGGAGAGGAATGGAAGAATAGATGTAGGAAGATAATCAGAAGAGGATTTAAGATTAGACTTTTTGGGCAAGGGTATAATTTGAGCTTCTTACCATACTAAGGGTAAAGTTCCATTTGATATGGAAAAATTAAATATATTACAGAGGACTGGGAGTATAATGTTAAGGATAGGTATCAACATGTTTCGGCTAATACCATCTAAACCGACTGCATTCGAGGTAATGGATAATAAGCTTTTCTTAACATCACAAACCGTAAATGGACTAAAGAAGAATTGAGTATGGTCAGGAGTAGCAATAGTAGAAAGATTTCGCAGTTCGCTTTATCAGAGTCCTTAATATTGGAACGCAAAGTAAAATGTTGGTTAAGAGAGTTGATGTCTAATCCATGTGGAATTGCGTCTTGACGAAATTTATCAACTCCTATTAAAGACCTGAGGAATTTTCAAACAGTGGCTGGATTCTCATTCTCGAGAGAATTGCAGATATACCGACGTTGAGCATCCCTACACATTTCATTGCAGTGATTCGGAGACTTGGCGTATTTTTCCTTGTTGACATCATTGGGATGACGTTTGTACCTGGCCTTCGCAACAGTTTTTTTGTGCATAAGAGCTTTGATGTCGTCACAGAGCCACGGCGCAGGAAAGTGTTTAATTTTAATACGTGTAAACGGAGCATGAATGTCGTAAAGTTGGGTTACAATGGAATTGAAAATATAGACTTAGTCATCTACAGACGCCGCCTCTGTAACAGGAGTCCAATCGATCTTATTAGCATCATCAATAAAAGATTCCTGATTCATACTACTAAAGTTGCGCTGTAGAATGACGGCAGATAACTGATCGTGCTTAACAGCATGTTGTAAAGATGATAATATGATTACGATGTCAAGAAGAGACGGGACAGAGTTTGGGAAATGATCTGTAATATTTAGTGGTAGAAGGTGCATGTTGTCGGAATGGATAATACACTTTAAATGCGAAGAATGATGATATTTTTTTAAAAGACAAGTATTAAAATCACCCATAATAATAGAGTGATTGTAGGACGGCATAAGATTTTCTAAGATATTTTCAAAGGAATTAAAATAATTAATACGAAGGGATGGACAGTAATAGACTCCCAGAAGAACTATGGTTTGACAAAGAAGAACTTAAATAAAAAGATACTCGCTGGTATTGACAGCTGGTGGTTGTGCTCTGATACGCTAATTACAGAAAAGAAGAAATGATTACGAAATTAAATAGCAACTCCCCCTCCACCGCCACCGAGTCGATCATTTCGAACGAGACGAAATCCTGGTAGGGGACATAAAATGTTTTTATTGTTAAAAGATGCCAGCATATCTGGGAAATTAGCCGGACTACTTTGGGCATTGATATGAATCACATTTAAATTTTTAGGTACTTCAGAGAATTGGGATTCTAAAATCTCA
This sequence comes from Zeuzera pyrina, assembly GCA_907165235.1. NCBI lineage: Eukaryota > Metazoa > Arthropoda > Insecta > Lepidoptera > Cossidae > Zeuzera > Zeuzera pyrina. Next base: position 14,174,472 of record OU015626.1, read on the forward strand.
CAGAGACAGGGAATACTCACAAAACTGTTATTGCTGCTACCTTTATCGTCCGAAGAAAAAGATAAAACGATATCAGAATCATCGCTTTCGTTAAAAATTGACATATTTAACTCAGATAAGTATATAATATATTATAATTATATTATTATATAAGTAATATATAATTATATTATTGTATAAATAATATAATGTTTGACGATTTACATATTTTGTAAATTATTTAAATATGGGACTTGTGCCTGAAATAAAGAATTTTATTATTATTATAATATACACATAAAAATAAATAGATTAAAATATATATACTTTATGAAGACTTTATGAAGAAGAAGAATGGATGTTTCGTTTATGGTTCCAAATTCAATTTTTTGTTTTTTTTTTTGTTGTTGTTAGATTGGCACAACTGTTTTCCATTTTTTTCCATTTAGTTTTAGTTGCATCTGTTATTTAGATTAAATGCAGCGCTGTTTTTAGTTATATCATTCTAGTGTATATTGCGAATTTCATAATGGACAAAAACGACGAACAAAGAGTTTGTCTTAAATTTTGCATCACCAATGGAATGTCGTGTTCAGAGTCACTGAAAATGTTGCAGAAGGCTTACGGTGAATCGATTTTTATGAAAAACACGTGCTTATGAGTGGTACAAAGCAGAGGCGTCTCTAGCCCTTGTGGCGCCCGTGTGCAACCAGTACCCTGGCGCCCTCTAGTAAAAGCGGGGTCAAAATGGAATACTAACAGTTATAATTTTCAAACGGAAATTCGGGTGCAAATGGTGACGGAAAGCAAAAACTTTTTTTTTGGATGGAAGGGGTTACATCAAGAATAAAAAATCACAACTTTGTAGTTCTTCCAAACATATTTAATTTAAAAACTAGTATGGTTACATTACAGGACGCTCGTACACACAAATATATACACAGTACACACACACAAATGTATTTACAAAAAAGTTACTTTTCGTGCTTTTGCATTAGCGAAATCTTTAACAATGTCACTAACTTCAATTTTGATTTCATGTTCAAAACTTATTAACGATAAATTTGTCAGTCTACTTTGCGACAATGTTGATCTAAGATAGTTTTTAATAATTTTTAGTTTAGAAAATGACCTTTCGCTATGTGCGACCGTGACTGGAAGTGTCAGGTATATCCTCAGTGCTGTGGACAGATTTGGGAACACTGAAATTAATTTATTCGTAAACAAGTAATTTAAAATATCCAACGGCGTAGTGGAATCATCAATAAACATCGGTAATAATTCGATTTCGTTATAGAGCTCGAACTTTTCCACATCTGAAGAACCAGCATGGCTAAGTTTATTTTCTAAATTAAAACAATATGTTTTTTTTGTATCTGAGTTCAAATCTTTCCAGTGTTTCAATTTTTGAAGAAATGAAAAAATTACATTATTTTCATTCAAAAGTTCGAACCGTTCGTCAAACTTAGTAATTGCGGTGTCTAACAAATAGTAGTAAAAATTTATTTTGAAATGTGTTTTCGGGTCTGTTATCGGTTCATCCTCCGCCTCATAATTAAAAAACCTTTTACGAGCGCGAGGGCGTGCAGGTGTGGGAAATTCTGCTATTGCCTCGACTTCTTCCGCTACAGTTTTCGCGCTGTTAAGGAGCTCCTCAAAAGCAGACTCATTGCGGAATTCAGACAAACTTATTTTTGCATTGTCAATCATTTTCACCGCTTCTGACAATACAACGTCTGACTTTTGAAGTGCCTTGCTAACTATATTTATCTTGCTTAAAATTTCAAACCAAATAAGCAGAGAGCAGATGAAGATAAACGACTTAATTTTTGTCAGTAATAAATTTGCCATATTTCTTGACTCGGCATCTTTGCTCCTATCGGAATATATGGTAAACAAGGCATCATACACTTTTCCCAGTTCAAAACGTAGAGCTTTTACTGCTTCAACCCTGCTCTCCCATCGAGTATTTGAGAGTGGTTTTAGACTTAAAGTTGGCACTTCTTTAGCAAGTATTTTAGCAAGAAAAAAAAACATAAATTTCCTGCACAACTGAAAAGAAATTGACAATTTCTAATGAACCTTTAGCAGCGTCATTCACCACCAAATTTAGGCTGTGTGCCGCACAAGGTACGTAAAATGCGCGCGGGTTTAAATCTAAAATTCGTTTTTGTAGACCTATATTTTTCCCTTTCATGTTTGCACCATTATCGTGACCTTGACCACGCATATCTTCTATGTCAATTTCGTTTGAGATTAAAAAATCTAACAAAAATTGAGTTAAGCCTAGGCCAGTAGTGTCAAGGCTATCATTGTGAACGAATTTTTGACCAAAAACTCAACAAATACCATCGTGCAACCACCTTATTCACCAGATATGGCTCCAGCCGACTTCTTTCTTTTTCCTAAACTCAAATTACCACTTCGTGGCACCGTTTTCATTCGGTAGAAGACATAAAGGAATATTCGCGGCGAGCACTGAACTCAATTCCAGAAAAAGCGTTTAAAAAACGTTTTGGTGATTGGATTATTCGTTGGCGTAAGTATATCGTTTCTGAAGGAGCATACTTTGAAGGTAATAAAATAAATTTGGATGAATAACTAACATTTCGTATATTCTTGATCTTTTCCCGGTACTTTCTTGACAGAGTAGTATATAGTTTCGCAATGTACTAAAAAGTCTTTTTCTTCAATATACACCAGCCGGTTGTCACTATACCAAGGAGAATCAATACAGAGAATCAATATACAATTAAATCAATAAAATAAAAATAAAAAATGCGAAATAACTGTAAATAATATTAATAACATAATAAAGTTCCACGATTTCTGAACATCACTCGTGCCTTAACGCATTATATTATTTATGCGAAAAAAAAACACGTATTACGCAACAAATAATAAAAAAAAATGTTACTACGCGAAAATATGTAGGCAATATTTATGTAATATAATTATTGCATCATATTTTAGCCAATACACTTGAGTCCGAACAAATCTTAAATAAATATTATTATGAAAATTCTGGATGACATGCACTACATTGACACTTGACAATATTGACAGTTACATGTGTCTGCTTTGTTTAGTAAACTACTGGCAGAATTAATGTGCTTGTCACCAATGATATTATAATACAAAAGAGATAGATAGGTTACTTTAGTACTAATCCAAGTGAAATATTGTCGCAGTTACAACGTTACAAAGTGAGATAAAATAAATATACATTGCACTGCGTCGCTATGCAATGTAAAACATAATTGCATTTCAAACTAACAAATCGCATAGCTCTCCAAATCATTGTGATTGGTCAATTTCAATTTCTTACTACATTTTAAGAGAATCCGTGACTAATTCATAGAATATTAGTAATTAAGGCCACAGAACAGACATTTAAAAAAAATATGATTGATACCTAATGGGATTAGACAGTAAAAAATGATGTTTGATTTTTTTCGAATTTCGTTTTTCTTGAATCATGTACATGAGAACATATTTCTGTAGCTGAGAGGTAAACAATAATAAACCACAAGAGTCAAACTTTACAGTACGCGCAAAAAAAGACACTTACGTGCGTTCTGTGACACTTAAAGCGTTATAAAATAATATCTACTGATCATATCGGGATCTAATAAAAAGTATTACACAGTAATTTTAACATACTACAGGATGAGGGGAAATGAAAATTAAACAATACATAAGATGAAGGGTTTTTGGACTTATGTTTGTTTACCCCTGAACAGTTGTGCATACAAGGACAATTTTAGAAGTGAGGGTCTGAAAATTTATAATTAATTATGACAAAAATGAAACACCATTACATTAGTTACATTACTAATTGTTTTTATTCGGACTTACAAGCTTCTGGTAAATCGGCTTCATTATTATTATGTGGAAGTTGATTATAAAAACTGTGGAACATAGTCGGTATCCACTGCAAAGCCTTCTGCAGATAGGTTTTAAGGTTTGCCTCAATGGCTGCAAAAAGGTTGGAATACTATCTTCAAATACTTTTCTCTTATTCCTGATCAGCGAAACTTCTTGAAGCACTCCGTCACTGAACGAAGTTTTATAGTTAAGGACCCCGAAGTTAGATTTTTTAATTGAATCCATACTACATTTGAGTACGGAACAGTTTTTCCTGAGTTCCTTTTTTGCGATGTATAAACGGAGCTGATGAAGCCATATGAAGGCTTGCAAATTTTTTAAAATCATGTGATTCCATATTAACAACATCTATAGGCAATTTCGGTGTAGAACAAAACCTTACTACCTGCTGCTAGTCCCACGGCAGAGAAAATTAGTCATCGTTATGTGATACAATACTTTTATTTGAAAGGCCTCAGCTCAACCAACATAAAACCTGAAGTAGATTCTACTCTGGGTGAGTCTGCTCCTTCGTTTACAACAGAAAAATATTGGGTAGCAGAGGTTAAACGAGGCCGTACGAGCTGCCAAGACATTCAAGACAAGACAAGATGACTCCAAAAATGGTGAAGAAAATCCACAAAGCGGTACAGGATGATCATCGACTGAAAGTGCACGAACTAGCAGACATAGTAGGCATTTCAAAAAGTGCGGTACATTGCATATTATCTGAAAATTTGAAAATGAGGAAGCTGTGTGCAAGATGGGTGCCGCGTTTGCTCAGACTCGAGCAAAAACAGTGTCGTGAAGATGTCAATTGGGTGTTTAGCAAAGTTTCACAGTAACAAAGCAGAATTTTTGCGCCGTTTTATAACCATGAATGAAACATCACTTCACACCCGAGACAAAAGAACAATCAAAGCAATGGATTGAAAAGGGAGAACCGGCTCCAAAGAAGGCGAAGACCGTTTCATCTGCAGGCAAGTTCATGGCGTCGGTTTTTTGGGATGCGCATGGGATAATTTTCATTGACTATCTTGAAAAAGGAAAAATTGTCAACGGCGAGTGTTATGCGAACTTATTGCAACGTTTAAGCGAAGAAATTAAGCAAAAACGGCCGCATTAGGCTATGAAGAAAGTGTTGTTTCATCAAGACAATGCACCAGCTCACGAATCCGTTATTGCAATGGTCAAAATTAACGAATTAAAGTTTGAATTGCTACCTCATGCACCCTTTTCACCAGATTTAGCCCCCTTGGATTATTTTCTGTTCCCAAACTTGAAAAAATGGCTCAGTGGTCAAAGATTTTCCTACGATGAAGAAGTGATGTCGGCAGCTAATAGCTATTTTGAGGAACGAGACAGTTCTTATTATAAAAAGTGTATCGAACTTATTGAACATCGCTGGGAAAAGTGTATAGAGCTGAAAGGAGATTATGTTGAAAAATAAATATAATTCTTTCCAAAGTTTTTGTGTTTTCTTTGTTGGGTCCGATACTTATGGGACCGCCTTCGTATGTCATAAATTAGCCACATTTCCTTGCACTAAAGGGCAGTAGAATCACATTCTTTTAATTTCAACCACGCGAAAATACTGCCTTCTGACTAGGTAGTGACAAATGAATTTTGCAGCTTATGGCAGCTAGTGTAGGTACAATAATTCAAAGAAACCATGCTATTTTCATACGTCATATTACTTACGTTGGTATGTTCTAAAGCATTGTAATAAGTTTGATTGCATTTTTCAATATTTTGACGTGAAAGTTCATCGTATCTAGTTAAATACCTAGCCATTTTTTAAATTTCCTTATGCATAGAATAATTTTTTCGCGGTAATGTTTTTTGTTACAATAAAAGCAGACAAATTCATATGAGACAAATTGTGTAGGTATTGTTTAACTATATTATATGTATGTATAAAAGGTACATTTAAGTTAATTTCTAAAAGTTACTTACAGCAATAGGGAAAAACTGCTATATATGCTGTGATCCCTAGTAACGCACTTAATGATATTTTTATGAAAATAAGTACACTGCTGTTACGCACACATAACCCGCAATTTGGGCCGTTTTTCTACATGTCGATTGTTGACACGTTCCATCTAGACAAGTAAATGATCAAAGGTATGTACATATAATGTGGAAATCTGTAATTGGCGTTACACTAATTTGTTTTTATTGTATATTTGATGTTTGTAGATGTATACGCTGTTGATTTCCCTTAATAAAAATTAAAAAAAAGGACTTAGTGTACGTTTCCTGTGCGTTGGTATCATCCAACATCTTCCTTTTATTGTATGACGAAAAATCATACACATCAGATGAAAACTTTCGTAACTATGTCCGCAATCATTCAAAAGTATTTAAAAATTCAAACACAATAAGAAAAATGAAGACCTGTCAATGTACATTAATTATTAAATCGTTACCAATAAAACAAAATTTGTAATGTTTTTGTTAATTTTTTTCAAATGCATCTGTACGAATTATTAGTGGTCTAGCATCCTCTGCACAAGCAGCCACGGGCATTCTTAAGCCAAAATATAGGAAAATGGTTCCCTAGCTTTCAGTTCAGGCACACGTTTTCATTTGAGATGTTTGAGATAGAGAAAACTTTCAAACCATTTAAAAAAAAAAATGAAGATTCGTGGAGATTATCAGTTCATGTAGGTACTGGCTAATATAATGCCAATAGTAACACCGATTTTAGTATATATATTAAAAAAATGTGTTGATTAAGGTGTGTTTCCGGATTTGATGAACCATAGTCAAATTATACCGACATTTCCTTGTTGTGTATTAGTCATTTTCATTTCTCACTAATCGGTTTTGGATTGTTTTATAATTGTAGTGTTGTGTTGTTGTTGTTGTCTGTTAGTAAAGGATTGAGATGTTATTCGTTTGGTTTCAAGCAATGATGTTACAATACAAAAGAGGTAGATAGGTTACATGCACTCGAAAAGTGGCACCCCAAAGCTTTGCTAATTAGCCAACCCGGACTTGGTCAAAGAATATGAAAAGTAATGTAACAGAACCAACAATGTCATGCAATGCCTATTGTGCATTCAAAATTGTAAAATCTTTTAATAATCCAAACGTTTTTTTATAATATACACGATCATGTGATGACGCAGCCACTCAGTTTTAAAATTACATTTATTAAAAGCAATAATATAAAAATACAATTCAATGTCCGACTTCATTCTGTGCATAAAAATAACCCAGAATGGAAAAAAATATCAAAAAGGCAAAAGAAATGAATTAAATTTATTTCAAGGTAATAGGAAATAATACTTGCTACGTTTTTCTTTCCTAGTAAAATGGATAATAAAAAATTATATCCATTTTATATGAAAGTAATTGTTTCATTTTTATCATTTTCAAATTTATAATTAAAAAATGTTGGTGATCTTTTTAAATAAATATGTCCTCATGTACATGATTCAAGAAAAACGAAATTCGAAAAAAACATCATTTTTTACTGTCCAATCCCATTAGGTATCAAACATTTTTTTTTAAATGTCTGTTCTGTGGCATTAATTACTAATATTCTATTAATTAGTCATGGAGTCGCTTAAAATGTATGTCGCTTAAATGTATACTCAATAAGTCGATGAAGGAGGGCCCATTTCCTCGTAAGTGGAAGAAGCTTATATAATTTCGATTCATAAGAAAAGTTCACGACTGAAAGTTGAGAATTATAGGCCCATTTCCATATTAAATGTTCTTAGTAAACTCTGAAAAACTCGTTTATAAAATCATTTTATCCACTACCCAGAACGGTATTCCTAGTGAACAACACGGTTTTTTGAAGGGATGGTCTACGGTATCCAATTTAACTATCTTTATTAACAGTCTTCATAACACTATGGATAATAATAAACGATGCATTTTATGGGACTTCGAAAAAGCATTTGACAGCGTAAGTCACGTCATTTTGCTGCGGAAACTAAACCATCTCGGAATTAATGGCGAACTTTTACGTTGGGTTGAGTCTTACCTTCGTAATCGTTCTCAGGCTGTTGTTTTATGTGGATATCGGTCAGATTTCATAAGTATTCCATCTGGCATACCCCAGGAGTCACATTTGGGACCTTTGTTTTACATTATATATAAAATTCTCATATTATATAAAATTCTCGTGTCACAGTGTTTGTAACAAAACTCCTCCAAAACGGCTTGACCGGTTCTTATGAAATTTCGTGTGTATATTCAGTAGGTCTGAGAATAGGACGTAAACTATTTTTCATATCCCTAAGTGATAAGGGTGGTCCACCACAAATTTTTTTTTAAATTTTATGACAAAATTTTTTATATTAATTTTTTTATGATTTGGCACTAAAAAATTTGCAAAAGTTATAGTGAAGTTAGAAATAGTAGTGAAGTATCTGATATAGGGCAAACATTTAAAAAAAACAGATTCTGTGAAACTTTTATTTATTGTTATGCTAATTTATCATATACGATAGAGCATGAGTAGAGGTATTATTAGATATTATTATTCGCGGAAATTTTTTGAGACTCCTGTTTAGTATCTACGTACTTATTTTATTAGGATAAAAAATGGAAGAAAAAAATAAAAAAATAAAAACTATCACGCATTTGTACTTACATTGTCACATACTTATTTTTTAATTGGATACGACGATTTAAGATATGTATAATAGATATGATTATCTATGATTATACAAGAGTGGTGAAGCCATTCTGCATTGTAGCACAAATTGGGCTGGCGCGCCCGGTGAAATACCGCCCTCTCACAGAATATCGGCATCAAATAACAGCATCTATTACTGTTATGTTTCGTTCGGAGAGTGAAAGTGCCGGTGACCCATTATCTCCTCCCCCTCCTTTCCCTATTTCCCTAAAAGGCGGCAACGCACCCGTGATTCCCCGGACGTTGCGGGTCCACGGGCGGCGGTGGTCACTCTCCATCAGGTGACAAAAAAGGTATGTTCGGCGCCTGAAAAACAAACTCGGTGCCCTATGCAAACGACTTCAATATTGTCCCTTGCAACAAATTTTTAGCAAAATAATTTACTTTAATTATTCAAGCCAAGAAAGTCTAAATAGAATTAGAACACAAAATTCTCTATCGTCCGAGAGCGGTGCGCTAGCGTCTACTTTCTTAAAATTTGTTTTCGAAATAACAGAAAGAAAATTTAAGGCAACGCATTGATAAACAATAATTTAACCTAAAATAGACCTTCTGCTCTATGCAAACGTGCGCGCGCTAGCTTACGAAAAATAAGAAAAAACAGTTGTCTTAGTTTAATTAAAAGAATTAATTATTTAAAAAAATCTAACTGGCATTTTGAAGGATATGCTTAGATTAAACTATACAGAAAATTTAGAAACATAAATTGGTCCCGTTACCCCGAATAATGTAAATCTTTTTTTTAAAAGTGGTTTCTTTGATTTTTTTTTCTGTTACAAAAGTTAACCAATCATTTATCGCAACTGTCAAAATCAAGTCAGTGAAATCACTTTCATTCGTTTTGTGGTCACCTAGAAAAATTGAGATCTCTGCCGTCAAAATTTCCAATACGTCGCCTTAACAAGACTGCCTCACAATTTTGATGTAATTTTTGTTACACCATGCTCAATACAGCTGACTGTCTATTAATTTTTGAAAAAACTTTTTCCAATTTCGAAACTGAATTTTTATGTAATTTTTCATACGAGGAATTATAGGACTAATTATAGATTCTAATTATAGTACTATTATATTATAGAATTAATTATAGAACTGTCGAACTCTTAGAAAGGAAGTATAAAAATTCTATTTTAAAATTAGACCCACATGTATTCGAGTTACAAGTTTAATAAAAGTTTGTAAAAAAACCCATAGAAAACTCAACATCTTAAAGAAAATCGAACTACGTAGGTATCTAGTATCTATTTACTATCTATTTCGAACTACATAGGTATCTACTTCTATTTATAGGTATCTACTATCTATCTACTGTAATGCCTACTATCGGGCAACGATGAATAATGAATACGATAAAGATTTACGTAGGTGCAAAGAAAAGACATTGTTCTAAGACATCTCAAGGGAGGATTTTATTTTATTCATGAATAAGACTTCGGTATCCCAACGTACGTGAGGAATCTACTAAAAATGCTTCTGTATACGGTAAATAATTTAATCACGGAACACAAGCTAGGATTAATCAAGCGCTTTTCTTTTTCTTACATAGGGAATTAATCTTACTGAAACGACATTAACATAGAAAGGTCTTATTTACGTTATTTATAAAAAAATACTTCACATAAATTTTTGTATTTATTGAACATTTTTCTGAGAAACACTTGCGCGTACATATCGACTCAAACTGATCTGAGTAATATTCGCTTGTAGTAACAAGTATATATATATACTATACATATCTACACGTTGTATTCCCAACGGAGTAGTCAGAAATGATGGAGTTTCAAGCATCGGGATCCTTACATACTTCTTTAGCCTCTTCAAATCTCATTATTCTCTTCATACACTTTCGTAATGTCTTTTTCACTATTGGCGATGCGTTGTTGTTGGACAACATTAACAATGAAAAGTAAGGCAGAAAGGTACGTTAGGAGTTTGGATGACAGTGTAAATGTAAATATGCAGAAAGGAATGCTCAGATGCTTCATGCACGTAGAAAGAATGAGTAATGAACGACCGACGAAGAAAATCTACTTAAAAATGACAGTGAGCAGTATCGTAACATCGGTTAAATTATATACGACTTACAAATAAAAATGGGTAAAATTGGCAAAAAAAAAACCCTGCATAACGCGTGCAGTGCGTATCGGGCTGAGCATTTAAGTTAAGAAAGCCTATGAATGGATTGCAACTGTCGTCTTTGCTTACACTTCAGAACGGCAGCAAAACCCATCCTTTGGCCACTGATATTCAAAGAGCTCTACTTGTTTCTGCACCGGTTAAGCTATGGATACTCTCAACCCCTAGGAGTGATTTAAATCATTAAGTTTAAATTCCCTCGCGGAACCGACTCAGCACAATGATTCCTTGACTCTTTAGAATCACCTACTCATTTTCTCTATAAAAGATAAGGAACTCGTTACGGCTTTACTTCCAGTACAGTACTTCCGTCTTATTTATCAAACAGTATATCTAGTGATTATACGTTTGATTTCGTTACGTAATGTGTAGTTTCTTGCAGTTAGTATAGTATAACGTTTACAATGGTTGATTATTTTTTCATACTTAACACACTTAGGCCTGATAAACAATCTAATCTTATTCTTAAACTTTTTTTACATCTCAATACGGTTCGAAAACTCGGAATCAGTTTCGTACGACGAACCTGTCGAATCTGTCGAGCTTCGGAGTCAATAACTCATCAGAGTTAGTAAGAATTGGAAGGAATCATAAAGGTTTCGACTCCGCGTGCAATACCGAATCATTTTAATTTCTTAATCCGGAGTTCACATATCCATCACATATCTACAGCGGTTGCTTTATCCGATTTGTTTGGGTCAAGGCCCATGTCGGCATTATAGGCAATAGACGCAAATACCGAATTAGCCACAACTATGAAAAAACTTCCGATTACACAATCTTTCCATTATAAGTTACAAAAAATAAAAGCGCACAGCGAGCTAGCAAGACGAATACTCAAAGTCAAGTGGCGGTTCCGCTATCAAAGCAAGGTGTTCTTCGATTGAAATTGTGTTGGAAAACTGTGCTGAAACTAAACCGAAACGCGCCTAAATTTTATTCAAATTAACTTAGATTCCGACAGGTTACGAGTTCCATCGCGAATACCTTTGCAGGTGTAAATCGGCGATAATAGTTTTTTTATCATAGTAGATTAATTTCGCGCCCTTGCGATGTGACTTCTGTACAGAGTGTCACCCACCTTTTAAAACAATTTTCCAAAAGCCTCCAATTCTACAGACTACATATGCAACAGAATAAGAATTCGAACACATTATGGTCTTACGAGTCTCGTGCCTAAAGAGACTGCAATTGAATATTATATTTTTAATAATTTAAAGTCGTTTAATGCTCGATTTTATAGAGCTAGCGATCATTTTCTAATTATATAACTACCTACATATTAAATTATTCATGTATTACGTCTATACAAATATTAGTGTATCATTATAAATATTTAATATAACGTATTATTATATACATACATACATAGATACCTCTCGCTTCCTCAAATCTCATCATCCTCCTCACACACTTTCGCCTACGTTGGCATTATATATTTAATGAAAGCTTCATTCATTTAATTAATGAACGAATTCACAATGCACAATTGATTTTTTTTTTATTATTACAAAATAATTAAATAATATCTAACTATGAATAATAAACGAATATAATTACGAAAACGAACCAAAGTAATTCGATGTAGATAAAAAACACGCATCAAATCGTGAGCTGCTTACAAACTAAGTGAGCAAAGAACGGGAAAAAGACTAACCTCACTTCATCGATGTCAGTTAAATAGGTGCATAACTACTCCGCGCCTTACACGAAATTCTCAGCGTATAAAGTACCTATATCATGTTTACCCGCAATATAGCCTGCACAGTAAAGCTTAACATCCCCACAGATCCATCCTGACGTATATAATGAAAGTGTCGACCCATGTCATTATCTGTCTCTTTAAAAATTTTTAACCAAATAATATATTACAATACAATATGCAATATACAAAGAAATAATTATTAAGATGAAAAAGAGAGGAAAAGAAGAAAAAAAGAAGTGTTATACGTTTTATCTCGTTCTCTGTTTGTCTGTCTGTGTGTGTCTGCAGGATAATATTAAAATAAAATAATAAATCAGTTCAGTTGTATATGAAGGTGTCCCCAAATTCACGCAAGATTTGAGCGCCATTTATACGGTAGTGTTAAAAAAACAACACAATGAAAGAATAAAAAAATTACAATATTTGTATTTGTATTTTTCATCAAAATTACTCATCTGAATTTTGGGCATTGGGAATTTTATGTAATATATGTAGATATACATTATTATATGTGAGAAAGTATGACCCCATCGTGTTCAAGTTTATACTTGGAAAGTTATGTACTACACAATATATCTCAGCTTGGAGCTCGTTGATAACAGTCCATTATTTATTTATATACCTATTAGAATAGTTTACTTGAAACCTATTAAGTTCTTACTCTTTCTCTTTACACTACAAAATATTACATACTACTTACATTCCACATGAGTATTGTTAGATCAATAGAAAAGAACAACACGATGTATAATCACTTTTACATTTAATTTCTCAATAACTATGACAAATCACAGACTATGTTGTAACGAATAGCAAACGATGAATAATGAATAGCGACATCATCCAAATTTTGATCTGCTTGGGCTTAAACATAACTTGCTAAAAGATAAAAACTAGCCGCTAAACTGTAACTAGTTAAGTCGCCCACGACTAGCCCCTTAGTAAAAGTAACTCTTACTTCTCCCACGGATTGCCGGTAGCAGGCGTGGCAAGCAGGATCGATGTTACGTCAGCTAGGCCGACCTGCAACGATCGTTACACGTAACGAAATTTTTGAGAAATTATGATGATTGATAAAAACACAATCTGATATACGTAGGTTATTTTAAAAGTTTAAAAATGTTAGCTCTACCTTCCCTGTAATATGAATCACTAGTATTTGTAAAATCAAATATCGACATGTTTCCAAGACATATGGAGGGTAGACGTGAAGGAGACTAGTACTTGGCGATTTCTAAGAAAAAATTGAAGCATGATAGTATATTTTGTCAGGCTCAAAAAATATACAATAAAATACCAAGGGTAATAAGAAACAATAATACTATATATTCTTTTAAAAATAATGTGAAAAAAATTTTTAATAGATAAGGCATAGTATTATACACTTAATGAGTTTCTAAACGACGGTAATTTATAAAAAACGACAATGAATTTGATGATTTGATGTAATACTTTTCTTTACTTTCCTTTATAATATAATTTTAAATATAATTATGACCTATGTACGCCCTTAGGAGTGGAACAAAGTGAACGGAAATATGTATTATAATTTATAACACCATTAATACCTGTGGTTTGTTACAGGCACATGTTAAATAAATAAATAAATAGGTGTACTTACTAGTGTAAAAAAATACCTGTAGGTACATTATTCATAAGTTCAGAAATTGTTCTATTGTATTGTTTTACATAATATGTTATAATGTAATGAAAACATTCGCTAAATTTATATACATAATGTTAACAATAACCGAGGACACGACGAACAAAAAATTTAACAGTGGGTTATTGTGATATACCGTGACGCCTAATAAAACAATGTATATACATACGAATCTCTAACAAAGCAGTAAATAAATAAACAGCACTGCACCACTTTAACAATTAGGTAATAAGCACCTTCACCCGCATTATTATAAATAGGTCATCTAATGATAAGCGTCCACAGGTCCACATTGCACGTATCGAATGGATTGTATTTCGTATCAAACAGACTAATTCATGGTAGTGCGTCCATGGTATCCACAGAAATTGCCTACACGACGGCCATTTGCAAGCGGATTTTGGCATTAGCGTTCGGAGTTTCGTGGCGATCGGACTGTGTGCGGGAGACAAAAGTGCGCAAGTGCGTCCTCAGCGATACGTATGACACCATTGGGACGCATCGGAATAGTTACCTCTACGAGAAATTGCGTTGGCGTTACCGTCCAGCATACTAACTTTACAAATAATTCTAAAATACGTTTGATACGACCCGTCGATGCATACGATGCGAACCTGTCGATTCTTCTTTTCTTAACACAGTCATAATTTTTCATGTATTACGTCTATACAAATATTAGTGTATTATTATAAATATTTAATATAACGTATTATTATATACATATATACATACCTCTCGCTTCCTCAAATCTCATCATCCTCCTCACACACTTTCACCTAGGTTGGCATTATATATTTAATGAAAGTTTCATTCATTTAATTAATGAACGAATTCACAATGCACAATTGTTTTTTCTTTATTATTATTAAATAATTAAATAATATCTCTAACTATGAATAGTGAATCAATATAGTTTTTTTACTAACTATTTTTCTACGCATACTTTTATCAATTATAAATTCAAAATCATAAAAACGAATGGCTAACATGGCTAACATTATTAAAAGTTTTTTTAGTTTTTTCTCTTTACTGAAATATCACTTTTTAGACATGTTTAAATTTTAAGCTTTCTTATTAATTTGATGTTTATGAGTATCATTCGTAAGAATTGAACACTCCGCAGTTACCTGAGGAACACCATTCATACGAACTAATTTAACAATAATGTTTGGTACACTTTCGTACCTACTTACTCTGTTCTTTGAGTAACGAGTTGTAGCTATACAAAACGCGAAGTTATTAATTTCATTACTATTATACATATTGGCTTTCTCTCTTTTCTATTGTTAAATGTTTTTCCGTTACAGGAATAATGGCAAAAAATATTTCTTTCTTATCAGGCCATTTAGGTTGAAGTGCCAATTTCAAATACGTGTGGAAGCTATGATCGGCATTATTCTTTTCATTGTTGGAAAAAAGAGGCTTGATGTAATCCATAACATGCGATCGCTACTGTTTATGAAACGTCATCACTTTATTAATTCACGTATTCCCTGATCATATTTTAATTTTATACGGATTTAATTTTGGAGATTATAAGTCATGAAAACTGTACATAATATCTGAAAATGTTGTGTTTCATTCCAGAATTAGAAAAACAGAGTTTCTATAGAATCGCCTCATTGTTTATCTATCACATTCGTTTTTCAGAGACTCGACATAACTCGACATAATAATGATAGAATTGTACCAAATATAGATGCGAACTCCAACAGTAAAATCTGAGTGTTAGTTTAAATAGAAAGCAAACAAAAAAATTTTTTTTCGTCATATGTATTTCTGTTCCTCACCTCATCTCATAAAGTATCATTCAGAAAAATACAAAAACCGGCCAAGCGCGTCTGGATCAACGCACAGAAAAGGGTTCTGTAGTGCAATTCTCTAACGCAAATTAGTCAAATTCACTTCTGAATCCGCGGTGAGATTGTCAACTGTGATTTAGTATTCTCTAAAGTCGACAGAGATACTAGCGCCGCCTCGATGAGTGGTGGCGGCGAGTTGTACTATCGTAAATGAATTTTATGAAGTTTCGCTAAATATAACAATCCAATTTAAATAAACGAGTTTAATTTAACGTATATATCTCAGAAGAAGTTAAAATACTCTAAGACGAAATATCGATTGAGATTAAGATTAAGAGTAAACACTCTTAAAGCAATACCCAACAAACTCGCATCTAAGGTCACTTCACTTCGCTCCTAGAATGTTTGGTTTAGAGAATTCCATTTGAAGGTCAAGTGTGTTCGAATGCGAAGGGGGGTGAATTGTCGAGCGAGTCTCGCTTTGGGTGATTCGAGTTTTTACAGAATTGCATGGCTGTGCCTTTTTTTGTTGACGCTGAGAAACCTAAACACAGGTACCCAGCTTTATGGAGGTGAGACTGTTATGTGGAGCTTTTACTAACCAAAACTCCTGGCAATGGAGCCTCCTCTACAAGAGAAAAAACGGAGTAACATCTAACTTGGAAATAAAACGCTATCTTAACACAAAGTTTAACCCAAATAGCTGCTTCCGAGAAATATATATCTACAAAGATATTCTGCTGTCGTCATAGAAATAAATAATGTATTATTTCTATGGCGGTCGCTTAACATGTAACCGAAAATATACTATATCTCAAAAAGTACTTCACTACACAATATGTCTTAATCTAATCCATTTTCATTGAACTTATTTTTTTAACTTCTACTGCCTTACATTTTTTCAGAATGTTTCTCTCCATACTTGAAAAATTAGAGGTGGGGGAATAGTGTTTACGGCTTTAGAAGCGCATATCTTTAAAAAATCACTTTTAAACATCATTTTTAAAAATCTGTCTAAAGATACTCCGCACATTTGTGTATGCTAGATATTTTTTTCATCGCTCAGTTACATGCGTGGAGTGTCTCCCTAACTTTATTATATTTCAGAGCGGTTTATCGATAATAAAAAATTTCATCTAATTTCTCCGAGTCGTATGTCACCGTTTTATGCAGAGACGCCAAAGTAAGTATTAGGTATTAGGTTTCGAGTTGTCGGGTAAACCTGACTGCTAAATTTAACGAAAACTTTTGTCATCTTCGATTTGAAAAAGAACGTCATTTTCGTAATCAGTACCCCGAGAAACCTAGAACATGACACCCGTGTAGATCTATAAAAAAAAATCTCCTTGGATTACAAAATGAACGTCATTTTCGTAATCAGCACCCCGAGGTACTTAGAAATTGACACCCATATCGATTTATCCAAAAAAGTAATATTCGCCATCTTGGATTTGAAAATGAAAATCATTTTCGTAATCAGCACCCCGAAAAACCTAGAATTTGATACACTTTGATACTCTAGAAATAGCCTACCCTTGCTTAAATTTTGAAAAGGATATAATTCGTTAGTACTAAGCTTCATTCGTAAGAAAAGGACTTGCAGAGGTTTAGCTTACCCAAATATCAAGTAGGTACTACCAAATACAACCTAACCTAACTACCTAAACTACTACTCGTACTTATGTATATTACGAGTATACTCTACAGCGTCTTCAAATGATAAATATATTTTAATATAGCTACACTCTGTCAAGAAAGTACCGGGAAAAGATCAATAATACACGAAATGTTAGTTATTCATCCAAATTTATTTTATCACCTTCAAAGTATGCTCCTTCAGAAATGATACACTTACGCCAACGAATAATCCAATCATCAAAACATTTTTAAACGCTTTTTCCGGAATTGAGTTCAGTGCTCGCCGCGAATACTCCTTTATGTCTTCTACCGAATGAAAACGGGCGCCACGAAGTGGTAATTTGAGTTTAGGAAAAAGAAAGAAGTCGGCTGGACCCATATCTGGTGAATAAGGTGGGTGCTCGATGGTATTCGTTGAGTTTTTGGTCAAAAATTCGTTCACACTGATGGCCTTGTGCGAAGGCGCATTATCGTGGTGCAAAATCCAAGAATTTTCTTTCCACAAATCTGGCCTTTTTCGTCGAATTTGCTCTCTTAAACGCCGCATAACGCCCAAATAATATTCTTTATTTACCGTTAGACCTTCCAACAAGAATTCCGAGTGCACAACACCTAGATAGTTAAAGAAAACAGTCAACATGACTTTGACTTTCGATCGACTTTGGCGTGGTTTTTTCAGTTTCGGTTCAGTTGGAAGGCACCACTCCGAAGCTTGTTGACTAGTTTGCATGTCAAACCCACGTCTCGTCACCAGTAACAATGCGTTTCATGAATGTTGGGTAGGAATTGACTCGTTCTAGCATGCCCTCAGCGACTCTTATGCGATTGAGTTTTTGAAGAAAATTCAGGTCTTTTGAGACTAGCCGAGCGGCAACATGTTTCATACCCAAGTGATTATTTAAAATGGTACGGATAGACTCGTGAGACATAGAAAGTTCGCCGGCTATCTCTCTCAAACTTGAATGAGGATTTTCAGTCACTATTTCCTTCACTTTTGCGATGTTAGCTTCAGTTGCAGACGTTGATGGCCTACCAGAGCGAGGCAAATCTTCCATCACATCTCGACCGCTTTTGAACGCTTTGTACCACTCATAAGCACGTGTTTTTCATAAAGTCGATTCACCGTAAGCCTTCTGTAACATTTTCAGTGACTCCAAACACGACATTCCATTGGCGATGCAAAATTTAAGACAAACTCTTTGTTCGTCGTTTTTGTCCATTATGAAATTCGCAATATACACTAGAATGATATAACTAAAAACAGCGCTACATTTAATCTAAATAACAGATGCAATTAAAACTCTGCGCCAAAATGGAAAACAGTTGTGCCAATCTAACAACAACAAAAAAAACAAAAAATTGAATTTGGAACCATAAACAAATCATTCATTCCCAATACTTTCTTGACAGAATGTATATCTAGGTTTTTCAGGGTGCTGATTACGAAAATGATGTTCATTTTCAAATCCAAGATAGCGAAATTACTTTTTTTTGGATAAATTGATACGGGTATCAAATTCTAGATTTCTCGGGATGCTGATTACGAAAATGACATTCACTTTGAAATCCAAGATGGCGAATATTACTTTTTTGGATAAATCGATATAGGTGTCACATTATAGGTTTCTCGGGGTGCTGATTACAGAAATTGTTTATTTTCAAATCGAAGATGGCAAATGCTACTTCTTTATATCTATTTACATTGATATTTAATATTATTGTATACAGTGAAGTGAATAAAAATATATAAAATATAGATAAAACCAGTAAACGCCAGTCGTGCGTCGGAGCTGACACACACACTTTTTTTTAATATTGTTCTGTAACTGGCCAGTTCCGGATACATAAATAGCAGCCCTCGTATAAGTAAATAAGTAAGTCAAATAGGTATGTACAAACTAATTTATATTTAGGTTACCTAACGCATTTTTTTTGCAGTCTGCTTCGCGTAATAATATGCCCCGTACCTACATTAAAAGATATACCTAATATGTGAATAGTCTCGGGCAATATTACTTGTTTTCCTAACCTTGTTTCCTTGTTTTACGTACTCCCTTTTTCTTTAGGATAATACTGAAGTTAGCGGATAATAATAATATTCTGAGTTACAAGCAGCCCTATAATAAGTAGGAAATTGACGTAACAGACTTTTTTGTGTGTTTTTCACGCGACACGTAATAGATTCTTATTTTGCTGTGGCAATTTCTAAAAATTTGCATTTGTTCTCTTATTATTTTCCTTTTGATATTCTTCATAAGGCTCGAGTCTGTGCAAGTGCAAATATCCTTGCTGAGAATTTAACAACGCTAGTTCACTGTCTGACAAAGACTGAAGAGCTTATAAGCGACTACTAAAGACTTAACATTATATATATTTCAGTCTGTCAAAATCTATTTAATTTAATATTATGCCTTCCAGAAACATAGTAGTTCGAAGTAGAAATAGAAATAGTTCGTAGTAGAAATGTAATAGTGTCCCTGGACTCCGCAACACACATTGACACAACTGTCACCACGCAAGTGTGATTATAACTATTCTTTATAACATCACTATCATCGCTTTATGTAATATATACATAGTATAGTATATTGTTGAGATGCAAGTGCACACTACGTATCTCAGTATACATATTTATATACATTAATGTAGGATGCCATTACAGTAAACATGAACCGTCTCAATACATATTCAGTGAACGCATTACCAGCGATGTCATGACCTCATAATGAACTCGATAAGTAGCTCTCGTGATTGAGCCTGACATCACAGCCCTAGCTTTTATTTTCTTTATACACATAAAAATATTAATACCTGTACATTATAAATCCTACGTTATTACATAAGCTATATCTAAATCAACTGTACAACGATTAAAGTAGAAATACACCTAAATAAAAAGAAAAATTTGAGGTAAATATAAAATACAATATAAAAAATAGAAACAATTTTAGTGATCGTATGGAAATCGTAACTGTTAGGAATAAAAACATATTATTGTTCCTATTGTCTCTCGACAATAGCGCGAGATGGCGCTAGTTGTCCCGTCAGCGCCGGCTTATTTTATTTTTTTGATATGTGGGTAATTTAGTGTGAGAATTGAATTTGTTACGGAGAAGTCTAAAAAAGGCATCGGTCGCTTTGTAATAGAAAAAGGGAAAGTTTTTGGAATATTGGTTTTAAATTTAATCATACTATTGTTCCTATTGTCGAAACCAAGAGATGACGCTTGTAGTCGCATCGCGCGGTTTAGTTTATGTTTTCTTTTTGGTATGGGGGCGGGTATTTTGGTCTGTAAATTGAATTTGGTAAGGGAGAAATCTAAAAAGGCGTCGGCTGCTTTGTAATAAGAAAAAGGGAAAGTTTTTGGAATATCCGTTGTAAATCTCAATTTTATTTTTTGTTTTGAAGCTAAAACAAAAATTCTGCCGTGTCGTGTTTACATGTTATGTTGTGTTCGCCAACTTGGTATTTATTTGTTTTGCATTATACTGTTACTTTATAAAATTATTGAATTGACAGGCAAAGACGTTAGGAAGGAGATGAATGGATCCGTTTTGTGGCTTTACGGCGCCGGTAGCCACCTCCAACTTCCACCACCCTGAAGACTAACGGACAATAAAGGTATTTAGTCTCTGTTATTTGTACAATTTTGTTGATTAGCGCTGCGTATCGCGGTCGATGTCGGCGCAGTTCCCGGCACGTTTGTTACCCTGCCGAAATTATAAAGGGCCCACGAAGTAAAAACGAAGAGGAGGCGCCGTAACGAATTTTCCTCTTATAAACCAGTGTAACAACATGCGGGTTGAGGGGGACGCGGAATAAATAGAGGGGGATGTTGCGAATCTGCCGCCATCTAGCGAGTATTAGTAGTCTCTTTGTGTTATCATTTTTCAAGTCAGATGAGTAAAATACATTCTTGATACAGAGACGTACTTAGTGATTAATCGGTAACTTGAAATTGCACGATTCAAAAATTTTCACATTAAGTTATGAAATACCACTTATATTTGTATTTAAGAGTAAATTGATATAAATCCATAATGTATATTATGATGGAGCAGTAAACCGGATGAAATGTAGTTTTACATTTGAAATTTTTTTTATTGTAATACAACGTATCCTTTGATACAGCGTGAAGATATGTATGTATGTATCGTGCGTGTTGGGGACCGAATAACGGTCTATAATAGCAATTTTTAAATTAACGTTTATCCATTTGTTTGTATGCGCATCATGCAACTGTTACTGTCTCTTAATTTAAATAGAATGATAATAGAGATCGCGCCACGAAAGATGAGTCTTGACAAGCGATTGTAGTGGGTAATCTGTCTAGATACGCTCTTACGAAATTGTAATGTGTTTTTAGGGATTTTCTTAGTGTCCATTCTCTTCATTTATTATAAATCCAAATAAATTAATTACATATTGGTGTCGAACTTTTATTTTCTTCTTACACAATTTAACTAGTACGAAGTGGCATGGCAGGGCGATGGTATGAAAGCGACTGGCGGAGCCACGCGTTCGAATTGGTTTATGCATACATACATACATATCCTCACACTGTATCCCTAAAGGGGTGGGCGGAGCGCCAAGCGTCGCGGTCCTTATATACTTCTTTCATTTTCTCAAATTGCTTTATATTCTGCTAAAATGCAATTCAGCACTTTTAGCATCGCCAGGTCGCTACATATTTATTATTATAGTAAGACAATATATCGCATCTTTAAAATGAAAGCGACTTAATTTAAAATTTCAGAATTTCGGATTAAAATAAACTTAAAAATACCTACTACTTAATTTAATAGATAACAGTACAAACTTGCCTGTCCCATTAGCAACATATGGCGAGAATATTTAAAAATGTATTTGTGCAAAATCCATTTTATTATTCTATGTGAATTCAATGTCGGAACTTGCCAAAACAAAATCTCAAAATTTCGAATTAGACCAATTTCATTCTATGGTCTATGTAAGCAGTTCCCATTACTATAAAACTGCTACACCAGAACATGCGTAATTTAGTTTCGGTTAGTTATTACTTTATAACTTTGTTATAAAATACAACATATGAGTGCATTCTCAAATAATAGTTATTAATTAATGAATTAGTTTATGAAATGCATATAAAAATTATCCTTTATACAACAACAACATATTATGCGCACGCTGTATCCCTAACAGGGTAGTCAGAGTTACATACTTTTTTCGCTTCCTCAAATCTCATCACTCATTATCACTCCTCACACATTTTCGCCTGGGTATGCGAGTGTTTTTCACATTTCCGTCAGCTAACAGCTCTAGCTATTAAATATTCGTAAGCCTTGATGTTCCTTGGCTTTAATTATCCTTTATAAAAGAGTATATTAGTAATTAATACGTCTAGAGTGCGGTCCTTATAATGTTTTGTAAAGTAACTTCTATTCTATTCCCCAACAGAAATTATCCGTAACAAAAAAAATACGTTAGTATTATTACGATACGTCTACCTCCTGCGTGTGGTCCTGCTGATAATGTCAGTTTTAGCAAGAATTTTTATTCCTCAACAAAGATCACTTCACTCGGTGTAAATGAATCGATGTAGCTTTTTTACAAACAATTTCATGAATTAAATTGACAATTGAGCAATGTTAGGAGTAAACAGGTAGGTTTTTAATATGCTTAGCGATACCTGAGTGCAAAATGTGATTTTAAAGGGCGATTAAGTTGACATCTGTCGACGAATAGTAAAAGCTACACGAACAAGAAAACATTCTAGAACTGTCGGTGTAAAATTGTGTAAATTGATACTTATACATAAAATGTGATATTTTTTAGAGTATCACAGCATCCATCTGAATGCGACTTGCAACCAACCACACGGCACTTCATTTTTCCATTGTACAAACACTGAAAATCTGTTTTTTCGTAAAATAATACGCGTGACTGTCAGGATCGAACTGGCATACGTGTAGTCGATACACCCCTACGCTTTAAAGCTGAGCCTATATTTTTTTACACACAGGCTCAGCCCATTACAGCGTCTCCTCCTTCCTTCATGAAAGGGCCCAGCACGCGCAGTGGTCGTGCCTGGAGCTGTACCGCACAGTTCTTAATACATATTTTTTTGAAGTTACTCAATTTTTAACAATGGTAAAAAATAGCTGAAACATATAACTAATATTCAATTATTGCTATTGCTAAAACGATCATCCCTATCATACATCTTACATTCCAATATACAAGTACTATGGCTTATGTACTCAGAAGTTATCATAGCTATGTATTTAGAAGCAATGTACCTAAAAGTAGGAAAATATCGGCCGAAATTAATTCGACTTTTGTACGTTTCAATGGTTTGCAATTACATACAATGTGTAAAGAAATTTAAGATTTCCCTAATATGTACGTAAAAGCTACATTTCAAACTTGAATGAACTTGTGAGCGACACGTAGTCTCTTACTTTTTATAATATTCACTTAATAACTTATCATCAAATGCACAATTTTTAATATATAGGGAACATAAAAAGAAAAATCAAGTTACACTGATTAGAACATAAACATTTAACGCACCGTCTTTTAATTAATATTAATGATTGTTTATTGTTCCCTTAATATTGCCGGGACATCATAGCTTTACGGGTGCCGCAAGTCGTTTAATCCAAGGAGATTATTATGATTCCGACTCGATGTTTCAGCGGATACGGGTGTGAACTCGCCCTAACCCTGACGGATCGCGCAGGTAAATCACGCGGCTAACATTTTTTCTCACCCTTAATCCGTCGGCGCAATTACGCCAACATGACATCTGTCTCTTACAAAAAGAACAGAAATGGAAAACGGAAAATTAGAAAAATAAATTAGGGGTTTCCTTTCGCTTGTTCGATTTAATTCCTGCTATTCCTACTTATTCTATTCGATCTGTTTTCTTTGCATGTACGTTTTTCTTTCACAGGACAAGGGCTGTGAGTACTAACCTCAGATACACACGAAGGGACATACTATTTGCCAGTATCACGCGAGTAAACGCCGCTTTTAAAACCTGGCATGAATAATATGTTTAAGTAAAAACTATTTAGATCCGATTCGAAATTTTATAATAATATTATTAACATTAGTAAAAACTAATATAAATGTAATGTATAAATACATACATTTATTTATTATTATACTAGCTGAACCCGAGACTTCGTATGCGCGGAATATTTTTTCATGGCTTTCCTGGATTAGGTTAGATTATATGTACAAGTACATAGTACGTTTAAAGATTGTTTTTGAAAAAAGTCTACGTCTAGCCTACGTCTGCCTCCGGGCACATACTATCTCTGTACCAAACATCATAATTGGTTCAAAATATTCAAAATAGTCATATCACCGCACCAAATTTTATCATTGCCAAAATTTAGCATTTCTCAAACAAAATGTCATCCCCCTTTTCACCCTCTTAGAGGTAGATTTTTGATTAAAAAAAAAGTAGCCTATGTCCGTTATCTGATGTCAATCTATCTCCCTGCCAAATTTCATCATAATTCCTTCAGCGGTTTACCATTTCCCATACAAAGTTTCATCCCCCATTTTCACCACGTTACAGATAGATTTTCTAAAAAATAAGTAGCCTACATGAGCGCAATCACATGCTTTTACTACGTACCGATTTTCATCAAGATCGGTCTAGCCGTTCTTCAGTTATAAAAGGACATACAGATAGGCAGACAGACACACAAAAATTAATATAATGGTGGAATCGAAGACAGTGAGTCATAAAATGACTATCTATCACAAACTTTGACAGTAAAATTATAATTATAATTACAGACAGACGCTAGAGATTTATAGTAGTATAGATCAAAAAAGTCTAAGCAACACTCATCATTTACAGAAACTGCATGTTTTATTAATTGATTTTTTTTTTTCAGAAAAGTACATTGGTATACAATCTTTTTGTTCTCGGAAACAAATACTGGCTGATTTTAAAAATATAATCTTTTCAGTTGTAATTTGTTTTCATTAAAATAAAACCTAATTCTTCTTTCCCGATTTCATGTGTTTTCGTTGCTTGATAAATTTGGTATTTATCGCACATTTATCATTTTGAGATATACAGTTTTTGAAAAAATTGAGTGATGAGTCATTTTTTATGTTATGGAACGACGCCATTTGACTGCTGATGAAATGCAAAGAGCTGTAGGAATGCTACAAGCGGGAAGAAATCAGTCCCACGTGTCTCGGCATTTTGGTGTCAATAGAAGCGTGATTTGTCGTCTTTGGCAGCGTTACGTTAATACAGGGTATCCTGCTGAGCAACACCCAGGACGTGGAAGGAGTACAACTGCTCGACAGGACCGATACATACAACTGACTGCAAGACGTCAGGCGATGTTAACCGCCCTGGAGATAGGTTTAAAGCTACAATTCTCAAGCGGTGTTGTTGTTAGCCACCAAACCGTGAAAAATAGGCTGCATGAATACCGCCTACGAGCACGACGCACAATTAGGTGCCCACCTATACACCATGGGAATCGCGCCCGTCGAAACGAATGGTGTAGGGAACACTTGACATGGACCCAGGAGCAATGGGATACAATTTAATTTTGTGATGAGTCCCGGTTTGGATTTAGGCCTGATACGAAAGGGGTAAGAGTGTATCGTCGTCCCGGAAATGCTGAACGGCTGAGATTCGTCCATGAAGTGCACCCTTACAGTGGCTCCACAGTGATGGTATGGGCGGGTATTATGAATAACAGACGAACTGAGCTCGTTTTTGTAGATGGCAATATGAACGCTGAAAGTTACGTTGAAGATGTCCTCGGGCCTTATGTTCACCCATTTGCACAAAGTCTTGGCTTAGATTTCACGCCGATGCATGACAATGCGCGTTCGCACACAGCTCGATGGACCAGAGAGTACTTTGTATTGAATTACCAAATAATTAAAAAAATGTCGTATTTAATTTTGTAAAACATGAAAAGTTTAATTTCGTTTCAACTTTATTTTATACTACGTATGTTACGGTACACATATTGTTAATTACTGTGATTAAATGAACAACTGAATGAAGGATTTTGTTGCTTTAGTCACTAATGCGTCAAAAAATGCTTAGTTATTATTTATAAAAGAAATATAAATATATTACAGTAGTAAAAATCGTTCAAAAGTTCAAAATCATACCGTATCGTAACGTACCAAATCATATCGTAGATAGATTATTATAAAAACAATTTGTAAGAATAGTATTGTAACTCATAATAAAGGAAGTTCGGAGTTAATATACATTCACATTTGTACTTATATAATTATATAATATTAATCAAGCCCATCTTAAAGTTAGATAACTGGCTAGGAATCTGTAAAAATTACATCTCATGAGTTTACTTTACACAATACAGCTACTCACCATAATGTGCTACGCGCTACGCTACGCCGTAGCGAAACACTACGTTTCCGTAATTCCTTAGCATCTAATAACGATTATTATGGTGTCTTAGAAGAAAAATATGGATTCTTAGATAAAAATAATGGAATACATGTGTAGTACATATTAAAGCATCAAAATGTAACAAAATCACACTTTGAAGCTAGCAATAAGATTTACAGATCACAGATAAAAAAAGTGACCTATAGATGACGGGTTGTTAGCCCATTGCCTACTCCAGTTTTCATAACAAATTCTAGACCTCAATCTTCTACTAAGCTTTATACTATCTTCATGCTTAAACGTTACGATACATCTTAAATAAATAATATTTAACAAATAACTAATACAAGCGTTAAGTGATAGGAAGGAACTGCGTGCGTGAAACCCGAGATAGGGCGTGATGGCATGCCTTTGGGAGGCTTATATTTAGCAGTGATGAGTATCAGTTAATGTTGATGACGAAGGCGGTGAAATCTTACACTAAAATCTTATAAACCGTCTACCATACCGGTGACATTAAGTTTTATATAACATATGGAAAATATGTAAGGAGAATTATGAGATTCGAGGAGGCGAAAGAAGTATAGTAAGTACGATACTTGGCGCTCCACCCTCTCTGACTAACTCGTTAGGGATACAGCGCAAGGATATGTGTGTATTTAAAGAAAACCTTTTTTTTTACTTTACACATTTATTTGTAGCCTAGCTGTTGCCCGCGACTTCGTCCGCGTGGAACCGCACCGCGTCAACATCGGTCAAATCACGGTACACAATTAGTTTCTGACCGCTGTCTTATTGTAGGGCTTTTATATGCATATACATTTACACAAATTTTTATATACGTATGTATACTACGTTTCGTAGTCATGTTGTCTAGTATATATACATAGGTACCTACTGTATTTGTATATGTAGAGTTGAGTGCCAACATCTAACATGCAACGCTTAGCTAACTGTGGGCACGGTTTGCAGATCAACACTGTTATAGATTATTTGCAGTTTGGGATCACTCGCACATTCAAATCTAATCATTCTTTTGTTTAAAATAAATTTTATTTACACTTAACATAATCACAAATATGTATTATTTGAGACAATACTTGACAGTTGGCCGGTTAGACAGAGACTGACTAGAGTGACTAGTGAGTCACAAAATACTGATGTATAACATGTACAATATAACAAGTATAGTTATAAATACTAAACAAAGACCAACGCTACATGGGTTCTGACAGTGATTTTTTTGATAGACACTCAGAGCAGAGGAACACCTGCATAGTCACAACAAACTTTAGGCACCTAAATGGATGAAGGCTATTTATGCAAGAGATAAATCTCTTAGATTCATCCAAAAGCTGTTCTTATTACATAATGTATAATTTTTTTATTACATACCTATTTCTATGCTCAGAATAAACATCGTCGATACATCGATGAACAGTGAAAACCGTGTTTTCATTTTTCCATTTACTTCCGCTGAATGTTTTTGGGCTTGTGAGTCGCTGGATCTAAATAAGATCGCTTGACTGATCAGCTAACGTGTCTAGATTTAAGCTATTCATAAGTTCATAAAGAGCCGAAGGGCTTATTCCGCCTATTAGGAAAAAATCTGTGCGATATTCATCAATGTCTGTATCTAAAATTCTTCGACTCACTTCGAGGTCCAGATCTTCATGAAATATTTGTGATATTTCATTTACAACTTTGAATAAATTCAAATTTCTGAACCTTTCCACAATGGGGGTGAACAAAGTCGACTCCGATGATCATCAGTGAATACCAGTTTCAATCCTTCAACATGTCAGGTGTCCAACCTATCAACGACTACATATAGCCTCGACGTGATTTGGAAAAATTCATTAATTTAATTATACATATATCCAGTTTTCCCTGTTCTTAAAAAAAATGAGTATTACCTAATTTCTTGATAGTTTATTGTTTGATTCTATTAAGTACAGATTTATATCGAATTTGCGATAGATTTAATTTCCAATATGATGATTATTTATTTATCATTGAACTCCGAGTTTCATGTCTGTCTGCCTGTCTGTCTGTCTATCTGTCCGTATGTCATGGTCGATTTATTCTGTCATCTTTGCATATATGCCGAGCAGTTTGGCACAACGTAAAACGGTAATCTAAAAGCATCATGGAGAATTAAATAACAAGTATTTTCAACCCATTATTAGTTTTTTGTGGTTCCGTACATCCGATAAAAAATAGAACCGTTAAAAAATCACTCGCGTGTCTGTCCATTCCGTCACAGCCTAAATTTCTCCGAATCTACCGAGCGGAAAATGTTGTTAGTACTTATTTATATATTATATACACTTAGGTGACCTAATGATCGCCGCGTAGCGTAAAACATTTAAAAAAAAAATATGGAATCACTAAGGTACAGAAAAACTTAAAAAATTTATCCTGATGATGAAGATAGCGTAATGATATATTATAGCGACAATCGGTTTTAACCTGACTTTAATTTTTCAGATATAAAAAGCCGCTTTAAATCTATTTTGAGAATTTCTAAGTAACATCCGAACAAAGTAACAGACATAGAAAAGGTTATAATTGTTGTGTATAATTTTTATTTGTTTTGGTTCAGAAAAAACATAGGTAACGCCGTTTTATCCGAATGTTATTTCCAAATTTATTTTCATTGCACATACATATTATGGTGCGAAAGAAGCACTTGCTCCCAGCGAAGCCGACGGGTTGCGCTATGAGGTTCCTATGAGTATAAAATAAATATACTACATGTTATTCGAATAGAATGTTCATATTTTTCGGAAATTAGATTTTGAATTCAATATCTGCGTGATCCGATTACAATGGAATAAACAAACCGACAAACAGACAAAAATTTCAAAAATAGTTTTTTTGTGTTCTATTACTTATTGTTCAAATCACCCAGTTATTTTTTTCAAAAATCTTCAACGTACAAATTCAGAAAGTCTACGATTTTATTATATGTACTAAGAAGATTAGAGAGGGTTGTTTATGAAAAATTTGTGCAGAAAAATTTCATTCGAAGCACGTAAAATATCCAAATAGCTAGGCTCTTAAGCTCTGAATCCATTTGGAATATTAATAATTTCTTCCAGTTTCTTAAGTTTGTCTTACATTTTTCATAAGGATACCTATCGATACTACAAGTTCATGTCAAAAAATATACATTTTCCAAAAGTGTACAAATATCTTCCATTTACTCTTGAACTTCAAAAGTGCCATAGGAGAACCTTGTCAATTGAAATTAGGTGTATTTTTGAACTAAAATTGAAGGGCTTCCGTTGATAACAGTTAAGACTTGTTGTATTTTCATTACTGCAGCGATGGAGTGAATAATATTGAGAACTGTATGAAAGTGGCGACTCCGTCTCTGATACTGAGAGCAATTTTAGTGAATTGCCACACTCGAGTCAGGGATTGGAGCATGCCATTAGTATGAAAGAGATTAAAACAGTGATAAGAAGGTTGAAATGTGGAAAGCAAGCGGAAAATGATGAGGCGACTGCTGAGATGATCAAGTATGGTGGTCCTAAGGTCTGGGATACCTTCTGTGCACTGTGCAACCTTTGTTGGCAGAAGGGGGAATTGCTAGAGGAGTGGCGCACCGCAGTCATAGTACCTCTCTATAAAGGGAAAGGTTCTTATTTAGACTGTACGTGCTATAGGGCCATCAGCTTGGTCACCATAGCAAGTAAAGTCTATACCAAGGTATTGACTGAACGTACGAAAGATGTTTCTGAAAGATATTTGTGGGAGGCGCAAGGTGGTTTTAGGAACGGTAGAGGTTATATGACCCACAGACACAGACCCTGGTTCGAAGTCTGTACAGGCGTAAGACAGGGCTGCGTAACTTTCGTGCTTTGCGTGATTAAGCTTTTCGTGTTGTATTTGGAAAAGGTAGTAAGTGGTATGATATATGACGATACAGTGGTAAATTGCTTATTGTACGCTGACTATACTGTGCTTATAGCACCATCAGAAGCAGTTCACTAGCCACGTCCATGAAAGAAGAATGTGAAGTGAAAGGATTGAATATGAATGTGAACAGAACTAAGGTTCTGGTGTTTGAAAGGAAAGCGCTACAGACAAAACATGAGATTTGGGTACCTAGAAAATTTTTAGAACAAGTGATAGACAGTGTGAGTTCGATATGGAGAGACGGGTAGCAGCCGGCAATAAAGTGAACGGTGCTCTGTCCGCATTAGTAGGCAGTGGGAAGAAATCTAACACAGCCAAAATGGCCATCCACAATGCGGCGTTGGTTTCAACTTTATTGTACGGTAGTGTTATTGTACGACATTGTATTGTACGGTAGGCCCGGATATGCCCGAAATCGAGTGAAAGTATGATAAATGCAGTAGATATGCGATCTCTTAAAAATATGTGCCACCTTTGCGGACAGTTTAAGCAATGAAGAGATACGCAGTATGACTGGGTTGCACAATATTATAAAAATGAAGACAGGAATGCTAAGATGGTTCGGGCACATAGAAAGAATGAGTGATGAAAGACTAACGAAGAAAATGTACAGAGCGAAAGTGAGTGGTAAAAGAAGCCAAGCAAGACCAAGGTTGACTTATGAAGGTCAAATAACCAGTTTTAGCTGACGGAAATATCAAAAACAATCTCATACCCAGGCGCAACAGTGTGAGGAGAATGATGAGATTTGAGGAAGCGAAAGAAATATGTAAGGACTGCGACGCCTGGCGCTCCATTCTCTCTGACTACCACGTTAAGGATACAGCGTGAAGATCTGTATGTATGTATTTTATTTTTATTAGTAATTACACGTCTTTTTACAATTATTTCCATTTACAGTGTCTTTTAAGTATGCGTAGACTTAAGAGATATTTTGGGAGGGTGCATTTTATATCGAACTCTGTATTATCATAAGTCCTATCAATTATTATCATATCGACCGTGTAAGTAAGTCTTAGATATATATTACAGATACATTTGCATAGCAGCATAATTTTTCGGTGTCTCTATTCAACCCTCACTGGAGAGCGAAGTGACTAATATATCTAAAATATTCTTAGGTAATTAGGATCGTCCACTTCTGACCAATTTGTTCTCTCTGTAGAGCGACTTTGACGTGACGTCAGGAGTATGCTGTAAGTGGGTACATAGTACATTTATTGCATTTGTATAACGTATAAATATAATGAATACATAAATATATCGTAATAAATATTTTAGTTATATATTACATGTAAATGAATGGTCATTTACATTTATTTATGGAAATAATACAATATTTTTGTTTAAATTCAATTAATCGTTAAAATAAATGTCACTTTTAGATACAATTTATCTTTTAATTTGCTTTTGGGCACTGAGCGATAGTACAACTATCTGCTAACATTTCCAATAGATAATTTCTGTTTGAATACCTACCACCAAAAATGACATCATAAAACTGTAGATAAATAAAAATATGTTTAGATTGTATCTTTCAGTATGACGTGCTAGTAAGCGATTGAATACTCTGGCCATGCGTAATATTACCATTGGCGGTTGAAAAATTTGGCAAGGCTCCAATCGTTGGACTCAAACATGTACAGATGTGTGAACAGGGTGTATGTCACCCCTTGAAAATATTTTCGTTTGTTTTAGTTATGCAAACGAAAACTGATTAAGTACGTTTGACATAGTCTATTTTCAAGGCGATACTTAGATTTAAGTTCGTAAATGTAAATGAGATTTATAAATATACGTAACGTTATTTGAAAGTATTACTCTGCAAATAAATTAGTCGGAGATTGGTATTATAAATTACATACTATCTCTATTGACAGATAAATACGATCGAGATGGCTACTTTTATTCTAAAAAAATCATAACATACATACGAATTAAAAATAAAACACTTGCATTTGTTCGTACTTGTACACATACCCTCACTTTGTATCCCTAGCAGAGTATCACGGAGCATGGTGCTACAAACATTGCAGTTTTAGCATATCTGCTTTTT
The DNA here is from genome assembly GCA_907165235.1 of Zeuzera pyrina. Taxonomy (NCBI): domain Eukaryota; kingdom Metazoa; phylum Arthropoda; class Insecta; order Lepidoptera; family Cossidae; genus Zeuzera; species Zeuzera pyrina. The sequence continues at coordinate 14,207,296 of OU015626.1, forward strand.
TCGCCTCCTCAAATCTCATCATTTTCCTTTCATACTTTCACTGAAATGTGCGAATAGGTATTTTTTTCGTCAGCTAACGCTCTGGCTATTTAATTTAACTTATTAAATTAAATTACATTTTTATACAATTTCTTTAATTTCATTTATTAAATGCAGGCTCGCCAACAGGTTTTACACCAGAATAAAGGAAACCCAATAACAAGCAAGCTATTTTTAACCGACTACAAAAAAGGAGGAGGTTCTGTGTTCGTCAGAATGTATGTAACTATTTTTTTTTTAATAAGTCAGTCTCGATATTCCTTGGTTTCTGCTACCGCTCATTTTCGTTTTATAGATTTTGACTTTGACTTTTATCAAATCTTGTCATACTGCGTATGTATTTTGTCTGCACATGTTTCAGAGAGATCGCATTTTAGGCACATTAAGGTCTCACTATCGTACAATAAAGTCGGCACAAACACCGCATTGTAGATGTCCATTTCGGCCATTTGTATTTATTTATTTTTGTATTTTATTTTTAGATTTATTTTAAATATTTTGTATATATTTACACTCTCTAATAATGCGGACAGAGTGCAATTAGGTAAGTTTATTGCCAGCGGCCATTCGTCTCTCCATATCGAAAAAGCACTCCCCAGATATACAGTTTAATTTACTTGTTTTACACATTTTCCATAAAATGTCCATATTTCACACTTCGTCTGAAATTCGTATTAAATTCTTTGTGTTCACATTCTTCTTTCATGCACGTGACTACAGTTTACAATTTGTGCCAACACTCATGATACTATTCGTAGCACTTTCCAATGTATGAGGGCAAATGTCCACATACAACACGAATAGCCAGGCAGACATCACGCAGCCCTATCTAACGCCTGACTAAATTTCGAACCAGTGCATCGTATCGCCATCTGTCCTCATACAGGTTCTAGGCCACGATGTAATGAAGTTTTAGGGCGATCGCTGGCTACGCTACGCATCACGATTGCCTTAGACTTCTAATCTATCCGCCAGAAGTCATATTGTGGTTCAGCTTCATGAAGAAAAACTTTAATTCTTTAGCATCTTGAATATATCCTCGCGTTACCAAAACAGTAAATAATCTGAACCTTAGTATGTACATACGTACATATCCTCACGCTGTATCCCTAACGGGGTAGTCAGAGAGGACGGAGCGCCAAGCGTCGCGGTTCTTACATACTTCTTTCGCTTCTTCAAATCTCATCATTCTCTTCACACATTTTCACCTAGGTATGTGACATTTCCATCCGCTAACACTCTGGCTATTTGATCTTCATAAATCAATCTTGGTCTTCCTTGGCTTCTTTTACCACTCACTTTCACTCTGTATATTTTCTTTGTCAAACTTTCATCACTCATTCTTTCCGTGTGCCCGAACTATCTAAGCATTCCTTTCTTCATTTTTACAATAACACTGTCGCACAACTCTATCATACAGTGTATCTCTTCATTGCTTATATTGTCCGCAAAGGTGATACCGCACATCTTTCTAAGAGATCGCATTTCTACTGCATTTATCATACTTTCACTCGATTTCGGGCATACCCAGGCCTCACTACCGTACAATAAAGTTGGTACCAACATCACATTGCGGATGGCCATTTTGGCAGTGTTAGATATATTCACACTATCTACTAATGCGGACAGAGCACCGTTCACTTTTTTGCCGGCTGCTACCCGTCTCTTCACATCCAACTCACATCTCCTATCTCTCGAAAACACACTCCCCGGATATACAATTTCATTCACTTGTTCTAGATATTTTCCATTTACACAAATCTCACATTTCGTTTGTACCGCTTCTCTTTCAAACACCAAAACCTTAGTTTTGTTCACATTCATATTCAATCCTTTCACATCACACTCTTTTTTCATGCACGTGACTAGTGTCTGCAACTCTGCTTCTGATGGTGCTATAAGTACAGCATCATCAGCGTTAGTTTACCACTGTGTCAACACATATCATACCATTCATATTACCTTTCAACGTCTGGAGGCAACTGTCCAAATACAGTACGAACAGCCAGGCAGACATCACGCAGCCTGTTTGACGCCTGAACAGACTTCGAACCAAGGCGACATGTCACCTTCATCCTTACACAGGCTCTGTGGCCGCGATATAATGACTTCACAGCCTGCAGTAAGGAGCCCCCCCCCCCCCCAAACTCAGACAGAAGACTCCACAATTTCTTTCGCACTACTCTATCAAATGCTTCTTCTAGATCAACGAAAGCACAGAAAACTTTCTGAACTATAGCCCGAAACCTCCCCAAGATAACGCGAACCGATAAAGTCTGATCCATACAACCCCTATCGTTCCTAAAACCACCTTGCGCCTCCCACAAATATCTTTCAGAAACACTTTTCATACCACCGAACTTGATCATCTCAGCAGTCACCTCATCAATTCCCGCAGCCTTTCCACATTTCAGACTTCTTATCACTTTTTCAATCTCTTTCATACTAATAGCATCCTCCAGTCCCTGACCTGAGTGTGGTAATTCATTAGAATCGCTCTTAGTATTAGAGACGGAGTCGCCACTCTCATATAGTTATCACTCCATCGCTGCAGAACGTTTTTTTTATCTGTTAGACCTGCTAACTTATCTGTTACCAGGTTGTTTTCTTTCGAGCGCACTTTATTCATTCTGCAAGGTGCCAGACCACTTCGGTACTTCTTCGGTATTTACGTACTTCTTTCCAAAATAATTTGGAATTTTCCTTGAAGTTGTCCGACATTCTGTTTTCGTCTAACACCCTACACCTTTCACGCTTCTCTTTCACTAATGCTTTCGTTTCTGCTTTCGGCAGCTTATATCTGTCTTTCATCAAATTCTTCATACCACTGTCATTCTTAGTTGCAAAGTAGTTTCGCCATACTTTCTTCTTCTTATACACAAACTTTTTCACCTCATCATTCCACCACACATCACGCTTTTTACTGTTCCCAATCTTATTCGTTCCATACTCTTCTTTGGACGCCTCGATCATACTATACCTAAGGTTCTGCCAACATTCTTCAACATCCTCGCTCATCACTTTCTATCTATCATCAAGCTTACCGGATACTACCCTTTCATATTCATTCCTGGTGGTCGCATCTTGCAGTTTCCAGCTTTTGATGTGACAAACCGCTGCAGGTTTGGACACTGCATGATGTCGCCATGCTGCAAACAGACCCACCATTCTGATTATCACCAGAAATTGGTCCGTTCCCAGATCGGCTGCTCTATGCGCTCTTGTGTCCATAACCTACTTCTTGAGTCTATCCACCAAGAATAAATCAATCATACTTCTCTCATCCTTTCTTTCCCAAGTGTACAGATGGATCCTTTTGTGCCTAAATATGGTATTAGCAACAAAAATATCCTTTTCCATACACACTCTTAACAGAATCTTACCAGCATCATTCACTCTCCTATCTCCATATTTGCCTAGGAGAGTCTTAAATCCAGTTCGAGCTGTCCCGACCCATCCATTCATGTCTCCACACACAACAATTCTCTCATTCTCAACCGTCGCTAGAACTTCTCTAACATTCTCCCAAAATTTCTCTAGCTCACCCAAACTGACAGAGCACACTAGTGGTCGTGGTCGATGCAATCTCGTCTTATGCAAAACTGCTTACACCAATCTTCGACAGTACAAAATGATGGAGAAGATTCCTTGCAGACATTATTCAACCTTTTTTTTGATGTCGTATGGGGTACCACTTTTCTTTACATGGAACTTAATCATCTTGGAAATCAATACTACCGAAAAAAATTAAAAATGTTTGTGCATATTGACGAGTTAAGTGAAAATTAGGATGACGGGAAATTTGTTTCGTTTTAAACATTAGAAATATTTCGGCCTAGAAACTTTTGGACCACAGTGATATTTCTTTTAAAACCTTTTAGTGTTTAAACTATTATTATGTTTCATAGTGGTTTTATACCGAATTCACTCATAAAGGAAAACAACAACAGCGGAACTCAATATGTTTAAATTGTAATTTGTTAGGCTTGTAAGCGCATTGGTGTTGGTTATACCCCAAATAAATTCCTGATTACGGGCCCAATAACACCCCCTCAAGCCCCCAGCGGCTTATTTTATAACTTGTTTAGCTGACTGCGTCGGGCATTTTCAGCTTGACGTGTGTATATATGCATGTATATACGTATATTTTATAGCTTTTGTTCATAAAATTCTCATTCCTAATTTCGTTAAATTGTTGTTTCTTTATACCGAATATTATAATTTTCATTCAATGATAATGAGATTTGTAGAATAAGCCAAAGAAGTATGTAAGGACCGCGACGCCTAGCACACCGTCTACCCCTTTAGGGATACAGCGTGAAAATATCTATGATGTATGTATGTAATTTCTATTCAATCATTATTAGTATTCTATGTACATAAATACATACTATACCATTCTCATCCGGATGCCACGAAAAGAGAACGTATACATTTAGCTTTTAATGAAATTTGTTTGGAATCAAAGACATATAATAGCAAAATTTAACATATAAAATTACAAGATTATTTTTATCAAAAACAGAAAACGGCGAAAATGGCGAGAGTGATGGTGTGGTGTTGTATAATTGTATATGGTTACCTTTAAACAATCCTTGAAACTATCTTTATCAATTGGCTTATGTTAAATATTACTGTTCTATATACTCGAATTTCACTCATCACTCGAATTTCATTTCACATATATTCACATTAAGGCAAAGGCTTGTTCGTTTCATAAAATGCTCTGAATTGGTCTATCCGTCATGTCCAAGCAAGGTAGAGAAATACATAATTAATAAATACCTTCTGTTAATTATTGAATGATCAGCTAGTTACTCAGGTATGCAAATAAAGTCTATGAATCAGGCTTAGGTAGGCTTCACTATTAAATTTGTACATTTTTGTTAATTACTTCAAACCCCCTGATGTACTAGCTCTTGTTATGTTATCTTTATTATTCTTTAGATTTAGCTTCAACTTGGTAAATATACATCATCATTTTCTTCCAAATTTTTTCTTGTTTCCATTTCTTTTTACCAAAGTGATGTTGTGAATATTATTTTATAACCAAATACTTCTTAATCAATTACTGAAAGAATTGTAACAAAAAACGTGAATAGTAAACAGTTTTAATTGGAAATTTAATCGTAAGTATAATAATTTGCAACTAAGTACCATAATAGATTTTAATTCTATTAGCGGGTTTTCAACATAATCTAGTCTATACTACTATATAAATCTCTTGCGTCTGTCTGTAATTTCAGATTTTTTGTCAAATTTTGCAATAGATAATCGTTTTATTACTTACTGATTTCGACTCTACCATTTTTTAAATTTTTGTCTGTCCGTCTGTCTGTCTGTCTGTCTGTCTGTATGTCCTTTTATAACTAAAGAACGGCTTGACTAATCTTAATGGCAATCGGTACGTCGTAAGAACACGTGATTGCGTTCATGATAGGCTACTTATTTTTTAGAAAATCTACGCCTAAAGGGGTGAAAAAAGGGATGAAATTTTGTATGGGAAATGGCAAACCCCTGAACCGATTATAATGAAATTTAGCACTGAGATAGTTTGACATCAGAGAACGGACATAGGCTACTTTTTTCATCAAAAAGTCATGCCTAAGATGGTGAAAACGGGGATGAAACTTTGTATGGGAAACGCTAAATCTTGATAGTGAGAGGTGCGGCGATAAGACTTCTTTTTATCGACAATACATAGGCTACTTTTTTTATCAAAAATCTGTGAAAAGAGGAACGGGAGGAAGGAGGACGAAACTTTGTACGGGAAATGCTAAACCGCTGAACTGATTATTATAAGTTATGGTTGTAGTTAGTGTTATTGTAAAAATGAAGAAAGGAATGCTTGGATGGTTCGGGCATATAGAAAGAACGAGTGATGAAAGACTGACGAAGAAAATCTACAGAGCGAAAGTGAGTAGTAAAAGAAGTCAAGGAAGATCAAGGCTGACTTATGAAGATCAAAGAGCCGGAGTGTTAGCCGACGGAAATGTAAAAAGCACTCACATATCTAGGCGAAAACGTGTGAGGACAATGATGAGATTTGAGGTAGCGAAAGAGGTATGTAAGGACCGCGACGCTTAGCGCTCCGTCCTCTCTGATCTCCGTTAGGGATACAGCGTGAAGATGTATGTACGTATGTATGTATGGATATAGTTTGACACCTGGGAACACATATAGGCTAAACTAGCCTTAAAGTAGTGAAAAGGGAAATGAAACTTTGTATGGGAAATGGTAAACCGCTGAACCGATTACGATCAAATTTAGCAGGAAGATAGTATGACATCAGAAAAAGGGACATGAGTTACTTTTTTTTAACAAAAATTTACCCCGATGATGATGATGAAAATGGCGATGAAACTTTATAAGATATAATTTTAGTGATATAATTTTACTGTTAAATTTTGTGATAAATACTCATTTTATGACACAATGACTTCGATTCCACCATTTTTAAAATTTTTGAATGTCCGTCTATCTGTATGTCCTTTTATAACTGAAGAATGGCTTGACCGATCTTGATAAAAATCGGTGCGTAGTACGAAAATGTGAATGCGCTCATGATAGACTACTTATCTTTTTAGAAAATCTACCCCTAAAAGAGTGAAAAGGGGGATGAAACTTTGTATAAGAAATGGTAAATCGCTGAACCGATTACAATGAATTTTGGCAGGGATATAGTTTGACATCAGAAAACGGGTATGAGTTACTTTTTTTATCAAAAATTTACCCGTAGAGGGTGAAAAGGGGGACAAAACTTTGTATAGGAAACACAAAATCTTGGTAATGATAAAATTTGGTGCGGTAATAAGACTTTTTTTATCAAAATCTGTGAAAGGGGGACGGGAGAGGGGGATGAAACTATGTACGGGAAGTGCTAAACCACTGAACTGATGTGATGAAGCATGGATATAGTTTGACACATGGGAACGGACATAGACTACTTTTTTATCAAAAAACTATCCCTAAGGGGATGAAAAGCGGGATAAAACTTTGAATGGGAAATGCTGAACCGCCGAACTAATTATGATTGTTGGTACAGAAATAGTATGTGTCCGGAGACATACGTAAGCTTAAACGTTAACTTTTTTCAGAAACAATGTTTAAACATGCTATACATATTTACATATAATTGAACTTAATCCAGTAAAGCCACGAAAAAATTTTCCGCGCAGACGAAGTCGCGGGTACAGCTAGTCGATTACCTATATTTCGTTAATATTTACATTTGTTCGCAGACTGTAAGATGTATGCCGTTGTGCGGCAAGTAAAACAAATCAATTTTTCTGCAAATCAAGTAAAAGTCTCAACAGACATAATCTTACTAATTTGTGATCACAGCGATTCCACGCGATTGTCTAACGTGGAATTTTTGACAGTTCAAATCACTGTAACGTCGCGTTCATTCCGCGAGATTCGTTAAATGTGTCATACGGAATACGCTTTTTGCAGATATCGTAGATAAGTTTGGGATTGACGTGGTTTCGAAGGAATCTTTAAATGGTCATAGTGAATTAGCCCCCTGGGCGGATAAGTCATAGATGCTGCTCCTCGCCTCCTTTAACACCTTTAAAACATGCAAGTGAAGGGGCGGTAGGCTCAGTAAAGCATTTAACTCCGCTCCGCGAGGTCAACATGGCTCCGGTTGCTAATAGACAGGCAATTCTTTGCAAGCCACTTAGCCTATCTATTACAGTCTTCTTGTGAGCTTTCTCGTACCAGACCACAAAGGCAAAACTAATTATCGGCCTCAAAATGGCTGTATACAGCCACAGAACAACTTTTAGCCTCAGACCCCAGATATTTCCTGCCATTCGACTGCAGGTACCTAAGACAATTTTTGCCTTTTGCAAAGTACTTGTAAGATGACTATTCCACGCCAGTTTTTGGTCGATTATAACACCTTAATACTTAACTTCAGTGGAAGAAGATCGCTATCTTTTTTACCATTTAGTCGTGGAGCTACCAACCTATCGAGGCCTCGCTTCTTCGTAAACGACACAATTACTGTTTTATCAGCATTTATCGATAACTCGTTCTCTCGACACCATTCACTGATAGTGTTGAGGCCTCTTTGCATAACATAAGAAATAGTGTTTAGACTGAAACCTCGGACTGTGACTAACAAGTCATCTGCATATCCCTGAGTGTCAATCCTAAGGTTTGTGTAATTTTATGCAAGAGCTGATCCACTGCGAGACACATCTTCTCATTGTGGAAAACGTCAAGGCTGTTTGTCAGAGGGCTAGTTTGGCTCCTCTATTAGAAAGCATCGAGCGTACCCATCTAGTGGTTGTAGGGTCAACCATCTTGATTTCGAGACCCCTAACTAATGTATTGATGGGGGTATTGTCGAAAGCTCCCTCTATGTCTAAGAAGACACAAGCGCTGCTACTTTATCTTCAACTGCCTTTTCTACTCTGTCAAAGACACTGAGAAGAGCAGTTGCTGTAGATTTAACTTTATATGGGCATGTTGAGTATGATGGATAGGTATTGTAGCCAATGGCTCATCCCTAATAAATTTGTCTAACACCTTTTCCATAGTCTTTAACAGAAATGAGTTAAGGCTAAAAGGCCTAAAGGACTTTGGTAGTCCGTAGTCCTGATTCCCCGCTTTAGATTTAAATATTGCCTTTACTGTAGACCATGAATCGGTATGTATCCGCAGATATAAGCTCTGAAGATATTAATAAGGTGCAGCAGGTGGACATCAGTATCTTTTAGTAAATGTATGGGACGTACAACATCCTCTCCGCAAGTTTTATGTGGTTTGAAAGAGTCGATCGCCCACCTGATTCTTTCGGCTGTTATTAGTTTGACCGCCCTTTGCCAGTCCTCCTTCTGAGGTCTATGCGGGCGGTCTCTGGCGCAAAATCTGATCTTTTACGGATTGCCCCAGGATAGTGGATCTTTGAGTTCTAGTGAACTTTAACGTTTCACTTTCACAGGTTATGAATAAACAATCTGGCCTTTTAAGCAGCCCGACTTGATTAGGTTTGGATTTAGCGCTCTATGGAGTCTTGCTTCTTGAGGCATATTATTAATTTCCTCACAGAGCCTCCTCCATAAAGCTCCCTTTGCCTTCCTATTCTCTATATTGTGTTCAGTTAAGGCTTTATTATAGGCCTGCCAGGTCTCCATTTTTAGATGGCAGCACTTTTCATAGGTATTTTTAATGCCTTCCGTGATCACATGATCTAAGAATTTAGACTCACACGTTTTAAGACATTTAAGAATTATCTCTAGGTTAGCACCTAATCTCTCTTTATACAAATAGCAGTTCGCTCTCCTATAATCCCTATATGTAATATTTCGAATGATAGGAAGCCCTAATATCAAAACGAATATGTCTATGATCAGACATAAAATTCTCGTCACTGATCCTCCATCCAACTATGTTTGTAGCTATGCTACCAGTGGAAAAATAAATGTCTAGCACTTCTTGTCTGACACGTGTAACAAAGGTCAGCTCGCAGTCTATCTTTGACTTGTAAAAGCAGTTAACAGTTAGAAAGTCGTACAGTAACTAACCTCTAGTATTTATGTTGGAGCTCCCCCAGGTGGTATGGTGAGCATTGGCATCACAGCCCACCAGAAGCTCAGCGTGGTGTTTCTGAGCGTAGGCCGGTACACGGTATAGGTCTTCGGTCGGGTCTTCCTTTTCTCCAGGCAGATAGACCGAGCACAAGATTACTCTAGCCTCATGCCATCCTTGGAGATTTACGAATGCTGCAACCAGATCGTCAGAACACAACTCTGGAACAGGTAAAAAGGCAATGTTTTTATTGAAAACGGTATGAGCTCTAGGCTTTTTACTACTGGTATTATAAAGTATGTTACTGGCGGCATTTAGACGTAGGATTTTTTAATTTACCACCCATGGTTCTTGGATCAAGGCGAGGCTTACTTTGTCTTTGACAAGACAGCGCCCCACCACCACTGATGCAGCGACAGCATGATGAAGGTTTGCTTGGAGGATTCTCCTTGAGTGGTATTTCATAAACTAGCAGAGGGCTTTGAGTTTGCAGGCTTTGCTCTCGTTTTTTGCGGACGTGATGGAGCACGAGAAAAAGGAGGGAGCCTGGTCACCGTTGTACCGCTGATACTTGCACCTGCGCTTCTATCTTCACTCCCACCCCCCTGCTACCGATCCCGACGGTCTTTTACCCAGTTTGAGCTGGGTTTAGGCTCTTCTCTTACCGGCCGCATGGAGTCACTAGAGGTGGAGCGTTGTGGGATCTCAGGTGTATTAGTCGTTAGCTCGCAAATATCAGAGCCACCCCTGACCTTAAAAACTATTTTTCTAAAGCCAAGGCTAACCCTGTATTTCATGGCTTTGAAAGGCACAGCAGAAGGTTCGTCAATAGAGAAAGTCACAAAGGACCCATGTTTTTTAAGGACCGCACGTCACTGCTCGGTACAAAAGTCGAGGCGACGAAAGGCTTAGGCAGTTCATTTTCTGATATTACAGAACTCTGATATTACTCTGCCTCAGGCCACGGTTTTATTCTAGGATATTCATTCACCAGCAAATAGTGCCTGGACTAATTCTCACAAATGATAGATATCCAGCCTGGCCTGTGCATGAAGCTTACAAATTTGGGTCCCGCTCCACTGTCCGAAATCTTTGCGATCTCTTGAATCAGTGTCCTTCGAATCATCTTTATTTGTTCCTCGTTCATAGGAGTCGTGTTACGAGCTCCCACTCGCGAGGACCCAGCGATCTCTTTAAAACTGGCTTTTGGTTTTTTGATAAGGTCCGCTTTAAAGCCCTTGTTAGTATTATCCGCCTTTGGAGCCTTTATACCTAGGTCCAGATTTGGAACCTTGGTAGCACTGTCCGAACGGGATTCCGCCTCCGATCGAATTCATTTAACCGCCTTCGATGGATTAGTATTGAGCAACGGCAGATTGGCGATAGGCTTTAAGCACAAATTTCCCTTCTGAACCACCTTTTTTTATAATAAAGTTCCTCAAGAAGTCACTCAATTAGACATTACACAGACTCAACTCAATTAGATAGACAATAGACTTAGATTAGTTATAAAACATACATTGAATAGACAATCATACCATAAAATAAACGATTTCCTTAAAATTAAAACAATAGGCTGGAAATGATCTTCTTATCACATGCATTTATTGACTCTCTGAATATTGTATTTTAATAATCTTTTTGTAAAATGATGTTGAAAAAATGATACCTGCCTGACTGAGTTTCTTGTCTGTTCTTCTCAGTGTCCAGGGTTTCTCTTTGAACCGAACTAAAGTAGATTTGACGTTCAAAATACCTTGAAATTGGGTTTACTTAAATAAATTGATTTGACTTCGATTTTCCGCGCGGCTCCCGATAACTTTCTCTTACAAGGTTTGTTAGCGATTTGTGCGTCATCGCCCTGGTTCGTCGCCAGTTGTGATCTGGAGTTACCAGCTACAGCATGGCTCATCAGCACTAGACGAAAAAGCACTGATTGTTTGGGCGGCCATGGGCTCACTTTTCGTTCCAGCGATTTGCGATTGCTCTTTTTCAGGTTTCTCTAAAGGAGAGGAAAGAAGTAATTTTTCAAATATCTGTAACATCCATATGAGTTCCACGAGCAGCTAAGAAAATAAGCGGTCACCACAGGCAGAGCCCCGCATACCGAAAGGAGGACAAAAACTTCTCTCCGAGACGCCCTGGTATCAAAGAGACACCGTTCACGACTGAGCTCCCTCTCAGTCACGCATCCATCGGCACGGAACGAATGACACCTTGGATTGGGGATAATCTTTTCGCCCACTACTAGGAAGAGTCCAGTATTTACCAGAAAGTTACTAACAATGACCCACGATGCACCGGCTAGAGAGTTTACAACAACAAGTATTACACGTATATACACCATAATTGTATGACTATTTATCAAAGTATCGTGAAATGGTTTGGTTCTGTATATTAAACTCTTGAGCAGGCTGTTCTACGCTTTTCGTAGCTCTTATTACAAAACGTAGCTATGACACTATATTCCAACAGGGTGTGATTCCCCATTGGACTGAAAACCCTCCATCGTACACGTGGAGGTAGATTATTGAGCGCACCTCAGGTATTAAGCAGTTATGTGTAGAAGCATCATAGCTACGTTTCGTAATGAGAGCTACGAAAAGCGTAGAACAGCCTGCTCAAGAGTTTAATGTAAAAAACCAAACCATTTCACGATAATTTGATAAATAGATATACAATTATAGTGTATATACGTGTAATACTTGTTGTTGTAAACTTGTAAAATACATAACCATCTTATAAGTATAGATATCACTTAGTAAAGACATTTTAAGTATTACGAGTATGTTTGTGTTACCGCGATGTTCTTAAGAGCTACATATGTACCGACGAATTTGAATTGATGAAAAATGAATGAAACTTTTTAAGCAAGTGTTTTAAAAATTCAATAATAATGGGTGTAACATGCCAACTTTCACTGATTGGTTTCAATCTATTTATATAATATCGGTATAGACAGAATGTATATGAAAACGGGACACCTTCTTACACATGCTATAGTATACACCGAGAATGCATCTTGATTCCGCTTAAATAAAGTATTATTATGTAATAATAACAAAGATACAGGTCAAAACACAATATACTTCAGTTGTGCTTCCCCTTAACACGACAAGTAGTTTATGTCCGTTTAATTTAATTTAATTTTTACCTAATTTCACAAATTCACAGAAATCTCCTTTATTTATGTATCAATAAAATTGATACTCCTGTGTATGTGAAAATAACGTATTTTTAAATTAGGGTTCATGATTAAGGGCTATGTGCAAATTTGTTAAAGTTGACTTTCATGCTTTATTTCAATAACGGATGAAATTATTACAAAATAATCTCTTCCGTCCTTTACACATTCCAGCCGCTTTTACAAGAAATGGACGTGACAACTCCTGAAAAATTAAATGGTCATTACTCTTAAACGGATACGTTTTTTTCGATAATTCTTTTGTAACTAAATGCTAAAATTATGTCCTTTCATCCATTAAAGTAAATGTTAAAAAAAATCATATACACCCAGTGTACATAAATATATTTAATAATTGTTAGATTGCATACCTATAAATCCACTGAATACATTATGCAATTGTAAATTTATGAAAGTATAAAATTAATGAATTATGCTTTCTACTCCTTTTGCTGTTTAAATCGGCCATTTTAAATATTATTATCAGTACTTATATAAATTTTTGTTGTAATTTATTTTCTTATTATTTATAACGTTGTGTAGGTACGTATCCCAGCATGCAACACACACGTATAAAGTAATTTGCGTATCTAAAATAATTTCCGTTCACAAAATTGAAGTTTATTTTCGTCCACATTGTTGAATACAGAATGGCATGCAAAAGTCGGTAAAAGTTTCATCTTTAGGCGTTAATCGTTTACCATATTTAGGTAAGTACATTAATTAAAAACAGATGACCTACTACGGAAATATTGTTATTTTTAAAGTATTTTAGGAGTTACTTGAAATTACCAGTGCTTCCTTTACTTATAAAAAGCGATGTCTGTTTATTTAAATCCGAAAATTAATGAACGGATTTCTAAGTATGAAACTTACTAGAAGAATAAAATAATATAACGACGAAAAGTTTGTACAACGACGCGTTGTATACACATTAGTTTCAGATGTTCGGAATTTTAAAGTTAATTTAATATTAAATTATGATTAAATTAGAACTAAAATTAAATATAAAAATGGTTCCAAAGTACCGATTAAGCGATTTTTTTTGTTATTTCTGGTTTCGAGTTACAATTTACATCTCAGAAAAGATTTACCAAATCATCGCCTCGACATGCAGACGGATAGACAAACAGAAGGACAGGACGAACTATTAAGGTTTCGTTTTTGCTATTTTGTCAACGGAACTCTACATAATTTCACGTACCTATGTTGATTTCAAGAAAAAAGGGAAGCATTAAGTAGATAGTAAATACACATAAAATAAAGAGGGCCATGTTCTAAAATAATTAAATTTCTAGAAAATATAAAATGTAAGTAATACGTTCCAGTCAACAATGTAAGAAGTTAATTAATAATTGATGAAAATTTTGAAAATAATAATTTATAATAAATTTCGTAATCACTAATCTATAGATAATTTACACATACATCAGAAAAAAAACCTTAAAATCTAACATTTAGTCTGTTTCTATTTTGAATGTGCTTACATAGATATTATTTTACAACACCTTTTACTTGCACATTTTCCGTCGTTTATTAAGTGTTTTACTCGCTTACTAAATGGTGAGTCAAGTCATGTCGCTCATGTACAACGTGTTAGGCGTGAGTTGAATATATTCTCGCACATTTCCTCATAACAAGGAGCACTCTCGGTTTTCGTATCTATGCGCTTTGTCAAGCGTGAGTTCATTAGTTCATTGCAGCTTTATTTATACAAATTAAAACGGAGTGATATTCGAATTATTTCTATGTTAGTGACGATAGTGTCTTTTTGATATATCCCATTAAAAATGCTATAAACTGCTTCTAGAAAAGATCATATAGCAGTACTTGCTCGATTTAGCAGCGGCGCTGTCGTGTCGTGTCTTGATACTTACTGATATAATAAAACAGGAGCAGATTTGTACATGAAATATTTAAAGAAATAATAGTTATAGTAAAAAATTTTTGTTTGTTTGTCTATTTAGTTCCAACTGAGACTACTAAAGCTAGGAACATAAAGTCAGACAGTAGCTTCCTTTTATGACGCAAAGACTCAATAAGAAGGAATTTTCCGAAAACCAACCCCTAAGACTTGCCCTTCATTTCCTATTTGCCAAAGTCATTTGCCTTACATCTATAGATTATAACATCCAATGCCATTGACATGCATGATTATGTACTTTTGTCATGTTATAATTTGTATCATCTAAATTGCGTTGTCCGAATTCCACGCGGAAGAAGTCGGGGTCACGAGCTAGATTTTCTATAAACGTATAATCATAAGAGTGAGAGTTGGTTAGGCGTTAACGAAAAAATACAAGGAAGGTATATTAAACGTATTATAATTTGTGTTTTAATATAAGTAAATCTTAATTTGTGGTTTGTAAAAATCTATTCTATGGTTTTATAAAACTCTATAATGTATCCGTGTTATTTTAGTATTTTTAAGGCATGAATTCTAATTTTTCACTTGTTTAATACAAGATTAGTGTAGCTTGCACGCAGGAAGACTGATGAGAATAGCTCGCTCTATCTACGCTCAGCTGTGAGAGAGCAATAATTCAGGTACGTACATTTGGGTTAACGCCTGAGTTTAATATTCCATTACAAGCTTATACACATTCATATCCTTAATAAAACCTAATTGTGTATATCATATAATATACAAAATTTAAATCGAATAGACTTTTGCATTTTGTTTAATGTTAAAAGTTATTATGTTATGTAGATTTAATATAGTTATTATTTAAGATAATGTGTAGTTTTAAGTTTGTAAATATTAACATATGTATGTACTTTTTGTTAATGTAAATAAAAAAAAATATAGTTATGTACGATACTTATGTATGTGATTTTAATATGAAATGATAAATTGTTGTTAATGATCATGTTAATAAGTTACTATTTTACTGATATAGAGCGTTTAGATTAGGACAACGTAATATCTCCCTACTGAACAATAAACTTTCTATGGCGTTTTAATTAACGTTAGGAACTATATACATCGCACACATTTATTTTGGTGAAACTATCACAATAACTATGTATTATAATTTACAATATACTACTAACAGGTATAGGAACTAATTTTATGCTACTAACATGTTATTGAGGAGGATTTCGAAAAGGAATTTTGTATATAAATACTTTTTGTATCCGATAGACTGTACAGCTGCGATGCATTCAGTGGTTATGGGTTATCCTTTTCTAACTATCTATGTTATATCCATGAGAATAAAAATATTTATTATTTAGGCTTGGCGTAAACCACATAAATATTGGCATATCACATGTCTCACATTAACGTTATTAATGTCATTAAGCATCAACATCTGAATGCTAGATGAGTAATTAATTATGAAATGAATAATTTGTATTAAGTAAGCAGTAGGTATTAACTAAGCTATCATCAGCATAGAAAATACTGTATAATAGAGACGTAAGTATAAAAAGCATAGGATGTATACTTTCGTAATTAATTATACAATTAATAAGAACAGAAATGTAATAGAAAATTCGAAATACTTTCACTATTTCATATAAATTGGTTTAACGAAATAAAATAGCATTTTCCCGGTATTTGGGAAGTTGTGAAACGAAAACCGTGAACGTGACATGATTTTCGTTAGTAATAGTTTCGAAACAAAATTCGTCGCGCGCTCCAGTGTGCGCTACCCCTTAGTCAGGGGTTGTGCATGCAAGTGGCGTCGCCGCGGGTGTGCGGGGGCGGCGGCGCAGGGCGCCGGTGCACCTGGGCGGCGGCCGGCGGCGGCGGCGGCGGCGGCGCCACGTGCCCGGGCCGCGCTCAGTCGCTCGCCCGCCGCGCCACTCGCCGGCTGCACGCCCGCCGGAGGCCACCCTGCGCGCGCCCGGCCTCCTCCACCCCATCGGCCACACCGGACACACCGTCAAACTTTAATGTTACGTATACTCAATAAATCTGTGTTGTGATAATCTGGAAAAATGGATGCCAGTTGATATCCGAGTGATCGTTGCTGTTTCTTTATTCATTAGTGGATAATACGTGCGAAATTTTAAAATGATACTCACCATTGTTATTTAATTTGTGAGGAAAAACTGTAAGTATATAATGGAGATTCATAAAATAATCGTGCACAAAACAAAACAAAAATTACCTTTCGTATATGGAATATATAACAGATTATATTATTAGTATGGAGAGAGTAAAAATTAGTAATTTACAGAGTACAAAGTTATTTTGCTGAACTGGTCAGCTGTAACAAACTGGCACATGACAAACCCTGAAACGCTGCCTCGAAGCAAAAGTACGAAATTAACTAAAAGAAAAATATAAATTCGTAGTGTGATACCTTGTGATACATAATATGTAAGTACTTAGTACTTATGTTGTATTATGTGCGCGACTGTGTTCATATTTACTTTTGTGAAAGCCTCCACATTGTGTCCTCCTACACGATTACTGAAACCATCTCGTCCCTCTGGCAAAATGGATGCAAAGCTTACCGCAACATCCTATACAAATGTTGTTTTAATTAGTGCTTATTGATTAAACAGCTACATTTATCATTTATATACATACGTGAGGAACCTATTATTTATTTAAGTACTTGAAGTTTTATTATAATTATAAGAATCCATCTCTCCTACTCTTTGTTGTCAGAACAATAATGAATCGACCCATTTGCTTCTACCATCCACTTTTCGGCATCTTTTTGATCTATTTCTTACCGTTTTTGATGAGCAACATGCAAGATGACAAGTCTCAAGTCATAAGTCTAACCTGACCTAGAGGCGATTTGAAACATTTTACGAGACACATGGTTATTAAAACGGAAATGAAGGTGTAATAACATACCAGCGTAATTAACTAGCGCTTGTAGCTTCATTTACTTGGATTTCAAAGCTTTATATACACAACCGTAGAGGCAGACGATTGCGTATTTTCAGATTGCTATATTTTAATATTTATGCTAGAGAAAACTCTTTAGTGAAGACTTAATTCATTACATCTATGTAGTGTCGAAATAATTATAAAAACTGTTTAATTTATTTTAACTTCAACTAACGCCCAGTGAAACGGGCCGGGTTTGCTAGTATTATGATAAAAAGATTAATAACAGACATAATACAACAAAATCAGATTTTCGCAGAAACATTTACAAGTTATCGTCATTTGTATCCCGGTATATTTTACAAGAAACTTGTTAAATCATGAAACTACAACACCTTAATTTTGTGATAATAGTAAAACGTTAATAGTTAGCTACTTAGCTGAAAAATAAACGGCTAAAATTTTGTCTTGATTTTTAAGCAAGGTAATAAGATTCCGTCAAGCAATGAATAATGCAATGAATGTTTTAAATGAGATCTGACAAAATTACTTTCAAGATATAAGTCACATATTTAAAAAATAGCAATAAATCAAAGGGAAAATTTGAAAAGTGAAACTTCTGTTATATTTTTGAAATCTCTTCGACCCAGTTGAAGGTCTATCTATCGATTAGATACTGACCAGTCCTACTATTACATGAGCTCACGAGCATATGCCCCTGAGTGTTGTTAGAGATACATTTATTCTGACAAGACATCTCGCATAATTTTTTGCAGACAAATTGAGTTTACATGATTATAGCTGTAACGTAAATACAGAAAATGTTAATCGAAATGTCTTAAAAAGAAAAACCCTATCTCTATATGTCGAATGAAATTGTGTAAGACAAAAATAATATGTAATTCTATAAAATAATCCTACAGAAGTATTTAAAATGTCGCTAATTACAAAGATGCTGTTCGTTATTTGTTTTTGACGTCATATCGTAGCGTCACGTAGGTTCGCGATAACGTGGCTTAACACAATAACGTAACGTAGGCTTGCAGTAACGTAAGTTAGCATTTCGCAAATTGACTTGTCTATCCTCGATTGATTCTGATAAGTGTATAAAAGATATGCGTTGATATTCTTATACTGTTACAGATACTTTTTTTACTGATTCAGATCACAGCTGAATGCCTATACTGAATTTAACCCTTTGTGTGTTAATAAAGTTATAAACTAAAACAGACTACGACACATTTGGTTATGTAACTGTACTTAAATATTTATAGATTTTTTCTTGGTTTGGCTTAAACTGGATAATTATCTTCACACTTTCTACGTTGACTTTACGTATGTATGCATTATAAATTATGTACTTACATTATGAAGGAAAACTACTGTTTCTTGTTTTTTCGACTAGGCATTGACGAATCAGGACATTTTTCCTCTATAAGTTTGTAATGAATTCTAGTTTAGCTATTGTTGACTGGCTCGTTGGCGCAGTGGCCTATGCATCTGCTTTCCAAGCTAGGGTCCCGGGTTCGATCCCCAGTCAGGTCAATTGAGGAAATGAACTTTTCTAAATTGGTTTGGAGACTGGGTGTTACTGGGAACTCCCCCAGAGTTCGTTGTGTGGTACCCATAGTACAAGCTTACTGCTTAGTTTGGGGTCACAAAATCTGTGTAATTGTCTGGAGTATTAAAAAAAAAAGAAAAACCTATATTAAGCCCTGTGAAAAGAATTCTCACAACTACATTATACTGACAAAACAAATTCAAACAATTTAAATCTCTATGAATAGTAATGTTACGTGAGGTGAATGTTTCTCGGTATTCACTACAACCTTATATCTTTTATTTGTCTCAACAACATACATAAATATGCACATACGTAATGTGGAATATATGCAAGTACTTACATACCTAATGTACACGAGTGTAAGTATCAAAGACACACTCGACCGTATAACTTCCCTTATGCCATACCCTATCAACTCACACTTCATTTATTACGCATTTTTGTAATGGAGGTAGCGTTTACATTTGGGCAATACCATTACATATCCATACAGAAAATATTCGTAGAAAATTGTTGAATAAATACTTCGAAATTGCTCGTGACACATAAATGGAGTAATCTAATAACTAAAGTATATATGTTGGTAACAGATGTGGCGACATACGAAATGAATAAAATACTTGCCAATCATATGTAGAGTCATTTTTTGTTACTTTGATCAGTCTACAGTATGGGTGTGAGGGTATGCATAGTATACTAAGGAGTCGTTTGTTTCTATTTCTGTTTAATCGATCGAGATGAATAGTCTATTTAAAATCAAGTTATATGCTACATAGGTGAAAATCTAACAGTAAATGGATGTACGACATTTATAAACGTCTATTTTGGCTTTAGAACATTTTAAGCTGAGCTTTTAATATATTGTGCATGATATATATCGTCAATGTATATTTGTACATGGCTAATTATACTGTCAGTTATATTTAATAATAATAAACAATTACACATAATGTGGGATCCAAAAATAATACCTAGGCTTGTATTATGAGTAACACACAATTAAATGGGGCAGCTCTCTATAACACGATTCCAAGCTAATTTAGAAAAGTTCGTTTCTTAAATTGACGTAACTGGAGATTGAACCTGGGGCGCAGGCTTAGAAGGCAGATGCTCTGCCACACCGATAATGAGCCAGTCGATTCCTACTACAATAAAATTAATTAAAATAAATACAGAAATAAGTATTTTTTTATGACTTTTCGACCTAGGCTGTCGCTCCATTACTAGTTGAAAATGCAGATAACGTCATCAGCTCCCGTCCTTAGCAATTCATGCAAGTGATTCCGGTAGATTCCCACATTTTTGTAAACTAAAACATACCAGTTGTGTGGATCTGAGAATTATACGACCACTTTTACAGATTTAATGAAATGAGAATATTAATTGCGTTGTAAATAGAAAAGGTCGTACTTAGGCTTAAATAGTAGAGGTAGGAGTTGAACCGGTTTTATAATACCTAATGTATTTTTCAATTGTTATTACTGTA
The DNA here is from genome assembly GCA_907165235.1 of Zeuzera pyrina. Classification (NCBI taxonomy): domain Eukaryota; kingdom Metazoa; phylum Arthropoda; class Insecta; order Lepidoptera; family Cossidae; genus Zeuzera; species Zeuzera pyrina. The sequence goes on from OU015626.1 coordinate 14,227,904, forward strand.
ATCTGAACCCAAAACTTGAACTATTTATTATAGCGTAAGTGCTCGGTGGGCCGAAAATGTCCATAAATTAAAGTTGATGGTTATGAGGTCGCTACTACGTGACATCTATTGTCGCGGACTCGCTCGCTCTCCATTTATCATAGCTTCGCGAATTTTATCGCTTCGATCCATATTTTGTTTCTTTTCTCCTGGCGAATAATAGAAGTATTAGTAACACCTTTTAACTACCTATTACAGTAACTTGATTTTGATGTATTTCAATATAAAAATTTTGAAAAAACCCACGACGGATGGCTGTAAACGTTGTAATCGAAAAAGAATTAAACAAAATTATTGCAAAACCCCTGACTTAAAGGAAGTAAGTAACGAAAGATAATAAAAAAATCCAAACTGAAGGAAATCCGTTGGAAGCAGTAATTGCCATCCCAATTTCGAATAAAATATAGCAGCAAAGGTATAGTGTGTCGTAGAGATGCAGTAATTAAATCAACTAAACATTTAATTACATATCCAACACACTTTCAATTAGTCACAAACTCATAAAACTGAAAAATTTTAGTTTATTTCGGGACAGGGAATGGCAGCCTCCATGGATTTTCTTTGGTTGGATTTTTTATTATCTTTCCTTATTTAATACCTTGAAGTCGGTGGTGTTTCAAAAATTTTATTCAATCCTTTTTCGATTTCAACGTTTACATTCTTCGTGGATTTACAAAAAAATTAATTTTGCTCTTTATTTTAAACTTTTTAGAGAATTCTTACGTTAGTGTCTAAATATCTGCCTATTTGTCTGTCTTTCTGTATATTTGATGGCTTATAGAATAATATATCCCTACAATTTAACCCCGTACTGTTCTTTTTAATGATTTTTTCTGTTGTACCCCCGTACAGCCGACACCTTTTTTTGAGACTGATGTTTCGAATTGTGATATCTTATTCGTACATGTTTATAAGTATTATTTGATTTTTACGGAAAAAATAATAGCTCCAATATGATTTATTACCTACGTGCCTCCACATAGTTTCCAACGATGTTCTTCTGCTCTATCATCAGACTCAACAGTTCATACAAAGAAAAAAAAGATTAGTGCAGTGTCCTCTCTGGCGAGTTCATCGAGGCGGCGAGGCATCGCCGATGAATCACAAACCTTTTACAGAAAACCGTATTTAAATCGGTTAAACCGTTTTAGAGATAAATCGGAGCATTCGTTTTTGCACGCATAAACCTCACACAACCTCTTGCCCTAAATGCATACACCTTCTCTGTTCCGTCGTGGGTAAAAAATGAACATTTTCAGATGTAACTTTAATTTTGAAACCTTATGCTTTAATGCTTTAATTATGGCCTGCACACATGCATGTGTTTCAACTTACTCTTTTTTGTATAAAATACCTTTATAGTTTTCGTAACTTCGTCAATTTAAAATTTAAATAATTCTTTGATTACCGGCATGTATACACGAAAGTTGTAATAAATGAGTAATATTTATATTAATATAAACTTATATTGTACTTCTATGTTGTAATTTGTAGCAAAAACCGAATACATAATATAATATACCGAATATAAAACTTACAACATACATAGTATCGTAATTCAATAACATGACGTCCATAATAATTAGATACAAATAAATAAAAGTTAAATGCAAAAAAAACTCTATGCTTATTATTTAGTACAATTCTTAAAAAATATTTACTGCGAAAATTAAAAACTGTATATTTTTCGCTTGTAATTAATAGCAAATGCATAGTTGTTGTAACACTACATATAATCCTATTATTTTATAGTATTTGTATTAGTCGCATCACATGTCACAAGTGGACACCTACATGTTATACCTGAAAACACGAATAAAAACCTTCATCGTGAGATATAATCAAACATCCTATTTCCGTACAATATCGTACCCATCGTAAAGCACAATAGGGAGAAATTTACAAGATATTATTATTTTAACGGGTGATGTTTTGGCAAGCATGACCCTTGTCAGACCCCAAAGTTCGCCTCCCAACCCAGGCGCGCGTTCCGCGGCGCCGCTTCACTGCTTCAGCGACAGCGCGTACTCAGACAGACAAATTAATTGTATCCTAGCAATAACCATTAAATATGGACCACCTGTTGTTCTCTTATTCTAACTACACTCAACCTTTTCACCATAGTGTAGTATACTAAATGGTTTGGTGAGATTACTTACGCTCTAACATAGTTATAAATGGACTTCCCTGAAGTTTCTGTTTTTATAATCTGTTGGGAAATGACAGCCCAATTAATATAGTGCTTGCAGATTATCAATCAAATAGAGTGATGGACTTGTCATAGCCTTAATAAATCTTTTCATTTATTAAGGTTATGGAATATTTTCGATAATATTATGGATTAGACAGTTAATATCATTACCTGTTCTACAGAATAATATCATAATGTACATAATATAACAATATATACATAAATAAGTTCACATCAATACTTTATAAATGGATATTTTTCACGAAAGATCCTTTATGTGTTTGATTTATGACCATTAATAACTCTACCAACAATGGCTCTTTCATTTTAGAGTTGTAGTTAAAGATGTAACCAACAGTAAAAACTAATTAAACTAAAAATAGAGTAATTTTGAGATATTTTTTTCAAATTGTAAAAGATATATTATGCATATCGTGTATGTACATTGTGTACGCAGTGCATATATTGTATTCAATATTTTGTTTTTTTTTACAAGGCAACATCTGATATGCTCGTTGTGCAGAATCACTGGGCAACGTTTCAGCAGAATAATAAAGCCAGGGTCATACTAATGTTAAGTCTAATGTCTATGAACGCAATAAATATGGCATTAAAATATCGTGCTAAAGTAAGCGATAAACAGAGTGGCTACACCTGCATTTAACGTTTAATACATACATATCTTAACGCCGTATCCCTAACGGGGTATTCAGAGGACGAAGCGCCAAGCGTCGCGGTCCTTACATACTTCTTTCACTTCGTCAAATCACATCATTTTCCGCACACATTTTCGCCTAGATATGCGAGTGCTTTTGACATTTCCGTCGGCTAACACTCTGGTTATTTGATCTTCATAAGTCTGGTTATTTGATCTTCATAAGTCAGCCTTGGTCTTCCTTGATTTCTTTTAACACACACTTTCGCTCTTTAGATTTTCGTCGTCAGTCTCATCACTCATTCTTCCATGTGTCCGAACCATCTTAGCATTCCTTTATTCCTTTTTATTCCTTTCTTCATTTTTACAATAACAATAACGTTAAATGATTTATTAAATGCTTTTCTATATAAAGTGTAACGACATAGCTGCAACAACGCCATATTTGACGCGCTCGTGCCAAAAGAGACTGCCATCCGGGCTTTCGCATATCATGTAATGTTATTTAGAACGATGTTCATAAACATAAACACACATACGTTTAGTGTCAATGTAAATGATAATACATACATACCTTAGTGTAACCCCGGTTTAAAAAATAATTACTACTGGCGTTTTTACGATTTTTTACAAAAACTGTACTTCGCAGCTACGATAATAAAGGCAACAAGTAGTGATCTTGGCATTCCAAGATTTTCTCTTAGTAAAATGACATTCTGTACACTTCATCCGCCATTTATTATGGCTTAATTAACTGTGTTTCTTGATCCACTGCACAGTGCAGGGTGACGATAATTGAGTATATGTGTACGTGTAAATTATCTCGATCTGTAAATTTTAACATAAGGACTATAGAATAAATCTGAGCTAATAAATAGAGCAATAGCATAATTATTTTCGAACATTATCGTTATGTATCCAATGACTGTCAAATAAGCCGATCATCGTTTTATTAACCGCCGTCGTCAGCTTAGTGATTTAATCCACGGTCACCGATACTCGTTGTTGGTCTTATCAATGTTGTGCATAGCTTAAGCACCCGAAACATTACATATAACGGTGTATTAAACACGTTATTAAATTTACTAAACCTTCACTAAAGACTATGTATAAGGCCCATTAGAACACTATGTACTAGAATAAATAACAAAGCACCGTGTTTGAAATTTACAAAACTACCCCGTTCAGAGATTCGCTAAAACATGATATTTAATTATATCTCGCTTTTTTACGAGTATTACCAGTTCAAGACACACACACCGATTTCATTAAAATTACTGATTTAACTAATACTTTTAACAATATTAAAACAGCGACTGCTCACAGATAAAGCTAAAGATATAAAAAAAAATGTAAAATTACTGCGTAATATAAAGATATGCTAGTTCCGATTGCACTAGGTTACTTCTTTCTGATAGCACATGCTGGCTACGTTTAACAGAAAATAGAAAAAGTTAATAATTTCTAACCTACTTGTAAGCTTTTTTTTTTCAATTTAAAGTAGCTCTGTATCTCTGTACAACACTATAGTCTTAACTTTTACATTACTTTTAATTCGATAGAATATGTATCTATGTATCTACAATACTCAATAATAATTTTATTTTACAAATTAATCCATTATGTAATAACTCTAATAATAAATAGTTCGCCGCAGCCTTAGTCAAAAAGACCGCCCCGTAATGCAAACATGCATTCAAACGTGCCCATAACGCTTGCAGCATTGCCTTTTCGTATTGCAAGCGATATAATATGTTGCACTAGGTACGACTCGGAATGGGGATCCAAACCGTTCTTCCTCAGGCGCAGCCCCAACTCTCGGATAAAACCCTTGGCCTCCATACTCCACACTCCACTAACCTCTACGGAGAAAGGTACAAAAATATACCTCCTTTTGAGATGTTCGTATTTGGAATGTTTTTGTACAGCCGTCCACTCCGCAGCAGCACCGGCCACCCGGATCGTACGTGCAAGGTGGGAGGCCACATACGTACTAACACTTGTGGCATCCTACATCAAACACGACCCCACTGGATCTGGAGGCTCGACGTTGCTTGGCACGCTAGCGGACATCAGAGCTCGCCGAATCACTTCATTTAACATGTGGAGTCTTGGGAAGCGACCGACTGACTTCCTGCAACACAGACCGTGCAGACCTCTCGCATCTACCGAGGCACCGTAAATGCAGTTGTGAGGCTCACAAATGTTGCGACCAACTCTAAGAGCCACTGCCACTCTCAACGAACCGGTCGTCAAAAGCAGTGCCAAAATGTAGTGATGGGTGGGCATGCTTGCAAACAGGCAAGCTACTGCTTTAACGCAAGCAATGTCAACTCCTGAAGCCGCTTCAACAATATTCGAAAATCTCGACTTGCATAGTTGGTCATCCCATTGTCGTTGTATTCCTGGATTGCCAGGCTGATTGGCGGTGGGACACTGTTGACTAGGCACTCAACGAAAATGCACAATTTAGTCAGCGATTCTAACAACCGCGGACCGTTGTCGCCAGCTGATGTTGACACTAATTCAAGCCGATTAAACCAACTCTGAGCTTGCGTGAAAGGAGCCAATAGCCCTGGCCACATCCTCCACAGTGATTTCGGAACGCTGAATCTTGTGCTGGTGGGCAAATAATCGGTCGCAGCGAAACTGGATATTTTTCCCGCAGACTAGCCAAAGTATCGGCGTCAGCAGGGGGTAGGCTGCAATCAGAGGTGAAAAGCTTGACCGCCCCCCTCAAATCTCCGTCATACACTTTAGTTCCTATCGTCTTATAAAACGACGGGGGCCTTCTGGATAAATCGCTAGGAGGATACTCAAAAGAACCCTCTATATTTTTCGTTACCTTGTTGGTTAAAGACTCATTCCCAAATTTCTCCAATACTCTGAACGCTAGGTATGAGAAAGAAAGAAAATTATACCAGTCATCTACTACGTTACTCTGAAAGCGCATTTGAATGCCTATGCTTAATTTCTCGGCAGCCAAATTTCTGACGGCCTGTGGCTATATGCTTTAAAATGCTTTCATTGGCCCTAAAATCACCTAAACACTCCATGCGATGTTGCGCAGAAATCACAGAAGGCTGGCCGTTGACGGTCACTGATTGCGAGCCAGAGGGAGTAGTGCTAAGTCTGTTGTGAAGGTGAGCATGGCAGTGTGTGTTCGGATCTGCGCTTGCGGGTTATGTGAATCGTCAGGCCACGCTTAGTGGTGAACCGGCGTTGGAAGTCAATGGGGCAGTGCGGGCACGTATGAGTTACACCTGAGGTTACATCCGTCGCGTAGAATCCATCATTCGATAGAATGATTCGACATTTCCAAGGTAATCAGTTCTTGCAATTTTGTAAATATCACTCTTCATAAAATTTTCCCCTATGTCGACTTAATTAATATTATAAGTATGTAGCAGTTGCCACGCGACGTTCGCATAAAATCTCCCTTTTGAATCATTCTTTCATGAGATAGCAGTAGCTTCCTAAATATATGAATATTGTAGTAAAAAATGTAAAGGTAAATGTTCTCAGTAATCAATAAGTTTTATATTACTTTTTGTTTTAAGATTTTAATAAGACTTTTTTAATAAGTATGAATAATCACCAGAGTACCCCACTGTGTACAAACGATTTGTACTCAACGTTTTTAACGAAATTGTATTCACAAACTAAATTCTTCAGAGAAAAATACAACGGACAGCACCTTTGAGAACAACTTTTGATACCTTCTGGGAATTATTATCCGTAAACATAACAATTCAACAATAACAGCGTTGGCACCATGCCTGTTGGTTGTGACATGGATTCTTGAGAAGTTTATTAGATCAAGAGACCCCTCTTAAATTGATAAGATTACCTAAATAAGTAGGTAGATTTGTTGTGAATCGCTTCCTCAATCTTGCATTCAACCATGTAAAACAGTACGTTCGAAGACTATCCGCTATCTACATAATATGGTGTACATACAAAGTCTTATTTCTTGTTTTTTTATCGATAAGCAATTATATAAATAACGATTTTATAGTAAAGATTCGTTACATGCTTATAAAACAACCAAAAAATGTTCCGAACGCACACATATACATATTTTATTTTACTTACATTTCACTAAATTGCCAAATACTGTAAAAGGAATGATGTAATTAAAACAATAAGAACACAAAAAAACAGCTAGTGTTTGTCATTTACTCTTTGGGTAGCACGTGCGTATTATCAACTTCGAGAGCGACTGAGGGTAGTGACTACAATTTTAGTCTTTTGTATGCTTCTTTTTCGGCGGGCTAGTAATGTATCTACACTTTATACACATATTATAAAATCATTGTAAATAAGCAACAAACAAAGACAATTTAATTTGTTAACATTTAATTAGGCACTAAAACTAATGGATTTATTCAATGCACACTTAAGAACGTACAGAGTATCTTGGTATCTACTGGCGTTTACAACGTGACTTGCTCAGGCCGGCAGAGTGAGGTGTGGGTTGAGTAATTGAAGATGTTTATCATTACTATCACCTGGAGAGTGGTGCACCTAATTTGTATAAGGGCGCCTAGTACACCTCTGCAATCGACATCTAATGGGATGTGTATTTAAAAATTAATTAATTAGACACAAGAAAAACATCACACGAAGAAACAACATTTATTACTTATATCTAATTCTCATTGATGGATTCAATGAGTTCACTATATACAAAGAGTTATTAACAATTTTTAAAAGATTAAAAGCTATTACAACATTACCTTGTTTATTATTGTATATTTATTAAGAAAGAAGATCCATTATCTAACAGTACTCAGATATTAATAAGTTTACAGAGTAATTAATAGTATTAAAGTTTTAGAAGTATTGAGCTCAGATATTACTTGTTAGAGGTACAACAACATAATTTATTTATGTTATTCTAAATTCCAGAGAAATAAGTATACTTAATTATAAAGATTTAGAAGCCATTACATAGTTTATGTACTGCAATTAAATTCTCAGTAGTACAGATACATAAACCCAAGTACATTTTCTACATTAGAATTAAGTATTTCATTTTAGAGAGAAAAATATATTGGATACACAATATCTTTACGTGGAGCTAATATCTAACAGAGAGTCATTTATTAGTTACAAGTAGAGAAGTGTTATCAGTTTTATTACTGATAAACCATAAGAAGGAGGTGGTCATCCACCAACTGCACCTACTTCTCAGCCTTCCCACTTGTAGAGCATCTACTGGAATTATAGCACCCACGTGCCCCGGTCCTCAAAAATTCCACTTTAGCAGGAATTGCGACCTGGCCACGCGTTATAGCACCCAAGTGTCCCGGTCCTCAAGGATGTTCCTTTTAGAAAGGAACTGCGACCTAGCCACTCGTTATTCCACCCAAAGTGAAGAGGATTCATACTTCTTGATAGGCACAGAGAGTTGAGTACCCAACCCTTCTAGGTACTTATTGGATATCTGAGATTTAGATGATTTGAACAGTTTTTAGTACTATTCCTAGGTATTCATTGAATACAGGGACAGGAGGCCCACCTGGTTTTGTTAGGTGTCCTTAGAACTCATGGGATCCACCATGAGATTACTTAATCTACACTACTACACATTATTAAATTAACACATTACTTAATTATAATTGGGGTGCTAATCACACACAAAGCTAGACTAGGCGACATGTGGCTTAACTAAGAGTTTCCACATGGTTGAGGCAGCTCGTTCCGTAGCAGAAAGAAAAGAAAACCAGCCAGATACGAAACGTTTTATATACCCACACGACGAAGGTCACCTATGCTCCTACTCCTGAACTAGTGAAGGACAGTGGTCGATAAACCCTATCTAAAATTACATCTACCTACCTAAGATTAATTAATAATATCCAAGTGTATGACGTTTATGTCAACTATAGTTTTATTACTATTCATTAGTACTACTAAATTAATGAACTTAAGACCTAATGTTTCATTATTTTGAGCTCATTATAGTTGAAAACAGAAGATACTTAATCAGAGCCTATCGATATGTTTGTCGAACGTACCTTTTCCTCCACACTCCTAAACATAGATAATCTAGACAACCGGTACATTTGTCATCAACGCCGTGTGCCGTTCTAGAAAGTTATAGAATGTTCTATCTACAAACGATTTATTAAAAATAATATTTATAAAGTAAGTCTAGATAATTCGTAGGTTGTTATTTTTACATTAACATTACTCAATAATCAAAAGTATTATTTTTATCAACAAGTTTATTCGTGCTGATAGGCTTATGGTCAATGCTCAATGTTGTTAAAAAAAGTTAATTTTACTCTAGGTTGTCAATGTCAGTCTGTCACAGTGAATAATGTTTGTAAAGATTTAAGCTGATACAACGCGGTCGCCGCGCGCCGCGCGGTTGGGTAGTTCCCGGAAATTTTAACGTTGTTGCCTAGTGAATAGAGTTTACATTTGCTTATAATAAATACACGAGAATGCCACAAGAAAGTTTTCGCGTCGTGTGCCTGCGCACTTAGAGAATCGCACGGCTGGAAATAAAATCTTTGATGGCTCGGGAAACGGATCAACCAAATCAACTTCTTTTTGAGAAATGCGATATAGCGACAACAAATGTTAAGTCAACAGATTAAATAAGTTCTATTTTATTAATCTTGCTAAATAATATGGGTAAAGTATAAGTACTTAATAAAAAAATAACCCCATTTGAGGAACAGGTCAAAGTTAAGCGAAATTAGAAATAAACACTCCTTTTTTGATATAGCAGTTCTAATGTGAATTGTAGAGATTTTTAGTCAGCACATCAAAGATGGTGTCGTATTTTATCAAGCTTGGTTAATATGAATAGTGATAAAAAAAATAACCTGAACATTTAAGTAGGCGATAGTAGCGCCAAAACGATATACATAACAATTACGGTAAAGGTACGGACTGTCGCATCTGTAGCTTGCTACAAATACTTAATCTGTACTCCATAGTTTTTGACAGCGTTTTGACCGATTTGACCCGTGACATGCGCGACGTTCAAAGTTCAGTTCAAATACATCACAACTCGAAGATATTTTCAACTACACATGTTTTCAACAAAATAAAAATAGTTGCGCCGAAAGCTCTTTGTAAGTAGGTATTTTTGTTAAGTAAAGAATAAATTAATGGATGAGATTTTTTTATCATTACTTTGTTAATAATATTTATATACCTACATATCACATGAGAATGATAGTAAATTGAATACTTCGCATTTAGTTTTGGAACGAACTCGTTATGGCGTACTTGTTGTCCGTATAGCCCTGTTACATAATAAAATATTGCTCTTGTACTAAAAATATATAACAAAAATTGCAATTTCACTATTTTTCTGACAATCTTTAGATTTTTCCTCGAGTTTCTAAATAGCATACAAATCGCAAGCCGAAAATCTAACATCTCCTTTAAAATTTAATATTTGGTACCTTGACGATGGAACAATAGGATATAAAACAAATTCTGTTTTAGATGACCCTCATTCATAGGTTTAAGGATATTGGTTTATAATTAAACTTTTCTTAATGTGACCTCTTTGTTTCCGAATCTGATCTGATTTTTAAAATATGTATAAATAAATTTAACAATTTGGCGCTAAATATTAAAGTTTTGTCGAAGGAATCGTTGTAGCTCCTATATGTTCCCGTTTTAGATGACTACATACCCTGATTTATCAATGATCAAATACAAAAATTGAGCCCGTATTCAGACAAACTTTCCAAATTAATTCTCACATGGCTCTCCTCCTTGTCCGCTTTTGCCTTATCGTTTCAAAATGTACATATGCTCATCGTTGTACTCAGTTTTTTAAATTTCACTCTTTTAATACCTGTAGACAATATTCTCAAAAATACATTATCTAAAATATTAAATTGCTCCTTTGTTGATAACAGTTTCTGGAATCAAGCCTCGCTCCCTTTTTTATTATGGAGACCTGGGCATACGCAAAATCTCGAGTGTGCCACTGCCTACTTTTCTCTCGTCAGCCTACGGCATGGAAAACCTTTTCCTATCTGTTATTAGGATCGATTCGGTTGAGGTGCCGTGCTTGACTGATGTTCGAATTGCCTGCGACTGGTGTTTGTCCAAGTACTAATCTATCTACCTCGACTTTTTGTCACAAACACTGGGATGAGCCTCTATGCAAAAATGTTCATTTACCACTTTAAGATTCTTGTAGTACCGAAAAAAAATCGGTCTCGCCTCCCGGCTGTTTCTGACAAGGAGTCGGGACACTCGTTGTAAATAAACCTCAAAAAACTTAGAAACCTTATTGACAATACACCATTGCCGTTGTGGTGATCTCGCCGATATCCTAGGTCCTAGATTTATTTATGTACTAAGTCACCACGGTTTATTCTGTTTACGCAGTGCTAGTCCCATGTCACGACATGCTTCCTTGAATGACGTTATTCGGCGGGCTCTTGTCGCCACTGGCGTTCCTGCAGTCTTAGAGCCTGTCGGTATTGCATGCGGCGACGGTAGGAGACGGGATGGTTTGACACTCATTCTTCGAAAACTTGGAAGATCGCTGGTGTGGGACGTCATTTGTGGCGATATACTTACTATTTGTCATATACCGATGACTTCCAAGTCATCAGATGCCGCGGCCAGCACTCCGAGAACTTGAAGCAGCGGAAGTATACGGCTCTCTTTGAGAATTTCATATTTGCACTCTTTGCAGTCGAAACTTTGGGACCCTGGGGCCCTGAAGTCCATCGACTGATTTCTGATATTTGTAAGCAAATTGTCGAGACTTTGGGAGATCGTCGGGCTGGCAGCTTCTTCCACCAACGAATCAATTTGGCTATTCAAAGAAGTAATGCTGCTAGTCTGCTGAGCACCCTAAACAATGACAGCTTTCTAAGTGGCATATTTGAGAAAGTCTATCATTTAAGATAATTTTTAGTTTTAAGGTTGTAAATATTAACGTTAGGACGTGTCTGTAATCGCTTCATGAATCGTAATATATTATTATATACACTTTTGTTACCCGTAATCTTCATTTGAATGGCATGGAATAATTTTTTATGTTTTGGTCAGAGGTGCAGCCACGTTACGTTTTTATAATATTAAAATGGATCGTATAGGGATATAAATGTAACCAATTCAGATTTATGTAGCTCAGTACACTGATAGGCGATTCCAAATTATTTCAACATTTGAAAGCAGGCATTTCAATCGAGTTATAATATTTTTAATGGAGTCAATTCGTACAACCAATTCGTTCTTCAAAGAAACCATACAGATGTATTTTGATAGTTTCCAGTAAGCGCCTGCTTCTGCATATAAAATAAAAATTCTATATCTGCCAGGAATAGCTTCTTAATTCCATTGTACTCTTGGAAACGACTCGATCGACTCGACTCTGGTGGTTTCTTCGATGGATTCTTTCAATATAGATTGATTTAACTAAGATCTCGGAGCCTCCCCAATTGCGCCTTTGAAGACCACCGTGAGGATTTTGCCAGGAGTCTGATACAACCGCCAGGTCACCTCCAAAATAGAGCATGATTGTATGATGCGTTGCCTACATTAAAAAAAAGAGAAAAAAAGGCTGCCTTAACTATTTTTCTCTCGAGTCAACGCACGAAACAACGGAAAACCATCGAGATATTATAACAATCGAAACAACGGACTAAAACATTTCGCCATCACGCATCATTAGCTCAAGAATCTCAGTTTCAATCTCATCATGAAATTGCAGAAATTGTAAAAGATTAAAAATTTTAAGAAAAAAATCACTGAAAAATACAAAATAACTATCCTTTACTAAGCAAAACTCAAGTACAAAATTAACTTTATAAATACGATACAAATACCTATTTAATTTAATATCGTTTGCCTGTAGCCGATTTTAGTAGTTTTAAAAAACATTTCATCAATCTTCATGTCTGTATTTTAAATTTTAAGACGATAAGTCGGTAAAGTAATATGAGTACTGTTTTCGAAATAACGTCTTCGCTCCAGTGCAAAATATTCAATCTATCAGTAATTACTTATTTATGAAATTTTTTTTGTCCAGGTTGTAGTAACAAGATACGAATTCATCGGCAGTTTAATTGTGGGAGCGCGCGGCATGTCGCGGCGATGACGCGGCGTGCCCCGCGCGGCATGCCTTGCTGACATGGCGCCCAGCCGCTCCGCACTCCTTGCGCTTGCAGCTCTCGCAGCACTCGTCGGTAAATAATTTTAAATTTATAAAATATGTGTCCCATGATACCTTGGAATCTTGGGGTCGCTTTTTTGTTTCTTTTATGATTTATTAGCCGGGAACGAAAAAGAAAACGTTTTGAAAAGAATGGAACAACCGTGATTCATTGAACTCAACACCGGAGTTGCAGATGCATTTGTGGGCCTACGACTCCGGCGATAAATGAAAAGTATTACTATTTTTGGTTAAATCCATAGTCCAAGAAAATCCCAGCCTCGATTTAATATTTGGTCTCATCTGCTTCGCTTTAAACACGAGACCTGTACAGCTGTTTCAAACTCCGCTATCTAGTGTTATTATATGTAATTGTCCTTATTTATTAATTAGTAAACTCATTTAATCTAGTCAAGTTTCGGGAGCATTGTAATTTTTTTTCAAAAACTTTATTAAAAACTTGTTTTATTAGAATTACATTGCAATGAAACTACAACCACTTAACTAGAACTAGAACAGAAAGACATGTTGTTAGTTCGGACGTCGATGCTAGATTCCTCGACTGAGGCTCTTACATTTAACTTATGTATTCACCGTCCTCGCCATCCTGTACACTACACTGTTGAGGAAGCGTTTACTCTTAACGTGTTTCTAGGTGGCGGATGCATAACTCCTCCCTCCTTAAGAGCGAAATTATCAAGTGTGTCACTCTGAGAATTCCGCAATTTATTACATATATTATAATTCTTAAACTTTAACTCGATAATAAAAATGATGCTTATCGTCACTGTAATATAGAGAATAACGGTCTAAACTGACACTATTGGTTTTTAAAAACTGTAATTTCTCACTACACTCATTTATTTTCCTGTTTTTCAATGCGTGTGATAGATATTTCACGTCGTCCAGGGAAATGTCTTTCAGGCTTATTTTTTTAAAATTGCTACTGTAATTTTTGCTTTCTATTTGCGGTAAATTGACCACTGGAGTGACTCTGTACCCTAATTCTCCATCGTAATATCTATTATGATGCAGTATGATGTCGTTTAGGTAAATCTCGCAGTTTTCTTTTGTTCTCAGAAGCTAGATACCCCTGATTGATTCCTTGTTGGTAACTTTTGAGTATTTGTTTGTTACTATTATATCGTTTTACCATTCGGCGGGACCAATTCGTTGAACTATGATATCTTCAATGCTACGAGAATGTACAGGTCAACAGTTGTCTGGAACGACATTAGCTGTTCGATGCAAGTGCATTCTGAATAGGGAACCACATCATCGCTGTAGCACAGGAACTCGTCTGCAGCAATTCTCATTGCAGGGTTTTGCGACCGTTAGGTACTTTAAACCTTTTACAGTTAGGTAAGGGAATTTGGGAATTATGACGTAGGTTCTGTTATCGTTATAGAGAATAGGCATTGAATATAATTTATAATAATTATAGTTAACATTGTCTGCTAAAGGAATTTCCAATATAAAGGTTATTCGGTCCCTTGTGATATATGCCTTAACAACTATGGTTCTATCTATTTTCACAAGATTATCTACATTAGCTTCATAAAGTAAACTATTTGTCTTAGATATGGATTCTAGTATTAACAACAATTTTGTAAAGTTTACAATAGATTGGTGTAATACCGATACCTTACTGAAAGCCAGGGCGGTCTCTATTTCACTTTAAATTAGGTAAATACTGCGGAAGTTATTTATGAACATGCTGAACATTCCTAAAACATTTGTAAAATATACGAGATTACTGTCTTCGGTCATAACGTTTCTATTCTCTGTCAATTGCCTTTACTTTTTCGCCTAATGTTATCGCATTTTCAGTATTATTTATGAAGCTGTCCAGTAATTCCGTGATTTTTCTATCAGTGTCTATTTGTTTGTCAGCTGACAAATCATGGTGTCGTATTTTAAGGCGTCTTCGTGGTCTAAATTACAATTACAATTTTTATTAATGATCCTAAAGAATTTATAAGGCCTCTTTTCATTCTTATAGAAGGTAAAAGTTGTGATATTTTATCGACAGCCATGTCACATACGTATCTAGTTTGTTCCCTCATATCATGAAGTGTTTGGATAAATAAATTTTTGATGTTTACAATCTTATAGAATTTTTCATACTAGCTACTTCTTTATACTAGCTTAATGTAGCTACGTTTAATGCGAAATCATCATATATTTGACTTAAATCTAATACTCAAGTAGGTCATTTTTTGGCAACTGTGTTCGTTTTTATAATAAAATTCTTCAAGAAATTATTCAATTAACGGAAAAGCAATTTAAACGCACACTGATAGAAAAAGCATATTACAAAGTTTGCGATTTCATTGAAGAAAAAACTAGTCTGGAAATAATCTTCTCTGCACACGCATTTACTGGCTTTATGAATATTGTATTTTAAATAACTATTGTAGAATGATGTTGAAAAAATGATACCCGACTGAGTTTCTTGTCGGCTCTTCACAGTGTTCAGGTTTTCTTTTCGAACCGAACTAAAGTAGATTTAACGTTCAAAAATACCTTGCAATTGGGTTTACTTGAATAAATTGATTTGACTTTGACTATGGTCCATTTTGTCTTCACGTCTAAAGGCTCGTCTTTCTTTGACCTGAAGTAGACCTGGGTTTTTTACAATTCTGTAGAGTTGGATAGATTTCTAAAAGCGTACAATGGAATCGTTCTACCATACCTCTAGAAGTCTAGAATTAGGGTTATTAGGCGTATTTATGTGTATGTCCATTTTATACATAGTAGTGAATTTTTTCATAAGCTCGTTATTGAATTCAATGCCAAGATCACACGTAATTTTCTTAGGTATGCGTAATGAAAAGTATTTTATAAGCACTCTAACTACCTTGGAAGTTGATTTATTTGAAGTTTCAAAGCTTAACCTAACTTGCTGAAGGCACCAATTAGGGTAAGATAATATTTTCCTTTTGTCGTAAAAAGATCAAACAATATTTCTTGAAACTTTGCGTCTTGTGTTTGAGTTAGCTGTATTACAGGTTTGGTTGGCTTCTTATCGTACTTAATTTTCCTACAAGGTTCGGGCACGTTAATAACTGGTGAAATAGTCTCTTGCATGTTTTCCCAATAATAATTCTTACGAATTCTAATCTCTTTTTTCCTAGATGACAAGTTTTTCCTTCATGAAATTTCAACATTGTCTCTTTTTGTTCTTTCTCGCCTTCTATGTAAATTGTACGTTTCATACATTCGTAAAAATCTACGGTACTTTTTTTAAATTTTATTATAATCTCTGGAAAATCTCTCCTAAGTGTTAAATAAATGAAATATTTAGTTTTATTTTTCAAGTATTCTTTCAAGAATTGCTTTATTAATTCCTTATTCTTATATCGGGCAATATTATATAAAATATAATATTTTCCGGCACGAAAACTTCGAGAATTTTTTGTTTCTTTCGTGGCAGATTTTTTAATTGAACGCTGTTTTTGAACCAAGTGAACACTAATATCTGATTCGATTTTGTGTCGATGGCTTCCTGTAAAATCGAAATACCATGTGATTCTTAATCACGGGTGGAATGAACAGTTTCCGTACTACTACTATTAATTGATGGAATTGGAAATGTGGATTCTAATTTTTCCATCAAAAGGGAGGCTGAAATAGTAACAGAAGAATCTGAAATAGTAATTATATCTGAATTATCTCCTGGCTGAACTTTTCTAGCTATTTTAGTAATTTCATCTGTTAAACTGTCCAAATAATTTTTTAGTTCCTTTTCCTTTTTGTCTACGTTCACTCTCATAGAGTTACTATCATCATCTGAATCTAATGCGTTACTGTTTATACGTGACAATGCATCAGCATTAGTATTGTGTTTGCTCTTTTTGTAAATAATCTCAAAATTAATATTCCTGTAAACGTAAATGCCATCGGGTTAATTTATTATTTGGTTCTTTAAGAGAATTTAACTATACAAAAGGTCAGTGTACCTACATATAAAAATTTCGTCCATCGAGATAAAGTCGAGTTTTTTACTGCCCAAATGATAGCCAATGGCTCTCTTTCGATTGTACTACAGCAGATTTCTGTAACGCTAAGGGTTCTACTAACATACGCTATGGGTTTACCGCTGCCTATTGGTCCTTGAGACAGAGTGGCGCCTAAAGCTACTGTTGAAGCATCAGTTGTCAATACATATGGCTTACTAGGGTTAGTATACTGTAAAGGAGGTGCTGTTGTAAGAAATTCCTTACAGGCGTTTATATAATTCTGATTTATATATTTCGTTTTTTAAGACAGTTTGTTAATTTTTGCGTAATTTTGGCAAAATCTTTAATGAACTTTCTGTAATAACCTATTAGCCCAAGGAAATTCTTTATCTCTGTCGTTGCATTTGGTAAAGGATAATTTAATAGAGCTTTTGCTTTGTTATCGTTTGGCTTTAATCCATCCTTTGTAATTTTATGACCTTCGCGGAGAAACTGACTTATCTAATTGTACTTTTAAGTTGAGACTGAGACTGGCCGTCTAAGTCTGTCAAATATAATTCTAAGTTTTTGTAAATTCTCTTGTAAACTGGCTGAAAATACAACGATATCTAAATATACCATGTAGTGAATACCCTCAACTCCTCTACAAACATTATCGATTGTACGCTGAAAAGTTGCAGAAGCAGTTTTCAGTTCAAATAACATTTTTAAAAATTCGAAATGACCATTTTGTGTGCTGAATGCTCAATTTGATGATAACCGCCTGCTAAATCAAGCGTGCTAAAATAAATACTCTTTCTAATTTGTAAAAGAGGTCCTTTATATTAGGTAAAAGATATTTATTGTCTACGGTCATGTCATTCAATCGTCTGTAATCAATTACCATCCTGTATTTTGGTTCACCGGAAGTGTCCCTTTTCTTGGGAACTAGATGAACGGGTGCATTCCAAGGAGAATGGGATTCTTGTATTACGTTATTCGCAACTAGCTTTTCTACTTGACGATTGATTTCTAGAGTTTTGAAAGGTGCCTGACAGTACAGTTTTACGTAAACTGGGTCTTCATGTTTAGCTCTAATATAACATATTATATTTAACATTGTTGGTGAAATTTAATGAAATCTGTTCGCAATAAATTATATCCTTGTACTTTTCACACCGTCTATAAATCTGCTTTCCATGTTATCTAATATTAATTTCAATAATTTTTGTAAAATTATTTAATCTAACTCTATGTCATTACTATTTATATTTATTTCATTAATGACATCAATTAAACATTTGTTATATTTTAAGTTTTAAAAGGTCGCGTTATTGTAAGCATTTTTTCGCTATCGTCAATGTTCTGAATTACTGTAGTTGCAAAGCCGGTAATGCATGTTACTGTGGCACTCGGCATGTGTACTCCCTGTCCAAATTCCGTATAATTAAGTATGGCTTGCCAAGTCTGTAAATAATTTCACTCTATGTTCGCAACGCAGAGGTAAAAATATAACATGATCGGATTGATTATGTATTATAGGTATAGAGATGTGTTTGATTGCAAGAATTTTATTTTTGAAATGATCAGCTGCTTCAAATTCTCTTAATGTTACCTATTAAACCGTCACAACGTGCATCAACGTTATAAGCGTAAAATTTGTGATAATTATTGCAGTTGAACGTCGGTATCAAAGGTACATAAATTACTTTACTATGTGTACTTGTAGCGTATGTACTGATCACTTCAAAAGATTCAAAAGATACATGCATGCTGAAAAATATTGATGAGCCTTTGTCGGGATTATAAACGAACGTGTGCTACCTGTATCTATCATAAATAGAATTAATTTCTGGTACATAAATGTATGGCTGTTTTAAATTTTTATCGCAATCTAATTCTATCACTTCTTTGCTTTGTCGATAGCTATAAGGTGAACATTTTCCGCATTTTCTTCAGGTTTTTCATCTGATTCCTCTGTTTGTATATCCTGCTTTGTAAGGTCGGAATTTTCCTCGTGTTCTACATATTACTCTGGTATTTCGCCGTATTGGTAGTAATCGGGCATGTCTTGTCCGTAATACATATTATCTACATACTGGTCGTTGTAATATTGGTCTAATTTGTTTAGGCGGAATCCTTACTGTTGTCTCGCGGGAGGCGCTGTACGCATAGATACATCTGTGTAATTCTGTGGTTTGATTGTTGCCTGCTGAATATTATTTTTATTTTGCATTCCAAACTGTTGTAACTGTTTTGAATTCAAAACACGTAGTATACAATTGCTGCATGCCTATAGGCCTATAACCTAACAGGGGTGGACGATATCTAAATTAGGATGGACGATACCTAAACTGGGGTGGACAGTACCCCAAATGTTGTGATACTGATTGATTTTGCAATAAGCGATTTTGTGGTAATTTTACTATTCTACTAGGTGGTATACCGAACTTATTACGTAACTTACAGTCAGCATGCGACAGCGAATATTGTGCGATATCTGCTGTCAAAACACGAATTTGTGTAATGTAATTTTGTATAGGGGCGCTAAATCTACCTCGAAAAGTGCATTTTACGATCACAGAATAATAGATACGCAATCGTAATACATGATACCAATTTTTTATTCCAATTAAACACCGGTCGCGCAGTGATCGCATGGCTGTCGCTGTCTGCAAATTTTTAGGTAATAACTCCGCCGGATTTGACGCAGACATTTTGTTGCGTATCTGATATTGTTCGTAAAAGTTTAGTTCTTCCAATACTATGCTGAAGACTTCCTCTAATTATTATTATTACACACAGCAAAAAAAATATTATTTAATTTATTTTCATAAATTGTAATTTTATTCATTCTTAAATTTAAATCGTTAATTTGGTTCACTTTCGATAATAAAGCTGAACACGCGGATTGAATTCTATTACAAAAATTTAAGTAAGTTTCGTCTGATTTAATTTTTAACGTTTCTAGCTCTATCGTTATACATTCCTCACTTCTCGGATCACCGAAGTGCTGGATAAGCAAATTCTTATACTCGTCCCACGTCGCAACATCCTCTCGCTCGCCGATAAGCGCGGCGGCGTCGCCAACTAACCCACTGCCTATTGCATTTATGTAATTTTTTGCTTGTGTACGATGATTAACACAGAGCTAGTAAAACGTTAAAATGAGAGGTTTGATCTCAAGATAACAGAACGTTGCCTGGGGAAATGTGTAGGTAATGTAGGTGAAAAGTTGTACTCACCAACCGACCACTCGCATCTCCAGGTCGTTCACTCGCTGTCCCTTCTCTATGAATTTGTTTGGTTCGAGGATCGCCTATAGCACCAATTCACCCACCGTTTCCCGAAAGATATGGATTTCCCAATATGCAGAAATTGGTACAGCCTCACGGCTATCCTACCGGCTGCACCAGTCAAGATTCGGGAGCGTTTTAATTTGTTTTTAAAAATGTTATTAAAAACTTATTTTATTGGAATTAAATTATAATTAAACTACAACTACTTAACTACAACTAGAACAGAAATACACGTTCTTAGTTCGGGCGTCGATGCTACACTCCTCGACTGAGGCTCTTACATTTAACTTATTCTAATTCCTGGCTATGCATTCGCCGTCCTCGGCGTCCTCTATACTGTTGAGGAAGCATTTACTCTTAACGTGTTTCTAGGTGGCGGATGCATAACTACCTCCTTAACTGTAGACATATGCTATCGTAAACAGTGTAATATTATCTTTATAAATATCATGTCTTTATGTGTTTGTTACATGTTTATATATTTATTTCTAAATTCCTTGAGTGATTTATACAAATAGCTTAGGTATGTATAAAAATAACCGCGATGAGTGTTGTACGCACCTGTAATCGATAGGTTCATGGGACTGAAACCTCCTTAAATGAGAATTTGATATTATGTATTATGAATCATTCGTTGGTGTGCCTAAATAAATAAATTATGGTTTCTTGTTCTTGAAATTATTACTTTTTTTAAGGATGATTTTTGCCGTAGAGGAAAATATTATGTATGCATCTTCATATCCTCCATACCAACCCCTATCATTTGATAACTATATCAAAAGGAATTCCAAAGAGAAAAGTAATTAGTCATCCCGGGACATTCAGACATATTGGATTTTTAATGACGTTACGCCCTATGTTACCCGCAAAACAATCGGAATTCAAATAATACCTCATTTACTCAAATCGTTTACTGTTCGTGATGTGAAAAGTGATCAATAAAATTGTACGATTACTTTTTACATCTATATCTACCGATGTAGATATGCCTCGCACAATAATCAAGCCTCACACATAACATTTTATTATAGAATAAGAATACATACTGTAAGCATAGGTTAAATACAGAGGTAATAATATAGATATAGAATCTCATTAATAATATTGATAGGAATTGGATAGTTATGAGACAAAATAGTTCCTAGGACAATAGCCTAGTTACAGGAAATAATACATAGTTGAGTTAAATATGGTAAAGGAGTCAGAGCAAAAACGATACACCCGTTCGATGGACTTCGTTGGCCATCGCATTAGTACGTATTCCCTGTTAGGTTACGCACACTTACAGCGTTTAGCGTGTGACTAAATTATTTCGTTATTAGCTTACATAAAAACGGTATCCAATAACATTCAGACTCTTCGACAATTTTATAAAGTCAATTTGTATAGAAATAATTAGAAATGTAAAAAACTATTCAAAATTCATTAAAAAAATAGGAGTTATTGGGTTTTAAACTTTAGTAGTGTCGACAGTGGCGATAAGTTAGAATAAGATGGCGTTGCAGTTCTGTGGCGTATAAACACGCAGTTTCATTGATCAGCGCCAGGAGTGACAGAAACGGAACTTATCCCCACTCTTGAAATTATTATGTATACGAGGAAAAATATAGATCGATTTATAAAAAAAGGCGATATTGGTGGTATGGAAACTCGAGGTCGTAATAAATTGGTTATTCCAAAATTTAAATTACATAAGTCAAATGTTTCATTTTTGGGTAACTGCATTCGTTTTTATAATAAAGTTCCTCAAGAAGTCACTCAATTAACAGAAAATATATTTAGATTAGTTATAAAACGTACATTGATTAGACAATCATACTATAAAATAAACGATTTCGTTGAAGATAAAACAATAGTCTGGAAATGATTTTCTCTGCACATGCGTTTACTGGCTCTCTGAATATTGTATTTTAATAAACCTTTTGTAAAATGATGTTGAAAAAATTATACCTGACTGAGTTTCTTGTCGGTTCTTCTCAGTGTCCAGGATTTCTTTTCTCTTCTCTTTGAATCGAACTTAAGTAGATTTGACGTTCAAAAATACCTTGTGATTGGGTTTACTTGAATAAATTGATTTCATTTTGACTTTGATTCTTTTTCCACTTCTACTTCTTCTTCAGCCTATTGCCACCCAATGTTGAGTGTAGACTTCTTGCAATAGACGCTATTCCCTTCAATCCAAGCCTTTCTCATCCAACATCTTCCTGCTATTTTCACCGGGTTGTCGGCCCACCTCGTTAGTTGCCTGCCCACGCTTCTGCGTTCCGTTCTTGGTCTCTACATCAGTAACCTTTTCCCATACCGATTGTCATTCTCACGGAAAATGTGACCAGCCCATCTCGACTTCCGTCAAGCTATTACTGCGGCTATGTCGGTAAGCCTAGTTCTTCTCCGTATTGCGCGTTTCGGATTCTGTCACGTAGAGAGATACTTAATGTATATCACTCCATAACTCTTTAGGTGACCTGTAGCTTATGGATGATCTGCTGCGTGTGTCTAAGTCTCAGTTCCATATCCCATCACTGAGAGGACAAAGCTCTGTTTCAAACTTATAGGTGTATCTCCCTATAAGCACATCGTATAGTTTACCGAACGCTCAACATCCCAAACGAATGAGACGCTAAATTCTTTTACACTATTGGTTCTTCTCCAGAGTCAATGTTTGACTGAGTACATATTATGTAGGTACTTTTCGGCTCTGTTCAGCATGTATCCATGTACAGTAATGTGGTCTGCCTCGGTGTTATTACACATAATTTTAGTTTTAGCTGTATTAATCTTAAGACCTACAATTTCCGATACGTTATAAATATCTTCGACCGTAGCTTTTAAGTGTGGCCTTCGGCAAAGAATATGATGTCATCCGCGAACCAACCGTTCGCACTAATTTCGAAAATTTTTTAATTAGGTTATTAATAGTCAAGTAGTCCGTTATGGGAGAAAACCTCCGTTTATTTAAAATAAATAATAATATTCGACTGTGCATACATAATAATACTTATAGAGTAGTTCCTCTCTATCAATGGTAAAATCTTTATTAAAATGTTAATCACATCCATTCGATCATTACTATTTGAATATTGTTGCTGTTTCTTTCACGAATTTAAATGCTTCTTCTCCAGACTTCACTGAAGCCTCCTTTGCTTAAAGTAGTTATACGACACGTTGTTAGCAACAGGTAGAATTATAAAGCTAGAATGTTACAGTTTTGTTGAAAAACCGAGTGTTGAACAGAAATTATTCTTGTAGCAGCAGGTATCCTTGTAAACTTTTACTAAATTACTGTAGGTTGATATATTATTCGCTGTTGTAAATAAATATAATATTGATGACAAAAAGAGAAATGAGAAATACAGGAATAATGTAATGTAATGAATGTAAAAAAACTGTAACGTGATTTCAGAATAATTCAGTCTTTAAAATTTCAGGTTAAAAGATCTGTCAAGCAGAGTGTTCCGTACGATATTTATGAAATATTAAATTCCTAAACTTGATTTGTGAAAAATGACACCTAGATCTTTCGTTATATTTTCCTGTAAACTTTAGGGAAGGCTATTTTATCTGAAATTTTGAGAGTTCTAGCTCTAGTAGTTTTGAAGATAAGGAAGACTTGAGTTCCCGCGTGAAGGGCAAAGGACAACAAATTATGCGAGCAAAAATACTATTTACATTCGTACGTGAAATAAGAAAAAGCAACCGTAATATAAGTAACGTTTATAAGCACCGAAAAAAATATTTTCTATAAAATAAAAACGAATGAACAGAGTAATTTTTTATTTACCAGACTTTTCTAATGTTCGTAATGTTTGAATAAGCAAAAAATTATACCTAGTCTAAAACTATTCACATTTCGAAGCGCTAAGCAAAAGTTTGTAAAAATAGAGTCTACCATGGTAAAAAATTGTAAGATCTTTGTTCTTGTAGCGCCTTAATGGTCACGTCAAGTTTGTATATCCAATTTGACTTTTCTTTAATTTTTCTGTGAATATTTTATAAAGGTAAACTAGTGCAAATTATACACGTGGGTATAAAAATGTATCACGTTACTGAATTAGTCGATAAATATATATTATAGGTACTACAATAAATATGCAATACATTTCATTTCCAATTCATATGTATATACAATACTTTCCATCACACACGCGAAGGTGTGAGGCGAAAGATGAGATTCGAGGTGCCGCAAGGAGTATGTAAAGGCCGCGATGCTTGACTCTCCATCATCTCTAATATTATAACTAGCTTTCAAGTCATTTATGACATACATTGCATTTCAACCTTAGATAAGCTACAATAAGGAGTAGAAATTTGTTTAAAATTTGACAATTTAACACGCAACATGACCCGTTTTTATTTTCAATTTATTGTACTCAGATTTCACTGACTAATAGAGTTCGTCCACCCCGAGTTCTTATTTTTACCACGCCGTGCGCTAAGATTGTATTCGTTCTCCCCATGTACCATGTAATTTGCACCCAGCGCATAGCACATACGTTTACGTAATACACGTAATGTGTGTATCCATATAACGTTACGTTGTGTCCTATTCGAGATTAATAGAGCGTCAGTGCGCCACATGTTTACAACTTTTAGCAATAAGGGTTACAGAGTCCAAGCACATCCTGATAGTGTGAAGCTAGCTCACATAATATATAACTTCCTCTTTTTATGCCATTATCTCTCTCGATCGACTTTTACGACATGCGCGCGAAGGTCAGCCGCTGGCTCATTCCTTTCTTTTCTTTTCTCAGGTCAACGTAAAAGCATGCAATATATATAAATAAAATTTTTATTATTGTCTTTTCACTGTGAGTGGAATTGTGAGCTTTAAATTTAGAGCATGTCCATAAATAGTACGCTACTTTGCGCCATAGGTAATATTTTTGCTATTGCAAGTAAGTTATTACTAGATTTCATTGTCATCAATTATAATTTATATAGGTAAAGCATTGTATAGGCGGGTAAAACTAAGAATTAGTTATTCTCTATTGTTCAACATTAGGTTATTTTTTAAATTCATCATTGGATCAAAATACGTTTTAACTAACCTTCCCTTCTACGGAAATCAAAACTTATATAAGTTTTAAAATAATTTAACTCCGGTGCTTTCAGTCAGAATCTTTTAATATTTGTTCGGGAAAGAAGTCATTCTCATTTGGATCGGTAGGACTATTTCAAAGTTAACCGTTTTATTCGGCGGAAGGCTTCTGAGCCAATTAGATCGCCAAGGTCTAAAATGGATTGGACAACAAAACACTATAAAGAAATATTTTTCCAATTGCTGTATATACGTTCATATTATATATGTAAAACGTGAATGGAGGAGATCTATATGACGTTAAATATATATCCAAACATAGATTTAGATAAATTTTAAAACATACAACAAATGTGGTCACATAAACATAATACGTAAGTAATACCCTGAATTTCTCAAATCCGAAAATAAAATTATCAGTTTATTTATTTATGAATAGATACATAATGAATAAAATTTTCTAACTACTTTGTATCAGTGAAGCAATAAAATAAAACGAGACTTTCTTAAACATCTGGTAAAAATACAATGTATCAATGTCGTAAGATATTGATTTACAGCTAAACAGGATCAGTAATATGTCTTGGAGTCGCAGGTGCTAGCACGAATATACAAATAAAATAAAAAAGGTATTCCGAGTATACAGGGATAACGGTTCCGATTGTAAAAATCAGCAAAATTTAATGTATTTGTCGAAATACCTAACTAACTATAAATATAACACGAGTAAACGGCTACCAATTGGTTTCCGTAGAATTAAATCAGTTAATTTTCTCCTACTTTATGTAGATTATTTACTCTCAACAGTCTTGAACAACGTGATGTTAATAAACTTTTATTCGAAATTGAATTAATTACCGAATCCTAATCTATTAAAAAATTCGTTTGGAAAATAATTTTTGATTTAGAGGAAGTCGTCTTTAATAAAACATGGTAAGCTTTCGAAACAATCCTCTTTCGTCTTAATAACCAAGTTGGATTATTCTATTTCATAAATTCTGCTGTGGAACACTAATCTCTAAGAATATACATACTTACATATACATGTATATCCTATTTTTTTCATTTTCCTCCTTATTGTAAACAAATATGGCAACAATGACATTTATATTATAACTAGAGATGGGCTAGTTCGCAAATGATTGATTGTTGTCATACTTATTAGTTATTAGTAAAATAATCATTTTTAGAATTTTTATCAGTTTGTGTTTGTGCTTCAATAAAAACCACCAAGAACTAAAAGAATAATAATTGTCATGATGTGTAAAAATTTGTATTTTTAAAAAACACCTAAAAATAAAGAATAGGAGATAATTATTATTTATACATCACAAACACTAATATTCTTCTGTTATCATTTTATCTTACATTTTGAATGAATTGTGTCACTCACATATTAGAGTGAACTGATTCATGATATTACGACAATTTGGTCTGGGAACATAGGCAACCTTTAGGTAACATTTCAAATTAAAAACAAAACGCTTGACAAACAACCTCGATTTTTGCAATACTGTACTATGTTAGATAATATTAGTGTGATATGTGCATATTTCATAGTTTCGTGTATATAACAGAAATGCAGTATAATTAGAGTGCTACGTGTAACACGCCAGATCAGTGAACGGTGAAAATTTAGCGAATTTTGGGTCAGTTTCTTATTTGTTTATATTAAAGTCAAAATGAAAAAAATAGGATATACATACTGTATGCTAATATCTGTATGTGTAAAATACGATAGAAACTCCGAAACGCGACCGATCTACTAAAAAATGTACCCGTTTTTAAGCATATTGCGCGTACGGAGAAGCGTGAGACTTGGCATAAATAAAAGTTTATGTATGGAGAAAGCTAAAATATATGTGTTACAAATATATTAAATTAAATCAAATAAAAATTTTACATACTGCCAATGTCAAACAGTTATACTGTCGATGTCAAACATGTAATAGTATGTGGTCAAACCTCAGACAAAGAACCATAATGAATGGTGCCATAATGAGTTTCCGCTCTTATCACCGTGTGTCAAACGAATTTGCGTGTCTCTCTGTTTTTCTCATTTAGCGTAACCACGAGTAAAACAGTTACCTATAGTACTCGCAACCTCGTACTGTCGGTGTAATTCGTGTCAGCTGTCAGCTCACGACCGGCCGGAGCGGCTAGACAAGCTGCCACTTGGCTACGTTACGTTTTATGCGGCGGTTTTCACAGGACTTTACGTTCTGTTTGATTGAATAGAAAGTTAATAACGCTTGACTACGAATTTAGAATTCATTACGCCAGAATAAGTGGTATTTGTCATTCTATTCTACTAGCGTTTAGAATAATCGAGCCACTTGTCTAGGCTCTCAGTACTGAAATAATTATTTGCGAAATACTCGTAAATCTTGAGTGCTTTAGCTACTATTCACAAAAATATTAAATATGTCATTTTCAGCTGTGTATTGTTCACACATATTGACATAGGTATCAATAGTAATAATTAATTACGTGCATGGACATTAAATTCTAGTAGTAATTATTATTTAATATCTGTTAGTAATTACTATTTATAACAACGAAACAATTTAAATATCGTTTCCGTTTTCTTCTAAATAATCGATGCATATGACTACAATGACAATACTATAGACACATTGAAAACAATAGACGCCGCGCTGCTTTAAACAATAGTTGAGCAAGACATGCCCACCTTGAAAAGCTCTGTATTGTTCCTTTCATTTGCGTCGTTCCTATTCATTCATTATTATCATTTTATTTTCTTGTACTATTTTATTCAGCAGTTATGAATCACAATCACTAATATAAAATGACAGAACAGTATAGAAAGCTACACATATAGTAACTTGAAATTTATGTATTTCGATAATTCGTATCGAATTTCAAAGTACACTAGTAAATAATTGCGAGATGACATTTTACTTTTTATAAACTTTTGATAAAAATTTGATCAACGATTTCGCAGCGTTCGTGACCCAGAGATTACTTTGTAGGTTATTTTGGTTGTTCATTGGTTGATTAATCATTCATTGGTTAATTCTGATACTTGTGTTTTGGCGACAGCATGTTTAAGTAACGAGACCATTACTAATACTGTAGAACATTTTAATTAAGGTAGTTGTGATGGAGAATTAGTTTTATACTTTTGATGAGGTACTTATGAAATTTTAAAGATATCGTCCTTGTTGTTAAGATACCGATTTCTTCAATATTTACACATCTATTTAATAAGTACATTGTATATGAAGATTAAGACCATTAGTGAGAATATAGGTATTCTTTAAATTATAAAAATAGAATGATGACAGCTCTTCGCGTTCTTATGTACACTACCACCAAATTATATCCACTTTTTCAATATCTTGATAACATGACACCTGAGGAATCGCATTTATTTATTTAATAAAGTTCACGGTATTCCGGTAATTGAAGGCGACGCATTGATAAAGAGTAACTTAATCTAAAATAGACCTTCTGCCCTATACAAACGTGCGCGCACTAGCTTACGAAAAATACGAAAAAACAGTTAATTTTGTTTATTTAAAAAAAAATTATTTTAGAAAATTCAAATGGCATTATGAAAGATATGCTTAGATTAAACTATACAGAAAATTTAGAAACATAAATCGGTCCCGTTACTCCGAAAAATGTAAATCTCTGTTTTAAAAGAGGCTTCTATGATATTTTTTTTTGTGTTATAAAAGTTAACGCATCGTGTATCGCAACTGGCAAAATGAATTCAATAAAATGAAGAATCATGTTACCAAATATCACTTTCATATGTTTGTAGTCACCTAGAAAAATTGAGATCCCTGGCGTCAAAATTTCCGATGCGTTGCCTTAAGGAGTGTTCTTTATTGTTATTCGTAGTACGTAACTAAGTATATTATAAAAATGTCGATAAGATCGCGCCAGGAAAATCGCAATTTGGATGATTGTATGGTTATCTCGGAACAAACAGAAAACATTAGGTACCACTAAATACAAATAAAGCGTTTATTTGAAAGTTGATTCTAAGAAAAAATCAATGAGTAACGAATTAAAATTATTGCAGACGCGTAAGTGCGCGCGTTGATATCTTTTATTATGCAAAAATAAATTAATTCTATGACATTAGTATATAAAAATAAAAGAACAAATAACAACTTTACAATAAATTAAAACATATGTATCTCCGCACGACGCGATCTTCGTTTATGAGTGGTTTAGCGGCAAGGTGCTTTAAAATCGCCTTTATTGCTATGGTAATATGTATTTGCGCTTACATAAAGGACGAGCAGAACAGTAAAATGTTCCTGGCCAATCGTCCATGAAAATTCTGTTGAATAAGCTCTATCCATTGGTCGACTTCTACGACCTGCATGTGAAAATAATCAACTGGCACATTATGAAATTAAATATAAAGCAATCAACAACGTGAACTTTATATACCTACCTGAAACTGATGAGTTTATTCACTGCTGGTATAATATGTACAAGTACATACATACTTACGTACATATAATCCTCACGCCGTGGCCCTAATGGGCTTATCAGAGAGAATTAAATGCGATAAGCACCGCGTACGTTACCGCTCTCGCCTCCTCAAATCTCATCATTAATCTCGCACACTTTCGCCGAGGTATAAGAGTGTTCTTAACAATTCTGTCAGCTGATACTCTGGCATTTGATCTTCATAAGTCAGCCTTGGTCTTCCTTGGTTTCAGGTACCTTTCTGTAGCTTTTATCGTTAATGATTCATCACTCATACTTTCTAATATAATATAAATATTTAAAATAACGTTAAGACTGGTAAAAGAAAGTCAAAATAAAAAAAATTGTCTTCGCGGGACGTCTGTCAGCCATATGAATATTTTGTGTAGAAAATATGCATGAAAAGATGGTTTATTAAAAGAAATAAATATGGCACAATAAAAAAATATGGCAAAAACAGAATTTTAAAATTTTTTTCAAAGAAAAAAATGATTCTTGGTTTAAGAAACACAGGCAACATGTTCCGAAGTGAATAACAACGCTGCATACGCTATAGGTATACCAGCTCAGTACAAGCGCGTGGTAGTCGCCACGCCAACAGCCGGTTTGACCCGCCGCGTAAGATATTTCCAAAAATAAGACATATTTCAACATGAATATACTTCATAATAATCATTGCCGATAAATATTTGTTCCGTTTCGTGTACAGGGTGTTGTGTGTGCGCGCCGCAGGGCAGCTTGCAGGGCGGCGTGCAGGGCGGCGCACAGGTGCCGCCGGGCGTGCCCCACTCCACCGCGCCCCCCGTCGGCGTCGGTGGTGTCCGCAGGTATACGCGCTCTTCCTCCTCCTTATCATCCCCGCACCTTGACAACGGGGATATGCCACTTTTTCACTGGTATTATTTTCTAATCCTTTAGTATATATTATGGTGACGAAAACAATGTCAGACATTGACGTAAATTAAAGGGAAAATATGGTACGTTAGAATATTTTATATCAGGCACAACATGCGTCACAAAGATCACTAGTCCCATGTCAGTAGATTGTATATTATATATCATACGCCAGCAATGTGCTCAATGTGCTAACGGACATTGAGTCTTTTAGATCTCATTGTACAATTGTACATAGCAATTTCAATTGACAGATTTTAGGCGGAGTACTTAAGTTGTACTCGTGTTAAGACACTGAAATATACAAGGTCATTTCGAAAGGATGGGTAAATGTGAAAGGGTGTTAAGGTACCCATAGCAACGGAAAACTTGCGTTCTACAACTTTGCCAAAAGTCTATAGTTCTAATCTAACACCTCAAAGCTTAAAAAAAAAACAAAGGTGAGGCAACCCTAATATCAGCGTTTTTAGCGGGG
The DNA here is from genome assembly GCA_907165235.1 of Zeuzera pyrina. Classification (NCBI taxonomy): domain Eukaryota; kingdom Metazoa; phylum Arthropoda; class Insecta; order Lepidoptera; family Cossidae; genus Zeuzera; species Zeuzera pyrina. The sequence goes on from OU015626.1 coordinate 14,259,059, forward strand.
TATTTATCTGACGATTACGTTAGTAGCTTAGTTGGAACTTTACTTGGATATTGTGAAACAGGCTCTTAATATTTAAAGAAATAATAATGAGCTACTACACTTTTTTTCCTACATCTAAAAATAGCTGTTTTATGTATCTATTTATAAAAATATTTGAGAAATAGAGTAATCTTTACCAAGAAAATACAAGTGCTTTCACTATACTCCAAGCGCTGTTAACACTTGACAAGTAATCAAATCAAAGATAAATTGAGAATAGGAATTGTGATGGTCGTTTCGTTAATTTCACAACTTCTGTTAGATTACATACATATGTACTTATAATAAATATTGGATACGCTTTTAATATTAATAGTGCCATACTTAAATCACAAGTTTAAAAATAACTGTAGGTAATCGAGATGTATTCTTTTGCAATTGCAATCTATATGTAATAAATGTCTTTAAATACATATTTTATTAAAGCATATAGAGTAACCAACGTGTTTACAACATAAGCTTTAATACATACATATCTTCACGCTGTATCCCTAAGCCTAAATTGCGCTATCCTTAGCTTTAATGTGGTTTAAAAATACTATTCTTCACAATTTCGTGTGCTTTTAGTTTGGATAGTATCCCAAAATATGTCCTCCAGCAAATACGTAGTTAATGTTTAATGACGAATCGAAATCGGGAAAATTTTTAGTGACGTCATTTTATATATCTACTACTACTCACGACTCACATTTCATTATCCTCTCCACTTAAAAATTTGCATAGGTAGTGGTTGCGTGACAGCGTCAGTGCCTTCTATAACTCTTCCGACTTTTAACGAATTTATTTAAAAAAACTATTACTTTTGGAAAAGCTTTGTATCATTTTTTTTATTAATGTACTAGCTGATCCGGCAAACTTCGTACCGCCTAACAGTCAATGAATGTCGTGTTAACTTTGCTAAATTTAATTTAAGATTTTATTAACCTAATAAAATGAATACAAAAAAATTATTGAGTTCAATAGTTTACACAGTCAATAGTGTTTGTCCGGGAAGCAGCATTTAAACAATTTCTATCTATTTCGGATTACACGTAAAGGTAATGAATAGATCTGGCCGACCATACTGACGAACATATGTCATTACATCTTGCGTATATTCATGCATATGACGCAGGCTACCTGTGTACGTCGCGGATAGAATAGTCCATCGACCAACATTAGCTGCATCTTCTTCGGTGCTAATTGCATCACGTAAATGGATATACTCTTTTGAACGTAGTTTGGTTTGGTTCAACCGAAAGAAAGTTAGGCGCTCCGTTTCGATTTGACGTACATCTCGACGCAATATTTCTGAAGCAATCGACGAAATCGCAGCAAATAGTTGTCAGCATTTTTACGAATCATCAAACGATATGCGTAAGAATTCATCGAGCTAACCTAACTTAACCTTCTTGGTAGTTTTCTCACCTGAAATAAAAATAGTCAAATTAGTATCTTAGAAGTAAAACTCACGTCCGTATTCTCTGATGGGGTGAACAGAACCGTGTGATCACTAAATCCCCGAAGGTCACTTTTAGCATATTCAAAAGGGGTTAAGATAAATGATTTAAAATTGATTGTCAGCCCTTTGCCTAATATTCTCCAAACAAACAGCTCCTAATCCCTTAGTCTACTCTTACGGCTTCCTAGGAAATTAGGAGTGGTTCTACTTTTCTTTAGAAACCAAAACCAAACGGAGTAAAATTTATGTCATGTTGAAATGCAAACTATGATATTGATACTCGCCATTTAATGGATTTATCATGTTGATATTGAAGTGATATTTATCGTGCCGAAATATCAGCGGGTATTGCAACGTGTCATATGAACGGTGTTTCATATATTTGTTGCAGTTGCCCAGTATCGCAACGTGTAAGCACAATATCGCGTGTTTCCAATTTTTCACCGACAATCAGGATTGCAACTTCATCTATTGTTGAAGCGTTATGTCTGCGTTAGTGTGTTAGCTGGTTGTTTATCCGGTCTCATCACGATTTTGCAGTCATCATTTGGCCTGCGCTCCAACGCAGTCTTGGACAGCCTGACCAATGCGTGATGTTCATGAAGTAGTTGCTGCAGATCTTGAAGAATTGGTCTTTTCATTGCAGTGTTGATCATTTGACGCCAATGAAGTTGTTCCTCCATATTTCTCATGAAGTATATTTGTAAGAAGTTATGCTGTGCATCTTCAAGAGGTTGCAATGATCGAATTCGATGGTGAATCTGGTCTGAACCTGTAAAGTCGACAGCGAAGTCAGTATTACAGATTTATAATCACAATTTTTTTTAAATGTTAGCATGCCTTATTTGTTTTAGAGACAAGTACAGAGAGCTACAGAACTTTTCCACCTGTAATTGAGCCTACATTTGAGCAAATTTTTTATCTTCAATCTTATCTTTTAAAGAAAATGAACATTTTCTCTTTTCAACATAAATTTGTCGAATGTCGGATTAAATCCATGTTCTTCGATAATGTCTGCCCCAAATGAAGTCATTTGAAAAGAGCCGTTGTATTTTTGAGTGTTCGCTAGAAAATGTGATTCGCCTGGTGTTTTGCCCCGAAGCAACGAATGCAATGGCTCAGGTGGCGCAGTCAATAATAGCAATTTCACTTTGCCATTATGGCAGCATAATACAGGCGTTTCTCCAGCAAAATTCAATACGCCACAATGCTCACAAACAACGTCCATTGGACCAATCCGAACGAAAGGATGCGAGCTGTAATCAATTGTGCAGTCTTATAGGAACGCTGCTCGATTCAAATCAACACTTGAAGCATTTCTTCTTGCACATCGAAGATTATTTCGTTATTGATCTGTGCGATAAGCTCGGCAATTTCTCATTGCCAACCGAGCCGTTTCATGGGCTGCTTCTCTTTGTTCTTGTGTTTGAGAGGCACGAAGTCGGGCCATACTGACGCGGCGCTCTTCTCGTGCGATTTCTCGTTCTTATTCAGTGAACTGATTTGCACTGTTCCGAGGCCTAATAGCATTACAACTTTGTTGGGAAAGATTAGATTATCTAAGTCGCAGCATTGTGACAGCACAAATTGAAAAATAATATATATCGTAATTTGTTTTCTATATTTTTGTTTACGTTCGATTCGAGTATTTCCTATATATTTCAATATCTTCCCACTATTTTTCGTTGAATTTCTATTCAATAATGTCTAGAGTTGCAAACCTAATCTATTTAAAAATTAATTTTCTGTATAATTTTTTTTCCGTAAATTTTTCAGATATTTTAATAGTTATTCTGTTATCCGGGGCGGAGACGAAACCAACAAATCAGAGATAATTAAAAACCAGTCCAGCCATTCTTAAGTTATAAATGGCGTAACTAACCCGACTTCGTTTTATGTTTTTAGATTAATCAATATAATAAAATACATTATTGCACCAAATAAAAAAATATTGAAAGTACAAAGTAATACAGTAATTAATATTGCAGGTTTATACACATAATATATATTTTAATTATACTATATAATATTAATAATTATATTAAATAATATCAAAAAAGCCTGGATAACTTAACATTACGTCTGACAAAGGCGTTTCTAGTGTATGACGTAGAGAAGACTCTCTTGACAAAATTAGATGCAAACGTTATAAAGACATTGAAGTTATGTCTTGGACTGGCACACTCAGCAGACCCATCAACTTTATCCACGGGACAAAATAATTTCGAGATGAAACTAAAGATACCATCGAAGCTCTATAAACATCTCAGAGCTGCCAAAAAGCACATATTAGGGTAATCCCATGACGACATTATTACATCCCTCCCTAAAGACCAGTGTATCCGACCTGAAGTCAAGACTTCATTCCCATAAACAATTTACAATAGGATCACAATCAAACAGAGTCGGATAGGGTTCAAATGGGAAAAGGGACGACATTGTAAACTCCTTTCTTCAACAAGACTAGAATTATAAATATAAAGTGAACGCAATGAGTCTAGAAACGCAAAACGAATGGTTAACCACAGGCGGTTTCTGTATCCCGTTAGACTTAAAGTGGCGCACCTTACTACACGAATGGTCCTCCGCCCTATTAAAATTCTATCCCAATGGCATTTGTAATGAGACTCATCTGGAAGGCCAAAAGATTCCTCGATCAGAGTAACTTAGTAAGATGCGAGAAAGCCACAGAAAAATCATGCCACGTCTGCGGGGAGGCAATAGGTACAGCTAGGTACGTGCTGGTGGGATGTAAGGTATTCCTTGACAGGGGTCACTATTCCCGTCGACATGATAGGTGAAGTACTAAAAATTATACGGGAAGCAATCAAATCTTTCGATAGCTAGAGCCCAAAAAGGATTGACCACAAATGAAAGACAAATAGACTTTGGAAAAAAGGCTTGTCCATAAAACCCAAAAACAAGCCCTACTTAATCGTGGCTATAGCATCCGATTGGATTCTTCTGATCGACACGTATGAAAATCATTATAAAATCCAGAGGATGTGGTCGTTTCCACTTCAAGACCAGTCTTATTATTTTTCTCAAAAATTCTAAAACATACAATACTAGTAGAACTAACAGGGGGATGGGAAGCTAACATATCAAAAGACCACATAATAAAAACAAACAAATATTGTGACATAACAAAAGGATTGACAAAAAATGGTTATGTAGTCAATTTATATGCTGTAGAAGCGGGTGCGAGAGGTATACCAGCTATTTTTCCGTATAATTTACTTAAAGACTTTGGTCTGTCAAGAACTACCGTAAGTTCCTATTAGAAAGAACATCTAAAGCGGCATTGGCAGGATCCAACCAAATCTGGTTAGGCAGGCAGAGGAGTCAGGGCAGTGAAGGCGAGCGTTGATGCGTATCGAAATGGAGCCCTTTAAATCTACCCCTGGTTCGCAAATCCTAGACACTGCTTCGGGCTCTCCTCCCGGAAACGTGATGGACCCGGCACCTGCACGGTGAATCCATGGAATGTTAAGAAATTTGTCTCTGCACTATAAATTAGTCGCAAATTAAAATTATTGACAATGCTGTTCTAATGTTTATTATAATTATATTTAATGATGACACGTTCTGGAAGTGGTAGGTAACAATTCAGCTGAGGGGTACGACGTATTATGTATGTACATTTTGTTAAAATTAAAGACCGTTTCGAAGAACGGCAGAAATTAACTAAGCTTTTTTGATCTTTGCTATTCAAAAGATTCATAGTTCAATGTTTTTAATTAGCTAGTAAGCACGAAACCTTTCCTTAACTTTTATGGACCTTATACTTTACGAAGTAAATAAACTGTAAGTACTTATGAAATAATATACATACATAGAAACACGAACAAAACATTCTTTCGTTTCAAAATTGTTGACCAAGACATGTTTATCTTTATCTTTAACTCAAATCTCTTTTTATTGGCACATTTTTTATAAAACATCTGGATTATAAAAATTTATTTTATGTGTTTGGTACGCCTAAAAGCCCATAAAGGGAAGTACAGTTATGCCTAGGCTTGTTCGATAGAACTCGGTGAAGTCACTTGCTTTGGGTAGAATTGGGTATTTTACACAGTTGAATTTTTTTTTTAGTCATTCCGCCGGCCGTCGCGTCGTGCACGTGCTAACTTGATCTACCTACACATGTTCGATATAAATCTAGTTGAAGTTATCACTCATTGACTGTAGCTCCCCAACTGCAACTGACAGCACTTAGTTCTTATGATCACCTAATCAGACGAACGGCTGAACTTAGGCGCACTTTACTGCACTGCAGTGTCTACGAATAACATAGAAATAATAAATAATTCTTTCGCCCATAAAACATGTGTGTCAAAACTTTCCAAATAAATTACACGATTTATATTTTACCATTTGTATATTACATGAGAATACCTGTAATTGAGTGCCTGTACTTAAATGTAAGTATGTATGTATATTGGTTGACACAAGAGATTTTGTATCTAACTTTTCCTATAAATTATTATACTCTATTTTATAAGCAGATATAAAAGTCACGTTATGTAATATTTTATTATCCGCTACGAAATGGGTGCTACGTTCGAGACAACGTAAGTAATAAGTAAATTAGAAACTGCTGTTTTATTGTAGGAGTCAAAAGCAAATAATCGACTTTTATAATAGTCAAAAACGATTATAAAACTCATCGATTACTGCCGATGAAAAATTAACAAAGAAATAGTACCGCTGCATGGTAATATTTATTTAATTATTTGCACGATTTATTTCAAAGTATTTAGTTTCTGTGTTTGGGCATTCTAAGGTCGATATTTCTATTTAATGTATAATTGTAAAGTTATATGAACTGCAAATCGATCCATATTTACTTATAGGTATATGAAATTCTAAAATTACTGATGTTAAAGAAATAATTTTATAATTTTTATTAATTTTGACATTATACTTTTTAGTATCGCTTTAAATTGTTTTTGGAGTATTATTCAAATACGATTAACATAAAAATTAAAGATATAAACTATAGACTGCTATCTAAAAATAATCGATATCGAGAATATTGTGAAATTAAATGGATAAACAAATCATCACCTATTTTCACGAATATTCTTTTCATAAAAGTCAAATAAAACGTTTATTATTTTATTTGCTTTAGTTGTTGTACACAGTAGTTTATTTTTGCATGGTAAACACTTTTTATTTTTTATCTACAAATGCTAGGTGAATTTGAGTGCACGTTTATTAAATATTGGATATCTGAAGATATAAGAAACGGCCACAATTTATTTTCCCTTTATCGCAAAAATCGATATCAGCATAAATCCCATGTATGCGAACGGCGAGTTTAAGCAATGGGTTTTTGGCTTCGTGCCAGTCGTGAAATCCACGGCACCTTCGACAATTTCGCTGTCTCTTTACAGAGAATGAAACAACATTTTCTTTCTGTTAAGATAATTCCACAAATTATGTTCCTGTAGGTGATAAATGACTGCTGATATCGAGAATATGTTATTTGACATTAGCGTTTTAATTTTCGTTAATACACGTTATGTGCTTGCACACAGATTCGGTCAATATTCCAGAGGACGAGGATACCGCGACTGGCGTACGCGAGGCGATCCCACGCTTATAAATTCCCTGTGGCGCAGTCGACAACCATTGGGCATACGAAAACAATTGGGTAACTTATTTTCTATGGGACAACAAATATTTATCTGTCATTTCGATAGTTTAAGAACAAGAAATTGAACAATAGTGTCAATTTAAGAAAAAAACTAAAAATATGAAGTGCTTATTACAATTATAGTGAAACTTTTTGACCGACTTCAAAAAAAGGAAAAGGTTCTATGTTCGTTTGTATGTATTTTTTTTATGTAGGTTTACCGATTATTACCAATTGTGGCCCGATTTCACAAACATTTCTTTTGTTTGAGGTGGTCCCATTTAAATCTCACCGGTATTGGAGCTTGAACTTCGAAGATACACAAATAACGCGATCTGGTTTATAACTTTTATTTATATTGACGATTCCCTTGTATGTCGTTGCGCTCTAGATTTAAAAAGAACTAATTCTAGACTTACCCTAGATATTTATATAGGCCATGGTCACTCAAAAGGGAGAAGTAAAAAAAAATAATAAACCGCCTTAAAAAAAAACACTGAAAAGTACAAAATAACTATCCTTTACTATAATCAAAACTCAAGTACAATAAAAATAACTATATAAGTACGATATGAGTACATACCAATATATAATTAAATTTGACAGTTACTGAAGTCGGTGCCAAATCAATGCGCAACAACAGAAAGTTTATCAGTTTGGTAGGCTTAGAATCAACTTCAGTAAATGACAAATTTAATGATATAGGTATGTTCATATCGTATTTATAAAGTTATTTTTATTGTACTTGAGTTTTGATTAGTAAAGGATAGTTAATTTGTACTTCTGTTTTTTTTGAAAGCAGTTTAATTTTTTTTTTATTCTTGCTTTTGACAAGCCAAGGAAATACATGTTTATATATGAAATTGTTTTAGGTTAGGTTTAGGTAACTTTATACCTCTAAGTTAATACTAAGTTAATACTTCATACTTACGCGCATAGACGTGTAATATACTACTCTGTCAAGAAAGTACCGGGAAAAGATCAATAATACACGAAATGTTAGTTATTGATCCAAATTTATTTTATCACCTTCAAAGTATGCTCCTTCAGAAATGATACACTTACGCCAACGAATAATCCAATCATCATAACATTTTTAAACGCTTTTTCCGGAATTGAGTTCAATGCTCGCCGCGAATTCTCCTTTATGTCTTCTACCGAATGAAAATGGGTGCCACGAAGTGGTAATTTGAGTTTAGGAAAAAGAAAGAAGTCGGCTGGAGCCATATCTGATGAATAAGGTGGTTCCTCGACGGTATTTGTTGAGTTTTTGGTCAAAAATTCGTTCACAATTATGACCTTGTGCGAAGGCGCATTATCGTGGTGCACAATCCAAGAATTTTCTTTCCACAAATCTGCCCTTTTTCGTCGAATTTTCTCTCTTAAACGCCGCATAACGCCCAAATAATATTATTTATTTACCGTTTGACCTTCCAACAAGAATTCCGAGTGCACAACACCCAGATAGTTAAAGAAAACAGTCAACATGACTTTGACTTTTGATCGACTTTGGCGTGGTTTTTTCACTGGTAACAATGCGTTTCATGAATGTTGGATCGGAATTGGCTCGTTCTAGCATGTTCTCAGCGACTCTTATTGCGATTGAGTTTTTGGAGAAAATTCAGATCTTTTGGGACTAACCGTGCGGCAACATGTTCATACTCAAGTGATTATTTAAAATGGTACAGATCGACTCGTGAGACACAGAAAGTTCGGCGGCTATCTCTCTCAAACTTGAATGAGCATTTTCAGTCACTATTTCCTTCACTTTTGCGATGTTAACTTCAGTTGCAGACGTTGATGGCCTACCAGAACGGGGCAAATCTTCCATCACATCTCGACCGCTTTTGAACGCTTTGTACCACTCATAAGCACGTATTTTTGATAAAGTCGATTCACAGTAATGTTACAGAAACATTTTCAGTGACTCCGAACACGAAATTCCATTGGCGATGCAAAATTGAAGACAAACTCTTTGTTCGATGTTTTTGTCCATTATGAAATTCGCAATATACACTAGAATGATATAACTAAAAACAGCACTGTATTTAATTTAAATAACAGATGCAACTCAAACTCCGCACCAAAATGGAAAACAGTTGTGCCAATCTAACAACAACAAAAACAACAAAAAATTGAATTTGGAACCATAAACAAATCATCCATTCCCGATACTTTCTTGACTGAATGTATCATGAATATGTACATTCATGCATATAGTAACAATTGGTATAAAGAAGTATGTGTATGCAGGGAATGCGGAGGTGTACATAGTCCTGGCGCTACTGATCGGATTCGTGACCGTGGTGGTGGGGTGCTGGCTGTCGGACAACTGCTGGTCACCCGAGCCAGAGGACGTGCTGGCGGGCGGCTGACCCGTGGCGGCGGGCGCGTGCACGCACGTGTAGCGCCCGCCGTCCGCGGCCGGCTCGCGCGCGGGCTCGCTGTCGCCGGTGTTGCCGCCCGCGCCGCCCGCTCCGCCGCCGGCCAGCCGCGGCCCGCGCCGCGCGCCCGCGCTGCTGCTGGCCGCCCGCCGCCTGTGCCGCGGTGCCGCCGCGCGCTTGCGCCTGCGCCCGCGCCCGCGGCCGCGCCAGCGCCCGCGCACCCACGCCCGCCCGCGCCCGCGCCCCCGCGCCCCGCCGCCCTTCTGACCGGACCCCACGCGCTCCTGTCGCGTACATGAGAAAACCAACGGAAATCTTCCGGCTGTAGCTAACGGTGTGTTATGCGATGTGGAAGGCGTCACTTTTAATTCTTAACAAAATTTATAATTATTCCATGAATTTTGTGTTGTGTTGATAATGTGGATGTTCTCCAATTTTCTGTGCAGACGGTGACAAGGTGCGAAGATAAAGTTTTAATGAACTGTAAGAGCTTCTACTAACAATTTTATATTAATATTAATTCGTATATATGGCTAAGAATATTGTGACGTACGGATGATTATTCTGATAACCGAGTGTTCGGATTTAGAAGAGTAGAACGTTCGCATAATTAGCGAATGTTTCATTAGACTACGCTTTTAGCGGTCACCCTGACTTAAATTCAGCTGTTCTAACTTTTTACCCTACTTGCGGTGTATCCGTATGCCACATTTTATTGACGACGATATTATACACTGTTTCTAAAAGTATGTGCCTTGAAACGCTTTCCTCGACTTGACTTGTAGTTTAGATCGTATTTTGATCCATTTAGAAGAAATTCTTCTCACTGTCTTACGGACAAATAATCCCACAAGTGCATACACATCATGACCGTGCCTTTACCGTTCTATAGACTTTGAGAGGGACGTAATTATAACAATAGGATTTTAAATTACGCTTTCCTCGTTGGAATAACTAGACCGATTATTGCTTTAAATTGTATATTGCTTGATTTTGTTTGTTATGTTTGCAGTTTGCAAACCCAAGCATAGAGACGCAATAAAAAAATAGTCACAGAGGAAAGCGAGTTAGGACCAAAAAGTCTATCACTAGATATGCGTCAATTTAATGAAATAATCTTTTCTGGTTTTTCAGTGCAGTAAACTAAGATTTGATAATAAAAACAACGACAATGTTACTAAAATGTAGTATTTGGAAACGTTTTATTGGCAATTTTATAGATAAATAAAAATGTTCATAACTTTTCCATTTCAATAATCGTTTATCCATCCAAGTCAATGATATAAACTTTCACAACTAATCTAATTTAAGCTAAGTTATTACTATGACATCTTATTACCACGTCATCATACGACAAAAAATAATAATAATATGTTCTCATTACAAAAAAATTAAAAGTTTTCAGATTTAATAATTTTAAAAAGTTCTTGTGCCAAATCGAGTTTTAAGAAATGGTAATACAATACGAACCATAAATATAATTTTTATAGCTATACCTTCATAATAACTATTACAATGTTAGCGTTTTAAAAAATCGATAATTTATCGTTTTAAAGAAATTTTAAATTTTAATACTAACATATAATTAGATAGATATATAAAATATGGTATAACAAACAGTTATTCATTTCATTACAATTGTATTTTAATTACAGTATCATAGTTTTTATTTGCATTGTTAATTAATTATTATTAATTTTATGACAAAAGCATCATTACGATAGGCTAATTGACTGCTAAGCTAAATTATTTTTAACGCGCCATATTAAAATAATTAAAATGTTGACCGCGATTGTGACAATACTACCTGAATTTCGTCGAGAAAGTAATAGTTATTATCTATTAAACTTCAATAGTGGGAACAGAGTAGGGATACTGAAGGATACTGAACTGAAAGAACTGTGGCATCACAAACTCCAGAATTTGGAGTGACAGAGACAAAACTCAACCGCACTCTGTTACCATCACTTGAATTTATAAGCAAATAACTGTCATTATTCATTACATTTCAAATTTTTTTTATCAATTTTGCATATAACTATTAAACATATATTTCAATTATTTTCTCAAGAAATAGTCAAGCAGCCTATTGGAATAATAAGACATATATTCTTCAGTTGTAAAATTGTATGTGCCAAGTTTTGTACCTAGCTTCAAAAAATCAGTGTTAGAAAAATAGAAAATAGAAGCTATTAGCATTTAAAATAACTGCGATTATAAATACTAATAACGATGTATTATAAATAAAATACCGGACTATTTGGTAGCATCGTTAAATATTAAAGTACGTTATTGTCGGTATAATAACTAGGTAAGTAGTTTACTAAATGTCGTGGACAAAGTTTAATAATGGATCATTATAACTAGGTACCTAGGGAAAATGATAAAAACGATCAGACTAAAAGTTATTACATTATAACCAAAACTTATGATAATGCAATGTTGAGTTTGTTTGGTAAAATATAATTGTTAAAACATTTTAATTATTTTTATAAAAAAACAACTTGAAATCATAACGTAATAAAGATGACAATTACTTACATACGCATAAAATTGTGAAGGTCAAAATATCTATCCATTACATCTACATATAGGTAGATACAAATTCATTACCATCTCTATAAGAAATCGAAATGATTCATTTGAATTCTACAAATACTTTTTATTGCAGTCGTAAAAACTCAGATGAATTTTGAAGCGCCCTACTCTCAAAAAATCTGACTCGGTCGTACACGAACCCAGATGCTAGCGGAGAAGGTTTTGAATGAAACGAGAACTCAAGGTTGTGGGTCGTGGCATAGCAAAGGATGGAGGTATAGTAACAAATCTGTGGTAACCGTAACAAACTAAACGAGCCATCGAACTTCCCAGCGAAGCGAGCGAGTAATATTTACGGTTAATATTAGATGTGCTTTAATTTCTCCCAGTAATAAATTTTATTTCATCATTAATAATTAACATAAAATCAACATAAAGTGCAGGTAAATAAGTAAGTAAAAAATAAGATATCTAAAACAAAAAACTTATTACATAATCAAACCAAGAAATCTTATGAACGCTGTTCATAATAACCAAATAATTACGTTAATATCGCATTATTAAATACATATGAATACCTGGTCAATAGGAAACCTGAAGTTAAAAAGGAAATCTTAATCGCTTGATTCATAACTGACCACGTTCTTAATTAGGTATACTTGCGCGTGTTTCACTATAGAAATAGTATAATTTTAGGTGTCTCAGCACGGTTAGTAAATTTTTCTTTACCTACTCTAATTATTATGTGGTAAATTAAAACTACAAAGTAAAATAGATTTGTAGACCCACATAAAATGTTCCAATCCAATGGACATTTTCTCTTTCGATGTTCGTGAAATATAGGTAACACTTCTTATTTTAAATTTATTTATGTAGATTCTTAGTTTTATTGAGTCAATAATTATTAACATAGGTAGTTTATTCCATGTTGTTTCATGAAATGTGCCATCTACCCCGTAATACATGTTATGTCGAACATAATACATATGTATATATATACTTTAGATAGATCCACAGCAGTGGAATCATGCCTCTGTAATATTTATAATATTATATTACTTCATGTTGGTATGTTCACGTGTATTTAAGTACACAGAGATCATTTGTAAGCACATGTATTTATTATGTGCTACCCGAATTGTATGTGAGTCGAATTATTTGGAATGAGTGTAGTTTAAGTGTATAATGAATCATAGATAATAAGAAAACCGACTGAATAGTCAGCATTTTTAAGAATTGTATAAATGTCATTAGACTGTGTAAGTCACATGTTTGAATCGAAAGATACGAGCTAGTACCTAAACGTATGTACCAAGTTGATATTGCAAATACATACCTATTTATTATATATCTATACCTACTATTTACCTGTGCCTATCTATTCGCTATGTTTATCATTTTCCTATGTACAATATTATGTACAGTTTATTTTTTTTATCTATTAAATATATGTATATATATTATCATATATTATTTTTATTTAAAAATAATTTCAGTGTTATTCATGATTCTGTGAACATCTGTTATGTTTCACACGACTAATAAAATACAGTGTATTTTTCAAATGGAGTAAAAATACACGTAGATTTTTACAATTCGTAAATGTTTGCTGAGCTGTATTCGTATAAAGTGATTCGCAATATTTTGTAAATACAATAAATTGACTTTTGGTATGTTTTATCTTGTTTTGAGATATGTTTGGCTTGGCTGAATTAGGAATTGAGAGAAAACGTAAGCTCAACATAATTAAACGATTATTATAATGTATGTCATCATTTGTCACAAATAAATTGAAATAAATGTATAAGCGTAGCGTGCCTGTTTCATTTCACATTTAATCTTGCATATTGTTGTGTATTTATTTGAGAGTTTAAACATTAACAAATAACGAACATGTGAAAGCATTCTTACAAGTCTTTCAAATCAGTTCCTTTGTTCATTAGAAAATTACTTTTTTTTAAAGATAGAGGACAAGAACGTAAACCGCTGCAATAGAAAATATAGGGCACAAGGCTCGTAGCATTGCGAGGGTGACATAGAAATGCTTTCCCGGGCGACCGTATAATCGAAACTGTGTACGATACATACTACGCTCATTCATATTATAATAAGGAAAGTTCACTCTTCGCGAGAGCAGTGGACTCGAGACTCTTTCGTGCAATACAGAGAGTAAAAAATAAGACCGTAACCCCAAATTACTTTTCGACCTTTGATGTTCTTTATCAAAATATCCGAGTAATTTGTTAGATGAAAAAAAATAAGTCGGTCACAGTAAATCATTGATTATTACAGTTACAGTTGACTGTAAGTTTACTAAAGTTGTCTTTGTAGTTAAGTCCGTTTGTCACGAGTATTGCGTACGAAATAAAAATTCGTATACTAAATGAAGCTCAGATTCAGAGAAGAAACATCGGTTAACATGTTATACCTTCACGGCTTCAACATTTTAGTTTTTTTTGTAATATATATATATGTTTAATATAAATACCAACCTACTGTTATACTGCACCCGCAAACAAAACTAACTACAAAGAATTTATGCTTAAGGAATCTTACTAATGAGTATGAACCAATATAATTCTAATCACCGTTAATGAGGTTTTTGCTACGATTCCCAAGGGAAGTAAATCAATAAACATGAAACAAGAACGGCTTAATGGTTTGACATCTATCTATATGATATTGTAAGATGTAAGTTGATCTCATATTACTCAAAGAGGGGCGGTACGGAAGGGGTTAGGTCAACTATTTGAATAATAAAGAAGCGTATCGTGGTGGACTGATGGTGATGTTTGATACCATCACTGGCACTGAGGTCAAGCAATGCTTCGTGTGGTCACCTACTGAATTGGTGATTTAGTGACATTCATAACAAGTGTCTCTTTGCTGTGTATTTAAAATGGTGTTGAATTGAAATTGAATATAAGTTTTTTTTGTACCACAAAGATGGTAAACAAGCATGCGATCCGCCTGGATGTTAAGCGGTTATCGTGTGGTTATCGTAACCTAAGAACACTTGCAACACCAAGAGTATCAAGGGTAGTAAGGGTATAAGTGAGTTGAAAAACCCCATACTGTAGATTATTTGGAAAGCCTCGAGGGGGTTCTCCTTCCACGAACACAATGTTCTAGGGAGAAAACTCTTTTAAAACCGTACTATGCGGCGCGATCATTTTGATTCCAAAGTGTGAGGATGAATTCTCTGCCAGCGGCGTGCGGCGACTCAATTATTCGAATATTGGATTTTTTGCGGTTAATCTCGGCTGTTTCCTAGCGGCATCAATCGCTAATTTAGTACAAATGTCTTGTCAACGGCATAAAAACTCTGACAGCAGGGCAGCCATGAGCCTGGCTGCACCAATTCGCACATGGGTCGACATGGTGGAGTACTTACGACCTATTTCCTTACTACCTTATTTGTATGCCTAAACCTTGCCAGGTTTAGGCATACAAATAAGGTACAATAATAACATTTTTATTGTAGTTATGGTTCAAGTTTGTATACAAACTTCAACTACGGTATACAATGATTTCGGTGAAGAAGTATGGCCATGCACTATTTTTATTAAATAGTGCATGGCAAATTAAATTCGACAGTTACTGAAGTCGGTGCCAAGCCTACCAAACTAATATACTTTCTGTTGTTGCACATTGATTTGGCACCGACTTCAATGACTGTCAAATTTAATTATATAGGTATGTGTATCGTATTCATAAAGTTATTTTAATTGTACTTGAGTTTCGATTAGTAAAGGACAGTTATTTTGTACTTTTCAGTGTTTTTCTTTTGAAGGCGGTTAATTTTTTTTCATATTTTTTTTTTATTTTTCCCTTTTAAGTGATCTTGACCTAAATAAATATCTAGGGCAGGTCTGCAATAAACTTCTTTCTAATTCCGGAACGTAACGATATACAAGAAAATTATCTATATAAATAAGGTTATAACCAGGTCGTGTTATTTAGTGTATCTTCGAAGTCCAATCTTCAACACCAGTGAAATTTAAATGGGACCACCTCTGAAGTATTACCTACCAAACAGAAAAAGAATTCTGTTTCATGCAAACGTGCGCGCGCTAGCTTATGAAAAATACTAAAAAACAGTTATTTCCGTTTATTTTCAAAACTATAATTAACTTTAAAAAATACAACTATCATTTTGAGGAAAATGCTTAAAGGAAACTATACAGAAAATGAAAACGTAAATGTAAATCTGTTTTAAAAAAAGGTTTCTTTGATATTTTTTTTGTGTTACAAAAGTTAACCAACCGCGTATCGCTGCTGTCAAAATGAAGCCAATGAAATGAAAAATCAGAATACCAAATATCACTGTCATACGTTTTGTAGTCACTTAAAAAAATTGAGATCCCTGGCGTCAAAGTTTCCAATGCGTCGCCTTAAGAAGCATCTAAAAATTACGATGCTTGGCACTCCATCTGTCTATTCGGTCAGGAATACAGCTTATGTATGTGTATATAATATGTATGTAACCAATGATGTTTTATTGATATCATTGTAACACATTAATTTTGTTGGTTTAATCTTTGAACTGATTCAGCTTTTAGATTAACAGACATACACAATTATTTTATGTATATCACTTATACCTATAATATGGATTGATGTAAATAATGCGAGTTTATTGGGTTTTAATTTTGTCTACTCACTCCAAGCAAATTACTGTCATATTTCAACAACGATTAGATATTTTTATATGTAGGTACCTACGTTATTTCTGTATTTAACAAATAAATAGGTATTATTTTTTAAAGACCTTTTTAACTAGTATTGGACAAACTGGATGTACCTCTTCTCAGAAATCTTAGGATAGGATTTGAAAAAGAATTTTATCCTTGACATTCATCATTGATTTCTTTCAGCGGTAGTTGATTTTAGAATCCCCCGTGGGTGTTTCCGTGAATTTATGTTATGAATCTTTCCTAAATTATTTCCAAATATGTAATTTATAATTATTACATACAGTTCACTTCACTTTATTTGTCTATTATTGTCGTGACATCATACCATTTCACGTCCTGGTGTAATTTATAATAGAACAGGTATTTTTATTATCGACGTAATGGTCCTTACTTATGAAATTGCTGATTTTAATACTGGCTAATGTGAAGATCGATATCTTTTATTCTGCTTAGAATTCAAAATTCAAATGAATTTTATAATGTAACTGTGACATTTCTTTTAAACAATCAGTTGTTCATTAATATGACGCCGTTCGATTTTTCTTCGATATCGCTGTTTCTGTGACCATGAAATTGCGCATTATATTCGAATACGAGTTTCGTCATGGTACCAACGCAGCATAGATGGCACGCTATATCGACAACATGTATGGTCAGGTACCGCAAGTGAACGCAAGGTGTGTTCTTGAATTGATCGCTTCCGTTCTGGAAATTTTAATCTCAACAACCGATCGAAAATGAAAATCGAAAACGACGATGTGAAAATCATGGTGCAAGCTTATTCATCTCGATCCACGTCGAAATTAGTAGCAGTCTTGAACGTAAGTCATAAAACGATACTGATTCATTTACGTCAAATTGGAATGATAAAAATAGCTCGGAAAGTAGGTACCGTATGAATTCACTGAGCAACAACAACAAAATCGTGTCGAAGCTTGCCTTAACTTGTTAAATAGGCACACAAATGAGAGGATTCTGAATTGGATTGTCACTTGTGATGAAAACTTGTAGTTCATGTATGACAACCGAAAAGATCCGTCGCACTGGTTGGATCCAGGGGAGGCAGCCAGACCATGTCCTAAACGCAAATTGTTTCGAAATAAGCTGCTAGCGTGAGTTTTCGTTGGACCTGTGTCCGGCATTGTTCATCACAGTTTTTTAAGACCTAGCACAATAATTACTGTAGAGAATGCACTGTGAAGAAATGGAAACGATGATGAATAAGTTCGCTGTCAAACAACCGTGACTTTTCAGTTGTAGTCCACTCCTTCTTCACTACAACGCTCGTCCACACACAGCATAACGGACCGTCTTAAAACTACAGGAGTTACGACTGGAAAATCTCCGTCATCCACCATACTTACCAGACTTTGTCTCAACTTATTCCCATTTTTTTGGAATTTAGATAACTTTTTACAAAGGAAAAATTTCAAATCCGATGAGGCGGCGAAAAACATCTTTAAAAAGTACATCGACTCTTGTCCTCAGAATTTTTATAGCAGAGGCATCAATTAACTTTCATTAAAATGGTAAAAATGCGTCTACAATAATGGCCAAACGTTGATTAATTAAACATACTTTTCATTAAAAATAATAATTTGATTTTTTTCTGTATATATCGGCAATTTCACAGGTAGGGACTTAATATACTTGGCCCTTCCGTAATAGATATACCCTAAATGATTATGAAAACCATGTTTAAAATCACTAAATAGACGTCATGCTCCGCTATTATATGTACTTTTTTGTTAACACTAGAAAAACCTTCAACGCGTATTCAGCCTGCTGGTGGAGAGATTGGGTTACGTAGAGCTTTTACCTGCTAAAACTCTCGTATTATAGTAGTTGTTATTAGCGCATGTGGGAAAGTCCGGGATTCAAAAAGCACCGGTGCGGTGTCGCTCTAGCGTAAAACTTAATTATGTCTCGGGATCCCCGAGGCCGGCACTAAGGGAGGGTCGTCGGACCTCCCCGTGTTGAGGCAATCTAGCGCCCTCCTTACACCCTTGCAGTGCTAACGGCAGTGAAGACCGCATTCGCTGCTATGTCCTCCTTGGGTTTACCTGAAGTACAGAGTCCCGCACTCCGATCGCCCGCGACTCCGAAGGGTCGCCTTGTACAACAGGTAGGGGATATCGGAGCCGCATTCCTCTATATCTGAGCTAAATGTAGAGTTGTACAACAGTTTAATATGTATTGTATATTGATAACAGATAAAATTAGTAATATCAAAAATAAATATAAAAAGGCGTTTTTTATAATGTTATAAATTGTGACTGAAAACATTAAAAGATTGCTACTATTAAATTGATTAAAGACAGTGTATGTGTGTTTATCTGACTAATAATTCGCATGTAATATATCGATTACCATCAAGTTATAGGTAGGTGGTACTACGATAATAAGTAGTAAGTAAGAGTAAACAACGATAATAATACGTGCTATTAAACTTTTATTAAACAAATAAAAACGTCTTTCTACAAATATTTATAACGGCAAACATGAAAGAGTTTACGAAGGAAGGTAACTAAGGAAAGAAATGTATTTAAATTTCTAAGCAGAAATAAAATAAAGTAGGTACGATACATTTTTATTACGGTCTTCGCGACCGCAGGCTTTATCAGTTTTATACGTTATCGAAGACAAAAATATTGGGTCCTTACATATGAAATTGGCGTTTTGTACGGGAGGAATATAAAGTAATTTTTTTTTTGTAAAATATATTTAATTAATCAAAGTATGCACCGTTGTTATCTATGCACTTTTGCCATCTCATAGATAGTTCATTGATCCCTTTACTAAAAAAACCATGGGGGCGAGAATCAATAAACTCTTTGAAGGCGGTTTGGACTGCCGCATCGGAGTTAATTTTTTTTCCTTCTAAGAAGTTGTCCAAATTCCGGAAAAAATGGTAATCTGTTGGAGCAAGGTCCGGGGAGTACGGTGGATGTCGCAGACATTCCAATTGTAGCTCATCTAACTTAGTGGTTGTTTGTTGTGCAGTTTGTGGTCTTGCGTTGTCGTGAAGCAGCAGTGGCCTAGAGCTATTGACCAATCTCGGTTGTTTAGCAGCTAGTTCTTCCTTCATGGTTTGCAGTTGCTGACAATTGATATCTGCCGTAATCGTTTGGCCAGATTTTAGAAATCTGTAGTGAACAACACCGGCGCTAGTCCACCAAACACTCACAAGTAACTTTTTCTGAGTCAATTTTCGTTTAGGGCAGGATTTGACTGGGTCTCCAGGATTCAGCCATTGCGACGAGCGCTTCCGATTATCGTACAGTATCCACTTTTCATCACAAGTAATGATTCGATTTAAAATCCCTTCATTATTGTGTCGGTTGAGCAAAGTAACACAGCAGTCGACGCGTGTTTGCAAGTTCGAGTCACTCAATTCATGAGGTACCCATCGTTCAAGTTTTTTTACTTTCTCGATTTGCTTCAAGTGGATTAATACAGTTTTGTCACTTACCCCGAAGCCTGCAGCTATGTCTGAAGTGCTTTGTGATGGATCCGCTTCCACAATAGCCTTTAATTCTTCATTTTCCACTTTGGTCTCCGGCCGTCCACTGGGTTGGTTCTGAAGGTCGAAATTTCCAGAACGAAAACGTTGAAACCAAAAACGTACAGTGCTTTCTTTTGTGACACCAGCGCCGTACACATCATTAATCCTTCGAGCTGTTTCTGCAGCACTGGAGCCACGGTAGAACTCGTACTCGTAAATATACCGATATTTCATGTTTTCCATTGTGCGGTAATAAGCGACGCCAAAGAAAAAAATAATAAGGAAAAAAGAAATGAATGACTATTTTCAAAACTCAAATGTACCAGCTAAATGAATTTATAAATTTGAATTTGGAATTCTTAACCAAAGAGGAGATATTTCAGATCAAAGTGGTTAGTACGACAAAACGCTAATTTCATATGTAAGGACCCAATATTTATACATATATGTGTTCGTGTTCAATATTGCTAACGCACTATGAATAAATGTATAAATTCAGTTTCAGACATACACAAATTCACTGCAGTGGCGTGCCTATGGCTTCAGAATAGGGCAAACCTCACATAGGTACATGTTTTTCATTGTTTTGTAAAAGTATAGGAAAGGCTAAAATATTATAGATTACTAATAAATCATGAATTTGGCACAACCGGTGGACAAGAAGAGAGGAAAGAGATCACTCTCCGTGTTATTTTGCAACAAAATAATAATTTTTGTAATACTTTCCTATTAAAAATGTACAGGCATAATTAGTTTATCAGTTCTTAATATATTAATATGTCTATATTCGTTGTTTATCCAAATTACTAAAAGAAATCACTATATTTATGTGTTTTTGTGAATTATCATGTCTTTTATGGCGCCAGTATAGTTTTATAATCGTCATCGAGAAAGCCGCGGTAGCCAGAGAGGCGGGAGGTCACTCAGCTTCGCCACGTCGGGGTTGGTGTCGGAGGGATTCTTCCTTGTGACACCGATAGCGACGGAGGCGAGGGAGTGGCTGATGAACTGCGACTTTGGTGTCCATGGTGATACGAAGATCGTGGCGAGGAAACTAGACAGAGCAAAGGCATCAATCTGGATTCCGGGGAGCGAGGAGGATGTTCCCAAAGATCCTCTATAACTTCTCATAGGCCAGAATGATGAAAAAGAAGAACTTCAAATTAATTAGTGGAAGATATTAAACAAAGAAGTCATGCCCACTGGATGCAGATTGTTAGTCGCTTTGCCTATGGAAGTAGAGGACAGGTGGGGTGAGGAAGCAACGAGGTGGCTTAACTTCCAGGCCACTCAGGTAAGGGTCAAACTACTGAGAAACCCCAGGAAAGCAGAGGCCGCAGCTAAAGAGAGTGCACTGCCTAACAAATGCGTGAGTTGTGGAGCCATAAAAATACCTGAGGCCACAGAAGCAAAATCATGCAACAAGGCGGAACTGCAGAAGGAAGAAGAGGCATCGCCGAGTGGGGAAAAAACCTCACAGGCTGCGGAAATGCATTAACATCGCAATCCAAAGCCTATGAGAGGAGTCCATTTCAGATGCAGGACACAAGCACAATTCAGTAACACAAATGGTCACAGACACACATAACGCCACTAAAAAACACAAACACAAACAACACAAAAACACATAAAAAGCTTAGAATCTGTCAATTAAAATTAAAATTAAAGATGCAATGACAGAACTATCTAGAACTATCATGAGGGACAACATTGATGTGGCCTTACTACAAGAACCATACCTATGGAACGGGCGCGTCAATGGCCTAGGAGCTCAAAAGTGAGGAATATAAGCCAAAAACTTGTATATACATAAGTAATGACATTAAAGCAACAGGTTGTATTGAAATTTTTTGCAGCAGAGACCTGGTGGCGATAGAAACAACTATTGTTGTGGACTATTGTAGTAGACTAAAGTCGTGAAGGTAGTTCTGGCAATATGCTACCTACAAAGTGAAGCTACTTTTGAACCACCCTCTGAAGAATTAGAAGAACTAATACTAAGAACTGAAGGAAGGCACTCAACTATGATAATAGGATGCGATACAAACTCACATCATGTGGTATGGGAAGCTCGAACACAAACAAAAAAGGAGAGCTTCTATTAGACTTTATAACTAGTAACGACTTAGAGATTCTCAATATAGGATGCGAGCTAACCTTTATAACGAGATCCAGGAAAGAGGTGCTAGATATTACTTTATCAAAAGGCATCATTAACAATTATATTAGTAAATGGAAAGTAGAGAGAGAAGAAAGTTTTTCTGATCACAGAAGGATAACGTTCGAAGTGGACAGTTATATAGAGAAACTAAAAATTGGAAATCCAAGAAGAACAGATTGGGAACGGTTCACAAGTGAACTGGAAAGATGGAAACCCAAACCACTAGATATCAATACAAAGGAAGATATAGAAGAAGGTTCTGAAAACCTAAAGAATGCAATAATGACAGCATTTAAACAAGCATGCCCTGAGAAAATATGTCAGGGAAAGAAAGGACAGATATGGTGGAATGATTCACTATACAAACTTAGGAAAAAGGTAAGGCGATACTTAAAACTAGTCTTGAAGAAAAATAATGAACTAAGCCGGAACACATAAGAAATTAAGGAATGAATTCACAAATGAAAGACAAAAAGCAAAGAAAACAAGCTGGAGAACGTATTGCAAGGAAATAAATAACTATTCTGAAGCAGCACGTTTAGTAAAAATATTAAGTAATGAGAAAAACTACCAATTAAGTAGTTTGAAGATAAATGACGAAATTATTTCGGAACCGGAAAGGGTGTTGGAAGTAATGCTTAAAACCCATTTCCAAGATTGTAAGAAATATGACGAGGAACGGGCAGATATTGAAGAGGAGCCAAATGGAAACTGGGAAGAAGCAAAGGAGATTGTACACCCGGACATTATAGAATGGGCAATCAAGTCGTTTGCACCCTTTAAAGCAGCAGGTCGGGATGGTATAATACCAATAGTACTACATAAAAGGACTTAAAGTAACAAAAGATTATCTAATCAAGTTGTACAGAGGTAGTGTAGTACTAGGTTATATTCCGAAAGGGTGGAGAGAAGTGAAAGTGGCGTCTATACCAAAACCAGAAAAAAAATGCTACAAAGAAGCAAAATCATTTAGATGCATCAGTTTATCTTCATTTATACTGAAAGCCTTGGAGAAAACAATAGATCATCATATTAGACACAAATTAAGGAAAAGTAAAGAGGAACTACACAGTAATCAGCATGCGTATATGGAGGGTAAGTCTACGGAAACGGCCTTACAAGGAATTCGCGTTGGCATGCTTCTTTGATATCGAGGGAGCTTTTGACAAAGCAACATTTGAAGCCATAGAAAGGGCAATGACCAGAGAAGGCATAACTGAAACTTTGAAAAAATGGACTGTAAGTATGCTAAAAAACAGAGTAATTATAGCACAACTAGGCAATATAGTAAGCAAAGTTGAAGCAAAAAGAGGCTTTCCACAAGGAGGATGTCTGTCGCCACTTCTGTGGTGCCTACTTGTAGACTCGTTAATATACTCCATCAATGACATGGGAGTGTATATACAAGCATACTCAGACGATGGGGTGATGCTTGTAACTGGGAAGCATCTGGAGACCACCAGATTAGTCTTAAATATGGCCATTAAGACAGTCTCAGAGTCGTGTAACTTAAGAGGACTTGACCTAAATCCTCTGAAAACACAAATAGTTATTTTTACTAACAGAAGGAAAGGACTGGACATGAGACCTATTACAATTAAAGGCCTTGAAGGGAAACCAGTCAAAGAAGTTAAATATCTAGGTATTAGGCTAGATCACACTATGAAATTTACAAAGCATGTTAAAGAAGTATGCAAAAAAGCAACGGCAGCACTATATCAATGCCGAAAGGCTATAGGAAACAAATGGGGCCTAAAACCGAGAATAGTGCACTGGATTTACACAGCTATCATAAGGCCTAGGATAACTTATGGTGCCTTAATCTGGTCGCATAGAACAACAAAGGAAATAAAAGAAGAACTAAGCAAGGTACAAAGATTGGCGTGTATGATGATGACAGGAGCAATAAAATCTACCCCTACCGCCTCTCTGGAAATTATCCTAAATCTTAACCCTATGCACTTAGAACTTAAAAAGAAAGTCATGGAACAATGGTATAGAATGAAGAGATATGAGGAATGGAAGGGCAAACCTTTTGATAAGGGACACACAATGATAGAAACAGAAGTAGAAGATAAACTAGGAATGCTTGTACAGAATAATGACCTATAGTTCGTGAGATTTAATAGGTCGGATTTGACATCTGTCACATGACTGTGACTAGTTATGGGACCAAACAAATATGTCTCGATTCTTTTTCGATTCTAACGAAAATCGATATCATTGTTTGATGTTCATAATAACATCATAATATTTCATTTATGATTATTAGTTTGTTAGCTACATAGTACGATTGTTGAGATGTGGTATTTGTTACTGTAAAACATATTTAAGTATATGAATAAACTTATATTCGATATATTTATTTTTTGAGACTAATGTATAAAAAACTTCATTATTTAAGACTATAATAAGCACACTACGTATTTGTAGTAAATAAAGGCAGACTGTAATAAAAAATATTGGTGAAAAATAAATATTTAATCATTTTTTGAGCTTGGATCCATGTCCGTAGAGCTATGTTCGTCGCCAACGCTCGACGAAAAAAGTAAAGGAATTAAACTTGAAAATCATTCAACATTAATTCTGATGTTATTATTGTGGTTTATTTTTAAACGAAAGATCAATAATCGATTTTACTTTAAATTTCTGTCATTGAATTTTGTTATATACATTTTTACTAAAACGCAAACACAAAAAAAGAATACAGAACTAAAATTATTTAAAAAATATAATGATATCTTAATTTTAAATTATTCGATTATTATAACATTTCAATCGATTATTGATTTCGTCTGGTAACGAAACGATCGCAAATGGTAGCAGTACTGGAGCAATACGCCTCGTCACATTACATTGTAACAACGTCCATTTAGAAAATTCTTTTGAAGATATGTAAGGAAATATCTGTATTTTTAACTAAAAGAAATCAAAGTTAGTAGTTTTGTGTAATGATCAGTTGTGGGCAAAATAAATGACGTTTTTTTATTCAGTATTTACTTAATTAAATTTGTATTAGGTATCAGGAACGTTGATACAAAGTTATAGCGTCAAATCTGACCTATTAAATCTCACGGATTATAATCAGGAAAAGAAGAATCTTAGACAAAAAATATAGAGTACATATTGGACCCAGACAAGATTGGGAATTAAACATAGATAAAGTCACCACCAGATGCTATACGGATGCTTCTTGAAGGAAATCATCTAGAATGGCAGGGGCTGGAATTTTTATTTCCGGCTGGGAAAGAAACATATAGAAACCATTAGGAAAGTTCGCTAGTATATTTCAGGCTGAAATATATCCGATAATGGAATGTGCAACAGCACTAATAGACTCCATGACCTTAGTCGAAGAGAATATAATAATATACTCTGATAGTCAAGCAGCCCTCAAATCATTAGATAAACCGACAACTATATCGGCCCTGGTTGGGGAATGTAATTAATAAACTAGGAGAAAAAAGAAAGGTTATCATAGCATGGATCCCCGGACATATCGGCAACGAAGGTAATGAAAAGGCGGATGAGTTAGCAAGATATGGCGCAGTCATACCAATAATAGGACCAGAACCATACCTTCTAATCTCGAACAAAGTAACAAAAAGTGTAATAGACAGAACAATTAACGAAGAAACAAAAGAAGAATGGAAGAAATTAAAAACATGCAGACAAACTAAGATGTATTTTGAAGAAAAAGACAAATCAAAGGCCAAGTATATCCTCAGGTTGGATAAAGGTAATGTAAGAATAATGGTAGCTATCATAACGGGACACTGTACACTCAACAGACACCTATCACTACTCAGACTAACACCAGACCGCCTATGCAAACACTGCAATAGAGAAGAAACTAGTATACACTTCATAGCAAAATGCAGTATGTATGCAGAAATTAGATACAACACACTAGATTCAGATACACTGGAGGAAAGGGAACTGAAGACAACCAAATTGAAGGATATCCTCATGTTTTGTAGGAAAACCGGAAGATTCATTGATGAAACAAAGGAGGGAGTACCACCAGGCCAACAGTAACCGGAGCTCTAAGCAGGGAACGGGGCTGAATGGCGCCACTCAAGGGAAGCCGACAGCCCGTCTGCAGCCTGGCGGACGTCCCTATCGGCCATCTACATCTTTATAATCGTTATAACCAGAACAATTCTAAATATTTTCGTCATTTGAATAAAATATAAAGCAACGATAATAATAAGTAGTACCACCTACCTATAACTTGATGGTTATCGATATATTACATGCGAATTACTAGTCAGATAAACACACATACACTGTCTTTAATCAATTTAATAGTAGAAATCTTTTAATGTTTTCAGTCGCAATTTATAACATAAAAAAGTCAGCCAGTATCAATTTGTTTATTAAAAAGGATTGTTATTCAAACACGGTTTCAAGAAAAAACATTATGATGTTTTGCATTCATAAACTTGGTATATACTGGCGTGGCATTAGTCTACGCCGGTATATACCAAGTTTACAGTTGCGTTAGATATGTTGCATAGTTTTTCGTGCGTGTACATTTTGCAAATAAAACAATTTTTAAACTTAATCAAAGGTTCTTACATCAAAAAGGACTACTATATAGGGTACCTATTCAATTCAAATTTGCAAACAATGTCATTATTCTCTACAGGAATTATTTATATCCTTATTGAAAAAAGGAACAAAAAGTGGGTACATCCAAAAAGCAAGCAAGTAAAGAAGAATACATCCATGAACAATATCAGCAGAGGACAGTACCTAATAGCAGTGGCGTGTCTAGGGCTTCAGAATAGGGCCAGTCCGACATACATTTCCTTATTGTTTTTGTAAAAGTAAAGGAAAGGCTAAAATATTATAGATTACTAATTAATCACGACTTAGGCACAACCGGTGGACAAAAAGAGAGGAAAGAGATCGAGCTATCTTTCAACAAAACGCTAACGCGTTTTTGAAGTGGCCAGGAAATCAGTTGATTAGCATTAACGACAAATGAATATTCTATATTTGAATTTTATAAAATTATATTTACTTATGTATTTATGTTACAAACCAGGGGTATGTATAACAGTCGTGTATGATGTATGGTATTATGCGAATAAAAACAAATTTATAATACGAGTGATTATAAATTAAAATATCTGCCCCTTCACCCTTCACCGCCGCTTGCAACCGTTGACGACGATCTATCGATCGCTCGTTAGTGTTCATAGCATCCAGTAGATATCGTTGCAGCAACACAATTTTCATAATATTTTGTTATTAAAAATCTGCAGGCGTAAATAGTTTATCAGTTCTTATTATATTAATGTGTCTCAATTAGTTGTTTATCCAAATTACTAAAAGAAATCACTGTATTCGTGTGATATTTTCGTCATATTAATAAAATATACAGCACTAATAATAATAAGTAGTACCACCTACCACCTATAACTTGATGGGAGAAGCGGGAGAATAAACAAACAAACAAAAATTGGATTTAACATATCAGTTTACGAAACTGATTGCAGTTTCGTAAACTGATATATTAAATTGTCTTTTATGTGAATTACTAAAGTCAGAGAAACACATTCATGAGTTAAATAGTTTTCTACACCAATTTATTGTCTTTTGTGCAATTTGGGTACTAGTCGTGTAATACACAAATCGGCGTAGGTTTTAGCGAAACAATTAATTGATATTTCTATTCAAAGTTCAAATATTTTATATTTTCTACGCTGATTAAAACTTATACTCTTTAAGTCCTCACAATTAACTACTTATTGTATTTTTTTATTACAAATTAACTCGCTTATGACTGAAATTAAAAAAATACTAATACCTCCGCTGCCAGCCCAAACAAATAAATATTAGGTAAAAACAATAAAGTTGAACCACGTTGAATTGTATCGTATCCATAGTAATAACATTCGTATCTCTCAATGTGTACGAAGTTCAGTATGGAAGCCGGGCCTTTCGCTTCATACTAATTGCTGTATAAACCTTAGTAATAAAACTACAGCTATAACGAATTTTGCCGTTAGAGAAAAAGAGAGGTTGCAAGCGCCGTTGCTAACCAACGCATGAGTGAGACGATTAATTACTCTGATTTTTGCTCTGAGTATGTCTTGAGGGGTCGTTAGTGTCGATCGGCCGACGCACTGATTGGTCGCGACTCGGGGTCAATAACCTGTTTCATTTCTCTAAGAGTCCTACTCTACTACTACTACTACTTAAAACTGATTCATGTTTGAATTGAATTGATGATTTGAAGTTATAAAGTTGATATTTATTACTCATTTTTGACACGTTAATATTCTATGTTCTTGACTGAGCATTTTAGTAAGACAAGCCGGGCTTTTGGGCTTGTATGAACGTTCTGCCAATGATTTACTGTATATATTTCATATACTCACTCAACACTATGATTGTCTCATAATTACAACAGTAGTTTTTAGTTTAGTGCTAAGCTAAGATCATATACCTACAATACCAATTCCCGACTTCAGCTACGCTAGTGGGAAATTGGTATGATATATTTTCTTCTATAAATTATATACCTGGCACCTAGTACACGCGTAGGTACGTATTACGTATACATTGCGACAAAGACATTACGTTTAGTTGTGGCGGGGTCAACCTTTTCAAAAGGGATGGACCGCGTGCGACTGGACGACGGTTTCCAATGTTAGATCTATATGTTATGTACATTTTATGTAATGCGTCTACCTGGCGTTGATCATAAACAAAAAAAAATATTATTTTTTAAAAGATAATGCAGGTCGCACCAAACTTCTAGTAAGCTCTTAATAAGCTCCGCAAAGATGTCAAAGATAAAATATTTAAACCGCTCAATATTTATTTATTCTAAGATATGATGCATAATCGTCTTATAAGATTTATAGTGTTATGGTACACATATACATATATATAATATTATATATTATGCTTCTGCACCTCTATTTTCCTCTTGTTCAGAGCGTACTAGAAGTATGACGTAGTCCAATCAATCTACGGATTCACTATGTTAATTTCCAAACAATTGAGGGCATGAAAATGAAAAAAAAAGATCCTGTAAAACAATAAATTCTCAGAAAGATATAGTTTTTTTCCGGTTTTTCAATGGCAAACCTAATCTACAAATTTCGCGAAAGCCCAAAAAACGAATTTTCGCTAAAACAAAAAGTTGAGCTTGTATCCAAAAAAGTTAAATTAAAAAGTTGTAGGCGATAAAATTATCTTTCGATTGATGTCCTTTGCAATATCGATTTTTACCTTATAGATGGAGAAAAATACAAAAAATTATCAAAAATCGCGTTTTTTCATTTAGTACTAACTTTTCGTCAAAGCAACTTAGAAACTTGCTACTTGATGAAAACATTTTTTGGCGTGAAATTTTGACAATAGTTTAAGAAAATTTCATTTTCGTAAAAAAAAGCGTTTACGTAAAACTGTTCGTGTACAGCTCTCCGACATCGTACAGCATTTTTCTGGAACTCTATTTCTTTGCTGAGAGTAGTACTATCATGTGCAATTGTTTAGAATTTGATTTTATTAATTTTGAGTAGGTACAAAAAAATTTACCACAAAAATTTCAAAATTTGGAGCTCGGTTTTTTCGCTGTAATTTTTTTATTCAACATTTATCGAAACCAAACTACTATTTAATAAAAGTTTATATTTTTTAATGCATTTCAAAAAAAATTATTAGTAGGTGTACAACCATCTGGAGCTAAGAGATTTTTTTTTACAAAAATTTCTTAGCTTTTTCCCTTTATTGAACGCCTACGAAAAAGTTTACAGTTGCCTTAGATATGTTGCATAGTTTTTCGTGCGTGTACATTTTGCAAATAAAACAATTTCTAAACTTAATCAAAGATTCTTACATCAAAAAGGAGTACTATATAGGGTACCTATTCAATTCAAATTTGCAAACAATGTCATTATTCTCTACAGGAATTATTTATATCCTTATTGAAAAAAGGAACAAAAAGTGGGTACGTCCAAAAAGCAAGGAAGTAAAGAAGAATACATCCATGAACAAAAGCGAAAGCCCAAAAAACGAATTTTCGCTAAAACAAAAAGTTGAGCTTGTATCCAAAAAAGTTAAATTAAAAAGTTGTAGGTGATAAAATTATTTTTCGATTGATGTCCTTTGCAATATCGATTTTTACCTTATACATAGAGAAAAATACAAAAAATTATCAAAAATCGCGTTTTTTCATTTAGTACTAACTTTTCGTCAAAGCAACTTAGAAACTTGCTACTTGGTGAAAACATTTTTTGGCGTGAAATTTTGACAATAGTTTAAGAAAATTTCATTTTCGTAAAAAAAAGCGTTTTCGTAAAACTGTTCGTGTACAGCTCTCCGACATCGTACAGCATTTTTCTGGAACTCTATTTCTTTGCTGAGAGTAGTACTATCATGTGCAATTGTTTAGAATTTGATTTTATTAATTTTGAGTAGGTACAAAAAAATTTACCACAAAAATTTCGAAATTTGGAGCTCGGTTTTTTCGCTGTAATTTTTTTATTCAACATTTATCGAAACCAAACTACTATTTAATAAAAGTTTATATTTTTTAATGCATTTCAAAAAAAATTATTAGTAGGTGTACAACCATCTGGAGCTGAGAGATTTTTTTTTACAAAAATTTCTAAGCTTTTTCCCTTTTTTGAACGCCTACGAAAATGAGATAGATTGTTAATAAATACTTACTGTTTGATAAAAAAAAATGTTTTTGACGTTTACACAGAACGGAACTTTTAAAAGACTACGTCAACTCATTCGTTTCTGCTTTCTGCAGCTTATATCTGTCTTTCATCAAATTCTTCATACAACAGTAATTTTTAGTAGTAAGCTAGTCTCGCCACGCTTTTTTCTTCTTATACAAAAACTCTTTCACGTCATCATCCCACCACACATCACGCTTTTTACCGTTCCCAATTTTATTCGTTCCACACACTTCTTTCGCAGCCTCGATCGTACTATCCCTAAGATTCTGCTAACATTCTTCAACATCCTCGCTCATCACTTTCAATCTATCATCAAGGTTACCGGATACTACTCTTTCATCTTCATTCCTAGTGGTCCAATCTTGCAGCTTTTGATGTGAAAACAAAAAACGCTTTTTTTCGCAAAAATGAAATTTTCTTGAACAATTTTCAAAATTTAGCGCCAAAAATAAAACTGCACTTTTCAATAACCAAAACCGAAATTTTCTCTAAGTAAAAAGTTTTTCAGTTGCTTTGATGAAAAGTTATTGTTAAATGAATAAACGCGAATTTTGACGGTTTTTTCATTTGTTGCCATGTATAAGGCAAAAATTGATATTGCACAGGACATAAATTGAAACAATTTTATCACCTACAACAATCCAATGAAACTATTTTGGAAACAAGCTCAAGTTTTTGTTTTATTAGCAAAAAATCGCTTTTTGGACTTTCGCGAATTTTTCAGGTTAGGTTGGCCATTGAAAATCCGAAAAAAAAAACGCTATTTTTCTTAGAATTTATTGTTCTACACGATCATTTTTTTTTCCTGCCCTCAATTATTTAGAGCTTTTCGTAGATTGATTGGGCTATTGACGCCTATACCAAAATTGTACTATACACAATCCACCACACACAGTCTTTCATAAATAATGCAAGGTCAATCGCAAATCCCAATAAATACCTAGTTCGGTTCATAAAGTTAATTAATTATTCACAAAAAAATATATAATTACAATAAAACTTAACCATAAATATAATACTCGTTTAATAATACCTATTTACTTATTTCTTACAAATAATAAAGTAAAATACTTTAAATACATTTTAATGATATTTTTATTTAGCAATTATTTATTTATTACATCGTAAGCATGTATTATTCATTAATATTAGTTGTACATACATATTTGTGTCTTTGTACTTAATTTTCTTTTTCTTCATCATCGTCTTCATCTTTTTCCGGTCATAATATTACTACATTCAGTTATGGTGCGTGCTGTGGGTGCAGAAAATCGCGGTTACAGTGCCCTTTAACTTGTAGTCACTGTAATGGACAAGTGAATTGTTTTTTGGGAATAATTAACTTTATGAACTTAATTATTTATTGAGATTCGTGGATAACCTTACATTAAGATATAGATATAGTATAGCTGAGCGCTCCGAACTCTACGCTCTATCGCAAAAACGGTTAACCGAATAAAAATTGCTTCATACCAGATTTTTATTTTTTTTCCTGAAATGTACAACTTTTACATAAATGGGAATGTATTATTCGCTTTTATATTTAATATATAATATTTTAACATATATTTAATTATTTAATATACATATAATATTTAAATAAATTTAATTGTAAAGCATAGGCAATGTGATATTTCCAAAAATCGTATATCGTGACTTTTACCTTGAAGATCTTAAGACGCGGACACGAGATGTTATGAGACTTTTGAGCTAACCTTTAAAGTGTCAAAACAAAGGTTTATGCGAGTTATAGCTTATTATCTTACATTCCGAGGTGAAATCCCTTTTGTGACTGGACTAATATGCAAAATACAGTGTTCGACCAACTGTATCGTTTCGCTGCTATACATTTACGAAGGGCAGCTTAAACAAACATGAAGATAAGGTCATGTTTAAAAATATAGTAACCCTTTAACATGTTACAGTCTTATTAAGTATACATATTATACGGCTGACTTTAGCTCAACAACACCGGTGTATTAATATAAATATATTATACACATGTGTTATATACACATATAACAATATGCTATATCAGTCTTCCAACAAGGGCGCTCTTTCTAGAACGAAGACCGAGAATTGTGAATTGTTTAATTCTGATTCCTTTCACTTCAAAAGTAATGTACCTTTCAGACTGATATAAATCCTTCATTAAATTAAATTCATTAATGGGTGAATTTCCCATCAGTGAATTTTTTGTGAAGCAGCCGAATACCCTATTAAAAAGTATTTGAATAGCCATAAAATATTTTTTGTGTTTAAATATAGTTAAGTCTTCATATGAAGCAATTAACTATATGTGTGATTCACATCGCTGATCGCATTTCTACTGCATTTATCTGACTTTCACTCGATTTCAGGCAAACTAAGTTACAAAAGTAACTTTGTCATCCTACATTATAATTTTGAAAACTCTTAACTTTACGATAAGCTGTGTGACATGTGACAATAACGCGAGGGCGTGGAATTTAAACACCGCACTGTGGATAGCCAGTGAGATATATTCACACTACCTACTAATGCGGACCGAACACCGTTCACTTTATTGCCAGCTGCTATCCGTCTCTTCACATCTAGTTCACATATTCCATTCCTCTAAAATGCACTCCCCAGATATACAATTTCATTCACTCGTTCCACACATTTTTCGTTTACCCATATTTCACACTTCGTCTGTACATCTTCTCTTTCAAACAACAGTTCTCTTTCAAATCTTCTCTTTCAAACTACCTAAAATCCAACCAACTGCTTATCCCGCGGCATGCTGCCTTCCCAACTGGCCTCCCATTCACTTTGGTGGGACGGTCCCGACTGGCTTCATAGACCTACTTGCGAATGGGCCTATAAATTCATTTTCACCTTTAGAGAGAGAAGCTTCCTGAGTATAAGAAAACTAGTAAAACGCTTACTTCTACCACTCAATGTGAGCCGCCGCTTATGAATGAAATAAGTAAACGTATCTCATTTTGGAACAAACTTCTTAAAATACTAATTTGCAATTTAAAATTTACCAAACGTTTGAAACTGAATTCTACATAATTATCGAATTTCGTTTCTGCTGAAAATTTTACTATTAGAGCTGTTCAAAATATTCACTTCACACGAGGTACACAAGCGCTTAAATCTATTTAATTATCTGCAAAAAATTAGGTAATTTATCAGTTTTTTTAAATGAGAGTGGCTTACTCTGAATTGGAGGCAAACTCTCGAAGTCTGACCTCCCTTTTGAAGTTAAATATCCTCTTCTTATGCCAAAACGTGATTGTGTAGTACATCTTATTATTGACCACTATCACATTACTAATTGTCATACTGGCCCTGGACTATTGTTGTTCCTTTTACGTCAGTGCTTCTGGATCTGGGATGCTAGGACTGTTATACGCGCACGTTGCCGTCAATGTAATATTTGTTTCCGCTTAGACCCTAAACATCAAGATGGCCGATCTACCTTCTCATTGCGTTCGTGATGCTAAAGCATTCGTGCATACCGGAGTTGTCTTCGCTGGTCCAATTAGTTTTATGCCGATATTAAAACAACCACTAGACTCTGTAATACTAAGAAAGCTAATTGGGAAAAATTTAACATGAAACTTGATCAATTAAAAATAGACAATAAAATAAACATCTCAACAAAAAAAAAGATTGACAGTAAACCAGAATTAGAAGAGTTAATAACAAATATACGGCAGTAATAGAAGAAACCTGTAATACCATACCTAAAGAGAAAACGTATGAAAATCTTACCTTGCCGTAGTAGTCCGAGGAACTAGCAGAACTAGAGAAAATTTTCGCGTCGTCTGTCTGCGCATTAACTCTCTCTCTCTCTCTGAAAAATATAATAACAAATACCTGCCGTAATGATTCTTCTTGCTTTACTAATTTAAAATTATGATGAATACTCGGTGTATTCATCATAATTTTAAAATATTGTGTGATGAATGAGGTCTCTGTTTATAAATTTAAGACTGTAAATGACGCGTACATATTTGACTGTTATCCATTATAATATAATAAAAGCAATTATATTCCATTGACATGTTTGTTTAAAAAAACTGAAAGACTGTTCTAGTTGCGTTATTTTTAAAAGGCAATACAATCTTTCATCCAAAGAGAGGGCAGCTCGACTCGCGGCCCGGTTAAATTCATTATTCAGCAAAATTGCTTGCGTAACTCATTGCTCGACCGGCGCCGGTTTCTGCCATTAGATCCTACATTACAGTTGATTTGCTTCATAATTCTAGACTTTGTTTACTAACCACAGTTTCGGCAATATTATTAACCAGTTAAGCTTTTACGGAATATCTCACGTTGAAATAACTAGTAGTGTTCTGCGAAAATAGTTTCTTTAAGCGATATACTTTGTTTTGCGGTTGGCGGTAACAACTGATACTGAAGAAACTGCGTTCCGTAGAACACTCGCCGCGAGAACGATTTGCACTTGACCGATTTTTAACAATGTGGAATAAATTAAAGACATCTATAACATTGTGGTTTGAGAATACAATTCAAAGTAAAAAATTACCCAATGTTTGAGAAGTTAGGTAGGAAAGAAACAAGAAATTCAAAAGATAAACTAAAAACGAAATAAAATAGACACGACGCACAACATATGCATAAGTACATATTACACTAAATGTGTTTTTTACATCTACACCTAACATTACTTTACACAAATGTTAACATTTTTTATATTACGTACTTTGGATCCACTTTGGATCGAATTCCTATTTACTTATTATGTTATCTTTTGTACCTTCTACTAATAAAAGGCGGAATTTTTTTTGTGTCGTGTTACTAGTTCGAGTATTACTTTTAATTTATCTATCCGTACGCTTGGATTCGAAATTCAATTTTCCGAAGTTTTTGCGAAAGAGAACGGTTTTATATTTGGTAAAATGTCTAAGACCTACTGCCCACGGGGTTCATATACGGCTCAAAATAGGTTCGAACAGCCTGAGCATCCTGACGTACTAAAATTTGTCTGCGAAGCGTATTGTAAGCGTAACGTATTGTTTCTGTTAAATGTGATAATGCCTTTAAACAATAGAGACGTTATTTCGGCTTACTGCTACATTCGAAGTCGATGATGATGATGAATATGTTGGACGCATCCCGACATAGAAATAAATATTGTCAATTATAGACATTTCATAATATGTGCAAGTCTACTTACTTTTGACGCCAGTGCTCCAAGAGTTTTTACACGTTGCTCACTTTCAGTGCTACCGCGTGCGTCGGTGACGACGGTTGTATTTTTGTCAATGGATTATAACTGAAACTGAAGCGATGGTTTGGACTCAAGACATGAAATAACTTCGAATCACACCACCATTATTAAAAAAACAAAACATTTTTATACAGATAAAACAAGTGCAACTCCGCTCGATATACCCCGAACGTACGACACACGCTAGGGAAAGCGTCACGAATCACGAAACGTGCATGCAGCGATGCGAGCACAACGTTGCTGCTCTGTCAACAGACTTTTGTAATTTTGTATGTAAGCAAATATGCAGCAAGTAGATGTACACCAAGCGTATAATGACGAATACGCATCTATGAAGCCATGCCTCCGTGGACGGTAGGTCCAATAGATCAATAAATAAACATAAATGAAATGCCGATTCTTTTTGTAACGTTTAACGGCAATTCATAATCGCAAAAAAAGAAAGACCTATACCAGAATCTATAAAAAGGCGGATAAAACAGTATTTTGGGTTCTCAATAACTAATCAAGAGAAAAAATGGGTGCTGCGTATTTTTTTGTGAAAGTTGCAGAAAGGCTCCAATGCGTTGGGCATTATAGGAAAAAAGTTTATTTGCAATTTGGATCACCAATGTTGTTGAGATCATTACGAAAACGACCTGTTGCTTTAACTCGAAAAATAAACATAAAATAAAAAATACTGACGTGTGTTTCATTAGTCACGAAAACCGTTTATAGGTATATTCGGAAACTGCCACATCCTGACCTACAGGCACGCCAAGTACGAATCTTCTTAATTAGACGAGACAGACATTTTTTTTTTTTTGTACACAGCAGTTCAGCAGTGAATTCATTATATAAGAAATGGCATATTGTAATGAAAGTACCTAAACGTGTGTACTAGAGTAATTATTCATTTATCTTCTAGTTTAATTAAAGTTAACAACTCCTGATGCCATTGACTTTTAACTGACGTGTTGGAATATAAAAGAGCTTATTAAAGTTCACAGACCACAAAGATAAATCTGGTACCTACCTACATTTATCCTCTAAAGAAGGGTTGAATGACAGAGAGATAAACTACAAACATCTACACAGGAAGGTTGACAAATAAGACCTTTTTACAAACTAAAATAAGACAGCGTATATCCGCTTTAATAAGCAAGATATTTATCTAGAACTGCTTAGAACGTAGTACTATAGTAAAAAATATAATACAATAAAATGTTACCGCTTCATTAAAAAGATATTAGCTTTAAAAATTTTAAGATCCTATAAAATAATTATTGCTAATAAAAAAAACACCTAAAATAATAGATTGTGCTATGAAAAATAGCATCTTCTATAAACTTAATAAATAAACTTGACAAGCTGTCATCCTGACACTGCCGACACATCCGGCGTAGTGAATGGAATTGATGCAATTGCGCGACGCCTCTCCCTAACTCCTGGAAATAACTCGGAAACACACCTACTAGTATATATAAGATTGTTATACATACATATATCAATAGCAAAAGATGCAAAAAGATGGAAGGTAATAGGGATGTTTCAAAATTAAATTTCTCGACTTCGTTTTGAAGCTTAGACCTCAGAGTGGGGACTCCTATTTCAATACTGCCCCTTGGAAATAACTCGGAAATATACCTACTACTATATTACTCTGTCAAAAAAGTACCGGGAAAAGATCAATAATACACGAAATGTTAGTTATTCATCCAAATTTATTTTATCACCTTCAAAGTATGCTCCTTCAGAAACGATACACTTACGCCAACGAGTAATCTAATCATCAAAACATTTTTTAAACGCTTTTTCCGAAATCGAGTTCAGTGCTCGCCGCGAATTCTCTTTTATGTCTTCTACCGAATGAAAACGGGTGCCACGAAGTAGTAATTTGAGTTTAGGACAAAAAAAGAAGTCGGCTGGAGCCATATCTGGTGAATAAGGTGATTGTTCGATGGTATTTGTTGAGTTTTTGGTCAAAAATTCGTTCACAATTATGGTCTTGTGCGAAGGCGCATTATCGTGGTGCAAAATCAAAGAATTTTCTTTCCACAAATCTGGCCTTTTTTGTCGAATTTGCTCTCTTAAACGCCGCATAACGCCCAAATAATATTCTTTATTTACCGTTTGACCTTCCGGCAAGAATTCCGAGTGCACAACACGGCGATAGTTAAAGAAAACAGTCAATATGACTTGACTTTTGATCGACTTTGGCGTGGTTTTTTCGGTTTCGGTTCAGTTGGACGGCGCCACTCCAAAGCTTGTTGACTAGTTTGCATGTCAAACTAATAAACCCACGTCTCATTGCCAGTAACAATGCGTTTCATGAATGTTGAATCGGAATTGGCTCGTTCTAGCATGTCCTCAGCGACTCT
The DNA here is from genome assembly GCA_907165235.1 of Zeuzera pyrina. Taxonomy (NCBI): domain Eukaryota; kingdom Metazoa; phylum Arthropoda; class Insecta; order Lepidoptera; family Cossidae; genus Zeuzera; species Zeuzera pyrina. Next base: position 14,297,763 of record OU015626.1, read on the forward strand.
TATTGCGATTGAGTTTTTGGAGAAAATTCAGGTCTTTTGGGACTAGCCGAGCGGCAACATGTTTTATACCCAAGTGATTATTTAAAATCGTACGGATCGACTCGCGAGACACAGAAAGTTCGGCGGTTATCTCTCTCAAACTTGACTGAGGATTTTCAGTCACTATTTCCTTCACTTATGCGATGTTAACTTCAGTTGCAGACGTTGATGGCCTACCAGAGCGAGACAAATCTTCCATCACATCTCGACCGCTTTTGAACGCTTTGTACCACTCATAGCACGTATTTTTGATAAAGTCGATTCACCGTAAGCCTTCTGTAACATTTTCAGTGACTCCAAACACGAAATTCCATTGGCGATGCAAAATTTAAGATAAACTCTTTGTTCGATGTTTTTGTCCATTATGAAATTCGCAATATTCACTAGAATGATATAACTAAAAACAGCACTGTACGAGGGCTGCTATTTATGTAAGCGGAATAACAAAGTGAAACAAACATATAGCATTTATTATAGTTTTATTGCTTTTCAAAATATTCACCATGATAATTCATGCACTTTTGCATGCGTTGGAACCAATTTTCGTAGCACTTTTTCCATTCGGATTGAGGTATCTCTCTCAAAAAAAGTGTTATAAATATATTCTCGTCTTTATATAAAGTTACAAAAAAATTCGCAAAATTTTACCCAATTTTACCCAACATTTTTCCGCACGATGACGATTTCCTCTCAATCATTTATTATCACCATTAAACCTAATTAAAGTTTCAGTGATTGTAGTTGTAATCAAAATTTTATTGTGAAAACTGTTAATTGTGAAGTTTACCATTTTTTTTTTATAGCAAAGACTATTAATTCCAAAGAAGATGTGATTTATATCAAAAGTAGCAAATTTTTAGAGAAAATCGTTAATTTTAATATTGAGATTTGTAGATAAAATTATTAATTCTCTATTATATACATCCTTTTTTTAATGTTTCATACTTACACTTAAAGGGTACGCCTTGGGCGGTCATGGGCGTACCTACGTGATTGTCTGCCTTTCACAGACGTTTCCCAAAAGACTTATAAAACAGAAGGAGGTTTTCAATTTCTCTATTTGTTCTTTTTTTATATCTCAGAGATTGTGATAAACCAGCACTGAACGCGACAACCAGCGCCATCTCCCGGCATTGAGACCACAAAAGCAATAATACGTAATAATACGCTTTATTCCTAACAATGGGTCAATGGGTATCAAATGAACTGGAATACGCAGGTGGAGGTTTCTGGTATGTGACGTTATCATAAATTCAATGCGGTGGATGTTCCATAATAGGAAATAACTTTTTTCAAGATCTCCAACAATATGGGTATCAAATAGAATGGGATACACAGGAGGTTTTATGTATATGTGACGTCATTATAACTCCAATATGGCGGATGCTCCATAATAGGAAATTACTTTTTTAAGACCTCCGACAATATGAGTATCAAATGAAATGGAATACGAAGGGGATGGTTTCAGTATATGTAACGTTATCATAAATCCAATATGGCGGATGTTCCATAATAGGGAGTAATTTTTTGTTCAACAATATGGGTACCACCACGACTAGTATATATTGTGCTAGTATATACGTTAATAGAAAACTTTGTGCCCCTTTTAAACATGTTCCGCGCACGGAGGAGTGTGAAATTTTGCTCGGTTAAAGTTCATATGGAGAAAAAGTGCAGAAAGTTAAAATTTATATAGTAATATATGTTACCCATACATTAAACTTTTTTTTTGGCGGTAGACGTAGATTCGAGTAACACTGTAGCTCTTAAACATAATATTTTAAAATTTAATTTAATAGGTTTATAAGCTAATTGTCAGTGATTATTTGAGTTTCTTCATTACGTTTTTATATGTATATAATATAATATATATTGATATTATAACTTAATGGTGTTATAACATATTTGTAACCAATATCCTGCCGGTGACTTACATCAGATCACTTTTATAATTACCTCTGGTGAAACTGAATCATGTCAACCTATACTCAAATAGCTGAAGCGCAGAAGGCCTTAGAAGCTACACTGTCTCAAAGATTGGCTGAATTTGAGACACAATTAAAAGCCGCTTCTCCGCAGTTGGATCTCAAACAGTTGACTAAAGATTTTCAAGATTTCAAACATCAAATGTGGAATATAATGAACCTCATAAAGCAACAGTTAAATGACCTGAAACTAACAGTGGATGTGTTGGAGATGCGACATCGTAGGAAGTTTGTTTTGATCAATGGTGTTGAAGAAGTTCAAAAAGAGGATACTCCTACTTTGGTCACTACTCTATTTCAAAAACATTTGCAAATGTCTCCTCCCATTCAGGTATGTCGCAGGCTGGGGGCTTTTAGTGAAGGTAGGAACAGGCCTATAATCGTAGAATTTTCCAATTATGTTGATAAAACCACTATCTGGAAGAACAAATCCAAGTTTAAAGGTACATCGTTGGTCGTACATGAATTTTTAACACATTCAAGGCAATCTTTGTATAGTTCTGCACGAAAACATTTTGGCTTGGAGAATGTTTGGACGGTAGAAGGTAATATTCATATCAAGCTTCCTGATGGTAATCGCCATAGAATTGTATCACTACCAGAACTCGAAAGACTTATCTCCCAGAACAATAAAGGCATGAAAAACGCACCTCAAGAAAAATCTGACTCTAATGTCGCTGCAGTTAAGATGGATAATACTCGGGCGAAGCGAATGATGAAAAGGAAATAGTGATTTGGTATTCGAATAGAAGACTCAAGGTTTTAAGTTTTTAACATTTTTTTTTTTTCATCAAAATTTCATTTGTGACAATATTCTTTGTTCATGCTTTTGCTGGATATTCCGGGTGCCTAATTTTAGGAACCATTGATACAGAAATTAAGTTAAGTTTTTTCTGACAATGCTTTTATAGGGGTATAATACTGAATGTTTATTTTTATGTATTCCTTTATCTGCCTACATATGTTATTCTTCTTCAAAATGTAAATTATTCGACAATTGGGTTAATCTTAGCAAGTTGGCAATTATTATTCAAAGAGAATTTGTAAGCAATGTGTATATTTATTAGCTATTTCACGTTGATATCTAAGTATCAATGACTAATACACAGTGGGTACCTATACTTTAAGTTCAAGTCCGGTTCAGTCTAATTTTATTGTTTATCTATGGCCTCCCTATAGCATTTTCTTAATTCTTATACTTAAGTAACTGATTATTTAATAGAGTACTCTCTATATTACCTACAAATCTATATGTTTTTTATCTATGATTAAATATTTTGAAGCAAAAAGAAACTATAGGTTGAACACAGCTCGTCTAGGTCCTGTTTTTAGGCTATTTAAGGGACATAAAATTACCGTACACTGCTGTCATTTAGTATTACGTCTAGTTATATGGGTATTCTAGTTTCGTTGTGCTTATGTATTTTGCCTTGATTGTGTATGTAGCTTCGTCCTAATATTGCTTGTTATTTTGTCACTGTTTTTTTCTGCATACATCACGTGTAAAGTTTATGTTCTACACTTCAATACACATTGTCACACTCATCCAAAGTTCACAACATAATGCTGAATAGGTGGGATTGAAGGAATATGTTTTCAAATTGTAATATACAATCTAGGTATTATACTAGCCTATCAATTTACATTTTTAACAAGGTTTATGTCGTTTCATGTGAATAGCAAGCATACAAGTAGTACATTATATTGGTTATTTGCTCGGAAACTATATACATAGTGTATGTTTTTAATATAGCAAGGTGAAATGACGTTTTAAACTGTAATGAGTAATGTAGGTAGATTGTTAAATTGAATTGTCGTGATGTCAACTTTTTCTTTTTTCTTTTTTTATGTGTACGCAAGTGACAGTTTGGTAAAGGCATCACAGGCAAGAGATGTGATGTTCTTTGTATACATCCACAATGTACTCGATGCGCTTTATTGGTTAATAAATAGGTTACAAGATTAAATTTAAATTTAAAACTACGGGGAATTGATCTTTAATACATAACTTTAGTTATTTTGTACTTTGTTATATGTATACCTAATATGTGACTAACATAGAATATCTGTGCTAGCATTATGTTTACAGTTAAGTTCACTGCGATTACTCTATGTGAACATTCTTTAACAGTCATCCGGCGGGTATAATATGTAATTTAGATATTTGTGTAGATCTAAAAGTTATAGTCGCGTTTATTTATTCAAATTTAAGTGATTTATATAGTATATTTAGATTTAGATATTTATATATTTTTTATATCGTTTATATATATATATATATATTTATTTTTTTTTTTTTTTTCGCCGTTTTGAATATTTATTTAGTTATTTTACATAATAAATTCCTCTATATAATTTGTGTATTTATGTCGGATTACGATTCATTTTATTATGCTCTCGATAATTCTCGTCTTTCTGTTTCTCTCAATAAGTCTAAATCTGACATTTTTACATCCTCGGACCTATCAATTACACAATTAAACTTTCATAATTATACTAAGTATTTTAATGTGTGCCACCTTAATGCACAAAGCATTCCTAGTCACTACACTGAATTACTCGACACTTTTACTTCGTCTTCCGTTCATGCAATTCTTATTTCTGAGAGCTGGTTAAAACCTTCGTTAAACTCCACATCTTACAGTCTTTCGGGATTCGTTTTTTACGTAATGACCGTGTGGGTAGGTGCGGTGGAGGAGTTGCAGTTTATCTCCGCAGTGATCTGCCTTTCAAGATTTTGGAGGCTTCTCCCTCTGATTGCCCCGGCTCGCCGGAGTATTTGTTTTTGGAAGTGGTTGTTGGAGGAGTCAGAGTGGTTTTGGGAGTAGTCTATTGCCCTCCTTCTATTGACTATTTACCTAAATTGGAAGGGGTACTTGAGGGCATTAGTTCTGAACGCGCGCATCACATAGTCATGGGTGACTTCAACACTGATCTACAAAAAGATACTCCTTTGTCCCGCAAATTCCGATCTTTGATTGATTCTGTTCAGTTTTCACTTCTCCCCTTAGAGCCCACTCATCACAATATCGATACTTCCGACACATGGATTGACCATATGCTCGTATCCTCTCCCGAGTACGTAATTAGTCACGGCCAAGTACTTGCTCCTGGTTTTTCTCGACATGACATTCTTTTCCTTTCTTATAAAATTAAATCCCCTAAGTTGCAACCGAAGATAACATTTTTGCGGAGTTTTGCTAAACTCGATATTGATAAGTTGCTAACCGATGCGTCAAAGTTGAACTGGACGACAATCTGTGAGGCCACCACTATCGATGAGAAAGTTTCTTTATTAAACATAATGATCTTACAGCTTTTCGATGTTCATGCTCCGATTCGAGCAATAAGAGTAAAACGTCCTCCAGCACCATGGATCACACCGGGGGTAAGAACAGCAATGAGCAAACGGGATCGTTCGTTTCGGCAATTTAAAAGAGAACGCTGTGAAAGGACTTGGCTTATCTATAAAAGTGCTCGGAATAGTTGCAATCAGATCGTGAGAGCCGCTAAGCGCCGATTCATTCACGACAACATTTTGGCGTCTTCATCGTCTAATACGTGGAAGTTTCTCAAATCTCTTGGACTGGGCGGCACTAGGTCTGACTCTGACATTGTTAACAACTCTTCCTTTTCGCTAAACGATTTAAATCATCATTTTACGTCAACACAAGTGTTGAATGGAGCAGCTAAGTCAAAAGCTGTTAATAATATTGCTTCCTTAGCCTCGCCTACTTGTCACACTTTCTCATTCTCACCTGTGAGTTCGGAGATGATTCACAAGATCTTGAATACTGTCAAGACTAGGGCTGTCGGTCGGGACGAGGTGAGTCGAAGTATGATACTCTATCTAATTGATTATATTCTGCCAATACTTACTCACATCATAAATTATTCATTAGCAGAAGGGGTTTTTCCCGATGTCTGGCGTAATGCTTTTGTCCTACCTCTTCCTAAAACTTCCAGCCCCTGCACTGTCAAAGATTTCAGACCTATTTCCATTTTACCGTTCTTGTCCAAAATTTTAGAAGCTGTAGTTCACAAACAAGTCTGAATTTATTTATCGAAATAATATACTAAGTGTGTTCCAATCTGGCTTTCGACCTGGCCACAGCACAAGTACTGCACTGCTTAAAGTAATTGAAGACATTCGGAATGGGATGGAAGACTCTTGTGTGACAGTTTTGGTTTTGATTGACTTTTCCAACGCGTTCTATAGTGTTGATCATGACATTCTCATCGCTATGTTATCGCATTTGGGATTCTCTTCTGATGCGTTGGCCTGGTTCAACTCCTATCTTCGCGGCCGCTTACAAGCTGTTTGTGCGGATCGGATCTTGTCTGACTGGTGTAAGGTGGATGTTGGAGTGCCGCAAGGTGGCATACTTTCTCCACTTCTGTTCGCTATTTTCATTAATTTCATTACGGCTGATCTGGGTTGCTCATACCATCTGTATGCTGACGACCTCCAACTGTACGCACAAGCCGCGGTGAGCAATATAAAGAGTGCCGTCGATAAAATAAATAAAGATCTCGAAGCTAATTTGCGAATGGTCTGCCAATTTTGGAGTTTCAGTAAACCCAAGCAAATGCCAGGCCATTATAATTGGTGCTCCTTATCAGCTTTCTAAACTGGATCACCAAACCACACCCCCTGTTATTTTTAACAAAAACCATATTCCCTACTGCTCCTGTGTAAAAGATTTAGGCCTGATTGTTGATGAAACTCTGAGTTGGAGGCCCTTGGTGGTGGAGATCAGTCGTAAAGTCACTGTCACTCTCAGAAATTTATATCGCTTTAAGAACTTTTTACCCACGAAAACTAAGACTCTGCTGATACAGACTCTAGTCTTACCACTGATTGACTATGCGGACATTTGTTGTACTATCATTAACCAAGATCTTCTCAACAAATTGGATCGCCTCCTTAATAACTGCATTCGTTTCATTTTTGGACTGCGTAAATACGATCACATATCCCAATATCGTCGCCATCTTAAATGGCTAACTATACGTCAGCGTCGTAACCTACGGATTCTTTGCACGCTTTATTCCATTTTAAATGATCCACTGGCGCCAGAATACCTAAAATCAAGAGTTCGACTTCGGAGTACATTCCATGATTGTAATCTTCGGTCATCTGACAGCCTCTTGCTCCATATGCCGGCTCATCGAACTAGCTTCATGTCTGATTCATTTGTTGTTCAAGCTATCAGAATCTGGAATGCCGTTCCCTTTGACATCATGAATGCTCCGAGCAAGTCAACTTTTAAGATGAAAGTTAAAGACCATCTGCTCAAACTGATCAGCTGATGATTATCATCTGTTATATTTCTTATGTTGTAATGTATTATTATGTTGTATCCTAATCTTATTTATTATACTATCTTTTCAATTTTTTTGTGCACTTGGGTGTGTACTTGTACGCATACATAAATATGTATGGAGGGTTTCTTGTGTATATGTGTATTTGTATGTAATGTATATGTGTATGTATGTATATGTGGATGTATGTATATATGTATGTATATATGTATGTGTATGATTATCTATATGTATGGTATATACGTATTGTAGTTATTTTTCGGTGACTTTATTGTACCGCTACTTATTTCTCTGACAGTAAAGCTCAGGTTGACTGGTAGAGAATGCCATTAGGCATTAAGTTCGCCTATTGTATACATTATGTACAATGAAGAATAAATAAATAAATAAAAATAAATTAAATTAAATTAAATAAAACATTCAATGGTTACGTTAATACTGCCAATGTCAGACACATAATCGTTTGTGGCAAAGAGAATGTGAAATTACTGTGGTTTGTGGTCAAACCTCCAAACAATTGATCAGAGTAGAGATTATCGCCAAAGAATTTTAAAATGTTGCCAACGAATAATTACCGACAGATTGACCGAATGAGTTTCGAGCTGTAAATTTTGTATCATTTGAGAGCAGTGCCCTGTTTCGTGTCTGTGGAGCGTATGTCAAGTGAAAAAAGCGTTTATTTTATATTTACAGTCGAAATTTAAGGCGACCACTAGTATTCACAATAAGGTGTAACTTTTTTTTCAACAAACTAGAGAGATAGCAATTCGTATTCGCAAGCTGTGTCCGCCTGTAATTAGGTCTCCATCCTGACATCCTATTTAAAATGTTGTGTTTGTTGTATTTTCATTTAGCCTGTTGGCGAACCAATTAAATAAATAAATAAAATAAATACAGATGAAAATTGAAGAAAATTCATCAGAATATAATTTTGTCAAACTATGCTTTGCAGTTGGTAACAAATAACAACTCGGAACACGCTTGACCGATGTTTTACTACTACGTACTTTGTAGTTAGTATTATAATACTATTTACGTAAACAATTTTGCATTAAAATAACAGCTCTCAATCATTTATACCGACAATGTTGTTACTGTTGTAATTAAATGAGCCCATTGCCATTACTTAGTCAATAAGTTTATATATTATAATACCGCCCACGCACTTAGCCACGTATCGTAGACGAGGAAAACTATATACCACGTCACGTAGTTACGAAACAGGCACATCCTCATCGAATCCTTAATGATGAAATTTATTACCTACATCCCAAACTTTGTTGCTAACATTGTTACTTAAACATCACATAACCACGTAGGTATGCCAGTGGAAACAATTGGTGTAGAAATATGTTCAACTACATGTTTCATGTATGCAGAACTTTCGATTTATAAAAATACTAGTTATTCCCGGCCACGCGTCGCTGTTGCGCGCGTTGAACAAAAAGACATTAACATTTTTATTTTTAGAGATATTAGTAAATAAAAACACGCGAAGTTGAATTTTATATTATATGAATTCTTTTATTACTCATAATCATAAAAATGATATAGCTCCGACACATTTTAAATGAAAAAGAATAACAAGCATTGTAAACTGATAATCAACATTTTCCAACTAAAGACAACTCAAAGTTTAACACAATATTGTCACGTCGAATACACAATATAAAGCAACACTTGACTGTTAAAAGCAGCAATTGCAGAGATAATATGTACATAGATCGGTACGTATGACATAACATTATGCTTACTATACCACAATAAAATGTTAATTTGTAATATATAAACAACATTACAAATTAATATGTGGCTGTAAAAATAACTAAAAAACTTTCTAAGTAAAAGCAAATTCTTTTTATATTATGTAGACTATTATGAAGAGAACCAACCTATTAGCCCTTCGATCAAATATTGTATAGCCTATTTGATAAGATGTCAAGCATTGTCTTATATCGTAACCATATCGTAACTATGACATATGTAACATATGTGTGAGGAGAATGATGAGATTTGAGGAAGCGAAAGAGGTGTGTAAGGACCGCGACTCCTGGCGCTCCGTCCTCTCTGACTACCCCGTTGGGGATACAGCGTGAAGTTATGTTATGTTATATCGTAACTATGTAATAAGTATAGGTATGGGCACAATATAAAAGGAATGCATTTAATGGCACTTCAAAATTGGTGAAAATATAGACAAAATTGCTATGGATTGATAATAAACAATTTAATGTTATACAATAAAATGCTACTGCTTCATTAATTTTTTATTATTTTATTTATTTTATTATTTTGGAACACTAACAGCATACAAATATTTAAACAATTAAAAAGATATTAGCTATAAAAAAATTTGAGACGCTATAAAATCATTATTGCCAATAAAAAAAATAACCAAACATTTAAAATAAATGGTTGTGCTATGAAAAATAACATTTTCTATAAAATAAATAAATAAACTTGTCAAACTGTCATCCTGACAATACCGACACATCCGGCGGTTGGTGCAGTTGGTGCAGTTGGTGCAATTGCGCGACGTCTCTTTCTAAGTCCTGGAAATAACTCGGAAATATATCTACTATTATATATAAGATTGCTGGTTTCGAAATGAAATTTCTCGACTTCAAGTATCTCTTAGAGTGCGGACTCCTGTTACAATACTGCTCCATGTATAAAGCGGATTCCGATCTGGCGCTTCGCCGGCCATACTGCGGCACGCTTGCTTCGCTCGCTCGGCTCGCGCGTTGTAGTAAATAGACCTAGCCTAATCTAACCAAAAAAAAAATGTTATAAAGATATCGTCGTGTTTGTATAAAGTTACGAAAAAAATTTGCAAAATTTTACCCACCGTGAAACAATCTAAACCTTATCGTACATTTGTCCGCACTATTTCCTCACAAGCATTTATTATCACCATTACACCGTATTACTTTTTACTAATTCTATAGCTCCATTATATATATCCCAACATAAAACAGTGTTTCACATTTTCATCTTCGTGCATAACGTAAAGTACTACTTTATAACAAACAATATTTCTCACAACGATAATAATAATTTTAATCCTGACGTTTTATATTTTGCATGAATATTGCAGAATATGTAGAGTGCAATAGATGTTAATCGAATTTTATCTCAGAGCTTTCTGACTCGGAAGAAATTGCCCATGGTACTTAATCAATCAGAGACGTCAGACAAATTGAATAAAGTAGTAAAACTCTTCCTTTGGCTTCGCCTAGTTGGGTAAAAAGTGATAGTATATCCATAAATGAATTAAACGTAACTGAACAGTTCTAAAACTTCTATTGGATGCTGTTTGTGATAGTTCTGTTATGAAAATATTTAATTAATAATTAATTAATATATTAACAGTACAAGTACCATGTATGTAACTAATTTTAATGTCAAACGATTTCTAATTCCGTTTTAGTTTAGATAACAAAAAAATTTATACGATTAAACAATTTAGATTCTTGTAGTACCGAAAGAGATCGGTCTCGCCTCCTGGCTGTTTCTGAGAAAGAGTCAAAACACTGGTTGAAGGTAACCTTCAAAAAACTTAGGAACCTTAATTGACAATACCACACTTTCTCTCATAGTATCCCTTCGTCTGGGGGCCAGGACTAACCTTCCTCACCGTTGCCGCTGTGGTGATCACGTCGATGTACTAGGTCATCACGGTTTATCCTGTTTACGTAGTGCGGGCCGCATGTCACGACATGCTGCTTTGCATGACGTCATTCGGCGGGCTCTTGTCGCCGCTGGTGTTCCTACAGTCTTAGAGCCTGTAGGTATTGCGCGCAGCGACAGCAGGAGACCGGATGTTTTGACGCTCATTCCTTGGAAACTTGGAAGATCGCTGGTGTGGGATGCCACTTGTGTCAATACACTTGCTGTTTCCCATGTGCCGGCGACTTCCAAGTCAGCAGGTGCCGCGGCCAGCACTGCCGAGAACTTGAAGCGGCGTAAATATGCGACTCTCTCTGAAAGTTTCATATTTACGCCCTTTGCAGCCGAAACTTTGGGTCCCTGGGACCCCAAAGCCTAACGACTGATTTCTAATATTTGTAAGAGACTTGTCGAGGCTTCGGGACACCGTCGGGCTGACAGCTTCTTCCGCCAACGAATCAGTTTGGCTATTCAAATAGGCAATGCTGCCAGTCTGCTGGATACCTTAAGCAATGACAGCTTTCTAAGTGGCAACTTTGAGGAAATCTATTATTTAAGATAATGTGTAGTTTTAAGTTTGTAAATATTAACGTATGTATGTACTATTTGTTAATGTAAATAAAAATTTATACTAATTAAACAATAACACGAAAATGTAAAATCAAAAAAAACGAGATGAGAGTAGGGTCACCTATCGTACGAGTTGACCAATTTAGTGTAACAAATTCCCATGAATCGTGGCTGCCAGAGCTCTATGTTACACGACCTCGAATTATCCTTGGCCACACGTAATTTCGACATCCATTTTATTGTAATATCGCAACAAAAGTAATAACACGAGAAGTTTCCTAATCATTTTAAGTTCTTATAACAGATACTTTGCTTGTGTTTATGGATAACGAGTAATGAACCTCGCTGGAAAGCTAAAACAAGGAAGTGACCTCGAATGAAAAATTTAAAATGCCTAGGCGTGAGTGAAAGGCATTGTAGCTCGTAGATATACGAGGTAACACCAGGCCGATGCTCAAATAAAGTACCGAGTCAGTACTTTATTCGGACAGGTTGGTCGCGTTTGCATTTTGTATGAGAACCAATTGTTAGGCGAAATACATATCAGACCACGGCATTATAGCAGTGACGGCTGACTGAACAGATTTACTACAGGAGCATTTTTAAATAACCAGGTTACGAATTGTACCTACATAAAAGTATCGTACAATATACCCTAACTTAATTAGTCCCAACTACCCCGTTGGGGATACAGCGTGAAGATATGTTATGTTATGTTAATTCATCCATAATACAATATGTAATTATAACTACAACTATTTATGCACTTGACATATCTTGGAATTCATTCTTTAAATTTATATTTTAAAGTTATAAGTAGGTGCATATTAGGATGTCCCTTATTTTCTGATTTAATTTTTTTAACGCATTTTTTTATTTTTTTTTCCATAATTTTTTTAACGCAAGTTCAAAATACTCTCACAAATCTTACAACAAGTTTAAACTCTTTTGAAACATTGTAACTGGCACTTCGAATATGCACAACAAGTTACTTACTAGAAGAAGAGCGAAGAGTGAACGGCACGACTTATTTATCATTTTATTACAATAACTCGTATGGCTGTTAACAAGTATTATATTATTTTTCAAAGATGTCAGTAGAATTAAGAAGTCCTAAAAAATAATTTTAGTAGGAGGATTACCTATTTTATCCCGACGTTTTGACCGGATTGCACCGATCGTGGTCACAGGCAGAGGACCTGAGGATGAATGTCATCTTCGTAGTGTGCGGTTTCTTCGAACTACCCACACTCATTCAACGCATTTTTTAATTTTTCTTATTGTCACTGTCAGTACTTTGACACACTACACTAACGACATCTAAACACTGGCGACGTCCGGTTTTCCGGCTCCGGACACACTCACTGATGACAGGATTCTATGATGTTGATAAGCGGTATCCATCTTCCCGGTTGAAATTATCATATTTCTTGAATATATTATTTAAGTGATTATGACGACCTCTGTGGCGCAACGGCTAAATGTGGTTGATGCAAAATTCAATGCAGTGATTGGGTCCTGACTCCAGCAAGTGCTCGGCAATGGCTGACTTATTTGTCTGTCGTTTTCTGACAGCTGTACTATGTTCTCTGACTCTTTCTGCTACTCGTATTGTTCATTTCGTTTGTCCGATGTAGGAACTACCACAGCTGCAATCCACCTTGTAGACACCAGGTGTCTGGAAGGGAATGACATTCTTCGGAGGACGCAGGTAATTTTCCATTTTAGAGTGCGGACTATACACAGTCTTAATAGAGCATTTCTTTAGTGCTGTTCCAACTTTGTCTTTTTACTTTTCACTTTTTACTTTGTACTTTTACTCCTTTTATATATGACAAGAATGCTGGCACTCTGCTGACCTCGGGGCGACGCTCCCTTCTCTGCGGACGTCGTATGTTTCCTCTATATCTGTTTTGCTTTAGCACCTCCTGAATATATGTGAGTTCACTATCTAAATGTTCACAGCTACATAGGTCGTACGCTCTGTTCACCAGTGAAGCTACCACAGATTGAAGGTGTCGCGGATAGTGATGCGAATTAGCATGCAGATACCTGTCAGTGTGCGTGGGTTTTCTGTCAGTAACGTGATCAGGAACGTGAAAATGAAACCGGATGAAGTGATGGTGAGTTTTGATGTTTAGTCACTATTCACCAATGTTCCTATTCAGGATTCTCTTGATGTTATCAAGAGGAAACTAAGGGAAAATGGTCTGTCTGACGAGTATATTGTTTTACTGAAGAATTGTCTGGAAGGTAATTTTTTCATATACCGTACAATATTACCTCCAGATCGACGGAGTGGCCATGTAGTCCAGCAGCACCGGTAATGGCCAATATGTGACAAATGACAATAATAAAAATTAAAAAATGCGCTGAGTGAGTGTGGGTAGTTGCAAGAAACCGCACACTACGAAGATGATATTTATCCTCATCAGTCTGCCCGTGACTACGATCGGTGCAATCCGGTCGAAACGTCGGGATAAAATAGATAATTAGCCTTAAAGTATAAACGCGACATAGACCCGTAATTAAATACTATAAGATGTGTACAAGTCGTGAAAGTTTAAAAACATTAGTAGGAGAAGTAGATAACTGACCTAATAACGTGCAAAATTATCATGAAATCAATAAGTTCCCACTGTTTTATTTTATAATATTCACGAAGTTAAATCAAATGAAAGTGAATATCTTGTAATCCACGAATGTATTATATTCTGAAAAAAAAGCAAGGATACATAGGAAGCCAATCTCCAACTGACGTTAAGCAGCTTCTAGACCTTTATAATTATTGAGAAGAACTACAAAAAAATAGTACGAATTTCAAAATGTTTTATAAGCGTTGTGATTACCGAAAACTAATCGAGTTGTCTAATTTATTTATAGGTGCACCTGGTGCAATGCGTCAAGTGAGATGTATGACTAGAGCTATTTACGCTTAAAAAATGTTCGAAGCGATCACAATTAAAAATTAATGCTAAGGGCAAACTATGAACAAATACTAGTGTTGCGAAAGCCCTGGACGGGACATACTTTGGCAGCGAAGATTTATGTATTTGAAAACCATTAAAAGATTACATACGAAAAAGTTGACAGATTAATTTCCCAAACATTTTTTAGATTATCATTATTCGACAGTTGCCTCGATAAAAAAAAACAAGACAAGGAAAGTTATTCGCCAATATAAAACGAAAAATTGCTACCGCCATGAAAAACGAGGTCAAATAAAGGTAAAATTATCAAGCCCATTGTACAGTATGTTAAATTAGATGTTTTATAAATAATTTCCTTTATCGTTACTGAAGTTTCGTTTCAGAGAAAACGTTGGACCACTTTGTCTCTGTGAAAGGCAAATATCTGTTTTTCGATTAAAATTTCAAGTAACTGGACCTAGTGGTAGGTATGGACAGTGCAGAGTAGTATATTCCTTGGGACCGCGTGCGTCAATATCTATATCAGTCAGTTGCTTCTTTTACATACATATAATATAGATAGATACATGGACAGCTAAAATTTACTGATACAAGCAAACCTTCGACGAAACTAATTAGAGAATCATTACAAATAACACAGCGCCATTATTAAAATCTGTTATAATGATATTATCTATATTAACACAAATATATTGCAGTATACTTACCTACACAAAATCCGTGTCACATAGGAGTAACAAGATTATTTAAACAATGTATTGAAAATAGCTCTAAGTTACAACAGATTCCCAGCAAACAAAAGTGCAAATAACATTCCCTTCCATTCTGTCTTAAAGTACTTGTAAAAAGAACTCATTATATCTGGATACCGGCGTGTCGTATCGCAAGTAATCGCCCCAAGTGACAGCCACTCGAAAGGAGTTAATAAAAAACACGGAATGATAATCAATTTACGCAGTTGTCAATATTGAAAATTGGAAAACGAAATTTTTATGTGAAATTTCATCGAAATCATAGTAGAACTTTTATAGTTTAATAGATCAATAGATTCGCCATAATATAAAGAGGTGTTACAAATAAAAGCTTATTTGATATTTGACTTTGCTATGAGTGCTCCCGTTTTAGACGCTATGAAAATGTTTCAATAAAAATGATAATTAAATATTCGCATTATTATTATGCTAGCGGCGACAATTTTTAAGGAATGTAGTATGAATTACGTAATGAAATTTATTAGGTTCATTTCTTTAGTAATTGCGCATATTACATTGATTAAATATAATATGTGCAATAGGGTAGGGTATGGCATAGTAGGGTAAGGTAGGATATGGTATGCTATAGGGGCGTTCAATAAAAAGTGATAACGAGTATGCTACAGATAGGACACTGTAAATTTTATTTTCTGACATAGTCGCCATTTAATATGATACATACATACATACATACATATCCTCACGCTGTATCCCTAACGGGGTAGTCAGAGAGGACGGAGCGCCAAGCGTTGCGGTTCTTACCGCATACTTCTTTTGTTTTCTCAAATCTCATCATTCTCCTCACACATTTTCTCCTAGATATGCGAGAGCTTTTGACATTTCCATCCGCTAGCACTCTGGCTATTTGATCTTTATAAGTCAGCCTTTGTCTTCCTTGGCTTCTTTTACCAATCACTTTCCCTCTGTATATTTTCTTCGTCAGTCTTTCATCACTCATTCTTTCTATGTGCCCGAACCATCTAAGCATTCCTTTCTTCATTTTTACAATAACACTGTTGTGCGACCCTGTCATACTGCGTATCTTTTCATTGCTTATCCTGTCCGCAAGGGTGACACCGCACATTTTTCTAAGAGATCGCATTTCTACTGCATTTATACATTACTTTCACTCGATTTCTGGCATATCCAAGCCTCACTACCGTACAATAAAGTTGGCACCAACACTGCATTGTGGATGACCATTTTGGCAGTGTTAGATATATTCACACTATCTATACTAATGCGGACAGAGCACCATTCACTTTATTGCCAGCTGTTACCCGTCTCTCCACATCCAACTCATATCTTCCATCCCTCGAAAATACACTCCCCAGATACACAAATCTCTCTGTTTGAAGAACTGGAATTATTATCACTTGTTCACCTTTAGGTAATTATTGTTAATAATTGATTCTTAATATTTATATTAATAATCACAATTAGTTTATTTCCAATTTTGTGACGACCCTAACATTTTTCCGTATGACAATGTGAGTACTTATACGGGCGGGGCGGGCGGCGGCATCGACAACATCAAAAGCGTTGCACTACTTAAGCACTACTGTAGGGTTATTGTAATACCATGCAATAAAGGTTGCATATTAAACACATTTTATCGTGATCCACCGTCGAGAAGTTGAAATCTAAAATGAGTTCTGTTTAGTTAAGTTGCATCTGTAATATGGGTTTATTTTCTAGTGGATTTTCCCAACGAAACTCATCCCCCTCACCCTGATGAACGACCTCCAATAGGTTCGAAACTAGTCGATACCTATACCGATTGGACGTGCGTATAGCCGTGGTTCAATAATCAGTTTGTTAATAATGTCTCACGAAAGTTTTAATAATTTAACTTATGGAATTGTTGTCTGTATGATTATATGTTTATTTCTTCAAAGCTAAGAAACTGCCATTGAATTTCCATACGAATCTCTCTGTTTGAAGAACTAGAATTATTATCACTTGTTCACCTTTTAGGTAATTCTGTTAATAAATGATTCTTAATATTTATATTAATAATCACAATTAGTTTATTTCCGATTTTGTGACGACCCTAACATTTTTCCGTATGACAATGTGAGTACTTACGCAGGCGGGGCGGGCGGCGGCATCGACAACATCAAAGGCGTTGCACTACGCACTACTGTAGGGATATTGTAATACTATGCAATAATTGGATTTTGAGTGATATTTCAGTCTCCTTTAGAAATGTATTTTAAACCTTTTTAAACCTAAGTATTTTATACATTGCGAACAAATTATTGTCTATAGTTCTGCTTTTTATGTTTTATCTTTAAATAATAACTAGTGACCCGCCCCGCCTTCGCACGAGTGGGATCTATACATACCTCCATGGGTTTTATACTACCTAACTACCTTCAGGGAGAAATTCTCTGAATGATGGTAAACACCGCATAAAAATCCGTTGGGTGGTTTAGAAGGAGTAAGCGAAGAAACAGACAGAAGCGGACAGCAACTTTGTTTTATACTATTTAGAGGAGAGATAATTTAAAATGAAATTAATGTGTGATTTGTTACTCCAGCGGTTTTATCTGCCTTCGATATTCCATTTTTCCTTGTTTCTAAACCAGAAACGGTCGTTTTGGACCTAAGTATTACATACACAATTTTCACGAAAGCCGTGTAAACAAGTAACGGCCATTATAAGTATGATGTGACAAGCAAGTGAATTCATGAAGAAGGCACTGACTTACGATTGTTGCACTTTTCGATTCTATTCTCCATCCATGTATTTTTTTATCTGAGTCTTACATTCGATTCTGTAGTCTAGTTAATCAGATTATTCTCTTCACAATTACCGATTAGTACTCGGATTTTCAGACACGTCTTCATGGCTCCAACTTTGTCAAAACTACAAAGAGTTATGGATTTTTATTTATATCACTCATTGAATGTATTTACTATTTTCTACACTTTTAGAACTGTAGGTTTGTGTCTACGATCTCTGTTAGAATTACTTACTCCTGAAGTCCTAATGTGTCCTACAACCACCGGTTTTCTTTATAGTATTCCAGAAATCTTAAAAAGTAGTAGTAGCGGTTAGACTTCAAATTATTTCCTTCTTCGTCCAACGATATTTAGAGCGCGCGAAACAAAACCTGGGCAGACTCGATGCGTGCAAGACTATAATGACGTTTTGTCGGTAATAATGACGTTTTATCGGACGATGTTCTCGAACGTTCTATGTACCTTCCGATTTAGATCCGATTTATATTCGATATGAGATGAAAGACGAATTCAACCATCTGGTCATCTTATTTCTTATGAATAATAATTATTAATTTTAGAACGATCTTCTTAAATATTATGTCATCCGATTATTAGGATAGGATAAGGATCGGAATGAATAGGATTATGGATCGCGTAGTTATAAAAAGAATCATCTGTTAAGTGTTGTAACAGATGAACGGGCAGCAGTGTTGGGCAAAATGTAATTGCTAAAACAATTACAATTAAAATTTGTAATCGTAATTGTAATTGTTTGCCCACAAAATGTTTCTACAATTACATTTTACCATTACAATTAAAAATTTTAATCGTTTTTACAATAAAATTTTGCCCAACACTGAGGGGCAGTTGCATAAAACGATTTTCAATATTTCTTAAAATCAGACCTCTATTTTTAGAGGTATGTTCTTTTAAGAATTAATAAAAGTAAATAAAATTAAAGGGAAAGTAAAAGAAAAATAATCTCATTACGACTATATTAACGATATAACAATTATTTAAATTAATAATGTAATTAGTACTTACTAATATAAATTCTAGATGTTAATGAATTGAACAGAAACAAATCGAATCAGATAATAAATCTTTAGACGGCTTTTGATTAATTAATTTCGAAACGCGAACTACAAAGATTGATTGATTTCAGTAACAAGACGGAAAATTTGTATCGACATAATTTTTGTATCTACCTATATACATATTTCTAAAATTTTAAACCATTTCAGAGACATTGGTATTGTAACACTTTTTGAGCATGATATCGAGGAGAATTTGCTTAAATATCAATGTTATTTAATTTTTGTGGTACTTTCAAACGTTAGTACGAGTATTAAGATTTATTCCATTAAATCGTTAGTATTCCTACCTTCTACAAAGTTCATCTACGCATACGCTTTAATCCGTGCCTATACCGGCGATCCATTGAAAAATCTCAAACTATTAAGGGTAAGTTTGTTGTAAAGAACCATGCCGTCAATTTAGGAATTAAGAAAAATAGTTTTACTAGATTTCCAAAAAACACTCCTACGTGACGGGAATCGAACCCTATAATTTTCAAGTTGTTTTATTGCAGTGAAATTTATATTTACTTGATAGCGTAGGTTATAATGAACAAATTCTGCATAAGAATCCCACGTCTACTATTAAAATAAAATGCTAAATTTGAATTCTATTATATATTTAGTAAATGTTCAAATTGGCAAATACCGAATATAAAGATAAAGAACGTCGGTATTTCTAGCAAGATAGAATACCGGCATAGTAGTCTAATAGTTCAACAACTTTTTTTATGTGGTAAGTAACATTCACTAAGGATAGATTAGTTAGCGGCTGTGGTGTTAACACTAGAAAGAATGGCGAGGGTCTTTTGACCCATTTTGAAGTTTAGCGTTTGATCATTTCGGAACTATTTATTTTTATGTTACATCTTCTCGTTACTTTTAACAAAAAGGTTCATATTTCAATATACCATTGATGTTATGGCCATATCATCATCTTATAATAAATAAACATAACATTTACCTACAAAGACGGCGCCGGTCATTTGACCCACGCGGCACTTATCGAGATAAACTAAACAATCGAAGGTAGGTTATAATGTTTATATTATTCTTGTATAGCTGTGGTTATTACGTGTTATACTAATTTTGAAGCTTCATATCAATGGCCGCTACTTTCGTGGTGAAATCAGTGTTATTTAGTTATTTTACAATGCCTAGGCTTAGCGACCATCAAATATCGACCGATCTTTATCGAATTTTTGCCTGAAGATCAATCAGATGGTGAGGGTGAAGATGTGGAAACTCAACGTGATTCGGAAGAAGAGGTAAATACTCCCCAGACGAGCTCCTCAAGTAGAAATGAATCAAATGACAACATGCTACCAGGTAATTAATTATCTACTTTACTATAGGTACTTATCTGATAAAATCATTTACGTACGATTCCTAGAATAGCCGATGTAGATGATTTGATATATCATACAATTACTCTTGCCTACTCTTCTTTCTCCTTTCAGCTACGTGTGCAACGTCAACAACGATGTAGGGGAAAAGGGAAATGGAGGCGAGTGCGTGGGATTCGCGCAATACACATGTCCGAAACTCTTACTGGATAATATTTTGTGTCACATCAAAAGGTGCACAGAAGCGGAAGCTCAGCGAGTATTTGGTCATTCAAGTTAGTGAATCACATTAGAAGAACTCGAAAAATTCATCTCAATTTTATATGCTAGAGGTGCATATGATGCAAAAAATATTTCTGTAAATGAACATTTACAAAAATATATCTGTAAATGAAATTTCTGGAACAAATCTAGGGGTACAGCTTTTTTTCGAAAACAATGTCTAGGGATCAATTCAAAGAGATTATCAGATACTTATTATAAGATTCGATTTACGATCTGAAAGATCTTCGAGATTGCAGGCTAACAAGTATGCACTCATTTTAGAGGTTTAGAATCGTTGTATACTCTACTGTATTACTCGCTACAAGCCAGGTAAAAATCTATCGAGAAGATGGCCAGTATTTATAATATATTAGACCTTGCTGCTATAAATGCTCGGATTTTATATCAAGAGGTGACAAACAACAAAGTGCG
Source organism: Zeuzera pyrina (assembly GCA_907165235.1). Lineage (NCBI taxonomy): Eukaryota > Metazoa > Arthropoda > Insecta > Lepidoptera > Cossidae > Zeuzera > Zeuzera pyrina. The sequence continues at coordinate 14,318,881 of OU015626.1, forward strand.
CAGAAGGGATTTTATACGCCAGCTAGCTTTAGAACACAGCAACATGTTGGAGGAATCTTCAAATATGGCTTCAATACAACCATCAGCACCAAGGCAATCAGGTGTAGCAACAAGAAAAAGACGCTACTGTTCTATTTCTAGTTGTCGGAATAGATCCAATAAAATGTGTGATATTTGCAAAAAACCATTATGTGGACAATGCAATCAATCAAAAATTGTTCGAAATTGTAAATAAGTTGTTATAGAGGTCAGAGTCATTAAAACGATGTTTTAACAAATCAAGTTAATGTTTGAATGTTTATCCTGCTTTTTGTATAGATTACAATTATTTTAAATCAAAGGCTCATTGCATAATATGTTAAATAAAATGTTTTTTACACGAGGGGTCATTTGACCCCTCGCCGTCTTTTTCAGTAAGAGTATTTTTCCGTCTTTCTAGTGTTAAATAGCCCGCAAGGTCACCAAATCTCAGTTCCCTGCTAGGTCCACTAGATTATTATTTGTTTAGTTACGTCAAAGATGTTACAAAACTAGCCGTGAAAGGCTGATGAACTAACTGCTACCATAGAAATAATTTAACGCAACGAAAAAATGACTATTACGTCATTTTGTCATTTATCATCATCATCACCATCATCATCATATCAGCCGAAAAACGTCCACTGCTGCTTTTGTCCAAAAGCCTTAAATTTATAATCTATGAGTATTGGTAAACCCAGCTGAAAATGTCTGAAAGGAATTTAAATTATCGTAAGATGATTTGAGAGCGGTCCGATAGCTGAGTTGAAGAATACCTGCAGTGGAAGTAATGTATACTGTTAATTTTATTTCGTCAACAACGACAAATAAATGTTGATAAAATAATTATTTGTATATTTCAATATTTTAATTTATTTATCCATAGGTCGCTGGTTCATATCCGGCTCGCACTTTGGTGGGGGGCGTTATGCTATGCTGGGTCTTTAAAAAAGGTTTCGATATCTCGAGAGATAAGTGGACTGTATTTTTAGCGGTGAACTTAAAAAACCATAGCTGCTTAATAGATAATATAAAAAGTGTCTTCGAGCACGAGAATAATTACCTATTCGTAATCCGGTGCTTGCAGCCTTTGTGATCAAGTCCTCGGTCAGGCTCCCTGTAACATCCAGACTCCAAGCCACAACCTCAAGCATCAAACCCGGGACTCCGGCTCGGAAGTAGGCGCTCTGTCGCCGCGCTAATGGGCCAGTCGTAATTGTTTTGATGTTATTGATTTCGTTGTTCGTTCTTATTACAAGTTAATTTCAGACTACAACAATAGTTATTACAATTTTATCAAGACAAGTCAACATTATACATACTCGTATTTATTTATTCAGCTACCTCCTCCTACTTATATATACCTACCTCCTACCTATATTTGTATTTTCATCATATTGTCAAAGAGAAAAATATTCTGTATCTTGTCTTGTGTATAAAAACCTAACTTCATTATTTAAATTTTTTATGTGATGAAATTTTAAGGTTGTACCTTCATAGTGTTGATTTTGTTCATTAAAAAAAATCTTCTCAAAGATTCTTCTAACTTCTGTATCTTTCGCCTCAGGTCTTTCGCATACCCTACCCAATTGACAAAAAGGTAGACAATGAAATTTTATGCTGAGAAAACAGACTGTAATGAAATTGATCAGAGTCGACGTCTTGCGTCTATACAAATTGGATTGGAAACAGCTGTCACGAGCGGCGACGCTCGTTCAAGCTACATATAGGATTGTAATAACTGGCAAAGAACAATTAAAACGCTTACTTCTAATTTCTCTCGCTTTGTGATCAATAGAACATCCAACCATGCACGTTAAATCTATTATATTGATTGTGAGCTTGTTTATAAAATAAGAGATTGTGTAAATTACGTATAAGTAAGTGTAAATTAGTTATATAATATGCATATAATTGCGCTGAATTCTTAATCATTTTAAAGCTATTACGAAAAATACCTACGTCTATTACATACAAGGAATAGGTACTTTTGATGTTAAATGAAAAGTAAAGTATGAGACAATAAACGTTATTATAAAATCATAACCCAACTAGGTACCATGCCAACAAGATGAAATATTATGTCGATGGATGAAATAAATAATTTCTTGAATCGATTGCCGACCAGAAGCCTTTTTTTAATTATTGAGGAGAAATCTGCCCACAGATACTCAGCCCCTAAGTAGATTAACCGAAACTCCTGTGGTGGTCATTTCCGACGTGTTGTCTAGGGCCTAGTTTCTCAACCTGGAGGTCGCTAACCTTGGGGGGGTCGCGTTTGTTATTTGTTATGTTTGTCAAAGGGGATCGCAGTCTGTTAAAAAAAATAAGACCTATATACAAAAGATTCATTTGTTAAAGTAATGAATTTTAGTGTGGGGTTATAAAATTAAATATTACCACGTAATAACAACATGAAAACATAAACTTATAGCTTACTTTGTTTAATTAAACTGATTAATAATGAATATTAATTAATTAATGCGATGGTTGGCTTTGTTTCTCTCTTTCTATACGTGGATCATCTTTGCAAACACTTGTAAATTATTTTCGAGTGATAACAAACGATTTTTGACTTTAGTTTTCAAAGCCACTATAGACGAGAAACCTTTTTCGCACAGGTAGGAAGTAGCAAAGGGTATCAATGTTTTTAAAGCTTCCGTTACTAGGTTTCCGTACTCACGTCGTCGTACATGCCAAAATTTAACTAAATTTTGAGATTAAAATTCCAATTGTAAAGTTTTATCAGCCGATAGTTCAATGAATTGATTGTGAGTCTCAGTTCGTTACTTGGCAGCTGCAACAATATTTTGATCAAATGGATTGCGAACCCATCTTTTCGCGAATCATTCATTCGTTCATTCATTCATTCATTTCGAAATCATTGTTGTCATTTGGAAAATATTCTAGGAATCTTTGAATCTTTAATTCAACTAAATGCGCTTTCATACTCTCCAACAGGCAGTCAATAACTGAATTTTCTAAATTTGCATTTTTGTTAATATAATCAGAAGTTGCAGTAAATACATCAAAATTTAGTTTTTCAAGGCAAATACTCCAATCCAAATACTAAGCTTCTTAATAAAGGCATTGACTTTATCTGTCATAAGTAAAATGTTTTTGTTATGGCCTTGTAAACTCGTATTCAAGTCATTTAAATGTGAAAATATGTCACTCAAGTAAGCCAACATAAGTAATAAAAATATTCTTTATCATTACTTATACTCGGAAAATAGGCCTGAATTTGCCTGAGAAGCGAGTTGAAAACATGAGTTGAAAATAGTACTTTTCAGCCCTAGGGAGAATCATTTTCAACTGACAGCTGTCAAATTATAAAAAAACTAAGTAGTTCTATTTTACATTTCTATTGAATGGTGTCCCAACTTTCTATACAGCAACTCAATTACAGCGAGATGTGAGATTGAAATAACATAAAGATAAGTATTTATTTTTGATATATTTTTTTAAATAACTTTATTATAATTTACTTTTAACTATGTTTTTAAAATAACATAGCTTTGGGCAAAATAGTTACTAATTAATAACAATGGTCGGCCACAGAAAAAAAAACAAAATAGGCGGGAAAACGACAATCGTTTCATTCGTTTTTTCGAGTTGTAGTTTTGTTTATACTTCCGTATAGCAGAGATTTGTATTAACACGATGAGTTCATCAGATTCATATATGGATTTAACTCCTGATTTCTTCAAAGAAGAGGCTAAAGCAGTAGTGGAAAACCTTTTACCGCCTAAATAAAAAAAATGATATCTAAAATCTTACGACGATTTTATGAAATGGCGCGCTGAGAAAAGTTAAATCGTTATCAGAAAACGTTTTGTTAATATATTTCAACGAATTATCAAAGACTTACAAACCTTCAACATTATGGAGCGTGTATTCTATGTTAAAGACAACATTAAATACTAAACATAATGTACATATAAAGGATTTCGAGAGACTAACATCGTTTCTCAAAAGGCAATCAGATGGATTTAAACGAAAAAATCCAAAGTTTTCATTTATCAAGAGGTAGATACCTTCTTAAACCAAGCGCCTGATAAAATATACCCTGCAATGAAGGTAAGTAAATTTTTTTATTGTTAATTGCAGCTTCTTCTTTTAAATTGTAACGTTCTATATTTTATACACATATTAAAGAGATATATGTACTTTTCAGGTAGTGTAGTGTAATATTGGCAGTAAGTGGCGCTTGCAGAAGTATCTAAGTAGTAAATATGAAGGTTGATGATATTGAGAAACAAGGTGATATAAAACTGGTAAAGTTACGTGGCACTAAAACCAAATTTGACCGAACCTTCGTTGTTAAAAAAGAATTTGTAAATATAATAGAAAAATACCAAAAACTTCGACCAAGTGGTATGGAAACAAACCGTATTTTCATAAATTATCATAAAGGGAAGTGTCTGTGGCAAGTAATTGGCAAAAATAAGATTTCGAGTATTCCTAAAGAGATAGCCACCTACCTTAATTTGCCAAACTCAAATCTATGTTCGGGTCACTGCTTTCGCAGAACATCAGCGAGTTTGCTAGCCGATTCTGGTGCCGATTTACCTAACTGTCATCAAAAGGCATAGTCAGTAGAAAATAAAACTAAGATATCGCATAGAGTAACAGAAATGATAAATCTGCATTCCAACTGACTCTCCACAACCAAGCACTTCAAAGGATTATCAGGTGCAATCCAAAAACATTGCTGTAACAGCTGAAAAAAATAGACAAATACCGATGTCCCCAAAATACACCCAATTTCTGCAGTATCCCTGGATACTGCCTGAAGTCGTGATCAACAAGTTACGAATTACAAAAAAAAACAAAAGTAATTTGGTATTTTTTTTAACTGTTTTCATTTGTATAATACCACAGTACAAGTAAGCATACAGTATTCTATCTTCATACAAACGCTCCCAAACGACGCGCTCGAAATCTCGACATTTCTCGCCATACAACAGTCGCGAGTGAGCCGCGGTTGTAGTCGGACTGTATTAGACGCTCCCGCGCATTTACTGACGAAATATTATGTCAATCAAGTTTACGAGCATAATGTTCAGTGTATGGATGTTTGAATACATCTATATCGAAACCGGAAATATTTCTCTGTTGCTAATTTGTAGGAATATTATCATAATGATCTAGTTAATTTATTGCTGATTTTTAATTTAATATAGTACCTATTATCAAATACGTAACCCAAGAAAAACATTCAGTCCAAGTCGGTAGCCCTATTGCGTGTTTACGTACCGAGCGACCGTAGGTAAATTATCTCTAAGACACTGCCGAGATAGAATACTGTATGCTTACTTGTACTGTGATAATACGGTTCCTCGAGCAATCATTCTATTTATGGAAAAGAGATTTAAACTCGCTATTAAACATATTGAGAATGATGAGATTTGAAGAGGCGAAAGAAAAACGTAAATACCGTGGTATCTATGTACTTGGCGCTCCATCGTCTTTGAGTATCCGTTAGGGATACAGTGTGAGAATATGTTTTATATATCTTTGTATTAAACGTACACTACTTGGAAAAGCATACCTACAATAAAATAAACGATTTCATTGAAGATAAAATCGTAGGCCTGGGAATAAAATCCTCTTTGCGCAGTCATTCACCTGTACCTACTGACTTTTTTATAATATTGCAGTTTAAAATACCTATCGTAAAATGATGATGTTGAAAACACTTAAGCTGACAGTTTTTTTCGAATTTAAAGTAGATTTGACGTTCAAAAACACCTTGCGATTGGGCTTACTGGAATAAATTGATTTGACTTCAACTATCTGCAAATGGAGATAATAAATTATTATTGCTAATAATGATGTCAAGATGTAAATATTCTGTTGAGCTTTTTACCACAGATTTATAAATGGAAGCAGATCAAACATAATTCACGCACACATACATACCGTGTATGTAATAACACTGTCACTTTCATTGTAGTTTAGAATTGTATATATTTATCCTTTTCTTTCATTTGTTGCAACACAATTGCACACATAGACTATTCCGAAACCGTGGCAGCCGCCATCTTCCGCTTAAGTCGAAATAAGCGGAGTATGGCGTCTGTTTACTTGTGTAGTACGTCATATGTTCGATGATTAATATTTCTTGGTGTATATACATTATTTTGGTTATTAAAGTGCAAAATATGATACAAAAGTGTTGTACCCCCAATAGTTGCAACGCTTTATACAGAAAAGCCCCGAAAATCACGTTCCATCGGTAAGTAAATCAGATGTTGCAAATTGTTTGATTACTGCATTCAGTTAGCTGATATTTTTGTATTTCGTGGCTCCGGCACCTAAATATGTTGCAAACTATTACAATTAAAGTTTCCTTATGTGGTATAAGGTTTTTTTATAGGTTTTTTATATTTTGTACCAAGTACCTAACCAATTTTGACATTATTAGTACTTGTACCTTAAAGAGGGCCGAATTTAGAGAAAACTGAGTCTCGTAATAAAATTAAATATTAACAGACAGGTACCTAACGCTTAGCAACTATCTATTTTATGCAACTATCTTTTGGTTTTGATGTATACCTTGTTAATTTTGTGTTTCTAAAAGATGAAAATCTTCAAATTTTTTGGTTCAAAAACTCCATAAGAAAGGCTACATAGAACAAACTGGCAGCCCAATTCTGGCAGTGTTTTGTGCTCAAAACATTTTGAACCCCATTTATTATGTAAAAGAGATACCCGTAAAACCCTGTTGTTGTTTGACCATCAAGTTTAACATACCTATTAAAAATGAACATGCTATTGCCAAATTAATCTCTAGTCGCTATACTGGGCTGAACCTGGGCCAGTGTTGTTTAGAAAAAAGCCAGTGCTGGAAGCCATACTTCATAATCACAAAATTATTTTTAATTTAATGAAAAAATAATACAACTTTCTTGCTTCAGGTAATCAAAGATGGACTTTATTGTGCACTAGCTGTACCCGCGACTTCGTCTGCGCGGAAAATTTTTTCGTTGCTTTCCCGGATTAGGTTCAGTTATATGTAAATATGCATAGCATGTTTAAACATTGTTTCTGAAAAAAGTCTATGTTTAAACTTACGTCTGGCTCCGGACACATACTATCTCTGTACCAAACATCGTAATTGGTTCCGCGGTTCAGCATTTCCCATTCAAAGTTTTATTCCCCTTTTCACCCCCTTAGGGATAGTTTTTTGATAAAAAAGTTTTGTCCCCCTCTCCCGTCCCCCTTTTCACAGATTTTGATAAAAAAAGTTTTATTACCGCACCAAATTTTATCATTACCAAGATTTAGTGTTTCCCATACAAAGTTTTGTCCCCCTTTTCACCCTCTTTGGGGTAAATTTTTGATATAAAAAGTAACCCATGCCCGTTTTGTGATGTCAAACTATATCCCTGCCAAAATTCATTGTAATCGGTTCAGCGGTTTACCATTTTTTATACAAAGTTTCATCCCCCTTTTCACTCTGTTAGGGGTAGATTTTCTAAAAAGATAAGTAGTCTATCATGAGCGCATTCACCACATTTTCGTACTACGCACCGATTTTTATCAAGATCCGTCAAGCCATTCTTCAGTTACAAAAGGACATACAGATAGACGGACAGTCAAATATTTTAAAAATGGTGGAATCAAAGTCATTGTGTCATAAAAATGAGTATTTATCACAAAATTTGACAGTAAAATTATATCATTACCCAGATTTAGCGTTTCCCACACAAAGTTTCATCGCCATTTTCGTCATCATCATAGGGGTAAATTTTTGAAAAAAAAAGTAGCTCATGTCCCTTTTTCTGATGTCAAACTATCTTCCTGCTAAATTTGATCGTAATCTGTTCAGCGGTTTACCATTTCCCATACAAAGTTTCATTTCCCTTTTCACCCCTTTAAGGCAAGTTTAGCCTATATGGGTTCCCAGGTGTCAAACTATATCCATATATACATATGTACATACATCTTCACGCTGTATCCATAAAGGAGATCAGAGAGGGCGGAGCGCCAGTCGTCACGGTCCTTACATACGTCTTTCATTTCCTCAAATCTCATCATTGTTCTCACACATTTTCGCCTAGATATGTGAGTGCTTTTTACATTTCCGTCGGCTAACACTCTGGCTCTTTGATCTTCATAAGTCAGCCTTGATCTTCCTTGACTTCTTTTACCACTCACTTTCGCTCTGTAGATTTTCTTCGTCAGTCTTTCATCACTCGTTCTTTCTATAGGCCTGAACCATCCAAGCATTCCTTTCTTCATTTTTACAACACTAACTATAACCATAACTAATAATAACAATAACTATATCCATGCTACATCATAATCAGTTCAGCGGTTTAGCATTTCCCGTACAAAGTTTCGTCCCCCTCCCTCTCGTTCCCCGTTTCACAGATTTTTGATAAAAAAAGTAGCCTATGTATTGTTGATAAAAAGAAGTCTAATCGCCGCACCTTTTACTATCAAGATTTAGCCTTTCCCTTACAAAGTTTCATCCCCGTTTTCACTATCTTAGGCATAAGTTTTTGATAAAAAAAATTTCCTATGTCCGTTCAGTAATGTTAAACTATCTCCCTGCCAAATTTCATCATAATAGGTTCAGTGGTTTACCATTTCCCATACAAAGTTTCATCCCCCTTTTCACCCTCTTGAGGGTAAGTTTTTGATAAAAAAAAGTAGCCTATGTCCGTTCTTTGATGTCAAACTATCTCAGTGCTAAATTTCATTATAATCGGTTCAGGGGTTTACCATTTCCCGTACAAAGTTTCATCCCCCTTTTCACCCTTTTAGGGTAGATTTTCTAAAAAATAAGTAGCCTATCATGAGCGCAATCACGTGTTCTTACGACGTCCCGATTGCCATTATGATCAGTCAAGCCGTTCTTTAGTTATAAAAGGACATACAGACAGACAGACAGACACAGACAGACAAAAATTTTAAAAATGGCAGAATCGAAATCAGTAAGTAATAAAACGACTATCTATCGCAAAATTTGACAAAAAATCTGAAATTACAGACAGACGCAAGAGATTTATATAGTAGTATAGATAAATTATGCGTTCACATGTAAAAATGGTGAAAACAAATATGGATATCTCGAGGCGAATATGTCAAATAATACCTACGATTACTTGCAATGGTAATTCTTAGCATATCTGACATTCTGCGCTAGTTACTTCTGCACACATTGAAAAACAGTGAAATGATGTGTTCGATGCACATCTATAATGAGTTCTTAGATAATGTAATAAGCAAACAATCCGATTAATAAATAAAAGACTGAAAACTTTCTTTGTTTTATTGTGTAAGCTATTTTAGTTTTTATTCTCAATGTGATCGATCACCCATTGACTATCTTCTGCTACAAAAATAATTAACGATAACACTCGTCTGATATAAAACTTGTTCTATTTTCTCATAACCAAGTCTCTAACACTGACAGTAAAGCAATGGTAATTAGGCTTTACCGGAGTTACAAAGATTTGTTAAACGAAATTCCTTTAATTCGTCTCACTTGCACACAACTTTAACGTACAATATATTATAATTTAAAACTCCCAAAAGCACAAAAAATAGCAAATCTGAATTTTGAATAAAATGCCAACCATGCTTCTTTTGTTCTCGCCAAAAAGTCTAAATTCAAAACTTTCACTTGCCTGATTATATCAACTTTCCTGACTTTTAAAAATATATAGAACGAATAATATATAAATCGAATCGCAAACAAGGTCATCACAATGTACATGCGGCCCAAGACCAGCAGTGCACAGCCGTCAGGCCTCATGTATCGAACGAACAATCATAATATTGTATCGTGGAGCTATTGGGAACAGTCTAAATTACATACTTCATGTGAGAAAAACAATACAAAAAGAAGGAATATAATAAAGTAATAATCTCTAATATTGGGTCCTTACATATGAAATTAGCGTTTTGTCGTACTGACCACTTTGATCTGAAATATCTCCTCTTTGGTTAAGAATTCCAAATTCAAATTTATAAATTCATTTAGCTGGTACACTTGAGCTTTGAAAACAGTCATTCATTTGTTTTTTCCTCATTCTTTTTTTCTTTGGCGTCGCTTATTACCGCACAATGGAAAACATGAAATATCGGTATATTTACGAGTACGAGTTCTACCGTGGCACCAGTGCTGCAGAAACAGCTCTAAGGATTAATGATGTGTACGGCGCTGGTGTCGCAAAAGAAAGCACGGTATGTTTTTTGTTTCAACGTTTTCGTTCTGGAAATTTCGACCTTCAGAACCAACCCCGTGGACGGCCGGAGACCAAAGTGGAAAATCAAGAGTTAAAGGCTATTGTGGAAGCGGATCCATCACAAAGCACTTCAGAGATAGCTGCAGGCTTCGGGGTAAGTGACAAAACTGTATTAATCCATTTGAAGCAAATCGAGAAAGTAAAAAAACTTGAACGATGGGTACCTCATGAATTGAGTGAATCGAACTTGCAAACACGCCTCGACTGCTGTGTTACTTTGCTCAACCGACACAATAATGAAGGGATTTTAAATCGAATCATTACTTGTGATGAAAAGTGGATACTGTACGATAATCGTAAGCGCTCGTCGCACTGGCTGAACCCTGGAGACCCAGCCAAATCCTGCCCTAAACGAAAATTGACTCAGAAAAATTACTTGTGAGTGTTTGGTGGACTAGCGCTGGTGTCGTTCACTACAGCTTTCTAAAATCTGGCCAAACGATTACGGCAGATATCTATTGTCAGCAACTGCAAACCATGAAGGAAGAACTAGCTGCTAAACAACCGAGATTGGTCAATCGCTCTAGGCCACTGCTGCTTCACGACAACGCAAGACCACACACTGCACAACAAACAACCACTAAGTTAGATGAGCTACAATTGGAATGTCTGCGACATCCACCGTACTCCCCGGACTTTGCTCCAACAGATTACCATTTTTTCCGGAGTTTGGACAACTTCTTACAAGGAAAAAATTCAACTCCGATGCGGCAGTCCAAACCGCCTTCAAAGAGTTTATTGATTCTCGCCCCCATGGTTTTTTTAGTAAAGGGATCAATGAACAAATGAGAGAGATGGCAAAAGTGCATAGATAACAACGGTGCATACTTTGATTAATTAAATATATTTTACAAAAAAAAATTGACTTTATATTCCTCCCGTACAAAACGCCAATTTCATATGTAAGGACCCAATACTAGTACATTACTTAGTTAATTTAATTCTTATTTTATCACATGAAAAATATAATTTGGAGTGTCCCAAATAGTCCCACTCGAAGATAATACGCAGTATAAGTACCCACTTCTTAATCCGGGCCTGAGTTCTGCATGTGTGAGTAATATTTGTTAGTGTGAATTTGCCACGCATTTTGTATCGATAGGTATAGTCGCTTCCATTTAAAAGTCTGTGCTTTTTACTCTGTCCCTCTTAAAAGGCAAACGGTATAAAAGTATTTATCTATATAATACGTATGTATGTACATAATTATTTAATGTTCTAATGTAAAAAGTAATGTAATGTCTATTAAATAAGTAATTAAGTACAGATATCAAGAATAATAAATTAAGAATGAAAGTTAAAAGTGTAAAGAAACATAGACGTGCAAGATATAAAGCTTGATTTGTTTTCAGCACTAGATGGTCAATGTTTTATTCAAGAGATAAAACCGGCCTTCGTATTCCTTGGTAGAAGCTCAAATAAATTATTTAGGATAAGGTAATCACTCCGTTTGCCAAGAAAAGGTGGCTAGTTTCTGCAATGAAAAATATCTGTCGGCTGCTAGGAGAAGTGTGTATCCTATTTGCAACTAAATACCACAAATCACCTAGTCTGTCTCTGCTAAATACAGATCTAACGCGGAGATAAAATGTGAGTATAATACGATTTAGTGATAGTGGGTACCTAAACGTCAGAAATACTAAAAAAGCATAGTGTGCTCGTTATTACTAACGTGGATCTAAGTATTACTCTCTTAGTACAACAGTAGAAACGCCAGATTTAACTTTTTCCAGGTGAATTTCAAGTCAAGTTCGTCTGGCATGACGGTGCCGGTAGAGCTTTGTGACGATTTGGTCTCAACGAGTGGTACACTAAAAAATCAATAAAGAAATTGGAATATATTTATTATTGATTTTGTTAAAGAAAGTGATATCTATATTTCTGAACCAAATCTATATTTGCTGCTGAATAATATTATTTGAACTCGCCGAAACTACAGCTCGTAAAAATACCATAAATTGAATTTTTGGTATCCTAGTTGTTCTGTAGTAGGTTAAATATTTACAATTAACCTAATAAAATCGATCGTAAGCATGTAGAAATGTATTGTGTAAGTAAGGGTATTTTTTTTTATAAAATATGATGATAATTTACATACAAACACAACCTTAAAGCATTTCCCATTAGGGGTGGAAAAAACATCAAAGAAAAACTAAATCGAGCCTTTACACCATTTTTGGAAATATTTGGATTTACTAGATGGCAAAGCGGAATCATACAGCAGCAGTTTGTTGCTAGTCTATCACCTACACACAAGTTCTTTTTTCTTACAATAAACTATGTCTCTTAGCCAACTTTTACGAGTGAACGGAAAATACATAATATTCTCCATATTATGAGTTTTTCTTACTCTTCTAGATAAATAAAAATAAATATGTTTAACAAAGAAAAGCTTAATAATCACGAATTGTCGCACAGAAAACAGGAGCCTCGATGTGAGATGCAAAATTTTAGATACAGACGTTAAGGGCTATCGTATAGATATGGAAGAGATTTTACTAGCAATTTAATACTCTATATTGTCCTAATAAGTAGCACTGCCTGCACACCCTGTAGTGTACGAGTACACCCAAGCAAATGAGCCGATCATCCAGACGATCTGATTTACATTCAGAGTTTATTACAGAAAGGCATGGATTATAATTTTCATATAAGTTTTTCATTACCCGTCAGTGAAGGAACTTAAAAATAGGAAACGGAAAAAGAAATACGCATTTCCATAATGGATGCCCTTTTTACTAATGTTTATTTCTGACCTTACAAATAACAGTAAGAAAAATTATAAACTATATGTACCTTACTACGTGATGAATTCTCATAATTCGTAGCTGTTCTCCTCCCAAAAATTTCAAAACCACTAATCAACACGTGTTTCACCTCTTAAGGAATCATCCTCCAGATATTCCAGATATCAGACTCGGTCAGCTAACCAGCACCAAAACAACGAATGAGTGAGCTGCACGATTAGATTTTGTTTGTTTCTGAGAAGGTAAAAGAAAATCCTTGTGGACCCTCAACTGGACTCTACGCCGATTGAGTAATATCGGACTCGAACCGACTAAAAAAAACCCTCCTCTTTGACAGCGCCACCATCAGTTGGACAGCGTCACCGGTCGCGTTAAAATCCTAAAAAACTAAGTTGGACACATAAATCCGCACCCAAATAGAAATAGAAGAATATAGAAACTAAATTAACGTTATTAAAAGCACTTACCATATCAAAAAGTTACATTGACGTTATTAAAGCACCTACTATATCAAGAAATACACAGCCTTTGTCAAAAGCATCAGCGATAGCGTGGCTAAAAATGAAATGGGCCCGGTCTGAACGCCGTGTCATTTTTCGGAGTATCCGCATCTGTTACAGCTGGATAATAGCGCAAACATAGAATTTACTATTGCTGATAGTAGCACAATTCCCGGGATTCCCGGTACTTAACATAATAAAAATTCTCACGAATTTAGAACAATTTCAATACCGCTACACTACTACACTCTATCATTAGTATTTGATTTGAAAAGTAAAACACATGGTTGTTTACTTAGGATGTTACCGGCCTATAGACGCGCACGTGTAGGATTCTCCTTATGTTACCTACTGAAATATCTATATGGATTGGCTTTTTCGTTTTTTTCGATATATGATGAAGAAACCGCGCTTGCGACGGTAGGAGAAGTGCGGGCGAAATGTCTCAAGCGGCTAGAAGGATCAAGAAAGTATCGTCACTCGTCATAATTTCTTAGCTTTACAGGCGATGTCACCTACCAGCTGACGCAGTACTGACACCTTCGGTCGGTATTCGTGCGGCCGAAATTGGTCGAGAAAAGATGACAGTCACCGCTTTTAACATATTTACATCTGACTTTTGAGTTTAAATTTAACAAAAGAGTAGGTCTTTCAAATTGGGTGAGTGGGGCCATTAGTGAAGAATTCTGAAGCGGGTCCATTAGTATAAGTAGAGTGGGTATAAAGAGTCGTGCAGCTGATCTCACATCTAGAAGTACGGCCCTTAAGTCATATTGTAAAGTTGCCATATGAAACACTAAGCACACGAATCAGCTTTCAGCCGTCACGCCGGCCAGGCCCGTTAGACGCCCTGCCCGATCCGAATAGGGTACCCGTTAATATGCACGCAGATGCGGCAACTCCCCTGGCGACGCCCTGAGCCCGAGGTTCGGCTTACATACGAGGTATTCCTTGGCTAGAGAAGCCCTCAGACAATCCACAGTCAGTCAGACAGTCACTCATGCGGACAGGATAAATAATGAAGAGATACACAGTATGACAGGGTTGCACGACAGTGTTATTATAAAAATTAAGAAAAGAATGCTTTAATGGTTCGGAGGACACTTAGAAAGAATGAGTGATGAAAGACTGACGAAGAAAATCTACAGAGCGAAAATGAGTGGTAAAAGAACCCAAAAAAGACCATGGCTGACTTATGAAGATCAAATAGCTAGAGTGTTAGCCGACGAAAATGTCAAATGCACTCACGTACCTAGGCGTGTGTAAATGTGTGAGTGCGATGAAATTTGAGGAAGCGAAGGAGGTACGTAAGGACCACGACGCTTGGCGCTATGTCCTCTCTGACTACCCCGTTGGGGATACAGCTTGAAGATATGTGTATGTATGTATAAGTAACAAAAGGAAACTCGATAAGGTTTTAATAAAAAAATTATACGAGACTGAATAATAAATTACTAAACACAATTATATTTCCTAATCATTACAAATCGTTACAAATCACAAAATATTACTATCAAGGAAATACTCTCAGCAACAACCAAGGAGTTTATAAATGTGAACAAAATATTTATATTTTATTTATTTATTTATTTAAACTTCTTTACACAAGAATGTACAAATGGCGGACTTAATGCCAAGTGGCATTCTCTACCAGTCAACCATAAGGCTAAACGGAGAAAATATTGATAGTGCATATATTTAAAATGAAAATGCTAAATTAACGTAATCTAAGTTATATTATTACCATAAAATTAATATGGAGAATATAAAACGTAAATATATACCTAATACATATATAATAAACACAATAATACAAAACATGAACATATATACCTAGATATACATAAATGCATACGACATATATAATACTTAAATAATACATAAACTTAAATAATTAACTTAATTTAAAAAAAGAGAGAGACGAGCAACGTAACTATATCAAAAGTCTTGAGACCAAAATAGAAAATCTAGAGAAAACAGCATGTTCATCTAAAATCGAAATAAGAAATGTGCCTAAAACGTCTTTAGAAACTATAGACAAAATAGACTTATCTAATATTTTACATAAACTAGGAAATACTATAAATCAACCCCTTCAATCTTGCGATATACGGGACATCTATCACAAAAACTCTAAGTACAATACAGCGGCACCTATAATAGTTGAACTGACTTCAGTAATAATTAAAGAAAATTTTATAAGCGCATATAAAACATTCAATAAAACACACGAAGAAAAGATTAACACTAGTCATCTGAATATGCAAGGACAACCTACACCTGTTTATGTCTCTGAAAGTCTAACTGCTAAAGGTAAGCGTCTCTTTTTCATGGCCAGACATTTTGCTAAAGGGAATGGATTCGCTTATTGTTGGACATCTCACGGAAAGATATATCTTCGGATAGCGACGGATGCCCCGTTTATACGTGTAGAAGACGAATCGGAATTAGCCAAGCTGAATGTAGACAAAGAATGACTAAAATGTGCCACCTACTCACATAGATATAATGTTTCAGGTGTCTCTTGTGAATTTTTTTCTATTTATTTTCTAATTTTTTTAGCGATATTGTTTGTATTATTGCAAATTGTGAAACACTTATCACATACAACGCCACATTTACATAGTCAAACACCTACTACACACAACAATACTTCACATACAGCTAACATCCAGTTTACTGACACCAAACAGGCTGAAAAAAGGAACGTAGACTTATTTTTCGAAAATTTTGTCGGCGATATAGACTCTACAGAAGAAATGCTCTGCAACAAAATTAATGATGCCTCTTTAATGCTTTCTATTCTTCAAAATAATTTATTAAATTCGACAAATTTTCGAGATAATTTATTGATTTTATCTGTCAACATTCGTAGTATTAACTGCAACTTCGATTCACTATTAATATTTATTTCAAAACTGGAAACAATAATTGATATAATAGTATTGACAGAAACGTGGACAAATGAAAATAGCATTATACCAAATATCAATATTTATAAGCGTTTTCATACTACCAAAAGTTTCAATCAAAATGATGGAGTAGTTGTCTATGTAAAGGAATACCTACATGCTGAATCGTTTGAGCCCGAGGTTTGCCAGGGCAACTGTTTAATGATTGACATAGGAAGTAATAATTACACTATCATATGCTCGTACCGCCCCCCTTCTTTTCAAAACCCAAATAAATATCTCACTTCTATAAATGACATCCTAGCAAATTCACACACTAAAAATTTAATTTTTACAGAAGACATAAATTTGGACATTCTAATGAATCCATTATCCTCGCAAGCTTCTGAATATCTCAGGCTCATGGCCTTCTATGGACTTAAACAGGGAATCAATATTCCTACTAGGCTAAATTCATGCATAGATCACTTTATGGTCAAAACTGAACTTCAGTCTCAAACAGCTGTATTCGAACCCTTTACGGCTCACTCACCCATAATGCTAATAATAGAAAACACGGTAATAAAAACAAAAAAATTACACAAACATACAACAAAAGTTAATGATAAGTTAATTGGGAATACATGCAGAATATAGATTGGACCAAATTTTATGCAATGAATAACGCAAACCAGGCAACAAATTTTTCAATACATAAACTTCAGGAAGCCATTAATAGGGGTACTACTTATAAATATACTAAACATACATCACATAGGCAGAGACCATTAAAACCTTGGATAACCCCCACAGTTATAAATAAATTAAAGAAACGTGATAGATTACATATGATTCTTAAAACCAAAGCGTGCAAAGAAGAGTTACAAACATCTTTTAATTCTTATAGAAATAGCCAAAGTAAATTAGTCAAAAAATTGAAAAGAGAATTTTATCAAACACAATTAAAATCAAATTTTAATAACAAAAAAAACATGGGACATAATTAAGAACATCTGCTCTTTGACAAAACCTAAAGTTTCCCCTAAAGAGCTATTAACAATAAACGGATCTCCCATAGAATCTTTGAATGCTGTAAATGGTTATTTTTCAACAGTAGGTAGCAGTTTAGCAAATTTTACACTAAATAAGTTGGATAGAACAGACAATGAATTAGCAATGAGATACTGTATTTCTAACACTTCCGTGCACTCAATGTCCCTATATCTTACAGACCCCGTTAGAGGTATAATCAATAACTTGAAAACACGAAGTGTACCAGGTTGGGATAAAATAAATAGTAAAATCATTAAAACTTATGTTAGTCTGTTAGCCAATCCCATTACACACCTGTGTAATCTTAGTTTTTCAACCGGATCTTTTCCTGCTCTATTTAAAAAAGCTGTTGTATGTCCCATATATAAATCGGGGAACAAATACTCTCCCAATAATTATAGACCCATTTCCCTTTTAAGTGTTATGTCAAAAATACTTGAAAAATTAGTAAATAAAAAGCTTGTCACGATTCTTGAAAAAAGTGGGTTTTTTGCTGATAATCAATATGGTTTTAGATCTGGCCGTAATACTGAAGAAGCCATTTTGAAATTAACATCTCTTATTACAGCATATTTAGATAATGGACAAAGATGTCTTGGAGTATTCCTAGACCTACAAAAGGCTTTCGATACAGTACCTGTACCTATTCTCCTACGTCGGTTAGAATTATTCGGTGTTAGGGGTTTGGTATTGGAGTGGTTTAGGGACTACTTATCTAACAGAGTACAGTGCGTTCGTGTAGAAAACTATTTAAGTACTGACCAATCTTGTTCCTACGGGGTGCCCCAAGGCAGCATATTGGGACCAACTTTGTTTTTGATCTACATTAATGGTCTATGCAACATTTCTTTACTAAACGCTGAACTTATAATGTTTGCTGATGACACTGTTATCATGTTTCACGGAACTGATTGGTCTAATATTAAAACGGTGACAGAACAAGGGCTGAGAAGAGTCACTAAATGGCTTGAGGATAGTTTGCTGACTCTCAATGCTTCTAAAACAAAATATGTATGTTTTAGTAAAACAGCCAACTCCAGGCCAGATAGTGATTTTGAGATTGTCATTCATACACATCCGTGTAACCGAATTTCTATCCAAAGAGTAGATGAATGTCATTGTACAAAACTTAATAGAGTGAATGAAATAAGGTATCTTGGCATTACTGTTGTCTATAGGTTAAATTGGGGGTCACATATTTCCAATATGACAGCGCGTGTTAGGAAACTTATACATGTGTTTAGGATACTTCGTTGCGTAGTAGACAAACGCGTATTAATACAAACTTACAAAGCCTTATGCCAGTGTATACTTACTTATTGTATTACTTCTTGGGGAGGAGCAAATAAAACCTACATGCTGGAAATTGAACGTGTACAACGTGCCGTATTAAAGGTGTTATTGAGATTACCTTTTCGTTATCCTACTGCTTCGATTTACGAGATTGCCAATGTACTGAGTGTTAGACAACTCTATATACAACAGTGCTTACTAAGATATCATCGAGTTACAATCCCTACGCTACCACAATACACAAAAAGATTGGAAAAATGTCCTGTACCAATGACATACAGTAGATTTGCAAAAAGGCATTATAATAATTTAGCGCCACATTTATATAATGTAATAAATAAAAGAGCGAAAATAAAATAATATAATAACTACAATATCAGAAGTAAAATAGTGACTTGGTTAAAAGAACTCACTTACAACGACATAGAAGATTGAATATTGGACTTAACTTAAATATTAGTTAATACTTTACGTCTTACTTACTATACTAACACACATTGTCACTTGCAAATAAATATGAATCCCTGCACGTATAGATACAAACTATTACACAAAGTCACACACACCCAACTTTCACACATACAAACACTCACGCACACCCAAACACACACACATACACAAAAAAAAACAAACAAACTCGCGCACATGTGTGGGCGAGTCAACTACAATTTTGTAATATTGTGAAATGTTCAGATTAGTACAAGGTTTTCATATCTACAGCTTTGCAATTATTACCTATGCTTAAATATTGTTACTATTATTTACTATTATATATGTAGTTAATTTACCTTGTTTACCAAAACGAGTTTAAAAATAATATATTATGTTGTGACATAAGTACACAAAAGTTAAGAAATGTTAACAGGGAAGGGCATTGACAAATGCGATACAGTCAATAAAAGACTAGTGCAGTGGTCACTGTACCCGCACATGATGTACAAAACTGTATTTAAAAAAAAATTAATAATAATAATAAAAAAATAAATAAATAATTAAATATACTACACATATTAAATATATTAAATAATGGGGTAAAGATGTAATTGATACTTACAACCTGTGGTATTGCCATAAGAACAACGAACAATGATTATTAATTGCTCTCACGGCTTTACTGCAACTTCTTTATGAAATGCTCACGCAAGGATTTTTTAAATATAAATTTGTTAGCACATCTTCGAATGTTCATTGGAAGAGCATTCCAAAGAAGTACCGCTGTGACCACAAAAGAATCGGACATAAAGCCAGAATAACGAGAAGGTATCTGAAGACGAAGAGTGCGATTTGACCGTAAATCGTGATCATGAGAAGTAGAAAGAAATTGAAATTTATCTCGCAAGTAAGATGGGGAATGGGGATCAAAAAGTATTGAGAAGAGTAAACATAGAATCCTAACGGACCTGCGTTCTCTGATGGGTAACCATTTGAGCTTTGAACGATAGCTAGAAATGTGATCGTATTTATGTAATCCAAAGATAAAACGTATGCAACTGTTTAGTAGACGATCCAATTTGTTCAGAGTGTCTTCTGTGATATTCGTACAACACACATCCCCGTATTCCATTAAAGGCACTACCGAAGATTTTTAGGAGGATTTCAGTGGATACGGGGAAAAAATGTTTATATCTAATAAAGAGCACGCAATGTATTCGCTACTTTCCCATTGATATGTTTTATATGTTGAGACCACTTCAATGTATCATCGAAAATAAAGCCGAGGTTTTTGACAGAGGTGCTGTATTCTATTACTTATTACTAATATTCTTAGATCATTATCCAGTCTGGTGGGGTTCCCATCCTATTACCGAAAAATTGTTATCAGCTTAAGGCCATTGGTTAAGGCCATTATCAGCAATCACCTTGATTACGGATCCTTTCTTATGGAACCATGTAGTAGAATGAAATTAGGAAAACTAGACAGAATACAAGCCAAATGTCTAAGTATCATCACAGGTGCAATGAAGTCTTCTCCGGTTAAGACATCGCAAATAGAATGTGTTGATCCTCCTCTTCTTCTTCGACACAGTATTTATCCGATCGTTTCTTCTTTAATTGTTAAAATTTTTCGCCATCCTATACTGTCGAGATTGTTCTATCTAAATCTATGGTTCTATCTATCTCACTTAATAACTTCTTCCAGCTACTGGTCTCATAAGGACACTCCATGGCTTATCAAAAGTTTAAAAATGTTTCTTGGTAACGCCCCTGTGGCTCAGCTGTCTAAAAACCCGTTATTTTTAACTGACTTTCATGCTCTTATTTTTCAACCTAGAATCATTCTTAATTTTGGCATAGATAAAGACTTTGGATGCAAATGTAATGTTTAATTATATTTTAAATCGGAACAGATGGCTTACTATGTTTACAGACGCTTCTAAATTTTTTGAAAATAGTTGGTGCCACTGTCTGGGTCCCAAAATGCAAAATTGTTTAAACTAAGTGACAACATCAGTGTTTTCAGGAGAAGCCATTGGCCTTTATGAAGCAGTTTCGTACGCAGAAGCTCAGATATTAAATATGTTTTAAAGTCCTTTGTAAGTGAAAAGAACGGAATAGGTCTAAATAAACATCTGTAGCTACAGTTCTTGCGCTCTTCCAAGAAGTCCTATAAAATTTCAGTAAAGTCTACTATCACTTTATTGGAGGAGTGTTGGGATAACGATTTTACTTATTTTAGTACAATATTGGCAAATGCGCTAATCTGTGCGTCATGTCAGGAAGAAAGAAAAAAAAAGTGGTGTTCTGTCGTTTATAACCACAAATTAGTAAGATTATTTACACCCAGACCCGTGACAGTTTTAGTTCCAAATGAGTTGTATTGGCGCTGTAATCGGTTCTGCCGCTTGACTATTCGCCTTAAAAGTAAATTTTGCTTGTGAGCGTGGTGCACAGATTTGTAAATGGAAGCAGATCAAACATAATTCACTCACACATAGATACCGTGTAAGTATTAACACTGTCACTTTCATTGTAGTTTAAAATTGTATATCATTACCCTTTTCTTTCATTTGTTGCAACACAATGGCACACATAGACAATTCCCAAACTGTGGCAGCCGCCATCTTCCGCTTAAGTCAAAATAAGCGGAGTATGGCGTCTGTTTATTTGTGTAGTACGCCACATGTTCGATTATTAAATATTTCTTAGTGTATAAACATTATTTTGGTTATTTAAAGTGCAAAATATGGTACAAAAGTGTTGTACCCCCAATAGTTGCAACGCCTCATACAGAAAAGCCCCGAAAATCACGTTCGATCGGCAAGTAAATCAGATGTTGCAAATTGTTTGATTACTGCATTCAGTTAGCTGATATTTTTGTATTTCGTGGCTCCGACACTTAAATATGTTGCAAACTATTAAAATTAAATTTTCCTTATATTGTATAAGGTTTTTTATAGGTTTTTTATATTTTTGTACCAAGTACCTAACCAATTTTGACATTATTAGTACTTGTACCGTAAAGAGGGCCGAATTCAGAGAAAACTGTGTCTCGTAATAAAATTAAATATTAATGGACAAGTACCTAAGGTTAAGCAACTATCTATTTTTTGCAACAATCTTTTGATTTTGATGTATATCTTATTAATTTCGGGTGTCTAAAGGAGTCACTGATTTTTTTCTAAACAACCTGGGCCAGTGTTGTTTAGAAAAAAGCCAGTGCTGGAACCCATGCTTCATAATTACAATATTATTTTAAATTTATTTATAAAATAATACAACTTTCTTGCTTCAGGTAATCGAAGATGGACGTTATTATGCATAAATTGTGTGTTGAGATATAAAAATGGTGAAAACAAATATAGATATCTCGAGACGAATAATGACAAATAATAACTGATTACTTGCAATGGTAATCGTTAGCATATCTGACATTCTGCGCTAGTTACTTCTGGCACACATTGAAAAACAGTGAAACGATGTGTTTGATGCACATCTATAATGAGTTCTTAGATAATCTAATAATAAAACAATCCGATCCGAACAACAATAAATAAAAGACTGAAAACATTATTTGCTTTATTGTGTAAGCTATTTTAGTTTTTATTCTCAATGTGATCAATCGCCCATCGACTGTCTCCCGATTTCTTTTAATTTTTGAGTTTTATGCGTAGTTTAGAGAAAATAATAATCAAAGGACAAAGTATAGCAATGAAGAGTTATTTAATGATTTTATAAAACATTCACTGGCGCTTATCTCCGTAGAAAAATAGTTAAAGATAACACTCATCTGATATAAAACATGTTCTATTTTCTCATAACCAAGTTTCTAACACTTACAGTAAAGCAATGGTAAGTAGCCTTTACTGAAGTTACAAAGGACTGTTAAATGAAATTCTTCCAATTCCTCTCACTCGCGCACAACTTTAATGTACAATGTACTATAATTTTTGCACTTAAAACTCCCAAAAGCACAAAAAATAGCAAATCTAAATTTTGAATAAAATGCCAACCACGCTTTTTTTGTTCGCGCCAAAAAGTCTAAATTCAAAACTTTCACTTGCCAGATTATCAACTTTCCCGACTTTTTAAAATGTATCGTTTATGTCATTAAACTTCATGTACCACATAAATCGAACCGCAAGCAAAGTCATCACAATGTACATGCGGCCCAAGACCAGCAGCGCACAGCCATCAGGCCTCAGGTATCGAACGAACAATCATAATATTGTGTCGTGGAGTTCTTTGGAACACTCCAATGTACATCCTTCATGTGACAAAAACAATCTACAAAAAGAAGGAACATAATAAAGTAATTATCTCTAATACCAGTACATTACTAAGTTAATTCTTATTTTATCACATGAAAAATATAATTCGGGGTGTCCCAAATAGTCCCGCTCGAAGATAATACGCAGTATAAGCACCCACTCCTTAACCCGGGCCTCAGTTCTACATGTGTGTGAGTAATATTTGTTAGTGTAAATTTGCCATGCATTTTGTATCGATAGGTATAGTGTGATTCCATTTAAAAGTCTGTGGTGTGGTGTGTTGTCAGTCTGACACACTCAGACTCTGGCTACTTTTCTATTTCGATTTGTGTCTTGGCTTACTTTGTGTCTTCTTCGATTTCATGCTTTAGTTGAGAACTTTGAAATACCTATTCTCCTCTGTTGTTTGATATAAATAATCCCCTAAACCGCTGTGTTGGTGGTGTTTCGGAATAACTAGGATATGCTCTTACCTACATCAAGATATATAAAAATTATTGACACGTATATGGTTCACAAAAAAGTAGGCGATAGTAGCGCCAAAACGAAATACATACGATCAATTACAGCAAACGCAGTGATGCCAGATACACTGTAATGAAAAATGTTCATTAGTTTTGATTCTTAACTCTCCGTATTCTTTATTGAAAATGAAAAATATGTGTGAAAAAATTATTTCGATATATCAAGTCGTTGCTGAGGAATTGAATTCCAAAAACAAGTGCGCAACATGGATTCTTCCGGCCGGCGCTCGCTGCGTGTGACGTCATAGTTCAACACTCGCCCAGTCCGTCGCGCGCTCCCGTATGTGCCCGTAAGGTCACTAAAAGATTTCGCAACAAAAAAAAGATTTAAAAAACCCCCGACACAAAAAAAAACTAAAAAGTAAAAGTTCAAAGGTAATATATGTATTATGTACCCATTGGCCTTTTAAGGTTAAGTATATTAATATATAAATAGTAATAGTAACATATCCAACTGTCGTCGCGTCGGCGAACTACTAAGTAAATTACTAGAATTTAAATTTCATACCTACTTTATCATTTTTCGTTGTTTTCTGTTTTTAACCCCCGACGCAAAAGAAGGGGTGTTATAAGTTTGACGTGTGTGTGTCTGTGTATCTGTATGTCTGTCTGTGGCATCGTAGCTCCTAAACGAATGGACCGATTATGATGCGTTTTTTTTTTGTTTGAAAGCAGGTTTTCTAGTGGTGGTTCTTAGACATGTTTTATCGAAATCGGTTCAGGCATTTGAAGAATATCAGCTTCTTTTTAGTTTTTAAACGGACGCGAGCATCTGTTAGTCTAATCGATGCGAAATTTAGTATACTGTGACTTCAATAATGTCACAATAACATAGTAACCTTGACTAGATGCTGCAGCTTCATCTGAAATCAGCAGGATATCCTACTTCTTGCCACTTACAGTAGAGGTATGACTATGAAGACTGCTGCCCGCTGAAAATAAAAACCTCCAAAAGAGAAGTATTGTGGTGGAACTCTTAAGCTAGGGAAGCTTAGAGCAAAGACACGCAAATTATTTAATAAGGCTAAAAGGACTCGCGAATAGCAGGCCTATAGTGAAGCCTTAACTGCTTCCTTCTACAAAGTAGAAATTAGGATAAAATTAGGATAAAATTAAATGTACTTAAAAATATAATTATTGTAAGAATCAATTTTCTTATGAGAAGTCATTAACATTTATGTTTAATTCTTTGGCTTTTTTACGGGTTAGATAACTGCCCACACATTGAGTGGTGTTTGTGGTGTTACTACTTTTCGTTGCTATCTTTACACCACAACTCTCACCACTGAGTTCGGGGACCGTACCAGGCTCCTTGATATCACTTGATATATTAATATGCTCATTTGATTCACATTTTATTAAATGCCGGCGATTACGTCTGTATTTTGCACCTCTTTTGTTTTGTAATATGTATGAACGTGGAGCAATATGTTTAGATATAATTTTACCTCGTACTTTATTATTACGATTAAACATAATAACATTATCGCCAACGTTTAATTCTGGTAATTTTTTACAGTAATTCTTATCGTAATATTTTTTGCTAGTGGACTGTTTATTTAACATCTCTCGATATTGCTGTTCATGATCTATATTTGTTGGCTTTAATAGTTCTGGGTGTACTGGAAGTCTACAATTTAATCTACGACCCATTAATAACTGTGCAGGCGAATTTAAGTTATCTCGTGGTGTATTTCTCTATAACTCAAAAGGTTTAAAAAGAAATCGGTGTTACTATTTATCGATTTAATTAGATTTTTCTTCAGTTTGCACAGCCCGTTCACTTTTTCCATTTGATTGTGCATAATTAGGAGATGACGTTAAATGTTCAAATCCCCATTCAGAAACATTAATTACAGAACAAGATGAAATGTTGGAAAGTGCCACTACTTCAATAAATCCAGAATAATAATCGACCAAAATTAAAAAATATTTTCTACCATGCTCAAATATATCAACTCCTACTTTGTTCCATGGTAAAGATGGTATATGTACTGGAATCATTGGTTCTTCAATAAAGGAATCTACGCCATCTAGGTCTTCCAATAATTGTTTTATTTTAGCGTGAAATACTTCCGACGAACAGTTTAGACCAAAGGAAGTCTTAAAAATTGATAACGCCCAAATGGCGTAGCAAAAGTACACAAGTCAGCGCTTGCTCGATCGATTTGAATAGTCCAAAAACCTGAATTAGCATCAAGCACTGAAAAGTAACGAGCACCTTTAAGCTTACTTGCGAATTCATCTATGGTCGGTAATTGAAAATATGCACGCTTTATGGCCCTGTTCAGTGGCCTGGGATCTAAACATATTCGTATACCCTCATTTTTTTAGCTACTATTACAAGTGCATTGACCCACGGCGTCGGATGAGTCACTTTACGTATTACTCCTAAATTAATCATTTTATTCAGTTCATCGTGTAACTTATCCCTAAGAGTAAAAGGCACCTTGCGTACCGCACTCACAACCGGTTCTAGAGCCCTGGAAGACAGCCTAGACCTTGGAAGAGATCACTATAATTAATTAAACTCAAATTATGTATTCTTTTTACTAAGCCCAAATCTATACAGGTTTGTTGTCCCAGAACACTTTGACAATTTATATTCGCAATAGCAAATTTCAAATTATGCAATTTATTTTTGTAATAAAATTTTAAGTGACATATGCCCATAATCGGTATCATATCACCGCTATATGACTGTAATTTTACATTGTATTTGTTATATATTACACCGGGATTGAAACCCAGAGAAAGGAACTTTTCATACGATAGAACATTAATGTCTGCTCCAGTGTCCAATTTAAATTTTTCTGAACCACATTCACTCTGCAATATTTCATACCAGTCTGGATTAATAGAGGACTTCACATTGTTTTTCGATATATTCGAAACCATTGAAATATAAAATGACTCATTCTCATCCTCGGATTCAGAGTGATTAATTTTGTTTTCATCGCATAAGTTAATATTATACATTTTTTTAATATTGCACATCCTCGCAGTGACCGTAGTTTTGACACACATAACACCTCACATTGGTCGCTACACAAAATCCCGAGACACACTTAGGATTACCACAACAACGACATGGAGTATATCTCGCTGCCGATGAGCCGGCCGCGCCGGTTGTAACGCTGGCACCGCCAGCGTGGCCCGTGCCGACGCCACGACTCGAGCGCGCGCTCCACCTGTTGCCACCGCCTCGTCCGTAGCCCCGACCGCCCCAACCGCGACCGCCGCGGTCACGTCCTCTATTTCTTGTTGTCAAGGCATCGACGTGAGTTACCGCTTGCATCGTTGACCCTGTTGTCAGTTGTGTACTTCCTTCTGACGATACCTCGTCGGCTTCACAAATTCTTATAGCTTTTTGAAGGGTCAAATCTTCTGTTCTAAGTAAGCGATCTCTAACTACTGCATTTTTAACTCCGCAAACTATACGATCACGAATCATTTCTTCTTCTAAGATAGAAAATTCACAATTTTTACTCATTAACTTTAAGGCGGTTACATATTGATTTATAAATTCACTTTCATCTTGATTACGAGTAAAAAAATTATATCGCGCCAACGTTACATTTGGTTTTACGCCGAAATATGTGTCGAACTTTTTAAACAACACTTGGACGTCATCACGGTCTGTGTCTTTTTCAAATGAAAATGTCTGATAAACATCGAAACCATCAACTCCTTTTAAGTTGATAAGCAAACTGGCCTGCACCGCAGGTTCTTCCTTGTGGACACCAGAGGCTTTTAAAAATAATACAAACTGCGTCTTCCAACGTTTCCATGCTTCAGCCCTGCTAACTGGACTACCTTCTAAACACAATTCCGGTGGTGGCCTTGCGTGCTCCATATTACTTCAATGGTAGGTACGATTCAAACCGCTAATGCACTATATATCACGATACTATACTTTTCTTCAAATATATTCTTGTATCCCACCGCTGCCACCATGTTATGTAATATTATAAAATAATGACTGTTAACAACATCTTTATTTATGCTTGACATAGATACACACTAAATTATAAAAATACTCACAACAGAGTAAGACTCCATAGAGTGCTCTCTAAATCCAAGCCTAATCAAATTGGGCTGCTTAAAAAGCCAGACGGTTCATTCACAACCTGTGAAAGTGAAACTTTAGAGTTGTTGGCA
Source organism: Zeuzera pyrina (assembly GCA_907165235.1). NCBI lineage: Eukaryota > Metazoa > Arthropoda > Insecta > Lepidoptera > Cossidae > Zeuzera > Zeuzera pyrina. The sequence continues at coordinate 14,347,042 of OU015626.1, forward strand.
ACGACCCACTTTCCTGTCGCAATCCGTAAAAGAGCGGATTCTGCACCACAGACCGCCCTGCATAGCCCTCAAAAGGAGGATTAAGGTGGGCGATCAACTCTTTCAAACCACATAAGACTTGCGGAGAGGATGGTGTACGTCCCATACACCTACAAAAAGGGACTGATGTCCTCCTGCCGCACCTTATTAATATCTTCAGAGCTAGTTATGCCTGGGGGTACATACCTGATTCATGGTCTACAGTTAAGGTAATATTTATACCTAAAGCGGGGAAAAGGGACTACGGACTACCAAAGTCCTTTAGGCCCATTAGCCTTAACTCATTGCTGTTAAAGACCATGGAAAAGGTTTTAGACAGATTTATTAGGGATGGCCCATTGGCTACAACACCTATTCATCATACTCAACATGCCTATAGTAGAGGTAAATCTACAGTAACTGCTCTGCTCAGTCTCATTGACAGAGAAGAAAAGGCAGTTGAAGATAAAGAAGTAGCGCTTTGTGCCTTCTTAGACATAGAGGGAGCTTTCGATAAAACCCCCTTCAGTACATTAGTTAGGGGTCTCGAATCCAAAATGGTTGACACTACGACTACTAGATGGGTACGCTCGATGCTCTCTAATAGAGAAGCCAAACTAGCCCTCTGTCAAATTGCCTTGACGTTTTCCACAATGAGGGGATGTCCTCAAGGTGGCGTTTTATCACCCCTTCTATGGACCTTCGCTGTGGACCAGCTCTTGCATGAAATGGCTGACCTTAGGATTGACACTCAGGGATATGCAGATGACCTGGTAGTTATAGTCCGAGGTTTCAGCCTAACCACTATTTCTTGTGTTATGCATCAAGGCCTCGACACTATTATCACTGAATGGTGTAGAGAGAACGAGTTATCGATTAATGCTGATAAAACAGTAATTTTGCCGTTCTTGCGAATATTGGTAGAATATTCCGGGCCAGGAGCATTCCAAAGCCCTAAAAAAGCCATATAATCGCAAGGTGGCTTCCAGTGTCACGGCAATGAGCCGGAGCAACTTATACCTCATAGCACTTTAAATTTGTGATAAGTTTCAATATAAATATTAGTAGTAATATATACAAGCGTCGTCACGTCGAAGGACCGCTACTGGACGACATATATTTTTTTTACTTTTTAGAGATTTTTTGAGTTGGGGCTTTTCAAATTTGTAATTTAAGTTTTATTTCATGCTTTTTAAACAGGCTGCGATCAACAATATTCCCACATTCACATAAATAATTTCCAAAACAATACACGAAATTGAGCACGAAATTTTGCCTCGCCGAAATCTGCGTATTCTGGCAATAGTTGTCTGCTCCATCACCAAATCCTGATCACCATCTATCTATTCATTTAGAATCTACTAGCGAATTTTTGAATTCGATTGAATAGTTTTTGAGTTTATCCATTATAAACAAACAGTCCAATTTTTTCTCTTTATAACAATAATATATATTCATTAAGACCATTCCAATAAACCCAAATACGATACCTCTTCTGTAACTTGGTGAGGACTTACGTATCCTGCTGATACCAAATAATACTGTAGCATCAAGTTAAGGTTACCATGTTATATCATTGAATGTTATATCATATAATATCATTGAAGTCACATAATGCTAAATTTCGAACCGAGCAACTTCTTTGAACTGCTCCTGCAGTTCGATTACTTAATTTATTTAATACACTTAATTGAATTTAGTAATTGAATACATAATTAAAGTACGAACGTAACAACAGAATAATGCACGGAAACAGCAAAATAACGCAAGAGACCTACCCTACTACCACTGAGCGCGGATCGCGAGCAGTGTTGGAAAATGACGTCACGCTCGAAACGCGCGCCTGCTAGCGGGGCTCTCTATTCACGGGAACTTTAAACGTCTGTAAAATCATAACTACTTGGTATTTTTGAATGAAACAAAAACTAGTGTATTTCTATACACATATGCTTTACTGTGATAAAGTTTCAAACGATTTTGCATACCTATTAACATTCTCCATTACAGTAGATTTACTGTATTTTTACTGCGTTTACTGTATACTGTATTACATAAATACAGTGGTTGCAGAACACTGTAATTTTAAAGTATCTAGGTATGTAGGAATTGCATGAAACTGAAAACATTAAATCTATGGATGGTATACACAAACAGAAAATAATATATATAATTATTCTCTTTGGTTGTCACCATCCCAGAACAAATATTTATTTATCTGTACCAGACGACTAGGTTTAGTTGTAAGTATGGACCTTTAGTTGTAAGTATAGATATCAATGACGAAAGATTTAAATTTCATAGACTATTTCGATGTTCGTTTAAGCTTTAAGATAAGTTCGTTTAAGTCTTTCAGGTAATTCCCCGCTATTAGAGAAAGCAGATTGATATGTTATACGACGAAATTCAAATGTAGCGTCTCTCATTCAAATTCTTTACTCTGATAAGATCATTTTATAATATATGCATAATAATTCATCGTCGTATTTACTTTTGTCTCTGTATTAAAGTGTATTATCTAGATATTTTGGTTTTTACTCAATTTCAAATTCGTGTGATAGTGGTTATTTTTCTATTTAAAAAGTATTTTAACGACAACTGAAAATGACATGTTCTGGCACCATGTATGTAGCAATATATCATGATACTTTTTTTTTCGTTGCTTTACCTAACAAGGAAATTTTAAAATCATACATTTTTTTTTTGGTGAGGCATAATTCCGATTTTTTGGCAGTCGCGCAGAATTCACACTTAACATTTTAGCACTTCCAAATTCAAATGCAGTCCGAAAGAAAATTTGGTGCAATAAACGACATTAAAACAAAATAAAGGAATCGCTTGATAACAAAAACTATAAAAGGAAATATTTTAGCCCATCAAGCTCTACGAAATTCAACCAACTGCGTTAATTTCAAATCGGATATTCAAATGCTAAAAGTTTGTAATAGTGATAGATTAATCTAGGTAGTGATTTAAACAAAAGCCTTTTAAAAAATAAAGACGATCCCATAGACAGCGATACAGAAATTGTATAATTAATATATTTTATATTTAAAAAAAAACTGATTAAAAAACAATAATTAGTATATTCGAAGGTAAAATTACGTAAAATGGTGAAAATATTACAAAAAAGGCAACAGATTTACGTCAATAAACATAAATAACTAACTCAACAACTTTGACTTTGGTGTAACTAAGTACGTAATACTAATTTAATATTTTCGAAATATATTGCATGTTTTTTATTTAATAAACAAACATTTCTGAACTTCAGGTTTTTTTTATTCTATGAATTCTGCTCAACGAATCACTTTATAAGTTGTCCTGATTTTCAGTTTCAGTAAAGTCAAAACCAAGTCAAGATACACTCATCGATGGCGGTCGACGATTTGTCCGTACAGTTCTGTTTGCATAGAGAAACCGTTGATGACCATCATTGAGTATCTTGTCTTGAACTTGTAAGATATACTAGGATCAGCATAGGTATATATATATATATATATATACTAGCTGTACCCGCGACTTCGTCCGCGTGGAAAAATGTTCCTTAAATGTTCCTGTTACCCGAGGTACTCATATTGTTGGTGTTAAAAAAAAAGTTATTCTCTATAATGGAACATCTGCCATATTAGATTTATGATGACGTCATATATACAAAAACCTGCGTATTCCATTTCATTCGATACCCATATTGTTAGTTTTTAACGAAAAAGTTATTTCCTTCTATGGAACATCCGCCATATTGGATTTATGATGACGTCACATATACAAAAACCTTCTCCTGCGTATTCCATTTCATTTGATACCCATATTGTGGGTAATAAACAAAAAAATTATTTCCTATTAGGGAACATCCGCCATATTGGATTTATGATGAAGTCACATGTCCAGAAACGTTCCTCTGTGTATTTCATTTCATTTGATACCCATATTGTTGGTGTCGAACGAAAAACTTATTCCCTATTATGGAACATCCGCCATATTGGACTTATGATGACGTCACATGTCCGGGAACCTTCCCCTGCGTATTCCATATCATTTGATACCCATATTGTTGGTGTTGAACGAAAAAGTTATTTCCTATTATGGAACATCCGCCATATTGGATTTATGATAACGTCACATATACAAAAACCTTCCACTGCGTATTATTCCACTTCATTTGACACCCATATTGTTGATATTGAACAATACTCCGAGAAACCTAGAACGTGACACCCATGTAGATCTATCAAAAAAAAATAATATTCGCCATATTGGATTACAAAATGAACATCATTTACGTAATCAGCACCCCGAAAAACCTAGAATTTGATACCCATATCGATTTATCCAAAAAAAATAATATTCGCCATCTTGGATTTGAAAATGAACATCATTTTCGTAATTAGCACCCCGAGAAGCCTAGAATATGATACCTATGTCGATTTATCCAAAAAAATAATAATCGCCATCTTGGATTCGAAAATAAACATAATTTTCGTAATCAGCACCCCGAGAAACCTAGAATTTGATACCCGTATCGATTTATCCAAAAAAAGTAATATTCGCCCTCTTGGATTTGAAAATGAATATCATAACATTCGCCATATTGGATTTATGGTGACGTCACATATGTATCTACCTTCCCCTGCGTATTCTATTTCATTTGATACCCATATTGTTAGGGTTTAGCATTATAAAGTTCCCCTATAAAGTTTCATCCCCTTTTTCGCCCCTTTAGGGGTAGATTTTTGATAAAAAAGAAAACTATGTTTTTTTAATGGAAAAGGTGTTTCTCTGTACCAAATTACAGACAGAGAGAGACTCGCATTTATAATATTAGTAGGGACTAGTAGGGATAGTATGGATTAGTAGGTATGCACGTATACCTATTTAGGATAACTTTACTTTAGTTCACTTGTCGAACGCTAGATGGCATTACTTTCCATACATACCGATTTAACTATCGAGTTGCCACTCTTTTCCCTTTTCAATAATTACCTTACTCTTTGGTGATTATATTCTCTTTGAGTGACTGTCGCATTTGTAGCTTGCTACAAATACTTAATCTGTGTTTATAACCCACAAATTAGTAAGAACCGCAATTTATAACCTTTTTTCTTTTCCCACTTCTTTATTTACTAGATCGTAATTTTCTGTATACAATGGCATCTGTAAAGTCTGAAATTGAAAAGGAAAGAAAGCAAAAGCGTGCAAAATGTGGTAAAATAATGAAATTAAATCCAAACAAATTTTCGGAAAACATTCGGTCACTTAAAAAAATAGTAGAATCACATGTAAAAAAACCTACGAAAAAAAGGAAATACGTAATGCCTAGAAAAATAATTACCGAAGAGCTTATTAATTCTTGTTTAAATGCCATACAACAATTAAACGAACGTAATAAACAAAAGAATAAAATTTTTGAAGACGAAACACCCATTTTTGCAGAAATTCACTGTATTAAAATCCAAAATGCTAAGTGCAATATGAGATTGTAAGTACCTATGATATAAAATTCATTAAAATTCTTATAATATGAATATCAATTAGAAATACATACTTGTGGGCTCCTATTTTCAGCACATTTCCACACAGCACTATTGCGTCAACCGGAGAAATTTGCTTGATAACACCCGATTTAAAAAAAGGAAGGAGACATGACCACGAACCAACTATTGACCACTGGGAGGATATATTAAGAAATGCTAACATTACCAGTGTAAGTTATTACTTTAGTAAGTTTTAGTTCAACCTTTACAGCATTTTTGAATGAATTAAGTAATTAATTGACAAAACAAAGCAATAAATGATAACTGAATATTATGTATGACTGGAATTTACAAATGTCACATTCATGGAATTGGTTATGCCATTTACCCATTCATCACAGATAGCATCATCAAAGCACACTCAAATGATACCAATACCACTTATTAATATAAAAAGTATTTATATTTTCAGAGGATAAAGCGAAAATTATTACTGATACTAGATTACATATACTAGAAATTAATTAGCAATTTGACTAAAAAAGCTGTTTTCGTATGTAATCTTTTCTTTTGTCTTAATACTTCCATTATTTTATAGGTTAAAACTATTCTTCCATTGAGACAATTAAAAGTGGAATACGATCAATATGAATTAAAACGAAGACTTTTAACACAACATGACTTCATAATGGTTGACACAAGAGTTTTAAATCATGCATCACATCTTCTTGGGCAAATGTTTTTCAAAAAACATAATATGCTGATTCCAGTAAGGATAAATGAGAAAAAGAATATAACAAATGATATAGATATTGGTTTACGTACAGCTATATTACGACTTAATGAGGGACAAACGTCAACAATTTTAATAGGGCATACTGGAATGCCTCAAAGCAAAGTAAAGGACAATGTAATGTCATTAATCCAACAACTTGCTGAAAAGTTTCCTGGTGGAGAAATGAACATTAGATCAATTTCCTTAAAACTCCCACTTTCATTGTCAGTACCATTATATCTCACATTACGTAAGTTTACTTTTTCTCTTCACTCCAAATTTCTACAAGCTTGTTATTATAACAAGTAATATTATTTTAATATTATATAAATTATAGGACCGTCAAATGTGGTGCATGCTCCCAAACTTAATCATAAGAAGCCTAAACATTTTATTGATGTGGAAGATGAACTGTCGACTATACCAGGAGGAAAAGTGAGGGTAGCTCCAGATGGAACAGTAATACTTAAAAAACAGAAAATAGTAGACAGGTAATACCAATAATATAAAACAATACTATTGTGTGATAATGTCACAAAGTAAAAACGAAGAGGAGGTGCGGTAGCGAATTTTCCTCATACAAACCAGTGTAGCAATATGCGGGTTGAGGGGAATACGAAATAAATGGAGGGGGATGTTACGAATCTGCCACCATCTAGCGAGTTCTAGCTGTCTCTTTGTGTTGTGATTTTTAAGTAGTTTTATTATTGACCACCAGATGAATAAAATACATTCTCAATACAGAGGCATACTTACTGATTGAAGAGAATGTATTTTACCCATCTGGTGGTCAATAATAAAGCTACTTAAAAAGTCATAATGCAAAGAAACTGCTCGAACTCGCTAGATAGCGGCAGAACCGCAACATCCCCTCCATTTATTCCGCATCCCCCTCAACGCCCATATTGTTATACTGGTTTGTATTAGGAAAATTCGCTATGGCACCTCGTTACATATTATAACTCCATCATACGAAGCCTTCATACTTGTTTTTATATTTTGAGCCATATTTTTACACTTCCTAAATACACACCTGCATTTTAGAAACATGAACAATATGACAGACATTCACTCACTCTGCTATTATGCGACTAAATAAAATTTCTAGTTTTGCGATCACAAGTATACAGGAGGCTGAATTTTTATATATATATAGATAATATCAGTCATACATACATATCTTCAAGCTGTATCCCTAATGGGGTAGTTAGAGGACAGAGCGCCAAGCGTTGCGTTCCTTACATACTTCTTTCATTCCCTCAAATCTCATCACTCTCCTCACAGATTTTCACCTGGGTTTGCGAGTGCTTTATGGCCAAATATCAGTCATATTTGAGCATATTCATTCTGTAGGGTATTCATATAGCAATAGAGTATTTGATGAGAAAAGAAAAGGGGATTTCAATATAACTATGAGCAGATGAAGCTACAAGAGTTAAATGCAAGTTTAAAAATCCAAGTTCAAAGTGAAGAAACCAGTTAACTCGATTGCATTTAGAAGATGGTATTTTTTGTCAATGAACAGATAATTATTACACCATATGGCATCAATAGGACCAACTATGGTTGAATGAATCTTCAAATGATTTGTATTGAATGATATAGTAGATATAAGTTGTCCGTTTCATAAAATAGTGGTTTTCCACAAAATGCCCATTATGAACTGATCAATTCTGCAATAATGCTGATGTACAAAAGTAACTAATTTTCATTTCAGTGACATGGAGGAGGAGAACAAGGAAGAAATAACTAATGAGAGTTCATCAGAAAAAGTAGAATCAAATTGATTTCCAAATGTTTTAATCTAAAATTGTATCTTTTATTACAAACATACATAATAAATGAACATTAATAATGTTATTTCAATTTATTTTAGAAATATGCAAAGAGAATCGCTTCTCTTCCGTAACTATCATAACTTCCTGAATTTGTTTCACTCACATTGATAAATTATTTTGAAAAACATTCATTGATGATTTAGGGTTCACAGTTACCTGCATCTTCATAGGCCATACCTTTTTAAACTTCTTGAAATTCCTTAAAGGATTATGTTGTTCCATGATTTCAAGAGGTTCTTTTTTAACAACTAAATCTTTCCTTACTTTGATAACAACTGAACCAATCTCAAGTTTATTCATTTTACTATCTAAATCATCTTCCTCTTTTTTTATATATGTAACATTAGAGATGTCAGTGATAGTGTTCTTGTTATTATTCAACAATTCCTTAAGTTTTATTCCTCTCATGGCAGATATATCCACACTTTCATTTTTGTTACTGTTGTGCTTAATAGTATTCAACTCTTTTTGCTTATCAGTTTTACCCATATTTAATATGTTTTCAGAATATTCATTAACTGGAGGCTTCGATTTATCTTCAATAAAATTAAACAAATCATCTTCTCCATCATTTAGCACTGACTGGATTTTTTTATTCAAAGGCTTTGACAAAGTTAGCTTTTTTTCTGCAACATTATTTTTATTGTCCTTGGAAATTACAGGTTTTATGAAATTGAAGAATTCATCATCATCATCATCTTTAACAATGTCTACAGCAACTTTTTTATTTGGATTTGATAGATCTACATTACTATCATCTAATTTCCTTTTACCATGATTTTCTGAATTTTTAATACTTTCAGTTGCCATCTTCTTTTTTACATTATTTGTGATATCATCATCATCACATAATTTTCTTTTGGAACTAGTGGATGCAGTATTATCTGTTGATGTCAAGCTTTCATCTATGATAACATTCTCTTTCTTGGCCTGATTTTTCATTGTTTCTTGGGATTCATTTGCTAATATAGTGTTTACTGTTTTAGAGTTATGTTCAGATGATTGTTTTAACATTTCCGTTGAGAAATTAAAATCTGGATTGCAATATTTACTTACTGAACTATATAGAACAGCCAAACCAATCTCAGCATCAGCTATTACTCTTTTTCCTTTACTCTTTAAATAGTTTACAATGTCATTTATTTGATTTCTTTGAGCCTGTGTCTCTTGACTAATGTTAGTGAGATTATATTGAATAACAATGACATCTTTGTTAACTAACATAGACTTGGTCATCTGAGATTCACTCAGTAATAAAGGAGTAGCAGAACTTTTTACTAATACTGCTCTGTACATATCAAATTGACGTCTTGAAAAGAAAATAAACTTTTTGCCAGTGAATAACACACCCCTACTGTGATCAGGTAGAAAACTTACATGTTCTTTGTTGAGTGTTGACTCTACAACCTGTGGTATATAATCGTTTGGATCAGGTAATGGTATCTGGTTATTGACAGCTTCTACACATTTATTCCAAAAGTTTGTTGTAACAATTCGTGAACCCTGCAGCAATGCCAATACCACTTTGATAGTTAAGGTAATTACTGGCATTGTCAAATAAGCGCAGGAGTCATCCCATTCATTTTTCAGCAACCCTCCTAGTTTCTTAAGGTTCTCTTTTAACATTTGCAATTGTTCTCCTTTCAATGTAGATGTACAAGTAATAAAAGAAACCTTATTAACTTTCCAAACACAATTTAGTCTCCCAAACTTTACAATATCATTATTGTGCAATTTCACTTTAGAATTTGCTTCTATTCTATCAACGAAGTTATTGACGAAGGTTCCGTACCTGGAACCTAAATCTTGCAATAATAAATTTTCATCAGAAATAGAAAACACAGCATGTTTTCTACTTATGGACGCATCGTCAGGTATAGAAAAAGTGCTGTTCTCAACGCTTCTTCCCATTACAAGTTCTCTTATTTCTGTAGTAATGTAAATAACTCTTAAATCGCTTTCTGATGTTAAATACCACATTATGTTTTATTTGGATATATACGCAAATTTAAGTTGATACAGCGTTAAGCACCGCTCGGTACCTATGCTATGCACTATGCAATACAGCAGAACCAGTACACCTAGATCACCAACATCAATCTATGTTTACTGAGCACTTGCAGGCATTAAGCACCATGGGATCGTGATGGAATTTAACCACAATCAATAACCGCACAAATTAATGCAACTAATGGATTTGGAAAATTTAAGAACACTTTGCGAGGGAGTTTGTTTTTTTTGTAGTAGTAGAAGCACGTCTTTTTTTCTTTTTTTTTTTTTTTTTTTTAATGGCACTGTACGTGAGTACATTGCCAACGTCAAGTAAAGCGAGAAAAAAATTCAGTAGATAATTTGCGCATTTGCCAATGTCACGCATTAACACAAACTAGTATACAGACACAGAATAAGTAGAATCCATGTAGAATCACAAGTAAATTAGTTCTTTCTTATCGTAAAACTCCTCCAGTAAAGTGATAATAGGCTTTACTGAAGTTATGAAGGACTTCTTGGAAGAGCGCGAAAACTTCAGCTACACATGTTTATTCAGATCTCCTCCATTCTTGTCACTTACACAGAACTTTAAAACACAATATACTATCACTATTGTACTTTAAAACTCCTAAAAATGTAAAACATAGAAAATCTAAATAAAATGACAACCTCACTTCTCCCGTTCCCGCCAAAAATTCCGAAGCACGTCTTTCTCTTCTCTTTGGAGGGAAGTAAAGGGATCTTAATCCATACAACTGATGTCTTTAGTCTGTCTGAACACATAAATAAATTCTTCACACTATTTCATCAAAATATTGGCGACTGCGCCAATTTTACATCAAAAAATTCACTAGAAACAATTTATAAATAATAAAAATAAACACCAATCCACTCCCTATTAAATCCCGCCAAAAATGTTTTTTTTGTTTTTTTTTTGTACAATTCTCCCTTGACAAAGTAAGCAAAGAAATCTATCCCATAACATCCGCCGTCTTCAGTAATGAAACAACAATATAGTTATTTAATTAAAATGTTGACGTAATACATTTCAGTTCAGTTTAGATATTTCTAGTAGGATCCACTGAGGCGAACCAAGCTAGTAAAAAAATCTCAACGTCACACTACTAAATAAGCATTTGTTTCAAGAAATCCACATAATGAACAACAGCGTAAACATTTGGGACGTAAAATTACGACAATTTTACATACAACGAAATCCACTCGAAGCAATTTTCAAATAATTAAATAAACGCCCAACCGCTCCCCATAAAATCCCGCCAAAAACTCTCATTTTGGTTAATGGTTATTAGGGCTGGCGAATCGATTAATCAAAGAATATATATTTTGATGTCAAAAATCGATTTTTAACCGATCTCGAACAGTGAGTCGATGGCGGAGACCCAAAAATCGAGTTTCCATTATATTTTTGCTATTTAAGAACGCAACCATAAAATAAAAGGAAAGTTGGCGCGGATTGTTTTTTTAATAAATGCACACATTATATTAAACACCGCTGGTACCTTATTGCTTTAGCAACAAGATTTAACATTGTTTGGAGTCAAGCTTTTATTTTTCCCATACAAAACGACAATGTCAAATAGGGGCGAACCCACAGGCGAACCTGAAGATATGTTTACAAAAATCTTATAAGTGAAAAAAAAGCCTCAATTATTTATAACAATACAACATATATGAAATACGTTTCCGACTTTCGAATAAATATTTAAGTAATTAAAAAGTATAAAACGATTTGCAATCTCCATACAGCGCCATTATATGTAATGACATCGGTTTATGTTTCATTATACGTACACACGTCTTTCAAATTTATATAAGGCCAAAACTCAGCCATAGAAAACTGCTTGCGTATATATATATATATACTGCTTCTGGAAATTATTACAATATTGTAATACTATTTTTAACTCTGTGATTACAATGTATTCACGAATTTTGCGTACTGCTCGTGTATAATTTGTAACGTGGCCACGTGCGTCCAGGTTCCGAACTATACTACATCAAAAGAATAGAGGTTCCTTGATTATATCACGCCTGACAAGAGTTATAAAGAGGGATACATGTGTAATGGAGCTATGGAATTAGTAATTTTATCTACAAATCTCATTATGTAAAATTGATGGTTTTCTCTATAAATTTGCTACTTTTGATATAAATCACATCTTCTCTAAAGTTAATGTTTTCACAATAAAATTTTGGTTACAACTTCAATCACTGAAACTTTAATGTGGTGTAATGGTGACAATAAATGCTAGGAGGAAATCGTGAGGACAAATGTAGGCTAAGGTTCAGATTGTTTCACATTGGGTAAAATTTTGCGAATTTTTTTGTAACTTTATACAAACACAACGATATATTTATAGCATTTCTTTTGGTTAGGTAAGGTTAGCTTAAGTCTTTTTACCACGAAGCGAAGCGAGCGTGCTGCGGCAGCGGCCAGCGAAGCGCCAGATCAAAATGCGCTTCATACATGGAGCAGTATTGAAACAGAAGTCCGCACTCTAAAGAATTAGATAGTTGAAGTCGAGAAATTTAATCTCGAAACATCTCTATAATCCTCCATCTCTTTTCATCTTTTGGCGTTGGTATATATAGAACTGTATATCTCAAAATGATAAAAGTGCGATAAATACCAAATTTATCGAGTAACGAAAACACATGAAATCGGGAAAAAATAATTTGCTTTTATTTTAATGAAACCAAAACACAGCCGAAAAGGTTCTACCTTTAAAATCAGCCAGTATATGTTTCCGAGAACAAAAAAGATTGTATACCAATCTACTTTTCTAAGAAAAAAATAAAGAATTAATTAATGAAACATGCAGTTTCTGTAAATGATGCGTGTTGTTTAGACTTTTTCTGATGTGTGTAGATTTATTTCTAGATAAGTGTCAATTGCCATAAGTTGCTTGTCGTTATCACGTCAGACGTGACAATATTATTTGATATTTAAATCTGTCGGTTTGCCATATTTAGATTGCTATTGAATTTTTAGAAATTGCATTTAATAAGAGATATAAAATATAAGCTATGTAAGACTGTATATAATCACGATATACAAGAAACATACCTATATTACACATATATTTGATAATGATAAGAGAACCTAGCGGTACCCATGCCATATAGTGGGTTATTGTCAATGATGTTATATTCGAGGTTATTGTAGCTACATTGTGGGTAACCGAACAGTTGGTTTTTGTTACCATGTAATGACATTATGTTATGGTTTCTTGGGTGGTCACGTCAAAGCGAGAGAGATTATAGTGGACACATCAAAGAAATATTTATTAGCTGTTAGTTAGCGGTAGATCTGTAAATTTCACCTATTTCGCCCAAGCGCCATATCACAGATTTCTAAGAAAATAACAGACAACATATTCTAATAATGTAACTATAAGTCACTATACGTATGTCGCTACACGTCTATTTCACTCTTATTAGTGACGCTCTATATAACACTATGCCTTTTTTTATGACAATAGCAACACTCACCACTAGACTTACAAATTGTAGCGCAGGGGGTGTCAACTTTGTATGGAGCTATTGCAGACTTTGTAAGGAAGCAAAATGAAAGTGACAAGAGATGTAGAAAGAAAGGAGATAGAAAATACCAGGGATGTCATTACAAAATATAATTTATTGATATTATTTATCAATATACTGATATCGATTATTGATACTGAAATTTCATTTATTTCGTTGATTTATTATAATTATTTGAGTACTACATATAAAAAGACAATGATAAAATATTTTACTTCATTGAACAAAGATTTGTAAATAATTTAAACAAAAATAACACATTTTGTTATCGATATTAATAATCGAATGAAATGTCAAAAACTTTACCAATCGAAAAATTTTCTTCATAACCGTCGATTATTTTTTCTATTTGTTTTTAGCTTTTCTGTGTTTCACACAAACTATTCTCCCTCTGATCGCTTGAGGAAACTCGAATCGGTGTGGTTGAGACTTGTGGATCAAGACAGTGACTTTTGAAAGGACAGGAAAAGTAGATTTTTGTTCTCCATAATAAATAATTAGAAATTGTTGTTATTGTATCCACGTTTAATTGTAATCAGAACTCGTGATTTAAAATAAAAAAATTATCACTAATTCTGTTTGTTTTGTTAACTTTCCAAATTCCATTACCTTGTTATCCGCTGAACTAAAAAAAAATAAGCGAAAACTTTATAGTTTTCGCTAATTTTTATATAATTTACTCATCTAAGAAAATACGCTCAGAGTACTATTCAAATCCCCGTCATTTTAGTTTATGGAAGCATTAACAGATGGTGCATAGTCTACACTTTTTTTGTATGGAGTTGTAGTTCTTTTCCTTGGAGTATATGTGTTATGTGTTGTAGCTTGTGGTAATTTTACGCCGGCGACCGTATTGATAAAGTGTATGAGCAAACGCAATTTAGAGTTTTAAATAAAACTTTTTAAAGAATTTAATAAGGTGGTCAATTGAGGAAGCGTGCTCGTTGCCACCCCTGCCAGCCCTTTTCAGGGCTGCAATTCCTCCCCTGTGCACACCATGCGGGACAATGATAATAACAGAGCTAGGGCGTCCCCTAAAGCGAATCCGGCAGTCCGGCGTTGAGGACCGAAACCCAACATGCTGTACACCTAGTGGCGGGAATTGGGGGAGGAGTGTAGAATAGCTGCATGGAATGTGAGAAGTGGGGCCGAAGAGAAGATGAATGAAGTGATTGATATTACGGAAGAAAGAAGATTGGATGTGTTATACTTGAATGAAATCAAGCGAAAGAGCAGTTAACTTGCCGACTTGCCCGGAGGGGCATCACTTTGTAGTCAGTGGTATCACAAGAAGTAAAGGGTTGCCAAGGGGTAGGCATCTTACTTACCTCTGGTTTGGTTAATTGTGTAACTGAGAATAAGTGTGTAAGCCCGAGACGGCTCTGGGTGCGTCTCAATTAAGACAGCGTTGACGAGAATTTTTGTTTTGGCGGTGTATACCCCAGTGCCCTCTATGGGTTTGGGCAAACTAGTGCAGTTTTGGGAGAATGTTAGGAAAGTTCTAGAGACGGTTGAAGAAAATGAGAGAATTATAATGTGTGGAGACATGAACGGATTGGTCGGGACAGCTCGAACACGATTTGAGTTTGTCCTAGGCAACTATGGATATAAGAGAGCGAATGTTGCTGGTAGGTTGTGATAGAAGTATATATGGAAAAGGATCTTCTTAATGCTAATACTTTATTTACCCACAAAAGGATTCATCAGTTCACGTGGGAAAGAAAGGATGAAAGGAGTATCATTGATTATTATTTTGATTTCATGTAATGATAGGAGATAAATTTTAAAATCTGATTAACATTGTTTAAAGTTTAGAAGAAAGGAAATAATAGTGACATTTAGCCAAAACAATTCTGCGAATTTCCACTACATACATTTGTATTCACGCGCCGAAGTATGTCATTATCTTTAATGAGTTATGAATCAAATGGTAAATTCGAGTGTTTCCGAGCAATAACAGATTTTAGAAAAAGTTTTCTAACAGTGAGGACTTTGCATAAACTATAAAGTTCAGTTGTAGGGAAACGGTAAGGCTTAAAGTCATAACCTTAAGTAACGCTCTCTAAGCCCTCTCCAATCGTAGAACAATTGTCTTACCAGCACAACCCCATACTGTGACACAGTTGTTCAGCATTTATTGCGCTAGAGCGTAGTACACAGTTTTCAATATTGAGAGATCAGCAGAAATGCGGAGGTTCCTAAAGACGCAAATTCATTTTCTAATACGGAGAATAAGCATAATAACGTGTTCCTTCCAGGATATGACACTATCCACTATCACCTCAATATATTTTTGCTAGTTAGCGAGTTATTTGCACACACGTGCATAAGGAGCCAGTAACTGTACAGCTATGTGCAGTGATGTTAAATAAAGAAGGAAGAAGAGAAGATGTTTTACAGGCAAATGGCACAAACATGGTCTTTGCTAAGTTTAGGGACAGTAAATTATTGGACAGCCAACAGACAACTTCGCGAAGAGAAGATTACATGTAGTTTTTAGTCTCAGCCCAATTTTTACCAGTGTACCAATAACGCTGTATCATCCGCATAGGCCAAAATCTTACAATTTTAGAGGGAGAGCTTACACAGGTCATTAATGTAAATTAGGAAAAGGGTATGTCTGAGGACACTACCTTGTGGTACACCATAATTGACCATTTCATCTTTACTGAAATGGCCTTCCAATGACACACTTTTAAGACACACAGCTTTTAAATAAACTCAGCACGAAACCCCTTACCCCAGTGTTTTCTAATTTTTTGAGCAGTAACGGGACAGAGACAGTGTCGAACGCCCTTGACAAGTCTAGAAAAACACCAGTGGTATAAATTTTGTTTCGAAGATTGCAAGCTACAGAGTCAGTCAGTTGCAAAACCGCATCCTCCGTTGACTTACCTGATCTAAAGGCAAACTGATTTTCGGCCAAAATATGTTTATCATTTAAGTAATTGGAGTCTCTGTGATTAAGAATTTTTTCAAATATTTTAGAAAATGTGGATAGGACTGATATTGGTCTAAAGTTAGTGACACTGCCTCCACTTTTATAAATTGGGTGCACCAGAGCCTTCTTGAAACATAGGGGAAATATTCCAGCTGCGAGACATCGATTAAAAATATGAGTCAAAACGGGAATAATAACATTGCGAACCGATTTAACAATAGTTGTAGATATGCCATCCCAACCTACTGCAGACGTACATTTAAGCCCAATAATAATTCGTTCAATTTCTTGGTTATCAGTGTCCAATAAAACCATAGAATTCAATGGGGAATATGCATAGCACTATTAGATGCCGTAATTTTTAATGCCAGTTCTCCCCAACTTGTGCGAAATACTCATTTACTATATTTAAGGAAGCATGAGGGTTGACAGATAAAGATCTCATTAGGACAGTTGGGATCTTTATTCAAACGCGCAATTTTCTTGATGAGGTTCCAGGTGCCTTTGAGATCTCTATGAACCTTGTGAAATTCCATGCGCTCATGTTCACGTTTCACCTTTTTTAATATGTTATTACAGAAGGTTCTGTAGCGAGTGAAGGCAAGTTTATTAATGACAATATCGGGGTCTTTCTTGTATTTATGATAGTTTATCGCGGTTCCTTATACACCTCTAGAAAACCAGGGGTGATCCACGGCTTTAGAATCTTTGTGTAGCTGAGGTTCTCGCGCTCTTCCAGAAAGTCCTATAAAACTTCATAAAGTCTACTATCACTTTTCTGAAGGAGTTTTACGATAATAATTATTTTTTTAAATACAATACGTGACATTGGCAAATGCGTTGATCTGTGCACCATGCCATGAAGAAAGAAAAAAATATTATTTGGCTTTTTGGCGGGAACAAGAGAACTGAGGCGTTATTTTATTTAGACTTTCTATTTTTTAAATTTTTGGGAGTTTTAAAGTACAAAAGTGGTAGTATATTGTGTTTTAAAGTTCTGTTTAAGTGAAAAGAATGGAGTAGGTCTAAATAAACCGGTTGTTACCCGTCTGTCCACATCCAACTTACAACTTCCACCCCTCGAAAACGCACTCGTCAGATATACAATTTCGTTCACTTGTTCTGGACATTTTCCATTTACCCATATTTCACACTTTGTCTGTCCATTTTCCCTTTGAAACACCAGAACCTTAGTTTTGTTCACAGTCATATTCAATCTTTTCACTTCGCAGTCTTCTTTCATGCACGTAAGTAGTGTCTGCAACTCCGCTTCTGATGGTGCTATAAGCACAGCATCGTCAGCGTACAAAAGGCAGTTTACCTCTGTATCATCACATATCATACAACTCATACTACCTTTAAATGTCTGGAGACAATTGTCCAAATACAGCACGAATAGCAAGGCAGAGATCACACAGCCCTGTCTGATGCCTGAACAGACTTCGAACCAGGGCGACAAGTCACCACCTATCCTTACGCAGGCTCTTCGGCCCCGATAATCTGATCTTGTAGCCTGCAGTAAGGGGCCCTCCACACCATACTGAGGCGGAAGGCTCCATAATTTCTTTCGCACTACTCTATCCAATGCTTCTTTAACGTCCACAAAATCGCAGAAAACTTTCCAACCTATGGCTAAAAACTTCCCCAGGATACCGCGAAGCGGGAAAATCGGTACTTTACAATCCCTACCGTTCTTAAAACTACCTTGTACTTCCCATAAACATCTTTCTTCTTTATTTAGACATATTCCATGATTTTGACTTAAACAGAACTTTAAAACACAATATACTATCACTTTTATACTTTTAAGTTCCCAAAAATGTAAAAAATAGAAAATCTAAATAAAATAACAACCTCACTTCTCTTGTTTCAGCCAAAAATTCAAATATTTTTTATGTAGTTTGTAACTCAGTTAAATGCACAGACTTCTTATAAACTAAACAATTAAGAAAAAAAAACTATAAAGAACATACATATTATATGTGGGTTTGCCCTATTCTGAAGCTCTAGGCGCGCCAGTAATAAATAAATAATATGCAGTCGTTTTGTTTTTTCCACAAAGTGCCCTAATACACCTCTGATAATGTATTGGTGCGAGTGCATCTTTTATGTGTGCAAAGCTGCCTCGCATTTTGAGCGGCAATATTCAGTTTACTAGTTTATAGTCTGTGGTTAATAAATTACATAGCTGAAAAATATGACGATGTGATGTTAAAGGCTCGGAAATAACCAAATCTAGCCAATCACATTCATTTTTGACATAGCGGCTTAGTGGCATCTAGTACGGTTGCTTGTTACTAAGAGTGCAGAGTTTAATAAAACGCGAATGTCACAGTGCTGTTTATCTATGTCAACCACAAATGTAAACATACCTGTGAGAAAATACGTTAATCATTATTCATTATTATTTACGTTTTTGAATTGTTCGTGTATCAGCAAGAAATTAATTAAAATGCCCAAAGCTACAGATAAAAAAAAATATTCCAAGAATTGGGAAACAGATCCAGACTTAAAAGGTAAAGTTATTAATACTATTTATTTAGGGGAATTTCCTAGTG
Organism: Zeuzera pyrina; assembly: GCA_907165235.1. Lineage (NCBI taxonomy): Eukaryota > Metazoa > Arthropoda > Insecta > Lepidoptera > Cossidae > Zeuzera > Zeuzera pyrina. Next base: position 14,366,199 of record OU015626.1, read on the forward strand.
ATTGTAGGGACTAGGGGTTTTTGGTTGGAGCTTTAGGGAGAAAAATTTTTGAGAGTTGGCAACATTGACTGTCATTGATTGTTTACAGTGTGCTAAATTTGTGTTTTGATCTAGTCTAATACACGTAGCAACTGAAGAGATTTTAACCACAGCGACAACATTAAAACTTCATTAGAATTACTAAATCTAGTTTACTCTAACTAGATTATAATGTATTGTTTTGTGCATTACGAAATACTTTTCTGTGATGTGTAATATCCTAAAGGATTCGCGTTCTGAGCCAGTAGATGTAAAAAAATCCTGTTTTGAAGTCTTTTCCATAGCAACAGCTTAATGTGGTGGTAGCAAAATATAGTTTTTAAGGTGATTGAGATCTTGAGATGATTGAGATTTTGAGTCTTTCATGGTGGCAAGGGCGGATTCAGGCGGGGGGATCATTGGGGTCATGAGCCCGCTTGGGTTGATTCTGGGTTGACTGGGGATAATTTTACTAATCTCATTGTAATTAAATTGAAGCCTGTCCTGACTATATCTCGACTATATGACCCCCAGTGGCGTGCATTCCATAGACACAAATAGACGTTCACGCCAGTTGCTCTATAGAATATAATATTGTATAATAAATGCATATCTTCACGCGATGTCCGCAACGGGGTGGATGGAGTGTGTAGGTTTAATGAACGCTACTTGCAAACGTCTCAATTGCGTGGTTATCCATGCATTCTACACCCATCCTTGTTCCGCATGCGCACATCACATCGCAGTGTCTCACTCGTTTATGTCCTTACATATCTCTTTCGCTTCCTCAAATCTCATCATTCTCACACATTTTTCCTTAGTTATGCGAGTGCTTTTGATATTTTCGTCTGCTAACACTGGCTATTTGATCTTCATAAGTCAGTAAGTCTACCAAAAAGATGTTTTCAAAATTCCCACGCTTGCCATAACTTTATCAAAATGCGACAATGTGTCATGGCAACTGTTCGCTCGAGAGACAAATTCAAATCGTGGCTTGATTTACACACAGAACATTTTTTTCTGGTGCTGTATATGTCATATAATTACATGTGTGCATCTGTAGTGGTTGTGAATGTTTACTTAGCTCAAAACACGCACACAATATAATAAAGAGACTGCATCTCTGGTTAGAGTTACCTTCATAAAAAATATTAATGTGTTTGTTAAATATTATAACTTTTTTAATTAATAATATGAAAGATCTAATGCTTTTTTCTTATTTTAACACCCTCTAAATGTTTAATAGTGAAATTTTCTTCCTTACTTATGGAATTTTTAATAGATACATACAAAAAACAACAGATGGTTCTCACCGGCATTCAGATTCGAACAAAATTATATTTAACATTAACGTAACTTTAAGAGTAAATTGTATCATAATATTATGTATTATCTATGGTTAAAGCGATGTTAATATAGGTATGTGTTACCTTTAATCAACTTTTCTTTGTTGTTGTAGCTTTGATAATATAGCAAATAGCAATTTTTCTACCATTGAAATATTTTTCAAAGTAGTTCCAGTGAATAAATAATGTAAAATTAAATGACATTAACATAATTCATTACATACAAATTATAAGTGGCGGTTTTGGTGAGTTTTCTGTTTGTCTACCCTACTGAAAATGTCTGTGCACGTCACTGATGAACCCCCAACTTGAAAGCTGGATCCGCCCTTGCATGGTGACTAGTGGCTACATCTACATATCTAGTGTATAATTATACACTAGTATATTAGTATTCTGTGTGTATAATTTATGTACTAATACTTACATTCTGTGTTACAAGTTTACAACTATCTACAACCAACAAATACAACTAAATACAAAGAAAAAAAAAATACATTACATAAAAATAAAAAATAATGTATTATACTTCCTCTTCTTCTTTATTTATATGGCACTGTCGCGATTGCGAAATTTGTTAATGTCATGCAATAGTGAGAACCACAAAGCAACAATATTAATGATACCAATGAAGATTCCAACATTTGAACCAATAAAATGTAGATTGTTAGTAAGGACAGACAAATAATAGTACTTATAATAATGACAACAAACATACATTAACATACCCGAACCCAAGTGACTATCCATTAGTTGAAAAAATAATCATAATCTATTTCCTCCAATGTAAATATAGATTATGTGTGAATCAGATTGAAGTGACTCCTGATGTAAAAAGTGAGAGCAGAAGATGACTTTATACATTGATACCAAACTTAATTTTATTGATAACAACATAGTATCGACAATAAGTTCATGGCATCCATCATTACCACTTGTAGCTGTTGGATCATACAATCAAGAAAAAGGAGGATTCGTCACGATCTTTCAAGAGTCTGTGAGTGTCTTTTATACATAAGAAGTATTAAGTTATTGATTTTTAACCAACTTCAAAAAAGGAAGAGTATCTATATTCATCTGTGTATGTATCTTTTTGTGTATGCTTACCGATAAATTCGTCAATTGTGGATTAATTTTAATTATTCTTTTTCCATTGTGTTCAGCATAGCTCTATGGTGGTCCCATTTAAATTTGACTGATATTGGAGCTTGAACTTTGGAGTTACACCAAGTAACGCTAATTGCTTATAAATAAACTATTTATATTGATGATGCTCTTGTATTATATCATACCGCTCCAGAATTAGAAAAGAAGTTAATTGTAGACCTACCTTAGATATTTATTTAGGCTAAGGTTATTCAAAAGATAGAAATAAAAAATTAAAAAAAAATTAAACACTTAAAAAAAAGCACTGAAAAGTACAAAATAACTCTCCTTTACTATAGTAAAGATACCTATAGGTATAGATTATCTATAGGTAATCAAAAATCAATTACAAAAATAACTTTAAAAATATGATACGAGGGCTGCTATTTATGTATCCGGAATAACAAAGTGAAACAAACATATAGCATTTATTATAGTTTTATTGCTTTTCAAAATATTCACCATGATGATCGATGCACTTTTGCATGCGTTGGAACCAATTTTCGTAGCACTTTTTCTATTCGGATTGAGGTATCTCCAAAACGTGCATTTTGAACGCATCAACAGCCTCTTCACGGCTCGAAAAACGTTGACCACGTAATTTATTCTTCACGATTGGAAATAAATAGAAGTCGTTGGGGGCCAAGTCGGGACTGTACGGCGGATGGCCCGTTAATTCGATCTTTTGATCTTCCAAATACCGAGTTGTTTCGGCCGATGTGTGGCAGGTAGCATTGTCATGATGAAGAAGGATTCTGCGTTGTCGGTTGTTCTTTCTTATTTCTTCAAAGACTTCTGGCAAACAAATGGTAGTGTACCATTCAGAATTAACCGTTTTACGATCCTCTAGTGGCACTGTAGCTACATGTCCATTTATACCAAAAAAACAAGCGACCATTTGCTTCAAAGTGCTTTTAGAACGAATGACTTTTATTGGGTTCGGTTCATCTTGGAACACCCAAACCGTTGATAGTTGTTTAGTTTCAGGATCATACGCATATATCCAAGATTCATCACCTGTGTAGATATTATAGACAGCTTTTGACGCACCCTGATTGTACTTTTGTAACATTTTTTCACACCAATCGACACGAGCCCGTTTTTGGTCAATTCTCAAGTTGTGCGGAATCCAACGTGAACAAATTTTTTTACAGCTAAATGTTCGTGTAATATTTTATATATAATCGTCATACTTATGCCCAGAGACGCCTCTATCTCGCGATATGTAACCTGACGATCTTGCATTATTAATTCCCGCACAGCATCAATATTTTGAGGTACAACAACCGATTTAGGGCGGCCTTCTTTAACTTCGTCCGTAAGCACAGACCGCCCACGATTAAACTCACTAAACCAGTGATACACAGTAGTTTTCGATGGTGCTTCGTCCCCAAAAGTCGAAGTGAGTTGATCGATGCACTGTTTTTGAGTTAGCACTCGCCGAAAATCGTAATAAATTATAGCACGAAAATTTTCACGACTTAAATCCATGGTGATAAAGACTCGCAATTTTCAAAATGACACCACAAAGGATAAACAAAACTTTTTGGCGGGAACGGGAGAAGCGAGGTTGTCATTTTATTTAGATTTTCCATTTTTTACATTTTAGGAGTTTTAAAGTACAACAGTGATAGTATATTGTGTTTTAAAGTTCTGTGTAAGTGACAAGAATGGAGGAGATCTAAATAAACATGTGTAGCTGAAGTTTTCGCGCTCTTCCAAGAAGTCCTCTAAAACTTCAGTAAAGCCTACTATCACTTTACTGGAGGAGTTTGACGATAAGAAAGAACTAATTTACTTGTGATTCTACTTATTCTTTGTCTGTTTATTAGATTGTGTTAAATGTGTTAATGCGTGACATTGGCAAATGCGTTAATCATCTATTGAATTGTTTTCTCGCTTTACTTGACGTTGGCAATGTACTCACGTACGGTGCCATTTAAAAATAAAAAAAATAAAAAGTATAAATAAATGACAGCTACATGTAACAAATTGTATTCTTTAGCCAAAGAGTTCCATTTTTAAATGTTATAATTACTTTCTTAATATTGTTCTGTAACTGGCCAGTTCCAAATACATAAATAGCAGCCCTCGTACCAATACCTATAGGTACAGAATGTTTTTAAACTGGGACAGTATGGGGAAATCCGAATCTTTAAGAGATACAAGGGAACTGTCTTAAGAACCATTTGGTCCTTTTTTGTAATAACAATTTTGGCATTATAAATTTTTTGGTCAAGTGTGAGTTGTCCATGAAAATTTGTAAAATAGACTATTTCTTTTTTTTTTAATGCAAATCGACTCAGTTTCACGTAAACGTCATTTTATTGTACAGGACAAAAAGAATCTGGATAGCAGAAGTTGGTCAAATTTTATGAAAAATTTTTTCATGCAACTGAAGAATACAACATACTAAATCATAGTCGACTTACTCGGAAACAATTCATTCAAAGTTCCATAACTGAATTTCGTGTTGATGCATCTTACGCCGGCCGCAAGGGGCCGAATGATCCCGAAGACGGTTCCTTTGTATCTCCTATGGATTCGGATTTCTCCATACTGTATTGGATGAAAAAATATTGTATTAAATTTGTCCAACTTCAGTTGTCGAGATTTTTTCCATTGATACAATGAAATGATGCTTACATGAAACTGAGTCGATCCGCATTAAATTTTTTTTTATCAATTGCTTATTTTTACCTGCATCTCACGCTTGACCAAAAAATTGATAATGCGAAAATTGTTGTCACAAAAAAAGAACAAATGATTCCTAAGACAGTTTCCCTGTATCTCTTATGGATTCGGATTTCTCCTTACTGTCCCAGTTAAAAAAAAACATTGTATAATTAAATTTAACAGTTATTGGAAGTCCGTGTTAAATCAATGTGCAATAACAGAGAGCCTATCTATTAGTTTGGTAGGCTTGGCACCAATTTCAGTAAGTATCAAATATAAATGGTAACTTTCCATACAACGTTTTACCTCATATCGATTTGTAGTGTCTTAAAATGAAAATATATTAAAACGATAGGAGTTGCCTTTCTAAACGTAAACACCAAAATTTATTTTACGAGAAAGCTACAAAAAAATATATTAACCTTGTTGAAAGTGTAAAGAGGAAAACCTCAGAAATATAGTAAAATCTCATAATATTATGATGGGAAATTTTTTCATATCTTCTTTTTTAATTCTATGGCAAGAATAAGATGTCTTTCATTAGAATATTCATTTAACGTACAAACATACTTGATAAATAAATACGTATCTTCACGCCGTATCCAGGGATACGGCATGAAGGGGAGTAGTCAAGAGAGAATGGCGCTTCAAGCGTCGCGGTCCTTACATACCTCTTTCGCTTCCTTAAATCTCATCATTGTCCTCACACATTAATTTAGGAAGCCAAATACCAGGAGAGCATGCAATTTAGCTGTTCGCTGTGGATGTAGCTGTTGAGAGGCCGGAATATCGAACTCTCCATAATACTATTAGGGTCTCGTTTCAAAATAATTTTAATGGGAAATGAATTTATTAATTTTAAACCAGTAAAGTAAGGGATATGTAAAAAAGAAGATAATTGCTTTGTATTATTGATTACTTTCGAAAATCAATGAAGGTAAGTTTTAAGTCACTACATAAACAGACAAAGCACCTACACCAAAAACGGTAGGTACATTTCTAAGTAATTCAAAATTAGAGGAAAGGTTCAAAGTGTCGTCCTTTGTCTTTTTTACGCACAACCTCGCCTGTCGAAAAATGGCTGCGTTGCTGCGTTTGATAGATATTCACTATTCACTACTCTACTCACATTCAAGGAAACAACTACAACAACGATACTTTCCATCGTAAGCTAATAAGATACGATAAATATTTTAACCGAAATGAAATGAAAACTAGTCTTCCGAAATTCGATATTGATGTGTTTAATTGATATGAAAGTAAAATTTAAAAATGTTACAAAGTATCCTGCAATGTAACTTGGATGCCTAATTGATGTAGCTGAGCAAAGAGAGTTCAATTACTTATTTGCATTGTTTATTTTGTTCTTAGTAAACTGTAAAGGTCGTTGCAGGTGAAAATCTTCTGGTCTAGTGAACGAAGTTGAACGAAGTAGAAAAAATAAAAAACTGAAAAAATAGCGCCAAATTCTAATTGCGTGGTACAAAGATTAAACTACTGGAGATGGGTCTGTGTGAGACAGCTAGATAATACGCGTTCCTATGGAATAAGTGCGGTATCGTTAAAAGCCGAAGCGTAACAATCCGTACTTAAATTTTCATTTTCTAAATCTAATTAAGATAATTTGCCGAAAAAACTTTAATTACATCTTTTAGTGTTAGGTGTTCGTTTATTAGCCTTGCAACGCAAAAGACACAGGCATAACATCACGTACAGACACTAAAAAAGTCAAAATAGTTTGTTCAATACAAATAGCGCAATTACATCTTGCACACGAAAGCTTAGGCAGAAATTACTTACAAATGTCCCCAGTCTGAAAAAATATAATCTATGATTTTGAGTTTTGAGTTGACCTTGAACTTGACGAACAGCTGATCACTAGGGATGGGATTCTTAAGAAATTATGTCGATTGTTTTGTAAAACTTCGATAGTATCAGATCAGATTCGATAGTTTCAGAAATCCTAACAGTTAAAACAAAAATAATCGCACTTTTCGTTTCAGTGTTTGTAACATTCTATCGCGCTTTAAGCATTACCCGAACTCGTGTAACACCTTGTATAGAGATACTATGACTGCGGTGCGGCAGTCCTCTGGAATCTCCCCCTTTTGCCAACAAAGGTTGCACAGTGCACAGAAGGTATCCCAGACCCTAGGACCACCATACTTGATCATCTCAGCAGTCACCTCATCAATTCTCGCAGCCTTTCCACATTTCAAACTTATTCTTATCACTTTCTCAATCTCTTTCATACTAATGGCATCCTCCAGTCCCTGAACCGAGTGTGGCAATTCATTAAAATCGCTCTCAGTATCAAAGACGGAGTCGCCACTCCGTCTTAAATTTCAAGTTAATTAAAGATGTATACAAAAAATGACCCGAGAGGTACGCACAACAATAAAAAGAATCAAAACGGTTTTTTTAGCATTTGTATCTGTCTGTCTGGATATACAACATGTATGTACTTAAGCATCTAACAATAAGTACTGCAAGAATTTAACGATGGTTTTCATAATTGCGTCTCTTAGAGTCAGGTTGCATATTAGGTATGTTTTATAGTGATTCGCCGTCTAGAAGTTGAGATCTAATCTTTTAGATCTCTTTAGTTAAGTTGCACCTGTAATATGGGTTAATTTTATAGAGGTTTTTCCGTTGATCACATAAATATTTTTTACCGTAAACTTACGTAAGCATAGCAAAAACATCTATTGTTATAAAACAACAACAAAGCCATATCTGTACATTGACGATCTTTTTAAAAATGATCGAACTAGGCATTTTAGGCTTTTCTGATTTCGAAATAAATACTTATAGAATTATTATCTGTGAGTTTGTATGTTTATTTTTTCAAGGTTAAGAAACTGCCATTGAATTTCTATACGAATTTCTCTGTTTGAAGAACTCTCATTTACTTAATAAAGTGCATATCATCACGTTCATCTTTATTACAACGGTGCTAAGTTATTTTTAATTAGTCAAGGTTCTCAAGTTTACATACTTGAGTTTTGATTAGTAAAGAATAATTATATCTAATCATAACTACGTAACTAGCGGTTTCTAGGTAAACGATCGTAATACTAGTAGTGCTAGAAAATATTTACCTCTAGTCAATCTTTACTTTTAAAATAGTACATATATTAAACACAATAATTTGTAACGAAGTACAGTATTAATTTGTGGTAAGGAATGTTATTGTGTTTCCTTCACATGCAATTAACGTGTCGAGAACACTTAATACTTATTACAAATATTATATGTGTCGATAGAAATAATAAAAGGCACTCATTTGACTATACTATGGCAAAGCGCGACTTCTGGTTTGGAAGGGATACCGCGCTAACGGAACGTCGGGGCCGGCACCGAGTCTGTTAGACTACGGCGGCCGCTCTCTGTCGCAACTTCATACAAAAAAAAATTATATACGGAACAGAGCTATTTTTTTGTGTTTTATCTCGGATCAAGTATGTTTTCTAATGCATTGTCCAGATTAAAGAGACTTATGCCTATATTTCTCTTTGATAAAGTGTCATCTGTCACGACACAATTTTTTGCTTCAACAGCGTAATAGTTTCATTGCCCAATTTATTAAAAATTAACTATTTTTAGCAATATTTGGGTAATTATAACTTCTGACAGAACTTTGCATTATTTGGTGTGTATTTAGTGGGTAAACAAACGTGAAGTACAAAAAATAAAATGTGGTTGGAAATCAAAAGAAATGACGACATTTTAAAAATTTTTATGGCGAGTTATTCTCTGGATGAAGTTCAGTGAGTAGAGTATTAACTAATTCATCGCCCCAATGCTTACTATCGGGATAAAATTTCACAATTTTAGTTTTGAGTCTAATTTTCGTTCATTAAAAATAGTGTGGGAATGGTACATTTATGAATGTCGATATCGATATTTTTATTATTTAGATGTAAAAAATCTGTGAAAAACACAAAACGAGGACATAGTATAAAATACCAATCGAAAAACTCCACAAATTAAAATTTGTACACGAAGAGTATTTCATTAACAAAAATTTAAAGAGAAAAAAATGAGATTAACTGCTAAACCACTTTCGGAGAACAAACTGTTAAGATTTTCCTAATACTTTTTGAGGGAAGCTTTCAGAATTTGTATTTTAAGTTTGCCTATTTTAAAATGTTGAAAATTTGACCTGACTGGGTTTCTTATCGGTTCTTTTCAGTGTGCAGGTTTTTTTCGACTTGTAGTTATATTTGACGTTAAAAACACCTTGCAGTTGTGTTTACTTGAATAAATTGATTTTACTTTGACTTTAAAGAACTTCCTAAAACTTATTAGTTAAATATTTTCTAATAGTTCTTTATGTTTACGGTTTTAAGGAAAAACCTGTAGCAAAAAAAAACGAAAGTGACAGTCAACTGTTAGTCCTCAAAAGAAGAAACTGGTCAGGAACCTATCAAAGTGGCAGGGAGAAGAGGAAAGGTTTCTAGAGCAAAGGAGCATACTCTACCTACCTAATTGTTTTATAGTCGTCAGATTGTCTATTTTAGGTACCTTTATTTGACATTTGGAGTCTATTTAGCTCTATGGAAGTCCCGACTCTTATTACGTAGTAATATTACATTCTCTTTGGCGGCCGGTGCGATATTATTTCTCCGACGGATCGTTTCTCATTATTACATTTCTAATTACCTACGTAATAACTGTTACAAAGAGTTTTCTGTCGTTTGCACATTAACGTTGTTCTAACGTGGTGGTATTTTATGGAGTAGTTCGCTTCTTGTAAGATTAGGTACCTACCTATTTCTCATGGCTGAGTCGCAAGAGCACGAATTGCCCCGTGTCTTTTCCGACATGGGGGACAACGATAGTTAACTTAATTAATAAAGGTTATAACCAGGTTGCGTTATTTGATGTATCTTCGAAACCAAAGCTTCAATGTCAGTGAAATTTCAATGGGACAAAAGAAACTTTCAAATCGATTCATAAATGACGGAGTTATGAGGTGACAAACACATAAAAAAAAAACATGTAACCAAATTGAAAAACCTCCTTTTTTGGAAGCCGGTTAATAAATAGTAATTTATTGGCTTCTACAAGGGAAGTTAACGTTGTGTAAAAAATGAGTAAATTATTAGGTTTTGAATATGTATTATTCTAAGACACTCCCTAAAACAATCAGGCATAATTCTGCCATTGTTCTTTAATGAACATTTGTTCTTTAATGACATAGATATCTGTAACGTATTTATAGAGCTAATTTTGTACTCGAGTTTTTAGTTTTTTTGTATTTTTCATTTTTTTTTGAAGTCTGCTTAATTTTTTTTAATTTAAGGTTTCATTAATTTCATTAATTAAATGTAGGTAAGTAGTAGGTACTAATTACTAATTATACATTATTTCATTATTTTTCAGGGAATAGCTTTAGAGGGCTGTGAATGGCCAATATTATTGTCTAACCAAGTTACTGCTTTAGCTTGGCATCCAACCAGAAGGCTTTTAGTTGTTGGTTGGGATGGGGGCGAACTTTATATTTGGTTAGAATATTCCTGGGCGCGATTGGAGGCACCCCATAATGCTGCTTTGACTACTGTTGCGTTCAGTCATGGAGGTGGGAGACTCCTTGCATCTGATGCGGCTGGTTCTCTCTCGGGATGGCAATCAGCAACAGGGGCACCTTTGACTTCATTTCATCACCAACTTGGTGATGTTATAACTCATATTGCTTTCTGCTCTCCACGTCCAAGTGGGGAATCTGCAATCCGAGGTTTAGCACGAGCAGCTGTAGCTGGAGATGAAAATGCGCTAGATGCTCTAGCGGCTTGGAGACCTCGTACTACTGCTAGGATGAGAGAAGGAATACAACCTGATAATCACACTTGTTATGCAGCTCAAGATAACAGTGTTATCCTTTATATCGACCACACTGGAGCATGTTCCGAAGTTTTAAATGCTCCTGGAAACATTATGTTTATGAGCATTATAAGTAACATATACCTTTTAGTAGCTTGGGAATCTGGTGGAGCTCTTAGTTTAACAAGGTTCATAACATCAAATGATGGCTCTCTAACAACAGATACTCATGTTAGAATGGCAGCCAGAAATGGCCAGTGTATAGTGCTGGCAGGGATGTTTAATGTAGCTGTCATCACTGGAGATAATGTTATTAGGATTTGGGATAGTGAGACTGGTGACAATGATGTTTTACCAAATGAAAAGGAAGATATTGTTTCAGAAGACGTATTTACCAGCATTAGCTATTGCAACTTAAGTGATACACTTTGTTGTGGAACATCACTAGGAAATTTATATTTGTGGAGACGAGATCACAGAAATAATTGGAAACAAATTAGCAGCACTTCTATTAAAGGTACTGTAAAAGAAGTTAGTTGGGGTTCAGAAGGATTAATGAATCCATTATTACATGTTAATTGCATCACTAGTGCATACATACTTCGTGAACAACCTGTATGTTGGGGATACACACCTAATGTATGGATGGTGCAAAAATCAGCAAATGAAATTGCTGTTATTAATAAGAGCAATATGAATTCAAGTCTTAAAACAATGATTACCGTAAGAGCTTTAGCATTCAGGGATCAGTATGTTACTTTAGGTGATGGGAAAGAAGTACAGGTAATAATACATTTATAAAATTAGAAAAATACAGGATTAATTTAAAAATACTAATAACCTCTAAGTATTTTGTTCTTAACATTATTCCCAATAGCTTTTTTCTACGACTTAATATTTATATATTATATATTTTTTTATTTCATACAAAAATAAAAATACATTAAATGTTTCGGAAAAAAATTTGCAGACAGCAACAGCCACGCGATCACTACGCGACCCGTGACTAATTGTAATACAAAATTGGTATATCATATAATATGACGATTGCGTATCTATTATTCTATGGCCATGAAATGCACTTTCGCAGTTGATTTAGCACCACTATACAAATTACATCACACAAATTATCGTTTTGACAGCAGATATTGCGCGATATTGGCTGTCGCATGCTGTCTGCAAGTTACGTATTAAGCGTGCCGGTCGCTAAGCACGGCACGCACTAAGGGGGGATCGTTGAGGACCGGTGTGCTTGTACTGTAAAGTTGGAAATGTTGGAAATAAGTACAGAGTAATTACGTTTCAGAGAGTACAACAAAACTTAACAAATATTTTTCGAGGAACGTATTAAGTTTGTTAAGTGTTAGGTATGAATTTTGCACAAATAGGTTATTAGTATTTTTCAATTAACCCTGTATATTAAAAATACCTTTTCAACAAGTTAATCACAAGTGTATCACAGCGAATGGATCATTGAAAGCAGTGTGATATATGACTTCAATAGGTGTGAATTTACTTAATTTTTACGTTACTAATTTACCGTTACGAAAAAAGGTTGCTTGTCTCCGCTGATCCCCAAGCGCGACGAATTTAGTTTCTCAGTGTTACTTCTATTAAAAGTTTCGGCGGCCGCCAGGAAACTGTCCCGAATACGAGAACTAGCCAACCTGATAACAATATTACGAGGACGACTAGATTCATTATTCAATTTCGCTACTCTGTGATAATTCATTATATCACTGTCAGATATATTGTACGATAGTGTATTGGCCAATTGGTGAATAATTGTAAGCAGGCCTTTTTTGTCCCTTCTTTTTTGGGGCCAAGCTAATTCTCGAAAGTTGTCCATAATTTTTTGTACCCCCTCCCCACCCCTTACCACTGTGTTTTGAGGAAAAAATCGAAGTAAATTATTTTTTATTGTTTAAAAACATACTCTTTGGAAATAAAACGTGATTATTAAACGTATTAAAAAAAATCCAAAAATTTTTGTAGTTTACAAAAATTGTTTTTTTTTTCATTTTTTTTCAAATTCTTTAATTTTTTCAGTTTTTATGGCAATTTTTCAATATTTTCGAAATTTCCTATGGGGGCACTGCGTGCCCCCACAAAAAAAGCCCTGATTGTAAGTGCGTTTTCAGTCTTATGTTCCGGTACACACTGAATTTCTGGGTTTGATTCTCTAGCTTGTTGTTCAAGCTGTGTCATCTTAGCATTTAGTTCATTTTGAGTACGGAGGCTATTGTAATCGGTTTGTAGTTTAATAATGTTTACTTGAAATTCAGAATTGGAGTCTTTTTATTCATCAAGCGAGTCGGCTAAAAACTTAACAGAATTTATGGTGTCATCAAATTCTTCACGCATAATGGAGAACTTGGAGTCCAAGTCTTTTATAACTTGCTGTACATTAGTTACTGTAATGCCAAAATGGGCCATAGTTTGGTACTGTGTATCGAACTGTTATTCATATTCTTACATAAATTACGTGTTTCAGCAAGGATAGTGTCCTGGCAAGCTAGCGCACTTGACGATTGTGTATTGGGTGATTCGTTACCTGATGATTCCTTATACCCTTTACTATGAGTGTATTCATGCTGTCACCTTTTTTGCGGCTCATACTACACAGAGGGCAAATCCATTTTAAGCGAGAAGAGGACGTTTCGTGATATTTAGCACATTCCATTGATTCAAACCGGCATGGCTTCTTACCTCGGAAATCAACGACTACCTGTTTCATAGAATTTATTTATGATACCGCAGATGCTTTAGACAAAATTCAAGATGTTCATGCTATTTATCCCAATTTTCGAAAGGCTTTTGATTTAGTTCAACATGACCTTCTTGATAAAATTGCACATTTCGGCATACACGGATCTTTGCTAAGATGGTGTGAATCCTACTACTTACGAAATCGCTCTCAGTTAATTGCACTTCGTGGCTATATATAGATCAGTGGAGCGTGAAGTCCCATCCGGTATTCCTCAAGGGTCACACTTGGGTCCCCTATTCTTCCCTGATATTCATTAATGACATAGGAGAACACATTATTTCCAATTACAAATTATTTGCTGATGACTTAAAATTATATCGAGTAATAAATACTGCATCCGATATTATAGCATTACAATAGGATCTGGACGTTATACAAAAATGGTGTGAAACAAATCGTATGTCATTAAATTTGGGAAAATGCTATCACATACACTTTACTAGAAAAAATAAACCATTTACACCCATCAAGTGTCTAGGGATCAAGTACATTTTTAACTATAAAAAATTATCCAATTAATATTTATCAAATCTAGTCTTCCAGACTGGATCCTTACTTTAATTCCTGTTTAAGTTAACAACTTAGCCCTATATTTTGTAAAAATTAAGAAAAATTACAATTTTTGCAAATTGTGGGAAATTAACCTAAGTTAATGTCGTCAATTAAATGGCAAAAAAGGCAAAAATGAGGATTTTTTAAAATTTTTATTGTAAAGATAAAAAAATTAATAATCTGTGTTTCCACCATTGACACGAATTACACAATCACAGCGATTTGACATGCTTAACATGAGTTTATCACTCACTTTGAGTTCGAGTTTGAGTTTGAGTTCACTTTGAGAAATGGCCGCCCACATTCTTTCTAACAAGTCAAAAAGTTATTGTGGGGTATGCACGGCATCCATACTCGGCAGAGCTCTTCTTTGAAGCATATCCCATGCGTGCTCAATTGGGTTGAGGTCTGGTGATTGAGCAGGCCACGGCAGAACGTTAATGCGAGCGTCGGCAAGAGCGCGTGTTATGACTAGCCGTGTGTGGACGTGCATTGTCGTGCATTAGTCGAAATGAATCATCCAACCGGCTTCGCAGAGGGATGATCACCTCTGAAACAATCCTCCCGGCATAAATCTGAGCATCGAGATTGCCTGATCCAAATGAGATCGGTTCTTCCACAGATCCAAATACCGGCCCAAACCGTTATTGACGTCCAGAGGTCCTCCAACCTCGAGTACGTCTTGTATCCGGCCTCATACCGAAACGAGATTCATCGGAAAAGCAAACACAACGCCAGTCTTCTTCCTCCCAATTTCTATGTTCGCGAGCCCATTGTAAACGGGCTCTACGATTGCAGGGTGCTATAGGCAGAACTCTTAGCGGCCTTCGGGAACGCTCACTTCACGTAAACGATTTCAGAAGGTTTGGTCGCTTATCAGCAAGCCTAAAGATCTGTGGAGCCTCGTAGCCAATATCATGGCGGTCATAGTACGATTCCGTCGAGCAATATTTTGGATGTACCGGTCCTATCTGCGAGTGGTGTTGCGAGATCGTCCTCTATGTCGCTCGGCCACGCTGCCCGTGTTACGATAGCGTGTCCAGATACGGCTTATGACGCTCTGTGTAGTGCCAAGAGCGACAGCCACAGTACGTTGCTTGGAACCAGCTTGCATTGCTCGTCGCTCCATATCGATGCAATTTTTTTCAGTTCCGATGCAGAAATTGTAATGGATTTGTAAAAACGCTATTTCAAACTTTAATAGGAATCCTGATTGACAGTTCATTTTCTATTTTTAATCCAAATTGAAAGAAAATTCTTTATTCAAATAGTGAAAATCACTAAAAAGAATCAATAACGATCCAAAAAAGTTAAAATAATAATCCTCAATTGCGACTATACTCTAAAACGTACTTGATCCCTAGACACTTGATGAGTGTCTTACAACCTATTATATCAACGGTACTTCTCGGAACTGTTTCAAGTATTCGGGATCTGGGTGTTATAGTAGACTGCATGCTTTCTTTCTTTCTTCATGCTTCTTTTAGGTTCAATATAGATTAAGAGCATCTAAATTGGCGGGTTTTATTACTAGACAAATAAGTGTTCCAGAAGTCCGATATTACAATCTTAATATTTAACACACAAATATGATTACCTTTAGTAGAGTAGTGTAGATCTTTAGAGTTACCTGTGTGAGTTTCAGTAATAAAACAGAAGACAAGTACATTAACAAAGTTAACGCGAACAAGGAAGTAAAGTGTAACAAAGAAAATATAAACTAGATGCTTGTAAAGAGGAAAATTTTAGCTTAACAAAACGATAGACTAACTTGATCATAATGCCAATAAATTACATTCATAGGTCGAACGCTTGCCATATTATAATATGTCATCACTACATATGCGTAGGTTTATATACATTGTTTCCAGTAAAGTGGATACAGGGTGAAAATGATTACACCGATATTTTAGAACGTTTAGAAATAGCAATCCCTCGTCAAGGTAGTAGGATCCAGAACCATATTACATTCAGATTACCGCATTGTACATCCACACTTGGTCAACACTCCCATTTATCGCATGTGCAGCTACGCTAATACCATTCGATCACAAGTGGATATTTTTCAGATTCTCTAGCCTCAATTAAAAACAAATTTTACAATATTTAGCTTTAATTTATATATTTTATTTATACATACATACATACATATCCTCACTCTGTATCCCTAACGGGGTAGTCAGAGAGGACGGAGCGCCAAGTGTCGCGATTCTTACATATTTCTTTCGCTTCCTGAAATCTCATCATTCTCCTCACACATTTTCGCCTAGGTATACGAGAGCTTTTGACATTTCCGTCTGCTAACACTCTGGCTATTTGATCTTCATAAGTCAGCCTTGGTCTTCCTTGCCTTCTTTTACCACTCACTTTCGCTCTGTATATTTTCTTCGTCAGTCTATTTTATTATATTTTATTTATTTTTATTTTAATTAGTGTTGATGTTATTTATATTATGTATCTTGTTTTTTTTGAGGAACTTTGTACTTAGTTAAGCATCATGTGTTTAAATCTAGAGGAGTGAAATATGTAATTGTATGATTCTGTTTACTTTCTGCAGCGATGGAATGAATACTATGGAGTATAGTGAGTGAATAGTAGGAGAGTGGCGACTCCGTCTCTGATACTGAGAGCGATTCTAATGAATTGCCACACTCGGGTCAGGGACTGGAGGATGCCATTAGTATGAAAGAGATTGAGAAAGTGATAAGAAGTTTGAAATATGGAAAGGCTGCGGGAATTGATGAGGTGACTGCTGAGATGATCAAGTATGCTGGTCCTAGGGTCTGGGATTCCTTCTGTGCACTGTACAACCTTTGTTGGCAGAAGGGGGAGGTTCCAGAGGACTGGGGTACCGCAGTCATAGTACCTCTACATAAAGGGAAAGGTTCCTATCTAGACTGTGCGTGCTATAGGGCCATCAGCTTGTTCAGCTTAGCAAGTAAAGTCTATACTAAGGTATATTATATATAAGTATGTATATTATGTATAAGGTACTGAACGTATGAAAGGCGTTTCAGAAAGATATGTGTGGGAGGCGCAAGTTGGTTTTAGGAACGGTAGGGGTTGTATGGATCAGATTTTCTCGCTTTGCGTTATCGTGGGGAAGTATCTGGCCATAGGTCAGAGAGTTTTCTGCGTTTTCGTGGATCTTGAAAAAGCATTCGATAGAATAGTGCGAAAGAAACTGTGGAGTATTCTACCTGGATATGGCGTGGAGGGCCCCTTACTGCAGGCTGTGAGGTCATTATATCGAGGCCACAGAGTCTGTGTAAGGATAGATGATGACATGTCACCCTGGTTCAATGTCTGTTCAGGCGTCAGACAGGGCTGCGTGATGTCTGCCTGGCTATTCGTACTGTATTTGGACAGTTGCCTCCAGACATTGAAAGGTAGTATGAGTGGAATGGTATGCGATGATACAATGTTAAACTGCCTTTTGTACGCTGATGATGCTGTGCTTATAGCACCATCAGAAGCGGAGTTGCAGACACTAGTTACGTGCATGAAAGAAGACTTTGAAGTGAAAGGATTGAATATGAATGTGATTAAAACTAAGGTTCTGGTGTTTGAAAGAGAAGATGTACAGACAAAGTGTGCTACATGGGTAAATGGAAAATGTCTAGAACAAGTAAACAAATTGTATATCTGGGGAGTGCGTTTTCGAGGAATGGAAGATCTAAGCTGAATATGGAGAGACGGGTAGCAGCCGGCAATAAAGTGGACGGTGCTCTGTCCGTATAGGTAGGCAGTGTTTAAATATATCTAACTCTGCCAAAATGGCCATACACAATGGGGTGTTGGTGCCAACTTTATTGTAGGGTAGTGAGGCCTGGATATGCCCGAAATACAGTGAAAGTAAGATAAATGCAGTAGAAATGCGATCTCTTAGAAGTATGTGCGATGTCACCCTTGCGGACAAAATAAGCAATGAAGAGATACGCAGTATGACAGGGTTGCACGACAAAGTATTATTGTAAAAATGAAGAAAGGAATGCTAAGATGGTTCGGGTACATGGAAAGAATGAGTGACGAAAGACTGACGGAGAAAATCTATAGAGCAAAAGTGAGTGGTAAAAGAAGCCCAGGAAGACCAAGGCTGGCTTAAGAAAATCAAATAGCTAGAGCGTTAGCTGACGGAAATGTCAAAAGCACTCGCATACCTAGGCGAAAATGCGAGAGAATGATGAGATTTGAAGAGGCGAAGGAAGTGTGTAAGGACCGCAACGCTTGGCGTTCCGTCCTCTCTAACTACCTCTGAATCTGAATACGGCGTGAAAATATGTATGTACCTATATGTACATTCATGTATTAGTAGTAAGTACTATAATGATTTGCACTCCGTTGTGTAGACCAATAAAAAAAAAGCTCTAGTCCGACTCTTATTCCAGACTATCTAAGCATTTTCACTTATAGCAAAAAATAACGAAATGTATGGTTACAAAATAAACCATTATATTGCATTATTTTCCTAATTTTTTTAGAAATTTAAAAAACTTGCTTTAAAATTACAATGGTTGGAAACTTCGGCAAAATGCTTAGGGAAGTCTAGAGAATTTTTTTGTAGCATTTGCAGTGACCACTGATTACAATTTACTAAATAAAGAAGGAATAATGGACGAGTTATTAGAAGTTTTTTTTTTACTTTCCATAACAAATATTAATTAAAGTCGTCATTGTTAACAATGCATAACATAGCAAGCACCCTTACAGAAAGTTTCATTTTAGCCCATGAATATTTTTTTATTTTCTCTCACCCATAATTTGGCTTGGTTTTAGTTTTTGCTGTAATTATTAAATGGTCCACACATGATTTAAGTAACAAAACCTCCTTTTTCACATCCGACATTTAGCCCAGTCAAATTTTAAAATGTTAAAGATTAAAATATTTTAACATGTCGTGCATATCTGTGTGTACAACCACAAAAGAAAAAAAAATCTTACCAATTACACGTTGATGCACTCTGCAATTACAGCATGTAATATTCACAGAACGCACAATAAGACGTTTTCGATTCGGAATTCAACGAATAACTGACCCCACGGCCCGACTATACCTGCTCGCTCCATGCTACCTAATCCGACGCCAGGACATTTCTTGTGTACTATTCGTTCCAAAAATATTGTAGCGGTACTGAATGACACTGAAATGTATGCAGAAAGACTTCCACCAATACTTGAAAAAATTTTAAAAATTTCTTAAGTACCTGCAGTATTTTTAACTTTGCAAATCCTCCAAAATTTCACCTTTTCTGCAAATTCAAAATCACAAACATTTTCAATTGTCCGTTTCATAATACTACTTATTACAAATCGAATATCAAAGTATCAATTTTGTAGGAAATTTTATCAGCTTTAATTTTGATCTGATGAAAGTTCGTAAGAAAAGAAGACATGTAAAAAACTAAATACAAATGCAACTTTTTCATAATTTCTTTAAAAAACCACTTTTCGAGGGTTCTTTTTTTAAAGAAATCATAACTTTCGATAAACTTAGTGCTGCATTACTTTCACACACGATTAAACTACTAAAAATAGGTGAAATCCAATTTTTTTTAAATTATTACACCTATATTTTCTCAATAATTTATTTACAATAATTTAATTTTGTTTGAAATTGTATTTTTCTTGAAATTTTTAAACAGTTCTGACTTGCTAACAAATGATTTTACTAAGATGAACCAAACGCCGTTTTAAAGATAATTAAATTTTCTTCAAAAAATATAGGGAGATATTTTGACCTACAGCTAACCGAAAGTGACTTTGTTTGATAAAATCCACATAAAATGTCAATTTTTCATGTTTATTAGCATTATCACAATACGCATATATCCAAAATGAGTTTGCATATACATCAAAATTTTCGAAATTTAATTCTTTCACTTTCATGAAATGTAATAATAAACATTAAACTTACAGATGTTGTTACAAGCGATTTATTTTACCACTAAAAATCATACTCGAGGATCGATAATAAATGTTTTAAAAAAGTCATATCTCTATTGATCGTCTCTGAAGAAATAAAAATGGAAATTGTTTGTAATTAAATTGTCTATTACTTTTATTTGAACTATTTTTTTATTCGAGTCGCTATTTTCGAACTATCGATAAAAAATGCGCTAAATACCTATGATTTCAAAAAATCTACATCGACTGCAATCGGTCGTACAAAATTTTTGTGTAGACCTTTTTTGTGTGAAATTTTATTTTCTACAAGTTTTACGTCTTCACTTTTTTCCCTAATTGCGATATTTTTTGAGTTATTGGCAAAAAAAAAACAATTTTTGGTACCTTTTTGCACCCCTATTTTTGCTACGACAATGGTACGGGGGTGGGCTTTTAGTATCTTCATTACAACCCTAAAAGACACACTACCACGCTAGTTACAGCGCTAGTAGTATACCTACCTATTTCCTACCTTCGCCAAAATTTCCGCCTATTTGACTGGGTTAACTGTGAGTGTAGTGTGTAGGAACCCTAATAATTATTTACAAGTATCGGGGGTAGATAATATAAAATCTGCATCGGAGTGAAGCTTGCTGCGATAGTTTGCTTGAGACCACGGCCAGCCATATAAAAGGTAATCGCGTTAATTTTCCGTATTTTTAGATATTTGTAATCAAATTGAATAGGCATTAAGGTCATCCATCTATCGCTCTGCTTTTGATGATCTCTCAGTCCACCACCTATGCATACCTTGTATAAAAAATATTTCCTTTGACTTAGAATGTGTTTACAGTTACACATGATGTGACATGGTAATGACTAATAATATTATGTATATTTACAGGTATGGATGTGTAACAAGGACAATGATATTAAATTTTCTCTTATTCGGACATTTCCTTGGAAGACTGATGTTCTCATAATATATAATGATGTGCTTGTTGGCATCGTTAACCCTCACATTGAATGCTATTCCATAACAGGTAACAGTTTAGGTATATTACCTGGTACAGAAGGTGAAGGTGAGCCAATAGGAATCACAAATACAAATAAATATATCGTTATTGCAACAATGGATGGCACATTAAAATTAGCAGAAATCACAAAAAAAGGGCTGAGAATGCCCTATCCTCCCAAGAATTGCTATCAAACGATTGAAGATTTTGGAGAGATAATGCGTGCATCAGTCAATTCAACAGGTCGATATATTTGCCTCAGTATTGCAAATGCAGGGCTAGCACCAGATCCCAGACTTTATCTTTGGGATGTAGCTAACGATGTAATTACAAATACACTACTGTCTGAGAATAAATCCCCACCGTATCAAAGTGTTCCAATAGCTATAATATGGGATTCCAATGACCCTAGAATAGTTGCTGTTCATATGCGTTCTTCAGATTTTGATCGAGTTCATATATTTTTTTGTTATGAAGGTAATCTATTTGAATATAGGAATTGGTGTTCACAATACGAAGATTATTTCACATCAGATTTTATGTTATGTTCATTATGTACTCCACATGTAGTAATTCTATTACAACAAAATATTAAAAAAATACCAATGAAAGAATTTGAAGAATCCACTGATTATGACTCAAATAATTTACGACAGGTTTCGGATTTTCTCTACTACATGACAACAGGCCATTTAGAGAAAGCAGTTATTATGGGAACTAACATATCAGGAATTAAAAGCCCCTTAATCTGGAATAGCTTGGCTAAAGAATGTGTGTCTAGGAAAAGACCTGAAGTCGGAACTGTATGCTTGGGCAAAATGGGCAATATAAAAGGTGCCCTTATGATGCGAAAAGTTATGGGCGATGATAATTTAGACGATTCTTGTAAAATTGCTGTTCTCGCCGCCAATCTAGGAATGGTCGAAGAAGCTGAGAAATTGTTAAAAAAAGCTGAAAGGCCAGATTTAGTCATGCGTCTTATATCAGCAAAAGAAGGTGGATTAAATGAAATTACAAATAGTACTGAAGAAGGTGAAAACATTTTACTTATCAAAAGTGCACAACATAAATTGGCTAAGGTTATGTGGGCCAATGGAGAAACTGGGTCTGCACTGAAATCATTCGAGTGCGCCGGTACTTTAGTACCTCACGTTCCTAGAATGCTTATTGCACAGGGACAGGCACACGCACTAGCACAATTGGTCGCTAGTTCAAATGATACGAACCTTATTACTTGGTGGGGCCATTATCTAGAAAGTATTGGTGATCTTGAAAATGCCTTAGAATCTTACGCACGTGCCAATGATTTTGGAGAACAAACAAGATTGTTATGTCATATGGAAAGAATAGATGAAGCTGAAAAGTTGTGTATTAAAAGTCGTTCTTCAATGTATCAAATGGCACGATATTTGGAAATGCAACCTGAAAAAACTGAGAATGCCGTAAAGGTGTGTAAATAAAGTTTTGCATTTTAACGTACAATTACTCATGCTTTAGATGATATAAAGACTACCTGATCCATAATATCTTATCGAAATTTATTGGTAACTTATCTTAGTCCTTATTTATCCTAAATATATCCCATGTTCAAATCTTATAGATGTACCTAAAATGTGGTGCAGTATCGTCGGCAATACGAGTAGCAGCGGAAACGAGTGCTTGGAACTTGGTATGGCGCGCCGGTTCCACGTCAGCAATTCATGCTTTGTATGCTGCTTCAATCCTAGAAAACGCGGGGCAAACAGAACAAGCTATTGCTCTTTATCAGAAAGCAGGTAAATAGTACTCCTAGTCCTATCCTATTTATTACATATGATTTATATGTATTTATTAACTACTTTTAATTACCTATTTATTCTTTGTAGTAATTAATTTCAATATAAATGTTTACAAATAATACATCAGTAATCACAAGAAAATTAGGATTATGTTTGTATACTAATTGTTTTTATATAATACCTATTTATTTTTAACGCGAAGACTATTTATCAATTTACTTCATACATTTTTATTTTAGTTTTGTATTCCTCGTTTTTGACTGTTGGTCTTCCTTAAATGTAAATAAATCAACAAACAATAAATTGAAGAGTTTGTTTAGGAAAACCGCATATGGCACTGAAATTAGCGCTAAATTGTGGAGATACGAACGCAATGGTAGCGGCAGTGGAGTCCCTAGGGGATCGTGTTGATCCCGAACTCGCTCATATTCTTGCAGCACACTTACGTAATGCAGATTACCACTCACATGCAGCTGCTTTATTAGCTACTGCTGGGAAGGTATGATTGCCATTTTGATTTTGTCTTCTGCTTTATTCAAATTCCATTTTTTTTTTCCAAAAATAGGTGTGCTTAATGTTTTGTCATTGGTTATTAGAAAATACAGAAACAGTAATCTATATATATATATAAATAGAAGTATGTAAGTCCTTTATACGTTCGAAAACCATTCAGCCGATAAGGTTCGATGTAATCCGACACGAGTCTGCACAGATTTGATGTGGTAGTGAGTGGTGAGTGATGAATGGTGTCAGAGTCAAAGTCAAATCAATTTATTCAAGTAAACCCAATTACAAGGTGTTTTGAATTGGGTTTCCATAGTATTAATATCGCCTTTCTTTTTAAACAGAGCCATATTTTTCCTAGTATGGATTTTTATATAGCTATGCTATCAGTGTTGCTAATTAATATTTATTCCCGTGTAGCGAGTAGGTTTCTTTATAACGACGGGGTCGAAAGTTAATAATGTGCTTAATGATGATATTATGGCGGTGTGATGGTATTATTTAGACAAAGTCAAAAGTCAAATGAATTTATTCAAATATAAACCCAAATGAAATGAAATTTTTGAACGTCAAATCTACTTTAGTTCGGTTCGAAAAGAAAACGTTGACACTGAGAAGAACCGACAAGAAATTTAATCAGGTATCAATTTTTGTACATAAATTGAAAATTGCTAAACGATTTCCCAATATTTTTGCTCAAAACGTCTCTGCTGTATGCGAAAACTATCCTAGACCAATTTGTATTTTTTTTTAATGAAAGAGGGAGTAAACGACCCAAAGCGAGTCACCTAATAGAAAGTGATCACTGCCGCCCATGGACAGTGGACACCCGCAACATCCTCACCGGTGCCTTGCCTGTCTTTAAGGAAAGGAGCAGGAGGGGGAGATGGATTACCGAGACTCACTCACCGAACGAAAGAACAGCAATAGATGCTGTTATTTCACGCCGATATTCTGTGATAGGGTGGTATTTCACCGGGCGAGCCGGTCCAATTCGTGCTGCAATGCAGTACTCTACCATGCATAGTCTTTATAAATGGTGTCACTTAATGGGCAGTACGAGGAGGCGCTGGAGATAGTGGAGCAGTCGTCGACGCCGCTGTCGGAGGCGCTGGGCGAGCGGCTGGCGGCGCCGGCGGGCGCGCGGGGGCGCGACGCGCTACTGCGGCGGCTCGCCGACGTGCTGGGCGCGCGCGGCCTCTACCACCAGGCGGCCAAGCGGCTCGCACAGGCTGGCGACAAGGTGCCTCTCTCCTTTTTTTATATAATGGCAACTCGTTTCATATTTAATAGAAACTTTCTGTCACTCATGTAATAAAGTGGTGTATGTCTTATGCAAAATACATGTCTTCTTATTATTAAGTTGTAACACTACCCAATAGTGATAGTAGGCTTTACTGAAGTTAAAAAGGACTTCTTGGAAAACGCGAAATTTTAAGTGGAATAGGTTTATTCAAACTTTCTAATTCTCAGCACTTTCACAGAATTTTAACGTACAACATTCTATCATTTTTGTACCTCAAAACTTCCTAAAACGCAAAAAATAGAAAATTTAAATAAAATGCCAACTTCACATCTCCTGTTCCCGCCAAAAGGTCAAGGTGCCCCTGGTTCGTTATACCACGCGAGCGCGCCTCGCCCCGGCTGCATGTGGCCGCAGGGTCAGTGGCCGGCTAGTGGTCGCATGTAGCAAGGAACTGCCACTAGCGGTGCCAAATACAATTATTTTACGTTATGTCCAACTCACGGACTAAGTGGCTGTAGAAAATGTCAAAAGCACTCGCAAATCTAGGCGAAAGTGTGTAAGAAGAATGATGAGATTTAAGGAGGCGAAAGAAGCATGTAAGCACTGCGATAGTTGGCGCTCCGTCCTCTACTTCAGTTTATATACACCAGGGATGTTACGAAAGTGGTTTTATCGTAACCGAAGTCGGAATCGGAGTTTTTAAATTTGATTTGTCGGAACCGCAACCGGATTCGGAATCGGAGTCGGAGGTGGAAGCAGAAGAGAAATGAAGAGCAAGTCTAATAAAATAAAGTAATACGAACATTATTCAGCCTCTTTAATTTTAGTTCAATAAATAATACACCTGCTTAGGCCTAGGCGTTGAAAATAAAAAAATCTAATTTTCTTAATTCTTAAACAGTACTAGTAGTAAATCAAATCAAATGAAGTGACTCCAAAAGAAACATTGTATTTAATGAACAAAAGTTTCGCTTCGTACAAAGTTTACACTTTGATGAATTCGCACAAACTTCATTGAAGCAGTTCCAAATAATACTTGTTTTTGGCTTCATTGTTTAATTCAAATAAATTTGTCACACATCAAATGAAACACACTAACACTTATCGAAAATTCGGATAAGTTTCGTTAAAGCGCGAACAGAAAACACGTAAGGAGAAGACTTCCCTTGAAGGGAAACATTCACTTGTTCGTACGCGCTGACCATGGTCGCCGTCGTCACTGTGCTTCGACCTCCGATTATAACCTCTGATTTAAAATTGTCGGAAGCGAAGTCGAAATCGGAACTGTAATATCAATCGGAAGTTCCGATTTTTCGTAATCGGAGTCGAACCTCCGTAACATCCCTAATATATATACACCTACATTACATCTACCTCAGTTTATACAGAAGTCTGGTTTCGTATTCTCTACCATATGTATAAAAATGTATGTTTGTATACCTACTATATGTAATCACTAAATTAAAATCGCTTGACCGATCACCATGTAAGTCGCATGCATGCATCACGGCAGGCGGGCGCAATGCGTTGGCTGATGAGGTCCGGCGACGCGGACCGCATCGCAACGTTCGCAGCGGCCTCCCGGGACCGCAGCGCGCAGCTCATGGCGGCCGACTACCTGCGGCGGCGCGCCGGCTGGCGCTCGCGGCCCGACCTCACCAGGCACATCCTGCACTTCTACACCAGGGCGAAGGCTTACGGGAAATTGGCCGCGTTCTACGCCGATTGCGCCAAGACAGAAGTCGACGAGTACGATGTGAGTTCACACTGAACCGGAAGGACCGTAGAATATGTCCGCTTTGTTATGAAGTTGAGGGGGTGGGGGTAGGTGCGGGATAAATAATAACTCCTCTGGTAAGGGAGATAAGTTACGAAAGTTTGCTTTGAAAAATGTATGAATTTACACTCTATATTAAGTACCTACTATTTAGATAATGTAATGATATATTGACACTTATTGAGGTGTTAATCACAGTATTTGGTTTTCAATAGACTTTTAGTTAAAAAAATGTGTATCTATCCGCCAGGTCTATGGTTAGACTTCTAAGTGCTAGAAGTCGTTATTTTTCGTAGTTTGTAAAGTGAAACTTAATCTGGAGTACTTATACATAGCGAATGTCTTCTTTTATGAATATATCATCGCGCTGTCAAAGAGAATATGATCTAAAGCGCAGCCTAATTACAAACAAATATCGTTGAATAACGTACGAAATATTTGAAAAATATTATAAGTTGTCACTTTTAAAGTCAAATAATGAAGATAAACTCTGTCCAAAGTCTTCTCGCTAAGCAGTGGCACTACAAGTTTGTAATTGTAATGTCATAGTAAAAAAAACAGTAATGCAACTCCAGGCTTTCCTCAATTTCATTACAGCCTACACCACGCGTGACTGTCACAAACCAGTAGGGCTGTCTCAATCACAACAGTTTATTAGTACGAATTAAATTAACATTCACATAAAAGAGAGGTTTATTAAAAAGACCAGCCAAGTGTGAGTCGAATACCGTGGGGATTTCTTTTACCGTTTTAGTACGGACCCAGAAAAAATAGTTTATCTATAATGTTTAATATAAATTAAATGTACATTCTTAGTAATCTGTTGCACGTGTTTAATATATAACTTTTTTTTATCATTTGTCACATTAAAATTTGGTTAAAAACATTTTTTAGAATTATGAAAAAGCTTTGGAGGCACTTAAAGAAGCAACACGATGTCTTGCAAAATCATCGGATCCCGAAACAGGTAATAAATCATTTTAGTATTCACAACCACAGACAAACTAGCCTAGGAGACTGGAAATAGAAAGGCACCGTTTTCTGCCATCGATCTGCACAAATGCTCACATAAGTTTAAACACAAACGCGCGCTCGTTTAGTATAAACCAGGAAGCAGATCCGTGTCCTATATCTAAACGGTATCAGAAAATATAGAATAACATACGTAAACAATGTCAAATTGCGCTGTAAAGTCGTATGGTGTTGGTGGTAGTGACAGTCGTAAAAATAGTTTCAAAAAGGACAATATCACGTTTCATCAGTCCGTACAAAATAAATAATAGAAATTTATAACAGAAAAAAGCAGAGTTATAGTGATACTGGTTGCTACTAGCGTCAGCGTTTGTCCTTGTGTAGTACATTATAATTATATGTTTCGTCCTCACTCTTGCAAGGTGGCACGTGTAAGTAGAGATGCGAAAAAACGTATCGATATGTAAATATCGTTGCCATAAATTTTGAAAATTTAGTTTTATCTTGTATATATATTATTTAGTTATGATCTTGTTGTTTAGTTATTATCTTGTTTTTTCCTAATATTGTTATAAGCTTCATTAGGTAATTCAAATATTGATTACATACATTTTTGAATGATTGTTTTTAAATTGAAAATTTAATGATTTAAACCGATAAAAATAAATAAAAGCAGATACCCGTACTATTATTATAAATGCGAAGTCTGTCTGTCTGTCTGGTACGTTTACACGGCTAAACCGCTGGACTGAATTTGATAAAATTTGGCATGGAGATAGTTTGATACCAGGGAACGGACATAGGCTAAATTAAAAAAAAAACAACCCTCAAGAGGGTGAAAAGGGGGATGAAACTTTGTATGGGAAATGCTAAATTGTTGCACCGATTATGATGAAATTAGATACAGAGATTGACTTTTTTATTAAAAAGACAGACTACTTCTTTTATCCCTAAAGGGGTGAAAGTGGGGGTGAGTACATGGGAAATGCTAAATAGCTGAACTGTTTGTGTTGAAATTTGGTGCAGAGATAATATTATGTGCCCAAAAACAAATGTGGGCTACTTTGTTTTTCAAAAAATGCGAGTCTATGTTAAAGGACGATTTTTTTTTGTATATTTGTCTTCTATGCGTTTCTATACCATTTATCCAATTGCGATGAAACTGTTGAGTTGTCGTGCGCACGCCGCGGAGGTTTCTATATATGTGACGTTATCGTAAATTCAATATGGCGGATTCTACGTGATAGAAAGTAACTTTTTTCCAGGCCTCCAACAATGTGGGTATCAAACGAAATGGAATTCACAAAGAAAGGTGTGACGTTACCATAAATTCAATATAGCGAACGCTCTGTGATAAGAAGTCCCTTTTTTGCAAGATCTCCAGCAATATGGGTATCAAATGAAATGGAATACACAGGGAAATGTTTCTGTATGTGTGACGTCATCTTAAATGCAATATGACGGATACTCTATGGTAGGAAGTAACTTTTTGTTCAACGACCACAATATGAATATCAAATGAAATAAAATAGGCAGGGAAAGGTTTCTGTATATGTGACGTCAATATTGTGGATAGTCCATAGTAGGAAGTAACTTTTTTGGTCAACATCAACAATATGGCTATCAAATGAAATGGAATAAGGAGAAAAATTTTTGTATATGTGACGTCATCATAAATCCAATATGGCGCGATATTCTATGGTAGCAAGTAACTTTTTTGTTCAACACCAACGGACACTCTATGGTAGGAAGTAACTTCAAAATCAAAGTCAAATCAATTTATTCAAGTAAACCCATTAACAAAGTATTTTTGAACGTCAAATCTATTTTAGTTCGGTTCAAATTGAAAACCTGGACACTGAGAACCGACAAAAAACTCGAGTCAGGTATCATTTTTTCTTTCATTTACTTCATTTTACAAAAGGTTTATTAAAATACAATATTTTCATTAAGCCAGTAAATGCATGTGCAGAGAAGCATTTCCAGAATATTGTTTTATTTTCAATGAAATCGTTTATTTTATAGTATGATTGTCTAATCAATGTACGTTTTATAACCAATCTAAATTTATTCTCTTTTAATTAAGTAAGGAACTTTGTTATAAAAAGGAATGCAGTTACCCAAAAATGAAACATTTGACTTATGTAATTTAAATTTTGGAATAATCAATTTATCACGACCTCGGGTTTCCATATCATTTATATCGCCTTTCCTTTTAGACAGAACTATATTTTTCCTCGTGTACCTAAAAATTTTAAAAATGTATAACTTTTTAGTTGAACACTAATAATATGGGTATCAAATGAAATGGAATAAGTAGAGGAAGGTTTCTGTATATGTGACGAGATCATAAATCCAATATTGCAGATACTCTATGGTAGGAAGTAACTTTTTTGTTCAACACCAACAATATGCATATCAAACGGAATGGAATAAGTAGGGGGAGGTTTCTGTACATGTGACGTCATCATAAATACAATATTGCAGATACTCTATGGTAGGAAGTAACTTTTTTGTGCAACACCAACAATATGAGTATCAAACGGAATGGAATAAGTAGGGGGTTTCTGTACATGTGACGTCATCATAAATCCAATATGACGGATACTCTATGGTAGGAGGCAACTTTTTTGTTCAACATCAACAATATGAGTATCAAATGAAATGGAATGAGCAGGGGAAGGTTTCTGTATGTGTGACGTCATCGTAAATCCAATATGTCTCAGATGCTCCGTGGTAGGAAGTAACTTTTACTGCTATGACGCGTCACCACCTGTAATTAAAATATACAAGCGAAGTAAGATGACAGTCAAAAAATATTTGTCAGGAAATATAATATATAACAGACAGAACTTAAAAATTTCCAGTCAGAATTCTTTATAGCAAAAGCCTTAATTTTATTTATTTATTGGGGAGCAACTGTTTCCAGATTTAATTTACTACCAATTTAATTCTACAGAAACTAATCATAATATCGCTTTGACAAAGTGACAAAGACAAATAATTACTGATTCAATTACCTACATCTAAAATTAAACAAAAAGCTTTAAGAAGAGGCGCGTCAGCGCGTATTTTTTTTTTTATTTACTACCATGCGTAACTTTTTACAGAGTAGTCTGATTTTGATGACTTTTTTATCGGATAGAGTATATCTTGAATTTTGGTCTCATTTAAATTCGAGAAAAATTTAAGAAAACGATTGAACTGACTTTAAAAAAAACAATGATAAGTAAACAATAATTATTCTTTACTAATCAAAACTCAAATATAAAAAAAAACACTTTATGCATACGAAATAAATACGTCATTTACTGAAATCGGTGCTAAGTCTACAAAACTAATAGACTTTCTGTTGTGGCACATTAATTTGGCACCGACTTCAATAACCGTCGAATTTCAATATATAGGCATTTATATTGTATGTACAAAGTATTTTTTTTTGTACTCGAGTTGTGAGTAATAAAGAATAGTTATTTTGTACTTTTCAGTGTTTTCTTTGAAGTCGGTTTAAGTTTTTTCTTAACTTTTTTTATTTCTCCCATTTGAGAGACCTTGGTCTAAATTAATATCTAGAGTGGGTCTACAACTAACTTCTTTCCTAATTATGGGACGGAATGATGTACAAAAGTATCATCAATATAAATAAAGCTTATAATCAGTAATTATTATTTGATGTATCTTCGAAGTCCAAGCTACCACCAGTACCAGTATTACCAGTGAAATTTAAATGGGACCTCGGAAATATACCCTTTCAAACAAAACAAAAAATTTTTTGAATCGGTCCACAATTGACGAGGTTATCGGTGAAGATACATAAAAAAACATACAGACGATTATCGAACCTGTTCTAAAGCTTATCAGTGTCGCTTTTTGCCAATTTAATTTCTTGTTAAAAAAATTTTATCACTAAAAACACCTACCCAAACGAATCGGATATAAATTTATGTTTGCATACATACATACACGCATACGTAACTTCAAAATGTATATTTCTTTTTTCTTGAAATTTTTGATTTTTTTGCGTTTCTATTTTAAAAGAAATAATTTTGTTTTGGTTACACATATACTATTATAATATTTCTATTTTTTAAATAAACTTATGAAAATAAACTTATGAAAATAATCCTTATTATACTTCGTCTAGTTCGTAACGTTACCGTGCCGCCAGCTTACGTCCCAATCTAAGCACTGTTCTGTCTAACCTTGACAGAACAGTGCTTAGAAATTCGTAAACATTTCTTGTCTTATAGGCTAGTTTGTCTGTGTTCACAACCCAGTGAAGGATAGAAAGTGGTCCAAACAACCATCTCAATATCACTGAAGTAATTTACAGACTCACACCTATACTCTCTTAAATTAAAAAAGAATAATAATAACTACAATAACAGCTTATTGAAATCACTATCCTAATTGCAATAATGTGAATATTAAGAGACTTATTCAAATTAGGAAATCATTTGCTAATTATTATTTTATTATTTACATAGGGGCACAAACAATAGCTCTACAGGAACAAAGTACACTTGTCAAACGATTTCTGGATGTCAAGAAAACATTAGAAGCAGGAGAAATTAACACAGGTACTATTCTACTAAAAACAATAAACTGAAAAAAACTAAGTTTAAAACTAATTTTAGACTGGCTACACGCTATCTTCACTCTGTAAAATGAAACTTAAAAAATGCTTTTTTTAATAAATCAGGTGTAACGAGTGGTCAACAATTACTACGAGCAGTAAGCGGCCGATCGGGACTTCTAACAGAAGAAAAAGTTCTTAAATTATTAATCCAACTTGCACCCAATCATTCTGATGCCCCAGGTATGTATGTATGTTATAATAAAAACTGGCCAAGGGCTAGTCGGACCACGCATAGTGAAGAATATACAATGTTCATTTAATCGGCAGCAAAAATAAGTTTGCATATTTTAGTATTTCTCAAACACTGACAAATAAAAGTTATGTCTTTAGTAGCTTAGCGTGTGCGTGTAAACGAAAATATTGCATAACTCAAATCTTGTTCAAATCTTTGGTGGTGTTATTAAAGTTCTTGTACCTTACATTTTAGAATTTACAACACCATATTTTTACTACACTACAGTTTTAAAACCGAAAATTTTTTATTACAAATTATTGTCTAAACCTTAAAGGGACACACAGTGTACACAACACTGGATTTTTTTTTCGTCCCTCTATTACATCATGTCGGTATCGGTATATCGGCATGTACAGGTATTCATCGGTTCATAGATACACCTACCTTCCAAATTTCATATATTATACTAGCCAATAATCTTCGAGTAAAATGACTAACATACGAATACAGACATGAGGACATTATAAGGGAGACCTTTTATAATTTCTTTCCTTTTTTTGTCATTTGGTTACAAAATAGAAAACCTTAAATAAAACGATGTTGAATGTCTGTAAAAATTTAACTTACTGATCTTCTTTTTATTGAAAAGCTACCTTACAGTAAAAAATACATAAATATGAATGTACTTACATTTTATTAGTGATGTGCTGAATGTTGGATTTCCTTTTCCCACATTGTTTCCGTTATTCGCGAATGCGAATATCAAAAAACGCATATACGAATATTCGCTTATTAATATGACCTCAAAAGTCGGTAAAGTCATGTCTGTTTCCTAATCAAAACTATTTTTACTCAAATATTCTTGGCAATTTCACTGAAATATGTAGTATATTCGCTAATTATTCACATAATTTCTGGCAATACTGTATCAAAAAATACTTATGTACTTACAATTGGTACTGTAAATTCCTTTATTTGTTAATTATTTACATTAGCTCATTTTTCTGTTGTAGATGACTTATCTGTCTAGTGTCTAAACTACTATCACAGATTAATTAGTTACTAATGTAAACTAATATTATAAAGAGGTAAAGTTTGTAAGTTTGGATATAGGGAGGTAATCTCCGAAATTACTCATCCAATTTCAAAAATTCTTTCATCTATATTTAGAATGGACCTCAGGATACATATAGGCTGTATATTATACCTGGCTGTATATTATGCTGAACGAAGTCGTGGGCAACAGTTAGTCTATAAAGTACCTACTTACTTTATTATTTAATAAGTAGGTATACGGTTCATGTCATGATTATAGGTATAACTGGAGATCAAACTACAAACTGGTACTTATGACGGAAAAAATAACCTTGTACTTACTATTGGTTCCCTTTCTTCTGACTTCGAGATTTAAAGGTCATTGGTCTATCTTCAAGTACTACTTTGTAGTGTGGTTTGTATTGATTCTTGATTAATGTATATTTACAGCATTTGAACAGCAACTAAATGCTCTGCGAAAGCCATCAATGGGCGATGACCAGTCTACAGATTCTCCAGAACAAAGTATAGAGGAAGTTATTTAATAATTTAAACTGCATCATGCAATATAAGTATGTACCTATTGCATATATGTTTTTTTTTGTGATCACCGTAAACATCCGTCCAATTTAATGTGATATAATATGTACCTACTTATCAATATATAATATAAATAAAGAAAATTGCCTACCTGTGATTTCTAAATAAAGGTTTTTTTTAAACTCATACTGTCATTTATATCATCACAACCTAAACGCATTTTTAAAACCTGACTCCGGACTAATTTCCGAAACTGTTAACGCTAAACCGATACGAGTATTGACAGTACATTCATTGGCAAGTATTGACTTGAGAGAGGTTTTTTTTATCACGGAAAAATATCAAATTTAACGAGGATGAAACTGCGGGTTATCTATACAAATAAATAAAAGGTAATTGTCGTAGACATAATGTTTGTTTGTCTGTTTGTACGGATAATGTCAGAAATGACCAAACCGATTTTGACTCACTGGTAGTATGACTTTCTTTCAAAAGTAATCTAGTGTACTTTTTGTCGGGAAAAATACCAAATTGTACTTTTTATCGGGTAAAAATACCAAATTTTACACAGAACCACGAGACACAGTTTGAAGAAGGATGTAGGCTTTTTCTAGTTCTTCGAATTGAAAAAAAAAGTAGCCCAGGACAGTGGCGTGCCTAGGGCTTCAGAATAGGGCAAGCGCGACGTACATGGTCTATAGATTACTAATTAATTACGACTGGCACAACCAGTGATCGCTCCCCGCCTTATCTTTCAACAAAACAATTTTTATAATATTTTGCTATTAAAAATGTACAGGCGTAAATAGTTTAGAATAATATACAAAGCAGGCGTAGGTTATAAGTGTAACGAAACAATTAGTTGTTTTTCCTATACAAAGTTCAAAAATTTTACATTTTCAATGCCGATTAAAGCTTGTAGGTAGCTTACCTATACACTTTCAAGTCTGCACAATGAACAACTTATTGAATTTTTTATTACAAATTAACTCCTTATGATGGAAATTTAAAAAAAAAACATCACTCGTCCACCGGCTCAAACAAATAAATATTATAAAAACAATGACGTTGAATCACGTGGAATTGTATTCGTATCGTATCTCTCAATCTGTACAAAGTTCAGTATGAAAGCTGGGCTTTTCGCTTCATATTAATTGCTATATAAAATCTAGTAAACAAGCTATAGCTTTATCGATTTTAGCCTTCGATCACAAATAAAGAACTAGATTCTCAATCTCCAATAAAATTTAAATTTTGTCCGAATTGACATATATATATTTTTAATATCGTATAGTATTATCGGCAATATTGTGTCAATCTAAAGTAGACCTTATTGTCAAACCATAAGGTTATAAACGCTCGGAATCGAGTCTTGCATGACATTGAAACGAAGTTTGTTAAATAAATATTTAAAATGCAATCTTACGTCTCATGCATAAAGTATAATTCAAATAATCTATTTGCGTTGCTATTTATGTCATTCCGATTTGTTACGTGAAAGTAATAAGGATAAGACATAATATTGTCAGGCAATATTTAAAAATATGATTACGAATTTAATAAAAAACAACTATGTAATGTTATTACTATAAATAATGAAATAATGAACACGTAAATAATATAATTTATTTATTAACCGAAAATAAGAACTCGCGTCTTTTTTTATTGTTCTATATGCGTTGTTTTTGCAATTTCTGAAGGAGCACTTTGACATGTTCGCTGTTAGCGCTTTCGAATACCTACTATTAAAACAGAAGTGCACTCAAATACTCATTGACTGCACATTTGGTTCAGACATTTTTGGAGCTTTGATTGTGTATCTAGTTTTTTATTTGTGATCGAAGATTTTTGACCATTAGAGAGAAAGGTTGCAAGCCACATTGTAAGCCAACGCGTGAGAGTGAGACGGCTGATTAATAGTTACGCAGTACCTACACTGATTGCGCCTTGAGGTCGAGTGTAGAACTCGAACGGTCGTCACGTGTTCGTTGTCATGGTTGCGTGCAGTTATTTTCGCTTCGACGTGAATTTTGACATTTTAAAACCGATACGGTTCGAAATTAGTTTTTATTTTATGCTGAACTCAGCATTTTAGTAAGGCATGCTAGGCTTTTGGGTTTGTATGAAGGTACCGCCACTGCCTAAGTACATCTATAATCACCTTTGTTAATTAAAGCCGGTGAAAGTAATTAAATATTTAGGATATTTCACTGTGCCTTTAAAATTAACAAGACATGTTAAGGTAAGTTAGCAAGTGTTAGCAGACGGAAATGTCAAAAGCTCTCGCATACCTAGGCGAAAATGTGTGAGGAGAATGATGAGATTTGAGGAAGCGAAAGAAATATGTAAGAACCGCGACGCTTGGCGCTCCGTCCTCTCTGACTACTCTGTTAGGGATACAGCGTGAGGATATGTATGTATGTATGTTAAGGTAATATGCAATAAAGCTATTGTGGTACTGTATCAACGCCCTAAGGCGGTAGGTAATAATGGCCTAAGATCAAAAACAGTACAATGGATAAACATACAGCTATTATAAAACCAAGGATCACTTATGTAGCCGTTCACAGATCAACAAAAGTAATAAAAACAGAGTTAAAGAAGGTAAGAAATACGGACTACACATAGGGTAGCAAATGTTTGCGATAATGGAAAGTGCGATAGCAGATAGGTACTAATAGATTCACCAGATAATGTCAAAGAACACATCATAATATACTCTGATACTCAAGCAGCCCTCAAATCATTAGACAAGCCAACACACACGTCGGCTGTGACTTGGGAATGCAAAGAAATCCCTAACAAATTAAGAAAAGCACGCAATGTCTGCATAGCTTGGACCCCAGGACAGAGATACTGCAGAAAATGAAGCTGATGAACTAGCAAAACAGGATGCAACTACATCTATAACGGGACCTGAACGATATCCACCGATATTCTAAGGAATATATAAGTAAGTTATAGATGCAGAAACAAACGAGAAGTGGAGTAGTGAAAGAATATCAACACATGTAGAAAACCAAGATGTACTTTGAAGGGAAAACAAAACTAAAAGCAAAAAGGTACATTCTAAGGTCGGAAAGAGGTAATATCAGAAAATTGTTAGGTATAATTACAGGACACTACATTAAGCCTGACAACTGTCAATACTCAGACTAACACCAGACCTCTTTACCCTAGGGAAGAAACAAGCATAAACTTTATACCTGAATGAATGCATTGTGTATTCAAAGATTAGAATTCACACACTAGGTTCACCCTGGCCGACGTCCCAACAAATAATATACATCTTTTTCTGGGTAACTCTCTATAACAAATTTCATCAAAATCGGTCTGACCAGTAGCTTAGCCGTGAAAACGTAAGAGACGAACAGATAGACTCTTTTCAAATTTACATATAATATTGGTATGATTGTCCTTTCAAAATAAAAATATAAGTGTCTACAATGGCTTTCTCAGTCTTAATAAATCCTTCTGTCTGTGTTAGTGACGTATTTAAAGCAAGTGGACTAATCGAAAAGTAGTTGTTTCCAAATTCACTAATTAATATTTATAGATTTAGATTTTGAAATAATAAAAAATTTATTGAAATAAAAAACTTCGTAATTGTTATATTTTATTTTCTTAAGTTCTAGATCTTCATTTCTTAGCCTTAGCTTCTCGTGTAGCTTTTCTCTGAACCGCTCGTTCTAGCTGTTTGGCAGATTTCAGATTACCCTTCTTACAGAATCGTTGATTTCTTAAGAATTTAGGATCCATCTATAAAAGGCGAAAATTATTAATTATTAATAAAAATTATGTAAGGAGTCCTCTCAGAAGCTATCCAAACAAAATTTCTCGGAAACATATTAGAAATTATGTGTCAGAACAGTTCAAAGCTGATTATAACAGCTACAACAAAAACAATCTAGAAGATATGAATGAAGCAACTAATCAATAGTGACACAATTGATGGGACAGAGAAATACAATTTAAATATAAAACAACTGCAAAAACTAATGACCACAAACAGAAACCAAACTACAACAAATACCAACTTAGCGACCAAACTCTTAAAACTGATAAACAAAAGAAAAGAATTAATATTGAACCAAGCTGAGAAAGTTGTTTACTTAGTTCTCTTCGAGGAGAATCCTGAAAATTTAGAAATTATGATCTGAAAGTGAAATTAAAAATGAATGCCAACAAAACGAAAATAACTAGTGACTACATACAGGTGAACATCGAAATTGGATATGAAAACCTTAAATAAGACTACATATACCTAGGACAGGTTATCTTTACCAAGGAACAAACTGCAAAAGAGATTAATCTGAGAATAGTTATGGTTTGGAAAAAATACTGGTCTCTTAAGAAAATAATGAAGTCTAAAGACCTAGGAATGCATATAAAAAGAAAGACATTTAACACCTGCATACTGCCATGTCTAACTTACGGCCTTGAAACTTGGGTATTGACCTAAGTCTCTTAGTGTGATGAATTCCTAAAATCCTTAGCTATTTTGCTCAAATTCCAAAAATCACCAATCGACACGTGTTTTACCTCTCAACGAAGCATCCTCAAGATAGTCCAGAGATCAGACTCAGACTCAGTAAGCCAACTAGTACTGAGTCGGTGCTGGTGATTCAGATTTGGTCAAAGTGCCGATTGGTAGTTTTTGGAGTTTGAGCGGAAAATAGCTAAAGAATTTAGGAATTCATCATATGAATTGGAATTCCACTAAGTAACATCTGAGTCTATACAATATCAAGTCTCTTAGGTCACAATTGGCCACCTATCAAAGAGCAGTGAAGCGGAGTATGACAGGCACTTCAAAACAAGAATGGGTTAGGAACACTGTGCTTAGGTCGAGAACGAAACTAAATGATATCCTGACAAGAATAGTTAAGCTAAAGTGGCGATGGGCTGGTCACACGATGCATGACACAAAGGGGAAATAGACTAAGACAATAACAGAATGGTACTCTAGGGGTGGAAAGAGAAAGTGGGGAAGACAGATAATGAAATGGGAAGATGATTAGAAGTTGACGTTGGGTGCAAAATGGTGAATGGTTGCAAATGATAGAAGCCAGTGGAAGTCGTTGGAGGAGGCCTATGCCAGAAGGCACACTGAAATTAGAGATATACTGTGATAAATATAGCTTTTAGTTTAAATGCAATTATACATGCAATTTTAGAATAAATGGCTTCATTATTAAAATAAAATTCTTGTACAAAAATAAAACCACC
Organism: Zeuzera pyrina; assembly: GCA_907165235.1. NCBI lineage: Eukaryota > Metazoa > Arthropoda > Insecta > Lepidoptera > Cossidae > Zeuzera > Zeuzera pyrina. The sequence goes on from OU015626.1 coordinate 14,405,324, forward strand.
TATAAAGTTTAACAATCAAAAATGTGTTGGAATGCATGTTTGTATGATATAACACATAGCTGTCATTTCACAAAAAGTCATGTAAAAACTTTGATTTTTCTAAAACTTTACTCTGAATTTTGTTATGTCCGGCAACATTCCGACAGGAAAGATTTTAGGTCATACCGAAATGACGGAGGCAAAAGAGTGGCTGATGACATGTGACTTCTGCATTCAAGGAGAAATGAAGATTTTGGTGAGGAAGTTAAAACAAGCAAAAGCATCAGTCTGGATTCTAGTCACTGAGGACGAGAATCTTCTCAAATTCAATCACAACAGAGAGGAATTGAAAATCAGTGAACAGAACGTACTCAGTAAAGAAACCATGCCAGTGGGATGCAAACGGACCTAGTAGCCGTTCCAGTGGATGAAGTGTAGTGAAGAAGCGACCAGATGGCTCAATTTCCAATGCACTCAAATCAGAGTGAAGTTTATTAGAAGAGAATGGAGACGAAAAACAGAAATCCCCATTCTTCTCCTGCATAGGATGTGGCATTACAAATATGTACATTTACAGCCACTAAGGCATGGCAACCCAGAACCAGAAGAGGCCTTGGAGAGTACAAGCCGGACCCCTCAAGCCACTGTGGATGAAAAATAAAATGGTGCTTCAGTCCAAAGCGGAGGGGAAGGCTAAATTTATTGCATAACACAAACCACTACAGCAATACAACATGAACACACAACCAACAGTGTGTCTGCAGCCTGGCAAACATTCCTACATAAAATATCTATATTTACAAGAAGGATTAAAGAAATAAAGTTGAAATTACCATACAGTTACAATACAAAAAATTTGCAATATAATTTCAAACTATTAACTTTTTGTCAAGCTGTCAATTGTGTGTGTTATCACTACAATTTAAAACTGCAACCACTAAGACAACTGCCACATCAATGAAATGATTAGTATTCCACCAGTTATCAGCATCATTGGCCTGACAGAGATTTTAAGTTTCCTGTTCTTCTACATAATAAAACTTATGTTTTATTAATTATTCAAAAAAAGATCTTTGGATCAGCTTTTGAATTTTATTTTGACACTTGATCGATAGATGTTTCTAAAGTTCTTAATTTTTATTGTAGTATAATAAGTTAATTATTATTACTGTTTTCAATTTCATGAATTATATGTAAATGTATCAATTACTAGTAATTAATGACAAAAATAGGGAAATACTACAATATATGCTCTAATCAGTAAAAATGCACACATTGACAGTTTAATGAAAATACACTGGTATTACGAAGACATCGAGAAATTCGCGTATTGATTGTTTACAACGATTCATCTAGATAAACAAAAATAACAAAATATTAAAATTATTAAAAATAGAAACTTACTCCTAGGGTAGACTCGTGTCTGAATTTCCTGGGCTTTTTTATACCATTTCTATGAGCTTTACGGTCTGAAAGAAAAAGTATTATTTATAAGTAATTTTACATTACTACAAGTATTATATATTGTTTCTGACGGTATCCTTTTCTGATATTATTATTTTCTGTTACAGAACAAAGCAGTTAAGTATTTACTTTGGTTGTGGTTTGTGTGATTCTTTGACTTAGCCATTTCTCCAAATGTTTCGTCCTAGAAGAAAAATTTTTAATAATTAATAGTGACATACGCAAATAAAACAACTTATGTAATTCAAACATCAATAACGTTATTGGATTATGCAGATTTTTTTAGAATTATATACAAAAACTAACCTAGTAAAGAGAACTTTAGTAAAAGAGGTAGAGGTAGAGCCAAGGTAGACGTCAAAATCAAATGACAAATGTCAAAATCAGTTGAATTATTTATTTATATTTCTTAAGGCATTGGTTACAAGACCATCAGCTTAATGACAACTTCAGGAAATACAACTAAGTTCCAGTAAATAGGTGTATCTCTAACGTAAAATGTCTGTTTTTTTAATAAGTCCCTAACACACCAGTACAATGATAGTAGGCTTTACTGGAGTTAAAAATGACTCCTTGGAATAACGCGAAAACCGCATTTGCACATATTTATTCAAACTTTCCAATTCTTAACACTTGCACAGAATTTTAACACACAATATACTCTCACTTGTGTACGTCAAAACTCCCAAAAACGTATAAAAATAGAAAATATGAATGAAATGCGAACTTTGCTTCTCCCGTTCCCGCCAAAAAGTCCACAGACTACGGAATTGTTGTGAGCATGGATACATTACAAAGGCGTAGACTAGCCACAGTTTTAACTAGTTCCACTAGTTAGCACCTCAAAAAACTTTTTGACGGGAATGAGAGAAGTGATCTTGGCATTTTATTTAGATTTTATATTTTTTGCATTTTGGGTGTTTTATTTTAAGGCACAGAAGCGTTGAAGTGATAGTATGTTGTGCGAAAAAGTTCTGTGCAAGTCTTAAGAATTTGAATAAATATGTGCAAATGATGTTTCTCATTCTTCCGAAAGGTCTTTTTTAACTATCATTTTATTAGGGAATGGAGAGTATTAGGAACTGGGTCTTACTAAAGACATTTTATAATGACAGATCTATGAACGGGTATATGTTATTAGTCAATATGAAACAAGTCGCTAATATATAAGAGAGAAGAAGACGTTTTAAAGGGAACGGAAGAAGCTATGTTGGCGTTTTATTTTAATTTTCTATTTTTTGCGTTTTTGGGAGTTTTAAGGCGCAAAAATGATAGTAGCTATACAATACGTTCTGTGCGTTCTGTGCAAGTGATAAGAATTGCAAAGTTTTAAGAAATATATGCAGCTGAAGTTTTCGCGTTTGTCTAAGTCCCTTAACTTTAGGAATTCCTACTATCACTGTACTGGAGAGGCTTAGAGACTACATAGCATAGTCCGTAAAAAAACAGACGTTTTAAATTAGAGATACGTCGATTTTTCACACGAGAATGGCAACTAAATGTTTATAATTTGTAGCAGAGTATGAGATGAGATAAAAAATTTATTGTAGATTTTTATATAGCTTTGCTGTGACTGTTGCTAGCTAATATTTATTACCGTGTGGGAAGTAGATTTCTTTATAACAGTTAAAAGTTAATAATCTACTTAATAATATGACGGTGTTTAGTAGTGGAACGTATCACATTTGACTAGGTAGATGAACATACAACTCGTGTATTTGAAATCATAAAATAATGTTTATTAACATTTATTTGTGTGTTCTGACGTTTCTGAGTATGTTACTACGTAATCTTTCCTTTCTATTTTACATTACAAATACTGCGTAAATCAGAAAAGTAAAATGTGGCATTTATATAACAAATTGCAAGCAATTTTTTAAACTAAAAACGTAACAATTTAATGTTCATTTGTTGCCAAATAAAAGTTTTATGAGATTAAAATTTTACGAATCTATCATTTCATTATTTTGAAAACTATTTGAGATTTAAGGAAGCGAAAAAGGTATGTAAGGATCGCCATGCTTAGCGCTCCGTCTTCACTGACTATAGCGTTAGGGGTACAGTATGAAGATATGTGTGCATGTATGCATCTACTATTTTGAAAATTATTGAAATAAATTCCCATGGCATTGTCTAGTTATTTTATATTGTACGGGGGAAAATGGTATTAAAAATCTGGTAAACCCAATACGATGAGATTGTTTAGTTTTATACTGTGTTGTTAACCTTGAAGAATTTGACACGTGCTATACGATAGAAAATACTAAAATTTAATCACTTTTTTCGACGTTGCATGCGGATAAGTTCGTATTTTTCTTGTGTGAAGAGATGGAATTTATTGCGTAGTCTATATATTTCTTCATCTATGTTATAATAAGTACATGAAACGAGTTGCCAGGAGGAGTTTTGTATTTAAGTGTGACGTAAAATTGGCGTAGTTTTGGACATTTCAATTTCAACAATATTAATAATATATTTGTTTAGATTACTGAATAATTTGGGAGTTATGGGTATAGATTCTTTTGCCTGCTCTATCAAAGGAAAATCGGAAAATGACACAGCGAAGAATTGTGTGACCCACAGATTTATAAATAGAAGCAGATGAAACATAATTCACTCACACATAGATACCGTGTAAGTAATAACACGGTCACTTTCATTGTAGTTTAAAATTGTATATCTTTATCCTTTTCTTTCATTTGTTGCAACACAATGGCACACATAGACAATTCCGAAACCGTGGCAGCCGCCATCTTCCGCTTAAGTCGAAATAAGCGGAGTATGGCGTCTGTTTACTTGTGTAGTACGTCATATGTTCGATGATTAATATTTCTTGGTGTATATACATTATTTTGGTTATTAAAGTGCAAAATATGATACAAAAGTGTTGTACCCCCAATAGTTGCAACGCTTTATACAGAAAAGCCCCGAAAATCACGTTCCATCGGTAAGTAAATCAGATGTTGCAAATTGTTTGATTACTGCATTCAGTTAGCTGATATTTTTGTATTTCGTGGCTCCGACACTCAAATATGTTGCAAACTATTCAAATTAAAGTTTCCTTATATTGTTAAGGTTTTTTATATTTTTGTACCAAGTACCTAACCAATTTTGACATTATTAGTATTTGTACCTTAAAGAGGGCCGAATTCAGAGAAAACTGAGTCTCGTAATAAAATTAAATATTAACGGACAGGTACCTAAGGTTAAGCAACTGTCTATTTTTTGCAACTATCTTTTGATTTTGATGTATACCTTGTTAATTTCGGGTTTCTAAAGGACGAAAATCTTCAAATTTTTTGGTTAAAGAACTACATAAAACAAATACTTAAGAAATGCTACATAGAACAAACTGGCAGGCCAATTATGTCAGTGTCAAAGAGATACCCGTAAAACCCTGTTGTTGTTGGACCATGAAATTTAACACACCTATTAAAAATGAACATGCTATCGCCAAATTAATCTCTAGTCGCTATGCTGGGCTGAACCTGGACCAGTGTTTTTTAGAAAAAAACCAGTGCTGGAATCCATACTTCATAATTACAAAATTATTTTTAATTTATTTATAAAATAATGTAACTTTCTTGCTTCAGGTAATCGAATATGGACTTTATTATGCATAAATTGTGTGTTCACATGTAAAAATGGTGAAAACAAATATGGATATCTCGAGGCGAATGAAGACAAATAATACCTACGATTACTTGCAATAGTAATCCTTAGCGTATTTTACATTCTGCGCTAGTTACTTCTGGCACACATTGAAAAACAATGAAATGATGTGTTTGATGCACATCTATAATGAGTTCTTAGATAATGTAATAAGAAAACAATCCGATTAATAAATAAAAGACTGAAAACATTCTTTGTTTCATTGTGTAAGCTATTTAGTTTTTATTCTCAATGTGATCGATCACCCATCGACTATCTCCCGATTTCTTTTAATTTTTGAGTTTTATGCGTAGTTTAGAGAAAATAATAATCAAAGGACAAAGTATAGCGATGAAGTTATTTAAAAATTTAAAAGACATTCACTGACGCTTATCTCCTTAGAAAGATAGTTACCGATAACACTCGTCTGATATAAAACTTGTTCTATTTTCTCATGACCAAGTCTCTAACACTTACAGTAAAGCAATGGTAAGTAGGCTTTACTGGAGTTACAAAGGACTGTTAAACGAAATTCCTCCAACTCCTCTCACTAGCACACAACTTAAACGTACAATATACTATAATTTTTGCACTTAAAACTCCCAAAAGCACAAAAAATAGCAAATCTAAATTTTGAATAAAATGCCAACTCGTCTGATATAAAACTTGTTTTATTTTCTCATAACCAACTCTCTAAAACTTACAGTAAAGCAATGGTAAGTAGGCTTTACTGGAGTTACAAAGGACTGTTAAACGAAATTCCTCCAACTCCTCTCACTCGCACACAACTTTAACGTACAATATGCTATAATTTTTGCACTTAAAACTCCCACAAGCACAAAAAATAGCAAATCCGAATTTTGAATAAAATGCCAACCACGCTTCTTTTGTTCGCGCCAAAAAGTCTAAATTCAAAACTTTCACTTGCCTGATTATCAACTTTCCCGACTTTTAAAAATATATCGTTTATGTCATTAAACTTCATGTACCACATAAATCGAACTGCAAGCAAGGTCATCACAATGTACATGCGGCCCAAGACCAGCAGCGCACAGCCGTCAGGCCTCATGTATTGAACGAACAATCATAATATTGTATCGTGGAGCCATTGGGAACACTCCAAATTACATCCTTCATGTGACAAAAACGATCTACAAAAAGAAGGAATATAATAAAGTAATAATTTCTAATATTAGTATATCAATTAATTTTATCTTTATTTACGTGAACAAAAAGTATATACATACGTTAATATTTACAAACTTAAAACTACACGTTATCTTTATTTTATCCTTATTTTATCACATGAAAAATATAATTTGGTGTTCCAAATAGTCTCGCTTTATGATAATACATAATATAGATACCCACTCCTTAATGCGGCCCTGAGTTCGGTATGTGTGCGAGTAATATTTGTTAGTGTTAAATTTGCCACGCATTTTGAACCGATAGGTATAGTCTGCTTCCATTTAAAAGTCTGTAGTGTGTGACCACAGATTTTGCGTGACATTAGATGACGTTGACAAACTGTCACGTGACTGTCACTGACGTCGACTCACGTCGACTGTCTACTATCACTAAAATTAACTATACCTACTATTAGAATTTTAGTTTTTGTGTTTATTACATTTTGTCCAAAAAATTGCAAATATCTCAGAAATTTATTTTATAAAATATATACTTTATAATAAGAACTATGGTAGTTCTGGAAGATGAACCCGGAGATGCGAAGACGTTAGTGGTTGATGAACCTTTAGAAGAGAAACCTCCGGCTCTGTTATCTTTAGAAAGTATCCTTTTTACATTGTACCGACTTCAGTAACATAATATAAAATACTATTATATCATTCATAATATTCCACTTAGTACATATTTAAAAAATTAGGTTAATTCATGAGTAATTTTCAAATGTTTTATAATCTAAATGACTATAATATCATTTGTACGAAAGTTAATATGCCCTTGTCAGATCAATTTATAGATCAAACTTTTTTTAGTTGGTTTAACATCCAAGTATTATTAGGTACTCCTCCAGTTCGTTATATGGCACCCATAGTAGCTCAGTATTCTCAGACCAAGCAATTGGTTTATTTGTGTTAAGTACATTTTTTTAATCGAAGTTGATACTTGTATGAATTAATGGTAGAAAGATACAACACTACCAAAATGTATGTTTACATTTCTATAGTGCTGTGTTAGTAAATTATTGATTATAGAAGACCTAAAAGTTTTAATATTTTTTAAGTACCTACCTGATACCTATGTATAATTGATTGTATGAACAATACAACAATTTCATTTCATTTTTATCTTGAGAAGAACAACAACAGGTAGACATAAATACAGTGTAAACTCTCTATAACAAAACTCGAGGTACTTGAATGTTTTCTTTCGTTATAAAGAATTATCCTTATATTGAAATTGAAAAAAAAGACAATGCATAGCCATAAATACACTTCAATTTTTATAACTATGATAGGTACATACTATCGACCAATTTGACACTTCACCACCTTTATGCAGAGAGTTCCGTGTTATCTTATCCTATGCCACTAAAAAGCCACACCCCCTTCCTAGGTGAGTTTGTTCGGTTGCTTTTGTACTAAGTCGCGCTTGACTCATTTTGTCTCAGTGTATTTGTCAATACAAGGTTTGTAGGAAGATTAGGAATGATAACTAAGAATATTTATTCATTCTAATAGCTTCGTGTGATTTTCGCTACTGGCACCACTTGTTCCTTCGATCCGAAACTTATTTTTTACAAATATTATAGTGGCGGCTCAAACGTCTCCTGGTTATTTTGAGAAATATTTTACTATGCAATAATGCAAGAAGTTACAACATATTAATGCAGTAAGTTGAGGGAAGTTATTTTGGAGATTTAGGTATACAACTCAATTAATTAAAAAAAGTTTATTGTGTAATATTGACTGATCTCGCTATGAAATTCCCTAGGATATCTTATGAAAACATAAGTATTTAAACTTAAAAATATCGTTAACAGCTTATCAGGAAATATCGTGACCTAAGTAAAATTTGTGAGATTTTGTTTTGGCAAGTTACGACAATGAAATCTACTAAAATTATAAAATCTATTTTTCACAATTGCATGTTTAAATATTCTTACGGTATGTATCTAACGGAGCAGACAGATAGGTAAATTGATACTATGTCTGGATAGTGGATAGATAGTGTTAGTAGGCAAGTTTATTATTACAACTCAGAATTCTGAAATTTTGAATTAGGTCAGTTACATTCTGAAGGTGCAATATGTTCTTAGGTGTATTTAATATTCCAATAAGCGATATTCTTAAAACTAGGAGTTTTTAACACATACATCTTATTTTCTTAAATAAGTTTAAAAACATTAGAAATATTTGAAAACAGTAAAAATTGCAACTTTTTTGATGAGAAATATATAATTAAATTTAAAAATTTCTTAAAATTAATGTCCGTTTTTTCTTTTGAATAATTTTTATAAATTAAGTAGGTTTATATATTTTTAAGAAATTTGTTTCATAAGCATTTAAATTCTGAAAATAATTAAGACAAATATTTTTATAGTAAGTACCAAATTAGTATCTCACTGAATAGGTACTACATAGTTATAGCACAGATTAATTAGTCACTAATGTAAAGTTATAGTGTACTATTATATAATAACCATTTTTAAATAACAAATTAACGTTTTTCTGTAACTTTAAAATTAAACAATGTGACAGTAAATATTTTTACCGATGGTGTCCATTATCAAATTTTAAATATCTAAATACAAAAATAAAACGACATTAAATTAAAAGTGACCATTTACGACTCGCGATTTTTTTTGGCAGCTGGAAATGAATTTATTTGGAAAGTGCGGGACTTCAATGTTATGCAGAAGAGTTTTGTAAGTTTTGAACGATTTTTTTTTCCACTCTTAACAAACGCACGTATTTCCATACCAGACTACTATTCTTACAAAATTATATTATGAGATTTGCCAAAACACAAATACAACAAAATCCGAGAAACGAGCGCGAGAGTAAAATCGGTAAAAATGACAAGGAACACACGGGTCGTCGACAATTAGCGAAGAGCGAGTTGCGACTAATGTTTTACCTATATGCAATTCGCTTAGTTGCATTTTCTAAGCGTGTAATTGGACATACTCAAAAGGGGGCGTGGTTTTTGCCTAGCGGCACATGCAAAGGAACAATTTTATAAAGTGGTCAGGCTTGAGGTTGGCCGATAGTACATATGTCAATATTTAAATCTCTGTTATTCTGTATAGCTTGTTATTTTCGACTGATGTTTTTTCCTAACTCAAAACTTGGTTTGTATTTTTTTGTAAATTTTAGCCATGTCTTCCAATGCAGTGGGATCCTCTTCATAAAATAATAAAAGTTCATGGAGGTTTTTATTATTTTATTAATTTATTTTATCATGAGGATTTGAGGCCAGTAATGGCAAACAACAAAAGATAAGAACACTGAGCTTAGAAAATGTAAACCATATAATGAAGTCAATAAATTCTTTCGCTTCCTCAAATCTCATCATATTACACAATATGATTCAACTAAATCTTAACATACTACAATTGGAGGCTTGGGAGGCTACAAATTTTTCTGGTCAGTTCATGAATTGCCTTCATACCTAACTAAAAAGGGTGTAGCCTCTGACTGCATGTTAAGGTTGATTAGTATGAATTTTTTTCACTGCAAGTTAAGTCTGTTTTGGTAATACTCGTTCTTTATTCCTATGTAACTGTAGTCATCTGGTGGTCGATAAGTTTCCATTGTCCTTCGCCACTTAAGTTTAAGGTCGAAAGTGATAGCTAATTGAGCACCAACCATGTTGATGATATCTACATCTTCAAAGATACATCGGCGTTGATTGGAAAGTGTAAACATGGAACCGAACGTGATATGTGTGCGAGAGAGACGATAAAGCGAGAGAATGAGTAAAGTTCAACAGTTAGTGTGTGAAAGAGATAGATATATGCGAGAAGGTTTGAGAATGAGCGAGAAAAAGAGAAAAGAAAATAAATGCAACGGCTATGAACCATTGTTTCAATTAACAACCCTTACATGATGATGTAACCCTAACAATTTTTTTTAATTTTATCTTTCGTTTTGCTTGGTCTACTTCAACCGACTTTGATGGGACTTGTTGGTAGGTACAGAACTTTTTAGAAGTAATCCAAGCTATATTTTATTCTGGAAAAATATCGAAATTAACAGGGGTGAAACCGCGGAGCACAACTAGTTTGCAATATAAATCATTAGCGACACTGAAAACTGTGACTTCATAAGACTTTATAATACCTTTTCGCAATAATTTTGCATATCTGAACCTGAGGTACCTAATCTCATTGATGTTTTGCATCTTTTGTTATTTTATAATTGTTATTACGTGCCTTTTATTTTATTTCTATGTAGTCTTAACATTTAAAATGATTCCTGAACTAGATAAGTTTTTCGTATCACTAAGGATGCTCAACAACAACATGGCCTTAGGCATGGTGATTATCAAAGATATCGCGGGTACTGCTCGCGTCGTATTCGACGACTTCGTAAAGTACTCAAAATACCACAGGTTTGTATTAGTAATGATTTTCATAAATTAGAAACTGTTCAGTTTTAAGTTTGTAAATATTATCGTTAAGATTAAGACTATAATGTATGTACTAATTTATGTTAATAAAGTATTTTGTAAAGTAAATTAACAAACTATCTTGGTCAATATATTTTTTGTAACATTTATGATAATGTGACTTAATTCATGGAATATTTTGATTAAATTGATTATATTCTTAAATAACTAGCATATAAGCTTACTGAAGGAGGAAGTGCTTTAGATTAACTACGGCTTACGTGTTTTTACACTTTAATAAGGTGTATTATTGATGTTAATGGTGGAATTTGTTTTTTGGTAGAAGACTTTCAATTAGTTAAAAAACACTTAACATCGCAGTCTAAAGTCTTTTTAGATAGAAGATTTCGTAAAGTGAAGCCTTGCTCTCGAAATTTGGTTAATACCATAGCGAAAATATCGGCTGTAGGGGGATAGTTTTTGCTCCCAAGAATTAGTTGAAAATATCTATGATACATACATATCCTCACATTGTATGTTTAACGAGATAGTCAGAGTGGTACGAGAACGCAATGCAATAACTCCACCCTATCGTATAACAGGTTAAAATGGATTTAAAGTGTTAGTACTTATAGAATTAATGATAGAAATCATTGTGCCCCAGCGCGCAACCAATAGTGTATATTTTTTATACATTCACTTCCGGTGAATTTTTTGCTCCGTTGACGTACCTATAAAGTAACAGTTTAAAATTACTGCTACAAATTAGCATTCATAAAGTTATACGAAAAAACGTTGGTGTGCCTCATTCAATCTTGCAACAATGTTTCGGCACACCAACTTTTATTGTCTATTTTTTGGGATGTTGATGTACCTATCGAGTAACAGCTCTAAATTAAGAGTCAAGAAACTTTATGCTTTTTAAAATATATAGTAGTAAAAATAAATAATAGTGAAAAAATAAATAGTAAATTATTTTAACAAAAAAAGACCGAATGGTTCCTAAGTCGGTTACCTTGTATTTCCTATGGATTCGGATTTCCCCATACTGTCCCAGTTAAAAAAAAACACTGTACATGTATACAATGCGTCAGCGAAATAACACAATGCAAGAAAGTAGTTTGATCAGTATCGAGAGTAGAATCGATTTATCATGTTTTTAACATATTAAATTGTATTGATACACAATGATTTCTATCCTTAATTCTGTCAGTAGTAACCCTTTAAATCCATTCTAACCTGTTACTCGATAGACTGGAGTTATTGCATTGCGCTCTCAGTCTAGAGAGGATGGAGTAATAATAATATATGTATGATTAAGTGTCAAAACTGGAAACAATAGTTAATCTAAAGTTTAGCCCTAAAGTAAACTATTTTATTATTATATTATATACCTATTGATTGAAAAGGGCGACAGACGCCACTACCGTCGTCGTGATATTACAACCACTCATCTAAGTGCAACCAAAGCTGAGAATCGCTTACTGTGTGTGCCACTACTGCAAGCAGAGCGAGCATGGGCCTATGCTATGCAGCTTAGGCAAGAAGCAAATACAGAGCCGAGAAAAAAATTTCATCTGGTGTCACGATTGAAAAAAGCATGCAATCATGCTCAGACATTGCTAGAGTTGTGCGAGGTAAGATGTTACATGTTTACATGTTGCCCTTAAAATTTTGTCTTTTCAAGTACTTAATCCAAAATATTTTTACTAACAAAATCCAGAACATGATTAATATATCAAATACTTAATTTTAAGCTAGTACTTTTTACATTTCTGATATCACTTTTACAACTGTAATTATGGCAAAAAGTGGCAATATCGCGTTCTGTCCATCTTGAATAGGAAATCATTCCTAACAATCCTGACTACTTTTTAGAGTTCATACCTTAAAATGACTGAACAGACTAGAGATAGGTTGGGTCCGAATGGACACGTATCCTTTTGAACAGAAATGTTTGCCGGTAAAGTGAAATGTACACTGAACACGGTACGATTCTATTACCTAATGCTACATTAGATTCATCTCCACACACTCCGTAAGTACGGTTCGGGAGTTGGTATCAAATTACTAATACAGGTCCACGGACACGAAACCTGGACCCGTATCCGCAGTCTCCGCAGTCAATATCGATATATCGGTAATATTTTATAACCATTTGACCGTTTCATTAAATGTTGAAATAAAACGTATTTAGTATCAATTGCATATTAAAATGATATTGTGCGGTGTTCATTTGCTGTATTTAAAAATTTCCGTACTTGATTTATTTCGTATTTTACAATATAATCGTGTTTAGTAATTAAAGTCCTACTCATAGATAGTGTTGGATATTTTTCCGAAATTTTTGAAAACCTGAAAAATTTCGGAAAAATTTCAAAAATGGAAAAATTTCGGAAAAAAAATTTAAAAATATGAAAAATTTCTAGAATTTTTCTTGAAATATTTCAATTTGCTATCATTACTCACAGATAACAAAAATATCGTATTTAATACGTTTTTGATGCTTGATATTTTACATCAATATCTCGACTTATTATGACTTATCGTCTGATAATATCGATATTTCAAAAAATAAATATCAATACATCGATATTTTTCACCATCCCTAAATCGCATGTCGCGGCGACTGCGGTAGAGCGGCGCGTGCGACGCGCGCACGCAGCTGGAGGCGGGCGCGTACGCGGCGTGGCTGCGCGGCGCGCTGCTGCTGGAGCTGCAGCAGTGGCGCCGCGCCGCCGACAGCCTGCAGCGCGCGCAGCTCGTGCTCGACAAGTTGTGCGCCGCGCTGCCCGATGACGAGAGGCATCTCTACAAGCAAAAGGTGAGCCGCGTCGGGTATTATTACGCACCAAATTCTGTACCGTTAAATCGACGTTAATCACACGGTGTTAGTATCAAATGTTGCTTAAAATTAGAAAAAGCTTAAATTATTTTTTCTTTTACTCACATTTATGTCGCTTTTTAATTACACTTACGTAAATGTTTAGTTCGAGGACCATGGCAAAATGTTCGTTTCTTAGAGTAGGGCATGTCTACCTCAGTTTATAGTAATCTTTGTGGTTAACAGCCAGCCACGGCCGCCGCGCTAGTATCCTCTGCAGAGTTACACTTTTCTGACAGGATATCCCCTGGACTAGGAAAATTCAAATACTTAGGAGTAGATATGGGTAACACTGCGCTACGCCGCGCAATTACATCAACTCCGTTCACTGCGCAGGATGTATCGATTCACTTATTCCATATGTATTGGCGCATTACACACTTCAGCTTATAATACGCTACGCTAAAAGCTAGTGGTTGCGCAATAGGGGGTGACTCACTCGGCGCGTACCATTCAGCAGAACCATGCCACAATTTTGAATTAATTTAAAAAGTCGGCGCAGGAAGATGCGTTTAAGTTACTGAGTTGACACAAGGAATTTTACCTACGTGTCGCAAAGGCACTTTAACTGACACAAAATGAGTTTTGTAGGTTTTCTGAGAAAGTTTTTCGAACCCATGGTCAATTTGATGTTCAAAAATATCATGTAATTAACATAAATTATACTTTTCATGTTGCAAGCCTCTATAGGCTAAGGTAATCAATCGCTTACCATGATGTGGGTAAGCATATTTACCACCCTATGGTAAAAGAATGGATTTTCTTATGACTATGAATCGTCTTTGTCAAACGACACGAAATCGTGGCACTCCATTGCTATCGGTTTTATTGAGTAACTTCTGTATATATAAAAGACGAATCTGACTTGACTGACAGAACAACACACAATCTGAACTCTGGGTCAAAAATATCTGAAATTTTTGGTCAATAATGTTTATTGCATATAAGAGCATTTTCCCAGCACTTGTTTATATTATTATAAATATTTTTACTTCTAAAATAAATGCTTAGTTATCATTTCGACACCACGTGGACGCCACATGGTTACGAGTGGTCTACTATAGTGTGCACAAATGCTAGTCACTGCCTAAGGTAAGTGAGCGACAGGACAGGGGAGGCTAAACGTTAATCCGACTCAGTCTGCCGTCGACCGCCGCGACGGTTACACGATTCAGTTGTTCGCGCCAGTTTGTTCCAAACACACACGAGATAAAATATCCCAAGATCGGTCCGCCAATAACACGACAAGTGAAAAATGTTATTTACAATGTGCGCAGTTTTTTCTGAGGCGAAAAGGTGACAAGGAAAGTCTAGAACACAAATATGATATGAACATTAATAAATTAGTAGCAGAGGCTATAGGAGTATCAGTCAGCAGTTTAATGCGAATTATAGCTGAAGGAAATTCGAGACGGCAAACTTTGAAAGAAGCAAAATTTTCATCTCCACGGAAACCTAAAGAAATAAAAAAGAGAATCCACTTTGACGATTTCGATATGGCAGTAATACGAAAAAAAATTCATCAGTTTTATACTGGTGATAAAAAAATTCTAAGTATTCGTAGGCTGCTTGCAGTGTTAAAAGAAGATGGCATCGTGAACTGCGGTTGTACCTATTTACGAAAGCTTTTACGATATTTATTTAAGAAATGTAAATCTAAAAGACACATTTTAATTGAGAGCCCCAGTATTGCCGAATGGCGAGTAAGGTATTTAAAAGCTATACGGAAATTTAGAAATGAAAACCGAAACATTTATTTTCTGGATGAAACCTACGTCAACAGTAGCCACAACTATGTGTTGGCAATTCGAATCTGAGCCCGGAATTTATGCTGATATTGGCAAAGGGCGTCGTTTAGTGATTGTTCGTGGTGGTAGCCCAGACGGATTAGTTGACGGTGCCTTAACAATTTCCAAATCAGATTCGAAATGCGGGGATTACCATGGCGATATGAATGCCACAAATTTTCATAATTGGGTAAATCATAAATTGAGAAATAAACTAGCTCCGAATTCAGTGGTCGCAATGGGCAATGTCTCCTTTCATTGTGTACAGGAAGAGAAAAAACCTACAGTATCAAATTTAAAGAGGATCATGCAAGATTGGTTAAGCAAACGTAATGTTGAATTTACAGATAATACTAAAGCCGAACTCCTTCATCTGATAAATATAACTCAATCCGAATAAATTTACACAATTAACGAAATATTAAAGGCTGCAGGTCATACCATTATTCGCCTTCCGCCGTATCATCCCGATCTCAACCCCAATGAGCTTGTGTGGGCTGATATAAAGAATAATTTCGCTGCAAATTATATTAATTGTTCATTGGACGACAAAATTCCAATCATCGCAAGATTGTTTTCAGAATTTACTCCGGAAAAATGGCAAGTGTGAAGACCACGTACAAAAAATTTAAAACCAATATTGAAACCATGACATGAGGTTTGATACTGTGATAGACGAATTGATCATAAATCTGGGAAATGAGTCAGATTCTGCGGATATGGAAATCGAAGACATGTCTAGTGATGATGAAGAAGAAGAAGATATGGATTAATTTTGTACTTTAACGGTGATAGTGAAAATAATATTTTGTTTTGCTTTTTAAGAAATGTTAATTTGCATATAAAACAGATTTTTGTATCGTGAACAATAAAATTTAATAAACACTTAAATATCGGTTTATTTATGTTTAGCCCCCAAATAGAAAAAAATAGGTAATACTATAATTACCCCTTACATTAATTAGCACAGTTTCAAATATATTATCCTGAGATTTATCTGCCCTCAAATAACTCATGTTCATCTTGTCAATCACGTCCTCCCCTGTCTCACCTCTCACATACCTCAGGTGGTGACTAGCACTTGCGCGCACACTTAAACCTCACGCGAACAACTCTCAGTCCCCCGTCTACTCAACGCTTTATTGTAAGCGAGTAAACGACGGGTTGTAAACGAGACGAGCTGTTTATTCGTTGTTCACAAACTGATGTTCAAGGTGCTCCAATGATGATACGGAATTCATAAACTCATTACTATTCATTTATATAAATATTATATTTGTTATTTAACTTATTTACTTTATACATACATATCGTCTCACGCTGTATCCCTAACGGGGTAGTCAGATGACTATTTCAGATTTTACTTTATACCTAATTGTATTATACTTACGATGTATTATATATGGTTTATACTTGTGTATTTATTTTTATATGTATTTGTTTATGTAATTGTATATAGCGTATAATGTATTTGTGATCTCATTAATAGCAGTTGACGCTGAGCGCTGACGATGCTGTGCTTATAGCACCATCAGAAGCGGAGTTCCAGACACTAGTTACGCGCATGAAAAAAGACTGTGAAGTGATAGGATTGAATATGAATGTGAACAAAATTAAGGTTCCGGTGTTTGAAAGGGAAGATGTACAGACAAAGTGTGAAATATAGAAAAATGGAAAATGTCTAGAACAAGTGAACGAAATTGTACATCTGGGGAGTGTGTTTTCGAGGGATGGAAGATGTGAGTTGGACATGGAGAGATGGGTTGCTACCCATGTCCAACTAGCAGCTGGCAATAAAGTGAACGGCGCTCTGTTCGCATTAGTAGGCAGTGTGAATATATATAACTCAGCCAAAATGGCCATACGTAATGTGATGTTGGTTCCAACTTTATTGTACGGTAGTGAGGCCTGGATATGCACAAAATCGAATGAAAGTAAGATAATTGCAGTAGAAATGCGATCTCTTAGAAATATGTCTGGTGTCATCCTTGCGGACAAAATCAGCAAAGAAGAGTTACGCAGTATGACAGGGTTGCTCGACAGTGTCATTGTAAAAATGAAGAAAGGAATACTTAGAATAGATGGCTGGAAATGTGGTTGGAAATGTCCAAAGCACTCGCATACCTAAGCGAAATGTGTGAGGAGAATCATGAGATTTGAGGAAGCGAAAGAAGTATGTAAGAACCGCGATGTTTGGCGTTCCGTCCTTTCTTACTACCCCGTTAGGGATACAGCGTAAAGTTATGTATGTATGTATTAATAGGAGTTTCCCGCTCAAATATTTTTCCATTCCACCCAATGTTTGACTGGTAGAGAAGACACTCGACATGAAATCCACCATGGTACTAATTGTTTAGTCCAGAAAGATTAAATAAATAAATAAGTTAGCGCATAAGTGTAGTGCCGGGTTGGTTGGTGTTAATGTTGGTATGGAGAAAAATAGGAAATGTGTTAAATAACCTAAAGTTGTATGTAATGTGTTTATCAAGTAAATAATGAAATACATATTTAACAAATTATCCTATATTACCCTTAATTAAAAAAATTGAAGGTAATAAAGGATGTCACAGTAATTAAAAATTTAAAATTTCCACGTCGGCGAAGCAACAGTAATTTAAAAAAAAACGACTATGCGGCAGTTATTACGTCCGCTTTTGATGTCTTAAATGTACGCCTTTTACCCCCTTGCTCCTGTGTGCTTCGGGGTCAACTTTAAAAAAAATAGCCTGTCTTTTTCTCACGATGCAAGTTATATCCATAACAAATTTTATAAAAATAATTTCAGCAATTTATCCGTAAAAACGGAACAGACAGACAGACTTTCGTATGAAAAAGGATGGAATTGTTATGTAATGGAAGCGACGCTAGGACGATTCGTCCTAGATGTGACGTCACAAAAATGTATACTCTCTCACCCTACCCCATTACATATTCTCACACTATTTGGACCTCCTCGTTTGAGGTAATAATTAATACTCCCGTGTAGTGTGTAGCGTGCATTAGGGTGTAGAGTGTGTTCAATGTAGTACAAAGTGAGTGTACTGTGTAGAATGTATTGTAATTTAGGATATGGCAATATATTGGGTCCTTACATATGAAATTGGCGTTTTGTTCGGGAGGAATATAAAGTCAATTTTTTTTTTTGTAAAATATATTTAATTAATCAAAGTATGCACCGTTGTTATCTATGCCCTTTGGCCATCTCATAGGTAGTTCATTGATCCTTTTACTAAAAAAACCATGGGGGCGAGAATCAATAAACTCTTTGAAGGCGGTTTGGACTGCCACATCGGAGTTGAATTTTTTTCCTTGTAAGAAGTTGTCCAAATTCCGGAAAAAATGGTAATCTGTTGGAACAAGGTCCGGGGAGTACGGTGGATGTCGCAGACATTCCAATTGTAGCACATCTAACTTAGTGGTTGTTTGTTGTGCAGTGTGTGGTCTTGCGTTGTCGTGAAGCAGCAGTGGCCTAGAGCGATTGACCAATCTCGGTTGTTTAGCAGCTAGTTCTTCCTTCATGGTTTGCAGTTGCTGACAATAGATATCTGCCGTAATCGTTTGGCCAGATTTTAGAAAGCTGTAGTGAACGACACCGGCGCTAGTCCACCAAACACTCACAAGTAACTTTTTCTGAGTCAATTTTCGTTTAGGGCAGGATTTGGCTGGGTCTCCAAGGTTCAGCCATTGCGACGAGCGCTTCCGATTATCGTACAGTATCCACGTTTCATCACAAGTAATGATTCGATTTAAAATCCCTTCATTATTGTGTCGGTTGAGCAAAGTAACACAGCAGTCGACGCGTGTTTGTAAGTTCGATTCACTCAATTCATGAGGTACCCATCGTTCAAGTTTTTTTACTTTCCCGATTTGCTTCAAGTGGATTAATACAGTTTTGTCACTTACCCCGAAGCCTGCAGCTATCTCTGAAGTGCTTTGTGATGGATCCGCTTCCACAATAGCCTTTAATTCTTCATTTACACTTTGGTCTCCGGCCGTCCACGGGGTTGGTTCTGAAGGTCGAAATTTCTAGACCGAAGTCGTTGAAACCAAAAACGTACCGTGCTTTCTTTTGCGACACCAGCGCGGTACACATCATTAATCCTTCGAGCTGTTTCTGCAGCACTGGTGCCACGGTAGAACTCGTTCTCGTCAATATACCGATATTTCATGTTTTCCATTGTGCGGTAATAAGCGACGCCAAAGAAAAAAATAATGAGAAAAAAAACAAATGAATGACTGTTTTCAAAACTCAAATGTACCAGCTAAATAAATTTATAAATTTGAATTTGGAATCCTTAACCAAAGAGGAGATATTTCAGATCAAAGTGGTCAGTACGATAAAACGCTAATTTCATATGTAAGGACCCAATAATTCATGATATTGATAATATATGCAGATAGCTTATTGATAAAATTGAATTAATTTATGCAAGAATTGAAATTTATACGAGAAACATTCTTGTAGGTTGTAGATAATAAGTAAGAAAAAGCTTTATTCAGAATGTTTTCTTATTTTAGCTTGAAGAATTGAACCCAAGTCTGCGTTATTGCGCCTATAATATCGGTGATGAATCAGCGGCCGGAGACCTGGTTGCCATGCGCGGTCAAGGTCTTATTGAGAACTTGGATACCCTAATGGCTCAAGCTAAGTGCGTGTTTAATTTTATGTCGTAGAAATATATTTCTATATTTTTAAAACAGATATAAAATAATATTATTAACTTTGGCTCAAATAACAGATTTTAATATTTTCAATTTAGTGCCACGTTATATAAAACAAAATAAAATTTAATGTAGCAAATATGTTACTTAAAATGTGAGAAAATATTAGATATGTCATAAGATATTATGACACTAATTAATTATTTTGAAATTGATATTAAGTAAGTACTTATTATTATTATTTGTAAATATTTAACTCAATTCATTTACAGAGAATCTCGTTCTGGCGTTATGCACGAGGTGGAATGGCGCGGGCGTCGTGTTACAGTGCGGCCTGAAAAAGTGCGTCTTTTCCTTATTGCTTTGCAAGATTTGGACAAATCTGCCTCTAGCGCACCTACTATCCAAGCCAAGATTGACGTTCTTGAGAACATGCTTATGGATTGTAAAGATGCTATATCTGCCATAAAAGATGAAATAAAAACGGACCCTAAGCTCAAAGCTCAGTCTGAAACACAAATGTCCGGTATTCAATATTTACTTTCGTATTTGATGTACTTGCGTTTGATACGTACGATTGAGAGAAACAATTTATTGGTAGAACAAGCTGAAGAAGCACGCAGAAATAACATACAGATCGATGGGAAAAAAGTGCGCCCACAAGATTTGACTAGACTGTATGAGATAATCTTGCAAAATTTTACTGAACTCCAACTGTTGCCTGGATTCGAGAATGACGCATCTTACCAACAAGAAATTGAAATTCAGATGAAAGCGTATCGTGCATTCCGTTGTTTTTATATTGCACAGGTTCTAACGGGATTAAGGCGTTTCAGAGAAGCCCTAGCCATGCTCGAAAGGTGTAATAATTATACAGCCGAGTCGCTTGCTAGCAATCTTGATGACAAGCGGTTGTTAGACAAGCTGCACGTCTTGAATAAAGATATCGAAAGTTGTAAGTTTGAGGTGCATGCTGACTCAGTACTGGAAGACGATGAAGAAGACGAGGATATGAAGTACACTTCAAGTGGAAGGCCTTACAAGGACAAGAAACCACTTGCAGACCGTTTGGATGAGTATCGAGAAGACACCCAAGTTCTTACAAAGAACCCCAATATCTACAAAATGCCGCCGCCAATGGAGGCTATTCCGTGCAAGCCACTATTTTTTGACTTGGCATGCAACTTTGTTGAGTTTCCAAATCTTGATGATAAAACAGGCGCATCAGACAATAAAAAGCAAGGTGCTGCTGGTCTCACTGGACTTGTCAAAGGTTTTCTTGGTTGGGGTAAAAGCGATAAGTAAAGTGTGTTCACATAATATTACATATACTACAGAGTTAATATAATATTCTGAGATGGATTGTGAATATATTATCAGCACTTGTCTTTTATTGCTTTTATTCTTTGAAACACATTCAGAAATTGATATGTTATGTATTTTTTATTGATAGAAATAAAAATTCCTCTTTTATGATAACACGTTTAATTAAATAAAATATCTCTTCATTCTGCATCCATGCGTCATAGATAACTCATTCTCAAAACTTAGTTTATTGTAAACAATTGAACTCGATGTTTATTTACGTGTTGTATTCTAAATTTAGTACAAATAATATTTAAAAAAATATCGTAAGTGGTTAATCGGGATATGCGTTATTTATGCTACAAATTGGAAATGGCCCGAACAAAAAATTAAGGAGTTTAGTGTCCATCATCAATGGTCATCTGTTCAGTGGTCGGGTCCGGGTCGTACTCGTAGTCGATCGTCCTCGTCTTCACTATCTGCTTGTACACGAACGCGGACTTGCGCGGCGTGCGGGTCCGCGCGGGGTCCTCGAAGTCGACCTCGTACAGACCGAAACGCTCACTGCGAACATGGTTACAAATTAATACATCTTTAATATGCTACCTTTTTTTTTATAAAGTCTAGATGTTTTCAAATATTAAACTAATAAAAGGTACACAGTGCTGGATTAAGTAAGCGCGGGGTCCGTAGCAAATTCTATCAAGGGGCCCGTGGTCTGCTATAGGTTCTTAAGTATAAAGTGGTAAAAAAAAATTCAATGCTCAATACGTTTATTTGCCGTCTATAGGTTACAATTTTGTTGGTGTTTAATGGTACAGTAGATCACTATAGGGCCTGTAGGGCGCTGATAAGCACAAAAAGCGATGAGTTTGCCCTGGCAATTTAGAATAATTTTGATAAGAAACAATTTAAAACTGATAATTACACAAAAAATTATAAATCTTTCTTAGTACATATTTCAAATTCTGTATTTCAATTCCTGTATTTATTACAAAGTATATTATATTTTTAATGTTATATTTTATCAATGGTGTACTTTAAATTTAAAAATACATCCGAGGCCCCGCGGCTGGGACTCCTTTTGCGCGGGGCCCGTAGCAATTGCTACTCCTGCTACGTGGTGAATCCGGCACTGTAGGTACACCTTGTCTATTGTTACGTTATATAAAGTATTATAGGCATATTGAAAGATTGAATTATACGTTACACTAGTAAATCAATACAATAATCGTGGCGCCACGCGCTGGCAGACCGTGGCGCTTCGCCGTAAGTAAAAACACAGGTAAACTAATTAATCTGTGGTACTAGTGTAAAACGACACGGTGCTAATAGTGATGTCGCCCTATATAGGCAAATGAAATTCAATGTACGACAAAGGATTTGACGGACGTTTTAATTTTGCGTTTAATTTTAAATGTACATATATTTTGCAGTCTAATATTAAAATATTATTTTTTTTTTATTACTTAACATAAAAGTATTAAGTACACAATTGTTTTAAGTATGAAACAAAGTAAAATGCACTACATTGTTTACTGCACAAGCGTCGAATTTAAAGCGAGTTTTAAACGAGACATCAGTTAGGTGTGGTTCCTGAACCGCAGTTGAGTAGTAGGTACTAGTGATTAAATTAATTTCATAAATACTACACAGATATAGTTATGTTTAGACAATTTTTTATTTATGACGATACATTTAATGAGCGACACTTGTACAATACTTATTTATTTCTGAAAGAACATTTCATACTAAAGGTAATCAATTAAATGTTTAAAAAGTTGTAGCATCCACAATGCTGTGGCAGCAGGCCATAATTCATGACAGCAGTTATTTAAACAGACATAATAAAAATGAAACTTACGTATAACCTGCTATCCACTCAAAGTTATCCAGCAAAGACCACGCCATATAACCTTTGACCTTGACGCCGGCGTCTAGAGCGTCCAAAACACTTTCTAAAAGCGATCTGTAATAGGTGACCCTATAATCATCTTGTAACCCGCCTCTGGTTGTCCAGCCATTCTCAGTGACGTAAATTTCGGGATCGTTATATCTTTCTTTCAGGTCTGTTAGAGCATTATAAATACTGTTAGGCGAATGCTGTGAAAGAACAATGTGTTTAAAATATACAACATCATTTAAGGTACTATACACATGCAAAAGTAATTACATCACGCAGTTACATACGTACATACATATCGTCACGCTAGGTATCATTATAAGTGTACAATTTTAAAATGTTTACATGTATACCAAATATTTTTTTTAATTTGATAAATGATTTCGTCTGCATTTCGGCTATTTTAATTTAAGTACGAGACTACGCATAAATCTGAATTTTAAGGCAGATAAACTGCCGGAACTCTAACTCGAGCTTTGCGAAGCCATGGACTGACTGCCTCTACATGACAAATAACGCACAGTTTAAACCGCTGAAGATAGAAACATGAAATTTTAAAGATATGTTGTCACCTCCAGCTCCTTAGGGGAGCTTGAGGGAGCAAAATAAGTATATTAAGAAAATTAAGTTAAAAAAAATTCAATTAAAAAATTAATTAAGTCAAGACAAAAATTAAATACATTTATTTAAGAAGAATTAGTCATATTTTAGAAATTAAAATAAGCGGGTCGTGGATCAGGCTAGCGATGAGTTTAGATCTACTGCGGTCACCGTCCTTTCGCGACACCGTACTCCCCTTGTCCTCTTAGTCTGGGTCTGGCCGGATGTTGCAACCCGTACAGCCGCGCTGTAGGTAGATTGTTCTTGCTTGTTGGTTGGTAATACATGTTGGTGTTTGCGATGTAAGTAGAAGGGGCAGAGTCCAATCCCAACGGAGTTCCTGGAACGTGCGTGGATCGAGTTATAATAAGTACTTTCCTCGTTCTGGACTGCCATAGCCGATTATCATATATACAAGGGGGTAGGTTTACAATTAGCAACGAAGCAAACTGGGTGATGCGGCAGTCCAGATAATGAAAATTAGCAGAAATTTACAGCAGTAGATACAAAGCGTTATGTAAGAATAAACAGTGAATGATATTATATAAGTTTAAAATGTTGTGAAAACAAAATGACGGTAATGCCACCAGTATGAAGTAAATAATTTAAAAATATGAGATATTCAGCATGAACTAGTTCTATATATAATCTAGATACATTTATTTAGCATTTAAGTTTCAAATCAAACAGCAATAAACATGAAGATGCTAAAAAAACAAACCTACAATGTATGAAGCCAAACAATGATTATTAATATAGTGAAAAGTAGGTATGCACATTGCAACAACTTACCCGGTACGGGATCACACTCGATTCGCAATTATATTGTATTATTTAGAATTTTACGCTATTATAAATTTAGAAAGATTGTCTCCAAAACGATAGTACGTTGGAGAAAATTACAAATATTAGGTATACTCGTATTATAATAGCTGAATAGTTTTTCTTTTAATATTTGTACTTAGAACAACTAAGACGAGTGAGCGCTGGTGAGTGAAAAAAAACAATTTTAGCAGAATGAATGTTATTCGTTCTCTTCGAGAATGAATGTTACGAACGCATCGCGGTGTAGCTACCGTGCGTCTATTGTTCGCATTCACTATATAAAACTTTTATTAATAAATTCAGAATCTGTCTGTATATTGATTTTTTATATTATATGTTTGTAAATAATGTAATTTTGTTTTAATATTGTTATTAATTAGTTATAGACAACATTTCAAGGATAACAAATTAATTATTTTTGGAAAACATATTTTATTTAGCATAAAAAATTTAATTCGTAATCACGAATTCAAAACACCTTTCTACAAAATGGTGTTACGTTACAATGTTGCTAAGAGAGTGTACAGATGCACTAATATGAAAGGGTTTTTAAAAATTCAATCCTTAAGAGGATAAAATAGGGACATGAGATTGTATAAAATTCGTAGTTTTTTGAGATAAATCCAAGAAATATTTGGTTTTTCAGTGTGAAATGAAGAAATCGCCATTTCAGAATTTTTGATTAATAGTTTGTATGAAGTTTTGGTTTTAGCTGAAAATTAAAAATTACATTTCAGTTTTCGAAAAACCATTCTCTAAGAGGAAAATTCGAGGGTAGCAGTTTGTACTTTGTATGGAAGTTCAAAAGGAAATACCAAAGAGAATGTATTATTACCTACTACGTAATAGGAAATACCATCAACGTAGATCACAAAGAGGTGTAAGACTAAGATTACCAGCTACAACTTTTTTGTTTCTACTTTTATGTTCTTAATTCGTATTGATTTTGAAATCCACGCGGACGAAATCGCAGGCGGAAAGCTGAAGCTAAGACGTATTAAAAGCAATTTACCCGGTAAAATTACTACAGCTGCACTTTATAATTAAACATTAAAAAATATATGTACAACAGGTGTAGGTAATACAAGTCAAAACAAATGATATATTCCGTTATCATATAGGAAATTAATGTGTGAGGAAAATGATGAGATTTGAGGAAGCGATAGAAATATATAAGGACCGCGACGCTTGGTATTCCGTCCTCTGACTACCCCGTTAGGGATACAGCGTGAAGATATGTATGCATTTATAATACTTAGATGGCTTTAGAAGCAAATGAAAAGTAACGGAAAAACAATCCAAATTCATATAGTTTTTATGAAAACAGCTAGTCTTAATTGATGTGCCTGGAGTAATAATATTAGCTTTCAAATGTAACTATAATTAAAATTATTCTTTTTATTAATCGCCCTATGTATTTACATAAATCTTCTTACGAACGATTTAACCAATCAAGACTTTACCTTTAACCAATCAGAGGCTGATGGTAACCAATCTTCAGGTTCATAAGTGCCAACCCCAGCATCATCGTACAACGATGGAACTATTTGATCTCGTAAATGCTGACTTGCCGAAATTAGAGACGCAGTATAGTGATTCACACCAAAAAAATCGGATCCACGAGCAAATTCTTTTTCTTCATTAGTAAATACGGGTAGACGAGACTGTTTGTAACCCTGCTCCTTACTTTTTTCCGCTATTCTATCAGAAAATTCCTTTGGGAAACCTCCTTGTTCGGAAAATATTGGTTCTGCATATAGGCCCCACTGAAAACATCGAAATAAGGTTCAAATTAATGAAAGGTTAAATTAAAATTGTAAAAATTGCACCTATTGTAAAAATTCTTTTACTATTTGAAAGGTATATTATTCCAGATGGACATAAGCTAGGTATAATATATTAAGTATTCAACCCGGGCGAAGTCGGTACGGGTCGCTAGTTATTACATAAACAAAGGTGTATATAAAAATAATTTAATTCACTAGAAATTTTTTAGTAGGTAGGTACTGGCAATCAAAGTGCTATATTAGCATTTCTAGTACAGAATTTCTAAAAATAACTAAATTAAAATTTATGTTTTATATGCGAAAGTATATTGCGAAGTATCGTGTATTGTGTGACTTTGTAACACATATAAAACTAGTGTTGGACTTTTTATATTTTGTTTTGAGTGCTTTATACATTTTTATATGTTTATATGAAATTATATATTTTCTCCTAAATATGTGAACATTATGTAATGCATATTACGTGAAAGGCTGAAAGTATGTAAGAACTGCGACGCATGGCGCGCGCGTACGTATGTGTGTGTGTGTTAGTGTGTGTTTTTATGTGTTGAGTGTGTGGGTGTGTGTTGAGTGTGTGGATGTGTTGGGCGTGGGTGTTTTGGGTATGGGTTAGTTGGGTGTGGGTGTGTTTGGTGTGTGTGTGTGTGTGTGTGTGCGTGTATGTATGTATGTATATTATGTGAAAATGAGAGTTGAAATGAATTTGAAAATATAATTGTCTAACAAACCTCTGCTTGCTTTTTTATTTCAGCAGCAAATTTGTCCTCATCTGAATCAGTCAGTGGTTCAAAAGAATTTACACTTATTGTTATACCGCACTTACCGGCCTGTGCGGATTTAAAATCGTTTACGTATGCACGATACGCCTTAGCGTGAGCTAGCACAAGATTTTTCGCACACAAATATTCTCCTATTCCAGTCGCATTTGCTAATGGTGCCTTCGTGACATATCCATAACCTTCATAACATATTTCTCTGGGTTCATTCATTGTTATCCAAAGTTTTACTCTGTCGCCGAAATGTTCAAACGCCACTCTAGCGTAGTCTTCAAACCAATCTGATATGAGAGGATTCGTCCATCCTCCTAAATCTTGAAGTTTTTGCGGTAAGTCCCAATGATATAGTGTAACCATTGGTTGTATGTTGTACTTCAACATTTCGTTGATGTAATTGTTATAAAATTGAATACCAGCATTATTTATTTCATTTGTAAACCCGGTCGGTAATATTCTAGACCATGAAAGAGAAAATCTGTATGCATCCAAGCCGAGTTCTCTCATCATTTCCACATCTCGTTTGTAATTATGATACGAATCTGCAGAAATGTCTCCTGTGCTCCTATCCGCTACAACGTCGACTGAATAATGTGTTAAACGATCCCATATGCTTTCACCTTTACCTAAACAGATTAGGATTTTATATTAGCAGAGATAACGGAAAGATCTATCCATCATTTTTCTATCTAGGTACGTAAACTAAAAAGTATAAAAACAATGGATATCTTCGTTCGTTGCATAGTTATAGTCATACAGTTATAGCGTATAAATTATAGCGTATTACCATTTTTAAGAATCAGTTTTAAGACTTTCATGTAACAATAACCACTTTCAGACCGATAACATTACTATGCTTTTGTTTTAACCTACCCGTTTTCATTCCGTGGTACCTACGAAGTACGTACCCACCCTATTAATTGCCTCTTTTAATTTTAATTTAAGATGTATTTGCCGCAATTGTAGACTCTTTGTTCTACGTACATATTTACAAAAACAAGTCGTGTTACAATCCATTTGCGAGAATGTCTTGCCAGTACGTAGGTAAACAGCCTCCAATCACGAACATCTGAATATTTTTGATAAGTATCGCAATGCATTTTAATAAATTTAAAAAAAATGCCTGGAATGATTAGACTAACAGAATAGGCATCTACATCTTAATGAGGTTCACTAAATAACTACTCATATTGTGAAGACATAACAAAACGACAAATTATTTTACCATCTTCATCCCATGCTCCTTCAATCTGATAGGCAGCTGTGGCAGTACCGAACAAGAAGTCATCCGGGAACCGCCGTCCTTGTTTCACAGAAATAGCGTAGCATGTCGCCACTAAACTGGAAATTGTAAAAAAATTAATGTGCGACAACAGAAAATCTATTAGTTCAGTAGACTTAGCATCGACTTCATTAACTGTCAAATTTAATTATGTAGGTATTTGTATAGTTGATATAAAGTTCTTTTTGTACTTCAGTTTATATTAGTAAACGATACTTATTTCTTACTTTTCAATGATTTGTTTTGAAGTCGGTTTAAGTTTTTTATTGAATTTTTTTTTATATTAATCAAAACTCAAGTTAATATCCTTTACTAATCAAAAATGACTTCGCACCGTTGTAATAAAGATGAACGGGATAACATGCACTCTATTAACTAAGTGACAAAGTGAGACTCCAGTTCTTCAGATAGAGAAATTCGTATCGCAATTCAATCACGGTTTCTTAGCTTTGAAAAAATAAACACACAAACGCACAGACAACAATTTTATAAATATTTATTTTGGAAACAGAAAAGCCTAAAATGCCTAGTTCAATAATTTTTATCGTCAATGTTTATTTTTTTTTATTTTTTTTTATTTTAGATCTCAATTTCTAGACGGCGATCACAATAAAACATAACTAATGCGATGTGTAACCTGTCTCTAAGTGATGCAATTATGAAAACCATCTTTAAATTCTTGTAGTACCGTGTTACTGTGAGATGCTTAAGTACATATATGTTGTATATCCAAACAGACAGATAAAAATTAAAAAAAAACTCTTTTGGTTCCCATTTGTGTCATGCGTACCTCTCGGGTTATTTTTTTTTTTATAAGTATGTCTTTAATTTTCAGATGCGGTTCAGCTTACGGTTTATAATTGTAAAGTATAATATTTGTAGTTTGTAAATGGAAATGTCAAAAGCTCTCGCATACCTAGGCGAAAATGTGTGACGAGAATGATGAGATTTGAGGAAGCGAAAGAAAAGTATGTAAGAGCTGCGACGTTTGGCGCTCCGTCCTCTCTGACTACCCCGTTAGGGATACAGCTTGAGGATATGTATGGGGTATGTATAACACACACATCAAAAAAGTCTAAGCACCATGTGCGATTTTGAACTTTTGAACGATTTTTACTATTGTCATATATTTGTATTTCTTTTATAAATAATAACTAAGCATTTTTTGACGCATTAGTGACTAAAGCAACAAAATCCTTCATTCAATTGTCCATTTAATCACAGTAATTAACAATATGTGTACCGTAACATACGTAGTATAAAATAAAGTTAAAACGAAATTAAACTTTTCGTGTTTTACAAAATTAAATAACGACATTTTTTTAATTATTTGGTAATTCAATACAAAGTGTGACCGCCTCTGTTGTTTAAAACTTGTCGGCAGCGATTTTTCATTAAATTTATAAGATTGTTTATCTGATCCTGCGGCAATCGGTTCTACTGGAATTTTAACAAGTCTTTCAGTTGTTGGGTTGTCGACACTCCGTCCAGGTTCTCTAGAACACGTCTCTGGAGCATGTCCCATGCGTGCTCGATTGGATTGAGGTCTGGCGATTGTGCAGGCCACGGCAATATCCGGATGTTTTCCATTGCCAAGTACTCTCTGGTCCACCGAGCTGTGTGCGAACGCGCATTGTCATGCATAAGCGTGAAATCTGAGCCAAGACCTTGTGCAAATGGGTGAACATAAGGCCCGAGGACATCTTCAACGTAACTTTTAGCGTTCATATTGCCATCTACAAAAACGAGCTCAGTTCGTCTGTTCTTCATAATACCCGCCCATACCGTCACTGTGCAGCCACTGTAAGGGTGCACTTCCTGGACGAATCTCAGCCATTCAGCATTTCCGGGACAACGATACAGTCTTACCCTTCTCGTATCAGGCCTAAATCCAAACCGGGACTCATCACAAAATAAATTTTTATCCCATTGCTCCTGGGTCCATGTCAAGTGTTCCCTACACCATTCGTTTCGACGGGCTCGATTCCCATGGCATATAGGTGGGTATTAATTGGGCGTCGTGCTCGTAGGCCGTATTCATGCAGCCTATTTCTCACGGTTTGGTGGCTAACAACAACACCACTTGATAATTGTAGCTTTAAACCTATCTCCCGGGCGGTTAACACCGGCTGACGCCTTGCTGTCAGTTGTATGTATCGGTCCTGTCGAGCAGTTGTACCCCTTTCACGGCCTGGGTGCTGCTCAGCAGGATCCCCTGTATTAACGTAACGCTGCCAAAGACGACAAATCACGCTCCTATTGACACCAAAATGCCGAGACACCTGGGACTGACTCCTTCCCGCTTGTAGCATTCCTATACCTCTACATTTCATCAGTAGTCAAATGGCGTCGCTCCATAACATAAAAAATGACTCACCACTCAATTTTTTCAAAAACTGTATATCTCAAAACGATAAAAGTGCGATAAATACCAAATTTATCAAGCAACGAAAACACATGGAATCGCGGGAAAAAATAATTAGCTTTTATTTTAATGAAATCAAAACACAACCGAAAAGGTTCTATTTTTTAAATCAGACAGTATTTGTTTCCGAGAGCAATAAAGATTGCATACCAATCTACTTTTGTAAGAAAATAATAAAGTATCAATTAATAAAACATGCAGTTTCTGTAACTGATGCGTGTTGCTTAGACTTTTTTGATTTGATGTATTTGTAATTTTGTAATGTTTCCATTTTTACATAGCTTAATTATTATTCAAAAGCTTACAAGCTTAGATTATTGTTCAAAAATTCTCTATCTTCCAGAGAATATCACGTCAAAATCGGTTCAGGCGTTTCGAAGATTAGCCCCAATAAACAGTCATATTCTTTATGGATTCTTTATTATATAGATTCTTATACAAAAAAGAAAAATGTCCCAAAATCAGTAAAGCAAAAATGAAAGAGGACATATTTGTAGGTCTTCAAATTGAAAAATGAACTTTTTAAGGAAAAACTCTCTGATCTGGAAAAATTTGCTTGGGTATCTTCCATGACTTCAAATTTTCTCGAAAATCAACGATTAAATGACTATAAAAGTATTGTCGAGGATCTTTTAACTTTCTATAAAGCTTTAAGTTGTCACATAACTTTAAAATTACACTTCCTGCACTCTCGTTTGGATTTTTTTCTTAAAAATTTGGGCGGCGTCTGCGATGAGCATGGTGAAAGATTCCACCGGAACATTTCTACAATAGAACAACGATATCAGGGCAAGTGGAGCCCAGTATGCCAGCGAATTATTATTAGACATTACGACGAGATGTCCCTAAAGCAAAATACCGAGAAAATCATAAGACACATGTACATGTAACACTACAATAGCATACATATGTTAATTTAGTTCATGAAAACCGTATTTTTGTAAAAATGAAAAAAAAACCTTATTACAATAAATCTATTCGTATACGAAATATTCTAATGTCAATTCTACCTTCCTCTACCTTGTTCTAAATGTAATTAGTTAACAGTTTTCTTGTTACATACAAAAAGTGGATTTTTGTTGACTAGTGGTATTAGGCTAGATGGCTAGATTAATTGATCAAAAATTGTCCAATTACAGTAGATGTTATATTATTATATTACATCGAATGAATAGAATAAATAATCACTTTGGCTATAACATCGCATATGTTATATTTATATCATTGTATGTATGTAAATAAGTCAATTGACACATTTTTAAAACAAGACGTAATGTAACTATATGTATGTACATACCACAAGAACACTACCACCTTCATGTCGCACTAGTCAAAGTATGTATGTATCATGTACCTATATATATACAAGATATAGGTACCTATATATACATGTAGATATCATACACAAAATGTTTCGATCTAGAGAAATAGATAAAAATAAGGCTTCTTACAGACGACGTTCTTTTTAACCGATCATGAACTTGAAGGCGAGAGTTCTCGAGAGTACCTACAAGAAGTACATAATTGTTGTATTTGTAAATCATAGAAATCTCGAATCAAAAAAAAAAAAATATTTTTTATGTGCCTATGTTATTCAACAATCTTTCTAGTAATTATATGCCGGCCATTTGATTCTCGCTCTGTTTTAATTCACCGCATCAAAAAAGAATCTTAAACCTTCCTCTAATTTCTAATCTAATAAAAAAACATTGGAGCGCTCTTCTTCGATGTAGTGAAGGCGACTGGCACGTCGCATGTCGCGGTTCGAAGCAAAGAGAATGTAACCGCTTACGCGTTCGAAGTTTATTCAGGTTTTAGATAGGGCTGTGTGATGTCTGCCTGGCTATGCGTGCTATATATATTTGGACAGTTGCTTT
Source organism: Zeuzera pyrina (assembly GCA_907165235.1). Lineage (NCBI taxonomy): Eukaryota > Metazoa > Arthropoda > Insecta > Lepidoptera > Cossidae > Zeuzera > Zeuzera pyrina. The sequence continues at coordinate 14,438,102 of OU015626.1, forward strand.
CATACCTTGAAAGATGGTATGAGTAGTATGATGTGTGATGGCCCGGTGGCACAATGTACTTTGTGGGTGGCACTAAACTGTCTTTTTTGCGCCGACGATGCTGTGCTTATAGCGCCGTCAGAAGCATCAGAATTACACGTGACTCTAAACACTTGCATAAAAGAATAATGTAAAGTGAAAGAATGAAATATGAATGTTACCAAAACTAAGCTTCTGGTGTGTGAAAGAGAAGATATACAAACGAATTTTGAAATATGAGTAAACGTTTTCGTTTACCCATATTTCGCAATTCGTTTCTCTCCTCTCTATTCTCTAGACATATTCTGTCTAGAACAAATGAATGAAACTGTGTATCTAGCTAATGGCTTTTCGAAGGACGGAAGATGCGAGCTGGCCAGGATGTGCAGAGACGGGCAGCATCTGACAATAAAGTTAACGGTGCTTTGGCTGCATTAGTATAGGCAGCGTGAATACATCAAAATCTCTCGAGCTCTAAATTTTTAGCTATCTTCCGTCCAAAATCTGAAACTTCGCCTCTCAACGAGTTATCCTCAGGAACTAATTAGAACTAGTAATTTTAACTCAACACAGTCACGGCGGTCGACACACTTAGTTGGTGACCACACGCGAGCCTCGAACTCATACCCGAAGTTTGTCGAATGACGCGCGACATATCATGAATACTGAGTTTCGGCGCGACCGAAGTTTCCACCGATTTTTGGCGGAAACCGAAACTGCGGCTGAATCTAGATTTTGTGGCCGAAATCGAAACCGAAGCTTCTTTCGGTCTCTATAAAAAGTAAAGTTTGAAGTAGTATAGTTTTTGATTTTTTCTTCCGTTTATCTTAATCTTCTAAGTACATAAATGAATTTATTTGTTTTGTTCCTTTCCATATCTAGACAATATAAGAATATCGATTATGTAGCGCATTTATTTCGATACGAAGTGTGACACGGCGGTGAGAGTAATGTGCGAAATCAACATTCATTTTTGCGCGTCTCTATTTATTCTGTCCATTATAATGTTCAAAGAGTGTCCATTTTAACGCTAAAAAAAAACTTTGTCTGTTAGAGGCCTACGTGGTAGGTATCAATCACAAGTAATACCAAGATAAAGATAAAATAGTTATGTCATCCCACACTGATACATCCGTTGTTCAGATAGCGAAATTGAAGCATTGTTGCTGAGTTATTGTGAATTGTAGCTTCTCCATATCCAATATCGGATACAAAACACTTGCGAGTTGGTTGCATCAGCCATAGGTATAAATGTCCCCTACATTATTATTATGGGAGCTTCACTCGAAGGTACTAATAACAAAATATAGTTTTTGAGAAGGATTGGATGCGCTGTACTAATCTCAAAATCGGTTAAGGTATCTTGTCATTGTTAATCAGTATTAAATCTCAATGAATATAAGAAATAAAATTTAATTTTTAAAAAGCTATTTGTTGCACCTGGAAACTTGAATTTGTTTTATAGTCCTACGTTAACTAGTACGCGAAGCCGGGATTCAAACTTTTTTCGCGGCATTACTGGAAATCAAATGCAGCATAGACGAAACAAACAAATACTTCCAACGGAGTCGAATAAAGGAAATTTTAGAACGGCCATCAAATTGGCAGGTTGGTAAGTAAGACTTTTCACCACCTGTTTACTCCCTGGGGGCTTACCACTATTTCTTATAGAATTATTATTTCGATATTACTTGACTTAGAAAGCTCGAAATCCTAACAGTAGGTTAGTGATTATTAGTTTTATTATTCGACATTCAATCATCAGTAGGCGAAAGAAATACCTACGCAAGAACTGAGATGTTTAGTCTCCAACCTACCGTAATTACCTCGTAAGTCAAGTCAAGTAACGTTAAAATAATAATGCTGAGAGATGGTGGTAAACCCCTTGACCACGTCAATGTCGGAATCAAATTTCTTCTGTAGTAGGCAATTTTCGAAAAAATGTGAAAATTGCGTAAGTCTATGTATACATATAATAAAGGAGTAGAAACTGTCTATACGTTGAATAAATTTATTAAAAAATGAGCGTGGCCGATAAAAAAGAGTAATACACACAAAAAAGCATTTTTTTTATTTTTTACATTAAAAATTAAAAAAAAATGCTTTTACGTACATTTTTGTTGCCTCAAATAAATACTTGAAAACGTCAACTCCATTTACTTGATCATGTTTTTAGGTGCGATATCTGTGGCGGACTAACAGGATTGGTAGGGGCGGCCCGCCTCCGGCCTGTGGTCATGGGGCCCTCCAAATGTCGACAAGTTCTTTTTAACAAATTCTAAACAAGGGTGAAAAATGTGCTCAGTATCTACCTAAGTAAGACGTAGATTAGAGTTGGAGGCCCCGTCGGGCCGAAGATACAAATAAGTACATTCTATATAAAGCACTCCCCCAGGCAAACAACCTTGAGCATTTCGGTTTCTCGTACCCCACCTCACCATCCTTCACAGTTTACGTGAAGTGAAAACTACGCGTTTTTTTTAGCAACATCTGTCAGTAATTGACTTGAACCAGCACAATTTAGATTCAAACTCGATTATGTGTGAATATGATGCCTGCCATCTGATAATTATTCTGTGAGCAAAGCAAATAAATAAGCATAAGAATAAATATTTGATCTTCATAAGTCAACCTTGGTCTTTGTTGGCTTCTTTTACCAGGCACTTTCGCTCTGTACATTTTCTTTGTCAGTCTTTCATCACTCATTCTTTCTATGTGCCGAACTATCTAAGCATTCCGTTCCTTTCATTATTATTCCATTATAAATATATAAATAAATATTATAAATATGTATAAATAAAAAAAAAACTCATTATCTGTTATCTTCTTTTATTTACTTTCTTTTATTATTGTAATTATAAGTTTATGTTTGATTTAGGTACTACTGACTAATATACATACATGACTTATATCTTTCTATCTAGTAACTTAGACACGTAAACACATGTAATATTTATTAGATACTGCAACTTTATTGTTTTGAAACACTGTTTTAGTGTCGGTCTTTATGTTACAATTGGTATTAGGTATAGAATTCGCCATTCGGTTTATATCTTCTGATTTGGACTTTATTTCGAGACTGAAGTCGAATAACATTATTAAGACCTAGGATTTACAGAACTGTGACCTACTATAAATGCATTATTAACAACATTAGTGTCTGTTTCTACACCAGGGTCAATCTTGTGCTCTTAGCTCACCCTACCAGCTTCATCCGGCAGATATAAAACTACAAAAACATTTCTTTGTGTTGTAGGTATGTATATACGAATTCAAGACATTTTTTAAGACTAATATTCATCGCTTCGCTGTATCTGTATTAATTACTGTGTATGCTGGTTTGAGGCAGTCGATGGATATTGTAACCTGCCGGTAGCGCAACTGTTGTACGAAGTATTTGTGGCATCTCTTGAGTATCTTGAAAGGTCCCTCGTACGGAGCTTGCAGAGGCTTCTTTACTGCGACGACTCGTACTATGGCATATTTCGAGTTACTAGTTTCATTTCAGCGATTTTACAGCCAAGCGGTCCATGATTGGAAATTTCTTGTAATTCAGAGAAAAAATGGATGACCGCAATAATTCTTCTCCCATTAATTTTTCAGTGTTATTTGTATCTTTTTCGTATGAAATTTGTAACTGCAAAAAAAGTTAATATTTAGTCATAAATTTTAGCGCTCATATACAATAAAGTAAGACTCGATTTAATGAAGACTTGATTTCTTCGATCACAAATTTATGATCGAAGCTTGATTTAAAGTAAAATATGATGAAAATTAATTGCTTTTACAAACCTACTTATAAATAAATTTTACTTATTTTATCGACATATTATACATAAATATACCTACGTATCATTACGTTATACGTTGAAACTATTGTACAAACATAAAAAAAATAAAACAAATGAATTATGTTAAACCCCACTTCTTCTATATTTCTGTGACTTTCAGTAGTATCGCTTCCAGTTTTCTTTAGTTCCTCGAGTTGCCGAGTTAAATCATCCACTCGAGCATCAATTGTAACCAGTTTACAATATTAAGAAGTACATAAATAGGCGTTAAAACAGTAGAAACATAATACGGATAATCTAGTGAATCCTGTGCAGCTGTTTATTATTACAACATTTTATAACAAGAAATTTAACTTTTTTTTATTTTTAAGAGTTTTCAGCGCTGCAAAAAGAGAAAAATCAAAGATTGGTATAGAATACATACATTGTTGCAGAAGGGCTCCGAATGGCATCAGTGAGCGTGTCACTTCTCCAAAAATGTTCACGTTCATGTCAAATCCAAAAATGTTCACGTTGGTGCGTGAAAACTAACAGTTTCAGTACTTATAGAACCGTCGGTGCGGCAATTAGAATCGGTGAATTCAATTTAGTACTCATACTACAGTAGTAATAACTGAAAATAGTGATTTGAAGTTGTGATTGATATGATTTGAATTGTAATAGATAATGCAAGCTCATTGATGGTCTGGTTTTTGGATGGTTTGGATGGATTACCGAAACGGCAGTGCCTGCGTCGGTTGATAGGTTACGTCGCATCGCCTCTGAAACCAGGCCTCGAGGTTTGGCAGGATCTCGTCGAAAGGGGTGACCGAACTTCGTTCGACGTCTTCCAAGTTATTTTGTAATTATTCTTGAATAGCTGATATCAATGCATGAATATTATTTCAGCCTACTAGTATCTCGATACTAACTTACTGGTAACTCAATATCTTATGACTACACTAGAATTAATATTGCAGAAAAAAAATTGTGCGTAAAAACGAGTTTTTCTAGGGTTAACATCAAGCTTTGAAATGAAACATTATTAAAGTACAGAATTTTATACGAATACCAGCTGTTCAATACAATATAAACAATTATTCTGTGGTAGGTTAGCATTTAGGTAACTGAAAATATCTCATATTTCAAAAACTGCACAACATATCTTATTTGAAGCGAACATGGTTAAAAGTGTTTTATTAAATTTTACTACAGTTAATTTTGATTTGAAAAGTGTAACGAAACAAGGCGCCACATTAGCGATGTGCCGCGCCAAGTTAGTCAGCCTCGCCAGCCAAGCCGAGCTAGCCAGCTCCGCCGGGCTTGCCAGCTCCGCCGTGCTTGCCATCCCCGCCGGGTTAGCCAACCCAGCCAGCCGAACCGAGCTAGCCAGATCCACCGGGCTACTCAGTCCCGCCGGGTTAGCCAACCCAGCCAGACAAGCCGAGCTAGCCAGCTACGCCGGGGTTGCCAGCCCCGCCGAGTTAGCCAACCGAACCAGCCAGCCAGCCAGCCTAACCTATTATATTCCTATTATATTCGTGTGTGCAAGGTTCGATAGGGGGATCAACATTTTGGAATCTATTGTTGGACCCTCTATTGAAAGAGTTGAATGCGCGGGGAGACCACTGCCAGGCGTTTGCAAACGACGTGGTCTTGATTTTCTCCGGGGATAACACTCAGTCTTTAGGGGAGGGCCAATGCAACGCTCCGTTGTGTTCGGGACTGGGGGATCAGAAATAAGCTTAACTTCGCAGTCAACAAGACCAACGCCATGATTATTACAAAGAAACGAAAATATGACCTACCGGTACTGGACATGGGTGAGGTGGGCATTGGACTTTCTCAGGAGATCAAGATTCTGGGGCTTACACGATCGACAGGAATCTTATGTTCGGCGCTCATGTCAACAATGTCTGTCATAAGGCGCTGAACATATACAAGCAGGCCTCGCGGGCCGCTAGAGTCAACTGGGAGTTGGAACCGGACATGTCTGGACCATCTACACGGCGGTGATTGAGCCGACAATTTTGTATGCGGCGAATGTATGGGCGCCAGCATCTAAAAGACACGGGGTCAAGAAGCGGCTGGATGTGGTGCAGCGGGGAATAGTTCAGAAAATAATAAAGGCATATCGCATGGTCTCTCTAAAGTCGGCGCTGTTACTCGCCGGGATTTTGCCCCTGGATATAAGAGCAAAGTTGGGGCGGCGCTATTCATCTGGGATGCTGGCGCCGAGGTTAGATGCCAAAAATTAAAGCTAGAACGCTTCTGCGCTGTCTTTCAGGCGGAACTTCTGGCTCTATCCAGGGCCGTGGATTATGCTCTCCGCTGCAACACACCCAGCTGTAGCATCTTTACGGACTCACAGTCGGGGTTGGAGGCTGTAACTGAAAGGATCTCTCTCTATCCCTTAGCGTTTATGAGAAGACAGACGATCGATAAGATGCGTGAGAGAGAATAATCTATCAGATTGTTCTGGATTAAGGCACACGCGGGGAAGGAGGGAAATGAGAGGGCCGATGATCTGGCGAAGGATGCGGCACTCAATAAAAAGACGAGGCCAGATTACGACAGATGCCCTGTCTCATATATCAAGCGACAGATACGACAGGAGTCGATTGATGAATGGGACAGAAGGTACGGAAGTGAGCAAACGGCCTCAGTTACAAAAGTGTTTTTCCCGGACGCCGTCAAAGCTCATTCGGTAGTAAAAAAGGTAAGAATGAATCAGGTGTTAGCGCAAGTGTTCACAGGACACGGAGGGTTCTCTGAATACCTGAATCGTTTCAGGTGTAAGAAGAGCCCGGCGTGTGCTTGTGATTTGAATGTGAGTGAAAGTGTGATGCATGTGTTAACGGAATGCCCTATCTGCAGTAGGGAAGGCTTGATGTAGAAAATGAAATAGAGTGTGAAATAAGAATAAATACAATACATTAAATAATGAGCAATAAAACAATGAGAAGTAAATTCCTAAAATATTCTGAAAAAATATCACAAAAGGTTATTAATAAAAACAAAACAAAAACTTAAGTAATATCAATGTCAAACAAGAAATAGCAATGGATAATTAGTCAATAAGAATTAATTAGATAGAATAAATGTGAAGTGACATATACAGTGTGTTTTGTGTGCAGGTAAAGAAATTTTAACAGCGTGTTATACAATCAAATTCATCGATAAAAAACCCACCAATGGGGGGTCGCACCCCTTTCCCGTCTGAGGCATGACTATTTTAAGAATTTGTGTCTCTGACGACCTAAGCAAATGTTCCGAAAGTGATCTTTTTTTTAATTGAAGGTCTACATATGTAAAAGTAGTCTCATTTTAAAGCTAGTAATATCTGTCATGTTATGAAACTATCATTTGGTTATTATTTTTAAAAATTATATCAAAAAGATCGGGTGTAATCGATTTTTTTTTTCTTTATTTTTTTGTTTGCTGTGATTTTTTTTTAAACTAGGCTATTATTTTTATTTGATTATTGGATTCGTGATGATGTAAGCTAAATTTTGACGTACTAAAAGTTATCTCTAACTCTTTTCATTAAATTGTAAATGCATTCAAATCCTCTCCTGTAAATGCAATTTTCAAAGAAAACAATGGCTTGATTAATTTACATAGTTTTTATTATGGAAAAAACACTAAACATCAAAAAATTAAACTTAACGATAAGGCGGGGCAAAACCTGCTCGAAATGGCCGCCATGGTTTTGTAAGCAGGCGGTTGCTCTTATAGCCATTTGTTGCGTGACTCGCCGGATCAATTCACAATCATTTTTTTAATTTTCTGCCGAATGTCGAATCCGATCGAGCAGCTCCTCTCGGCTGTTGGGTACTTCATAATAAACCTCTTACTTCATTGTGCCCGATAAAAAATAGTCGAGGGGTGTTAAATCTGGGGAACGAGGAGGCCAAGCTATTGTACCTCCCCGCCCAATCCACTGCGGATACATTTGGTCCAGGTGAGCCCTGACGATCCTGGCGAAGTGTGCCGGTGCTCCATCGAGTTGGAGTATTAAATTCCGTCGATATGATAAGGGTAGAGGTTCCAGCGCCTCCGAAAAAAAATCCGTCTGTAGGAATTCTAGGAATCTTTGCCCGTTCATATGTGGGGGCAAGACAATTGGTCCTATCAAAATGTCGTTGATTATCCCAGCCCAGACGTTAATGGAAAATTCATACTGAAAGGAGCTGGGCCTTACAGTATGAGGGTTTTCCGGAAGCCATTGGTGGTCATTACGGTGATTAGTGATCCCAGCTCTTGTAAAAGTTGCTTCATCCGTCCACAATATCCGCTCCAAAAAACCAGGAACTATCCGGACTTGTCTATTAAACCACGCACTAAATACCACGCGTCGAGCATAGTCTGGCTCAACAATTTCTTAAACTCTCCGAAAATGAAATGGGTGAAGACCTTCTCTTTTCAAAATGTACCACACTGATGTATGCGAGATGCCAACACGTCGAGCTATTCGTCTCGTACTCATCCGTGAATTGTTGATTATTAACCGTAGCACCTCTTCTTCATTCTCTGGCGACACTAAACGGAAACGTTCATTTGGAGCCCTTTGTATTCCGCGTTCTCCGAGTCGAATATGGATTCGCGTGAATGTGAGGGCGGTAGGCGTAATCCGGTTTGGATATCTTCGTCTGTATTCCTGGACGGCTGCAGTGGCATTGCCGTTGCAGAAACCATAAACAAAGTGTATGTCTGAAATTTCTCTATGTGTGTAATCCATAATTGAAAGAATATCTCAATGCGACAGAAAATTATAAGGTACAAGTTAAAAACGATAGTGATCGCAACGCAGGACCACTGAGTAAGTAATCACTACGTAAGGACAACTGAGTTATTGTTCCGTGTATTGTGTAATTTTTGTGGACTCATAAGCAGACAAAAGAACCGTTATGTATGTTCTCTTTCACACTGCTCAAAGATAAGTATGACTTTCATACATTTGTTTACTTCCCTAAAATAATGTTTTTTTCATGTTAGTTTTGGATGTAATTTACAATTTAATGAAAAGAGTTAGAGGATAACTTTTAGTAAGTCGAAATTTAGCTTACATCATCACGAATCCAATAATCAAATAAAAATAATATATTAATGGCCTAGTTTAAAAAACAATCAAAGAAAACAAAAAAGTAAAGAAAAAAAAAGAAAAAAAATATCGATTACACCCGATCTTTTTGATATAATTTTTAAAAATAATAACCAAATGATAGTTTCATAATATGACTGATATTACTAGCTTTAAAATGAGACTACTTTTACATATGTAGACCTTCAATTAAAAAAAGATCACTTTCGGAACATTTGCTTAGGTCGTCAGAGACACAAATTCTTATAATAGTCATGCCTCAGAGGGGAGAGGGGTGCGACCCCCCATTGGGGGGTTTTTTATCTATGAATTTGATTGTATAACACGCTGTTAAAATTTCTTTACCTGCACACAAAACACACTGTATAACAGATAAATGTAGTAAAATAAATATGAGTTAATTGTGAAATAGGAAATAAGCAAGTAATACTGTGATGGAATCTGTAATGGAATCTGTGATATAGTGATAGGCTTATTATGTAAATTATTTTATGTATATAGGTATAGGGAATTTTAATAATGGAACAATATGATTAAAAAATGTAAATTGAATAAAGCTATAAGTAAGTGAAACAAATGTATTAAACAAATAAAGATAAGTATATAAGATGCTCAAAGAGAATAAGATGGTCTCAAAGATGTGTGGAAAAATTGTAATAGATACAAGTTAAGCAAACAAATGTGTAATAGATAGATAGAAGTGTAATTAGATATAAAAGTAAATGTAACAAATTAGATATAAAAGTACCTAAACGTAACAAGCAATTAGCTAAAGAAAAGGATAAGAACGTGTGAACGATGTATCAATCTAGATGATGGCAAGAGAGAGAAATGAGAAAGAATAAACTGACGAACACAGACGGACCTATATAGAATATTGGAATGGAAAGAAAGGTATGGAAGAATTGTAAATCTGGATAATAAATAAGAAAGCAGGAAGTGAAAATATTGGAATGGTAAGGAAATAAGAAAAAAAAAGCCATTATATTCAGCCTTCCAATACTTCCTGCCGCCAAGTCGTAAAAGGAAGTGACGTAATGCCAACCTGTTAAACTGACCGAGATGTCGCTACTGTCGTCGGCTCAGCCTGGTTGACGTCGCATCCCGTCTGCCACGCCTACTGTCGCTAAGTCGTGGGAAGGGTGATGTCGGCAAGTCTATATAGGCCGATGCACGTCAAGATCTGGATCATTCTACATCATTCTGCGTGATTAGCTGTTAATTATTTATCGTTAGCTATTTGTTCAACATGCTATAATTTGTAATTCGTTATTAATTATTGAAAAATTAAACGTAAAAGTGACTATACGAGTGTTTGTTCTTTATTGCCGCAATAAAAATTAAAGAGGCGGGGGGGCATTTTTTACGCGTTTAGAAGCGCATATCTGCATCTATTTACAAAAATAAAAAGTCAATTTGAAACCTCTATGTCATTTTGGAAGACCTATTTAGATAGGACAGGAAGATAAATACTTGTGTGCATTGGAATTTTTTTATTATCCCTTAGTTACATGTAAAAGTGCTACTCATAATTTTATTTATCCGTTATTTCACAACACCATTGTTTAGCGATTCATAGAACACAGTAACCTTGGTTTCATCTGATACATATATGTAGTGCCAGAATTCTCAGAGTAAAATGGCAATGACGTACGGGCAGACAGACATTACAAGGGTTCCATTTTGTGCCATTGGTTACGGAACCTTAAAAATGACGAATTCTTATACAACAACTATTATACATTTTTAAAACTCCTTCCTATTGAACCCCTACACCCCTTAATTTTCTTAGAAACACTGTGTGTTGTGTGTCAGTCGGTCAGACAGTCAGATTAAGTTGTCGTTAAGTAGATGTTTAAGGAAATTACATTTCAAACTATGGCGTTTTCAGGTACAAAAATGGTTACTTTTTTACTATTTTTATTTCATATTCGTATGTACATTTTTAACATGAATTCTTGCTGCATTAGTGTCCATCATCAATGGTCATCTGTTCAGTGGTCGGGTCCGGGTCGTACTCGTAGTCGATCGTCCTCGTCTTCACTATCTGCTTGTACACGAACGCGGACTTGCGCGGCGTGCGGGTCCGCGCGGGGTCCTCGAAGTCGATCTCGTACAGACCGAAACGCTCACTGCAAACATGGTTAAAAATTAATATGTTTAATATTCTTAACTTTTTATTTTAAAGTCTAGATGTTTTCACGTAATAAACTAATAATATGTACATCTTTTCTGTTGTTACGTTACGTAAAGTATTGATGTTTAAAGAAGAATAAATGCAGTAGTTAATTACTTCACTTTAATAATTATTTATTATTAGTTTATCAAACATAAAACGAAGTACGAACAAAAGGGCGGTTGCAAGACTACAAAGTACATTTATTACAAAGCACACTACAGAATGGTTACAGTCTGGGTTGCAATAAATCCACAGAATATACACAACAATGTTTATGTTTTATACATTGAATTATGCGTTACACTATATAGTAAATCAAAACAATAATCGTGACGCCATACGCTGGGCGATCGTGACGCAGAACTGGCGCTTCGACGTAAGTAAAAGCAAGACAGTGCTATTGTGTCGTCGTCTCAAATGAACAAGTTCAATTAAATGTGCGAAAATGGAACTGCCCGACATTTTAAATTTGCATATAATCAAATTAATTTAATTTAATCTAATATTAAACTGAACATTAATTTTTGAATTATAAAAATGAAACTTACGTGTAACCTGCTAGCCACTCAAAGTTATCCAACAAAGACCATGCCATGTAACCTTTGACCTTGACGCCGGCATCTATAGCGTCCAAAACGCTTTCTAAAAGTGATCTATAATAGGTGGCTCTATAGTCATCTTGTAACCCGGCTTTAGTTGACCAGCCATTCTCAGTGACGTAAATTTCGGGATCGTTATATCTTTCTTTCAGGTCCTTTAGTGCGTTATAAATACTGTTAGGCGAATGCTGTGAGAGAAGGTGTTCAAAAATACAATGTCAGTTGAAGTACTGTGTACGTACATGCAAAAGTGATTATCACACAAGTGTACTATAAACTATAATTTTAAAATTGTCATAGCCATATCAAATATTTTTATTAATTGCGATTAAATAATTTCGTTCGCATTTCAGATATTATAATTAGTGATTGGAGTGTGGTGTGAATGGATGTGATTACTATCAAAAGTATGGACATGACCCAGAATATCCGATATTAATTAATTTTATTTGGTTGTTTAGTAAATTTAAAATTTCGTTTATTTTTGAGATTAAACATAGGCTCCGAGAATCATAATTATTGTTTTATTTACATATTTTGATAACCAGTTTCCTGTCGTTAGTTTTTATAAGTGTAACGTAGTTTTCAAAGAGAAATATTTTGTATATAAGCATTAGAATCATCCTCTTTCGGATTTTTAGTAATATATTTACTTCCCTTACTAAGATACCGAATCCCGGGACATCCCAGGTATTCTGCGTTGGATTATACATTGTACGCAGCAGTACGATGTAGCAGTACGAGATTCATCTATCCGATTTTTTAAGACAGACAGACTACCGGAATTGTGTTGTGAAAGACATTCCTGCCATGTGAAGCCAGACTAACATGGAATGACTGCCTGTATCTGACAAACAACGCGCAGTTTAAACCACTGAAGATAAAAACTAAAGATTTGGAAGATATGTTCCTTATGGGGTGTGCACAGATAAGTGCACTAAGAAAGGTTTTTTAAAAATCAGCCTCCTAAAAGCTCTATAATTTTTATGAAAAGAGCTAGTGTTAATTAATAAGCCTGCAGTTATAATTAGCTTTCAAATGTAACTATAATTTAAAATTATCTTTAGAATTTATTTTAAAATTTAATTTAAAAAACGATAAATATTAAATTACCTTTAACCAATTAGAGGCTGATGGTACCCAATCTTCAGGTTCATAAGTGCCAACTCCAGCATCATCGTACAAAGATGGAACTATTTGATCTCGTAAATGCTGACTTGCCGAAATTAGAGACGCAGTATAGTGATTCACACCAAAAAAGTCGGATCCACGAGCGAATTCTTTTTCTTCATTAGTAAATACGGGTAGACGAGACTGTTTGTAACCCTGCTCCTTACTTTTTTCCGCTATTCTATCAGAAAATTCTTTTGGGAAACCTCCTTCTTCGGAAAATATTGGTTCTGCATATAGGCCCCACTGAAAATATCGAAATGAGATTGAATTATATTCAAACTAATTAAAAGGGAACACTGCGTAAAAATATAATTCAAATATATTTTCATAATTGTTTTTAATATAAATGTATACATTTATTATCTTTTATGGATGTACCTACAGTTATATTTGACATACATTGGGTGTAGACTCATTAAAATTGTGTGTAAAATTAAATGATTTGTATTTTTAAACAAGTCCTTTTAGTTGGTCTACATATTGTTGATAAAAAGTAGGTAATTGTGAACATTACGCATCTATTTAAAATGAAAATCTATATTAAAATCTTTCGAGTCTTCTATTTAAAAACAAAATCTACAATTCCATGATTGACTAGTGACAAAATCGAGAATGATATAAGATTCTTGGACAAAATTCGTAGTGTAGTTGATCTAATTTACTACGGAGCTATAATATAAAAAAACGTCCAATTTGCGAAAAAATTCCCATTGTGGCAAATTGTCTTTACATAAGTTCGTTGGTGTAAAAAGAATATAAAACTAATACGCAATACAAAAAGACCCACCAATATCGTGCTGGTCGGCGCGGCATTGTGAGTTATTGAAATCGAAAAAAAAAGGTTTTTTATGAATATTTCATTATTTATATTCCTATGACTCGGAGCCAACTCGTAGATCAATGAGAGTTGAAATAAAGAGAATGTGAAATTACTACATTACAACTGTAGCCTATTCAATTCTTTACAAAAAGGGTTTGAAATAAAGAGAATGTGAAATTACTACGTTACAACTGTAGCCCATTCAGTTCTTTATAAAAAGGGTTTGAAATAAAGAGAATGTGAAATTACTACGTTACAACTGTAGCCCATTCAATTCTTTACAAAAAGGGTTTGAAATAAAGAGAATGTGAAATTAGGTACTACGTTACAACTGTAGCCCATTCAGTTCTTTACAAAAAGGGTTTGAAATAAAGAGAATGTGAAATTACTACGTTACAACTGTAGCCCATTCAATTCTTTACAAAAAGGGTTTGAAATAAAGAGAATGTGAAATTACTACGTTACAACTGTAGCCTATTCAATTCGTTACAAAAAGGGTTTTAAATATTAATTTTTTATTTTAATCACACGCTTTCGTGATAGGTATACTTTTACATGCTATCACTGACTGTGACTTCAGTGATGTCTTGCTCAAATTCAGACCTAATATCGATGAGTTCGAAGCTGACGGCAATATTAATCGACATTATTTCCTCTACTCAGAAGGCATCATCTACTCAGCATACGATTTAACAGAACCAAACGACAAAGTAATAGCATGTTAAAGAGGAGGCATAATTTTTGAAAAAGTTTCAGTATATTATTATATTATGTAATTAAGTTATACATTTTATCATTCTCGATACCATGGATAGGTCTATCGGGGACCATGTAACAAAAATGAGCATTGTGTTCCAATTCATCCGTGCTGTATCATGAAAACGGCTACTTATAGTTAAAATAATTTATTAAGATGAATAGAACCTATTTTGCAGAAAACTATAACTCTGCTGACTTATGAAGATTAAATAATGTTAACAGGCGGAAATGTCAAAAGCACTCGCATTCCTAGGCAAAAATGTGAGAGGAGAATGATGAGATTCGGAGAAGCGAATAAAGTATATAAGGACCACGATAAGGACCGCGACGCTTGGCGCTCCGTCCTCTGTGACTACCCCGTTAGGGACACAGCGTGAGGATATGTATGTATGATGGTATGTAACTAACTCAGTGACCAAAACCAATAGAAAACGAGACATTCACGACCGTTGTCCTTCAATAGTCGCAACGCCGCGCCGCCGCCCTTCCTGCCGGCACGATATATTGTAACACGTAAACGACGGTGTTTAATAACAATTTAACTCTAGTAATTTTTTTGTAGTGGATATCTAATTGACTGGGCTGTTAGCATTTCTAGTATAGTATTGCCTATAAAACAACAACGTTTAAATTGACGCTTATGCGAAAGTATCGTGGAGACAATTCTTCAATTTCATACATTTCGTAACAAACATATTAAATTAGTGGAGAACTATATAATTTATGCTCACTATGCTCACTTTAGACATTTTTATATGTTTTATGAATTGAAATTGAAATAATATATTTTCTCCTGCATATGTGAACAGTGTATAATGCATATTATGTGAATATGTGAGTTATATAGAAATATAATTATCTAACAAACCTCTGCCTGCTTTTTTATTTCAGCAGCAAATTTGTCCTCATCTGAATCAGTCAGTGGTTCAAAAGAATTTACACTTATTTACGTACTTATATACCGCACTTACCGGCCTGTGCGGATTTAAAATCGTTTACGTATGCACGATACGCCTTAGCATGGGCTAGCACAAGATTTTTTGCACACAAATATTCTCCTATTCCAGTCGCATTTGCTAATGGTGCCTTCGTGACATATCCATAACCTTCATAACATATTTCTCTGGGTTCATTCATTGTTATCCAAAGTTTTACTCTGTCGCCGAAATGTTCAAACGCCACTCTAGCGTAGTCTTCAAACCAATCTGATATGAGAGGATTCGTCCATCCTCCTAAATCTTGAAGTTTTTGAGGTAAGTCCCAATGATATAGTGTAACCATTGGTTGTATGTTGTACTTCAACATTTCGTTGATATAATTGTTATAAAATTGAATACCAGCATTATTTATTTCATTTGTAAACCCGGTCGGTAATATTCTAGACCATGAAAGAGAAAATCTGTATGCATCCAAACCGAGTTCTCTCATCATTTCCACATCTCGTTTGTAATTATGATACGAATCTGCAGCAATGTCTCCGGTGCTCTTATCCGCGATTACGTCGGCTGAATGATGTGTTACGCGATCCCATATGTTTTCACCTTTGCCTAAACAGATTAGGATTTTACATTAGCACAGATAACGAAAAGATTTATCTATAATTTTTCTACCTACGTAAACTAAAATTATAAAAACAATGTATATCTTCGTTCGTTGCGCCGTTATAGTCTACAGTTATAGCGTATTACCATATTCGTGGATCAGTTTTAAGATTTTCATGTAACAATAACCACTCTCAGACCAATAACATTACTGCTTTTGCTTTAACCTACCCGTTTTCTATCTGTGGTATGTGCCCCCCTTAATAGTTGCCTATTTGAATTTCAATTTAAGATGTATTTGCCGCAATTTTAGACCCTTTCTTCTACATAAGTACGAAAACAACAAGTCGTACAATTCAATTGCAAAAATGTGTTGTGAGTAGGTACAACAGACTACGTCCGATCACGAACATCTGAATATTTTTCAACCGACTTCCAAAAAAGGAGGAGGTTCTCAATTCGGTTGTATGTTTTTTTTTTATATTTGTTACCTCATAACTCCCTTATTTATGAACCGATTTAGAAAATTATTTTTTTGTTTGAAAGAAATATACATCCAGATTGGTCCCATTGAAATCTCACTGATATTGACGCTTTGGTTTCGAAGATACACCACCTTTATTCATTTATATTGATGATTGATGTCATTTGTTAACTATCGTTGTCCCCGCATGGTATAATGGTAGCAGGGAGAAGATATAAATAGCCTGAGATATAATAAATTCAGTCAGTATAGTCAGTCTTGTGGCGGACAAATACGTCTGGTGGCTGTCGTCTTCGGATTGTAAGAATACTGCTAGGGTGTTATGATGCAACGTTTACACTGTTCTTTTATAACTGATTGATATTGACAAGATATGATATCGATGATATTGATAATGGCCATAATGGGCAATAATATCCCATGTTCGATCTGTTCGCATCTTTTATTGTGAACGCCCACAGTTTGTGCTCTTCAATAGAATGGAAGTTAACACATTGCGCTCCAGAATTAGAAAATAAACTAATTGTAGACCTGCCCTAGATATTTATTTAGGCCAAGATCACTCAAAAGGGAGAAATAAATTTTTTTTTATAAAAAAATTAAACCTACTTCAAAAAAGAACACTGAAAAGTATGAAATAACTATCCTTTACTAATCTTAAGTACAAAAATAACTTTATAAATACGATACAAATACCCATATAGGTAATTAAATTTGACAGTTATTGAACACGGTGCCAAATCTTTAATTATATGGGTATTTGCATCGTATTTATAAAGTTATTTTTGTACTTAAGTTTTGGTTAGTAAAGGATAGTTATTCCTTACTTTTCAGTGTTATTTTTTGAAGTCGGTTTAATTTTTTATAAACATTTTTTTTGATAAGTAAGTATCACTACATACTCGTATTTTAATAAATTTAAAAAAATGCGTTAAATAATACTCGTTTAATAATTTGTTTTAGATTAGACCAAGATTAGACTAACAGAATAGGCACCTACACATTATTGAGCTTTATCAAATAACTGTTCATATTGTGAAGACATGACAAAATGAGGAAATTATTTTACCGTCTTCATCCCATGCTCCTTCAATTTGATAGGCAGCTGTAGCAGTGCCGAACAGGAAGTCGTCCGGGAACCGCCGTCCTTGTTTCACAGAAACAGCGAAGCATGTCGCCACTAAACTGGAAATTGTAAAATAATAAGAGAACTTATTATAGAACAAAGTGCAATAAACGGAAACAATCAATTGTAATTTTGTGTTTTATAATCAGTTATTATTCTTATTCACATTAACAAAAAGTACATACATACTTTAATATTTACAAACTTAAAACTATACATTATCTTAAATAATAAACAGACTTCCTCAAAGTTGCCGCTTAGAAAGCTGTCATTGCTTAAGGTACCTAGCAGACTGGCAGCATTGCCTCTTTGAATAGCCAAACTGATTAGTTGGCGGTAGAAGCTGCCAGCCCGGCGGTCTCCCGAAGCCTCGACCAGTCTCTTACAAATATCAGAAACCAGTCGATGGGCTTTGGGGCCCCAGGGACCCAAAGTTTCGACTGCAAAGGGCATAAATATGAAACTCTCAGAGAGAGTCGCATACTTACGCCGCTTCAAGTTCTCGGCAGTGCTAGCCGCGGCACCTGCTGACTTGGAAGTCGCCGGCATATGGGAAACAGCAAGTGTATCGACACAAGTGGCATCCCACACCAGCGATCTTCCAAGTTTCCAAGGAATGAGCTTCAACCCATCCGGTCTCCTGCCGTCGCTGCGTGCAATACCTACAGGCTCTAAGACTGCAGGAACGCCAGCGGCGACAAGAGCGCGCCGAATGACGTCATTCAAAGTAGCATGTCGTGATTTGCGGCCCGCACTACGTAAACAGGATAAACCGTGGTGGCCTAGTACATCGACGAGATCACCACAGCTGCAACGGTGAGGAAGGTTAGTTCTGGCCCCTAGACGAAGGGATACTATGAGAGAAAGTGTGGTATTGTCAATCAAGGTTCCTAAGTTTTTTGAAGGTATTACCTTCAACCAGCGTCCTGACTCCTTCTCAGAAACAGCCAGGAGGCGAGACCGATCTTTTTCGGTACTTCATTCGGTTCATTCTTATTCTAATTACTGACATTAATTAAATAAGTACCTATGTACGTTTAGTTGTATGATCATAGAATGCGGGAGATATGTTTAGTTAGCAAGACATTATATTTTGTCATAATATGTGTAATGTATTGAGTAATCGTGTAGTTAATTCAATAAATGAACAAACTTTATCCAGTCAGTTTCACTACAATTTTAATAACATCAATTAGCTATCTGTGATAAATTTGTAACATTTTAATGGCAATAGTGGGGTTAATATAAGTTGACTACCTATTAACGAGACTGTATAATATAAGCGCTTGATTTTAGTCTATGAAATAGTTGTCAAGTAGCAAGCGATCGAGTTGTGGATCGAGTACAGTTAAGTGGAATAGACAATAGATGTAGTCAGAAATAATTTAATTCTAACTGCCGCCATATGTTGTGAAATCAAGAGCGGATCGGATAAAAACTGTATGTTCGTTTTTTGTTTATTTGCATTATAATGGAGACGTGGCGACACATTGTGCATATCATGTAAAAAACTGCTAATATAAAAAAATGCTCCATTTCGAATATCATTAAATTCTACGATTTAAATGGAGAATTTATTCAATAGTGTGAGTACGTCGATTAAATATAATTGTATTTAATACTAATTAGTAAATATTGTAAGTAGTTCCTATGTGATATGCAATACTCTAATCCTATACACATTCCGGTAGCGATAAATTTTATGGAGTGATAATTCATTAGCACGATATTAATACAATTAACATCATATTTAAGTGTACTGCTGGAGAGTATGAGCTAAAATTGTCACTTGAATATTAAGCAATAGTTCATAATTATATATTTACAATTAAATAAAAAAACATTTTTTTTTCTGGAGTGCAGTGTCTTATGAAAGATTAAACAGCTACAGTTAAAATTTGCAAATTGCTATAAGAGCAAATAATTTTTTTTATTGATTCAAATGACTTCAAAATTAACTCTTCTATCATTATTACTTACCAGACAAAGAATTTAAAAATGGATCAAAGGACTCAGGTCGGACGACAGCGAGGACAACAAAAACAATGTTTTAGAAAAGCTATTCAAGAACCTAACATGCAAAATGTGCAACTTCAGCAACATTGTGACGCGTAATGATTAAACAATTTTTAAGTATTTTTTTTGGCAATTTGAAAAATTGTGAAATTACATTATTTTAACAAGATTTGAAAAAGAAAATTTGTCACAATTCTTCCACGGTGTCTCAGTCTGCTCCTTCTTATAATTATATTATATATATCTCAATTTTTTTTTAATGTTGTATTTTGTTAAAATTTATAAAAGTATAAAAACAGATCATAATATTCATTATAAGTATACTAAACTGGTCTGGTACCGTGTGTACTTCGTTATATCAGTATATGATATAATCAGAAGAACACCGAGTAAGGATTACAAGACGCACTGGGATCCCCGAAGTTAAGCAGCATTGAGCGTGGTTCGTAGTTGGATGGGTGAACGTTCGCGATATGGTAACGAAATTATTCGTAATAATTTTTTTTCTTAATTTAATTGGTTATATAAGGTTAGATATGACCATATCAATTTTTATAACCACATATGCAATTAAAAATAATTACAGCTTGTTAATTTTTAGATTTTATTGTATAGAAAGTATTATATATGATTATATATAATTATATCTGTTCATGTATGAACAGATCTAATTAGATGTGATTAGATCTGGCCAATTTTTTGATCTGATCGTACATAGCTGATTATGCATGATTATGTATGATCAGACAAAATCATTATTTCCCGGGTTATTTAAAATAACTTGATTTATAAAAACCGCGCTTATCGTATTTTACCTACTAAATAGTCGTGTTCACCGACATTTTTTGTTAAAGTACATACTTTTTGTTTTGTTAATTGCGTTTGATTACACGAAAAAAGTAACCATAAAAAATTAAGATTTCATCTGTTTTATTGGTTTGTCAAATATTTTTTTGATTTGCATGCGAAATAATTAGGAAATTTAAACACACACGCTAAAAAAAACGCTAGTAATTATGGCCATTGCAAGCTGACTGACAACACAAGCGCCTGCGCAATGAAGCCGTAAGGTGATAGTTGTTTATTAGGTTAAAAATAATTAATAATTAAGAATTCAATTGTTCTTATGATCGAACAATCGTCAATAGTGGTCGAACAAACGATAATTAATCAAAATTTATCAATTTGAGCGACAAAAGTAAAGATCTCTAATAAGGGGGGCCAACTTAAGGGTAAACATTTGTTTAATTAATTATAAATAAACAAAAAACGAACAAACAGTTTTTACATTCGAACAATAACGAACAAACGACGAACAAATAATTAAAAATAAAATAAGTTCAAAAAAGAAAAAAAGTGGGGCCAAATTCAGTGAGCCGTTTCGGAATGCATACACACATTGTGACTTGGGATAGACAACTTTTTTTATAGTAAATTCGGCATAAGAAATGTGTCATAGTCAAGGTTTGAGTTTTTCATCGTAACATCGACAGATAAAAATATGTATCTATGTAATAAACTTATCCTAATCATTTACAAAAAGTCTTAAATAAATAAGTTTACAAAACTAAAAGCCGACAGCGAAAAAGCAGGAATCTATTGTTTTATAATTTCCCAGCAAGAAAAAGCATGACACGAGTTTTGAGCGCCTTATAGCGTTTTATACCATTTACTTGTTGCCATTCCATGTTAAATTAATAAAATTATTTCACGATGTCGAAGGTCCAACTACGAAGCACATATAGCTGTAACAATTCCTGGTCTTCGACGACGAGAAATAATTTTATTATTTCGACATTGGATAGTAGTCATCACAAAACGTTATAAGGCTCTTCAAACCTGTTTAATGCTTTTTCATAGTCAGGTTTTAGTTTTTTACTACTTAAATAGGTTAAACGACATAAGTTAACATAAATGAGTTAACTTTTAATATGAATCCGGTAATTGAACGTCTCTCGGTTTTTTTTAGTCGAGCCTAATAAGAGCCAAACAAGTTTGTAATTGCGATTTCGCTAAATTTCAGATACGCTTTAGTAGGTATTTATTTAAAGACACTAGATTTTTTTAATTTTTTTGGTCAATATTTTTATAATGCCGATTTATAAAAAAAATTACTTATTTTTTTGGAAATGTATAATTGACTGTTTGCACACTTGATTGGTAACATGCTTAGTTATTTTTCTAAGTTATACATAACATGTAAGTTTATTAATTAGACCAAACAATTAAACACACAAACACATTTTTATGACGTACTTGGTCGGACATGAAAAGACATAAACGCTCTACAGACGTTATAATTTGTCTGCAACAACTTATTGTTGGAGGCAATAAATTGCTTATGCATAAAGTCACATTCAATTTATCAGAAGTGTTATCAGACATAACTGGGCTTTGAACAAAACGAATGTCTTTACTCCCAATGACACGATGCCTCCAAGCCTTTCTAAAACTCAAAAAATCGGCATAGCCATGAGCGCATTACCTTTTAACAAAATCCTATTCATTGAAGAATCTCAAAAATCAGAATATAAAAAAATTAACTTTCGTGTAGAGGATATACCTAAAGAAATAAAGAAATACGGAATCGAAGTTTAGGTAATTTAGGAACAAAAATGTAAATATTTTCCTTTTAACGAAAAATGACAATTTTTAAATGTGTAAAATATAGTGGTATGTATTGGTTACAAAGGCTTTATGAAGAAAATATTTAATTTCTGCTACGAAAATATCATGCTTCTAAAAAAGGACATATTTTGAAGAGTTACATATCTACTTACATATTATATTGCTGTAATTGGCATAATTTCATAACTATGTAGTAGTAGAGCGACGATACTGACTTAAAATACATAAAATGTACTACAGACGTTTTTTTTTTTTTTTTTCTCTGCTTCCCCCTACATGGTTTGGATAAGGGTCTTTGTCTGTCTGTTTTCTTCTTTCACTGTAGGCCTCTTTGTCATATTTCCCTCAAGGGTACATTCTCCTTTCATTCATACTGTCTTCTATTTTTATCTTGTCCTTATATTACTTATCTTTATTCATATGTTCTTCATTATGTCTTTTACATTTTTGCTTATCTTATAATTTCTTATACATGTCATTTATCTATTGTTACAATTTGCTATTTTTCATTATTTTTATATACTACTACTTTATTTAATTATTACATATTTGTTACATTTAATATTCCTAATCTATATACTATATTCTTATACATTTATGTTTATCACCTTATATGTTTTACTCTTGCTTTAAAGCTATAGATATCTTACCTTATTTTTATTTCTTATTTTATTCCATTCATTTACTCTGTAGTACATTTACTTTGTTTTATTTCTATATTATTATTACATGTTACTCTACTATTGTTACATATAATATTACTACTACAGACGTTACAATTTATTTGATGTTGCTGTAGTTGGATGGTTTTCCCAACCTACCGAAAAATGTTGGCAAAAATAATGATAAAATTGGCCTATTGCGTTACAGATAGTAGATTCATCGGCTTCGTTAATTGATTGTCCCACCAAATTTTAACGTCCGTAGGGCCTATTTAAATCAAGTACACCTCTTAGACCTCTTTATATAAAAAACATCGAAAATTGAACTACAGATTACATAAACAGGTCAGAACGCACAGGTTTGGCTCAGAGTACAGCCGAGGGAAGGAGAGGCACAGGGCACAGGGTGCTACAAACTTGGTGACAGTTGGGCGCGTCGTTGGGACAAATGTGTAATACGTCCATAACTTTTTGAAAAATTGATTGATTTGGACATTTTTTCCAAGTTATTCTGTTTCAAAGGTAATTAAAAAAAATTAAAAAGTATTTTACTGTAATTAAATACATATTATCCTATTTTATTTATTTTCTCTTATAGTCGCATTTTTAAAACATCTTTCGATTTTTTTCTAAAAACTTGTCTTTATTTGAAAATTTATAACCTTGGTCTCTTGTGAGCCAACCATTTTCTGTATTTGTTCCGATTTTTGAAAATATATAATATTATAAATACTATAACGGATAATTACAGAAGAAGTAAGTTTGACTGTTTATTTTTTATATTAACATTACAATTTTAAATATTAATTATAAATAATGGTCTTTGATTATTTACTTGCCAAAAAATCTAACAATAATACTTATTGATGAAAAATAACGTAATAATATTTACCTGTAACCCAGAAGTAATAGTTAATGTAAAGGTGTTTGAAAATAATATTTCTCGTTTTTCCCTTACGCTATAAAAATACCATAAATTACACTTAGAACGCTTTTCTGCAATTATCCGTTAACACATTTTCGACATGACAATTCGAATGCTTTTTATTAAGATATTTTCAAAAATCGGAAAAAAATCGAAAAAATGGTTAACCAACTTTGGGGCCAACCATAACAATTTTCAAATTATCTAAGTAAAATTTGTTTGATATTTTATTGAAAAAGTATTGAAGGACACACATTCTCACAAACGTGACTAACAGAAAATTAAACAAAACTTCATGACAAATGAAAGTAAAAATTTGTTAATTTTTTAAAAATCTTACATTTAAAACCGAATAAGTAATTTGAAAAAAAATGTCCCAAGCGAAAAATTTGCTATGGAGCAATTCATATTTATTCATAGGAACATAATATTTATATGGATAAATATTATGTATGTTTATATAGGAACATAATATTTGACATGCTTTGGTCTTTGGACTTTGCCTCTAACATGCCTCTCTGAAGAAGAAAAGTTGCGAAATAAACAATAATTAATCTAAAACACAGATTCCGCGCAATTCCGCGCCCATACAAATACCCCCATACAAATGTGCGCGCGCTAGCTTACGAAAAAACGGTTATTTTAGTTTAAATTAAAAAGGGCAATTAATTTAAAAAAATCCAACTGGTATTTTGAAGAGTGTGTTTATATTAATCTACACAGAAGATTTCGAGACATAAAACGGTCTCGTTAGTTCGAAAAATGTAAATCTCTCTTCTAAAGAGGTTTCTTTCATATTTTTTTTCTGGTAAAAAAATTAATTCGATCTTGTAACGCAACTGGCAAAAAAAGTTAATGCAATGAAGGATCAGGTTACCAAATATCACTTTCATACGTTTTGTAATCGCTTAGAAAAATTAAGCTCCCAGCGATTTTCCAATGCGCCGCCTTAAAAAAACAAGAAATTTATATTTTAAAAAGCAACTTTCAGACTTTAATGTAATTTATAAAAGTGTAATAGTAACCTCTGCAACTTCTATGATAGAGATAACGTAACTAAAGTGTCGTTTTTAATTACTAATTTTGAACCTAAACAGATCAAAATGCTAGGAATCGAGGTATTTCGGGGCAGTCATAAAATAATATCTTAACAGTATCGGCACTTGAACCTAACCGCCATGTCGAGGAGGGTGTGACTATTGACCTCGCTTTACTCACTGTCGTACAAAATATCGAAGCTCGTGCTTCACCGTGTAGGATAAAAACAAAAAAAAATAGCCCGAACTCTTCGGCACAGTATACACACATAACAGTAGGATGTCGTCATAGAAATCCAGCGTGCGCTGTTTGTATATGTGCGCGCTTATACGCACGCGTTGTGACACTCACTTAACGAAAATATTTTGGGCGAATATGGGCAATTATTTATTAAAGCGCCAGTCGACGTCGTATGCGATCCAAACATGCGA
Source organism: Zeuzera pyrina (assembly GCA_907165235.1). Classification (NCBI taxonomy): domain Eukaryota; kingdom Metazoa; phylum Arthropoda; class Insecta; order Lepidoptera; family Cossidae; genus Zeuzera; species Zeuzera pyrina. The sequence goes on from OU015626.1 coordinate 14,463,375, forward strand.
TCACTTCCGTTTGTCTTTAATTCTTCTTCACATCGTCACTAATACAAAAAATGTCTAAATCGCTTAAACAAGCGTATTATAATGTCCTTAGATGCCTCGATAATTTTAGTTATTCGAATCCACGGTTATCATTCCTCAACAGAACCACAAGAAATTAAATTTAACAAATATGAAAAACTTATCTATATGCATTGTTTTTCAATATTATATAATATGCTAAATCTATTACTAAACGAGATGATCTCCGCATATCACACACAACGAAACAGCCCTACGTATCGGGTCGAGAGTAGACAATTCAATTACGCGGGAGTCTGCCTTCTTTTTAACCTTCAAAAAAAGGAGGAGGTTCTCAATTAGACTGTATGTTTTTTTTTTATATGCTTGTTACCTCATAACTCCGTCATTTATGAACCGATTTTGAAAATTCTTTTTTCGTTTGGTAGATAATATTGGGTCCTTACATATGAAATTAGCGTTTTGTCGTACTGATCACTTTGATCTGAAATATCTCCTCTTTGGTTAAGAATTCCAAATTCAAATTTATAAATTCATTTAGCTGGTACATTTGAGTTTTGAAAACAGTCATTCATTTTTTTTTCTCATTATTTTTTTCTTTGGCGTCGCTTATTACCGCACAATGGAAAACATGAAATATCGGTATATTTACGAGTACGAGTTCTACCGTGGCACCAGTGCTGCAGAAACAGCTCGAAGGATTAATGATGTGTACGGCGCTGGTGTCGCAAAAGAAAACACGGTACGTTTTTGGTTTCAACGTTTTCGTTCTGGAAATTTCGACCTTTAGAACCAATCCCGTGGACGGCCGGAGACCAAAGTGGAAAATGAAGAATTAAAGGCTATTGTGGAAGCGGATCCATCACAAAGCACTTCAGAGATAGCTGCAGGCTTCGGGGTAAGTGACAAAACTGTATTAATCCACTTGAAGCAAATCGGGAAAGTAAAAAAACTTGAACGATGGGTACCTCATGAATTGAGTGAATCGAACTTACAAACACGCGTCGACTGCTGTGTTACTTTGCTCAACCGACACAATAATGAAGGGATTTTAAATCGAATCATTACTTGTGATGAAACGTGGATACTGTACGATAATCGGAAGCGCTCGTCGCAATGGCTGAACCTTGGAGACCCAGCCAAATCCTGCCCTAAACGAAAATTGACTCAGAAAAAGTTACTTGTGAGTGTTTGGTGGACTAGCGCCGGTGTCGTTCACTACAGCTTTCTAAAATCTGGCCAAACGATTACGGCAGATATCTATTGTCAGCAACTGCAAACCATGAAGGAAGAACTAGCTGCTAAACAACCGAGATTGGTCAATCGCTCTAGGCCACTGCTGCTTCACGACAACGCAAGACCACACACTGCACAACAAACAACCACTAAGTTAGATGAGCTACAATTGGAATGTCTGCGACATCCACCGTACTCCCCGGACCTTGCTCCAACAGATTACCATTTTTTCCAGAATTTGGACAACTTCTTACAAGGAAAAAAATTCAACTCCGATGCGGCAGTCCAAACCGCCTTCAAAGAGTTTATTGATTCTCGCCCCCATGGTTTTTTTAGTAAAGGGATCAATGAACTATCTATGAGATGGCAAAAGTGCATAGATAACAACGGTGCATAGTTTGATTAATTAAATATATTTTACAAAAAAAAAAATTACTTTATATTCCTCCCGTACAAAACGCCAATTTCATATGTAAGGACCCAATATATTTGTCTTCGATAACGTATAAAACTGATAAAGCTTTTATTTATATTGATGATTCTCTTGTATGTCATTTGGCTCCGGAATTGATTGCAGACCTGCCCTAGATATTTATTTAGGTCAAGATCAATCAAGAGGGAGAAATAAACAATTTTTATGAAAAAAAATTAAACCGCTTTCAAAAAAAAACGCTGAAAAGTACAAACTAACTATCCTTTAGGTACTAATCGAAAGTCAAGTACAATTAAAATAACTTTATAAATACGCTACACATACCTCTATAATTAAACTTGACAGTTATTGAAGTCGGTGCCAAATTAATGTGCAACAACAGAAAATCTATTAGTTTGGTAGGCTTGGCACCGACTTCAGTAACAGTCAAATTTAATTATATAGGTATATGTTTCGACTTTCGATTAGTAAAGGTGGTTATTTTGTACTTTTCAGTGTGTTTTTCGAAGGCGGTTTTATTTTTTTCATAAAAATTTTTCTACATATTCTATCATACGTCTTGTAGACCAGGGTCGATAATTTTTGAAACCAAAAAAAATAAAAGTAGGATGAAACTTGTTGGAAAAGGAAGAGAATATAACAAAAATGAAAGGAAAAATAATTTACGGGCGATCGGAGATCAGGAAGTGGAAGGGGGTGAGTTTTTAAGGGTAAAAACGGTTTTTTTCGATTTCCGGCAAAACTACAAGTCCTATGGAAAAAAGTTAAATGGCAAAGTTGTAGGTAATAGTAAGATTTACGTTTGTATTAGCACTTTTTTCACATAACCTCAAAATGTATGTGAAAAATTCAAATAACCAAGTTTTTGGTTTATTATTATTCTTTTACAAAAAAAATTTTTTTTTTCACGAAATTTGGTGAAATTGGTGCTTACCTTTTTATGTCCCAAACACACTGTAACTTTTTTATTTAAAATATTTATATTTTCACCTTATTTTGACTTAATATCGAAAAAGAACTAATTTTCAATCGAAAATTCTCACTTCAAAATATCTGCTTTTTTAAAAAGTCGGTGGGTTTTTTGTTCGTTGAAATCTCTACTTTCTGACGGTGTAAAAAAAATATAAACTTTACTATGGTAAATGTTCTCAGAAAATGCAAAGAAACGAAAAAAACTCGAGTCCTAAAGTTTTTTTTTTAATCATTATGTACAATTTTGAGCTATTTGAATCCTTCACAAATATCGTTGCATTTCTGCTTTGTTTTTCTGGTTGCGATACAACATCTGGATTTGCCGGAAAAGGAAAGAAAAGAATCGTAAATTCATTATTAGACGATAAAAATTTGTCAAATTTGGCCAATATTTTCATCCTACTATTATTTTTTTTCACTTTGTACCATTTTCAAAGGCTTCAGCCATGGTCTATTTCACGATTGCTCGTTATGTATATCCATAGTATTTCTTCATTAAAGGGATTTCTACATTATTTGTAACGCTTATACAAAAAGGGCAAAGGAAGCTTGAATATAACTTTATTTTCACACAAAAATCAACTTTATGCACGTACCCGAAATTCATGCAATATAAAATAAACTAAAAAATGTGTTTTATTGCTCTAAGTTTTACTAGGTATTAAATAAAATGGCTAGATTATTTGATCGAAAATTGTCTAATTTCAGTAGAGGTTATACTATTACAGTCTTACCAATAAAAAATCTTACACAGTTGTTTAATCATTGTGTAGTTATTCATTGTTTAAAGAGTGAATAGTTTTACACGTCTGATTTATGAAGGGACTACCAATAAACAATGAATAAGCATTGAATAGTTTAACATCTGTTACACATCACTTTCATTTTTGAAATGGCAACCACACTGAGAGTACGTTCAAAAGCTAAATATATGTTCCAAATCTTGAACTTATTACAAATAAATATGAGTTTATAAATTTTTTTATTTGGAAATATTAATATTAGAAAAAGAGTTATCATAATAAAGTGTAAATAATTTATTTCAATTTTTATTGAAGTAATGAATTCTTATTTAATAAAAAATGTTTAAAAATGTGTTTCTATAAACATTGCCCTGGCAGCTTGTCCACTTCGGCTTTCTGTCTGTATTTCTTGTTGTTGATCCATTGGTTCACTATTACTGTCACATATTGTTACTGGTATTTCTTCCCCCATATCAATAGCGATATTGTGAAGGACTGCTAAGGCAACAATATATAACTTTACATGTTCTAAAGACACTGTGAACCCAGTTAATAAACACCGAAACCTTTGCTTCCATAGTCCAAAGCACCGCTCTATAGTATTCCTTGTGAGGATGTGAGCTCTGTTGTATGCTTCTTCTTGCCGTGTTTGAGGATTATTCACTGGAGTGAACAAGTAAGGTGTTAAACCATAACCAGAATCTCCGAATAAATGTCCAGAAAACTGTCCATGTTCAAAACATTGACGTATTTGGCTCTCTCTGAAGATTCTAGAGTCATGTGTACTGCCCCTCCATCTTGCTACAATGTCTCTAATTCTTTGTGATGCATCACATACAACCTGAACGTTTAAGGAATAATATCCTTTCCGGTTGACATAGTATTGTCCATATTGTCCACTAATTTTTTTAATTCTTATGTGTGTGCAGTCTATTGCCCCTACCACATTTCTAAACCCACATATTTTTCTGAATTCCGACATTACTTCTTCTTGTTGTTGCAATGTACGGAGCATATAAATCATCCGACTAGCTTTGCTCGCTAAAGCTGTCGCTGCCGCTACACGTCGACAGATGTATGTAACAGACTGCTGACTCCATGTAAATCACCAGCGTCATCTTGGACCTCTTGACGTGCCCATGTACGAAGTGCCGTCAAAACTTGCAATTCAACTGATATTCCAGATCCTCGAGTGTCTCTTTTTATGTCGTTTTTTATTAGGTTAACTATTTTATGGACATAAGTCTTAGTAAATCTGTACTTGGACTTAAAGTCGCCGTCATTTAATAAAAAAGGATCCGTCCGTGTTTTATATCTTTTTCTACATCTGGTTTGCAAATTTTGTTTTTCATCTAAGTCCCACTCATCAAATAAGTCCATATAATTTAAATAATCCATTTAAACCGTTACGAATACACAAAAAAAAACAAAATATGCACGTACTTAACGAAGCAAGTCAGCTGACACTGACGGACACAGCCATGTTTCCCTTTACACAATCGTTAAACAAGGGCTCTTATTGGTATAAGCATTGTGTAAAATTTCTTTGTGATTACACACTTCTTATAACAAGCGTATACAGCGGTCCCGTCAAAAAGTTTTTATAGGTAGCGCTTTGTCTTATAACAGATGTATAAAGTGTATGTAAAGTTTTATTGGTAAGACTGTTATAATATAACGAATAAATAGAAGAAGTAATCACTTTGGCTATAACATTGTAAATGTAAGGTAAGTCAACGGACACATTTTTAAAGCAAAACGTTATGTAGCCAACTACATACCAAAAGAGCACTACCACCTTCATGTCGCACTAGTCAAAGTATGTACATATCGCGTACCTATATATGCAAGATATACATACCTATATATACAAGTACTTATATAGATATCATATACAAAATGTTTCGATCTAGACAAATAAATAAAAATAAGGCCTCAAACAGACGATGTTCTATTTCACCGATCAAGAACTTGGTGGCGAGAATTCTCGAATGTACCTCTGTTATGGTGGTTATAAGAATGTTGTATTCGTAAACCATAGAGGTTTCAATTAAATAAAAAATGTATATATATTATTTAACAATCTTTCTAGTAAGTATTATGCCAGCCATTTGATACTCGATCTGTTATCAAAAAAAATCTCAAACTGTAGTCTAAATTTAATCTAGATATCAAACAAACCATTGGAGCCATCGGTGTAGTGAAGGCTTTTAGCATGTCCCTTGTCGCCCTGGTTCCAATTTTATTCAGGTGTTAGATAGGGCTGCATGATGTCTGCCTTCATGCATTGAAAGGTGGTATGAGAGGTATGACGCGTGATGGCGTAGTAAGGGTCTTTTATGTGCTGACGATGCTGTGCTTATCGCACCGTCGGAATTACACGTGATTCTAATCACATGCATGAAAGAAGAATGTGAAATGAAAGGAATTTTACACGAATTTTATCAAAACTAAGGTTCTGGGGTATGAAAGATAAGATGTACTGTAGACGAAATGTGAAATATGGGTAAATAGAAAATGTCTAAAACAAGCTAATAAAATTGTGTATCTGGAGAGTGCCTTTGCCTGTGAGCCTGAATGGAAGATGTGAGTTAGATGTGGAGAGACGGGTAGCATCTGGCAATCAATTGACGGTGCTTTGGCCGCATTAGTAGACAGAGTGGGTATATCCAAATCTGATAAAATTTTTAGCTATCTAAAATATCAAAATATCAAAATTCGGCTCTCAACTAAGGATCCGCTGGAACTATCAGATCCGGTCAACTAGCTAGTACCAATTTCGGTGCTACTTAGCTGACGGTAACGACCATCATAATAAAGGTCCAAATTTTAGATTTGTTTGTATCCATAGTATGTACTTACGCTTTTAATAATAGGTATTATATTAGAAGTGTAATAGGTAATAATAGGTACTCGGCGTTATCAATATCGCTGTTCTTAAATTTACTTCAAACTACATTTATCCCTTCAAACTATATTTGATCAACATAAGATTGACTAGGGAGTATCATTTGAAAGGTACTCGATTTAATTAAAATGAAACGGATTGCGGTTTTGATAATAAAAAAGCTCTTCAAAAATAAGTTTAAAGGGTATTCAGTTGTTAACAAGCACATTTTATTTAACTAATGTTAGTATCTACTGAAAGTTCTTTAACGATCCTTTAATTAAGAAATCGTGTATATACTTACCTACTTATTCGTATGTATACCTGCGCATGTAAGAAGTTACACCTACTTTTTAGCAACTTTTTTAACGAAGTAAAATAAAAATGGTAACATAAAATTAAAGAGTTTATAACACAGTGGAAGATCACGTGGGTCCATATGTGCGTGTGTTTGCCATTGCTTGCTACCACACCGCATTAATTGACGATTTCACTTGCTAGGAGTTGGGATCGTTGTGAAATGGGACAACATTCCTCAAGATAGCGTCTTCAAGTTGAAAGGGTCTATGAAAAACAGCCCGTAAGTAGTAATTTTAACTCAACATAGTCACGTCGGGCGGTAAACTTAGCTGGTGACCACACACGAACCTCGAACTCACCTGAAGTTAATCGAATGACGCGTGACAATTCATGAACACTGACACAGTACACACAACAGTAGGATGTCTTCATAGAAAGCTAACGTACGCGGTTTGTAAGTGTGCGTTCTAATATACACTCGCCGTGGCACGCACACAACGGCAACATTGCGGGTAGTTATGGGTGAATAAAGTAGCGCCAGTCGGGGTCGCACGCTGCACAAACATACGGCTGCTGCGTATTGTTTTTAATTCGTTCTTCATATCATCTCAAATACAAAAATGTCTAATTTGCACAAACAAACGTATTGTACTGTCCTTGATTGCCTAATTAACTTAAGTTATTCGAATCCATAGTTATCGTTCCTCAACATAACTCCAACAAATTAAAATTAACAAACGTCAAAAACACAACCATGTGCATGCCATTCTTTATTCTGTACTATATGAAAAACGTCGTTTGTTAGAAGCCTATGTGGTAAGTGTCAATCACAAATAATACAAAGATAAGAAAATAGTTATGTCATCTCACACATACATTGAACAACTGTTTAGATAGCGACATTGTGGCATTTTTGCTGAGTCGTAGCGAATCCTAGCTTTTCTATATCAAATATCGAATGGAAAATACCTGCGAGTTGGTTGCGTTAGCCACACGTATAAAAGCCCTCGAATATATTATACCATTCTCACCCGAATGCCACGAAAAGAGAATGGATAACATTAATTTTTAAAAGAATTTGAAAATTTTGAAATAAAAATTCAGTTTGGAATCAAAAACATATAATGACAAAATTTAATATTAAAAAAAAAACAATATTAATTTTGTAAATGAACAAAAAATGTGAAAAAGGTGGGATTGATGATGTGGTGTTGCATAAATGTATGTGGTTACCTTAGCTCACAAACTATAATTAACGTCATAATTAAAAAAAACTTTATTAACTGGCTTATGCTAGATATTACTTTTCCATATACACGAACTTCACTTGGGAATGATATCTTCACATTTAGGCAATTTGCTTGTAGTTCGTTGCTTGTTTCATAAAATACTCTGAATTAGACTGTCAGACGTGTCCAGTCAAGGTGGCAAAATAAATAGTTGATAAATACCTTTTGTTAATTATTGAATAATCAGCTGTTTATTTAAGTATTCATATAAGTCTATGAACCAAGCTTCATTATTAAATTCATTCGTTTTTGTTAACTATTTCAAAACTCCTTTTACATTAGATTGCTCTTGATATATTATCGTTACTAATTTTTTCGTTTTGTTTGGACTTGGTAGGTATACATTATGATTTTCTTCAAAATATTTCTCTTCCTCTCTTAAAAAGACCTCGTCCTTTTAGCATCACACCATTTATTCTTTTTTTCTTTTCTTTTCTTGAAAATTCTATTCCATTCTTCCAAAAAAATATTTTCAAATTTCTAACTTGCCAGTTCTACATTATATTTTCCTGACTAAACCTCTATGCTCATAAAAAAGGTAGAATAGGAAAAAAATTTTACAACTAGTACACATTATTATGGGTTTGACACATTATTATGGGAGCTTCGCTCGAAAGTTCTAATTACTAATTATTATTAATTACTTTTTTTTTTATAAAAGAGGGGCAAACTAGCAAACGGTTCCCTTGATGGAGAATGACCAACCGCCGCCCATGGACAACCATTGGCAACATCCGGAGAATCACGGGTGCGTTGCCGATCTTTAGGGAAATAAGGAAAGGAGAGGGAGGGCGTGATGGGCCACCGGCACTCTCACTCACCGAACGAAACACAACAGCAATAGATGCTGTTGTTTCACGCCGATATTCTGTGAGTGGGTGGCATTTTACCGGGCGAGCCGGCCCAATTCGTGCTGCGATGCAGCATGGCTCTACCACAATTAATTACTAATAATTTATTGCTTTTGAGAAGCATTGAATGCGTGTACTAATGTCAAAATCGCCTAGGGAATCATATAATCGTTAATCAGTATGAAATCCTAAAGAACACAAGAAATAAATGTACTAATAAATGAAAAATATGAAATAACTGCTTTCATTAAGTATATTTAATTGAATATAAAACTCCGTCAATTTATGAAATGGATTAAACAATTAATCGTTGTAAAGGTTGTTACAAAAGTTCAGCGCCCTAACTTTTATACCAACATTGGATCCCTATTTGACTGGACTAATGGGATAAATCTAATGAATCATGTGTCAAAAACGGAGAATATGTCAGTTACCAATGGCAATTTTAAATATCTATTTCTATTTCCGTGTGAGATAATTTCACAAAAGGCATTGTTCCTGCAAGAGAAGCTTTTCAGATGAGCGAAAAAGACTGAAAACGAGAAATAAACGTAAGAAAACATTGTTTTAGTGTATAAGCACATATACATATATAGTTCGTACTACAGTAGTCCGTCTGTCTGTATGTCACAGGCCTCCCATGCAAAATCCTATAATAATAATAATAATGCGCCAGACAATATACACCAATCATCTGATCTCAAACTATGGTGTATTCCCTGTGCTATGAGAACCAGAGGACGACTACTGGGGGCGTCCCCCAGTACACCCAGACCCGAGACAATCTAGAAAAATTCGTTTCCTAAATTGACCCGACCGGGAATCGAACCTGGAAACCTTCCACGCTTGGGTGCAACATCTAAACCACTGCGCCATCGAGGTCGTCTATACTACAGAATCAAAATGTTTGATAAAATAAATTGTTCTTTACACTTATTTTTCATATTTTTTTAATTTAGAAAATGTTTTGGACTTCTTAGTACTAATTGTCAATTCACGAGATAATTATTGCTTTTCGACTTGTGATCAAAACGTTCTCCTAACTTTCTAAACTATTTAGTCTTTCTTTCTTAACTGTGTAACGCTACGAAGACTTTATTAGGAATTTGAATGAAAAATGCAATGAACATTAAGCAGAATAAATTTTTGAAAGATTTCCAAATAACTCTTTTTGGGAAACTCAAACGTAATAAAATTAATATGAACGATCATTAACTCGCAGCCGTTTCGTATTTGGAAGCAGTTCGGCTATTGAACTTCAAGTGTATGACTGTGTTCTTGCGGGCTTTACTGTTAATATTTTGTAAGAACATGATCTACTTTTCATAGTGCAATTTGGAAACAAGTCGCTTCTAAACAGAGATATGGAAAATTCGGATAAGAGATATCAATAGATAGTAATATTATTCAAATATTTCTTTTCTTATTGTTTATACTGAGTTCAATTTAAAAGGTGTGGAATTTGCAAGATAAGTCACACTGATATTTGAAAGATTTAGACAACGTACATTGTTATTGCCTTAAATAAATACTTGAAAATGTCAATTCCATAAACTTAATCATGTTTTAGGTGCGATATATAAGTTTTTAAAAAATAAACTTTATTTCCTACAGAGTAGAATTTGATACTGATTAACAATGACAAGGTTCCCTAATCTATTTCGAGGATGTCTTGATTACACGTACCGAATATGAGAATAAGACAGTGCACTTGGCAGAGTGATCAGTATGTTTGAAGTTCATACATACCGATTACTTCATACTATGAACACATGACCGAGTAAATGAGCGAAAGAGTCACTGAAACCCTGTTCTATTTATTAGACTGAGTGTCCACCCAAGCACTACCCCGCACTAACTTGTTAGCGCACTCGGCACGTATAAACACGTACTCGCGAAGCGTATTCGGCACTTGGTACTCCCCTTGTCGTTCGCTGCGTTTCTTGCGTTTTTTAATACTTTTATATTTTCTTCAAGTTCTTGACTGACTGGATGACTCGGTGCAAAGTTAAGAAATACGTGTAAACATTCACTCGTCCAAATTACTTTCTCGGCCTAGCGACAACTTACTATCTCGTTATGTCACTTGTTACGTGTAATCAAGGCAAGACGTAGTATGTTATGCCTTGATTACACGTAACGATTTCAACAATAAATTTATTGTAACTTCAATGGAATTATTGTACTTATTACGACTTCCATGACTTATACGACCTAGATGGCGCAAAGGTTTAAACGTTGTAAAAAGCGCGGGAGGTTCCGGGTTCGAATCACGATGGGGTCAAAGAACTTTTCTATATTGTCTCGGATCTGGGTGTACTGGGAGACCCCCCAGCAGTCGTCGTTAGGTTCTCATAGCACAGGGAACCCTAGTTTGAGATCAGATGATTGGTGTGTATGTGTATGTCTGGCGCATTATTATTATTATTATAGCATATTGCTGAAACAGAACATTTAATGTAAGCAGTAATTTCCAATTTAGTAAAATTAGAGAAAACTATTGTAGCGAGAGCATAATATTTTGTGACATGAAAAAAAATTGTATTACACAAAGTGTATTACATTAATATTAGAGATTCCATTGACAGACAGTAACATTTGTAACTATTATTAGGTATATCCTCTACCTGAAGGATTAAAGTTAACATTTTTTCCCCAATATCTTCATAGTTTTTCCCGAATATTGTCCTACCTTATTGTGGTGTTACCGTATTACCTTATGGTGAAAGATTTGAATCATCAATGAGTTCCCATACCGCGCCAGCATATACCTAGCAATCAAAAATTAGTTTTATGAACCGAAGAAAGTTTGTGACTTTACATTGAAGAAACATTTGTCGAACGGCTTATGAAATTCTAACCAGCACTTAATAAATGCGTTCAACACCAACTTGAAATCGAAAGAATAAAAATCCAAAGAATCGAAGTAAATACATGGACAACTACATACTCCATCTACTACGTGCATACTACATGGGTAGTCCAACAAAAACGATATAGTTACCAAGAAATGTGGTAACGGCACATACAAGCAAACTTCATACGGGACATAATACGTCACCAGCGGCGGACTAAGGCGAGGGTTACACGTAAAGTATTTACTGTCATCCGTCAATAAATACGGATCACGATTGTTATCGTGATTTTTATTGAACGTGTAGTCTAGAGTATTGATGGACGTCATTATTTATTAATGTATTTTTAGATTTCTTAATTCCGTATTGATGACCCTTTGGATTGTGATAAATATTGAACGTGTAGCCTCCCGTCAATATTTATCACGTCAGTACGCATTACACTAGCGATGGAGATGGACGACTTTTTGGATCTCGCAGAGGCAGAGGTTGAGGTGGAGGCATCATCGTCGCTATCGAAAATAATTCTTGTAATCATCTATTTCACCATGTAGTTTAATTTCTGCCATTAAATTCAAATGGGTGTACCTTTCTCTTCGTAATAACCAATTTTTTGACCACGCTTTCTTTATACCTTTTTTTTAGACCAAGTGCTAAGATAATAGCTACACAACCTTTAATTTTTAGCTCTGTGTCCATTTTAACGTGTATACAGCAAGAAACCGGACACAATACTGACGTAATAAATACTGAACGTGTAAGCTAGTGTATTAATCCATCAATAAAAACAGGCATCCGTCAACTAATACTGTACTGATGTATCACAGTAAATACTTTACGTGTAACCATCGCTTAACGGGCGGAAGGAGCGGCCCGCCTCGAGCGTCTTTCCCCGGGGTGCTTCCAAATGTCGACAAAATATTTTAATCTAATCCTAAACAATATCTACTAAGAAAATAAGCTAAATAAGAAATAAAAATAAGAGGCAGTTTGGAGTTGGAGGCCCCGTATGTAGAAATAAGTACAACCTATACCGGTGACTATTTATTTTTAAATAAAATTACTTCTACCTACTGCTAATCTTTCTAACATCTATTCAGTTTTCGTTCAGTTTCACATATATTTTGCACCTTGTTATTTTTCTACTCTTCTCGGTCATTAGCAAAAAGTTATGATTATAGCACAGATCAAAAAAATAAATAAAATGACCCTTCATACAAAACAAGTGACAACGAGACAACAGATGGAGAAGGGGTTGCAATTAAAATAAAATATTTTGCACAATAAATTCATTTCATCTAGTAACACTTTCTGTGCTAACATAATTTAGTTAGAAAAAAATTTAGAAACATATATTTTATTAAAAGTAATCTTTACAAATATTAAAGAGATGATTAATCGTATACATATCTAACAATCATATTAAAATTTCAAAATCGTGTGCAAGACGACTTGTATGCCTAAAACCTCCCTAAAACAATCTGGGAGTATTGCAATACCAATTCGTTTACGTGAAATGAAAGGTAATTTGACAAAATGATTTGTTATTAAATAATTGTTTTAAATTAAGGACTGCTGAATATCGTACGTTATATTTACTTTTTCCTTATAGTATACTTTCTAATTAATTCAAATTAGGTTATCGTAGCAGTTACAAAAATATAGCAGTTTTACAAATATTTAGTAGGTATTTTATTGGTGGATACCATAAAAAATCTTGTATGAATATAGACTGTGTGCTAATTTTATATATATTAAACTACTAGCGACCCGAGCCGGCTTCGCACGGGTAGCAGAACCATTTTGGACAGGACTTTCATAAAATCCGTTCTCAGTGAGCGTCCTCGACACCGCGAAAGGAGTAACTGCTAAATTTCAAGAAATCTCGTGATGAGTCAGTCAGTCAGTCAGTGAGTGGTACTTCGCGTATGTATATAAACACATATACATTATACATATTTATAATATTGTATACCTGTACTATTATATATTCTGTGATAAAGAGATAAACTTTGTTCGTTTGTATGTAATGGATAAGCTCAAAAACTACTCAATCGATTTAAAAAATTCTTTCACCTATAGAAAACTACATTATATGCAAGTAAAATGGGCTGTATTTTATATTCAATAAAATTTCTACCCGGTATGAAACCGGGGAGGTCGCTAGTCCTTAATAAGTACGTTAGTTTCTAAACACAAGAGTAAAATAAAACTGCCTAACGATAACAATCTTTCGAAAGGTTATCATAGGTACGTACTTTACCCCACTTTTTCTTGATTTTTTTGAAAATTTTGACACGCTTTTCGGAAAAAAGTGAAATATGTAAAAATTAAATTTTTTGAAACTATTACGATTTAATCGTAATTACGATTATTGGGTAAAAATGAGTTATATGCGAGGTAACGTTTTCGTGTGTTTATTTTAAATGTTTATTTTATATTTATATTTAAGTGGATTTTTTCTAAATTTTTCATAACCATGGTTTTCATAATCATTGAAACGCTTTCTGAGCATAAAAAAATTATCAATAGACAATTTTCTCTGGTAGTAGATATTAAATAAACAGGTTATTTACAAACGTCGGAAACCAGATTTTTCGTTTCTGGCAGGAAACTTATCGATAATTTTGTCTAAACGCTATTCACAAATCCGAAACCTTTCCAAAACGAAACGATTTGACAGTTCGGGACGAAACCTTCGGATGCTTCCGGCGACTTTTTAGTGTCGAAAATGTTTTCGAGACAATTAAATTAAAATTTCGGCTAATAATGATTGTTGATTATTACTTAGATTACGTTTCAATCATAAGAAAAGCATAACGCTAATAATTTGTACCGTGTTGGGGCACTGGCATCACTAAGACCACAGTACAAGTAAGCATTCAGTATTCCATCTTCATACAAACGCTCCCAAACGACGCGCTCGAAATCTCAGCATTCGGCATACGACAGTCGCGAGATATTATATGTATTATCTATGGTCGCGAGTGCGCCGCGGTTGTCGTCGGACCGTATGAGACGCTCCCGCGTATTTACTGTAAATATTATGTCAATCAAGTTGACGAGCATAATGTTCAGTGTATGGATGTTTGAATACATTTATATCGAAACCAGAAATATTTCTCTGTTGCTAATTTGTAGGAAATATATTATCATAATGATCTAGTTAATTTATTGCTGATTTTTAATTATACTGCACACAAAATGCATTTTTTTTGTTCATTTTCACCATACTAACTCACAAACTTATGAAACTAGATATAAAATACTAGTAAAATTATAATACAAGTAAATAAAAACGTATTAAATTTGCAATAATATAAAATAAAAAGATAATATGACAATTTAATATAGTACCTATTATCAAATACGTAACCCAAGAAAAACATTCAGTCCAAGTCAGTAGCCCTATTGCGTGTTTACGTAACAAACGACCATAGGTAATTATCTCTAGGACACTGCCAAGAGAGAATACTGTATGTTTACTTGTACTGTGCTAAGACGTCGGTTCTCTTATACTTAATTATATAGTATATAATCTATGACGTCTGTCGTCAAAAATCTAAACAGATTGCGTATGCATATGTAATCTAGACTTCTAGACTACTAGAAGTTCGTTCATTCGTAAGGAATAATTTGCCTTATATTTTGATAATATATTTTATTAGCTACACAATCCTTGGCTAAACATTGTTTGAGGTATTTGAGGTGTTTTTAGAAACACAACAACAATCAAAAATGAAAACGCTATTGTAGTTTCTATTGCAGTTATTTTTGTTTGAACTTGTTGAACGCACAGACCAAGCACAGACGTATGATTCGTATTCATTAAGCCCGTTTAGTTCTTCAAATGTAAGTAAAATAATTTACAAAAAATGTTTAATCTCAAAAAAACTAATAGTCCACTCTACAACAGTGAAAATATGGTATTACCTCAGAATTCCATCAACACGCATCGATTTGCGTGAAATTTTGGAATTAACTTCTACTAACCCTTCACTTCAAAATCTACCCTATGCTAATATGTGCAAATTATTCTTAAAGGGCGAAAACCACCCCTTTTTTCCAAAATTCAATAAAATAAAAGTTGAAGCATTTAGTAAGTTAAAAAATATATTTAGGGTTTGAATAAAACTTGCTTGAGTCTTTAGGATACTATTTATGATTTTTCAACCCTTAATCGATGTACTTCATCCCTTAAAAATCAACCACTTTTATGATGAAAACAAATCATTTACGGTCTTATTTATAGAGTGTAATATATTATTTATATAAAATTAATTTCTTTTTGTCGTATTCAACTTGTAAATAATTATTTTTCAAATTTTCATCCCTTAAAAACTACCCCTCATGTGGAAAAAATCTTGAAAGATTATGAAAATGTGGAAAATTAGAAAGGAATATTTTAATATAATTTTTTTCATGTATTTAGTGTACAGTATTTTATGTTACATATTAATGTATAAAAAATAAACAAACTAATGTATAAAATAAATATAAATTAAAAATCATCATTATCATTATCACTGTCTGTATTTTCGTCTTCGTCCTCTTCTTGATCAGTTATTAGAGCACTGTTCTGAAAATGTTCACCAGAACATCCACTGCAAGTTGAGTTACAAAAAAGTCCAATTTTTCGGCAGCCACATGATGCACCGCATCCTTTTTGGCAATTGCAAAATATCATTTGCAAGAGTTCTTGGGGTGCAGGACTTTTCTGTAGTTTGATGGGTCAATCTCTGTGTAAAAGACACACAATCAAACATACACACATGTATGTATATATGTATATACAATACACATATATATGTAGAAAGTCTCCTTTCACCGAAGCAGATGTTGTCAGCTCCATGCTGTTCCTTCTCATTATGTGTATACACATATATATGATGTATACACACACTGAAATTTACCTGCTCCGAAATTTAAAAAAAAATGTTAATTTGTTTTGGCCATATCTCCCTTAATTTTTAAGCTATACAGTCGATTAAAAAATCATTTTGTAGGAAAATTTATAATCTATTAGACTAAAAAGGTTTCAAATTTATTGAGCCCTTTATTTTTTAAAGGGAAACGTTCAGTCATACGCCATTGTGAACTTTGAAAGGTCATATCTCGGTTAATTTTCAAGTTATGAAAATTAAAAAAAATCAAAACTTTCAATAAAAAAAATCTAACTTTTTGTTCTCCAGCAATTTTTACGTATCTTCCATATTTTTTTAGTTATTTTTAAAAAAAGACAAATTTTGTGAAAAATTAAAAACTGCTTTCTCCACTACAACCATAATTTTTTTCAAAACCAAGCTTTCTAAACAATTCAAACATCTTAATCCCATTATTAGTATTAAAATTAAGTGATTTGTAAATTTATAACATTTTATTTCAATTAGGGTGGCAATATGAAGGGTGAAACTGATGTTTTTTTTTCACGGAAAAAAGGGATTCGACATTATTTTCATCACAGCTCCATATGCTACAGAGTTTATAAAGTCTCATTTGAAAAGTTTTTAAAGAACTTTGAAATAGGTACTTAGCATTTTTTCCTTAATATTGACCGTTTTCCAGTTATTCCATTTTTAATTCTTCAGAACCTTTGGTTCACTAAACAGCATTACCTCTTTGATTAGCCAAGCTGATTCGTTGGGGGAAGAAGCTGCTAGCCCGTAGGTCTCCCGAAGCCTCGACCAGTCTCTTACAAATATCAGAGACCAATTAATTTTATTTATTTATTAATTTACTTATTAATTTAATATTGTTACGCCAGGTTCACGAGTGGCATCGGCAGAACACCTAGGTGTCTATAGAAAACCCTGGAAAAGGCTAAAATTAATTGTTAATGGGTGCAATATCGCGATACTGTAAAAGACTGGTGCAGGAAGTTGTACCTGCTGATTAAGAGCGGACACTCTTCGTAAGAACGGGCTTCTTTTCATCGAAACGGGCTGAAAGTCAGAAAGAAAATTGAAGATTGTTCACGTGGATTGTTTAACTCGCAAAGAGGTAAGAAATGTCACGGTCAGACTTTATATCAAAGCTATAAGGTCGACTATCGTCAAGCACGTGACGCGCAACTTTTTGAAGTTGAAGTTCCTACGACTCGAGACTTCGCAGAGCTATGACCTAAAAACAAATTGATAACTTTAAAGTCTACTATTGCAAAATTAATAAACGAGAACGAAGTTGTCATTTGAAAAACCTATAGCGGTGTCGTGTCATGTACTCGTGCTAATTGGCGACGTCGAGAACGAAAGAGTACACCTTCGGTGACTACAGAGATCTGTCCCTCTGCATATACATATAATATAAGTATATTAAGTAGAATATATCCTATCAATTTCCAGTTTATTAAAAAAAAACTATGATTAATAGTTTTTTAAAAGATTTGCTACAAATGTTAACTATTACTAAATAATCGTGTAACTAATATTTTACGTTACAACGAGAACTTTGAAAGGCGACTACGAACAATAGTAACCACCGTAATGATTTCGCTTGTTCTTGATACCTGTTGTACGAACAAACATAAACTCGTTGCACCCATAACCGACATTACAATACAAAAAATTACTACATGACATTTCTTCATTCTGAAACAGTCACGTAACTATACCGCTAAGGGAAATTTATACTCAATGTAAAGAAGGTCATCAAATTTTTTATTTTCAAGAATTCATTGTGCTATACACTACTAAATTATGTACAAAACGCTCTTCTAATATTACGTGTATTTTTGGATATTGTCTAGTAACTCTTAATTCAAAGGGCGTAGGTATTGGATTAAAATAACATTTTTTTCAGATTAATTTTTTATTTAAAATTATAATTATTAAAACTCCTTTTTGCGCTTTATGACAATGTTGGCTTCGCTATTTTATGACTACGTTCCGAACGCGTTCTAAAACGAGGCGATTTCATTTTCTTACAATTGCAATTCAAACTTTGATACATGCGTATGTACTTCTGTAGGTAACTTAAATTAATTGAAAATAAAACTATTTCATGTTAAATTTAAATTTTATAAAAATGAATGTTAGGTTTCTCCCTTGCTCGCGGCCCATTCGGATAGGGGGCCCCTCTGGCTAGGGGCACGTGGCCGGCTATGTACCTTATTGTTAAGACATTGTTCTGAAACCTGCATTATTTAAACTTATATAACAAACAAATAAAGTTTATAAGTTTGTATATAGGAAGGTAATCTCCGTAACTACTCATCCGATTTAAAAAATTCTTTCACCAATATTTAGAATGGACCTTCGGGGTGGCCACATGCTGTATGTTATGCCGTTTTTCAGGTGGAAGAAATCGTGGACAAAGCTAGTTTTACATAAAGCATACGTATGTATGAAGTGTACATACATATTCACCAACGAAAGATTTAATGATTAGAGTTTTTTTCGATATCATTTGTAGGATTCACGATCACTCATGCGTCCGTCTGTCTGTCCGTCTAACACAGTCGATATTCTCAGAAATATGAAATTGTGTACAGTGATATATCTTGTTAAGCCATATAATATTCTCACGTGTAGACATACATTTTAAAATATGCATAGAAGAATTAAAGATGGAGCAAATTGATTACTTTAACTCGAATTGACCATTTTTCTTCTCTCTCATCTCCGAAACTACTTGACCTAGAAAGGAGTTCAGAGCGCATAAATCACTACGTAAGGTTAACAAGAAAAATATAAAGAAAGTTCTAGGTCTTGTAGGTCTCCAGAAATTAAGCACGGAAGTTTGCTGTTTTATAAAAATCTTACGGAATCATCTGTGCGCTATCCGAACTCACACTTCTTCGATTTTTTGTCTGTGTTCTTATAGTTATTTATTTTGCTAAAATGCTTCCCAACTTTATCTAAAGTCGATAGAAAAGATTTCAACGACATTAAGTACTTACTTGATGCATACACACAATGTTGTACGTACGATTAATTTACCTCTTGTTGTTCAATAATAGTAATTTAAGGAATCTCAAATTGCAATTACAAAAATGTTATTGATATACACATCGGAATAAAAACACGCAGTAAGCTACGAATATTTCTTTTCAATTAATATTTATTAACACAGACATCATATTATATATAACACAATTTCTAGCCGCGTTAGTGTCCATCATCAATGGTCATTTGCTCAATGGTCGGGTCGGGGTCGTAGTCGTGATCGATCGTCCTCGTCTTCACTATCTGCTTGTACACGAACGCGGACTTGCGCGGCGTGCGGGTCCGCGCGGGGTCCTCGAAGTCCACCTCATACAGACCGAAACGCTCACTGTGAATATAATTTTTGCTTAATGTATATATATTATTTGTTATATAATATTAATGTCAAAAGCACTCTCAAACCTAGATGAAAATGTGTGAGGAGAATGATGGATCCGAGGAAGCGAAAAAAATATGTATGTAATGACCGCGACGCTTGGTACGCCGTCCTCTCTAACTACCCCGTTAGGTATACAACGTGGAGATAGATATGTATGTATGTATAGATTAGATGTACATAAGTTTCTCGACTTTTGTAACTTAAATTAGCGAAAAGTCGCCAACTTGATATCACATGCAAAGTGTAACAATCTTTAATTAAATTTCACTTAATCAAAAATTTAAGTTCGTCCAAATTTATTTTAATTTTTTTATATTTCTTTGTAGGTACTAGTTTTCTAAATTATACTATTTCATAATTATACCATAAAATTATCACTGTATGAGAAGTATAACTTTTTTTTTGCCAGGAACGTTTTCCTCGTTGTTATTTCTTCATGATTAAAGCTCCCTTTAAAATAAATATTTAGGCAATATTGTTTTTTAATAATATTACCTGCGCTGTACACAACTAGTGAGTATCTAAACCTATACACACCTATATCCTTTCATCCACTCAAAGTTATCCATTAAGCTCCATGCCATATATCCCTTTAGATTCACTCCCGCGTCAATTGCGTCTAAAACATTTTCCAACGCCGCCCTGTAGTATCCTATTCTGTCGTCGTCAGTGAGTCCAGTACTCGTAGACCAGCCGTTTTCAGTAACGTAAATATCAGGATTGCCATATCTATCTCTCAAGTGAACAAGCGCGTTATAGATACTGTCGGGTACTTGCTGCAAAAAAAATT
The DNA here is from genome assembly GCA_907165235.1 of Zeuzera pyrina. Classification (NCBI taxonomy): domain Eukaryota; kingdom Metazoa; phylum Arthropoda; class Insecta; order Lepidoptera; family Cossidae; genus Zeuzera; species Zeuzera pyrina. Next base: position 14,484,071 of record OU015626.1, read on the forward strand.
GTAATCATTATCTGAGTAAATAACTTCATTATATTCTTTAATTACTCAAAAGAGCCGCGCCGCTCGAAGTCAGTGGACCACAGTCTGCACACACAAATAAATAAGGTTCGGGGCTGTTTGAGGTTGACTCTTACTTCTATTAAAAAAGAAAATAATGAAATGACGAAATAGCGGCAGTTTATGAATCAACTCTTTATTTCTATTAAAAAAGCACAAAAGAAAATGAATCAACTCTTTATTTCTATTAAAAAAGCACAAAAGAAAATGACAAAATAGCGGCGTTGAAGAGGGTGAGGGAACATCATACGCAGGTTGCGATATCTCCTCTATTGTTTACCAGTGAGCGCAGCTACATTTGATTCTATAGTAAAAATTCAAATTAAAAATATCGACTTTTGAATGTGTGAACGTCCCTCTTTTCAACTGCCTCAAGCAATATTAACATACATAATATCGTGTAAAGCAATTGAATAACATTTTAATTATAGTTATTTTATTTATTAATTAATGATTAATTAATAAATAAGATAGTACAATTCGGTAGTACTTAGTTATGTAATATTTCAGTTACTTTGAACGTTGGCGACACTGCTGTGGGCCACTCTTCAGAAACATAAACTCCTACACCAGCGTCATCTAGCAGAGATGGAACCGGATAATTTGTCAAATATTCCGTGGCTGAAATAAAGCCTCCAGTATAGTGATTCAATCCAAAGAAATCAGCAGTTCCACGCACAAACTCTCTTTCTTCTTCAGTAAAATCGGGAAGTCGTGAACGAGGATAGCCCTGCTGTGCACTTTTTTCTGCTACTCGTTCTGAAAATTCCTTCGGAAATCCGCCGTCTTCTGAGAAAATTGGATCGGTATATATCGCCCACTGAAATATATTAAATGATATTTATGTTTTAAACTCTTATTTTTATACAGCCCTATACTGAAAATCGAATGATTAATTTATTTCATCTAAGTATGGTATGATTAATTTCTAAAAGCTTTACTTATCATTTCATTCAGTTTATTGAATTATGTTAATAATTATGTGTACAGATTATTCATACAGCGATGCATAAAGTGAAAAATCTAATACCTCGGCTTGCTTTTTAATTTCAGTAGCAAAGTAATCTTCTTCGGAATCTGTCAGCGGTGTATAAGCTCCAACGTAGGTAGTTATTCCACACTTACCACCCTGTGTGGGCTTAAAATCGTTGTTGTATGCTCGATATGCTTTGGCATTAGCTAATACAAGATTTTTCACACAAATGTAATCTGCTATTCCAGTTATATTTAACATTGGAGCCTTAATGTCTGCGCCATACCCTTGGTAACATATTTGATAGGGTTCATTGATCGTAATCCATAACTTAACTCTATCACCAAAATTTTCATATAAAACTCTAGCATAATCTTCGAACCAATCTGATATTAGCGGGTTTAACCATCCGCCTAGTTCTTGAAGCTTTTGTGGTAAATCCCAGTGATATATTGTAACCACCGGCTGTATATTATATTTCAATATTTCGTTTATGTAATTGTTATAAAATTCAATACCAGCTTCATTTATTACGTTTGAGAAGCCAGTCGGTAATACTCTTGACCACGAAATGGAAAGTCTGTACACATCTATGCCAAGTTCTCTCATCATTTCTACGTCCCGTTTGTAATTACGATATGAATCTGCTGCAATATCGCCATTACTCTTATCTGCGATAGCATCTGGATTAGTGTGAGTTAAATAATCCCATATGTTTTCGCTTTTACCTGAAATATAAGTAATTTAATACAACTTATAAACAGATTTAATATTTTAGTAATGTTACATTTAGTTAATTTACCATCTTCATCCCAAGCTCCTTCAATCTGATAGGAAGCCGTAGCAGTGCCGAAGACGAAGTCGTCCGGGAAGCGGCGTTCTTGTTTCACGGAAACGGCGTAACATGTCGCCGCTAAACTAAACGTGGCAATTACAATAACTTTTATTTATTTTTTTAAGTCCGTGTATCTTTTGTCGTCGTCTTATATCTCAATTAAGTGAATTTTATGAAAAGAAAAGCAACACACATATCATATAATGTGAGACTATGTATCCAGAATTCATATAATAAAAAATCCATATGGATTTTTTAATTATATATACCTAAATACATTATGATATAATACTTACGTGAAGTATTTTGTATACAGAATTGATAATCTTACATGATAAGAATAATCGCTATAAGAACAATTGATTGGAGATATACTCGGCATTGCTTAGTGATATGGACCTGATGATTCAATTCTTTTGCCTCTATTTTATTGTTATCATTAAATATTTCTACAATATATAATGCTCCCACGCTTAGGATGATTAAACCAATTTGGTTTAATTGTCTTGTTATTAGTTTCATGCTGACTGGGAGTGACAGAAATAAAGAATTTGCCAGCTGCATATGTATCTCTCCATTAAGACTAAAAATCGAGAACATCTTATTTACGTCTTATTTCGCACTAATTAACATTATAAAATGTACATATGTTATATATAGGCATATGAAAAGACAAATCGGATACTTGAATAAGTGAGTAACTCCTGGGCTTACGATTTTAAAAATGTTAGAAAATATACGTACATAAAACTTATAAAATTAATTTATTAAAAATGCGGGCCTTTAACATTGGACAACCAATAATTAATTTTATTGAGGTCACACAATCTGTGTAATTGTCTGGAGGATTTATTAATTAAAGTATTTTTGTCAATTTAGAGGAATTTAAATATATAAGTACATAAATTTAAGTATAAAAATTTAATCGATAAATAATTAATTCATTAATATTTAGTTCGAATTTCCAAAAACGTATAATTATCATTTAAATAAAGAGAACTTCGAAAGGAAACTTCATTTTCGGCTATAAAATTGTTTAAGTATTTTATTTCTAATTGAATGTAGTGTTTTTGTAAATCTCGTTAATAAAGTGTTTAACTCAGTATTTTTTCTTAACGCATGTTATTTTGACTTTATAGCTTCAGTAGAAGTATCAACTTTTAATCGTTAAAGTGGTATCTCGCTGTACAGTATTTCAAATAACCCAGTTTTAAGTATTTTATTTTATAAATATCGCATGGAACCTCAGCACCCGAGCGGAAATGCGGAACCAGTGCTTGGCCATCACTTATTTTCAAATATTTTGTGAACTGAGTATTCAATATTGTAATTTTTGTCGATTCCTTAGTACTTTACCAAAAGTTGTACAACATATAACAGAATTAACTAGAAAACAGTCAAGTACTTTGTTTAGAATTGTAAACCGAATTTATCTTAATTATTTTATATTTTTGACATTTTCATTATTATATTAAAATTAAATTGCGATCATACAATAAAAGTTGAGACAAATGAACTTAAATGTCAGTTAAATAATATATAGCGGTCCTATGCGGGCCTTATCGATGTATTTCAGCGCTCTGTCCGTGTACCCACAAAAAGTGTTTTATACATTTGTACTTAAATGGAATTAATAGTTTGTGAAACTAATAAAAAATATAGAAAGAAAAATTACTTAATTCTTTAGAGCTTATAAAAATCGAGTCTATTGGTTACTTCTGTTTTACTTTGTATATCAAAAAATTAATTCAACCTTAGGTATATACATCTTTTAGTTTATATGTAGGTGGTATTTCCAAAACCACGATTACACTACGATCACTACGCAACCAAAATGTTATATTGTTTAGGTACTTTTCGTGTCATATGTTTACAATACGACTGCTATCCTATTGTAACACATGACAATAACAACAGAAAGGTAGTCCTAACCGTGATTTTGTTAGTTAGTTGAGTTGTTCATACAAACACAGTATATTCATCTTATTAATTAACATTGGTAATATTGCAGCGCGCCGTTTTATAAAAAAATATTAAACAGCCAAGGGGGCTCTAAACACATTATGTATAAGTATCTCTATTACATGCCAAAAGATTAGAACCTCTTTCATTTTGTTTCCTGCTTTGTTCCTATTCATGCTAATGCTAGTGTAATCTGAAACTTTCATACGAATTCTAACAATATAATAATGGTGACCTCCATGACTTCTATGAAAAGGAAAAATGTAACTAAAACATAGATTAATTAGTTACTGCTGAAACGTCGTTTATAATTGCTTTTGAATCTAAACAGGACGAAATCAATCAAATCAAACAAAAAAAGCACGCGAAATCAATTCATGTAGCTAATAAAATTAATAAGGCAGATAACACAGTGAAAGCGATATGGAACACTAATAACACAGAAGTTGGCAAACAAAATATGAAAAATGAAGACCTCTCATTTAACATAAATAATAAAATTGTTGCTAATAAAATAAAGGATGTTTTTGTTAATTTTTTTTCAAGTGCACCTGTAGAAATTACTAGTGTGTACCATCTTCTGCACATGCAGCATGGGTACTCTTAAGCCAAAATCTAAGAAAGTTGTTGTTGTTGTTGTTAGTTTTCAGTTCAGGCACACGTTTTCATTTGAGATTATGAATATTTTCAAACAATAAAAAAAGAAAAGTGAAGATTTGCAGAGATTATCAGTTCATGTACTGGCTAATATAATGCTAATACGAGTAGTAACACCGATTTTAGTAAATATATTTAATAATATGTGTTGATCATCCCGATTTGATGAAGCATACTAAAATTATACCAATATTTAAATTGGGTTGTAAGTCAAATCTTACAAACTACCGCCCGGTGTCGATATTGCCGGCGTTGAGTAAAATATTCGAAAAAATAATGCTGAACCAAATGCTGGCACAATTTAACATTTGCATGATATTTCATGGTTAACAGTACGGTTTCACGAAAGGGCGGTCAACAGCACATGCGGTGGAAAGCTTGATCAAAACTGTACTAGAGGGTTTGGGGAGGTTACGAGATGCCATTGGCGTGTTTTGTGATTTTTTTAAAGCTTTTGATTGTTTGTTACAAAACTTAAATTTTTAAGCTGAATTACTGTGGAATACTTAATAAAGCTCTCGATTTCGTGATTTCATTTCTGGCTGACCGAGAACAAAAAGTGAGTGTAAATGAGGTTACATATGTTGGTTCTAATTTAAAGATGGGCGTTCTCCAAGGATAAATTTTGGGACCGTTCCTGTTTTTGACTTACATTAATGATCTTGGCTTTGGCTAAAGGATTGAATATGAATGTCAACAAAACTAAGGTTCTGATGTTTGAAAGGGAAGCGGTACAGACGAAATGTGGAATTTGTCTAGTAAAATGTCTAGAACAAGTGAATGAAATTCTTTATCTGGGGAGTGCGTTTTCGAGAGATGGAAGATGTGAGTTGGATGTGGAAAGACGGGTAGCAGGTGGCAATAAAGTGAATGGTGCTTTGTCCGCATTAGTAGATAGTGTGATATTATTATACGGTAGTGAGGCTATGCCCGAAATCGAGTGAAAGTAAGATAAATGTAGTAGAAATACGATCTCTTAGAAATATGTTCGGTGTCACGCTTGCGGACAAGATAAGCAATGAAGAGACGCAGTATGACAAGGTTGCACGACAGTGTTATTGTAAAAATGAGGAAAGAAATACTTAGATGTTTCGAGCACATAGAAAGACGACGAAGAAAGGCTGACGAAGAAAATCTACAGAGCGAAAGTGAGTGGTAAAAGAAGCCAAGTAAGACCAAGGCTGACTTATAAAGATCAAATAACCAGAGTGTTAGCCGACGGAAATGTCAAAAGAACTCGCATACCTAAGCGGAAAATGTATGAGGAGAATGACGAGATTTGAGAAAGCGAAAGAGTTATGTAAGAACTGCGGCGCTTGGCGCTCCGACCTCTCTGACTACCCCGTTAGGGATATTAATGATGTTCCATTTATGCTTAAAGACCTATGTGAAATAATATTATTTGCTGACGACACATCCTTATTGTTTAAAGGAAATAAAAATGACATAGGTATTAGCGGACAGTTTAGGACCTTGAGAGATGTCTCGGATGTGTTGCTGCTAATAATTTACTACTAAATGCACAAAATACCAAATTGTGTCAAGTTTTCCCTATCCAATATATCCAGAATCCATAATAGACTAGAACTGGATGAGAAACAACTAGAAGTAACGAAATCAGGTACTTTTCTTGGTTTAACAATAAACAATAAGTTACAGTGAGCGGACCATTAGCTAGCGGAACTTTAGCTAGTAAGCTCAGTTCGGCAATATAGCTTTTAGACGCATTGGACAGTTGAGAGATGTGGCTACGGCTAGGCTGGTGTACTGGGCATATTTCTATAGCCTTTAAGTCTTATGGCCTGCTGTGGGAATCAACGGTGCATATGAAATTTCTCTTTATTTTACAAAAGAGGGCAAATACGTGCCATCTGCAGTATAAACGCAAGAGTGTTGCTGAGAGACCATTCTAAAGACATTGATGTACAACCTTACCTTCGTCATACATTTTTAAAAACATAATCTACATTAGAAAAAATATAAATCTATTTCAAAATAAAGGCATTAATAATGGTATGGAAACTCATGGTCGTGATCAGCTAGTTACTCCTAAATTTAAAGTACAAAAGTCAAGTGGTTCATTTTTCGGCAACTGTGATCGTTTTTATAATAAAATTGCTCAAGAAATTACACAATTAACGGAAAAGAGATTTAAACTTGTTATTAAACGCAGACTACAAAATTAAAAGCATACTACAAAATTAGTGATTTCATTGAAGACACAACAATAGCCTGGAAATAATCCTCTCTGCACACGCATTTACTGACTTATGGATATGTATTTTAAATAACTATTGTAGAATGATGTTGAAAAAATGATACCTGATTGAGTTCCTTGTCGGTTCTTCTCAGTGTCCTGGTTTTTTTTCGAACCGAACTAAAGTAGATTTGACGTTCAAAAATACACACATCAAAAAAGTCTAAGCAACACGCATCATTTACAGAAACTACATGTTTTATTAATTGATACTTTATTTTTTTCTTGAAAAAGTAGATTGGTATACAATCTTTTTTGTTCTCGGAAACATATACTGGCATATTTTAAAAATAGAACCTTTTCGGTTATGTTTTGTTTTTATTAAAATAAAAGCTTATTAATTTTTCCCGATTTCATATGTTTTCGTTGCTTGATAAATTTGGTATTTATCGCACTTTTATCATTTTGAGATATACAGTTTTTGAAAAAATTAAATGGTGAGTCATTTTTTATGTTATGAATGCAGATCAAATACAGAGCTGTAGTAGTAGGAATGCTACAAGCGGAAAGAAATCAGTCCCAGGTGTCTCGGTATTTTGGTGTCAATAGGAGCGTGATTTGTCGTCTTTGGCAGCGTTACGTTAATACAGGGGATCCTGCTGAGCAGCACCCAAGACGTGGAAGGAGTACAACTGCTCGACAGGACCGATACATACAACTGACTGCAAGACGTCAGCCGATGATAACCGCCCGGGAGATAGGTTTAAAGCTATAATTCTCAAGCAGTTTTGTTGTTAGCCACCAAACCGTAAGAAATAGGCTGCATGAATACGGCCTACGAGCACAACGCCCAATTAGGTGCTCACCTATACGCCATGAGAATCGCGCCCGTCGAAACGAATCGTGAAGGGAACGCTTGACATGGACCGAAAAGCAATGGGTTAAAATTTTATTGCGTGATATAGTCCCGGTTTGGATTTAGGCCTGATACGAGAAGGGTAATAAGAGTGTATCGTCATCCCGGAAATGCTGAACGGCTGAGATTCGTCCAGGAAGTGCACCCTTACAATGGCACCACAGTGATGATATGGCCGGGTATTATGAAGAACAAACGAACTGAGCTCGTTTTTGTACATGGCAATATGAACGCTAAAAGTTACGTCGAAGATGTCCTCGGGCCTTATGTTCACCCATTTGCACAAAGTGTTGGCTCAGATTTCACGCTGATGCATGACAATGCGCGTTCGCACACAGCGGTGGGCCAGAGAGTACTTGGCAATGGAAAACATCCGGGTATTGCCGTGGCCTGCACAATCGCCAGACCTCAATCCCATCGAGCACGCATGGGACATGTTCCAGAGACGTGTTCTAGAGAACCTGGACGGAGTGTCGGCAACCCACCAACTGAAAGACTTGTTAAAATTCCATTGGGACCGATTGCCGCAGGATCAGATAAACAATCTTATAAATTCAATGAAAAATCGCTGCCGACAAGTCTTAAATAACAGAGGCGGTCACACTTTGTATTGAATTACCAAATAATTAAAAAAATGTAGTTATTTAATTTTGTAAAACATGAAAATTTTAATTTCGTTTTAACTTTATTTTATACTACGTATGTTACGGTACACATATTGTTCATTACTGTGATTAAATGGATAATTAAATGAAAGATTTCGATGCTTTAGTCACTAATGCGTCAAAAAATGCTTAGTTATTATTTATAAAAGAAATATAAATATATTACAATAGTAAAAATCGTTTTAAAGTTCAAAATCGTACATGTTGCTTAGACTTTTTGATGTGTGTACCTTTAGAATTACTTGGATAAATTGATTTAACTTGACTTGAAATGCTGTGTAGGTATCTATGGTGTTTTCATTCCAACGAATTTTATAACGTTTATACAACAACGTGCAAAGGTAACTTGAATACGTGTTACTTTATATCCACACAACACTTATCAACAATGTGTGTGTCCGTGCTATTGCACGGACACACACATACACACATAAAATAAACTAAAAATTGTGTTTGATTACTCTAACCATGTCACACTGGGTATTATTAAGATGGCTAGATTATTTGAACAAAAACTGACTAATTTCGATAGACGTTAAATATTATAATGAATGGATTAAATAAATAATCACTTTGACTATAACGTATACAAAAGATAAAAGGTAAAGGTTACACATTTTTAATACTAACTAGACGTTATTATTGGCATATACATACCAAAAGAGCACTACCACCTTCATGTCGCCCTAATCAAAGTATGTACATATCATGTACATGTCACATATACTCATATATAAAAGATTTACGCAAATATAAACAAGTAGGTACTTATGTAGATATCATATACCAGATGTTTGGATCTAGAAAAATAGAGATAAAAATAAGGCTTCTAATAGACGACGTCTTTTTTGACCAATCAAGGATATATATTTTGTTTGACAATCATTCTGTATGCGGGGGTAACACTGCCACTGCGCTTTCGGCAAAATCATCGCTCAGTGAGCTATACCTAATTTGTAATGCATTTCTTGGAGAGTGGTGGCTGGTAACGGTTTTGTTAAAACATCAGTAAGGTGTTGACCTTTTTTTTTTTTTTTGCGTCAGGAAATGCTTTATGCATTCCGTCCTGCCATGGGGGATGGCAGGGGGATATGTGGGACTCCACGGCTGTGAAGGTGCAATGCCGGGCTACCCACTAAAACCTGACGGTGTTCCTCGAGAGCCTTGATGCCGGGGCAACGGGAGCGCGTTGGCATTCTTCCGTTACCCCGGCGGCAACGGCCAGCGCTAAGACGCCGGCCTCGTCTCGTATTTGGGCGGGCCTTGCCCGCCCGACTTTTGGAGAGGCGCGCGGGAACACCGCGCGCGCCATCTCGAGGCTATCTGAGGGGCGGCACTCCCCCGAATGCCACCCCAAGCCTCAGGTGGGCGCCCCGCCATACGACACGGCAGGGCGCGGTGGTCGCCTAGGAGGCGATGGCCACTAGCATGGGTCCGTGCACATTTCCTCCGTTTGCCTGGCGGGGTCAACGCGAGCGGCAGCAACGGCTGCCACCCTAGCGCCCTTTTTGGGCTTAGCCCCCGCACAGGTCTTACTCCCTGGGATGTGGTCCGCCGACTTCCCTTCGGCGGAGAACAGCGTGCAGTGCGGCCTGCTCGTGCACGCCCCGGCTCTGTGGCCATGTTGCCCGCAGCGGTAACATTCTCCGCTGCGGTCCGCCTCCGAGGTGCATACCGCGACGACGTGCCCTTGTTTCAGGCACCGGTAGCACCTCAAGGGTCTCGGCTCCAGTAATTTAACCCCGGCCGAGACCCATCCTACTAGAAGGCGACCACAAGCCACCTTCCTTGCCGCCTCAACGGGGCACCTCGCCCACACGGAGCCTAACCCTGTCGGAGTTCGGCGCACCTCCCCGACTTTAACGTCGTCCGCCGTACAACTTCCCACCCTGGCGATGGCAACAGCCACCTCAGCCGCCATGACCGAGTCATCCAAGCCTGAAACGCGGGGTGTTGACCTGTGCTAATATAGTTTGTTTTTACTATATTTTTCTCAACTCTTGCTCCCTTGAGAAATTATATTTTATGTCAATATGTTTTGACCTTTTATGGTTTGTTGGATTATTAGCTATATATTGATGCAAACAGTATTATCTTTAAATATAATAATATGTTTACTAATTTTTAAACTTATACTTTCTGCTAAAGACTAAAGCCATAATGCTTCTTTGACACCTTCTTATAGGGTCATATATTCAGCTTCAGTTGACGAAGCTGCTACTGAAGTTTCTCTCTTTGTGCACCAAGTTATTGTGCACTGTTCGAATAATTTAAACAAATATCCAGTGTTACATTTTCTATTGATATAATCGTGACCACCGCAATCGGAATCTACATACCCACATAAAATATTATCATAGTTGCTTCTTTTGTAGGTTAATTTCTAATTCATAGTACCTTTAAGATATCCTAAATTCGTTTCAGACATTGCCACAATTCTTTATTACTTTCATTCGTATAGCGACTTACTAAATTTACAGATGTACTCAAATCCGGACGTGTACAAGTCATAAGATACATTAAACAGCCTATTACGTTACAACACGGTGCATTATACCTATTTTCTGAATTCAGCGCATCATAATTTAATTTAGGTTCATTGAGGGTACTATCAGAATTACATTCATTCATATTATATTTATTTAAAAGTGTTTGAATATATGCACTTTGATCTAGTGTAATTTTATCAGAGTATCTGGTTATTTTTATACCAAGGAAGAATTTTATATCTTTTTAATCGGTCATTTCAAATTTGCTCTTTAGGTAATTTATAAAATTATTCATCGTTTGATTGTCAGCACATACTGTAACTAAATCATCAACGTACAGTACTACGTAAATCTTTCTATTAACATCACCTTTATCTAAAACATTAATAAATCTATCAAGTGATGAATTTTGAAAACCTTTTTCCTTAAGAGATCGCTCAAATACTTCAAATCAACATTTTGCAGCCGGTTCAGTCTGTATAAACTTTTATTTAATTTCCATACGTAGTTATTTTTATTTAAAACACTTGGAATTTTCATATAGATTTCCATCTTCAGAACACCATTTAAAAATGCAGTTTTAACGTCCATGTGATGAATCAATAAATTATGTTGATTAGCAAAACTAATTATAAACCGAAAACTAGCTATTCCAACAACAGGCGCAAAAGTGTCACAGTAACCAGTAAGATAGTCCTGGCTAAAGCCTCTGGCAACTAGATGTGCCTTGTATCTTATAGGTTTTCCAAATTTATCATTTTTGAGAGCAACAATCTATTTACAGTTAATTATATTTTTATTTTCAGGCCTAGGTAGTACTTTAAGAGCATTTAGTTCATCCTTCACTGCTTTCTCCCACTAAAGCCTATCATCGAGTGTTTCTTATTTCATCAAAATATATAGATATTTTACTAGATACAAACTGAGTTTTTAGTTATTCCTGGTGGATACCAGATTTAAGAAGCAGGTTATGGACACAAGAGCGCAAGAGATTGAGAAAGTGATAAGAAATGTGAAATGTCGAAAGGCTGCGGGAATTGATGAGGTGACTGCTGAGATGATCAAGCATGATGATCCTAAGGTCTGGGAAACCCTCTGTGCACTGTGCAACCTTTGTTGGCAGAAGGGAGAGGTTCCAGAGGACTGGCGCACCGCAGTAATAGTACCTCTATATAAATTGTTTTTTTTACAAATCATTGCTTTTTTGGAACTAAATTGACGTTTAATTACGACACGTTACCCTTGAAATACGCCTTTTTTAATTATTTTTTTTTTTTTGTGTAAAAGAGAAGATATTTACGACATTTCCACGACAGTAATATTCAATAAGAATATGGATTTGATCTCAAGATAATTTTAGAAATTCTTAGAACTTATTGAAACAATTTTAATTAGGACGTCAAAGTAGCGTATATAAAAATTTTCCTTATGAACTTACTTCGTAGAATGGTTATTGTAAGGTTACAAATTAAATATGAAAATACGCAAAACCGATATTCAAGAAACGAAATGGATCTATTATAAACTGCTAGCAGAATATTAAAAAATCCTAAGGTTTTTAAGAATTAAAGCGTCAAATTATCACTATTTCGCACAAAAATGTCAAAAGACAACTTTTTATACGTTTATTCTGTCCGTTGTCCGTTACAAACATCGTCTGTTAGAGGCCTATAAGGTAAGTAAGTATCAATCACGATTAATACCAAGATAAAGACAATAGTTATGTCACTGATATGTCCGATGTTTAGACAGCGAATTGGTTGCGTCAGTCATAAGAATAACAACCCACAAATTTAGGGGCTTGACACATTATTCCGGGAGCTTTACTCGAAGGTACTAATTACCAAATATTGTTTTTGAGAAGCATTGAATGCTTTGATTGCGTAAATACTAATCTCAAAATCGATTCGAGTCTTGTCATTGTTAATCTGTATCAAATCCTAAAGAATACAAGAATAAAAATATAATTTTTAAAAAGCTATTTGTTGCATTCGAAAACTTGAATTTATTCTAAAGTCTTGCGTCAACTAGTATGCGGGGATCAAACTATTCTCACGGCATTTACTGGAAAACGAATGTAGCATAAATAAATCCGCGAAATAAACAAATGAGTACTTACGTCAATGGAGCCAATAATAAACAACATTTATTAACAATAGCCATCAAACTGGCAGGTTGGAGAGTAAGACTATTAACCACCTACTAAGAACAAGTCCACCTATAACCTCCCTGATCACGTTACTGTCGGAATCAAATTTCTTCTTTAGTTAATTTGACAAATTCTTTTCGAAAAAATGTGAAAATTGCATAAGTAATTAAACAAATATATTAATAGATGAAAAATATGAAATAAATGTTTCCATTAAGTGTATTCAATTGTAAATGAAACTGAAAAAGTGTTGTGAATTGAAAATTAAACCCTATTGAATTTATTTTTTTAAAACACGTTGATATTGTTGAGTTGAAGATAAGTCACACTGATATAGATTACGTACATTGTTGTTGCCTCAAATAAATTCTTATAAATGTAGATTCCATATACTTTAATCATCTTTTTAGGAGCGATATATAAGTTTTTAAAAATCAAACTGAACTTTATTTCTTACACAGTAAAATTTGATACTGAATAGAATATTTCCTCATCAACTTTGAAGATAACAGAGGCATACGCTACGTCTTGCCTTGATTACACGTTACGAGTGCAATTGCGAGATAGCAAGATGTCACGAGGCCGAGAGAGTGATGTGGACGAGTGAGTGTTTACACGTATTTTTTAACTTTACACGGAGTCAGTCAGTCAGGAACTTGAAGAAAATACAACAGTATTAAGAAAGCGCAAGAAACGCAGCGAAAGACAAGGCGAATACCGAGTGCCGAATATGCATCGCGAGCGTGTGTTTAAACGTGCCGGTGCGCTAACGAATCAGTGCGAGGAAGCATGAAGGTGAGCCCTCGTTCTAGTAAATAGAATAGGGTCCGAGCTACTATCTCGCTCATTTACTCGGCGGGTGCTCGGCCGAGCACCCGGTCATGCACTCGGACTAATGCACTACATTATTGTGAAATTCCCGGAATAATGTGGCAAGCTCCGAGATTTGTGGGCCTTTATACCTATGACTGATATGACTCGCAGATGTTTTTCATCAGAAACAAACATCCATTGGATACGGAAAAGCTTCGCATAGCATTCGATTCACGAGTTTCGCAACTCAACAAAATTTCGCTATCTACACTGAAAAAATACTTTAGTCGGTTTTCAAAAGCTTTACTAAACTCACGGGTTAATTTCGAACTAATACACTGACATCGTTGACTTCACTAAACTTATTCATGTTGAAATATTTACAAAACAATTGATTGTGTATCTAGTTTTTTATTTGTGATCGAAGTTGAAAATCTTTAAAAATGAAATTACTTAAAGTTATTGACTTTGACGTTTCGGATTTTTATGAAGTTACATCTCCACCGTCAACATACATATTCGTTTGTGGAATAACGTGTGAACTTATTTTTCTGGTGATTTCATTAGATTGTATATAAATAACAACCCTTACTGGTTTCCGAGTGCCTTATTTGTTTATATGATTGATTACTTGTGTGGCTGCATTCAAGTTGAAATCTGTTTTTTTTTGTAATGTCTTTAGATTAGCTATCTATTTTACTTTTGTTACTATACTATTTCGAAGTGCTCTTAATAGCCCATACAATAACATATTATTACTGGGCGTACAAAGTGGATGGGGTAAAGTTCCATAGTTTTTGGGCATTTTCATTTCATACGGAACACACGTCCGCGTCGTCAGTGACGCACTAACGGGGGGCGACAGGGTGGGGTGCCTCCAAATATTGACAAATTATTTTGATCAAATCCTAAACAAGGTGTTAACGCCAAATAATATATGTCTTATTTTGTCCTACCCGCAATAATTTTTGTTATGTCATTCTGTCCGCTGCATCTTTCCTGCTAATTGTTATTAGTAGTCTACGATCGACCTCTGACGTCGCCGCGTGTTGGTCGTAGTACCGTCCGCACCGCTCCGGTCACCTTTGACCACACCCACATTGTTCGAGTTCCGCACCGCTCAACTTTATTTATTTAATTACGCTAAAATACAGTCGACTTAATAAAGAAGACCGCTGCACAAGAAAGGCTGAGAAGAAGCGCTACCAGACCCAGGATAACGACAGGACGCGTCATCTACACCTCCGAACATCTGAGGTATCGGTCGTAGTTCTGGTGCAGCACTTTAGAAGGTACGCTTTTCTTGTCATAACTATAACCAGCACCTTGCCCCCAAGCGCGTCGGTGTTACCGGCTGTATTGCTCAGCCGCCGCTGGTCGCACACAAGGCTAAAATAAAATACTCAGTACCTACATAAGTAAGTGGCAGTTTGGAGTTGAAGGCCCCGTATCTTTGTATATTATATTAATACGTGAAGCGAAAACTTTGGTTCCCTTTTTAAGAAAATTGCGCGGTTGGAGGAATGTCTAATTTTGTACACTTAAAGTTTATATGGAGAAGGTCAGGAGAAACCTAATATCAACAAGCAATATTTGTACATATATATTTATATTTGATATCGCTTTCTCAAAAACGGCTCTAGCAATTCCGATGAAATTTACAACATAGAAGTTGAGGGAAGCGAGAAATCGATGTCGATTTCTCGCTTGGAATTCTTTAGAAGCGCAAATCTCGGTAACTACTGACTTAAAAAAAAGTCACTTAAAGTTTATATGGAGGTTATTATTATTATTTATTATTATATACCTCTATGTCATTATTGAAGACCTATCTTAAAATACTCCACACGCTTGCGTGCATTGGAATTTATTTTCACTCTTCAGTTAAAAGCGCCTTTCCTAATTTTATTTTTTACCATTCTTTAAGAGTTCATAGAACACAGCTGCTTTCATCTAGGGATATAGTGCCAGAAGTCTCTGAGTAAAATGGCAGTGACATACGGGCAGACGTCCAGGGCGAAATTATGTGGGTTCTATTTTGTACCATTGACTATGAAACCTGAAAAACGACGAATTTTGCAACAATTATAACCTTTTAAAATCCCCTTTTTTGTGCACCCCTACACCACCTAATCTTAATTCTCCTTCAGTAATTTAGGCTACGTGTTGTCTGTTAGTCAGTCAGTTGGAGAGTTTTTAAATAGATGAAAGAAAGATGAAAAAAAGAAATTACATTTCAAACTTTTCAGGACGTATTCAAGTACAAAAAAAAATAATTTCAATTATATTTACAATTTGTATTTAATAATTGTTTGTACATCTTTAACATGAGTTCTTGCCGTGTTAGTGTCCATCATCAATGCTCATCTGTTCAGTGGTCGGGTCTGGGTCGTACTCGTAGTCGATCGTCCTCGTCTTCACTATCTGCTTGTACACGAACGCGGACTTGCGCGGTGTGCGGGTCCGCGCGGGGTCCTCGAAGTCTACCTCGTACAGACCGAAACGCTCTCTGCGAACACGGTTTTTTATTTAAAATAAATTGAATTTTTTTACATAAGTAAATTGGTGTTAGTTACATAAGCTGCGTTCTATTGAACTCAATAGCTTATGCATTAGCAGAAAGTCGTTATAATAAATATGTATTGTAGGTACAACGTTTACCTACGCACATATTACAATAATAATGCAGTAGATTGTATATATGTAGGTATATTGTACAATAACAATGCAATAATAATGCAAGCAATCCAACATAATCAAAACATTTGAATTTAATTTTTTTTACTAATTCTTTGTAGTAATTTTCTAAATGTCATGTAATATGGTCAATGCGTTCATGTAAACGTTCCTGATAATTTTTTTTTTTTATTTTGCCTTGCATGTTTTTCTTCTTATTTTTTCATGGATATAGGTAGATACTTTTAAAATAACACTTAGGTTGGAAAATATAATGAGTAGGTATCTAAACCATTACTCACTTATATCCTTGTGTCCACTCAAAGTTATCCATTAAACTCCATGCCATATATCCCTT
Organism: Zeuzera pyrina; assembly: GCA_907165235.1. Lineage (NCBI taxonomy): Eukaryota > Metazoa > Arthropoda > Insecta > Lepidoptera > Cossidae > Zeuzera > Zeuzera pyrina. The sequence goes on from OU015626.1 coordinate 14,500,818, forward strand.
TAGATTCACTCCCGCGTCAATTGCGTCTAAGGCATTTTCCAACGCCGCTCTGTAGTACTTTACTCTGTCGTCGTCTGTGAGTCCAGTACTCGTAGACCAACCGTTCTCAGTAATATAAATATCAGGATTGTTATATCTATCCCTCAAGTGAACAAGCGTGTTATAGACACTCTCGGGTACTTCCTGCAAAAAAATTTAATTATTGTCTGAATAAATAATTTCATTGTATTATTCACTAAGCAGAACCACGACTCCCGGCGTCAAAGAACCATAGTCTACACACATCAAAAATAAAATTAGAGGGTCGAGGCTACTCGAGATTGATTCTTATTTCTATTAAAAAAGGAAAGAATAGAACGATAATATAGCAGCGGAGTAGGAATCTCACTCATTATTTCTATTAAGTATGATATGAAGACACAAAAGCGCGGTGTATGCGCGTTTCGACTGTTTACCAGTAGCGCAGCTACCTTTGATTATATTGAAAAATTCGAGAAGTGTTTTCACTCGCGCCTCAACTATCGGATGTGTGAGTCCCTCCCTCTCATTTCAACAATATTCATTCTCGAATTTCAACAATATTAACATACATAATATTCTATAAAGCAATTGAGCAACAGCTTGAATCATAATCATCTTAAAAATTAAGCAAAAGTTTTAATAATATCTTTATTTTTGAACATAGTTGAAATTTGACTAATAAAAATATGGAATCCGTTTTAAGTAATTTAAATTCAATAGAGGCGGCCTATGGTAAAAATTTCAATCGGGAAAACGGATACAATTTATCAACAGCGTGGAATCCTGTGATTCAAATGACAAAACCTCGTTTTTCGCATCCAGTTAACTGTGTGGACACCGTGAGTGTTGTGTGTAGGAACCCTAATAATTATTTACAAATATCGGGGGTAGATGAAATAAAACCTGCCTCGGACACGGAGTGAAGCTTGCTGCGACAGTTTACTTGAGACCACGGTCGATGCAACTCGGCCGAAACGTCAAGCGAAAATAAAAGGTACCTAATAGCGTTAATTTCCCGTGTTTTTAGATATTTTAATCAACTGGTTGTTAATTCCTTCAGCGAGGTAAAATCGATTATGAGCCTGTCTGTTTAAAAAGTTACGTAAATACTATCTTATATTTTAAAAAATTACGAAGGACTTATTAGTACGTAATAGTCACAAAATAGTTGCTGTCTATGGAGACTTTAACACTAGAAAATTCCATAATTACTTAAGCCAATTAAAATCCTAATAATATGAAGTATGAATAACATATTCTTTGAACCAACGAAGAATTACTTCAAGTAGTATCTGCACTGTTTAATATTTTTTCAATTTTAAGCTATGTGATAGTGACAAATTAGGAAAGTGCGGGTTTTTTTTCGAATCGACGATTTTAGTTTTGACGTTCAAAGCTGCCGTGTGTCAGGATTTACTAGAATAAATTGGTTTGACTTTGACTTTATAGAACATCCAATTTTATTGTACTTAAAAGTAAACGTACTTGGGTGACCGGCCTTGCTTGGGTATAAAAAAAAAAACAAAAAATATCCGACCTCATTGCAGGATTACTCTACGCTACGCTCTAGCCACTGTGCTATTGAAAAGTTAAACTCCGTTGCGAAATTAAAATAGTTTAGAAGTTTTAAATATGTGATAACATGGAGAGAACAAATTTTTCCCAGAATTGAGACCTAACTAAATCACTTTTTCGCCCCCGTAAAGCCCGATTTAGTAAATTACATAATCATCTTTAGAGCCGTTTTTGAGAAAGCGATAACAAATATACAAATATTGCTCGTACAATACTATGCTTTTAAATAACATAGTATCTTAAAATAAAGGAAGTCTATGAAATTTAACATGAAACTCATTGTTCAGAAAAATCAATAATAGCCTTTTCTCTGTGAGTTTTAATCATACACTTTATAAATAACTCCAGAGACAGACGCCGTGTCCGAGCAGCAACGTTGAGCTATATCAAATAAGCTGACTCGCCTGTACATATGACACAGATTTATTATCAGATAAGCTGATCGGTCGCCATTTCGTTAGAAAAGAACACTCACACCCACGCATCTACAGTTCATAATACGGGACAGGCTGTCTAAATTTAAGAAGTCTATGCTTTTAACTTTATTTTTCATTTTATTTCCTTATTATAAGTATTTCATTAAAGTGATATGTGTTTTTAGTAGGAACTTGTTTCAAACTATTAAAAATTAAAACAAAAAAGGTCTGACCACAAACATACGCTCCAGTCATTGTGCTATTGTGCATAGTAAACTGTTGGGAAATTAACGAATTTCGAGGTTTAGTTTAGGAGTGTTAGTGTGAAAACAGGAGAAGACGATTTTTCCCAGAACTGAGACCTAGTTAGATGGTTTATTCGCCCCCTCGACCTCTATATTGCAAATTTCATCGAAATGGTTAGAGCCGTTTTCGAGATCGCGATTGCAAACATATATACAAATACTAGCCGTACCCGCGACTTCGTCCGCGTGGAAAATTTTTCCGTAACTTCGGGTTACTGAGGTTACTCAATATACCTATATTGTTAGAGGAGATCTTGTAAAAAGTTATTTCCTACCATTGAGCATCCACCATATTCGATTTATCATAACGTCACATATACAAAAACCTTCCCTGCATATTCCATTTCATTTGATACCCATATTGTTGGTGTAGAAAGAAAAAGTGTTGTCTATAATGGAACATCCGCCATATTGGATTTAAGATGACGTCACATGTACAGAAACCTTCCCCTGCGTATTCCATTTTACTTGATACCCATATCGTTGGTGCTGAACAAAAAAGTTATTTCCTATCATGGAACATCCGCCATATTGGATTTAAAATGACGTTACATATACAGAAACTTTCCCCTGTGTATTTCGTTTCATTTAATAACCATATTATTGGTGTTGAACAAAAAAGTTGTTTCCTATTATGGAACATCTACCGTATTGCAATTATGATGACGTCACATATATAAAAAACCACATGTCATTTTTTAAATAACAAAGTTTACTACGTTTTTGCGTTACGTTACGTACGTACGTTTGTTTTCGGGCACTTACTATCTCTGTACCAAATTTCATTACAATCGGTTCTGCGATTTAGCATTTACCCTATAAAGTTTCATCCCCTTTTTCACACCTTTAGGCGTAGATTTTTGAAAAAGAAAGTAGCCTATGTCAGTCCCCTGGTATCAAACTATCTCTATGGCAAATTTCATAAAAATCGGTTTGTCGGTTTAGCCGTGAAAACGTACCAGACAGAGAGACAGGACAAACTTACCAGACAGACAGACAGGACAAACAGACAGGACATTTATAATATTATTAAAGTATGGATTGCTCGTATAATATAATAGAAGATAGTTACTCTCAACCATGTTGACTCTGCTACGGGCCATTCCTCAGGAATATACACTCCTACACCTGCGTCATCTTCCAAAGACGGAACGGGATAAGTACTCAAGTATTCCGTGGCTGAAATGAAACTTCCGGTATAGTGATTTAATCCGAAGAAATCAGCAGTTCCACGTACAAACTCTTTTTCTTTTTCAGTAAAATCAGGAAGTCGTGAGCGAGCATAGCCTTGCTTTGCACTTTTTTCTGCTACCCTTTCTGAAAATTCCTTCGGAAAACCTCCGTCTTCTGAGAAAATTGGATCGGTATATATCGCCCACTGAAATATATTAAATTTAATTATTGTATGGTGAGTAGTCGATAACGATGAACAAGTTAATTTCAATGAACCAGTTATCTATTTCAAGAAATGTGACGTCACCAGTTCTTGAACGTATCTTCAAGTAGACTGTGTGTGACTGAGTCGTGTGACGTTATTTATTAATTACCTTTCCACCATACTTATTAAGGTCGGCAGCATCTTTCGTTACTAAAATGTTAGGAGCGTTTATTTTTTCATGGTAACATTTTGATTTTTAAATTAAGTATTAAAATCGATACCTCTAAATAAATTAACGTGTATATTTTTAGAAATATTTTTTTGCATTTTTACAAAGAAATAATAATTAAATATACATATCTAATTTCATTAATTAATTTTCTTGTAGTATAGTGTATTTCCTTTAACATTCAACCAGTACATTAAAGTGTACATTGAACCGTATCTTACTGTTTAATTTCATGCATTGTTTTTCTATACTCGATGTACAAAACAGGAACATAAAATGGGCAAGCACACAAGGAACATTAGCATAACAAGGTTCGTTATCAAATTGCGACATGAAGTCAGGCGAAAATACACTATCGCTAATGCCCAAATACAATGTTTCAGATGATTAAATTTCGTCATTGAATATTTTATGACTCATGCACTGCACAACATCTACATTTACAAAATCCTCTCATTGGTTTTATCGCCGATACGGATGCTAAAGTTAACGCTAATGTTCCGCGATTGCTGATGCGTATATGAATATCTACAATATCACTGATGGGAGTGAGACTGGATTATGCGCTTCCGTTCACCTTACTTCACCGTAGCCCTATTCTCGGACTTGAGCTACACGGCCGATCTGCAACATGCCATACATCCACAACCTAGATGAACAGAGTATTTTATACAAAGAATATTTTATGTTTTATCCATTATACAACATAAGTAAATAAGTTGCTTTAAAAAAATGCAATCAAGTGGAAAGAAGGTGCAAGGTTTCGATTTATTATTCCGAGAAGTTGAATTTCATTTGTAACATTGGCCTCTGCTCTGCCCGTTATTGTTCATCTATAAAGAATACTTTTTTTTTTTTATTTAAATTCATATCAGAGGAAGATTGTGTATCTTCTCATTTTTTTCAACTTTTCAGATTTTATTTAATAATTTTTGTTAATAATGTATTATACATGTGTATATCTATCATTGAAGATAAATATTTCTTATTATAGTCTATAAATATATACAAATGTATTACTATTATATTATTATTATATTATGTCTATATTACCTATGCCCCTGTTTTTATCTGTATTTTAAATGTCTGATTCACAACATATTTGGTAGAGGTTCAATGTACACTAGGCGTAGTAAAAGTGCAGTAAACTAAATGCCATTTTTAAAAAGAAGGCATCAGCTTAATTTTGTCTAAATGTGTTGAGATTTTTTCCATAAAACTAGAATAAATGTACCTACCACGAAATGGCCAAAATGCAAAATCCCACAATACAGTATTAACAAACAATGCTACAGGTTTTAGAAAAAAAAGTGGTTCACTGCAACAAACGACAACGCACCATATACTAAAAATTTTATTTGATCACAGCCCTATACTGAAAATCAAAATAGGAAGCTCCTTTTCCAAGTATTTTATAACAGTTATAATAATAACATAAATTATCACGATTGATTCATTTTATTGGATTGTATGTAGGTATACAAGTTCACGGAAATAATTACGTCTACTGGTTATAAGTATATATAAAATATCTAGTACGTACCTCGGCTTGATTTTTAATTTCAGTAGCAAAGTAATCCTCTTTGGAATTTGTCAGCGGTGTATAAGCCGCAACGTGGGTAGTTATACCGCATTTACCACCCTGTACAGTCTTAAAATCATTGACATAAGCTCGGTATGCTTTAGCATTAGCTAGTACCAGATGTTTTGCGCATATGTAATCAGCTATTCCACTTTCATTTAGCATTGGAGCCAAACCACCGATACCATAACCATAGTAACATATTTGATGAGGTTCATTGATCGTAATCCAGAATTTTACTCTATCACCAAAATTTTCGTACAAAACTCTAGCATAGTCTTCGAACCAATCTGAAATTAGTGGGTTTAACCATCCGCCTAATTCTTGAAGTTTTTGTGGTAAATCCCAATGATAGACTGTGACTATGGGTTGTATATTGTATTTCAACATTTCGTTTATGATATTATTATAAAATTCAATACCGGCTTCATTTATTACGTTTGCAAAACCAGTCGGCAATACTCTAGACCACGAAATGGAAAATCTGTACGCGTCTAAGGCAAGTTCCCTCATCATTTCTACATCCCGTTTGTAATTATGATATGAATCCGCTGCAATGTCGCCATTACTCTTATCCGCGACAGCATCTGGATTAGTGTGAGTCAAATAATCCCAAATGTTTTCACTTTTGCCTAAAATTGAAGAACTTTTATATGAAATTTTATTTAAATGAGTTTGGTATTTAGTAATGTTACATTTAGTATTAGCATTTTACCATCTTTGTCCCATGCGCCTTCAATCTGATAAGAAGCAGTAGCAGTGCCGAACACGAAGTGGTCCGGGAAGCGTCGTTGTTGTTTCACGGAAACGGCGTAACATGTCGCCGCTAAACTGGATGCGGCAATAACAATTTTATTAAGTAACGAATGTCATTAAAACATTTATGAACAGCGTTCATATATATATGTCACTATTTTTGAAAATGAAATACTGCCCATGTTACTTGTTGATAATGTAGGTTTTTATAGGTGAAAGAATTTTTGAAATCGGTTGAATAGTCTTTGAATTTATCCATTACATACAAACAAAGTTTACCTTTTCATAATATTAGTATAGATAATGCCTGGACTCAAGTCTCGATTCAAAAGCCCCGGAGCACAAGACGTGTTTTGGCTAAAGTCCCATGATTTTGAGACAAAAGACGTCCCGGGACCCATTCCCTATTATACATCTACGTAAACAAATATTCAGAAAAATAAAATAGTAATCTATACTAATATATAAATCTGTAGCATCTGTCTGTAGTTATAATTTTACTGCAAAATTTTGGATAGATGGTCATTTTATGACTAACTGACTTTGATTCTACCATTTTTGAATTGTCTGTCTTTCTGTCTCTATGTCTTTTTATAACTCGAGAACGGCTTAACTGATCTTGATGAAAATTGGTACATAGTAAGTGATTAGTTCGAAGATAATAAATAAAAAATTTACTAGATTACAGTGGGTACATTAAAATAATTAGTACAGTTTTGCGATGTCAAACTATCAAAGAGGAAATTGTTAGTTTTTAATTAGTTTTTTCGTATTAAAATCGTATTCTGATCTCGTACAAGAGTTTTTATTTATGGGAATTGATTTCTGGACTTGTCGAAATTACGCGACGCTCTAAACATTGTTCCTTCGGCCGTATTCTGAAACTACGTATCGCGACCTAAGAAGTGTTCGTGTTTGTTTAGACACTAGACAATAACGATCAGTGTTATAAGTGCAGATGTGAATTACAAGTGAAAATAGCAATATACTTAATTGGATTACAGTGATATAATTTGTAATTGGGATTGGACCGGTAACTGTGAGTAAAGTGAAACTATACAAAGTTTAAAACTTTTACGAACTTGGTGAACTACTTGTGCATATGTAATAGTATATAAGACATTGTATTCGTCACTTGTGTATACACTTAGTAAATATTATTTTGAGTACTCTGAACTTTGAAATATCTATTGATTGGTGTTAGACTTTTGGAACTTTTACAAACATTAATTAATTTTTGTTGATATAAATAAATTTACATGAAGAAATAATTACATTGGAACTTGTTCAAAATTTAAAATACCTACATATATTATAGTTTCGTGAAACTAAATTATTTTAGTGAGCGAGTTTACATCATGGCAGAATCTTTATTATTAAAACAAGATGAGTTAAAAAGACAATTAGAAAAATCGTTAATAAATTTTAAGAAAACACCAAAGACCAGACTAAATAAAATTTATGTAGAAGTTAAATTAAATTTATTGGAAGAACTATGGAATAAGTTTTCAAAAAATCATATGGTATTAATGGGCGAAGAGGACATAGAAAAATATGATTACATTAAAAATGATTTTTATTCTGTCGCTGAAGAAATGTTCAAGCGAAGTGTGAAATGCTGCAGGTTTTAGAAAATATAGCTCCAGTATCAGTACCGACAGCAACTCCAGTGCAACTAGATCGACCGAGTTCGAAGCCTATTCAACCAGAAATAAAATTACCTCGTATTAATTTGCCTACCTCCTCCGGCAATTATTCCGATTGGATATCTTTTCACGATCTCTTCTTATCACTTATTCATAGAAATGAAAACTTAACAAATGCACAAAAATTGCATTATTTGAAGTCTAGCTTAAGCGGTGAAGCTGAAGCTTTATTGAAACATATACAAGTCACAAGTGCTAATTATGATGAAGCTTGGAAAACATTAAAAAAACGATATGACAATAAAAGATTTATAGTGAATTCTTTATTAAAGAAGTTGATGTCGCAACGATCCATAACATCCGAATCTTCGCACGCTATCAAATCACTTTTGGATACAAGTAATGAATGTTTAAACGCATTAAAGAATCTTGGTATCACAGCATTGGATTGTGATCCAATGTTAGTATATATCACAGTTATTAAATTGGATGCTGAAACTGTAAGATTATGGGAGCAACACCTAAATGGTTATGAGATTTATAGAAATGAGTTACCTACTGTCGTAAACTACCTACATCATGAATATATGGCTCATAGTATTACATTAAGCATATATAGTATTAGTAAGCATAAGGTTTGTACTGAGATAAATATATAAACGTAATTTAAATAAATGTAAAGCTAGTTACCAAGCTAAATAAATAGATATGTCAGAATATTGTAAAATGATTAAAAGGAACTTAAATGACTAATGGCTGGTTGTTGTATGTTAATGAGGTTCTCTTTTTTTTAACGTATAAAACTGTAATCCTATTGTAATAATAACACTAATAATACATTAATAAGAGATATGTTTGAATATGTATTTAAATATATTTGACTAAATTAGTGATTAAGTATATTGCTAAATTAAAGTGTGATAATAAATGTCAAGTTGTATTAAAGAGGCGCTCAGTTGATACTCTGAGTAGTTTGTAAGCGTTTCCATTATTGAATTCGATGCGTAGTTTTAGTCAGTCGTCATTCGGATTTTGTATTGTGCAGTATTGTGATAATTTATAATAAAGTTAAACCACTGTGTACATGAACTATTTCGTTTATTTTAAACAAAAGAAAACCCATAGAACTGGAGACTGTCTCAGTTCAGAAGTGGGATAACACCGATATTGATATATTTGTGCAACCCACGCACACAAATTAAGGAAGAAAAGTGTTATACTGCTTACGATGAATAAAGATAATCGCAATTCTGCAAACTCTAAGGCTGCAACACCGCCATATTTGCCACGTGGCGGACGCCACGACACGCCTTGTCGACGGGAAATCCGGATGGAAGAACCGGTAGGTGGTGGGTCACGGGGGCGCAGACGTTCCCGATCCAGAAGTGAACATCGAGAGCGCCGCAGTCGCTCTAAGCTGAGGCACACCAGAATAAGACGATCACGAGCGAGTGAGAAGCGATCGAGATCACGTGATTCAGTTCGATGGAGGACACCACCACGCCGTTCGAGATCCAGATGCAGGGCCTCGTCAAGACGCTCCCGCTCCCGCTCTCGCCAGCCGAGGCGTTCGCAGTTGAGGTCATCGCCACTACGTGAGGGCGGAGCACAGCAACCTGGCTACAAGGAACAACATGATCAGGGAGTAAATCCCGGTGGCAGGTCGGTAGATTCTCAAGATTTGATGTTTGAAAATTTTTTTGATTTTATTAGCAATGTAAAGAATATGGGAGGTCATGATAAGTTTCCTGTTCTAAATAATGTATTACCTGATTTTGATCCCTTATGTAAGGAACAATCGGTTGATGTCTGGATAAATAAAATTGAGGAGTGTGCTCAGATATACAACTGGGATGATAGGCACATAGTTCATTACGCAATCCCAAAGCTTATGGGAGTCGCCAAAACGTGGTACCAGGGTTTGCCATCTGTATTATTTTCATGGTCGGAGTGGAAAGTTAAGTTAAGGGAGTCATTTCCGTCTCGAACTAATTATGCGGAACTATTACATGAAATGCTTAGTAAAAGAGTACGTTTTGGTGAATCACTCGAATTATATTATTATACAAAAATGAATCTTCTAAATCGTTGTGAAATTTCGGGTAGACGGGCAGCGGACTGCTTAATTTTTGGTATCGAAGATAGGGGCGTAAGGTTAGGAGCTCAAGCTGCTGAGTTTAACGAACCGGAACACTTGCTAAAATTTTTTAAAACTATTAAATCTGGGCAAGATAGAAGCGTAACGGATAGTACAAGTAAGACTAGGAAAAATAACCCGCAAAATAGTAACGATAACAGTAATGCTACCAATTTCAAGACAAATAACATATCGAAACCAAATAGTAGCCTCACTATGGTATGCTACAATTGCAATGAGGTAGGTCATCCATTCTTTCGTTGCCCGAAACCAAAAGTTATATGTTCAAATTGTAATTTGTGTGGTCATACGGCGACAGATTGTTCTAAAGCAAAGTCAAACGCCAGTGATATTAAACCTAAAGCAGTGTTACAGGTAGAAGGGATTGGAAAAACTAGTTTTAAGTATAGGATGCCAATAAAAATTAATAATAAGCAAGTTTTGGATTGTCTTGTTGATTTAGGGAGTGAAGGGACCCTAATTCAGTTAAGTGTAGCACGAAGCCTAGGACTGAATTGGTGTAAAGTTGACGGACCTTTGTTGAGGGGGCTAGGTAACATACCATATTGCCCTATAGGCTTAGCGATCGCCACAGTGGAAGTTCAGGGTATAGTCGAACAAGATGTAGAACTATTGATCGTAGAAGACACCCTTATTAATTGTTCTGTATTATTAGGTCATACATTCACAGAACGGCCTGATCTAAAAATAATAAAAACAGGATCCGATGTGATATTTGAAAAGGAAGTAAATAATAATCAATTTAAATGTTCCCTTGTTTGTGCGATGAATACTAACATTGAAAAAAGTACAGTGAAAGTAATACCAATAAAATGTCGCGACTATTATAATGGTAGAGTGTACGTCAGCGGTGGTGTAAGACATTGTACAAATAAGGAACATTACTTATTACCGGGCGAATACGAACTCAAGCAGGGGAGGGGTTACTTATTGATTCAAAATATCACTTCTCAACGGATAACATTTAACGCTGGAGATTTAATAACACGTGGTCGTGCCTTAAATAATTATATGTTAATAAATAAGGTCGAATTACATGATCAGGGTATTATAGATGAATCGGCATTACATTTAGGAGACAAATTCACGGGTGAACAAAAAAGTCGATTGTTTTTATTGCTTAAAAATTACAGAAATTGCTTTTCGTCTAATTTAGAAAATCTTGGTTTTACTAGTGAAACAGAAATGGTAATTCATTTAAATGATTCGGTTCCAGTGGTATACCGTCCGTATCGATTACCGTTTATAGAGCGCCAACAAGTGAAGGGCATGGTTCAAGAGATGCTTGAGCATGGTATTATACGTGACTCGAACTCGCCCTACGCCAGCCCAATTGTCCTAGTAAACAAGAAGTCTGGCGAGAAAAGGTTGTGCGTAGACTACCGTGCTCTTAATGCTAAAACCAAGCGTGAACACTACCCCCTTCCTAGAATTGAAGACCAATTAGATTTATTATTAGGTAGTTCTCTGTTTGTAACACTTGATTTGGCCTCGGGATATTACCAGATAGCTATCAGTGAGGAGTCTCGCGAGAAGACTGCCTTTGTTACGCCCGACGGGCAATACGAGTACAATAGGATGCCCTTTGGACTTGTAAATGCTCCGTCTGTATTTCAAAGAACAATGAATAAAATTCTTCAGAAATCAGTAGTACGTGAGTATGCGCTAGTATATATGGATGATATATTGATTCCCGCTAAGTCATTCGATGAAGGCATTATGCGATTAGAAGAAGTTTTGAAATTATTACGAGATAATGGCCTCACACTAAAACTTAATAAGTGTATCTTCTTTTGTGATCGTATAGATTACCTGGGTTATAAAGTCAGTACGGACGGCATAAAACCTGGTTTACAGAAAACCGATGCCATATCTCGGTTTCCAATGCCGAAAAACGTTCACGAAGTCAGGAAATTTTTGGGATTAGCAGGTTTCTTCAGGAGGTTTGTCAAGGGATTTGCAATAATCGCACGACCTTTGACGACTCTCCCAAGGAAGGATGCCATAAGGAAATGGGGAGAAGAAGAGCTAGATTCGTTTACGAAACTTAAGTCTCATCTCGTCGAAAGACCCATACTAACGATTTATGACCCTACTGCTGAGACACAACTTCACACTGACGCATGCAAGTTTGGTATCGCGGGGATATTAATGCAGAAGGGTAAGGACGGGCTTTTAAGGACGGTTGCCTATTACAGTCGCCAAACGACTCCAGAGGAGCAGAAGATGCACTCCTTTGAATTGGAGACTTTGGCTATTATTGCCTCTCTTAGTAAATTCAGAGTCTATCTGTTAGGTCTTAAATTTAAAATCATAACAGACTGCAACGCTATACGGTCCACATTAGTTAAGCGAGATTTGATTCCCCGTATCGCTAGATGGTGGTTACAGTTCTTAGAGTATGACTGCGAGATAGAATATAGGCCCGGGGAAAAGATGGTACACGTTGATGCATTAAGTAGAGGCGCCATCGAAGACATACAAGGGGATGATTGCATTCTAGATATTTTATCGGTTAACTCAAGTGATTGGATAATAACCGTACAGCAAGGAGATGAATAAATTAAGAGGATAGCGGGAATTCTAACCGACGGCAAAACAAAAGAAGTAATAGACATATTTAATAACTATAAACTAATTAAGAGCAGAGTTTATCGCATTATAAATAAAGACACTTTTCGTTGGGTAGTCCCAAGAGGGGCAAGGTGGCAAATACTAAAATCCAATCATGACGACATCGGCCACTTTGGGTTTGATAAAACTCTAGCTAGGATCCAATCTAAGTTCTGGTTCCCTAAGATGAGACGATTTGTCAAAAAGTATGTAGCCGCGTGCTTGGAGTGCGCGCATCACAAATTATCGAGTGGTGGTAAAGTAGGAGAACTCCACCCAATACCGAAAGTAGACATTCCATTCCACACAGTTCACGCCGATCACTTAGGACCCTTTATTAAGACAAAGCGTGGAAATACTTATATTCTCGTAATAGTTGATGCCTTTACGAAATACGTAAATCTGTCAGCCGTTCGCAACACGAAATCGGCCACAAGTATAAGGGTATTTCGCGAACACTTCAGTTATTTCGGCACCCCCACCAGATTAATTACAGACCAGGGAACCAGCTTTACTAGTCGTACGTTCAGGAATTTCATTAAAAACACGGGTATTAAACATATTTACAATGCTGTAGCAACATCCAGGGCGAACGGCCAGGTGGAGCGCTATAACCGCACTTGGAGCCATGAACCATGACAAGCCGAATGGCATATAGGATGAACATCTACTCGACATACAGTTAGGCATTAATACTACGGTACATGCTATCACTAAGAAAACTCCGACAGAATTACTTTTTGGTGTAAATATCTCTAATCCCTCACAAGGCCTTCTTAGTGATGTCATAATTAATGAAACACCACGTAAACAAATTCCGTTAGACGAAATCAGGTCGGAAGCTAGTGAACGGACTAAAAAAAAAAGACAAAAAGAAGATAAACAACGGTATGATAAGCGTAGGAAGACCGTACCGAAATTTAAAGTTGGTGATTTGGTTAGAGTTATACGTGCGGTAACAGGTATAGAAGGGCAGTCAAAGAAACTCGAACCGAAATGTAAAGGTCCCTATAGAATTAAGAACCTATCACGAGGGAATTAAAAAAATATGAAGCTGTCGTAGCTATTGATAAAATATTTCCTTGGTTAGTATTCAAGGATACTGTATCATCCGATTGTAGTGAATTGTCTTCCCTTAGCGATGCTGAAAGCTAAATCTCGCTACTCACATGATTCGAATAATAAAAAAAAAATAATAATAATAATAAAAAAAATATATATATATATATATATATATATATATATATGTGAAGAAAAGATGTAAATAATGTGTTTATTTGTGCATGAACTTATTGATTTTTTCTTGCTGTCAAAATGAATTGATCGACAAAATTATTAACAATTGTGAATGTTGAGATTAAGCAGACTAGTTAACTGGTCAATGTCATGGATCAGTCTTAATATCTATGTTTGCCAATCAATGTCATGAATTAGTTGTAAATGATGGTAATTATGATCAGTGTCATGGATCAATCTGTAGACAAAAGTTAGTCAAGGTCATGGACTAGCTCACGAATTCCCGCTAATCAACGTCATGGATTAGCGGTGAACAATTTTTGTGATGATCAGTGTCATGGATCAATTTGTAGACAGAGCTACTCAAGGTCATGGACTAGCTCGTGAATTCTATTGTAGAATAATCAAAGTTGTCTAATTAATGTAGCTTGCGATAACGAGGGCACTCGTTAGATTGCGGATGGCCGAGTTGTCGTAAACTACCTACATCATGAATATATGGCTCATAGTATTACATTAAGCATATATAGTATTAGTAAGCATAAGGTTTATACTGAGATAAATATATAAACGTAATTTAAATAAATGTAAAGCTAGTTACCAAGCTAAATAAATAGATATGTCAGAATATTGTAAAATGATTAAAAGGAACTTAAATGACTAATGGCTGGTTGTTGTATGTTAATGAGGTTCTCTTTTTTTTAACGTATAAAACTGTAATCCTATTGTAATAATAACACTAATAATACATTAATAAGAGATATGTTTGAATATGTATTTAAATATATTTGACTAAATTAGTGATTAAGTATATTGCTAAATTAAAGTGTGATAATAAATGTCAAGTTGTATTAAAGAGGCGCTCAGTTGATACTCTGAGTAGTTTGTAAACGTTTCCATTATTGAATTCGATGCGTAGTTTTAGTCAGTCGTCATTCGGATTTTGTATTGTGCAGTATTGTGATAATTTATAATAAAGTTAAACCACTGTGTACATGAACTATTTCGTTTATTTTAAACAAAAGAAAACCCATAGAACTGGAGACTGTCTCACTACATATAAGCAGTTTTGTAACTTCTTAGAATCACGTTTTCGAACGCTCGAAGTTTTAGAATCATCAAAAATAGTTGGTAAATTTACTACTAAAAGAACATCATTTCATACTGCAGTGAACACAAATTGTAAATTTTGCAACGGAAGTTATTTTATTTAAAACTGTAAAGATTTTGCACGCTTAACCTACACTGATCGAAAAAATTTCATAGAAAGGAGTGGTTTATGTTACAACTGTCTAATTCCGAACCATACTGTAATTAGATGTAGACAAAAAACATCATGTCGTAGATGTGGCAAAAAACATCATTCCTTAATACACCCAGAAAATAAATTCACGAATCAGGTTCCAGCAGAAAATTCTGGAATATCACATGTACGAGATAATTCGCAATCGAGAGTAGCTAACACACCAGGTCCTAGCAATGTAGTGGCCCACTATACAGACAAGGAACTCACCAATGACGTGCTGCTGGCCACAGCCGTGGTTAAAGTTCAAGGACAATGTGGGACTACATATTGGTTGAGGGCATTGATAGATCAAGGTTCCCAAGGTTCATTTATTACGGAGTCTTTCCACACAGTTCCTTGGATTAAAGAAAACTTCAATCAATTGCACTATTAATGGACTGGGCGACAAAGGAAGAAGTCTTACCTCTAAGAATATGGTTACATTTACAGCGCGTTCGAGATACAATCCAGATTTTGTAGTATCTATAAAAGCTTTTGTGCTAAAAGCAGTCACTCGAACGTTGCCTACTAAGGACATCATATGCAATGGGGACTGGTCACATTTGAATCAGTTGGAACTTGCAGATCCAGCTTACAACAAAACCGGAAGGATTGATCTGTTGTTAGGGGCAGACGTCTACTGTGATATAGTTACTGACGGTTTAAGAAAAGGCCCTCGAGGAACACCGATGGCACAAAAGACGCACCTCGGGTGGATATTATCAGGCCAGTTAAACAATATGAAGACTTCACAAAGCTACACTATCACATTCAGCATGCACACTTGCATTGAAGACAACAAATTACTTCAAAAATTCTGGGAAATAGAATCCGATGTTGCATGTAAAAAGATGATGACAGAAGAAGAAACTCGTTGCGAAAAACATTTTGCTGAAACACATATCAGAAACAGTGATGAACGTTACGTAGTGTCACTACCATTTAAGGAAAATGATCCATCCTGTCAGTTTGGTTCGTCGAGAGATGTTTGTAAAAAAAGGTTATTACAATTAGAGAAGAGACTAGCGAGAGATTCACTACTGAAAACAGAATACAGTAAAGTTATAATTGAATACTTACAGCTTGAACATATGGCAGAGATTATTAATAAAGATGACAAAAATAAATCAACAGTTGTATATTTACCTCACCATGCGGTGATTACAAACGATAAAACGACAACTAAGGTTAGGGTTGTCTTCGACGCGTCATGTAAATACCAAAACAAGGTATCTTTGAATGATAATCTGATGGTTGGACCACGTTTACAGCAAGATTTGAGACACATTATTTTACGTTGGCGTTTGCATCGAATTTGTATAGTTGCTGACATTATTAAAATGTACCGTCAGATTAAAGTTAAAGAATCGGATTATCAAAGGATACTATGGCGAGACAACCCAGAACAAGAATTAAGGGATTTTAAAATCACTCTAGTTACTTTTGGTACCGCGAGCGCACCATATTTGGCAACTAAAGTTCTTCAACAATTGTCACTTGACGAATCTAAGAACTATCCCATAGCAGCAAAGATCGCATTACAAGATTATTACATGGACGACTTGTTGACTGGAGGAGATAGTTATGAAGAAGGAGTGAAGATTTATGAAGAAATGACAAATATGGTGAAATCTGGAGGGTTCGAAATGCAAAAATGGAATACCCATGATCATGATCTATTAAAGTACATGCAGACAAAAAGGGAAGAAACCAGTTATAAAGAGATCAACTTTGATGCAACAGTTAAAACACTCGGTGTGGTCTGGAATAATAAAAAAGGCGAATTTCAATATTCTATTAGCTTATCAGAGTGGAAGTTTTGTAACAAAAAGAACTATAGCGAGATATGTCTCTAAACTTTTTGACCCTATGGGATGGCTTGCGCCAACGATTGTCATCGGAAAAGTTCTTTTACAGAGGCTATGGTTATCTGGTATAGATTGGGACCAAACTGTACCCCAAGACATTGAACAGGATTGGTTGAAATTTCGCTCAGAATTATCACATTTATCCGAGATAAAAATAGAACGCTGGTTGCATACAGCTACTGTTGGTACTAAATTTCAACTGTATGGTTTCGCCGATGCTTCAACCGTGGCTTATGCAGCAGTTGTATATTCTTGTGTAACAGAGGCCGGGGGCGCCACACATATTGAGCTCATTTCCGCAAAGACGAAAGTAGCTCCAGTTAAGACTATTTCGGTTCCTCGTTTGGAATTGTGTGGTGCAGTGCTACTTTCTAGGTTATTACATGAAATTGCTACACATCTTAACGTGCCCAAAGAAAACATCTACGCCTATACAGATTCGAGAGTGGTTCTGTTGTGGTTACAAAATCACCCAAGCAAGTGGAAGACATTTATAGCTAACCGCACTTCTGAAATTATTGCCACTTGGCCTAGTCAACACTGGTGTCACGTTGTTTCAGCAGAAAATCCGGCTGACTTAGCTTCACGAGGAGTACCAGCATCGATGCTTAAAAGCCATGAATTGTGGTGGAAAGGACCTAAGTGGTTATGTGATGAAGTTATTAAAAGGACAGTATTAACAGAGGTATCTAAAGAAGTATTATTAGAAGAAAAGACAGTTCATGTTATGAATATGAATTTAGAAAACAAATTTACTGAAATGTTTAAAAAGTATTCGACGTTACAAAAATTATTAAGAGTTGTGGCAACATGTAAGAGATTTGGAATCATTAAAGCTCAAAAACTACCGTCTTACCTAACAGCTATGGAATTAGAAAATGCTTTGACTGCATGTATTGTTCTGTGTCAAAAGGAGAATTTTATGGAAGATATCCACCGCTTAAGAGAAAATAAACCTCTTAAGAAATCAAGCAAACTTCGTTCCCTTAACCCCTTTTTAGACGAAAAGGGCGTAATAAGAGTCGGAGGTCGTCTCCGTCATGCAAATATACCGGAAGTCGCCAAATATCAAATCATTTTGCCCAACAACGAATTTTTATCAAAACTTATAATTAGTGAAGCACATCAGAAAACCTTACATGGAGGACTCTCATGTTAAACTATATAAGACAAAGATTCTGGATACTTTGTGTAAGGGGTATGATTAAGCAGGAGGTCCATAAATGTGTTATATGTGTCCGTCATAGAGCCACCACTAGAACTCAATTAATGTCTGATCTACCAAGACAGAGAGTTACACCAGCCAGACCTTTTTTACATTCGGGAATTGACTTTGCGGGACCGATTCATCTTCGTATGTCCAAAGGGCGTGGATATAAAACGTGCAAGGGCTACATATGCTTATTCATATATATGGCAACCCGAGCAATCCACATCGGAATCGTTACCAGCCTAGATAGTGAGAGTTTTATAGCGGCGTTTAAGAGGTTTACTGCCAGACGTGGACACTGTAGTGACATCTGGAGCGATAACGCTACCAATTTCATTGCTAGTAATAAGATTCTGAAGACGATGTTCAATAAGCATTTGGAAACGATACAGACTAAGATTTTAAACGATATCTCCAAAGATGGAACAACCTGGCATAATATTCCGGCTTCAGCCCCACATTTCGGTGGTTTGTGGGAGGCTGGAGTCCGCTCGGTCAAACACCACTTGAGAAGAATTTTGGGAAATTCTACATTAACTTATGAAGAGATGGCAACAGTAACAGCCCAAATTGAAGCTTGCTTAAATTCTCGTCCGATTTCACCAATTAGCCATGACATAGATGATCCTTTAACTCCAGGGCATTTTTTAATCGGGGAACCACCAATAAATGTACCGGAAAAATCATACTTAGATTGTAATATATTTAGATTAACTCGTTGGCAATTAGTGCAGCGAATGGTTCAACATTTTTGGAGTAGGTGGAGTATTTAAGCAGACTTCAACAAAGGCCTAAATGGATGACTAGAGAGGCTAATGATTTTAAAAATGGCATGTTAGTTTTAATTAAAGATGATAATCTTCCACCCAGTAAATGGTCTCTAGCTAGAATTATCGATTTGCATCCCGGTAGTGATGGATTGGTGCGAGTTGTTACACTTAAGTGTAAAAATACAATTGTTAAGCGTCCAATTCATAAGATTTGTCTTTTACCAATAGAATCATAAAAAGGGGTTTTCTTTGTTACTGCTTTTTATTGTTTTTTTGTAATAATTGTCAACGATAATTTAAACGGTGGGTGGTCGATAGAAGGACAGTATTTTCATGCTGTCCTTGGTGGGTGGAATGATGAGTTCGAAGATAATAAATAAAAATGTTACTAGATTACAGTGGGTACATTAAAATAATTAGTACAGTTTTGCGATGTCAAACTATCAAAGAGGAAATTGTTAGTTATTAACTAGTTTTTTCGTATTAAAATCGTATTCTGATCTCGTACAAGAGTTTTTATTTATGGGAATTGATTTCTGGACTTGTCGAAATTACGCGACGCTCTAAACAGTAAGAACATGTGATTGCTCACATGAAAGGCTAATTATTTTTTTATAAATTTTACTCCTAAAAGGGTGAAAAGAGGGGTGAAACTTTTTATGGGAAATGCTAAACCGCTGAACCGATTATGATGGGCATGGAGATAGTTTGACATCAGAAAACGAACATAGGCAACTTTTTTATCGAAAATCTACCCCTCAGAGGGCGAAAAGGAATGAAACTTTGAATGGGAAATGCTAAACCACTGAACAAACCAATGAGAGAGACAGTTTGTCCCCGGAGGCAGACATAGACTTTTTTCAAAAATAATAACCTAATCAGGCAAAGCTACGAAAAAATTTTCCGCGCAGGCGAAGTCGCGGGTACAGCTAGTATTTAAATATACCAGGGATGGGCCGAAATTCGTTTTACATTCAGTTTAACCGAATTTCGGCAGCTTGCACCGAACTTCGGTTTAAATGCCGAACTTTCGGCACTAGACGAAAAAATACCTACTTGCACTGTTTTGATTGAAATGAACAGAAAGCATGTCTGTCATAACTAGAGATGGGCCGAATGTGGTTTGAACCGAATACGAACTTCGACCGAACATTCGGTGAAAATAAAAAATTCGGCCGCACTTCGGTTCAATTTCGCCGCGGTTTCTCTAGAGTGACACGTTGTGACTGTTTAAGCACTTACCTACTTCAATTATTGCTAGATGTACCCCGCTAGCACACCGCGCTCCCCCGCGTGTCCCGGAGCCGGCCGGTTATTAGCAAATACGTCATCGGCGTGTCGCGTGCGATTGTTTACATTAAACAAATTAATTATTTTTAATTAGATTAACAAGGTTTAAATTAATAAATTTTATTATTTGTTTGTTGCAAAGTTGAGTCGAAGGAAAAAAATCAAGTGTTTAGACATTTTATACCGAAACTGACGAGCAAAATAAAGTGAAATCGGTATATGTAAGGTATTTTTTTTCTAGTGCCGAAAGTTCGGCATTTAAACCGAATTTCGGCCGAACGCCGAAGTTCATCTCGAGTTGCCGAAATTCGATTAAACCGAATGTAAAACGAATTTCGGCCCATCCCTGGTCATAACAGTAAAATAAAATTAAGTCTCTTATACACTGATGGTCAAATTGAATTAGTTCTTCTTAATTTAATTTAAGAATTTGGTGAATGAACAGGATGTTTTAATAGTGTATACTCTCGATTTCTCGGCCGAATTTTTTATTTTCACCGAATGTTCGGCCGAAGTTCATATTCGGTTCAAACCACATTCGGGCCATCTCTAAAATATACCTATCTGTTATGCTTACCTAAATACATTATGATATACTTATGTGTAATGTTTCGTATACAGAACAGATAATCTAATCTAAAACCTGTTACTGTTTATATAAATAATACATGATGGAAGCGATAGCTATGAGACTATAGATTAGAGGTAGATTATAAATTCTACTTAAACTCGTCGCGACTTTCAATGCCGTATACCATATGACCTAATTCAAAATTATTGCTTATTGGTTGCGGGTTCGATTCCCGCCCCGAGTCTGGGTGTTTATGTATAATATGTATTTATTTACAAGAGAAAAGTATATAAGTAGTATATAAATTGTCTAGTACCCATAACACAAGCGCTGTGCTGCTTTGGGACTAGATGGTGCTGTGTGAAATGTCTGAGTATATTATTATTATTATTAAAATGCCGTGCCGTGTGCCGTGCCGTGTTCCTACAGTAATTTAAACTTTAACCAGGCGTACATCAAGTTTGCAGTGCAACCCTATACACTTGAGGCAAACAAATAGAATGTTTTGAGCTAGAATTATTCAAGTACAATACTCCATAGTCGTACAAGAAGCCAATTGTTAGTTAATATACAAAAGCGGGTAACAAAATGGAAACAAAAACTTTATATCTACTAAAAGTTTTAAGATTGCAGCAATTTAGTCAAAAACTTGGTTGTAATATTTCACATAGCGGTTTTGAAGCCTTACATGTCAAAAACTTTCCTCGTCATATTTAACTTGGTCATTTACAACCAAAGAAAAATCATGCATGCAACAACCTTTTCCTATCAGGGTTACAACATTTTGTAAAAATTACGCCACAAAATCAAATAAATCTTGTATTAGTAGTTGTAAAATCTTTCACAGATTTGTATTTTTAATCATTTATAATTGATAAGTTAACATAGTTTATTTATTTAGGTAGGTATATAAACGACTTACCAAGATTTCATACACTTAAAGTTTTGTCAAAATATGTATATATATATATATATAGTACCTATAAAGTGAGTTTTTCAGAATAAATAAGAAATTATTGTTTCCCGTTGACAAGGTTTCCTCAAGGTCAACTACAACTGCAAAAATGAATTGAATGTCTGAACACAGATTAATTAGTAACTAACGGTGTGACTATAAAATTTCAGTTATAGATAGATAGCAACAAAATTCACGAGTTCCATCAAACGCGCAACTTGATGCATTTTTTTCAAATCAAAAATTGCGTTACAATAAAAAAATATGGGGGTTTATGCTTTTCATCTGAGGATGTATACACAGTTTGTTTAAAGTGTGAACACTTAAAACTACATGTTGAAAATGCTGCAACAGTACACGTACCTAATGAAAAATTTAAAATTTATTTTTTCTGACGTTTTCCGGTATTCACAAGAACATTCTTTACACCAACCTATTACCTCAAATCATCGAAATATACGTTACAAACAATAAGCGTGGCGTTACGCGCTAACAGACCAGCGCGGGAACTTCTTCGCCGTAAGCACAGTACAAGTAAGCAAGCAGTTTTATATCTCGGCAGTGTCCTTGAGATAATTACCTACGGTCATTCGGTACGTAAACACGCAATAGGGCTGCCGACTGGGACTGACTGTTTTTCTTGGGTTACGTACTGGATAATAGGTATTATATTAAATTGTCTTTTCATTTCATATTATTGCAAATTTCGTAAGTTTTTATTTATATAATTCTACTAGTATTTTATTTTAAGTTTCAAAAGGTTAGGAGTTAGTATGGTGTAATTGGACAAAAAAAATGCATTTTATGTGCAGTATAATTAAAAATCAGCAACAAAGTAACTATGATCATTCCTTCCTTTCAGCCATAGGACGTCCACTGCTGGATATAGGCCTCCCCTAAAGATCTCCAATAAGACCGGTTGGTAGCGGCTTGCAATGATCATTATGATAATATATTTCTTACAAATGAGTAACAGAGAAATATTTCCGGTTTCAATATAGATATATTCAAACATCCATACACTGAACAATATGCTCGAAAACTTGATGCCATAATATTTCGTCAGTAAAAGCGCGGTAGTGTCTCAAACCGTTAGATGACAACCGCGGCGCACTCGCGACTGTTGTATGCCGAGAAATGCCGCGGTTTAGAGGCGCGTCGTTTGGGAGCGTTTGTATGAAGATACAATACTGCATGCTTACTTGTACTGTGCCGTAAGTAAAAATTGTGTCGTCGCTCCGATTTACCGGTAATAAAACAAGTTTAATTCATTAAAAATCTATTTAAAATGTAAATGTATTTAGCAGTCTAATATTAAACCGAGCGTCAATTTTTTAATTACTTATTATAAAAGTTACACAAGTCCTTTAAATATGAAATGAAGTAAAATGCACTACGTCGTTCACTGCACAAGCGTCGAATTGAAAGTGAGCTAGGTGTGGTCCCCGAACCTATGTTGAGTGGAACAGCGGTTGTTTCGTTGTAGTAGATACTACATAGATATCATTGCCTCCAATCATAGACTTCATATTATTTCAATAGCGGTTTTACAAATATTTACAAAAACGCATCACTTGCAATCTACGAATTGCAAAATGAAAAAAAAACAGCACGGAGTAACGGCGAACTCTCGAAGTTAATTTTATTCCGAGGTAATTTACCAGGGTCAAAATTACATTTATTGCGTAAGTATTCGATTAGTATATTTATTTTATTAAATTATTCAATAATTCATTTCAATTCGGTGATACAAAAATCTGCGTTATATTTATTAAATTTTTGTGAATTCAGTACAATGACATTCTATTAGCGTAGCGTAAAATTTCGGGTCTCCATAAATATATTTATTATATTGCTTTCTAATGACGCTTAGTAAATATTGCTTGTATATATGTGAACCTATGTGTACTGTGTAATATTGTCAGTGTTTTAGTTCGAGTTTGAGAATCACATAAAAATTTTCATTTCTTAGAATAGGACAATCATAAACTTAGTACATACTGGCGTATAGACGACCAATCGTTGACGCGTGACGATTTTTGATTTGTCAATGACTCCCAAATGTCACCAAAAAATGAATGATTCCCTTGATTATTTCGATATGTAATATCACAATCATATACAGAACAACGTAATCATTATTGAAAAATACAGTACTTCTTTGAAATAAAACAGGAATAAAACAAAATAATAAAAAAGGTCAACTGCGTTCTCCACAGCGCGACGACTTGTGACGACCTCCACGGTTATTCACAAAGCATCAAAAACTTTCCGTTGCGTAAAGGGCCGGTCGTCGAAAGCATAAATTCAGTCCGACGGATTGGAAAATGCTATTCACAAACTCTCTCGCAATCTCATCGGAAAGAACTTTACGAATCCCAAAGAAAATGCATTTATGAACCATTGTTACAAATGGTAGAAATAGCATTAGTTTTGATAGAAAAGATTAGTGTGGTATAAATGTGTAACATTTTGACACTCGCACAGGATTTAGTAAAATATTATAAATAATAATTATGAAATGGAAATGACAGTCTTGTTTAAGATTAAACGTTTTTTGTAGATTATATTACTTGCATTCGAAGAGCTAAACGATCTTTTGCTTATAGTCTGTGCGTTCAACAAGTTCAAACAAATTATTCTAGATGTCATTATGTCGTTTAGTTAAAATGAAAAAATGAATAATAACTACAATAGAAAGTATCTTTTTTAACTTTTATTGTTGTTGTGTTTCTAAAAATACCTCAAATACTTCAAATCATGTTCGGCTATCGATTGCGTAGCTAATAAAATAAGTTATCAAAATATAAGGCAAATTAATCCTTAGGCACGTGTTTAAAATGGGGACGAAATTTGTCTATCTCTAGATTACTTACGTGTGCAAAATTTGTTAAGATTTTGAAGACAGACGTCATAAAATTTACACTATACAGGATTAATTTAAAAATACTAATAACCTCTTAGTTCTTTTTCTTAACATTATCGCCAATAGCTTTTGTTCTATGACTTTTAAAAATTCATAACTTTTTCTTTCATAAAAAATAAAAATACATTAAATGTTTTTGGAAATGGCTCCTACTCTACCCGGCCACTAAAGCGGCACGAGCACAGTGGGGCGCGTAGGGACGGCGCGGCGCTGAGACCGGGTGCACTTGCACTGTACCCTTGGCAATACGTACACAGAGTAATTACGTTTCAGGCAGTACAACAAAACTAAACAAATATCTTTTGAAGAGCATATTAAGTTTTGAAAAAAGTCGTAAAACAAAAGTTTTTAGGTATGATGACAGGAATTTTGCACTAAGAGGTTATTAGTATATTTCAATTAACCCTGTATATGAGAATGTGATCAGAACCGACGTCTTGGTGATGCAAGTGCCCCAACATGGTACAAATTGTTAGGGTTATCCTTTCCTTATAATTTAAACGCAATCTAAGTAGTAATCGACAATAATTGTTCGCCAAAATTATTAATTCAGTTGTCTCGGAAACGTTTTCGACACTAAAAAGTCGTCGGAAGCATCCGAAGGTTTCGTCCCGAAATGAACTGTCAAATCATTTCGTTTCCGAAAGGTTTCGGATTTGTGGATAGCGTTTAGACAAAATAATCGAAAAGTTTCCTGTCGAATACGGAAAGTCGAGTTTCCGACTTTTATGAATAACCCCGCTGGTCTCGTTTGTTGTCCCTTTCCTACTCGTGCCACTATCATAAAAAATTACATTCTCACTCGCACTCTTTGTACGTCTATACGCCAGTATATACTAAGTTTATGACCTCAATACACATCGTTTTTTTAACTGACACAGTATGGAGAAATCCGAATCCTTAAGAGATACAGGTGAACTGTCTTAGGAACCATTCAGTTTTTTTTTTTGTGAAAAAAATTTTGGCATAGTATATTTTTAGTGAAGCGGGAGATGTCGATAAAAATTAGTAAAATTGGCAATTTTTTTTTAATGCGGTGCGGCTCAGTTTTATGTAATTAAGCATCATTTCATTGTGTCGGAAAAAAAATCTGGACAGCAGAAGTTTGTCGAAAAAATTTTTTGTTTTCGTTTATTACGGTATGGGGAAATTTAAATCTATACGAGATACAGGAGAACCATCTCAGCAACCATAAAGAAATTGGAATAATAATTTTTTTGGCAAGCGTGAGTCGTCCATAAAATTAGTAAAGTAGGCAATTTTTTGGCATAATTTTAATAATCCAAAAAAGTAATATTCGCCATCTTGGATTTGAAAATGAACATTATTTTCTTAATAAGCACCCCGAGAAACCTAGAATATGATACCTATGTCGATTTATCCAAAAAAAAAAAAATAATCGCCATCTTGGATTCGAAAATGAACATAATTTTCGTAACCAGCACCCCGAGAAACCTATAATGTAACACCCATATCGATTTATCCAAAAAGGTCATTTTCACCATCTTGGATTTGAAAATGAACGTCATTTTCGTAATCAGCACCCCGAAAAACCTAGAATTTGATACCCATATCGATTTATCCAAAAAAAAGTAATATTCACCATCTTGGATTTGAAAATGAACGTCATTTTTGTAATCAGTACCCCGAGAAACCTAAAACATGACACCCATGTAGATTTTTAAAAAATAATAATATTCGCTACCTATACATGATTAAACAATTTTTACATTATCGTAACCAGCACCCCGAAAAACCTAGAATTTGATACCCCTATCGATATATCCAAAATAAAAAAAGTAATATTCGCCATCTTGGATTTGAAAATGAACATCATTTTCGTAATAACACAGATTAATTAGTTTACTACCGTGTAATAATATGAAGAATATATCTGCACATTACTGAAGACATCGGCTGTTATGAGCATATATCTCTTTGCCTTCCCTTGCAGTGGAAAATCGTACAAAGAATAAGGAACTTTTTATTTTTCATTTATATTTCTTAAGGCATTGGTAACAAGACCATCAGCCTAATGACGAAACTTCTGGAGAAACGTAACTGTCCCTAACACTCCTCCAGTAAAGTGATAGTAGGCTTTACTGAAGTTAAAAAAGACTTCTTGGAAGAGCGCGAAAACTTCAGCTACACATGTTTATTTAGATCTCCTCAATTCTTTTCACTTACACAGAACTTTAAATCAATATACTATCACTGTTGTACTTTAAAACTCCTAAAAATGTAAAAAATAGAAAATCAAAATGACAACCTCACTTCTCCCGTTCCCGCCAGAAAGTCGAATAAGGAACTTCGTTCCAAATACGACTATAGCACTTCCGTTCAAAGAGAATGTAATATTACTACGTAACTTCCGTTATATATTTTTCTTACGGTTTTAGTCTCACGTTTTATTCAGTTCGGTCGCGCAGCAAAATCCCTATCTCCTTCAAGCCTGCCGTAAGGAACTATCGTTCCAAAAGTGGGCCAAGAACACTTCCATGAGGCACACCCGAGTTATTAACTCAGAAAGAAGATTGAAGATCTATACGTCTGCAGTTCATGTTATTCATTTATACGAGTATTTGTAATTTCAACACTGTTGTTTATTTGCTAACCTACTAATATTATAAATGTAAAAGTTTGTGAGGATGGATGGATGTTTGTTACTCTTTTACCCAAAAACTACGGAACGGATTTTGATGAAACAACACATAGGCTATAAATTATAAAGATACTCGTATTGTGTGTTTTTGAACTTCGTGCGAACTAAGTCGCAGGTAAAAGCTAGTTTTCTAAATATGTCTCTATCCATCCTAACACTAGTTCTCTAATTCTATAATTGTCAAGTTTATTTAGTAATAATTTATAGCATACATAGTCGAAAACTTTAATTATGTCGAAAAATATATGAGTCCTTAGTTTGTCGACATCTAAGTCATTAACATTTCTATTTAAAAGATCGAAACAAGTTAAGGTGGTCGATTTAAGTTTATGAAATCTATATAGTTCAACTATTAAAATATTACATGTTTCTAAGGTAATTATGCGTTTATGAATAGCTACTTGGAATATTTTTGATATGACAGGAATCAGATTGAAGCCTGTAATTACAGAGATCCGACTTTTCCTTTTTTATGTAATGGTTTCACAAAATGTGACGTGAACAATTCGGATAAACATCCCTGAACAAAAGAGAGGCTTATTAAAAATATCAAAACCGGTGCCACCTTGTTAGAGCATTTTTAAGATTTTTTATGGCTAATTCATCTTAACATTCTGCACTCGTTAGAGACATTATGATTTGTTGAATTTCACTGTTATCACGAGGCATCAAGGAACAAACTACACTCATCAAAAGTGTCTAGGGATCAACTACGTTTTAGAGTATCGCCGCAATTGAGGATTATTATTTTAACTTTTTTGGATCGTTATTGATTCTTTTTAGTGATTTTCACTATTTCAATAAAGAATTTTCTTTAAATTTTGATTGAAAATAGAAAATGAACTGTCAATCAGGATTCCTATAAAAGAGAGTAATAGCATTTTTACAAAACCATTACAATTTCTGCATCGGAACTGAAAAAAATTGCATCGATATGGAGCGACGACATCATTTGACACGAGAAGAGATCAGGAGAGCCGTCGGAATGTTGCAAGCTGGTTCCAGGCAACTTACTGTGGCTGTCGCTCTTGGCACTACACAGAGCCGTATCTGGACACGCTATCGTATCACGGGCAGTGTGGCCGAGCGACATAAAGGACGATCTCGCATCACCACTCGCAGACAGGACTGATACATCCAAAATATTGCTCGACGGAATCGTACTATGACCGCCATGATTTTGGCTACGAGGCTCCACAGCTCTTTAGGCTTGCTGATAAGCGACTAAAGCATCTGAAATTGTTTACGTGAAGTGAGTCTGCGTTCTCGAAGGCCGCTGAGAGTTCTGCCTATAGCACCCTGCAATCGTGGGGCCCGATTACAATGGGCTTGCGAACACAGAAATTGGGAGGAAGAAGACTGGCGTTGTGTTTGCTTTTCCGATGGATCTCGTTTCGGTATGAGGCCGGATACAAGACGTACTCGAGTTTGGAGGACCTCTGGATGTCAAGAACGTTTGAAATATTGTCAGGAAGTTCATTCATATGGAGGGGGAACAATAATGGTTTGGGCCGGTATTTGGATCGGTGGAAGAACCGACCTCATTTGGATCAGGGGCAACCTCAATGCTCAGATTTATGCGGAGAGGGTTGTTTCATACATGATCATCCCTCTGCGAAGCCTGTTAGATGATTCGTTTCAAGTAATGCCCAATAATGCACGTCCACACACGGCTAGAGTCGTAACGGGCGCTCTTGCCGACGCTCGCATCAACGTTCTGCCGTGGCCTGCTCAATCGCCAGACCTCAACCCAATTGAGCACGCATGGGATATGCTTCAAAGAAGAGCTCTGCCGAGTATTGATACCGTGCATATCCCAAAACAACTTTTTGACTTGTTAGAAAGAATGTGGGCGGCCATTTCTCAAAGTGATTTCCACAACAACTTTTTGACTTGTTAGAAAGAATGTGGGCGGCCATTCCTCAAAGTGATTTTGATGAACTGAAGGACGTCAAAGTAGCGCGTCTAAGAATTTTCCTTGTAAACTGACTTCGTAGAATGAATAGAATAAACATACATATGTATTATGTATGTACATATTACAAAATAAAATCTTCATCATTAAGATTGACCACGGCATAAATAAACAGTGAAAAATATCAAGAAATGTTGAATATGATCGTGAATTTAGAGGACGATGCTATTTCCTTAGCAATGTAAATAATGTTATCTATCAACAAGGTTAGTGCACCTCACCACAATAATAAAGTGAGTAAACTGTTTTCAATTAACATTTTCTGGGCCGCTGGATTAGCATATACATACATATAGTCCCATAAAATGAACACCGTTCGTTCACCCGATTTACGCCGACGGATTTTTTCACACATCAGAGAAATCTTGATACATCGCAGTAAAGGAGTTAAAAAACCAGCCATCGGAAGAGTACTGAAACTGAAATCTTTAGACAGCAAGTTAGATGAGATCACATTGAACATTTATTGAAATATTAGTTTTGTGTCGGTATTATGTACCGTTTACAACCACCTTCTGCTGTCCAGAATTTTTTTTCTTTCGATGTAATGAAATGATGCTAAATGAAACTGAGGCCGAATCTGAAAAAATGCCAGTGATACTCATTTTTACGGACACGCTCGACAAAAATATTTATTTCCTACTTTAAAATTGTTTTCTCAAAAAACAACCATGTACAACCATGGTTTCTGAAACACTTTCCCTTTATCGCCTTTCGATTTTCCCTATATCTCTCGACTTCGTGGTCTTGTATTTGTCTGGCCGGGAGCAAAAAGTGAGTGTGAATGGCGTCATACTTAACGGTTCCAAATTAAACGGGTGTTCCCTAAGGACTTATTTTAGACCTTTCCAGTTTTTGGTTTACATTAATTCATTAATTAATCAATAAATTAGTTATCCCAAAATTTCAATTACACAAGACATTTTGGGATAACTGCATTCGTCTTTATGATAATGTTCTTCAGGAAGTTGCTCGATTAAAGGAAAATAGATTTAAATTTACTGTAAAACGAACATCGATTAGACAATCATACTACAGAATAAACGATTTCGTTGAAGACAAAACAAAAGTCTGGAAATAATCTTCTCTGCACATGCATTTACTGGCTATCCGAATATTGTATTTTTATAAATCTATCGAAAAATAATGTTGAAAAAATGGTACCTGACTGAGTTTCTTATCAGTTCTTTTCAGTATCCAGGTTTTCTTTTCGAACCAAACTAAAGCAGATTTGACATTCAAAAACACCAATAATTGAGTTTACTTCAATAAATTGATTAGACTTTGACTTCGGATTCTGATTTCTCATACTGACCCACTATGAGAACACAAACACTCCGTAGATAGATGTCTAATATTAATTTTACAATTACGTAAGTGTAGGTACTATTTTATAAATATCGCTTGTAACTCTCTGCACTGGAAACGAATCAGTACTTGGCCAGCATTTGTTTTAAATATTTCCTAAACTGAGGATTTTTGAACAATGTAGTTGTCGTATGTAAGTGTTCGTCGTTTCCAGAGTAGCAAAAAACTGTACAACGTGTAACGAAATTAACAAGAAACAGTTAATTAATTAATTTAACTGTTGACATTGCAACAGTTTGAAGACCTCGATGGCGCAGTGGTTTAGACGTTAAACCCAAGCGCGGTAGGTTCCGGGTTCGATTCCCGGTCTGGTCAATTTAGGAAGTGAACTTTTCTAGATTGTCTCGGATCTGGGTGTACTGGGAGACGATCCCAGTAGTCGTCGTCTGGTTCTCATAGTACAGGGAATATCCTAGTTTGAGATCAGATGATTGGTGTGTATTGTCTGGCGCATTATTATTATTATTATTACATTAACTGGATCCATATCAATTGTTCATATTTTTAACAATTCTGTATGACGCAACATTTTCGCACGCTATGTCATTAATGGAGTAGTCAAAGAGGACGGAACAACGAAACTTAGTCCCAACTATGATTTTGTTAGATGAGTTGTTACGTTATGTTGTACGTTCATAACCTACACTATGGATTAACGTTGGTATGATTGGCACCCGCAGTTTCAGAAAAAAGTCAAAAATTGCCGCAGGGGCACTAAGTACTTATTAATGTATACGTACTTATATATGCCAAAAGTTTGGAACCACGTTCAGTTTGCCTTTTGCTATTGGATTCGTATATATTTTTTTAAATATAAAAAACATTTTTGAAATCATAAAATTGACGGAATAGCTGACAGAAATGTCAAAAGCACTCGCATACGTAGATAAAAATGTGTGAGAAGAATGATGAAATTTAAGGAAGCAAAAGACGTATGTAAGGACCGCGACACTTAATATAATTCCGTCCTCTCTGACTACCCCGTTAGAGATACAGCGTGAAAATATGTAAGTATGTATGTATAAAATTTTATCAAATGACACTTCAGTTAAATAAATTGCCTAAACAATGTATTATTAATAATTAGGTACCGTAAAACATAGCGTACGTAATATTGATACGAATAAAATTTAAAATAAAATTTTTCATTACGGATAAATATCTAAACAATCGTTCGCACCTACTTTATATTAACAACAATAATTTTAATATTTTAAAAGCTTTGAATTATATACTTACTTACTGCATCTACATTGAAAAAAATGTTTATTTATTTAATTATTTACTCATTTTTTGAGACAGATACAAATATTGTGTTAGGGTTACAATATACGATAAGAGCATCTATACTCCACTCAGTAAAATGTTTTAACCAAACTGCTATTCCACAATACCAATTCTTAAAACACATATATAATATCCTATTTATTCTACGACATAAAATGTACACACTAAATGAAAACATGTGACTGACACAAGTACAAATCATCAAGGATCATTAGATTTAATTACGTATGTTCATATATAATATTACAATATTACGAACATACCTACATACATACCATTATATTTGTACAATTGGTAAATGGCATTTTTTTTTTTTCTTTATGGCATGTCGCACAGTTTAGCGCATTTGCCAATAACACGTATTAATAAGTAGAATCACACGTAAATTAGTTTATTCTTATCTTAAAACTGCTCCAGTAAAGTGATAGTAGGCTTTACTGAAGTTATAAGGGACTTCTTGGAAGAGCGCGAGAACTTCAGCTACACATGTTTATTTAGACCTATTCCATTCTTTTCACTTATACAGAAATTTAAAAGACAATATACTATCACTTTTATGCTTTAAAACTCCCAAAAATGTAAAAAATAGAAAATCTAAACAAAATGTCAACCTCACTTCTCCCGTTCCCGCCAAAAAGTCTCAAATGGCGTTTCCTGTATTTTATTGACTATTTTTTAGATACGGGGTGAGAATATGTATGTATTATTTACTATATTACGAGTACATACCACAATACGACTACCAACTTCATATCGTACACACGTTATACTGCCGTTGGTTCTGTATAGGAACTGAGAAGGTAAAGACGTGTGGGATAATTGAATTATTTATCACAAATGATATCAACAGCATCGTCGACGTCTGCAATTTTATCTTATAATATGGTCTTTATAATACGACTAACAACGCTCCGCGGTTTCAGCTGCGTTAAATTTAGTACATTTCCAGGTTAAAACGCACTCTAGTCTAGATGGCTTACTGAAATTTCCTCTACCTGCTAATGAATGCCATCCAGAAAGGCCCGACGAACAAACAAATAGACAGACGAAAAATAATTTAAAAATTGCGTGTCTAGATTTTGGTAACTTACAACTAGCCATAATTATGAGCCTTTGTTTCAAAATTACGGACAGACACTTCAATTTTGAATATTTGTATGTAGATATGTACCGACTCTATGAATGAAAGAGCAATAAAACAAACTAATACAGATAAGTTAGCTGCTGAAATGTAAAAATCACTTGCACATCTTGTCGAAACTGTTTGAAGAGATTAATAAAATCTGAGCCAATATGAGGAGAAGATAGAAATAAGTAGTAAGTATCGCGAAACATGGCACTCTATCCTCCTCTAACTACCCCGTTAAGCACACAGCGTGAAGATATGTATGTATGTGATATTGATAGATAAGGAACAATAATCGATACAACCTTGCTACCCGTATAGTTGAAGAAATGTAACTATTTCAGATTTTAAATTAACTCTATAGGTACTTATTAAAAAGAAAAAAAACTGTCCTGGAATTATTACGATATCGACATGTCAAATATATGACATATCTTTCTACTATTTATAATTATAATGCTGTAGCACCATAAAGTTAATATACCTAGCGGAAAGTATATTAATATGTTTATGTATGCGCCCATTACTGTGACGTCACATAGGTACATAGGACATAAATAATATAGGACATAAATAAATTTAAATAAAAATATAGATAAATGTAAATAATTTTAATGTGGCCAGTGTGTTCAATAGAACGTCGAGAGATAGCGGTGGTAGCATGATTTTGTGTAAAAATTATCTTAAAGTCATGAACCGCAAAGACATAGTTGCTCGTTCTGTTGAACATTTAAGTGAAATGTCGTGTGCAGAGACAGATCAGCACATATTTTTATGTGTTTACCGACCTCCTTCGTCTGATTTTTGCCAATTTCTGTAGAGGAGAGTCTCACAAGACTTAGCAAATGTAAGAAGTCAATAATAGCGTGTGGTGACTTCAATGTAGACATACTGAATAATTCGAGGGAAAGAGATATGCATATGCATATTTTTAATGAACCGACCAGGGTCACATACCATTCCGCGACATGTATAGATAACATTTTTATGATTAAGTGTGAAACTATGGAAAATATTATTGTTACTGGTATCCGCTATGATCATAAAGCGCAGTTAATTAAAATAGAGGACATGAAACATAAATCAGAATAAATATTTGCATTTAGGCCATTACGGGAGAGTAGGCTAAAAAACTTTACACATGATGTAACAAAATTTGCAAACACTGCTTCTTTGGTAGATGATCCAAATATTATGTATGATTTATTAGTCAATAACTTATCTGAAATATTTAATAAGAACTGTCCAAAGAAAAAGAAAGTAGTTATTAATAACAAGTTACGTTTCACGAATTGGGCGACGAAGGGCATAAGAAAAAGTAGGGACATGCTTTATGAGGTATATGATGAGAAATCTTATACGGTGGATGAAAGTTTTCATAACTATGTCCTCACTTACTCAAAAATATTTAAGATGGTATCAATACAAGCAAAAGCAATCTATATTGCGAATAAAATCAGAAAATGAGATAACGCAGTAAAAGCTACATGGAAGACCATTAATAAAGAAGTTGGGAGTACACAAAATAAAAAGAAACGAAAATATTTCCATAAAAATTGATAATAAAATTGTTACAAATAAAATTGAGGTTGCTAATGCTTTTGAAAATTATTTTTCAAATATACCCATAGAAATTACTAGCGGTCTAGGATCGTCTTCACATACAGCAGAGACGTTTTTGAGCAAAAATATTGGAAAATGGTTTCCTAGTTTTCAATTTAGGTACACATCTGCACATGAAATAGAAAGGACTTTCAGGCAATTAAATAAAAAGAAAAGTGAGGATTTATGGGACTATCAATTAATGTAATAACTAATGTAATACCTATATTATCGCCAATTTTGGTAGATATATTTAATAAATGTATTTCCCAGTTTAATGAAACTCAGTAAAATTATTCCACTATTTAAATCGGGCTGTATGTTAAATCCAACCAATTATCGCCCGGTGTCAATATTGCCAGCGTTGAGTAAAATATTCGAAAAAATAATACTCAAACAAATGCTGGCACATTTTAACATTCACCGGGTATTTCATGGTCAACAATACGGTTTCACGAGAAGGCGGTCAACAACTCATGCGGGAGTAAGCTTGATCGGGACTGTGCTTCAGGCCTGGGAGGCGGCCCAAGATGCTATTGGTGTTTCTTGTGATCTTTTCAAGGCTTTTGATTGTGTTAGTCGTGAAACTTTAATTTGCAAGCTTAAATACTATGGAATACGTGGTAACGTTCTCGATCTCGTGATCTCGTATTTGTCTGACCGCGAGCTAAAAGTGAGTGTTAATGGGTTTTGTCTGTTGGTTCAAAGTTAAAAATGGGAGTTCCCCAAGGATCCATTTTGGGACCTTTCCTATTTTTGGTATATATTAACGATTTCCCATTTATGCTCAGAGACTTATTGCGAAACAGTATTATTTGCTGATGATACCTCATTGTTATTTAAACTAGACAGAAAAGATGTAGATATTACTTGGGTAAGCAGGATCCTAACAGATGTCTCGAAATGGTTCGCTGCCAATAATTTACTACTGAATGTACAAAAAACTAAATATATTAAATTTTCCCTTTCTAATGTACCCAGAATCCATGATAAAATAGAACTGGGTGGAAAACAATTAGAATTCGTTAAGTCAGCCAGTTTTCTGGGTTTAACAGTAGATAACAAGTTACAGTGGGCGGACCATATCGGGGTATTGGCTAGTAAGCTCGGTTCTGCGGTTTATGCAATTAGACGCATTAGGCAAATGACAGATGTGGATACGGCAAGGCTGGTGTACTTTGCATATTTTCATAGTCTAATGTCCTACGGTCTTCTGCTGTGGGGATCAGCGGCGCATATTAACTACATTTTCATTTTACAAAAAAGTACAATACGTGCCATCTACAGTATGAATGCATGAGAATCGCTTAAAGATCGTTTTAAAGACATTAATGTCCTCACCTTGCCCTCCTTATACATCTTTGAAATTATTATGTGTACGAGGAAAAATATAGATCTGTTTAAAAAGAAAGGCGATATGAATGGTATGGAAACCCGAGGTCGTGATAAATTGATTATTCCAAAATTTAAATTACATAAGTCAAATGTTTCATTTTTAGACTAGACAATCACACTATGTCCGTGAGATTTAATAGGTCGGATTTGACATCTGTCACATGGCTGCGACTAGTTATGGGACCAAACAAATATGTCTCGATTATTTTTCAATTCTAACAAAAATCGATACCATTGTTTAATAACATAATAACATCATAATATTTCACTTATGATTATTAGTTTGTTAGCTACATAGTACGTTTGTTGAGATATGGTATTTGTTACAGTAAAACATATTTAAGTATATGAATAAACTTGATTCGATATATTTTTTTTTTGGGACTAATATATAAAAAATATATAAAAAACAATACAGAACTAAACTTATTTAAAAAATATAATAATATCTTAATTTTAAATTATTCGATTATTACGACATTTCAAGCGATTATCGATTTCGTTTGGTAACGAAACGATTGCAAATGGTAGCAGTACTAGAGCAATACGCCTCGTGTTATAACATTGTAACAACGTCCATTTAGAAAATTCTTTTGAAGATATATAACGAAATATCTGTGTTTTTAACTAAAAGAAATCAAAGTTAGTAGTTTTGTGTAATGACCAGTAGTGGGAAAAATAAATAACGTTTATTTATACAGCATTTACGTAATTGAATTTGTATTAGATATCAAGAACGTTGATACAAAGTTATAGCGGCATGAAAATTAAGAAACGTCAAATCCGACCTATTAAATCTCACGGACTATAATAAAATAAACGATTTCATCGAAGATATAACAATAGTCTGAAAATTATGTTCTCTGCACATGCGTTTACTGGCTTAATGAAAATATTGTATTTCAATAAACCTTTTGTAAAATGAAGTTGAAAAAAATCATACCTAGCTGTGTTTCTTGTCGGTTCTTCTCAGTGTCCCGGTTTTCTATTTGAACCGAATTAAAATAGATTTGACGTTCAAAAATACCTTGTAATTGGGTTTACTTGAATAAATTGGTTTGACTTTGACTAGGTTGCTCGTGCATCGGTCGCATCGGCGCGCGCTTCATGCTCTAATTACGAGTACATGTATAATATCTCCTTTTACTGATATACAATGCACTAGATGGCATTAGTATTTCATATATGTTCGCACTCCCACAGATAACACCAATGATATTACACACGTACAGTGCAGTAGAATTAGCTCAAAATAAAACATGATTTTACATTAAGGCGACGCATTGATAAACAATAATTTAATCTAAGATAGACCTTCTGTTCTACGCGAACGTGAGCACGCTAGTTTACGAAAAATATGAAGAAACAGTTATTTTCGTTTATTTTAAAAACTATAATAAATTTTTAAAAATCCAATAATTTTGAGGAATATGTTTAAAGTAAACTATACAAAAAATTTTGAAACATAAATCGGCCCCGTTGCTCCGAAAAATGTAAATCTGTGTTTTAAAAGAGATTTCTTTGATACATATTTGTTTTTGTGTTACAAAAGTTAACCAAATAAAGAAATCAGGATACCAAATATCACTGTCATACGTTTTGTAGTCACTTAGAAAAATTGAAATTCCCAGCGTTAAAATTTCCAATGCGTTGTCTTAATTGTGGTACTAATGGTGTTTAGGCAAATTGGCAGTTATGTCTGTGTCTGATTACCTTTTTGCAACCGATTTAGAAATACGAAAAATGATGAAAATTGAGAAAATCTTTGACTATTTAATAATTCACTTTTCACACACAATAATTCACAAAAGGTTATGGTACTAGGGGTGAGAACCTACCTAGCTACTAAAACAATTTGGAGCGGTTGTGACTTATGGAACATACCTAAACTTAAAAAAAGTGA
Organism: Zeuzera pyrina; assembly: GCA_907165235.1. NCBI lineage: Eukaryota > Metazoa > Arthropoda > Insecta > Lepidoptera > Cossidae > Zeuzera > Zeuzera pyrina. The sequence goes on from OU015626.1 coordinate 14,538,926, forward strand.
TTTTTCGTCTTTATCTCCTAGGCATAATTTATGGTACTAGTTGCGAACTCATTGGACACTTGTACTAACTTATTATACTTAGTTTTAAGTTCGCAACTTTTTTCAAAATTCTACTTCCAGAACAATTAGCGTAGTATTGCTTATATCACATTATTTATAGGTCGTATTCCAACTGCTCTGTGATCGCAATCTCTGAAAACACTACGGAACTTACTGGCACATAAGGGGCCCATCCATAAATTGACCCCTCCACCCCAAATGTGACCACCTGTGACAGCACAGAGAGAGAAAGAGTGAAATGAGCATATCTCTTTCCTTCGAATTATTCAGTATGTCTACACTGATATCATCACACGTTATTATCGACTTTTTACATTCGTTAAGTCTTGTGAGACTCTCCTCTAAAGAAATTTTAAATTGACAAAAATCAGACGAGAGAGGTCGGTAAACACATAAAAATATGTGCTGATCCGTCCTGCACACGACATATCACATATGCGTTCAATAGAGCGAACAACTATGTCTTTGCGGTTCTTTAATTTAAGATAATTTTTACACAAAATCATACAACCACCGCCATCTGTCGACGCTCTATTGAAAACACTGCCCATATTAAAATTATTTATATTAAAAGATATTTTATCTGCCTTCAACCACGCCACGTGATAGGTGATATTTTTCAATGAATAATTCAGCATCTAATATTTTGCCAGAGAAACTATTGATATTTTAGTATACAAACGTAATGAAATTATTATGAAGTTCTCCGTTGTCTAATTATTTAAGTTAAATAATTTTTATCAGCATTAATATTAGTATAACTACTAAAACTTGCTTTGTCCCTAACTAAATTCTTAGTTAAAGTTCCTATAACCGAGTTAATACATTTAGCTACTGATGTAGCGAGTTTATGTTTTGTCTTTTTAGACAAGTTCAAGTACTTTTTGTCAGTCTAAATTAATGTAAAATGTTACCGATATACCCATTACTGTCAAAAAATTGGAATTTGTCGCTATGACATAGTGTTACCCTACTCCTTATAATACTCGTATTATTTAAAATTTTAATATAATTATTACAATTCTTTGGCAACCATGACGAATAGGGGAACGCACATACTATAATTTTGTTTATATTTTTTACACTAACCAAAGAATTCAAACTATCAGCTAATTGCTGCTTCGGTACATTTGCTGAATTTCCCAATATAAGTACTGAGGTGGTATTTACATCAAATATTTTATTTAAAATTAATTTAAATATTTGTGAAATGGGTGCTCTGGGAAATAATAATTAGTGACTGACTGACTGACACTGTTGTTAACTAGACTGCCCAAACTTAATCCCCGTCTATCAGAAAATATTACATTATTTGTTTCAGTATTACTACAGTTAGTTTTGCAATCTCAATATGTACTCAACCCAGAATGTTGAGATGATATTGGTGTATTTATATGAGTACTTTTACACAATGATATTTCACTCTCTATATGTTTTCATATAAGCCTAAGTTTATTACATTCTTTTTGAGCTAGGTTGAACTTATTACTGATATCTGATATGTTTTCTTTTAATTTATCAATGACACTATGCAGCTCTCAGGTCTCCACATCATATATTTCCCTGCTGTCATGTAATTTGTAAGTACAGATTTCCATTTGGTCCAACAGAACAGTTTTTTGACTAATTTTTCAGTTTTTTTAATAATTTTTTCATTTTTTTTTTCTTCATTTGCTTATTTTACTTCTGCTTTTAATGTGAATTTTATTATATCTGAATTGAACGCCTGGATCTGTTGGTCCACCTGGCTTGCATGAGAATGACTCATCTGTATTACAAGCGACCAGCTCCTCGAACAGGTTCTGCATATGTGAAGCTTCCTGGTTTCTTCGGTCGTCTTGCAGTTGTTGAACAAGCCGGTGGGACTCGTTCAACTCGCCTTCCAGTTCTTTAATTCATAAAAACATTAATAAAATCAGGAGTTCCAAAATTATATTTTTAATAAAGTCAACATCCAATTAACATTCTAGAGAATTAACAAAACGAAAACTAATTAACAAACGATAAATGGTAAATTGTGTTAATGAAAGAATTATCTTATCCATCTTGTCCAAAGTCCATGGGCTTTCAACCCACTCCTTTATAACTAGTATAGGGCGACACATTGGAAATTGTAACGGCAGGGATATAGATTTTTCTTAGTGACTATAAATCGTCTTCTTCATTTCATTATCTTTCTTTTGCAATTGCGATACACGATTGGTTAATTTTTGTAACAGAAAAAAAATTATCAAAGGAACCTCTTTTAAAACAGAGATTTAAATTTTTCGGAGAAACGGGATTGCTTTTAGTTTTCTGTATAGTTTAATCTAACACACACTTCAAAATACCAGTTCGATTTTTTAAAATGAACTTTAGTTTTTAAAATGAACGAAAATAACTGTTTTTTCGTATTTTTCGTAAACTAGCGCATGCACGTTCGATAAAGCAGAACGTTTATTTCAGATTAAATTATTTCCAACCAGAAAAACTGTCTTATAACAAAAGCTTCTATCTCAAAAACGGATAACTCAAAAATGGATAAACAATGTATTAAGGTTTTAGCGGTGACAGCTTGTATAAAAGCGTTTGACATTACGTCTTTGCTCTATAGGCCTGTACAGCAAAAATGACCTATTAATAATTGATGTGAAGGTTTACTTCACCATTTTATACAAGGCTTATAGTCAGATACCTAACCCTGCGAATGCGACTAGTACGGAATAATATTACTCCACAAGTGATTGTAGTTGCCCTTATGTAAATGATTTGCGCAATTAAAGTTCCAAACGAACTGCTATAGTCACTTTGTTTTCGTAGTGATGAAGACTTAACAACAGGCCTATATTGTGGTAATGTCGTTTTTCTGATCACTGATTTAGTACATAGTACGTTAGTGGTTACAAAAACACTACAATAGAGCGATTTCAAGATACAGTCGAGTTTCAAATTACGCTTATGTAGTTTAACTGTAATAGAATAGTTTTCAAATGCCTGTTATAGTCTCAGTGATATACTTGTCACAAAGACAATTTTTTGAAGCAGAATTGTTGTATAATGATTTTTATAGTTTCCGTAATACACAATGGTAATATAACAAAGTTTCTATCTCTTTTATGAAATAACAACGGCACATAATGGTAGACAAATGTTACTTTTAAATGACAGTTATGTTCTGCAAAAGAATTTCTATCTTGCTTTTACAACAAAACTCCAACATTTTGACTCAGAGAAAATACTGTATGTATTTTAAATTTTTATTGAATCCATGATACATGGCGAAGAAAATATTGTCATGACAAGTACTGTTATGATATATATGAGAGTATATCATAAAATATTAATATACAGTTATATACAGGCAGTTGTCATGAGACTAGCATAGAGGTCGTTTCATTTTATAATAAATACTAAACATTACAAGTACTATAGTAGCCTTTAAGAAACTCGAAGTAATTTTTTGGCTTGTAATTGTTAATTGTTTTAGCAAAAACTCAATAACTCGAGGGGGCACTGAAAATTCTTCATAAACCTAGCCCTAGTCTATGAATAAAGTTGTGGTCGCTCATCATTTGCACCATATGGGACGAATCATTTAATAACAAAATAAAATACATTCAGTCAAGAAAGTATCGCGAATGGATGATTTGTTCATGGTTCCGAATTCAATTTTTTGTTTTTTTTTTTGTTGTTGTTAGATTGGCACAACTGTTTTCCATTTTGGCGCGGAGTTTGAGTTGCATCTGTTATTTAGATTAAATACAGTCTGTTTTTAGTTATATCATTCTAGTGTGTATTGCGAACATTGAACAAAGAGTTTGTCTTAAATTTTGCATCGTCAATGGAATTTCGTTTTTGGAGTCACTGAAAATGTTACAAAAGGCTTACGGTGAATCAACTTTATCAAAAACACGTCCTTACGAGTGGTACAAAGCGTTCAAAAGCGGTCGAGATGTGATGGAAGATTTGCCTCGCTCTGGTAGGCCATCAATGTCTGCAACTGAAGTTAACATCGCAAAAGTGAAGGAAAAAATGACTGAAAATGCTCATTCAAGTTTGAGAGAGATAGCTGCCGAACTTTCTGTGTCTCACGAGTCGATCCGTACCATTTTAAATAATCACTTATTTTAATGTTTTTATGGATTGATGAATTTGTACAGGTATAATGCCTGTGCTGGAAAGAACTATGGGTATTATTGTGACGTTTTGTAAATTCCTACTATCCTAACTATTTCATCTTTAAGTTACACATATAAGCTATATATTTAAGTTATATATAGTACTTAGATATTTTTTCTGCTATGGTGCCCCGTAAATTATGGGAGTTAGGTATTCCAATGTCTATAATATGGGCTGTTTTATTACTCTTGTGCATGAGGGTTATGTCAGGTCTATTGTGGTGGATTGTTCGATCGGTGAGTATAGCTCTGTCGTAGTACAATTTATGGGTTCCGTTTTCCAATACCACTTCGGTATTATATTTAATATTTATAGTAAGGGATCGCCGGTTTAGTTATGAGATTATACTTCAAAGATAGTTTCTGATGTATAATGTTAGTTACTTGATCATGTCTGTGCATATATTCGTCTGTGCTGTTGGTTTACATGCCCCTATAATATGTTGAATATTTTCTGATGAACTATTGCATCGTCTACACATGTCTGTTGGCAAATTGGGTATTTTCATAATGTATTTCTGATAATTGCGTGTCTCTATTACTTGGTCTTGTATTGCTATTATGAAACCCTCAGTTTCAGGGAAGAATTCACCTCGTCGGAGCCAGTTGTTCGACGCCATTTTATCGACATTAGTTTGGTTCAAGTCTAAGCGATGTCTCCCGTGTAGCGATTTTGGAGTCCATTCGTCAATTTTAGTCTGTTTACTAGTCAGTGATTCGTTTCTTTTATTATTATTATTATTATTATTAATGAAATATCTTGGCGGTTGGGGCGAGCGCGGCGGGCGGCGTTTATCTCATTAGGCGCCAACGCGCGACACTGTAATAGGTACAGCGAACTAATTGCGGCGAGCGAGAACTCGCCAACAAAACAATATAAAACTAAAAATAGAATATTATAAGTTTATTGTTTGCAGTTATAGTTTTGTGTTTTTAATACTGAACCTCATTAAGCTTATGACCCCATCCCACCTCTAGTCACACAATGTCATATTTCGTTGACCCCCTCCCTCCTTAACATGTGACGTAATTTATGGATGGTCCCTAACATGTCATAAAATTGGATTAGACAGCACCACCGCTGTCAGCACAGTATCAAAAGCTGCAGTACACTTGAATTATAAGCAATTAGATTTCTTGACATTTTCAAACACATACATATTTATTTAAGGATACAATAATATTTACGAGCAATATTTGTATAGGTATTTGTAATCGCATTCTCGAAAACGGCTCTAACGATTTTCATGAAATTTACAATATAGGAGTTTACGAGGGCGAAAAATTGATGTAGTTAGGTCTCAACTTAGGAAAATTCGTTTACTCCATATTTTCGCACACTTAAAACTTGCCCGCGAATAATTTTCAAATTATAAATATTGATAATTCACAATAGCACAGTGACTAGAGCGTAAGTATACCACGCCAAAATGCGCGGGTTTGATTTCTGCAATGTGGTTCAAACTTTTTTTGTTTTTTTTTTTATATATATATAATTGAAGAGCAAAGCTTGGTCGCTCAGGCATTAGAAGAATTAAGTTGATTTGTTGATTACTCACACTGGAATTGACTATTTCTTCTCCCTCGTCTCCAAAAATACTAGATCTAGAAAGTAGTTCAGGGCGTACAAATCCTTACTTAAATTTTCCAAGAAAAATATAACAAAGTTCTAGGTCTTTTAGGTATAAAGAAATTAAGTACAGAAATTTAATATGAGTATTTTATAAAAATCTCGGAACTATCTGTACTTGATTTCGCATCAATGATCAATGTTTTCTCTGTATTCTTGTAGTTATTTATTTTGTTTAAAATGTTTTTCACCTTTATCTAAATCTGATATAAAAGATTTCAACGAGATTAAGTACTTACTTGGTACACATGTACATTGTACAATCTATGTACGCACTTTAGATATTATAAAAACTTTACCTCTTGCTGTTCAAAGTTCAGTCAGATATCTCGATCTCGAAAAAGAATTTAAAAAATGTAATTCATTTTAACATTGGGTAAAAACACAGTAAGTTGCAAATATTTATTTTCAATATTTATTAATACAGATATCATCTTTAAAACAATTTCTTGCCGTGTTAGTGTCCATCGTCAATGGTCATTTGTTCCGTGGTCGGGTCCGGGTCGTAATCGTGGTCGATCATCTTTGTCTTCACTATCTGTTTGTACACGAACGCGGACTTGCGCGGTGTGCGGGGTCGCGCGGGGTCCTCGAAGTCTACCTCGTACAGACCAAAACGCTCTCTGCGAACATGGTTTTTGTTTAAAATTAACCGTTTATTACATAAGTTTCTTAACGTTCATAACTTAATGTAAGCATTCTCCAGCGTAGAAATAACCTAAGAGAGTGAAGAACATCGTGTAGACTCCACGAGCGTCGATGGTAGATGTAGAACAGAAGAAATGCGTATTCAGTTATCAAATTTATGAATGCTGAAATGTTTCACTCTTTCAATGATCACTATTTTGGTATATTTTTAATTTCGACAGCCAAGTATATCGAAACATATATCTACTAAATAAACATGTATATTTGTATAATTTCCTATTTAGATTACAAATTAAACAACTGTTTAAGATTTCTTTTCTTGTCGTGAATGAAAACAGATCACGTATCCTCAACATCATCAGGTATCATTTAAACACTTAGGCACTGCTGATTTTAATAGTATATTACCTGAGCTGTACACAACCAGTAAGCATCTAAACCTATACTCACATATATCCTTTGGTCCACTCAAAGTTATCCATTAAGCTCCATGCCATATATCCAAGGTCCAAGGTCCAAGGCATTTTCCAACGCCGCCCTGTAGTATCCTACTCTGGCGTCGTCTGTGAGTCCAGTACTCGTAGACCAGCCGTTTTCAGTAATGTAAATATCAGGATTGTTATATCTATCCCTCAAGTGCACAAGCGTGTTATAAACACTGTCGGGTACTTGCTGCAAAAAAAATTAGCAATCATTATCTGAGTAAATAACTCCATTGTATTCGTTATTTAATGAAAAAAGCCGCCCCTCCCAGCTCAATGAACCACAGTCTGCTCACACACGAATAAGCAGTGGCGTACCCTAAGGCCATTGGGGTCACGGCTCGAGGTGGCAGACAGCGAGGGGCTGCTCATGCTAAATAGCTATCTCCTTAATATAGAAACTGACAACAAAATCCGATAATTACGACAGTATCATTGACAAATTCGTTTTGAATTTGATATGTAATAAATGATGTTCATTCTTTTGTATTCAATTCAATTCAAATTCAATGTCTCCTCGATTGATTTATTTACCAGTGAGCGCAGTTGCATTTCATTCAAAAAGCAAATGACGAAAAATCGACTCCTGAATGTGTAACTGTAACTTGTCTTAACTGTCTCCAGTAATATTATCAAACATAATATTGAGTAAAACAATTCAATAACATTTTAATTATAATTATCCTACTTATTTTAATTTGATGGTACCTATGTATGTAATATTATAGTTACTTTCAACCCTGAAGACTCTGCTGTAGGCCATTCCTCAGAAACATAAGCTCCTACACCAGCGTCATCTAGCAAAGATGGTACAGGATAATTGCTCAAATATTCCGTTGCTGAAATGTAGCTTCCGGTATAATGATTCAATCCAAAGAAATCAGCAGTTCCACGTACAAATTCTTTTTCACTTTCAGTAAAATCGGGTAGTCGTGAACGAGCATAGCCCTGCTTTGCACTTTTTTCTGCTACCTTTTCTGAAAATTCCTTCGGAAAACCTCCTTCTTCCGAGTAAATTGGATCAGTATATATCGCCCACTAAAATACATAGAATTAAATTTACAAATACTTAAGTTCTTATGTGTACACAGAGGCATAATAAAAATCAAGTGATTGATATATTTCAGTAAGATAAGAGATTTAATTATCATTGAATTATACAAATTGAGGCACAAATACGTCAACCGATTATATTCATACAGTCATTTACGAAGTGAAAAATCTAGTATCTCGGCTTGGTTTTTAATTTCAGTGGCAAAGTAATCCTCTTCGGAATCTGTCAGCGGTGTATAAGCTCTAACGTTAGTAGTTATACCACACTTACCACCCTGTGTGGGCTTAAAATCATTGACATATGCTCGATATGCTTTAGCATTAGCTAGTACAAGATGTTTTGCGCATATGTAATCTGCTATTCCACTTATATTAAGCATTGGAGCTAATTTATCTGAACCATAACCGTAATCCATAATTTTACTCCGCCAAAATTTTCATATAAAACCCTAGCATAGTCTTCGAACCAATCTGATATTAGCGGATTTAACCATCCGCCCAATTCTTGAAGTTTTTGTGGTAAATCCCAATGATATATTGTAATCACCGGCTGTATATTATATTTCAATATTTCCTTTATGTAATTGTTATAAAATTCGATACCGGCTTCATTTATTACATTTGTGAAGCCAGTTGGCAATACTCTAGACCACGAAATGGAAAGTCTATATGCGTCTATGCAGAGTTCTCTCATCATTTCTACGTCCCGTTTGTAATTACGATATGAATCTGCTGCAATATCGCCATTACTCTTATCTGCGATAGCATCTGGATTAGTCTGAGTTAAGTAATCCCATGTGTTTTCGCTTTTACCTGAAATATAAGTAATTTAATACAATTTGTAAACAGGTTTAATATTTTAGTAATATTACATTTAGGTATTTTACCATCTTCATACCAAGCTCCTTCAATCTGATAAGAAGCCGTAGCAGTGCCAAACATGAACTCTTCCGGGAAGCGGCGTTGTTGTTTCTCGGAAACGGCGTAACATGTTGCCGCTAAACTGGATGTAGCAATAACGATAATTTTTTTTTTCTAAATTGATTGAAAATGTTATGAAAATAAAAGCAACACATCCTGTTAATATTCTAAACGCGAAAGTTTGTGAGGATGGCTGTATATTTGCTACTTTTTCACGCAAAAACTACTTAACGTATTTTAATGAAACTTTACAATAATATAGCTTTATACATCAGAATAACACATAGGCTATAAATTATTAAGATATTGTGTGATTTTGAACTTCGCGCGAACGAAGTCGCGGGCAAAAGCTAGTACATCATATAGTGTGAGAAAAATTTCACGAAAATTCATATAATACAATATCTATTCAACGATGTGCTGATCAAGGACATATGTATATTATATGCATTTATACATACGAGTGCATGTATTCTATTAAAATATACCTATCTGTATTGGATACTTACCTAAGTACATTATGATATACTTATATGAAGTATTTTGTATGTAGAGAATTGATAATCTAATCTAAAACCTGTTACTTTTTACATAATATTACCTGATAAGAATAATCTCTATGAAAACAATCGATTGGAGGTATACCTACTCAGCATTGCTTACAGTGATATGACTTGATTCAAATTTCTGACGCCATTTTTTTATTAGCATAAATCACTTCTGTAATAAAAAAAATATTTCCAAATCTAGGACGTTAAACCAATTTGGTTTAAGTGTTCCATTATTAGTTCCATGCTGGTTTCGAAGTCTTTGGGAGTGAGAAAAATTGAGAATGTGCCAGTTGCTTATCTCTCCATTAAGACTAAAACTCCACATCTTATTAACCCTGATATTTTGCGCTAACATTATAAATTATTCATATATGTAGGTAGGCACATGAAAATCGAAGACAAAAATTTTCTCCTTATCACAGTAACTACTGGGCTTACAATTTTAAAAATATCAGAAAATGCACATACACCTAGAACCTTACATGCAGTTTACTGAAAAAACGAAACGAAAGTTGTCTTATAGGTCTCCAGAAACTAATTTTACAAATAAGGCAGACTTTAGGCAGACTTTAGATTTTATTTTACAAATATTTTCAGGAAATGAGGAAATTAAGGGAGTGAGGTGGAGGTAAGGAAATCTGTAAAACATATATGTAAAGGGGATCTGTAAAGCAAAATTTGAGCCTTTAACATTTGTACAACGCATAATTTATTTTATTAAATTATTTTTGTTAATTTAGAGGAAATGATTACATTTAATAAAAAATATAACGGATAAATCATTAATTCATTAATATTCGGTTCAATTTAAAAAAAACGTTTAATTGTCGTTCAAATTAACGGGAACTTCGAAGAAAAACTTCGTTTTCAGCTATAAAATTGCATTTCGTTTCTAATTGAATATAGTGTTTTGTAAATTCTGTTATCTTTAATAAGTGTTTTTTTTTCTGAATTTATAGCTTCAGTAGAAGTGTCGACATTTTTCGTTAAATTGATATTTCGTACATAAAGTATTTCTAAAAACCTAGTCTTAAGCATAATATTTTACAAATATCGCATGGAACCAGACACGCAAGTTGAACCAGCGCAGCGCTTGGCCATAATTTATTATTATTTATTTCGTGAACTATTTTAGAATGTCGTAACTTTTATCGGTTTAAGCAACTAAATATTAACCCTATGCCATATTTCGAATGTAAGAATTCGCTAAAGGGCTGGTTGGAAACTAAAAGTTATGATAAGATTGAAGCTCTCTTACAAACGGCTATCTAAATAAAACTGAATGTATTGAAGCAGGTATTTATAAAGTCGCCAACAAACTGTTTTTAACTTTGTCTGTTTCACACACAAAAACGCCTCAAGCATACATCACACCACACCAAACACATACACACATACAACACACACATACACCGCACATATTTTAAACTCTCATCCACATCTATAATTTTATGTTACTTACCTTTTCTCTCATTAAATATGAAATTGTAATTCTTTATGAAATGCACAATTCTACAATTTTGTTGTACTAGTTATGAGTAGCAGAGTCTCCTAGCACAGGTATTGTTTATACTTAAAAGGAGACTCTGACGTAAGATATACTGTAGAAGATGTATTGTACTAGTTACTGAATAAGAATTTTTCATTTTCAAAAATTTTTCATTTTCATTCGCATGAATAGCCCAGGCAGACATCACGCAGCCCTGTCTAATACGAGTAGCTGAACAGGTTTCGAAACAAGGCGACATGTCACCATCTATCCTTACACAGGCTCTGTGACCTCGGTATAATGACCTCACAGCTCGCAGTAAGGGAGCTCGCAGTACGAGATAACCTTGTCGCGCAGGTACGCGCCGACAATTTTCTGCAGGTAGGGAGGCACGCGGTGATACACCAGCAAGTTGAAGGCGTTGACGATATCGAGAGATACAGCCAATACCACGCTGCCCCGCGATAGAACCTGAGGTGACAGTAAACGGACTCGGAACACCGCGTCCACCATCGACCGAGCTTGTCTGAAGCCGAATTGGTTTTCAGACAGATTGGGACCTACGCGACTGAAATGCCCTCTGATTCGGTCGGCAATGATTCTTTTGAACAGTTTACCAACCTCATTCAGCAGGCATATGGGCCGATACGCAGGGGCTGAACCTGCGGGTCTACCCTCATTTTCAAAAGAACCATTTTAGCCTCCTTCGGACTGCAGTAGCAGGTCCTACGCCCCGCGGCAGTGGTTCAGGTTACATTGGACAACCTTGTGAAGCGTTAAGTCGTCGTCGTCGAATAAACCATACGCTTATATGATCACTAATGCGTCCCTCTATCGGTTCGTCTATCACAGTCGGTTTTATTAAAAGATATTTGACATGCGAACTCTAAATTTAGTACAGTGATATATTTTGTTAAGCCACATAATATTCTTACGTGTTAACGTTACTTTCAAAATATAGAAGAATTAAAAATTCTCCCATACCTCAAATAACTACTGGACCTTAGAAAGTAGTTCAGAGAGTATAAGGCCTCATCAAAAGTTAAAAAAAAAAATTATGAACAAAGTCCTAGGTAAAGTAGAAATTAAGTTTAGATGTTTACTATTTTGTCTGTGTCTTTGTAGTTATTTCTTTCATATAAAATGTTTTCCACCTTTATCTAACTTGATAGAAAAGATCTCAACGAGATTAAGTTTTAGTTGATACATAATATTATGTACAATGTATGTACATAGATAACACATTTATGAATAGTTTACGCCTTCTTATTTAATAACTGTAATTCGAAGAATCTTAAATAACCAATTACAAGAAATGTAAGCGGTGTACACATCGTAATAATAATAAAACAATGAAGTACAAATATTTATTTATTAATCATTGTTAACACAAATTCTTATCGTGTTAGTGTCCATCATCAATTGTCATCTGTTCAATGATCGGGTCCGGGTCGTAATCGTGGTCGATCATCTTCGTCTTCACTATCTGCTTGTACACGAACGCGGACTTGCGCGGCGTGCGGGTCCGCGCGGGGTCCTCGAAGTCGACCTCGTACAGACCGAAACGCTCACTGTAAACAGGGTTTCTCATTTAAAATAAAACTAAGTTTTTTATGTAAATTAAATAATATTAAATGGTATCTATCTAACTAAACTCAACAGATAAAGGTCAGATATTAGCAATAAATGCAATATTGTTGTACGATAGTTGAATACTGCTGATCATGCATGATATGCTAGGGCAATTCATGAAACGCCATCATTTCTAGCAATGACCTATTGCGTACCTGTCATATTATGACGTGCCCAATGAAAATTTCAGCGGATCGAAGGGAGTAATACGTTTAACAATAATCGAGATTAAATATTTTGGACTGTGATTACCCCGTTAGGGATACAGCGTGAAGATTTGTATGTATGTACGTAAATATTTCGTAAAAAAAATTTGAAAATTACTTGGCTACATTATCTGGCTCAACATAACGTAAAATAGCTTTGCATTTAACGAATCCTCTATGCGCTCCCGTTTATGTTCTTTGGAATTGTAAATTTTTTGGTCAAGCGTGAGATGTCCGTAATAAAAATTCATGTGCTGAAAAGTGTTCCATATTCGAATTTTGCGTAGGACGTATCGACACGAAATACGGTTATGGAACACTTTGAATGATTGTTCTCGAGTAAGTCGACTGTGATTTAAATAGTACCTGCATTAGATTCTTCTATTGCATGAAAGAATATTTTATTTTTTACCAACATCTGCTGTCCAAATTTTTTTTCTGATACATTGAAGTGATGCTTAAAAAGCCAGTGAATTTACTTACGTATATACTTGCATCCACTCGAAGTTATCCATTAAGCTCCATGCCATATATCCTTTTAGATTAATCCCTGCATCAATAGCGTCCAAAGCGTTTTCCAACGCCGCTCTATAGTACCTTACTCTGTCGTCGTCTGTGAGACCAATACTATATATTACACCAATAAGAGTGGTGTATAAACTAGGTACTTGCTGAAACAAAATATTAATGACTTAACACAGTATACCAACAAGTAACATCTTTACAAGAATCTTGTGTACTCTTATCTTCTACATTTGGTACTAAATTCCGCGAGAACAATATACAACGGTGTCACTATATGTTACTCCAGATTCAAACAACCAAACTACGAAGTGAATCATTTGAAATCAAATAAAATGTAGATACGTTTTTTCACGTTTTTTAAAGAAATGGCGGCCGATCAGCTTATCTAGTTTAATCATCGTTGCTGCTCCGGCACGGCGTCTGGAGTTAGATATATATAAAATCTGTGTCACTATTTATTTTTATACAACTTTGAACACCTTTGTTTTATAGCTGAGGGCAATTTGAATTTAAATTAGAGAGAGGTCATAGGAAACTGCAATTATCGTTCATAAATGTATGTAGTAAGGTTAACTAGCCAAACCAGCACATAACATTGACACGTATAATAGATAAAGCCTTGATAAAGCTTAGCCAATAACATAATGGCCACTACGGTATAAAAAAGATACGTCATTTTATATTTTATTTTATGGTATACTGGCAAATTACTGAGCCAAATTTAAAAACTTAGTTAACCGAATAAAATAGGGTGTCAAGTTGATAGTAGGCACTTGTCATTGGTTAAAGATTTCTTTCAATTTCAAAAGTTCTGTAAATATATTATAATTCTGTATATTATGTAGATGACAATAGTTTCTAAAAAGCTTAATATAATTATAGGTACCAAACATCATTTCGAAACGTTGTTCATAAATATTTATATTCGTGTTCATCAAGAGAAACAAGTGTTTCATATTTGATATAAGCTTATAATACATATATAAATATCCCAATATTTTTGGAACTTTTTACATTTCATAGAATTTTGCTTTTATAAATTTTTTAGAATTAAGTGTTTGAAAACTTTAACATATGATATAATATATATAATAATTATATATATGTATATATAAGTTATATATATAATATATATGTATAACTTATATAATATATATATATAATATATAACTTATACATACATATATATAAGTTTAAAATCATTATATCAAGTGTTTGAAATTTTTAACATATCATATAATATTATTTAAACTTATGTATATTTATATATAAGTTTAAATAATATTATATCATATGTTAAAGTTTTCAAACACTTAATTCTAAAAAATTTATAAAAGCAAAATTCTATGAAATGTAAAAAGTTCCAAAAATATTTTATTGTGACTATAATAAAACAAAATCCTGTGAATTCAAAAAACTATGTAAAATGGATGATATAGTAATTGGGAAAAGAAAGATAATTCTAATTATCTTGTATTCAATTTCGTTGTACATAGGATATGTAATATTCTAGTTACTTTCAACCATGCTGACTTTGCTGCGGGCCATTCCTCTGAAATATAAACTCCTACACCCACGTCATCTTGCAAAGATGGCACTGGATGATTGCTCAAGTATTCTGTGGCTGAAATGAAGCTTCCGGTATAATGATTCACTCCGAAGAAATCGGAAGTTCCGCGCACAAACTCTTTTTCTTCTTCAGTTAAATCGAGAAGTCGTGAACGAGCATAACCTTGCCGTGCACTTTTTTCTGCTACCCGGTTTGAAAAATCCTTCGGAAAACCTCCTTCTTCCGAGAAAATAGGATCGGTATACAACGCCCACTGGAATACATTAATTTAAATATATTTTCATTAAAGACTTATGTATGAAATGAAATGTTTAATTCATTTCATCGAAAATTAGTTTTAAAACTAATAATATAAAATAAAATAATAATAAATGAATTAAAATAATAATATAAGCTAAACGAATACAAAATATAAATATAAAATATGAATAATCTGCAGGCATATGCCTGCATATCATACACCGCTTCATAAAAAAGAGACATTTTGTACCTCGGCTTGGTTTTTAATTTCAGTAGCGAAATAATCCTGTTCGGAATCAGTCAGCGGCATATAAGCTCCAACGTGGGTGGTTATACCACATTTACCACCCTGTGTAGGCCTAAAATCGTTGTCGTATGCTCGATATGCTTTAGCATTAGCTAGTACAAGATGTTTCACACATATGTAATCTGCTATTCCGGTTATATTTAACATTGGAGCCTTAGTGTCTGATCCATAACCTTGGTAACATACTTCTCTGGGTTCATTGAACGTAATCCACAATTTTACTCTGTCACCAAAATTTTCATACAATATTCTTGCATAGTCTTCGAACCAATCTGTTATTAGCGGGTTTAACCATCCACCCAGTTCTTGAAGCTTTTGCGGTAAATCCCAATGATAGAGTGTGACCATGGGTTGTATATTATATTTCAACATTTCGTTTATGTAATTATTATAAAATTCAATACCGGCTTCATTTATTACGTTTGAGAAGCCAGTCGGTAATATTCTAGACCATGAAATGGAAAGTCTGTATGTGTCTAAGCCAAGTTCTCTCATCATTTCTACGTCTCGTTTGTAATTATGATATAAGTCTGCTGCAATATCGCCATTACTCTTATCCGCGATAGCATCAGGATTATTGTGAGTCAAGTAATCCCATATGTTTTCACTTTTTCCTAAAATGTACGAAGCCAATAAAAATAATAAGTACTAATAACATTTAACTAATTGCAGGTGTGCTTCTCATTATTATAATATATAACGTCAATTTAATATCAAATCTATGTACCTATCACTTTACCAGTCTGAAATAGATTCATAAAAATTAATCTTTTACAATGAAGTCCCTTTAAAAGAGATTGTCATTTTACGAATTTTTGTTTTTATTTGAGTTAACAGTTATGAATTTTACCATCTTCGGTCCATGCCCCTTCAATCTGATACGACGCCGTGGCAGTGCCAAACAGGAACTCGTCTGGGAACCATCGTTCTTGTTTCACAGAAACGGCGTAGCATGTCGCCACTAAACTAGAAGTAATTGTATAGATGGATAGTTGGATGGATAGATGGATAGTGAATAGGATGATTTAGGATGGAATCACATCTATCAGCATCAAATCGCATTTTATGTATGGAAAATCGCTATTTAGTATGAAGATGCGTACGCATCAATTCACCTTTCCGTAACGATTCAGCTTCAGCATCAAGTGCGTATAGGTGTAACACTCAATTTTACGTGCTACTAAAGGATGCTTATTCAAGTTAACAAGTGATACAGGATGCTTGCGAATGAGAACGGATGCTTTCGCATGAGACAGAACGTTTGCGAATGAGAACGGTTACTTACGCATATCACAGGATGATTGCGAATAAGGACTGTTGCTTACGCTTGCGTCAGGACGCTTCTGCATGAGAACAAATGCTTTCGCATGAGACTATAATATTACGCATGCGAACGGATGCTAACGCATTGGAAAGGGGAAGATCGTGAGCGCCACGATGCCGGCCGGCGGCGTTTATACGGACATGTCATAACGTGTCGATCTCGCAACACGAACAGTAGTTCACGCATTTATACGGACAACAAAATGAATGTGGATATACTAATCTTATTGATACAAAAATATGCGTGCCTTTATGATCTTACTTCATCGGAATATAGTGCTCATCATCGAAAGGAGCATCCTTTAGCAAATGAAAGCATGTGGTAGCATCCTTTGGCAGTTGAAAGCATACGTTAACATACTTTAGCAGTATAAAATATGTGATGGTTTTCTTTAACAGCTAAAAGAATGTCAGAGCATCCTCTAACTGGCAATGCATATAGTATGTCTAGTAGCTAAATACGATTCGATGCTGATAAATGTGATTCCACCCTTAATAGTAAATGCATATTTGCAAACCCATCTATGGCATTCAATGGGTTGAATAAATGTGAGACGTGAACATAATGTATGTATAAATACGATACAATTAAACATTTTTTAATAACAAAAAAGTACATACATATCCTTACGTTATAAGTTACAAACTTAAAACGAAATATTATCTTAAAGCTGTCATTGCTTTAGGGTGCCTAGCAGACTGGCAGCATTACCTCGTTAAATAGCCAAACTGATTCGTTGGCGAAGAAGCTGCCAGCCCGACGGTCACCCGAAGTCTCGACAAGTCAATAATACAATACATACATACTATGTTCATTATTCACGTCCTGCAATGCTTATAAAGAAGTAAATAAGCTATAGTATGTTTATATTCGGATGTCTAACTGTGATATTCATTTATTTCGGCAATATAACAATCAGGAATAAGGATTATTATAAATATAGAGGCTATGGGTCTTGATAAACAGTTGCTATCATATTGTAATACTTACATACATACCTACAAGCATATCTTCAAGCTGTATCCCTAAAGGAGTAGTCAGAAAGGACGGAGCGCCAAGCGTCGCGGTTTTTGCATACTTCTTACGCTTCCTGAAATCTCATCATTCTCCTCACACATTTTTGCCTAGGTATGCGAGTGGGTTTAACATTTCCGTCAGGTAACACTCTGGCTATTTGAGTTCATAAGTCAGCCTTAGTCTTCCTTGGCTTCTTTTACCACTCACATTCGCTCTGTAAATTTTCTGCGTCAGTATTTCATCACTAATTCTTTCTATGTGCCCGAATCATCTAAGCATTTCTTTCTTCATTTTTACAATAACACTGTCGTGCAACCCTGTCATATCGCGTATCTCTCCATTGCTTATTTTGTCCGCAAGAGTGACACCGCACATATTTCTAAGAGATTTCTACTGCATTTATCTTACTATCACTCGATTTCAGGCATTATTAGGTCTCACTACCGTACAATAAAGTTGGCACCAACAGCGCATTGTGTATGACCATTTTGGCTGAGTTAGATATATACACACTGCCTACTAATGCGGACAGAACATCGTTCACTTTGTTGCCGGCTGATACCCTTCTCTCCACATCCAACTCACACCTTCCATCCCTTGAAAACGCACTCCCCAGATATACAATTTCATTCAATTGTTCTACATTTTCAATTTACCCATATCTCTCAGTTTGTCTGTACTCCCTTTCAAACACCAGAACCCCTTAGTTTTGTTCACATTCAAATTCAAATTCAAATTCAAATTTATTCAAATTAATACAAATTACACCCTAAAAATTTAATACAAATCTTAATTAGATTGGTTGTTGCATTTAAACAAAGGGGTGCAATGTTAGGGAGGTGTATTTACAGTTCTCTCTTTTTAGCGGCCGCTGCACTAAGCTCGAGGCTTGTATCGCAGGTGCCTGTGCATTTGTGAATATACCATGTAGATATTTAACGGGCACTACGCCTCTGAACTTTAGACATAGAATTACTGCACCTTGACATAGAACTACTACACTTGAGACCTTTGCCTTGAACTATGACTATTTCATTCGAATTTCAAAAATCAACATAAATTGTATAATATTGAAGTCAAAAACCAAATAATTGTAATTTTATGAAAGATAAAAAATAATACCTATTAATTTGATAATATGCACAAATAGAGATAGAAAATTACAAAGTTAAAATACCTAAGCTAAGTGTATGTGTATGTGTGTGAGTGGGTTTGGGTGTGGGTGTGTGTGTGGGTGGGTTTGGGTGTGGGTGTGTGTGTGTGCGAGCGTTCGTGCATGTGTGTGTGTGTGTGTGCGTGTGTGTGTGTGCGTGCGTGTGTGTGTGTGTGTGTGTGTGTGTGCGTGTGTGTGTGTACGTGAGCGCGTTTGTCTTAACCCACAACAGCCAGAAGGTTCTCTGTCTGCGAATAGGTTTGCCCCAATAACCATCTCCGTATCACAAATTTAGCCTTGCTGGTGGGTAGGTGTTTTAAGCCGCTGAGGTGATGACAGATTTTGTTATACAGGAAGGGGTGGAGGAACGGTGGGTGACGTTTGGCAAACGCTGATTGGGTTCTCTGCTGTGGGATTCTATACACACGACGCTTGACAAGCTGCTCGTGAGTGACGACTGAGCCCATTATTCGCCTGTGTGCTGTAGTGGTTGTCTTCAGTATAAATAACTGACGCACCGTTAGGACTTTGCATTCCTCATAAAGAGCATCAGTGGGAAATTTGAACGGTTTTCTGAGCATTACCCTTAACACAGCCCGTTGAGCTCTTTCAAGCTCAAGCATTTAATATTAATAATAAAATAATAATATTTAATATAGGTAAATATCATTCGATATTTACCTATATACATACATTACGATAATACATGTCATTCAAATTCAAGAGCTTATGTTCCTCTTATAGGTAAGTCGGTAGATGCTTATCTTTATCGATTTATCTATTTGTTTATATGAAGTGTTTTGTAAACAGAGAAGTTAATCTAATCTGAAACCTTTCACTTTTCTTACATAATGTAATTCAAAACAGTGGAAATCCAGTATTAAAAACAATAGATTAAGGTATATAGACCGTATAAGGTAAGTAGACCTGCCTCTAGTCTTTTGTTATATGTAAGCCATGTTGGGGCAAAGATACGGTATGTATATGTATGTTGCGATTAAAAATTTACGGCGCCATTTTTAATGTCATCGAATAGTACTTCTTGCATTTAATTATAGAAACCGGACAAAACGTGTCAAATTCATATTCGCTTAGGGTTTCCGTAGCAATTTCAAAAAGTATAAAGATTACCATTAAAAAAATTGTTCGTTTCCAAATATCCGTTATTTCAATTTTTGTTTGTCATTCCTGGCTTTGGGTCAGCAACTAACATCTTCTTGGCAAAATTTTCTATAAAATAACCGAATTTTTAGTCTTCCGTGCAATAGGTATTACCGCATTAACCGCATGGAACACTTTGGAATAAAAGCGTATATAGGTGGAGTGTTTGAGTGTCCGACCCCCGCCTAATATTCACTGAAGACCTTTGGTATCTGTGCCACGAAATAGTAGTTGCATGATTGGACACTCTTAATTTCCAATCGATGGATTTTATTAGCGTTTAGAACTAGATAGAATTTAGTTTAGATAGCAATATGTATTTATTGTTCAATTAAGGAAGGTGCCTCCGACTACATGAGTTTGCTGTGAGATCGTGCAACAGATGGTCTTTACTGCTTCAATTGGCAAGAGGGCGACTACGAATCAGAGCTCAGAACCGGTTTCGAAATAGTGGTTAATATCGTTATTTAACCGGTTATAATTTCGTTAATTAATTAACCGGTTTATGAAGAGAACGGTTTCGAATAAATGGAAATAATTTCGGTTACCAGTTACCAGTAAACCGATACTAAAACCTAAATTAATCGCTTTTACTCAGACGCACGTTGCCTGCCTAGATCGCTCAAATCCGAGCGCAACGCACTCCGCCCACCGGCGCGCCACCTTCATGTCATGCAACGCGTTTTTCCTTTTTCCTTATGTGTTTTTGTAGGTCACCATTACATGGATGAAGTCGCGGGCAAAAGCTAGTATGTATTCTATTATACATGAGGCAACTCAAAAAACCGCTTAATTTCGGTTAAGAGAACCGGAATATATAAAATACCGGTTTCTAAATTAACCGGTTAAAATACCGGTAATCGTAACCCAAACCGCAATCAATTCCGGTTCGGAGTCAATGACCTAATAATCTGGTTTGGAAAATTAAACTGTTTCCGAGCCTTGCTACGAATGATACTCTCTGCAGAATAAGTTTAGAGACAACTAGCCAATGGGCATGGATCTCGGCTTGGGATATACTTACGGGGTGTGAGATTGAAGACAGAGATAGGTTATCTTGTTTCCATCTTTTTAAAAGTTCCTTTTATACGCAGTTTGGGTTTTTATTTAAAATTCAGTTTGTACGCAGTCGGGTTTCTTGAATTTTTAAATTTTTTTGAAACTTCTACGTAAGTATCACATGAAACCAAAATCCTCAAAAACATCCAAATACCGCTGCACCCTTACGGTATTCGATCTACTTTATGCCTTATGCTTACTAATATTTTGTTTTATGCTAACATTATAAAATGTTTAAAAGCTGCCATATTTTATAAGCGAGAAATTATTATTTACGAGATATTCCTAAAATAAAAAAAATATGACAAAGTATTGGTGGTAAAATGTTATTAGCTAAATAAATTTAGACAATACAAAACTCTGACAATGTGTTCTAACAAGGTATTTTTACAGATTAAACAACGAATTCAGAAAGATAAAACTTAGCTACATATAACATGTATACCTACGTACATATATATTATATAAGCAATATGAACCTTAATAGATGTGCTCGCACTATTGATTTAAAAATTAGTAGTATTAGTAAAATTAATTAAAAATAACACGGACTTAATGAAAACTAAAAAAAAATAAGAAAAAAACTAAAATAATGAAATTAACCTTTAAGCTATGTACCTGTCTAAAGAATTTAATCAATTTCGAATCGGTGCAAAATAAAGAAACAACAAAAATATCTAATCCGAGTAATTACTAGAAGTCAACACAAAAGAATGCAACATATAATTAATCGTTTTTGTTTTATGTATATTGGTTATATTCATAGATAGATAGCTTCAAAATTAGTTCAAATGACGCTGCTTTATTTAAGTGAGGTCATCATTAATTTTTTTTTGTAAATATAATGGCAACTACCCGTAGATTATTTTAGCCAACGTCTTGTTTGGATTAGACACTGTGCGGTATGCTAAAAATGGTAACTAATTTTGGCCAAGTGACGATTCAGTTGAGGTCCTAAAAACAGACAACACAAACATTGAACAAGAACAACGCAAATTAGTATTCTACGAATTTTGTTTTCTGCAATAAACTTTGAAAGGATTTCAATAAATGGGTAGTCAATATGTATTGTATTATAATATTAATATTACTTTGAAAAATAATTTGCTACTTTTGTCGTTAATTGATATTGACGTTTTAGGTTGCGTTCGAAAACCCAAGGAGTGCTCATTGTCTTTTATAAAACAATACGGTCATTGATACGGGACCCTTATAAGTCAAAATAAATAAAGTATTTTCACGTACTACCTACTTTATTGCTCTTATAAAGTGTGAAGTACCTAAGTTTGTCTGAAATAACTAACGATATTTTATAATAAAGTACAGATGGCAACCCTTATCACATCATACTGACGAAATCATTGACGATTTAAATACCATCTTTAAATATAATATATATATGGCAAAAACGAAACAAACTAATATCGCATATGAACAGCTTATCACTGATAACTGATACTGATACTGAAGAAACAGCAGATGATTGACGGATACAGCCAGTATGGTAATTTCCAGAAAAGCTGGTCAAGTGTGAGTAGCACTTACAAAAATAATGGCATTTATTTCCTACCGTATTTATTACTTGTTACCACCAACCGCAAAACAGGTTCTTTGTAACCCCCGACGCAAAAGAGGGGTGTTGTAAGTTTAACATGTGTATCTGTGTGTCTGTCTGTTGCATCGTAGTTCCTAATGATGAATGATTCCTAACGGATGAACCGAAATTGATAGAGTTTTTTTTTGTTTGAACGGTGACTTGATCGAGAGTGAGAATCAACCACATAACAAGATATTTGATATGTAAATAGTACAGTGCATTGGCTTTATATTTACAAGTATTTTACTTTTTAAATTATTTTAATCGATCCAGAATACAAAATTACTAAAGTTTTCTTAGCCGCTACATCGAAACGGAAACGCCCGCTTGGTTCTCAGCGATGACGTTCCTTGTCGTCACCCGCGCGTTCAGATTCGAGGTTAGAAGACGTAAAACCTATAAAATAAAAGATATTGTAAGTACCTATAAAAAAAGGAAGAAATTGGAAGAGAAAATTAGAAGAAAAGTTAACAAAAAGACGAAAATAATTAGTGAAAAGAGCGGTTTCTACGAGGTATATCCACAAAGTAAGTTCCGTTCGGTTATATAAAAAAAACGTGTACAGATACAGAAAAAATATTTATTGTACAAAAATCTGCAACTGTTAAATTAATTTTCTACATAGCTTCCGAAATTTTGTAGGCACTTGTCATAGCGTGGCACAAGTTTTTATATGCCTTCTTCATAGAAGGTTGCCGCCTGTGTTTTTAACCATGTGGAACATGTTCTTTCAGCTCGTCATCATCGTCGAAGTGTTGACCACCAAGGAAAGATTTTAGGTGTAAGAAGAGATGAAAGTCGCTAGGAGCGAGGTCCGGGCTGTACGGAGGATGATCAAACACGTCCCAGTCAAATTCCTATAGGAGTTCTTTTGTTACGTTCGCAGTGTAAGGTCGGGCATTATCGTGGAAAAAAATAACACCTTTTGACAGTAATCCTCGGCGCTTGTTCTATATTGCGCGGCGCAATTACTTAATGGTCTCGCAGTAAACATGTGCATTGATTGTTTGGCCTCATGGTAAGAAATCAATCAGCAAAATGCCTTTTCTATGTCAAAAACCGGTGCACATGAGTTTTCGAGGTGTCGAGATTGGCTTAGGTTTAACTTTCGTTGGGGACGAAGTGTGTCTCCATTCCATTGATTGCCGTTTAGTTTCTGGGGTGTCGTAAGATACCTAAGTTTCGTCCCCCGTGACTATCCGAGAAAGAAAATCATCACCGTCTTCATTGTAGCGTGTCAAAAACTGAAGTGCACTGCCCATCCGTTGTTTTATGTGTTGTTCAGTAAAAATTTTGGGTACGTCCCGACGTTGATCACGTCCTTCAATGAACTGTCTGACCCATCTTCTAACCTCAATGGTTAGAAGATGGGTCAGACGCTATGGTCGCTCATAGCAGTTTGTCCGTAAACCTCGCAGATTTGCCGATAAATTTCACTTGGTTTAACTTTCTTTGCATTTAGAAAACGAATCACAGATCTGATTTCACAAGCGGCGGCATTTTCAATTAAGGCTGACATCATAAAGAAGCACTACAAAGAACACGTGGGTAACAGCGATCTGAAAATGGCGTACATTTCTTCTGCTTGAGTCAGAGTAACTGCCGCGCATGCTCGGAACTGCGATCGCAGCGCTGCCGCAGATAAAAATAGAAACGGAACTTACTTTGTGGATATACCTCGTATTTAAATAAATAGCCCATCTTAAGTCCTTCGCTGGACAGTTTGTCGTAAAATTACGTCACAGAAATTGTGTCTGACAATAGACAAAACGATAGAATGCACAATAAGGAATAATGTTCTTTTTAATAAGCACAAAGACAAATCCAACTGCAGATGTTTTTTTTACAGGAGGACTAGCGAAGCGCTGCGTTCGAGCTCAACAGCTGTCGTAAGGCAAAGGCGAGAGATGACGTCACCGATCATTGCGTGCGTTTTTGGAACTACAATATTAAAAAACCGCTATAATTCCTTTATATTTATCAATTCTTATCCAATTTCAATATATTTTCGCCATACTTAATTTTTTTTTTCATTATTATAAATTTACATGACTAACAAAAAATGCGACTGATCCTCATTCAAGAAAATTTGTTCAGCCGTTTGAAGATTATCAGCTTTATGTAGATGTCGAAATGATTTCAGTGTCCTCTACTGCTCTGATCGATTAGAAATTTAGTATCCTGTGACTGTAATAATATTACAACAACATGGCAACCTTGACCTGATGCTGCAGCATCATCTGGAATTAGCAGGATACCCAACTCTTCACCAAATTACAGCAGATGTATCGTGATTGAGCTCACCGAAACTGTCTGAATGAATAGGTTATAGATAGATAAATAGATACTGATCAGGGTCTGATGATGAAGCAGAGAACTATTGACAGAGTACGCAAATTTCGGTTGAATGTGGGGATAGAGGGGAAGCATGAAATAAAACTTTAATTAAAAATTTTACAAAACGCTGACTCAAATAAAACCGGTAAAAAGTAAAATAATAATATGTACCTATTGGCCCTTTAAATTTGTGATAAGTATATAATATAAATAGTAATAATAATGTATCCAAGCGTCGTCGCATCGGGGGACCGCTAAGTAAATAAAGTCAAAACAGAATACAACTGAAAATAATAAAATAGGAACTTAGCGGTCACACGGCGCGACGACACTTGGATTTTGACATTACAACTTATCATAAACCTAAAGGGCCAATAGGTACATATTATTGTTTTTTACTTTTTAGTGGTTTTTTGAGTAGAGGGTTTTTTACATACATACACACATATCTTCACGCTGTATCCCTAAATTGGTAGTCTCAGAGAACACGGAGCGCCAAGCATAGCGGTCCTTACATACACATTTTCACCTAGGTATGCGTGTGCTTTTGACATTTCCGTCAGCTATCACTCTGGCTATTTGACCTTCATAAGTTGACATTGGTCTTCCTTGGCTTCCACTACCACTCACTTTCGCTATGTAAATTTTCTTCGTCAGTCTTTCATCATTCATGTTTTTTTATATGGCTGAACGATCTAAACATTTCCTTTCTGCATCTTTACAATAACGCTGTCGTGCAACCCTGTCACACTGCGTATCTCTTCATTGCTTATTTTTCCGCAACAGTAACACCGCACATATTATTAAGACATTGCATTTCTACTGCATTTGTCTTGGTTTTTTTACTCGATTTCGGGCATATTCAGGCCTCACTACTGTACAATAAAGTTGAACCAACACCGCATTGCGGATGGTCATTAAGGCTAAATGAAATATATTCATTAATTAAATATATCGAAATGTGACTTAACCATCTTTCGAATACGTAGACTTCAGAAACTTAAATTTTTTACACTCTAGGTAACCTAGTTCTTAGTATTTGATATTAATTTCAACTAGATTATATAATAACCTATAAAACACATTTGTATTTGAGCGATTAAAACTACATGCATAAGATATCTTTTGTTGGCAATCTACTTACAAATTATAAGTACTAACAAGAAATAACGAACACTCAGGTAACTTTTGTAGCTTCATTTTTCACCTTTATTGCCATATCATTGGGTACCATATTTGTATTTTTTGAAATTTTTTCTTTGACATACTCGGAGACTTAAAATTGACTTAGATTTTAATAAGAAGTGCTCTAGCATTAGAGATATTCAGGTTATCGACACATACAAGATTTGTATTTTTCAGATTATTTCCCTTACTTTTACTGTCAGACCAACTTCGATGCCAAACTTCAAAGCTTTAGCCAAATGAAAAGTACCCTATAAAATAATCGGAATAATAGATATATACCGCATGTGCAAAAAGTACCAGAATTAAACACATTCCTTTCTTTATATTTTTTTAAATAAATAGCATTTATTACTATCAAACAAATATATCTTAATATCTATAATATCTTGCTTAATTAGTGTCCATCATCAATGGTCATCTGCTCAGTGGTCGGGTCCGGGTCGTACTCGTAGTCGATTGTCCTCGTCTTCACTATCTGCTTGTACACGAACGCGGACTTGCGCGGCGTGCGGGTCCGCGCGGGGTCTTCGAAGTCGACCTCGTACAGACCGAAACGCTCTCTGTAAACAGCATAAAAAATGAATATACAATAATATCTAACTTCTTTTAAATAAACCCTACATATTTTAAATATTAAACTAATAATACACACACCTTTTTCAATTGATTAATATTTCTACCATATTTTTAATTGCTAAAAAAGATTTGTGATCACTTAGATTTTCTTTAAAAATATTAATGTCCATATTTATAGATGTGGAAACAGAAAAACAAAGGATTTTCACAGTGCCAATGTCAAAACAGTGTCTTTTTGGGTACCTAGAGGTTATAACCGAATGTGTTTAATTCATAATTAAATGTCTTTAATTCTTTATCAAACTTCATGACAGAGATTTGATATATTTGTTTAAAAGTGCGTTTATAATTACTTACACATATCCTGCCAACCACTCAAAGTTATCCATTAAGCTCCATGCCATATACCCTTTTAGATTCACTCCCGCGTCAATGGCGTCTAAGATATTTTCCAACGCCGCCCTGTAGTATCTAACTCTGTCGTCGTCTGTGAGTCCAGTACTCGTAGACCAGCCGTTTTCAGTAATGTAAATATCAGGATTGTTATATCTTTCCTTTAAGTGGGTAAGAACGTTATAGATACTGTTGGGTGCGAGCTGAAAAAAATTAATAAAGACATAGAATAAAAATAATTCTTACAGTATTAATTTCTATGTACATGTTAAATTTTGGTCACGTAAATGGTAAGTGTATATCTTAGAATATTATCAACATTTTTCGAAAATACAGAGTAAATGATAACCTCGTGATTTTGATGCCTTTGAAGCCTTTTGATGCCAAAGACACAAGAACAAAAAGACGTCGTTTTTAAATTATTTATAACAGCCTAAGATATAATATTATTTAATTATAGGTAGAGTCTATTGAAATGCGTATAATCGCGAATCATATCTATCTTTAAAAAAGTTATAAAATTGAAACTCGACTTAACCGAGTACAAATACAAACTTGCGAACATGTTTAAATAACAGAAATAACTTTTTGCATTATACAATCATGCCTCTGTATATTGTTTAGTGATGCAATAAAGTGTATTGTGTTGTATAACTGCAATTCTTTTAACTCGTTGCTTTTTATTACCGTTTATACACATACCCATTTTTGTATTTATAACCTATCTACAATGTTTTAACTACGGTGACATACGGAAAATGTTTAAAAAAGCGTATATGTATAATATATATGTTATAATTATAACACTTATATGGCAGAAAAACTCAAACATAACGTATTCGTAATTTTTCGTTCCGTTTTAAAATGTTGATTTGATATTAGATTGTATTTGAAATACACACCTTTAACCAAGTAGATGCTGCCTTAGGCCATTCCTCGGGTACATAAACCCCTACGCCTGCGTCATCATGCAAAGATGGAACTGGATGATTGCTCAAGTATTGTGAGGCCGAAATTAAACTTCCGCTATAATGATTCAATCCAAAGAAATCAGCAGTACCTCGTACAAATTCTTTCTCTTCTTCAGTTAAATCGGATATTCGTGAACGAGCGTAACCCTGCTGTGCGCTTTTTTGTGCTATCCTTTCTAAAAGTTCCTTCGGAAAACCACCTTCTTCAGAGAAAATTGGATCGTTGTATATTGCCCACTGAAATATATTATTTTATAAATATCGAAATCAAGCAATTGATGTTTTAATTAAAATGCATTCATTTCTATTTCTTAACATGTACGATTAAGCTGCAGGTATATCAATAATTACTTTTGTATACTTACTCGTAATATTCTTAATATTAAGTATTAGTAATATTTTTATAAAGTCGAGCTCCCATCGATAAACATTCTAAATTTGAACTTCTAACAAATTATTATGTACTTATGTAATAAAATTTCAAATATAGCAATATAGTAAAATAAAAAACAATTTTAAGATTAAGTACATAAATATTTTTTAGAAAATTTTAAGAATTGAATTTTGAGAACCAATAAATATAACAGTGAAAAATCTTGTAGTTAAAAATATTACTTTCGATCGAAAACTATAGACATACATCATACACATAATTAGTCGTCAAAACATAATATTTGGTACCTCGGCTTGTCTTTTAATTTCAGTAGCAAGGTAATCCTCTTCAGATTCTGTCAGCGGTTCATAAGAATCGAGACTCGTAGTTATACCGCATTTACCACCTTGTGTAGGCTTGAAGTCGTTATCATACGCTCGATATGCTTTAGCATGAGCCAATACAAGATGTTTCACACATATGTAATCTGCTATTCCAGTTATATTTAACATTGGCGCCTTAGTGTCTGCTCCATAACCTTGATAACATACTTCTCTGGGTTCATTGATTGTAATCCATAATTTTACTCTATCACCAAAATTTTCATATAAAACCCTAGCGTAGTCTTCGAACCAGTCTGATATTAATGGGTTTAACCATCCGCCTAGTTCTTCGAGCTTTTGCGGTAAATCCCAATGATATATCGTAACCATCGGTTGTATATTATATTTCAACATTTCGTTTATGTAATTATTATAAAATTCAATACCAGCTTCATTTATTACGTTTGAGAAGCCAGTCGGTAATATTCTAGACCACGAAATGGAAAGCCTGTACATATCTATGCCAAGTTCTCTCATCATTTCTACGTCTCGTTTGTAATTACGATATGAATCTGCTGCAATATCGCCATTACTCTTATCCTCGATAGCATCTGGATTAGTGTGAGTCAAATGATCCCATATATTTGCACTTTTACCTAAAATTTAAGAAAAGTAAGCTCTTTTATTCGACTTTCAGTTTTATTGGCTAGTGTTTTATCATTAAAATTTTCACTATGTGTTTTACCGTCTTCATCCCAAGCACCTTCAATCTGATACGAAGCCGTGGCAGTGCCGAATAGGAAGTCGTCCGGGAACCGTCGTTCTTGTTTCACAGAAATAGCGTAGCATGTCGCCACTAAACTATAACAAAAGAGACGGTTGCAACTAAGTAATATATATACAAATAGACGTACGCATTGTATATATATAGTTCTCATTTACATGTATTATACTTATATATATACTTGGACATAACAAAAAGCTATTATTCCCATTGTGTAGAATTTCAGGCAAGTGCCTTAAAATTGAAAATATTTCGAACGATAAGTATGAAAAAATAACTACATAATTATGTGAGCAAGCAATTAACAGAATAACAGGATCGATTAAAAATCTCTCTCTAGATGTCTAGATGTCCACTATATAAAATCCTAATAACAGCAACAAACTGCACATATGTAAGACATCAGAGCAAATAATGAGCAATATCGATAATCGTTCGTGATTATTGTGATCTTACACTTATCTTGAAATATTGTCACAACAATTACATTATTATGTAACAGTAGAATTAGAATAAATATCGACTAGTAATTGTTTAATGTTGGTCTCGGTTGTAGTACTTACCACAATAATATCAACGGTTTCATGATTCGTACGTATCTATACTGATCTAAAAGTTAATTTGATTTTCGTTATATAGGTACGTATGTATAGTCAATACGTATATGGTATATGTATACGTCATTCGAACTGAAGAGTTCACTCGTGTCGCTTTCTTAAAGATTATGTTATCGATAGATACAGCCTACTTATATTATGAAGTGTTTTGTAAAAATATAATCTAATCGATACCTTTTTCTTTTCTTACATAACAACGATGGCATTAGTAAGAAAAAAATTAACAGATTAGAACCCTGGTCTCATTGAAATCTTTTAACATTATTGTTATTATTGTTATATTATTATATTACGTTATATATTGTTATAGTATTTAAAGTATTGTTATAGCCCGACGCTCGGCGTTCTGTCCTCTCTGATTACACCGTTAGAGATACAGCGTGAAGATTAATATGTATGTAATATTTAACACCATATTAACTTACTATAGTTTGTAAATATTAACATACAACGTTTAAAATTGTCTTTTTGAAAAGCTGTACAGAATTGTTATTTGACACGAGTAATTAAAATAATGCGTGTAAAACATCGGCCAAGAGCGAGTCGGATGCGCGCACTAAGTTTCGCTCTTTGGAAGGAAACATAAACTATAATTTCGTTAAATTCCTCGACCGCCGTAAATATAATAAAACCTAATTATCGCTATATTTTGCTATAAAGGAGGCGTAACGATAAGCTAAAAAAATCGGCCCCTTTGGGTAAAAATCACTTAAGAGGACTTTTTGGCGGGAACGGTAGAAGTGAGGTTGTCGATTTATTTAGATTTTCTATTTTTTACATTTCTGGGAGTTTTATAGTACAAAAGAGATAATATATTGTGTTTTAAAGTTTTGTGTAAGTGAAAGGAATGGAGTAGGTCTAAATAAACATGTGTAGCTGAAGTTCTCGCGCTCGTCCAAGAAGTCCTTTATAATTTCAGTAAAGTCTACTATCACTTTACTGGAGGAGTTTTACGATAACAGTTCTACTTATTAATACAATACGTGACATTGGCAAATGCGCTAATCTGTGAGCCATGCCCTGAAGAAAAAAGAAACACGTAAAACCTTTTCCAAACAAAGTACTATTTATCAATCTAAGGATCTTATTGCTATGAAATTTATATTTTTGAAGCAATAAATATGCTGCGAATAAGAAGTGTTGAAATGCTGATTTTCGAGATAAATGGCGATTTTTGGATATTTGTTTGTACATTACACATAGTGCGTGTATTTTTAGTACTTTTATTATTGCAGTCATACATTATCTAGTGCCTAAAGTATAACAGAAGAAAACATTACGGTGCTAAAAAAATGCACTCACAGTTAAATAAATTGGTATGTTATGAGATTTATAACGAAAAACCGAAACCGATGTATAATATGTTGAAGCACAGATTAAATAGTTTACTACCGTAAACAGATAGTCAGTGGCATAGAGACAAACTGTCCCACATTAAAACTGGCAACGCAACTGGTAAGTAGTTTACATTTAAATTGAACTAGATGGCAGCATACTCGGAATACATTTGATACTGGTCACAGCTATGACTTTTTTCTGTCCTCTTCACAATAGATGTCTAGTCATTACATATTTATATTACACGAAAGATGGTGATAATAATGAGGCGGTCAAGTAGATTAGTCGAAAACAATAATTCAAAGTGAAAAAAACTTTTGTGTGCTACGTAAGTGTTCCATGTTTGAATTTCGAGTATGACGCATCGACACGAATTCTACTATGGAACACTTTAAATTAATTCTTCCCAAGTGTTCCACATTTGAATTTCATTTAGGACGTATCGACATGAAATTCAGTTATGGAACACTTTAAATGAATTCTTCCCGAGTAAGTCGATTATGATTTAGTACATTGGCTTCTTCTATTGCATGAAAAAAATATTTATTCAATTTGACTAACTTCTGTTATCTCGCACTCGACCAAAAAATTTCTCATAATGTCAAAATTGTTTTCACAAAAAAGACTGAATGGTTCCTAAGATAGTTCCCCTGTATCTCTTATGGATTTTAATTTCCCCATACTGTCCCAGTTCAAAATAAATTGTAAAACAAAATTGTTATTTCTGTCTATCTGTTTGTGCGCTTAGTTATTCTAAACGACGCTGCGGATTTTGATTCAGTTTTCACTATCGTTAGATTTTCTTACGACAAGTTAATATAATTTATTACATAATTAGCAAGCAGTGTGAATATATCTAACTCAGTCAAAATGGCCATACACAATGAGGTGTTGGTGGCAATTTTATTGTACGACAGTGAGGCCTGGATAGGCCCGAAATCGAGTGAAAGTAAGATAAATGCAGTAGAAATTCGATCTCTTACAAATATATGCGGTGTCACCTTTGCGGACAAAATAAGCAACGAAGAGATACGCAGTATGAGAGGGTTGCACGACAATGTTATTGTAAAAATAAAGAAAGGAATGCTAAGATGTTTCGGGCACATGGAAAGAATGAGTGATGAAAGACTGATGAAGAAAATCTATAGAGCAAAAGTGAGGGGTAAAAGAAGACAAGGAAGACCAAGGCTGAACAAGGCTGAAGTGTCAAAAGCACTCGCATACCTAGCGAAAATGTGTGAGGAGAATGATGAGATTCAAGGAAGCGAAAGAAGTATGTAAGGACCGCGACGCTTGGGGCTCCGTCCTCTCTGACTACCCCGTTGGGGATAATAAAAATAATAATATTTATTTTCGCCATATACATAGTTATAACAATACAAGTAAAATTACAAATTATCATTACATGGCTGGATGTTTGACGCGTGTAAATAGCGCCTTATCCTACCTAATTTCGCGGGAATCTAATAATAGTTAATTTGCGGGAGTGGCTGTGCAACCAGTTATATCTCATACAGTGGTGGCCACCGATCCACCGATAATTCCACCACCAAGCACCAGAAATAAAACCCACTTACTTCTTAAGGACACCTGGATGTTGGATTGGCCGATCGGCAATTGTTACTTCACACTAAATGAGGTTCCCAGCAACACAGCGCTATTATTATTATATTTTACAAGTATATAAAATATTAAGCGGAGCCAAAAAATTACGGCGTACTTTTTCTTTGCGACTTTCTTGCGTTATATCTCGACGGGTAATAATCAAAAATATTCAAAATATCGACCGTTGCGATTTAGGTCGTAGATAACAACGCCATCTATTGGCGTTTTAGGCGAGGTGCATGAGCGGTTTTGTGGGCATTCTCTGATGTGCATAGATGGCGCTCACTCGATAGATCGGCACCACACCGAAGATACCATAGATAATACAGGAGATACTAAGTTTGCACAACCAATGGCTGTTATTAAAGTCGCTTGTAACAATCGATATTACTGGTGGTAAAACTAGGAAACCCTGTATTTTAAGCATCAGTCATCTCCCTCTATCAGTACAATCTTAGCCAAAAAAAATATTGCAACATTAATCTGAAAATGCATACGGTGAGTTGTGATACGGTGTATGTAACTATATAATAATCAGCACTTATATGTGACTGCGGAATTGTGCACGTGTTTTGGAATGTGTGAATGGTATAGTGTGTAAGTGTGGTGGTGTATGTGTGTATGGTGTGAGTGTGATGATATGTGTGAGTGTATTGTGTAATTGTTGTGTATTGAAAAAGTTAAACAATAAAATAAAGTACATGCATATCTCGTCCTGCTAAATTAAACTAAAAAGAGAAAGAAAAAAGAAAAAGTAATATTGGTAAAAGTAATATAATAGTTAAGGATAAAAATAAATAAACCAAAATATGACTTGGAACCATTGTCTAGCACTCTCTTCTAATACTTGTGCTATGCCTTTCATATAATTTTATTAAGCAGTTGTTCTGTTTGTATATGATTCAATGTAGAAAATAAATAGTTCGTTAGGTAGTTTTTTTATTTAGGTGCTTTCAGCACACCTTGGTGTAATTCTTATTTCGTTTGTAATTTTACTGAAATAAAATATTATGATTAACTTATTTACTCTATAGTGTCGTATCTTTACGGCATTAAAAAATATTATTTGGTTTTTTAAGTTCAAGGGCTATAAGGGGTATTTCAATAAACTAAAAAACGAAACATTTGTAGAATTGTTTTTAAATAAGGAAATGTAGAATTATTTTTAATAACGTTATTATTTTTTAAAATCGATTTGATACTCGTTTTCACCCTTTAGGGGTTGATATCTTACACTCTGCTAAATACATGATTCATTGTTTACCCGAATGAATCTGTATGCAATATGCATTTTTTTTTGTTTCAATATTCTTTGACACTCCTTTTTACCCCGTTATGAGTTGATTTATCAAATATTGCTAAATCCGTGTTTCGTTATTTTTTAATCGATTTTATCTTGATTTTATACAGAAAGTGTATTAAAATATTTATTCATAGTTTCTGCATACTTTCAAAGTTTTACCACAGATTAATTTGTTTACTAGCGTAAAGTTTTACGTTGTTACACGTTTTTAACTTTTTTCATAAAAATGAAACCTGTTCAGAGGTTAATTTTTCTAAATTGAAAAAATACACGTCTTAGTAATTATTGAATATTATAATATGGGTACACAAAGTTTTGGGTTCAGAATTTGGATTTAAATTATTTTATGTACATACGTGTAAATAAAATAATTAAAGTCCATTTTACATCCTTTTGACCTTTTTAGGGGTTCAACTTCTAATAACCCTTTCTAAGCGGGAGCCTAAATCGTATAAGAAACTCATGTGTAATTTGTCTGTCAACCAGCTTTCCCTTTTATACATATAAGAAAAATAGGTACATTTCACTGTGGCGTTGATTTGTTGACGAAAAAAAATTCTTTTTTTTTACAAGCTAGGTATTTCTCTTACAATGTTCGCAATAATTCTTGATTGAAAGTACTAAAGGGCTAAGAAAAAAAACAAAGAAGGTCTGATCGCATTACAGGATCCGAACCCGCGATTTCGGCGTGGTAGGCCTACGTTCTAATCATTGTGCTATAGAGAAGGTAAACTCTGCTGCAAAAATAAAAAAGTTTCGTAGTTTAGAGTCGAAGTTTTAAGTGTGTGAAATACAAAGAAAATATTTTTTTCCAGAATTAAGACCTAGCTAGGTCGATTTCTTACCCTCCTCAACCTCATCAATATTGTAAATTTCATCGAAATCGCTAGAGCCGTTTTAGAGAAAGCGGTATCAAATATATATAATATACAAGGTGTTACAAAAGTCCCCTAATCCCTGAAAGGTATTTATTATAAGCATGTCAAGTATTACAAGAGTCCTCCTGTGATATTTTAATTTTGATAAAATTTTTATTAAAAAAAATTAAACCGCCTTCAAAAAAAACACTGAAAAGTATAAAATAACTATCCTTTACTAATCAAAACTCAAGTACAATTAAAATAACTTTATAAATAATCGTATTTACTATTTACACATACCTATATAATTAAATTTGACAATTACTGAAGTCGGTGCCAAGCTCACCAAACTAATAGACTTTCTGTTGTTGCACATTGATTTGGCACCGACTTCAATAACTGTCAAATTTAATTATATAGGTATGTGTAAATACGATTATTTATAAAGTTATTTTAATTGTACTTGAGTTTTGATTAGTAAAGGATAGTTATTTTATACTTTTCAGTGTTTTTTTTGAAGGCAGTTTATTTTTTTTTTTTTTTAATTTTTATTTCTCACTTTGGAGTGATCTTGACCTAAATAAATATTTGGGGCAGGTCTGCAATTAATTTCATTTGATTTCATTCATTTCATTCTTCACAGAGTTATGAGGTAACAAACATACAAAAAAAAAACAACATACAGACGAATTGAGAACCTCCTCCTTTTTTTTTGAAGTTGGTTAAAAACTTAAATAATTTTAACGATAAATAAAAATATCGACTGAACTGACGGCATCACTATTTTGAGTTCATGACCCATATACAATCCCAAGGAGTAGTGAGTTACGTGCTAGCTACCTTATTCGCTAGGCATCTACTAGGCTACCAGGAGACCACGCCCACAGCTGTTTAGACAGTTGTGTAGACAAATATCTAGTTAAATGCTATGTGCCGTAGGCACACGCCTTGCGCCCGCTGCATAGTACACGTATACCTATCGTTAGCAATTAAATCGCGCGTTACTTAGTATATAATAAAAAATAAAAGCTACTTCGTCTAGGTATGCACATACCTAAGAGAGAATGTGTGAGGCGAATGATGAGATTAGAAGAAGCGAAAGAAGTATGTAAGAACCGCAATGCCTGGCGCTCCGTCCTCTCTGACTACTCCGCTAGGGATACAGCGTGAAGAAATGTATGTGCAAAAGCTACTTAATAAATAATAGGTGTTGAAATACTGTACGTCGCTACGTCCCGACTCAAATTTTTTTCAGAATTTTCCACTCCATCCATAATTGTAGTTTGAGAGAAAGGGCACACTTTTAGGGTTCCGTAGATAAATGGTAAAAAACGGAACCGTTATAATTTCATTTGGAAAATTGATTTGAATAAGGATATACATACATACATATCTTCACGCCGTATCCCTAACGGGGTAGTCAGAGAGGGCGGAGCGCCAAGCGTCGCGTTCCTTACATACTTCTTTCGCTTCCTCGAATCTCATCATTCTCCTTGAATTGAATTGAATTGAATAAGAATATATTGTGCAGTTTTTGACTGCAGAAATAACTTTGCCTTTTAGTTCACTGTGAAAAGTTATTAAATGGAAATTCGTTTTTACGGGAGATTAAATTAATATTGCGCATCCCGTCTGGAATCCTTCCCTGCGCGTGGTCCGACACGTACTTAGCCGGTCTTACTACTTTAGAAGAGCAAATATCAG
Organism: Zeuzera pyrina; assembly: GCA_907165235.1. NCBI lineage: Eukaryota > Metazoa > Arthropoda > Insecta > Lepidoptera > Cossidae > Zeuzera > Zeuzera pyrina. Next base: position 14,576,080 of record OU015626.1, read on the forward strand.
GAACTATTGACTTAGATAAGAGTCACTTCGAAACCACTATGTCATTGAACACCTATCTGAATATAAGTCACACGCTAAGTGTGCTTGGATAAAATCCAAGTTTTTAGGCTTTGATTATATGATGTCGTTTGCTTTGTTTGCGAACCTATTGTTTAGATCTGTTAATTTAGTTCATAAAAAAAAATCCGAAAATAGCGTTATCGCATATTTTTTTTCGAAAATATTTCTCAAAATATTTGAATTGCCTTCCAAAATAATTGTAAAAAACCCCAATCTGACAAGGCTGTTTGAAATGTAAAGGATAACTTATGTCTATAACCTACCAAATAAAGAAGTTAGTGGTTTGATTTAATCCTTGATATTGAAGAACAGTCTGTCGCAACTTCATACAAAAAAAATTATGTACGGAACAGAGCTATTTTTTTGTGTTTTATCACGGATCAAGTATGTTTTCTAATGCATTGTCCAGATTAAAGAGACATGTCTATATTTGTCTTCGATAAAGTGTCATCTGTCACGACTTACAATTTATTTGATTCAACAGCGTAAATGTTTCATTGTCCAATTTATTACAAAATTGACTAAGTATTTTTAGCAATATTTGGGTAATTATAACTTCTGGCAGAACTTTGCAATATTTAGTATGTATTTAGTGGGTAAACAAACATGAAGTACAGAAAATAAAATGTGGTTGGAAATCACGACATTTTAAAACATTTTATGGCGAGATATTCTCTAGATGAAGTTCGGTGAGTAGAATATTAACTAATTCATGAGTCCCAATGCTTGCTATAGGGATAAAATTTCATAATTTTAGTTTTGAGTATAACTTTCGTTCATTAAAAAATAGTGTGGGAATGGTACATTTATGAATGCCGATATCGATGTTTTTATTTTTTAGATGTAAAAAATCTGTGAAAATCACAAAACGAGGACATAGTATAAAATACCAATCGAAAAACCACAAATTAAAATTTGTATACGAAGAGTATTTTATTGACAAAAATTTAAAGAGAAAAAAATGAGATTAACTGCTAAACCACTTTCGGATAACAAACTGTTAGGATTTTCCTAATACTTTTGAGGGAAGCTTTCTGAATTTGTATTTTAAGTTTGCCTATTTTAAAATGTTGAAAATATGACCTAATTGGGTTTCTTATCGGTTCTTTTCAGTGTACAGGTTTTTTTCGACTTGTTATTATATTTACTTAATTTGACGTTAAAAACACCTTGCAGTTGTGTTTACATGAATAAATTGATTTGACTGACTTTAAAGAACTTCTTAAAACTTATTAATTAAATATTTTCTAATAGTTCTTTATGTTTACAGTTTTGAGGAAAAAACCGGTAGCAAAAAAAAAACAAAACTGAAAGTCGACCGTTAGTCCTCAAAAGAAGAAACTGGTCAGGAACCTATAAAAGTCGCAGGGAGAAGAAGAAAGGTTTCTAGAGCAAAGGAGTATACTCTACCGGCCGTAGCGTTACATCGTTACATATGCTTGCATGTACACCGCCACGAATTTATGAAATAAATATTTCATTTCATACATATTTTTATTGAATAGACATCACAAAATGGTGTCACTGGTGTTGTTTAAGTGGTGCTTAAACAAAACCAGTGTTTAGATTGTTATTACCAATTTCTGGTACCGCATGTCGCGCTAATTATAATCGATATCGATAAATTTGAATGAAAGGCGGTACGTCTCTATTTTGTTCTTTATGTTGGTATAGCTGATTGTTTTATAGTCGTCAGATTGTCTATTTTGGGTACCTTTTTTTGACATTTGGAGTCCCGACTCTTATTACGTAGTAATATTACATTCTCTTTGTTGAAGAACATCATCTTTTGGTGTAATGTAATGGCCCTCTGTCGTGAAATAGAATTGTTTTGACATATGTATTATATCCCTTTTAGTTTTTAACCTTACCGAATTGAAAAGTCAGTGCGGTTTAGGTATCATCAATGTAATTAAAGCATTATCCTAATTTTCTTGTATTGTATTGTATTATGTCGGCCATCTGTCGTTGAGTGGAATAAAACACTTGCGTTGATACTCTCTAAACATTGTAACATAAATATAAAAGGTATTACTAAATGCCACTGATATTGAAATTTAATAAAAGGTTTTTCATTTTTATAATTGAAATTAACACATAAAATGTGCATTATTCTAAAAATATTCAATTCTAAATAGCAATACAAACTATATTTTTGAATAAATTTGTAATTAGAAGAAAATTACTTTATAATCACTTTCTACCGATACCGGTAGTGACATCTTTCATTGTTCTTAGTGTACCATGATATCTAAAGTATGTCGCTGACACCACATGGTTGAAGTGAACTGAATTTTTCGTTTTCTTTGTTATCATTGACATAAAATAAAATTAATTCCGATGTATGTTTTTTACACATAGGTCTTGGTATTTCAAAATGTAATACATTTTTTTTCATGGGACCGATTTTCTTAGATTTTCGTTGCATCTTTTTTCTTATTTTTAATTTCCTTGCTCTTAGTTAAATGTTCTTTTTTAATTTTTAGTTCCCGTTGTTGGGAAATAAGGAGTTGGGGATTATGATGAAAATAAAACTTCTGAGATGATTCAACGATTAGATCTGGATTGAACTATAATCGGTATCGTGAAAGAAAGAAAACGTTTTGTTAAGACTAGAATTTATTGTATAACCAGCTGTAGCCCGCAACTCGTTCGCGTGGATTTCGAAGAAAACGTCACTATGATCAATCTTGTTGTAAGAATTTTACGTTATCATTTTTTCAAGCTTTTATCAAGAAAACAGATAATAGTGCTGAGAACAACCGATCACCATCGAACGGCGACATTCCGTAGCATTCGACCATGTACTTGTAGATAAATAGTCAAATAAGAATCAAATGAAGGAATAGAGATATCGGACGATAAACTTTCAAGATTATTTGCGGCTTTTCATCAAAATCTATTCTCATTAACTAAACGTTTATAATTTTTTCCACTACATTAAGATATATTGGGTCCTTACATATGAAATTAGCGTTTTGTCGTACTGACCACTTTGATTTGAAATATCTCCTCTTTGGTTAAGAATTCCAAATTCAAATGTATAAATTCATTTAGCTGGTACATTTAACTTTTGAAAACAGTCATTCATTTGTTTTTTTCCTCATTATTTTTTTCTTTGGCGTCGCTTATTACCGCACAATGGAAAACATGAAATATCGGTATATTTACGAGTACGAGTTCTACCGTGGCACCAGTGCTGCAGAAACAGCTCGAAGGATTAATGATGTGTACGGCGCTGGTGTCGCAAAAGAAAGCACGGTACGTTTTTGGTTTCAACGTTTTCGTTCTGGAAATTTCGACCTTCAGAACCAACCAAATCGAGTGAATCGAACTTGCAAACACGCGTCGACTGCTGTGTTACTTTGCTCAACCGACACAATAATGAAGGGATTTTAAATCGAATTATTACTTGTGGTGAAAAGTGGATACTGTACGATAATCGGAAGCGCTCGTCGCAATGGCTGAACCCTGGAGACCCAGCCAAAGCCTGCCCTAAACGAAAATTGACTCAGAAAAAGTTATTTGTGAGTGTTTGGTGGACTAGCGCCGGTGTCGTTCACTACAGCTTTCTAAAATCTAGCCAAACGATTACGGCAGATATCTATTGTCAGCAACTGCAATCCATGAAGGAAGAACTAGCTGCTAAACAACCGAGATTGGTTAATCGCTCTAGGCCACTGTTGCTTCACGACAACGCAAGACCACACACTGCACAACGAACAACCACTAAGTTAGATGAGCTACAATTGGAATGTCTGCGACATCCACCGTACTCCCCGGACCTTGCTCCAACAGATTACCATTTTTTCCGGAATTTGGACAACTTCTTACAAGGAAAAAAATTCAACTCCGATGCGGCAGTCCAAACCGCCTTCAAAGAGTTTATTGATTCTCGCCCCCATGGTTTTTTTAGTAAAGGGATCAATGAACTACCTATGAGATGGCAAAAGTGCATAGATAACAACGGTGCATACTTTGATTAGTTAAATATATTTTACAAAAAAAATTGACTTTATATTCCTCCCGTACAAAACGCCAATTTCATATGTAAGGACCCAATATATGTATTTCGCATGGTCAAAATAAACATAAAGAGCCATTTGTCGTCGATATGATGACACATAAAAGCAAAGGTTTTATAAAAAGGGGGAAACGAGCAAGCGAGTCACCTGATGAAAAGTGGTCACTTTTTTTCTTTTCTTTTTTTTTTTGTTTCTGAGAGGCGAAATTAAACCCCCGCGGGCTACCCAGCCGGACTCTACGCCGACTGGGGAGTGTCGGACTCGAACCGACTAAACAAAACCCCTCTTTGCTGTTAGCCCTAGTGGCTTTTACAGCGTCACAGGTCGCGTTGGGGCGAGCACTGAAGGCGCCCTGCCAGATGGTCGACCGCCTGAGGGTTCCTCCAGCCGAGGGATGCCTCGTATGGAGGGCGGACCTCGGGCTCAAGGCGTCGCCAGGGGAGCTTTCCGCACCTGCGTGCATCTTAACGAGCTTCCTATGCGGGTGAGGGCCGGGCCTCTAGCGGACCCAGCCGGCGAGGCGGCTGAGGGCCGGTTAGTGTGCCTAGTGTTCCGCGTGGCAGTTTACAATGTTGCTTAAGGCCCGCGTGTGTGCGTGTAGAGCTACGTGATCGAGCTTCTAAACGTTAGAACGTCGTCGTACGGGGTCGTCCTCGCCTCCGCCGGTGGGGGCGGTGCGGTCGTAGTGTGTAGGTTGGCATGTTCGAGTTCGAACGTGTAATGTCGTCGTCGCTGTCGCCTAACACATGTCTAGGCCTACGATAGCGTTTGCGGACGCGAGGTTCGGGGGTGTACAATGACGCCGTGACCACTAAGGGGTTCAAGTGTAAGGAGTGTTAGCGTCACCCCTCATATAACTACTATTTTCCTATTTCGCAAGTCTTAAATGGCAACACTACCTAATTAACCTACAAAAATAGCGCTACATTAACATGACAACACCGGTTTATCGCCGTTGGCCAATTCCCACAGTGGTGGGAATTGCAGAGTTAACGTTATAGAAGAGATCACACGACTAGACATTCTATTAGAGCAAGTCCTCTCCACAAGAGCTTAACGGAAAGTGATGTCTTAGTGTTAAGTGTAACAAAGTACAGAAAGACAAAGTGTTAACGAAGTGTTGTAAGATTTCCAAGGTGAGTGATTATTCTATAATAATGAATTACTCTAAAAATTAAGGTGTTATAATCGAAATGTTATATCGTGTGATGTTCGAAGCAAAGAATAAGTCATTTTAAGTAATATTGGCGTTCCTTTCACGAGGAACGGTGAAAGAAGCGTTGGGACGCGTCTTTTAGATATTGAGTTATAGAGGGCAATCTAGGTCGTAGTGGAGATCTACGTTGCGCTCGTAAGGAGGGGCACCGGTGGCCCTGCGCATGAACCTATTCTGAATAACTTGGAGGGAGTTGATGTGAGTGCGCGCAGCGTGAGCAAATACTATACTGGCGTACGTCATGATAGGCCTGACGCACGTCTTATATAAGATAACTTTATGTCTGAGGGACATTTTGCTTTTAGCGCAAATGAGCATGTTGAGACGCGAGACCGTTTTGATGTGTTGGCCAAAGTTATGGCACTGTCAAGGGTGACTCCTAAGTATTTGACTTTCCTAGTCCAAGGGATATCCTGACCGAAGAGCGTGATAGTACGGAGAGTGTTAGCGCGGCGGGCGCGGCTGGTCGTCGTGCCCCTCGAGAAATACACGGCGGCGTTTTTCTCGGGGTTGATTTCGATTCTCCAAAGACGGAACCACTCGCCTAGGCTCGTGATCGCGACTTGGAGGAGTTGGGAGACTCTGAGGCGACTACGGTCTGATGTGAACAGTGCGGTATCGTCCGCGAATAAGGCGAGCTCTACACCGGGGGTTTCGTGTAGAGCGAGTAGAGCGTGGGCGATAAAACGGAGCCCTGTGGGACGCCTGCCCTGATGGGGCGGGAAGAGGAGAGCACTCCTTCGACTCTATAGCGGAAGGAGCGGTCCGACAAAAAGTCCCATACTATGCGTACGAGATCGTCGGGCACGCTGAGCCGGCGCAGCTTGTACACCAGCCCGGTGTGCCAGACTTTGTCGAACGCCTTCGCTACATCGAAGAAGAGGGCCCCCGTGCCTATAGTGCGACTCGGGCGGTGAAGGCTCTCCAGGATGTGTTCCGTGAGGCGGTGCACTTGTTGCATGCACGAGTGTTTGGCTCGAAAGCCAAATTGCTCATCTATGAGGAGACTGGAAGTGTCTAAGTGGGCTTTGACACGAGCCAGAAGGACCCGTTCGTAAATTTTCCCTAGCACGCTAAGGAGACTGATTGGGCGATATCTATTGGGGCTACTGCGGGGTTTACCCGGTTTCGGGATTCCGATGACGATCGCTTCCTTCCAGGCGGCTGGGAAGACGCGGTTCGCCATGGCGGCATTGATAATAGCTGCTAAAATCGCGAGGAGGCGCATCGAAAAAAGTTTGACTACTCGGTTGGAGATGCCGTCTCTACCGGAGGCTTTTCTAGGTTTGAAAGCCTTGACAATGTCCTGAACTTCGTCAACCGTCGCGGGTTTGAGTTGGCAGGGGGCGGTCGCGGGCGGTAGGGAGCCTACTTCGCGATTGACCATGTCTAAATGGTTCTGATCTACAGGCTGAGAGCTAGAGGAGCATTGGGCCTCCAGAGTGTCGGCCAAGAATTCGGCTTTATCTACATCGTCGAAAGCTGTCTGTCCGTTCGGTTTCGTCAGAGGCGACATTGTTTGGAACGTGTCCGATTTGAGAGATCGGGCCAACTTCCAGTAAGCCTGGTGCGTCGGCTCGATCTCTCGCATGAGATCGCTCCACCTGTTATCCCTAAGTTCGGAAATTCGGTATTTGACTTCGCATTGGAGGGCGCGTAAGTTGCGTTTATTCGTTTCTGAGCGAAACGAGTCGTAAGCGCGGGTCGCGGCGTTCTTGGCTCTGATCAGCCGACGGATGTCTCCAGGGAGCTCTCAGCGGCGGTCATTCGCCGCCGGACCTCACGGAAGCACGAGGAGACCGATTCGCGGATGTGGGCGGTGAGCGCGTCTATCGCCGCGGTCGCGTCCTCGGCGGAACGGATAACGTCCGGTATCGCGTTAAGCCGCGGCGAATTCTCGGTTTAGCGTTTCGTCTAAACTCTGCCAATTCGTCACGGTTTTTGTGAGCATCCTAGTGTCTATCATAGGTCCTAGTTTGAGTAATATCGGCCTATGGTCAGAGTCTAACTCGTGTAACGCCTCTATTGAGTGCAGCGTTAGAGCTACGTTCTTTAGAAGCGCTATGTCGAGTACGTCCGGTCTGTGTGTTGTAACTCTGGGATAGTGGGTGGGCGTCATGGGGGCGATAACGTCAAAGTTAAGGACATCGGTTAGTTGGTCTAAAGCTTTGCCATTTCGCGAGGTGGTGTGCGAATTCCAGCGACGATGTTTAGCGTTGAGGTCGCCGGCGAGTATGACAGAGACGCTAATACCGCTGATTTTGGTCTAATGAGTGAATCTCGCCCATTCTATATAAATGAGCGACTCACCAAATACAAACGCCAGTTATGGTACAAGGTGCGCGAGATTCGAAAAAGTTTGCTGTGGAAGTTCGTGTGGACCAGGCGGGGTCGCATCTTCGTTAAACAAGACGAGGGGAAACCTACTTACATAATAAGTTCAAAAATGGACATTAAGCGTGTTTTTGGCGTTGACTCCGTTTAATGCTATTGTTACTTTAATTTTATGTGTGACATTTGTGAGTAATGTTATTGTAATATACTTCATTTTTGAGTTACTCGCTAAATATTATTGTCGAAGTAATGTAATGCATAATGTTAGCTTTCTGTGGATAATGTTGCATCATAATATAATATTGCGGGTATTCGCCAGTAAAATATCGACACAACTACTCTATTGGAGAATAGTAGCATATTCAGAGTTATGGTCTCAGATGTGGTGTATGTGTGTATTTAATTTTATTACTTTTATATACAATTCGGTATGTTTCATCATGGTTTCACCTGGTGCGGTTCAGGAGAGGTCTATCAATAATTATTACCAGATGTACAATTCGAAACGCCTTATTTGGTATTTTGAAAATGATACTAAGCACAGTAATGATTCTTTATATTTGATACTTCATTTCGTTTTTACTATTATTATATATGAACCATAACAAGTTCTTCAAGGTCGGACTGTTAAATGCGGGATCTTTAGGAACTAACCATGACAATTTCCTGTTAGCTATGAATCGTCATCAGGTCGATTTAATGGCCATAAACGAGACATGGTTCAAACAGGGAGGAGAAGGTCGAGCGCCCTCTGTTCCCTAATTTCAACTCAAACATATACCGCGGCCTGCTGAAATTTGTGGCGGCCGAGGCAGGGGAGTGGGATTTTACATTAAACGTGGCATAAATGCAAGTGTTTGTTCTCATCCAGTGCATCGATCGGTTGAACAAATGTGGCTCAAAGTAAAGGTCAATCATGTCAAAATAACCGTCGGTACCGCTTATCGCCCGCCTTGGCTTGGCTTTTTTTGAATGCTGTTATGGATACAATTACTTCATTCTCTAACTATGACTATTTAATTTTGTTGGGTGATTTTAATATTAATTTTCTGAATTTATTGGACAATAAGACCTCATTGTTTAGCACCTTTCTGAATTGTACTGGTTTGAAACAAATTGTTACTGACCCTACGCATTTCACTGAAAATTGTCAGACCTTGATTGATGTTGTTTGTACTAATGCACGTGTCCGTCATTTTACTGTTGACTCTGTTAGAATACTTAATGCTCATGCCCTTATATCCTGTGAGTTTATATTTCGTAAACCTCGTATATCACCTAAAACAATCACATTCAGGCCATTGGCGAATATTGATATTGATATATTTAACGATCATTTATAATCTTTCGACTGGGATAGGGTTAAATCTTTTAGCGATGTGGACAGTATTGTATCGTATTACACACAAGCATTGCTTTATTTATTCGATCTAAACACACCTTCAAAAACACGTATTGTAAAGGGGATACCTTCCCCGTGGATCACTGACACTGTGAAATGCATGATGGGTCTGCGTGATAAAGCACTGCACAGGTTTAGGCGAACTAAATTAGACGCACATAAGCAATTCTATAGGGATTTGAAAAACAAGTTGAGATTGCAATATATAGTGAAAAACGCTGTTACTATGAATTACACATAAACAAAAAAATAAAAAACTCTAAGTTGTTATGGAAAAATCTAAAATCAAAATTATTGCCCCCTAAGACTATGGAAATACCTATGCATATTGGTGAACCTGAAGTGATAAACCGACACTTCTTAAATGTTCCGGGCGGTCACGATATTTCGATGTCGCTCCTTACTTATTACGAATATAATAGATTTGGTACTGAGACGTTCAGTTTGACGCCGGTTGATATGACGGTAGTGCAAAAGATATTGAAAGAACTAAAATCTAACGCAATAGGTGCTGATGGACTATCATTGGACATGATCTGTTTAGCGTCACACAGTTTAGAAATAATAACGGTCTTAATCAACAAATCAATTTCCATATCTAAGTTTCCGTCCAGTTGGAAAACCGCAATAGTTAAGCCTCTACCAAAAGTACCTAACGTAACCGAGTTAAAGGAGCAGCGTCCCATTAGTGTTTTGCCTTGCCTTTCTAAAATTTTAGAAAAAGCCGTTGCATTTCAATTAAGGCAGTACATGGAATTACATAAAATTCTGCCTGATCTACAATCGGGGTTTGGAAGGGGCCGTAGCACTACAACTGCCATTTTGGATGTGATGGACAATGTCTTGAGCGCTCGAGATGGGGGTAGGGGCACTATTCTGGTGCTTTTGGACTTTTCAAGGGCGTTTGACTCACTAAACATTTCTTAGCTGATATCTAAGTTAGCCTACTATGGTTTCGATTCTAAAACAGTCAAATGGTTTGACTCGTATCTGAGTAATCTGAGAAAGAGCAAACGGTCTGGTCTTTTGCCAGTAAATGGAGGAGTTCCACAGGGATCAGTTTTAGGGCAATTATTGTTCATTTTGTACAGTGCTGACATTATTAACGTTATCAAGCACTGTAAGTATCATATATATGCCGATGATGTACAAATATATTATTCATTTAAACATAACAGATTTCAAGACGCAGTTGCTAAAATAAATGAGGATCTGGAGAACGTATCGAACTGGGCTAAACGTAATTCTCTTATGTTAAATGCAAACAAAACAAAGTATATGGTCATAGGCTCCAAGAAACAGATAAGGGATATAGGTGCTAAGAATTTGCTGATTGATGTAGACGGGGTTCAAATTGAACGAGTCCATGAAGCGCGTAATCTTGGCTTAATAATGGATGAAGAATTGCGTTTTGAAAAACATATCACAGAAGTAGTCAGGAACTGTTTTTACCGACTGAAGCTTTTATATAATGTGCGTAGTTATCTTAGTACTGACGTGCGAGAGGTGTTAGTGGAGTCGCTTGTATTATCTAAATTTAATTATCTGGATGTGGTTTATGGACCTAGGCTACTGTCCAAGACTTCCAAACTTGTACAGAGGGTACAAAATGCCTGTGCACGATTTTGTTACAATTTACCACCTAAAGCTCATGTAAGTCCTTACCTGAATGAAGGGAATATTCTAAAGATGCAGTACCGAAGAGATTTACACTTGGTTACATTATTGTTCGACGTCATTAAATCAGAAGCACCTCAATACCTGCACTCCAAATTAGATTGGATGAGCGATTTTAGGAAGTTTGAATCGCGTACATCATCTGCTGTCCTACTTATACCGCGACATAGAACTTCTGCGTTTAGTGGTAGCTTCAAATACAGTGCGACTAAGTGTTGGAACAATATCCCTCCACCATTGCGTCAATTACAGTGTGGTGGTCATTTTAGATCAAAGCTAAAGAAAATTTTTCTTGACTTGCAAAAGTCCAGCACATAGTGGTCAGGTACATTGGAATGTAAATGCATTAATTTATATTTAATACTTCTCAGTTTTAATAAAATATAATGTCGAAATTATCGCTTTGAAACTTACACATAATATTCTTTGCTTACATTTATAATTACATATTATATTATATATTAGAAACTTGTCAGATTTACACTTTAAATAGATATTTATAATACATAAATTGGTTTGCCTTATGTTGTTTCGATACTTACAAATATATCCTATTGCTTACATTTATATATCATAGACTTAATCTATACTTATTACATTTTTGGTTATTTTGTTTATTCTTTTTATTTTATTATCAGCTACCTACCTGATAGGCCTCAGCTGAAAATCAGCGCTGTGGTCAAATGATTGTATACATGTACGTGTATATGTCTGCAGCATATGCTGAGTTGAGGCCTTTTCGATGCACTGGGACTATATTAATTTTTATGAATCGGTTGCTTTTAGGTTTGTTAATTTTTTATTGTATAAGTCTAATATGTTTCATAACTGAATGTACATGTGTATTATTTTTTTTCGAATGTTCTAATTTTTAATAGTGTGTCGAATAAATGTGTGTTTCTGTTTCTGTTTTATGATTGTGTAAGAAGGATTAAATACTTTGGCCTCAGCCTGTAATTAATTTATTAAACTAATAAAAGAACTATTAGTATACAGTGTACAATTAACACAAAAACTGGAATGAACTGCTCTGTGGCATTAATCCTTTTTTCTAGGACATCTGTGCTCTATGCAACTTATCTAGGTAGGTAAATACCGCAATGTCAACAAACTTCAAAAGAATTGAGAAAATAAATCCAGCCTTAAGAATTAGCAAGAGCGTTAGGTCGAATTTATTTTGCACATGATATTATTTTATTTTCCATAAAAAGTCAGGATTATTATTATCGTTTCAAACAATCATAACACCGAAAAATAATCGAATCTTTCTAAGCGGCAACTTTGAGATCTATTATTTACGATAATTTTTAGTTTTAAATTTATAAATATTAACGTTGAGATATCTTATATGTACCTTATATGTATGTATGTTGAAGAAATAATGAGAGTAAAAAAATTAATGGAGTATGAGAAGAAATTCTTCGAAACATAATCGACGTTTCTAGTCGTCCGCTAAACGGGCGATTAAAAACAAATTATTCGCCTGATAATCGGACGATTAAATTAAAGTTAATTGTACTATAGCGGACGACTAGCGGATCGTTTAAGATTAAAGCTAGTCGTCCGAAATTTTTCAGTTTTCAAAAAGCACGTTACCCCACTCCTCTGCTTGTAAAAAAGCGCTGAATATCGTTAAAATGATATAAATTAAAAAATGTTTCTGAAATAAACAATTTATGTTTTAAGTTGTGTGTGCGAATTATAATTTTCAGTCTTGCGCTATAATTTTACGGCCCTTAAAGTCCAGTAATCCTGCCCGGGCGCTACATGGGCTAGAGTCGGCGCTGACTGATGCTCTTACCCTATAAGTACCTACGGACCTTCTAATTTGTTGCAACAGCTTTCTTAGGGATGGCGATCTGAGACAAATTAATGGAAAGTTCGGTCGATCTCGAACAGTGAATCGATGGCGGACACCGATGGCGATGACGATGGCGGTATATATATATATGGTGTAGAGAAAAGAGTTGGCGTGGAATTTTTTTTTAATAAATTATTAAATATTGAATTATCTTCAGCACCATATCTTGCCAGTAAATGTCTAGTTTCTCTTGCAAATAAATGTTCTGATATTAACGCCAAAAATTTAATTAACAGAGACTTTTATGTTGATGACTATCTCAGCGGTAGAGATTCCATCGAGTCTGTCGTTGAGATGACCAAAGAAGTCATTAACACTTTAAAATCAGCAAAATTTAATTTTCGAAAATTTCGGCCTAACAATAAAAATATTCTACATGCTAGCTACTTCAGATACACCAGATACAGCAACTACAGAAAAAACTAAATTTAAATGAAACTTTACCATGCAAAACACTCTGTTTAATGTGGGATTCAATTTCAGACACATTATTATTTTCAATTAATTTAGATTATTACAAAAAAAAATTACCGAAACGTATAATCTTATCTTTAATCAGTCAAGTTTTTAATCCTATGGGTTTATTAGATCCTTGTACGGTAGAGGCTAAAATAATAATGCAAAGATTGTGGCTGGATAAATGTAAAGTCAAAGTCAAATCAATTTATAATAAATAGTTAATATGCGCCGCTGATCCCCACAGCAAAAGGCCATAGGACCTTAGGCTATGAAATTATGCGAAGTACACCAACCTAGCCGTATCCGCATCCGTCAATTGCATAATGCGTCTAATGGCATATATCGCGGAACCGAGCTTACTAGCCAATGCCCCGATATGATCCGCCCATTGCAATTTACTATCTACTGTTAAACCAAGAAAACTGGCAGACCTAACTAATTCTAACTGTTTCCCACCCAATTCTATTTTATCATGGATTCTGGATACATTAGACAGGGAAAATTTAATACATTTGGTTTTTTGTGCATTCAGTAGTAAATTAACAGCAAACCACTCCGAGACGTCCGCCAGGATCCCGTTCACCCAGGTAATATCTAAGTTCTTTCTGTCCACTTTAAATAGCAATGAAGTGTCATCAGCAAATAATACTATTTCGCAATACTGAGCATAAATGGGAGATCATTAATGTAGACTAGAAACAGAAAAGGTCCCAAAATTGATCCTTGGGGAACGCCCATTCTTAACCTCGAACCAACAGACAAAACCCCATTGACACTCACTTTTTGCTCCCGGCCAGACAAATACGAGACCACGAGATCGAGAGCGTTACCACGAATTCCATAGTATTTAAGCTTGCAAATTAAAATTTCGTGACTAACACAATCAAAAGCCTTGGAAAGATCGCAAAAAACACCAATGGCATCCTGAGATCCCTCCCAAGCCTGAAGTACAGTCTTGATCAAGCTTGCTCCCGCATGAGTTGTTGACTGCCCTCTCGTGAACCCGTACTGTTGACCGTGAAACAGCCCGTGAATGTTAAAATGTGCTAGCATTTGATTGAGTATTATTTTTTCGAATATTTTACTCAATGCTGGCAATATTGACACCGGGCGATAATTTGTTAGGTTCAACATACAACCTGATTTAAATAATTGAATAATTTTACTGTTTCATTAAATTGGGAAACACCCCTTGATCGACACATTTATTAAATATATCTACCAAAATTGGCGATAATAAAGGTATTACACCAGTCATGACATGAACTGATAGTCCCCATAAATCTTCACTTTTCTTTTTATGTAATTGCTTGAAAATTTTTTCTATCTCAAGTGAAGATGTGTACCTAAATTGAAAATTAGGGAACCATTTTCCAACATTTTTTCTCAAAAACGTCTCTGCTGTTTGCGAAGACGCTCTCAAACCATTCGCTATTTCTATAGGTGTATTCGAAAAATAATTTTCAAAAGCATTAACAACCTCAATTTTATTAGTAATAACCTTATTACCAATTTGTATTGAAAAATCTTCGTTATTTCTATTTCGTTTACTACCAACTTCGTTTTTAATAGTGTTCCATGTAGCCTTTATCGCATTGTCTGACTTTTTAATTTTATTCGCTATATATATCGCTTTCGCGTGTTTTGATACTTTTTTAAATATTTTCGAATAAGTGCGAACATAGTTATGAAAATTTTCATCTGCAGTGTAAGATTTTTCATCATATAACTCATAAAGCCTATCCCTACTTCTTCTTATGCCCTTCGTCGCCCAATCCGGAAAACGTAACTTGTTATTAACGACTACTTTCTTTTTCTTTGGACAATTCTTATTAAATATTTTGGATAGGTTTTTGACTAAAGATTCATACATGATGTTTGGATCATCAACCAGAAGAACCGTGTTTGCAAATTTGGCTACATCATGAGTAAAATTTTTTAGCCTACTCTCTCCCAATGGGCTAAATTCAAATATTTGTTCTGATTTATATTTCATGTCCTCTATTTTTATTAACTGAGCTTTATGATCTGAACGGATACCACTAACAGTAGTATGTTCTATAATTTCACACTTATTCATAAAAATGTTATCTGTGTATCTGTAAATGTAGGCGAGATGGTGAGGTTCCCTCAACCATTAAAACTGAGTTTCTTCCTTGGTTCAATCATTGACTTCGTTGAACACATTATGCATTCTTCCGCATACGTGCGATGACAATACTCTTACGTGAGAACTTCAAACGTTTACTGACGCTTTAGAGAATACATATGGAGCATGCGTATATGTTAGAGCGATAAGTGCTGAAGATACAGTGACCGTTCATTTACTCGGTTTATAAGTAAAATAGTCCCTGTGAAACCATCGACTATTTCTAGGCTAGAACTTTGTGGGACATTGTTGGGCACACGATTCTACACCAAGATATTGAAATCACTCACTGTTCACTTCAGTCAATACTGCTTTTGGACCGACTCCACGATTATATTATGTTGGCTAAAAATTTCTCCCAACAAACTAAAGACTTTCGTTCGAAACAGAGTAAGCGAAATTCTGGATAGTACAAAATATGAACAGTGGAACTACGTATCGTCACGAGACAATCCGGCAGACTTCATCTCGTGGCGGGTGAAGGCTGACTGCATCAGCGCTGCCACCCTGTGGTGGTCTGAGCTTACTTTCTTACATCATACACGTATTCAATTTCCTATGGTACCTAACAAAAACAATAAACACATACAATCACTTACTACACACAACAATAGAAAAACTTTTAACAAAACAAAACATCATATGTCAATCAATTCAAAAAATATCTTAAATACATAAAACTTATCAGTAGAATCGTATAAACAGATTTATTCATAATTGCAGATCTTCTAATAAAATTAATAAAAAATTCAGAACAGATAATCATATTTACAGCACAACAAGAGATGTTTTCCGATGAGTACAAAACAATAAAAACAGGAAAATCTCTGCATAATAAAAACAGGTTAATTTCACTATCACCGTTCATAGACAGCAACAGTATCGTCGTTTTAGTAATTCACACTATGACTATGCTGTTAAGAGCATCCAATACAATAATTTTCTTAACTTATGCCCTTTACCTATTCAAGCATGTCCAAGTTGAAATCTACAACGCCGCGGAGAATGTTGCAACGGCAACAAAGGCTTATTAATTTTTAATCTGTTTTTCTTTGTATATATAATTTTCATCTACCTTACATTACACTTGCCTGTGGATTTCATTATTACACGATTGTATATGGCGAATTCATATTTTTATTTTATCTTCGTATTCTAAGTACCTATAAACAAATTTACCAGCCACCTATGGATACAGTTACAAAAACAGGACGGTTGCTTCCATACATGGAAAGGTAGTACGAGTGGTATAATATGTGATGGCACAGTGGTAAACTGCCTTTTATATGCTGACGATGCTGTGGTTAAGCAACATCAGAAGCAGAGTTGCAGACTTTAGTCACGTGCATGATAGAAAAATGTGAAGTGAAAAAACTAAGTATGAATGTGAACAAAACTAAGGTTCTGGTGTTTAAAAAGGGAAGATATACAGCCGAAGTGTAATTTATGTGTAAATGGAAAATTTCCAGAACAAGCGAACGAAATGGTATATCTGTGTAGTGCGTTGTCTATAGATGGAAGACGTGAGTTGTATGTGGAGAGACTGGTAATAGCTGGCAATAAACTGTGCTCAGCCACAATGGCTACCCACTGTTGCCAAAATGGCAATGCGGTGTTGGTGCTAACTTTATTGTACGCTACTAAGGCCCGGATATGCTCGAAATCAGATAAAAATAAGATAATCCAGTAGAATGGCTATGTCTTACAAATATGTGCGGTATCACCTTTTTGGACAAAATAAGCAATGAAGAGGTACGCAGTATGACAGGGTTGCATGACAGAGTTATCGTGAAAATGAAGAAAGGAATACTTAAATGGTTCGGAAAAATAGAACGAATGAGCGATGAAAGACTGAGACGAAGATCAAATAACAAGTGTGTCAGCTGGCGGAAATGTCAAAAGTATTCGTATACCTAGGCGAAAATGTGTGAGGAAATAATGAGATTTTAGGAGGCTAAAGAAGTATGTAAAGATTGCGAAGTTTGACGCTCCGCTGTATATCTGACTACCCAATTAGGAATACAGCGTAAAGATATGTACGTTTGTTATAATACAACGCGAAAGTTTAAAAGTTTATGTAACTCAGTCTGCAAGAAACTGTCGCATGTTGGCTCCGCTCTGACTCGACAGACCGTGTTTAGCGCACTAGCGCTCGCGCCCGCGCACTGCGCCACGTTCGTTTAAAAACTGTTGTTGTTTATTCATTATCCGATTTTAAAAATTCAGTGTACATTACAGATAAAAAACGAATCAAAATTTTTTATTTGAGTCATTTTTAATGTTAGTGACATTTTATAGCGTTATTTAAACTAAAAAATAAACGCTTTCCAATGTTTGTTTTTTATTCAAATAACTTTTTAAATATTGAATTTATACTTATGATGGTCGAACGTTTTTTTATAGGCATTTCAATACCTTACATATGACGCCTCTCTTGTTCTAATAGGTGAAGTAGTTATTGAATTGTTTGACTAAATTTAATCTAAGAATCGCCATCTTTGTGACGTCATAGCTCCCCCCTCCACCAATTGAGAAAGTGACAACACCGTTATTCTTACTCAGGAAATTACTGAATATGACGATACCAGTGGACATTTCTTTTTTTAATTTAATGCATATAAACTTATATTTAAGTGCAGACAAAGCTAATTAATTCATGACTAGTAGAATTAAAGCTAAACTGAAGAATTTACACCTATCTAAAAGTAACATTCGTAAATGAGTTTTTAAAACTTTTTGAAAATATATTTCCAGAACACCCTGTGAAGAGGTTCATAAACTTAAATGTCATGGATTACCTTAGCTCTTATAATGTATTGAGTTCTCAGTTGTTTAGTGTTTATGATATAGGTATTACATATCAGTACTTGTGATTATATTCTAGTTCTACAATGTCTGTTAAAATCATAGCCAAATTTTACCCGACGACATAATATTTTTGGAGTGTACGGACCTATTTATGTACTATGTACCTATTTGCTACTTCTAATTCTTGGCTCTGTGTTTGTAACCTAATAAACACAAAAATATTTTTTATCGATTGTAAATTATAATGGATGATAATTATTACTATAGTTGCAGATCTCCAATTCGGACGAAACATTTTATTTGCGTGCAGAGATTACAATCCGGGCGATGTGTTTTCAATTCTCTTTTATATTCTCACATTCTACAAATAAATCTTCGTGCATACAGTTCTACGTCGAAGTTATATATAGTAGAGGTCGCCCTGTGGTCCGTAAATAAAAACTTATAATATAAACTCTATGGCGACAATCTACTCTGTGCGACTGTTTGATCCAAAGAGGTTACATTGATCACAAATTATTATGAGTTTGACATTGACAGTATTTTTAACATTGGCAGTATGAACGTAAATAATGAACGTTTTATTTAATTTAATTTAATGTACTTATTTGTAACACACATTACAAAAAAATTTAGTTTTCTCCAGTCTTTCTCCATATAAACTTTCAGTGCACCAAATTTCACACTCTTCCGTCCGCGCAATTTTTTTAAAAAGGGAACCAAAGTTTTCGCTTAATGTATTAATATATAGATAATATTATACTTGCTAACAATTACTGTCATTCGCGTGAAATTTCATA
This sequence comes from Zeuzera pyrina, assembly GCA_907165235.1. Taxonomy (NCBI): domain Eukaryota; kingdom Metazoa; phylum Arthropoda; class Insecta; order Lepidoptera; family Cossidae; genus Zeuzera; species Zeuzera pyrina. The sequence goes on from OU015626.1 coordinate 14,594,871, forward strand.
TTTTTGTATACAACTTCTTGCCTCTTAAGAGCTAATTTTACAAAATCAGTCAACCCGCACGTCTTATTATGCATTTATTAAGTTCTTCACACAAAGTTTTTCGTATTAAATTTGACACTCCTTTAAATTTCTTAGGAATTGAATTTCGAAAATCTCTTTTTAGCGAGTGTTAACACACACGATATCATATCATCTTAGAGCTATACGTTTCAAAATTCGGCTAAATACCAATTTTCAGTACGTATTAAACATATATCTTCAAAAATGTCAAATTTTCAGACCAATTTACGTTCCCTATTTCCAAAAATCCCTTCTTGTCCTATAATATGACCTATGAGGAGCCTCTGTGTAAAAATTCAAGTTTCTGAACCCAACGGTTTGGAATGTACGTATTACGTATATATGTCCAGTTTTTTATGGATCTGATTTTATGTATATATGTATATAGTTAGATGATATATAGGTAGTTTGATATAAAATATAGACTAAAAATTCATAACTGTAAAATTGAAAACGATAGTATTCAGCGAGATTTAACATGAAGGCGTGATATTCATAACATTTTTTATTGATCAGTCTCATATAAAATTATATTGTATTAGCTAGTGTCCATCATCGATAGTCATCTGTTCAGTGGTAGCATCCGGTTCATAGTCGTGATTGACCATCCTCGTCTTCACTATCTGCTTGTACACAAACGCAGATTTGCGCGGTGTGCGTGTTCGAGCGGGGTCCTCGAAGTCGACCTCGTACAAACCGTAACGTTCTCTGTAAATTCGTAATATTCGGTTAAATTTTAAAGTAAGCTACATAATATCATAAGTTGTCAGAGAGAACTGAAGATAGTCAATACAAGATTACTTAGTGCTCACTCGAGCGCGCGCTTTCCGCTAGAACTCATGTGGATCACAATCAGATCCGCGGAGTTATTATCTAAAAATTTGCAGATAGCGACAGCCACGCGATCATTGCGCAACCGGTGACTAATTATAATAAGAAATTGATATCATGACGATTGACGATTGCGTGTCTATTGCCCTATGACCGCGAAATGCACTTTTCGCGGTAGATTTAGCACCACTATACGTTACACAAATTCTTGTTTTCACAGCAAATATCGTGGTATATTTGGCTGTCGCATGCAAAGTGCAAGTTAGGTAAGCAAAGTTAAATAATAAGCGTGACGAGAACGTGCGAACACACTCCAATAGCAAAACTTTCATACATATTTATCAATGAAGTGAGAAAAAACAAACAATTTCACAAAGTATCATTTTTTCCTATTTCCGTGCTTACGTAAGGATATATAAATATAAAAATCGGGACCCAGATAGCACATGAAGTTGCTGCAAGCTTGATTTTTATTTCATTGTAAATTGCGAAGTCACATATGACAAGATAAGTGATTAAAAATTGTTTGTGATCGAAGTAGTCGAACAATATAACGATAAAGTTTTTGACAATGTTGCTACAATTTTATTATTTGTAGCAGGTAAGTTTGTGTTTACAAATTGTGTTTATTTTGGTGCCTACTTTTGAGTAATACCTAAATAACTCTAAATAAATTTGTGAACATTGTACTTTTGTTGAATGGTAACTAGGAAGTCTAATTTTAGCTTGCTTCAAGGTTCTATATATACAATTGCTCGGCAAACTTGCCATACGCTTGGTTCAAGTATAAATTGCTATCTGGGAAATCCAGAAATCGAAATTAGCATAATATTAAGTTGCATGCTGCATAAGTACACTTACGTATATCCTTGCGACCACTCAAAGTTATCCATTAAACTCCATGCCATATATCCTTTTAGGTTCACTCCCGCGTCAATAGCGTCCAAGGCACTTCGTAACGCGTCCTTGTAGTACTTTGCTCTGTCATCATCCGTCAATCCAGAAGTTGTAGACCAACCATTTTCAGTAATGTAAAAATCGGGATTGTTATATCTTTCTTTAAGATGGGTAAGTATTTTGTAGACACTGTCGGGTACTTGCTGAAAAAATAGAAATGATTATATTTACGATTACGTTATAATAGCAGGCAAGCCAACGTTCGGGGAGGCATCGTCTGTCGTGTCCTCTAATATGTATAATAATATGCAAAAATAACAAATGCAAAATTAAAAATGCTGTTATTACTATTTACGCTTACTTTACTGAAATAACGATAGTAGTAAAGACTTCTTTTTATACACAGATAATATTTTTATCATACCCTTAATCCAAAAGAAGCCGATTGTGGCCACTCGTGATGCGCATACACTCCTACACCTGCATCATCATATAAAGACGGAATAGGATAAGTTTCCAAGTATTCCGTAGCCGAGATCAATCTTCCACTATAATGATTTATTCCGAAGAAATCAGCAGCGCCACGAATAAGTTCTTTTTCTGCTTCGGTTAAATTGGGAAGTCGAGAACGAGCATAGCCCTGCTGTGCGCTTTTGTCTGCTATCCTTTTTGCAAATTCCTTTGGAAAACCTCCTTCTTCTGAGAAAATTGCATCGGCATATAACGCCCACTGTAATACATAAATTCATTTTTAATGATTCCTCATACTCGTTAGTATACGAAACAGAACGTACATCGTGTAATCATCGTCGTAATAAAGGTTTTCAACAGAAAGAATGATTTTGATATAAGCAGCGAACGGTCATCTAGTCTCACACATAACCGAAACCACTTCAACGGTGGTTCAACTTCACTCCACCGAATTCGTCTCAATTACCAAAGTGACTGAGGCCAAATCGTTTCTTGAAAAGTTTGAATGCCGTCGTGCGACATAAAAAAGACTAAAAAAATGTTTATCGGACCCCATCGTGATGGATATTAAATTCAAAAAATTGAAAAGGCTATTGCAAAAATATATAATAATAGTAATATTTTTCGTAATAAAATTTTTAAATAAAGATAAAAAGACAAGGCAACAAATTGCAAATTTTGACGGCGCGGATCGATAAATGAATACAAATCGTATGAAAATGATATTCGGTAATCTGATCCTTCATTTCTTCGCTTTATTTTACCAGTCGCGTTACACGATTAATTAACATTTTTAACAGAAAAAAAAATGTCAAAGAAATCTCTTTTAAAACAGAGATTTAAATTTTTCGACTAACCGTACCGATTTACGCCTACAAATTTTCTGTGTAGATTAATCTAAACACACTTCAAAATGCCAGTTGGATTATTTTAGTTTATAGTTTTCAATTTAAACAAAAATAACTTTTTCCGTAAGTTATCGTGCGCACGTTTGTATAAGTATGTATGAGAGCACGAGCTCTATTTTAGATTATTTATTTATTTATTGTTTATCACTGCGTCGCTTTAAAGAAATAAAATCTACGTATTTAAACTACTACGTACTTAAACTACTATGTATCGTCTACGTCGCCTACTACGTATTTAAACAAAACTTGTTGACAATATAAAATAATTTTAATTACTTGAATTTTGAAAATGTAAGTGCTACATAAGTGTTTAACTATGAAAAGAAAGCCGATTTAAAAGTACTTATGCGCTTTGTATCTTTATTATGACAAAAATTTTATCACCTCAAGTGCCTACTGAAAAAAATCTTTCAATATGATTAATTACTGTTTTAATCCATAAATATTCTCGGAAACGTTTATGGCTTTGGTTGAAATAAACACTTACGTATGTCGAGTATAGATTTTCACTACAAATTAGTATTCTTTTATTAGGTATGTTTACATTTCACATCTTTATGCTGTATCCCTTAACGGCGTAGTCAGAGAGGACGAACACCAGCGTCGCGATCCTTACATGCTCCTTCCTTTCGCCTCGTCAAATCTCATTATTGTTCTCACACATTAGATGTAATAATAAACGTATAGATTGTCTTTAGATAAATTAAAATATAACTAATACCTCGGCTTGGTTTTTAATTTCAGTAGCAAAGTAATCTTCTTCAGAATCTGTCAGCGGTTCATATGCGTCAGCAGCAATAGTTATGCCGCACTTGCCACCTTGAGTCGGTTTGAAATCGTTGTCATATGCTCGATATGCCTTAGCATTAGCTAATAAAAGATGTTTTGCGCATATGTAGTCTGCTATTCCACTTATATTAAGCATTGGAGCTAATATATCTGAACCATAACCAAAATAACATATTTGTTTGGGTTCATTGATTGTAATCCATAATTTTACTCTGTCGCCAAAATTTTCATATAAAACCCTAGCATAGTCTTCGAACCAATCTGATATTTGCGGGTTTAACCATCCACCTAGTTCTTGAAGCTTTTGCGGTAAATCCCAATGATAAATTGTAACCAATGGTTGTATATTGTATTTCAACATTTCATTAATATAATTGTTATAAAACTCAATCCCAGCTTCGTTAATTTCATTTGAAAACCCAGTCGGTAGTATTCTGGACCACGAAATAGAAAATCTGTACGCGTCGATGCCCAGTTCCCTCATCATTTCTACGTCCCGTTTGTAATTATGATATGAATTGGCTGCGATGTCGCCATTACTCTTATCATATATAGCACCTGGATTAGTGTGAGTCAAATAATCCCATATATTCTCACTTTTACCTAAAACATAAGAAGTTATTTATTACCTATACATTATTATCCTCATCTCTCTCCATAAAATCTTGCATCGTAGGTACAATGTAAATGGATAGAAACACTTCAAGATTTATGGTATGATTTCATATTTAATTAAATAATTAATTACAGTTGGGCTAATTTATTACAATGAATAAACGCATCTGTAATCAATTCATTCTTAAATCAATGTATCACTCGGCCGGCCCAGAATAGATTCATTAAAATTAATCGTTGTTCATCAAGATTTCTTTTAACCTAATTTTAAGATTTAATTAACCTAATCGGAATCGAATCGAGAATTTATTTCTACACATTAAGCCCTTATTAAACGTGTGCTGCACTGTGAGAAACCAGTCTTCGCATTAAGATGACCTTGCTGGTTCCCAACCGTGAACACAGTGGTTTGCCGCCAATTTTCATTTGACCTTGAATCACATTCATGTGTGGCAACCGACGAATTCAGAAATACGAATTCGTTGGTGACAACTCATTATAAAAGTCCAGCAGATTCATTAAATATTAACGATTCAGTGTTTATCGTTCCTTCAGCCAGCGTTTCATCTATTTCCTTTTCTTTTTTGTTTATGCTTTGAAAATTTAAAAACGCTAGTATTTTTAAAATTCGAAAGGCAAGAAACCACACTTTATGTCGTATCTAGAAAACTACATTTACACAAGTACAAGGTATGTACAGAAAACACGCATTATTAAAATGTATTACACCGACATTTTAATGTAATAATATGAAGAATTTATCTATTTATCACTGAAGACATTGGTTGTATGGGCTAAGATCCCTTTACCTTCCCTCCTAAGGGAAAACCATACTACTACTGAAATTATGACCATATTTGCGACCGTGTAGTTGGAAACGACGACGGCGGTTAATAATCAACCTTTCACGGTGTTGAACTTGCTGGCGGGTCTAGTTTCTCACCGTGTAGCACACATACGAGTTGTTCGCAATTGTGTACAACACCCATTCCCAAAGTGGGCGATAACGCCCCCCTGTGGGCGCTGCAGGCCTAAAGGGGGGCGGTAAGAGACCCAGAAAAAAAAAGGGGGCGTTGTGTAGAGGCCTGGGGGGTGATTTGTAATTTCATTTAGCTAGGAGGCATCTTAGACAACGACTGCATGAGCTCTCGACTCAGTAAACAAAATAAGTTTGGGAACCTAGTGTACATGGAAACTACGGCGGCCAACCAATCTCCCACCAATGTGACTTTGGTGGACAGGCTGGTTTCTCACCGCATAACACAAGCTTTCAAAACCATTAGGTATGTTCGCACGTCACAGAGTCCGTCGACTGTAGTAACTGTTTTCAAGATTTTAAAATATAATTATTTTACCATCCTCGTTCCATGCTCCTTCAATCTGATAGGAAGCCGTAGCAGCGCCGAACAGGAAGTCATCCGGGAAGCGCCGTTCTTGTTTCACAGAAATGGCGTAACATGTCACCACAGTACTAAAAAGAACAGTATAAGCTACAGCTGTGAATTCATGAAATGAATCTAAAACTAAATTTGATCGTATTCAGAAGAAAAAAATTTGCAGTGTGAATTATATCTACGTTATTTTGAGTTTTGCGGCTATTACCTATTTAGAGGTATAGTTTGGAGCAATAACTACTTTTAAATATATTCGATTCGACTCATTCAAATATATCATTCTAAAATGCACTCTGTGATATAATAATTTTGAGTCATACATAAGTTTTTAACGACTATGTACTAGGCGTTATAAATTTTTGCTTCAGTTTAAGAATTTAAATGAGAGAGTGAGAAAAAAGCTATGTGTCACGAAAAGTTTCAAAAGGATTCATGCGATGGCGCATGAATACTTGATATTCTAAGCATTATAAAGCAAGATTTCAAAAGTAGAAGAAATCGAAATAGTGGTGGCCCACCGTCTATTTTGTGTTGAATACGATTCTACTTTTTTTTAACCTGTGGGGGAGGGTCCACCATGAACTAAAATTTAAGTTCTTGACCCGACGATTAATAACAAAAATAAAAACTGCGTGGGTACCTAAATTAAATGGTTCTAATTCTGCAACAGCGAGTCTGAAAGATAATAATTAAACTGAGGTACTAAGGTTTTTCGTAAATGAGGTAAACGAAGACCACAGCCGTTTGATTTTTTATTTATGTAATTAAAGATCATGCAACACATCTCGGTGAAAATATGTGTCAGGGACTCAGGGATGATGTGGTTTATGGAAGCGAGAGCCAGACTATATATATATATGGTAAGGAGGTATACATCACGATAGTGGGTGCTTCTAACCCACAGTATATGTACCCCGTAATGGATACATCTGATGGATATTGTCAATAGCAGTACCTAAGGTTATAACCATGTACAAAAGAACACATTTTTATTAAAGCTACAGCAAATATCTATGCAACTATTTTCTATGATAATAACCAATAAGTAATATAAACAATACCATATTACTATGAAATAAACACCTACTGCCAGTAATATTAGGTCTGTTAATACTTACCACAACAACAGTAACAACTTCATTGTTTACTATTTACTTATCTATTTTTAACGTTTGACTAATAAATATATACTGACTTTATACTTGATGCGATTTTGGCTATATATTAGCATAACTTAGCTACGTATGACAGTTATCTATACGGATGTCATTCAAATTCGAAAACTCAACTCTTCGAAAGATTATTATTTATTGATGATAATAACTACAGGTGTTTTGTAAATGGTGCTATCTAATCTAAAGCCTTCTATTTGTCTTATTTAAATAACTGACATTATTTTAATCTGTAACAATATCTATACTTACTTGAGAAAAATGTGTTATGTACATCTATTTATCTTCTTCTAATAATATATAAAACAAAGTCGCTATTTCTGTCTGTCTGTGTATGCGTTTAGTTCTTCTGAATTACGCTACAGATTTCGTTACAGTTTTAAGTCTGTCTGTGTATACGCTTAGTTTTTCCAAACTACGCACCGAATTGAGATACAGTTTTCATTATCATTTGGAGAAATTCTTCCGGAAGGTTTAAATGTACCCAAAATGCAATAATGCATGCATATCTTACTGTAGTAAAAAAAAATCGATATTTTAAAATCAAGTCGTGAAAACAATATTTTTGGCGCTTACATTGCTAACGCTGGCTAAATGATATAAGTACATAATAAATATTCTTACTACTACGAGGGCTGCTATTTATGTATCCGGAACTGGCCAGTTACAGAACAATATTAAAAAAGTAATTATAGCATTTAAAAATGAAACTCTTTGGCTGAAGAATACAATTTGTTTCATATAGCTGTCATTTGTTTATCCTTTGTGGCGTCATTTTGAAAATTGCGAGTCTTTATCACCATGGATTTAAGTCGCGAAAATTTTCGTGCTATAATTTATTATGATTTTCGGCGAGGGCTAACTCAAAAACAGTGCTTCGATCAACTCACTTCGACTTTTGGGGACGAAGCACCATCGAAAACTACTGTGTGTTTTGTGGTGGTGGCGTTTCGTGGTGGTTATTAATCGTGGGCGGTCTGTACTCACGGACGAAGTCAAAGATGGTCGCCCTAAATCGGTTGTTGTACCTCAAAATATTGATGCTGTGCGGGAACTAATAATGCAAGATCATGTTATATATAGCGAGATAGAGGCGTCTCTGGGCATAAGTATGACGAGTATATATAAAGTACACGAACATTTAGCTGTAAAAAAAATTTGTTCACGTTGGATTCCGCACAACTTGGGAATTGACCAAAAACGGGCTCGTGTTGATTGGTGTGAAAAAATGTTGCAAAAGTACAATCACGGTGCGTCAAAAGCTGTGTATAATATCCACACAGGTGATGAATCTTGGATATATGCGTATGATCCTGAAACTAAACAACAATCAACGGTTTGGTTGTTCCAAGATGAACCGAACCCAACAAAAGTCATTCGTTCAAAAAGCACTTTGAAGCAAATAGTCGCTTGTTTTTTGGTATAAATGGACATGGAGCTACAGTGCCACTAGAGGATCGTAAAACGGTTAATTCTGAATGGTACACGACCATTTGTTTGCCACAAGTCTTTAAAGAAATAAGAGAGAACAACCGACAACTCAGGATCCTTCTTCATCATGACAATGCTAGCTGCCACACATCGACCGAAACAACTCGGTATTTGGAAGCTCAAAAGATCAAATTAACGGGTCATCCGCCGTACAGCCCCGACTTGGCCCCCAACGACTTCTATTTATTCCCAACCGTGAAGAATAAATTACGTGGTCAACGTTTTTCGAGCCGTGAAGAGGCTGTTGATGCGTTCAAAATGCACGTTTTGGAGATACCTCAATCCGAATGGAAAAAGTGCTACGAAAATTGGTTCCAACGCATGCAAAAGTGCATCGATCATCATGGTGAATATTTTGAAATGCAATAAAACTATAATAAATGTTTGTTTCACTTTGTTATTCCGGATACATAAATAGCAGCCCTCGTACTGTATTCGAGAAGCAGATTTAATTTATTGCATTGGTTCGAGTCGTTCTGCGCCCAATAAGCAAATCTTCTAAAAAGTTGTAAATATAATAGTTTTTGTAGTATGGGTAAATTAAACACGCTAAGTACAGACTATGTAGGATGTAGATATATACAGTAATGTTTAAATACGGTCCAGTTTCTTCGTATGCTATGTATATTGTACAATGTATGAAAGTGTAAGTATGTGAAAGTAGGTACTAAAGGTAGGTACTCAACCTAAACGCTAAGTTACTAACACTAGACACTAAGGGGACAGTGGGGGATTATGGTTAGAGGGTAATTACCAAACAAACATTTTACTCGGTCCATATTGTACCATATAACTGTGACGACAACAGTAATAACTGCTAACAGACATATTTAATTTAATGATTAGGTACGGTGCTAGTCTTGTTCAAGGTAAATCGCGAAATTGTATTTTGATAAATACTCTCACATGACATTGATTTTCATTGATTGTTACACTTATTTAAATGATAATTAAAGCCTGATTGTGTTTTTCCGGGATAAAAAGTAGCCTAAATTATTCTCTAAAAAGTTATTTACCTTATTCTGTCAAAATCTATTCAGTCGTTTCGGAGACTAACCCAAACAAACAGTCAAAATTATCAAAAACGTGTATTTGGGTTCTTGTCACTTACGAATAACTTATGAGCTTAAGAAAAAGCCTTTATTTCGAGATCACACACAGAGAGTTCAAATAGATTACAATCGATAATAAAAAATTCAAATCTGATCAAAACAATTATTTTTTGGCTCTATATCTCAAAAGGAAAAAACGGAACTCTTATAAGGGATCACTTTGTTGCGCGTCTGTCTGTCCGTTTGTCTAGGCCCTCTTTCTCAGAAACGGGTAGAGACATCAAGTTATTAAACTTTGTGGCCTCTTTTGTAGGTGTAATTTTCGGAAGCAATTTCCGTTTACAACGATTTTGACGGCAGGGATCTCAATTTTGTAAATATACTAGTGACTACAAAACGTATAGAAATTATACTTAGTAACTTGATTCTTCATATCGCCAGTTGCGATACACGATTGGTTAACTTTTGTAACACAAAAAAAATATCAAAGAAACCTCTATTAAAACAGAGATTTACATTTTGCGGTGTAACGGGACCGATTTATGTTTGTAAATTTTCTGTATAGTTTATTCTAAATATATTCTTCAAAATACTAGTTGATTTTTTTAAAATCGATGATAGTTTTTCAAATAAACGAAAATAACTATTTTTTTGTAAGCCAGCGCGCGCACGTTTGCATAAAGCAGGTTTGTTTTAGATTAAATTATTTTTCATCAATGCGTCGCCTTAAGGCGCGTGTAGTCGTCAAAGACCTTGAGCATCGCGCCAGAATCGAGCTGAGGGGGCGTGGCCAAATACTTTTCGCAACGAACTCCGCGACGCGAATGTAACAGCGCGTGCATGAATCGCCACCTAGCGGCAATTTTTGACATTAACATTTATTGACATTTTTATAAGCCTCATAAAATTACGATTTGTGAAATTTAGTTGTCAAATACAAAAAAATAGATTGTTAAATATGAATAAAATAAAACATGCTTATAAAGGGATGCAATTATAAATATTATATTATTGGTAACACAAATGCTATTCATGACTTGGTAAGAACCATTCTAGTTTTAAACCCACGACATATCATGAGTTCTCCGTATCAAACCATTACAGGAAACCTTACTCATAAAATTAAAACGCAACCGAATTGTATAATATTATGTAGGCATTGCGTATTGTTGCTCACAGCGCTTTAAATACAAGATTTCGGAGAGTATATTCAATACATCTTTGGCTCGGTTGATTGATATTCACTTTGATTTTCAAGAATCATTCTTAGGTTGTGTTCAAATCTCGACTTGGTCGCTCCACAAATTTTTTTTTCAACTTTGATTTCAAGACAGTTTTATTACCGGCCGTTGATAATGTTCTAAATCCATACTAATATCCATATTCCATACTAATATAATATTATAAATGCGAAAGTCTGTCTGTCTGTCTGTCTGCTTGGTTTTCACGGCTAAATCGCCGGACCGATTTTGATAAAATTTGGCATGGAGATAGTTTTACTTTATTTTTTAACCTACCCCTTAAGGGGTGAAAAGGGGGATGAAACTTAGTATGGGAAATTATTAACCGCTGAACCGATTAAGATGTAATTTGGTACAGAGATACACTTTTTCTATAAAAAAAACTTGCCTTGTCTTTTTCATCAAAAACCTACCCCTAAAGGGGTGAAAAAGGGGATGAAACTTTATAGGGAAACTTGATAATGCTAAACCCTAACAATATGGGTATCAAATGAAATGGAATACGCAGGGGAAGGTTTCTGTATACGTGACGTCATCATAAATCCAATATGGCGGATGTTCCATAGCAGGAAACACCATAGTTCAACACCAGCAATATGGGTATTAAATGAAATGGAATACGCAGGGGAAGGTTTCTGTATGCGTGACGTCATCATAAATCCAATATGGCGGATGTTCCATAATGGCAAATAACTTTTTCGTTCATCACCAACAATATGGGTATCAAATTAAATGGAATACGCAGGGGAAGGTTTCTATATATGTGACGTCATCGTAAATCCAATATGGCGGATGTCCCATAATAGGAAATAACTTTTTCCTTCAACACCAACAATATGGGTATCAAATGAAATTGTATACGCAGGGGAAGGTTTCTATATATGTTACGTCATCATAAATCCAATATGGCGGATGTTCCATAATAACTTTTTCGTTCAATACCAACAATATGGGTATCAAATGAAATGGAATACGCAGGGGAAGGTTTCCGTATGTGTGACGTCATCATAAATCGAATATGGCGGAAGGTCCATTACAGAAAATAACATTTTAGTTCAATATCAACAATATGGGAATCAAATGAAATTGAATACGCAGAGGAAGGTTTTTGTATATGTGACGTCATCAAAAATCCAATATGGCGGATGTTCCATAATAGAAAATAACTTTTTTGTTCAACACCAACATCATAAATTCAATTCTAATACAGAATTGAATTTATAGTGACGTCACATATACAGAAACCTTCCCCTGCGTATTCCATTTCATTTGATACCCATATTGTTGGTGTTGAACAAAAAAGTTATTTTCTATTATGGAACATCCGCCATATTGGATTTTTGATGACGTCACATATACAAAAACCTTCCTCTGCGTATTCAATTTCATTTGATTCCCATATTGTTGATATTGAACTAAAATGTTATTTTCTGTAATGGACCTTCCGCCATATTCGATTTATGATGACGTCACACATACGGAAACCTTCCCCTGCGTATTCCATTTCATTTGATACCCATATTGTTGGTGTTGAAGAAAAAAGTTATTTTCTATTATGGAGGAACATCAGCCATATTGGATTTTTGATGACGTCACATAAACAGAAACCTTCCCCTACGTATTCCCTTTCATTTGATATCCATATTATAAGTGTTGAACAGAAAAATTATTTTCTATAATAGAACATCCGCCATCTTGGATTTATGGTGACGTCATATGTACAGAAGCCTTCTCCTGTGTATTTTATTTCATTTGATACCCATATTGTTGGTGTTGAATAAAAAAATTTTTTGTTTGTATGTATTAGAGTACACACGTAAGAAGTGAAACTTCTTTATGACATCATTTTTCGAAAAATGATTCGAAAAATGACTGTTTAAAACTACAGAAATTGGTTAAATAAAGCTAAAAAATCTAAATTAGATAAAGCTTAAGCAAAAATAATAATCGCCATCTTGGATTCGAAAATAAGCATAATTTTCGTAATCAGCACCCCGAGAAACCTATAATGTAACACCCATATCGATTTATCCAAAAAAGTCATTTTCGCCATCTCGGATTTGAAAATGAACGTCATTTTCGTAATCAGCACCCCGAAAAACTTAGAATTTGATACCCATATCGATTTATCCAAAAAAGTAATGTTCGCCATCTTGGATTTGAAAATGAACGTCATTTTCGTAATCAGCACCCCGGAAAACCTAGAATTTGATACCCATATGGGTTTATCCAAAAAAAGTAATATTCGCCATCTTGGATTTGAAAATGAACGTCATTTTCGTAATCAGCACCCCGAAAAACCTAGAATTTGATACCCATATCGATTTATCCAAAAAAAAACTGGGGTTAACCTGAAATAACCTCGAAAAATAAATACCATAATCACGCCCACGTGTTGGATGTATTAGAAAATAAAGATGGCACGTAGCAGAAAAACCTGACGATTTTTTTTTTAAATTGCGATAAAAATTTTCTCATACGTCGATAAAGAAGTTTCACTTCAAAAGTTATTTCCTATAATGGACCTTTCGCCATATTGGATTTATGATGACGTCGCATATACAGAAACCTTTGCGTATTCCATTTCATTTGATACCCATAATTTTGGTGATGAACAAAAAATTTGTTTCCTATTGAGAAACATCCGCCATTTTGGATTTATGATGACGTCCCATACATAAAAACCACGTCATTTTTTAAAAAAAAAATTAGCCTACATTTGTTTTTGGGTACATACTAACTGTACCAAATTTGATGACAATCGGTTAAGCGGTTTAGTAATTCTCCTATGAAGTTTCATCCCCCTTTTCACCCCTTTAGGGGTAGATTTTTGAAAAAAAAAGTAGGCTATGTCCATTCCTTAGTGTCAAACTATCGCCATGTCAAATTTCATAAAAATCGGTCCGACACCTAAGTCAAAACGTACCAGACAGACAGACATACAGACAGACTTTCGCATTTGTAATATAAAGTATGGATTTAGAACATTATCAACAGCCGATAAAAAAACTGTTTTGAAATGAAAATTGAAAAAAAAATGTGGTGACCGAGTCGAGATTTGAACTCACAACATAATAATGATTTTCGAAAATGACACAAAACAGTAAACAAATGAGTTAAACACACATGTATTTAAGTTGGCAAAATTTTGTATTTAAAGCGTTGTGAGCAACAACACACGACGCCTACGTAACATTACATAATTCGGACAATTATAATTTCAAAATTCAAGAGGAACAAGTAACAGGTCTGTTTAGCAACACGCCTCAGCGATCACTGTCGAGTCGCATAGAAGTGAAAGAGGAGGAACAACGCGACATCGCTCAAAATAAAATGGCTTGAGAAAAAAACAATAAACCATGTATTTTCTTCTACACTATTGATTTTATTGAAAATCTTACCTGATCGATGTTAATATTCATAAAAGACATATATTTGCCGAATTTTATTAGAATATGTTAACGACGAAAACAGCTTTTTTCTCCATAAATTCTGTTCAGAGGTTACATTGGGATTTTTTTTTCATTAAGAAAATTTACTTTAAATGCTATTTTTCCTGGCTGCTTGATTATAAATATCATGTAGATTGATATATTTTTTTTTTTCAACAACTGATCGTGTGATTATTGCTAAAAAATCACTGTAATGAGGCCTGTTTGCGGCACTACGCGCCTTAACACAAACAAAGGGCTAAATTTAAGAAGTTAGCACCTACTTAGTTAATGCGAGATTTATAGCAATATAGAATCTTCTACGCGTGGCCGACTCCGACTTTACTGTTTTTCTTACAATACCGATTGTAGTTCAATACAGATCAAATCGTCCAATCATTCAGGTCTCTCACTCTCAGAAAAACTCTCAACTCCTTATTTCCGAAACTACGGAAACTAACACTAAAAGAAAAGGCTTTTAACATAAACATAACATAACATAACATAACTTCACGCTGTATCCCCAACGGGGTAGCCAGAGAGGACGGAGCGCCAGGAGTCGCGGTCCTTACACTGTCCTTAAGGCTTTTAAAAACTTATTAAAAATTTATAGCAAAATATGACGTTAATTCTAGGTCTTATTATTTTTGAGGAGGTCGAGGAATTAATAAAATAACAGTTTCCGTGTCGTACTTTGTCGGTGTATTATTTATGTGTTATTAAACAATAAAATGTATTTAATCTAGTCAAATAACAATTCTGTTACAGTTTTTCAGGAACAAACATGAAAAAGATTTGTAAATTGTAAGTATTAAATTAGATAAAGTTAAAAGTTTTAAATGAGAGCACCAGGTGGGTAATCTAAAAGGCCCCTGAACTGTTCTAATCTGATGATTTTTCCTGATAGTAAAATTTCCTGTCATTGTTATGTAAGAAAAGAAAAAAGTATTACGTTAGATTAGATTATACTTTTACAAAACACTTCATAATGTAAGTACCTATTGACAATACAAATCTTTAATAAAGGACGCAGGTGAGCTCTGAATACGAATGACTTGACGCATTGATACCCAAAGTGGTCTACATCGACCCCCAGGGGCCGACGATGCCCTACAAGGGGTCCATGTGAGCGAAAAAAAGAATTGGGGATCCGTGAGATGTAAACGATGGTCCAAGATAGTAGATCTCATTTAAGCATCCACATACGCAGATGATTTGTGACTTAGTATAATTATACTACTCTGTCAAGAAAGTACCGGGAAAAGATCAAGAATACACGAAATGTTAGTTATTCATCCAAATTTATTTTATCACCTTCAAAGTATGCTCCTTTAGAAATGATACACATACGCCAACGAATAATCCAATCGTCGAAACATTTTTTAAACGTTTTTTACGGAATTGAGTTCAGTGCTCGCCGCGAATTCTCCTTTGTGTCTTCTACCGAATGAAAACGGGTGCCACGAAGTGGTAATTTGAGTTTAGGAAAAAGAAAAAAAAGAAAGGAAAAAGAAAAAGAAAGAAGTCGACTAGAGTCATATCTGGTGAATAAGGTGATTGCTCGATGGTATTTGTTGAGTTTTTGGTCAAAAATTCGTTCACAATGATGGCCTTGTGCGAAGGCGCATTATCGTGGTGCAAAATCCATGAATTTTCCTTCCACGAATCTGGGCTTTTTCGTCAAATTTGCTCTCTTAAACGCCGCATAACGTCCAGATAATATTCTTTATTTACCGTTTGACCTGGCAAGAATTCCGAATGCACAACACCGCGATAATTAAAGAAACCAGTCAACATGACTTTGGCGTGGTTTTTTCGGTTTCGGTTCAGTTGGAAGGCGCCACTCCGAAGCTTGTTGACTAGTTTGTATGTCAAACTCATAAACTCACGTCTCGTCACCAGTAACAATGCGTTTCATGAATGTTGAATCGGAATTGACTCGTTCTAGCATGTCCTCAGCGACTCTTATGTGATTGTGTTTTTGAAGAAAATTCAGGTCTTTTGGGACTAGCCGAGCGGCAACATGTTTCATACCCAAGTGATTATTTAAAATAGTACGGATCGACGCGTGAGACACAGAAAGTTCGGCGGCTATCTCTCTCAAACTTGAATCAGGATTTTCAGTCACTATTTCCTTCACTTTTGCGATGTTAACTTCAGTTGCAAACGTTGATGGCCTACCAGAGCGAGGCAAATCTTCCATCACATCTCGACCGCTTTTCTACGCTTTGTACCACTCATAAGCACGTGTTTTTGATAAAGTCGATACACCGTAAGCCTTCTGTAAAATTTCAGTGACTCCGAACACGAAATTCCATTGGCGATGCAAAATTTAAGACAAACTCGTTGTTCGATGTTTTTGTCCATTATGAAATTCGCAATATACACTAGAATGATATAACTAAAAACAGCACTGTATTTAATCTAAATAACAGATGGAACTCAAACTCCGCGCCAAAATGGAAAACAGTTGTGCCAATCTAACAACAACAAACAAAAAACAAATAAATTAATTTGGAACCTTAAACAAATCATCCATTCCCGATACTTTCTTGATTGAATGTATGATTGCACATGACGCATAGATGATTTGTTGCTTAGTTTTTACCTGAAAACGTAACAAGCAGACCGACGACGATAGTACTATGATAGTAGGTACTATTGTACTGTCGTAAGTATTGTTGTAACACTTTTTTTCGTAGATATATACTTACGGTTAATTACATACAAATTAGAATCGAACATAAATTTCATTTGCATTCCACAGTAGTATTCGTTGAGGTTAGTGGGTGACAGATGACAATTGTCTCCGATACAATGATTAATAGGTAACGCGTTCGGAAAGTTGTTCGCAATCGAGTACGTAGTACTACTTCATTTCTTCTCAGGTAAAACCAATAAATATTGCACTTTAAGTGTATATTATTTAAACCAGAACCTAATATAGTAAATTTTTAATTATTTAGTTGTTTTAATTATAAAGTTCATTGGTACTTTCGTTAAAATCTACATTTACTTACGTTACGTTCAGTAATAATATTGAATGTTTGGAAACATCGATAGTAATAAGTATCGTGGTAATAAAGCGATAATCGATTTTCTTTTGTATAAAAATATAGTTTTGTTATAAACAAAACAAAACAATTGTGGGTGATAGTACTTTTATTAGATATTAATATAATTTGTCCAGGTTTGCTTTCCCATTTTAACGATGAGATAAATAAATTGTTGTAAAAATTTAAATACGAGTAATTCCTAATAATCGATTGTATTCGATAAGAGAGAGACGAGTGTTGATATATATCTGTTTCACAAATCAAGTAAAATGGAATGTTCGAGCAAATGGGCATTGCTTCCGTCTCGTTTTTCAGTGGCTACTTTTATCTAGATCTTTCTAATTCTATTGTGGATCTGTCAATCTGACATTTTGAGGTTGTCATTAACATATTTTCAGACACTTCCTATTGGTCGATGTCTTTTCAGAGACTTGCTGTCTCTTTCTTATGTCGGAAACCTCAGACTGAAATCTGAGTAGTTTTCAGTTACATTAATAATGACGTTAGAGGGTACAAATTTTGTCGAGGTGTAGTATCAGTCATGGAAGGAGCCATTCACTTTTGGTGGTGGTTAAGTGGCAGACAAAAATGCCCATATAGAAGTAAAATATACATGCCTATATATTTAGGATGTTTCTAGTGTTATTAGGAAGTTGTTTTTCATTTTTTATATATATTATAAAGTCCCATGATAGACCTCATGGGTTCCAAGCTAAGGTTCCAGGCTTAGTGCCATGTTTAAATTCCCGGCTAAATGCCATATCTTATTTACATAAATACCGTGGATTAGCGGATTGATGGTATATTTTATTTCCATACTTAATTCCAAGTTTAATTCTATAAACACCAGGTATTAATGGTGTACTCATAGTTCCATAAACCCAGTGGACTAATGTTATCTACATAATCTCATAAACACCGTGGAATGACGGTGTATTCCACATCTAGTTGGATATTTTCTTTAAAGATACCTGATCGGTTACCTTCTCGGATCATTTGTTTGTGCATTACAGTATGAGGTTGGATTACCTTAATACATATTTAATCTCTTTTCTTTGAGATTTATTTGTGAGTTACGAGTATAGTGGACTTCATGGACATACTTTGAGACCATTGGAAGGACAACTCGGCTTGCGGAAGACCTAAATTAATTGTGCAGTCACTAAGGGTTTAGTGAACACCGTGGATATTCTTATGGACCATTGGTGGGACAACTCGACTAGCTATATACATACATGGTTATCTCCTTAGATGGTAATGTACAAGCATATATAAAAATTATTGACATTCAAGAATAAATATACATAACTAACCTTATCTTTTGATATTGTAGTTCATCTTAATGTTTTAGTTATACCAATTATTAAGAAACAGTTACACTTATTATTGGTTACAGTACTCATTTTTGTAATTTCCAATACAGATGTAATTTGTTTGTTTTGTATGTAAAATCTCATTTAAAATTCTTCTATATAACATTTAAGATTTCATTTAGTGAGCTCATGAGATCTATATTTAGGGATAATTATAATTCTTTAATAAATTGGTGAAGGTTGTATTAAAGTGTGTATTTATTTCACAACTGAAATCGATTGTAGCAATACAGGGAAGGCGCCCTTATAAAAATTTACTCTGTATTCCTCTCCAGGGTGGCCCTAAAGAAACCCAATATCCTGAGTAGTTCATGCCTACCAATAATAGAACATTCAAAGTTAACATCACCGAAGCCGCGTTACATTGTAAACCCTTTTTTCGCAATTTTATAATATTAGTAGCGAATATCTCATAAAATTGTGTAAGTTATGTTAATGTTAAAATTTAAAAAAATAATTATACTTATGTAATCCATAAAAATAGAACCAAACCATTTATATCATAAAATCATATTAAACATGTAACCTTTCATATTAAAAAAAAAAATCTGTAATAACCAGACTTTTAAATGGAAGTAGACTATACCTATCGAATTTTCTATGACAGCCTTGCAGAAGTAGTGGCCAAGTACCACGATTATAACCTCATAGTAATGGGGGATTTTAATGCACAAGTAGGTACGAGACAAGCAGGGGAAGACACCATTCTGGGGAAATTCGGGCACGGCAAGAGAAGCATCAACGGCCACAAACTGAAAACAGAACTTCTTTTGGAAAATAACTTAACATTACTAAACTCAGTTTTCAAGAAAAAACCTAAGAGAAAGTGGACCTGGATATCCCCAGACGGTAAAACGAAAAACGAAATAGACTTCATTACAACAAACAAACCTAAATTATTCAATGACAAACATGTGATACAAAACTTAAATTTTAACACAAACCACCGCATGGTACGCAGCTGTCATAACCTCGCAACACCAAAAGCCTCAAGGAAATACATTAACAATAGATCTCTCCCATCCAACGAACAAGACTTCTCAAAAATAGACAAATCTAATATACTGGAAATAGCCAAGTCTGAATTACATGTGATAGAAAAATATAACAGGATTGAAAGCAAACTCATCCAACTAACGAAAACAACTGGAAAAAAAAATAACAAACATAGCGAAAACACAATAAACTTACTAGAGGAAAGAAAGAAGCTAATAGTAAGGGACAAGAAAAACAATCGATTCCAAATTTCAGAACTTAGCAAAAAAATAAGAGAAAGCATGAAAAAGGATAAGAAAACAAGGAGACTTCAAGCTTTGGAAAAACATATAGTAAGGAATGGCGCTGTAAAGAAAGCGCTGAAACATTTAAGAGAAAAATGAAAAGAATGGATCCCTAAAATGAAAAAAAATCATATCAGCAGCGCAAACCGCAGATATTCAAAAATTAGCCACTGATCATTATCGCTCACTGTACTTCAGTAATCATGACACAAATGAAGGTCAGAGAAAAGCATATAAGTCAGAAGTAGAAAAAGATTCGGTGCCAAGCATACTTTTGGCGGAAGTAGTAAAAGCTATAAACTCCCCAAAAGCTAGAAAAAGCACCAGGTCCCGATGGAATTCCAAATGAATTAATGAGAGGAACAATAGATGAGCTAAGCCCATCTCTAACAGTGGTATTCAATGAGATCTTATGTACTGAGCTTATTCCAAAACAATGGGGCGAATCACACATCATACTATTACACAAGAAAGGTGATAAAGGTGAGATAGGAAACTACAGGCCAATAAGCCTGATGTCCAATGTCTACAAAGTGTTTGCCAAGGTAATATTAGACAGAATATCAAAAACGCTAGAAGAAAATCAACCAATAGAGCAAGCAGGATTTAGGAAGAATTTCAGCACTATTGATCATATACACACCTTAAAACAAATTATACAGAAATATAATGAATATCAAAAACCACTCTATGTTGTGTTCATTGATTACACTAAAGCTTTTGACACACTCAACCACGGTTACATATGGTCAAGTCTAAGGCAGCAAGGGGTGAATGAAGTTTACATTAACATCATCAAAAACATATATGACAACAGCAAAAGCTGCATAAAACTAGAAACTACTGGCCGCCCGTTTCCTATAAATAAAGGAGTCAGACAAGGGGACCCTATATCTCCAAAGCTCTTCTTAGCAGTGCTAGAAAACATTTTCACAAAACTTGGTTGGGAAAACTTCGGCCTAAACATCAATGGCTGCTGCCTAAACCACTTGCGTTTCGCCGACGATATCGTGTTGCTGGAAGAGGATCCAAAGAAACTAGAGATCATGGTTAAAGATCTAGCTACAAAAAGTAAGGAAGTAGGACTAGAAATAAACGAAAACAAAACCAAAGCGATGACTAACTCCAAACAGGTGGAAATAAAAATGAATGGGAAAGTTTTCGATTATGTTACGGAATATACCTACCTAGGGCAAATAATATCCCCCAGTGATTTGATGGCAAAAGAAATCAACAAGAGAATTGCGTATGGCTGGACGAAATACTAGTCGCTTAAAGAAATTATGAAGAGTAAAGAGCTAGGCTTACACATCAAAAAGAAGACCTTTGATACATGTATTCTTCCATGTTTGACTTACGGTTGCGAGACTTGGTCGCTAACAAAACATCAGAGAGAAAAACTCGCAAAATGTCAGCGTGCAAGGGAGCGCAGTATGTTAGGAACAAAACTAAAAGATAAAATCCGGAACGAGGTAATAAGATCAAAAACCAAAGTAACTAACATACTCACACGAAGAGATAAAATAAAATGGAGGTGGACTGGACACCTTCTAAGATGCAAATTGGAAAAATGGAGCAAGCAAGTGACCGTCTGGTATCCCAGAGATGGTAAACGAAAGAGAGGGCGCCAACAAAGAAGATGGGAAGATGAAATCTGCCAAACCGTGGGCCAAACCCTATGGACAAGAGTGGCAACAGACAGAATGCAATGAGACAGTTGGAGGAGGCCTTTGCCAAAAGGCACACAGAAATTAGAGACATAACTTAATTTCTTTTATAAAACTGTGAAATGTACTATTTTTAATTCTGTAAATAAAGGCTATTTTATTTATTTATTTTATTTATATCTATCGATACAAAATGCGTGGCAAATTCACACTAACAAATATTACTCACACACATGCAGAACTCAAGCCCGGATTAAGGAGTGGGTGCTTACACTGCGTATTATCTTCGAGCGGGACTATTTGGGACTCCAAATTATATTTTTCGTATGATAAAATAAGAATTAAATTAACTGAGTAATGTACTAGTATTAGAAATTATTACTTTATTACATTCCTTCTTTTTGTAGATTGTTTTTGTCACATGAAAGATGTAATTTGGAGTATTCCCAATAGCTCCACGATACAATATTATGATTGTTCGTTCGATACATGAGACCTGACGGCTGTGTACTGCTGGTCTTGGGCCGCAAGTACATTGTGATGACCTTGCTTGCGGTTCGATTTATGTGGGTACATGAAGTTTAATGACATAAATGATATATTTTTAAAAGTCGGGAAAGTTGATAATCAGGCAAGTGAAAGTTTTGAATTTAGACTTTTTGGCGAGAACAAAAGAACCATGGTTGGCATTTTATTCAGATTTGCTATTTTTTGTGCTTTTGGGAGTTTTAAGTGCAAAAATTATAGTATATTGTACGTTGAAGTTGTGTGCAAGTGAGAGGAATTGGAAGAATTTCGTTTAAGTCCTTTGTAACTCCAGTAAAACCTACTTACCATTGCTTTACTGTAAGTGTTAGAGACTTGGTTATGAGAAAATAGAACAAGTTTTATATCAGACGAGTGTTATCGTTAATTATTTTTCCATCAGGAGATAGTCAATGGGTGATCGATCACATTGAGAATGAAAACTAAAATAGCTTACACAATAAAACAAAGAATGTTTTCAGTCTTTTATTTATTAATCGGATTGTTTTCTTATTACATTATCTAAGAACTCATTATAGATGTGCATCGAACACATCATTTCACTGTTTTTTAATGTGTGCAGAAGTAACTAGCGCAGAATGTCAGATATGCTAAGGATTACCATTGCAAGTAATCGTAGGTATTATTTGACATATTCGCCTCGAGATATCCATATTTGTTTTCACCATTTTTACATGTGAACACACGATTTATGAATAATAAAGTCCATCTTCGATTAACTGAAGCAAGAAAGTTATATTATTTTTTCATTAAATTAAAAATAATTTTGTAATTATGAAGTATGGCTTCCAGCACTGGCTTTTTTCTAAACAACACTGGCCCAGGTTCAGCCCAGCATAGCGACTAGAGATTAATTTGGCAACAGCATGTTCATTTTTAATAGGTATGTTAAATTTCATGGTCAAACAACAACAGGGTTTTACGGGTATCTCTTTTACATAATAACTGGGGTTCAAAATGTTTTGAGCACAAAACACTGCCAGAATTGGGCTGCCAGTTTGTTCTATGTAGCCTTTCTTATGGAGTTTTTTAACCAAAAAATTTGAAGATTTTCGTCTTTTAGAAAGCCAAAATTAACAAGGTATACATCAAAATCAAAAGGTAGTTGCATAAAATAGATAGTTGCTTAACGTTTGGTACCTGTCCGTTAATATTTAATTTTATTACGAGACTGAGTTTTCTCTGAATTCGGCCCTCTTTAAGGTACAAGTATTAATAATGTCAAAATTGGTTAGGTACTTGGTACAAAAATATAAAAAACCTATAAAAAAAGCTTATACCATATAAGGAAACTTTAATTTTAATAGTTTACAACATATTTAAGTGTCGGAGCCACGAAATACAAAAATATCAGCTAACTGAATGCAGTAATCAAACAGTTTGCAACATCAGATTTACTTACCGATGGAACGTGATTTTCGGGGCTTTTCTGTATAAAGCGTTGCAACTATTGGGGGTACAACACTTTTGTATCATATTTTGCACTTTAAATAAGCAAAATAATGTTTATACACCAAGAAATGTTTAATCATCGAACATATGACGTACTACACAAGTAAACAGACGCCATACTCCACAGTACTCCAAGAAGAATTACAACTCCATACAAAAAAAGTGAAGACTATGCGCCATCTGGTAATGCTTCATAAACTAAAATAGCGGGGATTTAAATTGTACTCTGAGCGTATTTTTTTAGATGACTGAACTAAATAAAAATTAGCGAAAATTTACTTGATAAAGTCAATGTTTCAACTGTTAAGTTTTAGCTTATTTTTATTTAGTTCAGCGGATAACAAGGTAATGGAATTTGGAAAGTTACTAGAACAAACAGAATTAATGATAATTTTTTTAATTTTAAATCACGAGTTCTGATTACAACTAAATGTGGATACAATAACAACAATCTTTTCAAAAGTCACTGTCTTGATCCACAATTCTCAACCACATCGATGCGAGTTTCCTCAAGTGATCAGGGGGAGAATAGCTCGTGCGAAACATAGAAAAGCTAAAAGCAAATAGAAAATATAATCGACGGTTATGAAGAAATTTTTTCGATTTGCAAAGTCTTTGACATTTCATCAAACAGGGTTGCTATATTATTGAATTCAATTAGTAGTTTATTCGATTATTAATATCGATAGCAAAATGTGTTATTTTTGTTCAAATTATTTATAAATATCTTTTTTTAATAAAATAAAATATTTGATTATTGTCATTTTTATATGTAGTACTCAATTATAATAAATTAACAAAGTAAATGAAATTTCAGTGTCAATAATCGATATCAGTACATTGATAAATTCTATCAATAAATTATATTTTGTAATGATATCCCTGATATTTTCTATCTTCTTTCTTTCTACCTCTTTTGTCACTTTCATTTTGTTTCCATATAAAGTCTGCATTAGCTCCATACAAAGTTGACTCCGCTTATTTTGACTTAAGCGGAAGATGGCGGCTGCCACGGTTTCCGAATTGTCTATGTGTGCCATTGTGTTGTAACAAATGAAAGAAAAGAATAAATATATACAATTCTAAACTACAATGAAAGTGACAGTGTTATTAGATACACGGTATGTATGTGTGAGTGAATTATGTTTGATCTGCTTCCATTTATAAATCTGTGGTAATGACATTTTTTTTTTCTCTGCCACCCCCGAGGTGTAGTGTAGTATGTACAATGATCTATACTTATAACGAATGTAATCCAATGATAGTCAGTAATAAAAGGTAATCGATCGAGAACAGTTGTTTTTAATAAAACAATATCCCCTAAGGTGCGTTCCCCGGAGATCCTGCAGTTCCTCGACAACGTGAAAATGACTGCTGCTCTTTAGATCCTAATGACCCTACAGCCCAAGTGCTGGGTCTCTGTGTTCAGGTTTCTCCTGGTTAACCAAAAAAAGCCTAGTGAAGTAGGTACATACATACATAGGTACATACGTAGCTGTTCGGGAACTTTTTCTGGCATGATATATTCGCATGTTTCTATAGTCTTTGTTGCGCGACTCCTGTGCGTTTTCCGATAGCTGTGAAATAGGAAGCCCTGCGAAATGTTTGATAATGTTTTCTCCGTGTAAAAGTATCTTGTGAATTGAAGATGGCATGTAATACCAATTATATTTACCCACATATATTCTTGCTGTTTCCATTGCGTATTTGCCAAATTTTTCGAGATCGATCATGATTCCTGAAGAAAAAACTTGTAATATAATGTAGAGGCGTTTAATTAAGGTTTCGTCCACACCTGTAATTTCCGCAGAGCATGTGCTGTTATAGAAGAATCTTCGTGCGGCATTCCCATTGTTAGTATTCCCATTAACTTGCCGAGGTTTATCTACTATCAAGCCTAACTCCTCCCTGAAACGTTTTCGAACAAGTTCTTTCATTTCCTTTTTCAATCTCTTTTTCTCTTCACTTACAGCAGATCAAGTTTTAAAAGAAAGATTATAGGAAATGTGTAATATCATTTCCATACAGCGAATCCAGGCGTGTAAGGTGGACAGCCCGTACTGGTAGGCACTTTCATTTTCAGGTCTGGCACAAACTTTCTACAAATCATTCATAAATCGCGGAGTAGCCTCACATATCGTCCACCACTGAGTAAGTATTCACTACGGTTTCGTTTTTACTTCGTGGTTTTCGTACACGTGAAATCTGTTCTGCTAACACCTCAGCCACCTTTCCATCTGACACGTGGGGGACAATATGGTCATGATTACTTACTCAATGAATATGGTGACAATAATAATCTCCAAAAAAAAATAAGTGAAAAATAAGGTATGTTACTTTTTAAGTACTTACTCAAAAATTATTTTATTTAAAAATAATATGGAAACTAAAAAACTGCTTATACTGCAAGCATATCTGTGCTAATTATTTTTTCCACAATACTGTTTTGAAATATGTACACGTAAAGATATCGAATTTCCTACTCCAATGTTTATCACATTTTTCTCATATATTCTAAAACCGCAAATACCCGCAGCTGATTTTATTTCCATTTTGTTGTAACTGTTAATTCACACAAAAATAATTTAAAAAATTAAACCGCCTACTCAAAATCCAATTATTGATGGGTAATAGCACATATTAATTAGTTTACTAACGTAAAGTAATAGCTTAAAAAAACAAAAAAATTAGGGCACTATTCGTATTCTTATATGATTTTTTATACCATAATGTATTTTGAGGTTCTTTATTAATAAGGCTATTGACTCTTATGTATTTAATTTTATTTATTAATCTGTAACACAAGTGTTTGACTTAGCAGTGACCGGAAGAAGGGGAGAGAAGGGTTGGTGTTGCCATACAATTATTTATATAATTAATTGCAATATACAACATGCCCCCTTTTACAAAAAGAAAAATTTACTTCTAACACATGATGTTCAATTTAATTATAATTGTAGATGGTGCAATGCCTTTGTGTATTACGATGTTGTCCATTATGCCTGTAATTATACATGTAAATTTGATTTGTTAGCTTATGTGGGAACACAGGCAGTCAGTTCAACGAATCAATGTCAGCAAATTCCTCCCGCCCGCGTGAGGGACGCGGGGACCTCAGGGCGACCGCCACGTAGTGCAGTCGCTCTCGGTCCTCCTTAATTAAAACACCTATTTTAAATATTGTGACATTATTGTGTGTGCCCTTTCTTTAATAATATACGAGTCAGCATAAGAAGTCAGCGTATTAATTGACAACCCTGAAGACTGATATCCTACACATATATTCACGCCGTACAAATATCCCACATTGGTGACCCCGTCTAAAGAAACGCCACATTGAGGAAACCCGAATTAGACCGAATTTTGAGGAACAATGTCAGACCCTCAAGGACACCAGAAACTACAATCACAGCAAGGGCCTGGACCATACACATCGAATACAGAGGACCCGAATACAGAGGAGCCACAACAGAGAGCGGACTCAGCCCCAGACGTTATGGCCTTATCGCTATCATCTAGGCTAGCGGAGTTCTGGACCGACCAACCACGTGTTTGGTTCATACGCGTAGAAGCCATCCTAGCACCACAGAAATTGAGTGATGACTCACGTTTCGACCTTGTAGTCGCCAAGCTGCCGAAGGAAGTAATAATGCAACTTACAGATTTTCTTTCGCGACCGCCGCCTACTGGAAAGTTTAACACGCTGAAGGCCAAGTTACTGTCTATGTTCGAGGACACGCGAAATAGACAGATAGAAAAACTTATAGGCGAAATGGAATTGGGCGATCTTAAACCGGGCCAACTACTGAACAAAATGAGGGAGTTGGCTCGTGATAATTTCCCAGACGAAACTTTGAGGATACTATGGCAAGCCCGACTACCAACCACCGTACGAGCAGTTCTCGCAGTAGCGGAGACCAACGACCTTGACAGATTGGCCATTATAGCCGACAACGTCTACGAAGCCACGCGGCGAACCTATGTCGCCGAGGTCACACAACCGGCGGATACACACAGAACAATCGCCGAAGCCGCATCGTCTACTTCTAGAGACACCGCAATGATCATGCTCGAGATAGCCAAGCTCAGCGCAAGGATGACTGACATGGAAGTGTCACGTACGTATCGAGATAACCGCCAAAGCAGAGGACGCAGCAGATGGAGAACGTTTCCACGAGGCAGGAGCTCATCACGACCCCGAAGTCAACCGCGTCGCGAGAGGGGCAGCCCCGAATGGCTGTGTCCCTATCACTATCATTTCGGGCCGCAGGCTAAAAAGTGCAGCCAGCCGTGCGGATGGAAATCACCGCCATCGGAAAACTAAGTGCGATGGTGCAAACTACGACGGAGATTTGCACTACATCGTCTAGCCGTCGTTTATGTGTTATGGACCGAAACAGTGGACTTAGATTTTTAGTAGATACCGGTGCGGACATCTCCGTTGTGCCAGTGCAAAACAAACTTTACTCGCGCGATTGTGCAAAATATAAACTGTATGCCACGAACGGAAGTGAAATCAAGACTTACGGAACTAAGATTGGTACTAGACTTTAATCTGCGTAGGGCGTACAGATGGGAGTTCGTGATAGCGGATGTAAAGCAGCCTATTTTAGGAGCCGATTTCTTGGCCCAACATAAGCTGCTAGTGGATTTGAACGCTCGTAAGTTAGTAGACCAGACTACGGACCTCAAGGTCATAGCAGAAATCGTGAGTATGGATCAACCATCTATTTACACTGTGAATGATAAACACCCTTTTCGCAAATTATTGTCCGATTTCCCAGAAATTACTAAGCCAGTTTCGTTCAGAGAAACGCCGCCGCATAATATTTTGCATTATATTGATACTTCTGGCCCGCCAGTTTTTGCGCGAGCTAGACCGCTTCCCCCGGATAGGTACTTAAAAGTAAAAAAAGAGTTTCAACTAATGCAGGAACTAGGTATATGTAGACCCTCAAAGAGTGCTTGGGCCAGCCCACTTCATGTTGTAAACAAAAAAATGGCGAGTTACGGCCTTGCGGAGACTATCGGATGCTTAACGCAATTACTAAGCCCGATAGATATCCCATTCCCAGGCTACACGATTTTACATTCATTTTAACAGGAAAAACAACGTTTACAAAATTAGATATAAATCGCGCTTACCACTGCATTAGTGTCGCTCCAGAGGACGTGGAAAAAACTGCGATTATTACCCCTTTTGGACTTTTTGAGTTCCCCCGGATGTCCTTCGGACTTCGGAACGCAGCACAGACCTTCCAGCGTTTCATGAACAACACGGTTCTTCAAAGTTTAGATTTCCTTTTTAATTACTTGGATGACGTCATCATCGCTAGTGAAAGTTTAGACGCAGCATGAGCGACACCTTAGACTAGTATTTGAAAGATTCACAAAGTATGGAATCACTATAAATCTAAACAAATGTTGTTTTGGACAATCTTCGTTAGAATTTTTAGGCCATCATGTCTCGACGTCAGGCATAAGACCGCTCGAGGACAAAGTACAAGCCATAATAAATTATCCAAAACCAAAAACGATCGAAGGTCTGCGCAGGTTCCTGGGGATGCTAAATTTTTATAGAGGCCACATAGCGGGCGCAGCGGTCAAGCAAGCAGAATTAGACAAGTATTTAGTTAACACCAAAAAAAGGGACAAGTCGAAGGTCGAGTGGACGGCGATTGCCGAGGAAGCGTTTGCGCAGTGTAAAGCAGGCCTACAACAGGCCACCACACTCGCGCACCCATCCCCTGTTGCAAAGTTAGCCCTAATGTGTGATGCAAGCGACACCGCGGTAGGTGCTTCAACAAAGAGTAAATAACACATGGCAACCCTTAGGGTTCTTTTCAAAAAAACTGTCGGCAACCCAAGATAGGTACAGTACGTACGATCGCGAACTTTTGGCACTGTTTTTAGCGATAAGGCATTTCCGAAAGTTATTCGAAGGCCGCCAGTTAACTCTGTACACAGATCATAAACCATTATGTTCGGCATTTCTTAAAGTACGCGATGATAACAAAGAAAGTCCTACTCGCTCAAGGCAACTCACATTTATTAGTGAATTTACCACGGACATACAACATATTAGTGGTAAAGATAACGTAGTCGCAGATGCACTTTCGCGCATCGAAACTATCAATTGCCCTACTTTATTCGATTTCATGGAATTAGCCGAAGCGCAGGCGAAAGATGAGTATGCACGGCACGCGTTAGAATCGTGTCGCAACAATGTTACATGCAAAGTGCAACTCAAGCTTATCACGTTACCTACATGCGGCAAGCCGATATTATACGAAATATCTACACGCGAAACGCGACCTTATTTACCGAAAGAATTTCGTCGTAAAGCGTTCGATAGTATTCACTCACTAAGTCATCCAGGAATAAGAGCTACTAGGAAATTAGTTAATAAAAAGTACTTCTGGCCTGACATGAACAAAGACATCGGTGAATGGGCACGCACGTGCATTCAATGTCAGAGGGCCAAGGTCAATAGACATACCGTTTCAGACTTAGGTACTTTCCCAGACGCAGATCGTTTTCAACATATACATGTCGACATTGTCGGACCGTTACCCATAACTCAACAGGGATTTAGATATCTTTTAACCATCATAGACAGATATACGAGGTGGCCGGAAGTGTTTCCGATTACTGAAATAACCGCCGAGATCGTTGCAAAGACTGTTTACGAAGGCTGGATTGCTCGCTATGGTTGTCCGCTAAGGCTAACTAGCGACCAAGGCCACCAGTTTGAAAGTAGGTTATTCGCAGAGTTGGTTAAATTATTAGGAATCGATAAAATCAGGACCACTCCGTTCCATTCTCAATCTAATGGTATCTTGGAACGTTTTCACAGAAATTTGAAATCCGCCCTTATGGCAAGGCTCAGTTCATGGATAGACGAATTACCTACAGTTCTACTAGGGCTGCGCGCCGCAGGTAGAGGCGATAGTGGCATAAGCGCAGCGGAAATGACATTCGGTCGTACACTTCGCTTGCCAGGAGCGTTTTATGAACCGTTTAGAGATAGTAGAGATGTTAGTGACCCGTATAGTTTTGTAGAGAAGATTAAAGACAATATCGCGCGTCTCAAGCCCGTGTCAACAAGAGAGATGACAAACAGATCAATTTTCGTACAAAGCGAATTATCTACTTGTAGTCATGTTTTTGTCAGAGATGATACTGTACGCAGGTCTTTAAAACCGCCTTACGACGGCCCCTATAAAGTAATTGAGAGAGGCCCTAAGATATTTTATATTCAATATCCAAATAGGAAGGCTCACATCTCTATCGATAGGCTGAAACCAGCATTTTTATTAAATCAACCGGCTGAAGGTGAGACATCAGCCACCAATAATTACGCTAACGCGGACGCTGACACCGACGTTCAGAAATCGCCATCCACAACACCATCACCTGTACCTATTCTTCGCAAAACTCGCAGCGGCAGAGTTATCAATAGACCGGTACGATTTTTAGTTGACGAATAGTTCCACAGTAAATTTAAACGCATAGTATGTAAACACAGTATAGTAAGGTTGATCCAACGATTCCTCAGAGCAAACTTAGACCGGCGTTACTGTATGGGAATGCTGTTTGGTGTTACTTTTAATTAATTATGGCAGAGCAGGTCCCGTGCAGTGACTACCTTTAACGAATATTTATTTTATGTATTCTTAATTTACTTAGATTTAGAAACTTCAAGACGGTTCCTGAAACACGGACACCGCAAATTATGTAAGTAAACATAGTTCGTAATTAAGTTAACATACCATTACCAAATAGATACTGTGACCATATTATTCTTATAATTATAAGACTGCAATAAAACTTATTAGTAACGAAATGACTATACATTGAAATAACAAAGGTATGTTTGTACCGCCGCTATTTAGAAATACCAATGGTTTTCTTAGAAGCTACAGTGTTAAATTTTATTACCGAGCAGGATATTTACAAGTAATTTAACTTATGTAAACATGTTGGATTGCTGTAGTCGTATTACGGTGTGGCCAAACCGGAATGCAATGTCAGTAATTTCGACAACACAATAGGCTAGGTAGAATAAGCACAAGTATAGCGCTATACTCACTCTATACCTTCTATACTCTCTTACTCTCTCTCTCTTTCTATACTTACTTACGATGCAACTTGGTTAAGAATATTTTGTAACGACATAATTTTAATTAAGCTGCATTTTAAAATGTATCATTAGCTATTATTTATATTATATGTGTCAATGGGCATCTAAAGTAAAAATGTATAAATGCCAGCATGTTTCGACAGTACGTAACCAGTTTAGAAATTTAGAATTTAGAAACCATTCAGACGAGTTCGTGTCAATCTGCAGTAATCAGTAATCATTAGTATCACAACATGGGCTGGGGCCAGAGCAAAGAAGAAAACTCTCACAATAGCAACATCGCTGTAGCCCAGGTGCAAACGTGGTCAGGGCAAGTCGAGTCAAAGCTCAACTACGTTGGAATCGGACTTATGATTTTCGGAGCAGCCCTGCTGATTTTCTTATTATGTATACTTCGCACCAAATGCTCGAGTCTCATACAAGGCTGGTTACGGAAATCTGTCGAGGCAATGCAGCCGCCCACGTCGATTAGTCAGCAATGTGTCGCCGCAGCAAACAACAGACGCACATACTTACTAATGTAGCTAGCTAGAGCAAGTCACAAGATAACAATGTTTTGTTTTGTTAGGGTGTGGTCCCACTGTAAGAGTCTAAAAAATATTTTTTGATTGTATAATTTATTTATTTTTATTTTTTTTTTCAAAAAGGGGAGGATTACTGTGGGAACACAGGCAGTCAGTTCAACGAATCAATGTCAGCAAATTCCTCCCGCCCGCGTGAGTGGCGCGGGGACCTCAGGGCGACCACCACGTAGTGCAGTCGCTCTCGGTCCTCCATAATTAAAACACCTATTTTAAATATTGTAACATTATTGTGTGTGCCCTTTCTTTAATAATATACGAGTCAGCACAAGAAGTCAGCGTATTAATTGACAACCCTGAAGACTGATATCCTACACATATCTTCACGCCGTACAAATATCCCACACTTAAAAACTTTTTAATAATACAACGAAGATTCGTCTCCCCTGATTTCGTGCTTTTATTTTGCGCTAGTCTGAAATTTTAGTCAAGGGCGATTTTGTACATGGTCAATCGAGACGGATACGTTGAGTTGGTTGAACTATACGATATGGCCCTCTTGTTCGCACCTACGGGTGGTGGATTGCTGTCAAGGGCGAAGAGTGCTCCGTGCACGCATGCACAAAGAGTTCACAGAAGTCACTGCGACAGCGGGGCCCTCTAGCAGTGGATGCAGGTGGATGCAGCGGCGTTGTGACGTTGACAGTGGCGCCTCTTCACGGCAGCGGACGGAGTTATACTACGTGGTTGTGAGTTGAGTGCAGAACAAGTTGTGAGTACAAGTTTAGACAAGGCTGGTGACGAAGATATTAATTTGCAAAAATCTTTGAAGTTAATGCATGGACTTAAATAAATTCAAAAAACTGTCGGGAATGCATGCCCGATTTCGGATCGGATCGCAAGACATTTTAAACACATAAAATTTAAAAAATATATTTTTCGGACTTGTACAATTCTTAAGATAAAATTTCTTGGACTTGTAAAATTTTCGTATGTTGTATTCTACAACACAAAGGGGACAGAATTTGAATTTTAAGGACTTGTGATATTTATGGACTGTTGCAGAACAGAATATGTTTTGAGTGTATTGTTATAATTTGAGTTAACATTTCCCTCATCATATTATTTTATTGTATTTTAAATTGAAGTTGTTCGCATTTTGGAATAAGGCATTTCTGTATCTAAATATTTATTAACTGTTTTTAGATTTGCAGTCTTTTATATTTTATTTACTATAATTATTTACAATGGATTCTTTAATTAAAGTTTAAATTAATATTAGTAAAACAATTAAGTAAGGCTAACAGCAATTTTAAAAAGTCACCTAAGGAACGTTTAAGTTATTCTTATCTCGAAACAAGATTAGAAGCTTTAGTCTGTGTTTTGCAACGTTTGTGCAAACTCATAATAAATTTATTGGTGATTATAATAATGAGGATTTAGAAAATACTAAGTATTATGAAATTGATGTTTACCAGGTTACCGAATGTTAGCTACGATAAAAATAAATAGTAAGTTAGATACTTATAGCAATGGAACACCCCAAACATTACTTAAATTATCGATCAATTGATTAATACTAATATTTAATATCAATTAATAGCTAATTAATTTGTATTCGAACACTTCGTGCTGCAGTCGTGAAGGTAAAAACAATAGAGATGTGAAGCGCTCGAGTTTTGACTTATAAAATCTCGAGCGATAGTGGGGAACAAGCCGACAGTCGTTCTTTTCCATGACGTCACGAACACCGTCGCGCTCTGCTAGAGGGCGCCAGTGTTCCCCTTTATGTTTATTCGCCGGTGTTGCTAACACGGAGAATTGTATTGTGATTATAAGTCCGAACTTAAAGACAAAATGAATCAAATTAATAGTAGTTCGTCAAATGTGTGTAATTTGGGCAGCAATAATTCAAATGATTAACCGCATAACAATGTTAGATTGCCTAAGATCACTATTCCTACATTTTCTGGCAGTTACTCAGAGTGGACAAGTTTCAGAGACTTTTTCATTGATTCATGGTATAATAGTTCACTTGTGATAACGTAAAAAAATTACACTATTTAAAATCACACATATCGGGTGAAGCTGAGCAATTATTGCGTCATGTTTTTATAACCAGTGACAATTATCTTGTTTGCTGGAATCAATTGGAGAACAGGTACAATAACAAACGTTATATTGCAAACTCAGTTTTAAAAAGATTTATGAGTCAGCGAAATGTTATATTTTAGTCTGCAAGTGCCATAAAGGAACTATTAGACACTAGTAATGAATGTATTAATGCATTAAAAATCAAGGTTTTCAGACAAGTAGATGGGACGTAATTGTTATTTGCATTTATATTTTTCACTTTAAAAATTGACAGAGAATCTAGGAAATTATGAGAGGTAAAATTGAGCGGTCAAGAATACCTGCCCACTTATACACATTGCTGAATTTTTACATCAGAGATTCAGATCTCTTGAATTCCTTGATAACAAAGTATCAAAGAATGTCGTTAAGGCTAAAGCACTTCACGTAACGCAATCTGTAAAATGTCCGTTTTGTTGCGATAATCATAAATTAGGAAACTGTAAGAAATTTGCAAAGGAAGAGTCTGACACACGTCGTGGTTTTGTACAGTCTCAGGGCTTGTATTTTAAAATTGTTTAGGCTCTAACCACGCGGTGTATTCATGTCGTGTACCAAATGTAGCATCTGCAAAAAGAAGCATCATTCGTTTCTTCATCTTAAGACATCGCCGAATCCAACTGGTGATGCCGGTTCAAATGTGTCATCAGTTGAGAGTAACATTGTTGCTAAAACAACAGCTGTTCAGCAAGACGAATCGACTGAACATACGAGTATAACCACTTGTCACACCAACTTACAAACCTAATTTTTAATTGCGACGGCGTTGGTGGAGGCAGAGTCACAATCAGGCATACTTATATATATGGCGATGGAAATAATAAAAGGCAGTCATTTGATTATACTATGGCAAAGCGCGACTTCCGGTTTGGAAGGGGTAACGCGGTAACGGAACGTCGGGGCCGGCACAGAGTGTTAGACAACGGCGGCCGGTGCTATAGCATTTCTCCGACGGATCGTTTGCCTTTATTAAATTTCCAATTACCTACGTAATAATTGTTACAAAGAGTTTTCTGTTGTTTGCACATTAACTTTGTCTTAACGTTGTATTTTATGGAGTAGTTCGCCTCTTGTAAGATTAGGTACCTATTTCTTATGACTGAGTTGCAAAAGCACGAATTGCCCCGTGTCTTTTCCGACATATATCTCTTCGATCCCTCGTGGACCAAGGATCGCAGGCTTCGTTTAGAGCGGAGTCCGCAGTTCAACTGCTTGGAGTGCAAAAGAAAGCATGCAAGAATTATGTATCCGGTCTAGCCTCCAACCTCCAAACATGTGGTCTATTTTAGAATACAATCACGCTATAATCCTAACTTTGTAATGAAGGTGAAGGCTCACGTTTTAAAGAAAATCACCACATTGCTGCCAGACAAAGAAATTCTAGTGCAGAGGTGGTCTAAGCTACAAGAGTTGAAAATAGCGGACCCCACCTTCAACACGCTTAAGGTGGGATTACACGATATACGGAAATTTGCTGATTTTTGGAACACCGTCCAGGGCTAACGAAGCAAAAGATATACGAACTGTAACTTATAATAAATAGCTCATTCTTTCGACTACAATACAACACCTTTTATTTTCAAAATTTCTTACTACAATATATCGAAAAACTTTTCACGAGTCACGTAAAAACGAGCAATTTTGCGGATTTTTGGGACATCACCCAGGGTGAACTAAGAGAACTACTTACCGAATTTAACTCGCAATAATTAGTTAATTATTTTTACTATAACACAACACCTTTGGAATTTTCAAAATACATACAGGAACTGAATGTAACAATTTTTTTTCCGGGATAAGTCCGCTGGCTATGTGGTAATTTTTCTACTTACTTTGGCGGACAAGCCTTCTATAATAAAAAAACAGAACTTTCTTTCCGCAAATAATAAGTTCACTCTTCTAAAAAAATATTATTTAAAATATTATTTACATTAAATCAGTAAAGTGAAAAAAAACAGGATTTGAAAAAGTCTTGCTCACTCAAAAAGCACGTCTACCATTTTGTATAAATACATCGACATATCGAAACGCGCGTTAGTCGGGCTCACAGGCCCTTGAAGTTAGTATCTCTACAACTTTTTTCATTTTTATGTGTTGCAATTATCGTAACTTTTCGCCATCATAAAGATAATACGTACTAGGAAACTTGACTTTAAAAAATAAGTAATGTTTCTACTTTTTTTTGTCATCTACAATTATATTTATTTTTGCAATAAAACATCATTATTCA
This sequence comes from Zeuzera pyrina, assembly GCA_907165235.1. NCBI lineage: Eukaryota > Metazoa > Arthropoda > Insecta > Lepidoptera > Cossidae > Zeuzera > Zeuzera pyrina. The sequence goes on from OU015626.1 coordinate 14,631,624, forward strand.
TTAGTACAGAATCAGAAATAATTACTGCAACAATTTAATGTATGACAAGTTTAAAAACGAAAGATAACTGAAATTAGTTTACTGACAACACTGTAATTATCAGTCAGTCCAGTTGTCACTTGCTTGTCAGTTGTCAAATGTTATAAAAATTATATTTATAAAAAAAAATTGTTGTAAAATAATTAGAATATCCTGTAGTAGAAGTCTTTATTAAAAATACATACTTCAGTTGTTGGGATCAAAAACTACTGTAACTATTAAAACTATCGATCTGGTGGTTTTACTTATTACTATGTGATATTGGCAATTTCGCAAATCACAAAGGCACTATTCAAATATAAAAGAAGAATAACAGAAGTGAAAGAAAAATCAACTAACTGAATTATGGTCTTCGCAAGCAAAGTAGTAAGTAATGTTTTGAAATTACACTTCTCATTTTATGTGTAGGTACCATGAAGTTAATATACATGGTGGAAGGTATATTAATGTTTATAAGACGTAATTCGTTGCAATGAACACGTCGTAATTTATCAAAATACGTTTAGGTTATATAGAAAGTAGGTTCTTATTACCTTATTACTATTAATAATATTACATAGATGTTGGTAGCGTAATTTTTATTTAGACACTTATGAACGCATGAAGGTGCATAAAAGGGTGCATAATTATTAATTCTTCATTACTATAAAACCATAGAGGAAAACATTTGATCTGTACATAAAATGCAAATAACCCTAAACAGGTGTAATACCAGGCAATATAACGTCACTGATTTATTATAACACTAACAAGCCTAGAGTATTTTTTTCATGAATTGTTACTTTATGGTATAAGGTGCAACAAACTATGATAACCATGTTGTACCTATAGAAATTATTTTTAAAATTCAATGAAACACCTTTTGTAAAGACTAATGTCGGAAGCTACAACAAAAGATTTTAGACATCTTGTGATTTGGAAATTTGGAAAGGGATACTGACAATCTTTTACAAATTATAACTATGAAGAGGTGAAAAATTATTTATATCAAATGTCAATTAATTGTCTTTTAACTTACAATTACAATTAATTATCTTATAAGATATTTTCATAACAAATTTTCTGTTTTATCGGGTATTTATTACTAAGTATTCTGTTTATTGATTTTAATTTTAGTTCTTTTAAAATGTATAACATGATGTACCTGAAAGTTATATTTTGCTTACACCTCTAAACAGTAAATGAACAGAGTCGCATTCCTCATATGTTTGTGTATTTGCATATAACTTCTTAATTTCTAAGTAGATTTCAATGAGATTTTCTCTGTTATTTACGATATTCGATAAGGAAGGTTTACATGTACAGCACATTCACATTTAGATTAAAGAAGCTTAGTATTGTAAATTAAGTTTATAGATAATTTATATTGATTTTTCATAAATAAATCTCCATATGTAACTGGTGCAGGTCAAAAGTATTAAATAATCCTGATATAAGTATAACAAAATAAACCAACTAAGAAGAATAATGTCTCGTCAATAAACAAAAAGCATAATACTTTATCATCTTCGAATAAAAATAAAAAGCAAATTTTCTATAATCTGTAAATTTTAATTTCAGATGCAAAAATTAGAACATATAAGGAAAAATGAAGAAGACCTGAAGATGATGTTGTTAATATAACAATATAACAGTGGAAACAAAGGGTGCGAAGAGAAAATATATTATAAAGCCTACGTTTGTGTTAACTGCTAACAACAATAGAATGAGGAAAAATTAATAACTAGTGTTTATTTCAATTTTAATACATTCTTGCACTGGAATCATTGAGTTATTATTTACATGATATTTATAATATTGGTTTTACTTACAGGGTCTGTTTGTTTACTTCTTGCTTAGATCCAACTTAGTTTTTATGCGTTCATCACAAATAATATTTAAAAATGTAAAATGAGCATAATTTATGAATAAGCCATGCCCGAGTTCATTGTTCTATTACATGCTTCTGTATTTTTGTGTTTTGTAATAGTACATATATACATACCTTCACGCTATATCCCTAACGGGGTTGTCGAAGGGGATGATTTTGTATTAGTCTTGTATGTAAATAAAAAAATATGGGAATGTTAGTAAAACAAGGCTTTTAATAAATAATAATTAATTTGCATGAAATTTACTTAATTAGGGTAATATTTTATGGAAAAGTCCTGTTTAATATTTTTTTAAATACGCTTTGTGTTCTCCTTGTATTCATGTTTCTATTACATGTTTGTCTTGTATTAATCATACAAATAAAAAAAGAAGAAAAAATAATTCTTCATAAAAGATATGCAAATAAATTGTGATTATTGCTTATTCATCATTTACTAATTAATTACAAATATTACTTATTATTGCTATTTGTCAAGTCAATTATGTAACTGAATGGTGATGTGTAATATTTGACAATATTTCATGAATATTTTACTTATCAAATTTGAATAACACTCAAAACATCATAATATAGATATCATAAATCATGTTGAATTAAGTAGACACATGCTATTATAACATTTTGAAAAAAGACTAGGAGGTATCTGTCAGTATTTCGAATGCGAATGATATTATTATTTTCTATGTGCTCTTTATTATGCACGCTTCTCTAAATGCAATAACACCCAAAACACCATATAGATAACATAAATCATTGATTAGCAATTACAACTTTTTGAAAAGAGACTAGTATTGGTATCTGTCAATATTTTGAATTGAATTCCTATTCTCTAATCAGCAAAAATGCTATTACTAACATAGTACATAATATGCATATTTATGAAAATATAGGTAGGTCTGTATGTATTGAAAGTAAGGTGATATTAGGACAGGAGTGGAGTACAAAACATATCAAATTATAAATATAACTATGCGGAAGTGTCCGATGTTTTTTATTTCATACCGACCCTAGGTTAGATCATTTTTTTCTGAATGTTATCAAAGAGAATGTAAAATTACTATTAGCTACGAATAATATTCTGAGTGTCACATAATTTTTAAACAATTCTAAAGAAATAGGTAAGTATTTAGAATGTTTATTTTAATTGGGACAGTATGGGGAAATCCAAATCCGTAAGAGATACAAAGAAACTGTCTTAGGAACCATTCGGTCTTTTTTTGTGAAAACAATTTCGGCATTACCTATTTTACAGTCAAGCGTGAGTTGTCCATAAAAATTAATTAAATTGCCAAAAATATTTTTATTTCGTTGTACCGGAAGAAAAAATTCTGGACAATAGAAGTTGGACAAATTTAATAAAAAATTTTTTCATAAAACACAGTATGGGGAAATCCGAATCCATAGAACATATAGGGGAAACGTCTTTGGGACCATTCGATCTCTTCTGTAAAAAAGATTTAGCATTATCGATTTTACGGTCAAGTGTGAGTTGTCCATACGAATTAATTAAATTGGCAAACAATTTTTTATTTAATTGTACCAGAACAAAAAATCTGGACAACAGAAATTGGTCAAATTTAATAAATGCAGTATGGGAAAATCCGAATCTATGGAAGATATTGGGGAAACGTCGTTAGGACCATTCGATCTCTTTTGCGAAAACAAATTTGGAATTACAAATTTTTTGGTCGAGTATGAGTTGTCCTTAAAAATAAGTAAAATTAACTATTTTTTTTTTAATGTAGATTTCAATTTTATTTAAGAATCATTTCATTGCATCGGAAGAAAAGAATCTAGATGACAGAAGTTGGTCAAATTTAATATAATAAACTATTTTTTCACACGATAAAAGAATCCAATGTACTAAAGTACTAAACTCTACACAATAGATATCATTGCTACAAGGTAAACGTCAATTCGATAAAAATACTCGGAAGTCGTTATACACGGATATAAGTATTTTCGTCATCTTACCTATTAGATCCGTGGTTCCTAACCTTTTCAATATTGTTACCCCTTTGACCTATTAGGAAAAATGCTTTTAGCTCGACCCTAAAATTTACCAATACAAACAATACAAGCAAATACGAACATTTTTATTAATCACAAATTGCACATTAGTCTTACAATTTACGTGCGGTACTTACTGCGCGGCGATCTATCATTTTTTATTTTTACTATCTAGCTAGGCATTTTATTGGACTAGGTCTTAATTATTAGGTTCTTTGTGACCCCCACAGAATAGCTGATTTACACCCGCGGGGGTAATTACCCCCAGGTTCGGAAACCAGGCATTAGATGAACCTAAGGGGTTTGTTCGGAATAGCGACCTTCCGGGCATCCCGTTTTTAGCTTTCATAGAAAATACCAGTCGTTCTCAATCTGTTCCTCAAAATTTTTCACTTTTTGGTTTACATTCGAAATTACTGTTTCGATATTGAGTTTCTTGTCGGTTCTTCTCAGTGTCCAGGTTTTCTATTTGAACCGAACTAAAGTAGATTTGATGTTCAAAAATACCTTGTAATTGGGTTTACTTGAATAAATTGATTTGACTTTGACTGGTATTTCCTGTTTTGATTTAGATTTTAGTAATGGTTTACATGTTTCTTTGTCTACACGACGGATCCTCGTAAGATAAATCTTACTTTCGCCGGATTGCCGGATCTAGTTTCATCAGAATTACACGCGGTCATCAATGACAATCTATCGGAGTGTGTCCACGACGGCGGACGTTCGTTCAAATACGCGACATGCTACGTCGAAATCCTACGAAAATGTGGATATTGACAAGGAACTACTAATATCTTTAATACAATCAAGGTTCAAGGCCCGTATTAAGAGATAAAACTATAGAATGTAAAGATAAACGCTTTACTTTTGAGTCATGGAGAGGAATATATGTAATAGTATATCATACAAGAAGATTTCACAGAACCGTCTGATTCGGAAAAAAAACAGTATGATAATTAATGCTACTTATATTTAGTACTAGTAGTAGCAATAATACAGTGTTTTCTAAACTGGGACAGTAAGGGTGAACTCCGAATCTGTGGGAGATACAGGGGAACCCTCTTATAAACCATTTCATCTTTTTCGTGAAAACAATTTTGGCATTACAATTATTTTTATATGTTAAATATTTGTTATTGTAAATGTTAATATGTAATCAATTTTTTTTGTCTTCAAAGTCGCCATAATACACGTCTTTGTGACACAATCGAAACGGGGGACCTAGACAAGTAGCTCTATTTTCGTATACGATAGTAGAATAGAATGACAAATACCGCTTGATCTAGCGTAGTAATCAATTTTAAATTGGTTGTCAAATGTTATTAACTTGTGATAAATTCCTAAAATCTATAGCTATCTTCCGCTCAAACTCCAAAAACCAGAGATAGAATTCGGACACCTAACCAGCACCAAATCCGAGGGATTGAGTATCCACGCCTACGTACACATTAACGTGCATGCTATTCGGCTGCGGGCCAGTCTCTAGCAGGTCCAGCCAGCGTGATGTCCGAAGGCCGATTCGTGTACCTAGTGTTTTACATGGCAAGTTTGCAATGTGGTTTCAGGCCCACGTATGCTCGTATAATACGTCATGATCGAACTTCTAAACGTAAGTGTGAGTGTGCGTGTAGCGAACTTTATTGCTTCATTTTATTCCCATGTGTTACACCATGAAGAAACGTACTTAATTTATTAACAATTTTTACTATGAATTCATAATATTTTTAGTTATTACAATTAAGCCTTTATATCTATTGAAGAAATAATAACTCGAATAGTTAGATTGTCAAAGTCAAAGTTGAATCACTTTATTCAAGTAAACCCAATCACAAGGTATTTTTGAACGTCAAATCTACTTTAGTTCGGTTCAAAGAGAAAAGGAAAGAACCTGGACACCGAGAAGAACCGACAAGAAACTCAGCCAGGTATCATTTTTTTTAACATCATTTTACAAAAGGTTCATTAGAATACAATATTCAGAAACCCAGCAAATGCATGTGCAGAGAAGATCATTTCCAGAGTACTGTGTTATCTTCAACGAAATCGTTTATTTTATAGTATGATTGTTTAATCAATGTATGTTGTATAACCATTCTAAATCTATTTTCCGTTAATTATAATTTTCTGTTTAATATAATTGTTTATTGTTGCACCTTTGTACAAATTATCAGTTTTATTTTATTATAAACGGCGTGAGATTTATAACGACAAAAATTATAACGACTTTCTACATACAGCGAAATACGAATCCTTATAACCATTATTCGCGATACTATCATTCCGTCGTTAATACGTGTTTATGTAACACTGGCTGTTGCCCGCAACTTCGTTGGAGTGGTCTTCAAATTACTAAATTAAATAACGCAAAAACCTTTGCAGACGTACGCAGACAATTTATCAGTTTTTCATTACAATTCGATGAATGGCTTAGAACGCATAGAGGACAAACATACAAAGAAACATTCATTTTTATGTATAAGATTTGTTTCTAAATATCCTTCACTACGTGGTTTATTAACAAGTATTACGGTGTTTAAATACGATTTTTTTTATGTGTACCAAAAATATTAGAGAATCATAATGAAACTCCATGAAACGTTATTGAAACGTTTCATGGAGTAAAACATAAATATTTAAATATAAAATAATACATTGTTCGGATGCATTTTATAGTTAAACGTTATTGTGAACTATAACCCCCAAGTGAATAAGGAAGACTTTGAACAGTAATCTGGTCTTTACCCGTCTTATTGCGGAATGACCCCAGTATTAAAATTTTGTAACAACTTTTATTTGTAATTATTTCCATTTTCATTACAATTTTGGCGGTTCAATTACATGGAAATTGCAAAATGAATAACTTATTTCCCAAAACGGTTTTGCTTTTCTAGTAAATTAAATTATATATTTATATAAAATTAGAAAAAAGAGAAAATGGCGAATGCTCTCGGGTTTTTAAGAATCCTTCCGCATTTGCCCCAATTGGGGCAAATTTATTTAAAAATACCCCAAATACCCAAACATTTGAAAAAGGAAAAACTTAGAATATTTAAAAAACGCTTAAATGTTAAATCTGATATTCTTCTCGATACTGCCATGCTGTCCTGTTCAATAATATTATTGTGAATCATGTAGATCTCATTACATTCCAACAACTCCATCATCAGATCTTGCTACGTTGACATTCATCAGAGTAGGCACCTTATTGAGTTCAGTGAAATGAGTACAAATTTGAAGGGTCTGTTATTAGACAGCATGCGATTTTTGTAATCATCTCTCAATTTCATTATCAAATAACATCATCTGATCATCATTTTATTAAAAAACTTGTAAAAACAGAGCGAAGTAACCTAAACTTGATAGGATTATTATGACTCATCAAGTAATTCTCGTTACCTACCATCGACTCCATAATCGCATTCTGATATTTTAGTATTAACAAAAGTTTTCATCAAGACCGGTAACATAAATGAAAAATTTTCGAAGGGTCTGTTATGTGACGACAGCACACATTTTCTATAGTTATCTCTCAACCACATCATCTAGTGTTGGTAACCATCCGTTGTTACCAAAAAGCTCATCGAGGCGCATTGAATGAGCTCAATCTCGATGGGATTATTATGCGCCATCAAGTAGTTCTTATAACTCACCATCTACTTCATCGTCGGATCTTGGTAACCAATCGTATCGACGTTTCAGATAGGATAATAAATAAAAAAATGTTCATAAATAACGAAACGCAACTTCTCGCATTTTCGGAACGATAATAATACTTATGTCTATACCTACATGTGTACATTTTTCTAATTATATTACTATGCTTTTATATTATTAAGACTTATAGCAATGGAAATTAAGTATATATTTCTAAATGTTATAGAACCTAAACGCAATGGAGAAGGGTTGAATGACACGAGCGTAATATTATTAGCGTATTGCGTATGTGTTGTCTACGAACTGGCATATGTTTGTGTGGGAGAAATTTGTATAATTAAGTAGAGCAAATGCATACGATAAGCTAACGCTATCTAGCGTGAGTTATATGTTATGAAAAGGAGATTAATGCCACCTTAACAAAGTGGACATATTTCTGAGTGCAGATGTATATGGATAAATTTTAGAAGAAGGATTAATTAGTGGTGGACCAGATATGTTAATAGCACAAAAGACGAAATTAGGATGCATATTATCGGGAAAAGTAAAAACCAATAAAGAAAAGTAGACGATTTTCATATATCTGTCGTTTGCATGCATGTAGTAGAAGAAAGTAAACTATTACAAAGGTTTTGGGAATTACAAGATCAATCAAGGCTAGAGAATAAAAAAGAATGACAGAGGAAAAAGAGATATGTAAAAGGTTGTTTAAAAAAACTACAAAAAGAGATAATGAAGGAAGATATATTGTCAAACTTCCTTTTCGGAATGATAATCCACAATGTCAGCACGGGAATTCACAAATTATTGCTACAAAGAGAATAAAATCATTAGAACAAAGATTAGCTAGAAATACCGAACTGAAGATTCAGTATGCTGATGTTATACACGAGTATATTGAATTAGGTCACATAGGTTAATTCCTGACATGGAAGTGCAGTCAACTGCTGTCTACCTTCCTCAACACGCTAGTGAGGGAAGACAAAACGAAAACTAAAGTGAGTTGTCCTTTTTTAAAAAATCACAAAAAAAAATTAACTAAACTTGTTTCTAAATTCCAAGAATATTATTGATAATTTCAATTTTCAACACAAAAAACCGCACACAAATTGATTCTTCCGCTCAAGAATTACCATACCACGAACAAACAGCAGCATTAAACTTATAACACCCCTCCGTGGCGTTGTGAGCTAAAAAATGTATTCATTGCTTCTTGCTCTCGATAAGGGCCTCCAAAGTCTGTATGCTCAATAATATCACTTGTACGAATAATACTATGATTGATAATAAAAATAATAATACTATGACAAACTGGGAATTTTTGGAGGTATTTTATGAGGAGCAGTTGGACGTTTATTTTAAATATTTATAAATAGTTTCTAGTGGATACAGTGACGTAAAATTGACGTAGTTTTGCATCCACAGTATCTACGCTGTTGTGCAATATGTGGAACCGTTGAAATAAGTGCTTATTTAGTAATGTGGTGTTGAGATTTTTTAGTGACTTAGTCTGCCTCAGTGGATCGTACTAGAAAGACTGCCTCAATATATTTGTCGCCAGAATCTCCCAGAAACATTAAAATGTATTATGTCGACATCTAGAATATTAAAATTGACAGATAATACTATGACAAACGATTTAGTATTCTACATATGCGCATCTTTAGTTGATATCTGTGCGTCATTCAGCTCAATAGGTGTCAAGACGATATAAATCGGTTGTAACATACGGACGGACAGATAAACGGACACACAGACAAACAAACGAGCATAACGAATCTGCAAGGATTCCGATGTTGCCAATTTACCTGCGGAATCCAAAAAAAAAACTAAAATTAATACTCGCAAACATGGATCAAATTGTTTTAGAAAAAAATTAATTTTCACGAAAAATAAATAGCCGGTGCAAGTCACCCTACCTAAACCTTCAACTTTGGTTTCACAATAATAACTGACATATAGACTTTTTGGCGGGAATGGGAGAAGTGAGGTTGTCATTTTATTTAGATTTTACATTTTTTACATTTTTAGGAGTTTGAAAGTGCAACAGTGATAGTATATTGTGTTTTAAAGTTTTGTGTAAGTGACAAGAATGGAGGAGATCTAAATAAACATGTGTAGCTGAAGTTTTCGCGCTCTTCCAAGAAGTCCTTTATAACTTCAGTAAAGCCTACTATCACTTTACTGGAGGAGTTTTACGATAGGAAGGAACTGGTTAACTTGTGATTCTACTTATTCTGTCTGTGTACTAGTTTGTGTTAATGCGTGACATTGGCAAATGCGCTAATCATCTATTGAATTGTTTTCTCGCTTTACTTGACGTTGGCAATGTACTCACGTACGGTGCCATTTAAAAATAAAAATTAAAAAAAAACTGATATATATTTAAATGTTTTTATTTTAAATACACTGTGTGATCAATTTCTGTTGTGTAGAGCATATTATTTTGTTATTAGTATTTAAACAATAGAAAACAATTGTCCAACACCACAATCTAAAACAATGACAATAATATGACAGATAGTTAAAAATGTGATCCTTAAGAACTCCAACGTATCTGTCGTCGTACGATTGGCAAAATCACGACGTACCTGGGAATTTCGTGAAACGTTACCATTTCACAAATAATCTATTATCTAGCTAATTTCTACGTGATATGATCAAAGAAAAATAGGACGGATCAATGAGAGCAACACGTGTCGATATTCAGTGTTAGCAACACCGACGAATAAAGCATAAGAGAACACTGGCGCCCTCTAACAGAGCACGACGGTGTTCATGACGTCATCAAGAAGAACGATCAACGGATTGTGCCCCACTACCGTTGCGAGATTATAAATCAAAACTCGAGCGCGCCACGTCGCTCTTTCTGTTTTTTCCCTTTACGCCTGCAGCGTGAAGTGTTAAATACAATATAATTCATTATTATTTGAAGTTAAGATTTTAAGTGTTCCATTCCTAGAAGTATCTAACATATTTAATTATCGCAAACTAAATGCTTCGCGACATCGTGATCTGGATATAACGTTGCTTTAGAGCGCCCGCAAACCTACAATTTCAAGTTGGCCAACTACTGAACGACTATATCGCATATATTTAAATGTAATCAGATAACTGTCACATATCGGTTGTAGACGCAAACTTTACCGATATAGTCGGTGAGCGTAGCTAGCGCGGTGACGTGTGCCTGAATATGCGGAAAAAGAACACTGTTTCAATGATAAAAAGACTAAAACAGATAATAGTAATAATGTTTTATTTGCTAGAATGCGAGTAGTTACATAAAACATAGACGGACATAACAACAGAAGAGAAGATTTTGGGTTTAGCCTATGTTAAGTAATAGTTATCGTTTGGAAAATTTCAAACCGTGCATTCAAAGCTTTAATTTCAAATAAAAGATGATTCAGATATTTTTTTGCATTTTGTGGAATGGCTATTTCTTCCTTCAATGAATTTTTCTCTCATATCGAGCCAGCGATACTTAAATGGGATGTAATAATTGCGCGTGTAGGTCCGGAAGTGACGAAACCATGGCCGTGAGTGTTACTTCCTCGCATTTTGTCCGACAACTGACCAGCTAAGTTGAAAAGTGCGCGAGCTTGCATAGCTCTCCATGCTAATTGACGGTCAGCCGATAGTTGGCAGACTTTTTAATTGTATGTAATCGGAAAGGAATCTCGAGTCTGATACGATCATATTTCAACTATTTAGTTAGATCGTAAGTTGTGCAAGCTCTCATATGTCGCCTTGCCTGATGCATACATAGAGATTTAGTCGGCGAACTTGCAATCGAAGGTCTGCGGGCGCTCTGAGTCAAAACAGTTGCAGTTCACGACACTAGCAGTACAGTCTTTGTAGTCTTTGATTGCTCTATGTATGAGGAAGACGACTGCGTCAAATCAAATTAAATATTGTACCCTAGACTGTACCAAAAAATAATTATAAGTGCATTTTAATATAGCTGTAAGTAGTACTTGAAAGAGCTTTATGTAAGTCGCACAACATCCGAGCACAATGTGAAAAAACATGAACCCCATAAGTGTCATCTAAAATCGATATACCCTACGTTAATAACTAATTAATCTGTGACCTTACTGTCAGGTCAACCGTCAAATCATTTGCATTAGACGATTTTAGCAACGCAGACTATTAAAGATTAAGAGAACACTGGCGCCCTCTAGCAGAGAGCAGATACGTCATCAAGAAGAACGACCGACGCGCGACGGCTTACCACCCAGTACCACGTGATTATATAAATCAAAACTCGAGAGGGCCACGTCTCTCTGTTCTTGCACTTTTCGACTACAGAAGAAAAGGGATTTTCTTTTCTGTAGTCGAAATTATAGCACGAAGTCTTTACGTAAAGTTTACGTACTAGATTAACTAATTAGTAATTGAAGTAACGTTCCGGGTGTTCCATTCTTACAGGTAATTAACACAATTATTTAATTCTATCGTATTTATCACGATATGGTGGGTATTAGTTGGCCACTGAAGGAAATAGTAGCGTTTCGGAAAATACCCAGGTCTGGCTACGTTCTTACGACGACTTATCCATGGCAAAATTGTTCCTGTATGAGAGATATATGTAATATACATTTAATAAAATACAATAATAGTAACATCACCTAACACAAAACCTTTTTTTACAAAATAAAACGGTCGTTCAACTTGAACAGTACAAAAATACAATAGATTTAAATTTCAAATAATATATATGAATATTAACTTGCGTAACATTAAATTTTTACAATCAGATGAACTTTACAATTGCGATACTGATAAGTTACAATTACTAAATAGTAATTTGTATAATAGCGACATATAGTATTCTTTACAAAATTTATAAAATCAATATCTTAAAGATGTATATCGCAGGCCAATTTTTAAATTAAGCAGTACATTCACCTAGACATGCAGATTACACGCTATTGCATAAGATCGCCGAACTTCGTGAGTTACTTGGCGTATAGTCCAATCAGTTTGGACATTACAAAAGGTGGTGTATTAATATTTTTGAATATGTTGTTAAACTAGTGACCCTGATGAAAAATAAAATTTTCGACCTTGAAATGAAAAGAAATAAAATAGTAACAGAAAAAAGAAACTAGTCTCTTGTGGAAAATAAACTGAAGAGTATCAAATAGAAAACAGAAGAAAATCAAATAAAAACACTGGTAAGTGATTAATCAGTCACAATATAGTAGACGAATGGTGAAAACAGTGAGGTACAAGTGCCCAGTGTACATAGATATTAGCCTAGGCATATACAAAGAATCAGGTCGCAAAGGTGATAACAGTTCAGCACAGCAGTTGTTTTTACTGCGTCCTTGCATTACACGAGGCTTTATAATATTATGCTCGTACATACATAATAATGAATTCTGTGCAAGAAGCTGTACCTACTGCACTACACTGTGCGATTCTGCGCAATAAGCTGCGTTTCTGTATATGCCTAAATCTAGATTTGCAGTGTTTATTTTACTACAGTATATAAGTTGCTTAATTCGTATATGTATATATATATATATATACATATAGTAAAATAAATACATTTAGTAAACTATAATCTTTTGGATATATCCTGAACATTTTAAAGGTGGTAGAACCATGCTGCATCGCAACACGAATAGGGCCGGCTCGCCCAGTAAAATACCACCCTCTCACAGAATATCGGCGTGAAATAACAGCATCTATTGCTCTTGTGTTTCGTTCGGTGAGTGAGTGCCGGTGGCCCATCATTCCTCCCCCTCCTTTCCCTATTTCCCTAAAGGCCGGCAACGCGCCCGTGATTTCTCGGATGTTGCGAGTGTCCATGGGCGGCGGTTGGTTACTCACCATCAGGTGACCCGCTTGCTCGTTTGCCCCTTTTATAAAAAAAAAAAAACATTTTTGCCACTCACACGGTATAATGATTCTATAGTTGCAAACGACGTTTTCCCATGTCTGTCGATAATATAATGCATAGAAATAATAAACAACTTGTAGTTGATAGACAGAAGATAATCATTGTTTCATGTAACATGAACGAAAATTATTAAATTAGAAAAATAACAACAGTTCACACATTATCACTTATGAATGACACGTTAGTCCAAATATATTTTGCCAATCGAGTTCACTTCCTTTAGTAATGCTATCTTTTTTATACTCTGGTGTATTGTACTTTGAATATTTTAAAATCAGCCTACGACATATTATGCAAATCAGTTTACCATATTATAGCCTAAAAAAATTACTTTATAACACATATTTGTTCGTTATGCAAAAAAGAAAGCTACAATTTTATAACAATTTGGTTAAATTTTATATATGTATACTTCAGTTCGCTCGACTGTGGTTACACATCAATCGCATTACTTTAATAAGTATTTTCTTAGAATGACCACAGCCCAACGAAGCTTATCACTGATAAAACTTTGAAATTAAATGAACACAAAATGAATACAGTATCACAACGTAAGCCTTAGAGCTAGCGTGACGCCAGAGGGGGCCAGTGGGCCCTGTCGTGAACGCCGCTATCACAGGGCGCAAGCAATTGACCACAAGTTGAGCATACCTCCAACTGAGAAACGATTTCTTTCTTACCCACTACCAACTCTTGCTGTTTGGCAATATCGGGCAATAGAGCTACTAACTCGGGATATACCGAATCTAGTTGATTGCCTAAAGCGGTCCGGCAGTGTTGATAGAACTCATCAGCACTGATGATGCTGTCCCTAAAAGCTCTTGATGCTACTTTAAAATCCTCTACGGCGGCGGCACCGCCCAGTGCTACTGCAAACTTCTTCACGAGAGCTATATTCCTATGTTCGAAATCAGTCGGTGGTATGTACTTATGTACGGGAGCAGGGAACGTCTGCCCCGCTGAGTTCGTGAAGGTCATGCCGTCGCAAGCGGGCCGTACTTTTACGCTGAAGCCAGGCGGAACACTGCCATTCAACATCTTTTTAGGTGCAGGGTTTGGATTTTTAGGATTCAGTGGTGGATAATCCTCGGTTGTTAAGGCGAAGTCACCGTTACCCCCGTTTCGGTTATTTTCCGAATTGACCATCACCGACGTCTCTGCCAATGTCTTAATTTTCTTATCGTTAGGCGCTTGTTTTGCTTGATTATTATTCTCATTATTCCAGCTGTTATTTTTCTTATCATCCATGCCATTCATATGACTTGTATCATTTTCCTTTTTAGTATTGCTTTGTTTCTTTTTCTCTTTTTTATTGGGTTTTGTATTATCGGTTTGACTGGAGGGTGCTTGTTGTGATTGAGGTTGAGAAGTTTTTTTGTTTTTCGTTTTATTAGTCACGGGCAATGTCGGAAAGTCGACTACGTGATTGAATGCAGGTTCTCTTGGTTGCGAAGGCGGTTCTGGCTTGTTAGGCTTAATTTTTTCCTTTGACTTGGAGACAGTGATCCACTGAGGCGCACTCACGGGGGCTGTAGATGATGACAGCGCCGGGAAAGCCTCCGAATTCAATTGCGGCTTCTTTTGTTGTTGATTAGACTGGTTGGTTCTCAGCACCTGCATCTCTTGACTGTTGATCAATGTGACCTATAATTAATAATCAAACACGTTATTATCACATAGCATTTAAGCATAATTACGGTACTCAAAGGGTGTCCTGTTTTGAGTGGTCTAAAAAAAAACTTGAGAAAAGTGGTGTATGTAGCCGCATGCAACATTAGAGTAAATACTTAATTGATTAAAAATAACTACTATTTTTTTTATTTTTCAAAAAAGAACTACTATTTTTTTTATTTTCAAAAAATCACATGCTACTTTCCCATTCTTACTCTCTGTAGTCAAAATACTGAACGGATTGCACTGAAATTTGAGAGAAAGAGATTGAGAGAATTTGAGAGAGAGAGAAAGACATTGTAACTACATGAAAGTACAACCATTTATTTTAAACTGCTAGATAAAACTTAAAAATTATTGCTTCATTTCACGAAATCCAAATTCCATAGAAAATGAAGCCTTATCAAAAATTTACAGGTAAAATACAGACAAAGTCCCAAACTATCTGCAGAAATTAAGTTTAGTGTGTACAACTCATTTAATCACTTCACATGATAACGAGAAGGGATAACAAGGATTACCTTTGGTGGCTGTACTGTTCCTGCACCAATACTTGGATGGTCATCTCTCGGCACACACAAGGATGGGAACTCGTCGTCGTTGAGTGGTGGCTTCTTATGTTGAGCAGGTATCGAAATACGGTTTCCACTGGTCTGAGTCAAGCGAAAGTTACTGGCACTGGCTGGTTGACTGTGAAGTTGGATGGAGAGACTAGGTTTTGCTGAAATAATATTTAAATATGTATATGAATAAAATCATTAGTGACAAATGTGTGACTATTTGGAGTATTATTTAACTTCTATTTATGAATCGTATAAACGAAGAGAACTTTAAAATCGTAACAGCCATGCTACCAGCATGTGATGCCGACTTACGAGAGTGGAACGAAGACGAAAAACGTATACAGTGCGAAAGTGATAGCAATAACGACTGTTTTGCAATACAGTATTGTATTATTTCAAAATACAGTTAGTTTAAACGTATGCAGCGCGAAATGTATTATTGAAATAGTTGGCTAATACTATGATTCGATATTGACGGGTTTAAAATAGATCCTATGTAAATAAGATTAATAATTTACAAAATAATTAAAACAGACTATAATTTTGTTAATTCTACAACTACTAAAATTGATTATTTAGTCGAGGTGTATGAGCTTTCATGTTGTTCCATGACTGGCCCGTTGACGAAGTGGTAGGTTGTCTCCCTCCCACGCCAGGATCGTTTTTTTTTTACGACGGAGGAGACAAACGAACGAGTCATGATCACCGCCGCCCATGGACACCCGAAACGTCCGGGGAATCATGAGTGCGTTGCCGGCCTATAAGGAAAGAGTAGGCACCTGAAGGTCACTTGGTCATAACGAACCGGGAGTACCGCCGCTGTAAGCTGGTTCCATAAAATCGTCGTACGTGGTCAGAAATGTCGTAAAAAGCGCACGATTGTTTGTACACTGCCATCCATCAAAGCGATGGGGATAAAAGGACAGCCGATTGAAGTACGGTAATGGAACTCGGCAGCGGGCAGTACTTTGAACAATTCTTCAGAACATTTTCCATGACAAATGTAAAGTCGAACCGAACCGAACCGAACTTCTAAGTTTAAAGTCTGCCCTAAATCAATCTAAATCTAAGCTGCCCCAGTTCGCTGAGGGATACCCATATCACAAGCCTAGCGCTCAATTTGGGGTCTTAGTAGTTTTATCTACAAATCTCGATATTTAAAATTGACGGTTTTCTCTACGAATTTGCTAATGTTCTTTAAGATTAATGGTCTTTGCTATAAAAAAAAATGGTAAACTTAAAAATTAACCGTTTTCATAATATAATTTTGATTATAATTTCAATCACTGAAACTTTAATGTGGAGCAATGGTGATAATAAATGCTTGGGAGGAAATCGTGAGGACAAATGCAGGCTAAGATTTAGATTACAAATTGTTATTACATGGCTGTTATTAATGTCGCTTGTAACAATCGATATTACTGGTGCTTAAACTAGGAAGCCCTGTATTTTAAGCATCAGTCATCTCCCTCTATCAGTACAGATTGTTCCACATTGGGTAAAATTTTGCAAATTCTTTGGTAACACGACGATATATGTATAACACATTGTTTGGTTAGGTTAGGTTAGGTCTGTTGACCACGGGGTGCGGGGTCGGGCAACCTCCACGTGGTGCATCCCGGGCGCCGACCGGTAACTGCTCGTTATTTAATAGGTTGTTACTGGGCGGCGGCTAATAGCCCGACCGACGGGGTGGTAAGGGGTGTCCATCCGCGTGTATCCTGAAGGATGCACGTTGATGGACTTCTTTGTTGTGTCGTCACCTTACCCCTCTGCTTTCAGAGGGGAATGGTCGTCGAGCGCGAATGCGCTTCGTTGGGTTTTTGCGTCCTCTGCGGAGAACGCAAAGTCAAGGTGAAGACGTGAGGTGGAAAGAAGGAAAACTCGAAATGAAACCCGTGAGAAAACACGTTAAAATCATTGGTGGAGAGAAGGAAAACTCGAAATAAACCCGTGAGACAACGCGTTAAAATCAGAGGTGGGAAGAGGGAAAACTTGTAAAAACCCTTGAGTAAACACGTAAAAATCAGGTGGGCGTGCGGATGCCCCTGCCGTGGCGTAGGCGGGGTGCGGAAGCCGCCACTTTGGAGGCCTGGGGTGTCCTTCGAGGGAAGGCGCCTCACCCAATGGCCTGGGGACGGTGCACGCCGTGTTCCCGCGCGCCTCCCAGGAGAGCGGGCAGGTCAAACTGCCCGGCTTAGGCTGGGCATGGCCGTCGGGGCCGCGGCAGAGTGCAAACGCGTACCCGTTGCCCCGGCACTTCGGCCCCGTGGAGGAACACCGTCAGGTTTTAGTGGGTAGACTCGACCTAGCACCCTAATGTCGAGGAGTCCCACATACCCCCCTGCCACCCCCCTAGGCGGGACGGGATGCGTAAAGCATTTCCTGACGTTAAAAAAAAAAAAGGTCTGTTGACCACAACGCGCAAGCAGAGCGAGCGAAGCAAGCGTGCCGCGGCAGCGGCCGGCGAAATGCCAGATCGGAATCCGCTTTATACATGGAGCAATATTGAAACAAGAGTCTGCACTCTAAAAAGATAGTCGAAGTCGAGGAATTTAATCTCGAAACATCTCTATAATCCTCCATCTCTTTTCATCTTTTGCTGTTAGTATATCTATATGTAGCAATCTTATATGAACTACTAGGTCAATTTCCGAGTTATTTTCAGGGGCAGTATTGAAATAGGAGTCCGCACAAGGAGATAGTTGGTCGAGAAATTTAATCTTGAAACATCTCTATATCCTTCCATCTCTTTTCATCTTTTGCTGTTGGTATATGTATATATAGCAATCTTATAGACACTAGTAAGTGATAGGTGTATTTCCAAGTTATTTCCAGGAGTTAGGAAGAGATGTTGCACAATTGCACCAACTCCATCAAGGAATATAATATAATACTCCTCTAACTCCATTCACTGCGCCGGATGTGCCGGAATTGTCAGGATGACAGCTTGTCAAGTTTGTTTATTTAGTTCAAAGAAAATGTTATTTTACATAGCGCAATCTATTATTTTAAATGATTACTTTTTTTTTATTGGCAATAATTGTTTAATAGCGTCTTAAAAATTTTTAAATCGAATATCGATTTAATTAAGGAGTAACATTTTATTGTATGACATTATATTTTTTATAAGCAATCTATAGCTATTTTGTCTATATTTTCACCAGTTTTGAAGTGCCGTTAAATGCATCCCTTTATTACTACCAGTGGTCACCGAATAGTCGAAATTCGGTCGCAAATATAAAATAAACACTTTGTTTCCTTGATATACACTCCACAGACTCGAAATAAATTACAGCTCACAGGTCTTTAATCCCACAAAATTCACGGCATGAAATTCATTTAGGTAATCTGTCAGTAATTATTTGTTGGCAGCATTTTAAAATTCTTTGGTGACAAACTACTCTGCGCAACTGTTTAACAACAAACTATTATGTGTTTGACATTGACAATATTAACGTAAACAATGAATGTCTTATTGAATTTCATTTAATGTATTTGTAACATATGTATATATAAATAAAGATCAATTGTCACATGTATGATGGAGCATCACTAGAGAACGGCTCGACCGATTTGGCAGATTTCTTTTTGTTGTTTGTAATTGTGAGGATAAGGTTTGTACGAAAGAAATTTTTTGGAAAATCCACGAAAAAGGTCTGAAATTGGGATGGTAATTTTTATGAAAATTTCAATAAAAAAATTGGTATGTTGCTATATTGCAAACATTCAACATCTATCGGGGCGAAGCTGGGGCGGGGTGCTAAATATACATACAAATAAGATTGGTAGAAACCCGTTCAGTTTCAGTGTAGTTTGCGTTCGTTAATAAAAACATCTTAAAAGTATACATCTAAGTAATTATAAAATTAAACATATTTTAACGAAATGGGATTTCACTGAAAAACTTCAAAGTCAAAATAAAATCAATTCATTCCTGTAAACCCAATTACAAGGTGTTTGTGAACATCAAATCTAATTTAGTTCGGTTCAAAGAGAAAACCTGGACACTGAGAAGAACTGACAAGTAAAAGTCAGGTGTCATTTTTAACTGGCTAAATAATAAGGATTATACATGTGAAGCACTAAAGTGATTTACATAACACAATGTTTAGTCCCTGCAGCGTACAACCATATAGCAGCGATATAAATGAAATACAAACTGTGCCTAGACTGACAAAGTGCCACGAAGTCTCTTTTTAGAATTTATTATTATACTCGTATTATGATTTTGAAACAATGCAATAATTGGTCTTTGAAGCAGACATGAAAGAAATTACAATTGAATCAAAATTACACATTGAGATACAAACTCTCCTACTTTGACTTTTTATTTATGTCATTCCAATTGACTGCAATAACCTCAGACCAAGAATCAAAATGAATGGAGCATTTGCTCTAAGACCGTGTCCTTGCGGTTCCTTTTTTTATTGACGGAGTTTCTAGACTTTTACTAAAGTACGTGACTAGGAAAAGGTCACATTACAATTCAATGTCAATTTATAGACAGTTACAATCTTGCGCGATAGATAATAAACTAACGGTGCTCACAACACGGTGACATACTAAAGATAAGACGAACATAGACCTCGTTGACGCGTGACATATTTTTATTTGTCAATGTCACTTATTAAATGAATCCCTTGATTATTGCGATATGTAATATCACGATCACATACAGAACATGTAACCATTATTGAGAAATAGTGCTTCTTTGAAAAAAATAAATAAATAACACAAAATAATAAAATATCTCAAAAGCGTTCTCCACAGCGTGACGGCTTATGACGACCTATCATTCAAAAAGGGTTACAGTAGCGTCTCGTTTGCTGTCCTTTTCCTACTCGTGCCACTATCATAAAAGATTACATTCTCACTCCCACTTTTTGTACGTCTATAGTCTATACCCCAACATATAGTAAATGTATGGCGTAAAGGGTACGTAGGTACATACAGTTCCTCAGGAGCGTGGCGGCGACGGGCGGGGGCGGCGCGGGCGCGGGCGCGGGCGCGGACGCGGGCGAGGGCTCGCTCGCGCGCGTCGACGCGCCCTCGAAAGGCAGCGCGGGGAAGTTCTTGTCGTTGCGGGCCAGCCCGTCCGCACCTGCAACGACACCAATTTATCATCTCGGTGCAAATAATAAAAGGCACGTCGTTTGACTACACCAACGCAAAGCGCGCCTTCCGCACCGCGCTTATTACCTAAATTACTGTCAGCATGCGACAGTTAAATATCGCGCGATAACTGCTGCCGAAACGAAAATTTGTACAATGAAATGAATTATATACATACATATTTTTACGCTGTATCCCTAACGGAGTAGTCGGGGTAGTCGTAATTTGTAGTGGCGCTAAATCTACCGCGAAAAGTGCATTTTACGGTCATGACGCAATAGACACGCTATCGTCATACATGATACCATTTTTTTATTACAATTAGTCGCCGGTCACGCAGTGATGTGATCGCATGGCTGTCGCTGTTTGCAAATTTTTAGACAATAAACCCGCCGGATTGGAAGAAACGCGCGCGAAATGTTCAGACAATATGAAAACATACTATTTTCATTTACTTATAAATATCAAATATTATTACTCCAGTAAAATGGTACATTTGCTATTTTTTCCATAAAAAAGCCAATCATGAAAATATAATATTTTATGTAAAATAGAATAATATCATATTCCTAAAAACCATTTTGATTAGTGTATAGTATTTTTTTAATAGGTATATTATACCTATGTTTGGACCAGTTAGGCGGGTAATCTATAATGGATCCTAAAAACCATTTTGACTAGTGTATAGTATTTTTTAATAGGTATATTATACCTATGTTTGGACCAGTTAGGCGGGTAATCTACGAGTATAACGGATTTAGAAGATGTCACGTAACTGTCTTCGTTCAATCAACGGACATAACACGGTATAAAAAGTATACTAAAAAAATTCATGCTTGAACTGCGGGAGCGCTTAGTTCAACTAAACCGAAATAATCTATTTCTTCGAAAATCTTTTCATTGTTGTTTCTGGTCATTAACATCTATGCACCTAAATTAAGAAATCTTTTTTCCACTCCGAGGCATGATTCACAGGAAAATAAAAAACCAACAAAACTAGTGTATAGCGTTGTGAAATCGGAGGAGCGGCACGCTTATTACCTAACTTGCAGTCAGCATACGACAGCCAAATATCGCGCGATATCTGCTGTCGAAACGAGAATTTGTGTAATGTAATTTGTATAGTGGCGTTAAATCTACCACTAAAAGTGGATTTCACTGTCATGGCGCAATAGAGACGCAATCGTCATACACGATACAAATTTTTTATTACAATTAGTCACCGGTCGAGCAATGATAGGGTGGTTATCGCTGTCTGCAAATTTTTAGGTAATAACCCCACGACTCGTTGTTCTGTGGCTTGCTAAAAATTGTGGCACAAGTTTCTACCTTTCCAAGATCAGATGGATGCAGTCAGCGAATGGCTAGCTTATCAGAGTGCAAACGCCCACCTTTATAGGATCGGTGGTGCGCAGGCGCAGCCAGCACGAGCGCGGGCGGCGCCGCGGCCGACAGCCGCGGGAACTGCTCGTCGCTGTGCGTGTCGATGCGCGGCGCGGGCGCCGCCGCCGGCGGGCTCGCCTCGCGCTCCCGCTCGCGGTCGCGCTCGCGCTCACGCTCACGCTCGCGGTCCCTACAGCCCCAACACTGAGCTCAATATCTACGCTGCACATCACATTCGGTGAACGTTTTAGTGTAAACAATAAGAAATTTTGGCAGCCTTCTATATAACTGAGCACTTGGCCTCTATCTTGCGTTTCAACGTTGAACTGGTATCAATTATTATTAGTACAAAATGAGGACATGAAAATTGTAAATGAAACCCATTTTGTGGTAGTTATAAGAAAAAAGTTTCAAATAAGTGTCTACAAAATGATATTTGAATTATTTCAAAAACTTTTTGAAATGTAAGAATTAAAGTGTGAAATTGTAATACATTTTATTAAGAATAACGTAATATATTTAATTACTTATTAGCTAATTCCCTCGGCTTCACTCGCGTACTAGCAATTGCTAACTTGTGTTTTAAACAGTAGGACATCCATTTTATGGATAATTATGTATAGACATTATAATATAAGGACTGTAGTAAATTGCATGTCAACAAGAGGTTCACATTAAACATACCTTTCTATTCAAGCATAATTTTTTGAGCGAATATTTTACAATTAGTCTAGTATTGTTTATCGCCATCTTTCTTTCATAACATGCTTTCATTACGAACGCCATCACGCTTTTTCGTGCAATTAGATTAATTTAACTCCGTTAATTTATGGCAAATTATATGAAACACACATACATACAATATGAAACAGAAACAACCAGTAAGGTTATATACTTTTACCGTATGTTCTTAGAGTAATGCGATGTTGAAGAAAACAGTTTACCATTTTATTAAGAATTATTAAGAAAATTCACCTCTTGTGTAATAAAATATTATAATACGTTTTGCGCATTTGGGAAGGCGCGCGGTGCGACCGACCAATCGCGTGGCGTGACTGCTTTCATAGAACGGCGTGCCCTAGCGCCGCGGGTTATGCTGCCTAGCCGTCGTACCGCATGGACCTCCGTACTTCGCGCGTTGTTCGGCTATTATAATTGTATAATACGCCGAATACACCACCTGCCCCCATCGACGTCACTCGTCGTGGAGCGCAGCGGGGAGTGTCTGTTCCCGAGTGCGTCCTAGGCGTTCGGCTCGGCCCACGCCGTCCCTCCCGATCCCGGCCTCCCACCAGCGGGAATCACCGGGGGAGGGGGTGCGGTGTCCGGCCGTGCGAGCCGACGTCTATAGGTCGCAGTGCCGGTGAAACCTCTGTGCTGCCTCACGATGAGCGACGACTCATCGGATATAAAAAGCCCTTTTCAGGGCTATGAAAACCGCCCTTTTAAGGGCGAACCAAGCAACCGCCTACAAGCTGCTTCAACCGAGGCCACCCAAGCGAAACAGAAGAAGGATGAAGCCCGTCCTAGAAGAGACTCACGACGCGGGGTCGTAGCGCCAAAGGCGGCCGCAAAGGCGTCCCGGAGTGCGGTTAGTACCGCAAACATCCGCGGAGCGGCGCCCTCGTCGACGCGACCCACGCGTGAATCTAAAGCCACATCGACGCCCGCCGCGGCGCCTCATAGCCGTGATAGCTCGTCGGACTCCCGCCGGGCGGCGCCACCGCCTACGCGAACTACGCTCGAAATGAAGCGCAACACTCCGACGCCCGCACCACTGCCTCCTAACCCAGCGGCGACCTCGCCTAACCAGCCGACGCCGGAAAAGACCAAGTTTCCTCCACTAATAGTGGAAACTCTCCCCAACTGGGGGGCTCATTTTAAGGCCCTCAGGGAAAAATTGGGGAAAGCTGTGAATTGGGGAAAGAATTCAGGGCGGTACCTCTCCGAACATGAGGCCGAAGGCATATGCTGGTTTGCTTATTCGCCTCCGAGCCAGCGGAACGTCAAATTGGCGATCCGCGGCATACCTGCTGACGCCAATCCTGAGGACATCGCGGAAGAACTTCGCACTCTAGGGTTTGAGGTGCACTACGTGCGGTCTATACGCGCACGTGGGGGCAGACCCGGGTGCATTTTCTTTGCAGAAGTGAAGAGCGGCCCCCAGACGACACCGGCCATCTACAGCGTGGAGGAGCTGTTGTGCATACCGGGGGTCAGGATCAAGGCCTGGAGAGGCAAGCGAGGGGTAGCCCAATGCCACCGCTGCCAGGGCTTTAGGCACTCCTCGCACAACTGCCACCGGAAGCTCGCCTGCGTCCGCTGTGGGGACTCTCACGTGGCGAGGGAGTGCCCCCGCCCCAAAGAAGCTCCGCCTACCTGCGTCAACTGCGGGGAGGCGCACACAGCGAACAGCCCAACTTGCCCAATTAGAAGGCAGGAGATGCGCAACGTGAAGGCGTGCACCACGGCATTCACCCGTCAGGTTGAGAAGCCCGTGGAACCGAAGTTGCAGCCCCGAGTCGTCGAAGAGCATGCGGAGGCGACACTGATGGCCCCCGCAAACGCAGCCACCAATCGCAGCGGGCCCGCTCCTCCCGCTCACTCCCGGAAGACGAATAAGAAGCCCAGAAGGAAGAAGAAGAAGGCGAAGCCTGCGGCCCTAGAAGAGCCCACAGCGAGGGTGACAGCCCCCCCTACAATAACGCCGGCTACCTCGGGAACCACACCGAGGCGTCGAACGTTGCCGCCGACAACTGCCAATCGCCCGGGCAATGCGGGCACCGGTACGTTGAGGACGGCACTCGAAGCCCTGAAGGACGTCCTAGAGGCCGTCCTCAGTAATAAGGACCCAACTCCGATCATCATCGGGGCGTTAGCCAAGTTGGGAGAAGAAACCAAGAAAAGTGAAGCCGAAGACATAAGCCGGGAGGCTAAAGAGCCCGGCCCCGCAAGCACACCGCTGGTTTCGGCAGAGTGACGGGCGGAGCATCGACGGCGACAGTAGGGTCCCTTTCAAGACGACATCGCCGACGACCAGTAGGAAGTCACCCCCCAGTGACCCTCCCGCGGAGGCGGGAGGTGAATGATTACCACCGCCAGGAGGCAATAACGCCTCGAAACGGTTTCCCCGCGACACACAAGTTGCGAGAAGAACCGCGAGCCGCGGGTTTAGTCTGCGCCGGCGCGCTATGAGGAGTTCAACAGCGTTATTCACAAACGTCGGAGACCCGACTTTCCGTATCCGACAGGAAACTTTTTGATAATTTTGTCTAAACGCTATTCACAAATCCGAAACCTTTCCGAAATGAAACGATTTGACAGTTCATTTCGGGACGAAACCTTCGGATGCTTCCGACGACTTTTTAGTGTCGAAAACGTTTTCGAGAGAAATAAATTAAAATTTTGGCTAATAATTATTGTTGATTATTACTTAGATTGCGTTTAAATCATAGCACTAATAATTTCTACCATATTGGGGCACTGGCATCACCAAGACGTCGGTTCTCATATACATATGTATATAGAGTTTATTCTATGACGTCTGTCGTCAAAAATCTAAACAAATTACGTGCGCGTATGTAATCTAGACAAATTTCGTGCCCCATTTTAAATACGTACCTAAGGATTATTTGCCATAAGGTAAATAATATAAATTTTGATAACATATTTTATTAACTACCCAAACTGTGCGTTATGTACAAACTATAAACATTATTTGAGGTATTTTAGAAACAACAACAATAAAAAATAAAAACGACATTGTACTTTCTATTGTAGTTATTATTTATTTTTTCATTTTTACAAAATGACATCTAGAATAATTTGTTTGAACTTGTTGATCGTACAGACCATAAGCACAGAAAGTATCATACTGTCTGTGTGTTATGTATAAAGCCCGTTTAGTTCTTCGAATGTAAGTAAAATAATTTACAAAAAATGTTTAATCTTAAAAAAGAAGTAACTTCTTATTCATAATTATTATTTATGACATTTTGCCGAATACATTGTGAGTGTCAAAATGTCATACGTTTAAACCACAGTAATATTTTCTACCAAAACGAATATATTTTCTACCATTTTGTAACATGGTTCATAAATGCATTTTCTTTCGGATTCATAATGTCCTAAAACCATCAAACGACTTAAAAGTCACCTACAAGTTCTACACCTTCATCTAGAAGTTTATAGAATTCTTACAAAAAGGCTTCCTTAAACTCGACATATAAGGGTCCGAGGTATACAAAAGTGTGTGTAGAACGTCTTCGTATCCTGGAGCATTCCTTTTCATGGTGAAGTCTGAACCTTTTATAATCTTTGTTTCGTGACTACTGGGCATCTTCGGAGAGTTGTTCAAGAGGCAATACAGAATAATGTCGGATAGCATAGCGTGTAAAACTCATGAAGGAAGGAGACGTTGTAATGGGCTGAGCCTGTGTGTAAAAAATATAGGCTCAGCTTTAAAGCGTAGGGGTGTATCGACTACACGTATGCCAGTTCGATCCTGACAGTCACGCGTATTATTTTACGAAAAAAAAAAGATTTTCAGTGATTGTACAATAGAAAAATGAAGTACCGTGTGGTTGGATGCAAGTCGCATTCAGATGGATGCTGTGATACTCTAAATAATATCACATTCCATACATAAGTATCAATTTATACAATATTACATCGACAGTTCTAGAAAGTTTTTTTGTTCGTGTAGGTTTTACTATTCGTCGACAGATGTCAACTTAATCGCCCTTTAAAATCACATTTTGTACTCAGATATCGCTAAGCATATTAAAAACCTACCTGTTTACTCCTACATTGCTCAATTTTTAATTTAATTCATAAAATTGTTTGTAAAAAAGCTACATCGATTCATTTACACCGAGTGAAGTGACCTCTGTTGGAATAAAGAAGTAAGAATAAAAATTCTTGCTAAAACTGACATTATCAGCAGGACCGCACGCAGGAGGTAGACATATGACAATAATACAAACGTATCTTTTTTGTTAGGGATAATTTCTGTTGGGGAATAGAATAGAATTTACTTTACAAAACATTATAAGGGCCGCACTCTAGACGTATTAATACTAATATACTCTTTTATAAAGAAATAATTAAAGCCAAGGAAGACCAAGACTGACTTACGAATATTTAATGTCCAGAGCTGTTAGCTGACGGGAAATGTGAAAAACACTCGCATGCCCAGGCGAAAATGTGTGAGGAGTGATAATGAGTGACGAGATTTGAGGAAGCGAAAAAAGTATGTAACTCTGACTACCCTGTTAGGGATACAGCGTGAGGATAATATGTTGTTGTTGTATAAAGGATAATTTTTATATGCTTTTCACAAACTAATTCATTTAATAATAACTATTATTTGATAATGCACTCATATTTTGTATTTTATAACAAAGTTATAACGTAATAAATAACTAACCGAAACTAAATTACGCATATACTGGTGTAGCAGTTTTATAGTAATGGGAACTGCTTACATAGACCATAGAATGAAATTGGTCTAATTCGAAATTTTGAGATTTTGTTTTGGCAAGTTCCGACATTCAATTCACATAGAATAATAAAATGGATTTTTCGCAAATACATGTTTAAATATTCTCGCGATATGTTGCTAATGGGACAGGCAAGTTTGTACTGTTATCTATTAAATTAAGCAGTAGGTATTTTTAAGTTTATTATTTTAATCCGAAATTCTGAAATTTTAAATTAAGTCGCTTTCATTCTAAAGATGCGATATATTGTCTTACTAATAATAAATATGTAGCGACCTAGCGATGCTAAAAGTGCTGAATTGCATTTTAGTAGAATATAAAGCAATTTGAGGAAATGAAAGAAGTATATAAGGACTGCGACGCTTGGCGCTCCGCCCTATCTGACCACCCCTTTAGGGATACGGCGTGAAGATATGTATGTATAAACCAATTCGAACGCGTGGCTCCACCAGTCGCTTTCATACCATCGCCCTACCATGCCACTTCGTGCTAGTTAAATTGTGTAAGAAGAAAATAAAAGTTCGACACCAATATGTAATTAATTTATTTGGATTTATAATAAATGAAGAGAATGGACACTAAAAAAATCCCTAAAATCACATTACAATTTCGTAAGAGCGTATCTAGACGGATTCCCCACTACAATCGCTTGTCAAGACTCATCTTTCGTGGCGTGATCTGTATTATCATTCTATTTAAATAAAGAGACAGTAACAGTTGCATGATGCGCATACAAACAAATGGACAAACGTTAATTTAAAAATTGCTATTCTAGACCGTTATTCGATCCCCAACACGCACAATACATACGTACATATCTTCACGCTGTATCAAAAGATACGTTGTATTACGATAAAAAAATTTACAAATGTAAAACTACATCTCATCCGCTTTACTGCTCCATCATAATATATATTATGGATTTTTATCAATTTACTCTTAAATACAAATATAAGTGGTATTTCATAACTTAATGTAAAAATTTTTGAATCGTGCAATTTCAAGTTACCGATTAATCACTAAGTACGTCTCTGTATCAAGAATGTATTTTACTCATCTGGTGGTCAATAATAAAACTACTTGAAAAATGATAACACAAAGAGACTGCTACAACTCGCTAGATGGCGGCAGATTCGCAACATCCCCCTCCATTTATTCCGCGTCCCCCTCAACCCGCATGTTGTTAAACTGGTTTGTATGAGGAAAATTCGTTACGGCGCCTCCTCTTCGTTTTTACTCCGTGGTAAAACCACAGTGGTTTAACCACTTATATTAACATACATATTAACATACAGTTGTGCTGTGTCCAATGCGTACTGATGAAATTTCGTGGTATTAATACTTCTTCCACTTGACACAACTTGCAGTAAAATATAAAATCGTTATATCAGTTCTTCATCTACACCAATGGATTTCTTATGGACAATGATAATTTTGAAAAAATCTTCTAGCTGTGTTGCCGCTAACTTACTTAGGTTTATTATCTACGTATATTTAAATCAAGTTCTTCTCTGAACCTTCTATGAACGTTTTGCTTTTCAATTGTTGTTGTGGAAGACCATTTTTCGAAGCCTAGACTGAAGATAGATGTAAAATAAGCTATATAAATCTAATCCAACAATGCAAAGTCGAAAGTCCGTATTGATAACTACTTTCATCAATAGGTTTATTTTGAGCTTTTTCCAAACTGAGCATTAACATTTTTTTGCACACTTGCTATAATTTTTACTAATATTTGCATCAGAAGAATCGGCAAAGTTGTCTAATATTTTGTGATAGAATCAACGTAATCCTTATCACTATTAATTAATACGAGACTTAAATCGCGTCTGATACAGAAGAACTTAGAGTCATTGTAATAAGTTAATTAATGAAACTTAGTCACGACAATATTATTGGTTATTTAAGAAATGGAGAATTGTTATTTTTTCTATGAAAATATGCTATTTTATGCTGAAATATTGTTTTGAGACGAGTGCAAAATGATTACAAGAATACTGTCAATCATGATGCGGTTATACGATTTTTTTTTTAATTTGTCTGCTATATTTTGTATACGTTAACTTTAATATGGTGGGAAATATTCGTTTAGCTTATCAAAACAATAACCACAAAAAATTAAATATTACAGTAAATAAAAAGGTTAGATTTGCGTGCTAAAAAGAGAAAAAAAATACCTTCGCATTTTAACAGATTAAATGTTACGCATTAAAATTGCAAACTTTTTTTTATCCTCAAAATTTACAAAATTTACAAGCTTTCTGAAATGGTATAACACTTGTATGATACTCATAAGAATGCCACATAAAATCATACTTAAAAAGCTAAATTCAAGAATTATTTTAACATTTTTTCATTTAGCGTTTACAAGTGCGTTTTGTTATAAAATAGAAACAGACACAAGTGTAAATCACGTTTATAATAATAGATTGTTCTTTTGGCTACAATTTGAGGTATAATACATGTAACTCTGTAGATTTTTCAAAAAAGCATTTATGGCAGGGCTCTCTTAGGCGCTTACCCATAACCCATAGTGCGGCGATTGTGCGAACGGCTGGTGGTATGCATATTGTTGTCATCCGTTACTCTAACTAAGCAATGTTATAGGTATTCTTATTATAAATATTATTTGCTAAAAGACATTTTTAAAGCTTAATTTTAGTTATTTCATAAATTATTTTGTAGACGCCTGAACTCGCACTACATTCGTTAGCGTAGTATTCTATTGGGACAAAAATGCGCTTAATCGCGCACCGCGTGGGATTTCTTTTCATTTGTACTAATATATGCAATCATGATTTAATTTTAATGTAATAAAATTATTAAAAACCAGAAAGCATTATTCAGTTAATTCTGAAAACAAAACCTTTTTGCTTTCTAGTTAACTCTGTTTAAGTATATATTTCATAGACTCAATAGACAAACTATGTCTATCGTATTAGTGAGGGTGATACAAATCTGTCACTCATTGTTGAAATGACTTCGACTGAATTAATAAACCTTATTTATTGATAATTTATAGGTCTCACCTTGGTACTCTTTGCACTACCGGATGTGGTGTAATATTGAATTGTAATTCCAAGGTCCTCGCTTGCCGCGCCGCACCACGCGTCATCCCTCGTCCGTGGACAGTCGCTTTGTGAGCTGTGGTTGAAGTTGGTTATTTTAACAAAATATATAATTTAATTGTATTAATAGTAAAAAAAATCTGTTCTTAATAATTGCTGCACATCTCAGGAAAAAGCAAATTTACATAAAAAATCTCTAGATGATCAAAACAGCATATGGTATTAAATGTCTTAAATGTATGTAATAAATAGTGAAAGCTACAAAACACAGGGAATGAAGTAAAAATTCATGATTTTTTTTAATTATATTTTTTCTTAAAATTAGCGACCTGTTCTAACTTCGCTCACGTGGCTAGCAGCGTACGTTTTGAATATTTTTTATTGCATTAATTTACTTTTAGGCCTCATCATTAGCATTATACGGAATTAAATTTTCTACAAGATCAACAGAAAATTCATTATACCCTATTTAAACTTGTTTTATAAGCGCAACTAACAAATGCTGAACTTAGATGATATAACAAATTAACTCTAAAATTAAATGAAAAACATATAAATTTTGTTTAATTTTGTTCAGCAGTTTTCGCGCAAAGCGTGGATCGTGTACACAACATATAGAGACAGACACACAAAAATTATAAATTTCATTATTTTTATTTTTGTTGTGTTGTAATTTTTTCTTAAAAAAATGTAGATATGGGTAAGTTTAATTTTAATAAATGTAGTAAAAGGCTTGCCTTTAAAATCGATCTCTGTCCTAAATACAGCTGTGAGATGCTGACCAGCACATTCTCCCTCTTCGCAAAGGTAGTGGTCAGTACGAAAATGATGTGCAAGGGCGGAATGCGATGCATAATACAAATTCCTTCCGTCAGCGTCGCATAAATGACAATAGAGATGCTCTTTACGCAAATGGCGATACAATTCGTCAGCATCCATGAAGCGTTCCTCACAAAATTCACAGAGCGGATGACCCCTTTAAAAGACAATAATTTGTGAAACTAAAATATTCAGGTATGATTTTGCTGCGCCTTTATCCTCTGTCCACCGCAAATGGCAAACGGTGTGAAGTTATATACATACATACTTTAATAGTAATTATTACCTGAACGCAAGTAAGATGTCGTAAATATTACTTAATTGTTCTAAATTGTGAACATCACTTTTCTAAATTGTGTCAGTCCTTTATTTGTGATCGAAGTAATCAGGCCACATTGAGGGAATTAAAATAAAATCAGAATTAGATATTCCTACCTAATGTTAAACTCTGATGTCTCAACACCTTTTAGGATCCCATTAGACTACATGTTATGATAAAATAAATTATTTTATCTTCATTGTTTGGCCGAAATCGAAATCTTCGATCGGTCTTTAAAAATAATATTATGTAATATGTATATTCTAATACAATCGTAGAATGTGGCAAATTACTTGCCTGAATGATAAGGTAATACAATATCCACTCAATAAGACGGATGCGCCAATGTAAGTCGTTTGACAATTCGCCCATCCATAGTTGTGCATACAGAATGTGTAGGTGGTGAAAGTATCTGTTTATCAACAAATACTAACTATAGTTTTTCACATTGGACATTTTAACTCGGATTTTATATGACTTACATGAAACCCTTGTAGCTTCCGCTCACGACTAAATTAAAATCTACTTTTCTCGTCAAGTTCCCACATTATTATTACATGTTTTTTGTACTACATTCAATTTCTTTTGACACAGTCACCTCCTGCACGTAAAGCTATAGATCATGGAGAAAGCGTCGCTAAAGGCGTGAAATGGAACTGTTTTATGTTATGATCATGATGTGGCAAATCATTTTGCTTGAAATACTTGAAAATGAGTATAAACATATCACTCGCATCTATCCGCTCGATTTTTCATTATACACACAACTAGATAATAAAAAATGTGTCATTTCGCGAAATCGCCAGGTATTTCATGATCTGCCCAATTTTATGATCAGACGAGACGAAAAAATGTAACGAAATTAACCGAAAGCAGAAACGGCATTGGTCACAGAAACATTAAATTTTAATGTGTTAAAATTAATAATTCCATTAAATTAACATTAATTTTCAGAACAGTTGTCTTCGCACAATTGACAAATGGAAATAATCAGTGCATGATAAAGTGTTTTTTTAGACAATTGTGTTGCTCTTATACAAAGTTAAAAACATACAATATACATATCAGACCACAAAGATCGTATTATAGTTGTGTTGGTGGAATATGTCCAATAGGATTATACTTTACCCAATTACTAAAACTGAATAAGTATACAAAAAACTACATTTTATATAGTATATATTAATACAAATTGACTGTTTAGTTGAAATGTACGGAGCTTTCAAGTTAATTTAGTTACACATTGTGCATACAAGGAATGGAATATAAATAATAACATAAATCACCTATGGGACGTATCATCAATATCTCCTTTTCTTCTGTGATGAGCCAGCTCTTGCCGGGTGTAACATCTGCGTTCACTGGTGAAAATCTGGAATTAGATTATTTTCACAAGTGTAAATAATATACAACTGATACATAAATAAATATTTGTACTAAAAATAAATAATAAAAACTTAAAATGAATATCAAAATATGAAAACATTATACTTTTAAGATGTGTTAAGTCACATAATATTTTAAATCTATAATCTATCAAAGTGCAAATTAGCAATGCCTACATCTGACTGCAAAGATTACTACAGACTTACTGCACAATTTCTAAACAAAGAAATTTATAGATTATTGTTTAACGTCGACTTTCTTTATATTCCCAGATAACCACACCAATTGTATGATATTAAGAATGTGGATAAGTATGTGACTGCAGCAGTGGGACTTGACCGTGTATTTTTATTGTAGTGGCTATCACAAAATAGATCCGTATGGCTGCAGTAATATAGGTCTAATGTAGCATGCATACTAGGGTGTCCCGAAAAAATCAAAGTTGTTTTTTTTTAACGCATACCCTCTAATTTTATGTTTTATGTCAAAACAATTGTAAATAAAATTTCGTGCAATTTAAACCACTGAAATCCGTGCCGACTTGCATCTAAACTTCTGAGTACTTGATTATTTGTACGCGCACGCCTACGTCTTAATGAGCTTATTATTTCTTACTGTTTTGTGAGTTATATACGTATTTTTTATTAGTAAACGTGTCGGTGAAATTACGTATTTTAAAGTAAGATATATTATACCTAATAGGTGACGCCAAACATCAAGCAACGGGTTCGAAACTTCCTTCAAACCTTGAAATAGACAAGTTCTCGCAGTATTGTTTTATAATAATCGTGAAGTGAATTCATTTGTGAACAAAACTGCTAAACTCTATGTATATATATATCTATGGGCAAAGAACAGGCACAAGCTGTTTGGAAAGCAATATTAAACTGGAATGAAGCCTGTGTGCTCCTTGACCAAAAGCTTGATAGAGAAATGCTTATTTTTTGCTCGCCGCCATTACGTGTATGAACTGGTGTTGAAAACAGTATTCGAAGTAAAAATAAAACACGTGACCATAAGCCCTAGCATTCCATTCTTAAAGAGTTCATAAATAATTGGGAAAAATTGATCCCCTTAAGATACCCCCTACAGAGAAAGATACAATCGTGACTAACCATTTCCGAGATCGAAAAACTGCTTGAATTTTACCGCGCTGAACTAATCAATTTAATTGCCAGATGATTATCGCGAGCGCAATATTATTTTTGTGGAAATACAGACAGAAACCTCATGCACCAAGCTCGATAGATGGCTAGAGAAATTTATCCCTAAAATATCATTACTCATTTCTCAGATGAAACTAACTAACAACACCAAAATTAGACGTTTGTTAATTTATCGTGATAATCTACGTCAAACCGTGGCTTCAATGCATAAAAGCAGTCAAAGCACCCTACAAGGATTTGTACTTTTGAAATCATTGGAAGCGTATGGAAAAATAGATAACATTATTTCAAATGCTGCTCTGCAGAAGTTTAACCAACATTTATAGTATTATTTGTCTGATGAAGTACAGTTTTATCACTATTTGATGATGATGTACATTTTGAAACAAAAGTAAAAATAGTGGGTAATTTAGCAAAAGGAAATTTCTCGACCCGTGAAAAACGATACATACCATCGAAGAAAACTTTGTAGTTCATTATACAGTATGTTGGATTTATTAGTGTCATATGTGCCTAATGTATTTAGCAGCAGTCAAATTAATCATCGATTATTTTATTTTTGTTTAAGGGAAGAATATCGATGATTTCATATCAATCAAAAACAAGACATTGTTCTCCCGTTTGAAAATTGATGACAGTTTTCTCAACCATGTTTCTTCTACATGGGCGAGTAATGCTTTGTTTCTCGAAGTTAAAAAGACAGTCAATGTTTAGAACAGTGAACAATACAGCTGCAAGAACGGTCAAGTTGATGCAGGACTTTCGTGGTTAGATTACAGTTAAGGAGGAACAGAAACAATGTTTGTTACGTTGCGTAAAAGAACACAAGAAGCTATGTCCTGACTGAAAAAGCAAACTCGGAATAAAAATATCCTTAGTAACATTTGAAACATAAAATCTTAAATAATTCCATAGTAATCCCTTTACAACTTTTTGACTTAAAAGTTTAAGCTCAAGTAAGCACAGGTTATCATTATCCTATTGCAATAATTTTTTTTTATGTTATTAATATCAAATAGAAAAAATATTCGATATTTCAACATTAATAGTTTTTCTGTGAGTTTGAGATATCAGTACAAGAAATATTTAGTGTTTCCAATTGTAGTGGGACTTAGCAGTGCAGTCCATTAATGATTACAATAGATCCGGTTTAACTATAGTTATATTGGTTTACAGAGCTAAAAGTACATGATAAAAAAACACTCAATTATAAAAAAACTTACAGCAAAAATATAATAGTTGAACAGACCTTACCTTCAAATGCTTAACACACAGCTCACAGAAATATCTCTCATGAACTTTCCGCATATGATCATTAAGCATACTATAAGTGCGAAAAGGTGGTATATTTTCACACACTTTACAGCGGTTCTCTAACAATTGTTCATATGCATTCTTTATTTCCTCACAACAAAACCCTATTTTGTACTGTCTCTCAAAGAGTCGGTCAGTGAACACCCTGTTACGAAGCTCTTTGTAAGGTTGGATGGAATCTGTGAACACAACCTGCAAGAACAAAACAAACAATAAATTTCTATTACATCAAATAAAAAATATGTAATTTTTTTCTCTAACATTTTAGCATAATTACATAAGCAGTCACAGAAGAAACGACATAGCATTATTATAGAAAGATTACAGTAGTTCTCAGGAAACACGGAAAACGGCAGGAAGTTGCATTCTTGAGCAGTACGTATTATAAATATGGAACCAAATCGTTGTGTACGAATTTTTGGAATTGCCACAAGGAACGGGTGATGAGTGTGTCGTTTTCTTACTGGTTCTGTCCTGTCGTGAAGCTCTTACGCACACTCGCCGAAATGTATCGGTGAAAAATAGACAGTCATACTACTTTACGGTGGTGCTCGAGGCTAAGCAATTTTTTGCCAACTGATTGTCGTCTCTAATGAACCTTGTAGCTCACCTGTTAACTGCCTCCAGAGTTTCTAGCTGATATTTGGCAGCTCCATTAAAAAGATGACAGCAATACTCTACACGCAATAGGACTTGTGCTTGACATAATTGAAGTAACTGCTTCAATAAGAAGTACCGCTTAAACTTATTAAGGATACTAAGTTCTTTACTAGACACTTTAGTCTTATTATCAAGATGGGCTCCGTAATTTAACGTAGGAGTTAAAGTAAGTCCAAGTAGCTCTAAATTATCTGCTAGAGCTATGGACCCATCCCGGAAAGTGTGAGATAATGAAAACTGACATCTTGTTGGCGTTAAATTTGATGAGCGTTAAATTTTATCGTCACCCTAATTGGATACTGTTTGAAGAGTCAGGTTCATACGCTCCACTATATTCTCTCGCAACGCTTGATTTACCTCCTTTTTCGCCCCCCGACTAGAAGTGTGCTTCTCTACAACTGTGCAGTCATCTACGTACTAAAGATACCGAGCTAAAACAGGTCATTGATGTGCAGCAAGTAAAGAGTTGCAGACAGTACAGACCCCCTTGAGGTACACCAGGATTAATCGCCAATTGATTGGACGAGCAGGCATCGGCGACCACCCGAATCAATCATTCTCTCAAAGTCTTTGATCCAAGAGCACAGAGTAAGCAGCCCATAAGATGGCAGCTTATTGATGAGGCTTTCGAGGCTTTCGAAATGTCACGAGAAAGGAAAAGGCAACTTCTACGTGTTTCTCAATACTCTCACTAAAAATATGAGTGACATACACGAGAAGAACCCCTATCGACCGGTTTCGGCGAAATCGATACCGTTGGTCGCTAAGGAAGTTGTTGTATGTCGTAAGCTTCCTATTCAGTACACACTCCATTATTTTACATAATATAGATGTGACTGAGATAGGCCTGTATTTATTAGTAACGGAACGGCTTTCTTTTGTAAGTACAGGTTGTATATTCGCAAACTTCCAATATTTTGGGACTATGCCAGTCTCCAAGGAAAGGCGGAAAAGTAGTTACAACCGAAGACTAGCTGCACGAGTTTTTAAAATGACAGCTAGTGTCCAACTCTCTAAGTGTTTTGAGTATCTCTTTTTCGTTGATGTGGATGTCTCGCATAGTTATATCGCACCGAGGTAAGCTAGGTGGTTTCTCACCAGAGGTAATAGACGTGCATTGTCTGCGAATATGTTTGCAAAGAGATTTACTTTTTCGATTGCGGTATGGGCAAGCGATCCTTCCGTCTTTAATAGTGGAGGCAGAGAAGAAAGACGGAAGTTTGATTCAACCAACTTGGCCAGGGACCTTTGCTTTGAGAGCTTTGCTACCTGTTGGGTTCTAACCAAGCCTTGCGAATTGCCTTCCTGCTAGTATTGATGGCTTGATTGTAAGCTCTCTTCTTATTACACGAATCCAAAGGTTTACGCGTTCGAGCATCAGCTTCAGCATAATCGTGAGCACGAAACTTAAGTTTTATTTATGTTGATAATTCCAAAGGAATTTGCATAATAAAAAATAATATCATACCACTACAGAATCAGAAAAGAAGTTAATTGTAAACCCTAGATATTTATTTAGGTCAAGGTTACTCAAAAGGGACAAAAAACGACTTTTGAAAAAAATTAAACCGACTTCAAAAACAACACTGAAAAGTACAAAATATTCTTTACTAATCAAAATTCAAGAGGTACAAAAGTAACTTAAATTATGATATTATGAAATATGATACAAATACCTATGTAATTAAAGATGGTTATTTAAGTCGTTGGTAGAGAATACAAACCCGTGCATATTTTTCAATCCCGGAATTACGGGATTTTTGATGCGTAATCCCGGGATCCCGGGACCATCCCGGGATTAAACTTAATTGTGTTCAAATAAGAAAAAACTTAAGTAATTTCTTAAAAATTGTTTAATACCGTTTTATTAGTATTAAATTGTTCATTTAATTACAGTAATTAACAATATGTGTACCGTAACATACGTAGTATAAAATAAAGTTAAAACGAAATTAAACTTTTCATGTTTTACAAAATAAAATAACGACATTTTTTTAATTATTTGGTAATTCAATACAAAGTACTCTCTGGTCCATCGAGCTGTATGCGACCGCGCATTGTCATGCATCAGCGTGAAATCTGAGCCAAGACTTTGTGCAAATGGGTGAACATAAGGCCCGAGGACATCTTCAACGTAACTTTCAGCGTTCATATTGCCATCTACAAAAACGAGCTCAGTTCGTCTGTTCTTCATAATACCCGCCCATACCATCACTGTGGAGTCACTGTAAGGGTGCACTTCCTGGACGAATCTCAGCCGTTCAGCATTTCCGGGACGACGATACACTCTTACCCCTCTCGTATCAGGCCTAAATCCAAACCGGGATTCATCACAAAATAAAATTTTATCCCATTGCTCCTGGGTCCATGTCAAGTGTTCCCTACACCATTCGTTTCGACGGGCGCGATTCCCATGGTGTATAGGTGGGCACCTAATTGTTCGTCTTGCTCGTAGGCCATATTCATGCAGCCTATTTCTCACGGTTTGGTGGCTAACTACAACACCGCTTGAGAATTGTAGCTTTAAACCTATCTCCCGGGCGGTTAACATCGGCTGACGTCTTGCAGTCAGTTGTATGTATCGGTCCTGTCGATCAGTTGTACTCCTTCCACGTCCTGGGTGCTGCTCAGCAGGATACCCTGTATTAACGTAACGCTGCCAAAGACGACAAATCACGCGCCTATTGACACCAAAATGCCGAGACAGCTGGGACTGATTTCTCCCCGCTTGTAACATTCCTACAGCTCTCTGCATTTCATCAGCACGTCAAATGGCGTCGCTCCATAACATAAAAAATGACTCACCACTAAATTTTTTCAAAAACTGTATATCTCAAAATGATAAATGTGCGATAAATACCAAATTTATCAAGCAACGAAAACACATGAAATCGGGAAAAAAGAATTAGGTTTTATTTTAATGAAAACAGAATACAACTGAAAAGGTTATATTTTAAAATCAGCCAGTACATATATGTTTCCGAGAACAAAAAAGGTTGTATACCAATTTACTTTTCTAAGAAAAAATAAAGTGTCATTTAATAAAACATGCAGTTTCTGTAAATAATGCGTGTTGCTTAGACTTTTTTGATGTGTGTATTTAGCATTTCGAAAATACAATCGCAGAATTATCAAAACATACAACATTTGACTACCAAGCCTGCCCCGATTCATTTTGTACTTCAGGATCTGGGGATTCCATGCTCTTATCATTTTCCATCTGTAACTTTTCCTTTAGTGTCAATTGGGATTGGGAGGTTTGTTACCTTGGCTCATCATCTGTTTGTGATTCTGACCTTTCTTCCTCTTCTGTGACATCACTGTCATCTCGACTATTTAGTCTTAGAACAATACTCTTTATTTGCCTTCTCACTTAAGCCTATGTAGGAAAATAATAACTGGAAATAAGTCAAGCCATTCCAAATCCAATAATACCTGATTTTCATCATTTTTTCGTAGATTTTGTAAATAATTTAACACACCAGTTAAATCATCACTTCATTTTGCTTTATACGTTCCACTGAGAATTTTTTCATTTTATTGGCGAGTGCTGAGTTTTTGCTAGACAATTGTTTTATAAGAAACTTCAAAGCGGCATCAGCTGTGCATAAATTAGTATCTTGCCGACAGATTGCTTCTATTGTCAATTTAATTGGCATCTGCACATCAACAATTTTATTTACCAAGTCAAAATCAGCATCTTCTAAACGGATTGGATGATTGAGATCTATAAGCGCTTTTTGAACGCAAGTTTTTAAAAGATAAAAACGCTCCAGCAAGATTAAGACTATTCCACCTGGTTTTACAGTCCAAAAGAAGTGACAGCTCTTTTCCATGTTCAAGTTTATTGGATGTCTATGTCCACTCATCGAAAGAAAGAGCGAATCTTTCACCCGCACTTTTCAAATGTTTGAAATTCTGCAGTTATTTGCTTTTTGATTTTTTCACTATAATTCATAACACGATTTCGAATTGTGACGGCTGACTTTAGTATATCTGTGTATTTCGCTAAGAGTAATTTTCTCAAATCCTTTCAAGTTATGAATACACTAAATGAAAATCCATTGAATGTAATCATTCTTGCCAAAACAGCATTCAGACTATCGTCAGCACTCTTAGTAAAATAATCATCTAACTTTAGTTTAGCTGGCGACGGTGCTATGTTTACATTTCCAGATTCTTGACTTGTTGAAGCTGTTAAATGATTTGTGTCAACTACAATCTTGACGTTATGTTTTGATGATAACTGCGTATGTAATCCCTTAGTCCATCCACCCAAAGTCTTGAGAATGGCTGGACATCCCCTCCTATCATTCCCGTCTTTCGCAACTAAAAAATAACTCCACACTGACGACTATCAATGTCTTTTTTATGTTTAACAAAGTCTCCCGCCATTTAAAATAACTCTTCCAGATAATTGACTTTTAAATTTAAATGACGCAACCTGCGTAACCTTGTCGCTGGTAGAATTATAAATGAAAAAAATAAATCCTAATTGGTGTATTTACCGCGTTACCTCGCAACAATATTATGAAATGAGGCGATCGATCGGGTGATTCCTGTGTTGACCCGTTGCCGGAATTACCTTAACACTATTGAATTGTTAAGGTAATTCCAGTAATTCAAAAAAAAACATTAAAAGTAGATGAGTTAACAGTTAAAAGAAAGTAATGTTTGAAAGTTTTTGCACCATATCGTAACTGGGGATGAAAAGTGGATATGGTTTGATAGTCCCCCAGACAAACTAGCCTATGAGACTGAAAATAGAAAGGCACCGTTTTCTACCATCGATCTACACAAATAGCATATAAGTTCAAACGCAAACATGTGTTTGTTTAATATTAGGAAGCAGATCTGTGATTTGTGTCTAAACGGTATCAAAAATATAGAATAAAATATGTAAACAATGCCAAATTGAACTGTAAAGTGGTATGGTAGTGAAAATCGTAAAAATAGTTTCAAAAAGGACAATATCACATTTCATGTACATACAAAATTAATAATAGAAATTTACAACAGAAAAAAGCAGTTTTAGTCACCTACCCAAAGGAAATGGATTTAAATTTGTATTTGTATTCTACATTTTTGATTTTTTGTGTGTCTATTTTAAAATAAAGAATTTTGTTTTGGTTACGTGCATATTATAATATTTTTATTTTTAAATAAACTTATAAAAAGCATTCTTGTACCTATGACTTATCATATATATACAATATCTACAAGTATGTGAGCCTACTCATGCTGCCCACATAAGTCCCATTCCTCAAAGCTTCACAGAACAGTTTGCTTAGAAATTCATAAACATTTCTTCTCATTGGCTAGTTTATCTATGGATACAGAAAATCATGGGGTAAGGCCGGCCATGCATCAACATCAAATCCTAAACCAAAAATCCATGATTCGAAGCTTCTCTTCTGCATTTGGTGGGATCAGCAGGATGTAAATTATTATGAGCTGCTCAAAGCAAATGAGACTGTCACAGGAGATTGCTATTGACTTTAATTGATGTGTTTGTGTCAACCCATAAATGAGAAACGCTATACGAGCAGAGACTCAACAAAGTGATTCTGTTACATAACAATGCTCACCCACATGTTGCAAAACCTAGTTGGAAACGCTTCAGTGGAAAATTCTACCCCACCCGCTATATTCACCGGACATAGTCCCTTTCGATTATCATTTATTCTGTAAAATGACACATGGACTGGCTGAGCAGCACTTCCATTCTTATGAAGATACCAAAAAATGAGTAGGTTTTTGTATAGCCTCAAAAAAAGTATTGTTTTTCCGACATGGAATTCATATCCTACCCGAAAAATGGGAGAAAGTGGCCTCTAGTGGTGGGCAATATTTTGAGTGAAATGTTTTTTTACCTTTTAGTTTAAATAAAGCTTTCATTTTGTCAAAAAAACAGTGAGAACTTATTCAAGGTCCTGATACTTTATATATACATACTTTCACACAGATCCTCACACCTGTATCCATAACAGGGTAGCCAATTGTGTACCTTGTTAATATTTTGACTAATTAATCATTTACTCAAAAGAACTTTATTATCAATCAATACTTATTTGGCCAGCTAACATGCTTTACCATTAACACTAAACAGAAATTGAAAAGTTTAACTCTTTTTAATAAAATAATAAAGCCTTCTATTGGAACTTAAATTTAATTGCATATTTGATGTTTACTCATTTTTTGTATGTCCTTTTGCTAATTAGCGAAGACATCCTCCAACTCCCACTCGGCTCGCACGATATCATGAATATACTGACCTAACATAACCTAATGAAAGGAATGATCTTGTAGAATGTAATAAAGAGCATACCAAAAGTAATGGCTGTATTAGTATTGTTCTGTTTGCCTACCAAGAATGATAGGAAAACAATAAACAATACAAGCAAGCAAGTGATAAAACACATAATAGTTGCAGTACGATATAGAAATTACAAAATTAGCATCTTAAAAATTTAAAAATGTAGTGTTTAAATTTTTAATACTTATAAGGAATGCCTTGTTATAAATATATCAATATGTTGCATAATTTTGCAAAAGAATTCAATTTGACGAAATTGTATCCAATGTGAAGCAGTCTAAGCTTTAGTCGAAATTGATGTAAGTATTTAGTAAATTCTGGCTACCTGTAACTTACCCTTGAAAGATCCTGTCGACATATGGGGCACTCGTTTTGTTGGCAGAGAACTCGCATACGGGTCGAACACTCGAAACATACGGGATGATCACACTCACCAATTGAGAAGTATATGACATTCTTGAAACACACAACGCAAGTGTTGTTGTCAATAGACTCTGCCATGATTTCTGAATGTTACAAAATAGGGCTCTGAAATAAAACACGTGTGCTTCGTATCTAATCAATGTAACAGAATAAAGAGATGTTATACAAATAACACATACACGTAAGTAAAATAATACCTACGTACAATGAGAAATGAAGTCGAGCAAAGTCAAGAAAGAACAAAAATTTCAATGTATGACAAATTGACAACCACAGAGTGTATTGAATACCTACCTAATTCTTGGGCTAATTTTTTTTTAAATGGCATCGTACGACTCGTACGTGAGTACATTGCCAACGTCAAGTAAAGCGAGAAAACAATTCAGTAGATGATTAGCGCATTTGCCAATGTGACGCATTAATACAAACTAGTATGCAGACAGAATAAGTAGAATCCATGTAGAATCACAAGTAAATCAGTTCTTTCCCATCGTAAAACTCCTCCACTAAAGTGATAGTAGGCTTTACTGAAGTTATAAAAGACTTCTTGGAAGAGCGCGAAACCTTGAGCTACACATGTTTATTTAGATCTCCTCCATTCTTGTCACTTACACAGAACTTTAAAACACAATATACTATCACTGTTGTACTTTAAAACTCCTAAAAATGTAAAAAATAGAAAATTTAAATAAAATGACAACCTCACTTCTCCCGTTCCCGCCAAAAAATCCTGCTAATACTTTACTCTTTACTATATGTATACCACAGCACACTATTACTCCTAAACTGTGCTATTAGAGTGTAGCCACACGACGTGAAATTTTTCTTGCAGCCACCGCGCGGCGAACGCGTAGTTGACATTCTCGCGTATTTATTAAAAGCGAATGTAAACTCTATTCACTAGGCAATAACGTTAAGACTTCTGTTAACTACCCAACCGCGTGGCGACCGCGCGGGCACAGCGCGGTCACCTCAATGCGCGATTGTTCGCGGTCACCGCACGATTGGGTAGTTCCCAGAAATTCAAACGTTGTCGCCTAGTGATACAGTTTACATTCGCTTTTAATAAATACACGCGAATGTCAACTTACACCGCCAGTGTGGTGTGTGGTAATGAGGGTTGCCAAAATTTTTTCGGCTGATTATAATAATTAAAAAATTATAGAACATTTAAAAAAAAATACAGTATTTCATTGAAA
Source organism: Zeuzera pyrina (assembly GCA_907165235.1). Lineage (NCBI taxonomy): Eukaryota > Metazoa > Arthropoda > Insecta > Lepidoptera > Cossidae > Zeuzera > Zeuzera pyrina. The sequence goes on from OU015626.1 coordinate 14,676,014, forward strand.
GAATAAAAAATAGACAAAGATATCTTTGTTACTTATTTATTTTTATAAAAATTATATTTTTTGCACTTCTTGTATTTTTTAACAACATTTTGAGTAAAATGAAAATGTCATATTATCAAAGATGTGCAAAATATTTTATTATAAGTATTTTAATACAAAATGCAAATGATTAGTTATTTTTTTATTTTTTTAAATTGTTTTGAGTAAAAATAAAAATATATATATAAATATTAAATACGAAATAGATATTTTCAAAACACTTTCTTCAAATAAAATACTTATTTCACTGATTTTAACACTAGTTTTGTTCGAAGAGTTCATCTTTCATGTTCCGTCTATGTGGCCTCATTATCATTCCACCAAACGAAAATAGACGAAAAATACAAGAAGTGTTTCCAGGTCTATTATAGTATTGGCATTATTGGCATTGGCATTGGCACAGAAACAGTTTGACTTACAATGTTGGCATTATCGTTGGCAATTTAGGATGGGTGCGTTCTTAAATAAAGTAATTATGAATTTGAAAATGAAAAATACGAAATATTAATTAAAAAAATTAACGAAACATTTTGCATTTTATAAATACTAAATATTTATGTAGATTATTTTATGTAGATTATTTCAAATAAAATACAAAATGCATGCAAAAAAATATTTCAAATGTAAAATAAAAATAGGTATTTTGCATTTTGTATTTGCATTTTAAATAGATGCATTTCAAATAAATCACATCTCTGCATATTATGCTTTATCGCATTCAATTTTTATATTAATTTAGATCAAGAGCTCATTTCAAGACAAAGGTGGCTTCGGTTACACGGACATAATAATAAAATATAATTTTTATAAAAATAAATAAGTTACAAATATATCTTTGTCTATTTTTTACTCTTTCTATAAATATATATTTTTTAAAATTTTCTATTTATTCAGTCGAAGAAATTTTGACAACCCTAATTAGAATACACTGGCGGTGTAGGTTGACATTCTCGTGTATTTATTAAAAGCGAACTTTATTCACTAGGTAACAATGTTTGAATTTCTGGGAACTAGCCAACCGCGCAACGACTGCGCGGCTGTCGTGTGGCAGCCGCGCGGTCGCCGCCCGGCGACCGCGTTGTATCGGCACGAAGGGATTCGTGTCAAATAAACGCACCCTTACGTAGTAGTAATTTACATTGTCCTATGTCTTTGATGACCTCCTATAGTAACTTGATTACAAGTTTAATCTCCGACTTTATGAGAGACATGGTTTCTTCTTCTCTATTAAATACTGCACGTTTCATATAACTAGGGCGAGGTGTCACCCTCTATCCTTACACAGGCTCTGTGGCCGCTATATAATGACCTCACAGCCCGTGGTAAGGAGCCCCCCCACGCCATACTCAGGCAGAAGACTCCACAATTCCTGTCGCACTACTCTATCGAATGCTTTTTCCAGATCCACGAAAGCGGAGAAAACTTTCTGACCTATAGCCGGAAACTGCCCCACGATAACGCGAAGCGAGAAAATCTGATCCATACAACTTCTACCGTTCCTAAAACCACCTTGCGCCTCCCACAAATATCTTTCTGAAACGCCTTTCATACGTTCAGTCAATACCTTAGTATAGACTTTACTTGCTAAGCTGACCAACTAAGCCTCGACTAGTCTTACAGTTATACGTGCGTAATTGACTGGTAGTCGTTAATGAATCTGATACACCGCCTAAATACCTGGTACACAATTAAACCTGGTAAACAATTTTATTTGACGCTCAAAAATGTTAACATAATTTGTAGCAGTCATATTGAGTCTCCACCTACTTGGAGACCAATAATAAACTAGGTAATATTGTATTATAATAACATTTAATCTTTAGAAATTGTTAATAACTTTTGTATTAAAATATAGTGAAATCATTGCATCCACCAATGAGACTTAGACTTAAGAAATAAATGTTGTTTCTTCGTGTATTGTTTTTCTTGTGTATAATTAATTAACTTTCTATAAATATCCCATTAGTTGTCGATTGCAGAGGTGTACTAGGCGCCCTTAAACAAATTAGGTACACCATTCTCCAGGTGATAGTAATAATAAACATCTTCTATTACTCAACCTACACCTCACTCTGCCGGCCTGAGCAAGCCCGTCACAAATTTTTAGCATTAATAAATAACAATTAGCATAATTTTGGCAAAATTTTAATTGCGCTTCAGCAAATTTTATATATACTCGTTCATAGTGATTACTTACTCAGTGGTCTCGTTCAGGGTCATTTCACTCCATACAAAAAAATTTTCATGTGAATTTTTTGCCTTCTTAGTAACACAAATTAATTAGTTACTAACGTAAAGTAGTAGTGTAGTCTAGCATAGTTCGATGTCACTACTAGTTCTTTTATGTCAAGTATTGAACTTTTTCATTCCTCAGTTCACAAGTAGTGATAGCTCAGTTGCATTCAGTTGCATTCAACGTTGCCTTGTATATTGAGCTTCGTAACATTCAATTTCAAACCTTCATATTAACCATGGAATTTTCACTTATTATTCATTATTTCATTATTATTGAATTTCATGTTATTATTCAGGACCTAGGCGACCGAGCTTTATTCGGTGTCTTAGAAATAAAAACAAAAAATGTCTGACCACATTGCAGGATTCGACCCACGCATTTCAGCGTAGTTGACATACGCTATAGCCACTGTTCTATTGAAAATTCTGTTGCGAAATTAGAAGAATTTAGAGTTAAGAAGTTTTAAGTGTGTAAAAACATAAAGAAGACAAATTTTCCTAGAATTGAGACCTAGCTCGATCAATTACTCGCCTCTGTAAATTCTTATATTGTATATTTCGATTCATTTTCGAGAGTGCAATTATAAATATATAAATATTATTCGTTTAATACTATTCGTTATAATACAATTCTTTTAAATAACATAGCATCTTAAATTAAAGCTAGCCCATGAAATTTAACATTCAATTCACTGTTCAGGAAAATGAATAATAGAATATTCTCCGTGATTTTTAGCCATAGACTTTATAAATGACAAACATCGTGTCCGAGCAGCAACAGCAAATGAGCTAGATCAGATAACCTGACACCTGTACATACGGCACACATTTGTTATTAGATAAGCTGATCAGTCGCCATTTCGTTAGAAAGTAACACCCACACAATTACAGTTTATATTCCTCACGCCGCCTGATTTGCGGGACAGGCTGTCTGAAGTTATGAAGTTTATGTTTTTATCATTATTTTTCATTTTATTTCCTTAATGTAAGTCCATTATTAAAGTGATGTGTCTTTTTAATAGGTACTTGTCGCAAACTGAATTTAGATATATTATTTCAAAATATTAAAAAAAAAACAAATAAAGTCTGCAATGTGGTCAGATTGCAGGATTCTAACCCGCAGACTTCGGCGTGGTAGACCTACACTAAACCACTGTGCTGTTGAGAAGGTAAACTCTGCTGCAAAATTAAAAAAGTTTTGAAGTTTAGAGTTCAGAAGTTTTAAGTGTTTGAAAGACGGAAAAAACGATTTTTCCCAGAATTGAGGCCTAAATCGATTTTTCGCCCCCCTCAACTCCTATATTTTAAATTTCATCGAAACCGCTCGAGCCGTTTTCGAGAAAGCGATATCAAATACATGTATATAAAGTGGCGTAGCGTGCCTTGGAGGGGCCCTGTATCAAAATTAGTTGGGGAGCCCAAATGAAGGGTAAAGATTTCTTACAAAAGAAAAAAAAATGCTTGCATTAAATTAAAATAAATATTTATTGATTATAAGTTATCACTTCCTCCTAGAAATTGAGCTAGCCAAACAATTCAAATTAAATATACACTTTTCTTGCCTTTTTTCGGCAAATTGTTAAATCATCTATAGCTGAAGACGATTTCAGTTTTTCTAAAATTTGTGCCTCTATAGACAATAGTGAAAAGTCTGATAACCGTTCCTGTCCCATCGAAGTCCTTAGGTAATTTTTTATCAGTTTTAATTTTGGGACTTCTTTCAGCTGTTGCGGTTGTAACTGGAAGGGTCAAGAATAGAAAGCATGCTGTTATTACCTCCGGAAAACTGGATGCAAGGCTATTGAATTTTATCAGCAATAATTCCATGAATTCCTTTATGGAATGAATTTTTTGTATTTCAGATTTTAAGCATGTTTTCAGAGCAATTAATTGTTTATAAAGACATACTGTATTTAGCCGACAGTTTTCCGGAAGCGTTTTTTATCACTTCATTTGAAGAAGATAGGAGTTTCTCCGGTTGTAATACTTCGAACATATAACTCAGGTCACAAAGGCTCTGAAATCTTTTTTAGTTTGAGAAATTAATATATCTAAACAGCAATAGTATACATTGACCTTGAAATATGATTCCGGGTCTGAAATTCTTTCATTTTGTGATAACTCATCAAAAAAACGCTTCGTTATCTTTCGCCTTTTATTTTTAAAAACAGTCGTTACCCCCCACTCTTTTGCTAAATCTCTGGACTCATTTAGCAAACCATTGAATGAATTTTGATTTCTTATTTCGCTCAGTCTATTCAAAAGATTACTTAATAAAACACTAGCTTTCTGTAAGTCATTATTTTCATGCTGTAGAGCCTTAGAAACAGGATTAATGACTTTAAATAGTGAAGAAAAAAATGTGACAAGCACTTAGAAATCATAATTCTCTAAAATGTTAATTAAATTTTTACATTCTTCACGTTCATCTTTTTTAGTGGAAATTAAATTTAGTTGGTACAAAGTTTTCATGATTAATAAATAATTTTTCATTCTCCCATCTCGGAAAGAGTATTTTTGCTCTTCGATATCTGAGTGCAAAAGCCGTTTTTATCCGCTAGAGGATAAAGTACATTGAATTTAGAACATCGTGTGCACTAAGTTTGTGGATTCAAAACATCATTAAACCTATACTTGAAAACAAGTGAAAAACCTAAAATGAGTGGTTCTAGCGACGAGGAAGTTTATTTGACGCCAACAGAATTGACTGAAACTGTTAATAATGCGCGAATGAGCTTTCTCCCTCGACAATCACGCGAGAAGTATTTGATACAATACGATATGTTTAACACGTGGCGACTAGCTAAAAGAGCCAAAACTTTCTCAGAAAACGTTTTGCTGGCATATTTTATTGAATTATCCGAGACCAAGAAATCAAGCACTGTATGGAGTACGTATTCAATGCTAAAAGCAACAATAAAGATGAAAGAAGACATACATATCGACACCTATCTTAAATTAGTGGCATTTTTAAAAAGAGCCTCATCTGGTCATCAACCAAAAAAATCGAAGGTTTTCACAGCATCTGAAATTGAAAAGTTTCTTAACAGCACCTGATTCCGTATATTTGGCGACAAAAGTGAGTCAGTTGCACATTCAGTATCTACTTAAGTATATTAATCAACTACTTAACATAATATAATACGTACTTAGTAGATGTTGATAGGCATAATTATGCATGCATGTCAATTTTATAATTTATCTACTACAATACTCATTACGTTACAGGTTGTTCTTATTATTGGTATAAACGGAGCACGTCGAACTAATGAACTAACACAACTTAATGTCAAAAACATTGAGAAACATTCAGATGACTTACTATTAATTAATTTACCTAATACAAAGACAAAAAGAGACCGCAACTTCGTCATTCGTAAGGAATACGTAACAATTGTTGAGAAATATCAAGCCTTAGGCCCGCCTAACACTCCAATCAATCGATTTTTTCTACAATATCGCAAAGAAAAGTGTGTTAGACAGCCTATGGATGCTAACAAAATTGGCAGTATCCCACGAGAAATAGCAATATTTCTTGAACTTCCAGAACCCCTGCTGTACACGGGTAATTGTTTCCGACAAACTTCAGCCACACTTTTGGCCGATTCAGGAGCTGATCTCCTGTCCCTTAAACGCCATGGAGGCTGGAATTCCAATGCGATTGTAGAGGGATACATAGAGGATTCCATCCAAAATAAGTCTAAAATATGTAAAGGCATCGTAGGAGCCATTACACTGAAAGAGCCTCAGTCAGATCCTTTGACTGGCCCTTCTATATAAAAAATGAGCCGTTACGAAACACCTAACCATCGCCCTCTCTCGCCAACATTTACGCCAAGGGAATCCGATGAAACGGTACAACTATTAAGTATGACAGATAGTTTACCGAAAAACAGTACACAAGTCACTAACACCAACATTACAGTACCTAACAAAAATATTACCCTCAACTTAAGTAACTGTAGCAACGTTACTTTCAATTTTTCTTAATTATACCTAAGTATTATTTGTTATAATTTTAAGATTATTCTGTAATACTTACCTATCATAATGTAATAGTTAATACCTAAACTGAAATAAAAGTATCTTGTGATTGTAAATGTTTTTTTTTGCATTTAGTAATTTCCTCGCTGAGGTGGGATGAAAAGTTACGTGTTGCACTCGAGTGCAAAGATTTTTTACCTCGTGCTCTTTTGATTCCCTCGCTGACGCTCAGCCATGCAATTCTGTAAAAACTCGAATCACCCAAAGCGAGACTCGCTCGACAATTCACCCCACTTCGCATTCGAACTCACTTGACCCTCAAATGGAATTCTCTAAATCAAACATTCTAGGAGGGAAGTGAAGGGATCTTATATGCGAGTTTGTCGGGGATTGCTTTAAGAGTAAACATCTCAGTCAACATTTCGTCTTAGAGTATTTTAACTTCTTCTGAGTAGTTACGTTGAATAAAACTCGTTTATTTAGATTGGACTGTTATATTTAGCGAAACTTCATAAAATTCATTTACGATAGTACAACTCGCCGCCGCCACTCATCGAGGCGGCGTTAGTATCTCTGTCGACTTTCGCACTACAGTGCGATTCTCTAACGCAAATTAGTCAAATTCACTTCTGAATCCGCGGTGAGATTGTCAACTGTGATTTGGTATTCTCTAAAGTCGACTGAGATGCTAGCGCCGCCTCGATGAGTGGCGGCGGCGAGTTGTACTATCGTACATGAATTTTATGAAGTTTCGCTAAATATAACAATCCAATCTAAATAAACGAGTTTTATTCAACGTAACTACTCAGAAGAAGTTAAAATACTCTAAGACGAAATGTCGACTGAGATGTTTACTCTTAAAGCAATCCCCGACAAACCCGCATCTAAGATCACTTCACTTCGCTCCTAGAATGTTTGGTTTAGAGAATTCCATTTGAAGGTCAAGCAAGTTCGAATGCGAAGTGGGGTGAATTGTCGAGCGAGTCTCTCTTTGGGTGATTCGAGTTTTTACAGAATTGCATGGCAGGTATTTTCATATATTGAAGGTTGCCATTGTTCTTTCAAAAAACAAAATTCACCCTTCGCTACGGGTAGATAAATAAGTAGTACTTACCATTGCAATCTAAATCACTCACAGAAGCTGATTGCTGAAAAAATGAAGAAATTTTGGGCATTTTTTTTATAACCTCTTCCCTTTTCTATTTACTTTTTCTTTTCATAGCTCCACTAGGATAATCTCTTTTCCTTTCACTCATTTTTTTTACAAATTAAACTAATCCAATAAATAATCAGAAGAACAAGATTGTATTATATTACAATGTAATAACGTTTGAACCGGAATGAAATAAAATGCGTAACTATTGCTCTCCGTGGTTTCTCATTGTACATTGGTTATTGCGGGATTCCCCCGTTTAAGTGAATGAATTAACCGACCGATTGCTTTTTGACTTTTGTCATTTCTGAAGTGAAAACTCTATAAGCACGTATGTCAGTTTTTTTTTGTTTATATGTTTTTTTTCTCGGGAAGCACGAGATTAAGTGGCATAGTGGATAACATTTTAAAAATTTTTGTTACACACGTTAGGGCCTTCTGTAGCCCGGGGGGCCCGTATCATTGATACGAATGATACGGCGGTAGCTACGCCCCTGGTATATATACAAATATTGCTCGTTTAACATAATAGTGGATTGTTTTTTTTCTGTCTTTCTTTATGGCATGGCGCACAGTTTTGCGCATTTGCCAATGTCACGTATTAATAACTAGAATCACAAGTAAAATAATTTTTTGTTATCGTAAAACTCCTCCATTAAAGTGATCACAAGCTTTACTGAAGTTATAAAGGACTTCTTGGAAGATCGCGAGATGTTCAGCTATACATGATTATTTAAACCTTCTCCATTCTTTTCACTAACACAGTACTTTAAAACACATTATACTACCACTTTTGTACTTTAAAACTCCCAAAAATGTAAAAAATAGAAAGTCTAAACAAAATCTCACTTCTCTCGTTCCCGCCAAATAGTCTGGATTGTTTTCAATCAAGTAATAATATTTTTACGCAGTTGTATTTAGAAAGATAATTTGACAGTTTTAGTCTAGTTTTACTAGATGGCGCTAGATGGAGAATTCATTTGAGAATTCCAAACCTCTATTTTCCTATATATAATGTACCGGTCTTGTTGGCAACACTATTGTTATGGCAACAGGACTTTTTGGCGGAAACGGGAGAAGTGAGGTTGTCATTTTTATTTAGATTTTCTATTTTTTACATTTTTAGGAGTTTTAAAGTACAACAGTGATAGCGTATTGTGTTTTAAAGTTCTGTGTAAGTGAAAAGAATAGAGGAGATCCAAATAAACATGTGTAGCTGAAGTTTTCCGTTCTTCCAAGAAGTCCTTTTTTAACTTCAGTAAAGCCTACTATCACTTTACTGGAGGAGTGTTAGGAACAGTTAATGTTTCTCTAGAAGTTTTTAATATTTCGACTGAAGGACTACATTGTCCATGGTCAAGAATAAATTAAAATAAAATAAAAACTGTGGCAACACTACTGGTGACGGTTGACGCGTTTGAAATGAAACCGTTTTGTTTTTAACACAAAATAACAGATTTCTTGGTTCTTCCTCGTATTATTATTAGTAATAATTTTTATATTTATTCATTAATGAAAAAGAAATACGACTACACTATCATAATATTGATGAATTTCTTAGCAACATGTATTTCGAAGTTAGTATATAATTATTGTACAAGATTTCTTACTTTTTTATGGGTGTTTGGTATTAATCTCTTCCGTTTTCAGATTGAAAATACACCAGAACAAATAAAGAGAGCTCGACGCACAGAAAATGTTATCAAAAATTCCCCTAAAGAAGAATGTCCTAGACTTGTATTGGCACCGTTTTCTAAACCGCCGCAGGTTGTATTTGAAAATGTACTCATTGGAACTTCTTGTGAAAGAAATCTCGAAGTGTTTAATCCATCACAAAAATTGCAACAGGTAAGTTAAATTTTTAACAGTATGTAAGCTTCAACTCAACATACATTAAGAAATAGATACATACATACATATTTTCACGCCGTATCCCTAACGAAACAGATCTTTAAAAAAATTACATTTTTACATTTCGGAAACGAATCCTTTTTTATTTTAACTGCTCTACTTCCGATGTACATTCAGAGTAGAGATGGTCTATGATAAATAACCAACAGGAATAAATCCTGGTAAATTCCCGTTTTAGGAAAATACCAGTTATTTATCAGGGTAAATACTCAAGTGGCGAGTATTTTCGTCATTTGTTATAATTATGATACATCCTGCTAAAGAGGACATCACAGAAATCATCTTTTCGTGTTTCCTATATAACGTACTAAAATAAATTAATGCACTAGTAGTGGAAGCGTAAAACTGAGTAAAGCGAAAATAAACAATTCCTATTGCATGTAGTCATTGTTTTCTGACAACATCACGCGAAGTTTGGATACGTGAGTTTTTAGTCTAACTTTTAATTGGACAATAATTCTACATTTCAATGTGTCGAAAGTTTTAAATCATACTGCCAGCTGAAACAGCGATGTTCATTGATTGCACTGAGCCAATATAATTGATCTGAACCTACAGATATTTTAAAATGGCATGCAATAACATGTTTTTTGTACTCATTAAAAATACCATACATATTAAAAATTAATAAGGAACCTCATCATCCTATTAACCATTTATCTTATCATATTATTAATTTTCCTTTTCTTATAATTTTATTTGTTGCTACAAGTATTCGTACATTTTCAATGCCTCAAATGAAATGATGATGAAATAAGATGATGTTTCATAAATGAGATGATGTCTCAAAAATGAAATTCTGATGAAATGAAATAATGATTTCTGGATAGAAAGGACATTTGAAGCGGATAATATCATGTAGCAATCACTACATACAAATAAAATCAATATAGAGGACATTTTAAAATTTTTGTTTTTTACACTTAAAAAGTACACAAACTGGTTTCCCTGGAAATGTAAAATCACTATCAAATTAAAAGTTGACTATACAATGTTTCAATTCATTTTATTGTAACTGAAAGTATAAGTATAATACTGATAATAATAAATATAATAAAAGTGATTAATTAAATAAGTAAACAGTGGCAATTAAGTTATAAAAATTAAACAGAAAAAGAAATTAAATGAATTAAAAATCATTAATATTTATTGTAATTGTAACATTCTCTATTATCAGTGTCCTTGTTATCATTATCTTCTATCTGTTGTTAAATTTTAATCCACTTTACCACTAATATACAACATGTCCCAAAATTCAACGATAAGCCAACACCGGAGGATAGACCTGCCCATGACTACTCGGGAAAAAAAAGAAAAAAAAATATATCTAAATTTTTTTTAAGTTTTGAAGATTTTTATCTTCAAAAAATTAAGGGAATAAAATAAGTTCAATTAATTTTTGTGAAAAAACTAGAGGTATTCTGGATTTTTTAAGAATTGTGGTAGATAGCAGTGCTATTCAGGTTGCCTATAAAAAAAATCAATCAGAAATATTTAAAAAATTGTGGTCATGGTAGTGAAAAATGTCATAAAAGGTCTCAATTTTTGAAGAATTTAATTTTTTTTTATAACAAAAAAATCTTTCACACATTACAAATTCTAAGACTGAAAGAAATATATATCGTAAGCCTATAATAAAAAGGGATGTGAATACACATATTTTGTCTCTATCAGTATGCTTAATATTTTAAGATTCTTATTCTGTTGCATTTGACAGATCTATGGCACAAATATCTCTGTTCGTTACTACTTTTAAGTTTTTTAATTGTTTTTGGACTTTACGACCGAAGAATGAATATACAAGCTTTTGTAAATATAGTATAAGTGAGATAGAGACATTTAGGCGTGAATGCAGAATGGCTGCAAAGGCCGGTTAGACAAGCACAGGCTATCAACGCGCGAAAGACTAGTGGGCAACACAATATCTATTAGTAATTTTGTGTTTCACTTTCAATCGCTATTGCAACTGTCATTTAAATCATCGACTACCGCTATTGCACTAACATCGCACTGAATTCTATGTACTCTGTGTTTCCTCATGATGTAGAAGGTTGCTCTTCGTAAATAGGACTAATACTGGGGTTGTTTATTGCTGTAAGAGTAGATATGGGTTCCTATTTTTCTTCGTTTTATCATCTATATATTTATAACTTATAATGTAACTTAATAGGTTCTTTTAAAACCTATGAAGTCCCGAATTAATTAAAACACACTTGTAGTAGAAATCGTGTAATGAGCCAGGTAGCCATTGCAAAAGAAGACAAGCATGTCATCAGAACATTAACCTACCTACATTATACTTAAATTAATGTGACAATCTTTCAATACTGACATATGACAGAACTGAAATAACATTTGAGTAATAGATCACAACTACAATGCAATCATACGAAATCATTTCGATTATAGATGTTTCATTTTAGATCTTTGCAATAAAAATGCCGATAAATTGAAGACTCCAGTCAAGATGCTTACGAGTAATCACGGGTGCAATGAAATCTTACCCCATTAACACTCTTCAAGTAGTGTGTGCCGATCCTCCTCTTCGTTTGCGCAGCCAAATTCTTAGTGATAAATTCCTTTATAAACAACTATTACAACATTCTTCCCACTCTCTTTTAGATAAGCTTCACCAACTTCATGTTATAGTTGACTACTGGATATGATTCTGTTTTTGAACTACCTTGCCTTTTAAGAAGTTATATTAAATTCTGCCAATTCTCTCATCCTATTTTTCAGTTCCCTTCTCATCCTCTTTTCACTATTAATTACAATGCTCTAATTTTCGAGCCCTCAACACTTCTGAATTTTGGCATTAAAAAGAACTCCATATTGTCCAATGCATTATTTCGTAGTATTCTTAATAAAGATTGGAATAACTGGGTCACCGTTTTTACTGATGCGTCCAAATTTTCATATTTTGAAGATGTAGGAGCTGCAATTTAGATCCCTAAATTTAAAGTTGTCCTTAGTTTCAAATGTCCATCTTATTCTTCCATATTCACAGCCGAAGCTATAGCATTGTTAGAAGCCATTCGTTATGCTAAATCTCATAATGTGAATGGCACTATAATCTTTACTGATGCTTTTAGTTTCTACACGCCATTAAAGAAAACTCTTTCAAATCTAAAAACAAATTTCCTGACATCCTTTCCATTAAAGAGGAGTTATATCAGTGTCATCAATTAAATTTCAATATTGTATTAGGTTGGATTCCTGGACGTAGTGGGATTTTAGATAATGAAATTATTGACTCTTGGGCTAAAAATGCTGTAAATTCAGGAATTTCTTCACATTATGTCATTCATTCCCACGATTTATGTTCTATGGCTAAACATAAACATAATCTCCATGAGTCTTGGAGTGACGCCTGGCAGATATCCAGATCGATTAAGGGTAACTATGCCTCCATCCAACCAGAAGTCCCTCGTAGGCCTTGGTTTTTCGTCCACCGTAGTCTCAGTAAACGAAATACTATACTATACTCTGTCGTTTGAGATTGGGTCATGCGTGTACACCTGTACATTTCGCTAAAATGCACGTTAGAGATAACTCTTTATGTGAGTGTGGTATCGATGAAGGTACCCTGGATCATTTATTTTTCTGCTGCCCGAAACTAAAATATTCTTTGTATGATATTCTTCCCCCCTCTATTCCTCGTCCTGTAAATTGTAAGTTTGTTTTGTCTTTGGTAAATACTCCTTTTGTTAAGGTGTTGGATAAATTTTTATGTGATAATGACATCAAGTTATAACGTGAAGTTTATTTGTGTTATAATTTATATACCACAATATTATAACTAGCTATACATTATATGTGTATAACTAATACTATTATATTATAACCAGTTGTGTTTGTGTGTCATCTGTCCTTACACAATCTTATTTGTTTTAGGTACCTACATTTGTCTGAACAACAGCAAATCAATTTTTTTTTCCCCCCGTATTATGCCAACCCCTTTATAGTATAGTGTCTTTTGCAATACGTAACATTGGTAGAATTAATGTGCTTGTCACATTAGAAGAAAATCCATCACTGAAAAAATTGAATTGAATTGAATAGATCACAGCATCGAGTAGCGTACGTACAGTATAGCCACTCCCTGCCTCCCGCTCGAAACTACCTCACCCCTACATAGTTATCGATCGTTAAGCATGGGTGATCGTACAAGTTGTTACCTTAAAATGACAATGGCATGGTTTCTCAGGACATAAAAATTTGTTTTTATGTCCGTCGGACCGTTACGACTTAGGGACCTGCAAGAAACGAGACTCCACTTTCCTTAAAGGCCGGCAACGCACCCGTTATTCCCTGGACGTTGCGGGTGTCCATGGACGGCGGTGATCATTTTCCATCAGGTGACATGCTTGCTCGTTTGCCCCAAAAAAAAAAATTGCACGATTGATAAAAATAAGCCGTCGCGGGACGCCTGGCAGATGTGAAACATAGAAACTATTTTGTATAGAAAATATGCATGAAAGGATGATATATTAAAGGAAATAAGTATGGCATAATAAAAAAATTATATTCGCCATCTTGTATTCGAAAACGAAAGTCATTTTCGTAATTAGCACAGCGAGAAACCTAGAATATGACACCCATGTCTATTTATCCAAAAAGTAATATTCGCCATTTTGGATTTGAAAATGAATATCATTAGCAATATGCGAAACCTAGAATATGATACAAAAGTATTCACCGTTTTAGATTTGAAAATGAATGTCAGTTTCATAATTAGCATTCCGAAAAACCTAGAATTTGGCACCCATATACATCCAAAAAAGTAATATTCGCCATCTTGGATTTTAAAATGAACGTACTTTTTTAATCAGCACCTCGAGAAACCCTAGCGATACCATATGACACCCATATCGATTTATCCAAAAAAGTAATATTCGCCATCTTGGATTTGAAAATGAACGTCATTTTCGTAACGAGCACCCCGAAAAAAATTAAACCGACTTGAAAAAGGTGCCAAGCCTACTAAACTAATAGACTGTTGTTGCATTGATTTGGCACCGACTTCAATAACTGTCAAATTTAATTATATGGGAAATTGTATCGTATTTATAATAATTAATACCAATGTGCCAATGATTAGTAAAGGATAGTTATTTCATACTTTTCAGTGTTTTCTTGAAGTCAGTATAATTTTTTTATTAATTTTTTTTTCCTCACTGGTGACCTTGATTTAAATAATTATCTAGTGCAGGTCTAGAATTAATTTATTTTCCAATTCTGGAACGCAATGTGTTAACTTCCATTCTATTATTGAAGAGCACAAACCGTGGGCTTTCACAATAAAACATGCGAGCAGATCGAACATGGAATATTATATTGTATATATTCGGCTGTTACTTTGCAGAAATCCATTTCCTGTGATAAATTCCCAAAATCTTTAGCTATTTTCCGCTCAAACTCCAAAAACCACCAATCAACACGTATTTCGCCTCTCAACGAAGCATCCCCAGGATACACCAGAGATAGGACTCGGTCAACTACTTAATTTAAAAAAAAAAATTAATAATTGGATTCGGTGCTGGTTAGCTGACCGAGTCCTATCTCTGGTGTGTCCTGGGGATGCTTCTTTGAGAGGCGAAACACGTGTCGATTGTTGGTTTTTGGAGTTTGAGCGGGAAATAGCTAAAGATTTTGGGAATTTATCATATGGGATATTATTGCTCATTATGGCCATTATCAATATCATATCAATATCAATCAGTTATAAAAGAACAGTGTAAAGGTTACATCATAATTACACCCTAGCAGTATTCTTACAATCCGAAGACGACAGCCACCAGCCGTATTCTCTGTCCCCCACAAGACCGACTCCACTAACTGAATTTATTATATCAGGCAATTTATATCTTGCTCGGGGTCTTTCTTGCGGCGGGCGTGCCGCGGGGAAACCGTATCGAGGCTTATGCGCCTCCTGGCTGTGGTGGTCAATCGCCTCGCACTGCCGTGCGAGGGACATTGGGGAGACTGTCTATTGGAAGGTAGTCGGTGACTTCCTTTTAACAGTGGGTGCAGTGTAATGTGGGTGTGGTGGGATTCTTCAGGGGATAGGAGTCCGTTCTTCATTGTCAGGTGACCAGGTCTCGCGGAAGAGACTTGCGCGGCAACGGCCTCTCGATACTTGGTGCTATCCCCCTAATGTAGGGGAGGTCCGATCTATCGGCTCGTTGGAAAAGGTTGCGCGCCACCCGCTTGACGTATACTTCAATAGACTCAATTCGGAGGCCCTGCGTATAACGGTGTTCTTCAGATACCTTGGAGCTTTCACGACCTTTTTTAGGTTCAGGTTCTGTTGTACTTCGATCCTGGTGCTTTGCCGTGGAGAAGCAAGGGCGTACCAGGCCGGGGCTGCGTAAATTTATATCTTCTCCCTACTACCATTATACCATGTAGGGAAACGATAGTTAACAAATGACATACAAGAGAATCATCAATATAAATAATTAAAGGTTATAACCGGTCGCGTTATTTGGTATATCTTCGAAACCAAAGCTTAAATATCAGTGAAATTGCAATCCAATCCACCAATCTGGTAGTGTATCTTTTCAAACAAAAAAAGAATTTTCCAAATTGGTTCATAAATGATGGAGTTATGAGGTAACAAATACAAAAAAAAAACAAACGAATTGAGAACCTCCTCCTTTTTTGGTTAATAAACATAATTTTCGTAATCAGCACCCCAAGAAACCTAGAATATGACACTCATATCGATGGATTAAAGAAAAAAAAATATTCGCCTTGGATATGAAAATGAACGTCATTTTTGTAATCAGCACCCCGAGAAACCTAGAATAGAACCTAAATTTTGAAAAAGGTGTTAGTCGTGGCACCAATCTTTCACTGGCGTACATTCACTTAAAAGCAAAGAGAAGGTCTTTACCCATTTAATTGTCGGAGAGTTCAAGAAATTGTTGAGCCGGACTATGCTCGACGCGTGGTATTTAGTGCGTGGTTAAATAGACAAGTCCGGATAGTTCCTGGTTTTTTGGAGCGGATATTGTGGACGGATGAAGCAACTTTTACAAGAGCTGGGATTACTAATCACCGTAATGACCACTAATGGCTTCCGGAAAACCCTCATACTGTAAGGCCCAGCTCCTTTCAGTATGAATTTTCCATTAATGTCTGGGCTGGAATAATCAACGACATTTTGATAGGGCCAATTGTCTTGCCCCCACATATGAACGGCCAAAGATTCCTAGAATTCCTACAGACGGATTTTTTTTAGGAAGCGCTGGAACCTCTACCTTTATCATATCGACGGAATTTAATACTCCAACTCGAAGGAGCACCGTCACACTTCGCCAGGATCGTCAGGGCTCACCTGGACCAAATGTATCCGCAATGGATTGGGCGGGGAGGTACAATAGCTTGGCCTTCTCGTTCCCCAGATTTAACACCCCTCAACTATTTTTTATGGGCCACAATGAAGCAAGAGGTTTATTATGAAGTAACCAACAGCCGAGAGGAGCTGCTCGATCGGATTCGACATTCGGCAGAAAATCTAAAAAATGATCGTGAATTGATCCGGCGAGTCACGCAACAAATGGCTATAAGAGCAACCGCCTGCTTACAAAACCATGGCGGCCATTTCGAGCAGGTTTTGCCCCGTCATCATCGTTAAGTTTAATTTTTTATGTTTAGTGTTTTTTCCATAATAAAAAACTATGTAAATTCGTCAAGCCATTGTTTTCTTTGAAAATTGCATTTACAGGAGAGGATTTGAATGCATTTACAATTTAATGAAAAGAGTTAGAGGTAACTTTTAGTACATCAAAATTTAGCTTACATCATCACGGATCCAATAATCATATAAAAATGTTAATGGGCTAGTTTAAAAAAAAATGAAAGAAAAGAAAAAAATTAAGAAAAAAAATATCGATTACACCCGATCTTTTTGATATAATTTTTAAAAATAATAACCAAATGATAGTTTCATAATATGACTGATATTACTAGCTTTAAAATGAGACTACTTTTACATATGTAGACCTTCAATTAAAAAAAATATCACTTTCGGAACATTTGCTTAGGTCGTCAGAGACACAAATTCTTAAAATAGTCATACCTCAGAGGGGAGAGGGGTGCGACCTCCCATTGGGGGGTTTTTATCGATGAATTTGATTGTATAACACGCTGTTAAAATTTCTTTACCTGCACACAAAACACACTATAAGAATCATTATCATATTGCATTAAAAACTTCCCAAAAATATACATGTATATTGTATATTATGTGTATGTTTGTAAGATGTGTAAGTGATGTAGTGTGTTGTGATCGGTATTATGTAGTATCATCAATTAAGTTGTCCCGATAATGTCGCATTGTGATTGGTTTTTGTCAGTAATTAACCGAAAAATTACCATATAAAAAGTTAATACATACACAGATTAATTAGTTACTAGCGTAAAGTGCACATGGGGTGGTGCCTATAAAACATACATAATACAGCTAGAAAGAGAACAACGATCTCTGCTAAAAACCATAAGATTCAGGCCATACCGATTCCCGACCACACAATTATATGAAAAATGACGTGTTTTGACAGTGAGACAGTTGCACATTTACAGACTAGTCTTTATTTAACACCGTCGTACACCACTTGATCCTGAAATTTGCCACATTAAACGAAATATCCCAAATGTAATTAACCCAACAACAAGACGAACAGCATTTGCTAAAAGACAAGAGGCATATCTTGCTGTGAACCTATATAACAAAATAAATAAAAAACTTAACTTCCATCCACTTTCACTTAGTGAGTGTCAGGATTCTGGCTCTTAAATATATTGAAACAGAAGAGCTATATCCCTATCAATCTCAAGCATAAATACTTATACATTACATAGTATCTATATGTACACCATACATTACACACACTCACTCGCGTGTTTCTTTTTATTTTTCACGTTTTACTTAAGTTTAACCATAAGTTTTATTTTATTTTATATTTTTTTACTGCATGTTACCTTTACTTATATTGACATATTGTAATAACTTTGGAGAAGAAACTAGCTACTGAGATACAGGCCATACGCCTAGTTCAGTAGTTAGAGATTTCATTAATATTGTGAAATGTGTCAATAAAGAATTATTTATTATATTATTATTATTAGAATTTCTGTTGTGATATCTAAACTTTACAACTTAGTAAATATGTTTTTGATATAGTAAATAATGTTGCGTTTTTATTGTAATAATTAACGAGACTATGTAGGACAGTCTAGAAATAAGTTGAATAAATTCATCATCATCATATCAGCCGATAAACGTCCACTGCTGGACAAAGGCCTCCCCCAAAGATTTCCACAAAGACAGATCCTGCGCTGCCCGCATCCAACGACTTCCAGCGACTTTCACCAGATCGTCGGTCCATCTTGTGGGGGCCTACCTACGCTGCGTCTTCCGGTACGCGGTTGCCAGTCGAGAACCTTTCCGCCCCAACGGCCATCGGTTCTGCGAGCGATGTGCTCCGCCCACTGCCACTTAAGTGTAGCAATTCGTTGAACTATGTCGGTTACTTTGGTTCGCCTGCGGATTTCTTGATTTCTGATTCTGTCGCGCAGGGAAACTCCGAGCATGGCTCTCTCCATTGCCTTTTGGGTGACCTTGAGCCTTCTTATGAGGCACGTAGTAAGCGACCACGTCTCTGTTCCGTATGTCATCACTGGCAACACACACTGGTCCAAGACTCTCGTCTTGAGACACTGCGGTATTTTGGACGAGAAGATATTACGTAATTTCCCGAACGCTGCCCAGCCAAGTTGGATTCGACGAGTAACCTCTTACTCGAAGTTGGATCTACCTAACTGGACTGTTTGTCCTAGGTAGACGTATTCGTCAACAAAATCGAGCGTAGAGTGTCCTACTTTTAGAGGAGTGGGTACAACACGGTTATTCGCCATGATTTTTGTCTTATCCATGTTCATTCTCTGAGACCCACTTTTTCGGAGTCTCTACTGAGGTCATTCAGCATTCCGCCCAGGTCGTCCAGGGTTTCAGCCATAATTACAATATCATCAGCAAAACGAAGGTTGGTGATGTACTCGCCATTGATATTAATGCCGAGTCCTTTCCAGTCAAGAAGTTTGAAGACGTCTTCCAACGCAGCGGTAAAAAGTTTCGGGGATACGACGTCCCCCTGTCTCACACCTCGTCGTTGCAGTTAGATCAATTTCGAGTTCTGATCCTGGAGACGAACTGACATGGTGGCGTTTCCATACAAACACCTTAACACTTCGATATACCGATAGTCGATTTGGCACCGCTGGAGCGATTGAAGCATAGCCCAGGTCTCGATCGAATCAAAGGCTTTCTCATAGTCCACAAACGCCAAACGTAGAGGCTGGTTATACTCTTCGGTCTTCTGTATAACCTGCCGCAGCGTATGTATGTGCTCTATGGTACTGAAGCCTTTACGGAATCCTGCTTGTTCGGGCGGTTGAAAGTCGTCCAACCTGCGTGCGAGACAGTTCAAAATGACTCTCGAAAACAGTTTATAAACGTAACTCAGAAGCGTGATGGGCCTGTAATTCTTTAATAGGGTCTGTAAAGCATTTAGCATAGGCGAACCTGCCGCTTTCAGGAGCTCAGCTGTGATTCCGTCATCACCCGCCGCTTTGTTGTTTTTGAGCTGTTTGAGAGCCATTCTAATCTCGTACAGGCTAACGTCTGGGATATCTTCGGTATAGTGTCGGGTCAATCTGGCTCTTGGATCGTTGGTCAGATTTACAACAGGTTTCTGTGTTGTCGCGGTCAACTGTCCGTAGAACTTTTCCACCTCTCCCATGAGCTCGGATTTGGACGATACGATCCTTCCATCCTCGGTCTTTAGCTTCATCAGTTGGCTCTGGCCGATAGACAGATCCCTTGCGAATACTTTAGAGCCTTTGTTCTGCTCGATAGCCTTTTCAACACACTTGGTATTGAATTCCCGTATATCGGGAGTCAGCGACTTTAAGATCTGCCTATTGATCCTTTGATACTGAGAACCATCACCTGGAGATTACAAGACCATCTCGCGCCTTTCTTACATGAGCTTTAGGGTAGAGTCTGAGATTTTTTTGGTTCCTTTTGTACGGCGGATTTTTAAATGCTAGGATCCGATCGTATGGACAACTTTTACGACCCTGTCATTGTAATCATCCACGTCTACGCAGTCTCCTAGGCATTCGAAGCGATTCCTTAGCTCGAGCTGGAAACTTTCGGAATTTAGGATCTGGATAGGTGCTGGACGGAGCGTAGACTTCATCAGTCGCGACTGTTTGACTTTTATATTTAGATTCAATGTGCCTCTTACCATTCAGTGATCACTCCCGTTTTTCACCGCATTGATCACAGAGACATTATTAAATATTTGTCTCCTAGTCGACATGATGAAGTCTATCTCATTTTAGGTTACACCATCGGGACTAATCCAGGTCCATTTGCGTTGTTCCGGCTTCTTGTAGAAGGAGTTCATCATATAGATTCCTTCCCTCTCCAATAAGTCGGCCAGCATCTGGCCCCGTGGGTTCCGATGACCAATTCCATAATTCCCCATTCTAACCTCGTTATCGCCTCGCCTGCCCATTTTCGCGTTAAAGTCCCCCATGACAACGGTGTAGTGAGTCTTGGACGTATGTATGGCTTCAGAGATATCCTCATACATAGTCTCTACTTCCTCAACATCCGAATGTGTAGACGTCGGGGCGTACCTGTATGACCTTCAGCGAATACCGTTTGGTGATTCTGAGTATAAGGTACGCTACCCTCACCGACACGCCAACACGCCGTTACGCTGTTCACAACGGATCCGTGGACGATAAACCCGACACCACCTTGGGACTGTTGGTCGCCCTCCCGGAAATAGAGCGAATTGCCGGATTTAAGTATTATAGAGTCCTCACCCTCTCTTCGGACTTCAGATAAACCTATAATACTCCAGCGCAATTTGCTCAATTCCTCCTCCAGTTCGATTATCTTCTCATTTTTTCGCAGAGTACGCGTGTTATATGTTGCCAGGGCCAATAGTCGTCGGTGGTGGTAGCTTGGCGTCTGCCGGAGATTCTTCGCACCCTTTTGCCCCGCCGTTACCATGGCCGCTACCATGACCAGCGATAGCGAGGCTGCTGGGGACTGGGGGTCGGGGTAATATACTTGTGCGATCGCAGTTGGTCGGAAGTTTTCTACAGAAACGCTGCTCCCCATCCTGTGGTAGTATTTTTAACTTCCGACAATTCCGCAATGGTTTGACCGCCATTGTTCGGTGGACTGATTGCACTAGTGGTAGTTTCCACGACCATGATGTTTGTGCAAACTATCATCAGTGGGCGGTGGGGTCGTCACATCCCAACGCCGACCCCCCCGACGCTGAATAAATTACTAATTAATCAAAAAAAGAACTTTTTTGAAACAAGCTTTTATTCAAAAATTCAGTTGTACTAAAACAAAATTAATAATTTTGTTTGTATTGTTTGTTGTAACTTGTACCTTATATTCTATCACATCAAATAATTTCAAAAACTTGTATCGCGCTAGAATTTATTTAGTTTAAATTCCTCTTTCTCTGTTTTCTATTTGCGCTACAAGCTTTTTATTGAAATTGAAATTATTTGATGTAATAGAATATTAGGTACAATTATGGATATTTATTTTTTCAGTGATTATCCTAACATCATGCCTATATAAGTAGATAGTTTTATGCAGGATTTCCATCGATCTATGTTATTATATTTATTTATATAAATAAGATTAATCAGCACAACCCTTGCAAAAAATTATTATTTTCGTTTTAGTACAACTGAATTTTTGAATAAAAGCTTGTATTTGAAAACATTTTTTTTTTCATTAATAATTTTATTTTCACCTTTTTAGTTTTGTCTTAATCCGTGCATTTCTAGTAATGCATCATTATTGAAAGGTATTTTTCCTGTTAATTACTAACTATCTAATTCTTCGATGAGGAGTCCTTCTAAAGATTATATTCGACTAAGGGCAACATAAGCACAGTACAAGTAAGCAAGTAGTATTATATCTCGGCAGTGTCCTTGAAATAATTACCTACGGTCGCTCGGTATGTAAACACGCAATAGGGCTGCCGTCTGGGGCTGACTGTTTTTCTTGGGTTACGTAGTTCATAATAGGTATTATATTAAATCCTCATATTATCTTTTCATTTTATATTATTCCAAATTTCCTAAGTTTTTACTTATATAATTCTACTACTATTTTATTTCTAGTTTCATAAGTTTGTGAGTTAGGATGGTGGAAATGGACAAAACAAAATGCATTTTGTGTTTTTTTTTTTTGTTTGCAGTGTAATTAAAAATCAGCAACAAAGTAACTAGATCATTATGATAATATAGTTTGTATGAAGATAGAATAGGTACTGCTTGCTTAATTGTACTGTGACATAAGCTTGCCCAACGGCGAAAAGTTTAGGGCCCAAATACACGACGGCGTGTTCCACTCAGAACCTAGATATCATATAAGATCAGAGTGTTTGCCGAGACAAAACAAATGATCCCAAACTCGTTAGAGATGCGTGGTTTTATTACAGAGTTCCTTTGGCCTCCTTCCGGCTCCATCTTCAGAGCCTTGATATAACGTAGCACCACAGTGCTTGCCAAGACAAATCAAATGAGTCCAAACACGACGGGTCCACCCTGTTTAGTTCAGAAGTTCCTATGACCACCTACCGTCTCAATCTTTAGACCCTGGATATCATGTAGCATCAGTGTTTGTCAAGACAAAACAAATGATCTCAGACTCGATGGGTTTGTCTTGTTTAGTTCCTATGGCCACCTTCCGACTTCATCATCTGACCAGCTCCATGGTACCATATTATTGCATTGTCACCGAAGATACCCAAGTAAACCAAATTTGAGCCAAATCGAACAAAGGAAGAGGTTCTAATTTAGCTTCCAAGATTTGACCCACACCAACATGCACACATCAAAAAAGTCAACATGTACGATTTTGAACTTTTGAACGATTTTTACCATTGTAATATATTTATATTTCTTTTATAAATAATAACTAAGCATTTGACGCATTAGTGACTAAAGCAACAAAATCCTTCATTCAATTGTTCATTTAATCACAGTAATTAACAATATGTGTACCGTAACATACATAGTATAAAATAAGGTTAAAACGAAATTAAACTTTTCATGTTTTACAAAAATAAATAACGACATGTTTTTAATTATTTAGTAATTCAATACAAAGTATGACTGCCTCTGTTGTTTAAAACTTGTCAGCAGCGATTTTTCATTGAATTTATAAGATTATTTGATCCTGCGGCAATCGGCAGTCTTTCAGTTGTTGGGCTGTTGACACTCCTTCCAGGTGCTCTAGGACACGTCTCTAGAACATGTCCCATGCGTGCTCGATGGGTTTGAGGTCTGGCGATTGTGCAGGCCACGGCAATAACCCGATGTTTTCCATTGGCAAGTACTCTGGTCCACCTAACTGTGTGCAATCGCGCATTGTCATGCATCAGCGTGAAATCTGAGCCAAGACTTTTTGCAAATGGGTGAATATAAGGCCCGAGGACATCTTCAACGTAACTTTCAGCGTTCATATTGCCATCTACAAAAACTAGCTCCACTGTGTAGCCACTGTAAGGGTGCACTTCCTGGACGAATCTCAGCCGTTCAGCATTTCCGGGATGACGATACACTCTTACCCTTCTCGTATCAGGCCTAAATCCAAACCGGGATTCATCACAAAATAAAATTTTATCCCATTGCTCCTGGGTCCATGTCAAGTGTTCCCTACACCATTCGTTTCGACGGGCGCAATTCCCATGGCGTATAGGTGGGCACCTAATTAGGCGTCGTGCTCGTAGGCCGTATTCATGCAGCCTATTTCTCACGGTTTGGTGGCTAACAACATCGCTTGAGAATTGTAGCTTTAAACCGTATCAGCCGGGCGGTTAACATCGGCTGACGTCTTGCAGTCAGTTGTATGTATCGGTCCTGTCGATCAGTTGTACTCCTTCCACGTCCTGGGTGCTGCTCAGCAGGATACCCTGTATTAACGTAACGCTGCCAAAGACGACAAATCACGCTTCTATTGACACCAAAATGCCGAGACACCTGGGACTGATTTCTTTCCGCTTGTAGCATTCCTACAGCTCTCTACATTTCATCAGCAGTCAAATGGCGTCGCTCCATAACATAAAAAATGACTCACCACTCAATTTTTTCCAAAACTGTGTATCTCAAAATCATGAATGTGCGATAAGTACCAAATTTATCGAGCAACGAAAACATATGAAATAGGGAAAAAATAATTAGCTTTTATTTTAATGAAAACAAAACACAACTGAAAAGGTTCTATTTTTAAAATCAGCCCGTATATGTTTCCGAGAACAAAAAAGATTGTATACCAATCTACTTTTCTAAGAAAAAAATACAAGTATCATTTAATAAAACATGCAGTTTCTCTAAATGACGCTTAGACTTTTTTGGTGTGTGTGTACATACTGACACGGCAAATTAAATAAAAGCTTGTAAGGTACAAGAGAATTGTTCAGAAATTTAAAAATAATTATATCTGAAATTCGGTTTCGGATGAAAATCTAGTTTCGGTCGGTTATTAGCTCTTGTGTGGCATCTGTTAGGGATTGCCTATTATTAGCGTGATCCTATGACTGTATTGAAGTGAATGATAATTCAACGCTGCGATTACTTAAGCAAATGACAGATGTAATTAAGTTTGCGACGTTAGCATTCGGCGATTTATAATTTGTTTATGATGAATGTTTTTGAATGACGAGTTATGGCATTGTGTTAGTTATTATAAAGAAGAAAGAAAAATGGCTCAAAATGAATGCAAAAGTGAGACGTAATGAAGATTATTAAAGTTATTAAGGTGACATTAATCTCCTCTTCATAACATATAACTCACGCTAGATAGCGTTAGCTTATCGTATGCATTTGCTCTACCTAATTATACAAATTTCTCCCACACTCACGCATATGCCAGTTCGTAGACAACACATACGCAATACGCTAATAATATTACGCTCGTGTCATTCAACCCTTTCGTTTAGGTTCTATAACATTTAGAAATATATACTTATTTCCATTGCTATAAGTCTTAATAATATAAAAGCATAGTAATATAATTAGAAAAATGTACACATGTAGGTATAGACATACGTATTATTATCGTTCCGAAAATGCGAGAAGTTGCATTTCGTTATTTATGAACATTTTTTTATTTATTATCCTATCTGAAACGTGAATACGATTGGTTACCAAGATCCGACGATGAAGTAGATGGTGAGTTATAAGAACTACTTGATGGCGCATAATAATCCCATTGAGATGCGCCTCGATGAGCATTTTGGTAACAACGGATGGTTACCAACACTAGATGATGTGGTTGAGAAATAACTATAGAAAATGTGTGCTGTCGTCACATAACAGAAAATTTTTCATTTATGTTACCGGTCTGGATGAAAACTTTTGTTAATACTAAAATATCAGAATGCGATTATGGAGTCGATGGTAGGTAACGAGAATTACTTGATGACTCATAATAATCCTATCAAGTTGAGGTTACTTCGCTCAGTTTTTATAAGTTTTTTTATGAAATCGGTGGTCAGATGATGTTATTTGATGATGAAATTGAGAGATGATTACAAAAATCGCATGCTGTCTAATAACAGACCCTTCAAAATTGTACTCATTTCATTGAACTTAATGAGGTGCCTACTCTGATGAGTGTCAACGTAGCAAGATCTGATGATGGAGTTGTTGGAATGTAATGAGATCTACATGACTCACAATAATATTATTGAACAGGACAGCACGGCAGTATCGAGAAGAATATCATTTAACATTTAAGCGTTTTTTAAATGTTCTAAGTTTTTCGTTTTTCAAAGGTTTGGATATTTGGGGCATTTTGAAATAAATTTGCCCCAATTAAGGCAAATCCGGAAGGATTCTTAAAAAGCCGAGAGCATTCACCATTTTTCTTTTTTCTAATTTAATTTATTAGAAATGCAAAACGTTTCGGGATCTAAGTTATACATTTTGCGATTTCCATGTAATTGAACCGCCAAAATTGTAATGAAAATGGAAATAATTACAAATAAAAGTTGTTACAAAATTTTAATACTGGGGTAATTCCGCAATAAGACGGGTAATGACCAGATTACTGTTCAGTCTTCCTTATTCCCTTGGGTTCACAATAACGTTTAACTATAAAATGCATCCGAACAATGTATTATTTTATATTTAAATATTTATGTTTTACTCCATGAAACGGTATTAAATATGATTCTCAAACATTTTTGTACACTTAAAAAAAATCGTATTTAAACACCGTAATACTTGTTAATAAACCACGTAGTGTTTACACACGTAGTGTGTAGGATATTTAGAAACAAATCTTGTACATAAAAATGAATGTTTCTTTGTATGTTTGTCCTCCATGCGTTCATAAACTATTCATCGAAACCATTCATCGAATTGTAATGAAAAATTGATAAATTGTCTGCGTACGCCCGCAAAGGTTTTTTTGCGTTATTTAATTTAGTAATTTGAAGACCACTACAACGAAGCCGCGGGCAACAGCCAGTGTTGCATAAACACGTATTAACGACGGAATGATAGTATCGCAAATAATATTTATAAGGATTCGTATTTCGCTGTATGTAGACAGTCGTTATAATTTTTGTTATAAATCTCACGCCGTTTATTATAACTAACCTGATAATTGGTTCGTAGGTGCAACAATAAACAATTATATTGAACAGAAAATTATAATTAACAGAAAATAGATTTTAGAATGTAGGTTATACAACATACATTGATTAAACAATCATACTATAAAATAAACGATTTCGTTGAAGATAAAATAGTAACCCTGGAAATGATCTTCTATAAGTCAAATCAATATATTCAAGTAAACCCAATCACAAGGTATTTTTGAACGTCAAATCTACTTTAGTTCGGTTCAAAGAGAAGAGAAAAGAAAACCTGGACACTGAGAAGAACCGACAAGAAACTCAGTCAGGTATAATTTTTTCAACATCATTTTACAAAAGGTTTATTAAAATACAATATTCAGAGAGCCAGTAAATGCATGTGCAGAGAAAATCATTTCCAGACTATTGTTTTATCTTCAAGGAAATCGTTTATTTTATAGTACGATTGTCTAATCAACGTTTGTATGTTTTATAATGTACGTTTTATAACTAATCTAAATATATGTTCTGTTAATTGAGTGACTTCTTGAGGAACTTTATTATAAAAACGAATGCAGTTACCCAAAAATGAAACATTTGACTTATGTAATTTAAATTTTGGAACAACCAATTTATCACGACCTCCGGTTTCCATACCACCAATATCGCCTTTTTTTGTAAACCGATTTATATTTTTCCTCGTATACATAATAATTTCAAAGATGTATAACGACGGCAAGGTCAGTACATCAATGTCTTTAAAACGATTTCTTAGTGATTCTCGTGCATTCATACTGTAAATAGCACGTATCGCTCCTTTTTGTAAAATAAAAATCGAGTTAATATGCGCCGCTGATCCCCACAGCAAAAGGCCATAGGAAATTAGGCTATGAAAATATGCAAAGTACACCAACCTAGCCGTATCCGCGTCCGTCAATTGCCTAATGCGTCTAATGGCATATATCGCGGAACCGAGCTTACTAGCCAATGCCCCGATATGATCCGCCCATTGCTACACGCACACTCACACTTACGTTTAGAAATTCGATCACGTCATATTATACGAGCATACGTGGGCCTGAAACCACATTGCAAACTTGCCATGTAAAACAGTAGGTACACGAATCGGCCTTCGTACATCACGCTGGCCGGACTTGCTAGAGACTGGCCCGCAGCCGAACAGCATGCACGTTATTGTGTACGCAGGCGTTGATACTCCCCTGGCGACGCCCTCAATCGAGTCCCGGTCTCCATAAGAGGTATCTTTCATCTGGAGGAACCCTTAATCCTCTTGTCCACGGTAATAATTTTACCGTGTACCGATTCGGATTTCCCCATGTGTTTTATAAAAAAATTTTTTATTAAACTTCTATTGTCCAGAATTTTTTCTTCCGGTACAATGAAATAAAAATATTTTTGTCAATTTAATTAATTTTTATGGACAACTCACCCTTGACCTTAAAATAGGTAATGCCGAAATTGTTTTCACAAAAAAAGACCGAATGGTTCCTAAGGCAGTTTCTTTGTATCTTTTACGGATTTGGATTTCCCCATACTGTCCCAATTAAAATAAACATTCTGAATACTTACCTATTTCATTAGAATTGTTTAAAAATTATGTGACGCTCAGAATATTATTCGTAGCTAATAGTAATTTTACATTCGCTTTGATAACATTCAGAATAAAATGACCTAACCTAGGGTCGGTATGAAATAAAAAACATCGGACACTTTCGTATAGTTATATTTATAATTTTATAATATGCTTCGTACTCCACTCCTGTCCTAATATCACATTACTTTCATTATATTTTCATAAATATGCATATTATGTACTATGTTAGTAAAAGCATTTTTACTGATTACAGAATAGGAATATTATTACAATTTAAAATATTGACAGATACCAATACTAGTCTCCTTTCAAAAATTTGTAATTGCTGATTAATGATTTATGTTATCTATATGGTGTTTTAGGTGTTATTGCATTTAGAGAAGCGTGCATAATAAAGAGCACAGAAAATAACAATATCACTCGAATTCGAAATACCGACATATCCTCCTATAGTCTTTTTTCAAAATGTTATAATTGTATGTATCTACAACTATTTATTTCAGAATCGGAGAAGCCTAAAATACTTAATTCAAATGCTTTTTTTACATTAACGAAAAGTACATACATATGTTAATATTTACAAACTTAAAACTATACATTATCTTAAATAATAAACTTCCTCAAAGTTACCTCTTAGAAAGCTATACTTAATTTAACATGATTTATGATAGCTATATTATGATGTTTTGAGTGTTATTCAAATTTGATAAGCAAAATTTTCATGAAATATTGCCAAATATTACACATCACCATTCAGTTACATAATTGACTTGACAAATAGCAATAATAAGTAATATTTGTAATTAATTAGTAATTGATGTATAAGCAATAATCACAATTTATTTGCATATCTTTTATGAAGAATTATTTTTTCTTCTTTTTTTATTTGTAAGATTAATATAAGACAAACATGTAATAGAAACATGAATACAAGGAGAACACAAAGCGTATTTAAAAAAATATTAAACAGGACTTTTCGATAAAATATTACCCTAATTAAGTAAATTCCATGCAAATGAATTATTATTTATTAAAAGCCTTGTTTTACTAACATTCCCATATTTTTTTATTTACATACAAGACTAATACAAAATCATCCCCTTTGACAACCCCGTTAGGGATATAGCGTGAAGGTATGTATATATGTACTATTACAAAACACAAAAATACAGAAGCATGTAATAGAAAAATGAACTCGGGCATGGCTTATTCATAAATTATGCTCATTTTACATTTTTTAATATTATTTGTGATGAACGCATAGAAACTAAGTTGGATCTAAGCAAGAAGTAAACAAACAGACCCTGTAAGTAAAACCAATATTATAAATATCATGTAAATAATAACTCAATGATTCCAGTGCAAGAATGTATTAAAATTGAAATAAACACTAGTTATTAATTTTTCCTCATTCTATTGTTGTTAGCAGTTAACACAAACGTAGGCTTTATAATATATTTTCTCTTCGCACCCTTTGTTTCCACTGTTATATTGTTATATTAACAACATCATCTTCAGGTCTTCTTCATTTTTCCTTATATGTTCTAATTTTTGCATCTGAAATTAAAATTTACAGATTATAGAAAATTTGCTATTTATTTTTATTCGAAGATGATAAAGTATTATGCTTTTTGTTTATTGACGAGACATTATTGTTCTTGGTTGGTTTATTTTGTTATACTTATATCTGGATTATTTACTACTTTTGACCTGCACCAGTTACATATGGAGACTTGTTTATGAAAAATCAATATAAATTATTTATAAACTTAATTTACAATACTAAGCTTCTTTAATCTAAATGTGAATGTATTGTACGTGTAAACCTTCCTTACTGAATATCGTAAATAACAGAGAAAATCGCATGATATCTACTTAGAAATTAAGAAGTTATATGCAAATACACAAACACATGAGGAATGCGACTTTGTTTATTTACTGTTTAGAGATGTAAGCAAAATATAACTTTCAGGTACATCATACATACATACATACATACATTTTAAAAGATCTAAAATTAAAATCAATAAACAGAATAGTAAGAAATACCCAATAAAACAGAATTTTTTTATGAAAATATAAGATAATTAATTGTAATTGTAAGTTAAGACAATTAATTGACATTTGGTATAAATAATTTTTTACCTCTACAAAGTCACAATTTGTAAAAGATTGTCACTATCCCTTTCCAAATTTCTAAATCACAAGTTGTCTAAAATCTTTTGTTTTGGTGTGGTGTGTCACAAAAGGTGTTTCATGGAATTTAAAAATATTTTCTATAGGTACAACATAGTTATCATAGTTTGTTGCACCTCATACCATAAAGTAACAATTCATGAAAAAAATACTCTAGGCTTGTTAGTGTTATAATAAATCAGTGCTGTTATATTGCCTGGTGTTACATCTATTTAGGATTATTTGCATTTTATGTACAGATCGAATGTTTTTCTCTAAGGTTTTATAGTAATGAAGAATTAATAATTATGCACCTTCACGCGTTCATAAGTGTCTGAATAAAAATTACGCTACCAACATCTACGTAATATTATTTATAGTAATAAGAACCTACTTTCTATATAACCTAAACGTATTTTGATAAATTACGACGTGTTCATTACAATGAATTACATCCTATAAACATAATATACCTTCCATGTATATTAACTTCATGGTACCTACACATACAATGAGAAGTGTAATTTGAAAACATTACTTACTACTTTGCTTGCGAAGACCATTCAGTTAGTTGCTTATTCTTTCACTTCTGTTATTCTTCTTTTATATTTGAATAGTGCCTTTGCGATTTCCGAAATTGCCAATATCACAGTAATAAGTAAAACCACCAGATCGATAGTTTTAATGGTTACAGAAGTTTTTGATCCCAACAACTGAAGTATGTATTTTTAATAAATACCTACTACAGGATATTCTAATTATTTAAAAATTTTTTTTTATGAATTTTAATTTTTATAACTTTTGAGAACTGACAAGCAAGTGACAACTGGACTGACTGATAATTACAGTGTTGTCAGTAAACTAATTTCAGTTATCTTTCGTTTTTAAACTTATCATACATAATATTGTTTCAGTAATTATTTCTGATTCTGTACTAATGAATAATGATGTTTTATTGCAAAAATAAATATAATTATAGACGGCAAAAGAAAAGTAGATACATTACTTATTTTTTCAAAGTTGTTTCCTAGTACATATTATCTTTATGGTGGCGAAAAGGGACGATAATGGCAACACATAAAAATAGTGTCAGGTGAAAAAAAGTTGTACAGTTACTGCCTTTAAGGGCCTCTGAGCCCGACTAACGCGCGTTTCGATATGTCGGTGTATTTATACAAAATGGTAGACGTGCGTGAGCAATACTTTTTCAAATCCTGTTTTTTTTCACTTTACTGATTTAATGTAAATAATGTTTTTAATAATATTTTTTTAGAAGAGTGAACTTACTATTTGCGGAAATACGAAAGTTCTGTGTTTTTCTATTATACAAGGCTTGCCCGCCAAAGTTAGTAGAAAAATTAACACATAACCAGCGGATTTGTCCCAGAAAAAAAATTGTTTCATTGAGTTCCTGTATGTATTCTGAAAATTTCAAAGGTGTTGTGTTATAGTAAAAATAATGAACTAATTATTGTGAGTTAAATTTGGTACGTAGTGTTCTTAGTTCACCCTGGGTGATGTCCCAAAAATCAGCAAAATTGCTCGTTTTTACGTGACTCCTCTCAGGAAAAAAAGTTTTTCGATACATTGTAGTAAGAAATTTTGAAAATGAAAGGTGTTGTATTGTAGTCGAAAGAATGAACTATTTATTATAAGCTACACTTTGTATATCTTTTTCTCCGTTAGCCCTGGACGGTGTTCCAAAAATCAGCAAATTTCCGTATATCGTGTAATCCTACCTTAAAGCACAAATATTCAGTGATTTCAAAAATTTCTTTCTACGTATATTATTAGTATACGAGACATCATTGAAAGAATAATTATAAATAAGTAGCTTCAGAGCAACCCCTTACGCATAAATTAGGTATCTATGCATAAGGTTACACATACACAGATATTATACATCATATAATCTAATAAATAATAAGTAGGTAGTTATATGTACTGTATAATACATTTTTTTAATTAAATACTCGTAGATAACTCTCAGTCGAACTCTGCCTGCTGGGCTTATAATTAACTTACCTGGAGAATGGTTGGTGCTTGAACCCAAAACATGTTACTATTTAACCATGATATGGAGTCCACTGCAGCCAACTGCCCTTAGAGAAACTTTACGTTTTACTGATGAAAATAGAGGAAGATATGATGTTATAATTGTCCTGAAATCTGTAATGGTAAGTAGACAATTCTAATAAAACAATTTGAATGCTAAAGAGGTAAGAGGAAACCAACCGCAAAAATTTTTTTATGAGGCAGATATCCTTTTTCAAAATTGTACAGTTAAATTTTCTGTTTATGTTCATTTGTTCATAAAATACTTTGTAAGTAAAACCAATACATATAATTCAATTCCTTCGCCACTGTTAAACATATTTACTTTTTAAAATTAAGTTTAATTTCAACGCAAATACTGACTCGTCCAAATTAAGGGGGCGGGGCCATTAACGGTAAACTCTGATTGGTCACTCACTTTTTGGTGTGGGTAGGGGGGCAACTGGTTTAAATAGTCGTGCAGCTGATTCATTTGTTGATTCGATGCTGGTAAGCTGACCGAATCCTATGTGGTATATCCTGAGGATGCTTTGTTGAGAGGCGAAACACGTGTCGATTGGTGTGTGTTCTTTTTTCGATCTTGGAACAGAATACTAATAATTGTAATACATAAGTCAAACCTGCCTAGGAATTCCAACCAAATATCCAAACCCAATGAATCATTTTGCACATCTTTAAAATGTCATTCTTAGTAAAGTTAGTGTAATGGTCTTTTGATAACAGTATGAAAGATCAATTACTGGTTACTTTTTATATAGATATATATTATATAGTTTTTTTTTAACTGGAACAGTATGGGGAAATCCGAATCCATAAGAGATACAGGGGAACTGTCTGAGTAACCATTTGGTCTTTTTTTGTGATAACAATTTTGGCATTATAAATTTTTTGGTCAAGCATGAACGTTCTTAAAAATTGGTAGTGAAAATGACAAAAAATTTTTTTAATGCGGGTCGACTCAGTTTCATGTTAGCATTATTTAATTGTATCGGAGGAAAATCTGTATAGCAGAAGTTGGTCAAATTTAATAAAATATTTTTTTTTTAATTTTTTTTATAAAACACAGTATGGGGACATCCGAATCCATAGAAGATACAAGATCTTAGGGACCATGTGGTCCCTTTTGTCAAAACAATTTTGGCATTATAAATTTTTTGATTATGCGTGTCCATAAAATTAGTAAAATTGACAAATTTTTTTTCTTAATGCGGATCGACTCGGTTTAATTATGGCGTCATTTCATTGTATCGGACAAAAAAATCCGGACAGCAAAAGTTGGTCAAATTTAATGAAAAATTTTTCATGCAATAGAAGAATATTCAATGTACTAAATCAT
Organism: Zeuzera pyrina; assembly: GCA_907165235.1. NCBI lineage: Eukaryota > Metazoa > Arthropoda > Insecta > Lepidoptera > Cossidae > Zeuzera > Zeuzera pyrina. The sequence continues at coordinate 14,710,222 of OU015626.1, forward strand.
AGTCGACTTACTCGGCAACAATTCATTCAAAGTGTTCCATAAGTAAACTTCGTGTCGATACGCTTACACGAAATTCAAATATGGAACACTTTTTTAGTACACAAAAGTTTTTGTCGCTTTGAATGAAATGTTAGTCGAAAGAATGAAGAATGAACTTCCGTTCCATAAAAAAAAAATTCATAAAATTTGACTAACTTCTGTCCACATTTTTTTCGTCAGATACAATAAAATGACGCTTACATAAAACTGAGTCGATCTGCATTAAAAAAAGAAATAGTCAATTTTACAAATTTTTATAAACAACTCACGCATGACCAAAAAAATTATAACGGCAAAAATGTTTTCACAAAAAAGACCGAATGATTCATACTGTATTGGATGTAAAAATATTTTATTAAATTTGACCGACTTTTAATGTCCAGTTTTTTTTTTCTTTAATACAATGAAATTATGCTTGCACGAAACTGAGTCAACCTTCATTAAAAAAAATTTTTACCAATTTTGCTAATTTTCATACGACATCGCATGCTTGATCAAAAAATTGATAATGCTGAAATTCTTATCACAAAAAAAGACCTAAGAGTTCCTAAGACAGTTTCCCTGTATCTCTTCTGGATTCGGATTTCCCCATATTATCCCAGTTAAAAAAACACACTATAAATATTCATATCAAAAGTAACCAGTAATTGATCTTTCATATTGTTATCGAAAGACCATTAAACTATATCTATATATATAATGTATATATATATGTGGAATAATGGTGTTATATCTGTTGTTTTTAGTAAGATGGGCGCGTAATTTATGTTGTCTGTTGGCAGTATGTAAGGTCTATGATTGATTGTGGCTTAACTATACGGAACGGGTGAATGCTGTATTGGTGATGTACGAATCAGTATCTGAATTTATGTATTGGCAGTATGAATGCAGATATACGGAAGAATTTAATTGGTTGTTTGTACAATGATGTATGCTAGTATTTACGTTGTGATTAGTTAAAGTATAATAAATGAAAAATGGAATGATATTATGAAAGTGTTTATGTTTGTGATTGGCTATAACGCATGAGAAAGAATGAATACTGTTGAGGAATGAATGAGAGAGAAAGATAGAATATGGCGATGATGGCGATACAGAGTGCAAGTTTGTTTTTAAGTTTATAATCAAAAGAGATATTTGTAAGAGTTTATTATAATGAAAAGTGCAGTGCAGTGAAAAAATAATTTAATTTAGTACAAAGTTCCCACATATATGTGTACATATCTACAAACGAACACCCAATGCTTCGATTTTATCCTCTGTGTACGCCGCGTACCCTCTAGTTAAATTTAAATTTTTGTTAACCGTCGGTTACTAATTTCAGGATGTGAAAGGAAAAAGAAATCAACACAAATTCAAGACATCTCCGGGAAAAATCAAAAAAGTTTCGAAGAAGTCTCCCGTAGCAGTTTTTAAAAAGAAACCAGAGACCACTTTCAATGCTACTAAAATAAAAAATACTGTAATTCAAACTACCGTAACACAAAATTATCTCAGGACCACTTATAACAAAGAAAATCTTTCGATTCGTAATAACTGTTCTGAGAAGTCACGACCAGAGAAATGTCCTTTCGATTCTTCATCTAATGTTGATTTTAATTTCGATACTTCAAAGATATTTTGCAATTATAAAAGATCTATAAGTGAAAAATTTTCGCAACAAAATTGTGCAAAATCTTATAACATGATAAACAACAGAAGTAATACACAGGCACTGAATATTCTGAAACCTTCTAATAAACAGCTTGACATATCAGACGCAGATATATTTGATAATTTAAAATTTACTCCTCTGAAAAGTATGAACACAAATAGCGAAAAATTAGACAAAGGCCCTAAAATTATTTTCAGCATGAACTCTGAAAGTGATTTTGACGATAGCTTAGATAAAAAAATTCAAAATGTAGAAAATGAAACCCATTCAATAATTTGTGTAACATATACAGAACCCCCTAATAAATGGTTAACTGTAAATCATCAAGCACAATATGTCACTCACACTGAGACACCAAATGTTCAGAATAAGAAGATTCCTAATACATCATCTCCTAAAGAGTTGAATAGTCCAAATTTTACGATAAATACTGAGATTTCTCGCATTAGTGATTTATCTTTCAACCCTCAAAGGTTTTCGACAGAAAGGAAAATATTTCCAAAATTAAATAATGAGACACATGACGTCTTAGATACTGTAAATATGAAATTGAATTCTGATACATATACGAAAAATTCGCCGTATATTCTGATAGAGCCCCAATCAAATCAAATATGTATGGAGAAACCGTCTCACTTCTTCACGAAAGAACAACCTAAAATGTGCAGGCAAGCTCTTTTCAGCGAATATGAGTTGCAGAAAGAAAGTCATGAGAAGAATATTCATACACAGACCTTTGAAAATAATGTTTGGCAAAACAACCTACGGCTAGATGTAAAATCGCCACCTAGATCTATTACTCCTCCCCTTCAATCTATTCCTGAAGAAAGTGTTCAGTTTTCACACACACAAGTACTTGATAAATCTGACCAGCAAACGACCTTCACCATTAATCGCACTTTTGACAAACTTGACAGAACTCCCTTTTCTATGACTAATAGACAATCGTGGTCGAAAAAGGCTGTTAGAGCTGAATCCGATCTTTGGAAAGTACCTATAGCCCATGTTAAAAAATCATTGAAATGTAAAACAAATATAAAAACAAAGGAATCGGTAAGCGAAAAACTAATTAAGACTCCATTTAAAGGAAACAAAAGCGTTACTCAGAACATTTCATTAAATCAGGTCGGAAATGTATATTCTCAGTCCCTCACGGTTGATCCTTTCTTATCGTCATCATATTTTTATGACGAAGAAGCTATAGACAAGTTCGAAAAGGAGTTCAAGAGATGGCTCAATTACATATTGACTCCTCCCACCGATCTTGATAGCAATGCTGAGCAGCAAATGGACGTTGGTAAAGCCTGGATTGAAAATAGGAATAAAGAAGTTCCACTTGCTCCAACTCGAGAACAAGTCAGTAGCTCTTACCACAATAGCCACAGGTTAGAAAGCCTTCGTAGAGCAGCGAGGGCTTTATTAATAAATCCTGAATTTACTCAAGTCTTCCAGAAACTCAGTGGTCAAATAGACAAAAAATTAATCACTATTCGGACCGATAAAAATCTACATTTAGATGTCGGTCTACAAAAAACAATAATGGAGTTGTTGTTGTCTTATAATCCACTATGGCTTCGTATTGGCTTGGAAGCTGTTTATAACCTCGTCTTGCCATTGAAATCGAATAATGACGTCGAAGGCTTAAGTACTTTTATAATTCAAAGAATGTTTAAGAACCCTCACCTTAAAAATAAGCATTCTAAATCAAATGCGCCAAATATGCTTTTACCCGCTTATATGGAAGCCATTAAAAAATTCACTTTAAAAAAATTTTTCATGCTGGTTTTCTTCTTGGATCAAGCCAAACAAAAAAAATTGATATCTCACGACCCTTGTTTATTTTGTAGAAATGCAGTTTGTAAAGAAAGCAGGGAAATTATAATCAGGTTTACACGTGAATTAATCGCGGGTATAGGTGATATTACGAAACATCTACGTCCTCTTGGCTACATTGTAAGTCACAAACAGTCGTATATAGATGAATTTAAATACGCAGTACACAACATAGCTATAGACTTGAGGGACGGTGTCAGATTGACGAAAGTTATGGAGGTAATTTTAATAAAGAATGGATTGCTGAATCAGTTGCGCACACCTGCCATATCAAGGCTACAGAAAATACATAATGTGCAAGTAGCTTTGAACGCCTTGAAGGAGTCTGGCTTTATTATTTCAGGTGATATAAACCCCACTGATATAGCCGATGGCCATAGAGAAAAAACATTATCTCTTCTATGGCAACTGATACATGTCTTCCGCGCTCCTTTGTTTGAAAAAGCCGCTAACATAATACAAATTTGGTGGCGAAAGAAGTATGGAAATATTTTAGAAAAAAGAAAAGAAGAGGAGAGAACTAGAGAAAAACGTAATGATGCAGCAAGTATGATACAACGCTGGTGGCGTACCATCCAGTACAATCGGTTGATGGAATTTCAAATGCGACAAGTTATAAGGGCGACTATTATCATACAGAAATATTGTCGTAAATGGCTTCATCAGACTCATTTTAATAAAATAAAGAGAAGCGTCATAAAAATTGAAGTATGGTACAAATCTATAAAACTTATTAGAGACGCCAAAAAAACTTTTATGAACTTAAAGTTGGCAAGGGAAGAGTTGAGACTGACATCAGCCATCACTATACAAAAATACATAAGACGATTTTTATACATGAAGAAATACCGTCGAACCTTATCTAAAATTATACGCATTCAAAGTTTAATCCGCCGTTTCCTTGCTAGAAAACGTTATTTAAAATTAATTAAATATGTCACATTTGCTCAACAAAAATATAGAGGTAAGTTGCTCATGAAAACAGAAGTGCGTAATCTCGCAAAGGTTAAAAGGAGTGCTGTAATTATACAGAGTTACTTTAGAATGATAAAAGAATACAGATTGTTCAAGAAATTGAAAATCACTGCAAGAATTATTGAAGAACACTATGTAGCTCTTATTGCAATGAGAAAGGAGCGAAACCGATATTTAAAATTAAAGCATTCAGTTATAGTCATTCAGTCCTTGTATAGAGCCAAGAAGGCACGTCAAGAGTATAAAAGAAAATTAAATTTGATTATAAAGTTACAGAGATACATTAGGGCTCATCAACTTATGAAAAAAGATAAAACTGTTTTCTTACAAACAAAGAAGGCAGCAATCATACTACAAAATCGCATTAGATCATATTTGATAACAAAGAGGGAGAGACAATATTTTATTACAGTACGGCAATCGACTATACTAATACAACGATATTTCCGATCTTACAAGATAACAAAATATCACAGAAACAATTACATTGTATTACGAAATGCTGCAATCAAAATTCAAAATTTCTATAGAGCGTTACTATTAATGCGTCAGCAAAAATCTTCATACTTGAAATTGAAGTATGCAGCTCTAATTTTTCAGAGACGATACAGAGCGCTTGTTTTAATGAAGATTACTAAAGGATACTATAAGAAACTACTTACAGCTACCCTTTTAATACAACGCCGTTACAGAGCTCAAATGCAAATGCGTAAAGAAAGAACAAATTACATTAAAATGAAATGCTCTTCATTGAAGATTCAAGATGCTTATAGATCTTACTTACTGAGGAAAAAACAGAGAGAAGAGTTTCTCAACAAAAAGCGTGCAGCCATTCTAATTCAAAATCGTTTCAGAAATTATAAAAAAGGGAAGCAAATACAGGAAGAGTTTCAGCTAGTGAAACACGCTTGTGTGGTAATTCAAAGCATCTATAGAGCCTATATTATAGGAAGTAAACAAAAACGTGAATACTATAAAATTAAAACTGCTACTATATGCATTCAGAACTATTATAGATCATACATAGAAATGAAAACAATTAGAAATCATTTCATTCAGCTTAAAACTGCTACAGTCACAATCCAAAGGTTCTATAGATTGCATTTAGAATCAAAAAAACAAAGATCTGCATATTTAAAAACTAAAAATGCAGCTACAGTTATTCAGATACACTATAGACGTTACAGAGTAGGCAAAATGGTAAGACGAAATTACATTGAATTAAGAAATGCTGTAATATACATTCAAAGTTGGTACAGAAGCGTACATGCTATGAGAAAAGATATGAAGAATTATTTACAACTAAAACAAAATGCAGTCGTAATACAGCAGAAATACAGAGCTTTACTTAGTATGAGAAATGAAAGGGCACGTTATCTACAATTGAAGTCAGCGGTTTTAACTATTCAATCTAGATTGAGAGCGCATTCTCTTATGAGAAAACAAAAGTGCGAATATACGAAAATTTTGAAAGCTTGCACATATATTCAGCAACGTTACAGAGCTTACTTGGTTGGCAAACTACAACGCGAACAATATTTAAAACTGAAGCAATATGTTGTAATTATACAACAAAGATACAGAGCTGTAGCAGCAATGAAAAAAGACAGAAACTCATATTTAGCTATGAGATCAGCTGCTGTTTTTATTCAGACTAAATATAGGGCCAATAAATTAATGTATGAAAAAAGATTAAAATACAAAAGAGTATTAAAAGCTTGTGTTACAATTCAGAGGGCATACAGAGCTCATATAATTGGCAATAAGCAAAGAACTGAATATGTTACTACTAAATCGGCCATCATTTTTATTCAAAGAAGATTCCGATCAATAAAGGAAACGAGAAATATTCGACATCAATATCTACTATTGAGAAACGCTGTAGTATTTACACAGCGTTGTTTTAGAGCTACAATGACTGCCCGCAAAATCAAACAAAATGAGGCAGCAAAAATAATTCAATATTGGTTTAAATTACTGCAAAGACGTAACGAGTGTCGTAATAATTACATCAAACTTAGAAACAATATTATTATTATACAATCAATCTCACGTATGTACATTTTACGTAAGCGATTCATTACTATGAAACATGCAGTTTTAAAAATACAGAGTTATTACCGTGCTTATAAACAAGGCCTGGCTGAAAAACAAAAATACATGCATGTTAGGAATTTAATTACTAAATTACAAGCTTGTGTTAGATGCAGTATTGAAAGAAACCGCTATTTGAAGATTCGATCGGCTGTTGTCACAATACAAAGAGCATATAGATTACAAAAGCAACAAACTCTCATGAAAAAACGTAGAGAAGCGGCAGCAATATGTATACAGAAAAACGTAAGACGTTATTTAATACAGTTAAATTACAAATATTTTATGCAAAAAGTCGTTTGTATACAGAGATTGTGGAAAGGCAAATTAGTAATGCGACTGATGCGCTGCGACTTTTTACAAAAGCGAAAATTTATTATTAAACTGCAAGCTATAGTAAGGGGTAATTTAGTGAGAAAACAAATCCAATTGCAAAAAGAGAAATTACAGGAGACACGTCAGCAACAGAAAAGACATTGGGCTGCAACTAAAATTCAGGTAAACAATTTAAATAGGGTAGTTTATTTTAATAGCTACAATAAACTTAAATTTATTATTTAATAAAAAATATATAAAAACTATTGCCGTCACTTTCAATAAAACACATTTTTAGTTTCAATTTGAAAAATTAAATATATATTTTAGGCTTTATTCAAAGGACATTTGGCTCGTAAAGAATTAGCTTATGACGAGCGCGTAGTGACGCTCAGACGAAGATGGCGTGAAGGGGCTTTGAAGTCTACTCAAAAATCGTTGAAAGATCTTAATGAGGAGGTCATGGACGGGCTTCGTAATATGTCCGATATTGAAACTGTAATTAGGATATTTAGAGAACTCGGTAAGTATTTTATGAGCTATATTAATACTTTAGATAAGCCTAATAATAGTGAGGTAATACTTTTATTGTTGCTTTGATTTTGTTTTAAAATTGTTTTACTAAAAATGTTTATCAGTATGGGTTTTGTAATTTGAAAATTTAAATGTTTTTATAAAATTATAGACAATTTTATTACGTAGTATGTCTGTGGAAATTGACTGGTGTTTAAAATAGATATAGAAACGACATATAATCTCACACTTTTGTTTTTTTCTAGAAAAGCTAACGGAAGTTTTTCCTATGAAGTATAAAGAGAATGCATCGTCTATAGTACGACGCGTATACATTTATATGTCGGTGACCAACAGATCTATATCTAGTATAGAAGTGTTGAAATCTGCTGCATCTGTACTTGTCAACCTGACCAGATACGAGATCACAGGACCCAAAATATATGCCGTAAGATCCATTTAAATTTTAATGTTCACTCGATGTGCTGTCAGCACTTTTCTTGCTGACAAAGAATGTTACAAGACATTGTACGTAGTGGACGGTAGCGGCAACTGGCGGAATTGCTATCACAGTACACGACAACAATGAGTTTAGGAATTTGGCTTAACCCGAACAACGATTTCTGAATACATTGTGTGTTATGAGACAACTTTTCTTACTTATTCCTAGTACAATGTGTTTCATTAAAGATTGGAATTGAAAATAAAAATGGCGGCTTTGGCACCAGCAAAACAATTGTTAGTCTTAGAATAATTATATCTTTATTTATGGTCTTTACATAAGGTTTTCTTATTTATATTTATAATAATTTTGGAGTATGTAATAATTTAGTAATAGACATATCACACTCCTCGCTAATTCAATGGATATGTAAAACACCTTATAAATATTTTCTTTAAAATTGTTCTCTATCGTACATATCTTTTACAAATAAATATTTTTTACAGACTTAATTAGTACAAAGTAAGTGGATTATTATCTTACATTACTGTATCAAACAATTTTCTATGTCGAATGAAGATCCAGATTGAATTCCAATCCATAAAAGATTAGAACTGGGTGGGAAACAATTAGAATTAGCGAAATCATCTATTTTTCTTGGTTTAACAATAGATAATAAGTTACAGTGGGCGGACCGTACCGGGGTTTTGGCTAATGAGCTCAGTTCGGCAGTATATGCTACTGGACGCAATAGACAGTGAACAGATGTGGCCACGACTAGGCTAGTGTACTTTGCATATTTCCATAACCTTATTGTATTATGGCGTACTACTGTGAGGAGTGGCTGAGAGATCGTTGTAAAGACAAGTTTGTTGTCTCAAGTAGTGGCTTTCTATACGTGGTATAGACTCAATGTGATCTTTAATGCCGAAGATAACATTCTCTTCAAACTTTTTTTGTTTTCCATGCTTTCCTCTCTTTTCTTTTTCAACAATACCAGTTTCCGCCTTCTTGTCCATAACTGTTCTTATTGGACGATCATTAATCCCAAGAGTATTCTTGAAAAAAGTTTTACAAACTTTGATTTTATTCCCTTTAACGGTAAAATAGAATGCATGTTTTGCTTTGCGATTGCTGTCTATTTTCTTGTATTGGTATTTAGGTTGAATGACTGTCAACAAATTGTGAGGAGAATGTTGATATTTGAGGAAGTGAAGGAAGTATGTAAGGACTGCACTCTTAGCGCTCCGTCTTCTGACTACCCCGTTAAGAATACAGTTTGAGTATAACGTATGCATTTTCTAAGTTCGCATTTATTTTATTAATTGCAATTATTTTTAAATGAATATAGATTCGTTGCTCCAAAAAATCCCTTCTAACTGTACGTGGTACGCAACGAGGTGACTTCCCGCTATATCTGATAGCGAAAGACAGTAAGTCGACTATTAAACCAAGGTTTTGAGACAACCAATTTTTAATTAAAGTTTGCTCATGACAAACAAGTAATGTAAAAAATATATAACAAAAATCTTATAAAAAAGGTCTAATAGAGCTAGTAGTAAAAGAGTTTGTAACAATTCCCATCACCACCGAAGGTAGCACTGAAACTCCTATCTTAGTTTCGGGTTACGGTCATAGTTACAGCAGTCTTAGTTTCGGTTTGCTGTCGAAGCCGAAACAAGTATAAGCATAACTCGAATTTATCGGCGAAATTTACCGAAATTGAAATTTCGGTCGAATACTAAATGAAGTAATCTGTTCCAAATTTATTACAAGCGGCCCGTCTCGACTTGACCCGGCTATAATACATAATATGTAGCCTATGTCCGACTGGTATAATGTATCTTTCAAATAGTGAAATAATTATTCAAATAGATGCAGTAGTTCTATAGATAACTCGCCACATATAAACAAACTTACAAAATCCGCTGACTATAATATTAGCACAGATTAATTAGTTTACTACCATAAACAGATGGTCAGTGGCATAGAGACAAACTGTCCCACATTAAAACTGGCAACGCAACTGGTAAGTAGGTTTACATTTAAATTGAACTAGATGGCGGCATACTCTGAATACATTTGATACTGGTCACAGCTATGACTTTTTTCTGTCCTCTTCACAATAGATGTCTTTAGTCATTACATATTTCTATTACACGAAAGATGGCGATAATAATGAGGCGGTCAAGTAGATTAGTCGAAAACAATAATTCAAACTAACAAAAACTTTTGTGTGCTACGTAAGTGTTCCATGTTTGAATTTCGAGTATGACGCATCGACACGAACACTAAATTAAGTCTTCCCAAGTGTTCCATATTTGAATTTCATGTAGGACGTAACGACACGAAATTCAGTTATGGAACACTTTAAATGAACTCTTATCGAGTAAGTCGATTATGATTTAGTACATTGGCTTCTTCTATTGCATGAAAAAATTATTTATTTAATTTGACTAACTTCTGTTATCCACATTTTTTTCTTCCCATACAACGAAATGATGCTTAAATAAAACTGAGGCGATGTGCATTAAAAGAAAAATTGCCAATTGTACTCCAATTTTTATGGACATCTCGCACTTGACCAAAAAATTTCATAATGCCAAAATTGTTTTCACAAAAAAGACTGAATGGTTCCTAATATAGTTCCCCTGTATCTCTTACGGATTTGAATTTCCCCATACTGTCCCAGTTCAAAATAAATTGTAAACCAAATTGTTATTTCTGTGTATCTGTTTGTGCGCTTAGTTATTCTAAACGACGCTACGGATTTTGATACAGTTTTCACTGTCGTTAGATTTTCTTACGAAAAGTTAATGTAATTTATTATATAATTAGCAAGTAGTGTGAATATATCTAACTCAGCCAAAATGGCCATACACAATGCGGTGTTGGTGGCAACTTTATTCTACGATAGTGAGGCCTGGATATACCCGAAATCGAGTGGAAGTAAGATAAATGCAGTAGAAATGCGATCTCTTAGAAATATGTGCGGTGTCACCCGTGCGGACAAAATTAGCAATGAAGAGATACGTAGTATGACAGGGTTGCACGACGATGTTATTGTAAAAATAAAGAAAGGAATGCTAAGATGGTTCGGGCACATGGAAAGAATGAGTGATGAGTGATGAAAGACTGACGAAGAAAATCTATAGAGCAAAAGTGAGTGGTAAAAGAAGCCAAGGAAGACCAAGGCTGATTTAGGGATGCAGCGTGAAGATATGTATGTATGTAATATAATATATGCATATTTTATTTTTGTCGTCTAGAGTAGAGCGAAACGTTCTGGAGCCCCAAGCGTATTTAAAAATTTTATTTCTTTTTCTCTCTGGCGCGTGACTACTCACGTCGTCGTTATCAGCCAGTAAATTTTTCAAACATTATTTTCGTTTGACCTCTTTGATTGCGGAACCAGTACGGAACAATATTCGTGTTCCTTATTCAAACTCATTTCTGCTTCTATGAAAGTATATTATGTGAAAACACCTATTTCGAACTCATTTATCGAAGATCCAATCATTACGTAACAAATAGATGGAATAAAAGGTAAATATTATTCGTAAAGTATCATAGATAGATAGTTCGTTAGGTAGTCTTTTTATTTAGGTGCTTTCAGCACACCTTGGTGTATTTCTTATTTCGTTTGTAATTTTACTGAAATAAAATATTTTGATTAACTTATTTACTCTATAGTGTCGTATCTTTGCGGCATGAAAAAATATTATTTGGTTTTCTTAGTTTAAAGGCTATTATTTCAGTAAACTAAAAAACGTAACATTTTATGTAAAGTAGAATTATTTTTAAATAACGGTATTATTTTTTAAGATCGATTTGATACCAGTTTTCACCCTTTTAGTGGTTGATATCTTACAATCTGCTAAATACATGTTTCATTGTTTACCCGAATGAATCTGTATACAATATGCTTTTTTTTTTGTTTCCATATTCTTTGACACTTTTTTTACCCCGTTATGAGTTGATTTATCAAAATTTGCTAAATCCGTGTTTCGTTATTTTTTTAATGGATTTTATCTTGATTTTATACAGAAAGTGTTTTTAATTTTTATAGTACTTAATTTGACACCCCTTATAATCCCTTCGGAGGTTGATATTTTAAAAATCGACCAAATGCATATTCAGTTATTTATTTATAGTTTCTACATACTTTCAAAGTTTTACCACAGATTAATTAGTTTACTAGCGTAAAGTTTTACGTTGTTACACGTTTTTAACTTTTTTCATAAGAATTATGTTCAGAGGTTAATTTTTCTAAATTGAAAAAATACACGTCCGAGTAATTATTGAATATTATAATATGGGTACACAAAGTTTTGGGTTCAGAATTTGGATTTAAATTATTTTATTTACATACTGTGTAAATAAAATAATTAAAATCCATTTTACATCCTTTTAGCCTTTTTAGAGGTTGTACTTCTAATAACCCTATCTAAGCGGGAGCCTACATTGTATAAGAAACTCATGTGTAATTTGTCTGTCAGCCAGCTTTTCCTTTTATACATGTAAGAAAAATAGGTACATTTCACTGTGGCGTTGTTTTGTTGACGAAAAAAAATTCTTCTACAATGTTCGCAATAATTCTTAATTGAAAGTACTAAAGGGCTAACAAAAAAACAAAGGAAGGTCTGACCGCATTGCAGAATCCGAACTCGCGATTTCGGCGTGGTAGACCTACGTTCTAGCCATTGTGCTATAGAGAAGGTAAACTCTGCTGCAAAAATAAAAAAGTTCCGTAGTTTAGAGTCGAAGTTTTAAGTGTGTGAAAGACAAAGAAAATGATTTTTCCAGAATTAAGACCTAGCTAGGTCGATTTCTTACCCCCCTCAACCCCCTATATTGTAAATTTCATCGAAATCGCTAGAGCCGTTTTCGAGAAAGCGGTATCAATATATATATAATATACAAGGTGTTACAAAAGTCCCCTTAATCCCTGAAAGTTATCTATTATAAGCATGTCAGGTAGAGAGTCCACCTATGAGATTACAAGAGTCCTTCTGTGATATTTTAATTTTGATAAAACTTAAATAATTTTAACGATAAATTAAAATATCGACTAAACTGACGGCATCACTATTTTGAGTTCATGACCCATATATAATCCCAAGGAGTAGTGAATTACGTGCTAACTACCTTATTCGCTAGGCATCTACCAGGCTACCAGGAGACCACGCCCACAGCTGTTAGATAGTTGTGTAGACAAGTATCTAGTGTTAAATGCTGTGCTGTAGGCACACGCCTCGCACCCGCTACATAGTTCACGTATACCTATAGTTAGCAATTAAATAGCGCGTTACTTAGTAGATAAAAAAAATAAAACCTACTTCGTCTAGGTGTACACATACCTAAGCGAAAATGTGTGAGACGAATGATGAGATTAGAAGAAGCGAAAGAAGTATGTAAGAGCCGCAAAGCCTGGCGCTCCGTCCTCTCTGACTACCCCGTTAGGGATACAGCGTGAAGAAATGTATGTGCAAAAGCTACTTAATAAATAATAGGTGTTGAAATACTGTACAGATATGCGTGTCCGTTAACTCTCGCAAACTGTGCTACGTCCCGACGGCACGTGGCTCGCGCCTGCTACATAGTACATAAACACTGTTACTGTTAGCAATTATATCGCGCGTTACTCAATGAATAAAATAAATGAAAATTACTATTATTAATTAAATAAATAATAGCTGGTGAAATACTGTACAAATATGCGTATATGCATAAGAAAAGTAGGTACGTTCACTGCGGCGCGAGTGTTGTTTTGTTGACGAAACAAATTATTTCTTTTCACAAGCTAGGTATTTCTTCTACAATGTTCGCTATAATTTTTAATTGAAGGTACTTAAAGGGCTAACAAAAATATTTCAGATATTCTTTGCAGTTTAAAATTTAGCGGAGGACACGCTTTGCTGAATTTTAAATTTCCAAGTATTTCATTAAAATTTTTGAATACGATCTTCACGGTACTTATATAATTTTATAACTGGCATGTTGAAATTGCAAAAAAAAATGTAGTCTTTATAAATTAATGCCTGTGACAAAAGTATGCGTTTGCACGAGAGCTAAAAAAAGCCTTGAGTAAAAAGCGTCGGCGGCATATTTTGTTTAACCGCTTCGATCTACAATGTTCATATGAGCCTTGTTAAAAAAATCACTTGTCTCAATATTTTGCTAGACGCGGATGTGCGATTTATATAGCTGAAATTCCAGCATTAGCTATTTATATATCCATCCATCCATGTCTTTTTAACTTTTATTATAAGTCCATGATAAGTGCGAAGTGACTTTATGACTTCCATGATAAGTGCGATCGCGTACGGAAAGTCAGAAAGTCTATCTAAATCGTTAAAAACAGCTCACGCTAAAGAGTTGAAAAGGATCCTGTGCGAACTACATTAAAACCTAACATTGATATTATTATTGAATACTGATTATTTTCACTGTCAAAAAGTCATGAAAGAATCAATAAAGTAGTACATACATGCATATCTTCACGCCGTATCCCTAACGAGGTAGTCAGAGACGACGAAGCAATAAAGTAGCAATTTCTATAATTAGATAGGTAGGTTACTTACCTACCTATCTAATTATGTTATGAAAGTCCTTTTTAAGTTCCTCTCAAATTTTTTTCAGAATTTTCCACTCCATCCATAATTGAAGTTTGAGAGAAAGGGCACACTTTTAGGGTTCCGTAGATAAATGGTAAAAAACGGAAACGTTATAATACATACATATCTTCACGCCGTATCCCTAACGGTGTAGTCAGAGAGGGAGCGCCAAGCGTCGCGTTCCTTACATATTTCTTTCGCTTCCTCGAATCTCATCATTCTCCTTGAATTGAATAAGAATATATTGTGCAGTTTTTGACTGCACAAATAACTTTATCTTTTAGTTCACTGTGAACCGTTATTAAATGTAAATTCGTTTTTACGGGAGATTAAATTAAAATTGCGCATCCCGTTTGGAATCCTTCCCTGCGCTTGGTCCGACACGCACTTAGCGGGTCCTAATACTTTTGAAGTGCAAATATCAGGAACTATTGACTTGGATAACGTTGGATAAAGTCCAAGTTTTTAGGCTTTGATTAAATGATGTTGTTTGCTTTGTTTGCGAACCTATTGTTTAAATAATTTTCATATTCAAATCTTTTGAGAAAATATTTCTCAAAAGATTTGAATTGTCTTCCAAAATAATTGCAAAAAACCCCAATCTGGCAACGCTGTTTGAAATGTAAAAAGGATAACTTAGATCTATAACCTACCAAATAAAGAAGTTAGTGGTTTGATTTAATCCTTGATATTGAAGAACATCATCTTTTGGTGTAATGTAATGGCCCTCTGTCGCGAAATAGAATTGTTTTGACATATCTATATATCCCCTTTAGTTTTTAACTTTATCGAATTGAAAAGTCAGTGCGCTTTAGGTATCATCAATGTAATTAGAGCATTATCCTAATTTTGTTGTATTGTGTTGTATTATGTCGGCCATCTGTCGTTGAGTAGAATAAAACACTTGCGTTGATACTCTCTAAACATTTTAACATAAATGTAAAAGCCACTGATATTGAAATTTAATAAAAAGTTTTTAATTTTTATAATTGAAATTAACACATAAAATGCGCATTATTCTAAAAATATTCAATTTTAAATAGCAATACAAACTATATTTTCGAATAAATTTGTAATTAGAAGAAAATTACTTTATAATCACATTCTACCGAAACCGGTAGTGACATCTTTCATTGTTCTTAGTGTACCATGAAATCTAAAGTATGTCGCTGACACCACATGATATTAGTACCATTAGATTAGCTGTACCCGGCCACGCATTGCGATGACAGTAGGTATAATATTAGGTATATCACTTATAGGTACAGCCACTGCAACGCGTGGGGACATAATATTTTATGACAATGTAGATATTTTGTGTGTCTTTTGTGTGGTATGTAAACCAGAAGTGAATAAAATTGTTCATTTTTGGTTGGCATTTGGCATCCTACACAAAAGACACAAGATATGTACGTTTGCACAGCATCTTATAAATAGGAAAGAAATCTCAACAAAGATTTTATTTCAGAGAGACCGTATATCACCAATATTGAAATTCATGTGGCGTTTCAGCAATAGCGAAACTCATTTATTCTGTATACTGTCAACTTATCTCTGGCTATTTTCAAAATATGATGATGTGAAATCGGTAAGTACTAAATAAGGCCTAACAGTTACATAATGAATTTGAGAATATCAATTTCTGAATAAGAGGATTATAATATATTATATTTTTTTTCTTTCAGGATCTAACAGATTTTCTTCATATTTCGGAAAATCACAAAATACTGGTGACAATCAAAAACAATGTGGAAAGAAACAAAAGAATGACTATTAATGCAAGAAACAAATCGCATATGTCTCATTCTTCAAAGTATTCTCATACACTCAATCAATCTATGAGAGACATGAATTACAGTATCAGTAGTACTAACAATTTTGTATTACCTGCTTTAGAACCCGACTATGGAATTGTTAGAGCAGATAAGCCTAGATATTTTGAGGACCCACATCAAGCTATTGAATGCCTTTTCCACACATATACATTGTAATGAATTATTTCTTTTCATATTTCTACTAACATTATAATTGTATCATATGGTAGTTATTTCAATTAAGTACATTAGTTCATAATATTATATTATTGTTATTAAAAATAAAGTTATTTCTGCGACTTATTTTTACTAAATTCTAATAATTTGAGTTTTGTTATTATTATTATCACAT
Organism: Zeuzera pyrina; assembly: GCA_907165235.1. NCBI lineage: Eukaryota > Metazoa > Arthropoda > Insecta > Lepidoptera > Cossidae > Zeuzera > Zeuzera pyrina. The sequence continues at coordinate 14,726,870 of OU015626.1, forward strand.
AATAATAATGATCAGTAAAAAAATGTGAGATCGCACATTTTTTTTTATAACTAAATTCGCATAATTACGTTCAAAAGACGTAAACCCTATAAAAAGAGAAGATAGTGGAGACTATATTCGAACTTAATGTTATTTTTATTAGGTATAAGGTGGGGTAAGCCTATCACCGGGACAAGACTAGCACTCGCAAATATCTCGATAACTATAGGTCTCATTTCTAGTTCATTATAACGGTAAAACAATAAAGATGTAAAAGTTTTCAGTTCAACATATAGATGTCGCTATTACTAGTTAATTTTGCCATTAAAACAAAATAAAATTAGAATTTTCAAAAAGAACGGTTAGTAGTTGTGTCACCGTGCTTCTTTAAAGTTTTCGATTAAAAAGTGATAAACTAGTGTTCTGAATGTAAGTATCTTTAACGTAAATTGGACGTATTTCTATAATATTCAACGAAACAAAACATATCCTTGAAATATCAAAGTGGGGTAAGACTATCAGTTTGTTCGGGGCTAGACTAACGTATGTTTGTCTTCCCCCAAGTCTGATGTAATAAACATTTTCGTTGTCATATTTTTAATTTGACTATTGAGAATATTATATAATGAAGTAACTTTCTTGATTTTATAGTAACTTTTTTTATTTTATAGTATTTATTAATAATAATAATAACTGTTTATTCGTAAGAAATGTGGTATATAAAACGGAGATGGTACAAATGTTATAAGTAACACACATTTCGCTAACAAGTTAGCATACAAATGTTAACTCAATATTATGGGTCAATAGCAATAGAAAAAGTACACAAACATTTAAAAAATCAACATACACATATCTAACCAACCAATTATACACATTAAATACAAAATAATCATGACAATATAATTAAAAAAGGATTTAAAAAAAAAGAAAAAACGTACATATTAAATTTGTCATAGTAATATAATTGAGAATGTCATTAACTAAATACTGAGTTTAAAAAATTTTTGCCATTAACCATTTTTTTAAAGATTTTGTAAATGGCGCATACGCTAACCTAATCACATCCACAGGTAGCGCATTGAAGATCCATAAACACGTAGCGTAAGGACTTCTCTGCCACAGACTTGTTTTGAGAACTCTATCCAAAACCAATCTGTTCGGATTCCTACTATAACGCAGATATATTTCAAAAGCTTTCTTGAACAGATAAGGATATTTTTTGACGAAACAGGCAACTTCAAAAATATACATGCATGGAAGCGGCAAAATACCTAACCTTTCAAATAGTGGTCGGCATGATTCCCAAGGAGGTACACCACACATAGCTCGTAAACATTTTTTTTGAGCAATGAACGTTCTGTTTAAATCGCGTGAGTTTCCCCATAACAAAAGACCCTATTTGAGATTCGATGCTACGTATCCATAGTATGCCGCTAATATGGTTTCTTGACTTGCTGTTTTTCTTAGTCTACTAAGTACATAAATAAATTTATTAATTTTACTGCATACTTTATCTATCTGAAATTTCCATTTACACTCATTGTCCAATACTACACCCAGAAAACTAGCTTGATAAGCTTCTTGCAATGTTTCCCCATAGTAATTTATACTTAATAGTTTTCTTGTTTTAAATTTGTTGTGAAAACTACATACATGTGTGAATATTACATACAATGTTGATGGTGTCGCTATATTAGTTTTATAATAACATCTACATTCAATGTAGATGTTATTATAAAACTAATATAGCGACACCAAAAGCCTTGTTGTGTTTCAAAATGGTCAGAAATTATATTCGCAAAACTGACAAGGCCATATATCAGACAACAATTACTGGAGGCTGTAGAGAAAGTGAAGAACGACTTAGGTAATAAGCTGTAAGCTTAATTTAGGTAAGGTAATTAAAAGTTTCTATTAAAAAAGTTACTTCCGTCACGTTTTTCAAAAACTGATAATAGCGATAATATTTATTGCCATACTTTAAATACGTAGGTATGTGTCGTACCGTACCATACGAAGATAGTAAGCAAAAAAGTACTAAATAAAAAGTTTACTTTTTAATTTTAAATAAGTTCTATAATGTATTTTAAATTCTGGTTATTTATTGATATATTATTTCATATGTATTAAAATAAACCTAACAATCCTATCAAATCAAATGTTCTGTACCTCTGATTACGATTGTATTGATTGATTGTTGATCTTGCCCCAAATAATTTCATACAAAAATTGCTGCAAAAATAAACCTCGGTGCTTTACAAGAAAGTTTAATTTATATTTTAGTAGATTTGACGTCCATGATTTTCATTCAGAATCTTCAAAAAGTATGTTTTATATTAAACAAGCTGTTTCCCGCCCGCTTCGCTGGGCGTAAGTGAAAGTTTTGTACGTAATAGTACATTTTTGTTTGAAAAATGGTGAAGGGTCTATGGAGTTCACAAAATAAGTAGCCTATAACCATCTACAACTAATTCCGCGTCGAATGGTCGTGGTCCCATGCCGATCGGTCCAGTAGTTTTCAAAGTTACCGCGGTCAAAGAACAAAACTTTCATTATATATATATATAGACAAGTCGTTTCCCGCCTGCCTCGCTGGAGTGAAAATTTTGTACGTAATAGTACATTTTTGTTTGAAAAATAGTAAAAGGTTGATGGAATTTGAAAAATAAATAACCTAAAACTATCTACAACTAATTCTGCGTCAAATGGTCTTGGTCTCATGCCGATCGGTCCAGTAGTTTTCAAGTTTATCGCGGTCAAAGAAAAAAAACTTTAATTATACATGGGTAGATTTCGTTACTGTTAGTCTTACCCCGTTTCATGGGGGAAGACTAACAGTTTTAATTGTTTACCATTTTATTATTTATTACCATTCTGAACATATTAACGAAAATACACTCATAATTTTATTAAAGTTTACAATTTCTTTGTATCAGTGTCGTTATTAACTCAAAGATAGGACAAAAAACTTAGTCACAAAATCCAATTTATACTGTGTAACAGGAAACGTATGTGAGTCTTACTCCACCTTACCTTATATTATGTTCGCCGATTCATACGCCATTTGTGCACCGATTTCGATGATTATTTTCCTATTTAAAAATAAAATAAGTATGTCCAGGGTCGAACCATATATATATATATTAAGATCTGATTATGGAGTACCTACTGCTCAAACATTAAAAAAAATCCTCAACAAATTATACATTTTGATAATCCTTTTATTTAATATTTCGTTCCAGAATTAGATAGTTATAGACCTACCTTAGATATTTTTTAGACAAAGCCACTTAAAAGGGTAAAATAAATACATAACCGAAAATTAAAACACTACAAAATACATAGGTACATCAAAAAAGTCTAAGCAACATGTACGATTTTGAACTTTTGAACGATTTTTACAAAATCCTTCATTCAATGTACCGTAACCAGAGTCGAAGCTAGAGTCATGAGCGCCCCTGGCAAAAATGAAATTTTGCGCCCCTCCAAGCTTATTATTTTTATTCAAGCACTTTGCTTCTACGTTTACTATGTGCACAGCAAAGGAGTGGAATTCTTTGACAAAATACGTGTTTTCTAAACGCTATAACCTGGTTATCTTTAAGGCAAGAGTGAACAGGTATCTCCTAGGTGTACGTGTACCACCTTCGTCCTTATCTTCGGTTCCTATCAGACGAGATAGTGGACAAACGTGAGCCTATTTTCGAATAAAAAAAATGTAGAAATAAAAACAGCACATAACTTTGCAAGTGTAATTTAAGAAAAATTTACGAACTACATGGCGCAGTGGTTTAGACGTTAACCCAAGCGCAGAACGCTCCGGCTTCGATTCCCGGTCAGGTCAAATTAGAAAATTAACTTTTCTAGATTGTCTCGGGTCTGGGTGTACTGGGAGACGCCCTCGGTAGTCGTCGTCTGGTTCTCATAGCACAGGGAATACCCTAGTTTGAGATCAGATGATTGGTGTGTATTGTCTGGCGCATTATTATTATTATTAATTAGTTCTTATTTTTACTACTAGTACAAAACGTAACAATACATACGAATTCGTTAATTAAGGCATTACAAATATATTATTTATTCACAAGAAATGAAGAACGACTACCTATCACTAACCACATCCCAACAAAATTAGTATGTCTGTATGTCTAGAAGTAAAATGTTCTTGCGCAAAAATAAAAAATAAAATCTGAACTACAAACTACTGTCATGGTAGAAAAAGCTTTAAAAAGCTAAGGTGTGGAATTCCCTACCTGCGGAGATGTGCCCAGAGAAATTCGAAATTAATAATTTTTAAAATGATTTTGGCTCAAGTTACAGGAATCAGCGGTGTATGTCCTTCTTTCATCGTTCCTTCTGCTATGTACTATGTAATGTTTTCAATATTTCCGGCAGTTGAGTACGTAATGCGTGAATTGAAATATATTTTGATGACCATCTAATATTAGAATGACCCTTCATACTCAATTTTAAATTTGATAAACCTTGCCAACGTTCAACTGATCCCGAAAAATAATTAACAATATTTTAAACTGTGCCGAAAAACGTAGTCATTTCTGGTGTTACACAAGATGCTTGAGCTCCAACAAAATTTAGGGAGTGAGCACTACATGGCAAAAATCTGTCGTGTTCATTCAGTTGTAAGATTCGCTTGAAAACCTTGATAGTTACCCGCCATATAGCCATAAGCCATTGTCATGCGACTGTCCCCTACAATCTGATAATGTAAGACCATCTGGGCTTAATTTATTTACAATTTCGTCCGTAAGTCCACTGCCAGTTTTTTAATTACTTTTAAGTTAGATGCACCGTTCTTCATTTGTGGCTATCTACTAGGTTTCGTAATCAAATCTTTTTTATACGTTACCTAATCAGTTTTAATGTCGTGTAGTGTAGAGTAGGTAGGTAGGTACTTAAGCCCCAAAATGCGCCCCCTGTTTGCTGCGCCCCTGGCGGCCGCCCCTTTCGCCAGCCCCTAGATACGACGCTGACCGTAACATACGTAGTATAAAATAAAGTTAAAATGAAATTAAACTTTTCATGTTTTACAAAAATAAATAACGACATGTTTTTAATTATTTGGTAATTCAATACAAAGTATGACTGCCTCTGTTGTTTAAAACTTGTCAGCAGCGATTTTTCATTGAATTTATAAGATTATTTGATCCTGCGGCAATCGGCAGTCTTTCAGTTATTGGGCTGTTGACACTCCGTCCAGGTGCTCTAGAACACGTCTCTAGAGCATGTCCCATGCGTGCTCGATGGGTTTGAGGTCTGGCGATTGTGCAGGCCACGGCAATAACCCGATGTTTTCCATTGCCAAGTACTGGTCCACCGAACTGTGTGGGATCGCGCATTGTCATGCATCAGCGTGAAATCTGAGCCAAGACTTTGTGCAAATGGGTGAATATAAGGTCCGAGGACATCTTCAACGTAACTTTCAGCGTTCATATTGCCATCTACAAAAACGAGCTCCACCGTGGAGCCACTGTAAGGGTGCACTTCCTGGACGAATCTCAGCCGTTCAGCATTTCCGGGACGACGATACATTCTTACCCTTTTCGTATCAGGCCTAAATCTAAACCGGGATTCATCACAAAATAAAATTTTATCCCATTGCTCCTGGGTCCATGTCAAGTGTTCGCTACACCATTCGTTTCGACGGGCGCGATTCCCATGGCGTATAGGTGGGCACCTAATTGGGCGTCGTGCTCGTAGGCCGTATTCATGCAGCCTATTTGTCACGGTTTGGTGGCTAACAACAACATCGCTTGAGAATTGTAGCTTTAAACCTATCTCCCGGGCGGTTAACATCGGCTGACGTCTTGCAATCAGTTGTATGTATCGGTCCTGTCGATCAGTTGTACTCCTTCCACTTCCTGGGTGCTGCTCAGCAGGATACCCTGTATTAACGTAACGCTGCCAAAGACGACAAATCACGCTTCTATTGACACCAAAATGCCGAGACACCTGGGACTGATTTCTTCCCGCTTGTAGCATTCCTACAGCTCTCTGCATTTCATCAGCAGTCCAATGGCGTCGCTCCATAACATAAAAAATGACTCACCACTCAATTTTTTCAAAAACTGTATATCTAAAAATGATAAAAGTGCGATAAATACTAACACTCGTATTTATAGACAAGTCAAAGTAATTACCTAGGCAAAAATAATTACTTGAGCAACTATTTTTATTGCATAGTTAAGAAATCGGTCGAAGTAAGAACTGTCAAAAGTTAGAATTCTTAATCAAGTAATAGTAACCACTTTCGTTGCTTAAGCAACGCTTATTACTCGGTTCGTAGCTTTTTGACAGTGTTTAGTACAGAAAATATAGAAGATATCGAGCATTTATTTTTTAATTTGGACAATATTTTAAGTGATCCATTAGAAGAAGTTGAAAACAGTGTTAACATTAATAAACCTAGAAAAACAAAAGTATATTTCCGTAATGACCTTCTTCGCGAAAATACTGAAAATGATTTCAGGATGAGATGTCGATTCAGTAAAAGTGTTGTACTTAATGTTTTTTTTTTTTTTTTTAAATGGCACCGTACGTGAGTACATTGCCAACGTCAAGTAAAGCGAGAAAACAATTCAATAGATGATTATCGCATTTGCCAATGTCACGCATCACGCATTAACACAAACTAGTATACAGACACAGAATAAGTAGAATCACAAGTAAATTAGTTCTTTCTTATCGTAAAACTCCTCCAGTAAAGTGATAGTAGGCTTTACTGAAGTTATAAAGGACTTCTTGGAAGAGCGCGAAAACTTCAGCTACACATGTTTATTTAGATCTCCTCCATTCTTGTCACTTACACCGAACTTTAAAACACAATATACTATTTTGCCATTAATAATAACTACATAATAATAATCTTTCCAAGTTATAAATCACGTGTCAGCTAATATACCAAGTATAAAAATCATACATTTAAATTTGGTAGGGTTATATCGTGTGTCAAACGTTTCGATTCTCCAAACATTTTGTTTGTTCAGAGATAAAATTGAATGATTAAAAAATATCTTCTACGACTTATTTTTCTTTTTATACCGATAACTTTATCAAATTATATATTACAAATTTATATTAGGCAATATAATGCAAGACTGTAAAAATAATCTAGACCTCACGTTTGCCCTCTCATGAAACAAAACGCAGCAACGAAGTGTTGCCAGTGAGAAACAATTATCAAGCATCAACTCTAACGTAAGCAATTGCTTAGGTAAGTAACGTGCATTACTCAATTAAAGAATAAGATTTTGTACTGAAGAATTCTAGCCACAAGTAATGACTTCATTAAGAAATTACTTAGCAACAAGTAATTACTTGTTTATAAATACGAGTGTAAATTTATCAAGCAGCGAAAACAAATGAAATCGGGAAAAAATAATTGGCTTTTATTTTAATCACTGAGTAAGATGTAATCACTATGTTTTATTTTAATGAAAACAAACACAACCGAAAAGGTTCTATTTTTATAATCAACCAGTATGTTTCAAAGAACAAAAAACAGCAGTTTCTGTAAATGATGCGTGTTGCTTAGACTTTTTTGATGTGTGTATCTATTACTGTAGACATCGGCTGTTATGGACAAGACCTTTTTGCCTTCCCTCTCAAAGGGAAAATTAGTGTGTCGTCAATCTGGACTTTTTGGCGGGAACGGGAGAAGTGAGGTTGTCATTTTAATTAGATTTTCTATTTTTTACATTTTTAGGAGTTTTAAAGTATAATAGTGATAGCATATTGTGTTTTAAAGTTCTGTGTTATTGAAAAGAATGGAGGACATGTAAATAAATATGTGTAGCTGAAGTTTTCGCGCTCTTCAAAGAAGTCCTTTTTACTTCAGTAATGCCTACTATCACTTTAGTAGTTAATATTTCTCCAGAAGTTACGTCATTAGGCTGATGGTCTTGTTACCAATGCCTTAAGAAATATAAATAAATAAAAAATAAGTCATTCTGCCAAATCAAAAATTACTACGAATCCTAATACAGAGAAGTACTCTTATGAAGAAATATAATATATCACAGTTAGATTTTAATTTGTGCTAACAATTTGTTTCTTCGTCGCCGTCGTTATTAATTATTACAAAAATATAATAATGCAAATATTATAAACCATATTCTAATAAACACCGATATGGATGAATTAGTGAATTACATATTACTTCTTTTGCTTATACTTCCCATAATTTTATTCATTAACTTGTGGGCAGGCATTGGATGGGAACTGTTCATTAACAATTAATAATTAGAAATGTCCAATGTGAGAAAAGTATTCGAAATACTAAATACTAATTATAGATTTTGTGTATAATTTTTTTGTCAATGTCATAAATAAATACATTTAAAATATAATCTTTTATTGCAACATAAATTATTATCTTATTAATACATAATAATATCACATTGGAATAAAAATATACGTATAATCACAAAAGTAATAAGTACCTAGTTGCAGGTAAAATTACTTTTTAGACCATTACCTATTAGAAAGCTATTTTAGCATGCATACAATCAACTAAAATCGCGGAACTAATATAACAAGTACAAATTAAATGATAATTCTTTATATCAGTCTTCTTCATAGCTAAATATCAACAAAAAAATATTTTTTTTATTATGTTCTCAAAGTCAGTTCTAAGTACCTACTACAAAAGAAATATGCAAACATGTACAACTCTATACTTATTAGTTTCATGATAAAAATAGTTGATTAATATAATAATATAATATAATAAAATACATTACTTAATATGTTAAAAATTAACTATTATAAAATAATATACTACAAACATTGTCATTAAAATTACATAAAACAGCTCTTAGATTTCTCCAGACAATAATAGTTCCTCCATACCCATGTGGCCTCGATGTCTCCACACACGATATCTTGCTATATCCTTTCGAGTAACCATGCCTACAACCTGTAATTATATGACGAAACATTTAACAGAATAGGGTTTTTTTAACTAAATGATTCCAGTTCATATACTCAATATTGAAACTTTTCATACTCGAGAGAAGTAACCTTAATACAAAAAAACTGGCCATGAGTATGTCGGATTTACATTAACAAGGAATCATAGTAACTTCGGACAAAGTAAAAGTTTAATAAATTAACATTAAATTTAAAAGAAGATATTCAAAATGGATTCAAAATGTCCATATTTGTTTTTTTGTTTCTAATTATTTGTTTTAGGTTGTTATGATTGTGCTTTGTTAACTGAATGTTTCTATATTATGTAGTATTTTGCTTTTAACAGATTTTTTATTTCTTACTATTATTGTTATATATTATATAATACTATTTGTTATATATTTTCTATGTGTCATCAACATAAGTGTAGGTAGAGAAAAAATGTTGTCACAATTACTTCATTACACCTGTTTCGAATCAATAAAAGCAATTTACAATGTGTATTAATATAATACTATTATTTATTACTTATAATTTTATATTGATTTAGATATTAATTATGTACTGATTTTTTATTCAGTTATATAAAAATTAATGATTAAATTTTCATGATATAGGGCCCATTTATGAATTACGTCACACAAGTTTTATGATTTTTTGAAACCCTCTCCCCCTCGTCCTTGTCACAGGTGGTCACATTTGTGAAACCCCCTCCCAATCAATTATGTTATATTAACAAAAGAGGTAGATGAGTTATTTACGCTCGAAAAGTGGCACCCCAAACCTTTGCTAATTAGCCAACCTGGATTAGGTCAAAGAATATATAAGTGAAAGTTACAGAACCAACAGTGTCATGCAGTGCCTATTGCACATTCAAAATTCTAAAATCTTTTAGTAATCCAAACGTTTTTTGTAATATAGACGATCATGTGATGACGCAGCCACCCGCTTTTAATTATAGTTTATATTTATTAAAAGTAATAATAGAAAAATACAATCCAATGTCTGACATTCATCTATGCATGAAAATAACCCCAAACGGAAAAAAATATCAAAAAGGAAAAAGAAACAAATTAAAATGTATTTGAAGCTAATTAGAAATAATAATTGCTACATTTTTCCTTCATAGTAAATGCATAATAAAAAATAATATCCATTTTCCTTTCCATGGTGTTACCCTTTTGGTCCAACTTTGGTCTTGTAGTCGTGCGACATGGCCCGCCCATTTCCATTTTGATTTTTGCGCAAAAAACAGAGCACTGATTGTGCTCTTATTTTTGTGTCTTATTTTGTATGATCTATTTATATTCAGTATACTACATTCCATTCCAACGTTGGCAGGTGTTAACATTGTTTTTTATCTTTAAGGTGAATTTCCAAGTCTGACAGGCGTACGTCAAACATGGTAGAAGGCATGAATCCATGACTTTCTTTTCCATATTTATATGTTGCTCTTAAATCAACTAACTTAAACTTCATCAATTTATTAGTGTGCATAAATAAAAATAGCGCTTACCTGTGGGCGTAACCGGGACAATATTTTACTTGGATTAGTACTAAAGTAACCTATCTACTTCTTTTGTATTATAACATCATTGTTTAAGAATTAATTATTGTTTATCACTGCGTCACCTTAATCACTTCTTCAGTTTTTGTACACTGAGAGACTACTTTGAGAAATTTCTTTGTATTTGTACATTGATACTTTGAAGTTAAATTACTTATCATTTCTGATAGAAGAAAGTATATAAATATCAATAATTTTTTATTTTTACAAATTATCAGTTAATTAGGAAGTCCAGAGTTCAATAACTAAAAACCCAATTTTAAACAAGTTAAATTATTGACTTTCCAGTCAATAATTAATTTTTTAGATTAAATTGTGTAAAATTATGATTGATGATGATATTTGGCAAATACTCTTAAATTGATAGCAATAATTCTATAATACATAAAAATTAAATAAATTTTAGCTAACACATAGTTACCTCATTTCCATCATTGACGATGGGCAAATGTCGCAGTCCTAGGGCTCTGAAGAGCCTAAAGAGGCGTGGTAAAGATGCGCGATGTGGCAATGTATAAGGCGAAGGATTCATGAATGGACGTAAGTCTATTGTGCACGCCTTTTCCCAGTCTTGAATATCTAACTGTGTGATAAAAATACGAGTATTGTGTAAGTCACTAAGACTTCTTTCAACAATGTAATTACAAAATAAATCAGAACTTTTATTGTATGTAATTATGTGGGTGCACCAGTTTTTCAATTTACCTTCATTGGTAATCTCACCTGTAAAATGTCTCAAGATTTTTGGTTATAACTAAGTTATAACTTTTATTTTGTTAGAAATCTATTATTACAGTAATAATAGCATTATTTAATTTGGAAGCCACTTGAAATGTGGATAACAAAATAAATAAAGCGAGTATTGTGCTTCGGCGGTGTCACGGGATGCTGGGTAAAAAATGGTTATTCTTAGCACAGCGGTTGAGAAACCACTTATAGAGGCTGTTAATGATAGAATTCCGATAATTTACAACTTTAATAAAAACAGAATTCAGCTCCATAAGGAGGCTAGTGTCACCTCTACTAGAGAACTCCAAATTTTTATAGATCGCTGTAAAACAGAGTTAGGTACTGGAACTGGAGTATTCTCGGATTACTTTAATATCCAGGAATACATGCTGCTTGGAACATAATATGTAGTGTGTAGTCCTGGCCGAAACTCCTGAGTTATAAGTTATAACGGATGCTCTGACCGAACATGGCCCTTACAACAAATATCTTTATAACATTGACATTACTAGTTTTCTCTACAAGGAGTTTTTAAAGGCAGAAAAAACAGCCGTCCACGTTTTGCTAAAGTACGGGATGGCATTTCTACCGCGGGCGAAACATCTTGACATGCTAAGATCCCTCCTAAAAGTCTTCACCAACGTCAAGGTGCTAGGCTTCTTGAAGGAGCTAGAATGGCAAAATCTTAACTGCACGCAAAATAAGCGCACTGGACCCTGGACGTCGGTTTGCGGTAACGAGCCAGTCGTCAAGTAAGTGGATAACATAGTTCCAATGAATTTGAGAAAGAAACGGAAAGGTTAGATATCTATGTTTGGATACTATGCGTTTGAAACAAAAATGAGGTCGCACCCATAGACAACTTTGTCACTCACTTTTACTCACTTTTTATGGCATTATCTCGGACCAAGAATCACAATAACGGAGCTGTAATGAATTGTGCCGCTCTTATCACCTTGTGTCTAAACGAATTATCGCGTCTCTCGCGTGGTTCGTTGAGCGTAACCACGAATAAACTAGCTATAGTAAGTTTGGCAACCTTGCGCTGTCGATGTAATTTGTGTCCGTTCATGACCGACTCAACGTACAAATCATTGCAATACTGAAATATATAATTATTTGTAAAATACTCGCACATACTAAGTGTTTTGTCTACTAAGAATTCTATCTAGTATACACAAAAATAAAAATATGTCATGTTCAGCTGTGTACTGTTGTACTGTGACCCTTACCTAGTCACACACCCTAGGTAAATAAAAAACAGACATGCTCTTAAAGCAAAAGTTCCGTCCATAATATGGTTCTTGGTCCGAGGGCACTACCCACGGTGCAAAACGTGCTACTACCAGTAAAATATATATTTTTAATTTTTTTAACACCAAATTACATTAAATGCAGGTATGTAAGTAATACCTATGTGATTTAAATAGAAATATAACTGCAACTACGCCATCTTCATAGCAATATTTTTATTATATTTCAGTTATAGAACGTACATCCTAAAGAAGTAAAAATTTAAATTAATTACGTCCTACTTTCAGTAATACATAAAATTAAAATATTATAATAATTTCTATTGTTGGTTTTAAGTACATAGTACTACTCTTTCCTATAGGTACATATTGTAACATTTTTTCGCTATTGTACCTTCTTTTTAAGAGCTTAGAGGCTGTCAGAGAAAATAATTATAGAACTGGCAAGTTAAAAATTTAAATATGTTTTTTTTGGAAGAATAGAACAGGATTTGAAAAATGAGAAAAAAAAGAGAGCGAGGAGGTGTTTTTTTAGACAGAACAAGAATGGTTGTGATGGAGTAAAAAGGAGATTATTTTTCTCCTCAAAAAAGAAGATATTTGATTTCTTTGTAAAAGTAAAATCTGTTAAGAATATTAAAGATGTTGGCAAAGTGAAAAAGAAAGAGGCTCGAACCAGAAAACTGATATCGCCCAAACTTCCAAGGCAAATGGACCCCTCGACAAGAATAAGGGGAGCAATGGTTTCAATCGGATAAAGAGCACATTAAACATGGTGACGCACCAGTTTCATACGAGTTTATAGAAGTTATATTTACAATGACGATGCTGATTGCAGAATTTTACAAAGTCTACTTATAATTTTGGAGATAACATTCGAGAGTGGAGTATAGGACAATACAACCTAATTTAAGCCAGTGGTTTGTGTTTTTTTATCATAATGTGTAAATTATAAGGTGAAAGGTATTTATATCTGATTTTTGTAAACTACACCACACCATCACAACCACTTTGATATCTTTCTGTTTCTATTTTATTTACAAAATTTATTCTGGTTTATTTGTTTCAAATTATATTACAATTTTCTTCTTAAAATAGAATTTTATTTAAAAAGATTTCCAATAAATTTCAAAATTTACTTTATCCATTCCCTTTTTGTGGCATCCGGGTGGGAATGGTATAATATCCAGGTAAAAATATTATATGTATACTTAGGTATAATTTAATTTATTAGTTTAATTTTAAGACCCTTGATAATATTGAGATTAAATTTATATATACACTTTTTTTATTCAATACAAAGGTAACATTAATAACATTTTGAGATTTCGTACAAAGGCGAGCTTATCTCTATAAGAGATTTCTTCCAGCTAACCCCACAAAGCGGTGCAAATACTGTAGAGGGTAAAAAACTGAATTTTAACTTAAAAAAAGAAACATACTTTATATACAAAAAAATACATGAATAAATAAATGACAGTTATGTAAGTATTTATACATAATACATACGTAATACTTGATATATTTACTTAATAATTACGAAATAATAATATTAAATACATACATAAATACATACATAAACGCAAATATTTAATGAATTGATAAGTAGTGGTCTTTTAAACGTTTATTGAAAGAAGTTACCGATGGACTACTACGAATTTTGAAAGGTAAATTATTCCATAATTTAGTTGCTCGTGCAGTGAAGGAATTGTAGAAGAAATTAGATCTGGATAGAGGATACTTCAAAGTTTTAGTGACACAAGAACGTCTAAGTCGAGAAGAAGTAGGTAAGAGGTGAAAGCGGGAACGAAGATATACAGGAGCAGACGGATTATTTAGAATTTTATATAGAAAAGAAAGTATATGCATATCTCGTCGATGACGCACAGGAAGCCATTTTAGCTGAGAGCGGAAGATTGAAATGTGATCATGTTTGCGAAGTCCGAAAATAAAGCGAATAGCCAAATTCTGCAACCGCTCCAATTTATTCAACAATTCCTCTTTGCGTCCAGATAGCATATATCTGCATAGTCGAGGATAGGAAGAAGAAGAGATTGAGAAAGCAAATTTTTAGTTTTGAAAGGCAAGAAATTCTGGAGTCGTTTGAGAGAATGAAATGTATAATGCATACGTTTGCTTACCGCATTGATATGAGCAGTCCAATTTAAATTCGAATCTATTATTAAACCTAAGTTTTTCACTTTATCTGTGTAGGGAATGCTAACACCATCATAATACACCGGTAGTAATTTCATTGAACCTAGTTTACTCCTAAGCCAATTACTCCCCACTATAATCACTTGTGATTTTGATGGGTTGACAAGTAATCCGAAAGATTTGGCCCAGGTATTAATTGCTACAAGATCAGTATTAACAGCACTGATAGCCTTAGAGGCTTCATCCAAAGTGAAGTGTCTGTATAATTGCAGGTCATCAGCATAAAGATGAAAAGGGGAAGAGATAACCTTAGTTATTTCATTAATAAAAATGGAAAAAAGTAAAGGCGATAACACGCCACCTTGAGGCACGCCCAAAGATAAGTCAGTAAAAAAAATTTACCTGCTCAATAGATGGATATCGCGGATATTCCTTCCTAAACATGTTCATCTTTACATCAAAATTTGACCAAGTTGTATTGGCATTCTCATTGTAAATCTTGTTTTGAAGTAACACTATTAATTGAGATCGTAAAATGAGCCCTCGCAGACGTTTATAAACTGTAACTTCAGCCTACAAAAGGAAACACAAATTATTATGGAAGTAGTGGGACAATAATAGCCATACAGCAGAGTGATAACTTGATAACTGATTACATGACTAAAATACATGAGATCTCAACATTAGTTTGCAAATAGCTTGCATTTGCATCGACTGGTCAGAACGGTGTATTCCGAATTATTACCTAACTTTAATAATGTAACTATCTCTGTCAATGTCCATTTGAGCGATTGATCACATAAAATCTCTGTTTCTTTTAAATATGGTTTCAACTATGTAAATACTTACATCATCAGCTAAAGGAGGGTCGACAACAGGAAAACCGTTATACGACACAAGTTTCAGCAGCTCCACAATGTGTCCAACATTTTCAACCGTACGCAATGTGAAAACAGGGTGTGACATTACCTCGGATGCGTAAATATTATGAGCAAGTGGCGGGGGTTCCCACGGTAACAGGGGAACTCCCGCTAACTGTATGCAGATTTCATAAATTCCCTAATGAAAAAGATGTGAATTAATATTAATGAACAGTTTAGGGATATCTTATAACGTGCTTTACTGAGTGTAGTTTCATTTTCAGTGAGTGTACCTACAGTGTAGGTATTTTGGATTAAGTTTAGCTTTTTAATGTGAAATATTTTTTTTACAAATACCTCAGTAAAGAAATCTCCAGTCCATTTTGCTACCACTAATGTAATTATAATAGGCAAAGCATTTGAGATTTGTCCTGTGGTCTCTATTATGATGACAGATAGAGATATAGTCATGCGAACCACACCACCTAACTGGGCTGCAGCGCCTATTAGAGCATACTTCGCTGGATCTATTGTCTGAAAGTCGAAAGTTTTCATTAATATCATTAGCTTCTTTATACAAATTAAAAAGTCCTATTGTTATCTGTGACAAGAACATAATCCACTTGTAACATACAATTACAAACGTAATACAATTGTCTGTGAATTAAAGTTTAGTAAACAAAGCAAGGGCACCGTCCATATTACTATTTCTTAAAGTTATTGATAGAATACATATACAAGTACGACAAACTAATTCATATCTATCTGTAATTATCATGTAATAAAACAGTCCACATTTAGAACTATAACAAATAAATACGAATTAGGTTATCGTAGCGTAATGTATATTAGTTAAAATAATATTTAGTATTTAATCCATAGTTTTTGAACAAATATTTAATAACAAAATCATTTTGTCCAAGCATTGTATGTTTCGCACGGAGCAATATACCTAACTGCCTTAGTTACCAATTCCATCTGTGCGACACAAAATCTATTTGAGCACATGTCAATAAAACAGCGCGAGCCTGTTTTCTACCTTATTCGGTCGGTTAGTTTAAATGGCGTATGTGCTTGATGTCTCTATATAAATAAAACCATTTAAATACGTTCCTTTCTTAGAACTGTACATTGTAAAAATAAGTGTATGTGTTTGTATGTGCACGTTTATCTCCAAGCCAAGCCCATCTAGATCGAGATTCAAGACAAACAGCAAAGAACTTGTCTGACCAGACATAAAATTAAAACCAGAAAATCAAAGTAAGTGTATAGTTGTTTTGGAATAAACCATGCTCGAAAGCTCGGAACGTATACAACATAAATTATAAAAGTTGATACAATCCGCTGAAAATCTTTATTTAAAACAGTAAACGAAATAGTATTGCAATCAATAGGTTGACGATTGCGATACTCTTCCTTAGTTTTCAGTGATATCTCAGAAGTTTTGCACAAAATTTTGAGTTATTTTATTAATCTGATTGTAAAAAAAAGTTTTTTTAAAGCTTTTTTTAAATAGTGTACCGATCATTTCAAATATACGTACCTACCTGAATGATGTTATAATAAAAACTTTTGTAAATATAACATCATTGACTTACCCTATATTTTTTTCACCCTACCCTACATTATTGTTTCCACAATGTTGTTTTTGAATAAGGTAAAACAAAATGTGTTATTAGATGAAATGAATTTATTGTGCAAAATATACGTATTATTATTTTGCAATTTGTTATTTTCACTTGTGTGGAAGACTTGATCTGTATTTTTCATGTGAAGTTGTGTGTTATTATGTCAGGGCGAGGAAAGACAGATTGACTAAATAGATTGCAGTGAGAGAGAAGGTGTTGTTATTCAGAAAATTTCGAGTTCTCTCGCCGGTCCTATCACGTTAAGGGCCTCAAGCTAAGAGCTCCATTTGTGCCAGGGCGGTGCACTTGCTTTAACTTTATTTTTATTGATATCATTTCATAAAATATATTTATTTTTATAAAACCATAATAAAAATAACTCACAAGATAATTTTCACTTTGATTTACATTAAATAGCTGTAACTGATATTTAATTTTAGGACTTACATTAGATGGTAAGATGTACTGCATAACTATCGCCAACAATCTTCCCCAGGCTGCTCCAGTTAATAAACTAGGTATAAACAATCCACTGGACACCGCTAACCCAAAGGTCCAACTGGAGAGCAAGAAGTAGCATACTACGAAGACCAAAAGAGACCATGGTTTGTATGAACCAATAGGGTCGTGCAAGAAAGATCTGACCGTTGCTTCTGGTGTTTGAAACCAAACAGCGGCTAGTGCGTTGTACTCGCCGTCAGCGCAATACAGCTAGAAGTAAAATAAAAAGTCATTGAATTTGTTAATTATTTACAAAATGTATATAAAATTAGTAGAGCAACGAGAAATACTGTCGAAGTGAAAACGTGTAAAAAAAATTGGCTAAGTGCACGTCATACTTGATGAATTAGTGGTCCGTAATGTTATTGATATCAACAACTAACCGCCAATTTTTAAATGAAACTGCCAAATTTTAAATGGAAAGGCGTCGTTCTCTACGTGCTGCGCACAAATCTTCATACAGATTGAAACACAAGCGCTCGCCCCTTTTGTAGTAATTTTACATTCTCTTTGGTTTGGTATACGTGACGTATTTAAACGGTAAAGACTTATATGAAATCTTTATAAAAAAATATAAATTTATTTTATAAATCCTTTGGTTTAGAAGATTTATATACATACATACATACATTATAGCGAAAGAGGTATGTAAGGACTGCGACCCCTGGCGTTCCGTCCTTTCTGACTACCCCGTTAGGGATACAGCGTGAAGATATGTATGTATGTATCTTTTATACTTAAACTCAATTATTTATCTATACGATTAAACGAATTTTATGTGCATAACGTTATCTCCATGAAATAACAAACAAATTAGATACGTAACCAAAACCGCGTGAATATTCGATAATTCTCGTAGGGTAAGGTTCAAAATGTTATACACTAAAAATTCGCTTCGCTTCCCTTCCTTTCTCTTTCACGGCAATATTCTTGACCCCTGAGGTTTTTCCTCAGGGGTCAAGAATAATTCCTTTTTCCGTATCTAAAACGAGCTCAGCTTATTGATGGTAAATCATAAAATCTTAATTCACAATAGAACATACACATTAAATGTACTTTTGAAATTATTTGATATACAAGCCTTGCTTAAAATTATTATTTTCATTTTAGTACAACTGAATTTTTGAATAAAAGCTTGTTTTTAAAAGTTATTTTTAACAAATTTTTTTTTTTATTTAAAATATAGTTTTCGTGTGAAAAAAGTTGCACTAAAATCTGACACCATGCGGTTTCAATTTTAATTCAAAGTGGCCAATGCTTAAACGGCAATTTCATACTTTAACCCCTATTCTCATGTATGTATATAGGTACTTAGGTAGTTTATTCCATTGCCGTGAAATGTTTAATCCTCGATTTCACCAAACGATGAAAAATCGTCTTAAGCGAATCCTTTTTCGTTCGGGGTTCGCTAAGTCTTAGGGGACTTTGGTGAAATGGGGCATAATTTTAGTAGAATTAAAAATGAAACGTAACAGGACAACTGATCACTATGAACTCATTATCAATTCTCCATCACAACTACTGTCTTAACATACATTTATAAAAAGAATGTACTTGCCTATTGGATGGCTGCACGACAACTGGCTCCTACAAGGCTAAAATCGGACTTATATATAGACTTACTACACGCAGACAACCTATTTTATCCCTGTTTTGTTATTAAAATGTTATAAAATATCACATGTAGCTAATTGACGTGATTAAAATAAATGGGAAGCTAAAAGTAGGAATAAAGTAATATGACGCGTATAGATACCTGCAGAGGCACTTTAGTGGGATCTTCCCCAAGCGGGCGGCAGTCGTTGAGCAAGAACATCATGAGGAAGCCGCACGTGGCGCTGGCGGCCGCCACTAGGCACGCCTCCACCACGCGCAGCCACGGTGCCGTTATATACCTGGTAAATACCTCTGTTCAATGGCTACTCTTGTATACTGACAGTCGTAACTGTATCCAAAATTTTATAATACTTAATGTTAATATTACCGTATTCGAAATACGGAGAGTTTGTAATTGATGTGATTCCATAAAGCACCCAGCATACCGCCGACAGCGCCAAAGAACATGAATACTGGCAATTCATAAAACTGGAATGGGAATGGATCCATCTTCCCCAAATTTAAAAGACCTGTGCAAAATTTGACTGTATTAGTAATGCCGTTTCTCTTAGTTTTTAGTTTTAACACTGATATACCAGATATTCTGTATCTGTATATCAGTGAAATATTGATATCTTGAGGGTTGAGAGTAAAGATTTTTGCAACATGAGTTGTGTAAATTGAATAGATACAAACTCAAAGGAGTATTATTTACCTGGATAACTCAATTCCCCCGGATGACCATGATAAGTAGAGAGAGCAACATTCAAAGTAAAAGTTGAAACCACTGTTCCGAAAAATGTTCGCCATGTTAGTGCTTGATTCCAAAAACTTGTGCCTTCTTCTAAAGAAAATAATACTCCGCCTAAATGCATAAAAAAATAATTCTCTGTTGATAAAATAAACGATAACAAAAATAAACAGCTTAAAATTCATAGAAAATAATAGTCAATAGCCACCCATACAGAAATGTCTCAGTTCACAACAATGGATTCATAAATTGTATAATGAAGAGTAAAATAAATTTAAACAAATTCCTACTAATTTCATTTCCATAGCATAATCAAGATACGTTTACCAATAGGTGCTCCAAAAGCGGCAGAGACTCCAGCTGCCGCGCCTCCAGACACAAAATCTCGTTTCTCATGATCTTCTCGAAAATATTGAAATATTTTAAAATCTTTGTTAAATGTAGTGCTTTTCCCCTGAGATATTCCAGCCGCGACCACAGCCCCACTATGAATCATTGGCCCTTCCTACAACATTAACCATAACATCAGTTACATAGTTTAAGAAAACGAAGCACTAGAATGTCACAAAAAGCTTAACCAATTCCTATATTTTGTTAGTGGCTACGTAATTATCATGAAGAGACAAATTTAAAGAAAAATGCTATAATAAAATTGAAATTGAAAATATAATACATATATAGTTGCTAAAGAATAGTACTCACTTTACCACCAGCCAATCCCCCAACAACAGCTGTTATGACGCCAACAGTTTTCACAAAGAGAGTTTTGATGCGTACCACCCTAGGTACTTTAACACCGTTAAGATAACATTTTACTTGAGGTATACCACTACCTGCTGCGACTGGCTGTAATAACGCAAACTATAGTATAGAACAACACATAGTATAGACAATAAGTTGTATACTCCACACATACACCACTATATGCCATCAACAACAATATGATTGGGTACATGGTTATTGGTACATTACTTAGTGTTATATATTTAAGAACATCTCGCAACCATCGGCTATTAAAATTGATTGCCACGACCTAAAAAAAAATTACCCGAATATGACAAATAGGAATAGCAAATATAGATTAATCTAATTGAGAAACCTATTTAAAAAAGTGACACGAAATGATGTATATTGGTTAAAAATGCTTCAAATGGTCACCTTTATAAGACTGTGTAGTGTGTCAGATAAATTGTAGATGCCTACAAATTATTCAAAGCTATTTCGATTGGTCACAATTGGTCCACAGGTTTCGAAATCGGTCAGAAACAATGCTGCGATAGTACTTTTGACATGGCCTTGAAACATGTAGGTATAATAATTATTAAAATCTTAAATGTATATCATAGACCAATTATCAAAATCTATTAACCCTTAACACCACTTGCGGGGGACTAAAGTCCCACAGTGCACACATTTTCTGAAAAAAAAAAGAAAAAAAAAGTTTTTGAATGCGACGCGGCAGTGGTCCCCGTGTATTCTCAGGGCTACCCAAGAGGTCGCAGGAAGAGGATTTACGTCAGACTAACGCTTATAAATCCATGAGGTACGTTTCTCTGCGGGATGTAAATCCACCCACGAGTTTAAGTTATGGAAGGTTCGTGGTGTAAAATGGATGAACACATAAAATCTCGAGCAGATAGAAAATCTGTTAAATGACTCAGACGAAGGCAAAAACGAGGAGATTTTCTCGAAATATTATCAGATTTGCGCAATGTAGTCTAAGGTCAGTGACCATGATAAGACAAGCAATGAAGGAGTGATTCAGAAAATGAAAAAATTGAAAACACCGAACAGTAAAATATTAACGCTAACGGTTTTTATGGAAGGAATAGGTACAAATAAGCAAAAGCACTTCCATTACGATAATGAATGCATTTTGCATTCGCCTGGTCTTAAGAGGTCCCGCTCAGGCAAATAGCGAATTGCTTCTCTTGAAGCTCGGCAATGTCTATTTCAAACTGTGTTGAGTCGCCTGAGGATCCACTAATACAAAAATCAACCGAAATAAAGAAATTGAAGAAATCGCGACGTCGTTAGTGCCCGCGTATCAAAAGACAGTGATACTCCCAAGGTGTACCAAATGTATGAAAAACGTACATATGTAATATTGATTCTATTGATGACAAAAATATGTGACATATGTCAGCAATATTTTACAATTAGATTATAAGGATAATTTTGAGATTAATGATTGAGACGGAAATGTAATACGGAAACAATATGATAAAACTTTGGATAGTAAATTTATACACACATTACCTTTACGATTTTGCATGTTGTTAGGCTTACACAGAAAAAGCCTGTTTTAATTATAATTATACATATACAGATTATCAGAAATAAAGTTTTGATTCACTTTTTTATTGAAATTCATGTTTAGCCACATATTTGGCCTTTGAAGTGATTTGGCGTTTTAAATGTAACTTTTTTTTTTTAACTTTTTTGTTTGACGTTATAGATGTCCTTTTTTATGTTAAAAACCTTAATAAAATAGCTTTATACATTCATAATATGTATACATTTAATTTATTTCAAAAGAAATCCTAATATTTTCTACATTTTGCTACTTAAATATTGGATGCATGAGGGTCCTTGGTCTCCCACGAGTGTAGTTCATGAGTAGGCTGAAAATAGCGAGTGGTGTTAAGTTAAGGGTTAACTAATTATGACTAATTGAAATAACTTTGTATCAGTTCTATACAATTGATTTCACTCATATACTAATGCTGACCAATTTTGATCCACATTGTCTATTTCAAGATTAATTATGATCACTTTTTTAAATTATACTCAATTCGAGACACAAGTAGACGGAGCCAGCATATACAGGCTGTCCTGTAAATAATGGATCAACCTTAAGGGAAAGGTGGAACACCTAATTACCTAAAACCTATTTGACTAGTTTTAAAAAAAACCTTAGGGTTACCGAGAATTTTTTTTTTCATTATTTTGACCATTTTCTCCGCCAAGCTTCAGGGAGCAACACAAAACGTAATCAATAGTACAAGTCGCACTAAGCGAGATGAATAGCCGTATGTCCTACAAAACCGGTGCTATCTACAATTAGCAGTCATAAAGGTCTTTTGTTATCGCCGTACCGCTCAGATGCAGGTAGCTGCCCAGATTGCGAACTCATTCACTAAAAAGAGACAGAAACACTTCTTGGACTGAGCTCGCACGCATAACAGACATTAAAAAAAATACCAGGAATAAATAATACGGAATCCACAGTTTTTTTTGAATTATAACAAAAATTTGCCTAATTAGCCCCTACATCAGATTAATAGCAATAACTTTGTAATGAGAAGGACTAGACGAAAGTTTTATACTATTTTAGAAACCTTAATAATGGTACAAGTTTTTAAAATAATGGGCCACTTCAGTGTAGTACATTTTTTTTTCAGAATTTATCCAATTTGGGTTAACATAATTTGAAAAAAATAATTTATTAGTGTGTGGTCTTCTTTTTTTAGATATAAAGATAAGCTAACCAAATCGTTATTAAACTACATAAGCTAACTATTCAGCAATATTTTACAAAAATCAGATTTAAAAAATGTTATCATTTGGTTATCATAAATCAAAATATATTAAATATTTGAAAATACTAAGAAAATGTATACGGACGTCTCAGGCTAAAACACACAATAACTGCATATTATATTCAAAAAATCCATGTAAAGCGGCTTGGAATTTAATTAATTCCAATATTAATAAAAAAAGAGAGTCTACCGAAATTAAAACGCTGAATATTGGTCCAAATCTTACATACACAGATCCTATACAAATAGCAGAATCTTTCAATCAATTTTTTATTAACATTAGCAATGAAATAACTAACAATTCTGCATATAATATTAATCTAGAACAATTAAAAAGTAATAACAATGTAAATACCATATTCTTAAATCCTGTTAATAAAGAAGACGTTTATAAGATCATAAAAACACTAAAAAGCACAAATTCTAAAGGCTACGATGATATTAACACAAAAATGATAAAAAAATGTGCAGCCCAACTATCAATTCCTCTCAGTTATATAATTAATTTAACTTTCGAAAACGGAATATTTCCAGAAAAGCTGAAAATATCGATAGTGAAACCATTATACAAAAAAGGAAACAGATGTGATATGAATAACTATCGTCCTGTAACTCTTATTCCAGTTTTATCTAAAGTACTAGAAAAAATAATGCATTACAAACTTTGTTCTTTCTTGAATTTGTTTAAAGTTCTAAATCCTCAACAATATGGATTCAGGAAGGGAAGTAGCACAACTTTAGCTAGTTTCTCATTATTAAAAACAATTACAAGTAGTTTAAATGATAGATCTCCAGTAGTTTCAATTTTCCTTGACATGAGTAAGGCTTTCGATTTGGTATGCCACAAAATGTTACTTAAAAAACTAGAATATTGTGGAATAAGAGGAAAAGCACTGGAATGAATCACTAGCTATTTAACTGGCAGGAAGCAATGTGTTGAAATATTACAAAAGAACAAAAATTATATTACGAAATATCGATGTAAGTTTAACATACTAAACCCTTATGGCGTCCCACAAGGTAGCGTTCTAGGACCATTGCTCTTTTTATTATACATAAATGACCTTACAGATAATATAATACAGTGTGATAGCATTCTTTTTGCGGATGATGTGACCATTACAATTAAACCTGCTAAAAAGCCTGCCTCGTTGATTGGCTAGAGAGAAATAATCTAAAAATAAACATGGAAAAAACTAAGTACATGCTATTCAAAACACGAAACTGTGCCCCGTTAAATCTCAAAACAAATTATAAAAATTTTAATGTTGAAAGAGTTCAACACACCACATTTCTAGGCATAGAAATTGATGAGCACTGTAACTGGAAAATACATATTAACTCTGCAAAAAATTAGACAGAGTTATCTATGTACTGAACCGCTTAAAATTAGGAGTTAGTAAAAAAGCTGCAATTACCGCCTATCACACGTACGTGTCTTCAATATTGAGATATGGTTTAATTTTATGGGGAAACTCGGTTGCAGCAAATGACGTTTTTAAAGTACAAAAAAAATGCATAAGAGCAATATGCGGAGCTCACAAACTCGACAGCTGCAAACCCCTTTTCAAGAATAACAATATTTTGCCACTGCCTTGTTTATACATATACGAGACGTTAATATTCGTCAAGAAGCAAATGTCGCTGTTCAAAATATCAACAGGAATAGGCCGACGAAAGGGAAAACTATGTGTTCCTATTAAAAGGTTAGAAGTTTATGCCAGAAACTCGTATTGTATGGCAATCACTATATATAATAAATTGCCGGAATGTTATACATCTGAGAGACTGCCACTGTTTAGAAAAAGAATCTTTTTATTGCTAAAAGAAAAATGTTATTACAATATTCATGAATTTATTGATGACAATATAAAGTAAGTTATGCTATTTAACAAAGCCAATTTTGCCATGCCAAATTTCTTAGCTTCTTTTTTTGTTCTTGCTTTTAACTATGTCCATTTTGTTTATGCTTGTGTAAGTAAGTACATGACATTCAATGGTTAATTTTTTTGTTTTTTAATTTTTTTTTTATGTTTGACATGTTTATTTGACGCTTATTTGACATTTTATAACTTATTTGTAATTATAATTTTGATTATCCATAACATTTTATGAAAATTGATAATTAAATATTTGCATGCTATGTTGTTAGCAGAATGTGAAGAGCTTATATTTATGTGTAAAATATCAACATCAATGTTATACTCATATTCACGCAAATAAATATTATTATTATTAAAGACAGCATTAAAAAAACTGAAGCCTGGTGGAGAAAATGGTCAATATAATGAAAAAAAAATTCTCGGTAACCCTAAGGTTTTTTTTAAAACTAGTCAAATAGGTTTTAGGTAATTAGGTGTTCTACCTTTCCCTTAAGGTTGATCCATTATTTACGGGACACCCTGTATTATATAAAATAATCTAAAACATTATCGATCATCTATATTGCTTACAAATATTAAAAATATAATATACACTGAAATTTTGTGGTTTTAAAGTGTTCCATGACCACTGCATAGTGCATACAGGGTACAAGCAATAATATTTATTTATAAAAGCAATACAAAATTAATTTATAACAAATGCCAAAACTCATAATAATATTACCCTAATTACTTTTCCAGGTGATTGGTCATTACTGGTTATATCAGCGTTGTTTTTATAGTACAACATGCGTGTTTGAAATAAACTAGATTTCATAATTTGAATGGCTCCCTTATTGGCCAAATGGGATGCAGTGCAAACAAAGAAAATTGAAGAGAAATGTAATGTGTTAGTTAAACACGCTTTAGTGATGTGTTCTTGTGAATTTTCTACTTCTCATGAATACGTAACATATTACATGTATTAATTACCTACTTACCAAAAAATTTTTATATTTTAGCTCATGATTTATATTTATAACAATTCTAAATCAACTACAATTTCAGTGTTTATTCGTATTATTGCAATGTTATAATATATCATATTACCTCAACATAAGCCACTAAAACAGATCCTATAAATACAATGCCAATGTTTGACAACACCCACAGTAAATATGGAATATATAACCTGTCTTGAAGTACATATCTGTCCACAGCTGGAAATGATGGTTAAGGAAATAAAAATATATTTTCTTTTCTATGTATTATATTCTATATTAGCAATTATTTGAGAACATTGCTAATGGAGATTCTATGGTTCCAGATAGGATAGGGGGTATGAGCGTACTCAGCATACTAGACTAGAAAATTCTTTATTACGCTCTACTCTCATATTTTTTTCCATTTTTACACATACCTTTTTGGCAATTTAATTTAATGCCACATGACAAGAAATTTTGCCATTTATGGCAAAATTTCTTGTGGAGGTGAGGCGTGGTGGAGAGAACTTTTATTGTTTTTTAAAACAACGAAGGTCCTCTCCACCATTCTACATAAATAAAACAAAGGAAAATTTTTTTCAGTAACAAATATTTCATAAACAGCTGTATAACTAACTAGATCTCATGAATACATACACACAAGCCCATATCCCATGGTAATGTTAGTAAATGTTGTATACACCTTATAGTGGAGTACATATGGTACTAGCTGTAATTTATTGCATTGTGTTAGGTAATGAAAGCATACTCGATGGAGAGGCCTTAGAAGTAGCGGCTTTGGCGCAAGCGTGGTTGGCTCCGCCTGATGGTCCCGTAGAGGTCGACGAAGGAGTAGAGTAGTTTCGAGGCGCTATGGCGCAGATTTGCGACGCCAGTATGCTTCGGTCTACAGGTCGACCTCCAACGAGACGGCAGGTGTATTGGTGGTCTCAAGAAATTGCGGATCTAAGAACCGACTGTGTCCGGCTTAGGCGCCGATACACCCGATACCGAAGGAAGCGGAGCCGAGACGATCAGAAGGAGGAGAGCCGCTACGTAGCGTACTCTGCGGTGAAAAAGGCCCTTCAGCGAGTTATTAGCGTGGCCGAGGAGAGGGCCAAGGAGGACCTTCTTGAGAGTCTCGAACGGCCCTGGTTTACCGAGACCCTCGTTAATCGAGAGCCTCGAACCGGTAACCCTAGACGCGGTGATGGAGACACTGTTTCCAAGGGATCCCGGCTCTAATCCGAGGCCATCTGCTTCCATAGGCCTAGGAATGCGCCACCTGCTGGCTTTAGCATCATTGTTGGTGGCACCAGTATCGAGGTAATCCCTATATAAGGTACTTGGGACTTATCCTCGATACTAAATGGAGCTTTCGCGAGCATTTCGCACGTCTGGTCCCCCGGCTGATGAAGGCATCAGCTGCGCTCAAACGGCTGATGCTCAATATTGGGGGTCCCAGTGCGAAATGCCGCCGCCTTCACATGGGAGTGGTGCAATCAATGGCGCTCTACGGAGCACCGATTTGGGCGGCAATATCGGCGACCAAAAGAAATATCGCTCTTTTGCGAAAGCCACAAAGGGTGATAGCCGTCGGGGTGATAAAGGGTTATCGCACCATCTCCTTCGAGGCGGCTTGCCTGTTGGCGGGCTCCTCTCCGTGGGAGTTAGAGGCGGTAGCGCACGTCAAATTCTACGAGTGGCGTGCGCAACTCCTCCTCAGAGGTTCTCCGCCTACGCCTGGGGAGAAGGCAAGGCGAAAGCTCCTGGCCCGACGGTCAGTGATGACAGCTTGGGAAGCAAGACTGGCCGAACCTACGGCCGGCCGTTGGACCGTCGAGGCAATCCGTCCTGTCCTTCGAGAATGGGCGGACAGAAGGATAGGCGCGTTGTCTTACAGGATGGTGCAGATGCTGTCGGGACACGGAGGCTTCGGCAGATATCTGCACCGGATCGCCGGACGAGAGACAACGCCCAGGTGCAACCATTACGACGGGGATGAGGACACCGCGCATCACACGCTCGCTGAGTGCCCGGCATGGGCTGAGCAGCGCCATGCCCTCACCTTGCTCGTGGGGAACGACCTCTCCTTCCTTGCCTGCTGTGGTAAATTTCATGGTGGATGATGAGAGGTCGTGGCAAGGGGTTCTCACCTTCTGCGAAGAGGTCATTTCGTAGAAGGAGGTGGCAGAGAGGGTCCGAGAACAAGATCCAGAGGCTCCTCAGATTCGCCACCGGAGAGCCGAGAGCCGGTGCCAGGAGGAGGCGGTAACACGGCCTCCTTCTTCCCACCTAGAGGCCCTGAGGTGACACTGGGGGGGGGGGGGTGTCTCCCACTCTAAATAGGGCCCCGCAGGACTCGTCTGTGTTCCTACGTATCGACCAGTAACAGAGAAGAAAGAGGCAGGGGAATCTCCAATCTCTTGTCTCTGTTTAGGCCGGGTATCGCCTGTCGCAGTCAGCGTGATGAATGCTAACGCGCACCCGCGATCGCGAAAAAAGGCGCAGGAATGACCACCGTCAGGTTTTAGTGGGTAACCCGCATCATTGCGTGGAGTCCCACATATCCCTCTCACTACCCCCCTTGCGCGGGAACGGAATGCATAAAACATTTCCTGACGCAAAAAAAAAAGGTAATGAAAGCATTGAATGATACTGTTGGTGTGCTTCTAATTTCTGAATGTAACTAGCGTAAAGAAAATAAAAATGCGAGAGTAATATTCAGAAAAAAAAGTAGCTAGTCATATTATGCTACTTGCCTTCACGTGTTCGGTTTGGGCGCAGTTTTATGATATTATAAAATTTACTAGTACATTTCATTATTATCAATTTATTAGAAAGAAAAACATATTATTTTATAGTATAATGATAGATAATGTTACAATTGCCTATTATTTTCGGCACATCACTACAAAAATAAATAGTTCATATAACCTTGTAACAAGATAGTATAGATTTAAAAAAAAAATTCTTATTTAATATTAAATTTAGCACAAAGTTATAAAATTTATTGTCAGTTGACATAATAACATAGGTAGTTTTTAATGATAATTACTTGTTAATTGGGCAAAAAAACAATAAAAATATTCATATCATAAATTCAACACCATTTCACATCATCCATTCAATCATGACCTGGCAGGAATGCATTCTTTCAGTGGCTGGGCTGTAGCACAGTACAAGTAAGCATACAGTATTTTATCTTAATATAAACGCTCCTAAACGAGGCGCTCGAAATTTCGGCATTTCTCGGCATACAACAGTCGCGAGTGCGCCGCGGTTGTCGTCGGACAGTGTGAGACGCTCCCGTGCATTTACTGACGAAATATTATGTCAATCAAGTTTACGGGCAAAATGTTCAGTGTATGGATGTCTGAATACATCTATATCGAAACTGGAAATATTTCTCTGTTGCTAATTTGTAGGAAATATATTATCATAATGATCTAGTTAATTTATTGCTGATTTTTAATTATACTGCACACAAAATGCATTTTTTGTCCATTTCCATCATTCTAACTCACAAACTTTTGAAACTAGAAATAAAATACTAGTAGAATTATATAAATAAAAACTTATTAAATTTGCAATAATATAAAATGAAAAGATATGACAATTTAATATAGTACCTATTATCAATTACATAACCCAAGAAAAACATTCAGTCAAAGTCAGTAGCCCTATTGTGTGTTTACATACCAAGCGACCGTAGGTAATTATCTCTAGGACACTGCAGAGATAGAATACTGTTTGCTTACTTGTACTGTGGCTGTAGTGTTCATATCAGGCTTCATAACATATAAAAGTACACAACACTTATGTATAATTTTTTTTATAAAAAGGATACACTTCTTAAGTTCCTTATACTTAATTTCTGAAAATTCCTCAATGCAGATATCGATAACAAAAGCAATAAGAGCCGTTACAACACCTATCAGAAGAAAAATAAACCAACGAGCAATGTCTTTCCGAACTACAAATGCATAGCCTCTTTTGCGCTCTTCATCAAGTAATAAGTGATTTTCACAAGTATCATAATCTAGACTCTGAAATTTGAATTTTATTATTAGTTAATAAACAGACTACTTACTTGGTACTTACTAATAAAGAATTAATTACCTCATATTTTGCTGAAAGAATATTCAGGGAACCAGGTTCAATCTTTTGGACAGGCTGTCTTCGTCTGATACCATGGCTACCTTCCAGTTCATCTTCTTCAGAATCCTGAAAATTCTCCAAAAACGTATGTATTAAATTCATTTTTACTATGACATGGTGTATTACCAAATGTTTCTATTACTTATATTACCTGTATATTGGACTTATTAAGTTGTGCATAATTTGAAGTACTAGCTTCATTATCTATTAACTGTGCTGTGTCTGAAGTGTTTTCACTTGGATTCTCGTCAACAGAATTATAAGATAGGTTACTCATTTCTAATCTTTAATTTTATACACAAGATATACACAATGAAATATTATTGATCATAATCATAACACTTCGTCACAGTATTAACATTTTATTAACATAATTTGTCACATTGCTTTCCTCCTAAAACCAAGGACTGTATTCACAATTAATTGAAATTACACACAAATATTTACCACTACATAATTCAAACCAGACTACGTATTTTTTAAATTTATGTCTAAATACAATTTTAGGTTATGAACAAGTTGGACAATTTTTAATTTTTATGGTTTGCATACAAGGCATTGGTAATAAGACCGTCAGCCTAATGACGTACTGGAGAAACATTTGTGATGTTCGTAATTTAAACCCACCGAATTAAAGAATAAAAATTGGTATTTAGGCGACGAGTTGTTGA
Source organism: Zeuzera pyrina (assembly GCA_907165235.1). Classification (NCBI taxonomy): domain Eukaryota; kingdom Metazoa; phylum Arthropoda; class Insecta; order Lepidoptera; family Cossidae; genus Zeuzera; species Zeuzera pyrina. Next base: position 14,758,041 of record OU015626.1, read on the forward strand.
CAGAACAATTTGGAGTTTTCTTTCCCACAATGATGTTATAATCATAAATTTAATATATACTTGCGTCTAGATTGGCAATGTAAAAGAGAAAGAGCATAGTATACGCCTGCGTTAGAGCGAGATAGAAAGACGAGACCATTCACATACACGCTATCGGCCTGTATCGGCTTGGCGTCAGTCGGGAACGAAACAAATCCTGCTTATTTCTGTAAAATCTGAGGTTTTGAAGTGTAAACTAGTGTTTAATGGACGTAAATAGTTATGGTTACGTGTGCAGTACCTGGATGTAATTCATCTAATAAAGAAAATCCAAATAATTATACATTTCAAATGTAAGTGCGATTGAAATGTTTAGCTGTTTAAATGCAATTTTGAGATCTCTTACAAAACTTTTATACACAAGCAGATAGTAAAAACTATCACATTTTAACACATCATTGATTTAAATACATAGGAATTAAATTTAAAATAGTTACAAATACGTGAATTCCTAATATTTTCTAACCTCGTTTTTGTAGAGATTGACTATCGATGACATCTTACCGATATGTCTCTTACCGGCAAAGGTATGCCTTGCATGCATCTTTGTTCATTGTCATAATATTTATTGCAGTCGAAACTTTGGGTCCCTGGAGCCCCGAAGCCCATCGACTGGTTTCTGATATTTGTAAGAGACTGGTCGAGGCTTCGGGAGACCGCCGGGCTGGCAGCTTCTTCCGCCAACGAATCAGTTTGGCTATTCAAAGAGGCAATGCTGCCAGTCTGCTAGGTACCTTGAGCAATGACAGCTTTCTAAGCGGCAACTTTGAGGAAGTTTATTATTTAAGATAATGTGTAGTTTTAAGTTTGTAAATATTAACATATGTATGTACCTTTTATTAATAAAGTTTTTAAAAATTATTTTATTTTAATTTCTTATGAATTTATTTAAATTTGTTTTTAATTTTTGGAGGAAAATAATCGAAACTTTATAACGTTTCAGATTTCCTCAAAATATTAATGACCGAGGAAAATGGCTAAAAATGATAAGCAGAGAAAAATGGGTTCAAAAAAAATATTCGACTATATTTAGCAAACATTTCAAACAAAAACGTTTTTCTCATAGAGGAGTACAAAGAGTAATGCTAAGTTCTGGTTCCATACCCACATTATGCATGCCTGTACGTTATTTATTTATTTATTTATTTTACTGTACTTACGTGTACGTTTATGCATGTCTTCAACTGTGTACTACTCGCTATCAGTTTACTATTTGTTTTCGTTTCTATTTATTTACTGCAATTCACTATTGTGATGCATATTCATTATAGTCGTAAATAGGTACAATAATTATATTTGTTTGCAGGTTATATTGAAGCCAATATGCAAAGTATCATCATATGGCTACAGAGATATCGCCAGTACCCAGTAGTTCTAAAGCAAATCCGTCTGATCTAGAAAATACTGCGAGAATTAAAAAATGAAAAAAACTATTGACGGTCTTAGTAGATGCTTAAATATGAATAAAGAAAAACTGAAAAATGTAAGAGCACAAAAAAGGGCCAACGAAAAAGTGATAAAGTTGTCTCAAGTGATAAAAAACCTACAAAACCTTGCGTCGCTTCAAAATAACGTAAGTGCTGTAATGGGGTCTTGTTCAAACGATTTGTTGCAGCATCTCATTGAAAGGGTGATTAAGAAAAATCAAAATAAAAAAATTAAATAAGAGTATTGTTACGAGCTGAGGGTAATAAGATGCCGGTTAAGGGTGCAAAGAGTTTATTTTTCTTCGTACAAGTAGATGTCAAGAACACGCGAACTTAATTACGGCGGTTCCTAATCTTCGTAGTCGCCCTCGAAGTAGGTACTCGCGTAGTAGTCACCGAAGGTACACGCTTCACTCAATAACAACGTTCCCGAATAGCAGAGTTCTTCTATCCAAGGTCGTCGCAGTAGTCGTCGTAGTGGTCTTCGTAATTCACCTTGATGTCGCCTCGATATATCGCTTCGAACGATAGTTGAGAAAGACTGACTCGGCGGCGGACACGGAGCTCTATTTGTAGTCGGCTAAAAAGAGGGTGGAACTTTCTAGTGAATTACGCTCGCTAACGGTAATTCGACACTGTTCTCGACGCCGCCTGTTTGCATGAGTCATAGGTACATGACACGTCATCGCTCGGGAATATTCGAGGTTCAACTTGGTTCTTCTTTCTTAATTTGACTTATACCATTCGATAGAAGGCCTTAAACCTAGCAATGCGTTTTTAGGTCATAACTCGATAAAGCCTAGGTCTCGAGATATAAGCACTAAAAGTTATGTTTCGAGCTCCATTAAAAATCGACCTTATTCCTTACGCATAAGGTCCAACCGTAACAGTATGATACACAACTGAAGACTTTTGCCCTAACTTTGCATTTTTATAGCCCTCGGGCCCCAATTACATGAGAACGAAATTTGGCCTGTGCTTACTGCATCCCCGAACACTACGAAGCTGGTACCAAAGTGTAGACTGTAAACCAGGAATCACTAAGGAAGTATCTACTAGTATATATTAAATCTATGGTTATAATACATATTATAATATCATTACTTTTCCTATAAAAAGCTAGAGAGAAAAAAATAGCATCAACTATTAATGCAAAGTAGTGAGCGATTATAAGAACCGCAATCGTCACCCAAATTTATAACAACAACTATTAATGCAAAGTGGTGAGCGATTATAAGAACCGCAATCGTCACCCAAATTTATAACAACAACTATTAATGCAAAGTGGTGAGCGATTATAAGAACCGCAATCTTCACCCAAACATTAACTGTCCCTAAAACTCCTCCAGTAAAATGATAATAGGCTTTACTGAAGTTATAAAGGACTTCGTGGAAGAGCGCGAAAACTTCAGCTACACATGTTTATTTAGATCTCCTTCATTCTTTTCACTTACACAGAACTCTAAAACACAATATACTACCATTGTTATACTTCAAAACTCCTAAAAATGTAAAAAAATAGAAAATCTAAATAAAATGACAACCTCCCTTCTCCCGTTACCGCCAAAAAGTCACATACACTGTCTGTTCAAAAGAAAAGGTGAATTTTGAATTTTTTTGAAAAGTATTTATTTATTCATCAATATCCATTTTGTCCCCTTCAAAGTAATCCCCCTCACATATAATGCACTTATGCCAGCGCTTCTTCCAATCCTCGAAGCACTTCTGAAATGCGCTCTTCGGTATGGCCATCAGCTCGTTCTTCGATTCTGACTTTATCTCATCAATTGTGGCAAAACGCTTTCCTTTCATTGGTCTCTTCAGTTTTGGGAATAGGAAAAAGTCGCAGGGAGACAAATCTGGTGAATACGGTGGTTGAGGCATGATTACGGTGTTGTTTTTGGCCAAAAAATGGCATTGATGTGTGAGCTGGTGCATTATCGTGATGCAGAATCCATGATTTGTTTTTACACAATTCCGATCGTTTGAGCCGTATTGATTCACGCAAACGTTGCATAAGTTCGTTGTAGTATTCCTTATTAACCGTACGACCTGTAGGCAAGAACTCATGATGCACCACGCCATTGTAATCGAAGAAAACAGTGAGCAAAACCTTCACATTTGATCGAACTTGGCGTGCTTTTTTCGGTCTTGGCTCTTCTGGCCGCTTCCATTGGGATGATTGGGCCTTGGTTTCGACGTCATAACCATATACCCACGTTTCGTCACCAGTTATGACCCTTTTGAGCAAATCTGGATCGTCGTTGACGTCATTCAACAATTCCTGAGCGATACTAATGCGACGTTGCTTTTGCTCAAAATTTACTAATTTCGGAACAAATTTCGCTGCCACACGTTTCATGCCCAAAACATTCGAGAAAATTGCATGGCATGAGCCGATTGATATGCCAACATTGTCTGCAACTTCCCTAATATTGATTCGACGATTTTCCAAAACCATTTTCTTCACTGTTTCGATGTTTTCTTCGCTTGTCGACGTGGTTTCAACTCCAGGACGCTCATCGTCATCAACATCTTCTCGGCCTTCTGTAAAGCGCTTATACCACTTATAAATACTTTTTAAAGACAAAGTGGACTCGCCGAATGCCATAGTCAACATTTTAAGTGCCTTGGAGCACTTTATTCCATTTTTAACGCAAAATTTAATACATATTCTTTGATCCATTTTTTTCAAAAGTAAAAAATCGAAAAACACAAAAACGTGACTAACCTTTTCAGTTGTCAACAACAAACTACTAATCCAAATTGGCTGATAATGCCAACATATGATAAACATATGTGTACCAACATAACAAAAAAAAATTTCTATAATCAAATGTACACAGCCCGCGAAAATTCAAAATTCACCTTTTCTTTTGAACAGACCTCGTACAATAATAATGAACCCCCAGACATGCCACAGATTAAGGAGAAGATTGTAAGTTGAGCAATGAACATATTAGATTTATTGTGAAATATATTAGTATTCTGTAAACTCCATATAGAAAAACAGGTTGTATAAACATGTGCTAATTTTAAAGCGGCTATCTCTATCTTTTTCGACCCCATACACACGTCTCTTTCTCAATCTGTCGATTTATTTTACCTTTGCAATACCTTAGTCATTCTTTTCGTCACACTATTAGTACGCTGTGATCTGTGTTTTTTTTTAAATGGCGCCGTACGTGAGTACATTGCCAACGTCAAGTAAAGTGAGAAAACAACTCAGTAGATGATTAGCGCATTCGCCTGTCACGCATTCACATAAACTAGTATACAGACACAGAATAAGTAGAATCCATGTAGAATCACAAGTAAATTAGTTCTTTCTTAACGTAAAACTCCTCCAGTAAAGTGATAATAGGCTTTACTGAAGTTATAAAGGATTTCTTGGAAGAGCGCGAAAACTTCAGCTACACATGTTTATTTAGATCTCCATTCTTGTCACTTACACAGAACTTTAAAACACAATATACTATCACTGTTGTACTTTAAAACTCTTAAAAATGTAAAAAATAGAAAATCTAAATAAAATGCAACCTCACTTCTCCTGTTCCCGCCAAAAAGTCAGTGTGATCTGTGTTAATTTCATTGTTGTATGTTTAGGGATGAACGATACCACTTCGGTATCGATACTTTTACTAGATACAGTATCAGTTGTAAAGTATCGATACTTACTCAGTATCGATTGAAAAGTATATTCTTACGATACTTACTCGTATCGATCGATTTTTTTGTAAAATTTAGGATGAATAAAAACACCAACAAGTATTGTTATTCTTTATTATACGAAAACACAAGTCATAAAAAGAATTCTATGAAAAAAGGTGTATTGTGTACTATGTGTCTCGGTTTTTATTTGTGATCGAAGGATGCAAGCCACCCTAAGACAGGCAAAGTTTTTTTTCTCTCTTTTTTTTATCAGAATATGATAAAAAAAAAATCATTTTTAGCAGCATAGATGGTTATGAGCGTACTATTCTGTCCTCTGTCCATAAAAATGTTAAAGTGAAATCGTGACATTGGTATACCGATTCAAGTATTTTTGACCGAATCGAGTACTTTCGACCGATACCTACTCGTATCTTAGTTTTAAAGTATCGATCCAAAAAATACTTGGTATCTAGTCTATAGTATAAATATTAAAGTTTGATCTCTGAAAAAAATATGTGTTAATTACGAGGATATTGACGAAGGAAGTATGGGCTTCGTTACGTGATTTGTTATATTTTATAGCATCAAAAAACATTACAAAGTTTAATTAGTTTAATTGTTAAGTTGCTTCATATGAAATCTATCGACATTTATGCGTTAAAAATTATACGTAAATAACTGTCATTGCATTTCCAAGGGTAGTATGAGGTTGGACTTATTAATTTAATAATCTTTTTTACAGTTTTAAAATTTACTTAACTTTACGATTTCGACTTCAAGGCGTGTAAATTTCGCTCATTACAGTCCCGTCGGGACCATGTTAGAGTTAGGATCACTTTCGGTTTGTGCGGCGCATTCATAGGATAATCGCGTGTAAAACACATTCGTTTTCATTTCAAAAATTTAAATTTCTTCTACATAAAATTAAAATAAATACAAAAAGAACGATTTCACTTCATAAATATTTTATATAACTCGTAAGAAAATTGTATAAATAGCGGTAAATTTGACATTATAACATAAAATTGCCAAAGGCAATATTCTTTTATTTATAACCTCGATTACATTATTCACACATAATCGAGTAATTTTATGAAATTGACAATTCAGTTATCATTTAAATAGAAGAATCAAAAATATTAAATTAATAAACAGTACTATAATAAATAATTGACATTATCCAAGAATATTAATTTATGTCAATATAACGCCATAACATAATTATGGAAAATTCTAAACTACAATTATAATCGATTATTTAATTCTATCAATAATAATTGCTGGCAATATGTATTTGAAAACATTTTACTGTAAGAAAAAATGTCAGTGTAGAAAAAAAGAAGTACAGGCAGTCCTCGACTTACGTCGTTTCGATTTACGTCGTTTCAAGTTACGTCGAACAATGTTTTGACACTATTCCTCAAGCATACGTCATTTGTTTCGATTTCCGGCATAGGAGAATTCACTTGTCTTGTTGAAATTTTTGAAGAAAATGATCCTAATTTTGAGAGAAGTTTCAACGTTAATAACAAAATTTGTGCAGCCTATCAGTGTTACCAAGATCTGTATGATAGCAAGAAGAAAGAAGCGAAGCAATCTAGAATTGATAGTTTCTTTAAGCCAAAAGTTTAACTTATTATTTTTCATTACATATTTTGATTACATATTAAAGTTTTATAATTATTATTAAAATTAATAACACACAAATACCAAAAATAACTAGCAATTTCATAAGTGCATATATAATTATTTTAAGAACTTACTTTTGATAATAAAGTATGTATATCCTTTGTTATAAATGCATTTTTTTTTTTATTTCGAGTCCGTGTGGATCCTAACCCTTGAGTTTTACATGTAAACATATGAAAAAATATGTCTCGACTTACGTCGTTTCGATTTACGTCGCGTATTTCGAGAACCTAACATGCCGTAAGTACGAGGACTGCCTGTATAGCTTAATGCTAACGTATACGTTCATAATCCATACTAATATTAAAAATGCGAAAGTCTGTCTGTCTGTTGGATACGTTTTCATGTTTAGACCGCTAGACCGTTTTGATGAAATTTGGCATGGAGATAATTTTACACTAAGGGACGGACATAGGCTGAGAGAGTGAAAAGGGAGATGAAGTATTGTATGGGAAATGTTAAACCGTTGAATAGATGTTATATTAGATTCTGGGTAAGGTTTCATAATGTTCTCCCTTAAAGGAAATGCTTGATCGGCTACAAACACATAAGAAAATTTATACAAGATGTGTGACGATAATATTTGAGGGTTTGGGTTTCGTATACACAGTTCGATTCGCTCTAATTTTTCAAAAAATTTTGTTTGCTGAAATAATCCCCCGTCTGATACTTTCCTGTTTTTAAACTTTCACGACTTGTACACATCTTACAATATTTACTAACGGGTCTATGTCGCGGCCTTGATTTATTGGCTCGGTCCCTCAGTTTGTAGATGCCAGATTTGTAGGTCACTCATTGTCACAAATATTAAATGGAAGCTATACTCGTTTATGTTTTTTATTACAGGTGTCAGTGAAAAGTCAGTGCGACGAATGATAAATGAAAAGAAACGGGCCGATGAAACAAGGACAAAAGTTTCTACTCCTGGGAAAAAAGAAAAAGAACAAAAGGAAAGATAGAAGTTGACGACTTTGATCTAGATGTCATAAGAAGAAAAATTCACGAATTCTACTCAGTTAGAAAAGAAATTCCCACTAGACCCAAGTTACTCAATGTTCTTCGAGAAGAAATTGATTTTAAAGGGAGCCGAGCGACCCTACGCAAAATATTACATAAAATAGAATTTCGATACAAGAAGACTCAATGTAATAGAAAAGTTCTTATTGAACGTAATGATATATCAGCATGGAGGGCGAGTTATTTGCAAAAAATTAAGGACAGTGAATGCAGTGACAAAAAGAAACCTGTAGTTTATTTGGACGATACATATATTCAAACTTCACATACAGCTGGACAATATTGGCAAAGGCAGTTTGTAAAGGAAATAGATATATAATCGTCAATACAGGAGGAGAAGCAGGTTTTATCAATAATGCTTTACTCGTTTTTAAATCAAACACAAAAAGCGGTGATTATCATGACGAGATGAATAACACCAATATTAAGAAATGGGTGACTGACAAGTTGCTCCCAAATTTGGATCAGGAGTCATTAATCATAATGGATAATGCTCCATATCACAGTATTTGCACGAACAAGTGTCCAAATTTAAATTCTAGAAAAGTGGAAATGCAACAATGGCTTACTGAAAAGAACTTGGCATTCCATGAAAGTTTTACAAAACCACAGCTTTACGAATTTATCAAAAGGCATAAACCGGCGCCAGAATACGAAATTGATAAATTGATGAAAGATGGTGGACACACGATGATAAGTTTGCCACCTTATCACTGTGATCTTAACCCAATTGAAATGATTTGGAGCTCAATGAAACGGAATGTAGCAGAGAAGAACATTGAAAAACCAAGTACTGAAATGCCCCAGATGATTACAGAAGCCTTCGACAGAATATCGGTCACCGAATGGAAACACATTGCGATCATGTAAAAAAAATTGAAAACGAATACAGAGTAAGAGATGCGTATTTAAATGAACCGTTTATTATTAGTTTGGCTAGCGATAATGAAAGCGAAAGCAGTCTCTGACAATGAAAATTTTGACAGTTCTGGTAATCCAATAATTGATGGAGTTCATCCTCTAGAGAGTCTAGAGCATGAGATGATCACAATTATCGTATTAAAATATAAAAATTTCGACTTAAAACGTTTTTATTTTTATTCCTTGCATTAATCATTACAGTGGCCAAGTATTAATTACACAATTATTGTATTAAAATATAAATATTTCGACTGAATTTTACCCCCTATAATGGTTAATTTTCATTTACTGGCAGTACTAATATCGATGACAGCAACGCTATTACCGGCCAAGAAAAGTTTGTGACACTGTGCATTCTAATCAATGACTAAGGAAACTAAAGGACATGAAACAAGTACAAAATAATCGTGCCGCCTAAACTGAAGAGTGTCGCAAACAATGGCTGCCGATTAGTGATGTCCCAAATGTCTACTATGTAGATGTCGTTAAGTTTCAGCATCAGTATTGAAATAAAAATCATTTTGCATGATATCTTTAGAAAAAGGGAGGGCTTTTTTTCTTGTATGTCTTAGATTTATACAAAAGTACTGAAATATTGTTCAAGCTGAAAATAGCAGTCAGCGTAGTTCGATGCTGTCGGCATATAATTAGAATTTGCGCTTAAGGCGATTTTAAGGTATTATTAGCAACAATCGCTTTCAAGGATAGCCCCTTTCTGTCCCTCGATCATTTTTGTATGGAATTTTAAATGAACCCTACATACAAACAATTTACTTAGGTACCTCTTTTTGTAATACTTAAGTACGTCCATGATTATTACAGATATAAAATTGCTTTTTAAAAGAAACCCATATTTTTATGAAGCGCTTTCATAAATGTTGATCTTCAACATTTATGAAAGCATTTATGAAATTAACATAGGTCAAAGTAGTTAAAGAACAGCACAGTCCTTTTAATGCTTTTCTACTCTTTACATGCATAACATTACCTCTTTTAGAGGTGATTGTGAAATGAAAATGTACTTTGAGAAACATACATACGGACCGACCAAATCTATAGCCATTGCGTACTGTAGCGCTGATAAACTAAATACTAGAACAATTAATTTTACTAAAAACTAGTGGCCTATCACACAGTAATTAGGAATAATATTTCAATTAGGAATAGAACACTGTGGACTTCTATTAGTCGAAGAATTCTCAAATTCAGTTAAGTGCCTCCAGAGGTTACCCCGTACATACAAACAAACAAATTTTATTTCTTTTCATTGTAAAGAAATAAGTAATATAGTTTATAATATTATCTAGCGTAGAAAGTCCACAATATACCGGCCTTTTGAATAAATATTTTAAAAGTTAAGATAGTAAATTGCTAGGCACTACAAGGGTAACCAATGTGTGACTAGTCATAACTAATGTACCTATAGTAACATATTTTTATTGGGTTTGAAAAATAGAACTGTTTTTAACCTTATTGTTTGTAAAATAATATTTATATTAAGTATATAAAATTTTTAATAACATCTTCACAAAATAAATAAATATAGATAACTATTTAGCACAATTTTTATTAAATAATTTCGGAATGATACTTTTGAATACTGAGATTTGAATTTAAGCAGTCATCGTACTCATGTCGCTGTCGTTTTTCTGTACGTCAAGAAAAGAATGAAATTGTTTCCGACACCTTCGTCTCTTATTTCTGCTCTTTAAGTTTTTTAAAAGATTCTTTAAATTGTACCGCATCTGGATTTTTAGTAAAACCACTACAAGCTCTTATTGGTCGCAAAAATAACTCGACGTGGTCTTGATTCACATCATTGAGAAGCAGATATTTAGAACTATTAGCAGATTTTTCTCTCTCGGAAACATCAAATCAAAATTCAACCATATTCTGTAAACAATTAATACTTTCCAGTTACTTTTTCACAATATACGATTTACGTGGTCAAGAAATTAAAAAGTAACTAATTATCACTCTAAATATTTTCTCTGATTCCCAATAATCTTTGCGAGGGTAATGCTTCATACGTAAAATTATTTTCTTAATGTTCTATTGAAAAAAGTTTCTTCGAAATGCAAATAACATAATATATGTCATGAATACCCCGTTGGGGGCCATCCATAAATTACGTCACATGAATTTAGTGATTTTTGACCCCTCCCCCGTCCTTGTCACAGCTGGTCACATTTGTGAGACTCCCCCCCTCCTTAGTGTAACGTCACATATTTTGCAATTTTACATTTAGAAATTATTGAATTCAAACAATAGTTTCGAAATTAGTTTTATATCCATTTAAATTATTTTTTAATAAGCATGAACATCAAGTCATACATTTCAAGAAATTAACAAAACAAAAACGATTACTTTATTAAATCAAGAAAACTTAATCATCTTGAGTCCACGGACTTTGAACCCACTATATTAAATTATTTATAACTGGCATAGCAATCATTTCGTTCTCGTTTGGATTGTTTATATCGGGAACATTTGTTGTGTCAACATCTATTTCATCCAACCATACAGCATCACTGTCATCACCCAAACAAAGAATTTTTCTGGCACGTCTAGCAGCAATTCTTTGAGGACGTATCTTCGCGATGGGCAAAACTTCTTGTTGACTCTTATGTGATTGCTTGTGTCGATTCGTGGCCTTGTATGATGCAAAATATAGACCACAGATGCCACATGATCGTTTAAACAAGTATGCCTCGACACTGGGGCAATAGCTATCATATGGAACTTGCTTCAAATGTGAGGACGCTTGGGGATCCAAAGCTAGCTGAAGTAACAGTGGAGCGAACTTACCTTCGGCGTCACCATTTTCTACGGTTAGATACCCGCTTGACGTCTGACTAATTAAAACAGGTGGTGGTAAAAAAAACCCTCTCGTAATAGTCGCCAAAGGCTAGATCGTCGTACATTACAACATGCGACAACCTCGCATTTCACTATTTGTAATAAATATTGCGATTCACGCACATGATTTGCGTTCCAAGTGGCATCATTTTTCAATTCCTTAGCCTGGTCAATATTCAGTCTAGTATCTGTTGACACAATATATTCGGCAACCACAGGAAAACCATCAATGACCAATTAACTCTAAATATTAGCCAGCACAATGCCTACACTCTCAAAGTTTCGTTTTTCTAATTCCAAATCCGTTGTTCGATTACTGGAATCAAGATGTGAACCGAAACTGTCATGTTTCAATACAACACCAGTAAGTTTGCGACTAAGAGGCGCCATTCGTCGTTCCACTCTGTTGAAAGCACTTCTTCCTGGAGCATTTGTAGCAATGTAAATAGCATCCAAGTCAAAATCTTTAAAATGGCGTATAGCTGAAATTATAACTCGATCGTATCGTGGATTTTCATCGGGACCACCATTGCAAGTAATAATAAATACGGGTTTTACAAAACCTTCACGAGTTCTCATTAACTGTTCGATAGCAGGCATTTCAGAAAGTCTATGAATGTCTGTAGCATGAGTCTGCATTAGAACAACAATGCTTTCCATTACGAATTGCTATGTATGTAGGTTCAGAGTGTGTCACAGCTTCAGGTTTCCCTTGACTATCTTTCTTTATTACAATACAATAAACAGAAGGAATAAGTTTATGTTTTTCCGCGACCACGAAATCATGATCCGGTAATTTTACACGATAATCGAGGTGCATTAATATTGGAGCTTGAGCGTTCGCTGCTGTAATGTCCAACGGCACGCGTGCTTTGTCATCCATTAATAAAAAGAAAACTTGATCAGGACCCAACATTGAAGCTAAAGATTCCAGGTTTCTTATCGTAGCTGTACAGAATGTGCTATCTTTATGTTTAGAATGTAACGTAGAATCTGGTTTGCATAGTTTAACAGGAACAGTGTCTTTTTCCTTCCTCTGTGTTGGCTAGTCTGGGAAGAAGTCTCAAGTATAACCCTGATCGACTGATAGTATATCCTTGTTTACAAAGTTCGGCTTGTAAATCGTCCAATGTTTTGCAGCACCTTATAGTTTCAGTGCGACGTCGATCATCAGCTGCACCACCGAAAATTGCAATCTCTTTTATAACTTCAAGTATACCGGACTGCTTTTCTTCTACTCTAGGCCGACCAACAGAATCGCGAATTTTTAGAGCTGCTGCAAAGTCGGTATTACTTTCACAAAGCTCTAAATTTTTTTGTTTTTTCGAGTCACGACTTTTTTTTGTCGTTCCGCTGCGCTAATCTTTCGCTTCAATATGTTTTTTTCCTGTTGAATATCTTTCCTCAAAGTTGCTATTCTTTTTATTGCTTCATCGGAAGCTACACCAGTATCGCGTGCTTGCAACAAGCTATTGAGTTCAGATTCTAAAACTACAATTTTATTCCTAGAAGCACTTTGACTAGGCTTTGGTTTAGCTATTGTTTGAAGCTGGCTTTCACTTGATTGTATAAAGATATCTTTAGTGTCTTCTGGCATGGATTGCTTAGTATTTCCCTGCAATTAAAAATAAAAATGTTGAATAAGGACATTTCATGTGCTAAATTTTCTAAAATCACCTACTATACTATAATTAAGAAAAAAGTATCTTTCGGGATTACCCCGATAGAAAAAGAAATAGAAATTCAAAATGGCGGTCGTTTTTTATATAATTTTAATTAAAGTACTTAATTAAACTCTGTATAGCAGCTTGATTCAACGAATAAGGCTGTCATATCAGATTTCCAAAGTATCTATTGTTGTGTGTCATTAGCAGAATATTAAAATTTATAAACTTATCGAGTTAAGATAATAATAGCAAATTAAGATACTTAAGTAGGTATATTTTTAGTTTATTTAAAGTCAATAACAATTATTTTTTGCACTTAAAAAATAATCGAATGAGATCACTTATCTTTTCCACCCAGTGCACATATACTAATATTTAGTGTTCTACGGAACGACCTAGCAATACTTAGCCAGTTATTAGTTGGTAATTATAACAAAATTCGAACTTACTTTTACGTCCTCGGACTCCAGTTGTATTCTTGATGTTAACGACGAAGGAATTTTCGAAAAAAAATTCATTCGTAATTTTTATTTGCAATTCTTTGATCTTAGATTCCACTTTACCTTCAATATTGTCACCACTTTTCAAACTTTTCCATAAGTTATTAACTTCTTCTTGTACATTTTTTTTTTTTATCAGCATAGGCTGCACTGTAAGCTTCATATAGTTTACGATACAGATTACCTAAATCACTCTTTTGGTTCATTTTAAATTTGTTTCTAAAGTTAAAAACATAAAATACCAGAATCTTTTAAAAATCGTCGTTTATCCGCGAAATTCAATTGTCTAATGAAATAGAAACAAAGAAATCCCCGCTCGGCGCAGGCGCGGCGTGTTTCGCGGCTTTTATCAAAGGGCGCTACTAGCGCCCTTTGATAAATGCCGACCTAAGGTCGTCGGTGCGTGCCGCGTAGTAGAGAGAGTAGCCGACAAAACAATTTGAATCTTATGTTTATATAGATAGAGTTACAAATGTTTTGAGTATTTCGTAAATAGTGCAAAGTTCGAGTTTTAACACGTAGATTTGGAAATGTGACGTCACGAAATTTAGGACCCCCCCTACCCCCCTGTCACACAATGTCACACTTCGTCGACCCCCTCCCTCCCCTTTAACGTGTGACGTAATTTATGGATGGTCCCTTGGGGATACAGCGTGAAGATATGTATGTATACATCACATGGGTTCAATTTTCTTTTCCGATTATGTCAAGCCACTCTTTTTCTCTAATAATACATGATGGTAATCTGAAACGAGATAATTACGACATATAAACATGATACTTGTATTTATCGATATTTTTTAATATAGGTACATGAACAGCCCTAACTGCAATAACAACAAAAATTGATATGAAGTTATTTACTGTATTATATGAATAAAAACTGCTAATAACTAAAAATATACATGACTATAATACAGTAAACTAAGAAACGCAGTAATTACGATGGAAATATATACATCAGACTAAATTAATGAATTTCTGTTACGTACCAGTGCAATTATAGATTTCGTTGATTATTGCTTTTTCTCGAGCCACATCCTAACACACTACACTTAGAAATTATTGTGCCATTATGCTAGCTTCTCCTTTAACAAAACAGTTCCAATATCCAGCACAAAATCACAGAAACATTAAAAAATATTAAATCCATTGATATGTTTTGACACTTTGTGTACTTGTCAGCGTGTCGCAATAAATGGTGGTCGGCATGTTTTGACATTACGATGATGTGACATAAAAAAACTACTTTTTGAGAAAAGTATTGTTGTTTTCTCTTACACACCTCTTACAAGCCGTAAGTCAAAAAGCGACAACGCTACGTTTGAATGTTATGCGTTAGAATATATATAACTAAATGTTGCTATTGATCAACATGCCATGTTTCTTTATAGTCCGTGAGATTTAATAGGTAGGATTTGACATCTGTCACATGGCTGCGACTAGTTATGGGACCAAACAAATATGTCTCGATTACATTTCGATTCTAACGAGAATCGATACCAATGTTTAATAACATAATAACATCATAATATTTCACTTATGATTAATAGTTTGTTAGCTACATAGTACGTTTGTTGAGATATGGTATTTGTTACAGTAAAACATATTTAAGTATATGAATAAACTTAATTCGATATATTTATTTTTTGGGACTAATGTATAAAATATTTCCTCAAAATAAAGGCATACTGTAATAATGGTGAAAAATAAATATTTAATCATTTTCTGAGCTTGGATCCATGTCCGTAGAGCTATCTTCGTCTCCCGCTGTGTTGATTAATTCATTTTCAATTAGGTTGTCTATTCTGACGTCTCTTTCAAAGTCTTCCTTTATTATTTTTTTTGTTTTCTTCACCACCTTAGCCCAGTCATCCTTTGATATTTGATTATATGCTTCTGTCAGTAAACTCGTCAAAAAAACAATACAGAACTAAAATTATTTAAAAAATATAATAACATCTTAATTTTAAATTATATGATTATTACGACATTTCAATCGATTATTGATTTCGTATATTAACGAAACGATTGCAAATGGTAGCAGTACTAGAGCAATACGCCTCGTGATATAACATTGTAACAACGTCCATTTAGAAAATTCTTTTGAAGATATATAAGGAAATATCTGTTTTTAACTAAAAGAAATCAAAGTTAGTAGTTTTGTGTAATGATCAGTAGTGGGAAAAATTAATAACTTTTATTTATTCAGCATTTACGTAATTGAATTTGTATTAGATATCAGGAACGTTGATACAAAATTATAGCGGCATGAAAATTAAGAAACGTCAAATCCGACCTATTAAATCTCACGGACTTATTTTATAGTCATTGGTTCTTATCCTTGCTGACGACTGACTTTGTCTGTCAATGTCAAAACATTGACAGATAAAATGTTACCAGCAATTCGCAACGAACATCGTTCTATAAAAATTGCAATAGAAAACAAACTAATTAAACATCTCATGTCTGAATAAAATAATATTTTGTCACGAATATTTTATGTATTTAACGTAACATTATGTACCTATTACTAATTTGTGCACATTGTTTAACAAGTATTTGTTTTTTACGTACGATTATCATATTAAGAATGGAGTTTTATGAACATTGTTTAAAACGAGTAAATAAATAATTTTATTGTTTGCTTGACATTTTTATGACTTGAATGATTGTTCAATTTGAGAATTATATTAAATAAATTTAGAAAATCTCATAAACGGTTATTCATTATCATTACGTTTTGTTTTTATTAGTAACGCAATTAAGTACTCTCATACTTTTTATGGGCATAATTCACTCGAAAATGTGTCAAAAAAGCTTTTTTATTTATTATATGTTATATAAGTGAACTATAAATTACTCGAGTTACATTACTATCTTTTTTGATAACGTAAACAAAGTTTGATAATGTTATCAAATGGTTATCATTTTATCACTCTTCAACGAAAACAAACGTTTCAGTGCACACATGTGCAATAGTCAACGTAGCGTAAACAATAGTGAGTTTTGTATGTATGTGTAGCTTGCTGGTTTTCGTTGACAATCGCGATGTGATGTATCCTACATCATCGCATGCTGTTATATTTTTCACAAATCCTTTTAATTTTTATATTAGTTACTCGATTCATTTCTAAATGTTTTCTATTGTTGTGACCCATTTTCTCTATTTTAATTTCTAAATATGTGTAATTTGCCGCCGAAGTTCCATTCAGTGTGTCGCCTTTGTTTATCATTCTGTGGCGATAATTGCAGTGATGTTAAACTTACAATTTTCGACCGTGATAAAGATAAATCACGCCTTTCCGAGATGATAATGACATATTTATCGATAATGGTAATAATGTTTGGAATATATCTGTACTCCATTATCAGGAAGATACTGTTTTTTTGTGTGAAAGTTTAGCATAAGCGTATGAGATTGTGGATGCTGATAAGCGCCATTAACTTTCTCGCGGGTGTTGAGTATTTTCGCATTGTGATATCATATTACGGCCCACGCGTTTAGTACTCGCGCGTATGACTAATGTTGTTCGTGGAAGTGATAGGCGAGGCGGGTATCGAGCACTATATCAGCAACAGTGCGGCTGATAACAAAGGATCACTGGGAGATCGCCTCGCTTCCTGCAGCCCTCGCCCGCGTCTCTCGTCCGCATGTCATGTACAAGCACTACATTCTCCCTCTACTGTTTATCCACATTCATATTGCTATTTTGAGATTTCAATATCTTCTAATTTTAGATGTTATTTTAAGGGAATTTCAGCCAGTTGGGGGCTAACATCCTTTGTTGAACTTATCTTCATCCACGTTTTAATATTACTTATTGCTAAACAAGTCTGAGATTTTTTATATCAATTCTTATCTGATTAGTTACCGATGACTCATCATCTATGATTACATTTATGAAAGGTCACTGGCCACATCACCTCTGACTTCGATGTTGTGAAACAAATAAAAGTATAAATAATATTTTTAGGTATCTCCAGCAGATTTACTTCCACAAGTAGTATGTGGGAGCTGTGCACATAAGCTTGATGAATTTCATACCTTCAGAGAACTATCACACAAGTCAGAAAGACTGTTGGAACAGTTTTTACAATATGCAAATTCATTAACAGGCCCTAAAGAGGTAAGTGAAAGAATAAAAAATTTTTTTTTTTTTATTCATCAATACTAAATAAACTAATATATACATGAATATGGTATATACATTTATAATTAATAAAAACTAGTTATTAGCCAACTCCATAGGTTTAGGATAGGTAGTTTATTAATTATTTAGAAATAATATTTAATTGTTATTTTAATGAAAATGTAATAATTTTCAAGCAAATGTGTCTGCTTTAAGATTTACATAGCGAATAGGCTGGCCCTTGATCTTATCATTGTAAAATGATTTAATTGCATTGACAAGCAAACCAATGATCATGCCCAAAAGCACAATCATTGCTACACCAAAAATACTCCACAGAACATGTTTTGGTTTCAAGTCTGATATTGAAAAGCTTTTTCTGGCTGCAAATGTAGTGTCAAATGTAGGACAAAAAGATAATGTAACATTTGTTATATATTCTCCACTCCATCTCATTGGTGCCGCACAACTGGAAACAATGTCAATTTGTCTATATCATAATCAAAAATAGAATGTGATATGATTGCCTTAAAACTATAAATAACTATTAGCATCATATTTGAAGTAAGACATAAGTACCTAATAATCGTGACTATAAATTAGGCTTTGTTTATTGAACTTTATTTCAGGTTCATACATCTTCAAGTAAAATAATA
Organism: Zeuzera pyrina; assembly: GCA_907165235.1. NCBI lineage: Eukaryota > Metazoa > Arthropoda > Insecta > Lepidoptera > Cossidae > Zeuzera > Zeuzera pyrina. Next base: position 14,776,603 of record OU015626.1, read on the forward strand.
ATATACCATATTATAAGAATGTTATCATAATTAATAATAATTAGGTTAGATATACCTAGTTTTTACAGTAAGAGACTTTCAATTCTTTGATTTACAAAAATATGTGTATTTTAATGTTAGCTGTGCCACGTCGTTTCACCCGCATTATATTTGGTGTTTCTGGGATAAAAAGTAGCCACCTACATTACCATCTGAAAAGTCCTCTACCTGCCAATGAAAGTTCCATCAAAATCATTTCAGGCATTTGGAGATTAGCCCAGACAAACATTCAGACAAACAAAATTTTAACAATGTGTGCATGACTTTTTTTTACATATAAGCTTATGAACAAGCCAAATCAAAAAATAATCACAGGCAGACACTTCAATTTTATTTAATAGTAATGATTACAATAAAATAGCTTTTTACGAAACAGGTATACTAATTTTTGATGACACCATTAAGATTAAGCAACCTGACGGAGTTTCTTTGGTGGTTCTTCTCAGAGCAAGTTTTTTCGAACCAGTGGTAGATTCGATTTCCAAAAATACCTCCTAATGTGGTTTAATAGAATAAAAATATTGAACTTTGACAATGTTGCACACAGTTGCCTGCTGGTTGGATGTTTTTAGAATTCGGAAATCATTTCATTTCATGAAACGACTAACTAATCTTACTATATTGTTAAATGAAAATTGATGATTCATGCAGTTACACATATTCGGCCACATTGATTCTGTAGGGCCTCCATAATATTAGTAAATAAAAATTAAATGCAATTATGTGAAACATTAAAATTGTAACTTCTACTCATAAATTCATTAAAATGCATATTTCTCCTTTAATTATTTTATTTCTTCTATTTTTTATACAATATTCAATTTGTTTTGATGCAGCCATCTCGCACACACTTAAACCAATCATAAAGAAAGACGAGAGCGCCACTAGCGGCGTGAAATGCGACTGTTTTACTTCATACTTAGGACCTAACAAGATCATGATGTGGCAAAGTATTTAGCTTGGAATATTAGACATATTGCTCTCATTGATTATATTGCAATCTCTTCTTTCGACTTTTCATCGGAGAGATCGCAATAAGATAGCTAATCAATAGCTCATTACATGAAATGGTGACATTTTACGAAAACTCTGGGTACTATCTGCCAATTTGACGCCTGACCACCTTTAGGCAGAGAGTTTCGTGTTATCAGATTTCATTCCGTATTAACTCATTTTATCTCAGTGTGTTCGTCAATACAAGGTTTGTAGGAAGATTAGGAACAATAACTACGAATATTTATTCATTCAAATAGCTTCGTGTGGTCTTCATTACCAACACCACTTGTTCCTTCGATGCGAAACCATTATAGTGGAGGCTCAAACGTCTCCTCGTTATTTTGAGAAAAATCTTACTATGCAATATTGCAAGAAGTTACTACACAATAATGTAGTAAGTTGAGAGAAGTTATTTTGGAGATTTTGGTATTTGTATACCTCAATTAAATTTTAAAATGTTTATTGTGTAATATTGACTGATCTCGCTATAAAATACCCTAGGACATCTTATGAAAACATAAATATTTAAACTTAAAAATATAGTTAACACCTTATTAGGATGTTCTTAGGAATATTTAATATTCCAATAAGCGTTTTTTTAAAAGTTACAGTACACAACAACGTAACAGTAAATATTTGTTACCTACTTTCCGACTGCATCCATTGTCAAATCTTAAATATCTAATTACCAAAAAAACGGACATTAATTAAAAAGTGACCATTTACGACTTGCAATTTTTTTTGACAGCTGGGAATGAATGCATTTGGAAAGTGTGGAACTTCAAATGTTGTCTGGAAGAGTTTTGTAAGTTTTTAACGGTTATTTTTTTATTTATTTGACACTTCACAAACGCACGTATTTCCATTCGGGACTATTCTTTCTTACTAAATTTTATTATTAGATATGCCAAAACACAAATACAACAAAATCCGGCGACCGAGCGCGAGAGTAAAATCGTTAAAATGGCAAGGAACACACGGGACATCAACAATTAGCGAAGAGCGAGTTGCAAATAATGTTATATGCATTTCGTTTAGTTGCATTTTCTAGTCGTGTAATTGAATAAACTCAAAAGGGGCGTGGTTTTTACTAGCGGCACATGCTATTTATAAACAATTTTATAAAGTGGTCAGGCTTGAGGTTGGCCGATAGTACTCATCATGATCTGGCCAATTTTACGATAATACGCACATGTCGACACATGTATAAGAGCCCTTCCACGGAGATTTTTGTATCACACCATGTGATGTGATTCTATTTCATGAGAAATATCAAGCTGTAAATGGTATTTTAAATTGGATAAAACAGTTACAAAGTATCTGATACAGCAGCATCAGTTTCATATCACTCACTTAAGTCAGCATATCTCACTCAAACACAGTATATCTTTTTTTATTTAGAAAGTATTTTTGTATCATTGTAGGGACAATTTTTTTTTAATAAAGTGAAAAATAATAAATATTAAGTGTTAACTGTCTACGTGATTTAATTTTGTATCGAGCTCAAAATTAATGTGTAAATTGAAACTTAAACAAATCTCAGATACTACACCTGATACAATCTCTATCTAAAAGAGTCACCTAAATCTCTTCTGTGCGGAAGGCACATTAGGATGTAGGTACCAACTAAAGTTAATATTATTGTTAATTCTGTTGGTCAGAAACCCAATAAAAGGTTTGGAAATGGTCATTAGGTAAATTTCTAGCCTACTCCTTCGCGTTAGGCTGGTATTGAATTAACACTTCCTTACTCATCTCGATTTATGAAAAGAGGTCTGTATGGGAAGTGGAGTATGCTACTTTCTTTATATTACTAAATATTGTTAAATATTTTATCTAAGAATGTCATATTACTTACAGAGGAATTTCGCCAGATTTGAATTTACTACCAGCACCCTGTTTTTTAACAATATTTACAAGGTCGCAGTTGCACAGCCAATTATTGTCAGTCAATCCCAATATCTCTAATTTGTTCCATGGCATCAAATCAGTAGAGAGTTCACTCAAATTGTTATCATCTAGATAGACCTGTTTATGAAAGCTACATTATATTCTTATTGATTCTTAAGCTTAGGACATAAACGTTATAAAATAATATTATACACAAATGTTAATACAATAAAATAAAAGAAAGTTGAAAACCTCTGACTGTTAATAATAATTAGAAGAAGTATTGTTTGTTCTAGTTTTGGGATAAATTTTGCAACCAAGTAATTGATTATTATCAAAACAAGCGCTAAAGCGATTAATCAACTGACCCAGTTCAAAGACTGTCAAGTAAGCAGTCATAATCTGGGCCAAATTAAATTGCATACATTTTATAATCTGATGATTGTGTATGTAATACAAATTATTTGTAAACAGGCATGTACTACTTTTGAATTTGGAGCCGATGAGCGTAGAAAACGATAGGCTTTTGATAAAGCTAATAATAATTTGCTGGTGAGAGGGATTCGACTAGGAGCCCCTTGACTACTGTGCTCCTAATGTTAGTAATATATCATGAAACAATGGTCACCACATCTCAGCTCTGAACTCTGATGTCTTCTATTAAGAATTTGAACTTTACTGAAAAGAGTTATTAGATCTGATTTCGTAGGATCGAAAAGACGTCAAGGATAAAAATTATTATTGTTACAAAAGTAACTTGTGAGTTGAGTAATACTACAACTACTACCTACCTGTGTAATCTTTTGTCCTGTTGTGACAAAAAAAAAGTGTAGGCTGCACATCTTACTCTTTAAAATTTTGACTGTTTTTACTATTTAACTGTTCTTGTAGTTATACAAAAAATATTGTTCTTAAAATATTTATAAGTACATACAAATGTCTCGAAAACTTGATCTAAGTACAACTTAAATAATATGGAAACAAAATAAGCTTTTAAAGCCATGTAAGTATAATTACATATAAGTATATACAATATATCACCTTTCTTCAACCATTTTTTCATTCTAATATTATATGTAGGTAATAGGAAAGATTTAAATAAAAACGTTGATGTTTCATTAGTGTGGCCAAGTGTGTGTTAGAACTTAGAACACGCATAGTATAAGGTTGCGACGGCGTCGTCAGTATGGCTAAATAATGTCATCAGGATGATTTAGTCAATATTTAAAAATATGCCTACATCGTACCAAACTGCACGCAAAAAAATGTAATACGGTAATATAGTACTTATTTGTAAAACAAATCAAATGTAGTACTTATAAGTACAGTAAGCTTTACACTAGAACTAGGTACATATTATCTTGCCCTTAAGTCTCCGTTAAAGTAAAAATTCCGAAGTGCTCTTGACTGTATGGTCTTGTGTGTGCTCTTGACTGTCTTTTGTACAGACTCGTAAATTACGGACTACTTAGCAATGAGATTCCTTTTATTTTAACCGAAAAAGTGATAGATATGTTATCTAGACTTTATAACACCCACATAACATCAGACTAGTGTTGGGCAAAATGTAATTGTAAAAGCAATTACAATGAAAAATTGTACTTGTAAAAACATTTTCTTAGGCAAACAATAACAAATTGTAACTGTAATTGTTTTAACAATTACTTTTGCCCAACACTGCACCAGACAGCCTGTCTCATACTACAAAGTGAGGCAAATAAAATCAAATAAAAAGTAGATGTGCGGATGCTGTTTTCTATTTCTAACGAAATGGCGGCCGATTAGTTTATCTGATAACATGTGTACAAGTGCGTCAGCTTATCTGATTTACCTTACCGTTGTTGCTTGGACACGGCGTCTGGAGTTATTTATAAAGTCTATGTATCAAGTCATATATTTCTGAAAGCTTGCAAAACCTTTATGTAATTAATAAACTATTCGACCTATTCGACGATACTCTGTACTATGGTGTATACTAATAAAAGTCACAGTCCTCAAACCCCATTTCACGTGTAAGGAAAGACTAAATATTTTTTTTAATTCATTTTCATGACTTTGTAGGTAGTATAATATAAGTGTTATAACTACGCCAAATTTTACTTATGGTCTGTAATTACAACGGTTGTGACATATGGACGGATATACAAACTTTGTGAAACTATAAGGGTTCCAATACTTTGGCACGGACCTAAACAACTAAGCTACTATAGTTATGTTCTTATTCATGGTTCATGGCGTTTTGCAAATTAATTTTCAATATTTCACGGATTTTCTTCATTGTGTTCACTTATTTTTACTTATTTTATATTGTAGTATCATATCAGTTACCAACTTGTTGTTGGTTTGTGTGCATTTCAGGTACTAATATTGTAGAGATATCAGTATTTATTACTTATTTAATAATATCCTAGTTTTTCCTCGTTTACATAACTTGTGTGATGATATTGACTTATGGCACTCACCTCCTTCAAGGTCCATTTATCTTTCAATCCTCGGAAGGCATTGTGACTGATGTATCGTAGGTTGAGGTTATGACAGAGATGGAGAACTCTTAAATTTTTGAGTGGCGAAAAAGTACTGCGCTTTACTTCCTCAAGGTAATCGTTTTCCCCAACCTCTAATTCTATTAAATTAGTTAAACCTGTGGAATATGTTAATAGTGTAAGTAACATTATTAATAATTGTTATTCTTATTATATCATAATAAAAATGTAAGTTAATTACTAAAACCTGACTACTCACGTATTTAAAAAAAATCGAAAACAAAATGAAATACGTAGATAGTCAGGTTTTAATTTTATAACTTTTATTTATTTACTTTGAAAAATATTGCCATCCTCATGTATTAAGTATCTCTAAAATTGCTTTTTTAACCTCTTGAATTTAATACCTGTCATAACGAGGTTCGATAATTTTTTTAACCCTTTAGTCGTGTATAATATAATATAAAACGCGTTTCATTAAGATGAATTCAATGTATCTTGTACGTTAATTTTGATGTGGCTCTGTGAGGAAACAGATGAACACACATACATACACACACCCTTAAAATCATAACTCTTCTCGTCGTAGTCAGATAAAAAGGCATTTTCTTTTATAGCACAGTTAATCATAAACTGTAATCGTCACGAATGATTGTATTATTGCGGTTAGCAGGATAAATCAAAGTAACATACAAGTTGGCTTATTTTGTAATCCTTTATATATGTCAACTTTTGCGATTAAAAAACATTAATTTGCTTACCAATAAAACTATCATCATTTAGTTCTACAATCGGATTGTTATTGAAAGTCAGATACTCCAGTGTCTTGCCAACGAGACTTAAACTTTCGGGCACGGTGACGAATTTGTTCCCAGACAGATCGATCTGCTGTAAGTTCACTAAACCTTTGAACGCATCTAATTGTATATGGTCAATTTCCGTGTTTGCTAAATCAAGTACCTGAAAAATGGGTTTTTGTAAATATTATCACATATACTTACTGTTCTTCTGTTTGAAAGCTGCAAGAAACATGCAAATATATGTAACATGTTATTTATCTGTCCGTCATATGGTTTAGAGCTCTAGAACCAAAACCGATATTACTATCATATTTTTTTCCAAAAGTTTTTTCGGGAAATGTCGTATATTTGGGTACATAATATTTGCGAGTTATTGGGAAAAAATGATTTCGATTCCTTTTATCGATTCCTTGACTCGACTCAGCTAGGTAGGTACTCATTTACTAAAACACTCATTTAACTTTGTGTATAGGTGCAGCTCGCAGTACTTTCGTTATATGTATTATATTATATATTATGGTGTAGTTGTACAAAAAGCTAGAAAATACGCATATGTTTGTGTAGTTGTAGGTGCATTTCAATTAAGTAGATACTATTATTTTTTTTTAATTAGTACAATGGTCTCCTCTTTGATTCCCGCCTCGAGTCAGATCAGACGGCAATACGACGTCGCTGGCACCGAACACAATACTCATGCGAACGTTCGGAATAGCTTTTCTGAGTTGATATGAATTTGGAGGAACATCGCGCACGGTTTTCGGATCATTTGACTCACCGAATCCGGAATTACTCATGCCTAAAGTAGTACTAATGCACTACTGACATACGAGGGGGGGTGAAAAGTTCTCGTCCTGAGGTATTTACCATAAATATTAAGCAATTTTATTGGTCAGTAAAATCTCCCTGTATCTCAAATTCTCAATACACTTCTCACATTTTCTATACAGGCTTTTATACCATTGAAAATTATTCTTCTTTTCCCTTTCAAAATGTTCGTTTACTTCCGCCTTCGTGTCTTCGTACTCAAATCTTCTCCCCATAAGCTTTTCTCGGGTTACTAACTAGAAAGTATTCGCTATGAGCTAGATCTGTACCGTAGGATGGATAGATAATTACTTCGAAGCCCGTTTCTTTCAGGGCACGCTTTGCAACTTGAGAATTATAAACAGGCAAGTTGTCTTGCAAAAACAAAACGCCTGTTCTGTTTGGACCATCTTTTCTCTAACATGGCTTGTCGTGCCTGGCTTAAAAGATTAGTGGTAATGTTGATTCATAGTAGACCCTTTAGGAAGGTAATCAATTACCTAATAGGGATTCCTTCTTCATAATACCTAGTAACTATTAATCTTTGATAATACCAAAAAATTGTGGCCATTTTGGATGCTAACTTTTCAACTGAATTTCTTTGATGGCTTTTTACTCTTTTGAATCCATTGCATTGAGTCTTTTTTGGATTCCAGATCGTATTTTCAAATCCACGTTTCATTAGTGATTACAATCCGAGAACAAATCTCGTCTAAATCGATTTTGCACAAGTTCAAAAACTCCCTTGAACATTCGACTCGCTGCCGCATGTCAAACGGCATAAGAATTTTCAATATGTGTGCAAAATTTTTCCAAATTAGTCTTTACTATCTGCTACATCTTAGTTTTGCAATCTTTCAGTGATGGCCTCGCCATAGACGGGCGATCGGCGGGATTATTACCTAAAACTTGTGCGCCCGGTGACTAATTGTAATAAAAAATTGGTATAATATATGACGATTGGGTGTCTATTGCAACATGACCATAAAATGCACTTTTCGCGATAGATTTAGCGCCAGTATACAGATTACATTACACAAATTCCTCATTTTGGCAGCAGATATCGCCCAATATTTGGCCGTCGCATGCTGACTGCGAGTTAGATAATAAGCGTGCGGTACTGGGGACGTTTCGTATCACTGGAAACTTTCTTTATGTACACACTGATAAGGATTTACTCAGGTAGCGTTATACATAAGCAAATAGCGTGACTCATACTACCTTAGGTCGAAACATTTTTCAGTTTCCCCTAATATTACACTTAGTTTTAAAGTAAAAATGATTGAAATTGACCGATAACGAGCGACATACTCCTGGAAGATAGTATTAATTAGCAACTAGGACGATAAAAACTAGCAAGTTTTATTAGCAACTCGCAAGTAGTGGCAAGTAGCAGCATCACATCATATATTATGCATTTATATTAAATAATATTATTTCATTTACTTTATCATATTTTACGTGTTTTAGTTCTTAAATCTTACCTTGAGAATTAACAGTGTGTGAACAAGTTCTTAGCGCTTCCAAAACTATTTACCTACGTACTAATATTCAACATTTATTATATTTCTTAGAGTTGTAGTTATAAGAAAATTCAATAGAAGTATTAGGTCTCTTATTTCTAATTAAGCAATTATGACTTTAAAGTAATTGTTATTAGTATAAGATGAACATCTTTAAAGAATCAAATTATCAAATCAATGAATATGAATGATATATTTAAAAATACCTCTAAATTAGTAGCGCTTGATAAAGCTAACATGGTGACATGGTCCAATATTTCAAAAGGGTTGTTATTTAAGTAGAGTCGCGTCAAGTTTGGAGTGTATTGGAACAAATTTCTGTCCAACGAATGAATTTCATTATAGCCGAGGTTCAGTGTTTCTAAAGCAATATTGCTGTACATGCCGTTCTCGTAAGGCCCTTGAAAAATTTCGCTCCGTAACACATCACCTGCAAATTATTGTAATTTGTTTTTAATATTGTTTTCCTTGACTATAAATATTTGCAGTTAAATTTTTCTCTTATAATAATATGCTATCATGATAACAAAAAATGCAATCGAAAACTGCATATAAAATATACTTAAATATACTTTATCTAAATGTAGATAACATGACATAAACTCGACATATCGTTTTATTATAGGGTTTGCGTAATCGTTAGTAATATTACATAGGTATAAAATAATTTTGGTGTGTTCTTCCGTCGCGTCGGTGTGTAACAGCAAGTGATATTTTATTGATATGCGTAAATAACTTTAAAACAGAAATGAAGATATACCTACTATATTTAAAAAAAAATATTGTTCTCTCTAACAGTGAAAATACAAATGAAAAAAATGTTCTAGCCACCTTCGGTTATTTATTCTCCTAACTGCATTTAGTGAGGTCTTATTGAATGGCCTCCGTATTGATTTGGAACCATAAAATATTTTAAGCCATAACTTAGTGCTTATATAATACGCATAACTTTAAACCATTGTGTCATCCATCACATTAACAAGACATTCCGCTTTTCTAATTTTTAAAATTTTTAAATGATAAATAACATGAAATAACATGAAGAGAATGTTAGTGAATATGGAATGTTTGCTGAAATTCATAATATGGATAGATATCTGTGGTTATCCACTGATATTTTATGAAACGATATGTTAAATTCATTTTTAAATTTTATATGAGAGAGAGAATGTAATGGCGGTGGCTGTGTTGCCACAACAGAATATCTGTTAGTGTTGCTAACATTTACTTTATAAAAGTATTTGATATATATTAAAAGATTACACAAGAAAATCCTCTTTTAGGGTGCACACATTGGAGAAAGTTATGTAATACCACTTCATACTACCTACTTGTCTACGCAAATATATTACGTAATTAAAATGAATTATTATTAGGGCATGCAAAACTGTCTTTCATCATTTTGTATTTATAAGCCTATCCCAATATTTATCTCCCATTCGTGAGCGCTTGCTTATAAATATTGTATACTAATGACGCAATGTTATCACAATTACTAATGTTCATGTACCTGATATACAATTGTTGCTCAAGTCTAAATAGACCAGTCTTTCGACGTTTCTGAACGCATCATCTTCTATTTCGACGATTTTGTTCGATTTGAAGCTAATTGCAATTCTCGTGCCGGGCGTGCCGGGCAGCTGGGTCACATTTGTAACGCTGTTATTGAAAAACGTTATGAGCACATGACGATCTGAAACATAAAGAATTGCGCAATTTTAAGGGTTCCGTGCCATGCTAGTCGATTTTCTTAAAAATTATGTAGGTATGTAACAATAAAATTCATGGCAATACACAACTTATTAGCCCATAAATTAACATTTAAACATATTTATTGGAAAAGGTTATGTTCAAAAACTCCTTGCAATTGGATTTACTTGAATAAATTCGTTTGCCTTTGACTTGACCATCCCCCATCCCTATTAAAATCTCTGAAACTACTCGACCTACTACTACTAGTGTTTTAAAAAATTAAAGGAATATGCAGCTTAATACCTAAAGTTTGCAGGAAAATAACATGAAAGTCCTGAGTCTTATATTATAGATTTTCAGAAATCAAGTTTACGAGATTTACTATTTTATTTATATCGTACGGAACCCTGTGTGTGCGAAATATTTATAATATCATCAATTATAATTTATCGACTATAAGAAATATAATATGGTTTATTACTCTTACTTCGAAAATAAAATCAGCAAGTTAAAATACTAAAATCTGTCTATGGATTTAAGAAAAATTTGTGTACAAGATGAAACGTACTATAATAGTGTATAAGAGCGCTTCGCAGTGGTCTGAATGCAACAATATACGTATCTAGAAACCTCAGGTCGAATTCAGATGTGGATTGTGCAAATCGCTGCAGCGTCCGATCCGAGAACATACGGATATCGCTTGTATAACCAACAATTGAAAAGTTATAAGCGACACAGACAATCCCTGAATGCGACTATGTTTTATACTAAAAGTTACATAAAAGATGAATAGTTCTCGGATGGCACGCAGCTCACGTAGACTACAAGCGACATCCAAATTCTCAGTGTTCCTGGATTTGATACTCATCATTATGGGGTTCAGTGATTTTTTTTTAAACCTTGACTATGTCGTGTCAATACTTCCGACTTTCCGAGCGTACATAGACATTACAGGCCGTATAAGGAAAAATAACCTAGCCTGTGACACAGGTATAATTGTGACGAATCCAATTGCAATTCATATTATGTTAGTGGTTTCGACTGTGAGAGAACAAACATACGAGAGGCATTTGAAAAGTTCGTAGCCTAACCAGAAAAATGAGAAGTTATAATTTTTTAATTAATTTATTTTTCAACATATTCTCTAAGTTCAACACCATCTATATGTTCAACACCCTTTTTTCATCGGCCTGGCAACGCTTCTATACTAGCTTTAAAAAAATCTTCGTCTAAGTCCGTCTAATTTATCTATACTTCGTCTAATTTGTAGAAAATTTTTGACTTCCTATGTGGTTTTTAAGCTTTGGAAATAGATAAAAGTCTGATGGAGCTAGACGAGGTGAATACGGGGCGTGGGGTAACAATTCAAAGCCACACTGATAGATCTCTGCCATCCTTTTAACTGATCTGTGAGCTCGCGCATTATTCTGCTGAAACAAAATTTTTCTTCTCAGTAAACCAGGCCGCTTTTCTTTAATTTCTTCTCGTAATCTCATTTTTCTAAGTAAACCCCCATAATTATACCTTTTGAATCCCAGAAAACTGAGGCCATTATTTTTCCGGCGAATAAATACACTTTTGCTTTTTTTGCAATCAGAGATCGTGGTCTTTTCCACTGTTTAGACTGTATTTTTGTCTCTGGCGTATAGTCATGTAACCAGGTTTCATCCACGGTCACAAATCTTCTAATAAATTTCTGTGGCTCAGCCTCAAACATCTCTAAGCATTCGCGGGAATTCGTCAGTTGTCAAACGCGTGTTTATTTAACTGAAAGCAGCCGAGGCACCCATCTCGCGCAGACACCTTGGAAAAGTGTAATTCGATGGTGATTGTGTGATGCCTTCGTTCAGTTGAGATGCCAATAGTGTCAGCTATCTCCTTAACAGTCAATCTCTGATCAGATAAAATCATATTCTTTCAAGGTTATCGTCGGTGGTTGACGTTGGTGGTTAACGTCGATGGTCGACCACTACGTGGGTCATCTTCAGCGCTCTCACGACCACGTTTAAACTCCGCCACCCACTTTTTCACGATAGTATACGAAGGCGTTGATTCTCCTAAAGTTTTTGACTTGTCTCCATTAATCTTTTTTTGTGTAAAACCTTTCTTATTCAAGTACTTAATCACTGCCCGATACTCGATTTTTTCATTTTCAAAAATCGTCACTACTTGTTCGACGGAATGGCGTGAGGAATCTCTTAACGAATGCAAATAAACGAATGAAATTTCATATTATTATTATTGAATAATTTAGCATTAAATTAAGGGCAGTTTGAAAAATATATGACGTTCCGATCTACGTTAGGTTCCTTCGGAATGTCCCTCGTACTGCTAAAGTCGTAACCTTCCTTTTTGCTCCGCCGTAATCGGACAAAAACATTGTAGTGTAGGTTGGAAAACAAATATTACAGCAGTACTTTAGTACAGACATATCTTCACGCTATAATTTTGATGGGGTAATAGAGTGCGGACCATCAAGCATCGCGATCCTTACCTGTTTCACTTTCGCAAACCTCAACATTCTAATCACGCACCTTCGCCGAGTATGCGAGTGTATTTGATGTTCCCGTGTTCCCATCTAACATTCTAGTTATTTGATCGTCATCATGATGTCACTCTTTAAAATAAATTGTATTCCAATTTTTGCCTGAGATTAATCTAGTCCGTTATCCATGAAACATCGCACGTAGGCGAAAGAATATAAAGTTTATTTTATAAATGGAGTCAATGTTTACAGTAAATGGTTTCATAGAGGGGTATACCTATTATTTAAATAAACCGATTTTATTGTTCTAATGAGATTCTTATAATTTGTTTAAAAGAAAAAACATAGTATTCCATTGAACTTGAGCACTGAACATTCTCGTAGGTTTAATATGACTATTTAACTGTACCTTTGGATTCCCGGACAACAGCTTGTAACTAATACTTGTGACTATTTACTTGAGATTCTCAAGTAAATCGTTCATTTTGCCCGATAGACTTCTCAAGTTGAGAAGTCTATCGGGCAAAATGAACGACAGATCATATTATTCGACCGCTTTTAGGGTTACATAGCTAAAATGACAAAAACGGAAGCCTTATATTTTTAAAGACTAAACTGGTAACTTAAAACTTTTAAATTTAACATTAATTTCTTACTTTATATTTTTACTCTACAGGACCATGTAACCGAAACTCTTTTGGTCGGTGTATTTCAATAGTAGGGAAGTAGGTATATTAATTTATTACATAATATTGTAAGTATAGTAATACTGGTTTCTGTGTGGAATATAATTATGAAAAATTGTGTGTAATACTAAGCTCATTAGAAATACGATTTGGAAAAAAATAGTAGTGAGTTATTTCTGTTTACAATCGTTAAATATATGTAATTTTAAGATACCATTACGAATAATTATAACGATTTATTTGTCGTACTGTCGCCAACTGAGGTCAACTGACGAAGCGTGCTTGTCGCGACCCCTGTCAGCCCTTTTCAGGTCTGCAATTCCTCTTCTGTGCATACCATGCGGAACAACGGTTTTGCTACATTTAGGGCGTCCCCCGAAAGCGACTTACACCGGTCTGTCCCCGTTAGTGTGTGCGTTGGTGACCACCACCCAACACACTGTGCACGTCGCACCGGGAAGTGGAGGGAGGAGTGCAAAGTAGCTGCGTGGAATGTGAGAGGTGGGATTGAAGAGAAGATGAATGAATTGATTGATATTATGGAAGAGAAAAGATTGGATGTGTTATGTTTGAGTGAAACCAAGCGAAGGTGCAGTGAACTTGCAGACTTGGCCGGAGGGGTCATCGCTTTGTGGTCAGGAGTACCACATGGAGACAGGTGATGCCAGCTGATAGGCGTTTTATTGTCCTCTCGTTTGGTTAATTGTATGACTGAGTATAAATATAAATCCCAAACTGCTCTGGGTGCGGCTCAAGATGGTGTTGACGAGAATTTTTATTTTGGCGGTGTATACCCCAGTCTCCTCTGTCAGTTTGGGTGAGCTAGAGCAGTTTTGGGAGAATGATAGAGAAGTTCTAGCGTCGGTTGAAGAGAATGAGATGTGGTGGGATGATGAGGTTCACCTCACCTCGCGATAACGCGAAGCGAGAGCTTCGCGTTATCGCGTTATAGTTTCTGACTATAGGTCAGAAAGTTTTCTGCGCTTTCGTGGATCTAGAAAAAGCATTCGATAGAGAAGTGCAAAAGAAATTCTGGAATCTTCTGCCTGAATATGGCGTGGGGGGCCCCTTATTGCAGGCTGTGAGGTCATTATATTGAGACCACAGAGCCTGTGTAGGGACAAAAGGCGACATGTATGATACGTGATAATACAGTGGTAAACGAGCTATTGTACGCTGACGATGCTGCGCTTATAGCACCATCAGAAGCAGAGTTGCAAACACCTAGTTACGTGAATAAAAGAGGAATGTGAAGTGAAAGGATTGAATATGAATGTGAACTAAGGTTCTGTGTTAGAAAGGGAAGAGGTACAGACGAAATGTTAGATTAAATAAAGTGAGTAAATGGAAACTGTCTAGAACAAGGAATTAAATTGTGTATCTGGCGAGTGCGTTTTCGAGGGATGGAAGATGTGAGTTGGATATGGAGAGACGAGTAGCAGCTGGCAATAGAGGGAACGGTACTCTGTCCGCATAGTAGGCAGTGTGAATATATCTAACACTGCTAAAATGGCCATACGCAATGCGGTGTTGGTGCCAACTCTATTGTACGGTTTTAAAGCCTGGATATGCCCGAAATCGAGTGAAAGTGTGATAAATGCAGTAGAAATGCGATCTCTTAAAAATATGTGCGTTACCCTTGCGGACAGGATAACCAATGAAGAGATACGCAGTATGACAGAGTTGCACGACAGTGTTATTGTAAAAATGAAGAAAGGAATGTTTAGATGGTTCGGGCACTTGGAAAAAATAAGTGATAAAGACTGACGAAGAAAATCTACAGAGCGAAAGTGAGAGGTAAAAGAAGTTAATGAAGACCAAAGCTGACTTATGAAGATCAAATAGCCAGTGTTAGCAGACGGAAATGTCAAAAGCACTTACATACCTAGGCGAAAATGTGTGAGGGGAAAGATGAGATTTGAGGAAGCGAAAGAGGTATGTAAGGACCGCGACGCTTGGCGCTCCGTCCTCTCTGACTACCCCGTTGGGGATGCCGCGTGAAAATATGTATGTATGTATTGTATTTGTCGTATTAATAGTAATCTCAAAAAATAAAAGAGAACTATGGACTATACTGATAGAGAATTTAAGCTATTACCATTTTTTGTCCATGACTAGTAATTTTTTTAGTTAAATTTGAAAATAATATTTTCAAAATTTTTTAAAGCATAATATTCCTTTCAGAAATATCGAGCGATTTGGTGCGTATATCAAAGAAAAAACTATTTTTATAAATATTTTTATAAACTAACAAATATTAAAATAACTAACAAATATTTACAAATGTTAGCGGACGGAAATGTCAAAAACACTCTCAAACCTAAGCGAAAGTGTGTAAGAAGAATGATGAGGATTGAGGAGGCGAAAGATATAAGGACCGCGATACTTGGCGCTCTGTCCCCTCTGTCTACCCCGTTAGGGGTGCAGCGTGATGAATATGTATGTAAATACATACAAATATTCGATTGATGTGTATATACTACTTTTCTTATAATTTTTAAGAATTCAATTAAGTGTATACTTTTATTTGTTGAATTTAAAATATTGCCATTAATTTTTTTGGTAAATCCTAAACAATGAAATAGCTATATCATGGATATTTTTCATTTTACCATATCGATTAAACGATATCGTAACTTAACTGGGCTATACCAATGTGTGTAAGAAATACAGTTTTCTTTTTGGGTGTAACACTAATATCACAACAATTGCACAGTTATTTGTTTTATAAAATTCACTGACGTCATACTTTCTTGAGATAGCATTTAGATAATTCAAGTATTTATTTGATGCAACTACCTTTACTTGCCTTTGTCTAAATTATTTATCTGTTCCGGCCAACTTTTCGGGATCGTGTCGATGTTGCGTCGTGAACAATTCAGTGTAAGGTCGTTATCATGCTGTACGGTAATGTCACACGGTTCGGTTTTCACGTCGGCCTCTTGGGCGCAACTCGTTGAAACTAGGGCGCATAATATGACTAACGCCTACAACAAAGAAACACCATTAATTTGCGTATACTTAATTCACTGCATAAAACAATCCTTTTCTCTATTATATTCTCAACCTCTACAAGTTTACTAACTTTGCGTACGTCTCGTTTGTAGCACATTTTCCACGGAATCCGAAAAGATACTGCAGACAACACCTTATTTTTAAATAATCTTTTATCTTATCAGTGAAAACACATTTGATGTCACAAAACTGTCATAAAATGAGCTAGCACCTCATTGGTTCACGCTTATAATCTGTTATCGTGCTACTTATACTTAACTCATAAAAGTGTTTGTTAAGCAAATATTGTTTTTGTTTCAGGAGGTCCTGAGTATAACGGCGGCAAAGCTAGAAGAAATAATCAAGCCACTGAACGATAACAGTTATGAGAATTTGAGTAAACACAAGTATACTGAAACCGGCTCACCGGATTCGACTGAGGAAATGAAAAATTTAGAAAGTCGCCAAGCGGCGGTGACGTTACTTCAAATAAAAAATTATGATCCCACTAAGTATGCTGTGAAAGCTGAGGAGGAACCTCATATAGTGTATAACAGCGTACCTAGTTTACCGCCTTCTGATAGAGCGAGAGAGGTGATGCATTGTAACGCCGTCATTGACATAATAAGTAAAGCTGTGGCGGTTGCACAACGTGAAAATGAAGAATCTCATAAGTTTCCACAAAATTATCCAGTTAATGAAAAATCGATTACTGGCGATATCAAATACCCACACGAGTATCCTGAAGAACAGTACAATCCCTTCACGTCACAAAATGCACCGAGTCCTGCCAATAACGATGAACATGACAAAGAAATGGATCTCTCATTGTACAGTACAGTTAAGAATGAACCTGAACAAAGTGAACCAAAGGAAAGGGAGCACACAGCAGCTACGTATTTTCACAAAGTATTGACACAGAACCAAACATCGGATTATGTCGATCATTATAAACAACATGTCTTTGGCAGAATCGCAAGTAAAACGAAAAGCACGAAAGACAATACGTCACCATATGAAGAATGCAGTCAAAGTAGTAGCGGTTCTGACCCTGACCGGCTACAAATGGATATATCACAGATGTCCCAGGTGACTACAAATAAATAACAAAGAACAAGACAAAGTGATAAAATAATTATGATAATAATATAACAGTGTCATCTTTTAGGGTTTCGTAGCGAAATGGCAAAAAACAGAACCCTTATATTTTCTTCCCGTCCGTCTGTCTGTCCATATGTCACAACCATTTCGCTTAGAGACTCTTGCCTCTATATGGATAGTATTTGGAAGGTAGGTGTATCCTATGAACTGCTTTACAATACTGTAGTGAAATTACGAAAAAAATAAAATTAAGAGTAGGACTCCAACAGGGATGAAAAAAATGTCAGTGCCGTCTTTTTAGATAGCTCTTAAAAAATAATGTACAGATTTCAGTGACTTTTTGATTTAAGTCGGTAGTTGCTGATATAAGCACATCTAAAGTCGTAAAAATTGTGTATACCCTGTAACTTTTTCATTGTGGGTGGAAAATTCTAAAAAAATTTAAGGATATAAAAATTAAAAGCATTTGTAACAATAACTGGTTTGCGTAATTTTAGTTGTGTGGTCTCTGAGATATACCTGTCTCTGAGAGACCGTAGAAATAACTTTATTTTTCACAATGTCATTCACATATACACTGATTTTTGCTGCCGATGAAATGAATGTTGAACATCCAGAGTACGGAACCCTTCACTGTGCGTGACACGCGCTTTGTCGGTTTTTTTTAAATTTAATTACACAGATAATTTAAAATAATCACATAATATGTTTTTTATCAAACCTACAAAGCACAAATAAACATTGATTTTAGGACGACCCGGAAGAAACACAGTCTGCTCGGTCAACTCAATCATCCCCACAGCCTCATCATGATGAGAACGATAAGGAGTCTTTGTGGCAGGCCCTACATAGACAAAATGGTAAGTAAAAATGGGCCACCCTGCTTTTCCATAAGATCGAAAATATACATTCATTTGTATTGTTAAAAACTATGTTGAAAAATGCTATACGGTGTTATAACAATATATGGGACAAAATTGTGAAATTTTTTAAGGGAAATATGTTATGGTCATATTTACTTGGAACTTATTTCAAAAATTTTCAAAATTCAACCTCTAAATGACTAATAGGTGTGGCAAAAATTCTAGAGCCGTTCTCAGGGTTCAGGCGACAATTTACCCATTCAAGCAAAGACGAGATGGCTTGTTACTAAAATATCAATTTCTTGTAGGGAGAGGTGGTGAAGCAACACAACTGTTAAGGCGTTTAATAAACAGCAAACATCTGGGTATGACTGTCTCACCGCTACGGACAAGTACGTCGCCACTGCCAGCGGCCAACAGTCTGCCATCTGATGGCGGCCTGTCACCGGTGCGTACCAAAACGATGTCACTATAGCGTAATACTTCTACGCAAAAAGAAACGCAGTAATAATATTGACGTTATACAATTGATTCTAACAGGGAAAGTACCGATAACATGTGGAGTTTAGACTCTTAACTTGATTTGGAATAACCACTGTTTTCATAAACCTGTCAATTTCTGTGATTGGTTCAGATCCCAAATGAATAGAGGAGTCAGACGGTCCGGGCCCGATGGGCGTAGGTATGCTAGTACTCAGCTAATTATTATGGAACAGTAGTTAAAATGTCACATAAATGAAAACCAGACAACCAATAACTATAACGTAAAATAAAACTTGATGCCAATTTATATATTGTGTTCAGAATGGAGAATGGCAGGGTACAGGTCGCGGATCGACTGTAGCAGGAACGGCAAGAAGAAAACAGAGCTTTCCTGCGCGTGCGCAGCCGTCCGCGCCACATGACACGCATGCCGCTAGTCCACTGTGGCCGCAAATCGTCTCCGAGAACGTAATGCAACATCATTTTTAAATAACTAATATTAATCTTTTGAATACATAGAAAATAGTATTTTTTTTGTAAGAACAAGTAACATTATGAAAATGACTAGTGTAATATTTATCCCATTTTGGCCTGTGATAATTTCTCTTGCAAGAGCAAGGACGCGACGATATCAGAGCCCACTTTGCTTGACTCATAGTTGGTTTACGCCACAGACGACCTAACCTAAGGTTGGCTGTGGTGTTTGCGGACTTATTTTACATTACATATTTGTACAAATTAATTATTCCCTATATTTTATATGTATGATTTAGATATTATTGATTTTGTTAAATTATATCATAATTAAAGATGACATATTTGTGAGCTCCAGAAAATTCAATAATAATATATACATATTCTATTGTGCTGTTCTTATTCAATATCTGCTATCTACACCCACAAGGCAATTTAAACTTAATCCAGGTGTGCATCAAGTTTTTCATGCTTCTGTGTACACTTGAAGCAAATTAAAATTAGACTTTCTAGCTATTATCACGCGACAAAGATACAATGTAAGCACAACAAACAGAACGTTTTGTGCCGTGTTGTAAAAGCAATTGTGTGATAAGACACAAAAGTAGGTACCGAAATGTAAATACAAAGTTGATACCTACTAAAAATAATATGTGTGTAGTAATATTTTCATAAACTTTGTTGTCGTATTTGACATAACAGCTTTTAAGCATTAAATGATAAAAATTTGCCTTGGCAATTTACATTAACATTACAATGATATTATTTATGTCTTTTTTAGCTTCCGAATACCATCAACATGAAGTTCGTATTAGGCATTAGGCATTTCCATCGATGGTGGACGTGTAGATATCTAATGTTTGTAATCGAACAGCAAGAGCCCGTGGATGCTTATCAATATGAAGTTCATATTAGGTATTAGACCTTTCCATCGATGGTGGACGTGTAGATGTGTAATGAGTACGTTTGTAATCGAACAGCAAGAGCCCATGAATGCCTATCAACATGAAGTTCCTATTAGGTATTAGACGTTTGTATCGATGGTGGATGTGTAGATATTTAATGTTTGCAATCGAACAGCAAGAGCCCACTAATGCCTATCAACATGAAGTTCCTATTAGGTATTAGACGTTTCCATCGGTGGTGGATGTGTAGATATCTAATGTTTGTAATCGAACAGCAAGCGCCCGTGGATGCCCATCAACATGAAGTTAGTATTAGGTATTTCGTCTTTTCATCGAAGGTGCACGTGTAGATATGTAATGTGTACGTTTGTAATCGAACAGCAAGAGCCCGTGGATGCGTCACCGGCGGTGGGCGGAGGCGCGAGCGCGGGCGGGCCGGCGGGCGCGCGGTCCGGCCCGCGCGTGGAGCTGTCCTGCAGCAACTGCGGCACGCACACGACCACGATATGGCGGCGCGACGCGCGCGGCGAAATGGTGTGCAACGCGTGCGGCCTCTACTACAAGCTGCACGGTGTGCCGCGCCCCACCGCCATGCGCCGCGACACCATACACACGCGCCGCCGCCGGCCGCGCCACGACCAGAAACACGCCCGGAACAGTTAGTGTCGCGCCATTCACCACTGTGCTTACACTTACACTTCGTACAGAATAGCTTAAAACCTATGACATCTGTCACTGTCATGCCTACTGATCCAATATTGAGTTTAATGGGTTAGTGAATTGAAATGTTACATTTTTTTGGACAGTGTGCAAAAGTCAGAGCATGCAATTTTATTTTTTGGATGTCAAGAGGGGGTTAGTGTAAAGTTAAATCCATGTTTGTGGGGTTGCCACCCTCGTCCCGCGGCCGCCATCTTGTAAAATCGGCTGCGAATGGTTTTTATGCTATATTTTTTTTTGTAAAATTACCAGAAAAAAGTTATAACAACCAAAAGAAAGTTTGTTCCCAAATTTTTATCTATTTTCGTTAATAACTTTGTTATTTTTGGTTCTACTACTAAATGTTACAAAATCAAAGTTGTAGAGAATTTAATTTACAACAAAAAATATTTTTACAAATTTTCTGTGCGACGAATAGTTTGTCCAATATAGCATAAAAACTATTCGCAGCCTTTTTTACAAGATGGCGGCCGCGGGACAAGGGTTGCAACCCCACAAACATGGATTTAAATAAAATTACGTGCTCTGACTTTTGCAACTCCAAATGTAACTTTTCAATGGACTAGGTATGTTTTACATGTTATTCACATTTATTTTTATTTATAACTAGCGACCCGTCCCGGCTTCGCCCCGGTGTGATGTTGAATTGTTGAATGTTCGCAACACAAATTTTTTTTATTGAGCATTTCATACAAAAATACCATCCAAATGTCCAACATTTTCCGTGAATTTTCCAAAAATTTTCTTTCATGCAAACCTTGTCCTGACAATTACGAACACATCAAAAAAGAAATTAGTCAAATCGGTCAAGCCGTTCTCAAGTAATGCTCCGTCATATATGCAGCAATTCATTTTTATTTACATAGATGTGTTTTTCCGTTATGAGACAGTTGGCAATTGTTGCGAAATAAAATTATTATCGTGACGCTTGTTCAAAATTATATCGTCGGTATTATTGACAGCTATCACAGGTATCAAGCTATTCTGTACGAACTATATAAAGACTTCTACATAAGCTAAAGTAGACGCGCTTCACTTACCAAATTCTGTACCGTTAAATAGGAGTTAATTAACACCCTTGCGTGCGAAACGCACGTGACACCGACACACAAAAAGTGTTTAAAATTAGAAAAAGCTTAATTACTCTCTTTTACTGTTGTTCGTTTTAATTACGCTTACGTGAATATTATTAGTGTGTATGTGTTATGTTGTCAATGTTTTAGTTGGAGGACCGCGAAAGGCCATGTCTACCGCAGTGTATATAAGAAGTCTTTGTGTGCTTATACCATTTCCCATTGAATTTTTGAATTATTTTTTCCTTAAAAGCCTTGTGCTTGACTACTAACATGTATAAAAATTTGGCAAATCGGTCCAGCCGTGCTCAAGTTTTGCACTTAGCAACGAACAATGTTTCATTTTTATTTATAGAGATTTACATTTTTTTACACAAAATGCTTGACAAATGCGTCAATGACACTGTCATAATTAACATACTTTGTTAAGTCAGCTTCTATATAATTAAGGATGGTTATTCGGCATGCGCCGCCCACACGTAGTCTGTCGCCCCGGGCCATGGCCCCCATAGACCTAGGTTAAATACACCACTGACCATATCTCTGTTTTTATCCGACTGTGCTAGTCAAGTATAGTACCACTGTTCAAATACTCGATTTCTTTATACAACTGCGCAATTCAAGAGGAGGATGTATATAAGAGAGGTGGTTAGGGGTCCGGACCTCCCTTTTGCTTACCCTTATGTTCTCCGAATCTTTTGTTACCATACAAACAAAATATTGCACGATTGGATTGATATATTAATGTAATTTCCAATTGATCGATTTTATTGGCGTTTAGAACTGCCTTTTTATGCCGTGAGGTAAAAACTACTTTTATTTCGTGTATTACTGGGCCTCCCCCATGTGAAAGCTATAGCTACTTCCGTGCGTAAATCTCTTTTTATATGACTGCTCAAGTCAAGAAGATTAACGCTTTTTGAATGTAATGCAATGCACCCTTAATATAAAATTGATCTAAGTCAAAATTTTGAGATTTTGAGTTATGTAAAAACGTTTCCAACCTAAATTATTAAAGATTAAATTTTTTCTTAAATACGTATATAAATATCTTTCCGCTATATTTCTGATGGTGTAGATTAGATTAATAGTGTAGTATTTTTTCTATTATTTATTATCATAATTCAAAATTTACTGATGCTTGGCATTTTGTCCTTTCTGACTACCACGTCAGGGATACAGCGCGATGATATGTATATGTTGTATAATTAATTTTTTTTAAATTTTTACTTTAATTAGAGGTAATGAGTTGTTTAATTATTTATTTCATTTGCAGCCTATATTATTTTCATGAACTATAAATATTTTTAATTTGTTTAATAATAACAAGGACCCATGTTACCGACTTGAAGTGAACGCAACATATGAGACATAGGTACTATATTCTCATCTGTGAAGCATGTGTAATTCCGGATTCATAGATTCAAAATGGTTCGATACCAACGCGGAGTCTAAACTCTAAATGATTCCTTCCAATTGTTATCAGCTCAGAGAGTTGTTGACTCCGAACGTTCGTGTGAGCCCGGCAGGATTCGACAGATCCGTTGTACGAAACTGATTCCGTGAATTGGAGCCTTATCGGGATGTGAAAAAAAGAGGAAGAGATCCATGTCCTAAGTCTCTTAAGTACGTAGGGATAAAAATCGACAATTCTAAGCATTAAGAAACTATAGTTATTGCAAGAAAGTGTAATTGTAATTCCAGTTAATATAGTTATATACATATAATATAGTACCTGGGCGACCGAACTTTCGATTCAATGATGACAATTGAAACTAGATCGATTTTTAACCACAGTAAAACTCTATATTGTAAATTTCATCGTAATTGCCAGAGCTGCTTTCGAGAACGTGATTATTAATATACAAATATTACTTGTATAATACTACATTTTTAAATAACGTAGTATCTTAAAATAAAGGAAGTCCATGAAATTTAACATTAAATTCATTGTTCAGGAAAATAAATAAAAGATTTTTCTCAATGATTTTTATGAACTCGATAGTCAGACGCCGTATCCGCGCAGCAACGGTAAGCTAGATCAGATAACCTGACTCACCTATACAGGTGACCTATACGACATATATTTATTATCAGATGAGCTGATCGGTGGCTATTTCGTTAGAAAACAGCACCCACAAATCTATATTTTATCTGACGTTATTAGCCTCACTTCGTAATACGGGACAGGCTGTCTGTAGTTATGAAGTCTATGCTTTTATCATTCTTTTTCCTTATTGTAAGTACACTATTAAAGTCATATGTATTTTAATAGATATTTGTTGCAAACTGAACTTATGACATATTATTCCAACTTATTAAAAAAACAAAAGAGGTCTAACCACATTGCAGGATTCGAACCCACGCACGTCGGCGTGGTAGACCTTCGCTCTAGCCCTTGTGCTATTAAGTAGGTAAATTCTGCTGCAAAATTTAAAAAGTTTAGAGTTTATAAATTTAAAGTGTGTGAAAGACGGAGAATACGATTTTTCCCGGATTGACTCCTAGCTAGATCGATTTCTCGCCCCCTTCAACCCTTATTTTGTAAACTTAATCGAAATTGCTAGAGCCGTTTTCGAGAAAGCGATATCGAATATATATACAAATATTGCTCGTTTAATATAATAGTGGATTTAAGTGGATATAGTAACTAAATCAAATGTGTACAACTAATTATTATTTGGCAATAAAACGTAAGTACTGCGAACTATGCAAAGCGAACTAGTCACTAATCTTTTATGCAGAAAATGAGTAAGTGATTTAAATGAGTCAAAGGAATCATTAAGCGGAGTCAGCTCCGCGATGGGATTCCGATTAAGTGATTCGAATCAGTCCTCGGAGTGGAGAATATCCTTTTTGATGCAATAGGTACGAGGTAAAACTGTTTGTTGGTGTTGTTGGTTCCGAGCTAAAACGGAATTACAAAAGTTTGCAGATGTTTTTGCTGGTAAGAGAAATCCTATTGAATCCGGCTTGAACGACCAATGGCTGATACATCCGTGTTAGCAGCTGTATTTGGTTTTTATTACTGTTTTTTCGTCTTTCTTCGTATCTTTTTTTGTTGATAACTAAAAACAAAACAATGTGATTCTAAAAATAAAATCTATTTAAATAAAGCGTATGACTTACAAATAATAAAATGGATTTTTTACAAATACATGCATAAACATTCTCACGATACGTAGCTAATGGGGCGGGTAAATTCAAACTATATTTGGATTGTGGATATTAAGTTTGCTATTTTACCCCAAAATTCTGGAATTTTGATTTATGCCTGTTTCATTGTCAGGGTGTAAAATCAAAATCAAAGTAAATCGAAATGCAAGGTATTTTTGAAGGTCAAATCTACTTTAGTTCGGTTCGAAAATAAAACGTGGACACTGAGTAGTAGAACCGACAAGAAACTCAATGCGATTATGATAATTTCGTTACTGGTACGATCTGCGATTATGGATATGATATACTGGCGGCGCAGAGTCACGGCGCGGCGGCGCGGGCGAGGCGGGTGCGGAGGCGGGCGCGGGTGCGGGGGCGGCGGGTGCGGCGGCGGCGGGTGCGGGGGCGGGGTGCGCGGAGGGCGCGGCCGAGGAGGCCGTGCTGGCGGCGCTGCGGCGGCAGCTGCAGCCGCACCTGCTGGCCGCGCTGCACACGTCGCGCGCGCACCACCACCGCCTGCAGGTGACGGACTTACCGACGCGCTGACGTCGCCGCTCTATTTCTTCCTTTCTTTTATACCTACTTTTGCCATAAATGTTAGCACAGTGGCATATGCGTCTGCTTTCCAAGCTAGGGACCCGGGTTCGATCCCCGGTCAGGTCAATTTAGGAAACGAACTTTTCTAAATTGGCTTGGAGTCTGGATGTTACTGGGAACTCCTCCAGAGTTCGTTGTGTGGTACCCATAGTACAAGCTTACTGCTTAGTTTGGGATCACACAATCTGTGTAATTGTCTGAAGTATTATTATATTATTATTATTGTTACAAGGAATACATCCTTTTTTTTGGAACTAAGTTCTTTACGATTTGATTTGGTGGAAATCGTTACGTAAGGAAAAAGCATTAAGTGTGGTGGGACCTGCGCGTCGCACGGCATTGTTTTTGTTGTTATTTTGTTCTCTAATGTGAAATGTCTGTCTTCTTATCTAAGTCTCTGACACTCTCTATTAAAGTGATAGGCTTTACTGGAGTTAAAAAGAACTTTTTGGGAAAACGCGAAAAGTTCTAAGCAAGTGGTGAGAACTTTCCAATTCTCAGCACTTGCACAGAACTTTAACGCATAATATGCTATCACTTTTGTACCTTGAAAACTCCCAAAAACGCAAAAAACATAAAATTTAAATAAAATTCCAACTTCACTTCTCCCATTTCCACCAAAAAGTCGTCGTTTCTATTTAGTTTAATCTACGGAACACTGAACCTATAGAACCGAAATATCGGACCATTCTACTCGTCACTGCTCAGTGATTTGACACTAATAATCAACAACTCTCGCTCGCATTAAAGCAGTATATAACCATTACTGGACCTGTGTACATCTCTGTATACTCCAAAAGATATTTAGATATTTAAATAATGGCTTACTGTTCTATTAGGTGGTGTGGCAAAAACAGCAAAAAATCCAACTATAAAACAGACAATCTCATTTCATCGATAAACAACAGTAAACATACAATTTTCAAATTCACATTCATTTTATCACGGGTCAAGTTAAACTTGGGAATCAATTGACATGTTCGATTACGTGTATCTGTGCGTCTCGCGCTCACTGGTGCAACCTTTATTACGTTATCTCAGTCTATTCATACACATGTTTAGGTCTAGTGTGTGTGTAGTCAACCAATCGGAGCGCAGTAACGCGGTAGTATTTAGACTTCAATCGTTATTTCAAACAAAATAAATGTCATTTCCACTCTATAGGGTTAAGTGCTCCATGACCATATCTACTATGTAATACCTACCAGATTAGTCGCTTTTATAATTTACCGTTGGAACGATTTTATCGCTACGATTTTACCGTCCACGAAATGATGGGAAGCATTTTGCATACCTATTGTATCGTGGACGGTAAAATCGTTCAACGGCAAAATAAAGTATTGAGTGTTCGAAACAATCACTATATTCCATCCAGGAACCACACCTAGCTCACTGCTGCTCACTTTCAATTCGACGCTTATACAGTGAACAACGTAGCGCATTTTACTTCATTTCATATTGAAATCACTTGTGTAATACTTTTATAATAAAACAACCACCCACATAAGCGTGGCTGGAAAGGAACGTTTCTGACCAGAGCTGAAGACTGGCCGTCATCTAGTCCCGATCTTAATCCACTTGATATGGTCTCTTTTAGAGAGGTATGGAATGCATTAAATGCCATGATAATTTGTAATCCCTAAAACATGCCATAAAATTGGCAGTGGCGAATTTTCCCATGGAAATAGCACGTGTTTCAGTCGATAACTGGCCACGTTTAAAGGATTGTATTAAGGCTAATATGAAGATTATTTTGAATGAGCTTCATATTTTTAAAATACTATTATATTAATGTATAAACTAACATACACTGCTGTAATAAACGTTTTATGGAATAGAAAAAACAACGATGTTTTCTTTGTAACAATATTTATGGCAAAACTAGGTATAATATGGGTATCTTATAATAATAGCAAACTTCCAATACATGCAGTATTTGTCATTTTATTACAGGTTGGTCGGAACAGTCCCGAGTATGACGAAGCTCCTCTCAATCTAGTTGCGAGTCATGTCGCAGCTGAAGAGACGCATTGACTGCCTCTGCACTGTGATAAACACATGCCTACGTAAAATATTCCTTCATCAATAGGGAATGTGTTGGTAACGCTTATCGCCTTTCACTTATTAATATTTATATGTAAGGAGATGGGTTGCATATGAATTTTAGAAATACAGAAGTTTTCTGTATAAAAAAGACATCTGATACTTTAAAGTATTTCTGGCTAAAAATATAATTTCATTTACCTTTTTGGTTTGTCAAGTCATAGCCAAATTTTTTGTACACGTATTTAGGTTTATAAACCTAGTCGTATCCACTTCTTTCATTTTATAAAGATGTGTGAGCAGTTAACCTGAGACTCATAGAAAATAACGCTAATATCTGCTGACAGAAATCCTCGTTAATATTTTATGTTGGTAAGATCTCTGTTAAGGAGTATTTATATTGTGTGAAGATTTAAGCTGACTAACAATTTTAACTAAAAAAATTATTTTGTCCGTTTTAGCTAACTTCACATCATATTAATGTACCAAATATCTTTCAGTGAACATATACATTCTTAAATCCATACATTGTAGTAATACTGTGTGAGGCCAGTGTTTAAAGACAATAGCGAAATAAAGAACTTCAAAGTTCTAAAATATGTGAATATAATTTTTGTAATCAAAGGGCATTATAATTAATATGTTAATTGGTAACAGTGGGTTCCAATATTTGTCTGTTGTCATTTTCTTAGTGCCTACTCTCATAGATCAAAATATTTGATATTATGATAGAAGTGAAAAATGTGTGCATTGCAAGTATTTTTTCGCGTGTATTATAAACAATTCCAGTCATGTGATATGTGTGATTGGGATAATCATGCATAGATAAGTGATGCAAAGGTCGTCTTTAAAATGACAAAAATATGTATAATGAAGTATGTCTGAATCACAGTTACAAGTAATTGGAGACTAGGGCATTTAAATTTACCATTTTTTTTATCAGAATTATTTATGAGAAAATGCGTATTTTTTATATGATAATTTGCCATTTTAAAATATATAATTTATTCAATTCCAATTGAATTACAGAATCTCATCTAAAACAATGTTTGCGTCTTATGAAATTGCCAATTCTTACTTGAAAATTGAAAATATTTATTTTTTTGACAGTATCACATTGATGCTGTTTTGATAAACCTTGCCTTAAAATGCTCTCTTAAATCGAAATTATATTACGGTTACCTACACCAGGACACAAGTATTCTATTAGTTTTAGGTCATTGTAAGGTATTGTAAAGATTATTTACTTAGTAGTGCTAATTCATTAAATTATAATTATTCTAATTTATTTTCCCACTTTGGTCAGTATTTAAAATGTAAGTATTTTTTTTATTTCTGTCTAGTATTGCCTTTAGTTGTTTTAAGGTTACAAGAAAAGTTAAGAAGCAATAATGACATGCATGAAATCTGCTTTATATACATTTATTTTTAGTTTTTGACGTATTATATGACTTCAGAGATAATAAGTAGCAGTAAATTGTGGAGCAATAACTTAATTTTAATAATCTATTTGTATTATTGTTCACGCTACTCGGATGACTACAGGATTAACTTGCTTGATTATAAGGATTATTTTGCATATGTCATTATTCAGGTAGCTGTTTAGATAATTTTTTTGTAAGCAACAATTTCGAATGCATTGAATAAATTGGGCATTTTGTATAATTATACAAATTAATATGCATGTATTCAATGAAATAATATTTAACCAAAATGTTGTGGCATTATATATTTTGAATAAATTACCGGAATCACCTCACTATGGTCAGTGTTTTGTACTATATTTTTATAGTGAAAAAAGCATTTATGTTTCTTGAACGCGGGCTGTTTTGTTATTGCTTCTATTTGATTTATTTAACTGTTACTATCGCCGTCCTCTACTATGTTCTCTACTTAATTTAGTGTTAATATGTTTAGTATCGAACCCCATGGGCCAGTAATACAACAGTCTATGAGACATTGTGATAATATTTATCTAGACATTGAACTAACACTGTCAAGTCCAGACCTACGTTGAAAATACGTGATTCTGTTGCAGCTATTATATTTTTCGATATTAAGGCTGAGACACACCACATGCGGGGCGGGTGCGATCCATGTGTGAGGCATACAGAACTTAACATAAAACTACATGTGTACTATCAAATGCGATGCAGTTGCAGTGCGCAGTGTCGCACATGTACTGCATTTAATGACGTCTCACATACATTTTCATAGCAACTCTTGTTCGTTGCTACACACACAGAACGTGCTGCACTCCTATTCGATGTGACCCAGCCGTCATTCATATTATATGCGTTAAGCTTGTATTAAGAAGCTTTAAAATTGAGATTATTTATACTTATCGGAATCACTGTATAATTGTCAAGTATTTTATTAGTATTGGTTATTCTTTTATACTAGACGAGGTTTCATACCTTGACAATAAAGTTTTAGGACGTATTATACTGTACATAACTAGACATTGGGCTCTCTATTTAACTTCTCCAGCTCTCTATATGAAGATATTATAATTCTTATTTAAAAATTTATATGGAATGCTAAATTTTTTGTGTTTCATTGCAGTGATATTAATACATACATACATACATCTGTTATATTTATTACAATTCTAATCATTACTCCTAAAATATTTTTAATAATTCGACAATCCTCACAGTATTATTGATTTTTTGTCTGTACATTATTAACTTAGGTTTATTGCGTTTATACTTTAGTTAAATACGTCCGATTTCCTAATTTCATCTAGTGTAGTTCTAACGGCAACAGAAGTACCCCTACCCCTATTGTGAGTTCAGTATCAATAGTTTTCGTTCCAATTGATTTAGAATTTCGTACCAGAAACTAGAACAGCGGGTTATTCACAAGCGTCGGAAACTCAGCTTTCCGTATCCGACAGGAAATTTTTCGATGGTTTTGTCCATACGCGATTCACAAATCCAAAATCGTATTATATTTATATTACATAAAATATATAGTCGTATTCACAAATCGAAGCCGTCGGATTGAATTTATGCTTTACGACGATCGGCCTTTCCGCCACCGGAAAGTTTCCGACGTTTGTGAATAACCCCCCAGGAATACACCAACTGTGAAATTGTTCTAAAACTATCTATTATTGCCTTTTTCGTAGCACACTGTGACTATATAATATATTTTTTATTGCCCACTGTGCTATATTTATTTTTTATTGCTTTTTAAAGTACAGAACTCACACTATGGGCTTTATTTTTTGGTCCAAAACATTAAACTACGATGATGTTCCTTCTTAGATTCGTATTGTATTGATATTTGGAAATGATTTTAAAGTAAACCCGTTAATATCGCGATATCTTCCTTAGTTTCTCATTCATTAATTTCGGCAATAATATGTAGTTGTACTATAGATCTTCCAACTTTGTTATTTATAATTATATATTTAGGTTAAAAATAATTATTTAATAACTGATGAACAATATGTATCAATATTTAGTTACTAACAAACCGGTTGTGTTGTGTGTGCTTACGCTCTAACAAGCATGTGTTTGTGATTTTGTTTTATTTCATGTCTGTAAAAAGCTGCAGACGGGTACCAATAAAGTAGTATATTATAATTTATGCTGAAATATTGGCATTGTATAAATCACTTAGTAATTCCATGTGAAATTATGTGAAATTCTTGAACATAAAGACTGACAGACGAAATCTCTTCTTAAAATGTTGCTATTATGTAATATGAACAATAAGGGCCAATGAATACATTCAAAAGTTGTTGTATTTACAGTTTCTCAAATTGTATTTATGCTAGCATATACATAAATAGATAATGCAGACAATGAAATCCTTGCAATCTCCAAAACGTAGTTCTTTGTAATAAATGAAAGTTAGTTTGTTATTCTCTTTAAAGTAATTGATTTAAGATAATATATAATAAGGGTTATACAACAAACAACAAAAAACAAACATTTGAAAAAATGTACATCTTCACAATCTTTTAAAATGCAATGCAATATATTGTTAAGAATAATTAAATTCAGTGATGTTACAAAGCCTTTGAAATATAGTTATACATATAGGTAATGTATTTATTGGCCATTTTAAATTTAGGGCTCCTGCACACTACACACAAAGGCTTAATATATTTTTCATTTGGAAACATTTCATCTGTGTAGAAAAGAACCATTGAAGTGTATTTTGTCAATGTCTACTGTAGCAATGGCTTATGTTTATCTAGTTTGCAGGATTCCTAAACAAATTTCTTTCAAGTAGTAAAGAATATCTACACTATAAAATTATTTTAATTAAAATGTGATATAATGTTTGAGAATGCGTGTTTCCGAAAAGCAATAAACATTGTGATAGTGATAAGAGCAATGTATGAATCTCAATAGAGATATTCTGGGTTATGTATAATATGTCAATTAAAATATTAGAATATAAACTTTATGATTAACCTCACAATTACTAAAAGTCATTTTTAAAATCTAAAATTTCAGTAAACTTTGAAAATGTTTTTTTTTTTAATATTTTTTAGTAAATATACTCGTGTTACGTTATCACAGACCAGAAGGCACATGCGACTACCCATAGTTTAATAAAATATCACTTAAAAACTCAGACCGCGCCTATAACTCTCCGCCGCTCCGCTCCGAGTCCAACCCCGATTGTGACCAATCAGACCATGACATTTTTTCATTATAAAATTAATCAAAGCGTCATTTATGAACTTACTGGTCTGTGCACGTTTACACAATTGTGAGCTTATTCATTGAGAGATCGTTAAAATTCCAGAATTCATTTTAAAGTTAAGCGCTTGTCTATATTATACACTAGTCTTTTACTTGAAAGAATTTATAACACAATATTAAAGCAATAATCTCAAGGTGTTAAAGGACCATTTGTTGTTGTTGTCGTCAAATTATCTACTTAATTACATTATAGAAGTTTCAGCATAAATTATCCGATTGAGATTGTATCACTTAAATAGGTGGCTGGAATACTCATTGTGAAAGCATTAATTATTATTGTTGTATAGATGATAAATAATGTGACTTACGCAGGGATGGATACTTAAATTATTAAAATTTTAACTGATATATTGGCTATGTAGCGTGTAGAATATTTTTTTACAAATAAATTATAGCAGCTAATTTTGATAGTTTTACTTATTCACCTATTTACTCAAGATCAAAAAAGACATGTAAACGATGAACTAAAAAAAATTACGTCCGATTTCGAGTAGAGTACTCTCTTCAAAAGTCGGTCACTAACTAGCAAATCTTTCGAGAGCACTCGGCCGACTGTTTGAATGTTCTGCCAACTTACCAGCAACCCAAGTGTTTAGTTAGCGCGTGCGAAGTGCGCGCGTTAGTAGCCCAATCTGATCAAACTGTCGGCCGATAGTTGTGTGCAGTTTGCGGGGTCTCTTAGCAGTGCAGTCCAAATTCGATTGGCGGACTCACCAGCTACGCAACTGTTTAATTGGCGATTGGCGAAGTGCGCGCGATAATAGCCCAATTTGGCGAGTTATTACCTAAAAATTTGCAGACAGCGACAGCCACGCGCTGCGCGCGTGACTAATTGTGCTAAACAATTGGTATCATGTATGACGATTGCGTATCTATTATTCTATGACCATAAAATGCGCTTCTCGCGGTTGATTTAGTGCCCCTACAAATTACATTACACAAATTCTCGTTTTGACAGCAGATATCGCGCGATATTGGCTGTTTCATGCTGTCTGCAAGTTAGATATAAGAGTGCCGATCAAACTGTTGGTCAATAGTTTAGTCTGCGGTGTCTCTAATAGGGTATTAACCCATTAGGGTTCAACGTGTCGATACTCTCTTAGTCGGTTTTTTATTTTATTATCTTAAGACTCCCCAGAGGTATAATCATGATTTTTATACGCTTCTGCATTTTAAAGTGACTTGAAGTTCTGTTGCTTATAGCAGAGATAAAGAAGAAAAACGTCTATTTTTAAAATTTAATAAAAATATGTACAGATGTACATCGATATCCGAATGTACTACGTAATTGTAACAATAGGTCTTTTGATAGCTTGTCTGGTCCGGCGGCGTCTATCACGTGTCTTACTCGCGGTGGCGGCCTCTCTGAACAGTTGCTCGTTCTCTGCCGCCTCTGTCTCGCGCCGCATCCACTGCAGCGCGTGCACATTGTAACCCACCATATCCTGTGTAATAAATTATTTGTTACTGTTACATGAAACAATGGCAATGCATTTGAATCGTAATCGCACAGTAGCAGTATAAATGCAATTTTTTTTTAAAATATTGTAAAATTTAGTATTGAGCACGAGCAGTATCACTGGCGGCATTTGAACTATGTATTTTGGCAAGTTTGACGTACCCTCAACTCGTTGAGTCTCATGTTTGCCTTGGCTTGTATCTGTATCATGTACTTCAAAAGTCCCTGGTTGGCGATTAAAGGTGCGTGATGAACTTTCAGTAGGAACATCGCAAGTCGACAGAATAATTCTGCATTGTCACCACGGTCTAGCAACGTTGGCAGCATTCGCACAATGTCGCATGCTGCATTGAAAGGTAAGAGAAGAAGAGCTTCTTCTAGATCGCTGTAATTGAAAGTTCAATATAAAAAATCTTATTAATACTACTATACTTTTATTAGTTACTAGCGTAAAATACTACTACTATACAAATAGAAAAGAATATAAAATCTTCATAAGTATAAACTTCATAATCATTAAGTTTGTGAGGATGGATGAATAGATGTTTGTTATTTTTTCACGCTAAAAACTGCAGAACGGATTTTGATAAAACTACAATAATATAGTTTATACATCGGAATAACCTATAATTTATATGCGAACGAAGTCGCGGGCAAAAGCTATAGGAAATAACTTTCTTGTTCAACACCAACGATATGGGTATCAAATGAAATAGAATACGCAGAGGAAGGTTTCTGTATATGTCAATGTAATAAGTCATACATCCAATATGGCGGATGTTCCATAATAGAAAATAACTTTTTTGTTGAACACCAACAATATGGGTATCAAATGAGATGGAATACACAGGGGAAGGTTTCTGTATATGTGGCGTCAGCATAAATCCAATTGGCGGATGTTCCATAACAGAAAATAACTTTTTTTCAACATGAACAATATGGATATCAAATGAAATGGAATACGCAGGGGAAGGTTTCTGTATATTTGATGTCATCCATCATAAATCCAATATGGCGGATATTCCATTACAGAAAATAACTTTTTTGTTCAACACCGACAATATGGGTATCAAATGATACGCAGGGGAAAGTTTCTGTATATGTAACGTCATCATAAATCTAATATGGCTGATGTTACATAACAGGAAATCATTTTTTTGTTCAACACCAATGATATGGGTATCGAATGAAATGGGATACACAGGAGGTTTCTGCATATGTGACTCATCATATATCTAATATGGCGGATGTTCTATAATAAGAAATAACTTTGAAGTCATTTTAAATCCAATATGGCGGATGTTCCATATTAGGAAATAATTTTTTGTTCAACATCAACAATATGGGTATCAAGTGAAACGGGGTGCACAGGAGAAGGTTTTCGTGTATGTGACGTCAACATAAATCCAATATGGCGGATGTTCCGTAACAGGAAATATTTTTTTTGTTGAACACCAACAATGTGGGTATCAAATGAAATAGGATACACAGGAGAAGGTTTCTGTATATGTGACGTCACCACTAATCTGGGGGATGTTCCATGATAGGAAATAATGTTTTTGTTCAACCCCAACAATATGGGTATCAAATGAAATGGGATACCTGGGAGAAGGTTCACCACAAATGCAATATGGCGGATGTTGCGTAATCCTACTAATATTATTAATGTGAAAGTTTGTGAGGGTGGATGGAATAGGTGGAAAAACTACTGAACGGATTTTGATGAAACTTTACAGTAATATAGCAATAACACATAGGCTAATTTATAAAGATATTGTGTGTTTTTGAATTTCATGCGAACGAAGACGCGGGCAAAAGCTAGTACCATATATCTTTACACATGTAAATAATTATTCTGTATGTGTGTATGTCACTGAACTACTAAACGGCTGTACCGATTTTGATTAAATTTTGTGTGTGTTTTTTTTGTGTTGTAGTGGGCCCTGGATGGTTTAAATTTACAATTAGACCCGGTAGGTGGTGCTGCAATCGAGTTCTAGGATTTTTTTTATTCCAACGTTCAGGCAGGACGTCTGTCGGGTCTGCTAGTACATTATAATACTCGCACAGCCCAATAGCAGGGCAAACGCCCAATATTTGAGGTAGGAGAATAAGTTATTTCAATATTAACAAGTATTTCTTTTATAAGGGCGGTAAAAATGTCGCAAGTACATTGAAATAAGTAGTTACATCAGGCCCAGAAACACTTAGAAGTTGTTGTGTTCTCTTTCAAGATCTTCTAAAAGTGATTAATTTAATTTAAAACTTACCTTGATCGTATTTTTTTTATAATCTCCACAAAGAAGTCTTCAGCTGTGTTGCTGTTATAAGCCACCATCAATACTGGTGGTTGTACAAACTGTCCATGCGCTTCTATAACTTGTTCCTTGTACTCAGCACCCACTGACAGACATTCCATTATAGAATCAGCCTTATATGGAACAATAATTACATATGTTAGTTACATATGTTAATTTCGTTGCGAAATTAAGTAGAAGTTTCCCAAAAACTTACGGCTTTTTCAGCTCCTATGGTCTTTTTCGTTGGCATATTTAATCCTGGAAGACCAGGTACTGGAGCCTAAAAATATTACAAAAAAATTTAAATCGTGTGTTTATGGGAGCAAATACATCAAACATTAGTATCACGGAGGCATTTACGCTACGACCGTCGAATACACAACAGATTCAAATTCGGCCATTTTGACTTTTCACTAAGACTATTAGTCTAGTATTATTCGTTATTCGAGTATATAGCATCAGACTAGCATTAGTCGTAACGAGACATGTGTATATAAATAATCCTCTAAAGTCTAAACATACAACATCTTAAGCAAACAAAAGTTTATGAAATATTTAAGTGCAAAAATACAATTCGGGGTCCTCATGTCAAACTTGTGCTATGGGTAATAAGATGCCGGTGGCTAAGGGTGCAGAGTTAATTTTCGTTCGTATACACAGGTGTCAAGAACACGCAAACTTTATTACGGCGGTTCCTAGTCTTCGTAGTCGCCCCTCCAAGTCGGTACTCGCATAGTAGTGACCGAAAGTATACGCTGCACTCATAAACAACGTTCCCAAATCGTAGTCTTATATCCGGAGTCGTCGCAGTAGCAGTCTTCGTAATTTGCCTTGATATGTCGCTGCGATCGATAGTTGACTCACTATGTATATAGCCCGATAAACCGAGGGTGGAAACTTCTAGATTCTAGAGCATTCCCGACCGCTAATAATAATAACGCATATAAATAGAGGTGAAACCTTGTAAATAATTCCGCTCGCTTATAATAATACAACATCGTTCTCGACGCCGCCAGTTTGCGTGAGTAGACGGATATGACACGTCATCACTCCAAAATTTTCGAATTACACTTGGTTCTTGATTTTAAATTTTGTGTATAGCAATCCAACAAGAAAACCGAAAAAAAAAAACAATAAAATTATATTATTGATGAAAATAAAAATATTTAAAATATAGGTTTTTAGTACCTAATTACCCCAAAAATATAACAAATTAAAATGTATCATAACAACGCCGTCCTCTCCTCACTGGTGACCCGCACCAGCTCCCGCATCGAATCGAATCGCAATAAAACCTTTACGGATTAGACAGGGTTTAATTACATTTTGTATATGTTAGTGTGATTATGGTCCGTTGCTTTAGAAAAAAGTCAAAATGTCCACAGGGACCACCTTCTCAAATAAAAGTTTCTTCGAATCCATTTGTGTTGTACTTAGAGCCCTTTCACATTAAAAAAAAAGATTTAAAAAGGCTTATTTCCAGGATAAAGTGTCGTGATTAAACATCGATTTAGTTCTAAAAAATGCAATGACATAAAAAAAACGATATGAAATGAAACTTCATTCAATGCACAATGCATGACAGAAAATATTTTTTTAATAATTAATAAATATGACACAATGAAATCAGTATAAAATACGCTATGTTGACGCGTGTATCTCAGACCCGCGCGAGCGCTTGTTGAGGTAGTAGTATAGTATATATACGTATAGTATATATACGTAGTATATATACGAATCTCTGTTTCGATAACTGGTGTCTCACTTATTTAATAAAGTGCATATCATTACGTTCATCTTTATTGCAACGGTGCGAAGTTATTTTTAATTAGTTAAGATTCTCGAGTTCACATTCTTGAGTTTTGATTAGTAAAGGATAATTACATCTAATCATGACTATGTAACTAGTGGTTTCTAGGTAACCGATCTTAATACTAGTAGTGCTATACAGGTAAATTCTTACCTCTATTCAATCTGTACTTTTAAAATAGTACCTATATTAAAAATAACAATATGTAACTAAATACAATATTTGTGTTAAGGAATGTTACTGTATTACCTTCACATGTATTTAACGCGTCGAGAACAGTTAATACTAATTACAAATATTATATGTATTTATCTAAAACGAAAAAAAATTAATAACAAAAATCGATACTCTTGATTCGGAAAAGTATCAAATTTATATTTTATAGTGAAGTCGCTTTGTTACTTACACTATAATAAAGCCACAGAAGTCGCACGCATATATGAGTGTCCGAGCAGTAACCACTTATGTCATTATTTTTTCATAATAAATTGAATAGCAAAAATCACTTTTTCATGGTTCAATAAGCAATTCACAGTGCAAACTACATTATCTTGTTGGCATCCCTTTGTAGGGATGCGGTGGGTCAAATGTAAATGGTAAAGGCTTAGAGATATTGCGCAAAAGGTTCAGCTGAATGTCAGTGGAAATTAAAGAGACAAAGAGAGGCCCAGATGCCGTCTGTTCCTCTATCTCTTTCTAACCAAGACTGGAAAGAGTTCCGAGGGATCAACCGGTATTTGTGCCTCGGTATAGCTCTGTTGCGGCATGCAGCTTGTTGCTCATTATGTATTAGGCAAGGACATAACAATTTGCGAATATTGCGATAGTTCGATTTTCTCACAATAAGTATATACTGTGATGAAGGCCCCATAGTGCAAAAAACAAACCGAATGGATGTAATTATAACGGGACTGTAATAAACTCCTTGCTCATTTTTAAGTGTCGGGGGCACATGCACCCTACATATCTACATCAGTTGTAACACGCAAGTCTACACATGAAGATGGCAGGAGTGTTTCTACAATAAATGTGAAACGGGTTACCAATATACGTCCATACCAAATATCGATAATGATGTCGAATTGCACAGCATTACTATCGATAATTAAGTGGACATCACTAATTTTATATTGGTAGGTTAGTACAAGTATTTGTTTTTTTCCGTTATGGTATTGATTTGCGGTCTAACATAACTAACAGAAATTTAAGAAATAAGAAGAGTCCACCCATGGAGCTAGTATAGTGTGTGCGTAACTCGGACCAAAAATCGAAATGAACGGAGCTTTTGCTCTAAGAGCGTGTTCGTTTTTCATTGATTTTTGTCGACTTACTACAGCTATTTTACTCGTGGTTACGCTCAACAAGAGACAAAAATTCGTTTAACACAGGGTAGTAAGAGCGGTAACTCGTTATGGCTTCGTCATTATAATTCTTGGTCCGAGCGTGTAAATGTCCTTGGGTGCTATGTAGTGTGAGAGAGTAAAGCGAGGACTTTTTGGCGGGAACTGGAGAAGTGTGTTGACATTTTGTTTACATTTACTATCTTTTACATTTTTGGAAGTTTTAAAGTACAAAAGTGATAGTATATTGTGTTTTAAAGTTCTGTATAAGTGAAAAGAGTGGAATAGGTTTAAATAAACATGTGTAGCTGAAGTTCTCGCGCTTTTCCAAGAAGTCCTTTATAATTTCAGTAAAGCCTATCACTTTACAGAGAAGTTTTACGATAAGAGTAAACTAATTTACGTGTGATTCTACTAAAATACGTGACATTGGCAAATGCGCTAAACTGTGCGCCATGCCATAAAGAAAGAAAAAAAGAGAGATTAAAGGACGCACGCGCTGGTCGCCGGTGGCCAGGCCGTCGGCGGCGTCGTCGCGGTCGCCCAGCACGGCGGGCTCGTCGGAGCGCGCCAGCAGGCGCACGGCGCCGTCCGCGCCGCACGACGCCGCGTGCAGCCCGCCCGCGCCCGCGCACACGCCGCTGCACTCGCCCGCGTGGCCCTGCACCACCGCCACCACACACACTTAACGCTTACATCAGAGTATATATAGAAAAGAAGGGCGACTCCCGCCTCATACGTAACGGAATGGGGAAGAAAACTTACAAACTTCGCCACTAGAGGCGCTGATATTGCAACGCACCCGTGATTCCCCGGACGTTGCGGGTGTCTATGGACGGTGGTGATCAGTTTCCATCATTGACTCGCTTGCTCGTATACCCCTCAATTAATTTATAAAAAAAAATATATAATTGATAATACACTAAACTAAATCTGGGAATTTCGTTTCGGACAGCCTTGACCCAGCTGAAAGTAATACCAAGTTTAATTTGAGATTTGTCAAGTGGAGATCCAGATGCCTTTGGGGGTCTGAAACCTTTATACACTATGCTTCAGTGCTGGATCGTGGAGTTTGGTTTGGGAGGAGCTTGATCTAGCTGAAAGTAATACCAAGTTTAATTCGAGATTGTCAGGGTTGGACCCAGATGCTTTTGAGGGGTCTGGAATTCCTTAACTTCTATACACTGTTCTTCAGTGACAGATCCAAGATTTTGGTTTGGGAGGAGCTTGACCTAGCTGAGGGTAATATCAAGTTTAATTTGAAATTTGTCAAGACTGATTGATCCAGATACCTTTGGGGGGTCTGGAAACTTTATACACTGTGCTTTAGTGGTGGATCCAGGATTTTGGTTTGGGAGGAGTTTATCCCAGCTAATGGTAATACCAAGTTTAATTCGCGATTTGTCAGGGTTGGACCCAGATGTCTTTGAGGAGTCTGGAATCCATTTTATACATTCTGCTTCAGTGACGAATCCAGGATTTTGGTTTAGGAGGAGCTTGACCCAGCTGAGGGTAATACAAAGTTTAATATGAGATTTGTCATGAGTGGATGATCCAGATACCTTTGGGGGATCTGGAACTCTTTAACTTTTATACACTGTGGTTCAGTGACGGATCCATGATTTTGGTTTGGGAGGGGCTTGACCAAGTAGAGGG
The DNA here is from genome assembly GCA_907165235.1 of Zeuzera pyrina. Lineage (NCBI taxonomy): Eukaryota > Metazoa > Arthropoda > Insecta > Lepidoptera > Cossidae > Zeuzera > Zeuzera pyrina. The sequence continues at coordinate 14,817,702 of OU015626.1, forward strand.
TAATATCAAGTTTATCAAGTTTAGATCTGCTTAAAAAGAAAAGCGACATTAATGGTATGGACACCCGAGGTCATAACATATTGATTATTCCAATATTTAAATTACGTAAATTGAATGTTTCATTTTTGAATTCGTTTTATAATAGGGTTCCTCAGGAAGTTACACAATAAATAAAATTGACGGATTTAAATTCGTTATAACGTACCTCGATTAGAAATTATACTATAAAAAAATATATAATTTTTAAAATCAAGCTTTTTTAAAATGCACCAAAAAGAAAAAAATAAGCAAAGTTCATAAAACCCATAACATCGTGTAAACCCCAAACCTCTAAAATTATTGAATATGGCTACCCTACAGAAGTGTCATCACAAAAGTATGATAAATAAACATGTACTGTCTATAATAATCAGTATGTTCATGTTCTTATGTGATTTAAAAGCTTGTCGCGACATTCCTAAACCTACCCCTTACAATAAAAGATAGTATGTAACATGATATTACATTTCTAAAAAACAAAATCATGAAATATGATTTACAAAGAGATGAGAGAATTAAATGATAATATTGTCGTTTTTTGTCAATCTAAGGAAGAAGTCTAAACGAATAATAAGATGACTAAAATATAAAAATAATAATAGAAAATGCTGTCACTCACATTAAGGGTTATAATGTTATCGTAACTGTCTGCATCCCATTGCTTTATTTTTCCATCTTTTCCAGACGTGAAAAAATAATGAGTACTAGGCAGGAACTGAAGTGACGTCACGGAGTCATTATGGGCGAATATAGACTTATGACAGTCGCCAAAGTCCATACCCCAAATTTTGACATTCCTGTCAGCTGAACCTGTCGCGATGATATTCGAGTCATAACTTATATCCAGGCACAGAACCGGCAATTTATGACCGTAAAGAGATAAGTAGAACTAAAAAAATATGTTTGGTAATTAGTAACTATAACAATAAAAAACCAAAATTGAAAATATATAATTGTAATTACGAAACTCAACAACATTAAAAATAATAATAATACCTTAAAAGTGTCAAGAAAAAATATTTTGACAGTGGAGTCCATAAGACCAACTGCAATAAATTTGTTATTTGGGCTGATTTTAACTGCTAATACTGATTCCTCTAATTCTAGTGTTCTGGTATGCAGCAAAGAGAGAACTTTTGCTTTTGATTCTCCTGTTGGATCTGGTATAAGTTCAAATTGCCATAACTTGACTGTCTTATCTGCACCGCCCGAGTAACAGCCACGCTAAAAATAAACAAAAATCAGAATATAACGTAAATTTGAATAAAATGAATGAAAGAAGCCATCATTCGTTTGATATCAATAAAATTCAGTACAAAGTGAAACATAAAATGAAGGTGTATTGATAAAAATGTTAATGTTCACTAATAACTCTTATGTGAATAATCTCTGATAGTGAGATTGAAAGGAAAATTTTTCTTTTTGTGTGATCACAAACTGCTACTAGTATTGTCACAAAACACTATTAGTGTGTTCATGAAACATTATAAGTTGCTTCAAGCACTGATTAATTAGTTACTAGAGTCTACAAGTGTGTTTTTAAACTATCACCACATCTCAAAATTATAAATAACTAGGTCTACATTGTGTTATAGACATAACTTATCTCGATGTTCTGACTGACTGCACCCGATTGTGGTTATGAGCAAGGAGTAATACTGTCTTTACTTTGTGGTTATGAGCAACGTAAATAATAATACCCAACAAAGATCAGTCATGTATAATAATTATAATACGCCAGTAACTAGTTAGTCTGTGATTATAAGATGCTACTAGTGCGGTCGCGCAATATTAGTTACTAGTGTGACGAAAGGCTACTAGGGCGTATACGTAGCATGTCAAATGTGTTCTCCACACGGTCGTGAAATGCTGTTGTAAAAGCGTATCATAACAGACCGGCGGTGTCAATACTTAAAAATTTGCAGACAGCGACAGCCACGCGATCACTAAGCGACCGGTTACTAATTGTAATAAAAAATTGATATCATGTATAAGGATTGCGTATCTATTATTCTATGACCGTGAAATGCACTTTTCTCGATTGATTTAGCGTCATTATACAAATTACATTACATAAATTCTCGTTTTAACAGCAGATATCGCGCGATATTGGCTGTCGCATGCTGTCTGCAAGTTACGTAATAAGCATGCGGGAGTGAGTCCCTGCTGGAGCAGTGTTTTCACCATTTAATTGTAGATTACACTAGAACAGTACCACAATAGTACATTGAGGGTGGCTTGCACCAACTATTTAAACTCGATTTAAGGATTAGACATCTAGCTTGCACCAACGATTTAATAGTTTTTTTATTAGTTTGGGAAAGGAGGGAGAGGGAAGAGCCTCTCCCCCTCCTTTCTCTTTTTCCTTAAAGGGCCGGCACCCGTGATTCCCCGCTGTAGCGGGTGTCCATGGCCGACTCATCACTAGTGATCACTTTCCACCAGGTGACTTGCTTGCCTGTTTGCCCCCTCCCTTATAAAAAAAAAGCTAACACGTAGCAGTAATCACAATTGTTATTATTATTTATTTATTATTATTTTATTTACATTTGTGGTTTACAGAGTAATAGTCTCCAAAACACCAATAAATCATGCAATATTAGTCACATGATCTTATAAACACTTATACCTAACTTTATAACTATTGTAAATACATTCATTACACAAATAATAATCTAAACTATAAAGGTTGTCATATTAATTTAATATTAAACAAATTAACATAAGCATTCTTAATGAATGTCCCAATATTGTCTGCAAATATGTCTATGTCAACATTCTGAGAGAGTATGTCATGAAGCAAGCGGCGAGCGAGCGCACTGGGCGCGTTACGTGCGCGTGCAGGCGGAAAAGCAAACAAACGCGGCGCACGACGCGGCGCAACTATGCCGTTTACATGTTTGCACAGTGTAGGTACCCTGAGTGCCATCTGCTCTACTACAAACTCATACCTGGTCGGGCGCGAGCCCCACGCTGGAGCAGTCGGGCGCGTGCGCGGGCACGTGCTCGAGCAGGCGGCCCGCGGCCACGTCCAGCAGCAGCAGCGCGCCGCCGCCGCCCGCGCACGCCACCAGCGCGTGCCGGTCGCCCGGCGCGAAACACGCGCTCGTCGGCCGCACCCCACCCGGCATAGGTATGGTGCGCAAGCAAATCTGGCTAGACCTGCACGGTATACAAAACGTATATCGTAACTAATGATGTGCCGGATTATTAAAAATGTATATCCGCGGATGTGGATCCGAATACGGATATTTGGTGTCAATATCCGCGGATCTTAACTTTCTTACTAGATCGGTGTCGGTGCGCGTGACCTTGAAACGATAGTTGACGCCACTTGACACTGCGTGACAGGACATGTTTCGACTTGTATAGAATCTAATCTATGTATTGAAAATTAATAAGGTAAAAAATCCGTAAAAGATCCGCCAAAAAAGTAATGGATACGGATGTCCGGCACATCACTCCATTCGTAAGGTAGTGTAACTCACGGACCAAGGGTCAAAATGGACGGAGCCATAATATGTACGTTACCGCTCTTATCACCGTGTGTCTAATGAATTTTCGTATCTATCTCATTAAGCGTGGCCAAGAGTAAAACCGTTAGCTAGCCGTAAAACCGTTAGTATGGCAACCTCATACTGTTGATGTTATTTGTGTCAGCTCGTAACCCACCTGTCATACAAAACTGAAATAATTACTAACAAAATACTCGAAATCTTAAGTGTTTTGGGAACTAATATTCACGAAAACAAAAATATGTCATGTCCAACTGTGTATCGTTGTAGTGTGACGTATCTTTAGTCACGCACATCAGTAAAAGTCTAGAAACTAGGTCAAAAAAAAGCGGATACGCTCTTAAAGCAAAAGCTCCGTCCATTTTGATTCTTGGTCCAAGATGTAACTACTCCTAGGGCAGGCCAGGTAAATGGAATTTAAAAAAAATAGTCCCAACATCATACATAACATGATTTAGTTCAGTGAATGGGAGACTACAAAAGGTAGGGCAAAATAAGTTTTGATATATGTTATTCAACCAGCGACCTAGATGAGCGATGCAAGTCTATGACCTCGGAGGGGGAGAAGGAAATGCATACGCGCAACCAATTTTGGATTAAAGGCGCCAAAAATTGATAACAGTTTATTCCACGAGAAAAGTGTCTTACAAAACAATAGAATATTTGCCAAATATTTCTTGTGTATTTTCATGTAAGTCTAATTGAGACTGAAATACAGTGCAGGAAAAATACGATACATATAAAAAAGTTTTTCCTAAAATAATCGTTAAGTCACTTTATCATCAGTCAATTTTACACACATATTGAGTAACCAGTCGGGGAGACTGGTTACCAAGGTCAATTTGGTGAGAGGTTTGCTTGCTAGCCGCCATTGTCATTTCTAACTACATGATTGCAAACATGGCCCCAACTTCAGTGTGTCAAAAACACGCATTGTGATATTGCACCTTGCTTTTCAAATTTTCAAGATGTTGATAAAATAGTAGAGGAAATGGATATTTTCGTCGTTTGAATCGTCGATTGCTAGGTAGGTATACAGCACTAATAATAATAAGTAGTACCATCTACCTATAACTTGATGGGAGAACCGGGAGAACAAACAAAAATCTAATCAGTTTCGTAAACTGATAAAATTGTCTTTTATGCGAATTACTAGTCAGAGAAACACATTCATGAGTTAAATAATTAATTTATATACATCAATTTATTATCTTTTATGCAATTTACTAGTCGAATAATACATAAATCAGGCGTAGGTTATAAGTATAACGAAACAATTTGTTGTTTTTTCTATGCAAAGTTCAAAGATTTTACATTTTCAATGCCGATTAAAACTTGTATACACTTTAATGAACAACTTATTGGATTTTTTATTACAAATTAACTCATTTAAGACGAAAATTAAAAAATAATAGTTATTACTCATCCACTGGCTCAAACAAATAAATACTAGGTAAAAACAATGACATTGAATCACATGGAATTGTATTCGTATTCGTATCGTATCTCTCACTCTGTACAAAGTTGAGTATGAAAGCCGAGCTTTTCGCATCATATTAATTGCTATATAAACTTTAGTAAACAAGCTATAGCATTATCGAGTTTTACCCATTAGAGAGAAAGAAAGGTTGCAAGCCACATTGCAAGCCAACGCGTGAGAGTACACACAGTTACGCAGAACACTGATTGCAGCTTGAGAGGTCGCGAGTGTCAAACTCGAACGGCCGTCACGTGTTCGTTGCCATGTTTGCGTGCAGTCATCTTCGTTTCGACGCGAATTTTGTAATTTTAAAACCGATATGGTTTGAAATTGGTTTTAATTTTATTGCCAGGCTTTTGGGCTTGTATGAAGATACCGCCACTGCTCTTTGGCTCTTTCATACCTCTTTAGCAATGATACGAGCTAATTTATTGCTTTATACATTAAGTTACGTTATTATACATTTAAGTTATACGTTATTATTTACTTCTTGCTGATTTGGGTAGTCACTAGTCGCTGTCTATTTATCGGCTTGGTTATTTTAAACTATGCAACGAATTTTGATGCTGATTTCACTTGATTTTCGGGCGTTTACATGACTAAAATTAAGAGATAAATGGAAATTATTTATTGAATAATCGTATGTCTTAAAAATGCCTAGAGACGGCTAGAGAACAACATACAGTAACCATAATTTTGGCTGGCTGACTGGCTGAAGAAAATGGACGAAACACTGAACCATTTTAAGTTAATGAACTTGCTGGACTTTAATGATGAGTCGCCATTGATATGAACGTGATACATCCGCACTCGCCGTTTACGACGCAACTGCGCCCGCTTGCTCGGCAACAAGCAACAAGCATCTACACAATGCACACGTGATTGGATCCCACCGCGGTTACAAACGCACGTCCATCCAATAATGTTGAAGATTAAACGGAATTTGGTGTCAAACCACTGTCATGGTGGTTTATCACCAAATCTCGTTGGTTGGAAACCAACAAGTTCATCTTGGTGAAGAGGCTGGCTGCTACCAGCTTTATGATAGACTCGTTTCAGCAACTCGACATCTGGTATGCCTAATTTGCATATTGGTACCATTAGCTCTTGGTTAGCTTGCACTCTAAGCCCGTCCAGTGACACCCAGACTAAGAAACAATTTAGAAAAACTCAATTCCTAAATTTACCTGGCCGGGAATCAAACCCAGTGCCATTGACCTGAAAATCAGATATCTTACCAACGCGCTAAAAAGCCAGTTTGAGTGTATCATAAAGATATATCATACCATTTTTTTCTACAGACTGATCTGACTTAAATATTTCTGTTTCTATAGTGTAATCTAATATTATAGTCTTACTTACCTATTCCATAACTTTATTGAATCCGCTGATGCAGAAAGTATAGCCAAATTGTCAGAGCTTATTGCCACACACCTAGGCTCTTTCCGATGACCAGGCTGTCTCATTTGTTTTAAACACGTCACTGTAATTACAATAATATATATTATATGAATCATTTATTTACCAACATGATTTCTAATTTTTTAATATTATAATTTCTTCAACTAGAATTGTCATCAAATGATAAGACATTTCAATGCAGGATTTAAAATACAATCTAAAATTTTATTTTATTTGGTTTAATTAATAAGAAGGCAATTTTGTCATTTTTTAAAAACAAAAGCAGTTATTTGTGACTGAAGGACAGCACTGATAATTCTTACTTTGACACAATCTTTATACTTTCGAGATCAATGATGTTATATTTACAAAAGAGGTAGATGAGTTATTGCGCTCGAAAACTGGCACCCTAAAACTTTGCTAATTAGCCAACCTGGAGCTCATTCGTGTAATAACGTGAGTATCAAAACGTATGTGCGTTTCTAATATTAATATTAAAATGCCGTCCTGTGTTATTAGATACTGCAGAAACTATACTAGCAAGACTTCCAAAGGTTCACGAATCACGAATCACGTATCATGCGTAAGTGTACTTACTTATTTCATTTGTGTCACCATTTTTTCCAACATCTAAAATATCAGTAAAATATTAAATCATAAAAAACTGAAATGCGATAGGTAATACCCTAGTTACCAAGTGCGACAGAGAGTAATATATTATATTTGGTCAAAGAATATAAAAAGTTATGTTACAGAACCGTCAATGTCATGCAGTGCCTTTTAAACATTTGATTACGTTTATTTATTTGGTATATAAGATATAGGTAATATACGTATTTTTTAAAACGAATCAGAAGTTTTAGCAGTGAGTCTAATATCCCAATAATCCCACACAATAAAAAATATTTTAGATGAAAATACCTAGTATTTTATTTTTATCATTTTCAAATTTATAACAAACGTGTTTTATAAATGTATGTACTTAAATAATTCTGTTTCCAAATGTACAAGACTCAAGAAAAATTAATTTTAAAAATCAAACATAAATCCTTTTTACTGTCTAAACCACTGGTTCCCAAACTTATTTTGTCTACTGAGTCGAGAGCTCATGCAGTCGTTGTCTAAGATGCCTCCTAGCTAAATGAAATTACAAATCACCCCCAGGCCTCTACACAACGCCCTCATTTTTTTTCTGGGTCTCTTACCGCCCCCCTTTAGGCCTGCAGCGCCCACAAGTGGGCGTTATCGCCCACTTTGGGAATGGCTGGTCTAAACCCATTAGGCATCAATCATATTTTTCGAAAATGTCTGTTCTGTGGCATTAATTACTAATATTCCATGAAGTAGTCACGGATTCGCTTAAAATGCAGTAAGAAAGTGAAAACTGCCAATCACAATCGTTTTAGAGAGCCGTGTGATTTGTTAGTTTGAAATGCAATTGAAATCTTACATTGTATAGCGACGCAGTGCAATGTATATTTGTCTCACTTTGCTTATGGTAATTGTCATGCTATCTTATTTATACTTCATCATTTTATTAGTGTGTATAAACAAAGTGTGTGGCTTATGTGTGTGCGTAACCGGGATAATATTTTACAAGCATTAGTACTAACGTAACCTATCTACCTCTTTTTTAAATATAACATCATTGTTTGAGATGGTTTTATTTACAGAATTTAAATGTATTTAAATATTAAAAATCCAACTTAAGGTGTTACTTAGTAAGTTTATTATACTAATTGTATAATATAAAAAATATAAATATAAGTGAAAACAAAATTGAATTATGATTGTTACCATTACTGCCATCTTCGATTTTTAAACTATGCAACTCAACCGAGTTATTGGCCATTGTTACTCCTATTCGCAATTCTCCCGTGGTACCAAGAAGGAGCGCACTGGATTTTAATTTGGCCTCTAATTTAATTGATGTAAGTCGACTGACTTCATCACAAAGAAGAAGTATCTCTGTGACTTCTGCTGTATCTGCATCTATTTCACCACTCTCTTTTTGCTTACTAAAAACAAAATGAATACATTACAATAATCAAAAGCAATCAAAAAACACATTTTTTAATGTTATCAACTCTTGTAGTGCAATATGAAGCGTACGTAAGCATAGTGCATTCAAGCCTACACAGGCCAGCGATTAGATGTGGATACGTCTACAGAAAATATATGTAATTATATTTTTTATGTCTCTGATACACGCTAGAGACATTACATGTCTATAGATACGAATGATCCTTTAAGGCAGGGGTTCCCAAACTTATTTTGTCTACTGCCCACTTTGAGAATAAATTATTTTTTAGCGCCCCCATTTTTTCACCTACTGAAAAACCACTATAACTTCAAATTAAATTAATTAATTATTGTGAGCTATATTAGCGGAGATTAAACATTAATTCCAAACGAGACTTTTACTATAACCCGCAAGAGTTAACTTGAAACCTGAGCGCAGTAGGTAATACACAACGGCGCTCAGGTCTCAAGTTAACTCTTACGGGCTACACCTGCCAATGAGAATGATTATTGAAACGCAACTTTATAGTATTCAAACAGAGTATCTTTTATTCAAAATAAAACAAATATAATCGATCCTTATATAAAAACTAATGTGAAGGATGAATCTGATGCTGTTTAATAAGTTTGTTGATATCAGGTTCCAATTTACTCAAGAACAGTCGCAAGTCGCCACGTTTGGTAACATGCAAACGATTTCTCTTTTTAGTAAGCAGTGTTGCCACAGCACTAAATCCACGTTCACACAAATATGACGATGGGAATGCTATCAAGAATCGCTGAACGATTGACCACAATCCAGGGTACAATTGCGGGATCGGTTTTTGTAGCCAAAATTCTTGGTAACCATTTTTGAACTTGATTTTTATTTCCTCGTTTGTTGTCAATTCTATAAGTTCTTCTTCCAGCTGAGGTGACATTGCTGTGTTGACATTTGAAAACGGATCCAACACCCAGTCTGGTATTTCCAAGTTCAAAATGTCCTGGTATCGTTCGGTGAAGTCAATGTGGAGGTTTTCCAAATGTTGGCAGTAGGCAAACAATTCGTCGTTACTGCATGATACTGATAAATTCGGAAAATTGTGAAACTCACGTCTGCCCATATTCTTTTTGTGTAGAAGCAGTTTGGCTGCGAAAGCAGCAACGACGTTTTTTGTTTTAATTAAATTTAGTTCATCGCCGTGCAGTTGGAGATTCATGTCGTTGAACAATTTATACAGGTCTGTCATGTAAGCTATATCATTCTTTGATGTAATGAGCTTGTTGTGCAATTCTGTATCTTTAGTTTCCAAGAACTCTATAACAGAGTCAAACAGGTTGTAAAATCGAGTCAGACAATTGCCTCTTGATAGCCAACGAACTTCAGTATGAAACAACAAATGGTTGAAATCCTCGTCATTCTCCTCCACACAAAGCTGATGAAATAATCTATCATTCAAAGAGCTGTTGCGGATTTTATTGACTGCTTCGATGACATATTGCAGTGATTGAAATAGTCGTTCACTTAAGTTTCTAGCAACCAAATGTTGTCTATGAATAACGCAATGTACATCAAAGACATCTGGAATTTTATTTTTTAAGTACGCTATGAAGCCTTTATGGCACCCTGTCATAGCCGAAGCGCCATCCGTAGCAACTGATATAATATTTTTCAAGGGAATCTCTTTCTCATCACAAAACTTTTCCAATGTATTGAATATGGTTTCGCTTTTTGTATCGGTCTCTAAATTTCTAGCAAAGAATAGTTCTTCACATATTTTCTCATCTTTAATAAACCTCACGTAAGACAGCAACAATGCTTCATTAGTTGGTAAAGTGGACTCATCGAGCTGAATTGAGAATTGACTTGTCCTCAGGTGATCACACAATGACCCTTCAATGTTTTCAGCCATTTCATCAATTCGTCTTTGCACAGAATTATTACTCAAAGGAATTTTTCGGATAATATCTGCGGCTGGTTTATGAAGCACAGTAGTTATTACTTCCTTTATTGCTGGCAAAATTAACTCTTCTTCGATGTTATATGGTTTGCCTTTTTGAGCAATTAACAAAGAGATATTGTACGAAGCTCGAAGTCAGTCGTCATCTTGCTTAGCAGCCGCCGAAAATAGTTCTGCTACACTTGGCTGAGTATTATGCTTCTTCTATAGGTCTTGAAAATATGCTACATTCTTGTCTTTCTTATCTGGATGCATTTTATTCAAATGATCTTGCAGTCTTGAAGGCTTCATTGCTTCATTCGAAAATGTTTTTAGACATAGAAGACACAAAGGCGACGATGGGTTTGTCGGATTTTCAATGAATCCGAATTTAATATATTCCACACAGTACTGCCGTCTCTTCTTTTTAAATAATAAAATAAATAAATATTTTGTTTTATTTCTGAAAATGTTTTTTTACAAGATATTTGTGGAGACCTCCCAGTAAGTAGTTGAAAACACTTGTGTTGGGAGTGACTCGCAGGGGCCGAGTGGTGTGGGTGACCCGCCACAGGGGGTGGACCAACAGGCGCTTATAGCTCCCATTAAGTGGAGCCTTAGCCTGCCATCCCAAGACCGCAGTGCGTAGACTTCATGTCTACATCCTTCTCGAGGTGAGCCTGTTTCTACTGAACACTGCGGATCTAGACTGGAGAGTCGATAAACACTTCTGAGGGTGGTGCTTCGGCGGCGCCCTCAGTACCGGGTCGGGGCCGATGAGGCTGCAGTGCCGAAAGGGCCTGGCCCGGACCGGAGGGGGGATGAAGTTGTGTTCCCCGTCCTCTGTGTGAGGGCGGGGGTCAGGCGTCGGGGTCACTTGCCCCTCTTCCAGGAAGGGTATTGTGACCCCGGAGGTGGAAAGAAGGAAAACTTTTAAAAACCCGTGAGGATACACGTAAAAATCTGAGGTGGAGAGAAGGAAAACTCGAAATGAAACCCGTGAGAAAACACGTTAAAACCAGAGGTGGAGAGAAGGAAAACTCGAAATGAAACCCGTGAGACAACACGTTAAAATCAAAGGTGGGAAGAAGGAAAACTTGTAAAAACCCGTGAGTAAACACGTAAAAATCAGGTGGGCGTGCTGACGCCCCTGCCGTGGTGTAGGCGGGGTGCGGAAGCCGCCACTTCGGAGGCCTGAGGTGTCCTTCGGGGGAAGTCGTTTCACCAATGGCCTCGGGATGGTGCGCGCGGTTGTTCCCGCGCGCCTCCCAGGAGAGCGGGCAGGTAAAACTGCCCGCAAACGGAGGAGGGCCCGGCTCAGGCTGGGCATAGCCGCCGGGGTCGCGGCAGAATGCCAACGCGCTCCCGTTACCCCGGCATCAAGGCTCTCGAGGAACACCGTCAGGTTTTAGTGGGTAGACTCGACCTAGCACCCTAATGTCGAGGAGTCCCACATACCCCCCTGCCACCCCCCCTACGGCAGGACGGGATGCATAAAGCATTTCCTGACGCAAAAAAAAAAAAAAAAAAAAAAGGGAGTGACTCGCAACTTCCCCAGTGGTAATACAAATATTTCTTACAATAGGTACAATAATTTTAAACTTACACTAACTTAGTTTTAATTTTAAACTTACATTATCTTAGTGTGTGTGTGTGTTTGTGTGTAAGTGTGTGTGTGAGTATGTGTTTGTGTGACCATATGTGGCTATGTGGTTCTACTAAGTAACTTCTCCACGTCCTCATAGTTCAGAGTTTTTAACCATTCAGTTAACATATACTTGCATTGACACCATGGTAGGGGATATATATTTTTTAAATTATTAATTTTATTGTACACATAAGCAGACTGTGACAAATACTGACGTTGTGCAAAAACAGTGTTTGTCCGGGTAGTAGGGGCCACAGAATTTTTCCTTCTTTTCTTTTTGACATTGCTGTTAAATGGTAGTGACTTATGGAGGTTTAAAATAAGGTTAAGTATGTATAGTTTTCTTACTGAAAGGAGGTTGCTGGTAGCGTATAGTGTTTCCGTAGAGTATCTATAAGGTTCAAAGTACATAACCTTTATTAAGGATCTCTGAGCTCTTTCTAAATGCATGAATTGAGTTTTTCTGGCTCCTTCCCACACCGCGATACAATATGTTGTAACTGATTGTGCAAGAGCGATATATGTTTTATTTAATAGATCACGCGAGAGAACATATCTCAATGATTTAAATATCCAAATGTTTTTAGACATAGAAGACACAAAGGCGACGATGGGTTTGTCGGATTTTCAATGAATCCGAATTTAATATATTCCACACAGTACTGCCGTCTCTTCTTTTTTTCTTCCGACATTGTTTTGTTTTGAGAAATACGTAAGTAAGTGTTGAACTTAAGTAGTGTTCATCTATTGCGCACGAAATCGCAAATGAAAATAAAATAAATATTACGTTGTTTATATAGGATTACATAAGCAGCACGCACCAACAGGAATAAAACAAACATGCATAAACTCGTTTATCTCATTCAACGCTCAATCGTACTCAACAAGTCAGAACAAGTATTCTATGAACCAGCCGATTGATACAGGAATGCACAATTCGGGTTATTTAACAAAAACTTGTTAAAACATGATTGGCCGCGGTCTATTATTTACGAAAATTACCTATCTGGGAGTACTAATAACTATTAAAATGCGAAAGTGTGTCTGTTGCCTTTTTATTTGTTTGTTTGTGTCTACTTTCATTTCGAAACGGAACGACCGATTGACATGATTTTTATTTTGTATATTCAATAAAACAGGACAGATATATGAACTACGCGGAGAGAAATATCGAACCGAGTTTGAGCAATCTTTTAATTAATATTAGTTGATGTTCACAAGTTGTAGTTGAGAGTCGAGTGCTCATGCAGTCGTTGTCTAAGATGCCTCCTAACTAAATGAAATTACAAATCACCCCCCCAGGCCTCTACACAACGCCCCCATTTTTTTCTGTGTCTCTTACCGCCCCCCTTTAGGCCTGCAGCGCCCACAAGGGGGCGTTGTTAAGGCCATATGCAGTAAATAATACTACTTTACGCTAGTAACTAATCAGCAGTAAATGTAGTACATATGGTAAACAGAAAGTATTCTATGTGAAACGTCACAAAGAATCCAACACAGTTGCAACCCCATACAATTATTGTAATTACTTACGCTAGTTTTTTTCTTTGTTTTTTTATCCGTTTATTCATCCGTAGTTTAGCTTCGTCGTCAGAACAAAACATAAATATTTCCAACAGTGAATCCGTACCAAAACAAGACAGCACAGTCTGGCCTGCATCTGTATTTAATCCGACAACGCGACCCTTACCGCCTCGCATAAGGGTACCAACTTGATGACATTGTAGTACCTACAAAAATGGCTAGTTTAATACAAAGGAGAGAATTATAATAATGTTGTAATGCACATCTTATAAACAACAAAATCAGACAAAATTAATGACAGAAAAGTCAATCCAGTTGCTTAAAAATTCAAGAAGCATAACTTGTATTAACCTTTAGTTATGAATTTAACATTTACAAATTATATCATTGAAATATATTTCTTATTAAATTATCTCCACTAATTTTATAAAAAGTTAAGGGCGAATTCGACGCGCGCCCAAAGATTTCCGTACGATATTTATAAAAGGGTAAATTAAACTTCATTTTTAAAGATTTACTTAAAAGACCTAGGACTTTCGTTACATTTGTTTTGTAAGTCAATAGTAAGTACCTAGGCGACCGAGCTTTACTTGGTGTTTTACAAAAAAAAATAAAGAAAAGTCTGACCACATTGCAAGATTCGAACCCGCGTACTTCGGAGTGGTAGACTTACACTCAGCCACTGTGCTATTGAGAAGATAAACTGCTGCGAAATTAAAAAAGTTTCGAAGTTAACTTAGAAATTTTAAGTGTGTGAGAGACGGAGAAGTCGATTTCTCGTCCCTCTCAACCCCAATTGTAAATTTCACCGAAATCATTAGAGCCGTTTTAGAGAAAGCAAAATCAAATATAAATACAAATATTGCTCGTTTAATATAATAGTGGATAATTATTAAGAGAGAGAGAGAAGTTTGTTTATATGTGGAGAGTAGTCTCTGGAACCACTGCACCTATTTGAAAAATTCTTTCACCAATTGAAAGATATGTATTCAACCCGGCGAAGTTGGGATGGGCCGCTAGTTTTAGATGTAAGGCTTCATATTCCCTGAAGTTTTTTTTCCAGGTCTAGTAAGATAAGAAATAAGGGAAAGGGGCAAGGTAAGATAATCACATTAAATTTGAGTAGGTACCCACTTTTCCTCTTCTATATTTTAAATTGTGAACTGGTGTAATATAACTTCCAGTGGTATATCATTAATGCCTAGTTGCAAGAAAGTAAAGTCAATGTCTTGTTAAAAATCGTGCTGTCATTTTTTGTCAATTTTTGACAATAAAGCTATCAGGATTTTTAATGGGACATTTATTATAGACGTCTTTGCAACTGGGCATTAACAATTAGTATCATTATGCAAATTGCAAGTTGTTTGCCACATAACATAGTCTGAGAAAACGCCTATGACTGATGGACAGACGGAAGGGACATGACTGACCTTTTAAGGACTCTGTTTCTTCTTTTAAGACACGAAACCTTAAAAACGAATGTCTTTTGTTTTTCTTTCATAAGAATACTATTGAACCAGTCAAGCTCAAATTGTAGTTGTAGTCTTGCATACAAAGTTGGCCATTTGCTAGCAGCATTCAAGTGAAGCCGCTGATAAAAGCTATTTCAATATAACTTCGTAGTAAACTTAGTTTCAAGGGCAACAAAATTGATTGGATTGAAAAATTGACAGGCTAATATAAATAAAAACATATGGCTTACTGAGCTATCTTCAGTATCTGTCTCCTCGATCTTGACTATTTCCAATTGTTTCACCAGTTTGTTTTCATCTTTTATATCATCCAACCATTTCAACTTCCATACACGTAGTTCCTGGTCTGCACTGCCCGTGACCAAGTATCTCTCTTCTTTTAAAAGGGCTGCTGACCACACCTACAGTTAATAATACTTATTAGTTACTTATATTTTAAATCTTTAACATAAATCAATAATAAGTTTATTTAGTTTTATTTGATATTTCAGCATATTTTCTGCTACTTATGAGAAAAAAATTGAATTTTCCCTAATTATTAAGACCATTTTCCTTGGAACTTGATGGCGGGAACAGGAGTAGTGATGTTGGCATTGTATTTATATTGTTTATTTTTTGTGTTTTTAAGAGTTTTGAGGTACAAGCTATTGTGTGATAAAGTTCAGTAAAAGTATTAAGAATTTGAAAGTTTGAATAAATATGTGCAACTGAAGTTTTTGCATTTTTCCAAGAAGCTTTTTTTAACTCTAGTAAAGCCTCGCTTTACTGGAGAGTGTTAGGGACTTTGTAATTAGAAGAGATTCTATATTAGAGATACACCACTATTTACATGAAAATGACTAAAATGTTTCCAATAAATATGAAATGAATTGCCAGTATATAACTCATTGATCATCATTATCATCATTCATTGAGTCATCATCATTATCATTTAGTGTGCGAGTGTGTTCATGTGTGAATCATTAGTTTTTTGAGAACTTTCTCTAGTCTACCTTAACTTGACGACTTTGACATTATAAGGTCTTTCCCTAATTCTCCAAAGTTAAGGGTTACCACCCTTAACTT
The DNA here is from genome assembly GCA_907165235.1 of Zeuzera pyrina. Taxonomy (NCBI): domain Eukaryota; kingdom Metazoa; phylum Arthropoda; class Insecta; order Lepidoptera; family Cossidae; genus Zeuzera; species Zeuzera pyrina. The sequence goes on from OU015626.1 coordinate 14,833,787, forward strand.
TTCCACTGGTTCATTCAAGGTTTGATTAAATTTCTTTGGGTAAGGTTTAATAAGCAAAGAAAGAAGAAGGGTCATGATCCATACAAAATTAACTCAAGCCCGGCGCAACCGAAACATATCTCAATTTTTTTCTTATTTTATGTACATAAATTATCAGATATCATTTTTTTCGATTTCCGTGAGTAACTTATTTGAATTGGCTTTGGAAGGCAAAATATATCCTTTATAATTAAGTACTATATGATGGTTATATAGTTTTTCAACTTCATTTCTTATAGAGGTGAACTGCTAATATTAGAATATATATTATAACATCAGTAATGGCCAATTAACTATTTAAAAATATGTGTGCGTGAAAAGGAGTTAATTTAATAAAACCATATTTTTGTGCAAATAACTATTATTTATTAACATTTTTAAAGCATATCACAATCCATTAATACACTGTCCATACCCAGCGCATGGTGCTGAAACACATCTTGGTGTCTAGCCCACCCTAGATAATAAATCACACTAATAACATGAGCACAGCTTCCTAATGTACGTCTGCCATGATTGCATGTAAAATAATACTCGCGAATAGCACTTCGGCCTTCAAGGTCCGGGTTGTACATGACATATGTGTAGTATACTTTTGATAGCTACATAGCTAGCTAAAAATATAGCTATCTCGTTTTTAATGATGAGTATGAGAGAGATAGTACTAGCGAGCCGGTGTCGCTATGCTCTTCACCTACGCGGCGGCGGCGGGCAGTGCGCCAGGCAGCGCGGCAGGCAGCGCGGCAGGCAACGCGGCGGTGTTGCTAGCCCGCTCAAGGACGCCGCATTTTGACCGTTACAAGAGGTTTTGGTCGAAAATTGTTATATATTGCAAAGCAATATACTATATCAAAAGTAATGTATACTCAGAAAAAGTTTTATTATATTTTCAGGGAAGAAAAAGTATCTTGCCTTAGGAAGGCAATTTAACTAAGATAGCCACTGAAATCGAAAAAAAAATGTGGTGATTGATGTTCATAAAATAACATAATAACTGAGATATGTTCCAAATGCGCCGGGCCTGGGTCACAGATGACCCTTCTTCTTTGACCAAATTTTGGACTAGTGCAATACTAGCCTCTAATCTTGGACCAGTGGAATACTACCCTATACTCGAATCAATTCATTAAGAAGGTGCAAAGGTACGAAACAGACCGAAGAGATGTAAACTATGTTACAAGGTATTTTTAATAGCCTAATCTACCACCAATTTTGAAAACACCTGTATTGAAAAAACTTCTTAAAAGTGGATACATAAAATGCCTAAATTGTGCTGTAACCATGAAATTGTGTTTATTATTTAACGACATCAGACCTGGAGAATATCGAAAATGGAGCGCCAAGCATAATGGTCCTTACATATTTCTTTCGCCTCCTCAAATTGAATGTAATGTTCATCATGAATACAGTGTTCGTTGTATTAACTAAATTATGAATACCTCCGTTTGATGTCCACCTAGGGTTTTAAAACAATGTTTTGTCTCAATATCCCAGAACTTCACAAAGGTGTCCTTTGAAGAGCTTAGAATGCAATTTTTGCCATTAATAAAAAGCACGCTTGTTATAGCTCCTTTGTGACCACTAAACCGAGCTATACCTGTTTCAGAAACCACATCCCAGAGTATAATTTCTGTATCCTGAAATACATAGAAAGAAAATACATTAATATTGTGACTTTCTATAATGACAATAATTCTTAAACATAACAATTTAGTCCAGTGGTGCAATATATAATTGTGATACATCTGCCTCCCCAGCCGAGGCGCTAAGTTCAATTTCCAGCTAATTTAGGAAATAAGCTTATTTTTTTGAAATTTCCGCCTCTTTAAAAATAGCACATAAGCACATATTTAACTATCAGTAGCAAGAAAAAACATATTGTTCAACTTGTAGAACTATACTAATATGCCTAGGCTATTATTGTAGTTTTATAAAGTTCTTATTTATCAACTAAGTAATCAAGGTTGGGGGTAAATTGTTAACACGTACGTCAGTCAGCTCCGCGAAAATAATTGTTTTCGGTAAAAAAAAATGTCCGCGTAGTGAATTTTAAGAAAGAAACGGTTCAATTAAGTTAAGAATAACATCCTCCTAATTTAAACAGTGTAAATGATAAAATTCGCGTGTGGAAGTGAAAAACAAATCTTGTGAATATAACCTAAAAAGTGCATTTCACCATCATAAACTATAGACCCAGTTTGTACCAACGCAATAAATTATATTATTTTTAAACATTTATTTGCCAGTCAACATGGACAAAAATATGGAGTTGCTGTTTCTAAAGCTTGATGAAAAATAGAACAATCAAACTCTAATTATTATAACAACAACAGTCACAAAAAACGTCATGGAGGCATTAGACGAAAAAATGAAGACTATGATGGAAGAAAACAATAAGCTTAAATCGAAAGTAACAGAGCTAGAACAAAAAATAGTAAACAGTGAAAGAGAAAAGCGCAAAAACAACCTAGTCTTTTTTGGACTCGAGGAATTAGGCAAAAATGAATGTGAACTTGTAGACTATATAAAAGAAACAATAACAGACATAGGTGTCCACATAGAGTGCCAAGAAATCAGCAATATATACAGGATTGGGCGACGAACTAGCGATAAAAACCGACCAATAGTGGTCAGATTCACAACTTTATGGAAAAAACACTTAATTATGAAAAATAAGGCTCGTTTGCCACCAAATGTCTACATCAAAGAAGACTTCCCAAAGGAAGTATTAGAAAAACGTAAACAATTACAGCCCCTGGTTGAAGAAGAGAAGAAGAAAGGGAATACTGTATTCATTAAATATGACAAAATAATAATCAAGGCAGCTCCTCAACAAGATAAAAATTGCGATAAAAGGAAGAGAGAAAAGTCTGGCTCACCAAACACATCTTCACAAAAGAAAACTAACTACAGAGCAAGGAGGCCAACAAACCTACAACCAAGGAAGTCCTGAAACCTGGCATACTCAACTATGTGGAACGCGGACGAAGTGCTTCTCTATCAGAGCAATCAAAAAACTAAAAACCCAAGCCAACAACTCGAGACAAAACGAACAGGTAAAAACAACTGACCCTGAGACACATGTAATAACCACAAACATCTGGAACAGTACCAAAGATTATACAACTTTAAGGAAAACAACTTAGGTAAAATGCACCCCAAGCCGGTTGGTCACCGTGGGGGAAGACGACCACTACCCTTCATTAAATAAAAATCAAAAGAAAAAGAAAAACAACAAAGACAACCCTACTTATGCAAACAAAGACAAGAATATAAACTCAAGACAAAAACAGGGACTTAAAATATGCACATTCAATGTGAGATTGCTATCAACAAAAGAAAGAACTTTAGAACTTAATAATGCAATAGATAAAATAAAATGGGATATCATAGGACTCCCAGAAGTTAAAAAGATGGGATATACCATTGAAGAACATAAACATTACATATTTTGCTATATAGGAGAGACACGAGGACTTCATGGCGTAGGCTTCCTAATAAAGAAATCCCTTAAGGAAAACATATTGAGTTTTTTAGGAATATTGGAAAGGGTGGCTGTGCTAAAACTAAACTTTAAAGAAGGACCACTATCCTTGATCCAAGTATATGCTCCCACTGAGAGTACAAGTGAAGAGGAAATCGCAAAATTCTACAATGATTTAACGAGAGCGCAAGAACTGGCTGACAGAAACAGGTTAATTATGGGAGATTTCAATGCAAAAATTGGACTACCTAAATGCCACGAAAACCTTGTAATGGGCAAATATGGTTACGGCATAAGGAATACCAGAGGTGAACGCCTAATACAATATGCACATGAGAACAAACTGGCAGTGATGAACACATTCTTCAAGAAGAAAAGTTCTAGAAAATGGACATGGATATCACCAGATCATAAAACAAAAAACGAAATTGACTTTATACTGAGCCCCAACCCTAAGTATGTAACAAACGTAGAAGTTCTGAACGAAATAAGCTTCCCGTCTGATCACAGGGTTCTAAGATGCTCTATAAGAATTCAAAGACCTAAACTAAGCCGAGGAACATTCAAAACCATGTACAACAAATTGAAATCCACACATGAGAAAAACAACTACTCACAAAACTTAATAAAGAACTTACCAATATTGCAAGAATTTCAAAAGGAAAATACGACAGTACAATCCTACAAGTGATAAACTGGAAGAAGCAATCACAAAAAGTCTCAAGATATATGAGAGAGAACAATAAACACAAAGGAAAGATTATTAGCGAACACACACAAAATCTAATCTACAAAAGAACTGAACTTATGTTCATGAAGAACAAGTCCAAAGAAATGAGAGAAGAACTAAAGAAACTGTTCAAACAAACCACCAAATCAATCAAAAAAGATTATGCCAACTATAGAAGAGAAATTATAGAAAAAAACATGCTCACTTTTCGTAGTTCAAAAAGAGCTTTTAAAGAACTGTCTACTCACAAAAATTGGATACAAAGTCTAAATAGTGAAAAGGGCAAAAATAAAGATAGAGAAGGTATAATAAAATGCGCTACGGCGTCGTTCTATCGTTCTCTGTATGAAAAACCACCTCAAAATCTGACACAAGATTATGAAACATATAAGAGTAGTCTATCTGGAGATAATATAGCAATAGACCCAATAACTGAAGAAGAAATAATTTTTTATTTATTTATTTATTTAAAAATACATACATAACATCATTACAGTGAAGACACCAATTCGATGCTACGAGTAACAATATTTGATATATTTGAATTAATTAATAAATATAATTGTCATTTTCAAGATGCTTTCTTGTTATTTCTATGCATTTCGGCAGACTGCAATGAAACACATCAATATCCCGCGATACGATGTTAATCAATCGAATAGCACGCGACAATGGGGCGAAGCTACGAATCTTAGTCCTAGACATAGGTAGGCAGAGAGTGTCCGGAGTGTCATGATCCAAATCAAACAACTAAAACCCGAGAAGAGCCCAGGCGATGATAACATCACAAACGAAGCCCTAAAAATCGGAGCACCAATCCTGGCTGCATATCTAGCAAAATTATTCAACTTAGTTAAATATTATGGGACTTTGGTGAAATTGGGCATAAGAAACATTCTTAATTTTGTTTGCAAAACTATAATACTAATGTGTTTATGTCATGTTTAAATATTTTCTTTTATTGAGTAAATGATAAATACCTTAGAACCCGATACAAGCCTATGTCCATGATCATCATACTGCAAGCAGGTTACAGCAGATTGATGGCCGGCAAAAACGCAAACCACTTCACTATTTATTAAATCAAATATATTGATGTTACCATCAGTATAACCGACAGCCACATGATTTCCTGATGAACTGGCAGCAATTTGAGATACTATTGCATTTTCGCCCGGTAGAACTTGAGCCTAGTAATTATAAAGAAAATGTTTATCAACAATCAGTAGTTTAAACGTAGCAACAAGTATAAAATAACACATACCTTTTCTCCGAGTCTCATATCCCAAATTATGACATGTTCACAAGCACCTACTGCTATATATCTTCCACTTATACCATTAAGAGACACATGTGTACTATTACATTCTGCACTTGCAATTACGTTGAACGTTCCAGATGGGACATAACGTAGATATTGTTTCGTGAGACCCATGTTTTTCAAAGTTTAAATAATAAAACAAAATCGACTTCACAGATAAAGCAATTGAACATAATGTTTTAACCGGACTTATTTATACAAAAAAACAGCTCTACCTGAAATAAGAAAACACACGTGGGCGAAAAAATAAGAAAGATAAAGCAAAATTGAGCCAAAAATGAAAATCAGACGAACACACAGAGGACGAACATAACCACAATTAGTAACCAAATAAACTAAGAAAAAAACAGTGCAATGTGACAAGCGAATTACTTTAAATACATTATGGGGCATTGGCAACAAGGCCATCAGCCTAACCACGAAACTTGTGGAAAAACACTTGTCATAAATTAGAATCACGTCACAGTATTGTTTATTATAATTCATGACAAACATAAATGGAGCACATCTAATATAAAATCGTTTTGCTCTTATAACTAAGTACTTAACATTCCTCCATTAAAGTGATAGTAGGTTTTAATTAACGAAGTTATGAAGGACTTCTTGGAGGAATGCGAAAACTTCAGCTACGCATGTATTTAGTTTTCCTCCAGTTTTTTCCCTTACACAGAACCTTTCATCACAAATAAAGAACTAGATTCGCAATTTCCTATAAAATTATACGGTAGTAAACTAATTAATCTGTGTATAAAATTTAAACAATTTATTGTCCGAATTGACATATATATATTTATATTATCGTATAGTATTATCGGCAATATTATGTTAATCTGAAGTAGACCTTACCGTCAAAACATAAGGTTGTAAACGCTCGTAAACGAAAACGACTCTTGCATGACATTGAAACGAAGTTTGTTAAATAAAATATTTAAAATGTAATCTTACATCTCATGCATAAAGTATAATTCAAATAATCTATTTGCGTTGCTGTTTAGGTCATTTTGAATTCTTTTTTATTTATTTATTGTTTTTAAGGCATTGGTAACAAGACCATCACCCCAATGACGTAACTTTTAGAGAAACATTAACTGTCCCTAATATTCCTCCAGTAAAGTGATAGTACTGTAAAGTGATAGTAGTGTACTTTACTGGAGTTATAAAGGACTTCTTGGAAGAGCGCGAGAACTTCAGCTACACATGTTTATTTAGATCTCCTCCATTCTTGTCACTTACGCAGAACTTTAAAACACAATATACTATCATTGTTGTACTTTAAAACTCCTAAAAATGTAAATAATAGAAAATCTAAATAAAATGACAACCTCGCTTACTCCCGTTCCCGCTAAAAAGTCCATCTCATTTTGATTTGTTACATGAAAGTGACAAGGATAAGACATGTTATATTGTCAGGCAATATTTAAAAATATGATTACGAATTCATTAAAAAAGAGCTGTGTAACGTTATTATTGTAATGAAATAATGAACACGTAAATAATATAATTTATTTATAAACCGAAAATAAAAACTCGCTTCTTTTTTTTAGCAGTTTAGATGTGTTGTTTTTGCAATTTTTGAAGGAGCATTTTGACATGTTCGCTGTTAGCGTCAAGGAGCATGTTAGCGTTTTCGAATACTATTAAAACAGAAGTGCACTCAAATACTCATTTGAGTGCACATTTGGTTCGGACATTTTTGGAGTGTTGATTGTGTATCTAGTTTTTTATTTGTGATCGAAGCACAGAACATTAAAACAAAATATACTATCACTGTTGTTATCTAAAACTCCCCAAAAATGTAAAAAATTGAAAATCTAAGTAAAATCAAACATTTTAACACCACTAAAATTGAACAAAAAGAGAAAACTGAATATGAGTATAATGAAATTTCTTAAAGTAATTGAAAGAAAGCAATATTAAGGGTTTAATATTAAGTACATGGTAATTTTTTTACTTCATTGCTGAAGACAAACTAATAATAAAAAAACGTATGTCAATAAAAGTCGAGTAAAAAGTAAATGAAATGTAAAGCCTGGTTAGCCACAGTGAGAGCCTAGTGAGTTAACAGAAAGGGTTAAAATAAATACTGATCTGAGCATTCAATTTGAATTCGCCCTTAAGGTCTCTTTTCCTTAATTATTCCATCCATCCAACCCATTCGATCCGATAAAAGAAGAATTGGCTTCTTCAGTCGGATAGGACGTTTTGAATAAATTACGATAAATAATTATGATTTTTTCAATATTTTCGGCTTTTAGTCTATTTCGCTTAACTTGGAGGAACCATTTATAAATAGAAAATGATATTTCTACATCTGCAGATGTTAGTGGGGCAAATTTGTAAAACTGTAGATCTGGAATAATTGTGTTACCGGTTTCAATTTTTGTACTATATTCTCTAATTAAGTCTAAGTCTGGATATCCATAAACTTTTTAAGTTGAATTTTGACTTGTTCTGAAGAGCACTGATTGTGTACATCTCTTACTTGGTCTAATACTAAAATCGAGTCATTTATCGTCAAATTATGGTTTTATAATTTCGTAATGGCAAAATTAATTATAGAGTAAAATTCGTCTATATAATGTAGTTCATTTTTAAAATTCTCATTATCTAAAATATTTTTCACATTTCTTATAGCCAGTGCTTTAGAGCTACTTAAATGACAGAATGTGTCTCTAATGACATCAAAATATTTGGCGTAATACGATACTGCCTCTAACCAAGTTCCCCACTTAGTGATGACAGGTTCTGGAGGCAGGGGTATACTTGGATGCATATCTTTAAAAAGTTTGATTCTTCTTGGAGATAGTTTTTTGTCGCCCATCGGTTCGCGCAGTGTCCTAAATGCGACGTTGCCGAACTGCAATAAGGTCTTTACCTGATGGATGTCACCTGTTGCCACAGATAGGATATGAAAGCGCGACGCGTCGTAACGTTCTGAGCTGCCGTCCTCCACAAGCGTTGATGTGCTGATGTTTCGTGTGACGATGTTGAAAAGATGATTCGATGATTTGCGATGAGTTGATTTCCTTTTAAAGTTGATTTTTCACAAGGTGATGTGTCGTATGGTATCGAGATGAATGACCGAGCGATGATTGAACGATAACTGACGTGTTGTCGTCTGTTACTTACACATCTTTCCCAACTACCCCCAGGTAGCCCGTGAAAAGGGATAAAACGAGAGGAAAGGTAGGTAATTGGGAATGTTAGTGACGTCTTAGCCTACTTAAGCTATTGTTGGTACAGAAAGACATTCTCACCAACATTCTAAACCTAACACCTGATATTTCTTTTTCCAGCGACCGAACACTAACAATTGATTGTATTGTACCTGCTTTAAAGCGAAGCGCAGGTATATAATACAAACTTGAAATGGATTCTTTTTCTTAACGTCTCTGCCAGTGAATTTTTGTTTTACCTTATTTTCATTATTTGCATGCCTATCTCTCACTAGTCCTAGTAAAAGAATATAAATTATTGTTACGATATTGGATTCGAAAAAATGCTTTATACACATTTATTTAACCCACTCACACACACAGGTGGATATACCTTTCATTTGGAAATACTTTTACTTTATAATAATATTACTACACTACGTTTTTCCTAATACCGAAAATAACAAAATCTGTCTGGGCATATCCTTGTTATGCGAACGTTGCAAAAGCTCCTGTATCGAATGCTTTTTCTAGATCCACGAAAGCGCAGAAAACCTTATAACCTATAGCCAGGATTTTACCACGATAACGCGAAGTGAGAAAATCTGATCCATACAACGTCTAAAGTTCCTAAAACCACCTTGCGCTTCCCACAAATATTTGTCTGAAACGCCTTTCACACGTTCAGTCAATACCATAGTACAGACTTTACTTGCTAGGCTGACCAAGCTGATGGCCCCATAGCACGCACAGTCTAAATAGGAACCTTTCCCTTTATAGACAGGTACTATGACTGCGATACGCCAGTTCTCTGGAACCTACCCCTTCTACCAACAAAGGTTGCACAGTGCACAGAAGGTATTCCAGACCTTAGGACACCATACTTGATCATTTCAACAATCACTTTATCAATTCCCGCAGTCTTTCCACATTTCAAACTTGCTATCGCTTTCTCAATCTCTTTCGTACTAATGGCATCTTCCAGTCCCTGACCCGAGTATGGCAATTCATTAGAATCAGTATTCTCTCAGTATCGGAGACGAAGTCGCCACTCTCATACAGTTCTCCATAGTATTCACTCCATCGCTGCAAATTGGCATTTATAACCCAAATTACGTAGAAATGACAAATAAAGCTACTTATCAATGAAAGATTATGTTGACATATTTTTGCTCACTGCTTTTTTTTGCAGCCTGGTACACTGTACTACATCATTATCATATACTTTTTCTAACTTTTTAGCACAGATAATAGTGTCATAAAGTACATGAAATCAAGTGATACAACGTTTTTACAAAGAAAATACATTTGATGCCATAAGTTTATTTAACCACCGATAATCGCACTGTCATTAATGGAAGTCGTTAAAAAGTCATACGCAGACATGAATGAAAAAAAATGATTCTTTCTCTTTTATTCACATTGTTGGCGCCGCTTATACTTTTTCTTTCTAACAAAATAATTACTAACAAACTGATACTAGAAACAAAAATTAATAACTTAATTTTTCTCTAGTAGCTATTGTTGTTCTAGTAGATGTCCCTGTGTTGGTCCATATAATTTTCTGTACTAGATAGATAGATACTCCAAGACCGAATGATTTATTTATTTATTTATATTTTTTAAGGCATTGGTAACAAGACGAATACGAAACTTCTGGAGAAACAACTGTCCCTAACACTCCTCCAGTAAAGTGATAGTAGGCTTTCCTGAACTTAAAAAAAGACTTCTTGGAAGAGCTAAAACTTCAGTGAGCGAAAACTTCAGCTACGCATGTTTATTTAGATCTTCTCCATTCTTTTCACTTACACAGAACTTTAAAACACAATATACTATCACTGTTGTACTTTAAAACTCCTAAAAATGGAAACAATAGAAAATCCAAATAAAATGACAACCTCACTTCTCCCTTTCCCGCCAAAAAGTCCAGACATTTCATTATTGTAATCAGATTATTTCTATTATATGTTCTGTGGTCGTTGGTGTATTTAATTCATGAAAACTAATTTGTGCTGTTTTTTCTGAAATTAAACTTGTAATCATATCTTCTTAATCTTTTTGATTTCGGCTTTCTTTATACTGTGAAACAACTAACAAGGCTTTCATCAGGTTATTATGTTACTCAACAAAACCAGGTTTATTGTTTTTCTTGCTGCTCGTCGTGACGTTCCGCAGTAAATTGTTTGCTTGTTGAATACCAACACCCGAGCTGGCCGATATCATTCAATGTGTGATTATTTTACAGCGCCAAATTGGTGGGATATACAAATCGTTCTCGCAAGTGCAACATGGAGGCTAATTCCACATCAGACATTGTAATTCTAAGCGGCAATTCACATCCGGAATTAGCAGATCTAATCGCTAAGTATGTCGCTGTGTTTAATCGAAATAATATTATTTTACTTTGAATCATCTTTTTTTAAATTCTTAATGATCTCTTAAATATGTATTTATTTTCACTAGCCGCCTAGGTGTGCGAAAGGGTGGTTGCTCAGTTTACCACAAAACTAACAGGGAGACAATGGTGGAGATTGCAGACTCAATCCGTGGAAAAAACATTTATATAGTACAGACGGGTACAAAGTAAGTTTTATTTAAAATGTATATGTTATTTTAAAAGAAGTGAAGTCTTTTTTTTTGCATTGTTTAAAAATAGTTTTTTCTTTTAATATTATACCTGATTCAAGAATTTCGATGTTATGAATCATTACCTATAAACTAACATCTGGAAGTGTCTTTTTTATCTTTTTAGATAATATCAATAATTTTTATTTAGTTTTACCTTAAAAAATAACTATATATGTTATTTTTTTCTGTAGTGCTCATTCAAACTTTCTAATTTTATACATATCTTCATGCTTTATCCCTAATATTGTCCCTAACATATCTGTTTCTAGTTTATGAACCATCAAAATCAAAATAATTTTATCTTCAGTTGACCTTGGCCTTGGAAACCAAAACTTTTGTCTGTGGGTAGATAATTTTAATTTTTGAGATTTTTGGATGGTAACATAATTTACTACCATCATAGGAGTCACTGTTGTGTTAGTTAATTCTGGATTTTTTGTCTTATTTACCAAGTTAAATATGCTTGTTTATACTATTATTTTTAATCTGATTAATATAATCTACATTCTACATTGTAATATTGATTTTCAGAGATGTAAATAACAATATAATGGAACTGTTAATAATGGCTTATGCTTGTAAAACCTCTTCTGCAAGATCTATTGTAGGGGTGATTCCATACTTGCCATACAGTAAACAGTGTAAAATGAGGAAACGAGGCTGTATTGTCACGAAACTTCTAGCTAAGATGATGTGCAAGTCTGGATTGTCACATATAATTACTATGGACCTTCACCAGAAAGAGATTCAGGGATTTTTTGATTGTCCAGTTGATAATCTCAGAGCATCCCCTTTTTTGTTGCAGTATATCCAAGAAAGTGTAAGTTATAATATGATTGTTGCAGAAAGATAAATACTCATATATATATTATGCTTATAAGCATATCAAAAACAACTATTTGCACCTATGCTATCAGGTTTCTGAATCAAAACAGGTTATCAGATTTCTGAATCAAAACACAGGCCACAAAACATATTTCTAACATTATTATCACACATATTTTATTGTTTAGAAGGTTGTCTAATTGTATAAATATAATATATCATACAATTGGGGGAATTCCCCTAAAAGAATTAACCCTTGGTGTGCCTAGTGAAAAAAAATCACAGGATGCCTGAGTGGGTCTGATGGAGCCATAACTAAATATAACTAAATAATCATTCGTTCATGTCGTGTCCATGTTTCCTCATATTTTTTAAGTTATATTTAGGTAAAATTAAATAATGAACCTTAGAACATACATATTCAGTTGAAGAACTGTGCCCCTTGTTTCGAATTATACGGTTATTATGATCTATGGGATTTTTGATAACGTTTTTAATTTTCAGTCATAAAAAGATGAAAACATTTTAACTCAAGTAGTTGTCTTTTATTTGACGGACGGATCCAAATGGATTCCATTGTTGACATTTTATAACTTTGGAACCCTAAAAGTTAACTTTCGGATACACTATTTATGTATTAGTACCTACTTATGCATGATCGGATTTTTCGGATTTGCGTCTATGCATGTTTGCGTGTATTCCGATATTACACCCTTGGCATTTGAACAGGTATACATTCTGCATTTCGGAAGTAGTGAAAATATAGCCACTAGTTTAAAACCTGAAGCTACTCAGTATTGCAGTGCTTGTACATTTCAATTTTAAAAAATGTTGTCTTTTTTAAACTATAGTGGGTCTGTCAGACCCTACCAGGCATGGGAAGGGTTAAGGAGTCCTAATTCTCTGGGTTGCTACAAAAGACTAAAAGTAATATTAATTTTGCAATGGTGATATTTTTATTTTTAATATTATTAATGCTTAATAATTTTTCAGTTTTTCTGTGTCATGGGTCACAAATATAAGACATATGAGTCACATGAGTTATGGTTGGACAATTCTGATTTATTGCATATTATGTGTATATTTGATGGTAAAAACTTCTTACTGTTATGTAACATATTGTAATGTAGGTTTGTTGTAAAAATCTTACTAAGTATATAAATAAGATTATCTTTAACCAAAAAATTGAGAGGTATAAAATGGTCATTTAAACTGTTCTACTTTATATTATTATTCGTTATCTCAAGCCACCATAGTTTTATGCATATTATGTGGTTCTAACTTATAGTATGTTTATGCTTGATTACTGTGTATGTAGTCACAAATATAACGGTAGAGATATAGTCTGAGTATAGGCTATTTTTAATGTGACGAGCTTATAGCATGTTATGATCAATTATGGTGCTATCATATTTAGAAATGGACATTGTCTGACCATAGGCTAATTAAAACAGATTCCAGATTACCGAAACTCTGTGATTGTGGCCCGTAATCCTGGCTCTGCTAAGAAAGCTACCTCATATGCTGAGCGATTAAGATTGGCCATTGCTGTTATACATGGTGAACAGAAGGAAGCTGAGAGTGATGAAGTGGATGGAAGATATTCCCCTCCCTGCTTTCCAAGGTTAGATATATTCCTGCCACAACCAGTGTTGTTTATTTTGAGTTGGTCTTATATTTATCTTTAGACTAAGCTTTAATCTGTTCAAATAGCTCTATTGTTGTCTGTATGAATAACTCTATTGTTGTCACAAAGCCTATTGTTGTCAAAATTCAAAAAGAATTGTGAAATATTTAGCACTTATGAAAAATACACAATACTTTTAATTATTGATATAGTTTGTTTAGTTTTTCTGTTTATAGCAAAGTTTAAAAGAAGAATAATGAACCTGAGCGTGGTACATTGAGTGTGTTATCTACACTGATGTTATAATAAAAAGAGGTAGATAGGTTATGTTAATACACACCTGTAAGCCCTACTTTGTTTATACACACTAACAAAGTGATGAGGTGTAAACAAGATGGCAGACAATTACCATAAGCAATGTGAGACAAATATACATACAAAATGTAAAACTCACATTTCATTTCAAACTGTCAAATCACATCTCTCTCTAAAACCGTTGTGCTTGGTCAATTCCAACTTGTTACTGCATTTTAAATGAATCTATGACTAATTCATAGTGTATTACTAATTAATGCCACAAAAAACATTTTCGAAAAATATAGCTGATGTCTAATGGATTTAGAAAGTAAAAAAATGATTTTGTTTGTTTTTTTTTTCAAATTTCATTTTTTATAATCATGTAGGCTATATGAGAACAGATTTATTTATATTTTACAAAATTGTTTTATTATAAATTTGTAAATAAAAACGAAACTATAAAGGAAAAATTTAGCAATTACCTTCAAATAATTTTAATTTCTTCCTTTTTGCCTTTTTTATATTTTTACCCAATTCGGGTTATATTGATGTGTAGAATGAAGTCGGATATTGATGTATTTTTCTATTATTGATTTTAATAAATGCAAATGATAATTACAAGTGGATGGCTGCATCATCGCATGATTGTGTATAGTATAAAAAAAAATTTGAATTAATAAAAGATTTCAGAATTTTGAATGCACACAAAGGCACTGCATGTCATTTCCGGTTCTATAACATTACTTTTTATATTCTTTGTCCAAAGATAATATGTCGCTATCTGTTACACGTAGTAACTGGAGTTATTACATGCCGCATTTTATTTTTCATGATTTAATATTTTAAAAATAGAAATATGAATGTATTTAATGAGTATGCTTATGTGTGATACATGTTCCCTAGACCTTTAGAAGTCCCGCTAGTATAGTTTTTGCAGTATTGAATAACGTAAAATGGGATTTTAATGATAATATTAACAATGCATTTGCGAGTCGAGTTGAATGAGTTCCGGGTTTACAAATTAGAAAACTTTCGAGGTGCTTTTCGAGCGTAACTCATCTACCTCTTTTGTAAAATAACATCATTGGTTATGTATTATGATTTTTTTTATATGAGATATTGTAGTAATAGTAAAAACAGTAAAATAGATAACTGGAGTAGATAGACATCATAGTAATCAATTAACGCAATAAGACGGCTGCATCATGATGCTAAACCATTTCACTCTAGACTCCCTATTAATGATTAATTAAGGTGGTGATTAAACATTTCAGGCAGGCGTAAAAAGCTTTTTTAGTTTGAAAAGTAAAAACAGAAAAAATAATTTTATCATGTAGTTAAGTGTATGTGAATCAAAAAAATCCTGATCACAGATTTAAAAAACTTATACATCTCCATATTTTGTTAATTATCATATGCTTTTATAAATATTTTTATGTACATTGAAGTATTTATATTTAGCAGAAAACATTATATTATAAAAATATCTTTCCTTATGTCCCTATATGTTTTGCTAATACATTGTCATTATTACTTACATTATAATTATAAGAGTATATTATATCAGTCAGACTAAAATATTGGGACTTAATGAAATTACTACAATACTTACAAGTACTAACTGGCGGCCCATCCCAACTACATCTGGGTTGAATCATAATATATAGCCTTTGTGCATCTGGAATAATAATGTACCTTTCAAATGGTGAAAGAATTTTTCAAATAGATGCAGTGGTACTGAAGATTACCTTCATCATATAAACATACTCTTACAAAATCCGCTGTCTCTATAATATTGTGTTGCTTCAGTTAGTCTAAAATTTTTATAACATACTCAAGACCTTAATACTTTGTTCATATTTTTTTAACACAAATTTTTTTTTTCAGTTCATTATATATTTCGTATTATTGAAGGTAATGTAATTGATATTTTATTAAGAATTTTGTGTTAATATTTAAAGTTTGTTAGTGTTGACAGGTCACGCACCATGGATGTGTCTGTGGGCGTTCCCGCGCACCCGGCGAAAGAAAAGCCGCCAATCACTGTAGTTGGGGATGTCGGTGGCAGAATAGCCATTATGGTGGTAAGTTCTTTTCCTCTCTTACAATATGGCATTGTCTTTTATGAAGTCACAAAACTACTACAACTGTCTCAACCACCCAAACTTATATGGGGTTCAAATCACAGGCCCACTCATGCTTCTATAATCTCTGCTAATCTCTCACATGTCTGTGGTTTGTAGATGTCAAGTTATTACAATAAATATGTTGTCCTATTCTATTCAGGCATATTGTTATTATGTTATATAAACAATGTACTAGGAATCTGTCACTGATGCATTTGACTTTTCTATTTGTAAACTTATTGCTAAAAGTAGCGATAGTGTCATAACATTTATCACTTTGTTTCATATTTATATTTTGAGTACATAGTTATTTTATGCCATTTCCCTTTCAGTGTGGGCAGTGATCAGTGCTATAGAATGACACTTTGACCTAGTGTTAGATGATAAAGCACAACTAGAAAGTGACAGCTTGCTAGCTTGTTGCCTATAGAAGTTCCCTACAATAAGCTCTGTCTCTTACTGGTTTCTACTACCTGCACAGGAAGATGATTAATTGACATATTCTATGCTTTTCTTTCTTTCCTAGACCAGCATGAAATAATGTATAATATGGTATATATACCTATGTGTTTTTTTTAACTGGGACAGTATGGAGAAATCCGACCCTATAAGAGATACAGGGGAACCGTCTCATGAACCATTCGGTCTTTTTTTGTGACAACAAATTTGGCATTATCAATTTTTTGATCAATCGTGAGATGTCCATAAAAAATAGTAATAATTATAATTACTCAGGAACTTAAAAAAATTGGCAATTTTTTTTAAGTTCCTGAGTAAGACTATGATTTAGTACATTGGATTCTTCCATTACATGCAAAAAAAAATTCATTAAATATAACCAACTCCTACTATCCAGATTTTTTTCATCCGATACAATGAAATAACGCCTACGTGAAACTGAGTCGATCTGCATTAAAAAAAAAAGAAATACTTGATTTTACTAATTTGTATGGACAAAAAATTGGTAATGCCAAAGTTGTTGTCACAAAAAAAGACCGAATGGTTCTTAATGCAAT
The DNA here is from genome assembly GCA_907165235.1 of Zeuzera pyrina. Taxonomy (NCBI): domain Eukaryota; kingdom Metazoa; phylum Arthropoda; class Insecta; order Lepidoptera; family Cossidae; genus Zeuzera; species Zeuzera pyrina. The sequence goes on from OU015626.1 coordinate 14,851,035, forward strand.
TCCCTTGTATCTATTTAATATGTACATATTTATATTTAAGTATCTATTTTAATCACTAAAGTCTCATAGTTTATTTTACTTGTGTAGAAATATATAACATATATCTGACATGAACCATACTGCATGAACATTCACTTCATTATTCAAGCTTAACCGAGATTAGGTCTAATCTATGGTTAGGTTGACTCTGTTGGAAAGTTGGATTTAAAAGTCCTGTAATTATTTTGGTGCTTGAATTAAGAATATATAAAACAGTTATTCAACTGCAAATTCACATTCTTATTGTATCACTATCGAATTGATGGTTATGCCACAAGTGTAGCTAAAAAAGCTCCTTTTTAATTACAAATAATTCATTACAAAGACAAGTAAAAAGGGGATGCATTTAATGGCCCCACTTTTGTACACAATTTTGTGTACAAAATTGCTATGAATTGGTAATAAAAAATAATGTTATACAATAAAATATTACTAATAGAATATTGTTAAAAAGATATCTAAAAAAATTTAAGTCGCTATATGTATAATAATTATTGCCAATAAAAAAAAATAAGCAATCGTTTAAAATAATAAATTGTGCTATGGAAAATAACATTTTCTATAAACTAAATGAATAAACTTGACAAACTGTCATCTTGACAATGCCGACACATCCGGCACAGTGAATGGAATTGGTGCAATTGTGCCGACGTCGCTTCCTAACTCCTGGAAATATTTCGAAAATACACCTACTAGTATATATAAGATTGTTATACACTGTCAAGAAAGTACCAGGAAAAGATCAATAATACACGAAATATTAGTTATTCATCCAAAATTTTATCACCTTCAAAGTATGCTCCTTCAGAAACGATACACTTACGCCAACGAATAATCCAATCATCAAAATATTTTTTAAACGCTTTTTCCGGAATCGAGTTCAGTGCTCGCCGTGAATTCTCCTTTATGTCTTCTACCGAATGAAAACGGGTGCCACGAAGTGGTAATTTGAGTTTAGGAAAAGAAAGAAGTCGACTGGAGCCATATCTGGTGAATAAAGTGGTTGCTCGATGGTATTTGTTGAGTTTTTGGTCAAAAATTCGTTCACAATGATGGCCTTGTGCGAAGGCGCATTATCGTGGTGCAAAATCTAAGAATTTTCTTTCCGCAAATCTGGCCTTTTTCGTCGAATTTGCTCTATTAAACGCCGCATAACGCCCAAATAATATTCTTTTTATTTACCGTTTGACTTTCCGGCAAGAATTTCGAGTGCACAACACTACGATAGTTAAAGAAAAAGTCAACATGACTTTGACTTTTGATCGACTTTGGCGTGGTTTTTTCGGTTTCTGTTCAGTTGGAAGACGCCACTCCGAAGGTTGTTGACTAGTTTGCATGTCAAACTCGTAAACCCACGTCTCGTCACCAGTAACAATGCGTTTCATGAATGTTGGGTCGGAATCGACTCGTTCTAGCATGTCCTCAGCGACTTATGCGATTAAGTTTTTGGAGAAAATTCAGGTCTTTTGAGACTAGCCGAGCGGCAACATGATTCATACCCAAGTGATTGTTTAAAATGGTACGGATCGACTCGTGAGACACAGACAGTTAGGCGGCTATCTCTCTCGAACTTGAATGAGGATTTTCAGTCACTATTTCCTTCACTTTTGCGATGTTAACTTCAGTTGCAGACGTTGATGGCCTACCAGAGCGAGGCAAATCTTCCATCACATCTCGACCGCTTTTCAACGCTTTGTACCACTCATAAGCACGTGTTTTTAATAAAGTTGATTCACCGTAAGCCTTCTGTAACATTTTCATTGACTCCTAACACGAAATTCCACTGGCGATGCAAAATTTAAGACAAACTCTTTGTTCGATGTTTTTGTCCATTATGAAATTCGCAATATGCACTAGAATGATATAACTAAAAATAGCACTGTATTTAATCTAAATAACTGATGCAACTCAAACTCCGCGCCAAAATGGAAAACAGTTGTGCCAATCTAACAACAACAAAAAAAAAAAACAAAAAATTGAATTTGATACCATAAAAAAATCATTCATTCCCGATACTTTCTTGGCAGAATATACAGGTGAATTTTTTCGCATTATGCAAACTTAAATATAATGATCTGTGATGAAAATAAAAATATACGTATTTTTTTTTAGTGTCGTTCAGTACTAAAATCATAAGTTATGACCACCAGAAAGTTGTTTCAAAATAATCGCGACGTTCAAGCTCACCTAAGCTCAGCTGGGGGCCTAGATAAGTGGCTCAATTGTCGTAAACGCTAGTAGAATAGAATGAAAAATACCGCGTGATTTAGCGTAACGAATTTGAAATTGGTTGTCAAACGTTATTAACTTTCTATAAAATGAAAGGAAAAGTAGTCTTGTGAAAACCGTCGTATAAAACGTGTCCAAATGGCACTTTTGACGAGCGATAACTCCAGCAAGCGTTTCGATTTTACGAAACGCTTGCCGCTTGTCTAGACGCTCTGGTCCGCACCCCGCCGGGTCGTTCACCTCATTCATAAGTTGCAAATTTTCCCTTCATACTTTCACGGGCTTAGGACCGTCAAAATGCAAAAAGGTTGTTCGTTTTTTTGTGATTTGAATGTAACTAATAATTGATTAAAAGAAATTTAATAAACAACTTGTTTAAAGTAACAAAATCAGATAATAGCTTTTGCATTCAGGCGTATTTAAAAAATTTGAATCAACTTGTGTACAATAATAAATAATTAAAAATGAAATAATCGCCTATTCACTAAAAATCAAACTTAATTATACTTTAACAAATGTTCAAAATGCAATCCATTTCTTTCTATACAAAGTCTAGCACGTTTTTGTACATTTTCTTTTAATTTGCTGAGCACTAAATTGTTATTTTTCACTTCGTCAAACGCACGTATTGTAAGCACTTAAGTCTGCAAGGCTTTGAGCCCCTTTGAGCCAAATGTAACACCGCACCATCACGTTATATTCGCGGTGTGAGTACCCACTCGCGCACGCGACCAGCGGAATACAGGAGTGTAAAACGACAGCGATCATATCACACAGGGTTGCGCGGACGACTGACGCAACCCCCTGTGTGCGCGGCTCAAGCGCCTACCGCCCCCTCCGCTACCCCCGTGCGACGTTCCTAGGAATTCTGTGCGACCTACGTTCAAGGACGTGGCCAACCAAATCTAAATTGAAAGTCATACAAAATTGAAAAACCTACTAGACTTTGTTTAGAGAGAAATGGAGTTTGATTTTTAGTAAAGGTGTGATTATTTTATTTTTAATTAATTAATTGTTACATAAGTTGATTCAATTTTTTAAAATACGCCTGAATGCAAAAGCTGTTATTTGATTTCGTTACTTTAAACAACAGTTTATAAAATTTCTTTTAATCAATTATTAGTCATTGAAATCACAAAAAATCGAACAAACCTTTTGTAATTTAACGGTCTCAAGCCCGTGAAAGTAAGAAGGCAAAATTTGCATCGTATGCATGAGGTGAATGACCCGGCCGCCAGCTGGTCCGAGGTGCGCATGAACGTCGCGATGATTTTGGGAAAATTTATGATTTTATAACTTATGATTTTAGTACAAAGCGACCCTAAAAAAAATACGTGTATTTCTATTTTCATCACAGATCTTAATATATAAGTTTCCGTAGTGCGAAAAAATTCTTCCTGTATATACATATACCAACAGCAAAAGTTTAAAAGAGATGGAAGGATATAGCGATGTTTCAAGATTAAATTTATCGACTTCAACTAACTCCTCAGAGTGCGGACTCCTATTTCAATACTGCCCCTGGAAATAACTCGAAAATACACCTACTTGTTTATATAAGATTGTTATATATAGATATGCCAACAGCAAGATGAAAAGTGATGGAGGATTATACAGATGTTACGAGATTACATTTCTCGATTTCAACTATCTCTTTAGAGTTCCTGTTTCAGAAACTCCTGTTTCAAAACTACTCTTGGAAATAACTCGGAAATACACCTACTAGTATATTTACATACATATTACATATCTTCACGCTGTATCCCCAATGGGGTAGTTTGAGAGGACGGAGCGCCAAACATCGCGGTCCTTACATACCTCTTTCGCTTCCTCAAATCTCATCATTATCCTCACACATTTTCGCCTAGGTATGCGATGGCTTTGACATTTCCGTCTGCTAACACTCTGGCTGTTTGATTTTCATAAGTAGTATATATAACATTGCTATATATAGATCTACCAACAGCAAAAGGTGAAAAGAGATGGAGGATTATAGAGATGTTTCGAGATTAAATTTCTCGACTCAACTATCTCTTTTGAGTGCGGACTCCTGTTTCAATACTGCTCCATGTATAAAACGGAATCCGATCTGTTGCTTTGCCGGCCACTGCCGCGGCACGCTCGCTTCGCTCACTCGGCTCGCGCGTTGTGTTAAAAAGACCTTTTTTTTAACTTCAGGAAATGCATTACGCATCTCGTCCCGCCTAGGCGGGTGGCGGGGAATATGTCGGACTCCTCATCGGGGAGTGCTAAGCCAAATGTACCCACTAAAACCTGACGGTATTACTCCTCAAGCTCATATCGCCGGGGCACCAGGAAATGCTTGCGCATTCGTATGCATACCCCGACGGCCACACCCAGCCGAAGCCAGGCCCATCTCGATGCACGAGTAGGTTGCCCTATCCGACCTCTTTTTTGGGGAAACGCACGAGAACACCGCGCGCTACCATCTCGAGGCTTTTGGTGCAGGATGCCTTTCCCCGAAAGACACCCCAGGCCAAAAATTTGGCGGCATCAGCACCCCGCCGTCTCACCACGGCAGGGGTATCCGCGCGCCACACCTGATTTTTACGTGTTTACTCACAGGTTTCATACAAGTTATCCTTCTCTCCACCTCATAATTTTTATGTGTTTACTCACGGGTTTCATAGAAATTAAAACTTAAAAATTTGCAGACAGCGACAGCCACGCGATCACTGCACGACCGGTGATTATTTGTAATAAAAAATTAGTATCATGTATGACGATTGTGTATCTTTTATTCTACGACCGTAAAATGCACTTCTCACAGTAGATTTAACGACTATACAAATTACATAACACAAATTCTCGTTTTGACAGCAGATATCGCGCGATATTGGCTGTCGCATGCTGTCTGCAAGTTACGTAATAAGCGTGCCGGTACTGAGAGCATCGCCGAAGCGACACTCAGGAGTTTTTAACGACTCTCCAGTCTAGATCCGCAGTGTTCAGCACAAACAGAGCCACCTCGAGAAGAATGTGGGCATAAAACCCACGCACTGCGGTCTTGAGGTGGCAGGCTAAGCTAAGGCTCCACTTAATGGGAACTATAAGCGCCTGTTGGTCCACGCTCTGTGACGGTCACCTCACGCCACTCGCCCCCAAAAAGACCTGACCTAACCTAACCTAACTAAAAAAAAAATGTTATAAATATGTATATCGTCGTGTTTGTATAAAGTTACAAAAAAATTCACAAAATTTTACCCGATGTGAAACAATCTGAACCTAAGCCTGCATTTGTCCTCACGATTTCCTGCCAAACATTTATTATCACCATTACACCACATTAAAGTTTCAGTGATTGAAGTTGTAATCAAAATTTTATTGTGAAAACTTAATTTTGAAGTTTACCATTTTTTTATGGCAAATACAATTAATTTTAAATATGTGATTTATATCAAAAGTAACAAATTTGTAGAGAAAACTGTCAATTTTAAATATTGAGATTTGTAGATAAAATTACTAATTCTATAGCTCCATTATATATGTATATTCCAATAAAAAGTACTCGTATAACTACCCTAACGTTTTTTCAGGATGACATGATAGATGATGTACAGTCGTTTGTTGCCGCTGCAGAAGTTCTCAAAGAGTGTGGTGCATATAAAATTTATGTATTGGCTACACATGGATTGCTGTCGTCAGATGCACCGCGCCTTATTGAAGACTCGCCTATTGATGAAGTGGTTGTTACCAATACAGTGCCACATGAGCTTCAAAAGATGCAATGCCAGAAGATAAAAACAATTGACATATCAGTAATGATAAGTGAAGCAATAAGACGCATCCACAACAAAGAATCCATGTCTTATTTGTTCAAGAATGTTACTCTGGAAGATTAATTTCAAGCTTTTATTTTCCATATTTATTTTTAAGTATCAATTTAAGTATTATTAACGTCTTTGTTAGAGCTTTTTGATTGTGAGATATGTAACGTTATTGTAGTCATTTTAAAATCATTTTGTTTTTAAATAAACAAATTACTGTAACATAAAATTTTATTGGTATTATATTTTTTATATAACATGTAACTACACTACATAAATGCATTTTTACAAATGTTAAAATTCTAAATAAGGGCAGGTTTTTCAATTCCATATGATATTGCTTAGTTTCTTTCGTCGATAGTTTTGATGTATTACTCGTATAATAGTCAGTGAGAAGAGATAATTATCAAATATGCTATTTTTTCATTGATTCATAATTCGTAAGTAGTGTTGTGTAAACAATTATGGACGTAAATATAAGCATTATCTATGTGCTATGTAATTTTATCAGCATTATTATTATATTTCATTATTATAACTGTATAATATACTACTTATTATGTCTATTGTATCTTTCAATACCTATAAAAATCACAGATAAATGTTTAAATTCATCTTTAACAAATCAATCTGGGGCTACGACAATGCCTCCCCTGTCGCTATGAAGTCTGAGCAGAGTACACATCTGAATTTAAATATTAAATTGTTTCTACATAATAATAAGTTACTTAAAGTCTTATGTTCACACAATATGTAATCATTATTTTTTGGTTTTAAATAATTCTTTTATCTTCAAGTACACACTGTAGCTAATGGTTGGTGTTGATTTGTTTTTAAAATTCATTTGGTGAATTTCATGAACAGCTTAACTACTGTAATGTGATTATTTCTGAATGAAAGTATTTGGATGTGTAAAAATTGTTATTAGGTACTCTTAAGTTATGACTTTCGCACACACTCCGTTAATTTTGTTTTTTCTTTTAATGCAGATTTTTATTTTATCAGTAGATTCTTCAAACTTACATGTTTTTCCTACATAATTTTTTTGTTTAAAAAAAACAATTTCCAAAGTTTTTGTGAATAGATTCTATAAAATATAGGTAAGTGCTAAAATATTCGCACCCTAGTAAAACACATAGTGTAAGTGCATCGTTTTGTTAGAATAATAATTATCGGTGAATATAACAATATATAGTTTTATGTTTTTTTTTTACTTTCTACCTGTATGTTTCTCTAAGGGTGGCTTGACAAGCTATTAAATGGTTGGTGCAAGCGAGATGTCAAATCCTTAAATCGAGTTGCCGTCATACCCACACGGAAGTTATTGATTATTCACATAAGAAATAAGATATCTTCACGCTGTATCCCCAACGGGGTAGTCAGAGAGGACGGAGCGCCAGGAGTCGCGGTCCTTACACACCTCTTTCGCTTCCTCAAAACGGCATTCTCTTCACACATTTTCACCTAGGTATGCGAGTGCTTTTGACATTTCCGTCTGCTAACACTCTGGCTATTTGATGTTCATAAGTCAGCCTTGGTCTTCCTTGGCTTCTTTTACCACTCACTTCCGCTCTGTAGATTTTCTTCGTCAGTCTTTCATCACTCATTCTTTCCAAGTGCACGAACCATCTAAGCATTCCTTTCTTCATTTTTACAATAACACTGTTGTGCAACCCTGTCATACTGCGTATCTCATCATTGCTTATTATCTTGTCGCAAGCGTGACAACACCGCACATATTTCTGAGTGACCACATCTCCACAGCATTTATCATACTTTCACTCGATTTCGGGCATGTCCAGGCCTCACTACCATACAACAAAGTACCCACTAATGCGGACAGAGCACCGTTCACTTTATTGCCAGCTGCTACCCGTCTCCACATCCAACTCACATCTTCCATCCCTCGAAAACGCACTCCCCAGATACACAATTTCATTCACTTGTTCTAGACATTTTCCATTTACACAAATCACACATTTCGTTTGTACCGCTTCTCTTTCAAACATCAGAACCTCAGTTTTGTTCACATTCATTTTCAATCCTTTTACTTCACAATCTTCTTTCATACACGTGACTAGTGTCTGCAACTCTGCTTCTGATGGTGCTATTAGCACAGCATCGTCAGCGTACAATAGGCAGTTTACCACTGTGTCATCACATCCCATACCACTCATATTACCTTTCAATCTTTGGAGGCAACTGTCCAAATACAGCACGAACAGCCAGGCAGACATCACGCAGCCCTGTCTGACACCAGAACAGACTTCAAACCAGGGCGACATGTCACCGTCTATCCTTACACAGGCTCTGTGGGCACGATGTAGTGACCTCACAGCCTGGAGTAAGGAGCCCCCTACGCCATATTCAGGCACAAGACTCCACAATTTCTTCCGCACTATTCTATCGAATGCTTTTTCTAGATCCACGAAAGCGCAGAAAACTTTCTGGCCTATAGAAACCTTCCCACGATAACGCGAAGCGAGAATATCTGATCCATACAACCCCTACCGTTCCTGAAACCACCTTGCGCCTCTCACAAATATCTTTCTGAAACGCCTTTCATACGTTCAGTCAATACCTTAGTATAGACTTTACTCGCTAAGCTGACCAAGCCGATGGCCCTATAGCACGCACAGTCCGGAAGTTGTCCGACATTTTGTTTTGGTCTAACACTCCATACCTTTCACGCTTCTCTTTCACTAGTGCCTTCGTTTCTGCTTTCTGCAGAGCTTATAACTGTCTTTCATCAAATTTTTCATATCACAGTCATTAGTAGCAAGGTAGTCTCGCCGTGCTTTCTTTTTCTTATACACAGACACATTCACCTCATCATCCCACTACACATCACGCTTTTTGCCGTTCCCAATCTTATTCATTCCACAAACTTCTTTCGCAGCCTCAATCATGCTACTCCTAAGGTTCTGCCAACATTCTTCAACATCCTCGCTCATCACTTTCAATCTATCATCAAGCTTACCGGATAATACCCTTTCATATTCATTCTTGGTGGTCGCATCTTGGAGTTTCCAGCTTTTAATGCGACAAACCGCTGGAGGCTTGGACACTACTCGATGTCGCCATGCCGCAAACAGACCCCTTATTCTAGTTACCACTAGAAAGTGGTCAGTTCCCAGATCGGCTCCTCTGTGTGCCCTACCTGCTTTTTGAGCCGGCTGTCCACCAGGAATAAATCAATCATACTTCTTTCATCCTTCCTTTCTCACGTGTACTGATGAATCCTTTTTTGCCTAAATAAGGTATTAGCAACAATAAAATCCTTTTCCATACACAGTCCTAACACAATTCTACCAGCATCATTCATTCTCTTATCTCCATACTTGCCTAGGACAGACTCAAATCCTGTTCGAGCTGTCCCAACCCATCCATTCATGTCTCCACACACTATAATTCTCTTATTCTCTTCAACCGTCTCTAGAACTTCCCTAACATTCTCCCAAAACTGCTCTAGCTCGCCCAAGCCGACAGAGGACATTGGGGCATACACCACTAAAACAAATAACCTCGTCAACCCTGTCTTGAGACGCACCCAGCGCAGTCTCGGGTTTACACACTTATACTCAGTTACACAGTTAACCAAACGAAAGGACAGTAAGATGCCTACCCCCTGGCATCCCCTTTCTTCTTGTGGTACATCTGACCACAAAGCGATGCTCCCTCCAGGCAAAAGTCGACAAGTTCACTGCCCTTTCGCTTGGTTTCACTCAAACATAACATCCAATCTTCTTTCTTCCGTAATATCAATCACTTCATTCATCTTCTCTTCAATCCCACCTCTCACATTCCACGCAGCTATTCTGCACTCCTCCCTCCACTTCCCGCCGCTAGGTGCACAGCGTATTGGGTGGCGGTCCCCAAGGCCGAACTGCACTCTGCTCACACCAGCGAGGACAAACCGCTGTACGTCGCTTTCGGGGGACGCCCTAGCATTCATATTTGCACTATCCCGCATGGTGTGCACAGAAGAGGAATTGCAGCCCTGAAAAGGGCTGGCAGGGGTCGCGACGAGCACGCTTCCTTAGTTGACCCCCAAAGCAAATAGTATTAAACCGCAAACGTCGATGTCGTGAAGTTTTATCTTTTAACCGACGAAGAAAAGGAGAGGTTTTCAAGTCTACGCTACTAGCGACCCGCCCCGGCTTCGCACAGGTAGAAATTTTTGAAAATAAAATGCAGCCCATGTTACTCGCTGATAATGTAGCTTTCTATAGGTGAAAGAATTTTTGAAATTAGGTTTAGTTTTTGAGTTTATCTATTAGATACCAACGAATAAAGTTTACCTCTTTAAAATAGTAGGTATAGAAATGTATGATGTATGACTAACGTGATCATACGTCCCGTTTTAAAAGAGATAATCCTTTTCTTCGTTACTCCGTCCCGCACGCTTATTACCTAACTTGTAGTCGGCATGCGACATCCAAATATCGCGCTATATCTGCTGTCAAAACGAAAATTTGTATAGTGTCTACTGTGAAAATTGCATTTTACGGTCATGGCTCATGGCGCAATAGACACGCACATGACACATGATACCAATTTTTTATTAAAATTATTCGTCTGTCGCGCAGTGATGTGGCTGTCCCTGTCTGCAAATTTTTAGGTAAGAACCCCGCCGGTGTATCCGAGGAAAGCTTTTGGCAGTAGAATTGTCCCATTTTGACAGAACTACACAAAAATTGCGATATTCGGAGCGAAAAATTTAAATGTCGTTCCACATTTGTTGCGCTGTACCCTGTTCTGTACTTATGCATATAAGCACGGAAAAACTTTGGGAATACCTGTTTTGTCGAAACCAGGGTTCCCAGATTTGAAAAACAAAATTATGTGATCTCGGTTGTAAAATTATAGCGCAGGCCTGAAAACTATAGTACGTCTTTCGATCACAAATAAAGAGCTAGATTCACAATCTCCTGTAAAATCTATGCAAATTATTATCCGAAATGATGTATATATTTTTAATATCACACTATTATTTGTAATATTGTGTTAATCTAAAGTAAACCTTAACGTCAAACCATAAGGTTATAAAAGCTCGTAAACGATTCCGCATGACATTGAAACAATCATTGAAACGAAGTTCGTTAAAAAAAAATTTAAATGCAATCTTACGTCTCGGACGTAAAGTATAATTCACATAATTGATTTGCGTTGCTATTTACGTCATTTTGATTTGCTATCGTCAGGCAATATTTAAAAATATAATTTCGAATTTATTAAAAAAGAGCTATGTAACATTTTTACTATAACGAAATAATTAACACGTAAATAATATTATTTAATTTATTAAACGAAAATGAGAATCTCCGTCTTTTTTAGCGTTCTAGAAATGTTGTTTTTACAATTTTTGAAGGAGCACTGACATATTCACTGTTAGCGTTTTCCATAGAGAATGTAATATTACTAGTTATGGGCGTTATTTAACTTAGATAGTTATACAACTATCTATTGACTTTCATAACGATCACTCGTTATCAAGACGAGCAAAACTATCTATTTTTCACAACGTTTAACGTTGGCAGACAGTTTATGGAGTAGCGATAACATAACGCTCTACTGTCAATCGTTTCGTACTCCGCAACTATTACTCGTTTTATAGTAAATTGAAAACATAGTTATTTCAGAAAACACGCAATGTAAAATTCAGTAGAGATCACCACGTAGCTGTATCGCAACGATACAGAACGAATAAGATAGATAGCGCGTTTGTACGAGTGCGAGTGAGACAGTAGCTGTGAAATATATCCGTCATTAGCAGATTACATAATAAAAAGTGTGTTGTTTTTACTAAGTACGTAAATCGATAATAGAATGCAAATTAAAGTGAAACACAAATTGTGAAATGTGAAAGTTTGTTCGTTTTGAGCTTAAAGAATAAACCTATGTAAATAAATTTTTTTAAACATGCTTTGTACATACTATACCAAAATGTGTATATAATGAACTTTTAATTACGCCTGTATGTATAATAAATAATAATAGAATAAAAACATAGATTATAATATACAGCCAGTCCTAAGCCTGATAAAGTACGAAGGAAAGTTCATCATAAACAATATTTAAACATTTTTTTTTTTGCTCTAAACTTTTGAACTTTAGTCACGGTAAAGTTTTAAATATGAACGTTTTCGAGTCATAGCTAGTTTTTCACGTAACGTACGTACCAGCGTTGTGAAAATAGATAGTTGTAAAAATAGATAGTTTTGATAACGTTATTTGAAAACATATAACGTTATCGTTACGTGATTTGAAATAGCCCTAACGACACATCTGTAAATATTACTACGGCGTTTTCGAATACTACTAAAACAGAAGTGCACTCAAATACTCAATTGAGTGCACTTTTGTTCATTTTTGGAGCGTTGATTATGTATCTAGTTTTTTTATTTATGATCGAAGAGTCGCCGTACAAAAATTGAAATCACGAGTTTCTGGATCTAAAAAAAAACGCTACTCGAATAAATTCTGCTATTAATAGGGTTTTTGACGAAATATTATGGGGAGCGGTTGGGTATATTATAAATTAAAAAATTATAGTACAATCGCGTCTCACATAGCTACTTTTGGATGTACTATCAAGGAATATTTGCTAGAGTAATATTGTAATTTTTTTAGTGGCTTAGTCTGCGTCAGCGGATCCTACTAAAAAGATCGCCTAAATACATTTGTCGCCAGAAACTCCAACAAACATTAAAATGTATTATGTCGATGTTTTAATGAAGTAATGTGAAGAATATAAATTGCTGAAGACATCAGCTGTTATAAGCATTAATCCCTTTGCTTACTCTTTCAAGTGAAAATCGTACAAAAAAAATTTGATTTGTTGCGCACATGTTCTTAGGTTGTGCATCAAGCCTGTGACAGTTTTAGATCCGAACGTGTTGTATTAGCGCTGCGTACGCTTTGCCGTCTTCTTCTTCTTTAGTCGAATGGCATCGTCGCGATTGCGAATATTGCCAATGTCACGTAATAATGAGGATAACAGAAAAAGGGGGACAATTAAGGTGATATTTACAAAGATTGCAGCAAATGAAGTAACTGTAGGAAAATACACACTGGGGATCTACGTAAGACCTTCTTTTGGTTTCAGTTTGGAGACTACAGGGTTGAGCCGAAATCGACACCTAAAAAGGAATAGATCGAAACAATATAGAATAAATATAAACGAGACACAAGACAACACATTTCACAAGCAAACTTGATAAGAATGACACCCGCATATAACATAAAATTACCCACATTGTTAAAACAACCCAACACGTATAAGTAATAAATATAAGGACAATATAATAATAATTACAAGCCTATTGCGGTTTAATGTTTTTTTTTCTTCATAGCATGGCGCAGAGATTAGTGCATTTGCCAATGTCACGTATTGTATTATTATATAAGTAAAATCGTTATCGATAAAATCTCCTCCAGTAAAATGACAATAACCTTTACTGAAGTTTTAAAGGGCTTCTTGGAAGAACTTCAGCTACACATGTTTATTTAGACCTACTCCATTTTTTTCACTTATATAGAACTATAGAACAAAATACTATCACTTTTGTACGTAGGCGATAGTAGCGCCAAAACGAAATACATAGCAATTACAGTAAAGTAACTTTCACATCTGTAGCTTGCTGCAGATGCTTGTTTATTCTGTGTGCTTGTTGCAGAAGTCAGTCAGAAGTTGTTGCAGAATTATCTTTGTTTAATACATACATATGTACTAACTTTATTTAGCAATTAAAAAAATATGATTATGAGGTGCTCTAAGACTTTACGTAGTACTACTATTTATTGCTTTAAGCGCTTCTACTGTAGTAATAATATACTGAAGCTCAGTGAGCGAGGAATGTATCAAGATCTATTTCCTAATACTACAGAGTAAGTCAAAAGTATCGAAAATTACTTATTGGTACATCTTGAAAATAACGTACTACACGCTAATTCTCTTTTTTTGCAGAAATGAAATTATAAAATTATTAAATAAATGCCCTCAGTGTGTGTATGCTGGTTTTGATCCTACAGCGAACAGTTTGCATGTGGGAAATCTGCTAGTTTTAATTAATTTATTACATTGGCAGCGGGCTGGTCACAATGTGATTGCTTTGGTAAGAAAGTCATTAATGTAGTTTTATACAACAGAAATATTTTTTTTTATATTTTCATAACAGGTAATGCTGATTTAAAAATATGAATCACTTATTTAAATAAATTAGTTAGGTGGTGCTACAGGATATATTGGAGATCCAAGCGGAAGAAGTGTTGATCGAGTAGCATTACAAAGTAATATTGTACAAGAAAATGTAGCCTGTATTAAAAAGAACATTGATATGGTATTTGAAAATCACAAAAAATATATTTGGAATAAAGATGAAAGACAACTAAAACCAATAAGGTAATCTGTTTTAAATGTTTGAATCTGATTTTGAAAACTAAGTCTCTCTTTCTTTAATATTAATTAAATAATTTTGTTTTAGAGTAGTCAATAATGAAACATGGTATAAAGATATAAATTCAATACAGTTTGTCAGTGACATTGGACGAAATTTTCGTATGGGAACAATGTTGTTAAAACAGAGCGTGCAAACTAGAATTAACTCTCATGTAGGAATGAGTTTTACTGAGTTTGCATATCAAGTATTTCAAGCTTATGACTGGTTGCATTTATTAAAAAAATATGATTGTAGATTTCAGGTAAATATTCTAATTTGATTTCTTAAGAACATGTTCCATGTCTATTTACTTAAATAATAAAAACTTTTCTTAGATAGGAGGAAGTGATCAAATGGGAAATATAAGCGCTGGACATGAATTAATAAGTAGAACAGCAAAAATAGATGTATATGGTATAGTTTTTTCTTTATTCAATTAAATAATTGTTTATTTCAGTTTTGACATTGACTACATTATTTCAGGTTTAACATTGCCATTAATAACTACAGAAGAAGGGGACAAGTTTGGAAAATCAGCTGGAAATGCTTTGTGGTTAGATCCAGATAAAACAAGTCCATTCAGCCTCTATCAATATTTTATAAGGACTAAAGATTCAGATGTTGAGAATTTTTTACAACTGTTCACATTTTATAAATTAGGAGAAATAAAGGATATTATGTTCAAACACAAGGAACACCCTGAACAAAGATACCCACAAATGTGTTTGGCTGAACATCTGACTACATTAGTTCATGGAAGTAAGATAATTCAAATGCATTATTCTTTTTGATTATAGTATTATTTTTCCATTAAGTAGCAACTATACAGGTGTTGCTCGGCCCACCCTATAATCTGTCCATCCCGGAATTTGAAGTTTTTTGCTTGCTCTCTACAGAAATAAATCATTCTATTCTTTATTTACATTAACAAAAAGTACATACATATGTTAATAAGTTAATTATTAATTAAGATAATGTGTAGTTTTAAGTTTGTAAATATTAACAATCATTTTATTTATATGTTATAGAGGAAGGTTTAGAAAAAGCACTAAAAGCCACAGATGCTATATATACTAAAAATGTCACTGCACTTATGTCATTCAGTTCCCAGGACTTGGAGAAAGTATTTGAGGGTGCTCCTGTAATAACATTATTATTGTCTCCTGGTATTACTGTATTAGAACTTGCAATGAAAGTTAAATGTTTCCCAACAGAAAGTAAGTGTATAATATAAAATAAATAAGTTATACATTATCTTCATGATAATAATATTGGGTCCTTACATATGAAATTGGCGTTTTGTTCGGGAGGAATATAAAGTCAATTTTTTTTTTGTAAAATATATTTAATTAATCAAAGTATGCACCGTTGTTATCTATGCCCTTTGGCCATCTCATAGGTAGTTCATTGATCCTTTTACTAAAAAAACCATGGGGGCGAGAATCAATAAACTCTTTGAAGGCGGTTTGGACTGCCACATCGGAGTTGAATTTTTTTCCTTGTAAGAAGTTGTCCAAATTCCGGAATAAATGGTAATCTGTTGGAACAAGGTCCGGGGAGTATGGTGGATGTCGCAGACATTCCAATTGTAGCTCATCTAACTTAGTGGTTTTTTGTTGTGCAGTGTGTGGTCTTGCGTTGTCGTGAAGCAGCAGTGGCCTAGAGCGATTGACCAATCTCGGTTGTTTAGCAGCTAGTTCTTCCTTCATGGTTTACAGTTGCTGACAATAGATATCTGCCGTAATCGTTTGGCCAGATTTTAGAAAGCTGTAGTGAACGACACCGGCGCTAGTCCACCAAACACTCACAAGTAACTTTTTCTGAGTCAATTTTCGTTTAGGGCAGGATTTGCCTGGGTCTCCAAGGTTCAGCCATTGCGACGAGCGCTTCCGATTATCGTACAGTATCCACGTTTCATCACAAGTAATGATTCGATTTAAAATCCCTTCATTATTTTGTCGGTTGAGCAAAGTAACACAGCAGTCGACGCGTGTTTGTGAGTTCGATTCACTCAATTCATGAGGTACCCATCGTTCAAGTTTTTTTACTTTCCCGATTTGCTTCAAGTGGATTAATACAGTTTTGTCACTTACCCCGAAGCCTGCAGCTATCTTTGAAGTGCTTTGTGATGGATCCGCTTCCACAATAGCCTTTAATTCTTCATTTTCCACTTTGGTCTCCGGCCGTCCACGGGGTTGGTTCTGAAGGTCGAAATTTCCAGAACGAAAACGTTGAAACCAAAAACGTACCGTGCTTTCTTTTGCGACACCAGCGCCGTACACATCATTAATCCTTCGAGTTGTTTCTGCAGCACTGGTGCCACGGTAGAACTCGTACTCGTAAATATACCGATATTTCATGTTTTCCATTGTGCGGTAATAAACGACGCCAAAGAAAAAAATAATGAGAAAAAAACAAATGAATGACTGTTTTCAAAACTCAAATGTACCAGCTAAATGAATTTATAAATTTGAATTTGGAATTTTTAACCAAAGAGGAGATATTTCAGATCAAAGTGGTCAGTACGACAAAACGCTAATTTCATATGTAAGGACCCAATATTATGTTAATCCTCTATTTGCTCATAATTAATATGTAATAATATTCTAATTGGTAAAAAAATTAAGAAGTTTTAAGTTGAAAGATTATAATTTGGTAAAATTTGGTACATTTTCTTTATATAAATTGTAAGTGTGTATAATCAGTATAAAATTGATTTTTTCAGTTGATGCAATGAGGATTATTAATGCAGGTGGTTTTTACATCAATCATCAAAAAGTAAAGAAAATAGATGAAGTTATTACACAATCAGCTCACATATTGCCTAATTTAATTTCATTATTACGTGTTGGCAAACGTAATTACTACATAGTGAAATGGCAAACTTAAATATATGTTTGAAATCAACATATTTTTTTAAATATAGTTCATAAATATTTCCTTTTGAATGACCCAGACCAAATAAAAAAGAGACAATACTACGAATACGAACCACACAGTAAGTCAGGTTTTTGGTTGTGTGGTATGGTGGTACATAGGCCAGTGTTGCTCTAATTACCCCATTATAAAAATAATGTTATCATTGATATCATTATTTTATTGACAATTTTATTTTATTATTAACATATTTTTATAATACAACATAGCACACTGTAGTGTTCAGATACATCCCCATACATTTTAATAATAGTATTAGTAATTACCCTTGACTTATTTAGATAGTTAAATGGTTGAACCTTGGAACAATTTGACCATCACTCTATAAAACAAACATTACCTTGGATGAAACATTACTTACCAATTACTGGAATAATTATAACACTAATGGCAACACTTTTTGAGATTTTACGTTCCAAGTAGTAATTTAAATTTATTGAAAATGTGGGTTTCCAAGTTTACGTATGAAATTTAAGTACACCCTGCTTTTTATTTTTCGAAGACTGGTTCTTGCTCCCTTTAACGACAGATCGACAATTTCCTTAAACGGACTAGATCAAACTACAAAACGATAATGTGAGGTGTAGTTAGTTACATGTATGTACTAGCGGCCAACCTCAAGCCTGACCACTTTAAAATTGTTCCTTTGCATGTGCCACTAGGCAAAAACCACGCCCCCTTTTGACTATATCCAATTACACGCTTAGAAAATGCAACTATACGAAATGCATATAGGTTAAACATTAGTCGCAACTAGCTCTTCGCTAATTAATAATAACAATAATAATAGTAATGCGCCAGACGATACACACCAATCATGTGATCTCAAACTATAATCCCTGTGCTATGAGAACCAGACGACGACTACGGGGACCGTGTCTTATTGTTGACGTCCCTTGTTCCTTGTCGTGGTTCCTTGCCATTTTTACTGGTTGTACTCGAGCTCATTTCGTGGATTTTGTTGTATTTGTGTTTTGGCATATCTAATAATAAAATTTAGTAAGAAAAAATAGTCCGGTATGGAAATACGTGCGTTTGTGTTGTTTGTGGAAAAAAAAAATTAAAAAAACCGTTTAAAACTTACACAACTGTTCTGGACAACATTGAAGTGTCCTTAGAACAGAAAAAACGACTAGAAAGCCCAAGTGGACGTGTCCTGCGTACCGCTAGTAAACTCTGTAATGCGCACTTCGGTCTGCTTACTTCAGTTAAACGCGCTTTTTAGTACGCTCAACATCACAAAGACAAAATAAATGGAAACTATTTTTATTTAGTTTGGCATAAGGACTACTTTCATGCGAACTAATTAGGTACTTTCCGACCGTAGAAAATGCATTTTGCACCAAGTTTGCACAAGCGCTCAATTAGTGATGTAACACGGACAAAAACTAGATAATGATATCAATAAATAGTAATGTATCTGCCATAAAATATGTTAAGTTACGATTACACAAAAAATGTATTTCATTTCCAATAATAAATTATATAGTTGTTGATAATTATTATAATATATTTATTTATCGAAAATGACTACAACTATTATAGTTTATTGTAATCTTTATTTATACATGAATATTATTTTAATTTAATTTTCTTAAATCAGCGCATGAGAAAGTGAATTAAAGCAACAAGTAGGCAAAAACCTAAAATACGACACCCATATCGATGTATCCAAAAAATTAATATCGACATCTTGGATCTCTAGTCGATTCCACAATGTGATACCAGTCAAAACTTGATTCGACAAAATCGTGCAACATATAAGTGCAGTAATTTCTTAACAAGGATAATAGTAATTACTTTGAATGAATCGTATTTAAAAAAAAAGATACACATTGATAATGTATTGTATTTAAAAACAAGTTTGTTTCAGATTTTCAGTTGTCATCTTTTGCATCTGCGCCGGGTGTAACTTAGATAATGCGAATGATGGCGTGTTTTCTTCAGCAAAACGTACTTCAAGGGAGGTGATAATTGAATCCAAGTATGGTATTACTAAAGACCTCTTCCAGTATTCTGAAGGGCTTTCTGCTGGATGATTGCTTCTATGACGTTGTTTCCCCGTAATACGCGGCATTGATGTAATGTCCTCCTCCAGTCCGACTTTCTCCGCAACAGCAGCAGCTTCCTTTATAATTTCGTCTGTCACTTTTTCCGGATTTTCACGGTGGTTTTTAATTAAAAGTAAAATCCTTTTAACATGTTCCGAGGCTTTGACCACGTCCAAAGCTACAGATTGGAGTACGTTGACAACGGGTTCCATCAAAGCCGAGTATTTGGCTACCAACATAATCCCGAGAATGAAAGAAATTCTGGAAGTAGCCGCATGCAGTTGGAAGGCACTTCTCCGAGTTGCACTGTTTCCTTCCTGAGATAATGTTTGTAAGGCTTCCAAAATTACTGGAAGATTTTCTTTAAAAACTCTGATGGTTTTGTTTCTCACTCCATCTTGTCTCGCAAAGTCTGGAAATATTAGGTATCAACTTCCTCCTCAAAACTGATTCCCGAAAAAAGTTTACACCTACACCTACAGTCTGTAGGTGTTTCTTATGAACACTTACAGATGGCATTGTCCACAAAACCAATTAAAATTGTATGTTCGTAACAATAACTTCTACTTTATTTAGGTATGCCGCATATAAATTATACAAAACTAACGTGAATGCTGGTGAACGGCTGTCGTAGAAAGAAATGCGATGCACACACACCATACCTACCTACATATTTCTACACTGTCTACCTTGCGTTTTGGCAAATCTGATATAGTCGTGATGACAATGGCGGCGATTTTAAAAACGGATGTCAAAATCTTAATGTTATTCTGAATATTTCATTACTTTCTACAATATACATTAAACCTTGTGAATTTATTTACGTTTTGTCATGTGATGCGGAATTTATTAATAGGTAAGGAAGTCAATTGTTCGCACTTTGGTCGCTTTGCGGCTAGCTACATTAGGAACCAATGGTGGCGTAGATTAGACGAAGCTTTTTGAATGATGATACTATAAAGAGTATAATTCTTAGTTATCATTCCTAATCTTCCTACAAACCTTGTATTGACAAACACGCCGAGACAAAATGAGTCAAGCGCGGCATAGTATATAAAAGCAACCGCACAAACTCGCCTAGGAAGGGGCCGTGCCTTTCTTAGTGGCGCAGGATACGATAACACGGAACTCTCAGTCTAAAGGTGGTCAGGCGTGAAATTGGCCGATAGTAAAACCTGTTGCTTTGTACATAGCGCGGTGTAGTTTTGCAGGCCTATGTAGTTCGCGGCGGCGATATCCTTCTTTCTTTATTTGGACTGACACTAAGTCACATTACATGGTAACAGGAAATAAAAAAATACTGTGTTTTAGCATAATTATTATAATTCCTTATACTTACAACAGAAGCTTTTATACTTGTAGTATATAATAATAAAATGCATATCACATAAAACATCGTAAATACTACATAACATACTTAAGCCTAAAATAATTCACTGACAGCATGGCTGATATTAATTAATGCACTGTTGAGTCATATTAAATACAAAAATATGGCTAATCATTTGTCTACATACACAATATATAATAGGTACATACTGATAAGTTATAATAATAAAATTATTTGTGCACTGCCCACTTCCCAGGCACTAACGTAATAGGGATACACGTCCCTGTGATTACGTCTTTCCTAGTATCACAATATTTTATTGTAACTTATAATAAAATTATTATACATTTCGAATATAATGGAGAAATCTGAATTGACCATATATCACGTCGATATGTCTTTTGGATAACCATTTTGGTAGAGAATGCTATTTTATTGATTAAATTAATTAATATAGTATTAAGGTACTAATACTCGTGTCAAAAAAAAAATACTACATTATAAAATCTGTTATAAAATCGGGTGAGTTTTTTTACTATTAAAATGGAATCTTTGTTATTATGGATATTTGGTGAACTGGATAATTTTTACGAATGCAGCTAATATTACATACATATTAATTGTTACTTCAAAACTAGATGCAGCAGAGTGTTGATATAGCTAATTACAACACAGACCTTATTAAAGGCTGTACAAAAT
Source organism: Zeuzera pyrina (assembly GCA_907165235.1). Lineage (NCBI taxonomy): Eukaryota > Metazoa > Arthropoda > Insecta > Lepidoptera > Cossidae > Zeuzera > Zeuzera pyrina. The sequence continues at coordinate 14,872,549 of OU015626.1, forward strand.
CAGTCTGGAACAATAATTGTTTATCAGTCAAAAGCTAAAGATCAGTACTCTCGCTGTGTGGTGTCGCGGCGACCGGCGGCGGCGGCGCGGGCACCTGCGGCCGCGGCGGCCGCGCCGGCTGCGGCTGCGGCTGCGGCTGCGGCCGCGGGGACGTGGCCGACTCTGTGATGCTGCCGTCCGATTGGGACAGCTGCCGACTCATACTGCAAAGGTTCTTTGGCTCGTCAAACTCCGTGTCTTTGCCACCAGAGCTGTGCGTTCGCTGCACTGTTACTCGAGGACCTTCCTCGTTTTCAACAGTGCTTCCAACCTGAATCACAGTTGGGTGTTGCTTATCAACTGTGTATATATGTGTTCGCTCTAATACTGTGGGGTTAACTTCAGAGCCATCTGTTACCGAACCGCGTGGAGCGCGGAAGCTCTGTGGGCGGAGTGTCGCCGGCCGTTCGGGTACAGCTGGTTTGTGTCTTAATTGAACTTCACTGGCGTCATTATCAACCGGAGCAGGCACTATAGTCCGAGGGGCTGCGACCGGTCGGGGCGGAGGTTGACCGGTTGGTTTAGTAGGAATTTGTTGTCTGGCCAAAACAGGTTTATCAGTACTTACAACAGGCTTATCTGAGGCGATAGATGCGGGACCACTATCGCCTATAACTCTCATTCTGTTTACGACACCAGTTTGAGCAGTGACGTTTTTAACTACCAGAGTAGAAGGATTTGAATTTTCGAATTTATCTTTTTCAAATTCTAAGCTCTGGCGACGGATGTCTGTGAGGTTCTCACGGCTACTACTCCTTGCCGCTTCATCTTTAAGCGCCTTGTTTTGCTTGTATGTGGATCTATTAATAGTTTGTACACCTGTGATAACTTTTCCAGTGTCAGATATTACTGGCCTTGGAGGTTTGGCTGGTTTCTCGCTTTCCACCTTGTTTGTGTTTTGTGTATCTTTAGTAAGATCAAGTGTCGTCGTAGTCTGTGTTTCTACTTTCTTTTTATCTGGTGTGAAATTTGGCGGGACGGGGGCCAAGGGTTTATTTTTCCGCCTCATTATTGGTTTAGGACTTCCATGCGGTGGACTAGATTGGTCAGAGAGAGAACTATTGGACTGAGCTTTTTTTATATCGTTTTCAAACAATATTAAACTAGTGTCGTGACTGTTGCTTCTTGAATGGCCCTGTCCATCTTGACTGGTTCTGATCTGAGCTCCATTATTATAATCGCATAATGATTTGCTCATGCTGTTGAAATCACCATTGGATTGCTCTTGATTTAATGCAGCAGTTTGATTGTAACCTTGCACGAAAGTAGATGTGAAACCATACTCACATTGGTCTGGCAATAAGTCTTCTTTAGTGAAAGAAACAAAGAAATTGATATCATCTTTGAAAAACCAATCTGCATGTTTAATGAGTAGTTCAACGACGCAGTTAACCGCTGTTGTTATGTTCATATCGAAAGTACTTTCGTCTGCTGCCCACAGAAGATTAGGGGCAATAACTATAGCTAGGTTGGAAGGAGTCATTTTGTTTGTGCTTTGATTTTGTGTCAAAGCAGACAAAAACTTTATTAGGTACCTAAGATTTTGAAAATTAGCATCAGGTAATAAGTGGATAGATTCCCAGAGAGCGTTTAGTCGAGCTTGTTCAGAAGGTTGTCGAGATGCTGTGATGAAATTTTCATAAAGGCGGTATGTTAGAAGTGGTTCAGGCAACTCACGTAAATATGATTTGAGTACTGAAGCTACAACATGCATGTCTCTATAGTCTCGAGGCAATGGGACATTGAATAAACCAGCATCTAAAGAAAGTTTCATCCTTCTGACTTTTGATGTACCTGGGAAAGAGAACAAAAGTTAATATTTATATATTTATGATTAAGTTATTCAATTTTTTTAATAAATATGTTATCAGTAATACCTACATATTGTAATAAAATCACACTTTTAGAGGAACCAATTTGACAAAATATTTCTAAACATGGGATGGGAAGATGGATGGGTTTGGAAAAGTAGTAGACAGCTTTCCTCAGCAATGGTTAAAATTAATAAGAAGCTATAGATAATTATACAACTATAGTATATCAATAAAGGTATCTTATTTTTTAATATTCAAGTTAGATACAGGGTGTCCCGTAAATAATGGATCAACCTTAAGGAAAGGTAGAACACCTAATTACCTAAAACCTATTTGACTAGTTTTAAAAAAACCTTAGGGTTACCGAGAATTTTTTTTTTCATTATTTTGACCAGTTTCTCCGCCAGGCTTCAGTTTTTTTAATGCTGTCGTTCCAAATGATAACATTTTTTAAATTTGATTTTTGTAAAATATTGCTGAATAGTTAACTTATGTAGCTTAATAACGATTTGGTTAGCTTATCTTCATTTCTAAAAAAAAGAAGAAGAAATTATTTTTTTCAGATTATGATAACCCAAATTGGATAAATTCTCCTGTAAAAAAATGTACCACACTGAAGTGGCCCATTATTTTAAAAACTTGAACATTTATTAAGGTTTCTAAAATGGTATAAAACTTTCATCTAGTCCTTCTCATTACAAAGTTATTGCTATTAATCTGATGAAGGGGCTACATCACCAAAACTTTTAATTTAAAGAAAATGGTCTAACTGTGTGTTTATCAGGTTTATTATTCTATGTTTTATAATCCTTTATCTGCGTGATAAAATTGCTATAGGACTTAAAACAAAAAAAAAACTGGAAAGAAAAACAAAAAAATACAAAAAAAGTATTTATTACTAAAAAGTTACTTTGGAAAGACAAACATAAAATTATACAAAAATTATTTATTACTAAAAACTTACAATAGGTGTTCGAGAATTGTTCTCCCCTTGCTAAAATACACACCTGTATCTTTTTATGAATGAAGCCCTTACACGGCGTATGAAATTTCTACGGTTAATGGACTCCACGGCAGTGCTTATACGCTGGCGCAATTGGTCTATTGACGCGATTGAGTGTTCGTAAACCAATTTTTTAAGGCATCCCCAATAAAAAAAATCCAAGGGATTTAGGTCGGGAGACCTTGGCGGCTACAAAATAGGTCCTAAGCGGCCGATCCATCTGTCAGGATAGGCTGCGTTTAGGTGTCGCCTTACTGCCGTTGCATAGTGTGCGGGACATCCGTCGTTTTGTAGCCACATCGTTTCTCTCACTTCTGTAGTGTGGGCAATTCATTTTGTAAAAAATGCAAATAATAAACAGCAGTTAGAGTTGCTGGCAATTCAAATGGACCTATTATTTGGCCACAGGTAATACCAGCCCATAAATTTATCTTAAAATGGTGTTGGCTCCTGTCTTGTCTCATCAAATGGGGGTTTTTCATTTTAATTCAATAGTCGGGGTAACGTTGCTCATGCGGATATCTTTCACGAAATAATCTTGCAGCGGCTCTCGCATTACCTCTGCATTCTCCATAAATAAAATGCATGTTAAAATAGTCTCGTGCCGTATACTGTTGACGCGGCATTTCTGTCAATGTGTACTAAAACACTACAATCGATAGTCGTTCACAATGCTTTCAGAGTCCTTAAGATCGCCAAGTCGTAATTTCAATAAACAGAGTCCAAATCGTGAAGCAAAACAAGGTTCAAATTCACAACACGTAAAAATCGAGAGGGAGCAACACAAAACGTTTGTCATAAGCAATAGTACAAGTCGCACTAAGCGAGATGAATAGCCGTATGTCCTACAAAACCGGTACTATCTACAATTAGCAGTCATAAAGGTCTTTCGTTATCGCCATCCCGCTCAGGTGCAAGTAGCTGCCCAGATTGCGAACTCATTTACTATAAAGAGATAGAAACACTTCTTGGACTGAGCTCGCACGCATAACAGACATTAAAAAAAATACTAGGAATAAATAACACGGAATCCACAGTTTGTCTACATTTTTGAATTATAACAAAAATTTGTCTAATTAGCCCCTACATCAGATTAATAGCAATAACTTTGTAATGAGAAGGACTAGATGAAAGTTTTATACTATTTTAGAAACTTTAATAATGGTACAAGTTTTTAAAATAATGGGCCACTTCAGTATAGTACATTTTTTTTTCAGGAGAATTTATCCAATTTGGGTTATCAGAATTTGAGAAAAATAATTTCTTCGTGTGTGGTCTTCTTTTTTTTTAGTAATAAAGATAAGCTAACCAAATCGTTATTAAGCTACATAAGCTAACTATTCAGCAATATTTTACAAAAATCAGATTTAAAATATGTTATCATTTGGAACGACAGCATTAAAAAAACTGAAGCCTGGTGGAGAAAATGGTCAAAATTATGAAAAAAAAAAAAATTCTCGGTAACCCTAAGGTTTTTTTTAAAACATGTCAAATAGGTTTTAGGTAATTAGGTGTTTTGCCTTTCCCTTAAGGTTGATCCATTATTCACGGGACAGCCTGTATATTTTTTTTATTTTTTCTCTCATAACCATAAGCAGTGTATCAAGATTTTATATTAGCCATAAAATAGTATTCAATGTGACATTACGTACCTCCAGCAATTCTAAATAGTCCTTCTTCATTTAGTGCTAATTCATGCAGGGTACAAACACACAGTTCTATCGGAAATGCAATTGTACGGCCAGTTACTCGTAAATGCTCCTCCAGTGGGTAACCAAATACAGGTTTCACTGAGCTGTCATCTGAAATTATGGTTAAAATATCGTAAGTTATATATGTGTGTCATCAGATCTGTTAATGCTTTATTTCAATTAGAGATTTTAAATATATTTTTATTGTCATTTTTAAATACTTTTTCATTGTTTTGTTTATGATTACTAAATCTATCATTTAATTAGGTTGTTATGAAATGTTCATCTAGCCTATTGAATACTTGCTAACTGAAGAAATAGTTGAGTTAAACAAATAGTTGAGTTACTGAGCAATATTGTCTAGTATTTAGCTTTTATGGTTGAGGTAAAGGAGAATCTTTCATTCGAAGCTTTTGGTTGCTTCTAACAACAAATTTACAGTAATCATAATAATTTATGTTAATAACTGATTAATCTGTGGTAATAATATGGCTTTCTACAGATGACCTCTTCCACACAACAAACAGGTAGACTAAAATTCAAGCTAACTAGGACGAGTTTTGTTTTGTAAATTGGTAGACCATCTACCAAATCTGGACTCACTATGGCAGATATTATTACATACAATGTATATAAATCTTAATAAGAATAAATTTATATGAACTATTGTCTGTTATTATTTGTAAGAATTAAATTACAGTCATCTTGCGATTTGCACAGATAGGGTTGTCACCTTGACCTAGTGCTTAGAACCAAATGGAGGTCAAGATTTTCGAGTAAATTAAATTGTTATAAGTTAATAGTAATGTCAGTATTGTTTTTGTTGCTGAATTCAAACTGCTGAAATAAATCTTAATACAAAATTCATTACTTCATAAAACTAGAAGTCTTACAATCATTATTACAAATATTGTTATTATATTAATATTATCTAATACTGTAGCAGTGCTTAAGTCAAATACCATAATAAAAATATTTCACCTGACTAGTCAAAATCCATCAAGTAATTAAGACCAAGGAGGCGAATGGAGAACGAGCAACTACATCAAACCCAAATACACACTGTTTAAATTCTTACTTGTCTTTTTGGCACTCTCAGTATCACTTTAAAAAAAGTTTAACTACTTGCCCAAATTTCAAAAAATCATAATGCTTTTTAACTATGAAGGTTGGTTATTAACTAGAAATAAATTGTAAATAACTTACTTATAAATCGTTCTAACTCAGGAACAGTGTCTGCTAAGGAATGTAGTGCAGATTCATGATATGCCCTCTGTAATTTAACATATTGTAGAAGTGTGTGAGCTAATTGGGCTTCTTTAGCAACAAGTGCGAACATGTCCGCAGCTAAAGCATCTCGCGCTGCCTCCACACGTGATCCTGCCTCTTCTAATTCTTCACGAGCAGCACTCAGTTTGGTCGGATTTTCTTCTTTTTGGCGTTCTAAATGCTGTAAACATTTTTAAAGTTTTGTTAATTATTATTGTTGTGATTTTATCGCAACAAGTTTGAGGTATACACATTTAAGTGCACACAGCAATCATATATATTACTCTACAAATTTATACTGTATGGTATTAGTATTAAATGGAAATATGTCGAACAACTATTTTTTGTCTTACTTTTGTCCCTGAATTCTTGATTAGTCAGAAACTATAGTTATGTATTCATTTCATACATAAATATTATATTTAACATAAAGTTGATACCTATGCCATCAACATATTGAACTAACTTTTAAGAGTATTTTAATATTTTTCCTTACTTTAGTGATTATTCAGGAGATTTTCAGTTGTACAAGGGAACAATTTCACTATTCTGTGAAGTTTTTTGAATTTTTAATTATTTCTGTTCTTAAAAGTCTGTTGCTCAGCATGAATTTATAAATATATAAGTAGATTTTTAGTTACTAAGACAAAAAAAAAATATAATAATATTTTATGAATCAAACCAACTAGTACAAAAAATATTTGATCGACCCTAATATACCATATTAGCCTACCACACGTGGTTGTTCAACATTTGCAGGGAAGAAAATACCATTCAGCTACATTTCATATTATTATAAATTATAGCTGCATCTGTTAGCTTTTTTTTCCAAAAAGCTAGAAAGTAAAGAAGTGTAGAATTTACATAACTCTCAGTTACAAATAATTAAACTGAAAGTTTGTTATGCTAATTCATATTGTGTAAACTATAAATTAATATATGCCTAAAAGCAGTGTATGACAAATTATCAGAACTAGAGTTGGAGATTTAAGGATTGGACATCTTGCTTGCACCAACTATTATATCGTTGGTGCAAGCGAGATGTCAAATCCTTAAATTGAGTTTAAATAGTTGATGTAAGCCACCCTACATCAGAAGTTCCAACCTTTAAAATTGGAATCTATTACAGATAAAGTTCTTGTATCACCCAACTTTAAAGTGAAATTTTAAATTCTGTTATTCGTTTTTAAAACTGTCAATATTTTATCCTAACTTAATATTTTAAACAATAGTGTCTTTGTAATCATACCAAAACTATTAATAAAATAAACATTTTAAAGTACTAAAGTTTCTTGTGGACAACTTATGTACTAACATGTATTATTATCAAATACTTATTTTATTTTTATCTTACATTTGCCATTGATTAGCCAAATGATAAGTTTGTTTGAATGATAAAAATAGTGAATTCTTACAAATCCTGTCATTTTTCATGCAGATATAAAATAATATAGAAAATGATAAACACTCACATGATATTTACTTGCAGCTGACTCTTTTTCACTAATAAGTCTACTGAGCTGCTTCTTAGCTTTCATAATGGCAGGCAGGTCTGTGTCACTAATAGTAGACAGTGGAGAACATACTAATTGCTCTACCTTCAACTCATGTTCAGCAATTTCATTGGCTAAAAATTTTTCTGTTTTACCTTAAAAAAATATGTGAATATTTCAAAGTACCTTGCCTTTATAGCTTATATACGAAATTATAAATTTTACAATTCATTTGGATTAAATTATTTCTAACACATAAATTCCTTCATTCCTTTCAATAGTTCATACAATAATGCAAGTTCTTGTTTTAAACTTCTAGTACCTATTCAAAGTTTATTTAATCTTAACAATTATGAAAGCCAAGGCTATACCTACTATAAATGGTTCTAATAAAAATATAGGCTTCGAAGTTAAGAACAAAATATGATTAAAACATTTGTATAAAAAGTGTTAACTTACCACATTCATATAAAATATACTTTAATATGCTGTCATCATCATCAAAGTTGCTTGCCTCACACATTGATAACCCCAACATGTATTCAGGAAGTTTTTTAAGTCGTTTTTCTCTTGCTGCAGGGTCTTGGCCTTGGGTGCTACCAGCTCCTGTTGCCAAACGTTTACTAACTAGCTGTAGAGCATTGCGAAGGTGTTCCACCTTTCTGTCAGCTGTTTGGAGCTCATCTGTTAAAGCTTCACCTTTTCCTGACCTGTTTAAAAAAGCAAAACCTGAATAAAGGCGACATCTTATAATAAAAACAAAACATTTGAAGACGATATTATCAAGTATTGTTATTAATAGATAATTTTATTAAGGACAAAACATTTACATAAAATAATATTTATTCGGTTTTAACATTTCTTGATGTCACGATGTTTGTACTATACTGCGAGATGAGATGAGTGCGTCAATATAGAGTAATCATCATCCACAAAGGAATCAGATTCTTATCAGATAGATTAAAGTGTACATGTAAAATGGTACCTGGAAAAGGTTTGATCGGCAAGTTGTTTAACCCTATAAAATTGTTTCTTCATTTTGATTAATTACTCTTCAAGGAATTATATATACGCGACAAGGTCATTGGACTTATTCAGTCGTAAAATAATAAAACGATCTCTCTTTACTAAAAAAGAATGTAACGTCAGTATGTCAATGAGATCATCCTCAGCAAAGAAAAGGTGTCAATAATAAGTAGACATTTTGAATTTTTCAGTAAGGCACTACATTTCCATAATTCACCGTATAATAATACACACTATTTTAAATAAATGTAGGTACATAAATTTAACTAAAATAATCGAAGAAAAAAAACAATAAAAAAGCATAGACAACAAACGACACTATACTTTTTTATTTTTTTTTTAATTATTCAAGGCATTGGCAACAAGACTATCAGTCTAATCACGTAACTTCTGGGAAAACAAAGTCCCTAACACTCCTCCAGTAAAGTGATAGTAGGCTTTACTGAAGTAAAAAAGGACTTCTTGAAAGAGCATGAAAACTTCTGCTGCACATGTTTACTTAGATTTCCTCCATTTCACTTATACATAATTTTAAAACAATATATTATCACCATTGTACTTTAAAACTCCTAAAAATGAAAAAAAAAGTGTGCGTGTTAGCTCCGACGCACGACTGGAGTTTATTGGTTTTTTCCATATTTTATATATTTTTATTAACTTCATTGTATACAATAATATTAAATATCAATATTAATAGATATAAAACAAGTAACAATTGCCATTTTCGATTTGAAAATGAACGTCATTTTCGTAATCAGTACCTAGAACATGACACCCATGTAGATCTATCAAAAAAAATAATATTCACCATCTTGGATTACAAAATGAACGTCATTTTCGTAATCAGCACCTCGTGGTACTTAGAATTTGACAGCCACATCGATTTATCCAAAAAAGTAATATTCGCCATCATGAATTTGAAAATGAAAGTTATTTTCGTAATCAGCACCCCGAAAAACCTAGAATTTGATACCCATATCGATTTATCAAAATAAAGTAATATTCGCCATCTTGGATTCGAAAATGAACATCATTTTCGTAATTAGCACCCCGAGAAACCTAGAATTTGTTACCCGTATCGATTTATCCAAAAAAAGTAATATTCGCCATCTTGGATTTGAAAATGAACGTCATTTTTGTAATCAGTACCTCGAGAAACCTAGAACATGACACCCATGTAGATTTTTAAAAAATAATAATATTCGCTACCTTGGATTACAAAATGAACGTCATTTTCGTAATCGGCACCCCGAGATACTTAGAATTTGACACGCATATCGATTTATCCAAAAAAGTAATATTCGCCATCTTGGATTTGAAAATGAAAGTCATTTTCGTAATCACCACCCCAAAAACCTAGAATTTGATACCCATATCGATTTATGCAAAAAAAAGTAATATTCGCCATCTTGTATTTGAAAATGAACATCATTTTCGTGATTAGCACCCCGAGAAACCACGGATATGATACCTATGTAATCCAAAAAAATAATAATCGCCATCTTGGATTCGAAAATAAACATAATTTTTGTAATCAGCACCCCGAGAAACTTAGATATAAATATAACATAAAATAACATATCTTCACGCTGTATCCCCAACGGGGTAGTCAGAGAGGACGGAGAGCCAGGAGTCGCGGTCCTTACACACCTCTTTCGCTTCCTCAAATCTCATCATTCTCCTCACACATTTTCGCCTAGGTATGCGAGTGCTTTTGACATTTCCTTCATATATATCTTACAGTTCTATATATTTTATATAGACATAAAATATAGGTATATAATATATACTTAATAGTTAAATGCGTAAGTTGCCCCGCACTATACCCTATGTACGTCTTAATACTCGCGACTAAAGGTGCGCACAAAAAACGTAACGCTGTCATTTGATGAGTAGATTTTACTCCTCATATTTTTTTCATACCGGGGGCCTTAAATGAAAATCGATTCTTAGGGAGTAAGCTCCAAAAATCGAAAATCTTGTGTTGCTATTGTTGATATTAATGATGTGTACTTTAAAATTAATAGACTCCAAAAATTTACTATTTTTGTCCACTAAATAAGGTAAACTTCAATGTTGAGGTGTAATAGTAATATTAAATGCTTGAGAGCCATTTGTGAAGACAAATATAGGCTAAAGTTTATATTTCTTCACGTTGGGTAAAATCTTTTTGTAAAATTATGCGACATGACGGTACTTAACACAAGATATTCGATATAAGTATTCAACACTTAAAGTGCCACTTAACAATTTTTTAATTTTTTATGATACTAATTTTGTTATTTCTATATGAATACTATTTTTGGTTAGGTTACGTTAGGTCAGTATTTTTTTTTAGGGTAGGGGCCAATTGAAGTGCGGGCTCTGATCGTCCTTTCACGCGACTTCGAGGACAATGACAGCGCGTGTGGTATGCGCTGTTGTGGCACTGAAAACACTCACACAAGTTAATAAAGAGACGGCGTCTCTAGCCAATAACAGCACTGGAAAAAGAAATTGTCAACAGTTTGAATTTTAAAACAAAATTCTTCTTTAGTTGAATGGCACCATCGCGATTGCGAATATTGCTAACGTCCCGTAAATTGAAGATCTCAGAAACATGATAATTATGACAACCATAAAAAAGATTCCAGCAATTGAAGTAGGAGAACCACAAAACAGGAGAACCGTTCAATATCTGGCAGGCTGTAAGCTTGTTTGCCACCTCTGTGGTATAAAAAAAAACGAATTACAAAAACCCGCCAAACGTTGTTCGATTTGTTTTTTTACCATGACAACTATTTTTTGTTTTTTATTTTCTTTTTTCCTTTTTTTTGTTGTTTGGCCAGTACGAACATTAGAAGAATAGTGTCTTTAATATTGGGACAGCCTTTAATATGTTTTAAATTCGTATGCAAAAGAGTCCTGTGGTGATGCGCGGACAGGTAAAAAATTCTTTGCTTAGAGGATGAAAAAGTGGCGTAAAAGTTGGAAATATGAGATGGGATTGCAAGCTTAGGTGTGTAAGAGGACCGAAGAGAACATGTTAGGCTAGGAGACTGAAATTTAGGAAAGCTCTTTAACACAAGATTGTAGCACAGGAAAAATTAGAAAGTCTTTGATATAGCCGATAATATGGTGGGCATACAGCAAGCAGCGCATTTAAATTTATATAAGAATTTAGATAAGGTAATGTCCATGAGTGTTAAATAAAATTAGAATCAAACACTTCAAGAAACGTGGGTCACGAGCTCTTGCGATAATACGATTGCATTCAGTTTTTATCTATAATGTAGTGCTTGTTAACTGCTAGATAATAATCACTAATGCACTATTTAATAAGAAACGAGCGGCTGGGCACGGGAAGCCCACCACGGCGTGCTGTATTGGTGGGGCGGTGTAAAGGGGGCCTAGAAAATTTTAGGTTAAATATCAATACCGTAATTTAACCCGTATATTTCGGTTTTCCTCTTTTTATTGGTATCAAATAATTTTGGTATCGTTACATAGCAATATCGATTTAAATTGGTATGTCGTCATACCACAAAATAAAGATACCATACTTTTGGGTAATTCAGTCCTTGGTTTAAATTAAGGTTGGGAATAACTATTTTTTTAGTGAAAACAATAGTTTGACTTTTAGCTGCAGCTAAAGAAAGTCCGTAATCTGATAGCCAGCACTCCAGGTAAAAAGGACAGAATTCAAGCGGGAAGAAATACGAGAAAGAGCCTGGGACGAAGAATATAATACGATGTCATCAGCATATTGTAAAATTTGACAAAAGGAACTAACAGAGCTTTCTAAATCACATGTATAAAGACTATATAAAAGGGTACTGACGACCGAACGCTGAAGGAGACCTTATCATACTTGTCTAGGGGATAGAAGGGAATTCTGGTATCTAATTACTATCGATCTGTTAGAAAGCAGATTCAATATGAAACGTACCATCCTCACTGGGATGCTCAGCTGTAGCAACTTGTGCCTGAGCACCGAAGAAGGACGTCGCCAAATTGAGAGTTAGCTAAAATGTCTTTACTTTCAACTAACCATTCAAGTCGATTTTTGATAATATGTTCAGTTATTTTGATTAACACGGAAGATAGAGCAATAGGTCTATGGGAGTTAGGATCGACGGAATCCTTGCCAGGTTTTAAAATAGGGATGACGATTTGGTATTTTCATATATCGGGAATACAACCATATTCAAAGAAATTGTTAATTAAACGTAAAAAAAAATGATCAAACTGTTCACTGGATTTAGAAATAAAAGAGTATGGGATACCATCAATTCCGGAAGAAGAATCAGTTAATCCATGAAGAGCGGATTGAAGTTCGTCAAAAGAAAAAGGAATATCTAAAGCATCGGATGAACGAAGGAAGCATGATGGTGATGGAAGGGATTCGGAACATGAGACAGATGGCGGAGCCAGTTTATCGGCAAAAGAATCTAGCCAAACAGAAGGATCATTTGAAGTTATATTTTCAGAAATAAGTGAATCTTGATATCTTCTGATATTTTTCTAAACAAGGGATTTAGAAGAAAGGTTTTCGCAAAAGGAAGTCCATCCATTTTTTTTTTCGGACAGAAATCTCTTTGTTTTAGCTGAAGCCTGTTATTGACGACGGAATGATTGTACTGTAAATAATAGTTATATGTATAATTTGTACTAATTTTTAGATATAATATACACAATAATTGTATAATTGTTTAGAAATTTATAATAATTTTCGCTAAAAGTACGCCATTTATTATAAGACATTAATAGTTTTGTACATAGGTAAAACAATAAAAGATTTATCTATTGGTGTTGTTTCGTAACCATTTTCATTACTCCAATGTAATGTTTGTTTCTAACAATTCGTTATTGCGTTCTGTTTGTTCCGCTCCAGTGATGGGGATTTTTAACCAATATCAGAGCGTAATTGTCCATGCCCATACGTTCCGTCCAATGAGATGCCGCCGAGACTCGACCTGCTACCAGAGAGATGGCGTTGTACGTAGTAGCTTCAACTGTCTTCTACACGAACTTCTACATGCCTGATACAATATAAAGAAGAAATAAATTTACTTAAAACCTGAATCACTCGTGCGAGGAACATTTTCGTTTAATAAATTCGTGTCTGTGTATTGTGAATCTGTGGTTCATCTAAATTGAAAGTGCTGGGCCCAGCCAACTCCACACTTTGGAGTATTCTGGACGGATGGTGTCGGGAACTCCCTAAACCGATGCTGAGGCTATCGAGCGTGGAAACGTACGTGGCTAGAGGTAAGAATTCCTGTTTATTTTGGAGCGGAACATTCGTGGCAGATCTAACTTATTCGTAATTGCCTCCCTAATGTGTCGGTCATCCCGTCACAGGTGTTATTATTTCCCTGATAGGCATAAGGATTAATTTATAATACCATTTATAGTGAAAATTTGCCAATAAATTGAGCGCGCTTCACACGCTTCTATGTATGGTCTAACTCACGGGCATAAAAACAGAGCGAGAAAGCTCGCTGCACACATTCCACTTCCGACTCCCGTACACGCCACACGGCTCCTGAAAACAATCGACCGGAGGAGCGAGAAGGCGATATTAGGAGAGACCGTACGAAGCGCGCTCACTCAGACTTACTTATTGTTTCTTTATAAACAACCCTCAACACGTCACGTCTTCCTCAAACAACACGCCGCTGAGACCTATCAAGAGAGAAAATTATACAGTTCACTGCTCCGGTGGAACACACGCCACAAGATTCCACCACACCTGTTGATAATTTATAAAACTTTCATCATGGGGTTGTTATACAGGCGTTCCACTAATTTACGCTCGTGTACCATTCCCGTGCATTCTAAGTCCCACTATGGTGGCGAAATTCTAAAACTACCTGAGTGTCTTTTCTTTTTTTTTGGTACAGACTCATCAGCAGCACATAACACACAAGAAACAAATTGGATGTAAAGGTTTAAGAAATCTTCATTGTTATTCGGGACAAAAAGGGAATTGAATTTGCTGTCAAGAGACAGTGTATATTTAGACCAGTCTGCGGCTGGAAGTCTGAAATTTAATAGAGAAGGAAGGGGTGCCGGAGTCGAAGAATTGGATGAGAGAGAAATGAGAATAGGGTAATGATCACTGCCACACGATTCAGATAAGACTCTCCAAGAAATAGCCGAGGCAAGACACGAGAAACACAAAGTTAGGTCGACTACACTATTGCGATTTTGGGAAGGATGCACTCTTCTAATTGGAGAGCCATTGTTGAGAAAACATAGGCTAAAATCAACAAGAAGTATGGAGAAAAACTGTCGCAGAAGAACCCCATGGTACATGATGGGTATTAAAATCTCCCATAACAACTATAGGGGATGGAAGGGAAAAAAAAATGGATGAGATATCAGGGACTAAAGAGTTATGGGGATGAGGAATATACATACATAAAAAGGTGATATTCAGAACTCTCACCGCTACAGCAATAATATGCTGGCAATGAGAGGGAATATAAATATGAGACAAAGGGACAGAGCGTTTAATAAGAATAGCACAACCAGCATAACCATCAACCCTGTCATCCTGGAGACAAGAATAACCTGAAACTCTAAAACGGGTACTAGGGACTAACCAAGTCTCCGAAACATCAAGAACGGTGGGAGTAAATTTAATAATAATGTAAAATAGTTCCGGTTTTTTAGGACAAATACTCTGTGCATTCCATTGGAGTGAAACTGGATCCATTACGATCAAAAGTGGAGATAATTTTGACAAGTCTGTTAGCAATGTTGGACGGTAAGCAGTAATTGCCTTTCGAGATAATATTTTCGAAGATTGACAGTAACAGTTCCAAAAGGTTATCATTTGGGGTGACTGAATTAGATGAAGATTGACGTAAAGCACTATCAATAAGTAAAGAGGAAGAAGAGTTACTGATAATGGCCTGATGGGCTGCTATATCGTATATTTTTCCACTGCGAAAAGGAGTATAAGGACGAGAACGTATCACTGTTTTTGTGTAGGATCTGTTATGCGGGGAGTGATGTTGTTTTTTAGGAAAAGAAGAGAGAATTATGTTTGTAGAAAAGGACTTAGAAGTTTCAGTATAATTTCTGCGAACTGGAGGAAATCGAGTGGATGCCTCAGCGTAGGAAACATTGTCCCGTGACATTACCATCTTAATGGATTTCTGTCTAGATTGCTCTGGAGAAGTCTTATTGGTAGCAAAATGACTACCCGAGCAGTAGAGGCAGGTCGACTGGTGTTCAGAAATCTCACAACTGTCACCAAAATGAGGTCGCACTCAACGGTCACACCTATGTTTTGAACGCCATTGTGCACGGGCATGGCCGATTCTGCAACAACTAAAACCTTGGATAGTAGGCAATATATATGAGTCAACAGGAAGTGAAGTGTGGAAGGCATAGACGCGAGTGGGGAGAACTTGACCTTGGAAAGTTAAAACAACAGTTTGAGTCGGAACCCAGTTGGTGGAATCATTAACTGTAACTTTTCAATTGAAACGTCTTCCTTTGATAACAAGTCCACAATTGAATGGGAGATCCAAATATTTTACAAATTCCTCCATTCCCAGATCTGTATGTACGCCTTTAGCAATAGCCATTCTGGTAACAATGTAAGTAGGAATAATAGCCTTATATTTATTGTTTTCGAAAGCCGGAAAAGAGATACATTGATTATCATCGTCTGCTGTTTTAAATTCAACGGAAATCTTATGGTCCACACCCTTCACTCTATCAGAAACAATATTTTTAACATTACTCTAAAAGAGAAATTGACCGAATTTAATTGGGCGGATAGTGGTGCCCATAGACGGATCTGGTTCGATTCTAGACACGTGAACTATGAAGGGTCCTTTATCAGCATATCCATGTAACTTGATGCCAGCAGTAAGCGATGGATGTACAAATATCCTACCTTCGTTCATTTTTTCTATCACCGAGGTGTGCTCGAAAAAATTTCTTAAAGAGATAAGCATTGCCTTTCGTCAATGTTATTTTTTTTACTACTGTTTCTATGTAGTTTTGAGTGCAATAAATAAATTAAATTAAATTCAAATTGCCTCAGAAGAGGCGGACGGTTTTACTACATATTTTTTATTGGTAACATGTACCGGAGATAAAATCTCGCTGTCTTTTTAATGGACGATGTTCAGTTAATGTAGTTTTGGAAAAATAAATCTGCTGATTGATTGATTTCCATTATTTCTGGCGACAAATCAGGAGGGTCCGGAGGTTCATGCGGAATAGAATTCATTGTTAATAAATAAGTACTTACCTAATTATAAACCATAACTACACTTAATAAAACAATTAAGATACAGAGCTCAACAATTTAACACGAAAATGCATTAATTCCTGAAAAATAACAAAAATTTCTAAAAAATCCCACTAACACGTGTATAACCACAAGAACGCACAATGGAATCCTCTAATACAAACTTATAATGTTGTTAGTCATGATGAAGTTAAACGTTTAATTCACCCTCTTGGTAAAAATAACATATTACCTTCATAAAACATATTAACGTGTTCGTTAAATGTAATAATAATAATTATAATTTTTATTGTGATACGTAGGTTATAATTATAATTTTTTTAATAAATAATCGAAAGATCAACTATTTTTCTTTTTTTAGCGCCCTCTAAAGGTTTAATAGTGACGTTCTCTTTCTTACATGGAATTTTTAATAGATACGTACAAAAAAATAACAGATGGCGCCCACCGACATTCAGTTTCGAACAAAATTATATATAACGTTAACGTAAAGTAAGAGTAATTAAATAAACGCAACGTAAAGTAAGAGTAAATTGTACTCAGTACTTACAAATAATTGAAATAAAATTATTGCACATTTGCTTAATAAATATTCAAATTATTTATGAAGACTGGAGTATTTGAAATATTTATTCACTTGTTAAGTGTTTCATGCGGCATATTAGCTTTTAAATAAAAGTTTATTATTTTCTGTTTTCTGAATGATTTGAACAGCAATATTTTTCACTGAAAAAACAAGAAAAATAAATATCAAGTCGATATCTTTTCTAATCATGTTATCATGGATATGAAGTAGTGCTGCATGGATTTACTTAAATCATCTTTAAAGCACTAAATTTTGTTGTACTTGATTTAGTCTGCTTAAAACAAGGAGACTAAATCAAGCACTAAATTTTCTAGTCTATAAGTGTCCGTTAATTATTTCTTAAATTCACAATTTAATATCTCTCTCTCTCTCTCTCTCCCTCGAAAGTTTTCAATTACCGGTAATTAATTAAATCCGACATATCAATATTTTTTTTTTTGGATATTACACCTACTTCAGGATATTACTTTTGGATATTACTTACATACCTAATTCAGAGAAAACATTTATTTCTTTCTCAAATTTAGCAAATTCAATCGTGGTGGCATTGGTAGCATATGCGCATTGGATTAGTTTTAATTTATTAATTATTAAGGTGGCACTTCAAATGGCTATTCGTGTTCGTGTAGCGTATTCGTTTGACTAAATATTTGTATGAAGTCTCAAATATCACACACAGTAGTATATAATCACTACATTAAATCGGAACTTTCACATAGACATGAAAAAGAGATTTGTATGAAACACTTACTAAGCTCAAATACCAATGTTAAGCAAAAACAAAACAGCCGTTTCCACACCTGTCGTACACTATTACGAAAGTGATAGTGATGTTCCGTCGTTGAAAATTTGTATCGATAAAATGAGGTTTAACTTGCTATAAAGCTTAATATGCAATAAAATTATTTATATAGAAATAAAAACTTAAGTGTTATGTAGTGTTTATTTTTATTTAACTGGTACATTTTATTAAAGCATTTTAAGAAACTGACATCTTTAACTAGTTTCGTTTCTTTCTTGTTTTTAATATAATCTCTTTAAGAATCTCTTTAAGACTGCGAAACTGAGAAAAGTACATGACTGTATAATTAAACAAAAAAATTAATAGTTATATCAAGATGAAATGCAGGTGTAAATCTTACTTCATTGTGACACAGATTTTTGGAGTTATTTTTCCTATGACATTGTTTTCGATTTAAAGTTTAATTTATAACCTGAAGTTAAAGATGCATTCCGTAAACAAAAGAACAAACTTGTTTAACTCTCTAGCCTAGAGCACTGAACCCACAACTGATATTTTATTAAAAAAATGACTGCGATTACGCCATAAATGTACTGACGTAAAGAATAATTCGATATAATATCAAAATATTCTTTACGTCAATTACTACCTATATAAATTCTTTATTCAATACAAAGGTTACAGTAATAACATTTTGAGATTTCGTACAAAGGCGAGCTTATCTCTATAAGAGATTTCTTCCAGCTAACCCCATGAAGCGGTGCAAATATTGTAGAGGGTAAAAAACTGAACTTTAACATAAAAAAACATACTTTATATAAAAAAAAATACATAAATAAATGAATGACAGTTATGTAAGCATTTATACATAATATATACGTAATACTTGATATATTTACTTAATAATTACGAAATAATAATATTAAATACGTATATTAAAAAAAAATTAAAATATATAGAAATATAAATACATAAATGACGCAAATATTTAATGAATTGATAAGTAGTGGTCTTTTAAACGTTTATTGAAAGAAGTTACCGATGGACTTACTACGAATTTTGAAAGGTAAATTATTCCATAATTTAGTTGCTCGTGCAGTGAAGGAATTGTAGAAGAAATTAGAGCTGGATAGAGGATACTTCAAAGTTTTAGTGACACAAGAACGTCTAAGTCGAGATGAAGTAGGTAAGAAGTGAAAGCGGGAATGAAGATATACAGGAGCAGACGGATTATTTAAAATTTTATATAGAAAAGAAAGTATATGCATATCTCGTCGAAGACGCACACGAAGCCATTTTAGCTGAGAGCAGAAGATTGAAATGTGATCATGTTTGCGAAGTCCGAAAATAAAGCGAATAGCCAAATTCTGCAACCGCTCCAATTTATTCAACAATTCCTCTTTTGCGTCCAGATAGCATATATCTGCATAGTCGAGGATAGGAAGAAGAAGAAGAAGCAAAATTTTGGTTTTAAAAGGCAAGAAATTCTGGAGTCGTTTGAGAGAATGAAATGTATAATGCATACGTTTGCTTACCGCATTGATATGAGCAGTCCAATTTAAATTCGAATCTATTATTAAATCTAAGTTTTTCACTTTATCTGTGTAGGGAATGCTAACACCATCATAATACACCGGTAGTAATTTCATTGAACATAGTTTACTCCTAAGCCGATTACTCCCCACTATAATCACTTGTGATTTTGATGGGTTGACATGTAATCCGAAAGATTTGGCCCAGGTATTAATTGCTACAAGATCAGTATTAACAGCACTGATAGCCTTAGAGGCTTCATCCAAAGTGAAGTGTCTGTATAATTGCAGGTCATCAGCATAAAGATGAAAAGGGGAAGAGATAACCTTAGTTATTTCATTAATAAAAATGGAAAAAGTAAAGGCGATAACACGCCACCTTGGGGCACGCCCAAAGATATGTCAGTCCATTTAGACGAAACTGTATTGGTAGTTGTGCATTGTTTCCGACCACGAAGGTATGAATTAAACCAAGTAATTACAGAAGGAGACAAATTAGTAGAGTGAAGAATACCTAAAAGAATATCAAAATCGACAGAATTGAAAGCATTACTGAAGTCGAGAAGGGTGATTATGGTCAATTTTTTATTATCCATAGCATACTTGATATCATCTGTGACATTCAATAATACACTGACTGTACTGTGGAAGGGACGAAAACCGGATTGAAATTGATTGAGAAAACTATTATCGTTAATGAAAGAGTATAATTGCTTATGAACAGCAATTTCTAAAACTTTGGAAAGAATTGGAAGTATTGAAATTGGGCGAAATTGTGAGAAAGAAGAAGGTTTGTTTACTTTAGGCAAAGGGATAACATGTGCCATTTTCCAAGCTGTGGGAAAAGTGTAAGTAGACAGCGAAAAGTTTAAAATATTTGTGATAAAAGGCGCAACATTATCCAAAATGAGAAGTAACATTTCTCGACTCAAATTGTCACTACCTACAGCTTTAGTGGTGATTGAGGTAAGGATTTTTTTAACTTCGTTCTCTGTAAGTTCCCGAAACTTGAAAGGGGCTGCATTGTGTAATTTAGGAAAAGAAAATAGAAGAGAAAGAGATGAAGTTTTACTCGAGGAGTCGCCAGTTACAGGAGGGGTAGAGAAATAATCATTTAATCTATCTAAGTCTAAAAGGCCATCAATGGTGTCATTCAACTTACCTACACCAAGAGATCTAAGGAATGACCACATTTGAGCGGAATCAGCATTGGCAAGAGAAGTGTGAATATAACGTCGCTTAGCGTCCCTACACATTCTGTTGCAAGTATTGCGCAATTTCTTGTAGATGCAAAAATTTTCCTCAGTCTTATTCCTTTTGTACTTTGTTTTAGCTCTGTCCCTCTTAGACATAATTTGTTTAATATTGGCTGTTAGCCAAGGTGCAGGAGCGCGTTTTACTCTTAGAGATTTAAGGGGAGCATGAGTATCAAATAGATTGATGACGAAGGAAGTAAACAAATGTACTTTTTCATCAATAGACTCTGTTTTATAAATCCAGGGCCAGTGAATTTTGCTTACGTCTTCTCTCAAACGATCCATGTTAATGCCCTTCAAACTGCGACGCAAAATGACTTTGCCTTTTCGCTTTGGTGGACGCAACAGATAGGACAGGAAAAGTAGGTCATGATATGAAAAAGGTGCAGTCATTTGTCCGAGAGAAACAACAGAATCAGGCTTAGAAACGATAATAAGATCAATAAGAGAAGGTCTGGAATTAGGGAAATGGTGTGTACTAGTGAGAGGAAGTAAACTTAAATTGGTAGAAGAGATAATGTCATTTAATTTATGAGATCTATAATTATTTTTCAAAAGGCACGTGTTGAGATCTCCCATGATAATTATGTGGTCGTAGATACATCTGTGATCCTCCAATAAAGACTCGAAGGAAGTGAAATAATTTACTTTATCGTTCGGACTATACATTACACCCAATAGAACTTTCGAGTGATGAAGATTAATTTCCAAAAGAAGATACTCAAGAGAGCCGGAATATTCATTAAGCGACTGACTTAATATTTTAAATGGAATATGATCTCGAAGATAAATACATACACCATCGGAACCAGCCCCCATCCGATCATTGCGAATAAGTGTGAAACCGGGAAGATAGCATAACACCGAATGAAGAGATGGTTTTAACCAAGATTCAGAAACCAAAATTCCATGTAACAACTTATCATCAAAAGACGCGAATAGGTCA
This sequence comes from Zeuzera pyrina, assembly GCA_907165235.1. Taxonomy (NCBI): domain Eukaryota; kingdom Metazoa; phylum Arthropoda; class Insecta; order Lepidoptera; family Cossidae; genus Zeuzera; species Zeuzera pyrina. The sequence continues at coordinate 14,894,203 of OU015626.1, forward strand.
GAATAGTGGGCAATTAAACTTTGTGCATTAATATGTACGAGATTTTAAAAAAAAGCGTTACGAGAAAATACAGAACCAAGCTTCACTGAAAGAGGAGAACAATCCGAAAATATAGAAGTATCACCGGTTGAGATTTCATCTTCATTACTAGAGCTCGATAATAACTCATCGTTACATTCGAGATCACTAAACATAATATTCAAATAAATAAAATATAATCAAAATATGTATAATATAAATATACTTACTTGTTACGACACTATTACGACACACTAATATTATAAAAAATAGATAAAAATATTATATATGCAATATGAAGCTTAATAAGAAAGAAAATGAAATAAACTAATAAAAAAACCTATATTAAAATTTAAAATAAAAAAGAAAAAACCTTACGCGTATTCACCGCACTTCGCTGGCCAGACAAAATAATAAACATTGAATGTTCAAGAACTTAATGACAATATAACAAAAAAAATAGTATACAATAATTCCGTGTATATCGTTGCAAAGTAAAATACATGTGCACTTTGATGATCTGCATATTGTACATATCGGAACGCAACTCAGTAGGCCGACCAATGAATTAAACATAACATAACATAACATAACATAACTTCACGCTGTATCCCCAACGGGGTAGTCAGAGAGGACGGAGCGCCAGGAGTCGCGGTCCTTACACACCTCTTTCGCTTCCTCAAATCTCATCATTCTCCTCACACATTTTCGCCTAGGTATGCGAGTGCTTTTGACATTGACCAATGAATTAAAATGTCATAAAGACAAATGACAGTATTACAAATAGAAAGACATTGTAACGACATTGACATTATCAAAACAATCAATTTTTATGTAAGTAATCAGAGAAAAGTGTATCAAATTAAATAATTGTAAAAATAATAAAAATAAATTGTTACTTTGACGCCTCATAATTCGTGCCAGAACGTTGGGATAATTTCGTCTCCTGAGCTGTGTCTGTACTACACGAAGAGAACTGAGATTGAAACAGCTTAAATTCGTACATAGATGATATCTTCATACGACTTTTATCAGGCTTAAGTATAATAATGACACCTTCTGATGTCCAGCAACGTTTCATACCAAAATGCTTTCTAGCGGCTGCAAAAACTTCTTGGCGGCATTTAGTAAGAAACTCAGATACCGAAATATTGCTGCCCTTTAACATGGTTTTGTTATTCCATACTAAAGATCGAAATCGCAAAGCCACAAAGCGAACCAATGTAGGTCTGGGTCTACCCGTTTTGATGTTACCCAAGCGATGACATACTTCAATAGATGACAAGTCAACGTCAGACAGCTGCATTTGGTCACATAAGACAGTGATTATCTTTTCTTTGAGATCTTCCTTTGCATCCTCCGGAAGGCCATGAAAAAGAAGTACCTTTCGACGAAGATGACACTCTTGACGGTCAAAACCTGCTGTAAGTAATTCAATTTGAGACTTTTAAGTATTGATATAGCTTTCCATACAAATGTTTTGAAACAATTGTAATCTGCAGATAACGATTTGATGGTTTGAGGTGTTGTTGACGACGAATTACTTGTTTGTTGTTGCAGATTCTTCTCAAAATCGTCCATTCGAGAATTAAAAAGTGCCATCAAGTCTTCCATGTTCTTGCTAATTTGTGATGCCGGGTCCGTTGTGTGAGACTTTGGTATCAAAGTTAAAGAAAAAAATGTGAATTATTATGCCAACGGGTGCAGATGAATTATTTAACACATTTAATATACGAAATTATATTGATATAACAATAAAATTACTATAAACAAGAATTATTAAACAAAGATATGTACACTCAACACCTACTACTTCACATATTGAAAATTAAAAATGTATATCGTTATATGTAAGCATAGATAATAAACCGCACTATTGCACTTGGTTATAAATCAAGATTTTATGAAAGGCTTAAAATAAATGGCATATAAGAAGATATTGGGACAATACATATTATAAAAACAAAGGATATGTATTAACCTGTCTTCGTCTAGGGAATTTTCGCCACAAATAAACGTTTTTTATGGTTAGGCCGGCCAGCTCTAAAATCACATGTCACAGGTTTTGTTAAGCATTTTTCTTAATACGACACCACGGAACGCTGTATTACACTTTTCAGAGTTGTACATCCAATAATTATATACATATATATGAAAAAAAATTATAAATATCGATGACTGCAAAGACATATGACAATGAAATTAACACAGATCACATAGTGCTAATAAAAAAATAAAGCAAACAAAAATAATTTTAAATCGACAGATTTAAAAAAAAAGACAGAGACAGCCACCATTAAAGTTGGCATACGTTTCACACAACCTGTTTTCCTGTACGGCGTTTCGTCAGACTGTTATTACGTAGTAATTTTATATTCTCTTTGTATTTTGTTTGTGTAAAGTTTGTGGTGTAATATTGTTACGGTTGGACCTTACGCGTAAGAAATAAGGTCGATTTTTAGTAAAATTAAAAATTGTAACTTTTAAGTGTTTATATCTCGAGACCTAGGCTTTACAGAATCATGTTTTTTTTTATTTATATTTCTTAAGGCATTGGTAACAAGACCATCAGCCTAATGACGAAACTTCTGGAAAAACATTAACTGTCTCTAACACTCCTCCAGTAAAGTGATAGTAGGCTTTACTGAAGTTAAAAAAGGACTTCTTGGAAGAGCGCGAAAACTTCAGCTTCACATGTTTATTTAGATCTCTTCCATTCTTTTCACTTACACAGAACTTTAAAACACAATATACTATCACCGTTGTACTTTAAAACTCCTAAAAATGTAAAAAATAGAAAATCTAAATAAAATGACAACCTCACTTCTGCCGTTCCCGCCAAAAAGTTTACAGAATTATGACCTAAAAACACATTGCTAGGTTAAAGGTCTACTATCGAATGGTATAAGTCAAATTAAGAAAGAAGAACCAAGTTACACCTCGAATATTCCCGAGCGATGACGTATCATGTACCTATGACTCATGCAAACAGGCGGCGTAGAGAACAATGTCGAATTACTGTTAGCGAGCGTAATTAACTGGAAAGTTCCACCCTCGTTTTATCCGACTATAAATAGAGCTCCGTGTCCGCCGCCCAGTCAGTGTTTCTCAATTATCGTTCGAAACGACATATCGAGGCGACATCAAGGCGAATTACATAGACCACTACGACGACTACTGCGACGACCTTGGATAGAAGAACTCTGCGATTCGGGAACGTTGTTATTGAGTGAAGCGTGTACCTTCGGTGAGTATCTACTTCGAGGACGACTACGAAGATTAAGAACCGCCGTAATTTTAAATTCGCGTGTTCTTGACATCTGCTTGTACAGAGGAAAATAAACTCTTTGCATTCTTAACCGGCATCTTATTACCTTCAGCTCGTAACAATATGTCAGTCCGTGTTGAATATAGGCGCTCGCCATTTCTTGGTGTTTATTGTATTAATAGGCTTATTTACGCAGTATAACAATGTTGAAATAAAAGTAGAGAATCAAGAATGTCTTGCTTTAATGTAGGATGAAAAATATGTTGTTCTCGAAAAGAAAATTATGCCGAAATCATATGCTTCCATCGGTAAATTCACAGATTTGTCTTTATTTCGTTTTTATCGTTACACAACGTAGATTTTTCAAAGGCTTCGGGATAGCTAAAGCTAATTGTCTTTATAAATAAGAATTAAGATTTAATTTAGTACCTATTTAAAAGTAATGTAATGTGCTCCGTCGATTGTATCCTGTTAAGATATCGCTGCAAAACTAAGAATAAGCACTGCATGCTTTTAATACTTTCAAATGCGCTTTGTTTTTTTTTATTTTTACGAAAAATATATTCAAGTAGTAAATAATTTTTTATGAAAAAATGCTCTTACTTCCCTAAGATGTTAAGTTACTCACCTACATAATAAATAACAACACGGGTGTCACGAATATAAAAGAATATAATAGAATATATGATTATTGCTAATAAAATATTTACGTTAATTAGAGGTATACCAATCACCATTATTTTGTTTCAGATTATTAAGATTCTGATATAAAATATTATCTTGACATTCCTGAAGTACCTTTCACATAACTTAACGAACGAGGGTCTACATCTACATCCAATTTCGCAGCTACACTACTCTCAAAAGTTAACGTACAAAAATCGTAAATCGACGTTTGTTAATTTTTTTTGCGGTAGAAGATAAAACATTTGAAGAAAAATGCGATTTTAATTTCAAATCGGTCTGTCTATATCTAGATATCCAATCTGGTTTAAGCTACTCTAGCTCTTTTGAAATAAATAAAGTTGGGTTCATTATCTTACATTTAAGACATTATTATCTAAAATTATAATTTATAAAGGTCTGTAATTTTTTTCTTATGTGTCATGTAATATCTGAACAAAAGTTAAAATTATTTCTTTGTACGAGTAAAATGTTAAGAAATATTATCTTTCTCATTGTTATAAACAAATGATATACATTATGCTTTCGTTTTTATTCATATTCAGAATATTACTGACATATTTCAAATATTACCTTTCTGAAATAAAGTATTGTTTTAAAGTAATAACATTATTTAATATATAATAGTATATATAGTCTATTTGCTACAACCTTGCGTGATGATGCTAGCTTATGAAAATGAGAATTTTTCTGCAATAAATATGGGTCGAATTACGAAATTTTTTTACAAAATACGTAATCATTTTACCACACAGATTGTAATAATTGCACACATGCGTACATGATTGAAAGATTCAAAAATATTTTTCTTATGACCCATTTTTAGAAGCTTGTTTGCAAGATTGTACAAAACATCTGTCTAGCTATTAACAATAGATCAGTATAGGACTTTTTGGCGGGAAGGGAAGAAGTGTGGTTGACTTTTTGTTCAAATTTACTATTTTTTACATTTTTGGGACTTATAAAGTACAAAAGCCATAGTATACTGTGTTTTAAACTTCTGTATAAGTGAAAAGAATGGAGTAGGTCTAAATAAACATGTGTAGCTGAAATTCTCGAGCTCTTCCAAGAAGTCCTTTATAACCTCAGTAAAGTTCAGTATCACTTTACTGGAGGACAAGAAAAAACTAATTTACTTGTGATTCTATGTATTAATACGTGACATTGGCAAATGCACTAAACTGTGCGCCATACCATAAAGGAAGAAAAAAAAAATAGATCAATATATCGATATTTTCTGTATCGACACACAACACTCGTAAATTTTCTGCAACTATGACATGTACACGAAACTATTATGGCAGCTCCTTCCATGTTAATCCACAGGCTTTTAGATGGAAGCAGACTATACCTATCGATACAAAATGCGTGGCAAATTCACACTAACAAATATTAGGTACTCACACATATGCAGAACTCAGGCCCGCATTAAGGAGTGGGTGCTTATACTGCGTATTATCTTCGAGCGAGACTATTTGGGACACTCCAAATTATATTTTTCATGTGATAAAATAAGAATTAAATTAACTAAGTAATATACCAGCATTAGAGATTATTACTTTATTATATTCTTTCTTTTTGTAGATTGTTTTTGTCACATGAAGGATGTAATTTTGGAGTGTTCCCAATAGCTCCACGATAGAATATTATGATTGTTTTTGTTTTTTTTAATGACATAAACGATATATTTTTAAAAGTCTGGAAAGTTGATAATCAAGCAAGTGAATGTTTTGAATTTAGACTTTTTGGCGAGAACAAAAGAAGCGTGGTTGGCATTTTATCCAAAATTCAGATTTGCTATTTTTTGTGCTTTTGGGAGTTTTAAATTATAATATATTGTACGTTAAAGTTGTGTGCAAGTAAGAGGAATTGGAGGAATTTCGTTTAACAGTCCCTTGTAACTCCAGTAAAGCCTACTTACCATTGCTTTACTGTAAGTAAAGACTTGGTTATGAGAAAATAGAACAAGTTTTATATCAGACGAGTGTTATCGTTAACTATTTTTCTATCAGGAAATAGTTAATGGGTGATCGATCACATTGAGAATAAAAACTAAAATAGCTTACACAATAAAACAAAGAATGTTTTCAATTTTTTATTTATTAATCGGATTGTTTTCTTATTACATTATCTAAGAACTCATTATAGATGTGCATCAAACACATCATTTCACTGTTTTTCAATGTGTGCTAGAAGTAACTAGCGCAGAATGTCAGATATGCTAAGGATTACCATTGCAAGTAATCGTAGGTATTATTTGTCATTATTCGCTTTGAGATATCCATATTTGTTTTCACGATTTTTACATGTGAACACACAATTTCTGCATAATAAAGTCCATCTTCGATTACCTGAAGCAAGAAAGTTGTATTATTTTATCATTAAATTAAAAATAATTTTCATGGTCAAACAACAACAGGGTTTTACGGGTATCTCTTTTACATAATAAATGGGGTTCAAAATGTTTTGAGCACAAAACTGCCAGAATTGGGCTGCCAGTTTGTTCTATATAGCCTTTCTTATGTATTTCTTTTATGTAGTTCTTTAACCAAAAAATTTGAAGATTTTCATCCTTTAGAAACCCGAAATTAACAAGGTATACATCAAAATCAAAAGATAGTTGCAAAAAATAGATAGTTGCTTAACCTTAGGTACCTGTCCGTTAATATTTAATTTTATTACGAGACTCTGTTTTCTCTGAATTCCGACCTCTTTAAGGTACAAGTACTAATAATGTCAAAATTGGTCAGGTACTTGGTACAAAAATATAAAAAACCTATAAAAAAACCTGAAACAATATAAGTAAATTTTAATTTTAATAGTTTGCAACATATTTAAGTGTCGGAGCCACGAAATACAAAAACATCAGCTAACTGAATGCAATAATCAAACAATTTGCAACATCAGATTTACTTACCGATGGAACGTGTTTTTCGGGGCTTTTCTGTATGAGGCGTTGCAGCTATTGTGGGTACAACACTTTTGTACAATTTTTTGCACTTTAAATAACCAAAATACTGTTTATACACCAAGAAATATTTAATCATCGAACATGTGACGTACTACACAAGTAAAAAGACGCCATACTCCGCTTATTTTGACTTAAGCGGAAAATGGCGGCTGCCACGGTTTCGGAATTGTCTATGTGTGCCATTGTTGCAACAAATGAAAGAAAAGGATAAAGATATACAATTTTAAACTACAATGAAAGTGACAGTGTTATTACTTACACGGTATCTATGTGTGAGTGAATTATGTTTGATCTGCTTCCATTTATAAATCTGTGTGTTAATCCTACCAAGGTTGTCACCAATGACCTAAGGGTTGTCACTGACAACTTGTCAGTGTGTTGTTTATTGTCATCACAAGTCTTTCTAATCTGTGGTCATCACAGCAGAGACAGGCAGACATTGTAGTGTACCATACGTAAGGTAGTCTGTGCATACGTAGTATCTACTAATTTGTGTCCTTAGTCTGTGAGCGTACTCTCCTTGGATTTTATTATTTGTTCTGTGAGTGTACCACACGAAGCAGATAAATGCAGTGTGTGCAGTGTACCTACTTCATAATCATGTCATACGAAGCATCGTACATAAGTTCATAACAACGTACTTTAAAAATAGTGTAATATTTTTGTATATAAATTTTTCCTATCATCTAATTTAAAACTAAAACAATGGATCGTAGATTTGTAAATGTTTTGTTGCTTGGATTTGGTTTTATGTTTGTTTTCACGGCGTTTCAGACGATGGGTAACATAGAGGTAAGTGACAAAACTAAGAACTTGTGTTGTTAACTTAAAGTTTACATATGTTTAAAATTTTGTCATAATAGAATACATAATAATACTTATTTTAATTAATAATTCTTTAATTTCTAATGTAACAAAATATTGAATTTTTAGAATCACCATTGTCATTTTAGTTTTAATTTTTTTATGTAGATGTTACTACTGCATACTGCTATATTAATTACTGGAGCATAATTAAAAATAAGTCTTCATAAAAATAAATTATTTAGTAATGTTCTTTAGTTTTGTTGACAGAAATACAAAAAAAAAATTGTAAACAATGAAATGCAATTCACAAACTTTATACAGTTTATATTATTTTACATAATTTATAGTACCTAATTTCTGAACTGATACTAACTAAAACTGCTACACATGATAAATGCCTTACAAAGTATGCCCCTATAAATTACCTGAAATAAAATGTTTTACCCTCACCAAAACCGACTGAAAGTGACATGTAATACAAGATTTTGATTTGTAGAGAGGAGGTAAATTTACTGTTACAATTAGAACTTCATTTTGAAATTTAAATTTAGTCACTTTTGTTTTATGGGTGCAATCATCTACATATGTATTTGCAGGATGTAATATTTATTTTTCAGATATTTATTACCTAGGTACTTATTTTATTAAAACAAAATGAATGTGAGTGATTTGAGGTAAAAGATGAAATAGTTGACTCAAAAATGATATTTTTTTATTTAGGCAAAGGTTTCTTATCTATTGGTCTGTCAGTCCGTCCTCTCTCGACTACTTAGTTACATACAACATGAAGATATGTGTGTATATATGTATGTATATACTTTTATGCATGCATACATTTTTTATTTCATATCCGTTTTTACAGGCTTGTTGATATTATTTTCATAGATACATATTATGTATTTAATATTTATATTATTATGTATTTATATTGTTATTCCATTACGAGAAATTTACCTACAGACAAATATAACTTGAAATTATAGACACTGCATAGGCATACACATTTTGTAAATTCTGTTATATCATACAGATCTCGTTACATCTCCTTGTTAAAGTTGGTTATAAATGGCAATCTTTTAAGTATGTGGTTACATTTGATTGCTCAATATAATTGAAATAATTTCATTTTTCCAGCTTTTTCCGTAACACTGGAAAGTAACTATAATTAATAGTTTCCACTTAAAATTTACTAATTTGGATTCAAGTCATGTACATTTTAAACTATGTACCTACCTACATACCTACATGTATAGTTTTATATGTAGTTTTTATATACCTATAGTACCTATGTAGTACCTCATAAATTTACTACTCTTAAATGATTTTTAGCCATATTAAATTGTAAATTTTAATAGCATTAACTATTAAGTAGAATAGTCTCAACATCACATCACAAAGTAAGCACTTATTTTAACAAGTCTACATATTTTTTTTATTTTTATTTTTAAATGGCACCGTACGTGAGTTCATTGCCAACGTCAAGTAAAGCGAGAAAACAATTCAGTAGATAATTAGCACATTTGCCAATGTCACGCAATAACACAAACTAGTATACAGACACAGAATAAGTAGAATCCATGTAGAATCACAAGTAAATTCGTTCTTTCTTATCGTAAAACTCCTCCAGTAAAGTGATAGTAGGCTTTACTGAAGTTATAAAGGACTTCTTGGAAGAGCGCGAAAACTTCAGCTACACGTTTATTTAGATCTCCTCCATTCTTGTCACTTACACAGAACTTTAAAACACAATATACTATCACTGTTGTACTTTAAAACTCTTAAAAATGTAAAAAATAGAAAATCTAAATAAAATGACAACCTCACTTCTCCCGTTCCCGCCAAAAAGTCCTACTCCAATTTTACATCACAAAATCCACTAGAAACAATTGAAATAAATGCCCAACTGCTCCCCATAAAATCCCGCTAAAACTTTTTTTCAACTCTGGTTCTCCTTTAAGAGGGAAGGTAAAAGGATCTTAGCCCATACAACCGACGTCTTCAGTGATAAATAGATAAATTCTTCATATTATTTCATTAAAATGTCAGCGTAATACATTTTAATTGTTTCTTGGAGTTTCTGACGACAAATATATTGAGACAGTCTTTCTAGTAAGATCCGCTGACGTGGACTAAGCCACTAAAAAAAACTCAACATTACTAAACAAGGACTTATTTCAACAGTTCCACATAATGCACAACAGCGTAGACACTTGTGGACAGAAAACTACGCCAATTTTATATCACAAAATCCACTAGAAACAATTTACGAATAATTAAAATAAACACCTAACTTCTCCCCATAAAATTCCGCCAATAACTTTTTTTTTTAAGTAGTAGTGGTACTGTTCTCCTTAGAGCGCAGACACACGACTTGAAAACTTTCTTGCAGCCGCCGCGTGGCGGCCGCGTGGTTGACATTCCCGTGTAATTATTAAAAGCGAATGTAAACTCTATTCACTAGGTAACAATGTTCAAATTTCTGGGAACAACCAACCGCGTGGCGAATAAATAAGTAACAAATATATCTTTGTTGTCTATTTTTTACTCTTTCCATAAATATATATTTTTTTGAAATGTTCTATAATTTTTTAAATAGTATAATCAGCCGAAGAAATTTTGACAAGACTAATTAGAATACACTGGCGGGGTAGGTTAACATTCTCGTGTATTTATTAAAAGCGAACTTTATTCACTAGGCAACAACGTTCGAATTTCTGTGAACTAGCCAACCGCGCGACGACCTCGTGGCCGCCGCGCGGCAGCCGCGTAGTCGCCGCGCGGCGACCGCGTTGTATCGGCGCGAAGGAATTCGTGTCAAATAAACGCGCCCTTAGGAGGGAAGGCAAAGACATCTTAACTCATACAACTGATGTGTTCAGTGATAAATAGATAAATTCTTAATATTATTTCATTAAAATGTCGGCGTAATACATTTTAATTGTTTCTTGGAGTTTCTGGCGACAAATAGTGTCAAATAAACAAATGGTGACATTAATCTCCGAGGGACGTGGCTGTAATTTGCTGATCGACAGATAGACCAGGATGAACTTACAAGGGTCCGTTTTTGTCATTTGGCTACGGAACCCTAAAATGTGCGCCTTTATTCATTTTAACTATTTTTTTGTAGACTAATTTATTATATGCTAGCCTTACTCGCGACTTCTTTTGCGTGGAAAATGTTACCATTACTTTTCCGGGTTAATGTTTCCCTTTCTCTCCCTTAGACGTAGATTTTTCATAAAAAGTAGCCTTTTTATTTTTGTTACTTCCTACTGAGTGCTGACCACAGTTGCTCGCTTTTGGAATATTTTTCCATGCCTGGGAGTTGGTGCTATATCTTGTAATGCTTTAGCTCCGGAGCACCCACAATTTATCAATTTAATTTTTTGTTGAAAAATTTTACATCAAGAAAAACACGTATTACCCAAACGAATTTGATTTGTATTTGTATTCTAAATTTTTGATTTTTTTGTGTGACTATTTTAAAATAAAGAATCTCGTTTTGATTATATATATATTATATTATTTCTATATTTAAAATAAACTTATGAAAATAATTCTTGTACTTATCGATATATATTATATATCGATAAGTACAATAATTATTTTCTACGAGTACATTACTTTTTCGTCGAGTACGTGACGTTACCGTGCCGCCCGGGAAGCGCTTTAGTGTATTTCCTGCGTAAGAGAGAATTAAGGGAGTATAGGGAGATGGGAAAAGAAGTAATTAACATTCTGATAAGGGGTGCAAATTACGAAATTTTATATAAGTGTAAGTTATTAAGTTTATATATGGTAAGTGTTCTTTAAGAGCGGATTCTGATCTGGCGCTTCACCGGCCGCTGCTGCGGCACGCTCGCATTGCTTGCTCGACTCGCGCGTTGTGGTAAAAATACCTAACATAACCTAACCAGGAAGACTTCTTTCTGGTTCATGTAGAAATTACAAAATTAATATTTAAAAAAATTTGAACTTGTGAAGCGACGCTTTAGATCTTGAATACTTATAGCGAATGCCTTGTGTTATGAATATGTCGTCATATTGCATAATTTTACAAAATAAAAATTTGCAAAATTTACCCAATGTGAAACAGCTTAAACCTTAGCCTGCATTGTCGTCACGATTTCCTCCTAATCATTTCTTATCGCCATTACACCTCATTATAGTTTCAGTGATTAAACTTATAACCAACATTTTATTGTGAAAGCTGTTAATTTTAATGTTTAATAATATGTACATTTCTACCTCATATACCAATTACACAACATATTTAAACCAACTTTCTTAAGTCTTTTTTAAGTTAAAGGGGGATATAAATTTATTAAGAGGATATTAATTTACTTATCAATAGTCATTTAAATTTTTTTCTACAAATACAGACGCTGTCTAAAAATGTTTAGGCATTCGTAAGAGATAACTGAAAAGGACAAGATGCAATTCTCCAAGATCACTTATGCGTCTGTCTGTTTGTCCGTCTGCTAGTGCCGATTTTTTAAAAGCCCGTCGATCTAGCATACTCTAGCAAACTTGTTTCGCATAGTAACAATGTATCTTATTGAACCACATTTTATTATCACAGTTATTAATACTAAAATATTTTATTTGAATTGAGATTGAGGTAGGGGCAAAATGGATACTCAACATTGACATTTCTTCACCTTTATTTCTGAATCTACTAGACATAAAAATTACTTAAATTTCAAAAGAAAACTCAGGGTTTTTAACGCTTTACATGCATTTTATAGGAAAACCAGCTGTACCCGCGGTTTCGTCCGCGTGGAAAATTTTTCCGTAGTCTAACCGGATTAGGTTAGGTTACATGTACATATGTACAACATATGCATATGTACAACATATGCAAATGTACAACATATGTATATGTACAAAGGCCGTTTTTAAAAAAGCCTACGTCTAACCTGCGTCTGTCTCCGGGAACATTATGATGAAATTTGGTACAGAGATAGTAGGTATATCTCTGTAATAATTGGTTCATCGGTTTAGCATTTCCCATTCAAAGTTTAATCCTCCTTTTTACCCCCTTAGGGGTAGGTTTCTGGTAAAAAATTAGTCTGTCTTTTTGATAAAAAAAAGTACCGAATTTCATCATAATCGGTTCAGCTGTTTGGCATTTCCAAGACAAAGTCTCATCCCCCGTTCACTTCGCCTTGGGAATAGATTTTTGGTAAAATAGGAATAGATTTATGGTAAAATAGGAATAGATTTATGGTAAAAAAAAGTAGTCTATGTCCGTCTCCTGGTGTCAAACTCCTTGCTAAATTCCATCAAAATCAATCGGGCGGTGTAGCAGTAAAAACGTAACAGACAGACATACTTTCGCACTTATAATATTAGTGTGAAAGCGTCGATAGGGATAGTACGGATATGGATAGTGTAGATCTAATAACCTATACCATACAATGCATATTTTAATGTACATTTTATATTTGAAAGTGTATGTTATTTTCGTAATCTGCACCGCAAGCAGCTTCAAATATGACATCTTGAATTCGAGAATGAAAGTCATCTCCATAATCAGTACCATGAGCAACCTCTTGTATGTCACTTTTATCATTTTATCTAAAAAAATTCTATTCGCCATCTTGGATTTCAAAATTGACGTCACTTTTGTAAACAGCTACCCGGGAAGCTTTGAAAATAACACCTATGTCATTCTCTTAATAAAAATTTATAACCGCCGCCTTAGATTTGAAAATCGACGTAGTTTTCATATTCTGCGCCCCAAACAACCTTGAAAGTGACACCCATGCCATTTAATTTAATTAAAAAAAAACATCCTCCGTTTTGAATTTCAAAATCAACGTCGATATAATCTGCACCCCGCGAAACTTCGAAAATAACGCACATCAATTTATTAAAAAAAATAGGTAATGTTTGCCATCTTGTATTTGAAAATCGACGCCATTATTGTAATCAGCAGGACCCCGTGAAATCGCGAAAATGACGCCCATGACGTTTCATTAAAAAAATATTTCTGCCATCTTAGATTTCATAATGGACGTCTTTGTCATAATCAGCTTCTCGAGAAACCGAAAATAAATACTCATTTCATTTTAATCAAAAAATTAATATTCGTCGAGTACTCTAGTAAATACTTAGTAAATATGTATTTCTTTAATTCTTATCTCTTAATGTATATTATAATATATAATAATCTTTACCTTGTATATTACTTGTATAATATTGTCTTAAGTTTCCGTTAACTCTGGCAAAATAAAAATAAATTAATAAATAATATATACTATAAAAGAAGAATTCCTTTATAGAAATAGCTAAGTGAAAGGATTATAGAAAGGATTTACAAGGATCATCATAAATATGTATTTCTTTAATTCTTATCTCTTAATGTATATTATAATATATAATAATCTTTACCTTGTATATTACTTGTATAATATTGTCTTAAGTTTCCGTTAACTCTGGCAAAATAAAAATAAATTAATAAATAATATATACTATAAAAGAAGAATTCCTTTATAGAAATAGCTAAGTGAAAGGATTATAGAAAGGATTTACAAGGATCATCATAAGGATCAAGTAAAATTCCACATATTATTGGGATATCAAATATCGCACTGCCTTCCACACCTGCCTGCCTACCTTCCACCCTTGCAGTTTCCTTTGTCATTGGGACTCCAGACAGCATCGCTGAAGAGTAATAAATAGTATTAACCATAATTTTTATAAAAACTTCAATTTGTACCTTTTTGGAAATACATAATTTACATATCTAAATTTCTTTGAATTTTTTTATTTGTTGTCGCTACACGACAGTACCCACCATGTGTTGCATTACCGCATGTCACATAATATAACGAAAACCTTCCTCTGCGTATTCCATTTATTGCGCTAAGCATAACCTTTCTTTTAATATCCATATTGTCAGTTTGGAGCATCAACCGTATTGGATTTACGATGACGTCACAGAAACAAACCTGCCCTAATGTATTCCATTTTCCATTTCATTTGATACCCATATTGTTTTTGTTTTTGTCATATTTGTTGGAGGTCTTGAACAAAAAAGTCACTTCCTATTACGGAACATTCGCCATATTGGATTTACGATGATGTCACATAATATACAGAAACCTTCTCCACCTGTGTATTCCATTTCATTTGATACACAAAGAAGTTCATTATAATCGGTTCAGCGGTTTAGTATGTTTCATCCCCCCTATTCAGCCCTTTACTTATTTTACCGATGTCATATATACAGCCTATCATTTGCGCAATCACAGTCATGTTCTTACTGTATATCAATTTTCATCGCGATCGGTCAAGCGGTTCTAGAGTTAAAAAAGGAGATACAGACAGGCAGACAGACAGATATAAATTTTAAAAATGATAGAATCGAAGTCAGTGAGTCATAAAACGAGTAATTATCACAAAATTTTACAAAAACATTGCATTTACGGATAGACGCTAAAGATTTATTATATAGTAGTATAGATATATATAGGTAGACATAGATTACAATGAGAAGTCCTAGGTCTCTCGTGTCTTCCACTTAGGTCTTTGTTGCTACACTTATGGTACATATTGAGTAATGTGGCACATACCCACGTAGATAGTAATATTATCACAGCCACGAAGTAAAAACGAAGAGGAGGTAGGTGTCCACTAAGTAAGTAATCACTATGGAGTGCCGTAACGAATTTTCTTCATACAAACCAGTGTATACGGGTTGAGGGGGACGCGGAATAAATGGAGGGAGATGTTGCGATTCTGCCGCCATCTAGCGAGCTGTAGCAGTCTCTTTGTGTTATAATTTTTTAAGTAGTTTTATTATTGACCACCATATGGGTAAAATAGATTCTTGATACAGGGACGTACTTAGTGATTAATCGGTAACTCGAAATTGCACGATTCAAACATTTTCATATTAAGTTATGAAATACTTATATTTGTATTTGAGAGTAAAGTGATATCAATCCATAATGTATATTACGATGGAGCAGTAAAGCGGATGAGATGTACATTTAGATTTGCAAATTTTTTTATCGTGATACAGCGTATCGTTTGTTACAGCGTGAAGATATGTATGTATGTATCGTGCATATTGGGGACCGAATAACGATCTAGAATAGCAATTATTAAATTAACGTTTGTCGATTTGTTTGTATGCGAATCATGCAACTGTTACTGTCCCTTTATTTAAATTTCCGTGCTTTTCACATTTCCGTCAGCTAACACTCTGACTATTTGATCTTCGTAAGTCAGCCTTGGTCTTCCTTGGCTTTAATTAAACTTTATAAAAGAGTATAATAGTATTAATACGTCTGAGTGCGGTCCTGATAATGTTAGTTTGGCGAGGTAACTTCTATTCTCCAGCAGAAATTATCCGTAACAAAAAAAAATACGTTTGCATTATTGTAATACGTCTACCTCCTGCGTGCCATCCTGCTGATAATGTTAGTTTTGCCAAGTATTTTTTTATTCCCCAACATATGTCATTTCACTCGGTTTAAATGAATCGATGTTGTTTACAAATAATTTCAAGAATTAAATTAACAATTAAGCAATGTTAGGAGTAAACAGGTAGGTTTTTAAATATGCTTAGCGATATCTCAGTGCAAAATGTGGTTTTAAGGGACGAATAAATCTGTCAAAGAATAGCAAAAACCACGAACAAGAAAACTTTCTAGAACTTACGATGTAATGTTGTATAAATTGATACTTGTACATGAAATGATATATTTTTTAGAGTATCACTACATTCATCTGAATGCGACTTGCAACAAACAACACGGCATTTCATTTTTCTATTGTACGGTCGCTGAAAATCTTTTTCTTTTTGTAAAATAATACACGCAACTGTTGGATCGAACTGGCATACGTGTAGTCGATACACCCCTACGTTTTAAAGCTGAATCTCTTTTTCTACAGACTGAGCCCGTCTCATTACAGCGTCTCCTAGAAGTCCTAGATCAAAGCACATAATACTAATGAGATTATTGACCAAGACCATATTATGGAAATTATGCTACAGATTAAATAATGTATAACAGCATAAAAAACTTTACAATAGAAACAAAAAACATCATGTCATTGTACTTGAATTGCTACAAACAATGATTAGAAAGGACAACATTCTAAAGTGGGCGCATGAAGGCATGCACCTAATACCACAACATAAGTAGGTATTCTTTTAATTTAATGACCTTCGAATTATTTCTCGTCGTGTTGCTCGTGTTATAGTATATGATACCTACCATTTCATTTTTGGATTCTTCGGCATTCCATAAAATAAATGTGATATTCAAAATGAAAAGGTTACAGATATGACGCAAAATATGACTACAGCACTAGGTACTACATAGTGTTTCGTAATCAATGATGTTATATTTACAAAAGAGGTTCGTAATAGTGAAAAGTTATGCATGCGCTACCGCTGCGTTGTGAAGTTTTACCGCGTAGATAAATAATATGCACGCATTTCTAACCGTCGATATTGCCGTCGACCGTGCATGGCTGTCACGAAATTGGTATTTGACACGGTATTTGGTATCAACTACCGTGCAATATACGGCCAACATGGCTAATGACTTACTGATTTTCACTCGGTATCTGGTGCAATCTAGAACAAGAATACGGAGTTGCAGTAATAACATTGTTTTCAAATAATGACCTCAAAAATTAATTTGACCTCATTTTATCTGTAACTTTTAATTTTCATTTAGGGTTTTTTGTAAGAGTACCTATATTATCTATATGTATATGGTACTTAATACTTAAATTATGGTACTCAACTTTTTCATGGGCTTCTATAGTTACCTAATGAAATAAGAGAGAGACTTGACGTAAGAAAAATAAGTTCGATGATCTAACACCGAAAGTACTAGGGTACCTATATAAAATTTTATACATGTAAATGGTATGGTATTGATATAAAATAAAATAATAATAAATAAAATAAATAACAAGAAAAAATATTGCTGCTTATACACCAGCCTCTACTACTTTATGTAACCGTGATTTTATCTTGTTTATATTACAAGAAACTATGTCGCCGATAAATTAATGATGCACTTATTTTTAAGGTCATACGCGAACTATTGGAATTGATTACAATTATGTATTACAAAATAAAAATATTGGTCCAGTATGTGTATCTTCAGTGTAACTGTGTATACTTACGTATAAGTATATAAGTAGTTGTGGCTCTATTAGTTTTATAATCTAATATTTACATCATATCTCGTACTCTCTGACTACCCCGTTAGGGATACAGCGTGAAGATATGTATGTATATCTTTATCTAAGCCTATATTATAGTCTTTTATGTTCGCGTAGTTTAAAGGTGGTCCACGTATAGAAATACAGGTGATATTTTTCATATTTGACCGATTCGATACCCGACTCAAATATAAATCTGAGCTAGGTGTCGAATCTACTTTTAAAAGCCCTTTGAATGCAGTGTTAATTTTGAAGATAGAGTAAGTAGGGGTGAATTGGGGGTTCTACATCACTTGTTCTCGCTGCGCTCGACGTGATGCAGATGTGATAAATATAATACAGATTTGGTATTAAGATCAAAATATACAAAACAATCAAACTTTGTACAAACTCACTTGTTCTCGCTGCGTTTGATGTGATGCAGAACACCCAATTCACCCAGAGTTTTTTTGTTTTAATCCCACGATTAACAATTAATGTATTAGGATCGATGTGATGTACGAACTTTTTAAAGAAACTTATCAAACTTATAAAAATTTTAACCTCTGACACAGAAAAACTTTAACCAAGAGATCGATGTTGATGTTACGAACTTAAAATTTTTATAAGTTTTTAATTAAGTTGCCTTAAAGAGAATTTGTATTTTGTAATCTCAGATCAAATTGTAATACCTATGTTTTTGTAGTCTCTAATAATAATAAAATAAGTTAATAAACTAACATATAATGTCCGATAGTAAAGGTGGCATTCGGTTCGGTTTCGGTCACAAACGCTGTAAGGTGTAAGTTGTGCTCACTACCACTATGAAAGTATATACTCGTATCTTATAGAGTTCTAAGTGGGTAGGTCACCGGACAATGAGTGTTTCGAAACTGTAATCGAAGTAAACTTTTGTGTTTATTGTAATATAATTTTTCTTCGTGTTATCGACATCTATTTCTATCTCTGCACGTGTTTTCACTTATTGCATTTAATTTTATTTCTTCATTTCAAATAATTTAAATGAAATTTATATTAATAAAGTTTCAGACGTTCGCTATACTAGTAGGTAATAATATGAAATATTAATAACAGACAGAGACATTCTACATTACACATCGTGGTTATTGACTCGTTCATGAAGTAAGAATGATTATGTAATGAGGATTGAGATCATCGACTGAGATCGGTGGCACCTCGGGCATTTTGTAGATGTGTTGGCGTCGTTGGTGTCTCTTAAAACGAGTTTGCAATAATTGCATTGCTTTAAGACAGTCCAAGAGCTGATAACGAATTTTCATAACATATTTTAGGCCAAGCGAAGGTATGAAAAAAGTATATTTTAATATTAATTGAATAAGGAATGGAGAGTCAGGGTCTTCGCGGTTGTTTTTCAACAGCGTAGCATATTCCATTTGTAAATAATTAAAAAAAATCTTTTACTTACCCATATCGATCATTTTGTATTTAAGTTTATACTTATAATAAATAAGATAAATATACCACATTATAGCAACGGTTTAGAAATATGGCCACACTGTCCCCAATTTGTTTTCCTAATAATTACAAATAACTTATGCCCTCTAAGATTGTTATAGCATATACATTAATTATTTTAGAATACGTGTGCCAAGTGCTAGATGCAAATAATTATTTTAAACGCTGTACAGTTACAAAATACATAATTGCAGACGTCGTTCCTGGATCTATTCCTTATTCGACTAATGTTTAAATATGCGTATTTCGTGCTTTCGTTTGGTCTAAAATGAGTTATGAGAATTCGTTTTTCGACTAAGACGTTTTATAAGAGGCTAATTCTGTCCATAATTCTATGACCCTCTTTCTAGTAATACATCCGCATTTGATCTCGAAACCGACTTCGTAAACTGCTTTTAGTTTTTGTTCTTTTACAAATATAAAAATGCCAGAACGAGCATTGTATTTTCTAAATTCATTTTTATAGATGCTGTGAAAAAAATATCGATTATTGAAACTGATTTTCTAAGCTTTCGTAAGAGTTAACAAAAACACTCTGGCACAAGTGTTTACGATTATTGCAAAAACAGGATTACGTTGCGTAAAGACGTATCTATTGTAGTAGGCTGCACTTGGTTAATGCAATATCGATGAAGAGTATTTGAGTAGGGTAAAATATGTTTAATAACTGAATAGAATAGACAATAATTTACGTATTTGTAAATTCTAGCTGGGCAATGTACTTTTATGAACAGGAATTGCTGTCTCTTGGACAACCCCTAAGTTAGGAAGAATATCGAATTATTATTGTTAAAAGTTATTCTAATATATTGATGGGAAAGATATTAGCTTTATGATAAATACAATATTTATTTAAGTATGAATGAAATACGTAAATATATTTTATTTGTCAATATATTTTCCGAGTAATTTTTGTCAAGAATTCAGGAAAAGTAGTGTGACAAAAAATAGTTGATCGATTAGTTTATTGTCGTCTATTTATGTGATAAAATATAGAAAATACATATTATGATAACTATGCAGTTCATTTTTACAAATTGTGATCTGTGAGATAGTTTGAGATGAGAGTTTCCGTCGTTGACTTAAATTTTTTTTATAGCCTATACCAGGGGTTCCCAAACTTATTTTGTCTACTGTCCACTTTGAGAATAAATTATTTTTTAGCGCCCCCATTTTTTCACCTACTGAAAAACTACTATAACTTCAAATTAAATTAATTAATTATTGTGAGCTATATTAGCGGAGATTAAACATTAATTCCAAACGAGACTTACTATAACCCGCAAGAGTTAACTTGAAACCTGAGCGCAGTAGGTAATACACAACGGCGCTCAAGTTTCAAGTTAACTCTTACGGGCTGCACCTGCCAATGAGAATGATTACTGAAACGCAACTTTATAGTATTCAAACAGAGTATCTTTTATTCAAAATAAAACAAATATAATCGATCCTTATGAAAAAACTAATGTGAAGGATGAATCTGATGCTGTTTAATAAGTTTGTTGATATCAGGTTCCAATTTACTCAAGAACAGTCGCAAGTCGCCACGTTTGGTAACATGCAAACGATTTCTCTTTTTAGTAAGCAGTGTTGCCACAGCACTAAATCCACGTTCACACAAATATGACGATGGGAATGCTATCAAGAATCGCTGAACGATTGACCACAATCCAGGGTACAATTGCGGTATCGGTTTTTGTAGCCAAAATTCTTGGTAACCATTTTTGAACTTGATTTTTATTTCCTCGTTTGTTGTCGATTCTATAAGTTCTTCTTCCAGCTGAGGTGACATTGCTGTGTTGACATTTGAAAACGGATCCAACACCCAGTCTGGTATTTCCAAGTTCAAAATGTCCTGGTATCGTTCGGTGAAGTCAATGTGGAGGTTTTCCAAATGTTGGCAGTAGGCAAACAATTCGTCGTTACTGCATGATACTGATAAATTCGGAAAATTGTGAAACTCACGTCTGCCCATATTCTTTTTGTGTAGAAGCAGTTTGGCTGCGAAAGCAGCAACGACGTTTTTTGTTTTAATTAAATTTAGTTCATCGCCTTGCAGTTGGAGGTTCATGTCGTTGAACAATTTATACAGGTCTGTCATGTAAGCTATATCATTCTTTGATGTAATGAGCTTGTTGTGCAATTCTGTATCTTTAGTTTCCAAGAACTCTATAACAGAGTCACACAGGTTGTAAAATCGAGTCAGACAATTGCCTCTTGATAGCCAACGAACTTCAGTATGAAACAACAAACGGTTGAAATCCTCGTCATTAGTTACACAAAGCTGGTGAAATAATTTGTCATTCAAAAAGCTGTTGCGGATTTTATTGACTGCTTTGATGACATATTGCAGTGATTGAAATAGTCGTTCACTTAAGTTTCTAGCAACCAAATGTTGTCTATGAATAACGCAATGTACAGCAAGGACATCTGGAATTTTATTTTTTAAGTACGCTATGAAGCCTTTAGGGCACCCTGTCATAGCCGGAGCGCCATCCGTAGCAACTGATATAATATTTTTCAAGGGAATCTCTTTCTCATCACAAAACTTTTCCAATGTATTGAATATGGTTTCGCCTTTTGTATCGGTCTCTAAATTTCTAGCAAAGAATAGTTCTTCACATATTTTCTCATCTTTAATAAATCTCACGTAAGACAGCAACAATGCTTCATTAGTTGGTAAAGTGGACTCATCGAGCTGAATTGAGAATTGACTTGTCCTCAGGTGATCACACAATGATCCATCAATGTTTTCAGCCATTTCATCAATTCATATTTTTGCATAAGCAGCACGCACCGACAGGAATAAAACAAACATGCATAAACTCGTTTATCTCATTCGACGCTCAATCGTACTCAACAAGTCAGAACAAGTATTCTATGAACCTGCCATAAAGGCACCCTGTCATAGCCGGAGCGCCATCCGTAGCAACTGATATAATATTTTTCAAGGGAATCTCTTTCTCATAACAAAACTTTTCCAATGTATTCAATATGGTTTCGCCTTTTGTATCGGTCTCTAAATTTCTAGCAAAGAATAGTTCTTCACATATTTTCTCATCTTTAATAAATCTCACGTAAGACAGCAACAATGCTTCATTAGTTGGTAAAGGGGACTCATCGAGCTGAATTGAGAATTGACTTGTCCTCAGGTGATCACACAATGATCCTTCAATGTTTTCAGCCATTTCATCAATTCGTCTTTGCACAGAATTATTACTCAAAGGAATTTTTCGGATAATATCTGCGGCTGGTTTATGAAGCACAGTAGTTATTACTTCCTTTATTGCTGGCAAAATTAACTCTTCTCCGATGTTATGTGGTTTGCCTTTTTGAGCAATTAACAAAGAGATATTGTACGAAGCTCGAAGTCCGTCGTCATCTTGCTTAGCAGCCGCCGAAAATAGTTTTGCTACACTTGGCTGAGTATTATGCTTCTTCTCTAGGTCTTGAAAATATGCTACATTCTTTTCTTTCTTATCTGGATGCATTTTATTTAAATGATCTTGCAGTCTTGAAGGCTTCATTGCTTCATTGCTTCATTCGAAAATGTTTTTAGACATAGAAGACACAAAGACGACGATGGGTTTGTCGGATTTTCAATGAATCCGAATTTAATATATTCCGCACAGTATTGCCGTCTCTTCTTTTTTACTTCCGACATTGTTTTGTTTTGAGAAATACGTAAGTAAGTGTTGAACTTAAGTACTGCTCATCTATTGCGCGCGAAACCGCAAATGAAAATAAAATAAATATTACGTTGTTTATATAGGATTGCATAAGCAGCACGCACCGACAGGAATAAAACAAACATGCATAAACTCGTTTATTTCATTCGACGCTCAATTGTACTCGACAAGTCAGAATAAGTATTCTATGAACCAGCCGATTGATACAGGAATGCACAATTCGGGTTATTTAACAAAAACTTGTTAAAACATGATTGCCCGCGGTCTATTATCTACGAAAATTACCTATCTGGGAGTACTAATAACTATTAAAATGCGAAAGTGTGTCTGTTGCCTTTTTATTTGTTTGTTTGTGTCTACTTTCATTTCGAAACAGAACGACCGATTGACATGATTTTTATTTTGTATATTCAATAAAACAGGACAGATATATGAACTACGCGGAGAGAAATATCGAACCGAGTTTGAGCAATCTTTTAATTAATATTAGTTGATGTTCACAAGTTGTAGTTGAGAGTCGAGAGCTCATGCAGTCGTTGTCTAAGATGCCTCCTAGCTAAATGAAATTACAAATCACCCCCCCAGGCCTCTACAAAACGCCCCCATTTTTCTTCTGGGTCTCTTACCGCCCCCCTTTAGGCCTGCAGCGCCCACAAGGGGGCGTTATCGCCCACTTTGGGAAAGGCTGGCCTATACGATTGAACATTTTATAAACTGTAACAAGTATAATAAATAACTAATATTTCCTGATGTCGGTATTGATATCCAATATCTAACTAAAAGAGCTATGATTTTAGGAAACTGTTTTATTCAATTAATAAATGTCATTTTTTTAATAAAACAATTATGGCTAAGTGTAACTCGATTTTACATTTTACTTTTACAATGCAGAACACTAATAACATTTAATGGTATGCATATGTCGCAGCCAACTAGCTGAATTAGCTTTTCAGTTAGCAGCCTAGCCTTTTTATTAAATGGCGCCGTTCAACTCGCGCCCTGAATGATATTCAGCCATTCAATCAAACAACTAGGCAAATGACTAAGATCGATATAATTAACTGCTTGCCTAGCCCAGACATTTTACTGGATAATTGTAATAGCCGTTTAATTGCATGGCTAGCCCTTTTATTGAACAAAGTCATTCCACCACATGTCTAGTTTTGTAAATTTATACAAAGTTCTTAGCCCCTTGTGTGGTTTATTTTTGAAACGGCCTTCTCGCGACGCGTGGTCCTTCTCAAAGTCCTTTGTGGGGCTGTGGAGAAACCTGTCCGAGGCCTGATTCGCCTCTCTCAGGTGGTTCTCTTTCGCCTCCCGCTACAGCGGGAGGGTCATTGGGGGTGGGTCGAAGTATTCTTCTCTCCTTTGTTCTCTTCTTCTTGGATTTGGTTGTCCGGGGGGAATAGGGCTTCATCTTCTTCTTCAATCTTGGTCTCCCAGGATGTCCCTTGGGAAGGCCTTGTAGTCCGGTGGTCTCGCATGTAAGGGCGCGATGTCCCTTATATGGGGATGCTCGGACTCGTCGGCCCTCCAGAACACGTTATCGGAAATCCGACGAACGAATTCTCCAATAGTTTCGAGGTTGAGCCCTCTCGCGATCGTCCGATTCCGGACGTATCTTGGGGCCTTGGATAGTAGGCGCAGCGAGATGTTCTGCTGCGCCTGTAATTGTTGTCGGCGGCCCTCCGGAGTCAGGGCGTACCACGCCGGGGCTGCGTATGTGAGACGGGATCTAATGTACGTCTTGTAGATGTTAATTTTCGTGCTCATCCTGAGGTTGGACCTCAGGATGGGTCTTAATTTTGCGCGGGCCGTCCTCACATTGCACACGGTGTTACGAACGTGGCGGTCCATGGTTAGTCCACCATCGATCGTAACTCCTAGGTACTTAATGTGAGGGGCCCACGGGATCTCCTGTCCATTCAGCGTCAGTGGAGGTGGTAGGCTCGGGCGCCGACGGCCGCTGAAGATGATAGCCTGGCTCTTGTTGGCGTTTGCGACTAGCCGCCACTTTGCTAGCCACTTCGCCAGCATGTCGAGGCTCTGCTGGATCCTCTTCTTACCCGTCTTGGGATTCAGAGTCGGTGTGAGAAGAGCAGTGTCGTCCGCGTACAGTGCAAGGTGAACCCCCTCTCGAACCGGCATGTCGTCGGTGTACCACGAGTAGCATGCCGGAGATAGGCAGCTGCCTTGTGGTACACCGGCCCTCACGCGGAACTCGGTCGAGAGTTCACCCTCCACCGACACTCTGCCACTTCTGTTCTGCAGGAAGGAGTCGACGAGCTTCGTTGTCAAATGGCCTTAGCCTTTTGTACTGCACCATTAGCAACCCACCCCTTATAGGGGGCGGACGCTGTTCTGGCGCTTGGCCGGCCGCTGCCGCGGCACGGTCAAATCGCTCGCTAGGCTCGCGCGTTGTGATACTTGTGATAAGCATATCTAATCTACACATAAGATTTTTTTAAGATTTTTGTAAATGTTTCTAAAATAATATTTTTTGCCACTTCCGTCGTTTAAATTTGCAATTGTTTTGTGCAATAAAGAATATTTTTATTATTTTATAGGTTGTCCTAGCAAAGCCACTTAATTAGGTACATATGTACTTTGCTCTTAAGTTAAGCTATTTGATGTCATGATTACCAATTAAAAAATGACTACTATTATTGTTGCCAATTGATTGTCAAATTTAAACAATACATTTTTTTAAATAATTTACTTAGATATTTCATATTTCTTTTCGTCACATGGTTACCACCCTATTTTATGAATGGCTTAAGTATCAGCCACTAAGTGTTGTATTAGATGCATCGGCTGAATATCATTCATGCCGTTAGCTGAACGGCGTCGTTCTGTAAAAAGGCTAGGCTTAATTGGTTGGTGTTTGTTAGTGGTAATTGGTTCCGACACATACACGACCATTTTTCGCCACGTTTAACGGACGTTATAATGAACATTTACAAAACATAATACGTAACGTATGTAATACACTAAATATTTTGTTTAGGTTATTGTATTAATAATTTTATTTAGGTCACAGACACTTAATGTTATATTTTTTTCAAGGGTCGCTCTAGCAATATGTCATGTTCTCATGTTTCAGATAAGTTTTTATCTCCATTGAAGTTGAAATTGACTCGTCTTAAACAATGTCATCAAGGTCAATACTACTATTACATTTTATATCTGTTGTATACTGGGTATCACAAATATCATAATACATATCTAGCTAGACAGTGCACCTGTTCTTATGAACTACCTTGTTCATATAAAGTAAGAGCAAGTCCTTTTCATTAGTGCTACATAAACATAAATTTTAAGATCTATTCATTCATATTCATTCGCTCGCAACCAGAATGTAAAATATTATTACGTGCGTAAAACGTACTTGAATTATTTACGGTTTGTTTTAAGAGGTTGATGTGAAATGTTTAAAATATAATTATCATTACAAATATTGAATATGAGGTATATAGGCAGGTACTAAAATTTGCTATTTTTTTGTATTATCATTTTGTTTTGGATGTAAACCTTGGGCTACATAACATTAGCATATGAATAATACAGAACAAGTACAATTTTTCCTTGCTTAAGAATGAAATGATAATTATTATGTTATCCACTATATCCATAAAACATGTATTTTTCTGAAACCATTAACGTAATAATAATTTCCTCTCTGACTATCCCGTTAGGTATACAGCGTGAGGATATGTATTTATGTGTGTATTTATTGTCCAAATATTTAGTTATTCTAAAAATGTTTCTCCACTATTAATGATACGTTCTAGGTGTTGACCGTGACTTCCTTCGCGTGGTGGTTGTACTAATTCAGAAACCTTCCCCGATGTGGGCGCAATAATTTACCAAAGTTTCAAACAATCGGATGAATGGTTTACGAACACATAGAGGACAAAGACACAAAGAAACATTCATTTTTATTTATATAGATAGAAGATAAGATATATTATTTATTATTATTTACTTTATTACATACTATCTTTAGAACATATACAAGTTATAGATCCTCGTTGAACTGTTTTTTTACGATGTAATTTCGAAACAAGAGCATTGTCACAATTTCGACATGTCTTCGTTGCGACAGAAGAGTTTTATCACGTTTTAATACCTTGATTTTAATATTAATAAAATACTTTTTTATGCTTATTGGAATTGCGTGATATTTGGGACCGCATCCTACGCGTGACCATTTTTACTCGTTTCTTGCAAAATCAGATGCAACTTAATGCATTCGCTCCATTATTGGCGATGATACATTGAAGTCCGTCATGTCCATGTACGGTTAAAGTAAAAAGAACAGTGTGATCCTGGTGTTCATACAGGATAAAGAATTAAATAAAAATGTATTTGTCTTGAAATACAAACACCTTAAAATATTAAGGAAGCACGTTGTAGTTATTTTTCTGTACTTTGTTCGCAGAAAACTATATTGGATAGTATATCACAAGATGACCCGTCGTTCACCGGCGACGGGTACACTTCACTGGCCATCATATACGCGACATTGGCGCTCTGCAACTGGTTGGCACCGTCCCTTATTACGATCACAGGGCCAAGGGGAGCCATGTTTATCGGAGCGCTGACATATTTGTGAGTCCTTATTATGAACCATCAGACTCGTTACACACGCTGCTTATAATATAAAAATACAGCTGGACAACATTAAGTACCTTCAGTATACATTCCACACAAAAAATATCTACACACGATACGCTACATATTTGTGTATCTGACGATCTAACTTCGTATATTTTGGCATATTAATATAAAATATATTATTAGGCACCGAAAACGTTAGAATACGAAGTATTTTTTTGAAAAATATTAAAAGATATAAAACCAGATTAAACTGTAATTCAAATTCCAAATGAGATTAAATTAATTGGTTACAGCTCTACATAAAATGTTACTGGTACAATATAGATTGTGAATACATAGCATTACTGAATTATTAATTATTGATATTTTATGATAGTTCTTAATTTTTAGAGTGCTGTATTAATACAGCAATCGGCAAAACAGTATTCTTAAGAATATATTTTGATATCTGTTCATCGTATTTGTCTGTCCATAACTGAGACTTATGAAGCTCGTTAAATATTATGTTTCATATAATGAACATAAAGCTAAATTTCGACTTTACGTGACAGTTCTGACGAAATTAAAGGCGAAATCGATTTTTTTTCGTAAACGGTACTTATCAATTAAAAGTTTAAAAATTTGTTATCATATCTCGCGAATTCAGAAGCTGCCGTATCTACTCGTAAAAAAAACAGAAAAAAATCTAAAAGCACTGATATTACTATCCAATTTGCAGCAATGTTTTTAATGGATTTTGCACTAATAAATATTCAATTTAAAATGTGAAGTAATTGATTTCATTAGTAACAAAAAACGGTAAGAAAGATAACTAGTAATAAAAATAAAACATTGAAAACATAAACAGTACCTAGTACTTACAAAAAGTAGTAAAAATTTATTGTACGTATTGATACTGTTTTTAAATATCTAAATGTTAGATTGGGATAGGTTAATCATGCCTATTGGTAAATCAAATTAAAATTCTTGTGGGATCTATTCCGTAAAAGTTATCATTTTCATTTTCCATAAATACTATTAACTACTGATTGGTAATTACTAAAACCAGTAAGCTCTAGACAACGACAACGCCCACTCTCCGCTTATCCGCTCTCGAATAATCAGTCTTCTCGCGCTCCTCAAGATGTTGAAATGTTTGTTTTTCCTATTTATTGGGATTAAATATAATGACCACCAAAAAAACTATGAGACCCTAACTTATCTTACCTAAAAATATATACTAAACGCTAAAAAATGAAACCTATACCAAAAAAAGAAAACCAAAAATTACAACAGTTCTAACTCTTTTAGTCATGACTGGACTTTGTATTCAAATACCCAATGTAGGAAACGATCACTAAATTTTAACGAGCAAATTTCTATATGAACACTCTTTTTGGTTAAGCTATGTTAGGTTAGTATTTTTACCACAATGCGCGAGCCGAGCGAGCGAGCGAAGGTAGCCGAGCGAGCGAATTGAGCGTGCCGCAGCAGCGGCCGGCGAAGTGCCAGATCGGAATCCGTTTTATTTAGAAGTATTTAACTGGGAAGCCGCACCACGAAGTAAAAACAAAGAGGAGGCGCCGTAACGAATTTTCCTCAAACAATCCAGTGTAACAACATGCGGGTTGAGGGGGACGCGGAATAAATGGAGGGGGATGTTGCGAATCTGCCGCCATCTAGCGAGTTGAAGCAGTCTCTTTGTGTTATCTATTTTCAAGTAGTTTTATTATTGACCACCAGATGAGTAAAATACATTCTTGATACAGAGACGTACTTAGTGATTAATCGGTAACTTGAAATTGCACGATTCAAAATTTTTCACATTAAATTATGAAATACCACATATATTTGTATTGAAGAGTAAATTGATATAAATCCATAATGTATATTATGATGGAGCAGTAAAGCGGATGAGATGTAGTTTTACATTTGTAAATTTTTTTATCAAAATACAACGTATCGTTTGATACAGCGTGAAGATATGTATGTATGTATCGTGCGTGTTAGGGACCGAATAACGGTCTAGAATAGCAATTTTTAAATTAACGTTTGTCGATTTGTTTGTATGCGCATCATGCAACTGTTACTGTCTCTTTATTTAAATGGAATGATAATACAGATCGCGCCACGAAAGATGAGTCTTGACAAGCGATTGTAGTGGGGAATCCGTCTAGATACGCTCTTACGAAATTGTAATGTGTTTTTAGGGATTTTCTTAGTGTCCATTCTCCTCATTTATTATAAATCCAAATAAATTAATTACATATTGGTGTCGAACTTTTATTTTCTTCTTACACAATTTAACTAGCACGAAGTGGCATGGCAGGGCGATGGTATGAAAGCGACTGGCGAGCCACGCGTTCGAATTGCTTTATACATACATACATACATATCTTCACGCTGTATGCCTAAAGGGGTGGTCAGAGAGGGCGGAGCGCCAAGCGTCGCGGTCCTTACATACTTCTTTCGCTTCCTCAAATTGCTTTATATTCTACTATAATGCAATTCAGCACTTTTAGCATCGCCAGGTCGCTACGTATTTATTATTGGTAAGACAATATATCGCATCTTTAGAATGTAAGCGACTTAATTTAAAATTTCAGAATTTCGGATGAAAATAATAAACTTAAAAATACCTACTACTTAATTTAATAGATAACAGTACAAACTTGCCTGTCCCATTAGCAACATATCGCGAGAATATTTAAACATGTATTTGTGAAAAATCCATTTTATTATTCTATGTGAATTCAATGTCGGAACTTGCCAAAACAAAATCTCAAAATTTCGAATTAGACCAATTTCATTCTATGGTCTATGTAAGCAGTTCCCATTACTATAAAACTGCTACACTAGTATAATATGCATAATTTAGTTTCGGTTAGTTATTTATTACGTTATAACTTTGTTATAAAATACAAAATATGAGTGCATTATCAAATAATAGTTATTATTAAATGAATTAGTTTATGAAATGCATATAAAAATTATCCTTTATACAACAACATATTATCCTCACGCTGTATCCCTAACAGGGTAGTCACAGTTACATACTTTTTTCGCTTCCTCAAATCTCATCACTCATTATCACTCCTCACACATTTTCGCCTGGGTATGCGAGTGTTTTTCACATTTCCGTCAGCTAACAGCTCTAGCTATTAAATATTCGTAAGCCTTGATGTTCCTTGGCTTTAATTATCCTTTATAAAAGAGTATATTAGTATTAATACGTCTAGAGTGCAGTCCTTATAATGTTTTGTAAAATAACTTCTATTCTATTCCCCAACAGAAATTATCCCTAACAAAAAAGATACGTTTGTATTATTGTAATATGTCTACCTCCTGCGTGCGGTCCTGCTGATAATGTCAGTTTTAGCAAGAATTTTTATTCCTCAACAGAGGTCACTTCACTCTGTGTAAATGAATCGTTGTAGCTTTTTTACAAACAATTTCATGAATTAAATTAACAATTGAGCAATGTTAGGAGTAAACAGGTAGGTTTTTAATATGCTTAGCGATATCTGAGTGCAAAATGTGATTTTAAAGGGCGATTAAGTTGATATTTGTCGACGAATAGTAAAACCTACACGAACAAGAAAACTTTCTAGAACTGTCGATGTAATATTGTATAAATTATTGATACTTATACATGAAATGTGATATTTTTTAGAGTATCACAGCATCCATCTGGATGCGACTTGCAACCAACCACACGGCACTTCATTTTTCTATTGTAAAATCACTGAAAATCTTTTTTTTCCGTAAAATAATACGCGCGACTGTCAGGATCGAACTGGCATACGTGTAGTCGATACACCCCTACGCTTTAAAGCTGAGCCTATATTTTTTTACACACAGGCTCAGCCCATTACAACGTCTCCTCCTTCCTTCATGAGCCGCACTAAGGCTGGGGAGGCTGAGGAGGTAGTTGAAGTCGAGAAATTTAATCTTGAAGGAGTTCATTTACTATTTGTAGGTAAACAATGATTTATCTAGAATGATTTTCTTTTATAGGATAACAAGTTGTTATATATTTAGGTGACATTTCATATTAAAATGTGGTTAAATATTTGGTAGTCATTTACTATTTTTGGGTTTAATAATGATTAGTTTGGAATTATTTGCTTTAAATAGCATAGCAAGTTGTAAAATTTTTGGTTATAATTTCACACTAAGATTGGGAATTGAATTTTGGTGCTCATTTACTATTTTTGGCAGTATAAAGTGATTTTTTGCAGTTATATTTTACTATATCTGGTGATAAGTTTAACGTAAGCCCTTTTTATTATGGAATTACTTAAAGCAAATTACTGAAGCAGTAGTCCTAAATGGACCCTGTATCAATATCTGTTGAGGTGCCCTTTTTAGCCGACTGCGGCGAAGTCTTAAAGGTTAATTTTTTTATTATAAAATAAACAACACTCCCATTAACAAAATAGATAGGTATATTTATAAGTAGATATAAGAAACTACTAATACCAACGAATTCGGAAATACTATGGAACTCGCTTTCATTTAAAAATATGACACAATGCAAACTCCAATCAAGTGGGCGGGGCTAAAAAAGCACAATCAACGCGCTACTTAGTCTAACGTGCGCTCAGTGGCAGTCAATCGTCGCAAATAAAACTGGCGAAATGTAAATTAAAAATGACCTCCTTTGTGGTTAAGTGGTGTAGAAGACAGAAAGAAGTCATAATAAGTTATCATATGTATAGAAAATAATTTTACGTTTACAAGAAATTAAATAAAGATATTGTTATCTGTATTATGCAACTAGTAGCCAGCCAGTTTTTAGTGCGTAAGTTATTTTTATTGTATTTTTATGCTAAGTATGGAAATTCTCTTTATTGAATTGGATCTTATACATTTATTACTTTCATTTTAGCAAAAATGAGCTTCAGTGGTTATGGTGGATTAAAGCAGATTGCTTAGAAAGAAGAGAAGATGACTGGTTTCCAACTAAAGCCAATATAATGTGCTCTATACATTTTGAAAATGAAGAAATCTATTGTTTGTAGAGGCATCGCATGTTATCTAATTGAAGACTGAAATCTTGCAGTGATTCTAAATCGATATTTCTCTAAAACTGTAGAATGAATAGACATAATTACAGTTATTAAAAACAAACAAGCAGGAAAACCAAATCGCGACACTATTTTAATAAAAAGTATTTTGAAAGAGTAATAATTACGAGCTCCGCTGTAATGTTTGATAAAATAGTTTACGGACACGCCCCGTTTCGCACTGACACGTGCGACACGGGGCGCGTCCCCGAACTCATCTCACTCACCCTGATGAAGGACCTCCAATAGATCCCAAACTAGTCGGTACCTATACCGATTAAACGTGTACATCCGTGTTCAAAAATTAGTTTGTTATGATTAAATATTTTCTCATATGAGAGAATCAAAATAAAAAACTATTTAACTTCACTTAAATAAGGTAAATAAATATTACCAATAAGTTGCAATGCGATGCGTAGTAATGCATAAAAATATTCTCGCTTGCTAGCACGAGAAAGCCGTGCGATCAAGGGATCGCATAACGACGAAACGTAAATACGAAACGTTTTAAACGGAAGGTTAAAGTTGAATAAAGATCGTGCAGGTTTTAAATAGAGTTCATTTTTAAAATTGATTGTTGAGTTTGCGACCTTTCGTGTTTCGGAGTGTTTGAATCAGACTCGCGGTACCGTGTTTTTCGGTCATAATTGTTCTGAATTACACTTTCATAGTATTTCCGAATTCGTTGACTAGGACATAGGTATGCATTATAAACCTTAAATACAATGATCCTAGGATCCGAGATTGTGAAATATCATTTGGAAATAGACGAATTTTTATTTACACATCGCTGTCGCATTGGGGCCCCGGTAATTCGGGGGTCCCGTATCATAATACGACTGATACGGCGGTAGCTACGCCCCTGTCTACAACCTTACTGGTCTGTGATAAATTACTGATCTAATTTATATTGATAATATGATACATTAAAGACACTGTAATTACATTAGACTACCTACTATCGCATATTTATTATACTCGTATTATATATTTATATACTTTGTGATTTTCGTCCGTAAACAAAGTGGTATCCGATATTTTCTGATACATATTTCATGATTTCACGCCATTTCTTATTCAGGGTGGAAAAAGCACCATGCTGCAATAAAATTACATTTTTTTCTCTTAAAGAAACTGTAATTACATTAGACTACCTACTATCGCATTTATTTTGTGATTTTCGTCCGTAAACAAAATGGTATCCGATATTTTCTGATACATATTTTATGATTTCACGCCATTTCTTACTCAGGGTGGAAAAAGCACCATGCTGCAATAAAATTACATTTTTTTCTCTCACAGATCAACATGGTAGTAAAATTTTATTTATAAAGGAAGACTACGGATTACTTTGTTATGAAACATTCAGAACAATAACGGCTTTAGTTCAACCATATAGTTGAAGAAAAAATTACTACATTTCTATGTGGGCAGAATATTTAAATATTTCTAATAAATATTATTATTATGTGCTATCGATAAAAATGGGCACATTTTATTCGCATAGATACACTGATTGCGTGTGTGTGCGTATTGCATTATACGCTAACTGGGTTTCTCTCTGAACCTTCACTACATCCAAGGCTGCCCGCTTGTTTTATAATATGTTCTTATATATTATACATATATAATCTTTATCACCCAACTAGTTGTTTACATTTCATTTGACACAAATAAATCAATAACGGATAGATATCTCCCTCGATAGAATTCTAAATGTTTATAGAATATACCATGTGATTCTGAGACGTTTTTATTAGGAATTTTTGTGAATTTTTTACATAAATGTTGTGAATCTTGTGAAGCAAAAAGATCGTAATATTTTTCTTCGAGCTTTGGAACTCGCATACCTTTATATTGGACTTTTTCCAAAGCAGTGACAATTTCATTATGCATTTACATATTATACAAAGTTATTGTGAAAGGGGGTATAAATCGACCGGTGGTACAACGTGTCACTGTTGACTGTTATATCGCAGATATAATAACTACGGGATACGTTTATTTTATTTTCCGTACAAAAAAAACATTCAAAGAAATGTACAACCCTATCACTATGCCCTATATTCAAAATGTTTGCTAGTGACGTAAAAACTAGGCTTGCAACGATATATTGGAAACCGATAAATATCGATATATCGACGACTAAAAATATCGATATTTATCGATATCGACGATACGCTGATATCGATATATATCAATATCGAAAAACTCAATGTATCGTAACGAAATATCGAAACACCCGCCCAAATTAAAATACCCACAAAATCGGGTAAAATACTCTAACTGGCAACACTGACTGTCTAAAAAAAATTGATTCTGGCTGGCTACCGCGAAGCGCAAAAACGAAATTCCGTATCCCTTTCTCTTACGATAGCTGGTACAAAATATTGGAATTTAACATTTTTTAATAAATTGATTAAAAAAAAAATTGTATTTATTCACTTAGGTAAGGTACAAAAAAAATTACATACAAAATAATCGATAAACGTATGATATAACTAAAACTACATCGGATTTCTATAAAGTTTTAAAAAAGAAGAAATATTAATAAAATATCGATATATCGGCCTATTAGACCGATATATCGATATATCAATATCGACTCAATTCGATATATGTATATCGATATCGATATATCGATATTTTTAAAAACCTTGCATCCCTAGTAAAAACGCTGATATTAGGGTTGCCTTATCTTTATTTTTTTTTTGTTAAATTCGAGGTGTTACACTAGATCTTTCTGTTGTTATGGGTACTTTAATACCCTTTCGTATTTATTCATCCTTTCAAAATAACCTTGTATATGTACGTATTTAAAAGGAAAAAATTAAACAAAAAATTTATATGTACTCGGTAACAAAAATAAAGCAGTTAAACTGGCACTGGACAGGACATTCAACAGATAAATGGACAAAAAAGTAATTGAATGGTATCCAAGAGACGGGAAAAGGAAAAGATGAAGACAGTTGAAAAGATGGGACGACGACCTTCCGAGATGATGGAGGACAATCTAGTACAATGGAGACTTATGGAGGAGGTTTACATGTCTTCGGACAGTTTGACTAGTTGCTGGTGTTTATGTTATGTATATGCTGGTTAAAGATACAGTAGTTATTGTAATTACGTTTATCAGAAATAAAGGCTTATTTATTACTTAATTCATTTTTTATTAAAAAACTATATTGTCGTCACATAAGAAATATTGTACGGTTTTTTAAATAAAGTGTTAGCGAATAAAAAATAGATCGTGGGCACACCACACAGAACGTTATTCTACGGTACAGAGTGATTTAATATAACTGTACGACTAATTTAAAGTTCTCTTGTTTCCTCGTCTACAGATTCTTCATAGTGACATTCCTGTTTCCTCGAACATGGCTGTTGTACGTGGCCAGTGTGTTGATCGGCGCGGGTGCAGCCGCTATATGGACCGGCCAAGGAAACTACTTAACATTGAATAGTGATGCAGAAACTATATCCAGGAACTCTGGAGTATTTTGGGCTATGCTTCAGTGCAGGTGAAATAAAAATTTACATTGTTCCTCTTGATATATTAAGTAACTGAATGTTTTTAAACTTTCTAATAAAAAATAAGTAACTTGCTACCTATATTAGCTCTTTGTTGCCATTTCTGTGCTTTGCTTCTCGATGATGGGTGGCGATGAGTCAACCAAAACTTGTTTGTCACATAACGCATTTGTTTTCTAACTAATCTGATGCTTTTAAATTGAAAGTCCATACCACCATAATGCAAATGCGTCGACGCACGTGTCTAGCATAATACGAAACCTGTCGTGTGTTTTATTGAAATTCTCTACATTCCAGATTGAGATTACGTAGAGATTTACGCTAGTAGTTAATTAATCTGTGGTAGGAATTTATAAAGAATTATATGTATAGGTATATGAGACAAAAACGAAACAACATATCTAATGAAAACTATAACCCTTGCAGATATTTTTGTACCAGCAACGTATGCAATTTACGTACAAATTATTTTACGTTATACATACTGCATTTTGTGGGATGAACTTATCAAGTCATTATGATCTCTACATAAAATAATTCAAAACGTGTAGCTAATTTTAATATCAGTCCCACGGTTTATGGTTTACAACAGCTACAATCCACAACCACACACAACACAAACATATTTTTGGTTTTAAATCCGTCATACGCACGCTTCAGGACTTTATCACACAAGCGATTTCTGAATATAGGCGATGCAAGAACGATATCGCCACGTTATCGTAAACTGTCATTGAGTCGACGTGACCTATGTCTAAGTGTCTGGCGTCAGTAGAAACTCCGTGAAATCGCTACGTTATTATCACGTCGGTGCAGTAGCGATATGGAGGTGCATTTGCGTCTTTATAATAGCCACTCTAGAAATTGTTTGTGTGCGTGGCTTATAATACAACAACATGTATTTTCAAGTAGTTGGAGTGTGACTTAATACTATATCCCGCGACTTCGTCCACTTGAAATTTTCGAAAAAGCCTATGTTCTTCCATAGTGTTCAAGCCTAAATTTCGACAGAATTGGTCCATTTATTCTTTTAGAAATTAACTTAAATTTTTTCTCTTTCAGTTTATTTTTCGGCAATCTGTTTGTATTTATAAAGTTCCAAGGCAAGACCCACATAGATTTAGAAACACGGAATGTGGTATTCGGAGGGCTAACGGCTATATGCGCTCTCGGTATTGTGTTCCTACTATCATTACGGCCAATAAGAAGAATACCGACTATTAATGATGCTAAGGTAAAACCTCGAGTTGACAAAAGTTATGTGATTATTATTTAAATAATTTTGTTTTATGTAAGGTTAGAATATTACAACTGTATATATTCATATTCTCTTATTGTATCCGTAACGGAGTATATAGGCAGAGAGGATGGTGTGCCAGTATCGCCATCCTTATGTACATATTATGTAAGGACCGCGATGTCTGTTCTTTTGCCTTCACAGATCTCATCATTCTTGTTAGACACTTTCGGCGAGGTACGCAAGTGCTTTTGCCAGTTGTATCAGCTAAGCCTTTGGCCATTTGACCTCCATAAGATACCGCGTCCACGGTCGACAGTGGACACGGTGTTCCGAGTTCGTTTAGTGTCGACCCAGGTGCTATCGCGGTGCAGCGTGGTATTGGCGGTATCTCTCGATATCGTCAACGCCTTCAACTCGCTACTCTGGATGGCGATCAGGGAGGTGTTGGTGTACCACCACATGCCTCCCTACTTGCAGCAAATTGTCGGCGCGTACCTATGCGACAGAGTTATCATTTATTCGGGTCGGTATGGTGATTGCCATTGCAGAGCAGTCGAGTGTGGGGTTGCACAGGAGTCCGTCTTGGGTCCGCTCTTGTGAAACCTCGCATACGACTCTTCTAAGGGTAAGTCTTCCCGCTGGCGTGCATGTCGTCTGTTATGCGGACGATACTCTCATGCTGGCCGGTGCGAAAGACTTCGACAGTACCATCCGGCTCGCTGAGCTTGGAGTGAATTGCATCGTCGGTAAATCGAGGAGCTGGGCCTTAGAGCAGCGCCTTAGATTACTGAGACGCTATGGTGCCGTGCCGACAGCGTGTCGGGAGATAGAGATAGAAGCAGCCGTTGATCTCGTGCCAGTGTACTGTTGGCCCGTTCTTGCTGCAGCCAGGTTACAAGGACGAAGGTTATCGGAGATGGCTGTTTCGACGAGTATCTGTATCGCATCGGACGTGAATTGACGATGCACTGCGAGAGGGATCAGGACTCCGCCTAGCATACGCTGGAGGAGTGTTCTGCGTGGGACTCGGAGTGTCGAGTCCTGGGTAACCAGATCGGACGAGATCTCTTTCCGCCATCCATAGTTGCGGCTATGTTGGCGGATTAAAATACCTGGAGGGCAGTGGTCGAATTCGCGGAGACAGCAATGCTCCGCAAGACTCCAGAAGACTGCGGAGACCCACAGTGCGGAGATCCGACGTGACCACCATTGGACGAAGGGGGTGGCTTAACCTCTAAGAGTGCTGGGGGCATCGGTTATGTGCCGCTGGCGATTCCGAAGCCCTCCGAATTGCACCGTTGAAGGTCACCGTGGAGTTTTGGTCATTAAGAGAACATAATCGCCTCGTCACCCCGCCATGCTTACTGCCCGCCATCTGGCAGTAACCATGATGCGTTCCCCACGTAAAAGAAAAGCTTTATTTTTCCTTAGCTTTGTTACTTTGCTTTATTTTTCATGAGCTTTGTTACTACTAATTATAGATTTTCAATTCTGTGCCTGTCTGAACATTCGTTTCTGAATTTTTCTATAACACTAACATCCAACACTGCCATACTGCTCTCTTCATTGCTTATTTTGTCTGTGAGAGTGAGAGCTCACTGAGACTACACTTTCTGAGAGATCGCGTTCTTCTTACTTTCACTCGATTTCGAGTATATCCGGGGCTCAATACCGTATGATAAAATTGACACCAAGACCGCATTGTGGATGGCCATTTAGCGGATTTAGATATAGTCGAGGTCCAGTGGTCGAAATTTGACTGTAAATATAAACTTATGAACTCTTTGGTGACAATCTCTACTCTGTGTGAGTGTCTGATCCAAGGAGGGTACATACATTTAACTTAATGTATTTGTTACACTTATTACATAAAAATTGTAGGTTTTTGCACTTCTTCTCCATATAAAAATTTACTATGCCAAATCTCACTCTCCTCTATGCACACAATATTCTTAAAAAGTTATCTTAAGTTTTGGTTTCACGTATTAATATAATGATTCGTATTGCTAACTAATGCGGATGGAATACTGTTAACTTTGTTGCCAGTTGCTATCCGCCTCTCCACATCCACCTCACATCTTTCATCCCTCGAAAGCACACTGCCCAGATATATAATTTCATACATCTATTTTAGCTTCTAGATATTTTCCGTTTAGCAACATTTTTTAATTATAACTACTTACATTTTTGCAAAAAAAAAATAATTGAATGATGTGGGGGGGATGTCATTAATTTTTTCCTGTGGCTCCTATTTTTGACGCGTAATGACTCCTTGTCTCATTTCAGATTGAGATAGTTGAAGAGCCTGAAGGTCCCTTACAAGCATTCAAAGGCGCACTTAGACTGTTTTGCACTCGGGATATGCTTTTGCTCAGTGTTACTTTTATTTATACCGGTAAGATTTTACATGTCAATTTTTAAAGCTTCTCACAGATTGTCACATTGTCACATACAGAAAAAATAAAAATGTAAATGTTTGTTTGTTCAGAATCTTATATCTTCGAAAGTTTTTCAACGATTGCTTTGAAACTTTCACACATATATGCCTAAAACTAATATACTGAGCCACAGAAACGTGAGGCCGAGTACAGCTAGCTAAATCCTATTTAAATTTCATAATATCTGGACATTAAGACTTATCTGGAGATTAGGAAGATAAAATCGATAATTTTGTATATCTTCTATATTATAAAGAGGTAAACTTTGTTTGTTTGTATGTAATAGATAACTCAAAAACTACTCAACCAATTTCAAAAATTATTTCATCTATAGGAAGCCTCATTATCAGCGAGTAACAGGAGCAGTATTTTATTTGCAAAAAGTTTCTACTCATGCAACGCCGGGGCGGGTCGCTAATATTATATAAAAAAGTCATGTGTGTAATATCCAATAAAAAAAGAGTTCAAGTGAAATGAAAATGTACCTACCAATAATTCCAATTCATATCGATAGCCTCATGTTGTCATAGTATTGTTTCACTTTCACCTCGCTTAGCCGTGGCCGTGCGATACAATGACATTAGTAAATAATGAAGTTCGGCATGATTTAGTTGATAATTTTACATACGAGGTGTTAAGAGTCAAAAATATATTTAAGTAACTTCATGTCTGCAGTTATTGCTCTTAGTGTGTGAGGAATTTAATAATTATTTATGTCACTTTATTTAAAAACACATATTTTGAACAGCGGAGGTACAGAGTCGCCACAAATATCACACCCCAAACCATCGACAAACGAACCACAGTTTAATGATAAGATGGCGCAAAGGCGTGGTACCTAATATGGGTAATAATATGCCAGCCCAAAGCATGCCATCGAGTATTATCTTCGACTCTCTTTTCCTAGCGAATGCCAGCCATCTGCGTGGATCGTCATTCTATCTCATAAACTTTGGCTTATATTACTTTAAAGAAAAATAAAATTTAATTTTATCAATTCAATGCTTCTGTGCTGGTCTGGCAGGGAAAGAAATATATATGATATGCCAGCAACACAACCTTCTGCATAAATTGTCGAAGTCGGCCAAGGGATAGGTCCTCTGATTAGAAACTTATATAAGCGATCGGCTAGTAATCTATTATTTTATTTTGCCATCTGTGAGTACTGCTAATATATCAATGTTATGTCGTTGTGTTGTACTTTGAGGCTGTGTCCACCCCAAACAGAAAATAACGAGACGTTAGATGCATGTATGTACGTAAGTATGATAATACGTGATCATAAAGCTCAAATAAAAATTCAATGTATTACTATTATATTATATAACATCTATGCAGGTGTAGAACTATCGTTCTTCAGCGGCGTTTATAGCCCCAGCATCGGTTTTACGCTGGCTATGGGCGAGAACGCTAAACAGTTAGTGGGGCTCTCTGGAGTGTTCATCGGAGTGGGAGAGGTGCTCGGTAAGTAATAAATATACATACATATCCTCACGCTGCATCCCTGATGGGATAGTAGTAGTAAGTAATATAAAACGAAAAAACACGTTGGAGGATTGTAATTACTAAAACAGTGATCACAGATTAATTAGTTACTACCGTAAACAGAATGACATCAAAATGCTTATATAGGATTATTTAAATATAAGACCAAAGCTGACTTATGAAGATCAAATAGCCAGTGTTAGCTGACGGAAATGTCAAAAGCATTAGCATATCTAGGCGAATGTATGTGAGGAGAATGATGAGATTTGAGGAGGCGAAAGAATATGTAAGGACCGCGGTGCTTGGCGCTCCGTCCTCTCTGACTGCCACGTTAGGGATACAGCGTGAAGATACGTATGACTTTAAATATACAATCAATTATTTTCATAATTTCAAATAAGAATTTGAAATGGCCTGCAAAAACCGTATTTTAGAAATAGTTTTTGGGTTCGATAGTCAAAATATAAAAAACGGAATCCTTATAGTTTCGTCATATCTGTTGTCTGTCCGTCTGTCTGTCTGCCTGCCCGACACAACTTGGGAGGGCTTTATTTTATTTTATTAAAATAATTACAAAATATTTTATTAGGTACTTATTTTTAGGTTATGTTAATTAGGAAATGAAGATGCTGACTAAACTAAACTAAACTTGAAATATAAAAGCTTGACATTTTGTATTTTACTTTTCTTGACTAGTCACTGTTCAAAAGCTCACAGTCGCGGTTTTGTAGCGCGTTTCAAAACACACTGCTGGATTTATGCATGAACATCAATGAACATACTATAAGCACAAAACCATACAGAGCACTATTGAACGTATGCAAATGCTGCGGCTGCATCACAATTGCGAATTTGCAACATTCTACAATTTAATCGGCGTGTGATAAAGTCGTTTGCATTAAAATACAAAAAAAGATTAGTTTGTATGTTATATATAAAATATATTAATTTCTGGTAGGCCTTCAATATTTTAAACAGTCCCTCAACAATAATGTATGGATTTTTTAAATAATAATATTTTTATTATATAAATGCTCCAGTTAAATATACGAAATTGAGTCATTGTTTTAATTAAAAGAAACAAATTTTAATTACAATGTTTATTGTAAACTTCAGGAGGAGCACTATTTGGTATCCTTGGTTCCAAGACGACTCGCTGGGGACGCGACCCGATTGTGATCATGGGTTATTTGATCCACGTAACAAGCTTCTTTCTCATCTTTATAAATCTGCCGTCTGTTGCACCCTTCGGGGACACTACAGAGACTTCATACATAAACCCGTCACCACATCTGGCTATGCTGTGCAGTTTCCTCCTAGGATTCGGTGACGCGTGCTTCAACACACAGATATACTCTATATTGGGTGGAAAATACTCTGATAACAGTACATCAGCTTTTGCACTCTTTAAATTCACACAGGTAAGTCTGCAATTTTTTTTTATTGATTTGATTTGCTATTATGCTGGTATGGAGAGAATAAAACATGAATATGCCATGCCATCTGTGTATTTTCTTGCGGAGTTCGTAAAGGTTGACCAAGGGACCTTATTCTTTTGTTGCGCAGTCATGCTCTCTTTATATCGAATGGGAAAATGCACGAATCACGATGTATTTAATGAAAGATTAGTTAGGCCAAATAAAAATTATTTAGATAATCTTCTTATCGCCTTTCATAGAAAAAAAAATTAAACTGGTATGCTTTTATATTATGTAGAAAGTTATAATGTGTATCAACAACTAATGAAATGCATCATTTCTTTTTATAAAGACATAGTTCTTATAACTTTCTACTCATATAAAATGTAATAATGGAGAATATAGAGCTGATTCTTATCGCTCATACGGCTTTTAAAGGCTTATTTTAGTTTACCGAAATTAACATCTCCTATCAAAGTAATATATCATTATAATAACTAAATAGTGTGTTGTTACTGCTCAAACTGGGGCTCAGACGATTTCAAGAGAAAAGGAATCTTAAAAATCTATGTTATTGTACATGTTTTTTAGTTTCATTCTTATGTACCAGAATTATGGAAAGTATTCTTGTACATGACTAACATAGTATATTTGAGCATAAATAAATGATTAGTGAGCAATCCTGGAGTTAGGCTTTGTGCCGGCTCGGCAAGAGGTGAGTTTCAGTGAGGTGCACTCCTGGTTATTAGGACTGCATCTGATTTAAAACCGTGAAGTGGGCTTATTTCCTGCTCACGAGTATATTGTGGTCATAGAGTAGAGAGCGAAGTACCAACGCGACTCTGCATTTTATTGTCATATATAAAGCGGATCATATATTGTAAAAGTATACTGTTCAATAAAGTGCGGCAGTGTTTGATGTGTTTCGCAATTGTTTGATTTGATGAATATTTTCGAGCATTTGATGATGAAATATTTTATGCAAACGTTGCGCAACGGGTGATGTAGTGTAATATATAAATTCAATATTGTTCAATTGGTCAGCAGAATTCTGTGGGCATATATGGACAAATAGAAGTTCAAAGAAACTCAATTGTATGCATAATGCGGTTGCACAACCTTTGCACAACATCTTAAGGGGCTAACTGCACATTAGTTATATCTCGTGAGGCGATAATTGTATATTACGCTATCGTCCT
This sequence comes from Zeuzera pyrina, assembly GCA_907165235.1. Taxonomy (NCBI): domain Eukaryota; kingdom Metazoa; phylum Arthropoda; class Insecta; order Lepidoptera; family Cossidae; genus Zeuzera; species Zeuzera pyrina. The sequence continues at coordinate 14,938,292 of OU015626.1, forward strand.
AACGCTTAAGTTACTGAAATCTACTACGCTGCTGTCTTGCCGCTCGGACTTCAATTCTGTCGATTGAGTGACCGACCGGTAGCATAAGTAGCAAATTAATTTAATCGCTCTGTTACATAAAGCGCGTACTTCTTTTATCACTATGCCTTTCTAGATGAGTTGAACAAAACTGTTTGATTTCTTTCTAAAAATCAGTTTCTGAAGCGACACGATCTCGTGCACGCATCTGCATAGACGGACTACTATGTAGAAGCCGAGTAACTGTGGAGATGCGACCGCTAGTCTGTACGCTTATTACCTAACTTGCAGTCAGCATGTGACAGCTAAATATCGCATGATATCTGATGTCATAACGAGAATTTATATAATGTTATTTGTATAGTGGCGCTAAATCTACTGCGAAAAATGCATTTTACGGACATGGCGCAATAGACACGCAATCAGCATACATGATACCAAGTTGCTCAAGTGCGGCTCAAGTAGTAGTACGTTTCTCCCTTAGGAGGGAAGGTGAAGGGATTTGGCCCATACAACCAATGTCTTCAGTAATGAATACATAAATTCTTCAATACAATTTCATTAAGATGTCGAAATAATACATTTTAATGTTTCTTGGGACAAATATATAGAAAACTACGCCGATTTTACGTCACAATACGCACTAGAAACCATTTGCAAATAATTAAAATAAACACCCAACCGCTCCGCATAAAATCCCGCCAAAAAACTCCCAATTGCTCAAGTGAATAGTAGCCAATGTGCGGTCATCCTAACGCGTAAATATTAAATTTTTTATCAGAATAATAAAATAAAATTATCCTGACAAAAAAATTCCCCAATAATCATTTTATCTTACTATTACGATAATTTTTTTTTTAATTATTATTACTAATGCTATTATTGAAGCTATAGGAGGATTACAGTTTTTTAGACTCACATTTTGTATCCATTATGACAATAAATTAACGGGTTCTTATCGCAATATTAAATATTTCGAGTTTCCCAATATTTCGATGCTGTTGCAAGCACCATGTTCACGAGTTAACTGGCGAGACTGCGGGTGGATATTCGAGAGCACATATTTTAGTCTACCCCCTTTCTGGCTTGTAGTTGTTATGTTTCACCATCACTACCGGAACTCACTCGATAGTCACCTCGACAGTACACACTCACTATATCGTCACGATTTTATTAAATCAAACTTGTTTACGTTGTTGCGGCAGTCGATAGCGGCGGCGGCGTGCTTCCTGTACTCGTCGCGCGCCACGCTGTCGGTGCAGCTGAGCGTGCTGGCGGTGCTGGGCACGTTGGGCACGGCCGCCTTCTGCCGCGTGGAGTGGGCGGCGCGCGCGGCGGCCCCCGCCCGCACCCGCGCCCCCTCGCCCTCCGACCGGCCCGCGCACGAGCACGCGCTCAACGACGACAGCCTGCACTACGACTGAGCGACAGGGACAGCGACATGGCGACACGGCGACGGCCCGCACTAGTGTCACATTTGGTCATAACTAAAGTGCTTATTAGGACTTTTTGGCGGGGAACGGGAAAAGTGAGGTTGTCATTTTATTTAGATTTTCTATTTTTTGCATTTTTAGGAGGTTTAAACTACAACAGTGATAGTATATTGTGTTTTAAAGTTTCGTGTAAGTGACAATAATGGAGATCTAAATAAACATGTGTAGCTGAAGTTCTCGCGCTCTTCCAAGAAGTCCTTTATAACTTCAGTAAAGCCTACTATCACTTTACTGGAGGAGTTTTACTTTATGAAAAAACTAATTTACTTGTAATTGTACTTATTAATACGTGACATTGGCAAATGCGCTAAACTGTGAGCCATGCCATAAAGAAAGAAAAAAAAAGCGCTTATTACATCTTCCAGTTTGTTGGAACAACTTTCTTAGGGATGGCGATTTGAGATCGATTATTCGATCTCGAGCAGTGAATCGATCCAGTGGATAGACGACAGACACTCAAAAATCGTTCTACGGTTTTTTTAAATTTTGTATGGGATAGATAAAGGTTACACGACTCAAAAAAGTGCTAACTAAATCTGGCTCCGAGAGCGCTAAGGGTGTACGGCAGTGTTCGATATATGTATGTGTAATTTATTAAAAAATTCCAAGCTAGCTCATTATTTTATAGTTGCATTCTTACCAATACAAATATAATGGAAACTCCATTTTTTGGTGTCCGCTATCAATTCACTAAATCGATTTTCTACTCGAGATTGATCGATCAATTTTTCCATTAATCTATCTCAGATTGCCATACCTAGGAAAGTTATAACAAATTGGAAGGTGTAAAGGACACTTATAAGGCCTTACTCACGGTGCAACTCTTGACTAGCAATTTGTTGTGCAATCTGTTGCAAGGCAACAAATTGCAGATGGCATCGCCCGCGCCTACAACCAACTAATTGCTGCAGCAAGTTGCAATGTGTATAGTGCGGTTGCATGCAATTTGGGCTCAGTCGCGGCCCAGCCATTCACAGAATAGAACCTATATAGACTACTTATCTATTTCACCGTTAGCGCTACAAAAATGAACAGCAAAGAATAATCTGTATGGACAAAAATTTTAGAAGAATACAAAAATTCGCCACATTTACCCAAAATAGATACCCAAAATCTTTCTTTCTCTTTTTTAGGTGGTTCAAATGATGCAACAACGGCAATCACAAGAGTCGCTTTTTGAAATTCAGACAACATTGGTTCATTGGTGCCATTATTGCACATAGGTAGGCGCGTGTACACATTGTGGCGCTTGTTCGCAGAATGAAATTGCAATCGCGGTTGCTAAAGTGATTAGAGCAAAGGCAATTGCGACTGCAACAAATTGCAGCAACAGATCGCTAGTCAGATTGCATCGTGAGTAAGGCCTTTAACAATTGACACAATCTATGAAAGTCTTATCTTCTAGCGGCGGTATGTTCACACGAAACGGTATGTTTAGCTGTGTCGCCATGAAAAAATATTGTTCCCCCTTCGATCACAAATAAAGAACTAGATTCTTCTTCTTCTTCTCACAATCTCCTATAAAATCTAAACAAATTATTGTCCAAATTGACGCATATATTTTTAATATCGTATAGTATTATCGGTAAAATTGTGTTAATCTAAAGTAGACCTTACTGGCAAATCATAAGGTTATAAACACTCGTAAACGATTCTTGCATGACATTGAAACGAAGTTTGTTAAATAAAATATTTAAAATGCAATCTTAGGTCTCTTGCATAAAGTATAATTCAAATAATCTATTTGCGTTGCTATTTATGTCATTTTGATTTGTTATGTGAAAGTGACAAATATTAGACATATATTGTCAGGCAATATTTAAAAATATGATTAAGAATTCAATAAAAAAGAGCTATGTAACGTTATTACTATAAGAAATAATGAATAACTAAAATAATATTGTTTATTTATTAACCGAAAATAAAAACTCCGTCTTTTATTAGTGTTCTAGATTTGTTGTTTTTGCAATTTTTGAGACAAAAGTGCACTCAAATACTCATTTGAGTGTACATTTGGTTCGGACATTTTTGGAGCATTGATTGTGTATCTAGTTTTTTATTTGTGATCGAAGCATTCCCCATTATTATAATTACGGAAATGACTATTCGCCCGCTCTACAAAGGATCTTAAACTACAAACAGGAAGCTTAAATAACATTGAAGTTACATCTTTGATGTTGATGAAATGAATGTTATGTTGATGAAACTATGTTGAAATTGTCAGTCACAGTTATTGCTAAAAGTGTACATGTGATTTTCTTGCATTTTAATATTTTGTCAACCCTGAAAGGTATATAAAGGTAAGTGTATAAAAAAAAATCTTGTATATAAAATCAACTTTTACATACCTACTAGCCTACTACCAATATTCACAGTTTCCTTGTCCAATTGCCGTGCTGGACAATATCTTTAACAAAGCTAGTAATGTTTAAAATTCGTAAATATTTCCATTTAAAGTATACTCGTTAAACTTGTTAAACTTTGCGATGGAATGTTTACATGAGTGTCAAGCGAGATTTCAGATTTGACAATATATACCCAAATAAATAAATTATAAATAGTGTTAATTTTCCGACATGTGATTTACAGCGTCGCATGTGTATGTTTAACTAATAAAGTATGTGCCATCAATCTGGCAACAAGAAAATTTCCTGTTCGTGTGAACGTGGCGTTACACTTTATTGTATACAATAGAAAAACCGATGACAGTGATAATTGCAAAAAAAAAACGTTAAATTTCAGGTATGAATCTGAATACCTGAAATTGTTAGAAAAAACAGGTAATATTTTTTTATAAATTAGGAAAAGTGATATTTATTTATCGTTTTATAGCATTAAAAACTTTACCAGTTTGCAATCTATAATATTAAATAGCTCATATTCTAATGTCTAGTTGTATAAATAGTAAATATACTAATATAATAATACTATTGCAGGTAAATAAATTTGGCGAAAATGCTGGGAATATAGGCCTTTAAAAACGTAATAAGTATGCCTTATTGCATATCCATATAACAATACTTTAAAGTACACATAGATTAGATGTTGTGACTAAATAATATAATTAAATTACATTAAAGAGAAATTTAATGATATTAGATACAGCCTACACTTATGTACATTGGGTACTAATTAACATCTGGGCTTACACTTAATTTTTAACATGATTACTTGGATTTAAGAAGCAGATATGATACTGGGACAATATTGTACTTTTACATGAAGGCACATGCACATAATTATTTTTGTTGATTGTATATATTTATGTAAGTATATAAGTATATATATCAAAAATTCAGTTTTTTTGTAATGTTTATTACATAATATACATATATTATTAGTGTAATATAAGTATATATATATAATATATTACTTACATTTTTTGTAATTTGATAAATTTCCTGTCGCATAGTCATAATCTTGATTAGGAAAGTTAATTATTAATTTGCATTAGTTATGTAATAACAATAAGATATCACACTTTGGGTTTCTTGAATGTAAATATATTGAAGAGTTAATAACAATTTCAATATTTAGAACTATTAATTAAAGCTTTGTAAATTAATTTTTATTTATAATTATTACAATGCAATTGCATTTGTTACAAAAATTAAGTTTTTAAACTCGAAATATATAGCTATACATTTTTTTAATTGGTATTATGTACTATAAAAGTATTTAGTTTGTGATACTGTTACTGTTGTACAGTGTACAGAATGTATTTTTAAGAGAAGGTGCTTTTGAGCGAGTAAAGAAAATTATATTTTTCTAGATAATTGTAATACAAATTGAATATACACTACAATAAAAATATATTGAAAAAGACTTCTAGTCACAAAACTCACCAAAATCTTTTGAAGATGCTGGCTTATAAATATAACCTTAATAGGTTTTAATGTTTTTTTGTTGACTCTAGTACTGCGATGACGAACCAATGGCACGTGACAAAATGAGGCACGCCTGTAATTAAAGCATTTAGGTACCTTATTGAAACAATTTGTTTTTTCATATACATTTGTAGTTTTTTTTCCTCGCTAAGTCAAGATTGATGGTACGTCACAGCCTCTTTAAATATTTCTTTAAAAAAATGGCAGATAGATAAACAAAGGTACGCCATCCCTGCCTTAGTAGATCTCAACTTCTAGTGTACCCTTGTGTAACATTCCATATTATAATAAAGCGAACACTAAGAATTTTTGTGAAAATATATAATTTGATTTAGTATAATTTATTACAGGTAATGATCACCAATTATATTGCATATTATATGTTGGATATTATTATGTTATTTTATGTATCTAATACATAACAGTACTAAAAGTATCAATTGGCTAAAAATGCTCTAGTCAGTATTGTTTTTTCCTTGATATATATGGTGCCTCAAGCAAAATTATGTATTTCAAACATGTAATATAAAATAAAATTAATGATATGTTTCTAGTATCTTTTGATTTTTCCTATTTTTCATATTATGTCAAGATTTTCTGTTGTTTTTCTAATCAACGTAATTTCAGTCCAGATGATGTTAATACTTCAATAAGAAAGAGTAATATATGCATATCATATAATGTAGTAACTGTGGTAGGTATACATAATGCATATGTATAAGGAATTAACATTTAAAAAAAAGACATTTTATTTCATTACAACACTATTAACTAATTATTAACAATATCACCAAATCAACTATTTGCCATCACTCTCTGCATTTGTGTCCCCCAGTTTGAAGTCCATAGGTTTATCATATCCCATGATTTTAGCATAATGTAGAGGGTCATTGAAGTGTCTAGCTTCTAGAAAGAGAGGCTTCCCCTTGGCTCGTAATGTTGTGAACATACCGGTAACATCAGGCACCACCACATCTTCAGGTTTAAATTCAAGCTAAAAAAAGGATTTTCTTATTGAAGTCAATATTTTATTAATAAAAAGATATATTCTAAAAATAGTTAAAAGTTAACATATTATGTTAACTTTGAATAACTATCATTTGACCATTTTTTACTAATAATAATATAAACAAAAATATATCTTGAAGCTTAGAATTACAAAAAAATGTGTAAAAGAACTCACTCTGAGATTTAAATGATTATAGGAAGTCTGGGTTTGGGTCAACAATTTCCAAATATATGATTTTTACATACCTGTTTCCTAACAAGGAAGAAGTTTAATGTAGTTGCCTTATATGTAGAACTTGTTGGATCATAGAATACTTCTATTACATATTTTTTGGTTATTATATGTAACAGTATTGGAGTAACAAATGTGAAAAATCCAACAACCGAGCAAATAGCTATAAGTAATGAAGTACTGCCAATGGTTGAAGCTTCTCTTATTATTATGGGTTGAGCTAATAATCCAATTACACTTGAACTTATCGAAAACATTTTTACAGCCTTTATTTGTGGTGTTAAAGGACCATAATAAATGCGTTCTAATTTATTGTCTTCTTTTATTTCACTGGAAAAGTGTCTTATTGCATTATTAATGTCATAATTCACAGAGGTCTTCCTTAAGTTTGATGTAACCTGTTTTGATAAAATAGATCGTAGAGAAGATGTCGTTTGTCGATAGCTTTGGTTAATGTAGAAATGGAACATTTTAAGTGCTGTATACTAAGTGCTTAATGTACAATATCTATTCGTGCATTTTTCGAAAAGGATTTTCGACAAAAAATACAAAAAGAATAAGTAAAAACCTGCTTATACTAAACACAATCACACACTTATTGACAAAATGACACTTAACATTGACATTTATAACGTCAAGTCAATTATTTATTTTTTTATTTTAATTTTACTGACACTGGCCATAGCCTAACTACGTAAATTCAAAAGCAATGTAAAACCATTGTTCATACTACTTCTCTTTCCTTATTTCCCTATTACTTTGCTAATGGTGAGCTGCACCAACTATTGTAACTCGATTTATGGATTTAACATCGCGCTTGCGCTAGCTTTTAAATTGTTGGTGCCTGCGAGATGTCAATGTCCTAAATCGTGCTTAAATAGTTGGTGCAAGTGCAAGACACCCTAAGGGTGGCTTACACCAACTATTTAAACTCGCTTTAAGGATTTGACATCTCGCTTGCAACAAGTAATAAATAATTGGTGCAAGCGAAATAATTGGCGAAATGGTGCAAACCATGCTAAGAAAATAATAATAGACAAAGTATACACTCGGAATTTATGGAAGAACAAAGTAAACTTTTGGCGCACTACCAATGCAATCATCATCATATCAGCCGAAAAATGTCTACTGCTGGACAAAGGCCTCCCCCAAAGATTTCCACAAAGACCGATCCTGCGCTGCCCGCATCCAAAGACCAATGCAATACCATAGTGTAATTAAACCACAGACATCTAATATATACGCATATTAAGTGGTTAAACCACGTATAGATGGTTCATGAGTGAAATTATGGTCAAACTTAAAGGTCAAACTGCTTGATATACACTCTTATATATAACGTGCATTTCCTCGTGTAATTTTTTTTTCTTGATGGCATGGCGCATAGTTTAGCGCATTTGCCAGTCACGTATTAATAAGTAGAATTACAAGTAAATTCGTTTTTTCATTACGTAAAACTCTTCCAGTAAAGTGATAGTAGCCTTTACTGTTATAAAGGACTTCTTGGAAGAGCGCGAGAACTTCAGCTACACATGTTTATTTAGACCTACTCCATTCTTTTCACTTACACAGAACTTTAAAACAATATACTATCACTTTTGTACTTTAAAGCTCCCAAAAATGTAAAAAATAGGAAATCTAAATAAAATGACAACCACACCCCAGGTAGCAATTTTTCGTCACTTTGACGTCTCACTAAAGTCATTTTCTGACGCACTGACGACATATAAATGACGCGGATTGACCTCGCTGGGTACGTCAATTTGTCACATCTTTATGACGTCATATCAGGATTACGTCATTGACGTTAAATGCTACCTGGGAAGTTCAAAAAAGTTCTGGGGAAAAAGTTCATTCCTCGCGTAATCCCAATCCCGTAATCTTACAGACAATACATATTACAATATGGCGAATACGCTGAGGGCTATCCGAAATACAACAAAATTATTGTGTTACATTCACATTATATTTCTTATGTTTTTTTTATAAATCTCGTCATAAAATACAAGGACATCTTAAATCGCTGTACATATTCGTAAATTGTAACCAACTACTAAAGGAAAACTTTTTTTTTTGGAAATGTGCGAACTATAAGGGTTTGCTACAAGTTTGCTGCGTTTCCGTGGCTACTTTAGATTATCTGCAATGAACTTATGAAATACTTCGTTATAAATACTTTTCTGTGTAGTGTCATAAATGTAATGTACTGTTAACAAATAATCAAAGGTACTATTATTCTTTCAATAACTGTAGTAAGTAATCCTTTTAAGTCATAGAATTTATTTATAAATAACAACTTAAATGAAAAAATATAAAAAACCCCTCACTCATACGGCAATCTCATAAAAGTAAAAAAAAAAGTTGTCCGCTCCATCATAAGACCCTGATAACCATCTTTCTAATTGTCTATAGCCTCTTCATTGAGACCATTCCAATGAGCCCAAACAAGATATCTCTCCTGTAAGTTGCTGATTCCAGATGATGCTGCAGCATCAGGTCAAGATTACCATTGTATTAGTAGTACCTATCATTGAAATCACAGAATACTAAATTTCGAATCGATTAGATCAGTTCACATCCCTTCAACAACTAGAAAAGAGCTGATGATCTTCAAATGGCTGAAAGGATTTTTCTGAATCATAGAAGTACTCTCTTAATTAAATCACCTTTCAAACAAAAAAAACTAAATCGAAATCGGTTCATCCGTTTCTACGGAACGGTCCGGAACTACGATGCCACTGACAGACACACAGATACACACGTTAAACCATATACTATGATATGTTAAAGCGTTAAACTTATAACATACCACTTTTTGGTTCGGGTTAATAAGAATATGCATATACCATACAGGCGTGGATCTAGCCCTCAAAAGTAGAACCCAAATCCATGGGTATTACCCACTATTACCATAGCATGCAAAGAGAATCTAAAATTACTAAATAAATAGCATGTTTTAGCCTGTAGCCGACATGAAGCAATAATAACTTTCTAATAGTAGGCCAGTCATACCTAAAGCGAAACCCGAGGCGAAACTTTTATCACCATTATTATTATTACATTTACAGATTACATCACCATCACTGCCACTATTGTTATGTCAAAGTCAAATCTAATACATACATTAGGTAGGTACACGCGAGTAGATCTCATTGGAGTAGGTCATAGAAAAATATAATATACTATCGAGTAGGTAATTCTATCATTAAACCCTTTCATTTGGTGTATCATCAAAAGGGTGCCAAAGGAAAAGGTAAGTTGTCGTTTTGGGGCATCCGCAATTAAGGGAGCGTTTATTCGACACGAATTTCTTCGCGCCGCTACAACGAGGTCGGTGTGCGGTCGGTGTGCGGTCGCCGCGCGGTCACTAAGCGGGCACCGCAAAATACACTATACAGAGTGATTTTTAACTGGAGCAGTATGGAGAAATCGGAATCTATAAGAGATATAGGGAACTGTCTTAGGAACCATTTGGTCTTTTTTTGTATTCAACAATTTTGGCATTTTCAATTTTTTGGTCGTGTGAGATTTTATGTAAGCATCATCTCATACTACCGTAGGAAGAAAATCTGAATAAGGTACCTGAGGTAAATAAAGCCCAGAGGGAAATAAGGCCCACATTTGAAATTTCGCGGTAAAACAATGATATCACAATTCACTCTTTACGCACACATGCGCTTAGTCGGTGTAAACGCTACTGGTCCGCAGTCGCTCGCGCCGCCATCCTCTCAGTGACAAACGAGGTTTTGTTGAAGCAACAGGTTACTGCGTAGTTTTATAATTTTTCGTCCTAAGAAAAGGTAAGTTTTTTTGTTTTATTCATATAATAACGTACACCCCTGTTTTGTTTTCTTATAATATGTCATATACAATACAATGGGTGAGTTTTTTTTACATTAAGAATAGATTTTTTTATTTAACAGGTTATTTTGTAAAAGCATGGCATGGAGCTAATAAAGCCCATTAGAAATGTATGTGGGCCTTATTAGCCTCTTGAGCAGTGAGCATTATCGATGCATATATTTTATTTATTAGCTGTATCTGCTCACTAGAATGATCTCTTTATAAGCTTCTAAAAAAATGATCTCTATATAAGCTTATAAAAAATAATTAAGGTTTATTTAATATTATTACAGATATTGATAAAATGCCACCAAAGAGAGCCCAGTGGACAGAAGAAAATCTAGGGGCTGCTTTAGCGGCTGTAGAAAGAGGACAACTGTCACAACGAGCTGCGGCAGATCGTTATAATATTCCAAGGCGAACTCTCAGGAACCACCTTAAAACTAAAAGTGCCACAAAACGTTTAGGTCGTACTTCCATATTGAGTGAGAACCAAGAAAAAGATCTTGCTCGACGAATTATACGATTTGCCAACATCGGCGTGCCAATGACTCCAAAAGTCATCAGGAAACAAGCATTTATTTTCTGTGAAAAACATAATATTATACATAATTTTAATAAAGACTGGTATTGCTGGCAAAGACAGGCTTAAACTATTTTTAAAGAGAAACCCTGACATTTCGAAAAGAAAAGCTCAATTCTTAAAACCAGCGAGAGCGCAAAAATTAAACAGAGCCATTGTCACTCAACATTTTGAAGAGATCAAACAACTTTACGAAGAGCTAGACATTCTTCGCAACCCAGAACGAGTCTATAACATGGATGAAAAGGGATGTAGGCTCACTATCCACCATCAACAGACTGTTTTGGCGCAAAAAGGAACCCGTCGAGTTCACTTGATTGCGCCCGAGCATGCCGAAAATGTTACGATTGCGATGTGCGTTAATGCCGTTGGTACAGCTATCCCTCAAATAATCATCTTTAAAGGCCAAAGAAAAAACCGGAGTTCAGTGATAACTTGCCACCTGGAAGTTTAGTGCAGATGGCTCCGAAAGGGAGTATGACCACGGAGTTATTCATTGAATTCATCAAGCATTTAGGAAAGCACAAACCCCAAGGAAAAATTTTGCTGATTTTTGATGGAGCGTCCTCGCATCTGGATTATACAATTGTTGAAGAAGCCGAAAAACATGATATTGTCCTTTATTGTTTGCCAAGTAACACAACTCACAAACTCCAACCGCTTGATAAATCCGTAAATAAATCTTTTGAGCATCACTGGGATCAAGAAGCTATGTTATACATGTATCGAAACCCTGATAGACGCTTAACAAAATCGAATTTTAACAAAATATTCTCAAAAGCCTGGTCTAAGTCTTTGACTCATGAAAATATCATTAATGGATTCAGTGGTACTGGATTGTTTCCATTTAACCCTGACATTTTACCAGATGAAGCTTTTGCACCAGCGGTGTTGACCGAACTTCCTCCTCCACAAATTTCAACAACAATTATTAACGAGTCCAACACAGACTGCCGTGATGATACGTCACGTTATAATGCTACTTCACCCTCAATATTGAACAATGAGGAATGCAGTTCTGTATTCAGAAACGAATCCTCTCAGATGATTTTGGAAAATACTGGTATGATAACGCCTGAAAAACACGTAGGTGAAGTAACGTCTGCTTATGTCTTATCGACCACAACTACTCCAGCGAAGGTCCCACAAAGTATAAATACAGATCGCGTTGCTTCAATGCAATCACCAAAACCATCTACATCCGGTCTTGTGAGAAAACGTCCAGTAATTTTTAGTTCAGACTCAGAAACTGATACTGAGACAAACACGGTACATAAATTGATGTTGTTGAATAAAACACGCCACACTAGAATTAATATGTATAGCTCAGAAGAAGAAAGGGATGAATTTGATTCTAACGATGAACTTCCATTAGCTTATCTCAAACCTAAGGAAACTAAATCTCCATTTCAAGAACTCATGCCAACACCAAATTATGCTGTAATTAAGGACAAACCTAGAAGAAAAGCTATCAATTACAAAGGTCAACGGGTTATTAAGGAGCTTTTTAAGAATCGAGAAGAAACCAAAGAAAATGAGAAGTCGAAGATCCAAAAATCTACAAGAAAAGGACTAAAGCATAAAATTAAAGATGTTAAGAAAAGATTGGGAACTCCAAAAGGTATGGATAAGGTTAAAAAGACGAAAATATTAAGCGAATCTGATTGGTACTGCCATGCTTGTAAAGAAGGGCGTCTATCGGACATGCGCCGATGTGTTCAGTGTATGAAATGGTACCACGAAGAGTGTGTTGGACTGACAAACGAGGACAAGGAAACATTTTATTATTGTGTCTATGATTAGAGTAGCTGGTTGTATTTACGTAAGAGCCCAGAATTTATATTTTTTGCTTAATTTTAGAGAATTTTAATATTTTTGTTGAGGATAAGGTATTTTTTGAAAACTTTTTCTACAAAGGTTATATTTTATATTTGTTGAAAGAATCCCGTCTCTTGATGTCGCTTTGTTTAAAAAAAAATCTGATTTATCTAGTTCAATTTTAAACGAATGCTAGTCCGAGTCAAAAAAGAACTAATTCATTTTAATTTAAAGTATAAGTAGTTAAGCTGATTTACTTTATGACAAGATAGACAAAGAAGTTATACAAATATTTATGAGAAAAGTTTTATTTTTGTAACTAAGTATTGTTTTTGTTTCGTTTAGAGAAACTCATCTCTGAAAAGTCCCATTTAAAAGTAGGCTGATTTGGTGTAAGTCAATATAAAAGTTTGTTTATTTTTATTGTTTAAGAAGAAAAGGACTGATTTATTTTAATTTAAAGAATAGGCTGATTTAATCAAAATAGAAGAGTTTTAAACTCAAAAGGTTTTGTGATTTTTTTTAATTCTTAAAGAAAAATACTGTATTTTTTAATTAAGTATTACTTTAGATTTGCTCAGAAAATGTGATTTAGTTTAATGTAAAAGTCAAAATATGGCTGATTTTTGAAATGTTAAATAAGAAAAGTACTGATTTATAGAGTACCTAGTTCGATTTATTTTAAGTCAAGACAGACAGAAAATCTATCTATCTTGACTATATGTTGTGTTTTTTAAGATTAATTCTTTAAGAACAAAAGTTGACGACTAACCTATACCTTGGGGGTAATAAGGAGTTAAGGACCACGTGATAAATAAATGGAAATCATTAAGAAAAGTTTTATGTTTGTTTCTTTTCTATTTTAAGACTTTTTTTAGGGCTTATTGGGATGATAAGTTGTAAAAAAAAAACAAGTTTGTATTAGGGCCTTATTGTACCACCACAGTATAATAAGGCCCAAGAAAAGGGTTTTTAAAAAGTCAATTATTTCGAAAAGTTTTAACTTTTATAACCTTTTATTTTCTTTGCATTACAACAAAATGTACAAACTATGTAGGAAAGCATATTTTGTCTCCCTAATTTTAATTATATGCTCTTTATTGCATTTTTTAATTAGGTGGGCCTTAAATGCCGCAGGTACCTTAGTAGAAGTTGGTTAAATTTAATGAAACAGTCTTTTGTGCAATACAATATGGAGATATCCGAATCCATAGAAAGTACAAAGAAATTGTATAAGGGACCATTCGGTCCCTTTTGTGAAAACAATTTGAGCATTACAAATTTTTTGGTCAAGCGTGAGTAGTCCATAAAAATTACTAAAATTGACTATTTGTTTTTCTTAATGCAGATCGACTCAGTTTTACATAAGCGTAATTTCATTGTACGAGACGAAAAAAATCTGGACAGCAGAAGTTAGTCAAAAATGAAAATTTTTCATGCAATAGATGAGTTTAATGTACTAAATAATAGTCAATTTACTCGAAAACAATTTATTTAAAGTGACAAAAAGTTTTGTACATTTAAAAAGTGTTCCACATTTGAATTTCTCGTAAGACATATCTAGACTGTGGGTGCTATAGGGCCATCAGCTTGGTCAGCTCAGCAAGTAAAGGCGTATTAGAAAGATATTTGTGGGAGGCGCAAGGTGGTATTGGGAACGGTAGGGGTTGTGTGGATCAGATTTACTCGCTTCGCGTTATCATGGGAAAGTTTCTGGCTATAGGTCATAAAATTTTCTGGGCTTTCATGGATATAGAGAAAGCATTCGATAGAGTAGTGCGAAAGAAATTGTGCCTGAATAGGGCGTGGAGGACTCCTTCCTGCAGGCTGTGAGGTCATTATATCGAGACCACAGAGCCTGTGTAAGGATAGACTGTGACGCGTGGCCCTGGTTCGAAGTCTGTTTTGGATTCAGACAGGGCTGCGTGATGTCTGCCTGGCTGTTTGTGCTGTATTTGGACAGTTGCCTATAGAGATTGAAAGGTAGTATGAGTGGTATGGGATACGATGACAGTAGTAAACTGCTTATTGTACGCTGACGATGCTGTGCTGCTTATAGCACCATCAAAAGCAGAGTTGCAGACACTAGTTACGTGCACGAAAGAAGACTGTGAAGTGAAAGGATTGAATATGAATGTGAACAAAACTAAGGTGCTAGTGTTTGAAAGGGAAGCGGTACAAACGAAAAGTGAGATTTATGCAAACGGAAAATGTCTAGCAGAAGTGAATTAAATTGTGTATCTGGGGAGTGCGTTTTCGAGGGATGGAAGATGTGAGTTGGATGTGGAGAGACGGGTAGCAGCTGGCAATAAAGTGAACGGTGCTCTGTCCGCTCCGTTAGTAGGCAGTGTGAATATATCTAACACTACTAAAATGGCCATCCACAATGCCGTGTTGGTGTCAACTTTATTGAACGGTAGTGCAGCCTGGATATGCCTGAAATCGAAGGAAAGTATGATAAATGCAGTGGAAATGCGATCTCCCAGAAATATGTGCGGTGTCACTCTTGCGGACAGGATAAACGATGAAGAGATACGCAGTATGACAGAGTTGCACGACAGTGTTATTGTAAAAATGAAGAAAAGAATGCTTCGATGGTTCGGGCACTTAAAAAGAATGAGTGATGAAAGACTGACGAAGAAAATCTACAGAGCGAAAGTGAAATGTAAAAGAAGCCAAGGACGACCAAAGCTGACTTATGAAGATCAAATATTCAGTGTTGGCAGATGGAAATGTCAAAAGCACTCGCGTACCTAGGCAAAAATGTGTGAGGAGAATGATGAGATTTGAGGAAGCGAAAGAAGTATGTAAGGACCACGACTCCTGGCGCTCCGTCCACTCTGACTAGCCCATTAAGGATACAGCGTGAATATATGTATGTATGTGTGTATGTACATATCGACATGAAATTCTAAAATTCAGCTATGGAACACTGAATGAATTGTTCCCGAGTAAGTCAACTATGATTTAGTACATTGGATTCTTCCGTTGACGACCAAGATGGCGCAGTGGTTTAAATGTTCACCCAAGCGCGGGAGGTTCCGGGCTCGATTCCCGGTTGGGTCAAATTAGAAAATGAATTTTTCCTAGATTGTCTCGAGTCTGGGTGTACCGGGAGACGCGCCCAGTAGTCGTCGTCTGGTTCTCATAGCACAGGGCGCATTATTATTATTATTGTTGTATGAAAAAAATTTTCATTAAATTTGACCAGCTTCTGCTGTCCAGATTTATTTCGTCCGATACAATGAAATGACGCTTACGTGCAACTGTGTCGATTCGCATTAAAAAATAGAAACAGTCGATTTTACAAATTTTTATGAATAACTCACGCTTGACCAAAGAATTTATGATGTTCAAAATTGGTTTCCCAAAAGGGACTAAACGGTCTCTAAGACGGTTCCTTTGTATCTCCTATGAGATTTGGATTTCTCCATACTGTATTGTACGAAAAAATTTTTTTTTAAATTTGACCAACTTTTACTGTCCACATTTTTTCTTTCTCTACAATGAAATGATGCCTACATGAAACTGAGTCGTTCCGCATTAAAAAATTTTTTTTGCATCTCATCTCACGCTTTACCAAAAAATTGATAAAACCAAAATTGTCGTCACAAAAAAAGATCGAATGGTTAGTAAGACAGTTCCCCGGTATTTCTTATGGATTCGGATTTCTCCATACTGTCCCAGTAAAAAAAACACTATATTTATTTACATATCTAAGCTCACATCGAGCACAAGTAACTTCACTCGATCTGTGTGCCTAGTGTGAGTTTCGTAGTATAAATCGTTTTACGTAACGATCGCGTTAATCGAGTTTACGAAAAACGCGCCGTAAAGTGAGTACGAGCGAGTGTGAGTTTTCAAACTTTTTACGAACGGTATCTCGTTTACTCGATCGGTTTCATGAATAAACATAGACAAAATAGTTTTTTATATGTTGCCGTCCATGCGCGCACCTTATCAAATTGTGAAGAACGCGCATACGTATTGAAATACCCATTACAAGAGGTCTACATAAATTGGACCTGTTTTAAGTTTGCTATTGTTATCTCTTTTTAAGATATGAAAGTAAAAAGGAAAGCGATATGAACAAAAACATGTGTGCAATTTTAAGTGTTTCAAATGTGACTTCTTCTCACGGAACATAAATATATTTAATCCAATATGAATCCTATCCACTTATTTTGTGAGTTTCTTCATAGTATGTTGCATTTATTGTTGAGTGAAGATTAGCCATGAGACATTTATACAGCACTACAACATTAAGTTTATAAATGCAAATGAATTTACGTTTAAAGTAAATGTTGGTTGTTATAACTTCTAATTTAATTTTATTAACAAAAAACATGTTCGTTGGTTAACGTCAAGTGTTTCAATCTGTGATTTCACTTTTCAAGTGCATTCAAGTGTTCGGCGTTGGTGTCGCATTCACTATGTCTCGTATAGAGATTACGCCTCCGAGTGCTTCCTAATCCTACAGTCCTTCGCACGCAAACTTGACCCAATCATCAAAGCAACCAGTCGTTCGCACAGTTTGTACTGCTATTACATCGCCCATCTTGCGTCTTGCCTGGACAAAAATGAAGACCAGTCAGCAACAATTCGAGTTGATGGTTACCTTTATGGAACAGTAAGTACCTATATACAAGTTAATGTACATACATACATATCTTCACGCTGTATCCCTAACGGGGTAGTCAGAAAGGGTGGAGCGTCAAACTTCTCTACGAGCACTAACTATCGCGGTCCTAAGTATACAACTTTCGCCTATTCAAATCTCATCATTCTTCTTACACACTTTTGCCTAGGTTTACGAATGCCTCATATGTTACTTTTATATGTTATACAAGTTTATGTTTACATATAAATTGGCAATATACTGATTCCGTTTACTTATTACTAGGAATGGAGATCTCAACAAGCCGTCGACCAGTGCCAGAGGTAGAATAGGAGCAATAATGCATTGGGAGGACCTAACCTCCCTGTTAAACAGCGACGGAAGTGGTGATACAAAAAGCACAGAGAAGTGGAAAAAGGTTTGTGAATAATTGTATATATATATAAATGTTATTGGTTGAGATTTGAGGATACTGGGTTGACATAAATACGCTTATTGTTTATTTTTTTGGATGTTCAGGTGTGGAGTGATTTTAAAAATAACGCAAAGAGGAAGGCTGCTCGACTCCACAGAGCAGCCAAAGGTACTGGTGGTGGGCCTGCAGTGCATGCCAAACTATCTGATTTAGAACAGCGAGTTCTGAACTTAATTGGCATACAGGCTGCAAGAGGTTTACCGGTTGAGGAGGCAGGGTTTTCACAGGTTATAAATGTTAATGTGTTACTTTGGATAGCAACATATTTTTTATATTTAATCATTTGCACATATAAAATGTATAACGCATATACATGTCATGTATATGTATATATGTACAAAGGTATATACTTAAATTATTAATGATAGTTCTACTTACACTTCTTTGCCTTCCTTTTTTTATAAACTACATATATCCTGTAAAGCCTTAAAGGTTGCCTGAAACAAATTGCTGTTCAGCATTAAGGCCACCTTTTGGGCTTTTGTTTATGGTTTTGTTCTTTTGTTTTTGTATATTTATGGTGCAATAAGGAATACTATTTTGTATTGTTTAATGCACTTCATTGTTTCTCTATTTTATTTTATATACAGGAGCTTCATATTGAAGCAAGAGTGCCAGACCCTGCACCGATTGGACAGCCGATATCCTCACCAATACCAGAAATATTTAGAAATATCACTGAAGAGCGTAAGTTGTCATATAATGGTACCAACATATTATTATCATTTGTTAATATGTTTATTAGATATCCTTTTTTATCATATTTTAGAGACTGAACCATGGAATGAGCCTGGACCGTCAAGCCGGACTCACTTGCCGCCACCACCACCCTTGGCAGAACCTACAGCCTCTTCATATGTTGGTGACGAGATCATAGAAAGTAAGATAACTTATATATTATATTTACGTTTATTGATTTATTGCTAGTACCTATGTAAAAAAATTAAAAAATCGAAAACTTTACTGCTGAGAAACTAACATCCATATATGTAGGTATGACTGATTAGCTTTTGCCTGTGACTTCATTCACATTCATAATATGGATAGCCTATGACTAGAGAATAGTACAGCATTCTATCAGTGAAATAATTTTCAAAATAGGTCAGTAGTTCCAAATAAACTCATAGAAACTTACAACATTATCTTTTTGTAAAATTATAGCCTGTCCCTGTTGGTTATATAGTTAATTTTATTAACTATATAAAACAATAGTTTTCTTTATTATTTAATAAATAATATTTTATGAAAATAATAAGGATGTATAACTATGAGAATATCCATCATATAAGCATAATATTATGAGGAGATATATGTATAATTTTGCTTCTCTGTATTCTTGTGTTGACAATAGTAAATGGAACTGTGACGTAAATGAAATGTATTTTACTTTGTCAGATACTGCAACACCACCTCGTCGTCCACCCCAGTCTCATGTTGCTGTATCTGAGCCTCAGGCACAGCCTTCTCAGTCTGGGCAAAGTACACCTCGCCGTAGTGCAAGGGTAACACGTAATCGACGATCACCTCGGAGACGTGTTAGGCCAGCACACACAGAGCAGGCTGCTCAACAATTTCTTCATTCTGATATAGAATGGAGAAATTTCAGGAAGCAGCAACATCGAGATTACATGGATGCAAAAAGGGAGCATAATAGAATAAGAGAGATGGAAGTAGAAGTTCAAAGGGAGTGGCAAGCTGTAGCATTAAGGGGTTTAGGTTTACTTGATAAATTAGTTAATAAGTATTGTAAAGAATAAAAAAGTTTTTGTTGTTATGTTTCATTTTATTATTACATTATATTTCATTACTTTATTAATAACAAAAAAGTACATACATATGTTTATTTTTCATTACTTAATGTATATTTGATTAAAAACTTAGAATTAGGCAATTTAGTGAATAAAAAATAAAACAATCCTATATATGTAAGTATTGTAAATAAAAGTATTTCATATAAGTTTTACATCTTTTTATTGTCTATTTAAAAGTAATCTTCTAACCAATTGATCTCTTATCACTCTTCCTCTAATTAAATCTGTAGTGGATTGTCCTTGTTCGGTACTAATATTACCATCACCTTGCTCCTCACATTCTACTAAAAATACAAAAAATAAATGTTCATATTATCAAAAAGTACAAACATTTCATAATTTTGTTATCTACCTATATCAAGTTCCTCTATTAATGATTCTGGAATACCAAAACTAAGATCGAAGTTATGTAGTACACAGCAGGCTTGAATAATTCTGGCACATTTTAAGGGCTTGTAGTGAAGAACTCTATCTTTATTCACACAACGCCAACGATTTTTTAATCGCCCAAATGTGTTTTCGATTACTACTCTAGCTTTTATGTGCCTATCATTATAATTGGCTTCTGGTGTGCCAGGAGTAGCATTTAAAATTGGTGTCATTAGCCATGGACGTTGTGGATAACCGGAATCTCCTAAAATTATTAACACAATTTCATTTATGCAGAATATTAGACTGAGTATTGTTATTGTTTCAGGGGTTAATGCAATATAGTCTATTATACAATTGATTGTAGACTGGCACTTTACCTAAAAGCCACACTGTTTCTCCACTTCGATGCAATGACTGCATATAGAAATTCACATCACTATTTTCCCATATAAATGAGTCGTGATTCGCACCACCAAATTTGGGATTTATGTTTAAAATTCGATATTCATCATCACATACCTGAGAAATAAACATGGGTACTATAACTGTTGAATAAATAAAATCAAAATAAATAAATCATAAAAAAATATTTATGTCACATTGTATAGAATAATCCTAAGAGGTTTACTTAATTACCATTTGTACATTGAGTGAATGATAGTGTTTGCGGCAATAGTACTGATGTTCTTCCTCTTTAGGTGGACTAAATATTCTAAAATGACTACCGTCAATACACCCGATTACTCCAGGTATACCATAATTATTGTAAAACCTGAAATGAATATGAAGTTACCAAATTAACCAAACAATATATTTAAAAAATATTGTTTTGAAATTGGTACCTTTGAGCAACTGCTTGTCTTGCAGCTGGAGTATCAGGAAACTGAATATATTTATTGAGCATGTTCCTGTGGGTTAGAGCTCGGGTCACCTCTTCTATATACACACTGCACATTTTTTGTGATAAGTTCTTTGCGACTCCGACTGGCCGCTGATAAGACCCCGTTGCATAGAAAAATAGTGCAGTGAGTACCTATAATAATAAATAACCAAATCAAAACCATTGCTAATAATTAATTTTAAAAAGGTTGTTTTTTTAATATTATAATTTTTAATTTTACGGGGCGATAGATATTTTATATTTACCTTTACTTCCAAGGTAACCCGTTGAGATGGCTTTAAATTAGATAGTCGCCTAAGCTCTTTGCACAAGAACTTAAAAGCCTTCTTAGAAAGGCGATACCTATTTTTAAATTCCGTCTCCGTTAAATCAACCAGTGGATCCCTAGAAATACGGGCTCTTGCACGGACACTGGACATGTAATTGCGCTCATCTTGTGCTTGAGCTGTCCCAAACAATCTCCAGGCAAAAAAATGACGCGCTGCCATGGTTTTAAAACAAAATTTTGTAGTTACTCCGATCTAAGTCGATGCTGGATCACACGCTCTCACCGAAAAAATTTCAGTGACAACTTTACTACACGTATAGTGAGAAGTTTACTTTTCGAACTGTCAAAAATGTCACTCACACTCGCTAAATTAGTATCAAAATCTCATACGCCCGTTTACGCGCTCACTTTCGTGTACGTATTCGATACTCGAATCGACAAAAAAAAACTTGCACTCAGCGATTATGTTTCACATTAATGCCGTTAGGTGGCGCTCTTCCAACGCCATACAATTCTCAGTTTACGTTAACGCGATCGAATAGTATTCGAATAGTTAAAAAACTCACACTAGGCACACTGACCTTTATGGTTCTGACTCGAGATTTGAATATTAAATATTAAAAATATAAATCTGATTTCCGTTATAATCGTATTTATTGGGAATTTTGTGAAAAAAATTAGAAATAATCAGTTTTACAAAGTAGGTAAAGTTAAAAAATATATTTAAGTTTCTTATGTAATTCCAAAACTCGTAATTATAAATATAGATTACAATAATAATAAGTGACAGTACATTGAAAAAATATTAATTTAGTTCTAATAAGTATGTCTAATTTAATTATAAAACAATATAAATATATACATATATAACTTACATTTTTTAGGGTTCTAAGAACCAACCGTAAACGCTATGAGTGTTTTTCTTTTTATAAAAGAGGGGGCAAACGAGCAAGCTGGTGACCTGATGGAAAGTGACCACCGCCGCTCATGGACACCCATTTAAGGAAAGGAGGGAAAGGAAGGGGAGGGGGAGATAGGCCACCGCCACTCTCACTCACCGAATGAACATAACAGCAATAGATGCTGTTATTTCACGCCGATATTCTGTGAGAGGGTGGTATTTCACCGAGCGAGCCAGCCCATTTCGTGCTGCAATGCAGCATGGCTCTACCACACCTGTGTGTGTGTCTCGTGTGCCTCGAGCATAAGCTCATGTACCGAAAATAAGTATATGTAATGAAATGAACTAATGACGTAGATAGATATGTATGTTTATGAAACAATAAATTAAGATAACCCTGTTTATAAATTAGTATGTTTAGTTGGGCAGCTGTCTTCTTCATAACAGTATCCAGTTTCAGTATCCAATACTCTCGATTCCGGACAGTCGCATCGGGAGAATCCACATACAGTACCCACTAGCATGAGTTCTGGATGGTCACAAGTGCGTTGGGAGCGCCAGTATGATGCTGAACAATTGCTTTTTATTTCCACCATCCAATCAGGGCAAAATTCCACACCTAAACGCAAATTTTAATAAATAATAAGTTTTAATTACCTTCTTAATACTTCGTTTACATTTTCATGACTAATTACTGCGAGCTAATATTTCGTTAATTAAGAAACAGGACCAAAGTAAGCTTCTATTTTTGTGCGTTTTGTATTTATCTATTACTAACGCCCCGTCGCGACTTCGCTTGGGTGAAATACATAATAAATAGCCTATGCACATCTGTAATAATCAGGGTCGGATTTAGAGGTCTGGAGGCCTCAGGGCAACAAAGGAGTGGAGGCCCCCAGGTCCCAAATTATCTTCCAAATAAAATGACCAATTTTTTTCAGTCTAGTTTTTCAATAAATAATTTATTGTGAAACCAAGTAGATTCTTTTAGTATTTAACAAGTATATATACTATATATACAACTTGAAAAAAAAAAAAATAGTCGCGACACGGAATCGAATACCCAACCTCCGAGGTTGCGGGCAAGTATTACCCCACTCAGCCATTGAGCCATTGGGATACTCCCTCAAGATAGGTAGTAAATTGCGAGTGCTTATCAGGGCCATTTGAGATTTTGATATTTTACTGATTGCCTGATTGGAGTGGACAAATATAGGTCAATGATTTCTGTTAATATTTAAGAACAATATAATCATGTTTGTACAAAGTACTGTAGGTAAAGGTAAAACAGTGAAAAAAAATATCAAAGGAAAAGATGTTTACTAGTGGTTACTAGTCGGAATTTGAAAGATTTTTTTTCCGAAGTCTCTATTGTGGGGGCCCCTCTTTTGTGGAGGCCCCGGGGCTGTCGCCCCGGTTGCCCTCCCTTAAATCCGGCCCTGGGAATAATGTACCTTTTGAAATGGTAAATAAATTATTCAAATAGGTGCAGTGGTTCTGGAGATTATCCTCCACATATAAAGAAACTTACACAATCCGCTTTCTCTTTATAATATCACTACAGATAGCTATTAATATTTCAATAAATTCTTACATTACAGAAGCGCCTAAATACTTATATACTGTTCTGCTTATGGGTAATTAAGCGTTAAAAATCTACTCACAAGTGTTGTTATGCCAAAGGCAATTATACTCAGTGGACTTCTCGTATGGGTATGACCACACTGTACTGACCCAAAGGTATAATAATGACCACAACAACATTCTCAATTAGAATTGCTCTTTGATCAGAATTGTAATATCCAACTAAGCGAATGGAAACATACATTTTCGATTTTATACTACAGGAGCTAGACCATTGTTTTAAAATGACTAGTGGATGTTTATGTATAAAGTACTAAACATTTATTTCTGTACGAATTGTTTCAATGAACCTTTGTCTTTGATATTAGCAACTAACAATGATCTACTCTAATTAAAGTATAATTGAATTAGTTGTTTTTAACTAAATATATAGGCAGATAATAGGTATGCCGCAGTACTAGTAGGGTCGACAATATTTCTATGGCCACAAGGGACAAACGATTACGAAGCTTAAAAAAATAGGACTTTCCAGGGAAAAATAAAATTCACATTTTAAGTTAGATGTCTTAAAAATATACTATGTTACAAACTTTACTGCACGGAACATACTATTTTATTTTTGTAATTTGACATGTTTATAAAAAAAGACGCGAGCAAAATTGTAATTAATTAAATAAATTAATAGTGTCCAACCGAAACTGGTTTTTACGACCGAAACCGAAACCGAAACCGAATTTCGGCAACGGTCTTAGTTTCGGCCGAAACCGAAACCGAAACCAAAACTTTCTTACAAGGATCATGTTTTGAGGGAAAAATAAAGAAAACGTTATTATAATCAGTCAGTTTTAATTTTTTTCTTTAAATCACATAGCTTTAAAAATGCTTTAAATAATAACTTAAATACTTATTTAGGTTGTTACCTAATATTACAATAGTTATAGGTAGGTACTTAATATTTAAGTAATAAACAAAACAATATAAATCACTTTTATCTTAAAAACAAATTAACTTCTTCTAAACTTAATTCGTCATTTTGTATGACACTTCAACAAAAAACAAAAGCTAAACGACTAAATTATAAACTAATCGTAATCGTAATATTGCAAAACGCGACTAGATACTGATAACAATTTCAAGTAGGTATCTGTAATTATTTGTTATTTCTTATTAATATTCATAGTTAAACAATCTTATATTATAGGTAAGAAACAATAGTTTATCAACATTTTCGCCTCGCAGATTGCTCCTTCTGTCTGAATAAATTTGTCCAGCAGCACTAAATAATTGTTCACTGAAAACACTCGTCGGTGGAGCTGATAAGAATTTCAGTGCCACCTTTCTCAAAGACAGAAATGGACTAGAATCCCAGTAACAATAAATATCTGCACTTCTCTGTAACCTAGGCTCTGACAAGTATGCTTGAATAGTTAGCTTAATTTGGGTTAAACAATCACTGTTCTCCACACCAGAGGTTTCTATTAAGTTACAAGTAGATTTATCATGGGCGTCCCAAAGCCCTTCTGCTTTTTCGGAAGACGCTATTCTAGATGAACAAGATGGCTGTGGTTCTCCAGAATGACAGTTTTCACTTATTGTATCTCTAACATCGTCCGTGCAAATCCTCAAATGGTTTTCTATTTCCAAAGTGGCAATGTCAACTTCATCAGAATTCAGATATGTACTTTTAAATCTTGGATCCAGTAATGTTGAAGTTATTAAAGCAGGATGTCCTTTGACGTATGCAAATCGTCGATTCATTGATTCATGCAACCGTGTTTTCATGCTTCTCATTATTTCGCTTTCATTTTCGTCTCTAGTTTGCAGCTTTCTATTTAATAGTGATATCAAAGGAATTACAAGGGAAATGCATGCGTTATCGTATGACAGATCAAGTGTAGCTTCATAAAAAAACTTTAGTACCTCAGTAAGATTCTTTATAATTTCCCAGTCCGAAGGCGAAAGAATGTCGATACGACCATGTTCCAAGCTGCATAAATTTATGGCAGTTTTTTGTTCAAACAATCTTGCTAACATGTTGTAAGTACTGTTCCATCTAACTTCAATATCTTGAATTAATGAGTGTACTGGTAATCCACACTGATTTTGGCATTCAGTCAATTTTCTAGAAGCCTGCTCGCTTCGTTTGAAGTGCCCTACTATATGTCTGCAAGTTTTAATGACCTGTTCATGTTCTTCCTCCGAAAACAATGCATCTTTTACTACCAACTGTAATGTGTGTGACATGCAGCCTAAAGATTCAAATTCACCCCGCATAGCGCTGACCATATTTTTTGCATTGTCACGCAAAAGTAGAAATAGTTTATTACCGATATTCCATTTGTCTATCATTTCTCGTAACTTTTCTTCAATATATGATCCGGTGTGGTCATTCTCGAGTACTTGAGCACCTAGTATAACTTTAAGGCATTTTGGTCCAACAATAAAATGGCCAGTGAGACTTAAGAGTGAGCGTGTTTTAGGAGGATTTGTCCATATATCACAAGTTCCACTGATCCACTCACATTTAGTAATCAAATCCTGTACTTTTTTTGTAACTTTTTCGTAAGTTTGTGGCATTAAAGTGGTTCTAAAATATTTTTCTGATTTTAAATTGTACTTTTGGGGACCATGAGGATCTGTAAAATTAAGTCTTTTGAATGCCTCACTATCTACTAAAGAGTATGGAAGCATATCGACAAGTATTAAATCCATGATACTTTTATCAATTCTGCGTGATATTTCATGATGATCTGGCCATTTTAATGATTTTGAAGCCTGCGTCTGCGCGTGCGCGATGTCAGGGATTGTGGTCTGCACCAGTTTGCTACCACTGCCACTGTCAATGGTGCTTACTGAGTTTTGTGAATCATATCGCTTTAATTTAGCTTCAGATTTGTGCTCGTCGATTTCCAACTGACGTTTTAGATATTGCTTATGTTCTGTTTCATGGAGTTTAGATAAGTGTAGCTTCAAACCGGAAATAGTTTGCCTTCTAGGCTCGTAACTTCCTAGTGAATATAATTTATTGCACTGTTTGCACTTAGCTTTAGATGACTCAGATGAACTTTTCTCGAAAAATTGCCAAATGCTGTTTTTTAACGACATTGTCCTTTCATAATCGATGATTGAATACTACAACAAGAGAAAGATTGTCTATTAGGTTTAATCAGTGCTTAATGCATTTTAAATTATTTATTTATATTCGTGGATTATTATGAATAAGGTTTTAAATCGAAAACAGAAATGAAATAATAATTTTATTATACGGATACCTAGGTAGGTACCTATGTAAGTACCTACTCATTTAATTATAAGTGTGTTAATTTACCAAAAAAAAACAATTATCTAACTGTACTTGCTACTTGGTTATATTGGTAATAATTATTAAATTGAACGTTGAAAGTCTAAATCCTTAATATTATCACCACTAATGCACTATAGTAAGTACCAAGTACCTAACTAATGTTTGTTTACGTATAGCATTAGCGAATTAGTTAAATTAACCACAAAATGTTTAGACAGTTATGTTAAACTTGATTCTAATATAATCTATTAGTTTGTTATATTAAATTATTTTTCCATGTTTACTATCTACTCTTATACTATATCACATGATAAAACTTACCGAATTCAAAACAAATCACACGAAAACTCACATCAAACAAAACGCACTGCAAACACAAACAAGTCACGACATGATTATGGTCTTCGTCGCTTGGATGGACTTTACCGCGCCGAACATGACCGAGCACAGCACGGGAACTCCCGAATGCAGTTTCGGTTTCGGTCGTAGTTTCGGCAGTTTTGCAGCCGAAACCGAAACTAAACCGAAACTCGTTTTTTTGCCGAAACTCGACCGAAACCGAAACCGAAACCGAACTTTCGGTCGGACACTATAAATTAACATCGGTGTGCATTTGTTACGAACAATACGATTACTATGTGTTATGTACTAACCACAATACAGGACATTGAAATATAGTGCAAGAAATACAAGACGTCCCTTGAAACAAGGGACGGTTGGCAATAGGTATCTACTATCTATATTTTGGTCTCAATTCGTATTTATGGTGCATTAGTTAGGTTAGGTTGTATAGCCGGCTATACTTGCGCAATTAGTCCTTCATACTGTCAGTTGTTACTGTCAGTTGAACTTGTAACGATCCAACCATAATTTGTCGTAGAGTTCGTTTTTGTGTAAAAAAAATATAACATAAAGTTTGAGATCTTGGCCACTGACCTTATATTTTGAGTAAAAATATTCAGACCGATCGCACTACGTGGGTACCCGCGATTGCACTATTTATTTATTTTATACCTTTTTGATTTCTAAGATACAGCGAGCAGCGTAAAAGGGCTAGCATATTAATCTTGGAATTTTTGATTAATACTATTAAAATAAATTGCAACGTTGTGTGCGGTATAGCTCCAAGCACTACCTACCACTGCGCGTGCTGGGCTCTTTATAATTTCGGCAGGGTAAGAAACGTGACGGGAACTGCGCCGACATCGACCGCGATACGCAGTGCTAACCGACAAAATTATACAAATAAGAGAGGTTAAATACCTAAATAATGAAGACATACGCAGTATGACAGGGTTGCACGACAGTGTTATTGTAAAAATGAAGAAAGGAATGCCTTTCTTCATTCATCTTCTCTTTCTTCATCCTGTCATACTGCACATCTCTTCATTGTTTATCCTGTCCGCGTTAGTAGGCAGTGTGAATATATCTAACTCAGCCAAAATGGCCACACACAATGCGGCGTTGGTACCAACTTTATAGTACGGTAGTGAAGTCTGGATATGCCCGAAATCGAGTGAAAGTATGATAAATGCATTAGAAATGTGTCTCAGAAATATGTGCGGTGTCACTCTTGCGGACAGGATAAACTATGAAGAGATACGCATTATGACAGGGTTCCACGACTGTGTTATTGTAAAAATGAAGAAAAGAATGCTTAGATGGTTCGAGCACTTAGAAATAATGAGTGATGAAAGACTGACGAAAAAAATCTACAGAGCGAAAGTGAGTGGTAAAAGAAGCCAAGGAGGACCAAGGCTGACTTATGAAATTCAAATAGCCGCAGAGTTAGTAGACGGAAATATCAAAAGCACTCGCATACCTAGGCGAAAATATGTGAGAAGAATGACGAGATTTGAGGAAGCGAGAGAAGTGTGTAAGGACCGCGACGCTTGGCATTCTGTCCTCTCTGACGACCTCGTTGGGGATACAGCGTGAAGATATGTATGTTTTATTCTGTCTTACATTTCGAACGAATCGTATCACTGACATATTAGAGTGCACTGATTTATTATTTGATCTTGATTTGATTTGATGTATTTGATCTAGGAATATAGGGAACCTTTAACTAAAAACAAAACGCTTGACAAATAATCTCAATTTTTTCGATGCTGTACTATAGTGGTTAATATTAGCGTTATATGTGCGTACTTCATAGTTTTACTCGTCCTTAGAAAATTGACTAGACCACTTTTGTGCTTATATATTGAACAAATGATATTAAAGCAATAGATATGTACCTGGTTAATAATAAACAGCAGATGAACCAAAAATATTTCCTTTAGTTTAGGAAATATTGAGCATTTTCTAAAAAATCAACACAGGGAACTGATGCTTATGTCAGGGGATTGTGTGTTTATTTAAATGAAAAATATCTTTAGGATAGGAATAAAACATAAAATAATAGAATTATTAGTCCTTTTTAATCTTTATATTAGATATTATTAATTTCTTTAGGAATTTTATTACAAAAACGAACACAGTTACTCAAAGATGAGCTACTTGGCCTTTCAATTTAAACTTAGAAATAACTAGCTTATCACGACCTCAAGTTTCATACTATTAATAACACCTTTCTTTTGAAATAGATCTATATTTTTCTTCTGGCCCACAGTAGCACGCCATAAGACATAAGGCTATGGTTTACACCAGTCTAGCCGCAGCCACATCTGTCAACTGTCTAATGCGTCTAATAGTTGTTGTTGTCGTAGTTGACGTTGTCGAATTAAGCTTATTAGTAGAAGTCCCGATATGGTCCAAACAATAAGGTGGTAGTAACTTCAGGTATTGGTGGTTGAAATGGGTTAGATACGTCCAAATCTGACATATTTTCTCTCTTATACGAGTTAGTTACATTTCTTAATAAGCGAAAGAGATATTTTTAGGAACAAAAACGATTCGGAGAAAAGGGAAGAACTTAGAAATATATAAAACCTAAAAAAGGAAACTAGGAAGCTTGTTTAGGATATGACTCCACAAGAACATCGAGAAGCTAAGAAGAAATGGAGAGAGCATTGCAACAAGTATCGCAATAATAAAAAAGTATTAAAGTTTAAGCTGTAAACTACGTGGCATTTAATTTTAAATTTAGACAGGGGGACTGTTCATAAAATGCTGAGACAAACTTTTATTTTTAAATTTAATTAACATATATTAATAAAAAATAAGAACGTATAATTAACAATCATGTTATACTGTTAAATTTAAATGGATACTGTACAGTCAGTACAAGTAGATTAGGTAATCTTTTAAAATTAGGTACTAAGTATATAATACTTTTTAAATAATATCGGCCTGAGACAACGAGTTGCTCAGTTTACAGAGAAACGCCTATATAACAGAAAAGCAGTGCTATTAGAGTGCTACCTGTAATACGCCGGACCAGCAAACGGTCAAAACTTAGTGACAAACGAATGTGAAATTTTGGTTAATTTCGTGTTTGTTTACATTACGATCAAAAATGAAAAAAATAGGATATAATATATTATGTAGATTTGCTGGTTATAGATAATTTATTTGATTTGAATTGTTTTTACGTGAAGTTATTCAAGTTGAATCACTAACCCAGTACTCCCTATCTAGGCCTATGTACCTCCCACTGCTGGGCACGGGCCTCCTCTCATGTAAGTCACTTACAATTATTTATAGAAACTAGCGTTGACATACATTATACATAGAAACCTAAGGGTTTGTATCAATATCACTTATTTATTTTGTACGAAATATAGGTACTTATCTACTTTAATAAAGATAAAAATTTGCTTTTTAATACACAATTTATGTTTAGACAAATTAAACGAGCTCAAACACGATGAGTTCATCATGTGTAAATCCCTATGGCGACCTTCCACCTTTATTGTACCTTTAACTCTAGCTCGATGGTACCTTTTGACATTGGATTGTTATCGACTTTATATACATATATACATACATATCTTCACGCTGTATCCCTAACGGGGTAGTCAGAGGACGGAGCGCCAAGCGTCGCGATCCTTACATACTTCTTTCGCTTCCTCAAATTTCATTATTCTCCTCACACATTTTCGCCTAGATATGCGAGTGCTTTTGACATTTCCGTCGGCTAACACTCCAGCTATTTGATCTTCATAAGTCAGCCTTGGTCTTCCTTGGCTTCTATTACCACTCACTTTCGCTCTATAGATTTTCTTCGTCAGTCTTTCATCACTCATTCTTTCCATGTGCCCGAACCATCTTAGGATTCCTTTCTTCATTTTTTTAACTTTATATAAGTATGCGAAATTTCAGCAAAATTGGTTGAAAGGAACTGGTTTCAATTTCACTTTCAAGATTTGATCTTAACTTAATATTATACACTCGTACATACAAACGTGAATTAAATAAAAAGTAAAAGTCTCATTCAATTTTGCCGCCCTGGGTCCCTGACAGGCTAAGTCCGCCACTGGGTATAGTTAAAATTAATATACATACATATAATGTTTGGTTAACATTCAATTATTGCAACAAAATTTGTTTATCTATAAATAAACCCTCGATTTCAAAAACTCTTAACCTAACTGGACACTTTTACACAATAAAAAAAAATTACCTACCCAATATGCATGGTTGACCTTTTCATATAGCCTAATATGCTATCTGTATAGACACATATGCACATATATTTCACTAATGAATTGTATTTAGGTAATACTACGTTTTATATTAAAATGTTTATGTAGGTAAATTATAAGTATGGTTTGTTATGTATTTCCATAGGGGTAAGATAAGGCTGCGAATCATCGACCTAAACAAGCAGGTATGAATAGCGTCAAAGCGGCTATCTGTCGTCCGAACAAATACTGACTATTGATTTAGCTTATCTGTCAGCAAATAATGCACACAGAAACATACAAATGGAAATGGAACATATTATTATAAAGATGAGTAATAGTAAATGTCTTTATATCATACTACCTACGTACATTAGCAAAATAAGAGGAAGTTGATTGTTTACATAAAATAATTATCTAATTATTGGGTTTTACAGTGTAGATATTAATAACTTAATGTATTATTATTTTTTATAAATGCGCCAGACGGCACACACTCGCATATTAATCATCTGGTTTCAAATTAAGGCATTACTTGTAACCACGACGATTACTAGGGCGTCTCTTAGTACACCCAGACCCGAAACCCGAGATCGAACCAGGAACCTTCCGCGCTTGGATACAAGACCTAAACTACTGCGTCATCAAGGTCATCAATTATATGTAATAGGTATTTTAGTTAATAACTACTTTATAAACCTTACTCATTACTTATTTATAATTACAGGTTCACAGTGTTGTAATGTGAACCGCAGTTCCTTCTGCTGTCCACTGTATTTTTCCACTCATCTATATTACAAGTGCCTAATTAAAAAAATAATGAATAAAAATACGATAAAGTATAGAAAAATATAAAAGCAGTCAGCCTAAAAGTAGTAAATATTAACAACAAAGGAAAAATGTTATCGATAAAAAAATGCGCCAATTCACTATTGAACACATAGTATAAATAAATATATATGTACACGAAATAAATGTTTTGTACGCATGACACAAAATTGTATGGAAAAAATCATCATCTTTATTGCCACCACATAAAGAGATGAAAAATGTCATTTTTTTGTAAAATGACCAGAAAAAAGTTATAACTTATAACCAACAAAAGAAAATTTGTTCTCAAAATTTTATCTATTTTCGCTAATAACTGTTATTTTTGGTTCTACGACTAAAAGTTACGTAACCAAAGTTGTAGAGAGTTTAATTTGCAACATAAAATGTTTTCGCAAATTTTCTGTGCGACGAATAGTTTAGCCGATTTAGCATAAAAACTATTTGCATCCCTTTTTACAAGATGACGGCCGCGGGACAAGGCTTGCGACCCCACAAACATGGATTTAACTTTACACTAACCCCCTCTTGACATCCAAAAAA
Source organism: Zeuzera pyrina (assembly GCA_907165235.1). Classification (NCBI taxonomy): domain Eukaryota; kingdom Metazoa; phylum Arthropoda; class Insecta; order Lepidoptera; family Cossidae; genus Zeuzera; species Zeuzera pyrina. The sequence continues at coordinate 14,971,347 of OU015626.1, forward strand.
TAAAATTGCGTGCTCTGACTTGCAACCCCAAATGTAACTTCAGTGGACTAAAAGAACTCTACCTGTGTAATTAGAATGAGTTAAGGAATATAATTCATTTCCGACTTTATTGACTTTACTGTCAGAGACTCGTCGATGCTTTGGGAGACTGCCGGGCTGGCAGCTTCTTCCGCCAACGAATCAGTTTAGCTATTCAAAGAGGAAAGAGGTAATGCTGCCAGTCTTTGAGGACGTATATTATTTAAAATAATGTGCAGTTTTAGGTTTGTAAAATATAAAACTGCACATTATTTTAAATATTAAAATAAATAAATTAAAAATATTATTATTATGTGTACTTACAAGATAACCTACTGATATTTTATAAATCATAATTAATTACTCACACTGGTAAGGAAGACAACAATATGTCGATACAATGTGTTATTTCCGGTACATCGAAAAAAATCTTGTTTTGTATTACAAGTTACAGTGGCTACATTCCTATATACGCACTTATAGAAAAAGAATGGGTAAAGAGGGTAGTTTATTTCTTATAATTTTCCAGTCTCACAATGAATAAAAAAATATGTAACGAACCTATTAAATACTAATGAATAATTATAAAACTTAAAAATTATAAAAGAAAAATAAAAGTTTTGAACCATTTTCAAACTGCATAGTTTTCTTTTGAGAACTCTACATTTTTCAATCATTTAGAGGGGCAACTGCTTTGCATGCCCCTTTTGTTGATACCCTCTTAAGAGTAGAGTAAAATCCTTTTCTCTTAAAAACTGCACATGATTTATGTATGTTTACAAACTACAATTACTTTTTAAAATGTTATAAACATATATCTAAATTACTTTTTAATAAGCTTCAATAGGTACTTATAACACATTGTTATTTAGACATAAGATAACGAAAGTAAATTAATAACCATTTGAAAGTTGCTTGATGGATAACTGAATCTATAAAGAAACAATAATGTGTGTATATAATATTCACATTTTAGCGGTGGCACGTGATTTAGTTATTTTTAAAGTTAAATAAATTCCTTTACAAATACGTGGAATTTATTTTTCAGACGTGGGTGATCGTTATTCGTTAGCCATCAATAATAATTATTTTATTTATGTAAATAATATTACGAAGACAAAAAATAATAGAGCCTTTCCCGCCAAGCTCTTGCAAAGCTTCCTATAGAGCAGTTTAAACTTTACATGCTTTAGTTAAAGGTTCAATTTGATGACTAGTATGTGTGATAAGTAAGAAGAATACAGCAATATGTTACTATCTTACTCACTCACATTGTTGTGATATCTGTCCTTTTTTATTACAGTCTCTCGCTCATTTAGTATTCTTTTGAAGCTGGTGTAGGTTTGTCGTTGTTTGTGTCTTTCTCAAAAGGATTGTTTATTTTTGTGACAACAGTAACAAAGACATGGAGCTGACATAAATGTTATTTATGATGAGTGATTTTTGCAATAAATAGTGTAATTTTATTGAAAATAAATTTTTTGGTAAACTTCTTGAAAAATGCAGTCTGAATTGATCTTTTGGACACTTGTTTTGAGTTTTGTGTGCGCTGCGGAGGCGGGGATGATGGGTGATCAGTGCGACTGGACTGGCAGGTATATTCAAAACTTTTATGTTGTTTGAGTAAAACAATATTATATCAATACTGTTTTTTTTATTTTTTTTTTGCGCTGATAATTAGTGAATATTTTATATACTTTCACTATTATGATATCACGAATTGACATATTTTTTAAAATTGTAGTGGAAAGTTCCTTTAAAATAATAGAAAAATAAAATTAATGAATATTATATCCGCTGTAAATACATAGGTATCGGTAAATTATATGTGTATACTATAAAAAATCTATTGGCCTAGAGTAGAATTTAGCCAATTGAAATCTTATTGTTCAGAAAAACAGTAAAAAACCGCATCGGAAAGGGTACAGTAATTTTGTACAAAAGCGGACAAGTGCGAGTCGTATTTGCGCACTGAGGATTGCGTACTACCATACAATGTATTTGTATACTTCTCCCATACTCTCCAACTGCAAATGTACATTCTAATTAACTTACAGAAGTTAATAATGGCAAATAACTACAAATTAACGATTTTCAGCTTTTCTTGTGCTGTAAGACCTTGCTTATTGCCAAATTTCACGTTTCTAGGTCAACGGGAAGTACCCTACAGGTTTTGATTTATTTGCGAGTGTCAAGACATAAATGGCCGTATCTTTTGATTGCGATAGCTTAGAAGCTTTATTTTTTACAGCTCCAAGGGACCGCAGCCATTATTTGATATTAACTTCCACAGCAATTTCAGTCATTTTAGCAGAAGTATCTGATATTAATTTTATGTAATACCTCCACGCGTCCAACCCTAAAAATTGTAACAAATGTGAGTCAAAGCAAATTTTAACCTAGATGTTTATGTGTTTAAACTTTTATATTGTAATAATTTATTAAGCATTTTGCTGTATTTATACATAAAACATGTTTAAATAGGTTTGGGTGTACACATGCTTCATTTAAAATAGGTTTCACTGGAATATATTAAAATGGGATTCAATGCTTTCCAGATTAGTTCTGCCCAGACGCATAATAGTTGAAAATATTGATATTTCGTTTATGTCGTCTAAAATATCTATATAATAATATGTTTGTGGTAGGTTGGCAGTGCACAGTTGGCACAGATACTAACGTACATAGTATTAGTTAGCGTAAAATAGTGCTTTAAACTCCCGCTAACAACAACAAATGATACATACGCTTTTGTTTAACAATAAACATCTGTATCAGTAATAATTTAAATATTTTAGAGATTAAAATAAAACTATGGCTTTGAATTGTCTTCCATGTTGTAATGGAAATTCTTTAAGCTGTTCTCGAATGTTAACTAGCTAACAAGCATTAACATCAACAATGAATAATTGTTATTGTTAATGTGCGTCCGGAAATAGTCACATGAGATCGATTACGGAACAAAATCAACAAGTAGGGTTTCCCATTGACTCGTATGTAGGGGCGGCGTGGGAAACTGATGGGAAAAGTGTTCACGTCATCCCCCGCTGTTTGTAGACACGTGACCCTTCCGGCCAATATAAGGGTAGTTTGACTAACTGTGACATATGATGTTTCTGGAAAATACATAAGAGAATTTCTGAATAAAAGAATTTCCGAAATATACATAATTATTTACAAGAAATTGCTGTCTTTATAAAAGTAAATATCTTTATTGTTTATTCGTAATTATTCATTTATTTCTTGGAGCAGGTAAGTGATGTGTTTTTTTTCGTGTACCTTACCTATATTATAGGTACTTATTTCCTGTTTTATAAAGTTTGTCCATTTTAATTGTAGGTCATGCTGTCTATTGGTTGTTTTTAAAATATAGATTTTGCTGAAACATTTTTCATTTTAAGCACAACAGATGATCAGTATACTTTGTCCCTATATTGTCGGAAACACAGACTGTTTTATACATCATAAATAAACAAAGCCATGCATAATTCAAAAAATGGTAGGTATATTTAAAATGTCTCAAGTGTGTAGAGATAATAGTTTTACATTAAACATATTACATATGGTCTCGCTATTTTCTAGTTCTACTTGGGATGGCCATACGAATAGCATCAATAAACAACAAAATTATGCTATATAGTCCAACTTTTAATTCAATAGAGTGATTTGACTTTTCCAGGATAATCGGAATTTTTTAAATAGTGATGTTCCCTATATCAACTTCATGAATGTCTGTAGCGGTCGTCCCGGGCGCTATCCTCATGAAATCTCCTTTTAATATCATTCTTTCATGAGATAGCGGTAGCCTCGAAAAGGTATGAATATTTGTAACAATAAAGAAAGTGGGTAAAATAGTAAAAAAGGAAAGACAAAATATGACATTTATTTATTCGAATTATTTAATAAAATTATGAAATGGCGACGCTACAGGGCCATGTTAGCACCTAATTCAATGAATTCGGTGCTATTCAATTCAATGAATGAACCAGTCGATCGATTTAGTTGTATCGATATCGACTCAGTTCTATCATTTGGCGACACTATTTTAGCTGGCCCCACATTATGTAGTTAGAACTTTGATATATTGAAACGCCAAATCACTCCATCGAAATGAAAGTTAGACTGTAGATGTCACTATTAATAATAAGGCTTACGCACGGCATAGTAGAGTGAACGACATCACTTATACAAGTAGCATAATAAGCCCTTGGCCGACATTTAAAGCTTGCTCGGGAAGATAAGCAGGCGACGGTCTATATTTTTCTCTCTCCACCAGCAATATTATTAGTACCTACATGAAAGTAACAGATAATAAGGAGTTAATGAGTAATCGCATATAATTCATGGAGATTAAAACGACTGCAAAAAAGCAAATCAAGTGTCAATGTACCAGCATCTCGTCGGGTATTGTTGAGCACTCAAGTTCATACATTAATATTTATTAGGGAGGGAGAGAACGGAGGGGACCGGGATCTGTTTATTATAATATCCTCCTCCGATTATAACGCGTTCGCACGATACATACTTCTGATTGACACAGATTGTGTGCCCGAAGTCGTTCTAATCTGCATTTCATCTCGTGGACAGAATCAATATTGACATAAAGATATAATGTGAAAAATATATTAATTTAAATATTTATAATATACACTTATTTATAAGAACGATGAATAGAAATTATATGTTAAGCTACTGTTTCTTCCAAAATGGTTTCTTTCGGCACACTTGCGACAGGACAGACATTATAGTAGCAAAGAAGTGTATGTTATGAACTAAACATAATATAAAGGAACAAAACTATCATTTTTAATATGGTGATATAGAAGTAATGATATTGAATAAAAAAATTAAGTATATTTATCAATGTAATCGTTTTTCTAGTGTCTCAACAACTCTTGAACCTTCCAAAATGATTCCAATACAGCAGTCATGATTTCGCGCATCTTCAAATTTTTGCTCTTGAGTTACTCTTTAAGCCAAGATAAAAGTAGTAGAACAGTGTGGAGAGCAAGGTGTACGAGCAGTTTGAACCCCATTTCTTAAATGGCAGCCATTGCAACTTGAGCTTTGTGTGCGGGTGGGTGCGTTGTCGTGGTGAAACAGGATGTATACTTGCTCGCAGTTCACTTCGCCCATTTTTTTAATAGCATCCCGCAATCTACTTATTTGGTCTGCGTAGTAAGGGCCCGTAAAAGTGGCTCCCTTTTTAATGTAATCCACGATTATGATTCCCTTGGCATCTCAAAAGACCAACGCCACGTCCTTCTACGCCGAGCTCGAAACTTTGAATTTTTACGGTGACGTTGAGGACGGTTACTTCCAAGCTATCACTTGTTGTTTGGCCAAAGTGATGGATTTAGGTATCATCGTTGATTACAAACCGAGACCGAAACGTTTATGGATCAGTTTGGAACACTTGAATTCATATTTGAAGTGTCAAGCTCGAGACGTTTTTTCTGTTCGTCTGTTAATATCCTGGATTTCCAACATGTGGACACTTTTAACATCTGAAATTCGTCAGTGAGAATTCTTTGGATACTGCTGTAAGAGTTCCCTGTGATATCAACCAAAAGTCACTCGTCGGTCAGCTACTATAAAATCTTCATTTTTTTTCGGAAATTCGGCATCTCGCTTCGGCTAAGCATCCGTGGAGGTATATGGGGATTTTTTCCCTTCTTGAAACCAAAAAGTTGCTCGTGTTTAGTGGAAGTTCTGCCCAGCTTAGACTCTTTGAACTAGCAGGCCAATGTAGAATATGGAAGGGCGGATTCCCGCAATGTTTTCCCTAAGACGACGTACAGCTTTTTCGCAGACATTTTATACAAGTAGAGATACTTGACCACAACTCTTATTTTATTTTTCTCCATTTTCGTGTTTTCTCTAACTGCTCGCATTCAAATGAATATAACTTCTATAAATGACGATTTATTTAAAAGATTTATTTACTCACAACTAATGAGGGTGTACGGAAGCTAAAGCGATTTTCTTTAGATTTATATAAATATTGGAAAAAATATTTACTTGTAAACTGTTTGGATCACACTTCGCAAATATAATTCATAATACTTTGTTAAAATTAGTATCTATGTAGTGCATATCGGTTTGATGTATTTTATTAAATTAGAATCACATCACCTATATGTATCACAATACAACATAAAAAAGATTATAATTGAACACATAATTGACTAATTAAATCGCCTTGTATATGTGCGTGCCTCGTGCATTGCAAATACATACGTTGTCTGCTTTTTGCAAGGATGTGACGGATGTGCGTAATGATTGTGTCAACTGAGTGTTACATATAAAAATACAGTGGTGCATGCTGCATGCTATTTTAACTGGAAAAATGACATGATATTGCAGTTTATTTGAAATCGTATTATAAACTTTATAGAATATTAAAAAATAAAAAAAAATTTTTTACTTTAGATTCTAAAGTATCACAAGGGTTAAAAACCCAAAAGAAAAATGTTTGCAAGTCTGTATGTATCTATCAAACGACTAACGTAGGACGATTTGATATAAATGTATATATTAAATATTATAAAACAACAGATGATTTATGATTTTACTAAAAAATCCAAATGCTAATTAGGGGATGAAAAAAATAGAAAAAAATAGTTTTCTTCTTTTAAAAAACAGCTCCAACACCTCTGTTCACATAAGTTGATAATTCATAAACAATATGGCGGAATTCCAAATTTAGTACACAAAAAATTATAGTTACGTTTTTTTTTATTTTTTAATATTCTATAAAGTTTACAATACGATTCTAAAGTTTAGAATCTCTTCCCTTGTTCTACGGCTTTATCCTATTTGTTGCTTGTTCTATCAGCTTCGGCTTTATGAACAATCACTTTTTTTAAGGTTAACAGTGGTTTGCTCGAGGTTCGAAATATACTACACACTTAAAATAGGTATAGTATGTACCATGTACCTAAATATTTTGATATTATGTATTGATCATAGTATTATTTACCTAGTATTTATAGTGTTTTATAATTTATTAGTCTAAATATGCATTTACGATTTATCAAGTTCCTTTTATAGTTTAGCCACAGAAAGAGAGTTAGTTATACATTCATTTTTCGGAAGAATTTTAAATTCAAACAATCCGAGACACTTCTTAAGAGATAAAAGAATAGACCATGACGAACTACTTTCGGAGCTTTCCGTTTCTTTTTACGTTATCTTATCAAACATCGTACTTGTCTCGTGCCAACTTATAGATATAAAGCATTTCTAAGAAGTACTTGCCAAAAAAAAGGACCGCGGTTATTTCTTATTCGTGGTATTTGTCGTTTATTATTACGACCATTTAACAAAAACGTGAATAAAAAAGTGTAGAGATGGCGTATGTGTGACATATATGTGTGAGGACATGCAATTAACTTACTATTAACATATTAATGCTTCCTCATAATTCACTATTAAAACGGAAGTTATGGTGGTTATATCAAATGTTTGTCATTTTATTTGTAGGTAATTTGTTCTAAAACGCGTCTTTCAATATCTACGACCAGGATATGTTACTTACCATAAGTGATGGGAAAAATGTTATTGCGGTTTTATTTCCTGAATTTGACCTACATATTTACCACAACATGCGGATGTTGCTATCACAATATTTCACCGGCGGTAGTTCATGATAAACATATGGCCAATAGAGGACTCAATAATTTTGGTATCTTACGTTGTCCATATTATGGCGTTTTACGTATCAGTTCCTGGAGAAAATTTTCATTCTGTTCCTTATTCTACATACATACGAATCTCATTAATATCATTATAGATTCAGACGAGACGCGTTTCGGTAAGGCCTGGGATCGCGTCGGTAGGACTTTTCACATGGGATGTGTTTGTGGGAACACCGAAGCCCGTTCAGAGAAAACCGTCACATGTTGTAGATGAAATCACGGTTATTTTTACGCGACGATTGTTTTTATTCGCTCGCCAATTGAGGGCAATCAACGCCACGTGTTCCGCCCGAGACGTTCGCCTTAAGGCCTCTCGCCTATTGAGCTCATTGGGACTCGGGACATGTATCGTGTCATTTTTATGAACTAAGTACAATCATATATGAATGTAGGTAGTAGGTACTTAAATATATTTTGAATGTATCTACGATACGATTGAATATTTCATAGTACAATATTATCTTTTTGCATTTTTAACTTCTTTTAGTTATATAGATAAGTCAAAATCATAACAATTTATTCAAGTAAATTCAATTGCTCGTTGTTTTTGAACGTCACATCTACCTTTAATGCGGAGAGAAAACCTGCACACTGAGAAGAACTGACAAGAAACTTGACAGGTTTCAGGTACCTACCATTTTCAACGTAATTTTACAATACAATATTCAAAATACCAGAATATGTAAGCGCGAGAGGATTTTCCCAGACTAGTTTTGTCTCCAATGAGATCGTTTATTTTATAGTATATTTTTCCAAGTACATACAGCTAATAAAACCCTTGAAATTTCTTTTCCATTATGTGATTAGTTATCGTTTGGCTTTAATGTCTGGGTACATCTCGGCTATTTTCGTATCATGATGACCACATAACATTTTTATTTTATCTGCCCGCAGCACAGCACTGGTTGCAGTCAGATTCTAAGTTCACTCTTTTATACTTATCTAGCACTTTTCTGCTTACCTATACTAAACAACTTTTTGTGCTAAATGGTGACAAAATGTAAATAGCAAGCAAGTTGCACAGACAGACAGACAACAAAGCGAAAGTCTTTCCACGAACGAAATCGCGGGTAACAGTGTTAATTTCGTAAGTTATTCGATTTCGAATATGTACATCGCCTACTATAATATACATTTAATCGGTATCTACTAGCATAATATTACACTACCCATGTATTATTAACATATTACTTTTCAGTTTATGCCATTCAGTAAGTACTTACTGAGAAATATTTTTATTACACTTATAAGCTCGGATCACATGAGGTAATGCGCTGCTTCGTCGCTGAAGGGGAAACTCGATGCTTAAATAGCCATATGTCTACTTATGTTATCTCATCAAATACACTGGTGTAGTATTTAATATCATGGTTAGTATAGTGAAATGGTTAAAGAAGAACGCCAATATAGGTTTGATAGTTATAGTGCCAATTACAGTATCCGTAGAGTAAAATCGATAGACGCATGATTAGCGAAAAAATCAAACACTTCATGTAAACTCATGACTTGAATGTAAGATATGAAAACAAAAATTTTCCTGTGCTCGCCATACATACAGAATTCCTCGAATGTAACAAAACTAATTAACAGCGAATTGTAAGACGGCATTGTGTTGGCAGGTCAGATAAAGGAGCTTTTCTTTGTGTCGTGTTTATTTTTTTTATTTGTTCTTGGAGCTGGTAGCCGCGGTATTCTGTACCTCTGTACACTAATTACAGTGGCGGTGAGTGGAAGAAGCCGCCAAACGTTTAATCAATGTCTATTTTTATGGTTTTTATAGAGACTGAAATAGGCACCTATGTATCACACTTATATATGTACATAGCTATAATTTTAAATGTTTTGTGACAATTTAATTACCTACTAATTTCCGTTTCGGAACTTATGAGTAGGTAATACCTTTATAACACTGACGGATAAGCGCTTATTACACCTTCCAATTTGTTGGAAGAACTTTCCCAAGGATGGCGATCTGAGATCGATTAATGGAAAAATTGCTCGATCGATCTCGAAGTGAATCGATGGCGAACACCCAAAAATTGAGTTTCCATTATATTTGTATTGGTAAGAACGCAACTATAAAATAATGAGCTGGCGTGGAATTATTTAATAAATTATACATACATATATCGAACACTCGATCGAATATCTATCTCTAAAAAATAGATGTAGAATAGACCTATATCTGGTTGAATCCTAAAAGATTTGTATTGAGCAATATGGCGGGTATTAGTTGGTCATTTCATCAAATATACGATACCATGCCATAATCCTGACAACAATACATCTTTTCGTTTATCGGTTTGACTTTATGTCTGTTTGTCCGAGTTGACTCGGAAATGGCTGAATAGATTTATATTGCAAGGAGTTACTTTCATACTAAGGTAAGTAATGTGTTTTATAGATTTCAAGCGACAGAAGCCGTGATTGTCGCTAGAATCAAATAAAAAATACCTGAGACAAATACGTCAATTATATGACCCCAAACTGAGCACTGGGCTTTTATATTATGGGTAGGTACCACGCGGCGAACTAGGGGATCACTCAACACCAGAACTGACACCTACCAGCAAGTCTAAGAAAATTAAGAAATGTTTACTTTCTAAATTGCGACTGAACAGGAATCAAATCTGCTGGGTAAATAATAATAAATAGTAAAATATACTTATTCTCTGGATTCGTTGAACATTTAGAAACTTATGCGTATAAAAATTTCGAAGTACATTTTTATATTCTACAAAATGTTAGTCATTCAGCCGAAAATTTTAGTTTTGGTATCAAGAAGACTGTTGAATTATTCATAAGAGGAGTTGGGTCCATTATCCATTATTATCTGTCTCGGTGTCTACAACCCGCGGAGCGGCGCAAGCGTGGGACGTCGCACGCGCTGCATTTTAATTTCTTTACACTTAGTTGGCACCCTGCAAATTCACTATTCATCGAAACGTGTTCTTGACATCGATTCAATTGATTTACAAAATGCTATTGGTATGTTAGGCTTGTATCCTTCAAAAATTAAACTATGCATAAACTATGAATAAATTGGTAGATATTGTCAGTAAAAATAAATTCTGGATTTTCAAAATGCTGGTTACGTAAGTCACATTTGTTTAAGTGCTCAAGCTACGGTTAATAAGGCGGCACGAGCCAGGTCGTTGTTAGTATACGAAACCGCCGTAGTGGTCTATTTTGTCCATTTATCACAGTTATCGTTGTATTTTTCAGAATCTAGATATTACTGAATATTAATCAATAACGCATGCATATACATATAATCAGTGATGTTATATTTATAAAAGACATATAATATACTAATTGTTGCCGGTAAACCTTTCTTTTGCCTATACATCAGTAATAAACAGATGGGAAGAACGTCGCTATTATTACACAAACAGCCTTGCGTTTTTTGGAAGTTATAAGCACCATATAAGGCCAAGTGGACAGCGGAGGCAACTTTGCATTTGTGGCCATTTTGAACAACTGACGCTTATCGGGACATGGTAAAAAAGAACTGAGTGGCTACAACCGATTATAACGCAAAAAGAGGTCCGTGGTCGTTCCAAAATCGATTGCAAATGGCAACTGCCGCAGGCTCCATTGCACCATTTATAGCTGGCAATCTTAACTGCTAAAAAATAATCGTGCGGTGATTTATTTTGGATCAGATCGCGCTCTATCTATCGTGTATTTCCAGATAATAATGAAGGAGATAAGATACTAAGAGGTTTTGAAATTGGTGTGACAAAAAATTGATGCGCGCCACTGTTGTCTACGCTTGACGCTTCCAAATACCTCCGCGTAACCTGCGATTGTTCTGTTTTTGTATATAAGACTGTGTCTGTGCTTATACTGTGAAAAAATTTTTTTAGATTTTATAGACGACTAATTAATTTGATATACCTACACACGTAAATAACAATAGGTAGATACTCTAGATAATTTTCTAGAGTGGAATTACAACAACTGCGTGATTACAAACTGAGTTCTAAGCTTGTACTACGAATACTACACAACGAACTGGGGTAGTTCCCAGTAAAACCAAGACCAAGCTAACTCAGAAAAGTTCCTTTCTTAAATTGACCGGGAATCGAACATAGGGCGCCGGCTCGGAAAGTAGATGCAACTACGACAGGCCACGTTAACGGGCCAGTCGAACAAACATTAGAAATATATTTTAATATTATAAGGAATGTGTTATATTTAATTAAATGAGATAAAAGATGATACGACCATACGACGGATATTGCAATGATATTTCTGAAATTATGATTACTTTTGAATAAGGCCCATTCTTATGGATTATGTTATAAGTCGTTTTGTTGTTTATATCATGAAAAGGTGTATCCATTGCCAAGCCTGGCGACAACCATGGGTTGCCCATTGCTTAGAGAGCCACATAATCCCTTGTTTCTTCTTATCTTATATCTTCTTTTTATATCGACGACAAAAACGAGGAGATCTACTACAGGCGTTAGGTTAGATTAGTTTACTGTTATTATACTTTTTAAGTACCTATATTATTACAATATTGTACTATATTCTTATTGTTAACATCAGTGTTAATAACATATTTCAAGCGAGTTGAATTGAGTCGTTACATCATTTTATTTGTTAATTTTTTTTATTGTAATATAATTTACATTTAAATAAAATCATCAGACATAATCAAATCTTTTTTATTAAGGCACTCAAAATATGATTTTGTGTTAAATTAATTAATTCTACTTGAATGCACAAGTTTTCGTGATGCAGAGTGTAATATAATATGGACACACGCGAAATGACACTCGATACCAAACGGATGAGCAGTGTAATCATTTTTGACGTAATTCATAGAATAAGGATGTTACAATCTTTTTGGAAAATACAACCACAATATCATATAACAAAATGATAAAATATACAATTTTTACGCTGATATTATAGTTTTGATTGTGGTGATTTTTGTAATATTCCAGTAAGAAATAAACGACAAACTAAATGGGCCATCATTTAAAAAAAAAAACGGGGTATGTATTTCTTTAGATTTATTAGACAGGTTTAGTAACCGGCTTAGCTACAGTAATAATATTACAACCGAAGGCTTTTCACACCTCCGTATTTGAACGGCGTATTAGCGTTCACACCTCATGTGTGCCTACCCTTAAACTTCGCGCCTTCCCTCTACATATCGCTTGTTCATTATGTACAAATTTTCCTTTGATATGCTCACGGTACGGCAAATGTATATTTTTGGAAGATTTTTATGGAAAGTCTTTAGCATTCTATTTTTGTTTTTTTGTCTATAAAATTTAAATTTCCTTTTTACTTATTTATTTATAATGTTTTTTGATAAAGGCAATAAATGACCAGCTGTTTGAAAATAACATGTTTGTTGAAGACTTCTTTTTTTTAGTTAATAAATGGTAAAATTGGAAGGAGGTATATCGCATAGTAAAAATAAAGATTTTAAGTGTATATGCAGGACTGACCTTTTTACTAGTGATCAATCAGATTGAGTTTGGAGTCTAAGTGCGTGACTTGAGGTCGTGAGTGCTCGCTCAGCGCCATTGTTCAGGTGAAAGTAAGACTTACGAGCGTTTTGCGTGTTACGAAAACCTTGTTAGCTATCCGGGACGACAATAAATCTAGTGATCACGAACATCAGTTGTCAAGTTAATTATGTAGATAATGAGATGGCTGTGAGGTTCCCTTTATGCTCGGAGTTGAAAAGGGAGTCCTTTCTATATTAAATTTGTATCATAAATGCACAAATATGTGTTGCAAAGTCGAAACATAAGAGTATAGTATTCTCTATAGTATTATTTTATTTAGTTTATTGCAAAATAGAGAATACATTCAACGTTGTGGGCTGCGGTAATAAAAAAAACATTATTATTAATTTCGTCAAGTTTGTATGTATCTACTGTGGACTCTATTGTGTACAATAAAATTATTTGTTGTCCGTTCATGATTCATTGCTAATTTTATTGAGTTGGAATAATCATTTGCCATATAAAAATATCTGACTCGAATGTAATGGAGCAAAAAACAATATTGTTATAAAGTTGTATTTTATCGAGTAGTGCACCTGCGTGACGAACAATAGGCTATTATTGCATGTTTTCTATTCATATTTAGATAGATACATGCAACGGCTTCAAGCGTAGGCGGTGGCGCGGGCGCAGCTATTCCTCTAACGAGTTATGTAAACACAGGCACCGCTGTCCACTACTGGCCGTGGCATTGTATATTAAACATGTATATGCATGACAGACGTATATGTAGTACGTATATAGTATATACATACAAAGCGAGTAGCTAGAAAAGTACACCAATAAGTGAAGTGTCATGTCTTCCTGTAGTTAAAAAATCCATTTTAACGTCTATACTCATAATTATGCGTGTACATAACTATACATACTATGCAGATGTGGAGTCATAGATCTCTATAAATCCTATCCTATACAGATAGAATCTGCTATAAATCCTAACACATCACGAGCACGAATTTAAACTGAAACGAATTTTCGAAGTGTTTGAACAGGACAGGCGGCTTTGATGCACAATCAGAACATTTTATTTGCACAAGTCTCGGACAAAGTTCTGTATTGTGGTTTAATACCGCGTTAGAGGTTAGTGGTTTCTAAATAAGTCGATGTACGTGGTAGAAAACAAAAAAACGAAGATTCAGTTATTTTATTGAAAGCATATACCATTATTGACTTGACTAGATATACCTGTTAGCGCGGTGGTAGGGTATTTGGCTTCCAAGTCGAGTTCCTAGGTTCGAACCTTGATCGGTTTGGAATCCGCGTGTTATTGGAAGCTTCCCCAGTTCGTTGTGTGATACCCATAGTACAAACCTAGTGCTTAGTTTGACGTCACAAAATTCATGTAATTGTTTGGAGTATCATTATTATTATCACCATATTATGCATAACAACGAAAAGTGGCAAATTAAATAAGATTATAAAATAGTTTTTCTACAATTTCGGCGACTCTAAAGATAAAAGATTTGCCGACACATTTATGGCTATTTAATTGACGTTCTTCTAAAACCAACCCAATATTCAATCTTTTGTCAAAATACCGCATAATGATGACGATTCCTAATCGCCATTTTTCGTTTTTATCAATTTGGACATATCTGGAACGTTTCTATTAGCGAGGTCTATTAACCTCGGCATAGCGTCCGAGCGACGTGACTCAAGACAATATGAAATAAGATATTATTGTTTGCAGAACACTCAGAACGACTGCTTCTACTATTATGGTCTGATCACAATTCATAATATTTTTCATTCGGTCCACTTTGACAAACAATTGGTCAGGAGATTGACATTATACTGAGCAACTATATTCACATATTATATATAAATTCGACATTTAAATAGTGTATTAATGTATTATATTTAAAATGATATTAGTATAGATAGATAAATACATGTTAGATTTTGTACAAGGAAATTATGAAGCAATTCGCAAAAATATTAATAGGAATGAGGGTTAAACATTAATTGATGCAATTTAATCCCATTACGTTGAATCTTATTTTGATGAGACTATATAGATTGCTAACAAAAGTAATAAAATTTGGTCAATTTAGGCTGCTGGCGATCGTCGAGACGTCATCGTCATCTTGAATAATAAACGAGGTCCGGCGATGGGTCCATTCTAATTGGGTTCAATACGCAAGCTTCATATTTCAAACGTCGCGTCGTATTGCTCATTTGAATAATAGCTTTTGCAAACGTGCATTTTTAAATCTCAGTTTGACCAGTCCAGAAATTATATTTACATATTTGTGGATTTATTGATCAACTAATAAAAATATAATAACAGTATACATACTACGTATCAGTGTAATGAAAAAAAATTTGTTTGTTTGTGCTAACGTATTGCTATTTTTTTATGATGTTGCAATATTGTGGTAAAAGTAGCCTTCGCAATTATTTAATCTACGTTCATAATCTAATATAATCTAATTTCATTGAAGACACAACAATAGACTGGAAATGATCCTCTCTGCATATGCATTTACTGACTTTATGGATATTGTATTTTTAAATAACTATTGTAGAATGATGTTGAAAAAATGATACCTGACTGAGTTTCTTGTCGGTTCTTCTCAGTATCCAGGTTTTCTTTTCGAACCGAACTAAAGTAGATTTGATGTTCAAAAATACCTTACATTTGAGTTTACTTGAATAAATTGATTTGACTTTGACTTTGACGTTCATGTTTTTTGTTTTATTATTGCTTATATATCACTAAAATTCCGATATTCCCATAAGATGCAATAAATATATTTATGTAAAGTGTGTGATATGTTTGGGATCATCATTTTGCCATGTTATTTTTGTTTAATGGGCTTGTCTCCGGACACGTTTTTGTGAACTTTTTTAAATGAATGAGGAGCATGTCGTCCATAATAAAAAAAACATTAAAAAAATTCATGGATGTTATCATTGTATTCCTTGGATTATAGGTATTGAAAGCAGTACAGTTTGATACGTTGAATATGCACTGATCTAATACAAGTAGATAGCATCGCCGCATGAGCTATGTAGCAAAATGTAGTAGTGGACAGATCCAGACTAGATGCCGGTCTTGCCGGTCGGGACTGGTTGGGCGGTCGTTGTGTAACGCCAACGGCGCACGCGCCAGTCGACCTCGCTCACTGAATATGTATGTATGTATATAAAAACTTCAATCTTATCTTTACTATTCGGAATAGTACTCGGATGAGGTTTTTTTTACGAAATGTGTCATGTACAATGTAGTTTTTGTGTAAGTATAAACATTCTACTATTTATGTGGTATGCGGTGACTTTCAGATAGAAAAAACGGTTACAGTTTATGCTGCTGCATTTTAAATCAATAAATACGCCAGACAATGCACACTAATCATCTGGTTTCAAACTAGGGCATTTCCTGTGCTATGAAAACCAGACGACGACTAGGTACTAGAGGCGTTCCCAGTACACCCAGAACCGAGACAATCTAGAAAAGTTCGTTTCCTAAATTGACCCGACCAGGAATCGAACCCGCAACATCTAAACATGCAACACCTAAACCACTCCGCCATTGAAGTCGTCATTTTTAAATGAATTTATTTAAATTATTGAGATGTGATGACAGTGATGAGATCCTAGTTTTTCTGTGTAGGTTTATAGTATATTTATGCAATTTATAACATCAAGTATTGCATTACGTAATTATTTATATCATGACAATATTATTTATATTGCAAATTGCAATATACTTATAATATCGATTTGTTATTAATGTATGTTTTAAATTCTGTTCAATACTGCTAAGCAAGTCGTCTGTTCGACGTGCTAAAAGTCTCAGCTTACAATTTTTATCTGGACCGGCCACCTATTAGATCTAACGGACCAAACCGATCACAATGCTGTTGATATTTATATGTAGATATTCTTATATCGATACCGATGTTACTTTACATAATGTCTATGTATGTAAAATATAAGTGTGTATTAGTGTTTGTACGTACGATAGGTATCCTAATATTTACATATTATTATTTTGTCTTTTTATAAATGTATATGCTTTAGTACTTTATATTTGTACATCATGTATTTAAGTCCCTTAGCACTTTCTATGTGTACATGTACTTATTAATGATTTCCTCTTAATTTCTTGACAATTGCCCAATTTGTATTGGTATCCATTGATAATATAGCTACACAGCAGTTAAAATACATATATCTTATACGAATGTAAAATAGCCCATTCGATACGTAAATGGAAGTGTTTCATTAGATACATTCTAATTTATCTCCTTATTTATAACTAACAATTAATTCAGATGTGGGGAAGGCAGTTAGTGTCATTAGAGTGGTAATTGCGGAGGCAAATGACTAAAAATGTGGCGTTAAAGGCAATCGAAGGCTTACCAATACCCTTTTGGTAATATTTATTGACTACTGTAAAATTTCATATCCTTGCGTGTTAACTACTGAAGTGATTTCGTGAATGTATAATATTTATTATAAGGCATCACTGTCAGTACGTTCTAAGATTTATACTGTCGATGTACGATGTATTACATGTACTGTATTATATAAAAATGAGCTTGATATTATATGTTAAAAGCTCCGTTTTATAATATCCGAAAGATATAACAATTTTTCAAAATTATTTGTTTGTCTAGTTCACTTGCGTGGTTATTTCCTCGAATGAATGTTTGAAAGTAAACGAGGTCCGAAATGGCCAACCATTACTTAATGTACGCATATGTACTTTCATATATAAATGACCTCGAATCCATTGTATTGTAGTTGCAAAATGCCTTTCGAAAATGTACAAATAATCCGAGTAATAGTCCGTTTAGGTTTATGTTCTCTTGCTTCTAGGAAATGTAGTTTGATCGTCTATCGCGATACAAAAGCTCATATTTATTGTGGGCTGGTCTGCGTTGCAGTTGTACATATGTAGTAAGATCGGTAAATCAAACGATGTAAACTAAGCTGCGGCGCGTGCCACAAGGCCTGTCGACAGAAGGAGTCGGGTATCCTGACCAAAGCAACCCACTCTCTCACACCAACCGACTTTGTGTATTGCTCTATAAGGAGTGGTATTACGCCTTAATGGTGTTCGACTTGTTTGGTAGTCACGACATATTCGTCATTGTAGTGCTAGTTGATAGGTAGATATACACTGCACGTGCCGTTTAAGGAATTGCATACGATATTGGACACCGCTATGATAACTTTATTCAAATGAATACATACATATTGAATATTATAATACATTTAATTTATGTATGTAATATAGTCTTAAGTAATTCTTCCAAACCTTGTGGCTAGTCAGATGAAGTGGCAAGCAACGCGGTTCTTACATACGTCTTTCGCTTTTGACTAGTAATGCATCGATACGCGTGTCCGCCGATACGATATCGATATTTATAGAAAAGTAACAGCGATACCGATACCTGTTATAGCGCATTTAAAAGAAGATTTAAATAAGATAAGACAAATGAAGTTGCTCACCAAAACAACAAATAAAATTAACAGAATGAAAATGTAAATTGATTTTTTTAATTTAATGGAACGTAACTTTCGGATGTCTTATCAGATAAGTTAATAATTATAAAATTACACTAATAATATTTTTGTGTGTGAAACACATTCGCTTTCTTTTTCGCACCTTTCTCGTATTTCTCTCATATTTTGTGAGAAAATGTATCTATTTTCTTAGCGATTCTTTTCACTCCAACGAGAGCGTTTTAAATAATTTAAAAAGTAAGAAATTCTTTAATATAATTCCAATATTCCAATAATAATATTCTAATTGAGGTTTATCAGCCTTGATGCCATTGTTGATTTGTGCTAAATTATGCTTTAAGGGTGGCTTCCATTACTATTTAAGCTCGATTTAAGTAACTTGCTTCTAAGACGTCAAATCCTTAAATCCAGTTTAAAAAGTTGGTGCAAGTCACCCTAAGAAAGCAATGCCAAGGCTTTGACAACATATCGACTTCACTAATACGAGTTTAGTTTAGAAGAGTACGAGTTTAGAAGATGCTAGTGTATAAGTATGACCGTGGCCAGCGAATAGTGAGGATCTGAACCCAATTAAACGCATACAGGATCTGTTAATGAGAATCATCCATTTTTTTATTAAGCAAGCAACCAACCTGTGTATAACGAAAGACAGTTCATAAACGTTATAAAATAGAGTTGGGAACTTTGAGGATACAGTGACGCATCTGGAAGAGAGTATGCCCTCTAGGCTTCAAGAATGTGTCCAGAAGAGCAGAGGTGGTCGCACCCAATACTGGCATAAGTGACAGAAGTTCAAACACGGTGACTTTTCTTTTTTAATTGATTTCTTTGCCTGAGTAAATTTTTTGTCGAGATCGCATTTCTTTTTTGTTGCTGAGAAAGTAAAATATCGTCACGGACACTCAGCCGGGCTCTACGCCGCCTGAGTAGTGTAGTGTATAAAGAAAATTTTGCAAATGTAAAGATATTGCAAAAAAGTGGTGTATAAGTCAACTAATTCGATGTAACGTTTAAGGTAATAATTATCGAGGCATTCTATATGATATTCACGGCTTATTCGTAATATTACAAGATTCGTTTTTATTATCTGGAGATATTCATTAGTCAGATAGTCGTTTTTTCCCTCATAAAAATAATACACTGAACTGAATTCATGTTTACAAGAATGGTATTCGCAATAGCTCGAGGGAGGGTGTTCAGTCCAAGCTTCGTTAAATAATAACAAGCGTTTACCATCCGTAGCTTCGCTGAGCCATAAATAAATTGGCCGCAGCCTCAGGGCACGCGGTGCGCAAAATCAATGCGGAAAATATTACAGTGCGGTCTGGTCAGGCTACGGCTAGTCCAGCCGCTGCCGTTGGCTATGTCTGTCTATATCGAGTC
This sequence comes from Zeuzera pyrina, assembly GCA_907165235.1. Taxonomy (NCBI): domain Eukaryota; kingdom Metazoa; phylum Arthropoda; class Insecta; order Lepidoptera; family Cossidae; genus Zeuzera; species Zeuzera pyrina. The sequence goes on from OU015626.1 coordinate 14,991,460, forward strand.
AACCATTGTTGTTCTAACCGTAGCCTGTTACAACTCACACAGGTCAATGTACTAATATGTACGTTACAATTATATTTACGAAATATGCAATTAATATCCGTCATCGACTGTGAGTAAATTGATAAATAATTGAAATTAAAAAATGTGCACTGTACATATCAATATACATTTTATGTGTAGTTGTACGTACATATATTGAAATAGGTATGTTATTTTGAAATATATATTTATGTAACTGCAGTTAAACATTTGTAGCTACTTACTATCTAAGTACTATTAAAATGTTAGTGTGTTCATTATCTAAATGTTCAGAGCAATTTTGAGAGCAATTTTCATTTATAAGATGTTACATAATGAATTTTATAGATTTCATATACGTACATGTACATTTTTATAAACTTTTTTTATAAAATCGTGTTACTTACATTTTATATTACATATACATTTTAACATAGTATATGATCGATATCTATACTAAACGATGCGGTATTTAGTGACAAATATATGGTAGAGACTATTTAAATTGTAATTCCCAATAAATCTTGATTAACGATCGCAAGTTTTTGTATTTTGTAAGTTATCTCTTCGTAAGTATGTTTTAGTGGCTCTATCAAGTTCGTACCTATACTATATCAAATCCAAAAAAACCCAGCAACTGCATCATCCACTTCCCGGCGGGCGTGCATTCTGTTTCGGTGCATTCTTTATACCATTGTCACAACCACGCTCAGCTTACGGTAGATTAGTTTACATTCATTTCGATACTATGACACTTTAGCCATGGGTCTGTTTCTATGGGAAGTTAGTCACGTTGAGAGACATTATTTTTCTCCTGGTGATCTACTGATTTTTGTTACTTTTAATCAACGATATTATTTTAAAATTTAAAGCACACTTGAGTTAAGATAAATTTTTACTTCATGCTATTTTCCATTGGAGATGGACAGAGCATCAAGGTGTAAGCTAATCAAACCTTGATGCTACACACCTTCTAGCAATAAGTGACAAAACAGAACCAGATGATCATTTGTCGCTAGCTCATCGTCTGCACAAAGCTCTTTGCAATAGTCCTCTATACTTTAAACGGCTTCCACTATGAGAGCAAGAAGATAAGCAGCTGTCACTTTTTGCTTTTCCTTTCGTCTCGAATGTACTTAAGTGTCTAACTAAAATATTGCAACAAAATATTTTAAGAAACACTACATGAAAAACAATATATTTAATATGTATTAAAAAAAACAACAACACAATTAGTTGTAGTAGTATTATTGAACTTGGGCTAAGAAGATAACATAAGACATTTTGAAGTTACAGCTCAGTATTTAGAAATCCATCACGAGGTAAATCACGCACCACCTCTATAAAAGATTTCAACGCGTTTTATGCCTGAGTGAAGACTTATATGTAAACAAAATATTTTAAATGTTTAATTACTACAGCATAGAAAAATTATTTATTTACTTAATTGCATATAATGAGTATAATAATAATACTCCAGTCAATTATACCAATTGCATGATCCTAAGCTAAACACCAGGTTTATACTTGTCAGTCTACCACATTATGAACTCCAGTAACATAGAGACTCCAAGTGATTTTGAAAAGTTCCTTTTTTAAATTGACTTGGATGGAAATTGAACCCAGGGATTTTCGATTTGATGATGGACTTCGTTGGACCAATCTGTAAAAGGCCGAACAAATCCGTAGACAAAAATTTTTACAAATCAATCGATAACTACTCAGTACGTATTAAAATAAAAATTAATATATTGTATGCTAAATATATACGTGTTTGAGTAACATAGGATTACGAGCTATGCTATTATACTCGTATATGTTGTGTGCTTTCCATATGATGTACAACCAAATAATACGTAAATAGGGCAATGAAAATGTAAGTGACGTTTAACATTCAATTCGCAAACCACACTCGTTCTCACGGCTCTTTGCGTATTCCGTTTGCGTTTACGCGTGAGAACACTGTCTTTACTCATGCGGGTCTATAAACATCCAAATCTATTCACAATCTCCCTCATGTTTGTTCTGCGTTATACATTGCTCTTTTTCTGTGTGTTTTTGTGTGCTGTGCTGTAAAAGGAGAAGAGGAAAGATTTAAATACATACTTTGGAGAAGAGACGAATAGATAACAATTATTGAAATGTACCTATATTTTGTATAATTGAAAGCCATTGATTGATTAAGACAAAATTATTTACACTTTGCGATACTTTTGTTGCGGGTGTCCATGGGCGGTGGTGATCATTACGTTGGGTTTCCATTAGGTGATTCGCCTGCTCGTTTGGCCCTTCCGCCATAAAAATACTAGTCTACATTTGGCAAAACCATAAAGTAAATTATATCAAAAATAAAATTACTTATGCCTGAGTATAAATTTAAAACACAGAAGTTATTTAGTTATAATATTTAAATGAATACCTCATATTACTTGAAATTTTACTTCTGGCAGAATGAGAAACCATATATGTTTTGTAGGTTCCTCTAATTAAGTCTAGTTCATAATTTCAATATTTATCTAAATATGTTTTCTAAACAAATTATGTATGCTTCAATAAATTCTATTTTATCTAATTCTAAACTGGATTTACAATAAATATTTATGATAGCACAATGTAGACTACTTTTGCGTAATTGCTTCATAGCTGCAGTAAATAATACTTTCACTTATGAACATGTACGTTTATTGCGGTCTCAAGAATTTATATAACAATATATAGGTTTTATAACTTACATTTGGCAATTCGAAATTCTTATATCGTATTAATATTTTTTTAAAGGTAACTGATTTGAAAGTATAAATCATTAAGTTTATACCTCACGAGCTTATGACTGCTGTATAAGCGTACCGGGCTGTATAATATGTAGTATAAAGTTAAGTGTTCGTGACATTTTGTAAAGTTGAAACAAAAGTCACTGAAGAAATTTTCTTGAGTATTATCCTTTGCCTTGTGCTGTCAATGGTGGTGTAGTATCCTTATAATTTGTACATAAATATAAAACTCCGGTCTTGTATTAATAAAGAACAATAATTTTGTAGTCCCAAATGCACTTAAAATATTTTTCAATACATTTGCTCAACAAATGCATTTACGGAGCCTGTATACATTGTTCGAAAGTTAAAAATTACGCGCCATACAACAGAATGTGCGGTAAAATAGGTCTCTCACCTAAGTACCTGTTTTACCGCATGCTCCGTTGTATAGATAGCGCCGTGTGTATCCTTTACGGTGTTTTTTTTCAATTTCCATAAAAAATATATAAGAATTCCACCAAGGAGTTTCACATTACGAGAATAAATAGGCTGAATGATCGAACCTCCTTGGAAGCGCTTTTGCTCAATACGTTTGTCTGTTTCACACTAAAGATGTAGTTCTAATTTTCACCACGCTCACCATTTTCATATTAGAAACGTCAAAGATTGTTGCAATTTTCCGACTGATATTTATAAACAAAATAATTGGCTATTCAAAGAGGCAATGCTGCCAGTCTGCTGGGTACCTTAAGCAATGACAGCTTTCGAAGCGGCAACTTTGAAGAAGTCTATTATTTAAGATAATGTGTAGTTTTAAGTTTCTAAATATTAACGTATGTATGTACTTTTTTAATAAATATTTTGAAGTCCAAAAAAAAACAAAAGAATAATATGAGTTCAAGCTACTCCGGGCGGAGCGCCTTCCGCTGCTCCCCCCAACGCGTTCGGTTCGCTACGACGGCCTGTAGGGTCAAGTGGCGAGTGGAGGGTTGTTTTAGTCGGTTCGAGCCCGACACTACCCGGCCGGTCCTGTAGAAAAATTCCTTAATGACGCGCCAGATGAAAAAGATTTAATAACTAAGGTACGTGTTTAAAACTTTTGTTTTCTTTAAACCTTTTTGTAGACACATACTTATTTGCTATAATGGTTTAGGCAATGCTTAATTTAGTAGGTAGGTAATATTTGATAGTTAATTTGGTCGTATACCTGTATAGAACTACATAAAGCATACCTAAATTACTTGTATTTCCTTACAAGCTATATTAATTTTTGATATATCTGGGGCGTGTAGACGACAAGAATTAGCTCACATAAATGTGAGCGATATCGTAAACCATGGGGACTTATTGCTTGTCAAGATACCTGACACAAAAACCAAAATCCCTCGTACATTCAACATACATGGTGAGTTTTACGTAATTGTCAAGAAGTATCAAGCTCTAAGAATTATAAACGCAAAGCAATTACAAATGCATGCGGCAAGTCGTTGGCATTAACAAAATCGGTAGTGTAGCAAAAGAAATAACCACGTTCTTGAAATTTGAAAATCTGGCTAGTTATACCGGTCACAGTTTTAGAAGAACCTCCGCAACATTACTAGCGAATTCCGGAATCATTACACTAAAACGCCACGGAGGATGGCGCTCTAATAATGTTGGAGAGCTGTGCCCTTCTAGCTCACTCGAAAACGTCCAGTCACCGCCGCCGCCGCTGTAAGCTCCGCCGCCACCGCCATCACCGCCGTCGTCGCCGACGTTTACGCCATATTCTCCCGTTCAAAATAATATGTGTGAAATTAATAATGTCAGTCAGTCAGATAAGCTTCCAAAGCCGCAAATTTCACTGAATTTCAATAATTGTTCAAATTTTACTATTAATTTCCAAGAGTAGTGACCTATCTGTGTAACTTCTTATTTGCTATTAAAAATAGTCTAATATAGTCTATAAAAGTTTTTTTCATTACCTATTGTACTGTTTTCGTATCGGGCTTACATTCGTCTACCTCTACTCGTTTGTAAAAACCAACTTACCGCACTAGTATCATAAATCCCTATTTCATTTTAAATCTGTTTGAAGGAAGTAAATGTAGATAGATAGATACCTATAACGTAATATTCATAACAGCCTCGTAGAATTTTTAATTAATCATTGCTGTTAAATCCATTACACTTGTGGCAATATATAACCGACAAGTCATATGTGTTGACTGACCAGTTCGATTGTACCGTCAAGTGTGACATTTGTCAGATAAGCGTGTGAACAACGCTTATCAATTTATCTACGGCGGCGTCTGCTCAGAGCAGCGGGAACGACCTATTTGTTGTGGGAATCATCAGTTTGTCAACTATACAGCACAGGTGAAACTTTGTTTTAATTTTAATGCAGAATTTATAATTTCGTTTAATTAACAAAAATACTCCTCATTTCGTTTTAAAATTTACAAAAGAAAAGATTTAAGTATCAAATTTTATCAGTGATGAAAAACGTAGTTGAAGCAATAACATAATGTACAAAAAATAAAATTAAGTTCTCAGAATTCCAATAAGAATAAATAATATTCTTATTTCTTGTTAACACATTTAATACAATTCCCAGATATTTTTTTAAGTTTATGACTCGTAACCAAATACATATGAGACCGCAAAAAATATGGAAATCATCTGTAATCACTAATCAGTTCTCACGATTTGCAGGCTTACGTGAAAGCATTTGATTGCGTGACCAAATCAGTCTATCACCTTATCGATACAATTTCCCACACGATTTATTCTATATCGATAAGTACTTTTCTCATGGATTGTTTATTTGGTTAGGATATCAATACTATTTCTTGATTGCTTACCGTTTTTATAGGGTTTTTATTTTGGTTTGTTGCTTTTAGATAATGAGTTGATAACATTTTTGATTTTCTGTGGTATGGAGAACGTACAAGAATTCTGGATTTATTTTAGTAATGAAAAACTGTTTTAACGTTAAAGAAATAATATGTTATCAAATTGCTTAATTATAATCTTTCAGAATTACACATAATTGTACTGGTACCGTAAAGAACCGTCATCATGCTAATTGTGCAAAATAAGTGGTGCCTGCTGTATAATAATTATTTATATGGTTTTATATGTCCTACTATGTGTTATACGACATCATGCAACTATCCCATTTGTTCAATAAAAACATGGCTAATTGGTTTATTGTACTAAATTGTTTTTTATGAAGTGTTTGTTTACAAAAGATTAATTTAAAGAAGGAATAGCTATAATTCGAAAATGTTTTCTTGTGTACACATTTTTCAAGTCTGCTGCTTTTGTAAATAAGTAGGTAATTGTATAATTATTCGAATAATTGTAATTGTAATTTTGGAATCGTTTAATTCTAACAGTATGTTTAAAATTTCAAGTTAAGGTCAATATTGGACCGTTTTTAAAACATTAGTGCCTGTCAGCAATACTTTAACATGTGTTACTCTGGCGCCCTGATATGACGTAGATGCGGCGACGGGGCGGCGCATACGGCGGCGCCGCGCGTCGCCGCCCGCACCCAGATGCGTTAACTAACATCAGCTAAATTCATGTTACATTCGGGTGTCAACATTAACGACAAGAATTTATTATAGATATTATTACGATTAATAAATAACATGCACTTCATTTATTAATGTTACGAAGTGACTCATAAAATATGATATAAAATATATAAGTCACGATAATCAAAGCTTTAATTGTATTAGATGTGGAATGTTTTGAAATGTAAAAATATAGGCTTGAACGCTTTCGGCAAAATTACAGGTAGTAGAGCGCCTTGGTAATTTTATTATTCAAAGGCTCTAGGAATAGTACGTACAATGATTTTATAAAACATCAAACTATATAAATATATATAGGTACAATTTAATTAAATGGTAAGTAGGTATTACTATTTACACAATACATACAAATATGTAATTTTGTTTTACAAACTTTGAGCTTGAATAGGTACGTTACTAAGCCACTATTATTTAATCTGTGGTACTGCGTATATACCATAATTAAGTTATATCCGTGACCACACTAGAATCATTTGTTAGGTATTGCTCCATGTTTTAAACTAGATCAGTATGACCATCTGTGTGAATATCAAATGAAAAATGGTAAAAAGTACATAATTAAATTTTGTTCCTTTCGACAATATTCAAATGTTAGTCGTTCATTACAACATGTGCAATGAGATGAGATGAGTAAGTAAATAACACGCAGCTACCTACTATTTATGTCTTACAAAGTCAATTAGGTACAAATATCTTTGTCATGAAACCAATAGGTAAGTATAGTATACACTTAAAAGTCGAGGGTACTGATTGGGTAAGACTACTTAAAAACTACTTACATACATACTTTTTCTCTTCATAGATATTGCACGAAGCAAAGATGTACGGTTTGCGGATCCCGTGCTGTAATTATTAATTTTTTTAAATCATTTTGTGAGAATGAACCTTATCCGATACGTCTACTTGAAAGAAAATACTAAATTTTTATTTACAGATTTTTGCTCATACATTTTACTAAGAATATAGTCCTTTATCTCTGTTCTTTAGGACTACGGATTTGTTTTTAAGATATAGGTACATACGTATTACATATGTATTATATGATACGGTATGATTAGAGCTTTGTTTAGGATCTGAGATTTTAAGAACATCTGTGTTCTTTACTTCTATATCTTTAAAGTACCTTATGTTGTAGAAATCATCTTTAAAATATTATAATAGAAGGCGTTTTTGTTGCGTAGTTCACGGTCAACATCTATGTTTCCTATTTTGATAATTGATTACGTACTCATTTTTTTTTTTATTTATTAAATCATTAATTTTAGAGTAAGTTAACGTTACGTAGAAAGATATACATTACTATTTGCCCTTATAGGCGCTTAGCAAACGAAACCGAAGTAATTTACTTGGAACCATAATTAACTCGAAAAAAACCAAAAAACATTTGTCAAAACGAATAAAAATTATGAAGATTTGTGGTGAGATGGTTGTTATTATAACACAATACATTAGCGAAATAGAAAACAAATTAGTCGAATTGAGAACCTCCTCCTTTTTAGTCAGTTAAAAAAGTGTCAAATATTGTACTTTTCTTTTTTAACCGATGAAAAAAAGGAGGACGTTCTCAAGTCGATGTGTATATATGAGTATTTTTTTTATTATTTTTTTATGTAAACCACACATAACTTTTTACACGATACTCTGATTTGGATGATTCTATTTTTATTTAAATAGGTATAAAGGTCCAGGGTGATCGACTAAAAATTTTGTTAAGATCCGATGTTGTGTCTCCTCAATGGCTTATATGTTTTGAAGATTATTTTAATGTTCCGTTACAGAATTGGAAAAAAGTTAGTTGTAGACATACCCTAGATATTTTTTTAGGGTAAGGTTCAAAAGGAAAATAAACGACTTTTAACCAATAAGGAACAACAAGAAGTCTACTAATTTGGTAGACTTGGGTATTTGTATCGTAGTTATGAACTTATTTTTGTACTTGAGTTTTGATTGGATAATTATTTTGTATTAATTCAGTGTTCTTAATTTCGGTATCACTTGCTCTCTGTTTATTTCTATTTATTTTAAAATAAACTCTAATTCTAGTTTATTTTTCATAAATCTTATAAAAATTGAATTTTATGTGGAAATGCACTACATAAGTTTATTTAGGTTATATAGTACTTATTTCAATGTGATGACAGTGGGGTCACCCACGCGCCATCGCACACTTGTAGATCCATTATACAATCAGAGCGAATCAGCACATATGATACGAAGCTATTATTGTACTTATAGTTATAAATTTAGCACTATTGTGAACAATCTAAGTAATTTTCAGCATGCGTCGCAGGAACCAATTTATAGTATGTAGTGTAGCATGTAGCAGACAATCTCTAGCATGTAAAGGAAACTAACAATTTTATAGTTTCCTTTGAATGTTTAGTTCGTACTTCGTGGGATGATCATATTAAAATTTTGGGCATCTGGCGATTTATTTTCTACTACTTACAATACTAAATTATTTCAGACAATAAAATCTTGTAGCGAAAATATTCCGGTTAAGATTAAGGTGCATTTCGATTTTTGAGCTTTAAGCTTACTTAAGTCGTCCGTAACAATTGATAATTTTTCTCTTTGGAAATGTAAGGAATCAAATGTAGGCTTATATTTTATATCGGTAAATATAAATACAATGGGTCACGTGCGCCGTCGTCGCTCTGGGCGCCCGCCCCGGCCATTGTCTGATCACCCATTGTTTCACTGAAAAGCTACATAACATACAAGCTTTGACACTTACGATAAAATGCTATCCCGATGCATTCAATATACATATTGCATAAATGATTTAGAACCTACGTGAGGCATTCTGGGAAATGTGACGTTCTTTATAGAACTGTGAATTCCATTAATTTAAATAGGTTTTAATGTTAGATATAGGCACTATATTTTTTAATTAGACCGTAATGTTTTTTCATTATTTTTTTAAACAAGACTGGCTGTGTTCTATCAACGGGCGAATGGATAAAAAAAGATTGCTGCGGATGTTAAATGCATTTAGAAACTAATTGACTTCTCAGCATTCTGTAAATTTTTCAAACATTTTTTTTTTCGATTCTAAATTCGAAAATGTTATTAATAATATGGTGTGATATATTTTAAGTAGATCACGGAACTGTATTATTTAGCAATCTATAGCACAGATAAAAAGAAAAAAATGTAACAATGCATGGGTTTTGTTTCATACGTACTACATTAAAAGAGTCTATACTTTGTGTGCGTAAACTTGAAAGCTTATAAATCTTAGTACTTAATAGTAAACTGTAGTAGTGTGTGTGACAACGACAAGCGGCTCGATAGCGACACAATACCGGCGCGTGGGCAGGCTTCTCGGGCGCGGCTGCGTGTCACTTCTTCAGGGTTACCCGTGGCCTGTTCAGATTTTTAATTCAAAATAAAAAGTATTTCAGAGATTGGTAACAAAAAGAATGAATAAATTCTTATTCTTTATGATGTATAAATGGTAAGAGAAAAGATTTTATTCTTTCAGGAAAAATGTCTTTTGGAACAGTGTAATTTATGTTTTAAGCACAACCCTAAGTGTCGAGGTTGAACGTACGCGTCATTGTTATCTCGAGCCAGGTTTGGGCGAGAATAAATAAAACTCTTCGTAGAAAAGATATACATTTATTTTATTATTCTAGCGGGGCTGTTGTAAAATCACGATAAAACCTTTATGAGACCTGTTATCTTGCACTAACGAACTTTCTACAGATGGAAAACTACCGTGACCATTATGAAAAAAAACTTAATCTTTCTTAAAATTGAAAAGTATTGTTAAAAATTTGCAATTTACCTTCATGAATTTATGATAAAATGACCGTTTATCTCAAGAAAAGCACAAAAATCTTTAATTTTACTTATTTACATAACTAGTTGGTAAATTGTTTGTGTTCAACTGGGAATAAAAATAAAGGTCGTTGAATCCATTGGTGTTTTATAAATATGTGAAATGATTGTCTTTTAACAACTTCTCTTTTGAAAAATTGTCTATAAAACATTAAATTTATATTGATAAATATTTGTGTAATAAACAATAGTAATCTATACGATTCACGGGACCTGCAATTTGGATTAAGCTGCCCATTTTATTAGTTTATATTCATATACCATCAAGCTATTCCCCATACAGAGTGAATAAACAATCAAGGTAAAACAAAATTACAATCTCTACACTACTATTAGTTAATGATAAGCAACACAAGACCAAGTCCATGAATTCGACAGTTTTGGTACCCATCGGTCTTGGTCTTCCTCATGCGGTCTTGGTATTCGTCTTGCAAACATTCTTTGGAATTTAGTCTCTCTTGCGTAGTCAGTCAGTTTTTATATGTAGAACTTTTTAGTATGTAGAAGCAATGTCAAGAGTTGCTAAAACGGGTCCCTAAAACGGTTTTACGGGGGCCCTAATTTAATTTCTAGTTATTATAAATGTGATGTTGCCAATAAATTCTTTTAAATATACAAATAGAAACTGTCTTCATACATTTTGCGCTTAAATTCGAGATTTCGATGACATTTGACGGAAAACGTTTCGACTGCTTGGAATGAAGAACAAAATTATAAAATGTGATAAATTCCTAAAATCTTTAGCTATTTTGCGCTCACACTTCAAAAACCACCAATCGACACGTGTTGCGCTTGTCAACGAAGCATCCTCAGGATAAACCAGAGATAAGATTCGGTGCTGGTTAGCTGACCGAATCCTATCTCTGGTATATCCTGAGGATGGTTCTTTGAGAAGCGAAACACGTGTCAATTGGTGGTTTTTGAAGTTTGAACGGAAAATAGCTATAGATTTTAGGAATTTATCACATGAAATGGATTTCCGCAAAGTAACACCTGAGTCTATACAAAATTATAAAATACAAATATTTCGGCAATAATTATCAAATTATTTGGTCTCCAAATGTACATATCAGGTTTTTATGTTATTTTTTAATATTTCGTACAATAAGTAGCCAGGGCCCAAGGGGCCCCTTATATTTAAATATTATATTCCTTAGTTTTGATATTTAAAACTTGTTGAAGCGGTTTTTAAACGCATTAAAATAATTCTTATAGATTTATGCCATTGAATTTCTGTTTTCGCAGATATCTAAAAAATTCAAACATGTACCTATGTATTACAATTTACGGAAAACAAAAACGTAAAAATAATTTGATTCACAAATATTTCAAGCTTTTGATTCATAAGTACTTTTAACAGTTATCCATAAAATACGTAGGACCAAGGCCTTGTGTTTTAAATTTCATATTTCTTTGAAAATAAAAGTAAGTAATGTATCCTCTTAAATAATGAAGTTATTAAAGAGTTCAGAGTTCAAGAGTTCGATTAAATTTACATTTCGTAAAGCATCAAAAACAACTAAACGTATTAAATTTGGATAAAGACTACAAGAAATAAGTATTTCATGTACCAATGTATACCCTATTTAGCAACTCTATATCATTCCGCAAATGAAGTTTAGGTAATTATGTTCCCTAATTTCCGATCTCTGATGATTAGAGATGATAATAAATTTCGTCTTATGGTTAAGTATTACATATTTGGTCTTGGTTTTATTTATTCAATCTTGGTCTCGTTTATTCGGTCTCGGTTTTGATTTTCGCAAGACCAAGACTGACTTTTCTTATTACTACTTTTAGCAATTGGTAATTCGGCTTACTGATGGAAATTGGAATCCAATAGTGAAAAGTTGCTAAATTCATCGCCTACACCAGCGGGGTTATTCACAAACGACGGAAACTCAGCTTTCCGTATCCGACAGGAAACTTTTCGGTGATTTTGTCTATACGCGATTCACAAATCCGAAATTGTATTATATGTATATTATAAATATATCATATTATATATAGACGTATTCACAAATCCAAGCCATCGGATTGAATTTATCCTTTTCGACGATCGGCCTTTCCGCCACGGAAAGCTTCCGACGTTTGTGAATAACCCCCCAGTTCTTCATAATAAATCCTATCACTTCGCCGATTTCTGCACCAAAGCGGCTAGACAAGTGGCAAATACTTCTTAAATTCGAAATCCGTTATTGCCCGTCAAAAGTGTCATTTGGCTACGTTGTATACGGCAGTTTTCACACGACTTCACATTTCCTTTGATTTAATTTAATTTAAAATTCGTTACGCTAGATTACGTACGTACGTAAAGACATTGAGTTTCTCATCTGGCCGTCCTTATACATCTTTGAAATTATTACGTACGCGAGGAAAAATATAGATCTGTTTAAAAAGAAAGGCGATATTAATGGTAAGGAAACCCGAGGTCGTGATAAATTGGTTATTCCAAAATTTAAATTACATGAGTCAAATGTTATTATTTATTATGATAAAGTGCACTATTTTAAGGGTGATTTGAAGCATGCTTATTGTTATTAGCTTTTACCCTTTTAGTGCGGTATCGGCGTCTACCTATGTCATTTGCGTCGTAATGGACGGAGATCGCCTCAATTTGAATCTGCCGATGAAAATCTTGTTTTGTACATTTTGTAACTTTAATGGATCACGTCACGACCAGCTCGGATTTTATAGGTACCTATAGTTACATTTTCTTTTTAAATTTTTATTTCTATCTGCATGTTTTGTTGAGCATTTATTATTTTGAAAAGATTTGACTATGCATAACCTTATACTTATTTATTAGTTCTGCGTAAGAGATATCTACTCTGTCATAGGTTATGTCAATTGCGTAGTATGTGACATACACGCAACACGTAACGCATATTATATAGAGTATGTCATATTCTATATAATATAACGCATATTATATAGAGTATGTCATATTCTATATAATATGCGTTGCGTGTATGCAATTAGAAAATGACTTCAATTTTGGGGAATCGAGGATAGTTTAAAAGAGTAGAAGGGAAAATAAATGTTTATATACAATTTCAACGAGTTGGTTTAAATAATTTTAAAAGCATGGAATTATTTTATTTGAATCAAAAACCGGACCAAAATATACGGAACTTGTTACAGTTATCGCTCCTAATGTTCGGCAACAAAAAATGCGTGCGGTTTTTATGTGGATTTCGTTTTTTCATGTTTGTGTTAGCGCGCGCCGATAACGTGGCGGCGAGCGCGGCAGGGCACGGTCGACATTGCAGCGGTGGTGCATTCGAACGCGTCATAAATATTTAAATTCTATAGAGACAGATTTGGTTAACAATGAAAATATGCGTATAATTATTTCATATTTTGTTTTATAAAATTTCCAAGGTTGATTTTTTTTAACAATTAGGTACATAACCTTTATTTATATTAACAAAAAGTACATACATATATTAATATTTACAAACTTAAAACTACACATTATCTTAAATAATAAACTTCCTCAAAGTTGCCGCTTAGAAAGCTATCATTGCTCAAGGTACCCAGCAGACTGGCAGCATTGCCTCTTTGATTTTGGTTGATTTTATATTTTTAAACAAAATTATTTATAATATTTTATATAACATTAAACGAGTATGTACTGTATAAATAACAATGTGATAACTTTTCTACTATTATATGTTTTACCATCTGCATATGTATACATGTACTATAAAATATGTATATTAAATATTATGTGGAAATATGTTACAACAAGTGCGTTAGGTGTAACGTGCACGATATCGTTATAAATTGGGTTGTTCACCCCTGTCACGAGGGGATGGATGTTCAGTATTTTTTAAATCATGTTTCAACAGTGACGTCTGAAAGTTGTCTCATTTGAGTTTTACTTGCGTTATTGGTTGGTAATTTACAACACGAATGCATTTAAACATTCACCCATTAGGGTGAATTATAAGAGCGATTCTTTTCTCATAATAAATATTTGGGGCGCTAAGGGGCGCTATTTATAAATAGCGTAATAAATTGTTAAATGCCAATCATAAATATTAAAAACAAATAAAAAATTAACGTTGATCAAAACTGATTATTACATTGATGGTTGATTTGCATTTTAGAACAAGACATCGTTTCATATTATTTATGTCGTATATAAATATACAATATTATGAGTAAGAAATTGTATCTATATATAAACAAAAATCTATAGCATCACTGGAGAACGGTAATTGTATGGACAAGGTGTGTATGAAAGAAAATTTTGGGAAAATATACCGAAAAGTCGGAAATTTGGATGACATTTTTGTATGTGTCTATTTAAAAAAAATTTGGTGTGTTGCAAACATTCAACATCCCACCGGGGCGAAGCCGGGATTTGTCGCTAGTTTTATATAAACATAGTGGTCACTAAATTATATCTACCTACTGCGTTGTTTATCAACTAGTGATTCGGAATGTGTGATAAATAACAATGTAGGAATCTATAGTTACAATAATGAAGTCTTTTAAATAATATGTTCGTTCGTTGTGTAAGGATTTTTATTTTGATATTGTATATGTCCTTAAAATCATTACTAAACTGTCCGTAGTATTCCATCTATAGTCAATTATCTATAGTAGTACTAATAATATAGAACATAATTTTGTTTAAAAAGTCGCAGGTAAAAGCTAGTATCGATATAAAAAGACTAGATGAACAACGTTCATAAAAAGCTTATGGTTATTTTTATTGGTGTTGTATCGAGACATATTAAGGACCAGTCTCATCATTTATACAATGTGACGGTTAGTCGTATATTTTAGTTTTACGGCGTATGTTGTGAGTGGCACGTCGAGCATGTCTGTGGGTTGCGGCGTGGGCGCTACTCCAGAATCGCGGCACGTGGGCAGCAGATCCAAGATACAATTGTTCGCTCGCGCATGTTTATGGGGGCACTTTCCAAGATAGCAGGGAGAAATGACACCTTGATCGCAAGGTTTTATCTCCTCTCGTATAACCGTTGGTTGTAAAAACTTTCGATCTATATTTTACTCCTGACTTAAGTTACATAATGTAACTTAAGTTGTTATAGGTAGATTGTTTACCGTTCGTGAACGTAATTAGACAAGAGCCATGAGTAGATAATATTTACGAAAATTAATAATAAATAAACTTTGAGGAAGTCTATTATTTATAATAATGTTTAGTTTTAAGTTTGTAAATATTAACGTTAAGATATAAGTTTATGTACTGATTTATGTTAATAAGGGAACTAATTTTCAAAACCTTTGTATTTTTGATTAACTCGTACTCGTATAGGTACGTAAGTTTTATATAATACATACTTCTTCGTACATAAAACAGATAATTTGGGTTTTTAACAAACCTATTCGACTATTTTAACAATTTTTAAATTTTCGAAAATGTTTATCGATTGAAAAAATGAACGGGACGACTGGTAGAGTCGCGATACGGTCAGAATACGTAATGAACTTTCTTATTTATTCAGAAGCGATCAGTGTCCCAATCAAATCGTCCAAATATGAATAAAGCAAGTTTTTGACACAGTCGTGTTTTTATGAACAAGCTTCAAATAATTGGTGAAATTGCTTTGATTTAAACTATTTTTTTTTTCGTAGAAACACATTCTAATGGGTCATTTCTTCATTCATTCGGATTCATTTGTTCTCGTCTTGTTTTACATTTTTTTTCGCGTATACATGTATCGACTCAATTTTTATCTCTATTCGTGAATGTGGTGGTACAAACTTTTATGTTTGGACAAGCTTTTATGTGTTTTTATATTTTAGAATATAATAAATTAATAATACCGTTATAATTTCACTCAGAAAAAAATACATCAATATTTAGAATTACATACTTTTACATAATTAAATTTATGTTCGAAAGACGTATTTGTATTTTCATAGTTCATTTCTATCTGATTTGATTCGTCACTGGTCTGAGAAAAAAATAAATAATCATACAAGTCGGCTAAGAGATATGGACTTATTTTATAGAGGCGGCATAGGCAATGGATTAGAAACCTTAAAACCTGCCAATATTGCCCACTTTTTGATGGTTCATTCTGCCTATATTTAAACCAAATAATTATTCTATTTATTGAAAATTTATTATAGAAATAGCATCAAGATGTGATTTTGTCGCACCTTGATGGTCAATCTACCCCGAATGGGAAACGAAGAGAAGATGTAGAACCATTTACACAGATTATTTCATTTTATTTTCAGTGGCTTATCAACAAGTGCAGAGCGGGCAGTGACACCAGTATACCTGCGATGTCGAGAAGGCAGCGTATCTTGGCTATATCCTCGAGGTGCCTTGAGGTTGTTGTTCAAGCCACCATTACCGGGTGAAGAGAAAGACTTCAGAGTATGCGTTCGAGTAATCAGGCGTCCCGATCCGCCTGACTTATTCCATACGTTGCAACTTAACCAATCAGGTAAAAGTCCGAATAAATTAGAAAATTTTCCTATGTGCCTGTTTTTAATGCCAAGGCAACACCTAGGTGACACCTAGGCCCCAAGAGTTGTTCCCCAGATATTTGTATGGCACCCATAGTTGAAGTTTATTGGGGTTTCACAACTTGTGTTATTCATTTTTGTAATTTTATAATATATACCCCCTTAGGTCTTAGACCTTGAGCAAGATAAGAGAGAGAATGGAAGAAAAATCTTACTATGTATTTATATATGTATTTAATTTTTAGAATTTTATCTATAGACTTTATAACATCAGGCAGCCTGTCCCGTAGTACGAAGTGAGGAAAACTTAGTAAAATCAAATAAAATGCAGATGCGCGGGCGCTGCTTTCTAACAAAATGGCGGTCGATCATCTCATCTTATAATAATTGTGCGTTGTATGTACAAGTGAGTCGGCTTATCTGATTTGCCTCAGTGTTGCTGCTGGGACGCGGTGTCTGCAGTTATTTATAAAGTCTATGCTTCTATCTACATTTTTTTTCGACTTTATTACTCTTACTTCAAATATACTTCGGAAGAAAATAAATATGTTTTGTAGATAACTATGTTCAACGTAAATGATAATGAGTTCACTTGCAATTAAAAATTGAATCGTGCCTTCTCTTTTGCAGAAGTTGTCGATCGTTTTCCGGCACGTTTGTTCGTGGAGGGTCCACATAAGTTGGTACCTCTGTATGCTGCCGATGATGGTGATCCTCGTGAGCTGCGTTGTTTTCGTACTCGCCGTGGACGAGTTGCACTATATGTTGAAGCCGACCCGGAAGAGGGACCTAAACGACGAGTGGCTACTATTAGATATGAAGCCAGGCCTTTAATAAGGAGACATTACGATCCCGCCACGGCAGATTGCAGGCCATGTACGGAGTCAGAAATGGAGTTGGCGTTTTGCACCAGCGATCTAGGTAAGATTAATTTTATATTTTTTAGTTTCTCCACACGTTGGCCATATGTACAGAGGACAGCTAGTGGGCTTCTTATCTATTAACCGGGTTAGCCAACATGTAAGAGTTATTAATCGCCTAAAGTACCTATTATAAACTGCGCTGGCCAGCGCGTTGGTGTTGTGTCTTAAGGACATGCAAATATATGTGTTTACTACAGGGTTACAGAAAATTCAATGGACTGCAGAAAATACATTCGCAGTAAA
Organism: Zeuzera pyrina; assembly: GCA_907165235.1. Taxonomy (NCBI): domain Eukaryota; kingdom Metazoa; phylum Arthropoda; class Insecta; order Lepidoptera; family Cossidae; genus Zeuzera; species Zeuzera pyrina. The sequence continues at coordinate 15,009,289 of OU015626.1, forward strand.
TTTTATGAAATGGTGTCCTCGGTTTTCGAGTAATTCGATTTTTAATTTTTTTCTCAAAAATTAATTAGGTACAGAAAAACTAAATATTTTTTTACACCTATTGTAGTTTTAGTTTTCAGGTAACGTGCTAGTAAGTCATTAAAAAAAGAACATTTTGAAAAAAGTCTTTAAATTACAAACAGTATGGTAAAAGTATTAAAAAATAAAAGGTCGAATTATCTAGTCCAGTTATTTTTGCCTAGGGCATCTTATCATAAAAACTGGTAATGAGCTCTACTTTAACCCTTAAAAAGGAATACGTCGAATTTCTTGTAACCCTGTACTATATTTTATATTGTTACTTGTTAGTTAGAAAGATAACGCCTACGAGGCGGCACAGAGTATAAATAAATTTTCTACATATTTGGCATCTATGGAATTCTCTACATTTTTGTCAACTATTACTGTAACTCTAGTGAGCTAATCGGGTTAATTATGAAGGATATTAAATTATTACATGATAGAGAATATTCATTAGACTACGAAGATAATGCATTAATAAACGAGCAGAAAACCAGAAGCGGCGGGCGGCTGAGTGAATGTTAATAAACTCCGCACCGTTGCCGACCGCACGGTAATTTGTTGCCATAATCAAGATTCCTTGAGCCTAAAATTAAATTAAGCACCAGAATATAATTTTTACTCAAGAAATGGTCGTAAAATATTCGTAAGGCGAAGCCGTTTATCATTCGCTACATTTATTAGATAAGAGGAATGTAAAATTTTGGTCATATGAAATCTTAACGTAACATTAACATTTTTAATTTAGCCCAATTTTTTTTTCTTATTTTTGCTTCGTGTCACTATTTGTTCAAAATACGTTTAAAATTGATTTTAGTACATACTCGGTTTATTTCTCAATTTGACAGGTACATATTAATAACTTCTAATTCATATCGATTAGTGTCCACAAGATATAGTTATTGGATATCCATAACTAGAATGGACATGGAGGCACGCGTCGCCGTAGGGTGGCGATGTTAACCTTTTTACTCTTGTTGGATAAATATAATAATAGCTGAGTTATGTCAATGCAGCTCACGCCCCGCGGGGCAATGGGCGGCCGCCCGGCGGCCTGCACGTTATTAGCTGCCTCTATCACGTATCATTGAAATTTTTGTTTGTCATGCAACATAATTATTGATATTTTTTATATAGACGACAAAATGGACAGGATCGTCTCCGGGGAGTTCGACTTCAGACAATGTTAAAAAATATTGGTACATTATTTCAGTTTCGACAGCTGCCGTATTCTGTTTTTTTAAATTGTAATAATTTATTTTCATTTGCTTGTAAGAGAAGACGCTCTGAGGAGGAACCAACTTATACCTAATTACATAAATCAATCCAACATTCTGGGTAGTGTATGTTTCTGGGTAGTCTATTAGTAGAGGTAGAGATATAAACTCAACCAAGAGCGAGCCGGACTCGCGCCGACGTTTGTGAATAACCCCCGGGTCCGCGGTTCCGAAGCAGGAAGCACCACACAATATATTTGTGTTATGTTATCGTCGGTGTTACGTACATATTTTCCAATAAAAAAAGTGTTTTCTCCTATTCATTTCAAGATTCCTAGGGTGTTAGACTCACACAATAATTACATCAAGTTTGTTTGCTTGTATACACAGTCTGGCCAAATACTATTATAATAAAAAAAAACAATAATATTACATTCGAATTTGGAACCTATCATTCTCATATGAATATTCAGTCTTCAAAATATTCTTGTGATAATAAAATGGTGTGAGGTGAAAAAGAGAACCGAATCGCTATGATAGCATTACACGAAGTAGGTATAGAGCCAAATGCCATTTTAGAAACTCCATCCGCTTAGTATTAGTCGAATGTTTGTGTAGCGGGCTATTGATAGGTATATTGAAACGTCTTCTGTGACAGAAAAAATCTGGCCATCCACGTAGTATTTGTACTAAAAAGGCGATCAAAACAGTACCCATTAGGTACCGCTTACGATAGAGAAAAAAACATTGAAGAAAGCACGTTTCTTGTATATATAGGGAGAGGTAACTCCATTTCATTTCTAAACCTTAACAAATGTTCTGTGAAAATTTTATCGGGTAACTTAACGTTGTAGTTAGTCCGTTGCAATTTTTGAATTCACTAAGCAAAGAAATAATCATGAGGAAAAGGGGAGCCTTCAATTCTATGAAAATCCTAGTAATCAGTTACCTCTCAGAAGTCGAAGGTGTTTATTTAATGTTTGGATAATTAGGTGTTTACAAAATCTCTGAAATCCTGCGGAACTATAAAAAAGGTGATAGTCAACTAAATATGATAACAAAATCGTGGGGCATTCAATTATGCTCTTTTTATGGAGTTTTTACGAATTAAGTCAGTTGTTAATGTGATATAAGAATATTTTTGAGAAAAATCTTGCTTAAAATTTATAAAAACAAAATGTAGTACAGTTGTACTGAGTTCCTTGCGTCCGCTTCGTCATGAATATTTGTCTCATACAGGATATAACATTTATCCAACGAATTTTGTGTACGGTGTGTACGTTACTGTTACGTTAGAATAAAACATGAAGTTAGATATTTAAATATAATCGCGGGTAATAGGACTTTGTACGGGATCCGTCCAGATCGCTATCACCGTCTTATTCGTTAATTCTGTCACCAAACAGCTGTGCTTGCATTGCTGCGTGCATATGTTGTGCTCCGGTGGGGAGAGTGAACAGCCGGTGAAATCTTCAGGGTTGCTAAGACATTTACAATCCAAAGTGCTTTCCATGGGCCTCAGTCCACTTATTTATTATCGTATTGCTTGTCTTTCCAGTAGTAGGTACATACATTCAGTCAAGAAAGTATCGGGAATGCATGATTTGTTTATGGTTCCAAATTCAATTTTTTATTTTTTTTTGTTGTTAGATTGGCCCAACTGTTTTCCATTTTGACGTGGAGTTTGAGTTGCATCTGTTATTTACATTAAATACAGTGCTGTTTTTAGTTATATCATTCTAGTGTATATTGCGAATTTCATAATGGACAAAAACATCGAACAGAGAGTTTGTCTTAAATTTTGCATCGCCAATGGAATTTCGTGTTAGGAGTCACTGAAAATGTTACAGAAGGCTTACGGTGAATCGACTTTATTAAAAACACGTGCTTATGAGTGGTAAAAAGCGTTCAAAAGCGGTCGAGAAGTGATGGAAGATTTGTCTCGCTCTGGTAGGCCATCAACGTCTGCAACTGAAGTTAATATCGCAAAAGTGAAGGAAATAGTGACTGAAAATCCTCATTCAAGTTTGAGAGAGATAGCCGCCGAACTTTCTGTGTCTCGCAAGTCGATCCGTCCCATTTTAAATAATCACTTGGGCATGAAACATGTTGCCGCTCGGCTAGTCCCAAAAGACCTGAATTTTCTTCAAAAACACAATCGCATAAGAGTCGCTGAGGACATGCTAGAACGAGTCAATTCCGACCCAACATTCATGAAACGCATTGTTACTGGTGACGAGACGTGGGTTTACGAGTTTGACATGCAAACTAGTCAACAAGCTTCGGAGTGGCCTTCCAACTGAACCGAAACCGAAAAAACCACGCCAAAGTCGATCAAAAGTTTGACACTCATTTTGACTGTTTTCTTTTATTATCGCGGTGTTGTGCGGATTCGGATCTCGGAATTCTTGCCGGAAGGTCAAACGGTAAATAAAGAATATTATTTGGGCGTTATGCGGCGTTTAAGAGAGCAAATTCGACGAAAAAAGCCAGATTTGTGGAAAGAAAATTCTTGGGTTTTGCACCACGATAATGCGCCTTCGCACAAGGCCATCATTGTGAACGAATTTTTGACCAAAAACTCAACAAATACCATCGAGCAACCACCTTATTCACCAGATATGGCTCCAGCCGACTTCTTTCTTATTCCTAAAGTCAAATTACCACTTCGTGGCACCCGTTTTCATTCGGTAGAAGACATAAAGGAGAATTCGCGGCGAGCACTGAACTCAATTCCGGAAAAAGCGATTAAAAAAGGTTTTGATGATTGGATTATTCGTTGGCGTAAGTGTATCGTTTCTGAAAGAGCATACTTTGAAGGTGATAAAATAAATTTGGATTAATAACTAATATTTCGTGTATTATTGAACTTTTCCCGGTACTTTCTTGACAGAGTAGTATACCTATAATAAAAACGTGTGCAGTCGGGGGACCGAAGTTCCTCAGCTGCAGTTTCTATTTCTCAAAACTTATAGGCAATAATGAGACAACAAAACAGGTATGATTGAAAATAAAAATAAATAAGTTTTAACAAAGTATTCCTCGTGTAAAGTAATGATGTTATACGGCCGGCCGCGCACGCTGCTCGTCTGTTCGAATTTCGATACTAGCACGCACACACCTTCGCTTATAATAGAAAGGGACAGAAAGATCACTGTGAATCTGTGTATAGACTATAGAGCAACGAACCATAACGCTTTTAACGTTTTTTCATTATGTGACGATTTCTAACAAGTCACACCTCCCGCAAGCCGAGTTAAGGAACTTCGATTCAAAAAAATATGATAGCTATGAAAGATAGAAATGTCAGTTATACTTAAACTGTCGAGGTTCATTTATAAGTTGTACATAATTATGTGTTTTTGGAGAGAATGCGGGTTGATGACCGTTTTACTAAAGAGTTTTATAACGATTCACTTATCTTTCGGAAACAAAGGATGGCTAGATGACGGTTACATTTGCGCTTACTCATTATAGATCGAACAAAAAGTTATGGCTGAGCAGACAATGGCGACAATGTGATTAATATAGTACTTATAGATATCGAGTCTGCAACGTTCATAAAAGGCGTTTTTTGTGGTTATATTCGGTATAAGTATTTAGATAATGCCGGATATGTATAGCTAAATAGGCTTTAAAAAATAAGTTTAAAAAAAAATTATTTTCTGGCCTATTCGGTCTAACTAACAGACATTTAAAAAAAATATTAAAATATTTTTCACGCCTTCTAAATGATAATAGTGGTAAGTATTTTATAGTTAATTACTTAATTCAAAATTATGTAATAGCACATATTAATTAGTTTACTAACGTAAATAATAGTGTACTGTAAAATCGTCAGATGCGTCTTGGCATTTCTTCATTGCCATAATGCGTTGTGGCCGTGTATCATGATAGCCACGACACAAATTTCTTTATGTGATCTTTCTGTGACTGCCACAACGCATCATGGGTGTTTTTATAAGAGCCATAATACGAATTTCACGATGTGGATGTTTTACAGAGACTACAACGCGTTGTGAACTGTTTTTTAGTTCAACGAGCCTTTTCGGTCTTTGAGCTTAACATATACTGATACCTAGTCTAGCCATAAATATTGTTAATAGGAAAACGTCGTTTCTTTTTCTATTACATAAAACGTTTATTACTGCAGTGTGCGTTAGTTTATACATTAACATAACAGCATTTTTAAATATGAAGTTCCTTCAAAATGATGTCCATTGGCCTAATACAATCCTTTAAACGTTGTAGCCAGTTATCGATTGAAACACGCACTTTCTCCATGGGAAAATTCGCCACTGGCAATCTTATAGAACGTTTTAGAGACTCCAAATTATCATGGCGTTTAGAGCATGCCGTAGTCTCTAAAAGAAACCATAAATCATAATCTAGTGAATTAAGTTCGAGACTAGAAGATGGCCAGTCTTCAGCTCTGACGAAGTCAAAAACGTTCCATTCCAGCCACGCTTGTGTGGATCGAACTTTATTACTCGGTGCTGAGTCTTGCTGAAAGGACCATTCTTGGTTAAGGACCATGGTGTTGTTAAGAAACTTAACTACCTTCTCAAGAATCGTATTTTGATACACATGGGCTGATGTGTTGATACCTTTTTCACAAAAACATAGCTCAGTCACTCCTTGATAGCTAACACCCCACCAAACCATCACCGAAGCCGGATAATACCCATGTTGCACCCTCCTGACTAATTGATAAGCTTCTCTACAGCTTTGAGCATAAACTCGGTCATTTTGTTTATTAAAATGTTGTTCAATAGTAAAAAAATTCCCGCCAGTGAATAAAAAAATTCTGTGACTTCCCTTTGCGTGTTGCCTAAGAAGTTCATTTGATTTTACCACTATTCATTTTTAAATTATCGATTAAGTAATGAACCAGTGCGTCACTTATAAGCTGCAAGTCCTAAGTCATCTTTTAAAATTCACGACATGGTTGTGGGTGCTATTTCCCTTTCCCTAGATAAAATCTTTCGCTTTCGGACAGAATTCCTTCGGATTTTTTCCTTCATTGCTTTGATCGCATTTGTAGTACGAATACTACGTGGACGGGAAGATCTTTTTTTGTCACAAACAGAGGACATTTTATTATATCTATCAATAGCCCGGTACACAAACATTCGACTAATACCAAGCGGATGAAGTTTCGAAAATTGATTTGGCTCCATACCTACTTTGTGTAATGCTATCAGAGCAATTCGGTTCTCTTTGTCACCCCACTCCATTTTAATATCACAAGCATATTTAACAAAGATTGGCGCGAAAATGAGAAAACACTATGAATATTCGTTTATGGAAATGACAGGTTCCAAATTCAAATGTAATACATACTATGTTTTTTATTGTAACATGTATTTAATGCCAGACTGTGTATATGTACTCATTTGGCGCTCCATCTTCTTTGACTACCCCATTAGGGATACAGCGTTGTACCCGTTGAACATATGTTATGTTTGACTCATTTCTGCTATGTATGTAGGAATGTGGTAAGTTAATGACATATCGACCGACTATCTACATACAAAAAACAGTGATTGTCGAATAGTGATCTTACGTGTAGAGTCAACACAATTCAAATTTAAAATCGATGTATAGGTAGTATTTCATGTAAATTTTTTAATGCACCTGATTTAAAGTGTGTAGTCTATTTGAAGTTATAAAGTAATTTCTATTGTTGCGACCCATTGATATGAAGTTTCCTTGATAACTGACTAGAGGTCTAATGGCATAATTTCCATTGACAAAAAATTAGTATCAATTCAATGTTTCACACTTATTGAACGGACGGAACGGAAAAAAATTTTGTAGTGAGAGAATGAAAAATATTTATTATATTTTCCAATGAAGAAATGGAAGTTGTGCAATTAGATTCTTCGTCAATTTATAAAATGACTTAGATTTTGATTATTAGGTACTCCCCCAGTTTGTTGCGTGGCAGTGGCATTCATAGTAGTATAATTTACATAAACAAGTAGAAAAAATATACGAGCTCATACGTATACTTTAGTGCCATAATATAACGGGTCTTTGTTTGAAGGTAATAAAAAAAGAATAATTTATACAAATATAAATACATACATAAATATAAATACATACATCTATAGATTAATACGTGAAGTGAAAAATTTTGTTCCCTTTTTAAGAAAATTGCGCGGACGGAGGAGTGTGAAATTTGGTATACTTAAAGTTTATATGCAGAAGGACGGGAGAAAACTAATATTTTTATAGAATATGCATACATTAAATTAAATAAATACATTAAATTAAATAAATCACTCACTGTTTACGTTCATACTGCCAATGTCAAAAAAACTGTCAATTTCAAACTCATAATAGTTTGTGATCACTGATCACATATACGTAACCTCCTTGGACCAAATAGTCGCACAGAGTAGAGATTGTCGCCAAAGAGTTTATATTTACGGTCGAATTTCGACCATAGGGCGACCTTTAGTTAATATAAATACAAAAACATAAATACTCAATCTTCGTGATTTACATAATATGTATCGCAATATTTTATTTACTTAATATGTCTATAAACATCTTTATAGTATCACGAGGCATAATAGTGGGTAGCGAACAACGTCAGGACTTGGATACCACACAGCTGACGCTTCGACTGACGAAGCTGATCAGAGCCACGGGTGGCGAAATCGACACTAAAGATATCGAAGATTACACGGATGAAGACGAATATTACAGGTGAATATCAATATGACATATCATAAAAAATTGGACATTATTACTTAATTATTTAGTACATAATTACTTAATTATTTAGTAATAAAATACTTTATATAAACTTCAACGGACGTAAGTATGCATCTAAGATATTACATTGGTGCGTAAGTATATAAAATGCTTATTTTAAAATCAAAGGCAAAATATTTTTTTTTTCTAAAACTAAGTTCTGGCGATAATTTTTTTAATTTTCATCATTTTGTACAGAAAAATAAAAATGTCCTTGTAAAAACAGTTTTATTTTTATCGGTAGTATTTGCGAGTGTTTAGCTTTTTTAATAGGTGTCTATGTTACACATTTTCGAATTGTACAGTTGTGTTGATTAATTAACATTTGAGTGTAAGTATCTACATTTAACCATAAATTCAACGTATCCTCTATATGTGGCAAAATAATAGTAAGGTAATTTACTGACTCCAACTTGTCGCGCATGAACGGTGACGAGAGAAATGTACCGCTCGGGAGTCCAACAACATAAAAGAAATATTGACGAAGATGCCATCGTGCGTGTTTAGGAAGAATGTAAAAACTATATGACAACTGTTTTAAATAACGAATTTTAAATCGCTTCGCTTTTCAATTAATATTATAAATATTTATTATTTACAATGTTTATATTGTATCGAGATGTTTAATTGAGTTTCGTAAAAGTGTGAAAGTAAGGGCAAAAGATGGTGGCGGTTACCCACATCCATACTATTATTATAAAAGCGAAAGCCTGTTTGTCTACATGTCTGATACGTTTTCACGGTCAGACTGAGGCTAGGCCAGATATAGGCTGCTTTTTTATCCAAAATCTACCCCAAGGGAGTGAAAAGGGGAATGAAACTGTATGGGAAATGGTAAACCGATGAACCGATTATAATGAAAATTGGTACAGAAAGAGTACATAGATACCATATGGTCGGAGGCTATGTAGGCTATCTTTTTTTTTAATTGCCTCTAAAGCCACGTAAAAATTTTCCAAGTGATAGTAGTCGCGGATACAGCAGTATAAATATATAGCTATAGTATTTTTATGTGTTTTTTAAAGCATTGGCAACCAGGCCATCAGCATAATCACGTAACTGGAAAAACAATGTATCGTTATTTACAATCATATTACTGTATTGTTATAATTACGTGACTGACTGTATTATTACAATTCATGTCGAACACAAAAAGCACATGCCCGTTGTAAGATTTGTTTTTTTTTTAGTACGTCCCAAACACTACTCCAGTAAATTAATAGTAGGCTTTACTGAAGTTAAAAAGAACGCGAAAACTTCAGATGCACGTGTTTATTTAGAACGGCTCCATTCTTGTCACTTGCATAGGAATATAACGTGCAAAAAACTATCACTTTTGTACTTTAAAACTCCCAAAAATGTAAAAACAAACTAAATGCCAACTTCACTTCTCCCGTTCCTGTGATGAATTCTTATAACATTCAGCTATTTTCCGCCCAAAATTCCAATACTAATCGACACGTGTTTCGCCTCTCAACGAAGCAATTCCATGATATTATTGTAGAGATCAGACTCGGGTAGCTAATCAGCACCGAATTCCTTACACTCGTTTCTGCCAAGAAGTCTGCTATAGTTATCGATTACACCTGTAGTCTTACCATGAGTTTAGGCCCTCGATACTCGATAGCGACCGCGTCAAATTTTAGTATGACGATACTTAGTTCACTGTAGTAACCGCTAGAGGCGCTGCCCAATTCTTTATACACAGTTTTACGTTGTCGATAGCGAGTATCGACGTCGTTAACTCATGGTAAAGGCACTGAGCGGCTAGCCAAGTGGCAAACGCTTCGTACAATCAAAACACTTGCTGGCGTTATTACTCGTTAAAAGTTCCACTTGGCTACGTTTTATACGGCGATATAATAAGAATGATAATAACGTTTGACTACCCATTTTAAAATTCTTACGCTAGATTACGTGGTATTTGTCATTTGTCGTAAACGCTAGTCTACTAGCGTTTACGACAAGTGAGCCATTTGTCCCCTGTTGTCATTGTTTACCGTTGAACCATTTTATTGGCACGATTTTGCCGTCCACGATAAAATAGGGAAACAAAATGTATGCAATTGTATGAAGACCGTTGACGAAAACGTTCAAGGATGACGTTACGTCGACGGAAAAAGACGCTATTTCCACGGTGATTTTATCGTGGACGGTAAAACATGGCGATAAAATCGTTGACCGTAAACTATAACAGTGGGTATTGTCATTGTGCCGGGCCAGGTACGAGACAGACAACGAGGTGTCGCGGCGGCGGGGGCGGGGGCGGGGGCGGGGGCGGCGGCGGCGGCGGCGCGCTCTGCACGCGCACGTGCACGTGGCGGCGGCGTGCGGCGCGGCGGCCGGCGCCGGCGAGTTCGTCGTGATGGCGCGCCGCCGCCTCGGCCGGTACGCGCTCGTGTGCGCGCCGCGCGCCGACGACTGGGTGCGGCTGGCGGCCGCGCGGAACAACGACGGCTCGGCGCATTGCTTCCTACAGCATTGACTGACTGCCTTTGGTTGTTTTTATTGGAACGAAGTTTGGGTGGTGTGATTTGGTAGAAATCATCACGTAACGAAAAAGCGTTATACCCCTTCCATTCGACTCTCTCTCTGTCTCTTAATAACACATGCTAGTTAATTGAGCAAAGTGGACGGGACCCGCGCGCCGCGCCGCTAAGTTCGTTAGCTCTATACATACATTCACAGTGATCTTTCTGTTTCTTTCTATTGTATACGAGTGTGTGAGTATGAATATCGAGTTTCCAGCAGCGAGCGGACGTGCACGGCTGTCTATATAACCTCATTAATTTATACGAAGAAATTTCGTCAGAACTTACAAAACTTATGGTTTTTGTTTTAAATCATAAGTGAGTTTTGTTGTCTCATTATTGCAACTAAGTTTTGAGAAATGGAAACTGCAGCTAAGCACTCAACCGGACTGTACACCGACTGAATGGTGTCGGACTCGAACCGACTAAACACCTTCCTTTTTGCTGTTAGCCCTAGTGACTTTTACAGCGTTACTGTTCGCGTTGACAGCGCCGACCCAAGCCCTTGACCTTGGTAGAGCGAGATTGTCTTTCGGGACTCTTTGGTTGAGACTTTCACACCACGTAAATTGCATTTCAATTTATGTTAAATAAATAATAATTACTTTTTTAAAAGTCAATTTTTGTTGTAAAAATCAACACTTGTTTATTCAACGCTTATGTATTTTTCGCTCGAAATCGTTTTTCGCATTTGACATTTTGGGGGGTCTTGCCAACTAGCGCCTAGCCTAGAACGTCCGCTCCTCTCGATTTATCCCAGGATCGGCGCTGCACGTTGGGTGAGCGCAGAAGTCCTACCACATGGTAGCCTTTGGTCGTTTCTTCTTCTTTAGCCTTTGGTCGTTTCTTCTTCTTTAGCCTTTGGTCGTTTCTTCTTCTTATCTTCTATACGATAGCAACTCGTTACGTATTTATTAGAAACGTTTCTGCCATTCTATTAAAATAAAAATTGGTGTATCTCTAATGTAAAAGGTCTGTCTTCTTATTAGTACTTTATGACGTTCATTATAAAATATGTTTTTTCATAGCCTTTATAAATAACTTCAAATCCCTTGTCCGAACAGCAACGCTGCATCAAATCAGATACACACATTTATTATTAGATAAGCTGATCGGCCATTTTGTTAGAAAACAGCACTCACTTCTACATTTTATTTGTCTCACTTTGTAGTACGGGACAGGTGGTCTAGAGTTATATGTCTTTTATTTTAATATCGAAATTTAAAAATAAAAGGTTACCGTACATTTGTATGTAGATTGAGTTGACATCGTTTCGACTTAGCTTTTCTTTTTTTATATAACTCCATACTGTAAAGCACCCTACTCAGCACCGTAACGCGTTGCGTTATGTTATTTTATTACAGTGCGTAAGCGTTATTTTTGTAGAATGTGCGTACTAGAAACATTATTACGTTCCCAGGACGCAGGCCTGTTCATCAATTATTCTTAAATGTCAAATTGTTATTCATTTTCGCAATTATAGGCCGAATCCATATCTATTCATGTGCTATCTTTTGTACAAATTAAGTTTGAGAGATGTGATTCTTACAAAAAATATATCACGTTCAAATAATATGTATAATATCTACTTAGACCTACGTTTCTGCTTGCCATAAATATGCTTACTTGTAAAGATATTATACATACAATATTGTACAAATGTTGAAGGTGTACTATACATACGTAAGTATACTTTTTGTAAATGTAAAAACTATAACTAGTTTGTAACAAAAATTGTGGTCGAGTGCCAAATCTTTAAGATCTTCATATTTAGATGTAAGATTGATCTCAAATCTGTAAATATTAATAAGAAAAATTACATAAATATGTATATAACATAAAAATACAAGCATATTAAGGACCGATATATTTATTAGATATCAAGAAACTTCTATATTGAATATTATTTCTATATATTAATATATGCTTATATGAAGATGAATTCTAATGCATGAAGATGGTGCTTTCCTACGTGCTTCCACCGCAATGTACCGATTTTTATAGTGCCTACGTTACATATTTGTAGAAGTCTGCTAATTGTACATAAGTATTTTAAGATTTTAAACACATAAAATCTTTTTCGAATTATTTCTAAAATAAATTCTGTTAATACGAGTAAACGCTTATAGTGACTGATTCAGTATTTAAACTCATCTATTAAAAGCATTGAGATACAAACTCTTTTACGGAAAAACCGCTAGCACTCAACTGTACAATGTTGAATGAGAAGTAATAGCTACATGCTGTACTAACACATGATAGGGATTAAACGAATCATCACCAGGTATACAGTGCGAAGATATTAGAAAGCAAAAGAAAAGTGTTATAGCTAATTTGATGTTGTTATTACTGGATTTATACTTTTAGACTCTAAAGTATGTAGGTAGGTATTGCCTCAGACACTATAATAAATGGTTTGGAATAGCTTGGATCACAGAGTGGATGTGATTGTCGTTTTTAAATAACGATTATTTGAAAGTTGGTATATGAGGTACCTTGGTTATATTATACCTTGGTATGTGTATCACTAAAGTATACTAACAGGCTTTCATGTCTATGAAAGACCAAGCGATACAAAATACAATTGGTTATATATGTATATATTATTTTTAAGATATTATTTGTACAAAATTATAAAGTTAGTTGTCGAATTGTGATATAGAATATGACGATTATTTTATCAAAATGTGCCTATTGTATATACATTTTACGAGTGTTTCATATTTTGTCATATTATATCATAGTTTATAAGTATACATAATATTGTATACCATAAGAAACTGTTGAATAAAATAGTTTAAAATATTATCATTTCTTTTATTATAAATAGGATTTTTCCCTTTTACCATCATATATACAGTGTGGCCCGTGTGACCAGGCGAATTATTCTGATCATTTATAAAAAAATATTAATAAGAAACTTAAAAAGGGGGTATATCTTCAATAGTTTTCATTTTATTGAATTTTTATGTTTTTTAATTATGATTTCTTAACAGAATCAGCCCTTACGAGGTTAAACAGCGCACGAAAAATATAGCGTCACAAGGTCGTTATCAAGCGACTGAATAAAGTAAAAAAGTAATGTGTGTACCTATCCTTGTTGCGTTTCTTACTACTTGAGTAAGTTTTTTTATGAAGTGCACCCAGCAGCTATTATTTCGACTAGCCGTTCGAAATTTTGAAGTTACTATTAACGATGTACTGTAATGTAATATAATTTGTAGCGGTTACGCAGTAAATTAATAACAATGAATAAAAAACCATGATAATGGGACATTTTATTGCCATAGCTCTCTTTTTTTAAATAAATTAGGATTTTTTATATCATATCATTTTTTTAATAAATTAGGTCTTAGTCTCCAGTTTTTTTTAATGGAATGAAATATTTAATAAGTGTATAAACTCGACCAATAGAGTATCTTTTAGGAGCAACAAACAGAATTGAAATCGAGCCAATAACTTCGAAGTATAGCAAAAAATATGAAGCAAGGTCATCAACGCAACAACAAAAATTAAAAATTCGATAACATGAAAACTATTGAAGATAGAATTGTTCGGCCGGTCACATGTCCACAGCCCACACTGTATTATATAACATAAACGATTTTTTATGTACTACGTTGTTAACAATGTTTTATAAAAATTTAGTAGCTACCGTAATACTATTATTATACTATAATCATTGTGAGACAATAAAAGTGCCTGTTCTTCGGATAATAACGAAAAGTTCGTTTTTAAAAACAACGATTGGAAAGGTTTTGACCATTTCGACCTTTTGTGGATTAAATTGTCTTTAATGCGCTCTTAATATTCCTAATAAGATGAGCAAACGAACATCTTTTTGCATAGCTTTGACAAGGGTTAAGGTAAAGTAAATAAAAGTAAATTGTTATTATTATTAATAAATCGTTATTTATTGGAAAAAATCACAACGGATACCACATAGAAAAACTACTCGGCACGGTTTAACTCTTAACTATATATAATATCACATAAACACTTACATAATTTGATAGACTATATACATAAATACTTATTCGTTTTTGGTACACACAGTGAAATAAGACCACTAAGTGATCACAGCTAGCAATGAATAGAACAAAAACAATGTCTTTATATCATTGACCAAACGAAAAATACTTCAAGACAGAATAGGAAAGAACGATATATACAAATAAAATTAAAAACTGGAATATTTATTATTTTAAATATTTCTATAAATCTGTTTTAATAGAATCTAATTTTTTTTTTAAAACAGGTACACTATTTATAATTGTAGTTGTGATATGTGGTGTGTAATAGTTATCTATAACTCTTATTTATTGTGTATGTTGTGATGCAGGTAGCATTAACAATACCTAGCTAACATCTAGTCAACAATTAGAACTTGTCAGTAATATTGATCTGAAAAATTCACAACTTAGATATGCAGAATGTCTTTATTAATATTGGCATTATTCTGCAAATCATACTCAAATATATAGTATATATAGTATATATAACACAATGTAATAAAATAAAATATATAATCAATATGTCACATCATCAAACATAAATTCGATTTTGTTTGATAAAACCACTCAAATATTCACAATTCTTAAACACAAAATTGATGAGCAATTTATGTTCAGCCTTCAGTTACCACTGTTCAAGAAACCCTTACACCTCCGCAATAAAAATAATACACAACTATATACATATTATAATATCATCATATTATATATTTCTATGGATAGATTTGCGCCTATAGGTAAAGTACAGGGGCAGTTCTATCTGGACAATGAGCAAATAATATATATCAGTAAATATAATCATACTAGGCATATTATTTAATATTGTCGCTTATGTACATATTCACGGAATAAGCAATACCGATAAAATACAAGAAATACATATTACTATTATTATTATCATTAATAAGAGGCCATCCATAAAATACGTCACACGAATTTTCCCTTGTCACAGGTGGTCATATTTGTGGACAAGGTGTGACGTCACATATCGCATACATATACAAAGACGGAATACTTTTTAAGTTTTTCGTTTACAGTGAAAAGTTTTGTTTTAATACTTCAGATTTGGACATGTGATGTCATGAAGTGTGACATTGTGTCACACTTGTTACACAATGTCACACTTCGTTGACTGTCTCCCATTCTTAACATGTGAAGTAATTTATGGATGGTCCCTAACTTATAATAGTAGTGACTGATAACGAAAAAAATATTTATGCGCAAAAATATACCTATATTAAAAATTCTATTCGAGATATTTGTGGCTATTAACCCATTTAGCAATAAAATATAACAACGAAATTACACTTAGGTGTTTTATAGTAAAAGTTAATCCAACGTAAGGTACGTTAAAAAAGTAGAAATTAATTGATAATAATTGCTTGTATTACAATAAGCTATTTGATGATTTTTGAAAACACTATGTTTTATATGTTGAAATAAAATAATAATAATATATGTAACTACAGCAATTAAACATTTGAAAAAGAGTTTGACTTCTAATCTTTATTAATGAGGTCGGACACTACTGGATGGTGAAGTCTAAACTCCTAATGTCGTTGCTTAACGAACGTTAGTAAACATTAGTGACAGAGACAAAATATATCACCATTGCATTTCCATTACTTGAGCTTAACAACCAATAAGTACCTATAAATATTTTACAATGTATTTAAAATATTTTATTAGTAGTGCTCTTGATTGTATTATCTTTCAGATGCTTTTTTAATAAACATATAATTAATTAGCCTATCCCTTCACTATGCATTTCTCGTATTGCTTGATTGAGTTAAATAAAATAATTTCGTAGTACATTACAATATACTTACGTATGTATTTATAATCATATGTATGTATTATAATTACATAAACATGTATTTAAATGAGTGATAACTAATTAGAAAAATATAAATTTTAAACTCTCATTAAATAGAATAATGGTCATATTAATAATAATTATCATTTATATTTGTTATCATCAATAATTTTACTGTTTGTTATATACAATTGGTAATTGGAATTAGAAACAACAGATTAAGTTGGATTATTGTCAAAATATTTAATTACTAACAAGAGGAAGCTCATTGGAATGACAATATTAGGCGTTCGTAACATTCGTTTATTATTACCGATATTATAATATCATATCCATAGCATAGAAAAGGAGAGCACGTTCATAGTAAGTGACGTAGGTGCTTTTTTTGCACATTAGTGCTCTGTCTCTCGGGAAATAGGATGAAAAAGTCAAAATTGAATACAAATAAGCATGATTATCATTAAGGTGTTCAAATAAAGACAAAATAAATGATATTATATATTTCAATTTCGGTAAAGATATTATATAATACTTATTTATTAGGTTATATTCAGACTACATGAAACAAAAAAATATATATGTTATAATCAATGATAAATAACTCGTGTGACATTTCATAGAAACAATATTTCATCTAAAATATTGTGCTAAGACACATTTAATACTAATCGAAGCACAAAAATAACTATAATTATTTCTATGATAGTATTAATAACGATGAATAAATGTTTCTTTGTTTTACTCTGAATTGGGCAAGTTTAAATCTCTATAAGTCCAATCATTCTCGAAGAAATAATAATACAAATTTATTACTATACAACAGGTTTCTCAATATTTTATAGAGATTTTATAAATATAATAAATGCTAAATAAACATCATACAATTATAACAATTGTTTGGTTTCGTCATATTATTCTATGTGCATACAGCAAGTGATACTGCATTACATGGATAATGAAATTTATCCTATTTACTATTACAACTTTATTCCAAGTTAATTATTAACTGTTGTATTTATAATCTGCAACATGTCTTATAATGGTAGAGCTGTTAGTCGTAGTCACATGTCAATAACAATATTAAAAAAAATCAAAATATGGAATAAACACAACTTCGCAATGACAATGTTATTATACTAAAACCTGCTCTCCATTAGAGCGACCTCACTCGCATATTAAGTGCGCTCGGTCAATTTCCGTCAATTGGCCTTTTCATCATAGCGGCTTACGTGGCTCAGGTCTGTAAGCGTGCTATCATGCTCTAATGGAAAAAGGGTTTAAGAACTGGAGCAGATTAGAGTGCTAAAAAGTAGATTTATTGAACATAAAATATATAAAAAAAATTCATGAGAAATATTGAAGCGTTGTCATCAACTATTTGTTAGAATTTACGTGTCATGGTAAATCTAGTCAGCACCCTCCACCTAACTATTGGTTCATTAATTCAACAAACTCATATAACAGTACCTGTCTTTACTCAAAGTGCACAGGTGTGGGCGACATCACATCTATAACTATGTCCTCCATATTTGGCAACACTAGCACCTTTTCAAACTCTTTACTGAGTTTCTGCTCGATCCAGTTGGAGATGTGGGCGAAGCGCAAAGTCCGCGCACCCACGGCCGGCCGCGCCTTTAGCACCAATTGAGGATTTGTTCGGAATCTGAAATACGGATATTTTCGTACAATTTTTTGAATAAGAATTTTTCACGTGGCCTTTGACTATACTAAAATCTGGTTTTATAACCACTAGATACTATAAATAATATGTAATGCAATGTTATATTGTGGTGATAAATAATATTGAAAATAATAATTATTTTTAATTAGGTATATGGGAAATAACTTTCTAGGGTCATCTGCTTCCAATAAATTTTTTGAATATCAGAGTTACAAATAGCATTGTAAAAAAATAGTGCTCTAAAATAGATAAACAAGGAAAAACACTAACAAATTATGACAATAATATCATTATACAGTACCCAATCCATATTCTATCGTGAGGTGGCGGCGGTAGATTTAATGCTAACCGCCCTTCTAATCCGTGAATTTCTAATTGCAACTTAATGTCTGTATTTGACAGACCCTCCATAGCACGCTTCACGTATTTATAATCTGTCACCTAGAACAAAATAACATATTATATTTTTTAGTATGAACGTTAAAAACATGACGTCGGTCGGTATCATTTATATGTCAAAATTCTTCTTAATACACAATGGGTGCTCTTTAAACAAGCACACTCAAGTGCTCGTTCCAAGTAACACACTGTGACGAAGCATTTGCTCTAAAAGCATGTGTAGAAAAATTCTTAATTTGAATGTTACTTCTTTTTCTTTTTTGTTTTTTTTTTGTTTTTGTGTGTTGCTAACATTAACATGGAGAGAGTGAGAAGGAAGGTTGATCGAAACTAGTTCGTTGCACCATTGTCGCGTTCGTTCAATAAAAATAGTATTTACAATATTATTGTTTTGGTTTATAACCGTTGTTTAACATACAATTCTGTTTCACGTCGCGTGCGTATAGAAGTCAAAAATTAAAATATAGTCGCACATCCTTGAGCCCTCGTCTATACTTCGGAACCCTCAAGAACCTGGGAGCTCCCAAAGAAGACCAGCCGGACTCGGGACACGAGGTGAGTGCTCAAGGATTTATACAGTCCATCTGCGATCAATCGAAGAAAATAAAATACGGTATGTCTCAAAGTGTCCTTTTTTTGTTGACCGACTTTCCAGATTTTTACTTATGTGCATGATTAGAAAAGGTTTTTTATTTTTGTGAATACTAGTAGCCAAAACACTTAAGATTTACGAGTATTTTGCAAACAATTATTTCATGACCGACTCATAAGCTGACACGAAATACATTGACATACTTACTATAGCTAACTGTTTTACTCGTGGTTACACTCAATAAGATAGAAAGAGACAGGAAAATTCATTTGACACGTGGTGGTAAGAGCGGTAACTTATTATGGCTCCGTCGATTTTTTTTAAATTTTTAAATTATTTATTTATTCCAGACAACTTAGGTCTATTTTGTTAGCAACAATTTATACTTATAAATTATATTAGTGGATAAAAGAACAACTAATGTAACAAGATTCGCTCAGTTCACACGAGACCTGCCAGACTGGATGGTAGAAAACTGCTCAGTTCCAACAAGTACTCTCATGAAATGAGCGAAATTTGGAGAATCATACTTCTCCGCTAACATCCTCAGTATGCTGTTAGGACTAGACTGCACTCTCATCAACAGCGACGCTGTTTTGTTCCGCACCATAGCAAAAAAAATCATAGGTGCAAAACTCAGCGAACATGCCGGACGCGCTACAGAAGCACGGAAGCCCCAACAGCATCCTAAAGCTGTTATTATATTGAAGTCAAAGAGCATCCAGGGATCTCCGCGTACCTCATGCCCATAGTCCGCTCGTGTAGAAAATTTGGCAGTATGCCTTAAACAGACTGATTTTTAGTTCTTTACTACATCGGGCGAACCTACGTATCAACATATTACTCCGTACCGCTAGCGCTCTCCGCTCTCTCTCCAATGTCTATCTGATCTTTAAGATCCTCTGTTACATTATGCCCCAGATACTTAAACTGCTTGACCTACCTAGTCGTTGTCCATTCAGGGGCCGTACCGCGTAACTCCATGAAGTTCGGAAAATTTTATGAACATGAAGTACATGCTCATTTAATTAATATCATGTAATTGGTACCGGCTAACAAGTCGATGGACCTTCCATGAACATCGTTATAGACAATAATAGTACGGAAATTATTGAACGAACTATTTTAACCGCGCGTTTTGTTACGAAGATTTAGCCTAATACGAAATTTAGTATTTCATCTTAATTTCATATAAGAATATTATTTCAGAGAGTTCATTGCCTTTACTTTATTGTTGTGACGCTTTAGTTAGCAATTATTACCCCGAAGACTAAAAATTACTCAGTAACAACAAAACAATACATACAGAACTAAATCAACGTAGCGATTATTTATATAAAATAATAGCATAAAATAAAATAATTAATGTGAAATGGGATTTCCATGTATGTTTTATAATGTTAATAATAAAAGAAGCTTTCTAATGATTTTTTGAAAAATGTCTTCATTTTCGGTGTATGGAACATTTGACGATAAAACAAAGGTTATTACGGAATCAAGAATTGAATTAGAAGGTAAGGTACCAACACAAAACACTGACGTGAGTTAAAGGGTCTATAAAAGCGACTTAGCTACAATTTCATGTTTTTCAGATGCCAGCACACTAGTAGATTTTCCACGCTGCAGAGAAACAGAGGGATATAAATGTAACTACATATTCGGAATCGGAAGTATTGATACAAATTCGCAACTTGTGATGTGGCTAAACGTTAAGACCACAGGGGTTCAGACCGCTGTCAAAAGAAGCAACAATTTCAATGTTTAACAGAGGAATCACTGTCGGTAACAAGAGCTACCGTCTATCAAGACCCACTACTAGGATAACACACTTAAAACGTTTTGTAAGAATGTACTTAAGAACACATTATAAAGTTGTGTGTGATTACTTTCCTTAATTTTGAAATAAAATGTGACCTTTATTAAAACACTTAGGTTTAATGAGAACCACATAGAGGGTTTCAAAGACACAATGTCGATGGTGTATTGTGGAACAAACCTAAAAATTTGTGAGTTCCTAAGAAGCACAGTCAAAATTATTATAAATTGTAGTACCTATAGTACATGTTTTACTATGTAGGTACCTATGTTACAGGAAAAACTGTAGATAGACACGAAAGGATAATCATATATTTAAGGTTTCCTTTGTATTAACTAAGCTAATCCTTGTCATGGAAATAAAAGGCAAATCAATATAATTCTATAATTTATTTCCCTTTTGATGCCCTTATGACAAAAGACCACTGTCAAATCACTGCACAAAGCTATACGAGTAGAATGGGTTTCTGATAGCGTGACTACTCTCTGATAGGAACATAGGCTGGCTGGTATCTCTTATCATCTCCTTTACTCCATAAGGTCGACATTCTTGACACGTTCTTCTTGCGCAGCAAGATACAATAATGTTAACGCCATGCTCACTGTTCATAGTTTATAACACGGTGAATTGAGAAAAATGTCACTTTAGATACTTAAATGCGAAGTAGCATATTGCAACAAAAGATGAAGTGTATTGAAACTTGATTGAAACACGCAAAATAGTCACAAAAATCATTGTTTTCTATCGAAGCCCGGGACGGTAAGGTTGCCGGCTTCAACTGACAGTCATCAATTGATATGATTTTCATTAGATTAATATAATTTTTTGGCTGTCGCGTGCTGACTGCAAGTTAGGTAATAAGCGTGCCGTTATCATTTTATCTATAATACAAAAATATTCACGTGGCATACCTGTTGAAAGTACTTGTTCGCCGCAATCTTATCAACCATGCGAAGTATCTTTTTCTTGGAGGAGGATCCTCCACCTTCAATAGCTGTAGACCTAAATGAAAAAAAAAAATGAATTCCAACTTTTAGTTATTACTAAATATAAGAAAACAAAAAAGATCTTCGACTTTTCTAATCTGTGTTGTTGCGTGATTATTTATTGAAATATAATATTGATATATTGTAACGATCTCTTGCGATACAGTTGCTTATTGTGAGATAAATTACGACTGTTTTTGTAAATTGTATATTATAAGAATTATGTTTTTATAAAAAAATAATGAATTAATAAACGAATGATTGTGTGAACATAAGGGATGTGAATAAAAAAGTCAAGCCGGGTGAAATATTTCACACACCCAGATTCAGACAGTTGTAGGTTCTCAGTGCTATCAACGGGCTGTACCGGTGGTGTTTCGTCGTCATCGCTCGACTCCGCACTGTCCTCCACGTCTGAATCGAATATAGCTGGTTTACGTTTCTGTAACAAAAAAAATTAATACTACCATAACGGTATATACATTAGCTCATTATTCACATATAATGGGAGACTGTAAATAAATCACAAACGTTAGTGTGTTATATTTTATCCATATACACAGTTACTTTGAAATCATTTTGTCTTTTGATACAGATTATATGTAAATTAATTTCATCAATTTGAGGAAGCGAAAGAGGTGTGTAAGGACCGCGACTCCTGGCGCTCCGTCCTCTCTGACTACCCCGTTGGGGATACAAGTTATGTTAAGTTATGTTTAATTTCATCAAATACAAAATTATTTCAAATGAAAATCATTGTTCATGGAAAAACGATAATTCATATTTAAATGCTCTTGGAACTTATGTTTTTTATACAATAATTTACTTAAAAGACAAGAACATATTTGTGGAAAAAAGATTTGAATGTAGTTAGTCATAAACTCCAGTAGAAGATTTGGAGTTGGGATAGCGAGGGACAAGACGAAATCAGATTGTGACGTCACACTTGGCTACATACATATACATCTGTACATATGTAGGTGTGAATCAATGGCGGTACCTTCATACAAGTCTAAAATCTCGGCTTGCCTTACTAAAATGCTCAGTCAAGAACACAGACTATTAATGTGTCAAGAATGAGTAATAAATATCAATTTCAAATTATATCAGTTTTAAAAATTCCTGCGAAGTACTTGTTAACTGAAAACAGTATAGGAAACTTAGAGAAATAAAACAGTTTTTGACCCCAAGTCGCGAACAATCAGTGTGTCGGTCGATCGACACTAACGGCTTCTCAAGGCATATTCAGAGTAAAAATCAGAGTAATCAATTGTCTCACTCTCACGCCATGGCTTGCAACGGGGCTTGCAACCTCTCTTTTTCTCTAATAGCAAAATTCGTTATAGACGTAGCTTTTTTACTAAGGTTTATATAGCAATTAGTATGAAGCGAAAAGCCCGGCTTTCATACTGAACTTCGTACAGATTGAGAGATACGACAGTAATAATGTTCTGTGGATACAGTACGAATACAATTGTACGTGATTCAACTTCATTGTTTTTAGCTAATATTTGTTTGAGCCGTTGGACTAATGATAAGTATTTTTTTAATTTCCATCGTAAATGACTTAATTTATAATAGAAAAAAATCCAATAAGTTATTCATTGTGCGGACTTACAAGTGTGTACAAGTTTTAATCGGCATAGAAAATGTAAAATCTTTAAACTTTGTTTATTGATTGATTGATTGAGGCGTAGATTTTTGTATTACTCGACTAGTAAATTACATAAACGACAACAAATCGGTGTACAAAACTATTTAACTCGTGAGTTTTTCTGCGTAGTAATTCGCATAAAAGACGATTTAATATATCAGTTTGCAGAACTGATTAGATTTTTGTTTGTTCTCCCGTTCTCTCGGTTCTCCCATCAAGTTATAGGTAGGTAGTACAGCTTATTATTATTAGTGCTATACATTTTATTCATATGACGAAAATATTTTGAATCATTCTGGTTATGACGATTAAAAAACTATACTGGCGCCATAAAAGACACATAAATTCACAAAAACTCATGAATACAGTAATTTCTTTTAGTAATTTGGATAAACAACGAATTGAGAAACATTAATATGTTAAGAACTGATAAACTATTTACGCTTCTACATTTTTAATAGCAAAACGTTATAAAAATTGTTTTGTGAAAAGGTAACGCGGGGAGCGATCTTTTTCCTCTCATTTTGTCCACCGATTGTATCAAAGTCATGATTAAGTAGTAATATTTTAACTTTTACTTTTACAAAAACAATGAAGAACATATATGGTTGGGCTTGCCCTATCCTGAACCCTGAACCCTAGGCATGCCACTACAGTAGCGGTACGCTATGATGGCCGTTTTGACACATTAACATTACAATAGTGACGTGAAATGTCAATTCATGAACGAAAAAAATATAACCAAATGCGAGTCGCATCTATGTTTTTTTTCACGTCAATAAACGAATTTTATTAGCGACGGCTGACTGTCACTGAGAGCACGATATACTAAGTAGCGCGTAAATTGTGCTTTTTAGCATGGGCCACTTGATTGAAGTTTGAGTAGTGTCATATTTTGAAATGAATGCGAGTTTCAGCGATGAAATGATCGTATTAGATTTCATTTTTTCAAATTTTGAATTTCGGTAAACATAAATGCCGAGTTGCGCGGTAAATAAGTACACTAATAATTATAATCTTATAATTTACATGTATAATATTGTTACGAGCTGAGGGTAATGAGATGCCGGTTAAGGGTGCAAAGAGTTTATTTTCCTTCGTACAAGCAGATGTCAAGAACACGTGAACTTAATTACGGCGGTTCCTAATCTTCATAGTCGCCCTCGAAGTAGGTACTCGCGTAGTAGTCACCGAAGGTACACGCTTCACTCAATAACAACGTTCCCGAATCGCAGAATTCTTCTATCCAAGGTCGTCGCAGTAGTCGTCGTAGTGGTCTATGTAATTCGCCTTGATGTTCCTCGATATGTCGCATCGAACGATAGTTGAGAAACACTGACTTGGCGGCGGACACGGAGCTCTATTTATAGTCGGATAAAACGAGGGTGGAACTTTCTAGTTAATTACGCTCGCTAAAGCCCGCCACACACCATCCAGTATGCTTGATCAAGTCTGTCCAGTATGCATGAAGCTGCGTTTGGCATGACGCCCCTAGAGCACACACACGATCCGTTGTACTTGACGTCAATCCCGTCCAGTATGCATGAAGCACTTGACGCGCCGTCCACTTTGTATGAAGCATTTAAGGGACAGTTGTGCGAATGTCTTATTACGAATTATCTTTTTAAAATCGTATATATTTTATTGAATGGTATATCGAAGCGAGCTATGTACAAGAAAAGTAAAAAATAAATTAATGTAATTACAATATAACCCTATAGGTACTATTTTTGTAAACTAAAAATTAACACTTAATTATTTATCGATTATTATCAATTGATAAAAAATTAGATCAATAAAAAAAATTTATCAGTTAAAAAATAATTAAAAAATATTAATTGATTAAAAATTATAATTCGATTATATTTTTTTAGAATTAAAATGTTTTTATTTACTTAATTTAAAATGTATTTAATAGCAACTATTGTGACCTTCCAAAAAACAATGAAGATCAAATAGCCAGTGTTAACTGATGGAAATGCGAAAATCACTCGCATACCTAGGCGAAAATGTGTGAGGAGAGCGAGGAGATTTGAGGAAGCGAAAGAAGTATGTAAGAACCGCAAAGCTTGGTGCTCCGTTCTCTCTGACTACCCCAATAAGGATATAGCGTGAAGATATGTATGTATGGTATAATAATTGTCAATTGATATTCAGTTGATAATTTTTTAGTTCATGAAAATAGTTTTTCTCCTTGATAAACGCACCTTATTAGTATTTCTGAATGGAATACGTTTCTGAATGGAATGTGAATCCTACAAATAAATCGCTGTAATTTAATGAAAATAACTTACTTAATTCAATAAATCAATAAATATTTCAATAAAATAAATCAAGACATTCGCACACTGTCCCTTAACCAAAATTTCGAACGAACTGACGAAACGGCATGACGCGCCCACACACGTTCAAGAACGCAGGACGGACTTGATGGCTTGATGGATTGACGGAAGATGGGCAAAACGATTTCCGTCAAGTATAACTGATCAAGTCAAATCGGCGCCACACACGATCAATATGACTTGATGGAACCGTCGCTTCATGCATACTGGACAGACTTGATCATGCATACTTGATGGTGTGTGGCCGTCATAACAGTAATTCGACATTGTTCTTGACGCCGCCTGTTTGCATGAGTCATAGGTACATGACACGTCATCGCTCGGGAATATTCGAGGTGCAACTTTGTTTTTCTTTCTTAATTTGACTTATACCATTCGATAGTAGACATTAAACGTAGCAATGCGTTTTTAGGTCATAACTCGGCAAAGCCTAGGTCTCGAGATATAAGCACTAAAAGTTACGTTTTTAGTTTCATTAAAAATCGACCTTATTCCTTACGCATAAGGTCCAACCGTAATAATATAATTGTAATAATAATACTATAATTATATTTATATAATTGACTTAGTTCATTAAGCATTCTGTCAAATGGTGCTGTTTTTTTTGTTAGTAAAAACGTGAAAAGATTTGTTCGCGGGACCATATTATATAGTCTAGTCTATTATATACTATAGACCATAATATTCTAGAGATCAGTGTAATAAATTAATTTTGTGTCCTAAAATTATACATTCGAAAATTTTATGACTAATTACACGTCACTATTGACAATAAAGAACAGCAATTTGCTCTTTAAAACGTAGTTATTAATTTTTACGAAACTTCATGAGCGGACAAACGTTATAACCGCCATCATAGCGTGCCCCTATGCATATACAGGGTCATTCTTTTAAATGGACAGTATGGGCAAATTTTGAACTATAAGACTTAGAACACTGCCACCTTTGAAGATATTCCTTATTTTTCAATTTTAAGTGAAATTGTGAAAAAAATTCTTTTGTCAAGCAAGCGTGAACTTTTCTTTGAAATAGCAAATGTTTAAAAATCTTTTTATTCTACAAATCGATCCAGTTTGATGTCTAGACAAATCATTGTATGACACACAATTGTATACACGTAATATTTGCCAACTTTTGTTATAAAGTGAGTTATGTGTGTTATTTAAAAAAATAAGACACATAAGTCGACACTAAACATTCAGTGCAAGTTACTAGGGAATAGAAACTTTCTACGGCATTTATTACATTTGTGAAGAACATCCATGAAATATTTATTTTAAAATTTCACCAATTTCCGTTGCTAAGATTTTTTTGATGTCGTACAATAATTTGATCTAGGCATGAAACTGGAGCGATTTATGGAATAAAAAAAAATTTTAAATGTTAGTTTTTCTTTGGAAAAGTTCAAGCCTGAAAAAGAAATTTTTTTCGCGGTTGTATTTCGAATTGAAAAATAAGGAATGCCTTTAAAAGCGACAGTGTTCTAAGTCTTACAGTTCAAAATTTACCCATATGTCCCATTTAAAGGAATGACCGGATATGTATAGTACAGATAAGTTTGTTGTAAGTTTATGAAATGAAATCATTCTTACTCTAAGTTGAGTCTCGGAAAAGATGTTACCAGGCACTGAATTATTTGCTTCGCTTTCTACTATATTTTCTTCTGTAGACAATAATTGTTCCTCCAAAGTAATGTCTGTAAACAAAAGTAGTGTCGAGTGTACAGTTAGTACAGCAGCAGAGTAAATGTAACAGTAATGACAAAACTATGTAGGTATTAGAGTATGTACTGTGAATTATTAGCAATTTATTATTAATTATTATACTAGCCATGCGCCCTACGGGATGTCGTATCGGCAACGACAACTTTACTCTTGTGAATAAATTTCGGCATGTTTGGCTACAGTCGGAAATAGGTTACGCTATTCTATCCAAAGGAATACTGTCAAAAGGAATAAAAATAATCCGCCAGAAAATACACACCAGTGATCTGGTCTCAAACTAGGGATTCCCTGTGCTATGAGAACTAGACGACGACTAGGGGCGTTCCCAGTACACCCAGACCCGAGACAATCTAGAAAAGTTCGTTTCCTAAATGGACCCGACCGGGAATCGAAGCCGGAACTTTCCGCGCTTGCCATCGAGGCCGTCAAATTATATTTGAATTATATTTAATATAATGGTACACTGTTATAAGAGACTCACTTTTCTCCTTGAGCTTCATGAGGTTGATCTGCGTGAGGATAGCGATGTGCGCTCCGCCGTCATAACGCAAGTCGGCGTCGAGCCAAACGCCGCGCTCGTCCCACGCGGGCGGCGCCACTCGCTC
This sequence comes from Zeuzera pyrina, assembly GCA_907165235.1. Lineage (NCBI taxonomy): Eukaryota > Metazoa > Arthropoda > Insecta > Lepidoptera > Cossidae > Zeuzera > Zeuzera pyrina. The sequence continues at coordinate 15,037,490 of OU015626.1, forward strand.
CACCAGCGGGCACGCGCCCGCCAGGCACAGCTGCGTCACCGCTAACGGCGACATGAACGACGGCAGCTGCGGACCGGTGCCCGTGTTGAGGGAGGCGGGGGGCAAGGTAGGGCAGTACAGATTACTACTAATGGATTGTTAGCGTCACCGCTCCAATTACTACTATTTTCCTGTTTCGCAAATCTTAAATGGCAACACTACCTAATTAACCTACTAATATTACTACATAACATACATATATACATATACATACTAATATGCTACATTAACATGGCAACACCGGTTCACCTGTCAATGGTTCATATTGGTCAATTTCCACATTGGTGGGAATTGCAAAATTAACATAATAGAAGAGCTCACACGCCAAGACATTATATTAAAGAAAGTCCTCTTGACGAGAGTTTACGGAAAAGTGTCAATGAAGTGCTGTAAGACTTCCAAGGTAAATGCGATAAATCTTTAATAATCAATTACTTTTAAAATTAGGGTTGAGATGTTATATCGTGTGATGTTTGAAAAAAGAAAAATCATTTAAAGGTAATGTTGTATTTCCTTTCAAGATATTGCGTTGATGTGGCCGCTATAGTCCTTCTCGCTTTGACAATCTATGTTTGTCAAACCGGTCTTTGCTAAAATACTGCATTCTACCATCACGTCCAAAAGTCTCTATCTCACATATATTTACAAAAACTTTTATATACATTTTTCACTTATGAAGTTCAAAAATAATTTAAAAATTTAAAAGTACTAATGAACAAAGATTTGTTTGGTTCATAAGGCTGTCAACTGCAACAGTTTAACAGCTTTAAAACCTTGAGCATACCGATAGAGACGAAAGATATGTCTTCCCAACCCTTTCTATTATAGGCTTACGCCATATATCTCTTCCAATCTAACAACTCGTGACGTGACAAAGGCGGTATCTATTAATGGTGAATCGGTGGGCAGTAGGGACGTGTATATACAGAAAAAACATTATAATCTTTTGTAGATCCATTCTAAAAAAAAGTGTTTCGGTGCTAACGGCGAACAGTTGCAGCATGTTTTTAAAAGAATAGTTCAAATCGGTAGACGAATATCGCATAATATGTATAAATCGTTGAATTAAATCATCTGGTACTCCATCATCAGATCTTTCCAATTAAACCACTTTGTAGATAGAAAAAGAATAATTAAAGTTTATTCAAACAAATGAAGATAGAATTGTTATCGTAAAACTCCTCCAGTAAAGTGATAGTAGACTTTACTGAAATTATAAAGGACCTTTAGAAGAGTGTGAGAACTTCAGCTAAACATGTTTCTTTAGACCTACTCCATTCTTTTTACTTACATAGAACTTTAAAACACAATATACTATCACTTTTGTACTTTGAAACTCCCAAAAATTTAAAAAATAGAAAATCAAAATAAAAAAACCTCACTTCTCCCGTTCCCGCCAAAAAGTCGATGGAGATACTTTGTAACAACACATACTCGCACAGAAATGAATTGAGAATCTTTTATTAAGATCGTTATAAATAAAATTACCTTAAGTGTGTTTAATTTTCTCTGTATTCTGTTCTGCACTCGCATGATGATTTTGGGGTCTCTCATCACATCATACATAATACGCGCGAGCATAGTGTTTACCCAAGTCACCTCTGCCGGTAGAATATGACACTCGCAACTAGGAGATGGACTTTTTGCCTGTATCAGTAAAATTATAATAATTATTGGACGTAATATGTGTATTTTATTTTGTATGGATATATCTTAATGTGTTAAAGGGTATAATCAGATATAAGACCTGAGACTTAATTTTTTCCATATGTAGACACGACATAGAAGATTTTTAGAGAAATAGAATTAATATACAGTTAAAACAGTGGGGACACATTCCGAACAAGATAAATTGAACTAGACTCAGCTAGTATGGCCAGTCCACACATTACATACAGATCTGACTAAATATAATTGTTTGACGTATATTCTAAACTAGGTGAAAATGTGTGAGGAGAATGAGATTTGAGAAAGCGAAACAAGTATGTAAAGACCGCGACGCTTGGCGCTCCGTCCTCTCTAACTAGCCCGTCAGGGTTACGGCGTGAACATATGTATGTATAAATTGTAAACAGAAAATTGACATTATTTTTCATGATTATGATTTGGTATTTCTCAATAAACAAGGTACTTACAACATACATACAAGGTATACATATTGTACTTAAAACATACTTCCAAGTGGAAGTTCCATTCACATTTGGGATTTTATTCAAATATATCTTTATAACGAGAATGAAGCTCTGAGCTCTGAAGTTATACTTATAACTTTTTTGATTACAAAATCAGCCAATAGTAAAATGATAAAACTATCTTTAATGAGTATAAGAAGCTATAAAATTAGTAAGTAACCAACATCACTTTTCTTTTTCTTCTTACTCTTGCATCGTTCACGTGGCGACGGTTCTATTTGACACATCACACCAATTTCTGATTTTTGTACAAAATTCATCTTGTGAGTCTGTTACAGACATAAACGGCTCTTATATATTACCTATATACATAAATTAGAACAAATACATATACATATTTATAATTTATTAATAAGAATAAAGTACATAATATGTACATACATACGTATTGCAGCATAAGCGTGAAAACCACATACTCGTATACATAATATGCGTGAAGCATGGGACTAAAACAGGAGTAACATAAGGAAGCGAAAAACCGTCTCCACTGAAAAATGTTTTTGAATTCTTAAAAGCTTTACCTCATAATGCCGTGTAAAAATATCAAAATATACTTGCCTAAATAGGCAAAATATGACTTACTTATTCTTATTCTTTGTTAATATCAGTTCTCAACGTATTTGTAACATTTATAAGGGGACAGACATTATCATTATACAAATTATGTAGGTTTATTCTAATCAACAACTCGTTTTCAACTAAGAAAAAATCAACCTTGGCAATTTTTAAGAAAAAAAACTTAAAGATTACACTTATTACATCGTTACTAGTGTCATCGTTACTTTTAGTGATAATAAAGTAAGTAAATAAAATTTTTGTTTTAATAGCAATAAATGTCAAAAGTAATTTTAAAAATAAATTCAGATAATTAATGTCACAACTCATAATAACACAAAGTCTTTCCACACTAGCTATGCTAGGCATACTGTGGAATTTTTCATAAACCAATTACTAAGCCTGGACGAGAAATTCTTGTCTAACAAAGTAACTTAAATGTTAAACTTACATACAAACAATACAATGCATTTTTAAATAAATATGCATCGAAACTATGTATGTTTACCGAAATAAATAGCGTTAGAAGTATCCAATTTAATTTCCAGTAAAATGTTAACGTGCGTGACTTCCGAGTCTGAGTCTTCCTTTCTAAGTAAAACAAAATATATTTTATTGACATTGCGACATACAAGCTTATCATTCTCAAACGACGATATATGCAACACGCCAGGCATTAAACTTGATTGAAGCCTGGCAAGATCGGCCGAGTGATTTTCCATTATAAAGTGCTCCCCATTATAAAATGGTGTATTGCAGCTATAGTAGTTTCACTTCAATAACATTGTAGAATTAAGAAATTTACTTACACTATTGGCATCTACCAATTTACCATTTATAATGAATGGGGGGAGCAAACAGCAGCACTTAGACTGCAAAATAATTTAGAACCGCTTTTTTCTTAAAACCTGGCCGACAACAAAATCATCACCTTAAAAGGCAGAGGTCTAACCAATGTGCCAATATGTGAACAGGACCAAAAATATCAAGTTGGAATTCATTGAATACATACAAACACAAATCATGTGAATAATGTATAGTAATATTATAATCACCTGAATAATCTTAAACAAGTATGGCCAAAAATTCTTCTCATATGAATCCAAATCAAGAGGAACAGGGCGAGCGACAGATACATCTGACGCAGTATCCGCATACCTATTCTGCAGAAGATTCATAAAGTTAATAATATTAAGAATGTTTTAAAATAAACGCATTGACATAAAAATATATAAATAAGCTCTAGTTTCTAAGGCTCATGTTCTAGAACGATACTCATGTGTGAATTTCTAATTAAGCACAGGTAGAAACAGATGCCGCTACCTGTAACAAATAGCGGCATTTGGTTCTAACTATTCTCTAACTATTCAAGTAGAGATTCACACATGAATATCGTTCTGGAAAACAAGCTTCAGTGTAAGTTTATCTAGACTCGACTAGGAAATATAATAACAAAAACACACTTAAAAACTAGTCATTACTTTATACTGTTTATATTGATCATTTAATAATTCTTTAAACCCCGACGGAAAAGGTTCTGTGATAAATTCTCAAATTTTTCGGTTACACGGACATAATAATGGGTCATTGAAATTTTTGCATTTTTGAAAACTTTCTGAACTTTTTCCCCAATTTGAAGAAGTTGTTGTTTCATTGCTCATTTAGTTTGAAATGTACTTAATTGTTAAATAAATAGAGCATTATATTGCAGTACAGCGCGCATTCTAGAACGGGGTCATAGGGCGGTGGCCGCGCGGTGACCGCGTTGTATCGGCGCAAAGAAATTCGTGTCAAATAAACGCGCTCAGTGTATAAATAAATATTTTATTCAAACAGTAATTTAAAGAGCACTTTTTATGTACTTACTGTAGTGGATTTACCAAAAGCGACAGTATCTTTTTCTGAAACTTTATACACGGCCATTTCAATGCCTTCTTTGTTTTCCGTTGTAGGTTCACTCGCAGATTTATCATCAGCTGCTGATGAGTCTGTTGATTCTATATTGGCTTCCAATATGGCTGTGTTTATACGACGGAACCTAAAGACGAGATTACGACATTAAAAATATATTTAAAATGTAAAAGAATTATAGAAATTAAGAAAAAAACGAAAGGACTACAAAGAAAAAAGATATGAGGAATAATTTGTCTTAGTTTCGAGAACAACTTTCATACAAAATTGTTTAAAACTGAATCGATTTGTATAGAAAAGTAAAAAAAATACTATTATTTCTTTAGTGAAAATGTTTTCTTTTCATACCATTCATGTTTGTCTCTGCCTGTACGTGCAAATAGGAACAAATGTGAATGATTATCTTTGGAATGTTTCACATGTACACTCCATTCTCCCTCAGCTGTGCCATCTGCGTCAGTCTCTGTCTCCTGAAATATGAAGCCTAAAGTCTCACAATCTCTGTCACTAAATTACAATTTCTCGCAAATTAATATTTACTCATATTTTTCCAACTATTTTAGTGAATGCAATCATACTCTCCATAATAAAATAGAGAAGATGAAATAGATTTATAGTATTAATATTATTGTTACTTTAGCTAACATATTATGAAGTATGAACATATCATTAAAAAAATACGTACAGTTGCTTCTAAAAATTCCTTAATTTTCGCCAACTCATTTTCGTCTAGTAGTTCTTCATCATCATCTTTAGTGCTGGTGATGGATTTGGAAGTAAGATCCGCGTCTGCGTCGTGACATGATCGCTCATCAAAATTTTGATGCTTGTCCACGTGAGTTTGACTCTGATTTTCTGGTAGGTCTGTACATGTTGATATACTATCTGATTTTTTATCTGTAAAAATTATCCATACATTTGACATTATAACAGAATAGTACACAGCAATACTATATCATTATGAAAGTGTTCACAATATTATTAACTAACCTCTGTGCATTTTTCTAACAAGTCTATGTCGAAGTCCTTCTTTCCCTGTAACTTCGCCCTCAGAATGTAAAATGCTATGGAAAAATGATAGTAATATTTATTATAATTTATAACATTTACAATTTCTTCAGAAGTATACATTACATTATATATATATATGAATATATTTTTCATTCAATCTATTTGAAAAATGATGATAGGTTCTTCGATAAATGCTACCAAAATAGGTCTTTTCTCTTAGAGACTTTCATAAAGGGCAAAAATAAGTTTGAATAAGGAACACGAATTGATCCTTAAATTGTTCTGCGAGGAAATAAAATGTAGACATTGTATCAATGATATTTGTATGAAAAATGTTACTGGCTGACGCCATTACCTGGGCGCGCGCGGGCAATGAAAAGAAATTAAAAATTTAAAAATATAAACTTTCTTTGTACTTTTACATATTAAATAGCGCCTCCATGTATTTTCCTCATAGAGGGGAATGAAAAGTAGAGGGTATCACTCCGTAGTAAAATTATTTTTTTATTTCGGGCGAAATACATTGAATTCCTTCCTGTGCTCATGATTCTACTTTGGTATCCCTCGCTAGCTCGGGATTCTACTCTAGGATCTTTCGCTCCGCTCTGGACTCAAAATAGCGCCTCACCGTAAAAATAGTATTTTACTCCCTTGTTATACAATCTACCAATACATGCTACATTGAAAGCTGTAATATATTACAGTTACATTATCTTTAAATATAACAAAAGTGTAAATAGACATTGTATATCATGTACTTAATTCTGATTTTATTTCACACACACCTCTTTTCTTTTCTTCGCCATATAAATTTTTTCTTTTTCTCTGGACTAGTGTTAGTTTCTGTACTCTCCGTTTCATGCTGTAATTGTTGTTCTTTGTTTTTCTTTTCAGCCGATGCTTCGGAATTTTTCCTATCAGTACCATTTTCTTTTTCTAGAACTTGAATTTTTTCCGTTTCACTTAATATTATGCATATAGGATATTTCTTGCTCCATTGTCTATAAAAACATTAGGGAATTAAACTTTTAAAATTAGTTAATCTCTAAATAGTATGAAACAAAGTCACGTTCCATATTAATCTGTAATATTGACATAATAGTATATTGATTTCTCATAATCAAATTCTGTGCATAGTGAGGCAGGTTTAATATATTTTACTGTAATTACCCACAATTTTTTATATGTATTAGGTTTCCAGAAAAACTTGAATAGTTGAATGGAGTTTTATTTTATTTGGGTAACAGGCCCAAACAATCATCTTTACGTTAGAGGACAACACAACGTTTATTAGCACAATGTTCACGGTTCAGTAGGCACAGTGAGCAAAGGTTTGCCACAACATTTAACAATATATTTCGAAAACCGTTATAAGTATCGAAATACAAAATAGATTGAAGTTTTTTTAATAGTATTGCTTTACATAACATACTTATTACACTTAGTTGGTTAGGGATTTTTGAGCAATGCAACCTATATCTAATATAACTAAAAAGAGTATAAAGCTCGAAAGTAAAACATTGTTTGAATTGATTAATATTAAATTTATTTTATTAAACAAATTATACAGGGTGTCCCGTAAATAATGGAACAACCTTAAGGAAAAGGTAGAACACCTAATTACCTAAAACCTATTTGACTAGTTTTAAAAAAAACCTTAGGGTTACCGAGAATTTTTTTTTTTCATTATTTTGACCATTTTCTCCGTCAGGTTTCAGTTTTTTTAATGCTGTCGTTCCAAATGATAACATTTTTTAAATCTGATTTTTGTAAAATATTGCTGAATAGTTAGCTTATGTAGCTTAATAACGATTTGGTTAGCTTATCTCCATTTCTAAAAAAAGAAGACCACAAACGAAGAAATTATTTTTTTCAGATTATGATAACCCAAATTGGATAAATTCTCCTGTAAAAAAAATGTACTACACTGAAGTGGCCCATTATTTTAAAAACTTGAACATTTATTAAGGTTTCTAAAATGGTATAAAACTTTCATCTAGTCCTTCTCATTACAAAGTTATTGCTATTAATCTGATGAAGGGGCTACATCACCAAAACTTTTAATTAAAAGAAAATAGTCTGTGTGTTTATCAGGTTTATTATTGTATGTTTTATAATCCTTTATCTGCGTGATAAAATTGCTATAGGACTTTAAACAAAAAAAAAACTGGAAAGAAAAACAAAAAAATACAAAAAAAGTATTTATTACTAAAAAGTTACTTTGGAAAGAAAAACATAAAATTATTTTTATTATTACGAAAAACATAAAAAAAACATTTATTACTAAAAACTTACAATAGGTGTTCGAATTGTTTTCCCCTTGCTAAAATACACACACTGCATCTTTTTATGAATGAAGCCCTTACACGGCGTATGAAATTTCTACGGTTAATGGACTCTACGGCAGCTATAATACGCTGGCGCCATTGGTCTATTGACGCGATTGAGTGTTCGTAAACCAAATTTTTAAGGCATCTCCAATAAAAAAATCCAAGGGATTTAGGTCGGGAGACCTTGGCGGCTACAAAATCGGTCCTAAGCGGCCGAACCATCTGTTAGGATAGGCTGCGTTTAGGTGTCGCCTTACTGTCGTTGCATAGTGTGCGGGACATCCGTCGTTTTGCAGCCACATCGTTTCTCATTTCTTCCGGGACATCTTGCAACAGTGTGGGCAATTCATTTCGTAAAAAATGCAAATAATAATCAGCAGTTAGAGTTGCTGGCAATTCAAATGGACCTATTATTTGGCCACAGATAATACCAGCGCATAAATTTATCTTAAATTGGTGTTGGCTCCTGTCTTCTCTCATCAAATGGGGGTTATCTAATTGCCAACTATGTAAGTTGTGCATGTTGATGTAGCCATCGCGTCTGCAGGAAGACTCGTCGGACCACAAAATTTTATTGAAAAATTGCAGATCATCTCGAATCATTCTTAACATTCTTCGAAAAAACGTAACTTTTAGAGCGTAGTCTCTCGGCTGTAACGTTTGAACACACGTTGATGGGTGCAATCGATGTGTTTTTAATACTCTATGTACCGTTGTTTTAGGCACACCAGTGCGTCGTGCTATGGCACGAACCGAAGTCGTCGGGTCATTCTCAATTTCCTCTAATATTCGAGTAGTGACTCGTTGCGGTCTTCCTTCACTAGCACCACCGATTCCGGAACCAGGAAATCATCTTTCGAGGAACGAGTTATGTAATAAAAATTCGATAGCCGGGGTAACGTTGCTCATACGGATATCTTTCATGAAATAATCTTGCAGCGGTTCTCGCATTACCTCTGCATTCTACGTAAATAAAATGCATGTTACAATAGTCTCGTGTCATACTGTTGACGCGGCATTTCTGCCAATGTGTACTAAAACACTACAATCGATAGTCGTTCACAATGCTTTCAGAGTCCTTAAGATCGCCAAGTCGTAATTTCAATAAACAGAGTCCAAATCGTTAAGCAAAACAAGGTCCAAATTCACAGCACGTAAAAATCGAGAGGGAGCAACACAAAACGTTTGTCGTAATCAATAGTACAAGTCGCACTAAGCGAGATGAATAACCTATGTCCTACAAAACCGGTGCTATCTACAATTAGCAGTCACAAAGGTCTTTTGTTATCGCCGTCCCGCTCAGGTGCAGGTAGCTGCCCAGATTGCGAACTCATTTACTAAAAAGAGACAGAAACACTTCTTGGACTGAGCTCGTACGCATAACATATACTAAAAAAAAATACTAGGAATAAATAAACCGGAATCCACAGTTTGTCTACATTTTTGAATTATAACAAAAATTTGTATAATTAGCCCCTATATCAGATTAATAGCAATAACTTTGTAATGAGAAGGACTAGACGAAAGTTTTATACTATTTTAGAAACCTTAATAATGGTACAAGTTTTTAAAATAATGAGCCACTTCAGTGTGGTACATTTTTTTTTCAGGAGAATTTATCCAATTTGGGTTATCATAATTTGAAAAAAATAATTTCTTCGTGTGTGGTCTTCTTTTTTTTAGAAATAAAGATAAGCTAACCAAATCGTTATTAAACTACATAAGCTAACTATTCAGCAATATTTTACAAAAATCAGATTTAAAAAATGTTATCATTTAGAACGACAGCATTAAAAAAACTGAAGCCTGGCGGAGAAAATGATCAAAATAATGAAAAAAAAAATTCTCGGTAACTCTAAGGTTTTTTTAAAACTAGTCAAATAGGTTTTAGGTAATTAGGTGTTCTCCCTTTCCCTTAAGGTTGTTCCATTATTTACGGGACACCCTGTATATTTAATCAAGATTATTATTGTGCCATCCTCATGTCTACCCCATAAACAATACACTGTGAAGATACGTTTGTATTAAGATTACCTTTTTCTAACTAATCCTTTAGGTAATAATATAACTCGTGCTCCGGTAAGATTATATAACCTGTGCTGATAGAATGCAACATTGTCTATTTTCTCATCCCATAGTGCTCTCTTTGCTACTTTTGTTCTAGTGTATGATATCCTTAAATTGCAACCTGTATAAAGATAAAACATCAAGCCCGAGTTGTTGATTTTGTAGATTAACAGTATAACTGCTGAATGTTCTTTGTATTTGAGTCATTTTCAAAACTTAACTAAGTAAAATCATTAATTTTGTTACTTACCTTCTAATTTCATAAAAGCAGTTGTTGTTTTGTTGATGTGATAGGTGTAAGGATCGTATTCAGGACATCTATAGTGGTTTATCCATCCCTGAAAGGTTTAATCAATTGCGTGTAACTAAATACTAGTTATTACATAAAATGGTAGATAATGACAGTGTTCGGTTAACAAACCTCATATTTTTTCATAGGTCTATGTTCTTTTACTGATGGTATTGTGTATGCGGCAGCCGTAATACTGCTACGTTTCAAATGGAAGAAACTGCCTTTATCTGATTCCCATTCACTGAAATAATTATCTAACATCCACTGTTTCAAATTTGCAGCAAAGCAGAAAAACCACAGCCCCATAAGAAAACCATTCCATATATTTGAATTAGGAAATAATATGTAGTTAACAAGTACAAGAAATGTCAAGAAATACATTGTGAAATTTAGGAAATAAGTCTTTGGCTTTTTAGCAATTTCAGTATTCTTTAAGTTAGATTTGCTTGGTGGTAAGCCAAAATTTGGTGGTGGAGGAGGCTGCATTGGAGCTGTTTCATTGCACTGATTACGGTTTATAATGTCAACATTGTCAATATTCCCAGTTTCATCTATATTTGTATCTTCTAATGCTTCTACACCAGATTCCACTTCCATGACATTGCTGTCATCAAGCAAATCCTTTGCAGCATCATTTAATTCACTATGAACTGGAAAATAACACATCTTTTCTCATTTTTTGTCAAATTTTTTTTATCATGTTAAGGTAGAAATAAACTGTAGTATAATTTGTTAATTCTAAACAGTTAAAAAAAATTCGCACTTTTTGCCCAAAGTTTTTCTAAACATTTTTGTTGACTGATATGGCATTTTGAATTTTTTTTGTTGAATATTATTATCTGGGTATATAGGGTTAATTTAAAAATATTAATAACCTCTTAGTGCAAAATTCCTGTCAACATACCTAACAACTTTTGTTCTATGACTTTTTTCAAAACTCAATACGTTCCTAAAAAATAATTTGTTAAGTTTTGTTGTACTGTCTGAAACGTAATTACTCTGTATGTGTTGCCAACGGTGCAGTGCAAACGCACCAGCGGGGTTATTACCTAAAAATTTACCGGCGACCGGTGACTAATTGTAATAAAATACAGATATCATATACGACGATTATCTATTATCCTATGATAAGCAAATGTACTTTTTGCGGTTGATTGAGCGCCACTACAAATTACATTACACAAATTCTCGTTTTGACAGCAGATATCGCGCGATACTGGCTGTCGCATGCTGTCTGCAAGTTACGTAATAAGCGTGCGGGCCTCAGCGCCCCGCTGTGCCTGTGCCGCTTTAGCGACTGGGTAAAGTAGGTGCCATTTTCAGAAACATTTAATGTATTTTTATTTTTGTATGAAAGAAAAAACTTATGAATTTTTGAAAGACGTAAAACAAAAGTTATTGGGGATAATGTTTAGTACAAAATACTAAGAGGTTATTAGTATTCTTAAATGAACCCGTATAATCATAGAGAAAAATATATCATAATAAAATTATTATAATTAACACTTTAAATTAGGTAAAATACATAAAAATGGTTTGGTAACAGTTGAAGACTATTTCAATGCTGCAATTAGATTTTGTTTTGTGATACCTAGAATTATAAATAACTATGTGTGACTTGAGCTTTCTTTAATTATTTTCCATACCAACCATTATGAATTTCTATTTTATGTTGAACCTTCAACATTTAATATATACGGTATACATAATTATCCAACAGAGTAATCAGAGGGGATGGAGTTGCTAAGCAATGTGGTCCTTACATACTTCGCCTTATTAAATCTAATAATAATTTGAATATGTAATAAAAAATGTACTAAAAAATTATAATACATAGTTATGACAACAAAATGCAATTCTCATCAGATGTTTTCAGTTTATTGTATAAGTTTTTCTTGAAAACTATTTTTAAAACTACACTTACCTAAATTCTTGTGAGTGTCATCACTAGAATCAGAATTATTTTTATTATCCAAGGGCAAACTCAATTCCTTCTCTGTAGCTTTTGCTGTGAGTGGTTGGGTCAATTCTGACAAATTCTGTATACTGCTGTCTAGTGAAGACACCTAATAAAGAAATATGATAAGCAATATGTTTTCTCAATAACTAAGAAATATTTTTAGTTGAAATTACCTGATTGTCAGTATCACCAACACTTTGTTGGTCTGAGTCTTTTAAAGCAGAATTTTCTTCTGAATCAGATGTTGAATTCTCTCTTGGTATAGATTTTTCCTTAGTCTCTGAGATGCAAATAACATATTATCATAAGTAATGTTGTCTTTTGTTTAGAACAATGAGTAACAAAGATGAATTAACATACCTTCAAGTGATCGGGTTTTCATGTCTTCTACAGCTTGAGCAATTTTAAACTTGAAATCATGAAATATTTTCCATGTCTCATTACTTGGTTCTTTTGCTTCAACTGATGTCTCAGTTACTGCACTCCTTTTCCCCAAACGATTCAAGTATTCCTTCATAGGAGATGAAGTTACCTCCTTCATAACAGGACTGCGTGTATCATCTTTTGGTTCATTTTCTTTAGGTTTGGCATCTTCCACTTTATCTATAGGTTTATCACGAATGGACTTGAAGTACTTCTCTATAATAGAGGATGTCTTATCGACTCTCTTGGGACTATTCTCAACCTGTACACTGGCAGATACATCACATTGAGGAGTTAAAGTTTCGTCTTGACCCACATTGTACAGTTCCTCTAATTCTTCGTTATTTGCATTGTATCGAAATGATAAAGAAGAATTTGGAGATTTCCCTGAAATAAATGGACTCTAGGCTAAGAATAACTAAAACGAGAAAGACATAATGCGAACACGGTGAGACCTGTGATACTACGGCTCTTGATATATTATGTACAAAGCAACACGCACATACATGCAAACTATGCTTTGTATTGTGAGTTTGAATTATTCTGTTAATGAAGTGTAGTGAAAATGTCGAATTGGATGAAAATGTTACTCTCCGAAAAATAAAAAGCAGGATGTAATCATTATTCATAAGTAAATACCAAATAAACTTAAATATGTGTTTCTACCCATATTTTCAATAAATAAAAATAAAAATGAAGGCCACTAAATTAAGGTGCTTGAAATATAAAATCTTGACAAGTACGGCTATTGGTATGTATTATATTTACTCCGATTAATATCATAATTACTCCAGTTATTAGAAAGGTAAAGTTGTGTTTTTTGTTGCAAAGGAGGATGGGAATCTGGTTCAAGGCATATAATTAATTAATTACACTATGTTAGTAAGTTCTATATGTATGTACTAAGGGCAAATTCTGGTATTATTATAAAACTGTAATGGGGTCTGCACATTGATATTTGAACTGTAATGGGGTCTGTATAATGGTATTTTCGAAAAAATTTATGGCATTGACTATTTGATCTTGAACTTGAAAAAATACATGAAGAAAAAAACCAGTCAAAACTTAGCAAAATTATGGACAACAATAGACGACATTATGAACAACAATGTGAAAAAAAAAATAGAATATAACTTCATCAAGGATAACTTTATTTTTACAATAACTGGGGTACTGGGAATCAATATGGCAACATCGGCCATAATATATCTCAGAAAAACTGACTTCCTCAGTTGTTTGGAGTGTTCTTTCTTTTTTTATTTGGTCTGAGGTTTTAAGTACATAATGCAATATCTTCTAGATAAGCATATTTCTATTTTTAAAGCCCCACTTTACATATAAATTTACAAAATGTATAGATATTTTTCTACTTCACTAAACTAAATGTGTTATAAATATAAATCTTTCTCATTAAATGTTCTAAATTATGGTCAGCACCACATTGAAAACCACTTAGCTTTGATTATCCACTTAGCAGTTTCGAAGTTATAACCCAATAAACATACAAAGACGGATTGCAACTATAATCTACACTAAGTAACTATTTAAATGACATACAAACGTTTTTTTAAATATTTAGTAAACAAAATAAATATAATATACAAAATAAACGTCAATGTAGGTACTTTAAAATATATACTAGTGCGTAAAAGCTAACGAATGTTTGTTATCATTCTTTGTTGTCAAAGAAACAATATTTTATGTGAATTTTTAACTGATAAGAATATTTTTTGTTATAAATCCGTTGCGCAATACTTATTAGAAACACTGTTTTAAATACTTCATAAAGTAAGATTGAATGTGGCAAAATATCAATTAATATTGCGAAACAATTTACCAAATTTTTGGTGACATACCTGCACCGGAGATCTCCATATTTTTTAAACATATGACTGTAATATTATTATATCACGTATTCGACAAATTTTATCCTCAAAGTATAAAAGGTAATAAGCAATTATTTCATATATAACCTAAGAGAATTCAAGGAATTCTGAATTACGCTTTAGACAATCACTAATAAACTAGAACTACAATATATTTATATTGCATTCTATGGACGTGACAAGCACAGAAAATAGAATGATAATCACAATGACAATAATTGACATTGACCGATTTTTTTATTTTATTTATATTTCTTAAGGCATTGGTTACAAGACCATCAGCCTAATAACGTACCTTCTGGAAAACATTAACTGTCCCTAACAGTAACACTCCTCCAGTAAAGTGATAGTGGGCTTTACTGAAGTTAAAAAAGACTTCTTGGAAGAGCGCGAAAACTTCAGCTACACATGTTTTAGATCTCCTCCATTCTCTTCACTTACACAGAACTTTAAAACACAATATACTCTCAGTGGTGTACTTTGAAACTCCTAAAAATGTAAGAAACAGAAAATCTAAATAAAATGACAACCTAAATTCTCCCGTTCCCGCCATAAAGTCCTGACATTGACCGAAGACTTATCTGTGACATTGACAAGCGATGATTGTTATTGTTGGTAAAGCAAAAAAATCTATGCCTATACAGCTTACATCTCACTAAATCTACATTATTCTTTATATCATTTCATAAAAATGTCGACGTTTTAATGTTCTTTGTACTTTTTCTGGTGACATATTACGTATTAAAGAATTCTTTCTAGTAGGATCCGCTGAGGCAGATTAAGCTATTAAGGAAATCTCAACATCGCACTATTAACACCGACATGTACACAACTAAAAGTTCTTATTCGCGGTGCAATCTGACTAGCATTTTGTTGCTGAAATCAGTTGCAAGGCAACAAATTGCATCATAAATAGGCAGGATGCAGGTTGCGCCCACAACCAATTTTTTGATGCAAGAAGTTGCAATGTGTTTAGTGCGGTTGCACGCAATTTGGGCTCAGGCGCGGCCGTACCATTCACAGATTAGTATCTATACAGACTACTTATCTATTTCACCGTTGGCATCACAAAAGTGAACAGCAAAGAATAATATATATGCATAAACGTTGTAGAAGTATATAAAAATTCGCCACATTTACCCAAAAAAGATACCCGAAATATTTTTTTCTCTATTTTAGGTGGTTCAATTGATGCAGCAACGGCAATCACAAGACTCGCTTTTTGAAATTTAGACAACATTGGTTCATTGGTGTCATTATTGCAGATAGGTAGGCGCGTGCATACGTTGTGGCATTTGTTTGCAGAATGAAATTGCAGTCGCGGTTGCTAAAGTGAGTAGAGTAAAGGCAACCGCGACTGCAACAAATTACAGCAACAAATCGCTAGTCAGATTGCACCGTGAGTGAGGTCTTTAAGCACTCCCATAGTAGTCGAAGGATTGGGAACGTTCATACGTAATCGTACGTTTTCATTTTTGAAAACGCGTGCGAAGTGCGCATAGCCTTAGTCTGATACTCTTGGTAGAGAGTAGTATGTGCCTTGGTCTGATATCCGACGTAATACACAATCACTGTCAGTACCAATGGTTTAAGAAATATATATAGAAAATTACTGTCAGAATCAGAAAGTTTTGGCGGGAATGAAACAAGTGAAGGTAGCATTATTTTGTTCAGTACTGAATTTTTTTTTGAAATTGTAAAATATTAAAGTGCTAGTATATTTTTTGGTAAGTGTCCACGCTGTTGTGTATTATGTGGAATTGTTGAATTGTTGAAATAAGTGCTTATTTAATGGCGTGATGTTGAGATTTTTTAAGTGGCTTAGTCCGTCTCAGTAGATTCTACTAGAAAGACTACCTCAACATATATGTCGCCTGAAAGTCCAAGAAACATTAAAATGTCGACATTTTAATGAAATAAAATGAGAATATGTCATTTCATTTCTGAAGACGCTGGCTGTTCTAGGCATAGATCCCTTTGTCTTTCATGTCTAGGGAAAATAGTACAAAACAAGCAAGCACATGTCACTGTCAAAAAACGCAAGTCTTGGAATAATAAATATTTCCCAGTTTTTCAGTGTTTTTATTATAAAATAATGGGATTTAGACAATATCGCGGTAGATATATAGTATTAATCAATTGAAAAAAATGAAGTTATTATTTTTAACATTAGTTTTGTTAGGCACCTATGGTCTGGAGTCGGTAGTGGATGATAAAGAAAAGGTGAGAAACATCGGATTGCGGTGAATTGATTATTACACTGATCAATCCACTATTGCGCACTTAAAATATGTAAATAAATATCAAATGACACTATCACTAATTTTGCAGGAAAGTACCGAATTGTCATGGGCTTTGGATGATCGACCTTTGTTATTCGCTACTTTAGGGGGCGGTATGGTGGCCGTGGAGCATTTGTCAGGGAACGTTATCTGGGAATTAAAAGATGGTATTTATTTTATTAAATAAAATGAAGGTTAATGTACTAAAATAATGTGTCTACAGACAACCATATCAAATATAATGTTGCAAATTAACTGCACAGTATATAACAAACTCGGTAACTCAAAGGCCAATCGTGGGTTTTGTAGAATATATCTGCATTTTTTTAAATGTTATGAAATTAAGTTAAAGAGTAAGTGCTATTTGGTAATGCGATGATATGTAGAAGTGTTAATGATAGATTTTGTTTATTCATAGAAAACACTGATTTTTCAGTTATAATCTAATTGCCAAAAAACATTTGTAAATAAAAAGGACTTCATAAAGTTAAACTTTAAATTTTGAGTATTGCAGTGAGTGCCTTCTATTAAATATATCATTGTGCTACCAAAGAGGGTGTGATCTTAATTGCAATTTAGAAAGTTTTTCTTAATGACTTTTCTGGGAATTGAAATGGCACTAGAGTTTACCAAACAACATACTAGTCTATTTAAGAATATGTATGGTATAAAATTTACTAGAATTTTTATTTAAAAGGAAATTAATTGTTGTAAAATAGGTAAATTTTACTTCATTCCGCTTATATCTGTAGTGCATATAATTTCGTGCACAATAATTTATTATTTAATAAATATATTAACATCTATCTCAAATAGCACATAAAAATTGTTCATCACACCCTTTCTTATTCATATAGAAACGAATAACATCTTGTTTGTAAGTACTTAGTAATAAGCCCTGTCTTTTAATTTAACGTTTGAAACATGAATGAGAAGATAAGCTATTTTTATATACTATATCATGGGCTTTGGATTTTTTTCCTCTCAACATGTAAACAATTGTCTAATTATTGGTATTGTATTAGTTTAGTATGCCTTAGTTTTTCACTTAGAAATTGACCATCATCAAAACCATAATCATATATTTGACCAGTTTATTTTATCTATTGCAATTTATCATATATATTTGTGATATCTAATTAACTTATTAAACTAAATTTTGGTTTTCCTAACTGATAAATGGGATATTTTACACAGATAATATTCTTCTTATCTAAAGATTAGTCATGTTTACTATTTGGGGAAATATTGTATGTACATACAGAAAATTTTTATTTGTTCTTGTTTCTAATTATTATATATATACTTATAAATTTTTATGTAATGATATATATACTATATATACAGGGTGTATATGAAAACGGGACAGTTACTTTAATGGATGAAAGGGCATAACTTTAGTATGTAGTTACAAAAAGAATTATCGAAAAAAACGTATCCGTTGTTTAAGAGTTATGACCGTTTTAATTTTCAAGTGTTATCCCCACCATTTCTTGTAAAATTAGGTTGATCGTGTACAGTTACAGATTTTAAATCTTACGTTTTTTTTTATTTTGTAATAATTTCATCCATTACTGAAATACAGCCTGAAAACCCCCATTGGGGTATACGCATTATTTTCGAAAATGGTTTTCAGGCTGAATTTCAGTAACGGATGAAATTATTACAAAATAAAAAAAACGTAAGATTTAAAATCTGTAACTGTACACGATCAACCTAATTTTACAAGAAATGGTGGGGATAACACTTGAAAATTAAAACGGTCATAACTCTTAAACGGATACGTTTTTTTCGATAATTCTTTTTGTAACTACATACTAAAGTTATGCCCTTTCATCCATTAAAGTAACTGTCCCGTTTTCATATACACCCTGTATATCGTGAAACATTGATCACTTTCTTCATTTGTTCCAAAACTAATAAGAAATATTTCATAACTGTACAAAATCATAGTACTTCAATATGTGTTTAGATGAATGTATGAAATAATAGTAATTTAATTACCTCTGCAATTATTGTGGTTGTATTGAAGGATGAAATGAGCAGATAAAGTGTTCAAACAGTAATACAGTAGATAAGAGTGTTATCACTTATCACACTTTTTTTGATTCAGTAACAATTTCCAATATTTTTGGATATTGAATTGCTATGTAATTTTTTGTGATATAGAATAATCTAGTTATATAAATCTGTTTTTGTATGAATAGTGATTTTAATCTTAAGGTTAATTAGATAAATATTTTACTAGAATGTTGTGTGTCCTTGTTAGTTTATTTTGTCTGTTTTTGTTATCTTTACAGAAGATTTAATTGTTTATTTTTTAATACTGCATCAATTACAAAATATCAATTTTTGCTTTTTAGAACCAGTAGTAAAAGTACCTAATCAGAATGCAAATCTTATGCCTCAATTTTTACCTGATCCACGACATGGATTCCTTTATATGTATGGTCCAAGAGGAGACCAACAAATGCTTAAGAAATTGCCATTCACTATACCAGAGTTGGTGGCTAATGCTCCTTGTCGATCTACTGATGGAATACTATATACAGGAAAGAAAACTGATACCTGGTTTAGGATTGATCCATTAACAGGATTCAGAGAACATGTTTCAGGTATCTACATATGTATTTCATTATTATAGTAAGAATATAATTTGTGTTCAGATGTATACATATGTGCACGGCTTAGAAAATGTACCTATGTAGTTACGCATTTTAGCTCGTTGACATGAAAACTAGTAAATATATTACAAAAATTTTAGATTGCAATATAGTTTTTTTTCTACCAATAGGTATTACATTATACATAATTTTTTGTTGTTATCTAGTGTTATTGTCAATCTTACATGAACAATAGTATGTCTCGTTTGTGAGTTGACATAATGGTTAATTATGGCATAGCTAACAGAGATCAGTGCTATCATGCTATATTTTTAATTCAGGATTTGATAAATCCAAAATTTTTAAAGCGGATGAAGAAGATACTTGTATGCCTGATAAAAAGAGAGGCATCTATGTTGCACGGACCGAATACAATATTCTTATGCATGATTCAAAGAATAAAAATCATAAATGGAATGTGACATTTTTTGACTATTCATCCCATGCAATGGGAAAGGAGATGATGAACAATTATGGTGAGTTATAACTTTTAGGTAAATATTTTCCTTTAATTGGTAAAAACTAGTATTGTAGTTATAACATTTTTAATGGAATTTAAGCTTATCAGGATCTAGACACGCTATTTAATTCAGTATTTCATTTATGTCCATTAATTTTAGTATGTAATTGCATAAAAATTACATAACCATAATTGACTGATAAAATAATTCTTTCTTATTTAGTAAGTAGGTGGATTTTTCTTGAAAATTATTTATATTGATTTATATTATATTGTTTAGGTATAATCCATTTTACATCTACATCTAATGGTCGAGTGATGTCTTTTGACCGCAAAACTGGGGACCTTGTCTGGTCACACAATTTTGAAACGCCCATTGTAGCAGCCTATTTATTAGATAGAGAGGGTCTCATATCTGTACCTTTCAACTCCATCGGAGATGACACTCTTGATCATATCATTGAGGATGCAACAACACTAAGAAATGGACATGGAATTAAAAATTCTAATATTGAGTTATAGTTAGTATTACTTTTCCCAATATTTCATATTTCAATAGTTCTACACATTTTTGTTACTTAAGAATAAATACCAACATTAAAGAATTTTATTTTCAGTCCAACATTGTATGTAGGCGAACATAATCATGGTCTTTATGCACTTTCGTCACTGGTGGATAAAAATACAGTAACAATATCAACAGGGCATACACAACCCTTATTAATTGAAGGTCCTACCAATGAAAATCAAAATACTGCAGAAACTAAGTATGAACCAGTCAAGAATGTCCATTACAAATTTCATGACCTGAATATACATGTGTCTGCACCTTATTTGTTATTGGGTCATTATAAAGTGCCTGAACTGACTACATCATGGGCACCCCAGTTACCAAATTCGAATTTTTTAAATGTTCGTGATGTCCAAAATAATGGTATTAGACTGATAAATGGACAAGTTCATTCTGAAACTGATAAAGAGGAAAATGAAACAAAGAAAACTAATTCTATTTCTGTGTCAGTACAAACAGAAAGCCTGGTAGAGGAGTTGTCTTATAGACCAGATTTGTGGTACAAGAACTTTTATTTATGGCTTCATCAACAAGAGAATAAGGTGCTTAAACTTGCCCTTATAATACTAGTCGGTCTAGTCATCACCATGTTTTGGTATCTTAGATATCAGGTAAATATTTCACGCTTTCGCAGTTGTGCAGTAGCACACTATGCGGTGCATAATTTTTGTGAATTCCGTGTTTTATCAGACATTTTTCTTTTTCCTATTTTAAACTGTTGTCTTTTATTTTTTTATCTTTTATTAAATGCCATTTTGACTATCTTTTTTTTAACTTCTTTTGCATCATTTACATGTCGCGTAAGTGCATTTTGTCTTTTTACAAAGAAAAACAATTTTGTAAAATTCCAATTTCCAGACGATATAAGAGGGTTAGTTAGCAAAATTTTTCACGACGCCGTTGTGTCACACTATGTACTTAACCCAAAAGAATTATAATGTATGCAACAAATTTCGACGTCATGTTCCATTAAATTAGGTTTTAAAAAAAAATTCAATAATATTTGAAGGTCACGTAGTTTAACTTTTGCATATTTTCCTTATTTACGAAAGGTACATCTCTTCAATAGCTTAAAATTCGTAATTATGTAACGTACTTGTCTAACAATAACATTATTATGGATTTTTAACATATTTCGCAGCCTATTGAGAAATTCTTTTGAATTTTAAATGTGATTTCGTATTGTTTGCATTTATTGTTACACAGTTGCTCATTATAGTATGACAACTTCCTCTGCTTGTTTGTGCAGCTGAAATTTCTTGCCTCTTAACAAGAAAATGAAATATATTGTCTCCTGTTTTATTGTCTACTGTACCTATATACCTAATTAAAAATTAATGTCATACATTTACCACAAATTAATTAGTTACTATTTGAATTCATATTATATCAGCCATGTATAATATTACAATATACAAATACTATGTGACGCAAAATGAATAAATGAATAAATTAAAAAAAAAATGTGCCTATAAACACTATACACTGTGTTTTGAAAGACAGCAGAGTACTTTGATGATTTCATATCAGTCTTTACTTTTTTTTAGCATTTTTAATGTACAATTAAAAGGTTGCCAAATGTTCAATATTTTTTTTATTATTTGTACATAACGTTTTCTCATCAATGATATTTATGAGAATATAAAAATGAAGAAAGGAATGCTTAAATGGTTCAATCACATAGAAAGAATGGATGATGAAAGACTGACGACGAAAATCTACTCCGGGAATGCGAGTGGTAAAAGAAGCCAAGGACGACCAGGGCTGACTTACGAAGATCAAATAGCCAGAGTGTTAGTTGATGGAAATGTCAAAAGCACTCTCATATCTAGATGAAAATGTGTGAGGAGAATGATGAGATTTGAGGAAGCAAAAGAAGTATGTAAGGACCGCGAAGCTTGGCGCTCCGTCCTCTCTGACTACCCCGTTAGGGATAAAGCTTGAAGATATGTATGTATGTATGTATAAATAATATTAATTTATGTTCAGGCGCGTGAGTTCCAACAATTGTCTCAAGGTGGGTCACGAGGATCAAACGTTTCAACGTCATCCAATGGTGAAATTACGGGTCATTTGGAAGAATTAGGAGATGGAGAGATGCGCATTGGTAAAATCAGTTTTAGAACTGATCAGGTATTGGGTAAAGGTTGTGAAGGAACTTTTGTGTACAGGTAAATATTGTGTAAAACATACATCGTAATATATTAAAGTAAATATTAATAATCACTGAGAATTAATGTAATAAATTGTCTTATTTTAGGGGTTCATTCGACAAACGAGCTGTAGCAGTAAAGAGATTGCTGCCGGAATGTTTTACATTTGCAGACCGCGAGGTAGCACTGTTACGAGAATCAGATGCGCACGCGCATGTGGTTCGTTATTACTGCACTGAAAGAGATAAACAGTTTAGGTATATTTATTTATTCATTCATTAAAAAAAAAAACGGTTATGAAAATAAAAACGTTGCATTTTGATAAGAGTGTTATTGTATTGCAGATATATAGCTTTAGAACTATGTTCAGCTACTTTGCAGGATTATGTAGAGAAAAGGCTAGATTTTGAATGCAAAATTGACGCTGTGGAGGTTTTAAGGCAAGCTACCATGGGTTTGTCACATCTGCATTCAATGGACATAGGTGAATATTTCGTAAATTTTTTTTTTAGTTTTTTAAATTACGTACAAGATTAGATCAATTTTTCTTTTGTAGTACACAGAGACATCAAACCTCATAATGTTTTGCTGTCGATGCCGACTGGTACCGGCGAAGTACGGGCGATGATATCCGATTTCGGTTTGTCAAAGAAGCTGAATATAGGCAGGACTAGCTTTTCGCGTCGGTCAGGAGTAACGGGCACCGACGGATGGATCGCTCCAGAGATGATTAACGGCGAGAGGACGGTATGCAGAGCACAGTCGCAATAATAATTTTAATATACTGGAAATAAAAGGCGCATGGTGATGGTTTAACGGCTTTATATCTAGGAAAACACGGCTTCATTATAATACAATTATTTGATATTATTTTTTATGAAGAAGAAAGGTTTTTTTGAAGCATTATTAGATATGACTTTGTTTCTTTTGTTGATACCTTAACTTTTGTATTCTTTGGCTTGCCAATGTATATAATATAAATAGACTAAAGCATCTCAAATTAAGTTGTGAAAACGTTTAGTTATGTTTTATGAAAGTTTGTAGTTGTAGTTTCTACAATTTTTTTTGTTATGATGTATTTTAAAAATGTTTTTACAATTTTATTGCAGACAACTTCAGTAGATATATTTTCCTTGGGGTGTGTATTTTACTATGTGATGTCAAAGGGACAACATCCATTTGGAGATGTATTGAGGAGGCAGGCTAACATCCTTACTGGAGATTACAATTTAGATCAACTAGAGTGAGTAGATTTATACTTATGTAACTAGTTTATTTTACTATGAACGAACATTAATATACCTGTTGAGCTTTTTTATCTTGAGACTAAAAGTTTTTAGACAAACAAAAAAGATTTAGGTAACAGTTGTAAGGTTATGTAAGGGCAATATAAGTTCACTCTTTTTACTACAATCGGACATACTAAGGTACGACTTGACTGTCAAATTACTGAAGTAAAGGTCGCGTCCAAAATCATTGTTTGACTCCACCAACTCTTTCGAAACCCTACAACTTTTGTCGGCTTTTATGAAATAATAGGATCTAATTAAGATATTTTCCATTTCAAGGCTTTGTCTTTGAGATAAATCGCTCACCCGCTGTAATATTAGTTTATCTAACGTTGACATTAAATGTAAATTGATATAGTTTTTATTAGTTTACTTTTCTTAAACGTTTTCTTTGCAGCTGTTTCTGTATTATATTATTTGTAAAAATATAATTTCAGTAAAGTACTGCCAGAAGAGGAGGTAATCATTACAAAAATTCTAATTCGTGCCATGATATCGGACCGACCGAACGCACGACCACCTTGCGAAACTGTGTTGAAATATCCCATGTTTTGGGGCAAACAGAGTATACTTAACTTTTTGCAGGTAATATTAAAAGAACTGAATTAACCTTAAATTCTGTATTAAAAGTTAAAACATTTGCAAGTTCCACATGGGCCATTTCATGAAATGATGGCGTGTCACGAAATGTCCAGTCACATCATGATATTCCCAATTCTACGATCGTACGACCAATACCGTTCAACTATAAAAATCCGTTTCAACCAATACCCCATCGAAACATACTACTCCATCAAACATGGATATTCTTTACTTACATTGATACACAATCTGACACTGAGTAATCTAATCTAAGATCTACATTTTAATCACTACATTCACTATTATGAGTACCTCTTGAATACGGCATATTTTTAAGCGCTGCAATGTCAGTTTTATTTATTTTCAGAAAAAGTAGCGATTAAAGGCGAAAAGGTTACCGTATTACATAACTGCAGCCAGTAAGCGACAGCCGACTCTTACGCGATCGATAGTGATATGTTGTTGAACCGTTGATTAATTAATGAATTAAAAACTCATTTACCGTATGGCACCGAATTACCAATTTAAAACAACCGTCGCGCGACTACGGCGCAGCTATCGTTCTTCACGTGATAACCCAGCGGTAGTGTTTCGTGTCCATTTTCTGACCAAGAAACAATGGACGGAATCAAAATAAGTTGCCGCTCTTACCACCATGTATCAAACGCATTTTCCTGTCCCTTTCTATCTCATTGAGCGTAACCACGAGTAAAAAAGTTAGCTATAGTAAGTGTGCCAACTATACGTACTGACAGTGTAATTCGTGTCACCTTATGAATTGGTCATGAGATAATTATTTGCAACGTAAATCGCATCACAAATCAAATACACGTAAATCTTAAGTGTTATAGCTACTAGTATTCACAAAAATAAAAATATGTCATATTCAGCTGTGGATCGTTGTACAGTGACCTTCCCTAGTCATGCACATTGGTAAAAATCTAGAAACGGTCAACAACAACGGACACATTAAGGACACGCTATTATGATCGATTTACATTGGTCAAGGACAGTGGTGAGTAGCGAGTAGAGACTGCATGTAAAGTGGCGAGTGGCGAACGCCTGTACAGTGACCGTTTATACTACATGCAAGTCCAGTGGCATTATTCCGTCGAAATGGATGAGCAATGTCGAAAGATACGTGCAATTTCGCGCAGAATTCTTTTCATTACTATGGAGCAAATAGAAGAGAGTGTTGTCTCCTTCTTCTCTTATATACAAAATTGAATGTTTACCATTTAGACGTCATTTTGTTTACAATATCGCATAAAACAGTACACGTGGACCATCCTGTTGCTGATCAATTATACACTGCGGCGTCACTTACTCAAAAAAATAGAACGCGATTCTATTTGGATCCACTTGCATGGCAGCTTGCAAGCCAAGTTGATTCGTTACTGGCCGATCGGTGTATACTTTACGTACTGTACTTAAATCCGTCATTAGAGCAAATGCTTCGTCCATTGTTATACTTGGTCCGAGTGTCCATTCGTTGTAATGTCCTTGATACACTTAAAACTTGATCTTTAAAAAACAAATAATAACGGTGTACGTGCGGGCGGTGCGGCGGCGCGGCGGCGCGTGCAGGACGTGAGCGACCACGTGGAGAGCTGCGGCGGCGAGGCGGGGGCTGCGGTGGAGCGCGGCGCGCGGCGCGTGGTGCGCGGCGACTGGCGGCCGCACGTGTGCGCGCGCGTCGCGGGCGACCTGCGCGCGCGCCGCACCTACCGCGGCGACCGCGCCGCGCACCTACTGCGCGCCATACGGAACAAGGTTTTTTTTATGGATTTTTCTACACCTGATGGAGAGTGCTCACCGCTGCCCATGAACACCCGCAATGTTCGGGGAATCACGGGTGCGTTGCCGGCCTTTAGGGAAGTAGGGAAAGGAGGGGGAGGGGATATATGGGCCACCGGTACTTACTCACGGAACGAAACAACAGCAATAGATGTTGTTAACTAACTCTAATAAGGTGCGTCACGGCTCACGTACGCATACACGTACAACACATTGAATTGACAATAAACTTAGTATATAGGTACTGTGGTATAGAAGTAAAAAGAGTGCAAGTGGGAATGTAATCTATTATGATAGTGGCACGAGTAGCAAAGGGACAGCAAACGAGACGTTATTGCAACCCTTTTTGAATGACAGGTCGTCGTTACAAGTAGTCACGCTGTGGACAACGCTGTTGGCTTATTTTAAACATGCTAAAAATATTAGAAGAAGCTTGTGAACATGTGACTAAAGGAGACGGGGAAAAGGTTGTGAATAGAACTGTTAAATTAATAAGGGAAGATTATGAAAGACGTGAAAATAGACAATATTTTAGAAAATGAATTTATAATTAATGTAGGTGATGACAGGAACGACGATAGCGAAAATAACAGTATGGACGAATCTGATTAAATATGGCCTTTTGTGGCACCTCTTTTTCTGTCCCTTTCTGTATGTATTTGTTTCTGGTGTGCAAATAAAATATGTATATTCATTTTCATTCCATTCATTCAAATATATTAAGTAAACATTTATATTTGCGTTTTGTTTAAACTTTTTAATCAGCTACTATCCACTTGCAATACTAATTATAAATCCAAAAACTTATAAATGCGACTTGCATTTGATTATATTTATTTCGCTAATAAATTGTCATTTCACGTCATTATTGTAATGTGTTAAAACGGCCATCACAGCGTGCCGCTACTTTAGTGGTAAATCTGTGACACATAGGGATTGGCTATAACAAGCATTTGAGGCGCGCGCCAGTTGCACTACGTGTAGATCGCTTTATTTACTGCGTCGAGCGCTCGTTGAACGGTGATCGAACGCTCAACAGACGAGCGTCATAAGTGACGAACATAGTCTTCCTTAAAAACGCGCTACCTTCCCTTTGGGTATATATTTTTTTTTTGGGTTTCTGAGAGGCAAAATGAAATCCCCACGGATACCCAGCCGGACTCTACGCCGACTGGGTAGTGTCGGACTTGAACCGACTAAACAAAACCCCTCTTTGCTGTTAGCCCTAGTGGCTTTTACAGCGTCACAGGTCGCGTTGGAGCGAGCGCTAAAGGCGCCCTGCCAGATGGTCGACCGCCTGAGGGTTACCTTTGACCTCGGGTTCAAAGCGTCGCCAGGGAAGCTTTCCGCACCTGCGGGCATCTTGTCGGGCTTCCTATTCCAGAGAGAGGCCGGGCCGGCTAAGGGCCGGTTACTGTGGCTAGTGTTCCGCGTGGGAATTTACAATGCGGCTTAAGGCCCGCGTGTTGGGTATATTTCGTTGCATTTAAGCCTATATATATACTCACGTCCTAGCGTCGCGAGTGTAAAGGAGCGCAAAGAGGGCGCTCTGAAGAAGCGTGACCCTACGCTGTCATACGCGCGCCCGACGCATGCCCGGCGAGCGGCAACGATTGATGTAATTTGTTACACAGATTTACAAACAAATTAAAGCGTTTGAAACGCTGTGCATCGGTTGCGCGCCCTGAATGTCTGTTTTAACTAGTCCTATTTATTTCGTTGCGATGAAGGGAAGTAGACACAGAAAGGTAGGCAAGAAAACATTTTCTTTATGAGTCTGTATGAGTCCTTTATGAGATTTGTACATATAAATCTCAGTTTCAGCTTCATCATCGCCATCATTTCAGTGTAAAGCGAGTCACACACTACGCAGATACGATAAGATATCTGAATCTGAACGCGTATCATTCAATGTCGCTCTTTATGTATTTCAATAAACTAACACACACAGCGCAGACAATTTGTTTTTTATCGTGAAGTATCTGTAGGCACCGACCGTAATGAAAAGGTGGTGACAATGTTATCTGCAGATACAAATATAGCATCGGACTTTACTTGCAGATAAATATAGAGTGGTCACGTGGAGGCGCACACATCCCCATCTCTCTCAAGCACGAGTGTGCAACCTTCTTCCACACACGCACACAGACTCACACACACACACACGTACGCATGCGCGCACACACACCCATACACCCCCCCCCCACACACCCCCACACACCCACCCACACACACACACACACACACACAGACACACACGCTTTTGTCTAATGTATAATAAGTAATTTTCTAATTATCCATTACACGTTATATAATGTAGTATATATAATGTAGTATTGTTTATCTTAAGCAAGCAGCATGTCGTTCCTCGTTGTAAATTTGTTATCTGACTGATCCTCGTAAATATTAATGTCGCCTGGGTCCTTTTTAAGCTTTACATGACGTCTATCCAAATTCTTCACCTTTTAGTAAATGCTACTGCAACATGCACATCAAATCAGAATCCTCTTCTGACGAACTGTCTAGCAAATCTGGAAGCAATACACGTCAACTCATTGTAACACTGTATAAACAATCGGTACCAAAAATCAGGTCTAGTAAGTTCAAAGGATTTCGAGCGAATGGATCATTTCGTATATTATCGTATCTGCGTAGTGTGTGATACTTTCAGATAATGAGTTTTTATACGCATATGAAATATTATCTTATCTGCGTAGTGTGTGACTCGCTTAAGACGTCCGCAGCTGGATCAGTATCGTGTGATGAAATTTACGTAATTTAAAACTTTGTATACGTACATAATATGTACAGTGGAATCCATTTATTATGACTCTGCCTATATTGATCAATCATTGAAGTAATTACAGTATGAAGTTTGGTTTTCATATAAAATTGTTTATAACGGAATTCGGATATAATGACTTCGCTTATAGTGACATGTCGCTTATTATTTTCAAGAAATTATGTCCGGTTATAGTGATCGACATTGTTCCTAACACCTTCACTCGTTTTCGTAACCTACTCCACCCCTTTCCTTGCGACGACGTTTGGGTTAGATACATATCATTTGTAGTTTTTCTCTCTATTGAAATAAATACCTAATAAAAATAATAAGTTATTTTCTAAGACTATGCTTTGTATGACGTCCGCTTAGTATGACGTGTTTGTCACTTTCCTTCGATGTCATTATAAGCGGATTCTACTGTATGTATTGAACAGAAAGCGAGAAAAAACACATAAACTTAAAACAGTTATACCGTCCGGCGAACTCAGCTGGCGGTCACACACAAGCCACGAACGCACCTGAAGTTAGTCGAACGACGCGCGACAATTCACGATCTCTGTGTTTCGACACGGGCGAAGTTTCGGTCAACTTTTGGCTAAAAATAAAATTGTGGCCGAAACTACATTTTTTGGCTGAAACTGGCCGAAACCGAAACCGAATCTTCGGGCGGTCTGTTCTATATTGTAGTGTCTAGATTGAACAAAAAAATCCGTCAACAATTTTTTTCATTGTATTTTCAACAAATGGGACTATTGTTATTTGATTAAATTTTTTTCCACTTCGTGGAGATCTCTTGATGACTATACTCAACGAGATTCTCACATTGCGATTTCTTAAATAGTTAGACCCTAGGTTAGAACTCATTAGCTATTAATTTTATGGTTACAAAATAGAATAAGTGATAAAAAAATTGTTTATGGGCCAATGCACCTGTTTACAATTTTTTTCGAAAGTATTTAAAAATGTTTATTTAATATTATTAATGTTATCGTCTAACGAAAATAGTAATTTTGCTTTTGTTATTATTTTATATATTAATATTTTGACTTCTCTTACTTTAATTTTTTTTTATTGAATAATGAAAAAACTACTTTGACGTTTCCGTTCGATTTACAGAGACATCACTATAAAGAGCTGGAACCAGAAGTACGCGAGAGTCTCGGCAAGCTACCGGATGGTTTCGTGACATATTGGCTGCGACGGTTTCCACTTTTATTGCCTCACGTGTGGCTACAGATGCAGCAGTACAGGCACGAGGACATATTGCAAGCGTATTATCCACATACATTTATTTTTAATAGAGAGGATGTGATCGAATTCAATAATGATCAAGATTATGAGGAAGAGATACCAATGGATATGTGCGATCCAGAGAAAAACGAATTGTTCATGAAGAGTAAAATATATTATGAGGAAAGTAATAGCCCTTATAATAAGGATTATAGGGAAGGTTCTCCAAGAAAAGTAAGTAATTGGAGGAGCGAGGCTCAATATTATAGAGTAAGGCAAGATGACATTAGATTAAGAGATAAACATATGAAAAAGAAAGATAATAAAAAAAAAGAAATGCCTTTGTGGACATTGCCTCCTCAGTGATTTGTGTGAATGACAAATATCAAGTTTCTGTTATAAAAATACTTAAAATTCTCTTTTATTATAAATAACGTACTTAAGAAATGTTTTTGAAATACGTAATTTTCTCGAGTTTATAATTTATTATGTACGACTTATATAACTTGAAAGAATTGCAATTTTACTAAAGGACATGAGACTATCTTTATCATATCGTTGATATGTCTATTAGTCATTGTATGACTTCTGATCAACTTGGCCGATTGCTTATAATATTTTGTTTTGTCGAGATGAAATTTTATAGCTATACTTGTGATCCGATATAGTGCTATACTCAAGTAATTGTCAAATTATACATTGAATGCAGCTGAAACAGTGCGTCTTAATTATATATAACGCGATAGTCGATTTGTTTCTCAAATTGGGATATTGTGAGGGCATATACAAGTGACAATATTTTATGATCACCTGTACACGCCCTCGTACTTTATTGTATTGCAATGCATTGTACTTTTCGTAAATGAGATAGTACAATTTTATTGTAAGATTGTGTTATCGGGATATGATTTTACTGTTAGCACTTAGTGATGTTCGCTATGAATGTAAATGAATGATACGTCTACTAATGGTAATGATAGCACAAAGAATGCATATAAAATTAAGTAAAAATGTGATAGATTTTTATAGATGTTTCATATTATCAATTTTTGTCATTTGATGAAATGGTTAACCAATGAACAGACCCAGAATATCATGTATTATAAATTATAATCATATTAACAGCTCTGATATAATTTTTGAAATGATTCGCAAAATAACAAAAACACGTAGATATTCAGTAATGCAATAACATATTATTACATATTATTAAGTACTTTGTTTTGCATTGAATTATATGTTGACAAGATATTAAGTTTAGTATAGATTAAATAATGTAAAGATTAATAGTTACAAGAGTTAAATTTAATTTGTCTACGTTTTTAAGTATAATTGATTATACGCAATTGACTACATGAAGCAGTTATGTGACGAATTTATGTTAATATGTAAATGTAAGTGATTACTTGTAATGAAATCGTTTACTTTTTTTTACAGATATCTATATTATGTTTGTTGAGTGTTAAAATCAAATAATATATTCACATAGGAATTAAATTTACTGAATAATCTTTAAAATTAAGTTACTATTTAAATGGGGACCAATAACTATATGTTGATAGTATGCGATACTTTCTTTGTCTAAGTTACTTTTAAACTATTTTCATAACATTCCTAAGTATAGAATTGTAAAATTTTTGTAATATAAATGTTGGTGCTATGAGGTTATTCGTTAAGTTGTTGGCAAATACCAAATACCTATTATTACGAAAAAAGGAAAATTACAAAGATCAGAGAGACATTCATTCATGCAAGTATAACGTATCTCAAAAAATGGGGTTTTTGAGGTAATGAGGCAGTAGTTAAAGGTCAAACGAACTCATATTTAAATAGGTAATTTATTATCAATATGGGTGTGACAACAGATATGTCTATCATTACAATTTTCGGTAGTACTTTTTTATTGATATAAGTTCATATACAACATTACCGATATATAATCAAAGCTCGTTCTCAGGAAATACGATTCGCAAATATGCCGCGAATAGCGACGGTAATTTTTATGGGATTATGAGAGATGCGTTCTAAAGTTACAGATTACGTAACGTAACGAAAACGTAATAAAATAATTAGAGATTGTTTAACAATAAATGTGTATTATTATTATCAGGCTTAGGTTGAGGTTCATAATTTGATTACTAGCGTAGCAATGGTTTAATGAATTTACTAATATTTTCTTGATATTCGCCTTGATATTCGACTGTGACAATATTCCGTATATAAATGAGACATCTTTCTATATACATCAGATTTGTCTAAGAACTTTCGACTTAGCAACAATAAGATTTCTTTGCAGTTGTTTGTTTGAATATTTTGATACCCACTCATTTGTTTTGATAGGTAAATAAATAATTATTCTAAAAATACGTGCAATATGTATCGTTAGTTTTGGATCCGCGAATAAAGAAATTTTCAGAAATGATTGGTCTCAATTTTTAATCTGCGAATACTGAAAACGCAAAAAGCAACCGTGAATAAGAATAAGAGACTTCGTAAGAAGTAAAATAGTATCTATAATTTTTTTTGAAATGTGTTATTTCAAAATCTAATAATATGTCATAAAAGAATAATCAAAACATAGTCCCTTCAAACTTTCAAATTGTTTTCCTGTAAAATTGCATTTTTAGAGTTATATCAACGTTGTCACAAACACGTGTAAAGTCAAAACAAAGAATTTATTGTTAAAGAATAAGATCGAAACTTAGCATTGTTCTATAAAAATCAACGAAATCAGTCCAGTATAGTCCAATCGCTGGGACGTATAGGCAAAAAAATAACAGGAAAAACAGGATAAGATTTGAATATTTATTTTATAGTGAAATCTGGTAAAGTTTCCATATATGTACCCATAGTATTTTTTAATACTTAGTCTAATTCACGAAATAATGTATGAATTTTTTATCACTATTACTTTGTTATAATCCGTCCTGTAAATTGGATTACCAGAAATTATAAATAATTTTATTTAATACGTTTTTTTGTGCTTTCTTAAATACATAATATGCATTGTTTTGTTTAATTTGATACAAATGAAAATATCGAATAGTTAAGGAAAACCCAAAATGGGAGACCAGTTTTAATTATTTTAGAAGCTTTTCGAATTTTTTGATATTTTTAAATATCTTTAATTTCTGTATTGTGATTCGCTTTAAACCCGAGATAATGTTTACCGTTTCCTAATGAAATAAGAAAAATATGCTGTGACGATTTCGACGAAATGATTGTTATAAATCAAAAAGAATCAAAATAAGTATTCGAAAGGTCGCATCTTCTATATTATTCAAAATGGTTACATACGATTTTTATGTTCTTTTTTTATTTCTCTTAAGTCTGCATATAATTTCATTTGCATGAGAATAAAACAACTTCTGTTAACAGATCTTTTGTATTCGTGTTCTTAGATGTATTAATAATTTTTGCACTACAGATAGAACTGTTAAGTAGAGAATATAGGTTTCTTTCAAATATATTGAAATTATTTTGTTCTGTTTATATTTTGTATTGACTAATCGAGATATATACGAATACTGTAAGTGTAGTCTGATTATGATTATGACTGATTACTGTGACTCGAAACTCCGACGTTTTTAGTTGAATGATTGAATCATTTCAGTTTTCGTATCATGTAGTCTACGTTGAAAGACAATTAAGGCGACGGACTGTAAACTGACGGCAGGAATCGCAATTTTTCTAAGTGATTACAAAACGTATGATATTTGATAACCTGATTCTTCATTTTATTGACTTCATTTTGCCAGGTGCGATATAGGATTAGTTAACTTTTGTAACACAAAAAAAAATATCAAAGAAACCTCTTACAAAACAGAGATTTATATTTTTTCGGAGTAACGGGAACGATTTAGGTTACTAAATTTTCTGTATTGTTTAATCTAAACATATTCCTCAAAATGCCAGTGAGATTTTTTAAAATTAATTAGGTAGGTATAGTTTTTATTATAAACGAAAATAACTGATTATCGTAAGCGCGCGGATGTTTGGATAGAGCAGAAGGTCTATTTTAGATTAAATTATTGTTTATCACTGCGTCGCCTTAACAAAAGAATAATAAATGAATGCAACAAAAACATTGAAATGCGTGTGGAATGTTCCTGTTATGTTATAATAATTCTAAAATTAACGTAAGCAAATTGCAAAGCACAATCAAACATGTGCTACTGGAAGAGCATCTAGATCACTTAATAAGTTAGGAAATATTACGAATTAGTTATTAAATAATAATATTACTCTTAAGAGAGCAGTTTTTATTGCTTTGTCTAATTTATAAATTACGAAGCTTCTTATGTGACAAATTCCTACAATTTTTGCTATATTCCGCCCAAAATTGCAAAACCACTAATCGACACGTGTTTCACTTGTTAACGAAGCATCCTCAGCATATTCCAGAGATCAAACTTGATCAGCTAACCAGCACTCGGATTCACTTGGATTCGGTGCTGGTTAGCTGACCATGTCTGTTCTCTGGAATATCCTGAAGAAGCTTCGTTAAGAAGCGAAACACGTGTTGATGATGGTTTTGGAATTTTTGGCGGAAGATAGCTAAAAATTGTAAGGATTCATTACATAAAATGGATTTCCGCAAAGTAACCTAAATCTGTAGGGTATCAGATTCTTAATTTTTTGCTTACTACAAAGAAAACTATTTTAGGTAGGTAGGTACTTTAAATTAATTTATAATTTACTAGTATAATTATATTGTGATTACATTTTATTATAAGTTTCATTGATTATATTCTTTGAATAATATTCCATTGTCAGTTACACTGTGTTTAGTCACATCTATATGGCGTCGTTTAGCTGCTCAAGCGTTTATCTCGATGCCCCCTATTTACATTAGTAAATATTATATTTTATTGTGAATTTTTATGTAAAAAATACAAAATCATTAAGTATAAATATATGTATTAATTGTATTAGATGTATTTATATCAGAGTGATATCTCGCTCAAACTATTTGTATGTGTTTATTGTAAATATGATTAAATAATGGTAATCTACATTAGTCTCCAATTTATTAAAGTTATCACATCGTGACTATAGTAGTCCACTGTTGGACTTAAGTATCTCTTAAAGCATGTCACTGAGTCCGATTCATAAACATAATATACTTAATTAACTATATGATCCGATTTTAGGCTTTTCTTATCGAACAAATGCCAGCCACTTTGCGTAGATTGACGCTCTCATTTTGCTGGGGCACGCCTATCGCTATGTTTGCCCAAGAGCGATCTTTAGAACTCTTGTCCCTGCGGTTATTAGTTCCTTCGACAAATGTGACTAGGCCTCTGCCACTTCAGCCTACTTTTTCTCTGAGCTGTCTGTCGCATATTCGTTTATTTTGGAATTTATCCTTTGGAGAAACTTCGACGAGCATGGTTCGTTACGTAGCACGGTGAGCGACTTTTTACGTTGTGGACCACTCAGCGTTAACGTTTCGGCTCCGTTGGAAGGTAAATGAGTAAAAACAACACAATATAGTAATAAAAATATATAGTATAATTATACTTAGGTCCTATTAAAAACAAAACAGATTTATGTAATCAGTCTTACAAAAATATGACTTGTAGCAAAAACGAAAAAATAACATGGCACATTGAAAACAGGACATTTGTGCTGTTCATTATGAAGAGTTACAATAATTTTAAAAGCAATTGTGGAATGTATATATTTCTTTGGGAAGTAATAGAGAGAACCATATTAATTTTAAAACTAGCTATAATATTGTCATTAGATACAAGAAATTCATAAGATAATCATTAATATTTTGATTTAAAATTAATCGACTATAAAAAACTCAATGGGCTTTGAAGATTTTATTATGGTGCCCGGCCCACCTATCGTCCACAAATTTGATTATTTTCCAAATTGCGGCCACGAATTATTCTTATAAAAATTGATAGCTGACATCAATACACACAAAAGTATATTATATTATTATTATTATTATTATATGTGTATTTGTTATTACAAAAATTAATTACCGTCCTCCACATCCGTTGAATACTCGCTGCTAGCGAGGCCATAAAACGTAGGAGCGAGACAGTGGATATTGCGCGCTCTGTAGTAGGTAGCAGCACTTATGCGTCATAGATAATAGTAGGTGGTGTTGGTCACAGGCGCAAGTATTTTTATTGTTCAAAAGAATATTTCTTGTTTGTATTGATGTTAGCTATCGATTTTTATAAAAATTTTTCATGGCCGGCATTTAAAAAAAAATCTAAAAGGAAGATGGGTCAAAATCTTTAAATCCGTTTACATACTAATGTAATAATAAATCCCCTCACTGATTTTATACACTAAACACGCACATCCTTACTCTTTAGCGCCAAAGATCGCGATCCCTATATACTTTTATCACCTCAATTTATCAATTTATCATTATCTTCACATATTAAACGTTGGAAACTTTTATGTTAAATATATTAAACATTAGGTAATTAGTAACTAATTTGTCTAGATATTTTCTGTATAATTTCAATTATTGATCTTGTGTTTTCTAATTTAACGTTAATCCTCGGGAAATTTGAAAGCCCAGATTTGGTCAGTTATTAAGTACGGAGTGCTTGGTGCTCGTCACCAATCACTTAATATTTGGATCTAATAAGTTTAAAATTTTAGGTAGAAGATAGCTAAACATATATAAATTATTGAATTACTGAGATGAATTTTAAAATAACAACACAATACAATATTGTAGTCTATACAATATACATTAAACATTATCGTTAAATTTATCTATCAAATCAATAATAGTTAGATGAACTTTGTCTTTTGCTATTTCTAAAGCTGATTTTTCAGATGAATTTAGCAATAACGTATTAGGTCCATAACTAAGTAGTACCTTAGTTGCGCCAATATTTCCCATTTGACTAGCATAATGTAGGGCTGTATTACCAGCAAAGTCCCTTGCATCTATATTGGCACCATTATTTAATAGTACACGCATCACTATAGTTTTATTGTTTTGTGCTGCTAAATGTAAAGGTGTTTGTAGATTCTTATTTGAACAATTCACATTAGCTTCATTAGTAATAAGAATGTTGCAGAGTTCATCCAATCCATAGCGAGCAGCATAGTGTAGTGCAGTGAAACCATTCAAATCAGAAGAATTAATATCAAATTCAGAAGTAGCTAATTTATTTCTTTTACTACATATTTGACATTCACATAGGGGATGGCATATCTGTTTAATTGGTGCATCATTAGTGTCTGCACTGCTCAGGTAGTTTAAGTTCATGTAGAAACAAGCAAGTTTTACATCCCCATAAGATATCGCTTTCAATATTTTGTCAATCAATTTTAAATTTTCCAATGTTTTGGAAACATTATTGGCATCGACATACTTTATAGGTTGTAATTTTAAAACATCAGAATCTATTGTTTTGCAATTTAAATTCTTCATATTTGAGCTCGAAATATGTATATATTCATATAAATCGGGAGTACATGATTTTAAAACCTGTAGTATTCTTAAGTTATGGGCATAGTCAAAGGCAGTCTTATTGCTTCGATTTTGCAATGAAGGTTCTGAACCGTTCTCAATAAGTAATTTAACTATCCCTTCATATCCCCATTTAGAGGCTAGATGCAGTGGTGTGTTTCCATAATCATTAGTACAATTCACATTAATTTTCTTCCTACTGTGCTCTGCAAAATAAATTAGAGCTTTGACACAATTCATGTGCCCATTATTAACAGCTAAATGAAGAGGAGTATTTTTATCAATATTTGACTGATTGATATTAGATCCAGAGTGTAGAAGTAATAACAATGCATTTTGATGACCTCTGGATGCTGCATAATGAAGCGGAGAACACTCGTTGAGGTCTGTAACATTAATTTCAGCTCCTATCTCAATAAGGGTTTCCACAATGTTTGCTTTTCCATGAATACATGCAATGTGTAACGGTGTTAAACCATGGCTGTCTCTAGAAGTAACAGTTGGGGATGTTTTCAAAAGTTTCTTTGAAATTTTTTGACAACATTTCTTGCAATTACATAAAGGGTGACAAAGTTTATTATAAATATCTGTTTCTATATCATTATTATTATCATCTTCATCATCATCATCATCATTCCCTTCTCGTTTTAAATCATCTTCTAAAGTCTTCATTAAATCATTTCCATTTTGTATATTATTTATATGTTTTAGGTTTCTTAATAGTATAGTTCTAACTTGTTCATTGTGATTTGTTTTGATTAGTTCAAATATATACTCTAGCGTTTCTTCATTATAGTTTGTGTCTGATGTAGAAATGGATTCTGTTAGACTTCCTTTTCTTTGTTTGTTGTTCTCCAAATTATCTTCCGTCAGACTACTTTCATAGTAGTAAGCTTCTGGATCAGGAGGTCCAGCAAGAGCACCAGACTGAATGTGTTCTATGACAGCTTCTAATGTGGTTATGAGAAATGCACTTTCATCTCCATCACCTTTTCCCAAAGTACTGAAGTGGAACTCTTTTACGTATGTTAGCTGACTGTACCAGTTTGGCAGTCCAGATTTCATTACTAAAAAAACAAAAACTGGTAGTAAATCATCGGCAGTTAATAAACTAATATTATCACCACTATCTTTTCTGTTAATAGCATTGAGGGCTTGTTTCAAACACAAAATCTTTTCTAGAACAGTTTCATAAGAATCAATTTTTGAAAGTATTTGTTTTGCTTTTGGTACAGCATGATACAAATCTCTTTTTACATCTAAATCTCTAAGTTGAATATCACACATGTTCCTTATTTTCTTATTAAGATGAGAGTCTTCATAAGCACAACAAGTACATATTGATTTAAAGAGGCACTTAAATAACAGATGTTGCATGTAAGATTCCACTGCTAACTTTATGTTTTCCAGCAATGGTTTACAAGTTTTCGACTTTTCTCTAAATCTTCTATTTTTTAATGCAATTTGAAGGCACTGTGTATAAAGTTCACTGATGGAATCCCTGAGAGGTCCTATTGCTGCAGGTAAAGATGGATATTTTTTTAAGAATATCTCCACTTTCTGTTCAATTTGATCTAGAACTTGGCGGCCTGCGGCTTGTGTCCAGAGTAAATCAATGCAATCATTGATGGAAGTTAGGTGATCAGCAGTGACTACATTCCCTTTATTGGTAGTGGGTTCTAAAGGAGTTTCAACACACCACACTTTATATTTGTTCAAGTCCTCCGTGTAAAATGTCTCTTCGAATAATATGTGGCTCTGTAATGGTAGCCCTTTAGTCATTTCTATGGTAATAACTTTGTTGGTGACAACCACTTGTTTCTCTGTGACTGTATTAAAATGTGTTTCAGGAAGTTCATCACTCGGTACCAATACATGAGCACAGAAATCTTCTACAGTAAAAATACGGGTCGTTAAACTTCCTATACGAGGTACACATATTACCCAAGATTGCGATATGCAGTGTTCAAACAAATTTGAGTATTCATTTTTCAATTCTATAAAAAAAGGGTTTTCTGAAATAATTTCGTCATAAGCTCCATCCATTTTCTGGAAAGTTAGAGAAATAGGTAGTAGCACTTAGGATATCATGTTATGTTAATCTAAAATAAATTATATTTTAGAAATGTTCAATCTCCTTAAAAAAAAATAGACACTGAGTTGTTTTACCTATTTCATATCTTGTTCAATATTACAAATATATTATAATTAAAATAATACTTCTTTTAATTATTGGCTTCTCTTATATACAAATTTTATTAAAATAATTAGTAAAAGCTAAAACAAAAGATAAAAACAGATAAAAGTCATTTTATAATTGGCATTGACACTTGACAGCAAAGTTTGGCATTTTATCCAGATTTTCTATTTTTTACATTTTTAGGAGTCTTAAAGTACAACAGTGGTAGTATATTGTGTTTTAAAGTTTTGTGTAAGTGAAAAGAATGGAGAAGATCTAAATAAACATGTGTAGCTGAAGTTTTCGCGCTCTTCCAAGTACTCCTTTTTAACTTCAGTAAAGTCTAGAAGTTTACTATCACTTTGCTGGAGGAGTGTTATGGAACTTAGTCTCTCCTGAAGTTATGTCATTAGGCTGATGGTCTTGTTACCAATGCCTTAAGAAATATAAAAAAAAAACGGCACAGAACAACAATTTCAACCAGTTATGTTAGACCGCAAATTAACACCACAATGGAGAAAAATCAATTACGTGTCTACCAACATAAAAATAGTAAGTCCACCTAATTAGCGATAGTAGTGCTGTGCAATTCGACATCGTTCTCGATATTTAGTATGTACCCACCCCCCAATGAGTTTTAGATTATTAATAAAAATAAATAAAAACTGTCAACTTTTTTTTTATTAATTCAATACAAATAGACAAACAGTAAGTAAGCAAGTTAGTATTCAAAGTCAAAGTCAAATCAATTTATTCTAGTAAACCCAATTACAAGGTATTTTTGAACGTCAAATCTACTTTAGTTCGGTTCAAATAGAAAACCTGGACACTGAGAAGAACCGACAAGAAACTCGGTCAGGTATCATTTTTTCAACTTCATTTTACAAAAGGTTTATTAAAATACAATATTTTCATTAAGCCAGTAAATGCATGTGCAGAGAACATCATTTCCAGACTATTATTTTATTTTCAATGAAATCTTTTATTTCAT
The DNA here is from genome assembly GCA_907165235.1 of Zeuzera pyrina. NCBI lineage: Eukaryota > Metazoa > Arthropoda > Insecta > Lepidoptera > Cossidae > Zeuzera > Zeuzera pyrina. Next base: position 15,078,597 of record OU015626.1, read on the forward strand.
AGTATGATTGTCTAGTCAATGTACGTTTTATAACCAATCTAAATTTATTATCTGTTAATTGAGTAATTTCTTGAGGAACTTTATTTTAAAAACGAATGCAGTTACCCAAAAATGAAACATTTGACTTATGTAATTTAAATTTTGGAATAACCAATTTATCACAACGTCGGGATTCCATACCATTCATATCGCCTTTCTTTTTAAACAGATCTATATTTTTCCTCGTATACATAATAATTTCAAAAATGTATAAGGAGGGCAAGGTGAGGACATTAATGTCTTTAAAACGATCTTTAAGCGATTCTCGTGCATTCATACTGTAGATGGTACGTATTGCTCTTTTTTGTAAAATGAAAATAGAGTTAACATGCGCCGCTGATCCCTACAGCAGAAGGCCGTAGGACATTAGACTGTGAAAATATGCAAAATACACCAGCCTGCCGTATCCACATCTGTCATTTGTCTAATGCGTCTTATAATTGCATATACCGCAGAACCGACTTTACTGGCCAATGCCCCGATATTGTCCGCCCACTGTAACTTGTTATCCACTGTTAAACCCAGAAAACTGGCTGACTTAACGAATTCTAATTGTTTTCCACCCAGTTCGATTTTATCGTGGATTCTGGGTACATTAGAAAGGGAAAATTTAATACATTTAGTTTTTTGTGTATTCAGTAGTAAATTATTGGCAGAGAACAATTTCGAGACATCTGTTAGAATTCTGTTTACTCAAGTGATATCTAGATCTTTTCTGTCTAGTTTAAATAACAATGAGGTATCATCAGCAAAAATACTGTTTCACATGATTCCCTGAGCATAAATGGGAAATCGTTAATACATACCAAAAACAGGAAAGGTGTCAAAATTGATCCTTGGGGAACTCCCATTTTTAACTTTGAACCAACAGCCAAACCCCATTAACACTCACTTTTAGCTCCCGGTCAAACAAATACGAGATCACGAGATCGAGAGCGTTACCACATATTCCATAGTATTTAAGCTTGCAAATTAAAGTTTCATGACTAACACAATCAAAAGTCTTGGAAAGATCACAAAAAACACCAATAGCCTCTTGAGACCCCTCCCAAGCCTGAGGCACAGTCCCGATCAAGCTTACTCCCGCATTAGTTGTTGACCGCCCTCTCGTGAAACCGTGTTGTTGACCATGAAATACCCCGTGAATGTTAAAATGTGCCAGCACTTGTTTGAGTATTATTTTTTGGAATATTTTACTCAACGCTGGCAATATAGACACCGAGCGATAATTGGTTGGATTTAACATACAGCTTGATTTAAATAGTGGAATAATTTTACTGTGTTTCATTAAACTGGGAAATACGCCTTGATTGACACATTTATTAAACATATCTGTAGTGTTGTCTGATTCACACGAAGCACTGGCTCGACAACACACGATATACGCAGGCGCACGTCAGCTCTCGCCTATAGCTCTGGCGTGACTCTATCACCAATCTACCAAAATTGGTGAATTGGTGATAATATAGGTATTACATTAGTTATTACCAAGGGCGTCGCCAGCTTATGACTAAGGGGGGGGGGGGGGCAATATTATGGAGGATAAAAAATATGAACGCCGAGAGCATTAAGCGTTACACTTTGGAAGTCTTTGCCTCGATGACGATTGTAATAAGAACGGTTCTAACAGTAATAATTATTTATTTTAACAAAAATAATATTTAATTAAAACATAACCTGCGGGGATTTTTATCAAAACTTTCACCCACTTTATCATTAAAATTATTTAGGCTTTTATTTATTATAGCTCTGTGTACACTCATCATGGCCAGACCATTAAGGCGATCTTCTGCCATGGTGCTTCTTAGCCATGTTTTTAGTCTTCTGAGGCTGCTAAAGGATCGCTCTACTGTACAGGTCGTGCATGGTAAAGCGATCAAAATTTTCAATGCTTTTTCCGTTTCGGGAAAGAAGGAATTTGATTCTTTTAGGACATCAACAACTGTTAGATTTGTTAGATTAAGCCTATCGTGCCACAATTGCTGCCAAAGTTCGATTTCATTCTTTATGTTCGGTAAATCATAAAACTGGGCAATAGATTCACAAGTTTATTTCAGATTTTCAGTTGTCATCTTTTGCATCTGCGCCGGGTGTAACTTAGATAATGCGAATGATGGCGTGTTTTCTTCAGCAAAACGTATTTCAAGGGAGGTGATAATTGAATCCAAGTATGGTATTACTAAAGACCTCTTCCAGTATTCTGAAGGGCTTTCTGCTGGATGATTGCTTCTATGACGTTGTTTCCCCGTAATACGCGGCATTGATGTAATGTCCTCCTCCAGTCCGACTTTCTCCGCAACAGCAGTAGCTTCCTTTATAATTTCGTCTGTCACTTTTTCCGGATTTTCACGGTGGTTTTTAATTAAAAGTAAAATCCTTTTAACGTGTTCCGAGGCTTTGACCACGTCCAAAGCTACAGATTGGAGTACGTTGACAACGGGTTCCATCAAAGCCGAGTATTTAGCTACCAACATAATCCCGAGAATGAAAGAAATTCTGGAAGTAGCAGCATGCAGTTGGAAGGCACTTTTCCGAGTTGCACTATTTCCTTCCTGAGATAATGTTTGTAAGGCTTCCAGAATTACTGGAAGATTTTCTTTAAAAACTCTGATGGTTTTGTGTTTCTCACTCCATTTTGTCTCGCAAAGTCTGGAAATATTAGGTATCAACTTCCTCCTCAAAACTGATTCCCGAAAAAAGTTTATAGTATTTTTGGTGGTTCCCATGGCATTTTTAATTTCAGGAAGTGAATTTAGATCATTGATAACTAGATTCAGTTTGTGGGACGAGCAATGAAAGTAGAGGGCTTTGGTGTACTTTTTGCGTAAGATCGCTTGTACCCCTCCGACTTTTCCTGACATTGTTGAACAACCATCAAAACCAAAACCAACGCATTTATTTATATTCAGATCTTCTTTTGTCAAAAACTCATCTATGCTATGTGCAATCGATTTCGCATCCAAATCTTTTAGCTCAATGAATCCGACAAACATTTCTTGGACTTCCTGTGTTTCTTCATCAAAATATCGCATCCCAATCGATAGTTGTTCAGTGCCAGAAATATCAGCTGTTTCGTCTGCTAGCACACTATATGCTGCTGCTCCTTTCACTTTTTCATAATATCAGCCTTAATAACGCTTCCACAAATACCAATAATTTCATTTTGAATATCCACTGAACGGTAGCTTGCATTCTTTTTCCCTTGCTCAATGTGTTTCTTTAAAATCAAATCTCCCGCGTCAATTCGCAGCCTGTATAAGTCCTCGAGAATACCTTCACCATAATGTTTACCTCTCAGTGCTAAGTCATGTGATGTGACCCGCAAAACGTAATGCAGGAAATAATAGATTTTATAATTTTGCGATTTTCTTCAATAATTCCCTGGGAATATTTGTTCAGTTGCAAATCGACAGGCACACCGTCGAGAAAAGATTTAGCAGCTTTCAATGCCTCCTTTGAAAGTGAGTTTCAATGTGCTTTTGCACTGCTCGTAAATATCTTTGAACTTACAAAAGGGCCTTATAGTAAATGATCCCAATATGCCTCGAAATGAATTTGGATTTGGTGGGAACAACGTACAATATTTACAAAATGCTCCTTTTTGGCGCCTGGAATATACCAACCATGGAGAGTATGTTTCCAAACAAGAATAATTAAATTTTCTCTTTAAATGTTTTGCATCTTCTGCAAAGTTATAGGTCGCGGAAGGGGACCAACAGTTTTCAATCAATTCCTTCTTCTTTTCGGTTGATAACATGTGTGCCCGTCCAACATATCGCCCGATATCATTTTCATTGCAGTCATTCATCAACGAATCAGGATTCGGCGCCAGATATCTAGAGGAACTTGGTCTAGGTAGTTCCTGCGGCTGAATATAATCTGTTGTGGTTGTGGTGACCGATAAAGACACATGCGATATTGTCGTTACTTTGTCCTGTTCATCGCTGTCGCTACTTGATCCACCAGTATTTTTCGTTTCAAACTTCCTGCAAAACAAAACGCTTTTTTACGAGAGAGCAGTTTTGTTCAATTACTTATAAATATTAAAATAAATACTCAGTTGTATTTTTTAGCTTTGTTTATATCAAGGATCTATTTTAATTTGTATTTAATTAAACTACAAATATAATTTATGTTTTGTTTTCATAACTAATTACTGAAAACGAAACCACTGTTTAGTTAACGTTAAATTCATAGAGATTGAATCAATAAACTCGTTTTTAATAAAATAATAGTTTTTCTTAACATTTCCCTTCCACATAATCGATCCTTTCTTTCCACATCAAAAATATGCCAGATAAAATTAAAAATGATATTCTTAACGATTATTATACGTCTCTAGCTAGTATATCCGTTACCAAAGCTATTAGCTAAGAGAAATAAAATAAAAATACTAGCTCCAAGTCCAAGATTAAAGCAGTACATAACTTACCAAAAAACTTTCTGATGTCCATTTTGATAAGATGATGAATGGAGACACACTCAGAAACTTCACAACTCAACACTGAGACCTTATTATTTAATAAAAAAAAATCAATATTGACTAATACAGGCAAGCCGGTAGTCTTATATTCGCTTTCCAATTCGCTTGTTTAGCTTGTTTCGTTGATCGCTTCCAATGAAAAAGTGACTCGCTTTTTTTTTTTTTTTTTTTTTTTGGTTTCTGAGAGGCGAAATGAAACCCCCGCGGGCTACCCAGCCGGACTCTACGCCGACTGGGGAGTGTCGGACTCGAACCGACTAAACAAAACCCCTCTTTGCTGTTAGCCCTAGTGGCTTTTACAGCGTCACAGGTCGCGTTGGGGCGAGCGCTGAAGGCGCCCTGCCAGATGGTCGACCGCCTGAGGGTTCCTCCAGCCGAGGGATGCCTCGTATGGAGGGCGGACCTCGGGCTCAAGGCGTCGCCAGGGGAGCTTTCCGCACCTGCGTGCATCTTAACGGGCTTCCTATTCGGGTGAGGGCCGGGCCTCTAGCGGACCCGGCCGGCGAGACGGCTGAGGGCCGGTTAGTGTGCCTAGTGTTCCGCGTGGCAGTTTACAATGTGGCTTAAGGCCCGCGTGTGTGCGTGTAGAGCTAAGTGATCGAGCTTCTAAACGTGAGACCCTACGGGTGTCGCGGGGGTCGTCCTTGCCTCCGCCGGTGGGGGCGGTGCGGTCGTAGTGTGTAGGTTGGCATGTTCGAGTTCGAACGTGTAATGTCGTCGTCGCTGTCGCCTAACACATGTCTAGGTCTACGATAGCGTTTGCGGACGCGGCGTTCGGGGGTGTACGATGACGCCCTGACCACTAAGGGATTCGGGTGTAAGGAGGAACGGTGAAAGAAGCGTTGGGACGCCTCTTTTAGATATTGAGTTATAGAGGGTAATTCTTATTACGATTACTTTAATTTATAAGCATTATTCATTTTAGAATAATACGCGAATATATCAGAGTACTCCTTTATTCTATCATTTTACACAGAGAGAGTTATTCCACAGAGAGACAGAGTATACAATACAATAACAGCATACATTTTTACCACAGACTACATATACATATTCTAACACCCTGCCTCGATTGAAAGATTTTTACACTTAAAACTTTTGAAATCGCTTCTTATATAACACAAAAAAAAACACACTAAACACAAATCATCTAAACATAGACAAAAACCTTTCCTATAAAATAGCTAATACAGTTACAGACCTTCTAATATCTTAATTTAAATTTAACAATTTTCTCATTTCTATAAATTTTTCTTTACTTACACTTTTTGTAAATATATCTGCTAAATTACTTTCACTTTTTACATATTTAACAATAAATTCTTTCTTGCTAAGTAAATCTTTAATGAAGTGTATTTTTATATCAATATGCTTAGCACGCTTACTATTTTCAAATGTCTTTGTCATTTCTATAGCACCTTTATTGTCCATATACAGAATATAATTGTTATTCACTTCACTGTTGTCTTCATACTGATTTGTCACATTAAAGTCCTTGTAAAGTCCTTTTATATTTAATAGTTCACAAACACTACTGGCCGCAGCCACATACTCTGCCTCAGCAGTTGATATAGCAACACAATTCTGTTTCCTTGAAAACCATGATACTATATTACCATTGTATACAGTTATTGATCCACTAATACTTTTTCTATCCTTATTGTTTGCCCAGTCTGCATCTGAAAATGTTTTAATGCTTCGCTCTTGTTTTCTCTCATATATTAAACCATAATTCTGTGTTCCTTTCAAATATCTTAAAACTCTTTTGGCTTGTAACCATAAACTTTTAGTTGGTTTATCTAAATATTTGCTTAAAAATGATGTTACATAGGTAATGTCTGGTCTCGTCATTGTAGATAAGTACATTAAACTGCCAATTAATTGTCTGTATGGTACATTTATAACTGGTTCCTCCTTCTCTATTTTAAATCCTTTTATCATTGGTGTACTACATTCATTACAATCTATCATATTGAATTTTTCTAAAATCTTTTCAACTTGTTTAGTCTGAGTTATTTTCATTTTATCTTCTTCTCTAGATATCTCCATTCCTAAAAATGTTTTTATATTTTCCAGATCTTTTGCATTAAATTCTAACCTTAATTTTTCTACTATTTTATTAATTTTTCTTTCATCGCCTGTTAATAATATATCGTCTACAAATAATATTAGCCATATTCCTTCCTTTTTATACAAACAAAAATCATTTCTTGATCTCTCGAACCCTTCTTTTTCTAGAAAATCATTAAACCTTTGATTCCAACATTTTGGACTTTCTTTCAGACCGTATAATCCTCTATTTAATTTTAAAACTTTGTTTCCTTTTACTTTTACACCTTCTGGAATTTTTATGTACACCTCTGACTCTAACTTGCCATTTAGAAAAGCTGTTGGTATATCTAATTGTCGTATAGGCCATGCATTTTGTACTGCTTCTGATAAAAATACTCTTATAGTAGATATTCTTGCTACTGGTGCATAATTTTTACCAAACTCATCGTTATCTTTCAGCTGATATCCTCTCGCTACTAATCTTGCTTTCTTTATGCCATTATCTTTAGTTCTGAATACCCATTTTGTATCGATTAATTGTTTTCCTTTTGGTAAACTCATTACACACCATGTTTGCATTTTTTCATGAGCTTTTAATTCCGCATCTATAGCTTCCTTCCATCCTTTTTCTATTGCTTCAGTATAACTTTGTGGTTCATCATCTCTTACCATTAGACAGTAATATAACTCATAATCATTTAGTTTTTGCGGTTCTTTAATTCTTCTGCCGCTCCTAGTTTCTGTAACTTCTTTTTCCACTATATTTTCCTCTATTTCCTTACCTTCATTCTCCTTTATTGGTTTTGTACTTCTATTAAATTCTGAATCATCTAAATTATCATTCTGTTTTTCACTTTCTTCATTACTTATTCTATTATCATATTCCTTCATTTCATTCGTATTTGTTATGTCTTGTTCATTATTTTGCTTCATAATGTTATCCTCTTCCTCATATCTTGTATCAGTTTCATCAAAACGAACATCCCTTGAAACAAAAACTCTGTCTGTTTTAGGATTCCATAGCCTGTATCCATTTATGGCATATCCAACCATTCTTGTTGTTGTAGCTCTATTATCAAATTTGTCACCTCTTGGTATATTCACTGCCCATGCTTTTGATCCAAATATTTTTAACTTATTTAATACAAATTCACGTCTAAATATTTTTGCAGGTATTTTATTATTTATTGAAAATGATGGACATCTATTTATTATATATGTTGCACAATATATAGCTTCTCCCCATAAATGTTTTGGTAAATTAGCTTCATTTAACATCACTCTAGCTGTATTATATAGTGTTCGATTCATTCTCTCAGCTTTTCCATTTTGTTGAGGGCTATATGGTAATGTATATTCCAGCCTTATTCCTCTATTTTCACAATATCTTTTGAACCAATCTGATGAATATTCTCCCCCATTATCACACCTTATTCTTTGTACTTTGATCATTCTTTCTGTGTGCATTTGTTTTATATATTTTACTAAATTTCCTGAAGCTTCTGATTTATTCCTTAATAAGTATGTTTAAGTAAAATGAGAGTAGTCATCTATTATTACTTGAAAATATCTATAATTTTCTTTAGTCGGTATTCTCACTGGTCCTGCTACATCACTATGTATTAATTCTCCAATCCTATGAGACCTCGGTCCTATTACCTTCTGAAATGGCAATCTTGTAGATTTTGCTTCCATACATGGTCCACATTTATTTTTACTATATGGTAATTTCATTGTCATTAATCCTTTTTTATTTAAATGTCCCAATCTTTTGTGCCACATATCACTATTTGCTAACTGACATTCTTCTGTACTGTATAATTTTGTCCTAAACATAAATAACTTTCCTTTCTTTTCTCCATAAAACATATCCGCACCTCTACTAATTTTTAATATGTTATTTTCAAATATTACTTTTAAACCATTTTCATTTAATTTATGTACTGACATTAAATTGTGACTTAATCCTTCTACTATTAATGCTTCTACTGTTATACATTTATCCGTTTCATAATATGATTTTAATTTACCCTTTTTATTTGCATATATGTACTCTCCGTTTGCGACTTTAATTTCTATTTTTCTGTTCAATTTTACTATATCTGACATATACTTTTCATACTTGCTTTGAATCATATGTTCTGTTGCTCCGGAGTCAATAATAAATGCTATTTCATCCATTTTTATATTATTACTTATCTCACTTGAAAATGCTATAAAATTTAAATTCTTTGAATTTTCCGCTGAATGTGCTGTGCTTTCTTCTTTTACTAAAACTCTGGACTTGAAACCTCTTCTACCTCTACCTCTAAATGTATTTATGTTTCCTCTACATTGAAATGACTTATGACCTCTTTTGTTACATTTAAAACATACTATTGTTGTAAAATTTGTATTGACCTCCTCAGTCCTGTTTTTTAATTTATCTTTTAATTTTAATTCAGCATCCAGTATTCTCGTTTTTACAAACTCCATATTTAATTCCTCACTCATAGTTTCTAATGTTGTTATTATAGTTTCATATTCATCTGGCAACGTAAGCAGAAAATGACATACCTTATCGGTTTCTTCAATATTACATCCTGCCGCCTCTAATTCACTTATTATTGATTCAAACTTTAAAAAATGATCTTGCATATTTTCATTCATAGTACCTTTTAATGTTAGCAATTTTTTCTTTAAGTGTAATTTATTAAACACACTTTTACGTTCAAATACTTTTTCCAATTGTAATAACATATTTGCTGCAGTGTCGCATTTCTTTACTACATCTATATATTTATCCGACAAGCATTGTACCAATATAGCTTTTGCGCGACTATTTTTAATATTGTAATCCACTATTTCCTTGTCTTTTTTCTGTGATATTACTTCAACAACGTCTCTTTCTTCCAACAATATCTTTAATCGAAATTTCCAATTCGAAAAATTTGTTTTTTCGTTTAGCAGCGGGAACGCCATTACGCCATTAATGGGCGTGGACATTTTTCTCACTTTATATATCTACTATTACTTTTTTTTTAACACTATTTTTGCTATTATTCCCTATCTGCTATTCTATCGAGCACTCTGGGCCCATAACCTATTACGATTACTTTAATTTATAAGCATTATTCATTTTAGAATAATACGCGAATATATCAGAGTACTCCTTTATTCTATCATTTTACACAGAGAGAGTTATTCCACAGAGAGACAGAGTATACAATACAATAACAGCATACATTTTTACCACAGACTACATATACATATTCTAACAATTCTAGGTCGTAGTGCAGATCTACGTTGCGCACGTAAGGAGGGGCACCGGTAGCCCTGCGCATGAACCTATTCTGAATAACTTGGAGGGAGTTGATGTGAGAGCGCGCAGCGTGAGCGAATGCTACACTGGCGTACGTCATGATAGGCCTGACGCACGTCTTATATAAGGTAACTTTATGTCTGAGGGACATTTTGCTTTTAGCGCAAATGAGCATGTTGAGACGACCGAGGACGAACGCGGCGCGGTCGCGGACCGTTTTGATGTGTTGGCCGAAGGTCATGGCACTGTCAAGGGTGACTCCTAAGTATTTGACTTTCCTAGTCCAAGGGATATCCTGGCCGAAAAGTGTGATCGTTCTGAGAGTGTTAGCGCGGCGGGCGCGGCTGGTCGTCGTTCCCCTCGAGAAATACACGGCGGCGCTTTTCTCGGGGTTGACTTCGATTCTCCAAAGACGGAACCACTCGCCTAGGCTCGTGCACGCGACTTGGAGGAGTTGGGAGACTCTGAGGCGACACCGGTCTGATGTGAACAGAGCGGTATCGTCCGCGAATAGGGCGAGCTCTACACCGGGGGTTTTGGGGACGTCGTTCGTGTAGAGCGAGTAGAGCGTGGGCGATAAAACGGAGCCCTGTGGGACGCCTGCCCTGATGGGGCGGGGAGAGGAGAGCACCCCTTCGACTCTATAGCGGAAGGAGCGGTCTGACAAAAAGTCCCGTACTATGCGTACGAGATCGTCAGGCACGCCGAGCCGGCGCAGCTTGTACACCAGCCCGGCGTGCCAGACTTTGTCGAACGCCTTCGCTACATCGAAGAAGAGGGCCCCCGTGCCTATAGTGCGACTCGGGCGGTTAAGGCCCTCCAGGATGTGTTCCGTGAGGCGGTGCACTTGTTGTATGCACGAGTGTTTGGCTCGAAAGCCAAATTGCTCGTCTATGAGGAGACCGGAGGTGTCTAAGTGGGCTTTGAGACGAGCCAGAAGGACCCGTTCGTAAATTTTCCCTAGCACGCTAAGGAGACTGATTGGGCGATAGCTATTGGGGCTACTGCGGGGTTTACCCGGTTTCGGGATTCCGATGACGATCGCTTCCTTCCAGGCGGCTGGAAAGACGCGGTTCGCCATGGCGGCATTGATAATGGCTGCTAAGAGCGCGAGAAGGTGCATAGAGAAAATTTTGACTACTCGGTTGGAGATGCCGTCTCTACCGGGGGCTAGTGACTCGCTCGCAGCGGCTCACGTCTTTATATACCCAAACGAACATCATACTAGCATGTGGTATCAGCGACATACATTAGATTTCACGGTACACTAAGAACAATGAAAGATGTCACTACCAGTATCGGTAGAATGAGAACATAAAGTAATTCTTTTGTAATTGCAAATGTATCCAAAAATATAGTTTGTATTACTATTTAGAACTGAATACTTTTAGATTTACGCACATTTTATGTGTTAATTTCAATTATAAAAATGAAAAACCTTTTATTAAATTTCAATGTCAGTAGCATCTAGTAATACCTTTTATATTTATGTTAAAATGTTTAGAGACTATCAACACAAGTGTTTTATTCTACTCAACGACAGATGGCCTCATAATACAACAAAATTAGGTTAATGCTCTAATTACATGATGATACCTAAAGCGCACTGACTTTTCAATTCGGTAAAGTTAAAAACTAAAAGGGATATATAGATATGTCAAAACAATTCTATTTCGCGACAGAAGGCCATTACATTACAAAAAAAGATGATGTTCTTCAATATCAAGGATTAAATCAAACCACTAACTTCTTTATTTGGTAGGTTATAGACCTGTTATCCTTTTTACATTTCAAACAGCGTTGCCAGATTGGGGTTTTTTGCAATTATTTTGGAAGACAAATCAAATCTTGAGAAATATTTTCGTAAAAAAAATATGCGATAACGCTATTTTCGGAAATTATTTTTTTATGATCTAAATTAACAGATCTAAACAATAGGTTCGCAAACAAAGCAAACGACATCAAATCATCAAAGCCTAAAAACTTGGACTTTATCCAACGATGCTTTCGGGGTTTTTGAATTTAGTTCCTGCGCAACATTTCTCCTATTTGTTTGTCATCTACATTAAACATTAAAACCTCGATAGTTTTGATTTTCGATAGTTGGTCAGATTCCCCTTTCTAGGGTTCCATAGCCAAATGGCAAAAAAGAAACCTTTATAATTTCATTCTGTCCGTATGTCAGTCATTTTACTCAGAGACTATAACTGGCACTACATAGATAGAATTTGGAAGATAGGTGTATTTCACAAACCGCTATACAATGCTGTAGCGAAATCTTGAAAATGTAACTGAAGTATGAAAAAAAGATCCCAGCACACTTCGTTCAATGACATAGTGGTTTCGAAGTGACTTATCTAAGTCAATAGTTCCTGATATTCGCACTTCTAAAGTAGTAAGACCGGCTAAGTGCGTGTCAGACCATGCGCAGGGAAGGGTTCCAGACGGGATGCGCAATATTAATTTAATCTCCCGTAAAAACGAATTTCCATTTAATAACGTTTCACCGTGAACTATAAGACAAAGTTATTTCTGCAGCCACTGAGCGCATAACCGATAATACCCCGTATCTCAAAAACTGCACGATACATTCTTATTCAATTCTATTCAATTCAAGGAGAATGATGAGATTCGAGGAAGCGAAAGAGGTGTGTAAGGACCGCGACTCCTGGCGCAGTACACAGTAACATTACAGGTGTCACGCTTGCTGACGGGATAAGTAATGTTGAGATACGCAGTATGACAGGGTTGCACAACAGTGTTATTGTAAAAATGAAGAAAGGAATGCTTAGATGGTTCGGGCACATGGAAAGAATGAGTGATGAAAGACTGACGAAGAAAATATACAGAGCGAAAGTGAGTGGTAAAAGAAGCCAAGGAAGACCAAGGCTGACTTATGAAGATCAAATAGCCAGAGTGTTAGCAGACGGAAATGTCAAAAGCACTCGCATACCTAGGCGAAAATGTGTGAGGAGAATGATGAGATTTGAGGAAGCGAAAGAGGTGTGTAAGGACCGCGACTCCTGGCGCTCCCTCCTCTCTGACTACCCCGTTGGGGATACAGCGTGAAGATATGTTATGTTATGTTATGCTCATATGAACATTGAGGATTGAAGCGGTTAAACAAAATATGCCACTGACGCTTTTTACACAAGGCTTTTTTTAGCTCTTGTGCGAACGTATAGGCATTATTTTATGAAGACTACATTTCTTTTTTTGCAATTTCAACATGCCAGTTATAAAATTATATAAGTACCGTGAAGATCGTATTCAAAAATTTCAATGAAATACTTGGAAATATAAAATTCAGCAAAGCATGTCCCCCGCTAAATTTTAAACTGCAAAGAATATCTGAAATATTTTTGTTAGCTCTTTAAGTACCTTCCATTAAAAATTATAGTGAACATTGTAGAAGAAATACCTAGCTTGTGAAAAGAAATAATTTATTTCGTCAACAAAACAACGCTCGCGCCGCAGTAAACGTACCTACTTTTCTTACACATACACGCATATCTGTACAGTATTTCACCACCTATTATAATATTAAGTAATCTTTATTTATTTTATTTATTGAGTAACACGCGATATAATTGTTAACAGTAGGTATGTTTATGTACTATGTAGCAAGCGCGAGGCACGTGCCGTCGGGACGTAGCACAGCTTGCGAGAGTTAACGGACTCATACCTCAGCACCTATTATTTATTAAGTAGCTTTTGCACATACATTTCTTCACGCTGTATCCCTAACGGGGTAGTCAGAGAGGACGGAGCGCCAGGCTTTGCGGTTTTTACATACTTCTTTCGCTTCTTCTAATCTCATCATTCGCCTCACACATTTTTGCTTAGGTATGTGCATATCTAGACGAAGTAGCTTTTATTTTTTATTATCTACTAAGTAATCGTTGCTAACGATAGGTATACGTGTACTATGTTGCGGGTGCGAGGCGCGTGCCAACGGCACATAGCATTTAACAACCGATCTACACAACTAACAGCTGTGGGCGTGGTCTCCTAGTAGCCTAGCGAATGAGGTAGTTAGCAGGTGATTCACTACTCCGTGGGATTGTATATGGGTCATGAACTCAAAATAGTGATGTCGTCAGTTTAGTCGATATTTTTATTTATCGTTAAAATTATTTAAGTTTTATCAAAATTAAAATATCACAGGATATCGTAATCTCATAGGTGGACTCTCTACTTGGCATGCTTATAATAAATACCTTTCACGGATTAGGGGGACTTTTGTAACACCTGGTATATTATATATATTTGATATCGCTTTCTCGAAAACGGCTCTAGTGATTTCGATAAAATTTACAATATATGGTCTGAGGAGGATAAGAAATCGACCTAGCTAAAACTTCGAAACTAAACTTTGAAACTTTTTTATTTTTGCAGCAGTTTACCTTCTCTATAACACAATGGCTAGAACGTAGATCTACCACGCCGAAATCGCGGGTTCGGATCCTGCAATGCGGTCAGACCTTCCTTTGTTTTTTTTGTTAGCCCCTTAGTACTTTTAATCAAGAATTATTGCGAACATTGTAGAAGAAATACCTAGCTTGTGAAAAAAAAAAATTTTTTTTCGTCAACAAAACAACGCCATAGTGAAATGTACCTAATTTTCTTATATGTATAAAAGGAAAAGCTGACTGACAGACAAATTACACATGAGATTCTTATTCGATGTAGAGGCTTATTAGAAGTTCAACCCCTAAAAAGGTTAAAAGTATGTAAAATGGATTTTAATTATTTTATTTACACAGTATGTAAATAAAATAATTTAAATCCAAATTCTGAACCCAAAACTTTGTGTACCCATATTATAATATTCAATAATTACTTGGACGTGTATTTTTTCTGGCTAATTTAATTAAAAAAATTTACTGGCTGATATCGACGACGTGAGTAGTCACGCGCCAGAGAGGGAAAGAAATAAATTTTTTACAATGGGGCAAACAACCCGACATTGGCGACGCCCTTGGTTATTACATTAATTGATAGTCCCCATAAATCTTCACTTTCTTTTTATTTAATTGCCTGAAAGTCCTTTCTATTTCATGTGCAGATGTGTACCTAACTTGAAAACTAGGAAACTATTTTCCAATATTTTTGCTCAAAAACGTATCTGCTGTATGCGAAGACGATCCTAGACCACTAGTAATTTTTAAGGGTAGATTACAAAAATAATTTTCAAAAGCATTAGCAACCTCAATTTTATTTGTTACAATTTTATTATCAATTTATATGGAAATATTTTCGTTTTTTTTTATTTTTTTACCCCCAACTTTATTAATGGTATTCCATGTAGCTTTCACTGCGTTATCTGATTTTCTTATTTTATTCGCAATATAGATTGCATTTGCGTATATAGATACCCTCTTAAATATTTTTGAGTGAGTGCGGACATAGTTATTTTAATTAACTGCGTTTCAATGATCAGAGCGGATACCAGTAACAATAATATTTTCCATAGTTTCACACTTACTTATAAAAATGTTATCTATACATGTCGCGGAATGGTATGTGACCCTGGTCGGTTCATTAAAAGTATGCGCTAAATTAAATGATAGGAAGAGTGAAATGAGCATATCTATTATTTAGTATGTCTACAATGAAGTCACCACACGCTATTATTGACTTCTTACATTTGCTAAGTCTTGTGAGACTCCTCTACAGAAATTAAAAATAGACAAAAATACGAAAGAGGTCGGTAAACACATAAAAGTATGTGCTGAACCGTCTCTGCACACGACATTTCACATATACGTTCAACAGAACGAGCAACTATGTCTTTGCGGTTCTTGACTTTACGATAATTTTTACACAATATCATGCTACCACCGCCATCTGTCGACGTTCTATTGAACACACTGGCCACATTAAAATTATTTATATTAAAAGACATTTTATCTGCTTTCATCCATGTCTCGGTGAAGCACAAGATGTCTATATTATATTTTTCAATGAATAATTCAACATCTAAAATTTTTCCAGAGAAACTATTTTGATGTACAAACGTAATGAAATTATTATGAAGTTTCTCCGTTGTCTGATTATTTAATTTAAATAATTTTTATCAGCAGTAATATTAGTATAACTACTAAAATTTGCTTCGTCCCTAAGTTCTTAGTTATAGTCCTTATAACCGAGTTAATACATGTGGCTACTGATGTAGCGGGTTTGTGTCGTCTTTTTAGGCAAGTACAAAGTACTTTTTGTCAGTCTAAAATTTAGACTGACAAAATTTAATTTACGTAAAATGTTACCAATATACCTATTGGTGTCAAAATATATTAATTTGTCACTATGACATAGTGTCACCTTACTCATAATATTATTCAAATTTTGAATATAATTATTACAAATCTTTGGCAACCATGGCGAATAGGGGAACACACATATTATAATTTTGTTTACATTTTTTACACTAGCCAAAGAATTCAAACTATCAGTTAATTGCTGCTTCGATACATTTGATGAATTTCCAAATATAAGTACTAAGGTGGTATTTATATCAAACTTTTTATTTAAAATTAATTTAAATATTTGTAAAATCGGTGCCTATGGGAAACAATAATTAGTGACTGACTGATTGACAATGTTGTTCATTAGACTGCCCAAACCTACTCCCAGTCTATTAGATCTATTGAAAGTACCTATAACAAAAACTTTAGATGCAGTCTACTTTTAAACTAACGATACAGTAAAACATGGTAAAACAATATTAATGCATAAATTTCTGTACTACGTTAATATGCACTACACAGATTTATGTATTTATACTGTAACTGTAGACACAAATCACTCATAACGTGCGTAAAAATGAAACTAAAACTAAAACACCCGAACACGAAATGTAAAAGTAGACAATGTATATGTAATATGTATATGGAAATAGAACAGCAAATTGAGCTCAGCACGCGCGCAATACAGCCAACATGAAAACGTAATTTGCAATGCTCCGTGCAATTGGTATTGAAATGCGGTTCCAACCAAATTACCATTAGTAGCTATTCTGACCTGTAGTGCGATTCTTTAACGCAAATCAGTCAAATTTACTTCCGAATCCGTGGTGAGATTGTGAATTGTGATTTAGTATTCTCTAAAGTCGACTAAGATACTAGCGCCGCCTCAATGAGTGGCGGCGGCGAGTTGAACTATCGTAAATGAATTTTATGAAGTTTCGCTAAATATAACAATCCAATCTAAATAAACCAGTTTTATTTAACGGGATTATCTCAGAAGAAGTTAAAATACTCTAAGACGAAATATCGACTGAGATGTTTACTCTTAAAGCAATCCCCCTCGCATCTAAGATCATTTCACTTCGCTCCTAGAATGTTTGGTTTAGAGAATTCCATTTGAAGGTCAAGTGAGTTCGAATGCAAAGTGGGGTGAATTGTCGAACGAGTCTCGCTTTGGGTGATTCGAGTTTTTACAGAATTGCATGGCTGTACAACTAAAACGTAAAATCGTTTTTACTTTGCGTTCGGTTTCTAAATATTTGCATAGAGAAAATTATATATACTGAGAAACATTTGTATCTTTTCATTAAGATGCAGTGTCCGTTCACTGCTTGAGAGTGATTTGCACAGCCTGTGATTTGACCAATGTAATTTGTGTTGACTATGATTTGCGTGGTGATATGACATTTGGTGATGATAGGGTCTGGAATCAAGCCGCACGGAGTTTTTGGCGGGATTTTATGGTGAGCGGTTGCGTAGAAATGTTACATTCTCTGAGCGGTTGGCCGTTTGTTTTAATTATTTGCAAATTGTTACTAGCAGATATTGTGATGTAAAATTGGCGTAGTTTTGCGTCCCAGTATCTACATTATTATGCATTATTGTGGAATTGTTGAAATAAGTGCTAATTTAGTAGCGTGACGTTGAGACTTTTATAGTGTAGTACTACTAGTACTAGTAGACTGCGTCCAACTCCAAGAAACGCCAAGAGACATTAAAATGTATTTTGTCGACGTTTTAATGAAATAATATGAAGAATTTATCTGTTTACTACTGAAGAATTCGGTTATATGGCAAGGGGGGGGAGGGTAAAGAACCCTTTACCCTCCCCCCCCCCATGCCTTCCCTCCTAAGGGAGAAGAAAAATCAAGCCTCACTCATGCGTGATGCTTCACTTCCTATCCGTTATGGAGGCCTGGGCCAGAGAATATGTAAAAAAGAAGGTTGACTCCCGCCTCATGCGTAACGGAATTGCCTACTATCGGGCGGACACGTAGGATTGTTGTGTTGGGAGTGCGATGCGGAGAGCATATCGTTTAGTTATACATTTAGTATGTAATAATAATAAAAACATAAAAACAATACACACGGATAAGCTTTTTATGTTTGTTAAATTTCATTTATTGTAGTTGTGTTGAAGAATGATAACTATGGTTTCGAATAATTACAATTATTTAGGCATCTAAGTACACATAATACGTTCGTTTATGTGATTTAGACATTTTCGTACTTGCAACGATGTGAAGAGCGAATTAAAGACTAATGAAAGTGGTTATGTTCCTGTTCTCATTGTTCGTGCGCAGGTTCGCGTCGCGTGCGACCCCGCAATAATTATCGACATTCACCCACAATATCGCCGTTGTGTACGTCCCACGGCGCGTGAGATATTGGCGCGCACACATACAAACCACGTACGCTAATTTTCTATAAAGTCATCCTACTGTTACATTTGTACTGTGCCTGGGGGTTACGCAAAATCTCGAGTGTTTTGCTTTTCTTTCCTCAACTAGGAAAACCTTTACTTATCTGTTATTCGCCCTTCCTTAGGATCGCTTGAGATGCCGTGCTTGACTGATGCCCGAAATAATTAAGTGATTAAGTGTTTGTCCGAGTAATAACCTGCTTACCTCGACCTTTTGTCAGAAACACTGGGATGAGCCTCTATACAAAAATGTTCGTTCACGACTTTTAGATTCTTTGGTACCGAAAAAAATCCGTCTCGCCTCCTGGCTGGCTTAGAAACCTTAATTGACAATACCGCACTTTCTCTCATACCATCCCTTCGTTTGGGGGCCAGGACTAACCTTGCTCATTGTTGCCGCCGTTGTGATCTCGTGGATGTACTAGGTCACCTCGGTTTATCCTGTTTACGTAGTGTGGGGCCGCATGTCACGACGTGCTTCGAACTCTTGTCGCCGCTGGCGTTCCTACAGTCTTAGAGTCTGTAGGTATTGTGTACAGCGAAAGCAGGAGACCGGATGGTTTGACGCTCATTCCTTAGAAACTTGGAAGGTGCTGCTTCCCATGTGCTGTTTCTCATGTACCGGCAACTTCCAAGTCAGCAGATGCCGCGGTCGGCACTGCTTAGAACTTGAAGCGGCGTAAGTATGCGACTCTCTCTGAGAGTTTCATATTTACGCACTTTTGTCCCTGGAACCTCGAAGTCCATTGAGTGGATTCTTATATTTATAAGAGAATTCGGGAGATTGCTGGTCTGGCAGCTTCTTTCACCGACGAAAGGTTTGGCTATTCGAAGAGGTAATGCTGCCAGTCTGCTGAGCACCTTAAGCGATGACAGCTTTCTAAGCGGCGACTTTGAGGAAGTCATTATTTAAGATAATGTGTAGTTTTAAGTTTGTTTATATTAACGTTAGGATATGTATGTACTTTTTTGGTATTAATAAATACATGTGTTAAAAAAAGTAAACATTATTAACAAAAATTAATTATTATACCTTTGTAAATTTTGCCCTGTAATATTATAATAAATTATTCTCCATATTGTTAAAAACTAATACGCAAAACTGTCACATGGTGTAACGGGTTCGAAAATCGGGTTTCTAAAGTTAGGATATCTTTTAACTACATAGGGGCTCCTAACGTTTTGTGAAACGAAAAATCTTTTTTAGGGGTTCGCTAATTATTAGAGGACTTAGGTGAAATCGGGCATAACACTGTTCCAGAAAAGTGATAGATGGTGATAGTAGGTTTTGCTGAAGTTAAAAAGTATTTCTTTGAAGAACATACAAATTTTAGCCACACGTTTATTTAGATCTCCATTTTTTCACTTACAAATAATCTTAGAATAATAAGTAACGTCATCTCCCAAGTGCAGAATATTAACGTACAATGAGACGGAAGGCAAAATGTCCATACAGCCGACGTCTTCCGTAATAAATAGATATATTCTTCACATTACTTTATTAAAATGTTCACGTAATTTTAATGTTTCTCGAAGATTCTGGCGACAAATATTATGAGGCAGTCTTTCTGGTAGGATCCGCTGAGGCAGGTCAAGCCTTTAAAAAAATCTCAACATCACATTACCATGTAAGAAATTACTTTAATAATTCCACATACTGCACTACAGTATTCATATATGGGACGCAAAACTAAGCCAATTTTACATCACGATATCCACTAGTTAAAGTATTTGCAAATAGTGCAGAAAAACACGACTGCTCCCCATAACGTCCCGCCAGCCGCCATAACTCATCCATAACTTAATTTTTCAACTCAACTATTTGGTGCGAGGGCGTTGGTGCGAGCGAGATGTCAGTTCCATAAATCTCGTTTAAATAGTTGGTACAAGGTGCAAGCCACCCTTATTACATATTCTCTGCTCTTAGGGTGGCTTGCACTAACTAGTTATACTCGATTTAAGGATTTGACATCTCGCATTAACTGACATCTTGCTTGCACCAACTATTAAATATTTGATGCAAGCGAGATGTCAAATCCTTAAATCAAGTTTAAACAGTTGGTGCAAGCCACCCTTTATTTTATATTTTAATTTTTTTAAATACTATTCTTTAATTCCTTATTCCTAGGTGGTAAAGCTAAGTGGTAAAGTGAATATACACCCACTATGTCTTCCGTGTAAATTTTCGTGTAGATATAATCTTGCTGTGCCACGCCATATCGTGGATGTCTTCGATATATCGTGTCATTTAGTACCTACAACGGGAGGCACCATTCACAGGCATTCCCCCTGTCAAGGTATAAGTAAAAAAATAGCCATCGTATAATAAAACCAATTTTGAATCGATTTGTTACCATTTCTATAATCGAATTCACTGCGTCAAGTGCTCCACAAAATTGTCATCTTATACCGTCAAGAGGTGCAACGAAATATCCGCCACATCTAATCTAGCCAAAGAAGAAATTATATTCATAACATAACATATGTTCACGCTGTATCCCCAACGGGGTACAAAAATTATATTCCATAAGTAAATATAATTTTTGTATTAAGTACCCACCGGTTTTCCATTTTAATATATTTTTTCAGAATCGTTTCGCTAAATCGAGTTACCAATCTCATCATAACGTATTTTGACTCATTCGAATATGTTGCATTAACTCATTCGTCATTCTAGAAATCTAGAAAGTCGTATAGTAATGTTTGTCATACAAAATGAAGAATTGGCTTAAATTCGTACCTTAAACTTTTTGGAGTTTATCTAAGATGAATTATGAAAAGGTATTTAAGGCATCTATTGCTAAAAAAATATTCAAAACAGAAGTACCTATTACATATTTTTGTTTAAAATGTAAAGGAAGATTCGAACAAGTTTTTAAATTATTTATTTCAATTATTAATTTATTATTATTATTCATCTCAGTTATTCATTATCTGTTTTGTTCCTGTCCAGTCCCATAGACATGGTAGTTACGCACGTCGACAAGGAGAACAAGCTCGATAATTATTTTTTGTTTTTTAGGTGCAGTACCTAAAGTGTGTTTTTTAGTTTTTTATGAAAGAGAATGTAAAATTACTTGATAAGTATTATCCACATATTTCGTTAGCCAGTATAGATATATTCAGTTTCACAATATTTTGAATTTTTTACCACAGGTAATTAATACTGCAAGGAATACTTTGTTACAATAAAGTAGAGTCGTAAAGTGATGGACATTTATTGAATGCGACCATCACTATACATGTCGACAATAAAGTATGCGTAAATGAAAGAGACACTTTAGTTTATCCGCGACCACGACCTCCTCCAAAACCGCCAAAACCTCTTCCGCCGAATCCACCAAATCCCCTTCCTCCGAATCCTCTGCCTATTCCACCAAATCCTCTGCCTCCAAAACCTCCAAAACCTCTACCACCAAAACCTCTGCCACCAAACCCTCTGCCACCAAAACCTCCAAACCCACCGGGACCGAAGACACCACCTCCTAGACCAATAAAAATTGGCAAGGGGTAGTATGGATCTGAAAAGTTTACAAGGTTATTTCAATTTTTATAAATTTTAATTGAATTACACAGATTATTATTTGGTAACATTTATATTACAATTACAATATACTTATTTAAAAAACACGAAAATGCAATCGACATATAAAATACATAAATAAAATCTTTAAAAAAGTGGCTACAATAAAAAATTAGGTACCTCGTCTATAATAGTAGGGATCATAATATCCTTGTCGTTTTACTCTCAACAAAGACATCTTATTTGTACGATTATTTTCGTGATGGACATCTCCATCCGATTTATTTTGATCTAATAATGTATTTGGTAATGGATTAAATTGTATCTGGTTCAACGCGGTATTTTTTTCTTGATTCTCTGTTACAACAGTTTTATGGAATCCCATTAATAATAGAAGAACAAGGCCAACGAATTTCTGAAATTACACAAAATATATTAAAATAACACTAACAGCTGAATTCTAAATGTCATTCAAATCATCTCAGGCTCGATAGCAGGTGTAATAAATTTCTCTATGATCTGAGGTAAGATTTACTTAAAACTTAAGGGGTAACTTAAGGGAGGTTGAATTTTTAGAGGGAATTGAAGAAGTGAAGATCGCATTTTATTTAAATTTTCTCTTTTTTAGGTTTTTGAGTTTTAAGGTACAAAAGTAATAGTATTATGTAAATTGAATATATATATTATGCATTAAAGCTCTGTACAAGTGTTAAGAATTTAAAAATTTAAATAAATAAGTGCAACTGAAATTTATCCATAAGAAGTCCTTTTTAACTTTTGTAAAGCCTACTATCCCTTTACTGTTGTTTTACTGGAGAGCGTTAGGGACTTAGTAATAAGAAGACAGACATTTTCGTTACAGATAAACCATTTGCTACTACGAAATACATTTGCTGCCAGTATTGTGCATGAGTAAATATTTTTTTGCATTTTAAACTTAGCAAAATATGTAAACAAGTTAAACTGAATTTTAACCATGAGTCCATATTAATTATGGAATCCTTCACTGTATGTCTTGTCCGACACGTATTTCGCCGGATTTATTTTTGGATCTCTGTAATTTCAAATTATGGTGCGGAAACCTGTCAATCTTAGTTATTTTTACAACATAATGTAATAAGGCAAGCGTTACGAAATAATATACCAACTTACTTTGAATACCTATACGTAGTTACCTATACGTAGGCAGTAGACAATATGTACCCATTGATTTTATGGCTATTAACATACTAAATTCTAGTTAGCTATTTCTCTACTATAAAAATAGAATAAACTGCATTTTCGATTGAGTGAAAGAATGAATAAGCTTACCTTGAACTCCATTGTGATATTTTTCAAGTGTAAGACTTCACTGAATAATTTGTGTATCACATCGTTCTATTTAAGTAACTATTTGAGTCAGATCATGCTAATTGGGTGTTTTCGTATATTATGTGTTTAGTGATGTGTTACGCGGGAAATGTTTTTTCTTGTGAAATAGTGGAACGTATTATAAGTAAATGTATGATATTGATAATGAAAAGTTTTCTTTAGTTGATATTTCGCTAATTTTTAGTCATTATAGTAACTTGAATAAAGTACACTTCCTACAGTGTAGGATTTTTCTGGTCGAGATTTCTTGATGCGAGAAATCCTGGGAATTCGAGATGGAAAAATTGAACCGATAACTCCAAAAACAGTAAAACTGTAATAAAACTTTGCAAAACATATAAACATTCTTATATAAGTAACATATGTAACGAGGGCAACAGTAGCTGCTAAGTAATAAAAATTAATGAATTGAGGAAGTCTATTATTTGTATCTAATTGTAACTGTAAAGTAACCGAACCAAATATGATTTAATTTTGTTATTGTTAGATAGTTAATTAAATTAGCTAATTAGAAAGGTAATGGATTCTTATATATTCAATGAAGAAAAAAAAAATTCGTAAGTTTGATTTAAGTTAGTTTTATTTGATTTAAGTTACCAAAACGAAGATATTTTTAATGATTTAATTAAAACCGAAGACTAATCTATACGTATTGAAGTTATTTTTATAAAAAATAACTGAGGCTAGCAGCGTACGTGGTTCTTTTCTGTATTATTGTTATAAACTCGAATAACTTAAAATAAATCCAATTATAACATAGTTTACAGGGAAGTGTTATTGCAGCTTGTACATTAATTAGCCTTTGGTTGCGGCTGAGCTCTCATAGTGATTATAGTCCACCTGTGTACAGTACAGTTACTAAATAACAAATGTTGCTATTAATAAAGTAAATTTAATATTTTGTTGTATAGTTCTCTCGTGGGCTTTTTTTAAATTTTAAAAATTTTTCGAAAAACCGAAATTACTAGGAAATTCCCTGTCGAGAAGTCGAGAAGTCGAAAAAAAATAAATCGAGAAATAAACCAGAAACATTAAGTGAAAGAAGTACTGTGGCGTTATGTGTGTAAGTACATTCGTAAACATTTTTTAAAACATGTATGACAATCATGATTCATCTTCTTAACATTTGGAGAGATATAATTAATGTACATGTATCATACGGTTACAGATAATAGACAAAATAAACAACAATGGATAATTAGGAGTAACCGGTTAAGAGGTAGGTTACCTAGCATAAAGTTAATTATATCTACTTTTAAATAGCATTGTTCGCTATCACTCATACACATTTTTAATATAAGTCATATCTGGTTTATTCTTGTTTAATAACAACGGATTACAAAAAAATTAAAGAAAATTAGATTTATAGACTAGAAATTCAGTACCAATTGCTCACTTGTTCGAAGCCATTTTCTATTTAAGCTTATATTATAAACCCGAATGTAATTCCTTTCGACGGATTTCGTTTGCACAAAAACGTGTACCTCATTGAGTCCCAACTGTAGGCGAACTTGCCGAATGCATAAACAATTTTTATTAAACTTCATTTGCAAGCTCAATTAGCAAAGTGTTGCTTGCTACGCATTCCTAACTCTTGATAACTAAAATTGAACAAGATAGCGCAAGCCGCATGCACCGTTTGCTACTTCGCCATGAAATCGATTCGTTAATGACAGCGCTAAATTTTAGCGCGAGAATTGGTCAACTCTGTCATTGACTGAGGTCATTGGTAGATCGAAGTTTCCCGCGCTATTAAAATTTGTTTACCTACATCAAGGTGACTTCTATGTTGGGTAATACCCGCTGGGTAATACTGTAAACATTTGAAAACACATTCGATGTTCAAAAGTAAGAATTTTGTCATTCTAACTGATCTTATAACAATTTCATTTCGTAATTTTTATTGTCTTATTTATCGATTTACGTATAGTTAAGTGAAAAATGTACTGCCTGCGTAAGGTAGGGTGCTGTTCTACACCACAGTATAAACTCTGTCTAATTTGTGCATGCTATGCTATGCGCAAGAATTGTATGGATCGGATTTTCTCGTTTCGCATAATCGTGGGAAGGTTTCTGGCCGTAGGTCAATAAGTTGCTGTTTGCGCTTTGTGAAACTAGAAAAAGCAAATGATAGAGTAGTGCGAAAGAGACTGTGGGATTTTCTGGCTGAACATGATGTGGAAGGCTCCTACTGTGAGTTGTAGATGTTAAATTAAAAAAATTAAACCGCCTTCAAAAAAAACACTGAAAAGTATAAAATAACTATCCTTTACTAATCAAAACTCAAGTACAATTAAAATAACTTTGTAAATACGATACACATACTTATATAATTACATATGTTAATATTTACAAACTTAAAACTACACATTATCTTAAATAATAAACTTCCTCAAAGTTGCCGCTTAGAAAGCTGTCATTGCTCAAGGTACCTAGCAGACTGGCAGCATTGCCTCTTTGAATAGCCAAACTGATTCGTTGGCGGAAGAAGCTGCCAGCCCGGCAGTTTAATTTTTTTTAATAAAATTTTTTTATTTCTCCCTTTTGAGTGATCTTGACCTAAATAAATATCTAGAGCAGATCTGCAATTAACTTCATTCTAATTCCGGAGCGTAACGATATACAAGAGAATCGTCAATATAGATAAAAGTTGTAACCAGGTCGTGTTATCTAGTGTATCTTCTAAGTCCAAGCTTTAATATCGGTGAAATTTAAATGGGACCACCTCTGAAGTACCTACCTACCAAACAAGAAAAGAATTTTCGAAATCGGTTCATAAATGACGGAGTTATGAGGTAACAAACATACAAAAAACATACAGACGAATTGAGAACCTCCTTCTTTTTTTGAAGTCTGTTAAAAATGAATAAATTTGTGACAAAACGAAATGTGCCGTCCACATCTGGTGAAACGGTGAAGAAAAACACCAGAGCGGTTAGACAAGCGGCAAACGTTTCGTAAACTCGAATCCATTTGGCTACGTTCTACACGACGATTTTCACACGAATTTACATTTCGTTTGATTTAATAAAAAGTTGTTAACGTTTGATTACCAATTTAAAATCTGTTTCGCTTGATCTTGTGGTATTTGTCACTCTATTCTATTAGCGACAATTGAGCCACTTGTCTAGACCCCCAGGTTATACAACGACACATATTTAAAATATGGATTTATTACATTGGATGACAAGCCACAATGTGTTGTTTGTTTTCAAGTCCTATCGGCGGAAAGCATGAAGCCTTCAAAATTACTCCGGCATCTGGAAACAAGACACCCCTCTTTAGAAAGCAAACCATTACAATTCGTTGAGCGTAAGTCACTTGTTTTGAAAAATCAACAAAATACTATAAAAAAATCCAGCCGTAATGAGACCGCAGCACTTCATGCATCCTACTAAGTAGCACTGCGGGTCGTGAAGGAATCTAAGCCCCATACTATTGCGGAAAGAATCATTTTCCCTGCTGCCATTGATATGGTAAATATTAAGATAAGTCCAGAAGAAACTAAAAAATTCAATACTACACCCCTTTCAAATGATACAATAACGAGAGGTATTAATGAAATGCCCATCGGTATTCACAACCAAATAATTGAAAAAGTTAAATTAAGTGAATTTTTGCTATTCAGTTTGACGAGTCAACAAACGTGTCGAACTTGCCGCAATTTTTATGATTTGTTCGATATGAATGCGAGAAGTCTATTAAAGAAATTCCTGGTCGAGCATTTGGCAAAGGACTTTTTAACGAATTCATTGAAGCAACACAAAACGAAAACTTGGACTAAAATAGAGGCTTTGCGGTGTGTATTGATGGCGTGAAAGCGATAACGGAAAAGAACAGTGGCGTGATAGTAAAATTAAAAGACATTATGCCACATGTGAAATGGACGCACTGCTTTCTTCACAGACGTGCGCTTGCCGTAAAAAGATGCCGAACAATTTACAAAATGATTTACTACAAGTTTTTAAAATTGTTAATTTTATTAAAAGCTGACCGTTGCAAGCTAGATTGCTTTCCACACTCTGCGAAGAAATGGCTGTCAAGAACAATTCACTGCTTTTCCATACCGAAGAGAGATTGCTGTCCCGAGGAAAAGTTTTATAAAGGCTTTTTGAATTGCGAGATGAATTAAAAATGTTTTTTTACTGATAAAAACAGCTCATTTTTAGATTTTTTACAAGATAAAGACTTTTTTTACTGTTGGCTTACTTGAGAGACATATTTTCACATTTGAATGATTTGAATATGAGTTTACAAGGCCGTAACAAAAACATTTTACTTATGACAGATAAAGTCAATGCCTTTATCAAGTATTTGGATTATACGCCTTGAAGAACGAAATTTTTATGCATTTACTGCAACTTTTGATTATATTAACAAAAACGCGAATTTAGAAAATTCAGTTATTGACCGCCTGTTGGAGAGCATGAAAACGCATTTAGGTGAATTAAAGATTCAGTTACTAGAATACTTTCCAGATGACAACAATGATTTCTCGAAAAGATGGGTTCTCAATCCATTTGATGAAAATATTGTTGCAGCTGCCAAGTTACGTACTGAGACTCGCAATCAACTCATTAAACTATCGGCTGATAAAACTTTACAATTGGAATCTTTGTCTCAAGATTTAGTTAAATTTTGGCTTGTACGACGAGGTGAGTACGGAAGCCTGGTAACGGAAGCTTTGAAATCATTGATACCCTTTGCTGTTTCTTATCTATGCGAAAAAGATATCTCGTCTATGGTAGCTTTGAAAACTTAATACAGAAATCGTTTGTTATCATATCACTCGAAAATTATTTACTTATGAGTGTGAGTGTTTGCAAAGATGATCCCCGTATAGAAATATTTTTAAGTGCAGAACAAAGCCAACCATCGCATTAATTGATTAATATTTATGATTAATCATTTTAATTAAACAGAGTAAGCTATAAGTTTATTTTTTCATGTTGTTATTAGACGGTAATATTTAAATTTATAATACTACACTAAATTTCATTCCTTTAATAAACGAATCTTTTTCAATTAGGTCTTATTTTTTTTAACAGACTGCGACCCCTTTAATAACAAACGCGACCCCCCCAAGGGTGGCGACCCCCAGGTTGTTAAACTAGGATTTAAGTAATAGAAGAAAGCACAGATTCTGGATTCGAAACCGGATGTCTTCGATTACAGTGGAGAGAGTTTTTTCAAGATCTACAGACAACTGAGATGCGACCTGCTCAGCACTCGCGCTGCTCCGCTCTTTCATAAAGCTTTGATAGAAAGAGTCACATCGTTTCACAGCTGCTCTACGGTTTTCCGAATCGCTGACCTTCCTCGTACGTCTCTGGTGGGAACACAGCCTAACACTTGACTATAGTTACAATAATTGAATGATATCAACATATAGATATAACAACCCCCGACGAAAATTAGGTGGAGATGCGAATGCTTTTGATGTTTCCATTAGCTAATTTTAGGAGTATGCCATCTTTTTAATTCAAATTTAGTCTTATTTGTTCAATTCTCCTACTGTGCTCATTTTGTTCGTATTTCCTTGTTTCTTATTTCCTCGTTCGGTCTACTTATATAATATACATTCCTACCTACACATGTTCGCGAATGTATGGCTCGTCATCTGGTTTCAGGAAATTTTGTTACGATGTTATAGTAGTTAAACATGGATTAGGAACATCTTCTATCTTATATAAATAAAAAGTAAATGTTTGTTAGTTCAAACTCTTAAATCTCCAAAAATTCTTCACCGATTACTTCGAAATTTTGACTCAAAGTCGCATTTAAACATATTTATGTACCTAAAACTTATAATATACTTAATATCTATTGAGACACAGCAACGCAAGGTTGGGTACAGCTACTTTTGTAATATTAACAAACACATATTATAGTCTACTTAGTTTAATATGACGAAATTCATAACACAGATTATTACAGTATCAGAGTGCGGTGTGCCACTCTGCGGTCATATAAATGTTTCAACGCGCTTGGACGGGAATATGAAGTGGTTAATTTAAATTCTGACTTGAATGCGTGCTCGGTAACGGTGTGTTATATCATTTTTTTAAATTCACTTTTTCCTCATTTTGTTTTGTAATGCACAAGTGGACGACTTATACTGCAAAAAAATAAAGTTAAATTTTTTATACTTCGACAACAATTCTTATTATTATGTAAATAAGTAGCGGTTATAAATAAAGACAATTACTACAATAAAATATTAGAAATACAGTGATTTCAATGAAGTTTTTAGTAGTTTTACAACATACGACTATTTGATGACATATTCTTTTTACCCAGCTTTTAATCTACCATGATATTACATGTTTTCACTCCACATACCTGTAGTGTATAAGTACTGTTATATGTGTAAAATTTTATTATGTGGGTACGTAATAAAGTAGTCGCGAACAAGCTATCTTGTAGTTTACTTCATGGTGACAGCGGTGTGCAAAAATATTAGTAAATTGTTATTTAAATTGCTTTGGTTACGGTAAAAAGTTGTAATCAAAGTATTTAAGTATTCAAAACAAATAAATAATGGAACACGCGCGCCCTCCGGCCGAGTTAACTTTAGAAGGCGGACCAGCGAGTCGTGCAGATGCATGGCGGAGATGGTTACAACAATTTGAAGTATTTTTGAAAGCATCAGGAGCATACAAGGAACCTAGTGACGTACAAGCCAGTTTATTAGTAAATTTAGTCGGTGCTGATGGTTATAACATATATTCTACATTTAAGTTTGACAAAGAAGGGGATCGTGATAACATAAAAAAATTAATTGAAAAGTTTAATTATTACTTTGGAACAAAGGTTAATACAACTATGGTACGATTTAAGTTCTTCACGCGTTATCAGGAAGCAGGTGATCAGGAACAGGTATTGATGAATATGTTACGGCCTTGAAACTTCTCAGTCAACAATGTCAATTCGAGCACCTTGAGATGGCTTACTACGGGATCGGATCGTGTGCGGTGTTTTAGATAGTGCGGTTCGTGACAGATTATTACGCACAGATGAGTTGACATTGGAAAAAGCAATAAAAATATGTCAAGTGAATAAAATCTCTAATGATGAAAGCCGGCAAATAGAAGTAGTGAAAACTGAGAACATAAAGAACATGTCGGTAGATGCTATGTCTAGTTACGAGTACAGCGGCGAAGCAAGTAGCGAGCGGCGCGGACGTGGCGGCGCAGGCGCTTGCAGACGGGGCAAGCGCGGCTGGGCTGCGTCGAGCCGAGCGGCGTGGGCGGCGCGCGGCCGCGGCGGTGGTGGGGGCGCGGCGGGCGCGGCTGGCGCTGGCGACTGGAGCAGGGAGTGCGCAGGGCTGCGTGTTTGAGCTGGTTGCGGTAATGCGACTTGTGATGGCGGTTTTCGATGTGTTGCGGGAAAATTGACGTGTTTTCAATGCGGTAACCGAGGTCATTTTAAAAAAATGTGTTCTGTGCGTCAACGATATAAAGTATATGATATAAAGGAAGACAGTGAAAGTGAAAACGAGTTATATTATATTTCTACTATTGATTACGAGTGTAAAGGTTTTATGAAGGACAATAATGACTCAAAATGGTATGAAACTTTATATTCTTTTAATGATAAATCTAAACATGTTTTTAAGTTAGACACAGGTTCCGATTTAAATGTAATTTCAAAATGTAATTTTTTACAATTAGGGTATTCATTATCATCATTGTCTCAGATAAAACACGTGCAATTTCTTTTTGTGGTACCTACATATGTATCATTGGTTCTTGTATGATGAAATGGCTGCATAAAAATATTATATATGAATTAAAGTTTGTAATATCGGAAAAAGATTGTCAAAACATATTAGGTAAATATGCCGTAGAACAATTAAGGTTAGTAAAACGTATATATTCGTTAAATATATATGATTATTATGATTTATATAAAGGTCTGGGCAAATTACCCGGAAAATATAGAATTACAATTGATAAAAATGCAAACCCTTGTGTATGTCCAGTTAGAAAAATTCCCATTGGAGTTAGAGACCAATTACTCAGTGAATTAAATTGTATGGAGAAGTTAGGGGCGATACGAAAAATCTCACACCCCACGTCGTGGGTGAATGCAATTGTTATGGCTGCGAAAAATGATGGTAGTTTTCGTGTGTGTTTAGACCCGAGACCTTTAAATCGTGTCATTCAGCGTCAGCGTTATCCTCTGCCCACGTTAACTGAAATAGCTACTAAGTTGCAAGGTGCGCGTTATTTTAGTAAGCTTGATGCTAGATCGGGTTTTTGGATGATACAGATTGACGATGAAAGTGCAAATTTGTGCACTTTTGGTACACCTTTCGGTCGTTACCAGTTTTTACGCTTGCCCTATGGTATCAACTCAGCATCGGAGATTTTTCATGCCAGAATCAGGCAGATACTTGAGGATCTGGAGGGTGTTGATTCCTTCATAGATGACGTCATCGTATGGGGAACTACAAAAGATGAACATGACAAACGTTTAAAGGGCTTATTAGAGAAGGCTAGGGAGGTTGGTATTAAATTTAATAAAGAAAAATGACAATTTTGTGTCACAGAAATCACGTATTTGGGTCATACATTCAGTTTTGATGGAATGAAAATAGATAGTGAGAAGTTGAAGGCTATAATGGACATGCCAAGTCCTACTGATAGACAATCACTAGAACAGTTTTTGGGCATGCTCAATTATGTTTCAAAATTTATTCCCAACTGCTCTGAAAAAGTTTCCCCACTGAGAAATCTTCTAAAATAAGAAAATGAATGGTTTTGGAGTCAATGTGAAGAAGATGTTATCAGACAACTTAAACATGAATTATGCCGTGCACTGGTGCTGGCACTTTTTGCACCACATTCTCCGATTGTAGTGTCTGTTGATACCAGTTATTATGCAGTGGGCGCGGTACTTTTACAAAATGAGCGACCCGTGGAATTTGCGTCACAGACTCTTACTGAAACTCAGCAGCGATATGCTCAAATAGAGAAGGAAATGTTGGCTATTGTGTTTGCTTTAGAAAGTTTCCATCAATATTTGTTCGGTATGGTTGATGTTATTGTGGAAACCGACCATAAACCTTTGGAAGCACTTTTTAAAAAATCTTTAGATTGTGTACCAGCAAGACTGCAACGAATGATGCTTCGTGTGCAAAGATATCAATTTACAGTAATTTATAAACCAGGAAAATATATGTACGTCGCGGACGCGTTGTCTCGGGCTCCCCTTTCAGAAGTAATGAATGACAAGGTGACCGAAGAAATTGAAAACCAAACATGTTTCTTACTACAAAATGTTAGATTTAGTGAAGAGAAACTGAAGTTGATAAAAGAACACACGAAAAATGATAAGGAATGTCAAATGTTAATTCGTTATATTACACATGGTTGGCCATCAAACAAATACGATACGGTCGGGTGTGTACGATTATACTGAGATTACAAAGAATCTTTTGAGTATATTGATGGAGTTATATTTAGGAATAATTTAATGTTTATTCCTAACCGTTTACGTACAGAAATGTTGATTCGAGTACATGAGGGATATTTCCGTATGGATAGATGTAAAAGGCGCGCTCGTGACGTAATGTTCTGGCCTGGATGTTCTAAATTTGCATGGCGCGCGACATCGAGCGAACAGTGCTCCATTGCCGAATTTGTTCTGAACACTCGGCTAAACCACAGCGAGAATTAATGATACTTCATAAGTTATCTTCTTTACCATTGGCTAAACTGGGATCTGATATTTTTGAATATAATAAGAAATATTTTTTAATTATTGTAGATTATTTTTCTATGTCGAAATCTGTCCCATTACATCAATTACATCGAGAAACGTTATACTGGCAATGAAAGATCAATCGCTCGCCATGGTATACCTCAAGAATTGATTACAGACAATGGTCCCGCTTACGCCTCTAGGGAATTTAAAAATTTTGCATTAACTTGGGACTTCAAACACACAACTTCTTCACCCAATTATCCCCAATCTAATGGCCGCAGTGAACGCGCTATACGTACAATAAAAACACTGCTGAAAAAGTCTGTAGATTCGCAAACAGACTTCTATATAGCTTTATTAAATTACAGATCAGCTCCAAGGGATGGAATAGCTAGTCCTGCCCAGTTGTTGATGGGTCGCAGACTTAATACTCGGCTTCCTTCTCATATAAACAAACTGGAACCAGAAAGGGACAACTATGTTGATTATAACAACATCACTCGCAATCAGTACAAAAGTAAGATGTGGTATGACCAACATGCTCGGAACCTTCCTGAACTTAAAGCCGGTGATGAAGTCATAACTCTGGACGGTAACAAAAGACGCACAATGCGTATTGAAGGTCAAGCGTGTCACCCGCGTTCTTACTTCGTAACCGACAGTACTGGAAAGCGATATAGAAGAAATAGAAGACACCTTATTAAATTGCCGTCTGAGTCGACAAATTCATCGAATCATGATAAACAAAACGAAGAGATTGTCACAAATAACCTTGCAGGTATTGAAAAGTCTCAAATGTGTGATCTTTGTACGAATTCTTGTACGTCACCGTTGCAAGACAATCGTTTTAAAAGAGAGGCTGCAAGGCAAGCAAAGCAAAAATTGAAACAAATACAATACTAAAAAAAAAGTTTATATAAAAAAAAATACAATAATAAGTTTATGTAACCATTTATAATTTCATATTTATTTGGTGTAGGTTAGGATATTATTTATATATATATGATATTGCATAAGAAAGAACGAAAATATTTATATTTACCATAATGTTTACTTTTTACTAAGTTTTGTAAGGGAAGGATGTAGTGTATAAGTACTGTTATATGTGTAACATTTTATTATGTGGGTACGTAATAAAATAGTCACGATCTTGTAGTTTACTTCAATATCTACTATATTTACTCGGTACTAGGACTTTATACAAAGTTGAGAATGTGTGCCATCTGAGCTGAAAGGCTCGAGTTCGATTCCAGGTTTCAGCTTCAGGCGTTTGAATTTACTGTCTGGAATTCCATAATTGTCCACACGCTACAAACGGACAGTCTAAAGTTTACTTCAAAAATTTGAAACCTTTTGATTTTATTTTCAAAACTGTTGTGATGTCTGGGAATAAAAATTGTTTTTCATTATTGTTTAATAATATGCTATTTGTAAGTCTGTAACTAACACTGTTGATTCCATCTCTCTTCTTCTTATTGTAAAAGAAAATAAATAAACAAAAGTTTAGGTAAACGTTTTCAAAATGTATTGCATGCTAAATGCTTATCATGCAAAGTTTTTTCGTGCATTAGTATTCAAGTTTTACATTATGTGTAGTATAGGTAATTGTTAAAAATCTTATAAATAAATATACTTATCTACACTTACTAGGCTGCTCATTTCCATACAAAAAGAAAGAAGCAGAAAAACACGAGCGAAGTAGGTACTGGAATGGATTTTCAAAGGCTGTTGTGACTGGCAGTAAAAAGCAGTGCCCTTTTATGTTGCTTCAAGAATCTTGGTAAGTGCGGCGAAAAAAATATTTAAGAATTGAAAGTCTTTAGAAGCATTACACAGGTAACAATGTAAGATGCGTGCGGGAAAACTTAGTGTGAAGAAAACAACTATGCTCTTTGGACAATAAATCTTAATAAATCACGTAGCTTCTTAGTTATTATTTGTATATATAAAAATGGATGATGTAATTGATAAACTCCAATACTGTTTTACCGAACACCGTGAAATTTGGCACTTATACTAAAAATATGTATTATTTTATGGAGAGGGTTTTTATGCTATCCCCTTTGTTGTAAGTAGCCACCACGCGGACGAAGTCGCGGGATAGTATTTATATATTTTTGTTACTTATCAAGTATTTTATTGTCATTTGCTTCTATGTTGGTTTAAGATAGAAAGAAAAAAAAAAATTATTGACTTCAAAACAAAATCACCGAAATAACTATCCTTTACCAATCAATTCTCAAGTACAAACAACTATAAATACTCTACAAATACATACATAATTAAATTTGACAGTTACTGAAATCTGTGCCAAACCTATATATTAAACTAATAAGACTTTTTGTTGTTGCACATTGATTTCAACTTCTTCAATAACTGTCAAATTTAATTAAGTATATAGATATTGTATTAATTGATATTTGTATCGTATTTATAAATCTATTTTTGTACTTGAGTATTGATTAGTAAAGGATACTTATTTCGTACTTTTCAGTGATTTTTTTAACTCAGTTTAATTTTTTTATTATTATTTTTTATTTTCCCTTTTGAGCGACCTTGACCTAAATAAATATCTTCTTACTAAACAATTAACTTCTTATCTAATTCTGGAGCGCAATGACATACAAGAGAATCATCAATATTAACAAGCAAGGGTTATAAGCATTATTTGATGTTATTTGGTGCATCTTCGAAATTCAAGCTCCACTACCAGTGAAATTGAAATAGGACCAATCTCGAAGTATATCCGTTCAAATAAAAAAATATTATTTTAAATCGGTTTATATATGACGGAGTTCTGAAGTAACAAACATAAAAAAAAATACAATCGAATTGAGAACCTCTTCCTTTTTTTGAAGTCGGTTAAAAATAACTATTTATTTTCCTACTTGTCTTAAATTAAATTAATAGTTAATTTTTAATGTAATATAGCACCAGAAAATACACATCAATCATCTGATCTTAAACTAGGGTATTTTCCCTGGCGTATGAGACCCAGACGGTGACTACTGGGGACGTCTAGCAGTACGCCCAGACCCGAACAATCTAGGAAAGTTCGTTGCTTAAATTGACCCGACTGAGAATCTAACCCGGAACCTCCCACGCTTGGGTGCAACGTGTAAACCACTGCGCCCTCGAGATCGTCTATTAACCGAAGGATAAGATTTAAATATGAAAATTTGTGTAGGAGATGGACTAGCAAAACCGATCATTATGTGTGTTCGGGTTTGTCAAACACAATAAGTGAAGTCGCTGTAATAAAAAATGGCGTAAGTTTTGTACATATACATTTGAAAAAAAATTATTGGCATCTGCCAAAGTATTACAAGTTCTATAAAGTAGCAGCTATATCAGACAAGGGTGTCGCGCACAGTGGTGCCATCCCACCCCATTGTTAATAATGCGCCGTTTTTTCTGAAGTGTCGCACCGTAGCGTGTAGAATAGGGGCCATTAGGGTAGCGTCGAGCATTGCCGTGGTTTCCGCCTCTAACTCCTTGTACTTTAGAATTTTTAAGAGTTTAGACCTTTTTGTGAATGGGTTTGGAAAAGGCTATTTAACTTTAATGTTAAGTAGGTAGGTACCAATGCTAGTCGCGAGTAAGACTAATTTGAAATAAATAAAACGTCTAATAAAAAAACTTTGAGAAAGTAAGATGAAAATATAAATGCTACCAGTCTGCTGGGCACCTTAAATGACAGCTTTCTAAGCGGAAACTTTGAGGAAGTCTATTATTTAAGATAATGTGTAGTTTTAAGTTTGGAAATAAAACGTATGTATGTACTTTTTTGTTATTTTAAAATACATTAAATAAAAAAGTGAATATATAATAATCTATAGAGAAATGCATATTGCTAGACTTTATGACATGGCGGGTAAAACTTAAGCTGTCCTAGGGTTTGCTTGTCATATTATTTTAAGATCGAGAATGAAATGGGAACTTCAGTTTAGGTACCTTACTTAGCAATGGTCTTGTCCACTTTGTAGATTTAAGGTGAAAACCTATGATAAATAATGAATACTAAATATTTAAAACCAGCATATGAAAAGAAAATGGACTGATTCATGCCAAATATAGTTTAGAGGAAAACCGCCATTCCCGAATACTACAATTTTCGAACAAAAAAAAATGTTTATCATTTGGAAAAATCGGTTTATCAATTGGACGATGTCCCTGATAATCACACACACAGACAAACAAAGGCGTCAAACTTCCACAACATCCACTTTCGCTTCGGAAGTTAAAAAATACGTATCTACGCTAAGACATCATTTTAATGATTTTAATTAAAAAGAAAAGTTCAGACGATAAAAATCGACAATTAATATGTGCGAAAAATTGATTTTTGTAACAAAAGATAAAGACGCTATTGTAAAAAATTATAATAGATACAGGAGAGAATCGTTAGTAATGCAGGCTTTTTATATAAGTGACAAAGTGAATGGATAGCGACTTTACCGTCAGTGTGGTGAGTCTCTGAAGAATTAATTTGCCTACGAAGATTTCCAGGCAAAATTCCTTGTAATATAATAGTTCTATTTCAGAAGCTTTTTATATTAAATGTAGATAACGTTATTATAAGAGCTGTAGACAATACTAAATAAATAATTTCTGTATAACTTTCTTGTCTTTGAAAGATGCTTTCATTTAGGTCTCGTAAAAGAAAGGAAAATGTAGAATATACAATCACTTGTCCTGTATTTTCCTGCAGGTCTTAAGAATCGGCAACAATAAAGAATTGGCAAACTAGATGATTTGTTAGCGACCTGTTAATACGTATATAGTAGTAGGAGCGGTAGCACTTATTAGTAGGAGCGGTATCAATATATATTAATTATATTATGCCTCTTGCTCTCTAATCAGTGGCATATTTACCCTAGGGCCATAGAGGCAATGGCCCAGAGCGGACGGCCACACTTGGGACGGCGCGTGCTGAATAGCCATCTTCAATATAGAAACTGACTTATCTAACAAAATCCGGTTATTTGACAGTGTCATTGACGAATTTGTTTCGAGTTTGACATTTCATAAATCTCTGTGTATGTTATTTGCTTCGATTGATCACAGATGCATTGTATAAATCCTTGAGCATTCACCTCGTGTCCTGAGTCCGGCTGGTCTTGTTTGGGAGCTCCCAGGTTCTTAAGGGTTCCGAAGTATGTAGACGAGGGCTCAAAGATTCGCGACTATTTTTAATTTTAATGTCTATACGCACGCGACGTGACACATAATTGTATGTTAAAACCAACGTTTAAAACCAAAACAATAATATTATAAATACAATTTTTTATAGAACGAACGCGACAATGATACAACGATCTATTAGTTCAACATTACATTCCACTCTCTCTATGTTAAAGTTGCCAACACAAAAACAAATAAAAAATAAAAACGAAGTAAAATTTAAATTAAGAATTATTCTACACTGTATCTACTATTCTACACTTTTAAAAGATTTTTATTTTTTTTCGTTAATTTATGGGGTCGGCAAAGCTTATAAGTCTAGGGCGCCAAATCTTAGAATACGCCACTGTGTCCAGTGTCCACCTTAAATGAGAAATGATTTCCCAGCGACCTGTCATTAAATAGTTCACTTTGGAATTTGTAGATTCAAATACTTATTAGTAAAGTTAATGTCAAAGTCAAATCAATTTATTCAAGTAAACCCAATTACAAGGTATTTTTGAACGTCAAATCCACTTTAGTACGGTTAATAGAAGAGAAAAGAAAATCTGGACATTGAGAAGAACCGACAAGAAGACAAGAAACTCAGCCAGGTATAATTTTTTCAACATCATTTTACAAAAGGTTTATTAAAATACAATATTCAGAGCCAGTAAATGCATGTGCAGAGAAGATCCTTTCCAGACTATTGTTTTATCTTCAACGAAATCGTTTATTTTATAGTACTAAACTAAATATATTTTTTGTTAATAGAGTGACTTCTTGAGGAACTTTATTATAAAAATGAATGCAGTTACCCAAAAATGAAGCATTTGACTTATGTAATTTAAATTTTGGAATAACTAATTTATCACGACCTCGGGTTTCCATACCACTAATATCACCTTTCTTTATAAATAGATCAATATTTTTCCTCGTATACATAATAATTTCAAAGATGTATAAGGACAGCAATGTGAGTACATCAATCTCTTTAAAACGAATTCTTAGTTTCTTTTAGTAGAACCGGCATCATTATATGATTATATTCTGCTAGTTGTGCAATGTTCACCTTGAATGACAAGTGATTTGCTTGAATGATAAGTGATTTTGAGAATGGTAAAGTCATGCCGCATTGCAGCCCGAATTGCGCCGGTTCGCCCGGTTAAATACCACCCTCTCACAGAATATCGACATGAAATAGCAGCATCTATTGCTGTTGTGTTTCGTTCTGTTATGGGGTATAGTTAGAATCACTTTTAAAAAAAGAATTTATTGAAATGAATAAGTATTTTATTGATATTAAATAAATATTAGAAAATAGTGAGGCAAGTATCCACGTTTACGATCGGTTTCGAACTGGCGCTCTGAACGATACGATAGAACTTACTCATCCAGTAATGATGAACTTTTAGCAATGTAATAACTATTACATAATGGATAAATATATAACAGTACGGTGAGTGAGAGTGCCGGTGGCCCATCACCCTCTCCCCCTATTTTTCCTATTTCCCTAAAGGCCAGCAACGCGCTCGTGATTCTTCGAATGTTGCGGGTGTCCATGGGCGCCGGTTGGTCACTCTCCATAAGGTGACCCACAAGGTGCTTGTTTGCCCCTCTTTTATAAAAAAAAGTCCCCTGTCAATATTGCGACAGCGTCAATTCAATAGATTATCCGTTAAAAAAACAGTATACTACGTGATCGCTTTACTTTTTTCCACACTATAGCAATAAATTAACGGGTTCTAACCACGATATTAAATATTTCGAGTGTCCCGATATTTCGATGCTGTTGCAAGCACCATGTTCACGGGTTAACTGGCGAGACTGCGGATGGATATTCGAGAGCACATATTTCAGTCTACCCCTTCTCTTCTTTTTCTTTTTTCCACACTGTTCTACACTGCACAATATAACAATCAAACGACGACTGACTGTTAATAGTCTGAAATCAGACTTATAATACAAAGCTCCACTATACGCACATCCTATTTTAAACCCGCTCTTGTTATTAAAATGTTATAAAGTATAAAACGTGCGTAATTGATGTGATTAATATTAATGTGAATTCGACGTTACTTATGCAACAAACCAAGCATTTATAGCATTTATGGTACGGTATATGACAATATCGATAATATAATATATGTAGTTCACTTTGGCATCCGTAGACTCGAATACTTATTACAGCGAGGAATCAATATTTGATTATATTGCACCTGTTGTTGACCAGTGTCCATCTTTAATGAGAACTGGAGTGATGTTATGTATGTTGAGTGCAATTACAGTTATTTCTTACGCACTTTCCAAGCTCACTATGCACAATGCGCCACTGCAAGGTTTCTGTTAAAAGCATATCCATGTCGCTCGCTAAACTTTTTCACACACACTTGGCGGGGAAATTGGTCTTCCGTTACGTGACTTACCGTGCAACTGAGCTGTATATTTAATACAATTATGTGAGTTTCGTAGACGACTGTATAATACGAAATTATTTCCTAATATCGCTTTTAAAAATATATAATATTTACATACTTCTTCACGCCATTGCTCTTTTAAGGTAGACTGGGCATTAAGACGCAACAAAATAATGCTGTGACGCTACTTTAATTTTAATTTAAACTTTAATTTTAATTGTACGTTGTTATCCGATTTGATCCATGGGTGTACTAAGAAAGACTAAGGTTTCCAGAATTACTCGGCCTCGAATCAAGCTGGACGGTATCACCAACATAAAGATATTTCAAAGGTACACTGCGGAAGCACGACTTCATTTGTCATTTTTTATTCAAAATCGAAATATTAATTTATTACTGAGTTATTAATTAATTACTGTATCTTCCTTTCATCCTGGGCGGATAATTTATAAACGCTGGCCTCCACCTTCTTTAACAAATGCAAGTGCAAAGCATTCGTAACCGCATCCAGCGCGGTCAACATAGGTTCATTTGCTTGAAAACAGGTCAGTCCACCTAGTACATCTATTACAGTTTTCTGGTAGACTTTGTGGTACCAGACCACAGAGGCGTAAGTTATTATCGACCTCGCAATCGCCGTGTACACCCACTTTTGGGCTCAGACCCAGTTATTTCTTGCCATTCGAATGTAATTGTATAATGCAATTTTGATCTGCTGTAAAATGCCTTTAAGTTTTCGGTCGATTATAACATCCAAATATTCAATCGAGGCCTTGCTTCGTCGTAAATGGTGCAATTAAGTATTGTCTTATCAGCATTGATTGATAATTCATTTTTTCGACAAGATTTTCACTCATAATGTCGAAGCCTCTTTGCATAACATACGAAATACTGTCTATGATCATTTGCATATCCCTTACTGGCAATCTTAAAGTCAGATATTTTATGCAAGGGTTAGACTACTGCAAGGGTTCATAAATGGAGAGATGGAACGACCCCTTATGGATCTTTTTACTATAGAAAATGTCCTGTCTATTTACAGAGGGTTAGTTTGGCTCCTCTATAAAATTTGTTAGCATCAATCGTAACGATGTATGTAGTGGTTGTAAGGTTTACCATCTCGACGTCGAAGCTGTGTGAAATGTCGTTGAAAGCTGCCTCTATCTCTGAAGAGGTCCAAAGCGCTATTTCTTTGTCTTCAACTGCCTTTTCTAATCTGTCAAGGAGACTAATTGGAGGAGTTTCTGTATATGTAGCTCTACTGTATAATGGATATGTATTGCAGCTAACCAACGGCCCATCCCTAATAAATTTGTCTGACACTTGTCTTGTTCTAAGGTTGCTACAATATTACATTTGATAAGTGCTTAAG
The DNA here is from genome assembly GCA_907165235.1 of Zeuzera pyrina. NCBI lineage: Eukaryota > Metazoa > Arthropoda > Insecta > Lepidoptera > Cossidae > Zeuzera > Zeuzera pyrina. The sequence continues at coordinate 15,120,699 of OU015626.1, forward strand.
AGTTGGAATACGTACATGATAATTTTTAACAATCTATTTTACGCAGTTGGTGCTGTATTTGACTTGACTTCATCTTTTATATTGAGTTACTAAGAAACAAATACTGGACATCATGATTAATAGTTTATTACGCATAGATTATATCTTGAGATTCGACAAATGTGATTAATGTAATACTGGCATTACTTCTGTTGGTCAATAGTGCATTAAAACGCGAAATGTGCATTTAGCAGTCCATGACACTGATAACTGCGTGGCTGCATCATTATCATAGTTAGCCAAAAGAAGTCCACTGTTTGACATAACTCTCCTTTATATGCCGCCAAAGCTCAACCAAAGCCAAAGCTCACGGACCTTTGCCGTTTGGTTCCACCGACTGCGCGGCCGCAATGATCACTAAACAATCGTGTAAATATGAAGGCGGCTACGTGTGTCCGTTCTTTGACGACAAATTCTAAGTTTCCTCGAATTTGTTTTCATTTTTTTTATATTACTGGGAAAATAAACGAGCGTACAGTCTACCTGATAGTACCTAAATGGACTAAGGCCCATGAACATTTATAATATTAAGGTTAACTAAGTACTTACTTAAGATTGAAAATGCGTTAGCAACTCTGAGGACTTGGATATTGTTCATTTTGTGCCATACATTATACTGAAATTTGATTTTTTCTCTCATGTCTGTACACTTTGTTGCTTTTAGCTTGTCTGGGAAAGAGAAAGATATTAAATAATAGATACCGGCAGCTTATTACAGTGCAGGGCAAGGCATAGGGATTATATTAGGAAATTGTACAGCGATAAACTAGCCACGTGTCGTTATTTGGTTTCGCCGTCTTAAGATAATCCCAAATGATTAATGTAGTTGCGATTATAACTTATGCACAATGAAATTATTGTGTTTATCGATGTTTATTGCAGCTACGTCATTTACTTAAAACAAATTATCGTTAGGTCAGTGAACATGCACACTAATGTTCAGCTGACTGTAAAAGCGTACTGATAAGATTGAATCACGTTCTTTGATTCTGTTCTGATATATTCCTTTAAAATCTTACTGGAAAAAGAGTGTAATGAGTTTGCCGCAATTGATCGTCTGTGTCTGTGTGTCTGTGGTATTGTAGTTGTGAAATGGATTTAATGGTCTTTATTTTATTGCAATAAGGTACAATAAAATTGCTAAAAATTGATCGATCGTTTGCTAAAAAATATATGATGTAATTTTTTGCAATAAGGCTTACAGATGGTCGGCTGAAACCAAATAGTGATTGTTAGCTATCCTACAGCATATATACAAATTCCCTATAAGTCTGTTTGTGAAGATGAACGGCTGGCACATTTTATGTTTCTTTTTAATCCTAATCAGCTCGTGGGCATTCTTTTATAATTTTAATCATACAATAATAATTATTTTTAATATTGTCACACGTCGCGATAAAACAACATAGACAGTACATAATATAATTATTGCAGTTGTACACAGATAACGAGTAACGGCAGTAAGGGAGGTACGTAGCTTGCAAGCCGGAACGAACACGTTCCATTGCGTTATCAATTTTCCTCATGTTGTAAGCGGTAACCATGTATATCGAAGCCGAAGTCTAGTGATGTGCCTGATTTATTAATATTTTAAAATGTTTGTGTTGTTTTTAAGTTACTTATTTTCAAAGAACATAGTAATTTAATAAATATTCGTCAAAACATTCGAGTAGCAAAAAGTTGTCATTAAAAATTAAAGCATTTCAAATAAAAGAGAATAGAAATTTTACCAAAATAAATGTCTTAGGTGGGAATTTCATTTCCGCCTTACATTAAATAACTAAAATAACTCATATATTGGATGTGGACAATTTTTAGTGACAAGCAAAGTCTTCGTATCGGTTTTAGTTTTGCTAATCCGGTCTTGAAAAATTCTTCGGGATTCTGCATAGTCAGTTTTGATTTGAACTAAAGTAGATTTGATGTTCAAAAACACTTTGTAATTGGTTTTACTTAAAAAATTGATTGGACTTTGACTTTGATATTGATATTGGCCATTTAAATTTTAATGTACATAAATACTTACTTTTCAGTTTTTTATATTTAAGAAACATTATTGAAGGAGATATTTTTTTAGTCTTGTTTATTCAATCTTGGTCTTGCAAAAAGATCCAGACTTTTTTAGACCATCAAGTTTTTGTAGGATACGGCGTTAAATTCCTGCCATTTCCTTAGGTATCTACTGTTTCACAAGGTGTGCACTGCAACTGGAAATCAGGAACCGGGCATCCCGACCCCGCTCAAAAGCCTTTCAATGGCTTATCTCTAAATTATATCGAATACCGAGAAAACTTGCTTACAAAATGTAATTGGTATCATATATTTTAATAATAATAACCTTTATAATATATTTTAATGCTATCCACCCCTTAAAAGGGAAAGAATTGGCTGACTACTTAAGGCACCAGACCTTGAGAGGCGTTTAAACATTTGCTTTAAAGATGATGGGTAACCCTTGCAATATTACCAGTGTTGAGTAAAATATTAGAAAAAATAATACTTAATCAAATGCTGGCGCATTTTAACATTCACGGGGTGTTTCACAATCAACAGTACGGGTTCACGAGAGGGCGGTCAACAACCATGCGGGTGCAAACTTGATCAAGACTGTACTTCTGGCTTAGGAGGGATCCCAGGATGCCATTATTGTCCTTTGTGATCTTTCTAAGACTTTTGGTTGTGTTAGTCACGAAACTTTAATTTACAAGCTTAAATACTATGGAATTAGTGCTAACGCTCTCAATCTCGTGGTCTCGTATTTGTCTGGCCGAGAGAAAAAAGTCAGTGGGAATGGGGTTTTGTCTATTGGTTCGAAATTAAAAATGGGCGTTTCCCAAGGATCAATTTTGGGATCTTTCCTGTTCTAGTCTACATTATTAATCTCCCATTTATGCTTAAGGACTTATGCAAAATAGTACTATTTGCTGATGACACTTCATTGTTATTTAAACTGGACAGAAAGAACCTAGATATTACCTGAGTGAACAGGATCCTAGCAGACGTCTCGAGATGGTTCGCTGTTAATAATTTAATTCTTTCTAATGTACCCGAATTCCATGATAAAATAGAACTGGGTGGGAAACAGTTAGAATTAGTTGTCTGCAAGTTTTCTTGGTTTAACGGTAAATAGTAAATTGCAGTGAGCGGACCATATCGGGGAATTGGGTTGTAAGCTTGGTCCCGCGATATATGCCATTAGACGCATTAGGCAAATGACGGATGTGGATACGGCTAGGTTGGTGTATTTTGCTATTTTCATAGCCTATGGCCTTTTGCTGTTGGGATCAGCGGCGCATATTAACTCCATTTTTATTTTACAAAAAAGAGTGATATGTTTCATCGACAGTATGAATACACGAGAATCACTAAGAGGTCGTTTTAAAGACATTGATGTACTCACCTTGCTGTCCTTATACATCTATGAAATTATTATGTATACGAGGAAAAATATAGATCTATTTATAAAGAAAAGCGATATTGATGGTATGGAAACCCGAGGTCGTGATAAATTGGTTATTCCAAAATTTAAATTACATAAGTCAAATGTTTCATTTTTGAGTAACTGCATTCGTTTTTATAATAAAGTTCCTCAAGAAGTCACTTAAATAACAGAAAATAGTTTAGATTTGATATAAAACGTACATTAATTAGACAATCATACTATAAAAAAATGATTTCTTTGAAGATAAAACAATAGTCTGGAAATGATCTTCTCTGCACAGGAAATTACTGGCTCTCTGAATTTTAATAAGCCATTTGTAAAATGATGTTGAAAAAATGATCCCTGACTGAGTTTCCTGTCGGTTCTCAGTGTACAGGTCTTCTCTTTGAACCGAACTAAAGTAGAGTTGATGTTCAAGAATACCTTGTAATTGGGTTTACTTGAATAAATTGATTTGACTTTGATTGTGACTTACATATAGATATTCTTTCGAAATATCGGGTAATAAGCAAATTGAACGCTTTTGACAGACAAAGGTTTGGTTAGAAAGCCCGCTTATGAAAGGAATAGATGACCGGTCCCTGCTGGAAACTGCTATCTCTCTTTCTTTTGCTTTGCTTTCTTTATTAGGTTCAAACCCTTTTTGTATTTCATAAATAAACGAAATTCAGACCGCACAATAAAATACCTTAATAATTACATTATTGTTATTATATCTAAAATTATAGTACGAAATGTTCTCCTTAAATATTGTTTCTAATTTCTAAAAGTTTGAATTTAGAGTAAAAATATTTTTTATTACAATATATTACGACAAACACGTAGTATAGCAATGTTTCTTAATGTTATGCGTTTTCACTTTCTATAAAATCTATGCTCATAATATACGTTCTTTCCGATATGAATCTACGAACGGAATAGGATTAAGGGGATTTCTTTGCTTTAAAAATAGGGGCTTTGTTTTTCTTTGTTTAGGTGGAGCTATATAGTTTTAAGAAAGGCTATTTTATTATTTTTTGCCTTTCTGAAATTACGGTCTTATTGAATTTTGCTTACTCCAGTAGTTCCGGGAATGGTAAGCTATTTTTCAATTGAATTGGCAGGTATATTTTATTTCGTTAGATATACGTTATTGTTGCTAAAATTTTATTATGTTTAAGTTTATACAGGAAATGTTTCTGCTGATATTTCTATTTTTATTTAATAAAACATCCAGCAAATTATTCAGGATTATTTAGTAACTACAAAATAACATTAGTAATTGAAAATTGTTTCGAAATTCGGAAATATTTTTATCTTTATAATTACTGGAATTGGCGACGGTTAGTGTATAATCAGCCTTCCAAAGCACGGCCACGGTTTTGATTCCTGGTCACGTCAATTCGAAATTGCCTTGGTGTTACTGGGTCCTAGGTGATCCTCTAATTCTTTATGCGGTACCTAAAGTACGGGCTTAGTGCAAGCTTAGTTTGGGGTTATATAATTGGAGTAATTGTCTTGTGATTATTTATTTATTATTTATTAGTGTTGTTAGTGTTGATATTAGTTTTTGGAATCGTATTAATAAGAGAAATTAAAAGAAGGATCTAAATCAACACTATTAAAAACACTGTTACCAAATATAGCACCTTATGTGAACGATAAGCGGAAGTGCTTATATAGTTAACTACTTGAAACGCATCCGTCCTGCACTGCATCCCGCATCCGTTTCCGGAACTCTACATTCGGAATGCCAAACGAAGTGCGTTCATGAAATATGCATGAATTATTATTAACGTGTTAATTAAATTACGAGTTATTATATTGGGTCCTTACATATGAAATTAGCGTTTTGTCGTACTGACCACTTTGATCTGAAATATCTCCTCTTTGGTTAAGAATTCCAAATTCAAATTTATAAATTCATTTAGCTGGTACATTTGAGTTTTGAAAACAGTTATTCATTTGTTTCTTTCCTCATTATTTTTTTCTTTGGCGTCGCTTATTACCGCACAATGGAAAACATGAAATATCGGTATTTTTACGAGTACGAGTTCTACCGTGGCACCAGTGCTGCAGAAACAGCTCGAAGGATTAATGATGTGTACGGCGCTGGTGTCGCAAAAAAAAGCACGGTACGTTTTTGGTTTCAACGTTTTCGTTCTGGAAATTTCGACCTTCAGAACCAACCCCGTGGACGACCGGAGATCAAAGTGGAAAATGAAGAATTAAAGGCTATTGTGGAAGCGGATCCATCACAAAGCACTTTAGAGATAGCTGCAGGCTTCGGGGTAAGTGACAAAACTGTATTAATCCACTTGAAGCAAATCGGGAAAGTAAAAAAACTTGAACGATGGGTACCTCATGAATTGAGTGAATCGAACTTGCAAACACGCGTCGACTGCTGTGTTACTTTGCTCAACCGACACAATAATGAAGGGATTTTAAATCGAATCATTACTTGTGATGAAAAGTGGATACTGTACGATAATCGGAAGCGCTCGTCGCAATGGCTGAACCCTGGAGAACCAGCCAGATCCTGCCCTAAACGAAAATTGACTCAGAAAAAGTTATTTGTGAGTGTTTGGTGGACTAGCGCCGGTGTCGTTCACTACAGCTTTCTAAAATCTGGCCAAACGATTATGGCAGATATCTATTGTCAGCAACTGCAAACCATGAAGGAAGAACTAGCTGCTAAACAACCGAGATTGGTCAATCGCTCTAGGCCACTGCTGCTTCACGATAACGCAAGACCACACACTGCACAACAAACAACCACTAAGTTAGATGAGCTACAATTGGAATGTCTGCGACATCCACCGTACTCCCTGGACCTTGCTCCTACAGATTACCATTTTTTCCGGAATTTGGACAACTTCTTACAAGGAAAAAAATTCAACTCCGATGCGGCAGTCCAAACCGCCTTCAAAGAGTTTATTGATTCTCGCCCCCATGGTGTTTTTAGTAAAGGGATCAATGAACTACCTATGAGATGGCAAAAGTGCATAGATAACAACGGTGCATACTTTGATTAATTAAATATATTTTACAAAAAAAAAATTGACTTTATATTCCTCCCGTACAAAACGCCAATTTCATATGTAAGGACCCAATACCTAATTATGTAAAATTTAAATCTATGCCAATATTGAATCCGTTAAATCTGTTAAAAATATTCGAATTTATATGATTTTTCTCATTTATAAACATAATTTTGGGGTTATTGAAATGTGAAAGCATCTATATCTTTCAAGACGAAACTGTTGAAACCATTTTTTTGAAATTTAGTATGGAGATAGCTTGAATCCTGGAGGAGGACAAAGGTTACTTTTTTTTAAATCTGTGCGAACGACGTTGCACCCGACAGGTAGTAGTAAGCAAAGGTACTTATTAACGTAAAATGTACTTAAAAGACGCTGACTGAGTGACATTTCAAAATTCAGCCCAAAGCATTCTGTCTAGAAACTTTTAATTTTGCACAGGTATTCCTTGTATAGTAGTGTAGGCATTATTAAGATAAAATAAGAGATTTTTGAAAATTTTACTTATAGGGGATTGAAAGGGGTGTCAAAGTTAGTTTGGAATATAATTATGTATTTGTATATAGAAGAAATCGATTCACTGACTGACATCGCAACGCACGGCCCGAATCACTGTGTTTAGAAACTTCAAACTTTACAGAAGTTCTTTGTACAGTATTAAGCACCTGTTAAAACAGCATTGTTGAAAATTCAACCTTTAAAGTGTCGCAGTAGTGCAGTAAAAGCAATATCAAAGTTAATGTGGAAACCAAATCAAAAATCTATACGATATTTACAAAGGATCCACCAAATTAATAATTCATTACATATTTAGCTGACAGCCAAAAATCAACGTCTCAGTGGCTAAAAATGTATAACAAAGTTAGTATGAAAAACAATTTAATTCCAAACTATTAGTTTTTTAATGGAAAACTATCTTTTATATTCTATTCTTTTCGTTTCTAATTAGCGATAAAATTCTGTCGGCAGTACCAAGAGCCCTTATCTCCTGATTGAGAGTACCTGCTGTAGATATGGCACGATGTTTCTTGTCAAAGTACACTCTACTGTGATCTTTTCAATTTTTCGTTCTGTATTTGATATTTTTTCTGTTCTGAATTTTAACAATAGATAAATATTGCTACCCGTTTTAACTAATGTGTTGCAAATTTTTTGATCTCTATTTCTCATTGTTGACCGCCTAAAGAAAAGGTTTGTCGAAGATTAGTGTGGAACTAATCTAGAACATACATATAAGTATATAATGGATGTGTCAAAATTCACACAAGAAATAATTTTGATGGAAAATAGAAGTTCTAATAAAAATTGAACTTTCTTTATTGTTTCATAAATTATACTGTATAGGGTTGTGGTAGGTATGCAATAGCATATCAAGTAAATGGTCTCTACGCTTTGCTGGCACGTGTATGTGCACATGTACACTTTTGTCGAAATTTTTATAACTGTTTTGCTCAAACGCGGCCGAATTTCGTTGATACAGCGCTTGATTTGCTCCTTCAAGGCTAGGGTAAACGTAGACTTGTTGGCATAAACCTTAAATTTCAAAAAATTACTGAAAAAAGTCTGAAAGCTCTCCCCGAATTTTTCACTAATCTTTTCCCAGTTGATAACGTAAAATTAATATTCCGACCGCATTTTGTATGAAATATGCGAACGGTTGATGCCAAATCGTCATTATTTTTAAAATATTGTTCAGCAATGAAAACGCGCTGTTCTTTCGTGTATCGCACCATTTTTAATAACCTTGAACAGTCAACTGTCACGCTGTCTTTTTTTCATTGGCAACATTTTACCGTACAAATGGCGCAAAATTCAAATCTTGCGTGAATTTTGAGAAATCTGTTACTTAGAGCAAATTAACTCAAATTAACTCAACTCAACGCATAGCCCGAATTGCTGCGTTTAGAAACATGAAATTTTGCACAGAAGTTGTTCTTTCTATATTATTAAGTCTTCTTGTTGAAAATTTAAGCTCAGGGATTGGAAAGGAAGGTCAAAGTTAATTAGTACAGTAAAAAAATAAAATTGAATTTAACAACCTAACATTTTGTGTAATGGATCAAATAAATAATTAAGAAACGATTACGAAAAATCAACGTCAAAGAGAGGTAAAAGGGGTGTGAAAATTTGTCATGTTCAGCTGTGTATTGTTGTACTGTGACCTTCTCTATTTCTGTTACCTTCTGTTTTACGAATAATTCGAAAGACTTCTCCAAAAAAGATCTATCATTGACATTTCAATAATACACATCATGTAGGTCGTAGTTAATCTAAAGCACTCCCATTTTTTCTTAATAAATAATATATTAACAAAGAACATAAAATGTCATTATAAGTACATTTTATGAGAATAATTAAAAACTACTGGCGTTGATGTAACAAACATATTTTTTAATATTAGGTTCACAGTGGAATATATCGCCAAGCGGCTAATTGCCAATCACAATCAGTTGTTACGGGTATCGAGTGTTCTCAAAATGTTGTGTGCATGTAAGTGGATACACCTGCAACTTTATCGAATAGCAATAGGGTAGGTTATCGTTCGCACTAATCGTTTCATTCAAATTGTATCGCTAGCTTTACGTCTAGATAGGCGTGTATTTTACTGTTTGTATCGTGTATTGTTCTTGTCAAGTGTTATACAATCCAATCAGATGCGATACCACTGTAAACAATTATTCTTTGTTGAACGATATACTCATATTTTTAGAATTTAGTGTTATTATTTTGCTGAAAAGGAAGGCTGTGACGTGCGGACCATAGTTCGGAGAGACATATCACAACCAAAAAGATTTCGTGTTGGCTACACTAATCTACAAATAGAAATATAAAAGTACTCTTCGTGAATTCGAGACTCTTTGTTTGAAGTAAGTGAAAATTACGGCGTATGCCGTGACGGCACTGTGACAAACGTTGTGAAAAAGTTGTCATAACCTTACCATCTATAACGGAGACTGCGGACTAAGCGGACTATTATTTTCATTTCGTTTATCAAAAAACTGTATTTATTTTCTTTGGATGTAAATAAATAAGTCCACTTTTGAACTTACTTTTGAACAGGGTACATGGTACATAAACGTTACTTACTACTTATGACTGGGAGCTATTATGTGACCGCCTAGTAGACCGTAAACTATTAACGTGTAAATACAACAGCTTAAAATTATCAGTTTATTATGTATTCCATTATTTTATCATTTACCTAGCTGTTGCCGACTTCGTCTGCGTGGAAAGCAGGATAATACACAGTCCATTCTAAACATTGGTGAAAGATTTTTTGAAATCGGATGAGTAGTTTTGGAAATTACCTCCTACATCCAATCTTACAAAGTTTACCTCTGTACTAAGTAGTAGAGGACGCTCTGTGGTCATGGGCGTAGGTAGGGGGGGTTGGCAAGGGTGGCAATGCCCACCCTAGAAACTTCTTTGTCCACCCTAGAAAAATCGACAGAAACAAAGTATTAGGATTCGCTTCGGAATTAGATATTTTCCCGCGGTAAAAAGTACCTTCCCTGGATACTATTATATCTTCTTGCCTAACTTTATCAAATTGCGTTTAATCGTGAAAAGGTTACAGACGGACATACTAGAATTTCTATTGTATTTATAATGTTAATATAGATTTAGCTAAATGACTGTGGTTAGTTCAGCTTGGCTGCTCCCCCTAGACAAAGTCCCTAGCTACGCCAATGCCTACGGTCGAAATTGGACCGTAAATATAAACTTATAATATAAACTCTTTGGCGACAGTCTATTTTGTGTGACTGTTTAATCCAAGGAAGTTATCACAATTTATTATGAGTTTGACATTGACAGCCTTTTTGACATTAGCAGTAAGTATGAACGTGTTTTATTTAATTTATTTTAATGTACTTATTTCTAACACATATTATATTAAAATTTTATTTTTCTCCTGTCCTTCTCCATATAAACTTTAAGTGTACCGAATTTCACACTCCTCCGTCCGCGCAATATTCTTGAAAAGGGAACAAACATTTTCGCTCCACGTATTAATATATAATGTAGATATATCAAAACATCATATTACATTACATTAATCCGTGTCGTATAACGTATTGATTATCGTTTATTATTTTTCAAAATTTCACTATAACATTGTGTATTGTATGTATAGCGGTAATTATAGTATGTAACCGCTATATAATACATATATTGAATATACTTTCCAAATTTCATCTACATTGTGCCAATACTCGCCGAGTATAATGGCCATGACATATGGACAGACAGCCGAACGGGGAAGGACAGACGGACAGGACGAATTGCAATGGTCCAATTTTACCATTTGGCAACGGAACCCTAAAAATACCAAGGAATAGGACTTTTATAATATAAGGAACTGTCATTAGTTCCGTTTTGTTATCTGTAATCTTAAATATCTACCTATCTACCTATTGCTAGAAGAAGTGACTTAGAATTTTGTTAAAGCTATGTCCACTTCAAAAGGAAAGATGTTATTTTGTATGTATGATCACAAGAAATATTATTTTATAGTGTCCAAATTAAAGACTTCCGCACCAGTCGTATTTTGCAATTTCCTTATGAATTTTTAATTTCCTTCATATAATGTTTGCTTTAACAAATTTAACAGCAAACACCCATTCAACATACGAAATAAAGATTGAAATAAAAAGGTGTTTAAATTACAGCTGGATCTCGCCTCCCCTTTTTAGCTGATTGCGAATGCAATGCTTGTGACCCTAGCTTTTGTTTGCGAGTAGAATTGCTGACGGGTCCTCGTTACAAACGTGGGAAGTTCGTGAAATATTATTTTCAGTTTTATTTTTCCTTACAAATGCATATATACGCATAGTAGTCAGACATTTTAAATGTAAGGTCTTCAGTCCTAAGAGCGCATGTTTGACTGCCACGAAGTATTCTTTGTATTATAATATTACTAGTAAGTAAATGGCTTTCGTGTAGCCATTAATAAATAATTATATCGCAACTAATGACTTCATATTATAAAAGTTAGGTATTGACCATATTTCGATAATTTAAATATTTAGAAAAAATTACAAAATATTTCAAATATTTAGTTATGAATATTCAAAGAGATGTAGCTGCATTTTATAATAAAGTGTACTGTCTAATTGTCTATGCAACCCACACAAATATTTCATACCAGGAGCGAAATAAATTAATACAATTCTCTAGAGAAAATACAATAGTCTATCATTTGATAGTGTGGATACATTTAAAACGTATTTGTAAAATCCCAACCACATTTTCCGTGTAACATTTTTCTCTTATTGTGGAACGCCTGGGTGCTCTTGGGACTTTTTCTGCGATATGCACATTTCCAATCCATAGTGCAGCGCTGAATTACATATCGATGTCAACGAATTTTCACAGAATTGGTGACACTTTGTTGCTGTGAAACTTTTGTATTTTTACTTCGTTTAATTGTCGCTACATTTTTTGCTTCTTAATATACCATACAGTGTGATGTATGATATAAATTATTTTAAGAACTTTAGTCATAATATTAGTTTACGTTAGTAAACTAATTAATCTGTGATATTAGTAAACTCTTTGTAAATATATGTATTATGTGCTTACTTCATTGTTGTTTTAATTTATTCCGATTTATTGTTTCTTTCTCTCTCTAAAAGTTTTCTATTTCTAGTTATACTTATTTACTTAGAAGTTAAAATTTATAGAATAAATCATCTTGAGACTCGGTTTGTTATTGTTATTGTCTGTTGATATTATTTAGTAGGTGTATTCATTGGCTGTGCGATGATAGCGCCAACTAGCGGTAACAACTAGGGCGAACGTTTACATCCTCGGCAGAGCGAGGAATAACAAAATAAATAAATAATTTCAATAAATTAACGATATTTTAGAAGATTAAATATAACTATAATGTGGTTGGGGAATAATTGTATTAAATTCTTAGCGAGTTGATGTTAAAAAACTAAACTTTCATAAAACTGATGCTACATTTAGAAATATTTTTTTAATTAAATTGTTAAGTAAATTATCACGTATGTTTTATGTGGTTATTAAACGCGTTTTTTTTTTATTTATGGTACAAAATGAGCTTATTACGTATTAAAAATGGCTTTTATGTTATCGCACACAACATTGCATTTCAGACTGACACTAAAGAGAAAAATTTAGTTATAAACAACTTATTTTTTTACACAATACACAATAGGTTTTGTGAACAATTTTTATTTTCATTTCAGCCAACCAGTTTTAAAGACACACAGATTTCAGTGACTGACAATATAGTTACTGTTTGTCTGCCCTGAGTTCTCTTTTTGACCACGTCGTCGAGCGCTACGACCAAATTCGTTCACAGCAAGAAGTGCGATATTTCATCGTAAATATGCTTCCTTTCCTCACATTTATGTTTGTAGGTATTAAATATTTAAAATATAACGTATTTTATTTATTCCGTTTATTATAAGCCGACGGAAATGTCAAAAGCACTCTCATACCTCGGCAAAAGTGTGTATAGAGAATGATGAGCTTTGAGGAAAAGAAGAAGTATGTAAAGACTGCGATACTAGGTGTTCCGTGCTTTCTGACTTCCCCGTCAGGGATACAGCGTGGGGACGAGTATTCTATTCTAATTTTAAAAACTATTTAAAATACGAAGTGATATTCAATTCAAGTGACTCAAGTTGCCTATTAGATATTATAAGCATAGCAAATGATGTAGGTGTAGGTATATATATTACTCATCTACTTATTAAGACTGACAACTATTTATTATTAGTTATAAAATCGCAAATCGAACGGTAGTAACACTAGTAGGGTACCGATCGATAGGCGAGTGGCCATTAGCAAGACTGTTGGAGCACCCTCGCGGTCTCACAGTCAAGGGCTCTTCAGTCGAGCGCTTGTATCACACTGACACGTGTGACGTTCGGGTCTCACAATCAGCTCCGGAAGGGACGCCAGATTAAACTCTATTCAGAATTCCACTTGAATATACGACTTGTTTAGGAACAGGCGATAATGGCGATGAAGTGCGTCTGTTGGGACAATAGTGGTAAAGGGTCATTGTTGCTATCCGTATAATACGAAGTATGTAAATAAGTTCTATATAATAGGTAAAAAAAAAAGAAAAAATGATGTAGTATGTAAAATAACTATGTTGTTTCAAACGAATATGGAGACGACATAAAATGAAACTTCTTCTTACGCTTACTTGTAGTCGACAATACAAATGTGTATGGGTATATATCTCACAAATAAGGTATAAGAAGATGGGTATATCACACGGTTACGGCGCATGGCCCTGGTGCAGATAGTAGGTTAATACTTTCCATCAGATCTTCGGCCTGGTTTAACTAGTGTCATTGCGTTATAGCCAGCATCGACAATGTACTTAGTGTGCTTTCCGAATCACATTTGAATGGGGTTATGATCTTATAATAATAACGTCCGCAGACAGATGATCTTACTATAATCTGTAGTAATAAAATAAAATATTTTTAGATAAGCACAACTTACAAAATCTCATTGGCCTTTTTATTACGCATGTTACAGATCTGTCGCTACAAAATATCGAAGATGTAACGCGAAACTTGCGTAAAGATATCGGATGTAGTAGAAAATAGCATAATAACCGTTGCAAATTTTCGCGGTTCCCTCTAGCTCATACTAAATGCACATAAATTACTATGTAAGAGTACTTATAAGCGCTGAAAATATGCAAAATTACATGTAATATGCAACAGTGCCCATGTGTGAGGTTATTAGGGAAGTGGAAATTGTAATAAGGGGCGCTTTAGTGCTTGTACTTGCTCATTTACGCGCTTGATGTAGTACTGAAGTGGAACGACACGCTTTCATGAACTTGCAGTAATATGGAATTCAAGTAATCTACACTATTTTATTTATAAAAACTACTTTTTCAACACATTTGCTCAAAAAATACATTTACGAAGCCTGTATACATTGTTCGAAAGTTAAAAATTACGCAACGGAATGTGTGGTAAAATAGGTACTCTCACCTAAGTACCTGTTTTACTACATACTCCGTTGTATAGCGCCGTGCATATTCTTTCACAGACTTTTTATAAAAAGTCTGTGGTATCCTTTACGGTTTTTTTAAAGTTCCATGAAAAATATATAAGAATTCCACCAAGGAGTTTCATATTACGAGAATAAATAGGCTGAATGATCGGGCCTCCTTAGAAGCGCTTTTGCTCAATACGTTTGTCTCACTTTAATACTAAAGAGAAAATGAGACGAAATATATAGTTCTAATTTTCACCACACGCACGTGGCCCTAATTGCAAATGCGCGCCATTTTTATATTTTTTATTTTAGATTGTTGCGACTTTGCGACTGATATTTATAAACAAAATAATAATATGAGTTAAAGCGAGGAATCCGAAATTTCAAATGGGAAACTTATCGCGATTACTTTTTATTTTGGCTTGACGTTTCGACCGCGTTGCATCGGCCGTAGTCTCAAGCAAACTGCAAAACAACAACAAAACAAAGCGTTTACTTGAGACCACGGCCGATGCAACTCGTTTGAAACGTCAAGCCAAAATAAAAGGTAATCGTGTTCAATTTCCCATTTTATGTTGCAACGCAAAAGTTTAAAAGTTTATATAGAACCCGATATTAATATGGAATCTACTACGAATGGAATATCTTGAATGAGGCACAAATTGCAGAAAATGATCTCTTGCCGCCAAAATCGCCAGTGCTATTTAATAATTTACAATAATTTTATTTCATAGCAGACTCCAGGAAATACTCAATCATTCTCTGAAAATGTTTTGATGGCTAATTTCAATGAATTACGTGTGAAGTGAAAGCCGTCCTCAATGTGATCAATATATTCGATGTTAAAAAGCACTCTAAAAACCAATAATGACATCGATTTGAATAAATCAAAAAAATACATAAAATTACGCGCCAGAAATTTTTAGTAACTAAGGTACGTTTTTAAAACTGTTGTTTTCTTTAAACCTTTTTGTAGACACTTACATACTTATTTGCTATAATAGTTTAGGCAATACTTAATTTATTAGGCAGGTGATATAGTTAATTTGGTCATTTATCTGTATAGAACTGCATAAAGCATTCTTAAATTACTGGTTTTTTTATTATATTAATTTTTGGTATGTCTGGGGCGTGTAGACGACACGAATGAGGCGACTTAAATGTGAGCGATATCGAAAACCTATTGACATATTACTTGTAAAGATACCTGACACAAAAACCAAAATCCCTCGTACATTCACCATACATGGTAAGTTTTACGCAGTTGTCTTGAAGTATCAAGCTTTAGGAATTACAAATGCAAATAGTGACAGATTTTTTCAGAAGTACCAAAACGGTAAATGCATGCGGCAAGTCGTTGGCGTTAACAAAATCGGTAGTGTACCAAAAGAAATAGTCACGTTCTTGAAATTGTAAAATCCGGCTAATTATACCGGTTACAGCTTTAGAACCTCTGAAAAATTTCTAACGAATTCCAGAGCCGATATCATTGCACTGAAATGCCACGGAGGATGGCGCTCTAATAATGTTGTAGAGGGTTATATTGAAGACTCGGTGCACAGTAAAATTGAAATAGGTGACAAGATATCAGTCTATAAATATAAATATTGCTGTGGAATCGCGCCCTTCTATCTCACGCGAAAACGTCCAGCCACCGCCGCTGCAAGCTCCGCCGCCATCGCCGTCATCGCCGACATTTACGCCATATTCTCCCGTTCAACATAATAAGTGTGAAATTGATAATGTCAGTCAGTCAGTTAAGCTTCCAAAGCAGCAAATTGCAGTAATTGTTAAAATTTTACTATTAATTTCCAAGAGTAGCGACCTGTCTGTATAACTTCTTATTTGCTATTAAAAATAGTCTAATGAAAAAGTTTGTTTCATTACCTATTGTACTGTTTTCTTGCAAATGTGTTGAAAAACGTTGCATGACACACGTGCGGAAATTGGAATTTACGAACTCGTGATTATGGCAAGCCCTCGACTTCGTCTCAGGCTTCTATCGTCGTATTCGTCTACTAGTTTGTAAAAACCAACTTACCGCACTAGTATCATAATAACTATTAGGAAATTCTATTCAAAAATAAAAAAATATTGATATTATTGCTGTTATATTATACACAAAGTAAAACTTTTTATAATTGAGAATGTTATTTATATTAGCGATTTTTTATTTGTACTTAGGAGTACATTTTACCGCTTTGCATTCTTTATAAATAATATTAAAGTTTTAACTTATGATAGAATTTGAATAGGACTCCGTGTTATGTGATTGATGGAATGGGAAAACTGTTAAGAATTATTTAATAAAATTATGGTATTATAATATTTTTCTTTAATTTAATAAATATGTACTTTTTCTCCCACTTGCTGGAAAATCGCTTCATTAAAAAAAACAATAAGTCAATCAAGTTCCTCAGGTTTTATGCTACAATAAAAAGAATAAAAGACGTCACTACCGGGGTATCGGTAGAATCGGTACCATAGACGTGATACTTCAATCAAAAAAATCAAACATTTTATTTCAATAATTATACGTATGTGTATCAAAATATCCTTCCATGTTATAAACATCGCTATGTGTTTCTGCTTTATACCAGGTGTAAAGCAGAACTTTACACCTGGAGTATTTATTATTCATAGCCACACTACATCCGATGTAACAACGTTGAAAAAACCAATGAATTCGCGTTAATAATAATCGATGAAACGATTGCAACAACAGTTGGCTCGCTTACCATTTGCGACTGTTCAATATGAAATAAAACACACTCAGTTTAATTAGATAAAATCAAATATATTATTTAATTAATATGCACAAAGCAGCACCCATCATTACCATAGATAATCATAGATAATCAATCCTCCGCTAGTGTTCAATATCATATCAATATAATAATATGGAAAAGCGACTCTTACCTTTTGGAAAAGCGGTGTGATTTTGTAAGCTTCATAGTTTGTCGACCTCGAATGGCAAATGGAAATAAATGCATCTATTATATAAAATACATTAATGCATACATTCATATCTTCGTGCTGTATCCCCAACAGTGTAGCCGGAGAGGATGGAGTGCCAAGCATCGCGGTCCTTACAGACTTCTTTCACTTCCTCATATCTTATTATCCTCCTCACACACTTTCGCCTAGGTACATGAATGCTCTTGACCTTTCCGTCAGCTAACACTCTGATTATTTGATCTTTGTAAGTCAGCCTTGCACTTCCTTGGCTTTCGCTACCACTGACTTTTGCATTGTAGATTTTCCTTGTCAATCGTTCATCACTCTCATTCTTTCTATGTTCCCAATCTGCATTACTTTCTTCATTTTTAAAATAACACTGTCGTCTAATCCTGTCTTATTGCGAATCTCTTCATTGCTTACGAATTTTACGATCTACATATTTCCATTTTCCGCACATATTTCTGAGAGATAGTATTTCCACTGCATGAAGAATACAATACATTAATGATACGGAAAAAATTTAATACGTATTTACGTATAAGCATGAAATTGTAAATTACCACAGGAGGTATTCATGCGAGCAGCGTCTGTGCAAACATCCCATGGATTAAACAATTCAATAGTCTGCATGATGCTGAGTCTGACTCATTGTGTTCGGAGTGTTAACACACACTTGACGATGTTTATTTAAACTATAAAATATTTCATAGCGTAGTGTAGTTTCGTGGTTAAGCAATTTGCATTGTCATCTGTTAGGTCATCTGATGTGATTTAATGAACGTGTCCAAACCTTTAATCGTCTATACTCTAGAAGATGATAGTCTAAATCACTTAAAAAGCCAACATACACCAACGACTGAAATGTCTAATTATAATTTGACTACATTGTATAAACTCAGGTGTAATATTTATTTTTTTACAAAAGAGGGTGCAAACGAGCAAGCGAATCACCGGATGGAAAATGATCACTGCCACCCATGGACACCCGCAACGTCTGGAGAATAACGGGTGCATTGCCGGCTTATAAGGAACGGAGGAAGAGGGTGGAGATAGGACACCGGCACTCTCACCCATCGAACGAAACACAACAGCAATAGATACCGTTATTTCATGCCGATATTCTGTGAGAGGGTGGTATGTCACCGGGCGAACCGGTCCAATTCGTGCTGCAATGCAGCATGGCTCTACCACATATAAAAAAACTTTCTGTAAAATTCCGTTCATGTGATAAATTCGTATAATTTTTAGGTATCCTCTGCTCAAAATTCCAAAACCACCAATCGACACGTGTTTCACTTCTCAATAACGAAGCATCCTCAGGATATTTCAGAGATCAGACTTTGTTAGTAAACCAGGACTGAATCGGTGCTAAAGAGCTGGTTAGCTGACCGAGTCTGATATCTGGAATATCCTGAGAATGCTATGGAAAATGGTGACGATATGTATATAGTTTAATATTTGAGTATCGAAGCGTATTTGTTATTTCTTTCGTTTGTATCGATAAGTCACTTGTTACAAAAGTTGAAAACAAAACAACATACAGACGAATTGAGAACCTCTTCCTTTTTTTGAAGTCTGTTAAAAAATGGGGAAAAGGTATATGTATATTATATGTAACTCTTCACATTTTGTAATTTATTATCGTTTATACTTGGGAGAAAATTCTTAAATACTGTAGGATGTAATATGATACCACAGAATGATACATACTATGAAAACCGCTACATCCGATTTTAATATAAGTACCAAGTACATAGAAATATACGCATGTGAGCGATTTTGTAAAAACTAACGATAACTATTTTTTGTTTATTAACAAATAATGTTATATGGTGATCGAAATGTTTAGGCTGTACTGGCTTTTACGATATTATGTAAAGAAAATAAGAGAACAGAATTTTGTATGACAGATTGCCTAACATGATGCCGACAGCTGTTGAGAAGGACTACATACAATATATCTATGTATGTTCATTTTTAGAGTTCCTGAAAATTTGTAGCATACAATAAATTCTCTATTTCTGCAGGTCTGTTAATTACGACCTAATAGATCACGATCTATTAGGTCATAATTGCAATATTAAAATTAGTAGTCAACTTATTTCTTTATAAATTAATAAAAACAGAGACTGCACAAAACAAATTAATTAAATGATATCAACAAAACGACATTAGAAATGCACAAGGCACAAATTAAGTTTTACTATGTGAATACATAATGCTCTAATTAAGAGCTATCTAATATTCTCTTGATATATTAAGCCTGCCACTTTAAACCCTTATTATAAACTATATAGCTATGATAGTTAATTTACGAAGTATGCATGAATAGCTGAGTGTATGATTCTCACTACGAGCCTGCAGTTGGCTCGAGAGCTTCATTTGAAATTCATATAGGCAACTCCAATGATATAGAGAAACGTGGAAAAGAAAAAACAGAAAATGTTTGTTGATGTCCACAAAATGTTATACATTCATATCTGATAAGTTGGTTTGATATCTATGTGCGATTCATGAATTAATTCAATTTTTTTTTTATACATTTTTAATCAAGATTTGTAATTGTCATTTCTGAATGTTCATTGTTTTATTTACTTACATTTTTATCTCAGTATTATGTATACCTTGGTTGGGTTACCTAAGCATTTAACATAATGCTGTTTTGGATTAATAAATAGCTATTGCATTATATTATAATTGGTTTATATCACATCTGTAATAACTCTTTAATATAGAAGAAGAATAATCAATTATAAGCTCTAATGCATTTAAATAACATTTTATTATTTTAATTTCTTTATTTTAAATTACAGCCATTAGTTTAACTATGGTTGAAACGTGGTTTTGTAGTTGTTATTTTATTGTTAGTGTCGTATGTCTGTGGTATAGGTATAGGACACATATCTATCTGTATTTCAATGTTTAAAAATTTAGTGAAACTTGTGCGCATAGAATGTATGTATACCATCATAAGTCAGTATTTTAGTATGTTATAATATTTTTAACCGACTTCAAAAAAAAGAGGAGATTCTCAATTCGTCTGTATATATTTTTTTTTGTATGTTTGTTACCTCATAACTCCGTTATTTATGACCCAATTTCTAAAATTCTTTTTTTCGTTTGGTAGGTAATACTTCAGAGATGGTCCCATTTAAATTTCACCGATATTGGAGTTTGGACTTCGAAGATACACTAGATAACGCGACCTGGTTATAACCTTTATTTATATTGATGATTCTCTTGTATATCGTTGCGCTCCGGAATTAGAATGAAGTTAATTGCAGACCTGCCCTAGATATTTATTTAGGTCAAGATCACTCAAAAGGGAGAAATAAACAATTTTTATTTAAAAAAATTAAACCGCCTTCAAAAAAAACACTGTAAAGTATAAAATAACTATCCTTTACTAATCAAAACTCAAGTAAAATTAAAATAACTTTATAAATACGATACACATACCTATATAATTAAATTTGACAGTTATTGAAGTCGGTGCCAAATCAATGTGCATAATTTCTAAATATCATCTTTTTGTAATGAAAAATTAGATACTTCAAAGTCAAATCAATTTATTCAAGTAAACCAAATTACAGGTTGTTTTTGAAAGTTAAATCTAATTTAAATCGGTTCGAAAAGAAAACCTGGATACTGAGAAAAACCGACAAGAAACTCAGTAATGTATCATTTTTTCAACATCATTTCACAATAGGTTTACTTAAATACAATGTTGAGAAGGCCAGTAAACGCATGCGCAGAGAAGATTATTTCTAGACTATTGTTTAGTCTTCAAATAACAAATAAAATTTTACTCTGAATTTCACACAAATTGAGACTAAACGTGTGTACTGAACAAGTAACTAGATGCGACTTAAGATTGTTTTCTTCCAATATAATTATGTCCAATATAGTTAAGAAATAGATCTGTATTTATTTTCTATTATCCTTAGATTAAAAAAAACTCAGTGAATTCACTTACTTGATACGTTATTCTAACAATGGCGGACACGTAATTGACATGATTTTCATGCAATTCGTGTATGTTATATTTACGCCCGATAGTCAGATTTTAGCTCAGAAACATACAAAATTAGATTGAAGAACACAAATAAAACCGATGGAGTAACAAATCACACCTTAAACATCATTTTAAGTGTTATTTTTCAAAATAAAACTAAAATTAAAACTATAGACAAGAATTTGTTCAGTGATGTCATATTTGAATTTTTTTTACCCACTTTTACGTTTTGTTATATCTTATAAGTTTAGTAAAGTTTTTTTATATATATTTTTTATAATATATATAGTTATACGTGTAGAACTTAAGTATTTTTATGCATTAAGGGTATTTTCAGATAATGAATGAGTTGAGAATATGAGATAGGTGAAGAAATAGGGTAGAGATTCATAAAGCAGAACGAAGGCTCGCATTGGTTTTTAAAATACTTGTAAATGATAAGGTAAACTTAACAAAAAATGTAATTGATTAATCATTTAATTCAATAGTATTCAGTTCATATTTAAAAAAAAACGTATTGGTAACGCTTGAATAAACGAGAACTTCGTAACAAAACTTTTTTTCGGCTATTAAGCTGTATATTTTATTTCAAATTAAATGTAGTGATTTCGTAAATTCTATGCGATAAAGTATTTAATTGAGTAATTTTTCTTTCTACGTGTTTTTCTAAATGTTTTTTTAGGAGTTTATAGCTGTAGTAGAGGTGTCAACTCTTCGTCGTCAAATTGGTATGTCATAATGATATGTCTAACATAATACAGTTCAGAAAGTGAATTGTTTTAAAATTTTAAAAAGATGTTTACATGCTTTACTTTTTAATGAACTTTTAAAAATGTTTACAATTTAATTGATGATCTCTCAATAGCTACTAAACAAAAAAGAAAGACAGTTGACAAACAGAGGAGAAAAAGACACTAAACTGTTTTGTCTTTACCTATTTATATACAGGTATCTGGTGTGACAACCTAATTTATATTTATTAGTAATAGTCTGTAAGAAAAAGATAAAGCATTATATGTAAACAGTAAACACACGACAGTAAACAGTATATATAACTCTAAATCCGTAATTTGAAACAAATATTTAATAACAAATCATCTTTCAAGTTACCCCTCATTTCGGGTAAACGAATTGATATTGCAATACTCCCACATTGGTTTTTGGGATATCAGTCATCTCGCACACAGTTTAGGATTTTAATACGATTGCGAGAATATTATTCTTTTTTAAATGTTTGTGAAGGTTACCTTCAATTAAATTCATATTTCCGCATTTTTTTGTAACTAAATTACATTAGAACGGAATGTGTTACTAGGTGAAATGAGATTATTGTGCACCATATTATATTTTAATTGCAATCCCTTTTCGATTTGTTGTCTTCACTCGTTTTGTATGGGAGGGTCTATCTATGTATTTTTTGAATCTAAGCTATAATCCAGTAACTTTCGTGAGAACGAGTGTCTTTTCTATTTCTTTTAATTCATGTAAGGGTTTTGTGCGGTTCCTCCGTTCACGACGTAAAGTAAACAAAACAGTGCCATAGCAATTTTTAAACAACATGATCCATGGTGAAAAGATTGTTCGTTGATAAGAATTTTTGTCGTCATTTCTTCTGGTAGTTTTATAAGCAAACCTATATACTCATTTATATAAATTTTTTTATGCGAAAATTATTATACTTATTTTTGTTAACATAGTCACTGAAAATATTTTATGTGAATATTTTCACAAAAATTTACTGATTTTAAATCATTGTCCAATGCTACGTTGAGTACCGATTTTCAATATTCATTAGTATTTTCGGTCAAAAATATTCTGGTATTGCTGTTGATTGTGTTTATGTAATTATTTTCGTAAAATAATAAGGAATTCTGTGTCACAACGAACAATTAAAAAATAAAACTAACAAAAAAAGTGCTTCATGTTAGTTATACGGACCTTCGCGCATTCTACGATACGATTGACGCGGCGCGCACACATTTTTTGTTCATTTGATTTAACATTAAAATAGTCAATATTTCGAACACCTGGTCGTTTTAATTGAAATAAGTGCCTTCTAAAACGCGCCGATACAAGCAGTCAGAATAGGGCAAGCCCGACATATGTACATGTTTTTCGTTGTTTTTTATAAAGTATAGGGAAGGCTAAAATATTACAGATTACTATTTTATTTATATATTTAATATTAAATCATGAATTTGACACAGCTGGTGAACAAGAAAAGAGGGAAGAGATCGCTCCCCGCGTTATTTTTCAACAATTATTTTTATAATACTTTCCTATTAAAAATGTACAGGCGTCAATAGTTTATCAGTTCTTATCATATTAATATGTTTCAATTCATTGTTTATCCAAGTTACTAAAATAAATTACCGTATTCATGTGTTTTTGTGAATTAATGTCTTTTATGGCGCCAGTAGTTTTAGAATCGTCATAACCAGAACAATTCTAAATATTTTCGTCATTTGAATAAATATACAGCACCGATAATAATAAGTAGTACCACCTACCTATAACTTGATGGGAGAACAAATAAAAATCCAATCAGTTTCGTAAACTGATATATTAAATGCGAATTACTAGTCAGAGAAACACACATACAGTGATTTATTGTCTTTTATGCAATTTAATAGTCGAGTAATACACAAATCAGGTGTAGGTTTTAACAAAACAATTAGTTGTTTTTTCAATGCAAAGTTTTACATTACAAAAAAAAAAATACATTTTTAATGCTGATTAAAACTTATATACCCTTTAAGTCCTCACAATGAACAACTTATTGGATTTTTATATTACAAATTAACTCACTTATGATGGAATTAAAAAAAAATACTTATCACTCCTACACCGACCCAAACACATAAATATTAGGTAAAAACAAGGAATTTGAATCACGTTGAATTGTATTCCCATAGTATGCATAGAACATTATTACTATCGTATCTCTCAATCTGTACGAAGTTCAGTTTGAAAGCTGGGTTTTTCGCTTCATACTAATTGCTATGTAAACCTTAGTAAAAAAGCTACAGCTATAACGAATTTTGCCACTAGAGAGAAAGAGAAGTTGCAAGCCCCGTTGCAAGCCAACGCGTGAGAGTGAAACGATTGATTACTTTGATTTTTGCTCTGATTATGCCTTGAGAGGTAGTTAGTGTCGATCGACCGACGATCTAATTGGTTATGACTTGGGGTCAAAAATTTGTTTTATTTCTCTAAGAGTCCTATATTGTTTTCGTTTGACGAGTAATTCACGGGAATTTAAGACAGTTTGATATGATTTGAAGTTTTAGAAGTTGATATTTATTATTCATTCTTGACACACTAGTATTCTCTGTTCTTGACTGGGCATTTTAGTAAGGCAAGCCGGGCTTTTAGGCTTGTACGAAATTATCGCCACTGATATAAAGATTATTCTGTTTAAAGGATTAGATTTTAATTTAAAGGATTATTACTTTAAAAGAAAATACATGCAGCTGTTTCAAATATCATGTAAATATTTGATTTAGACTTGGAAAATAAGCAATCGACGATAGAAGTCCGTATAAAAGTAAATACGGTATTGAATCGAATTGTGAGGAAATACGGGAGTAGAGAGACTTAAGTTTGTTTGTTAAGGATTTCGCTTTCTGATTGGGTATTAAAATATGCAAAACGAACTTTACCGCATTTATGACTACTCAATATTGCACTGAAAAGACAATATTTTTCTCTAATGTTTTTATTCATAAAGTTAAGTAAAAATAAAAATATTATATACCTTTTCTTATATGGGTAAGTAACCAGTAAGTACATTATCTATTTATTTTTCACACAAAGTAACACTCTTTCACCTGAGCAAAATCAATCCGGTATTTGCATAAAACAGTCGTAGGCATTCCGAGTGTTATGCGGATATTCGAATGTTTTGATCGTGGAATCCAGATGGAGTCGGTATAAATCTCGCTTTGAGTTCTCTCAGAATTCCTGCCAAGTTACCGAACATCTGTAATGAAGGTTTAATCTATACCGAATTTCCTGCATAGCCCCTTGGGATCCACCTAAGACTTGGCTTTGCTCTCTAAACTGTAAATAATGGTGTTAGTATCTGTTTATACGAGTTTCGCAAACTGGCAAAATTATCGGAATGAAATTTTGTAATGAAATTGAAAATGTATCCGTAAGTATAACAATATTATTTAGGCCACGCATTGTTGTAGTGCGGGTTGAACAAAGGAACATTTATATCTTAATCTATATAGATATTAAAATAAGAAAACACGGGCGTATTTAAATGCAACGTTGTGTCAAAATTTCAAGTCAATCGATCGACTACTTTTCAAGTTTTGCGGAATACGGAAATTGAATTTTTATATACAAGGTTATTGTGAAAGGAGGTATAATTCCGCCGGGTAATCAACATGCCACTGTTGGCTGTTATATTGCAGATATAATAATTATTTTGTTTTCCACACTAAAAAAATTAATATAACAAAAAAAAAATGTACAACCCGATAATTATGCCCTATATTCTAGATGTTTGCTAGCGACTTAAAAACGCTGATATTAGAGTTGCCTCATTTTTTTTTAACTTTGGAGTGTTATACTAGAACTATTGACTTTTGGCGAAGTTGTAGAACGCAAGTTTTCCTTTACTCTAATACTTACTTTAATTTAATACGCCTTCGCATTTACCATCCGAATTTAAACCATCCCAGGATCAACTGAAGCACTCAAAAAAAATTTCATCTAAATCTGTCCAGCCGTTTAGGAGGAGTACAGTAACATACATGCGTACAGAAGAATTACATATATAAAGACATACATACATACATATCTTCACGCTGTATCCCTAACGTCAGTCAGAGAGAACGGAGCGGTAAGCGTCGCGGTCCTTACATACTTCTTTCGCTTATTCAAAGATAGATTTGCATGTGTTAGATAATAAAGTATTATATAGATATATATTATTACGTAGATAAAATATATTACTTCATTGAAATGTATATTGTTTGTTTGTTTTCAAGTTAAAATAAATACAGATCTACTAAACGCTTATTGTCAAGGGATCATGGAGGGTATAATGCTTTCATATTATAGACTACTTCTTATTAACATTGTCTGCGAGGATAATTGCGAAATTATGAAATTTTGAATAATAGATACTTCAGGAAAATTCCTATTGCTGGGAGTAGTAACTACTTATAAAGGTACCTACAGTGTAAGTAGGTAAAACATAGTAAATTTACTTTATGGGTGATTGATCTATAATATATATATGTAAACGTCTGTACGTTTTAAGTAAGTAAATAATTTATGTTTTCTTATACTCAAGACATTTCGAAACTTCAACAACCCCACTTTGTTTATCGTAATTAGGTGAACCGTACTCAGTATCAAGTAATTGATCTTACAAATAGGTCAAACTCTAACAGTAATGTAGGTAGTCGGTTGTACTAATACCAGACCATTTTTACATATTACACATATGTAAACTTCATTTTCACGCTTATTACCTAACTTTCAGTCAGAATGCGACACCTAAATATCGTGCGGTATTTGCTGTTAAAACGAGAATTTGTATAATGTAACTTGTATAGTGTCGTTATAGCGCAATAGATACGCAATCGTCATTCAAGATACCAATTTTTATTACAATTAGTCACCGGTTGCGCAGTGATCGCGTGGTTGTCGCTATCTGCAAATGTTTAGGTAATAACGCCGCGTCTCTTTACCGACTATTATAACCTCGCAATCATTGCGGTTCCATGTGGATCGTGAAAAACGAGATCGATGGTCGAAGTGGAAAGACACAGCAGTCCACTAGGTTTAGAAGACTATGTAAATGTAATAAAGTCCGGGAGATCAATGTCTGAGTTTTAAATGTAAAGTTCCAGATATAAATAAAAGTCGTGCTTTCGCTAGGTCGTATAATTCTCGTCCGACTTATTTTTTGACATTCAAAAATGCCTTAATATTATTAAGCAGCAACACCTTCAAAATAATAGCGTTGCCCTCCGTTAAGGATTATGATTTTAACAGTTAATTACAAATATTATCAGTAGCTAACAATCGCTACCCACCATCTTTCTAATCTTGTCACCAAACAGCAGTGCTTGTACTATTGTTTCGGTGTGGAGAGTAAGACTGCCTCTGAATTTTTGGCACAAGATGCACAACATCTGAGCCCGCAGAGTTGCCAACGCATTTGTTATTTGAAATGCTTTCTTAGCTTCGACATTGTATAATAAATGGTCATGGACCTCAATATACTTACCATCAGGTTGACTGCTCGTTTTCTTCCCCGTGGTATATTAAACAAAATAAGCAGCTGGTCCATTTTTGGCCCACGCGTGCCATAAGCCTATGCTTAGTTCGTGGAATTAATAACAACGTTGCGTATGTATTTTGGACAACCATTTGTTACTTCTTTAAAGAATACTCGATTTCCTTCGTAAATACGACACTAGTGTCAGCTCGGCGTATTATCTCATTCGAGTATTTTTCTCAATTCGCACTGGAGCGTCATAAATTTTGATAATCCTCGCCCGTTGCCATTACAATTTGCACAAACGACGTCACATTATAGGAGGTGGCTAAAAGCACATTTTAAAAGGGCGTCTGAATAATTCTGCTTCAGGACGACGAGACGGGATCAGCGACATTGTAGTAGCGACACTTTGTTGAAGATTAGTTGTGATGCATTTCTTTTAATGATTTTGCACAAAGTAGACTTATGTGGGAGACAATAAAGCAGTTTGCGAACAAAGTTCTTGGTATCAGAATTTAGGGTTAGCGAGAAATCAGATCAAGACACATTCTGGGCTATCTAAGTATATAATTTTACTTACCGAAAAAATATTATTTTTGTAAGTAAATTAATATAGATAAAGAGCCATCCATAAAGTATGCTATGCAAATGTTTTTTTTTTTAGAATAATAACAACCATAGAAGCCGGGATAAAATAACAAAATACCGGGGTAAAAATAAAACAGTTATTTTTTTTTATTTCAAAACAGACTTAGAGGCTCACTTTAGTTGATGTTGATTTTATGTAATTTCTATTCATAAACATGTAGCAAAAAATAACAACCAGTAAGCACTCAATATACCAGGCTATTACCAAAACTGAGTAAGAAAACCATTACTGAATTTCTATTTTAGCCCGGCTATTAAGTTTATCATAATTCTGAGCTTTGTTTTGACCCCTCGTCTCTCGAAATAAGCACATTCCAAAAATACCATTTTACTCTGAAGTCCTCACATATGTATTTTACAACTTTTAATTTAAAGATTTTGATTTAACAATACTATGCTATTATTGTAGTTATTGTAATAGATAAAGTATAATCATTATTTTTTTTAGTCATTCTGTACAACCCTCTGGTGTCAGGTCAACTTCTGGTGTACTAGGAAGTATTTTTACAGGAACAATAAAACTTCTTTTCCACTGCAGTTATGTATTATTTTTACAAGATTACAAAGCTCAATATCTTTGCCACACAAAACACAATGACACCACGATACACAAAAAGGAAACATAACATCGCACCATCTAGGCAAACCAATAATAAATTTATAATTGTACCTTATTCTACATTTTCCGCCCACTAAGGACATATTGCTATTTGTCCTTACAAAAAAAGGAAACAAATGAGAAACTCATCCATCGAGACAAATATTATCATTGGCGAACTTTACAATAAAGGTACATACACAATGAATTAATATATAAAAAGAACAAAAATAATTAAATTCGGAACCAAAAAAAATTAAAGTACAATAAAACTGTATACAAACAAATAAAACTGACCGCTTACTTCAGTCGGTGACAGGAAGTATACAAATCTTTGAAGTGGGTCTCTTACTTACAGAATTTTCAGTTTTAACCGTAACCACTCGAGTAATTCCGTCTTTACCAGGATGATCCTCAATTATTAAGCCGTAAAGCCATCGACAAGGAGGAAGCCCGTCCTCTTTTATTAAAACCACGTCGCCGACTTTTGGTTGAGAATTCGGACTTGACCAGCGATATCTACGAAAAAACTGAGTCAGATATTCCTGAGACCACATGCGCCAAAAATCTTGCAACATTCGTTGTGTGTACTGCCATCGTCTAAGTGAACTTACTCTCGAGGTTTCGAAGTTGCGATCAGGTGCTGTTATGAGAGCCTCTCCAACAAGAAAATGTCCAGGAGTGAGAATTCCGGTGCTTTCTGGATCATTAATCAACCTCGATAACGGACTGGAGTTCATGCAAGCCTGATCGGTAAGTACACCACTCATTTAAAATATTTGTTGGTACTTTGTCATCCTACTGTATACCTGCTATCCATAGCTTTTGTATCATCGC
Organism: Zeuzera pyrina; assembly: GCA_907165235.1. Taxonomy (NCBI): domain Eukaryota; kingdom Metazoa; phylum Arthropoda; class Insecta; order Lepidoptera; family Cossidae; genus Zeuzera; species Zeuzera pyrina. The sequence goes on from OU015626.1 coordinate 15,150,507, forward strand.
TTTAGCCACTATGATGCATGGTGTAATCCAACCTAGTGGATCAAAAAGATGTGAAATATCTGCTATAATTTTTCCTTTTGTTACAGGTTGTTCCAGTTCCGGTAATTTTACAGCGTAGCGAAAATTGTCTTCACTTCGTTCCCAGGTAAGTCCAAGTATTTTAATTATTTTATCAATCTTTATGTTTAATTTTCCTGATGCATTGTTTTCTTCTTCACCCTTTTTTCTTTCACTTTATCCTTCTCATTTATTTTGTTTCGTAATTCGTCATTATTGCTTGACCACCTTTGTAGCGTGAATCCTCCCTTTTTGAGCAAATCATTTATTTGTTGGAAAATTTCAACACCTTCATTCACAGTTTCACATCGGTCATTAAATCATCTACATAAAAATCGTTACATACTCTTTCAGAAGCGAGTGGATAATTCTGACCTTCATCATAAGCAACTTGTTTTAATTTTCGAACTGCTAGGAATGGAGCACACGCTGATCCAAATTTATTCCAAAAAGTTTGTAGTCTTTAATATTTTCCTCAGAGGTTGGTCTCCATAGAATTCTTTGAAACTCCGTGTCATTCTCATGAACTTTCACTTGCCGATACATCTTTACGATGTCAGCTGACATACAAATGCAGGACAATCTCCAACGTGTTACCAAATGTCTTAATTCTGGTTGAATAGTAGGTCCCACCATGAGATCATCATTGAGTGAAACTCCATTTTTTCCCTTGGAAGATGCGTTAAATACAACTCTGACCTTTGTTGTATCATTATCCTCTCTAATCACTGCGTGATGAGGTAAATATACTGCTTTCATTCTTTTTTCATCTGGTTCTTGTACTGGTGTCATATGACCTAGCTGTAAATATTCTTCTATCACTTCATGATATCTTTCTTTTAAGAGTTTATCCTTATTAAATCTGTTTTCTAACGAGATTAATCTTTTTTCAGCAATGACTCTAGACTCACCATGTTTACAATTTGGATCTTCATCCTTAAAAGGAAGTCGTACTATATACCTGCCTTCTTGATCTCTAGTCGTTGTACGAAAAAAGAATTGTTCGCAACGTTGTTCCTCTTCTGTAAATAGTTGATCTTTTCCTATGTTTACGTCAGATTCCAATTCCCAAAACTTTATCAACAATTCCTCTTCTTCCTGTAATTGACAATGTAATTAATGCCAATAGCCTATCACTTTGTTTAATTGGTGTATCAACAATTCTTGGTAAAACTTGGTATCCAGAAATTCCAGTGCTCGATAACGATTTGTAAGAAATTCCTTAAATTGTACATAAGTAGGTAATTCTTCTAACGAGTTGGTAGTTGTAACTGTAAATTCCCATTGCTTTCTGGATTCCGAGTCAAGTTTCAGGGTAAGAATATGAATAATAATAATATCCCAGTTATCCACATTAATACCAAGATTGGACAAACCACATAAACAATCATTGGTGGTATCCATGAGTTCTTTTAAACTATTAGCTGATTCTACTGTTATATTTCTTTGACTAAGCAATCTCTTAAGAATATAATGTGACAAGTACCTTTTATTGTCGTACCTAGATTTAAGCTGTGCCAAACATCTTTCATAATTTGCCTCTGAAATGGGTATTTGTCTAAGCAGTTGTTCTGCTTCACCAGATAAATAACCTTTTAAATAATGCATTTTTTGAACGCTATCTAAATTATCATTGTTGTGAATTAATGAAATAAAAAGATCTCTAAAGGTTATCCATTCGGTGTATTTATCAGAAAAAATTGGTATTACAATTTTTGGCAGCTTTATTTGTGTGTGTTTTGAGGCTTTACATTGACTTTCAGACACCAAGAACTCGCTTTTACTTTCCTGTGTTACGTAACTATCTATTATTGATTTGAGCTCAGTTTTATATTCAATGTAGGCTTCCTCAGCTTGATCATAAATATCTTCTTCCATGTATTTATGCTCATGTAACTGAGTACCAAATCGTTCTATGAGAGATTTGTGTGTTGAGACAAATTCATTCCACAAATTTTCAAGTGATTCTAGTCTAACCTGCACATATGTTTCAGTAATATGTTCTTTTGGTGACTTTTTATAATTTCTCCTAGCTTTTACAATATTGTTAAAATGATTCATCTGAAGCATCAATTTCGATTTCATTTTTATAAAGAAGTAATTTCAATCCCGAATAAAATTTCAAAAAAAAAAAAAAATTTAAAATATAAGTTGTATGTAGTACAAGTCCTTAAACAAATAAAATTATCCAACACAGAAAAAACTACAATTTTTACAAGTCTTAAACAAATTCTAAGTTCCAAATAAATTCGTTAAAATTTTAAAAGTGTTTTTCACTTCTGGTTGAAATCGGACATAGAATCCCCGTCTCAACCACTTTTCTTGAAAGCTAAATTATTCTAAGTTAATATTCACTACAAACTATAAAAATTACAAATCCAGTTTTTCTTTAACTTTTACTAAGTCCCGAATCAAAATTATTCTAAGTTAAAAGTCATCAAAATTATTCTAAGTTAAAAAAAGTCTTATTTTCCTTTTTTCACGTAAGTCTAAGTTGAATTGCACAGAGAAATAGAGTTCAAAATTCTTCAATAAAACTGAATCAACACTCACGGTTTTTTGTCCTTTTCACTCGCTTGTGACGTCACCACTTGCACCTTCCTTCTGGTCTGATAGTACTGACGATGCTGCTCGCGTTGCTTTCACCGTTGCGAAGATGGCAGACCGGATTCATCACCAAGCCTTGGTTCACCTTCACGAAGTTTGCAGACCGGATTCACTACAAAGTCTTGCACTTTGCAGCAGCTCCTCACCAGCTACCAGTCACCAGCCTGTCCCTTACAGGAACTAGGGAACATTCCCCGAGAACAGCACAAAAATGCACCACTGCCTGATGCCCTGCCAGATTCAAAGATCGGCTCGAAGGACCATGTACAACCCTCTGGTGTCAGGTCAACTTCTGGTGTACTAGGAAGTATTTTTACAGGAACAATAAAACTTCTTTTCCACTGCAGTTATGTATTATTTTTACAAGATTACAAAGCTCAATATCTTTGCCACACAAAACACAATGACACCACGATACACAAAAAGGAAACATTAACATCGCACCATCTAGGCAAACCAATAATAAATTTATAATTGTACCTTATTCTACACATTCAGTATTTCTGAAAAAGCACTATCTAGCAAATAAGTTTGAAAATAGTATGAATAGTTTTTGTATGAAGATATCTAGATAAATGTCTTCATACAGCTACGTAGCAGCTGCTACGTAAGACATTCCGAACATAGATATTTGGATCATAGGACGTAGAAGAACAGACCCTTCTGCCAATATAAACGACGTTATTAATGAAATGTTTTATCAATCAATCTAAAATGTACCTATATGTCTCTTTAAAGTCAATTGTCGGCAGGGATTACATCGGGTGGAATTAGTAAATACTTATATAATTCCAGAGCTATAATTTTTATTATTTAAATTCCGGATTTGAGACGGTTTTGGAATCTGTGTGATCTTTCTCTCTCGTTAACATCACATCAAAGACGAGTCTCGTCTACCGTTAAATAATAATGAATCTTTGTGAACAGCTCGGGCGGCTCACATTTAGATAATTGCGGGATAGCGACGGAACTTTGTTGGTTGACGCTTTTGTAGTGGTCGGCTCTGCATAGTTCGCGCTCTTTGAAGTGCGTAATGACGTGCTGCATTACGACTACATTGTCCGATGACAAGCGGCGTGGTGCGCATACCGTCGCTAGGTTTGATTATGAACAGTGCCTGTACGTACGTTAGCCCGCCACCATCACGTATACAGAACAGTGCAATTTAAATCATATATTTTCAATACTACTTCAATACTAGCTTGCTGTAGCTCAGTAGGTATTTTATTATTATTCGTGAGTTACGGGTCTCGAGTTCATACAAAATTCCCATAGAAGAAAGCATTTCCAGTTTTTTCCGAATTTCACAATTTTTTTGAAACTTTTCCAATTTTTCTTTCCATAAAACCTTATTTGTACTATTACGAACGTGTAAAAAATTCGCCAAATCACAAGTTTTGCGCTTAGGAACAAATGTATTTTAATTTTTATTTATATCGATAAATGCATATACCTATACTCATGACGAGACTATTTTATGTAATACATTTAACGCTATCTCCTAAAATTATACCTAATGTTGAGATATATATTTTAATACATTGAATTTATTAGGTGTTATTTTTATCTCACATATTATTTATTTTCGTGTTTTCCCTTTTGATGAAGCAATATCAGACAGTTTAGACTACTTATGTCGTCATCCAATAAGTGAATGAATGAATCTAACGAAGGAGGAACGAATTATTATGCAATCATGTTCATAATTAATCCTAAAAAATAATATTCTGTAAATTATGTACATGTCTCATACGGACACGAATGGAAGTTACATAAACCTTTACTGTGTTTGCACAAAATGTTTATATGTACTTCATTATATTTGGGTAGACTTTAGTAGTAGGTATACCGCAAGGTATTGTAAATACGTTAAATGATACATATGTGAAGGGTTTGATAGTTATAATATAAGAGTTCTTATATAATGCAAAGGTGCGATTAATTTTTAATATTTGTATTATAATACGAATACAACGACGTTCGGGCATCATCGGGTGCTTTCGCTAAATTGGTGCGATAGCTGTATACCATAAATGATTGTGCAACGTCTTCGATCACAAATAAAAAACTAGATACACAATCGACGCTCCAAAAATGTCCGAACCTAATGTACACTCAAATAAGTATTTGAGTGCACATTGAGTGAGTCACAGTGTGTGAATTATACTTTAGCACGAGACGTAAGATTGTATTTTAAATATTTTTTAACAAACATCGTTTCAATGTCATGCAAGAATCGTTTACGAGCTTTTATAACCTTATGATTTGGCAGTAAGGTCCACTTTAGATTAACACAATCTACTCGATAATACTATATGGTATTAAAAAATTATACGTCAATTTGGACAATAATTTGTTTAGATTTTACAGGAGATTGCGAATCTAGTTCTTTATTTGTGATCGAAGTGCAACGTATACCTATGCAATATGGAAGGAAACGTAGCAATGACAAGTGGGTTCATGGAAAATATAATAGTTCTATGTTACGTACATATAAACAGTTGTCTAGTCATATAATGGAACAATACATGTTCCGACCCATTGGGCGTATCAAATAGATGAGTGGACACGAAACTGATTTCCTTTTCACTGAACACGATTATATCATCAATTTCTACTCATTCCTCGTAAAAAACATGTATTATGGGATGCGTTTAAGGGTCCTTCAAAATTGTTAATACAACAATAAAAATGCTATTTGTCGTTATAAAGAAATGTCATACAGTAAAATATTTCGTTGAAAATACGAAGAAAATCGACAAAGAGAAAGTAAGTGGAAGACTAAGGTTGACTTATGAGGTTCAAATAGCCAGATTGCTAGCAAAGCACTCGCATACCTAGGCGAATGTGCGTGAGGAGAATGACGAGAGATAAGAAGGCGAAAGAAGTAGGTATGTAAAGAACTCTGTTTGACACTCCATTCTTTTTGTCTATCCCGTTGGGGATATATCTTGAAGATATGCATGTACATACATAATATATTATTAATATATTGTTAATACATATGTATTAGCAATATATTATATAAATATATTAGCTGGGGCATGATAAGGGAGCACTGCTGAACTCAAATTATAGTTCTTTCCTTTTATTCAAATAGAATATGGAAATTAATAAAAATTTAAATAAAGCGAGTCTCTGCGGGAACCAGGTGCAGGTGACTCAAATAACTGGAGCGGGAGCAGGAAAGCCCCATGCTGAAAAAGAAAGTGGGGGACCTCTCTAAGTAGATAAAGAAGTTTGTGAAGCAAAAGGGAAGGAAGGGACTTCTAGGACCAGTAAAATGGCTGTGGGGGGCTCTCCGGTGCCTAAAACATAAATAGAAAGTATTTATTTAGTTTCTCTTTCAATAGAACAAAAGCTGCTGAAGACTCCAGATCGACCGGACGGGAGTATCCAGATGGAGGAAAAGGATAGCTTTACAGTGCGTTTCTCAAAAGCCGAGAAAAAGAAAGCAAGGCAGGCCAGAAGAAACCAGCGCAGGCTTGCAGACAGCATCGAGGTTATAATGTCAGCCGGAGCATCGGGCAAGACAGGAAATGATGTCAGTAGGCCGATGAAAACTAAGCGCCAGAACACAGATCCGGAGGAAGGTCCTTCAAAGTGTCCTCCTACGAAGAGATGGAATCAAGGCACTGTGGTGGCCGCGGAGCCGCGAGACACTACAAGAGAGCAGCGTGATCTCGCGGTTGTCATATGCCGAGAAGACGGGGCTTCGGTGGATGAGGCTCTGGAGACAATAATAAAAAAGAGGCTCCTCGATTTGAGAAAGCCACGGTAGCCAAAGTAGGTGGGAGGTCATTCCACTTCCCCACGTCGGGGTTGGTGTTGGAAGGATTCTTCCTTGTGAAACCGAGAACGATGGGGGCGAGAAAGTGGCTGATGAACTGCGACGTTGGTGTCCACGGTGACACGAGGATTGTAGCTAGGAAGCTAGAAAGCGTGAAGGCATCAATCTGGATTCCGGGGAGCGAAGAGGATATTCCCAGAGACCATCTCCAGCTTCTCGTAGCCCAGAATGACGAAACGAGGAGCTGAGCAATTACGAGTGGAAGATACTCAATAAAGAGATTATGCCCACAGGATGCAGGCTCGTAGTTACACTACCATTGGAAGTAGAGGCGCAGTGAAGTGAGGAAGCGACAAGGTGGCTAAACTTCCAGGCCACTTATGTAAGGGTCACATTAATAAGAAACCCTAAGAAAAAAGAGGATATATTATATATGTTATGGATATATTATGGATAGGATATATAATGGAGTTGTGATCTGGTGGTATAGAACAATAAAGGAAATAATAGCAGAATTAAACAAAGCACAAAGGTAAACGTGATCATTTTAATCATTTTAAATCTTAACTCTGTGCACTTAGAACTAAAAAAGATAGCCATGGAACAATGGTATAAAATGAAGAGATATGGGGAGTGGAAGCGTAAACCCTTTGACAAAGGACACACTAGAATAAGAGTCAGGGTCAAAAGATAAGGAATGCCTATATATAATAATGACCTAATTAGGAAAAGCAGAATCTTCGACAACAAATATAGAATACACATAGGACCCAGAGAAGACTGGGAACTAAAGATAGATAGAGACACCGTTATATGTTGAATAGATGGTTCTAGAAGAAAACCATAAAAAATGGCAGGCGCGGGAAATTTTATTCCCTGCTGGAATAGAGACATACTGAGACGCTTAGGCAAGTTCACCAGCGTATTTCAGGCGGAAATATATGCGATCATAGTATGTGCATCAGCACTACTAGAATCGGTGGCTATAGTAACAGAGAATATCATAATATACCCTGACAGTCAAGCAGCACTCAAATCACTAGATAAGTCAACAACTACGTCGGCTTTGGTTGGGGAATGCAAAGCAATCCTTAATAAATTAGGAGAGGGAAGAAACGTTTTCATAGCCTGGATCCCTGGACAGAGAGGTAACGAAAATAATGACAAGGCAGATAAACTAGCAGGATGTGGGGCGGTCAGACCAATAATAGGACCAGAACCATATCGTCTGATCTCAAACAAAGTAACAAAAGGTGTAATACAAAGATAAATCGATGAAGAAACAAACGAAGAATGGAAAAATTTAAAAACATGTAGACAAATCAAGATATACTTTGAAAGAAAAGACAAAACAAAGGCTAAGTACATCCTAAGGTTAGAAAAAGTTAACGTAAGAATACTGGTAGGTATCATAACAGGTCATTGTACACCTATCACTACTCAGACTAACAGTAGACTCTCTATGCAAACATTGTAACGGGGAGGAAACTAATATACATTTTATATCAAAATGCAATATGTATGCAGGCATAAGATTCAATACACTAGGGTCAGATATTCTGGAAGAAGCAGAATTGAGGACAACCAAACTAAGGGATATCTTCATGTTTTATAGGAAAACAGGAAGATTCAAGGAAGAAACCAAGAAGGAAGAATCATCAGGCGAGCTGTAACTGGAGCTCAACTCAGCGAATAGAGCTGAATGGCGCCACTCGCGGGTAGCCGACAGCCCGTCTGGGGCCTGGCGGACGTCTCTACCAGTAATCTACATCTACATAATATTTTCATTACAATTTTGGCTGTCTTCCTGACGATGACATCTGTTCAAGATTTAAGTTAATTTTTTTTATTAATTTTATTAATAGTTAATATTATTAATTTAAAGTTTGTAACAGTTACCAGTTAAAGATAGAAGTATTGTGAAGAGTGTTATATTTATATTGTATATGTATGAAATCACACAATAACATAGACATTTATGGAGCAAAATAATAATTTTTCATGTAATAAGCCGTAGTTTGAATTACTATGTCATTGTGTTGCATATTTATATATTTCCCTAACATTACAGCTCCCGATAACTTCCTCTTACAAGATTTGTTATTGGTCTATGCGTCGTCGTCCTGGTTCTTCATCGATTGTGGATCGGAGCCACCAGCTACAATTTGACCAGTCCCAGTACTAGAGTTAGCAGTTGACACTGGTTGTTTGGGTGGCCATGGGCTCATCTTCCAACCCAGCATGTTGCGGCTTTTCTCTTTCGGGTTTTTCTGAGAAAGAGGCGCTCATCTATATCCATGACAATCTTACGGGCAGCTAGGAAAACAAATATTTACCACCGACAGAGTACCGCATACCGGACGAAGAGTAAAACCACTCCCCGAGGTGTCGTGGCATCGGACATGGTTCACGGCTGAGCTCCCTCGGTACGGTAGGAATATCACCTTGGGTTGGGAAATAATCTTTTCGCCCACTACTAGCAAACGTTCAGTATTTTACAGGAAATTTCTAACAGTGAATCTGGATGCACCGGCTAGAGGCTTTATGTTCTAATACCGTATAATTACCTATCAGACTGAAAATTCTCATCGCACACGAGGGGGTATATTGTGCACCTATGCTATGTGAAAAGGGGGTGGTTGCTCAGATGTAGATGCTCTGCCAACGTGTTAACGGTCCAGTCTATGTATATATTTATTAAGTTATTTTACACACACAATGCATTTTTAAATTTATTAACTAGAATACTTATGTACTCATTATAATAAACATTTACATACTTAATAATTTCACATTCTTACGGTTTTTTTTAGTAACTGATATAGGTATTTTTATCGTGTGATACATTACGTTGCTATTATCTATGAACATTTACAAACTTTATACTTAGTATTATCGTAAATAATAAAAATAAAAAAAAATAAAAAAAGTTGTCATTACTTAGGATGACTAGCAGACCAGTAGCATTGCCTCTTTGATTAGCCAAGCGATTTAACTGGCGGAAGAAACTAGAGCCTAGAGGCTACGATATCCTGGCACTCCGACCAGTTTAGATACACCAAAAAGAATACAAACTCAAGTAAGGTACACAATAAAAAGATTTCATCGAGAAATGGGTACTAAGAATGCTATGAGAGCGAGCGGGGTTATGTGCTAGATGATAATGGAATATGGATTATCTACTGTACTCGTATCGTACTTATAAAGGTCGCTGACCTTTATTGTAGGTCACAATCTTGTCACAACGTCTGTGAAAGTAAGGTCGTACGATACGTCGTAGACTTTGATTGATTTAGGTAATTTGAAAATACATATAAGCTTTCTATTACAATTGGTAACATCGTAGAAAAATATCAGAATCATTTGACTTTTTTTAAAGCTTGATATGATTGTCAAATTCAGTATATTTGGGGAAACGAATTTCGATTTCGATTACTTGGTTTTGCTCAATTCTTCTATGAACATTTGAAAATATTAGTTAGCGCAAGAAATGTGCGTTAACGAGATGTATCCCTATGCCATAAAGTTTTGTGTCATATATGTAGTTCCTAAGAAAATAGACTGACACACATGCATGCATGAGTGATTTTATATGGATGCCGTTTTTCCTATTAGTGTACGGAACTCTAAAAATATAAATATTTATCTACTTATCGAAAACTCAGTAGTGACAGTGTTTCTATAGAAAACAATAATCTCATAGTATATCGAAACTGAATTCAGGACTAAACTTCTTTTCAGTCATTGCTTACCGCAAAAATAAATTATGTTGTAGTGGAACACATACAATGTGTATAGGGACTTATTAATATAAAATACAACCTATTTTGTTATTATATATTTTATATTATATATCATATACATAACCTAACCTAACTACCTACGGTACAACATATAATATTACCAGAATTTATATGTATGTAGGCACTTTCGTACTGCGGTAATAGAGCTGTTAGTCGATCAAATATTTTTGTTCTTACTCACATTACTGCTGTCCTTAAATTCCTGACAAAAATTGTTTGGAAAATACAGTTATTTAATCACTATAATACATAAATATTTATGTATTCACCTTTTCAATTACTTATGATTCGAAATTACTTATGGTTTGAAAGAAAACAACTTGCTAACAGATAAAGAAGATGTTTTGCAGCGATGGAGTGTATACTATGGAGAACTGTATGAGAGTGGGGACTCCGTCTCTGATACTGAGAGCAATTCTAATGAATTGCCACACTCAGGTCAGGGACTGGAGGATGCCATTAGTATGAAAGAGATCGAGAAAGTGATAAGAAGTTTGAAATGTGGAAAGGCTGCGGGAACTAATGACGTGACTGCTGAGATGATCAAGTATGGTGGTCCTAGGGTCTGGGATACCTTCTGTGCACTCTGCAACCTTTGTTTGCAGAAGGGGGAGGTTCCAGAGGACTGGCGCACCGCAGTCATAATACCTCTCTATAAAGGGAAAGGTTCTCATTTAGACTGCGCGTGCTACAGGGCCATCAGCTTGGTCAGCTTAGCAAGTAAAGTCTAAACTAAGGTATTGACTGAACGTATGAAAGGTGTTTCTGAAAGATATTTGTGGGAGGCGTAAGGTGGTTTTAGGAACGGTAGGGGTTGTATGGATCAGATTTTCTTGCTTCGCGTTATCGTGGGGAAGTTTCTGGTTATAGGTCAGTAAGTTTTCTGCGCTTTCGTGGATCTAGAAAAAGCATTCGATAGAGTAGTGCGACAGAAATTGTGGAGTCTTCTGCCTGAGTATGGCGTGGGGGGTTCCTTGTACAGTACAGGCTGTGATAGAAGGTGACACGTCGCCCTGGTTTGATGTCTCTTCAGGCGTCAGACAGGGCTGCGTGATGTCTGCCTGGCTGTTCGTGCTGTATTTGGACAGTTGCCTTCAGAGAATGAAAGGTAGAATGAGTGGTATGTTAAAATAATAATAATGCGCCAGACGATACACACCAACCATCTGGTCTCAAACTAGGGTATAACCTGTGCTATGAGAACCAGACGATGACTACTGGGGGCGTCTCCCAGTACACCCAGACCCGACACAATCTAGAAAAGTTCATTTTCTAAATTGACCCGACCGGGAATCGAACCCGGAACCTTCCGCGCTTGGATTCAACGTCTAAACCACTGTGCCATTCAGGTCGTCGTTATATGTTGACACAATGGTAAACTGCCTATTGTACGCTGACGATGCTGTGCTTATAGCACCATCAGAAGCAGAGTTGCAGACACTAGTCACGTGCATAAAAGAAGAATGTGAAGTAAAAGGATTGAATATGAATGTGAACAAAACTATGGTTCTGGTATTTGAAAGGGAAGAGGTACAAACGAAATGTGAGATTTGGGTAAATGGAAAATGTCTAGGAACAAGTGAATGAAATTGTGTATCTGGAGAGTGTATTTTCGAGGGATGGAAGGTGTGGTTGGATGTGGAGAGACGGGTAGTAGCAGCTGACAATAAAGTGAATGGTGCTCTGTCCGCATTAGTAGATAGTGTGAATATATCTAACACTGCCAAAATGGTCATCCACAATGCGGTGTTGGTGCCAACTTTATTGTACGGTAGTGAGGCCTGGATATGCCCGAAATCGAGTGAAAGTATGATAAATGCAGTAGAAATGCGATCTCTTAGAAAGATGTGCGGTGTCACCCTTGCGGACAGGATAAGCAATGAAGAGATACGCAGTATGACAGGCTCACACGACAGTGTTATTGTAAAACTGAAGAAAGGAATGCTCAGATGGTTCGGGCACATAGAAAGAATGAGTGATGAAAGACTGACGAAGAAAATATACAGAGTGAAAGTGAGTGCTAAAAGAAGCCAAGGAAGACAGAAAGAAGAAAACAACACTTTAACTTCTTTTTTGCCCATCAGACAAATTCAAGTCGATTGGCAGCTGATGTCAAGAAAGTAAGAGATGAAATAGCAGATTACTGTCTTAAGGAAGACAAAGTTCAATGGCAGCAACAATATGCCTAAAACTCGTTAATTACATTGTCATTGGATCAGCACGTGTACTAAACCTATCATAATTAGAAAACAAATCTTACCGTATTTAATCTTATATGAGGTTAGATAAGCAATGAGGAGATACGCAGTATGATAAGGTCGCACGACAGTGTTGGTTCGGGCACATAGAAAGAATGAGTGATGAAAGACCGACGAAGAAAATATACAGAGCGAAAGTGAGTGGTAAAAGAAGGCAAGGAAGACCAAGGCTGACTTATGAAGATCAAATAGCCAGAGTGTTAGCAGACGGAAATGTCAAAAGCTCTCGCATACCTAGGCAAAAATGTGTGAGGAGAATGATGAGATTTGAAGAAGCGAAAGAAGTATGTAAGAACCGCGACGCTTGGCGCCCCGTCCTCTCTGACTACCCCGTTAGAGATACAGCGTGAAAATATGTAATGTAATGTAATTACTTATGATCTCACACACATTTAGTTAAGATCTGATGATTAAGTACTGCTCAAACGAAAGAGCTTTTTAACGGCTGTATATCTTGATGATCGTCTTATTTATTGTACCGTTTCAGAATTAGATGAAACCTTAGTTATAGAACTACTTTAAATATTTACTTAGGACAAGGCTACTTAAACGGAAAAAATAAATAATTTCAAAAAAAATTAAATTCTTGTCTTGAAAATAATAACACTGAAAGTAACAAAATAATTATACTTCGTTAAACAAAACTCGAACTTAATACGATACAAATACCATAACAGCAGGCTAACTCTTGAATTTGTTTTGAACACGATCTCGATTTTGTTTTGAATTCACTTCGATCTGAACTCGAAGTCAAAATCGTACTCTTGACACTTTCAAATCCAATTCGGATCAAAAACGCGATCGCAACCGAATAGAGTTATTACGTCAGCCGTTGTTTCCGGTCGATGATGTCATAGCTTTTCAAATGAAGATTCAGATTTTATAGAGTCGATGCAAAATTTATTTATGTTCTAAGAATAATGCTTTATTTCTAATTGTAACTACTGGATATTGACATATATAACAAATAAAGTTCAAATAAAGTGAAACAACATTTAGTACATTAGCTACAAACTAAATTTAATCCAAAATTTACTTTTAATGGCTGAGTGTGACGAGATCTTTGACAACGTTGAGTGGAGCAGTGGAAAAAAAAACACTTGACTGCTATTGAACATTTGACAAAAAATTTAAATTTGTAAACACACTTGAAATGTTCCAAGTAGATAATTTATTATTTTCTTAAATTACATGCGTTCGTTTCGGGGAACATAATTTGTTATTGTGAACCAAGAGAAAGACGTGTTTCAGTGCAAGTAATTGATAAAGTGCGTATTAATCAACACTAAATAAGCAAATTATTTTATAAAAGAAATGAATCAACGCACGCAAAGTCGCCCAACTTATCTCCAATTGGAAACTTTGGTTGAATTCTTAGAAAGAAATCCAGGTATAGCCAAAGGTCACATGCGAACTGCGCAAGCAAAATATGAAACAAAAAAGAAATGGGAAGAAATAGCCGTCTCTCTTAATGCTCTAGATGGAGTATTTAAGGATGCTAAGGCGTGGTGTAAGGTATGTTACCCTGTTTTTTTTATTATTACCATTCTTTTGTTATTTATAAATAAGTGGCCGTAAAGAAGATCTTAGAGATTTTTTATCTTTGAGAAGGGCTACCCAGCAAGTACTTAATTTTTATCAAACCAATCCAACTAAAATAGGAGTTGTTGGCTTAATAAAAAAACATTATGGGTATACAAAGGATCATTTATTAATATATATGGTACAATTATAATAATATTAATTAATTTTGATAGCGGTAAAATGCTGTTAGTTATTAGTTAGGTAACTGGCTATTTCTGTATAATTTGCTTTATAATTTTATGTTATAGTTTTAGGCTAACAAAAAATATGCACTGAAACGGCACATTGCCAAAGTAAATGCATCAGCTAGACAGACTGGTGGTGGTACAGAGAATATCTCTCCTTTGTCTAACATCGAGGAAAGAATGGTGACGTTACTCGGTGGCAGAGGCTTTGCTGAAGGGGATTCTCAACTCAGCGTTCCCTTAAACGTGCCATTGGTAAATATACCTACATTACTTTATGTAAAAATTCTATGTTAATGTTATAATATTTATTTATCTCATTATCTCCATAGTAGCTATTGTAAGGTGCAGATAAACCTAGCATACCTACTGTTAACTTATATATTACATTAATTTGACTAATGTAGAATTGTATATCAAATATATTGAGGAAGTGAAAGAAGTATGTAAGGACTGCGACTCTTGCTGCTCCGTCCTTACTGACTGCCCCATTAGAGATACAGCGTGAGGATATGTATGTATATCAAATAGTTATACAATTATGTAGGATATTGCGTAACTATAATATGAACATTGTAAAGGCTCATAAGGAGATGTAAATATACTTAGCAGTAGTCAGATTTGCCAATATTACCTACAAAAATAAATAATAATTACAAAATTATTTAAAGTTATGGCTCGAATTTCTACTTTATTTTATTAAAATAGTCTATTCAGTTGTACTTATTATAATTTTCAGGCAGGATCCTCAACTTCTGAGCAATTACATGTTTTACCTTGCACACCTCAATATGATGAGCCAGTAGTATCACAACAGCTACCTGTGGTCAGTGAAACTGAGCAGCAGATTGCGACAACACCAAATGCCTCAACTCAATGTTGTAAGTTATCTATGGGTATTTTAGTTCAAAATTCGTAACTTTTAGATACAAAAATACCAGATGCATTCAAATTTACATTATTAGATGCAAGAAATTTAACTTGTCTAAATCTATTTTTTATCTCCAAAGTCCTTACATTTATTGAAATCTAACAGCTGAGACCCGAAAAATAATGTACCTGATAGTATAGACAATTACATTATTCCTTTAATTTGGACAGGATAACGAAACCTACTAGTATTTTCATATTGGGAATTTTAAACAGTACTAACATGTTACATCCTTTTTCACAGCTCCAAGGCGCCGGCTGGCACAAAATAATTCTCCACGTGGACTCACTCAAAGTAAGTGGTAACATATTATCTCTGATTAAAACTTTACCAACTTGAAGGCCCAAATATCATTTAAAAAGTATATCATGTCAAAATATAAATCATTTATAAATTATTCTTTGTGATGGGGGAAGGGGCCTGTGTCCCGGCAATGAAAATTTCACTACTACTACTACTATTGGAGATTATTAAAATGTTAATGTAACTTAAATAAAAATATGAGGGGCCTGTTTCACAATTTGAAGATATGTGCTCTCTAGCTCGACAGCACGTTCATAATAAAAAAAAACAAAGCCTCTGTGGTCTAATACCTAATGAAATTAATTAAGAATTGTTTTATATTAGTTATCATAATTTGTTGCAGTACCTCACCGAAGTCCTCGTACAAGGGTTCGCTCAACCACTGCTGCTGTTTCTTGCAGGGAGAGGGAACAAAGACAAGGACGACGATCAAATTTGCAAGTCGAACGGGAACGCCTTATTGCTATTGAAGATAGACGGGTGCAGGCAGAATTGACCACTGCACGTGCCTTAGAAAGTAGTTCAGCCCAGTTGAATAGAATCTCTGAAAGTTTTGAACGAATTTCTGAAAGTTTTCAAAGCATTTCTAGCAACTTACATAATTTTTCTGATGCTATACGCGAAACAGGCAATAATATAGCTAATGCTATTACTACTCTAAACCAAAATAAATAACATTTCATATAAAAATGTCAATCGTAACTAGCCATAAGTATTTTAATTGTTTTGCTCTATGTTTGTTATTACTAGTATATTCATAAGTAACAAAATTTTATTTCCTAAAACATTAAAAATTTACTAAACAAATTGAGCCATAAACATGGCCATTGGTGCAAGGCTAGCATTTGTGTCACTTACCCTGTTATTATTAATCATTTTTTATTTATTTATATTTAAAAGAAAATTCAGGATAATAAATAAAAGTTTAAATATTATTTGAATTTTTATTTACAATTACACACTTCCGCCTGAAAACAAAAGAAAACAAAATTAAACAATTACCTACCGTTCACAGGTGCAGCTAAAGATACACTAATACTGATTGCACTAGACTACTTCTATTTAACAGCACATGGCGGAAGGTATAATTATCTCTTACCTCCATTCCAATAAAATGTACGCGATTAATTGTTGCTGCCTGACAACTGCCACATGAAGACCAAAGTCAGACTTTTATATACAGCCTCATTAATACATAAGCAACCCATTTTAAACCCACTTTTGCTATTAATATGTTATAAAATTATGATAAATGGCTAATTGGCGCGACCAAAATTGTAGTGAAGCTACTAGCCATTAGTACTATTAAATTATAAGTTAAATTATTGCATTCTCTATTTAAATTAAGATAATTAAGTAGCATTAATGCCTCATTAGTATTCATATTTATTTAAATATTTAAATACTATTTTGTATATCGTTTTTATTTGTGTATTACTATTGTGTGTATAGTATATATATATACCATATACCTATGTATGAATCTGTAATTATATTTTTAGGGTTTCCTGCCCGAATATTTACTCATTTCACTCAATGGTTGATTGGTAGAGAATGCAACTTGGCTTTAAGTCCGCCATGTGTACTAAATTTTTAGTACAGAAAGAATATATAATTAAATAAATTCTCAGTAACTAATATTCTTGTGTTATACACATTCTGAAATAGAACAAATAGAACATGTAAATTGTAAATGTTTATTGAGTATTATGGGTACATAAGTATTTAATGTTTGTTAATTTAAAAATTTATTGCTCATGAATTGTGTCTCGTGTTCCATAATCTTTGGACGATGTGATGACGAGCTTCTATTCCTCTTTGCAATTCATCACTAACCACAGAAGGTGCTGCAGGTTCAACATATTCTTGTGACTCTTGTGAAAGAGAATACTCAACATTTTCCAAGTCAGGGGGCATAAAGAGGCGTGCCTGATTACACATGTTATGTAAAACACAGCATGCGTTAATGATCTTCGCGACCATGGCGGGTTTATAATGTAGAACTCTATGTTTTAATAAACATCGCCAGCGAGCTTTGAGTAATCCAATAGTTCTCTCCACCCGGTTTCTCGCTGAGCAATATGTATTTGTATAAAACTTCTGGTGAACCAGCTGAAGCATTAACTATGGGAGTCATCATGGACTCCCGTTGTGCATATCCAGAATCACCTAAAATATAAATATAAGATTCCATATAACAAAGGCGTAGATATGTTTTACCTTCCATCTACAAAGTATTTGTATGTGAAGTTTGACCTGCAAACTTACTCTGCAGTCAAAAGGTATCTATAAAACTTTCACATTTATCTACAGTAGGTACTGAAAATAGTAAGAATTATGCACAAAATTTAAAAGGGTGTTTTAAAATGAATTAAATCTATGTAATATTATACTTGTCATCGTTATATAATATAAAATTGTAAATGAGAATAAGACTGATTTTATACTTTATTATATTAAAAGGCATAATTCTAGTAGTGAATATGATCTTGTTTTGTAATTTATAGTTAATATTATCTTATTAGAATTTTTTAATTTTTTTATTTTACCTAGTAAACACACCCTTTCACCTTGATTTAAAAGGTGCATCAGGTGACTCTTCACCACGTGTTGGTTGAAAATGTGGGAATCATGAGTAGCTCCCCCAAAAGATGCATCTACACTTAAATGTTTAAATCAAAATCACAAATCTGTAATAATAAAAAATCTCATTAATTATAAGAGACAGAGTTACATATAACAATTTTAAAATAAGCAGTAAGTACATACAATTTGCACATTTCTCGAATGGTACTGTTTCCTATTAAAATACCACTCCTCATTTTCATGTGGACGTATCATGTCAACATGTGTGCCATCAATGCACCCAATAATTCCTGGTATTTTGTATTGTGAATCGAATCTGAAATAAAGTATTAAAAATTGTTATCAGTTGTTATTCAGATGATTCGACCTATCTATTTAATTTTCATCCTAATTATTTTATATTTTATTGTATTTGTTCTGAGCATGTTAGGCTTTAACAATGAAAGTCTTTTAAATGCTCACCAGAGTGATAAAGAAAAAGGGAGAGTATTGCATTGGTTATTTACAAACTTTTTGAATTTAAAGAGTCTATAACAAAAATTATTTTTACTTACTTAGTTTTAATGACATTTCTCTTCCGAAGCGTGGTAGGAAACTTTATGTATTTTTTCAAAATTATTGGGTTATTTAAGGCATCTGTCACATCTTTAATGCATCTCGACACTGACTGTTGAGACATTAAAGTGCCATGATTCCGACCCACAAGACGTTGGTAACTCCCTGTCGCAAAAATTGAGAGAGCCACAAGAATCTGAAATGTATTATTAAGTATTTAAAGTGATTTTAGTTAGTTCAAGCGTTAGATTGTAGTATTGCATTAGATCGTTCTTAACTACTACATTATTTCTTTAACCATTAAACATACCTTATGCATTATTTGTATATCACTTTGACGCAACGATGTCTTCATCAAAGGTGTCAGTTCATCCACTAATTCAAAAAATAAGTCCTTACTAAATCTATAGTTCCGCACAAAATCATCTTCGTTAATATTGACGGCATTATTTGTATAACGAACCAAGCGTGCAAATTTGCGCATTCTACGCAAATCTTGGCGATTGGCTTCGTCTAAAATCTCTAAAACATTAAACATTGCAGCGAGGCGCGCCATCGCTTTTAGTTCTAGTCTGTACTTCTGCAGATAAATCTATGTAACTATGGACAGTTTACTAGTTTTAAAATAACACAACACGTTTTATTATGATGTAAAACCGCAATTTACTATGTTTTGCACTGCTTAATTCTCAATTAAAACAAAAATATGGCACTTCTCGATTCCAATAAAGTAACTATTTGACGATCGACTCGTTTGACGTTTATTTTCGATTGCGCTTCGAAGCATATTCGAAACCAAAGCACTCGAAAGCGTCAAGAGTACCGCATAACGACATTTCTCGATTTCGTTTAGATTGTGATTAGTTCCTTAATCTACTACTCGATTTCAAACTCGCATTGGCGCTGAGTTCGTTTTCGGGAGTACGGTTTTAGCGAGTACGGTTTTAGCAGTTTTCGATCACAATACGATTTGAACGCAACTCGATCGCGTCGAGAGTAAGGGGGCAGAGCGTGTTTTTTAAATGAGACAGTATGGCGAAATTCGAATCCATACGAGTAAAAGATACGGGGGCACTGCCCCAGGAACCGTTCAGTCTTTTTTTGTGAAAACAATTTTGGTGTTATACATTTTTTGGTCAAGCGTGAGATGTCCATGAAAATGAGTAAAATTGGCAATTTTCATTTTATACCGATTGATTTAGATTCGTGTAAAAATCATTACATCGTACCGGAAGAAAAAATCTGGACAGTAGATGGTCTTTAATAAAATATTTTTTTATGGAATACAGTATGAGGAAATCCGATTCCATAGAAGATACAGGTGAACCGTCTTAAGAACAATTCGGTTTTTTTCTGGTCTAACTTCTGCTGTTCACATTTTTTACTTCCGATACAATAAAATAATGCTTACATGAAACTGAGTCGATCCGCATTAAAAAAAAAATTGCCGATATTACAAATATTTATGGACATCTTACGGTTGACCAAATATAATACCAAAATTGTTTTCACAAGAAAAGACTGAATGGTTCCAAAGACCCTGTTACCTTGTGTCTATCTCCTATGGATTGTACTGTCCCAGTTAAAAAAACACTTTGTACACCTAATTAAATTTGACAGTGAAGTTGGTGCCGAGCCTAGTACTAACTTAACTAGTAGACTTTCTGTTGCTGTTTATTGGTTTGACACCAATTTCAATAACTTAAATTTAACTAGGTGTATAGGTATTTGTATTGTATTTATAAAATAATGTTTTACTTCAGTTTTTATTGGATAATTATTTCGTATTTTTCAACGTTTTTATTTCGAAGTTAATTTAGTTTTTTCTTTAAAAGTTATTTGTTTATGCTCAAACTCGTTAATATTTAGTTTTATCGATGACAGAGAAATAAGCTTTATGTTTTGTTCATAATCACGTTATAATAAATGCACTTGTTACAAAAAAAATATTATTCATATATTTGTATAGATAACATTTATGTAGAGATTTAATATTATACAGCCTTATTAGTAAATGTTACTCTAACGATGCGCTAAATAAACATTATGAAATGATTTGTTGGCGTTCATTATGATTATTAAAAATAATAGAAAATTTCAACTAGAATGGCTTTTAATTAATTATCAATTGATTTTATTTTGTCTTGCTATATTCGATTACCTTTGTTTTATAGTAAAAAATAAAAATTATGAAATAAGAAAGCTGTTTGTAACACAATACTATGAAAATTATAAAATGTTAATATTAATAACATTTTTGATATACATGAAATATATTAAATGTTCTACAAGAAATTACACTTATGTCATGAAATAACACGTGAACTACACGTGTAAAAGTTACTTAACACATTATGTCTCAGTAACGATAAGTAAATCCATTCAATCATAAGAATGAAAATAGCTTCTTAAAACACTTCTGAGCTACGAATTCTTTTGAGAGTAGTTTGACAACGAAAGAATATCTAAAGTCGTACATTTTGCGAGACATGGTAGTGCTTTTAGTGCTCAATAAGAAACCTCCCACGTGGGCTCCGAAAAGTATTAAAAAAAAAAAATGATAAGCTCTCTGAAGATTTTGAGTCAAAAATAACTTTACTTCTTATAAAATGGATATTTGTTTACCTACTTGAAGTTTGTAAATCATGTTAATTAAAAGTTTCTCAACTTTTGACAGAATAATCTGTTAAAAGTTAAACGAAACGTTCTAACGAAATTATTTAAGACGAAAAGATCAATTGTGAGCTTGTTGAATGTATTTGTGTATAACTTAACAACTATGAAAAAAAATTTCAAGGGTTCTCTTAGGTTTCTTTCACTAAATAATATATTGAAATTGGAATAGTCAACTAACAAGTAATTCACAATTTCAATACCGCTACTGTGTTCATAGAATATGTACGGTTACAATATCGTGAGGAGACTGCATTTTAATTGGAACATACATTGTGGTGGCAAGAAGCATCATTTAAGCATACGTAAATTATTAATTACGGCGTAAATATAAATGATTAGGCTAACGACGCAAAAAATCCTGTCATTATTTAGTTTCGTTTCACTATCTGTATAAGCTCGAATAAATTTTGATGTCAAATTAAGATTTTGTTGCGAACTTTGTTTTGAACAGCCCAAAAGCGAAATGGCGTAAAGTTATGCATATAATATGAATGTATGCATGTAAATACAAGTAGTTTCGTTATTTTACTGTATAATCTAAGCAAAGTGACGAAAGTATAAGAATATGCCTTCGCATACGTAGTTTTGTACAAAATATCTCTAAATTGACATCAAATACAGAAAAAATTGTCTATATTATAGGTAAAATTAAATAAATAGGTAATGCTATGTAAGCGTTTCATATTTCGCGAATATATTGTACTAAAATTGTTTATAAAAAATGTACTTAAATATACGGATGATTTTCATTACTTATTTCCGTTTTTTGTTTGCGATGTAGGCACTTATATAGTAAGATGTCTTTTAAACAAAATAAGTACAACTCTCAGATTATCTACATAGACAATAAAACGTTTTCATTAAATATTAAAATTACAATAGAAACATTATAATGTAATGTTTAATTACAAAAGAAACCGTTTTATATTTTTAGACTAATTTTCAGTTGTATTTTTGTGTGAATATGAAACAAGAGTGTTTATTAAAGTCTGTCAGCTGAAGCCTTAGAATTTAATGCAATTTTTCATAATTTTGTTGTTTTGAACAAATGCGAATACCAGCAAACAACATTAATTACTAACTAGATAGTGCTTTTTGTTTTCTTTTTTGCTATATTATTCCCTTTGCGTGCTAAGACGAATAATAATTAAGTACGGTAACATATATACATATATTAGTGTAAGTACTTGCAGTACTAATGAAGAGCTTATTTATATGAATCCTGAGCTATTCTGGTACATCACATGTACATATTGCGTTGTTAAAGGTAGGTACATATTATAACATAATATGTCTGTTTCCTGTTATCGTTTAGTATCATGTCCTATGTAGTTAATACGATTACTTATAGAACTGACAAGGTTTATAATTATTGTAACATAAATTGTAATTTCTGTAATGATATGCAATATATGATATTGTTACGCAAATTAAGAACACTCACTCGTATATTCACTTTTACAATTTATTTCTCAATAATTAATAACAAATTACAAACTATAATATGTTGTCACAAATAGCCGGCGACGAACAATCAACAGCTAAATCGCAGAATGATGTAGAATAGAATGATGTAGAATGAATCATTCTACATCATTCTCCAAGATACGGATCATTCTGAATGATCCATATCTTGGCAACTCCAAAAATATGCAACAAAAGAAAAAAAATTAAATCGCCTTCAAAAAAAAACACTGAAAAGTATAAAATAACTATCCTTTACTAATCAAAACTCAAGTACAATTAAAATAACTTTATAAATACGATACACATACCTATATAATTAAATTTGACAGTTACTGAAGTCGGTGCCAAGCCCACCAAACTAATAGACTTAATGTTGTTGCACATTGATTTGGCACCGACTTCAATAACTGTCAAATTTAGTTAAGTGTTTGTCCGAGTACTAACCTCCCTACCTCGACCTTTTCTCAAAAACACTGGGATGAGCCTCTATGCAAAAATGTTCATTTACAACTTTTAGATTCTTGTAGTACCGAAAAAGATCGGTCTCGCCTCCTAGCTGTTTCTGAGAAGGAGTCAGGACACTGGTTGAAGGTAATACCTTCAAAAAACTTAGGAACCTTAATCGACAATACCACGCTTTCTCTCATAGTATCCCTTCGTCTGGGGGCCAGGACTAACCTTCTTCACCGTTGCCGCTGTGGTGATCTCGTCGATGTACTAGGTCACCACGGTTTATCCTGTTTACGTAGTGCGGGCCGCATGTCACGACATGCTGCCTTGAATGACGTCATTCGGCGGGCTCTTGTCGCCGCTGGCGTTCCTGCAGTCTTAGAGCCTGTAGGTATTGTGCGCAGCGACGGCAGGAGACCGGATGGTTTGACGCTCATTCCTTGGAAACTTGGAAGATCGCTGGTGTGGGATGCCACTTGTGTCGATACACTTGCTGTTTCCCATGTGCCGGCGACTTCCAAGTCAGCAGGTGCCGCGGCCAGCACTGCCGAGAACTTGAAGCGGCGTAAGTATGCGACTCTCTCTGAGAGTTTCATATTTACGCCCTTTGCAGTCGAAACTTTGGGTCCCTGGGGCCCCGAAGCCCATCGACTGGTTTCTGATATTTGTAAGAGACTGGTCGAGGCTTCGGGAGACCGCCGGGCTGGCAGCTTCTTCCGCCAACGAATCAGTTTGGCTATTCAAAGAGGCAATGCTGCCAGTCTGCTAGGTACCTTGAGCAATGACAGCTTACTAAGCGGCAACTTTGAGGAAGTTTATTATTTAAGATAATGTGTAGTTGTAAGTTTGTAAATATTAACATATGTATGTACTTTTTGTTAATAAACCTTATAAAATAAAAAAAAAAAGCATTATAAAGGTATGTGTATCGTATTTATAAAGTTATTTTAATTGTACTTGAGTTTGGATTGGATTTTTTCATTTAATTCATATTTCGTATTTTTCGTTCTTAAATTATCATCAGATATTGTTACCGCCATCTATAATTTCGTATGTGAAGTAGGTGCTGGCCGTTTGTGGGGTAAGAAAATTCCCTACTTACCCTCATTTTCCCTGTTACCTTAAAATGTCCACAAAGAAGTTCGAGTTGGACAGTCGCGCCAACCAGCCGCCGTTTTCGTACTTACGCATAATATTATTTATCCCGCTGACGAGTAATTGTGTCGCTGTTATTATAATAAAATAAGGTGCCAAGTCCGTGCACGGATACTACTTAGCGCAAGGCCCTCTGGAGGGTTCCCTGTGCCCTGGACAAGAGACGCTCAAGAGACCGGCAGTCGCAGGCTAAGGTTAGTGGACGTGTTTTCCTTATTTCCTTTTTATTCCGCCGAGGACAAGCGCCTGATTGAAACATACAGTCCACTGTTTTTAAACCGCCGCTATAATTTTTAAATTATCGCACACCCGCCGCATCACATATCATTCCCGACAAACTCTATCGATGTCAATATAGCGATTTACGCATACTGTTACCTTCGCAGGGTTAACTGAACATAATTTACTACTTCACTGATAAATATACTTCTTTTTATTTATTTTATATACTTGATGTGAATATGACTGAAAACATTTAAAGAAATGGGCCTATGGTGGACAACACTATTATTTCGAGGGTGTACTAGGGGCGAGGTTGTTACTTAATTATAATATTTGTATTATTATTAAGTATTCATCGATATATTTCATCGATGAAAGCTATTTGTTCTTTAAGGATATCAAAATGGATGGAAACGTAGGATATATTGAAATATAATCAAAAGACGTGCTTTCGCCTAGCTGGTGTATTTATCGACAGGCATATTTTTTGAGATTCAAGATTATTAAGTAGTTACACCCTCAAAATAATAGTGTTGCCATTTGTTAACGGTTATGATTATAACAGTTAATCACTAATATTAACAATAGCTAACATGATACGGCTTATTTGAGGTAACACATATGTTGGAGACAACATGTATGTTTGCATACTAATTTTAAAGAGTTAATTACTTTGTCCTGATAAGTTAGATAAAGGCATCGCATTAGGCATTATCGCATGTAATTTTAACATGGGAGGGTCATGGATTTTAGGAATGATTATTTTTTTAATTAACACCTTCGCTTAGTAATTGCTTATCATTTCTACAAAATACATTTTGGCGTTATATTTTTAATTACATCAAAAAAAGGAAGAGGTTCTCAATTAGTCTGTATATATAATAGGTATTTGTATCGTATTTATAAAGTCATTTTTGTACTTGAGTTTTGATTAGTAAATGATAATTATTTTGTATTATTTAGAGTATTTCTTTTAAATTCGGTTTATTTTTTCAGGTTATTTATTGCTCGTAAACTTGAAACTATACAAGTTTTTTAATGACTTGGAGTTATAATTCAAAGAGAACGTATGTATAAGTATTATAACGAAATACCGAACTTTATATTTTATTACTTCAAGTTGTTGTTTATTATATAATGTTACTTGTATGTGCAATAGTTTTCTAGATTCTTTATATTACCGGTCTAGTAACACGTATAAATCGCCTAATGGAGTACTACTAGTAGCAAGTTGGCAAATAATTCACACGCAAAGTGCTGTAACGGCCTAAAGGGGCGAACATAAACAATAAAAAGCTATAGAGATCCACTGGGAAAGTGATTTTACGAACACGCGACGTGCAAATGCCTTTTGGGAAACATGTTTATGTGGAGTATTACTGTCAGTTTTTTGACGAGATTCGAGTCTTTATTCATGCCGTAGTAATTTAAAAAAGCCATAATTAATGTAGTCGTATTTAGTTTAACAATGTTAGTAAAAGTTATACTTAAATATAATAATAATAATAATATACTTTATTGCACACAAAACAAAAGACATAAAAGTAAATACAATATGTACAAAGCAAAATACAACAGGCGGTCTTATCGCCAACAGCGATCTCTTCCAGACAACCTAGGGATGGAAAGATTAGTCGGAAATAACCGAAAAGGTGGCTTTTGCTGCAAACATATACGACACACTTATACATATACACAGCATTATATATAATATATACACATATACACAAATGAATAGGCATTCACTACATACATAAATACACACATAACACAACAAATACTACAACTTATAATGACAATACTTCTTTTGTAAAATTAATAATTAATACAGTCACTTTGACAGTATGTTTGTACAGACAGTTTGACAGCATTTGACATGCAGCACATGAATATACACATAGCAAAAAAAAAAATCACATTGACAAGTAATGTTCTTTCACCAGTCGTTTAAAGGAGTCCAAATGTTGTGCACGTCTTATAGTTACTGGCAATGAATTCCACAAACGCGCACCCTCCACAGTAAAAGATTTAGCCAAAAATTTAGTACTATGTTTAGGAATTTCCAATTCCAAATTTTCCGATGATCGCAAGAATCTAGATTAGTTTCAGAAAGAAACTTGAAACGCTTTTTAAGGTACAGGGGGGCAGTAGGATTAAACAGGATGTAAATATATCTAAGTAGATGGGTAAATATAGCAATTTTATTCTCCGCTATAAAACATAGGCCCGTATTAATAAATCGAACTTAAGACTGCTCTTAAGTGCGACCTCAGCTGAGTCGCACTCAAGTTGTGATCACGCGCTTAAGATCGTCGCTAATTTATAAACCTTCATCAGCGACGTATCACTTGAGATCGATCTCAAGAGCGCGGTCTCAATTAAATGTTATTTTTGAGTGAATGATTTAAGAATGGATTGACGGAATGGGTAAACGTTTCGTCGTTGCTAGTACAGTCGCTGTTGATTCGATTATAGTTTAGCAAATTAGAACATAATATGAGTTCACAATCTACTTATTTGTACTTATTTATACTACAATACTTTAATCATGTTGATTAAAAAATAATTAGTAACAAATTGTTGATAATAATGACGAAAAATTAAAATATTTGGTTAAATATTTTGGTTCTTTTAAAAAAAAACTAAACGCATTGCATCAAGCTGTCAAGTCGCGAATTTTGACATGGTGTAGCGTCACCGCTCACCGGCTTATCGCTGACCGCTGGTCATTGCGTCATTGCTTGCTTTAATAATAACAACTGATTAGAATTTTGTATTTCGCTTCGCGGTATTTTGTATTTTTATAATGCGGTATAGTCCTTTATGATGTCGGCAAAAAAACACGTTTTTACCCCAATGGATAAAAACGTGTTTAAGGACTTGTTGAATATAATGTACAGATTCTTGATGAAATCTATATCTTTTCTGAAATTCCTCTCCACACATTTCAAAAGGATTATCAGCGTCTCTTATATATATGTCGGAATCGAACGCAAGCGTGACGTCACGAAGTCGTGCTTGGATACAGCCGTTGGAGTGGGCGAGGCATTCAACTATTGAAGCTTGCGCCGAGCGGACGTATCTGTTCTTGCGACACCTGTTTAACTCTGTAAAACCTAACTAAGATTACAAATAAAGAGTCATCGATCGTATCCATTAATAATCTGCTCGAGGCTACCCGCCATGGCGGAACATGGTGACAACGAGCGCCCTGCTTATCCTGTTCATCCCCAGTCTCCGATATCAGAAGTGGGATCACCTCGAGCACAACCGACGAATAACAATTCACAACTACCTCCTTTTAACGAAGACTTGTTACAAAAAATGTTCGAGCTACAAAATAATAGCATGCTGAGCCTGATTGAAGCTATTAAAGAACCGACGAGTACTCATAACATCAAGCTACCTGAATTCGACCCCGAGAAGCCTGATACGGATGCGCGTGCCTGGTGCAATACGGTTGACCTCTGCTTTGGTGAAAAACAGTTACAAGGAGGACCGCTAATAATAGCCATCAGCGGTGCATTAAAGGGGAGTGCTTCGCAATGGCTATCACAAGTTTCTTTTCCTGGAATGCAGTGGTCGCACTTTCGAGAATTATTTACTGCCAGGTACGACAGTATAGAAACACCCGCAGCTACTCTAATTAACCTACACAATGGCAAACCAATAGAGAACGAGTGCCTGTCAGTGTATGCTGCAAGACTGATGACGTCTTTAACCTCGAGGTGGCGGAATATGAGCGTGGATGAGATTGCTGTATCTACCGTACTGGCACATTTAGCGCAGTTTGACAAGCGTTTACAACGTTTAGCTTTTACAACCGAAATTATGACAAGAGATAAGTTGCAGCGAGAACTAAAAGCAACCATGTTCATGAAAAGGAAAGCTTCACCATCTGTTGAAGAGAACCGCGCGGAATCAAAACGGATCAAGATGGGAACGCCTTCAAGATGTTTCAGCTGTGGCAAGTCAGGGCATCGCGCACACGAGTGTCGTTCGAAGGGAAGAAAACCGACGGCGATGACGTTGGCTTCTGCGACGAGTAACCAGCAATCGCGAGTTATCTGCTTCCGCTGTGGCGAGACGGGCCACTTTGCTGCGAAGTGCACCCGCGGAATGGGCGCCAACGGCGGTAGCAGTGGAAGCACGGCGCAGGCGGCAAGCGTAGCGGCATTGTCAGCCGCACATGAGCGCGATCGCCGGGTCAACGTGTGCACCGTTAGCAGTCCACGTGGTCATTTTACGAACAATCGTAAGTCGTATTTATTCTCTTTTGATTCTGGTGCTGAATGTTCCCTTATCAAAGAAAGTATCGCCAATAAGCTTTCTGGCAGGCGAATAAACAAATCTGTAATATTAACGGGCATAGGCCAGCATAGTGTGTATAGTACACTGCAAATTTTATCCCAAGTAATAATCGGAAATTTTAACCTAGAAATTTTATTTCATGTGGTACCTGATAACTATCTTAAAGATAATATACTGGTTGGTAGGGACATTTTGTCACAGGGTTTTAATGTTAGCATGACGTTAGATAGTGTAGTTTTGACGTGTGCTAAAAACATCTCAATGTGCGAAAAGCGCAGTGAGATTGAAGAGTTAGATTTTGATTACATTGACACCGATCTACCCTCAGAGTTCAGACCACAATTAATAACTGTTCTAGAAGAATTCTCGACGTCCTTTTCACGAGGCATAGCTAGGTCTCGCGTCAATACAGGTCAACTTGAAATTCGTTTGATCGACCCTATCAAAACAGTTCAGCGTCGACCGTATCGTCTTGGGGCGCAAGAGAGGCAGGTTGTACGCGACAGGGTGAATGAATTGCTAGAAGCAGGGGTTATTAGGCCTAGTTGTTCTCCATTTTCTAGTCCTGTACTATTAGTGAAGAAAAAGGATGGGTCGGACCGTATGTGCGTGGATTACCGAGAGTTAAACGAGAACACTGTAGCTGATAGGTATCCGCTTCCATTGATTGAGGATCAAGTGGCTAGGTTGGGTGGGGCAAAATGGTACACCTGTCTAGACGCCATTAGTGGCTATCATCAGATACCCATTCACCCCGCGTCGATAGAGAAGACTGCGTTTGTCACGCCCGATGGCCAATGGGAATACTTAACGATGCCATTCGGTTTAAAAAATGCCACGTCAGTTTATCAGCGAGCAGTCATGCAGGCGTTGGGGGAGTTAGGTCATACTTTCGTCGTGGCCTATGTCGATGACTTGTTGATCCTGGGGTCTGATGTAAAGCAGGGGATAGAGCGCCTTCGTCTTGTTCTAGGGGTTTTAACCAGAGCAGGATTTTCATTAAATCTAGCCAAGTGCGCGTTCCTAAAGCGCCGTGTTGAGTACTTAGGCTTTGTAGTTGAGGATGGTAGAGTCATGCCAAACCCTAAAAAGATAGAGGCCTTAACTCGGCTTCCACCCCCAAGCACTGTTACGCAACTTAGGCAGTTCATAGGCTTAGCGTCCTATTTTCGGCAGTTTATTCCCCAATTCTCAAAAGTCATGGCTCCTTTGTTTAAAATAACAAGTGGTAAGGGTAGTGAAATTAAATGGCAACCCGTTCACGAGAAGATCAGGCAGCAAATCATCACAAGTTTGACATCACAGCCTGTGCTAATGATTTTTGATCCAAATCTACCAATAGAGATTCACACAGATGCAAGCGCGGACGGGTACGGTGCTATGTTTATTCAGAAGGTCAATGGCAAGCAACATCCGGTTGCTTATTACAGTCGTCGCACGTCCTCTACCGAGTCTAGGTATCATTCTTACGAACTCGAGACGTTGGCAGTTGTTAACGCGGTCAAACACTTCAGGCACTATCTACAAGGTCGTAAGTTCGTCATAGTTACCGACTGCAATTCAGTCAAAGCCACGAAAAATAAGACTGAACTCTCTCCGCGAGTCCATAGGTGGTGGGCGTACCTCCAATCTTTCGATTTTGACATCGTGTATAGAGAAGGGTCTAGAATGAAACATGTTGATTGTCTTTCGCGTAATCCCCGACTTCCTTCTACATCCAATGATACGCAGCGTGTAGAACAGAAACATGTCAACATAGCTGAGCTTTCCAATAATTGGCTTCAAGTAGAGCAAGAGAGAGACCCTGAAATCCAACGGGTACTATCGGATCTTCAAAACGAAGTGCTTTCTGAAGATATTAGGAAGACTTATGAAGTTAGGTCAGGTATTCTATGTCGTAAGGTGCAGAGGAATGGCAGAAATCGATGTCTACCTATGGTTCCCAGGGCATTTAGGTGGTCAGTAATAAACAATGTCCACGAATCAATTATGCATCTGGGCTGGGAGAAAACTCTCGAAAAAGTTTACGAACATTATTGGTTCGAGGGTATGTCTAGATTTGTGCGAAAGTTCGTTGAAAATTGCATTACCTGTAAAATCTCGAAATCAAATTCGGGCAGAGTTCAAGCTGAGCTCCATCCTATCCCCAAAGTAAGTGTCCCGTGGCACACAGTGCACTTAGATGCGTCTGGAAAGCTTAGTGGCAAGAACGACATTAAGGAATACGTTTTCGTTTTGATAGATGCCTTCACTAAGTTCGTTTTGCTATTTCACTCGTTAAACATTGACACTAAGAATAGCATTAAAGCTTTACAGTTCAGTGCGACATTGTTTGGTGCGCCTACTCGTGTAGTGGCTGATCAGGGCAGGTGTTTCGCTAGTAAAGAGTTCGCTAACTATTGTGAGAGTCGAAACATCCAGTTGCATCTTATTGCGACAGGGGGTAGTCGTGCTAACGGACAAGTAGAGAGAATGATGAGTACTTTGAAGAGCATGCTAACGGCGGTGGAGTCGAGTGAGGATCGTTCGTGGCAGGATGCGTTAGGTGAGGTACAGTTGGCAATGAACTCGACCGTTAATCGTGTCACAAAAGCCAGCCCATTAGAATTAATGATAGGTAAGGTTGCAAGGCCCTTGAGTTTAATGACAATAACTGATGAAGTTGGTGAAGTTGAACTTAATGCGATACGGGAACATGCAGCTCAGAATATCAGACAAGCTGCTGTGTATGATAAACTTCGATTCGACAGAAGCAAGGCAACTGTGAATCGATTTGTTGTGGGTGACTATGTCCTCATAGAAAATGAGGAAAGGAATCAAACCAAATTAGACCCCAAGTTCAAGGGACCGTTTAAAGTTTTAGAGGTATTAGATAACGACAGGTATCTTCTGAAATCCTTGAATTCCAGGAGAACGTACAAGTACCCACACGATAGACTAAGGCGGATACCAAATCACGAAGTTCCAATCGAATTAGATGCTGCGTTGGGCGTAGATGACGAAAATAATGATCACCACACTGCTTGATCATTTCGTAAGCGTTGTAGCGCATTAAAATGAGAGACAGAATGTTTGAGATATCCTTGTTTGCGGGATGCCGTAACAAGATGAGCCGTAGGTGCGGCGGTATGCTTCGCTATCCTCGTTCACGTTGTGGCGTTAACGAGATGAGTCGTTGGTGCGACGGCCTATTTTCGTGATTTTCTTTGTTTTCGTTGGTGCGAAAATGATACCAGCCGTGAATGACTGTACTAGTTAATATTGTCCTGATTTATGCGAAAATTTCAGTTCGCTGTAATTGTGTAATTGAAGTTAATGATTATGGATGATCAGTTTGAAAAAAATGTGATTGTCATTGAATAAAGTTGATGTAAAGATTTTCGAAAGTTTCATTACACATTGTCGCTAATTTAATTCTTAAGTAGTCAGAATAGCCGAACAAAGAATGCTGGGCTGATATTGTCTTTGCAGGCTACGCACACGGGGACGTGTGAGTCATCAGAGATGGCCGTGTCGGAATCGAACGCAAGCGTGACGTCACGAAGTCGTGCTTGGATACAGCCGTTGGAGTGGGCGAGGCATTCAACTATTGAAGCTTGCGCCGAGCGGACGTATCTGTTCTTGCGACACCTGTTTAACTCTGTAAAACCTAACTAAGATTACAAATAAAGAGTCATCGATCGTATCCATTAATAATCTGCTCGAGGCTACCCGCCATGGCGGAACATGGTGACAACGAGCGCCCTGCTTATCCTGTTCATCCCCAGTCTCCGATATATATATATCTTTTAGAGATGCGATATGTATTTAGCCAAAAAATATCGTCATAATGATCATATTCGACATAATAATTAATTTTGTTGAAAATTTGTTCAAAATCCATTTTTATTTAACAAACAACAAACATATTGTTATTTAACCACACGACTCGTACTCAAGTCACGGTTTCACGGCACTCGGCAAACACGCACTTGAGTAGCATCTCAAGATCGATCTTAAGTGTCGAGTTTGATTTATTAATACGTGCGATACTCAGCTGATTCCCTGAACTCAAGAATGTGTTTAAGTACGATCTATTAATTAGCACAGCGGCTTAAGTGTGCACTCAAGATTGATCTCAGACGTAAGAGCGATTTATAAATACGGGCTATAGTAATAATAATTTACAGTGGACGGACCATATCGGGGCATTGGCTAGTAAGCTCGGTTCCGCGATATATATAATAGACACATTAGGTAAATGACAGATGTGGATACGGCTAAGCTGGTGTACTTCGCATATTTCCATAGCCTAATGTCCTATGGCCTTTTGCTGTGGAGATCAGCGGCGCGTATTAACTCCATTTTTATGCTATGAAAAAGAGCGATACGTGCTATCTACAGTATGAATGCACGAGAATCTCTAAGAGGTCGTTTTAAAGATGTACTCACCTTGCCGTCTTTATACATCTTTGAAATTATTATGTATACGAGGAAAAATATAGATTTGCGGGGCGATTTTTTACTTTCCAGCATTCGAATTTTTCACTCGAAATTTATCAAAAACGATGAAATGGTATTTTTGAAATACGAGTGATAGAAAGTTTGAAAACAAGTGGTATTTATCACTTGTATTCAATTCTATCAGTAGAAAGTATATACAATATTTTTAAAAAACTTGTCCCGCCGTCGTCATTAGCAATCGTCTGACTTTAGAGGAATACGCAAATTGTTTCTAGTGGATATTGTCATGTAAAATTGGCATAATTTTGCATCACAAGTATCTAAGATGTTGCGTATTATGTGGAATTATTGAAATAAGTGCTTATTTAGTAGTGTGATGTTGAGATTTTTTAGCGTCTAAGTCTGCCTCAGCGGATCGTACTAGAAGGACTGCCTGAATATATTTGTCGCCAGAAACTCCAAGAAACATTAAAATGTATTACGTGGACATTTTAATGAAATGAAATGAAGAATATGTCATTTTATTACTGAAAACGCCGGCCGTTATGGGCATCCCCTCTAAAGAGAATTGCAAAAAAAATCATGTTACATAAACGTCGGGAAACTAAACGTTTCATTTACTAGTACTCTTAGATTTTTTTTGTTACATAGCGTAATACTCTGAAAATGCACTTAAAGACACATTGACCTACTGTTGGAAAAATTACGAGTTGTCTTAATGGCTAATATTTATTGTTTTTGTTATTTTTACTCCATTACGGTGTTTATTATTTTTGATCAACTTTTTATCAGTAAATAAAACAAAAACGTGTATTCTTTTCCTTTTTTAAATATCTTGAAAATTATACCAATTGTCTGATCTCGGACGAAGTATATATTTAAGTTTGAACTTTGTGTTGCTTGTACTACGCCACGAACTGAGGAAGCACACAGTAACAACCAGATATCGACACAATTTATAAAAGATCATTTTCTAAATTATTAGGACTAGGAATTAAACCTAGAGTTAGTGTAAAAGAAAAATTAGTCACTCCGCCAAGTGGCCCGGCTAACAGGTAATAATATTCAAATGCCTTATTGAAATAGTTCTTGCTTATTTTATACAATTAGATGGCTATATGAACATAAGTCATCTTTAAATATAAAATTGTGGTGTGTTTAAATTCTTCTCCTCTTAAACAGTTTAAACGATTTTGATGAAATTTAGAATCCCTTGAATGGAGCAATTAAGCCCTGGGAAAGAACATAGGCTCCTTTTTTAATTCAATTAACGATGTTGACGGCAAAAGTGAGTTTATTATAAACTCTGAAATATTTTTTATATCTCTTAAAGATATAATCGAATGTAATGTAATTGTGTAATGCGCCTCTTCTATAGAGGAGATGAAATAAATTCTCGTATTATTCAGAAAAAATTCAAGTTAGAATTTCGAGAGAAAAATTTAAGTACTAAATAAGCAGTCTAGGCTGACGCTTCTTTCCACAGATTATAAAGGTTTACAATTCTAACGAAAATACCTTAAGATGTAAGAAATCTTAAGATATCAGTTCATATTTACACTCTTGTAAAATGGTTCAGTAAACGCGCGAATAAAAATATTATGTACAAAATATTCGTAATCATAAACTGAAACACGATTTTGAAGTGACTCTAATTTTTTATACATACAATTAACAAAAACCTTTAACATTAAAGTCAAACTTTTTGAAAGTTATTTACCTGTTTTACATTCTAAAAATATTAAATATGTTCGGTGTATTATACAATTTACACGGTATATTACGTATAATAAAATTATGCTCATTAGATTATCTCGGTAATAAAATTCTGGGCTTATCTTAAACGGTTAACCTGCAGGGCTAACCACAGAGTGCTAAGAGCAGCTACGAAACGTAGATATCGCTACGATGTAGCTGCTCGGCTACGAGGGTTAACGCGCTACGTGCTTCCGTTGTTTAACGTGTCATACGACGAAAGTAACTATTTAGATTGCGTACATACGCGTCATGTTTGTGGCTTAATTAAAAGATATATTATACACTAGCTGTACCCGTGACTTCGTGCATGTGGAAATTTTTTCCGTGACTTCTCTGGGTTACCGAGGTTACCCGAGATACGTATGTAACGAGGTCTTGAAAAAAGTTACTTTCTATCGCGAAGCATCTGTCATATTAAATTCATGATGACGTCAAGTGCACAGAAGTTTTCTCCTGTGTATCCCATTTAACTTGATATCTATATTCTTGGAAGTCTTTAAAAACGTTACTTTCTATCTCGGAGTATCCGTCATATTGGACAGAAATCTTCCCCTACGTATTCCATTTCAGTTGATACTCATATTGTTGGTATTGACCAAAAAAATTATTCCCTATTATAGAACATTCGTCATATTGGATTTATGATGACGTCATATATACAAAAACGGTTTATCTCTATACCAAATTTCATCTTAATCGGTTTGGTGCATTAGTCGGTAAGCATTTTGAAAGAGGTAATCGAATAGTGGTCAGTACGTATTTACGTGTTCGTGAGTACTGAATTTTAGTTAATAATAATTCCCTCTACTTATACTCATACAAAAGTCTATTAAAGTCGTCTTCAACGACCTAAACTTTACACAGTTGTTCATTTATTTTTTAATTATCTACTAATAGCAATCTATTTATTTCTCTTCGATAGAAATAAATATGATACACTGAATCTTGTATGAATTATTTTATTCGTGGGTTTTATTAAACAATGGATATTTATATTCTCACTTTATTACATTTGTATAAAATAAATATAGTATGCAATTCATTCGATCGATGTTAAAAATTTATCGAAATGGGCTTAGTAAGAAATTTTTATAGTAGCTTTTTTGTCGTAACATTATTATGTATATGTTCAAAATGGAGTCTGTTGTACTGCTTTTAACTGTCAAAAGATATAAAATTCTTTCAATTATCATACGTATTATTAAGAAGTTAACATCAAAGTGGTTATGCTATTTCTTGTGTACATATTTAAGTGTATAAACGTACGTACTATGAATTATGATTATCTTGTTTGATGAGCTGAGGCGTCTGAGGTGGAGGCAGCGTTATCGAAGATAATATCCCGCGTTGCGGAGTTTACGATGTCACCACTGACGATAGAAGTCGCTTTGGTTACATTATTATTTTACTTTAACGTCTAATAAAGTGTACAATAAGTCTATGATCATTTACTCTGCAAGTATTAGTTGTGTTCGTGGTAACTATACATTATATCGTAAAGAAAAGCCGATTTGGCGACTTTTCTGTGGTAGTCTGGGAGAAAAAGAAAAATACGGATCGTGCCAGTTGCTTATCTTCCATCGCAAGCCGTAAAAGTCGGTCAAGGTTAAGTATATGAAGAAATAGTATATGATATAGGTGATAGGTTAGCAATTGCTAACCCATCACTAGAATGATTTCGGTTTTTCTACACATAATACCAAAAAGGCAAAAATTAAAAATTTGAAAAAACCCATGCCGGGTGACATTGTAATCCAAAAAGGATTAAATACAACTTTTGAAAAATTACCCGACTTCAAGGAAGTAAGTGACGATAGGTAATAGAAAAATCCAAAATGAACCAAAATTTTGCAGTTTTATGAGTTCATGTTTAATTGAAATCGTGTTGGCTACGTAAATAAATGTAGCCTGTAATTGATATAAATTGCTGCATCTCTACAATGCACAATAACTTTTCTATACAGCTATATTTTATTCAAAAATGGGAACAGAGATAACATTGGCAGCCCCCGACGGATTTTTTAATTATCTTACGTTACTAACTGTTTTTAAGACGGGGATTTAAAAAAAATGTATTTAATCATTTTTCGATTACACCCGTCGTGGATTTTTTCAAAATTTTTAATTATTTCTTTGTGCTTCATACTTTTTAGAGAATTCCTACGTTACTGTCCAAATAACGTTCTATTTGTTTGTCCTCCTGAATGTTCAATCCCGTACTGCTTCATTTTATGATTTTTTTAAATTTATTATTTGATTTTTTACGATTATTTAAGTTTATTAAAAAAAGAAGAGCTCCAACATGGTTTACTAGCTCTATCATCTGACGCTCAACAGTTTATATTAAGAAGAAAAATGTTTATTGCAGTACCCTCTGGCGACTTAACACCATAACACCTATCTAAGAACCATGACCATCATAATAACAAATCTTTTACAGTAAACCGTGTCTAAATCGGTCAAACCGATTTAGTTTAGAGATAAATCAGAAGATTCGTTTTTACACACACAAACAAACAAATAACCTCTCACCCTAAACGCGTAAACCTTCTCCGTTCCGTTGTGGGTAAGTGTTGTCGATGTATTATTTGTTGCCATAATGCTATAAGGACTACCAATAACGTAATCTATGCGTGCTCGAACATATAACAATGCTTAACTCTTTCGTTTTACTATAAGTACGTTAGAACTTGAGCTAAGACAATAGAAAAGATGTCGAGTGTTTATAATTTTATATACATAGGTACTCATACCTATCGAACTCGTATACAATTCATGTAATTGAGCCTTTTTATGCATGTACCATGTATATTTCTTGCATATTCACCAGTTAATTAGTAAATAAAATTCTGTTGTAACATGTAACTAATTAATCTGTGGTAACATGATAGCAAATAGTCGATGTCTGAGGAACTAATAAGAAACTAGCTTGTTGCTAATTCTATTCAAATCATGAATTTTCCTAACTGGTGGAAGTCATTTTTAAAGTGTTTTTAATAAAGAAAATATTTCAATAAAATATTTAGTTTTTTTTATAAATTATATAAAATAACAATAATAGTTCACAAAAACCTTTTTATGTGTTTTCAGTGGGATTACAAAGGCGCAAATTGGATCGTGCTTAATCTTTAAATACTATTGTTATTTTCATAGTATTATTATTAGGAGTCCGTATGGACCCTAATTTTTGTTAAATCAGTGTATCTAACATAGATAAGTTAGAATAGTTAATTATAGTTTACTTTGTCATTTGACTTTTGAAGTGTATCATTAAATTTGACCGAGAACCTTCCTAAGTTATCACAAGATTAAAAGCGTACTAACGAATGACGTCGATTATTGTAGTATGTCGAGATAAACAAAAAAAATTATAAGTGACAGAAAATGTAACTTTTATTGTATACAAATCTTCAAAACTAACAAGAAAAAAACAAAAAATTCTTCATAAAAAAACA
Organism: Zeuzera pyrina; assembly: GCA_907165235.1. Taxonomy (NCBI): domain Eukaryota; kingdom Metazoa; phylum Arthropoda; class Insecta; order Lepidoptera; family Cossidae; genus Zeuzera; species Zeuzera pyrina. Next base: position 15,189,103 of record OU015626.1, read on the forward strand.
ACAAAAAAAAATTTTTGTAGTTTAGACCTCTAATCTTCGGTCTTACAAATAAAAAAAAACTAGGAACCCTATTAAATAAACCCTATTAAATATCACAAAAATAAAAATAAGGGTAAAGAAAATAAAAACAACTTCATCCACCAAATTAGAAACTACTCTCGATAGTAATGGAGAATCGAAGCTCACCGAAGCGAAACTCTTATTTTAAACAAATTCCTAAAGAGAAAATAAATGCGTGCATTCCACCGAATGCGCAAACCATTCAAAACGCAAAAAGTTTAATTCTCTTTTTCAGCGCCACCTACCGTGTCTAATTGTGAATCTAAACCATCCAGGGACCCACTCAAACACACACAAAAAATTTCATCAAAATCTGTCCAACCGTTCAGGAGGAGTTCAGTGACATGTATACATCTATAAAAAAAATATATATGTAAAGAAGATAAACAGTGGTTATGTGTATAGATTTTTTCATCATTGTAATTAAATAAATAAAAAAAGTACTTCAGAGTCGAAGTCAAATTAATTTATCCAAGTAATAATATGGCGTAGTGTTACTTTGCGGAAATCCATTTCTACTGATGAATTTTTATAATTTTTAGCTATCTACCGTCTAAAATCTCAAACTTGTTTTTTTTTCATTCCTCAGTTGCATACAGCAGTATGAAGCGCCACCCCTAATTTTATTTTTTTATATTTTACTAATCCATTGCCTAGCAGATCATACTTAGAATACACCTACCATCCAAATTTCATCAATGTAGTGTCAATAGTCAATGGCTGTGAATAGTCTCCGAGTAGAATGGCTGTGAGATACGGATAGACAGACGAACAGGACGAAGTTATAGAATCCGTTTTTCATTGGCTACGAAACCCTATTAATCTGAAGGTTTTAAATATTGCATAGATGTTACAAAAACTCATACTGCTCTGCTCTGGTTGTTGTTTTTGACTTAATTTTCAATTAGTGTTTCAATTAAAAATATTAGGAAGATAGATGAGATTAACGATAAAGAAGTAGGTACAACAAAAGCCACTTTTGCCTTAATATTGATTGACATGAAGAAGTTTCAAATATCTATTTAGCTAAGAGGTTTATTTATTTACTCCGTTAGACCGAAGGCACTCACAGATCAGTTTGATTTACTAGTATAATATTCAATGGGGTAAATTACTGAACTGGTTGGCCACCTTAGTAATTACAAATACGTGTATATGTACATATGCATTCATAATTATTTATTCCGTTTCTCTTAGTAATCTTTTTGTAGGTATTCGTAGGTCGTAACTTTAACAGTTATAAACATACCAAATGTTCGTAATATTTAGACGTATCGTATTTCATTTTATTATTTATATAACAGTGAATACTGTTGTATAATATTAGACTTTAGTGTTTCTGATAAAACATTTGAATAAATAACTTTATGTATCTTGTAGTTTCGGTGTTAACAAACGTAGATGAAGGGAGTATTTGAGTAACTACAAATTATCAAATATGTTAGTAGTTTTTTTGCAAAAGCGGAGGACAAATCTTCGAAATCGGGCGACCAGTCACATTTTTGGAGACTCATTCCAAATAGGTATACATGCTTAGCCGACATTTTAAATAAGAAAGAGACTAATTACAATAGATCAAATACAAATGAATTATGAATTTGCTCTCGCAAATTCGTGATTTATTTTACGCGATGCAGACCCTTTTTACTTGAAACTAAGAGGCCGAAACAATAAAGCTTCTCTGCTACAAAGGGAAGTGCAAAGACAACAGGATTGCGACTGCCGTTGTCACACGTTGTGTTCAAATGAACAACGCAAACTACCAACAATCGTTGCACAACTCTGTAGCGAAAAGCGCCAACAGACGAGTATCACTTTAATTATTGTCATTACAGATTACATGGTTCGAAATAAATGTTTGTACCTAAAATGAACGAATATAAAACGTTTTTGTTGAATAATATAGGTAATTTAAGTAACTTTAAGCTTTTATTTCCTTGCAGTTATGGAAAATTATAGCGTAACTTTTTGTTCCAAACTGAGAGCTTAGTTAACGATTGCGATAAACGTAATTTATTTTAGAACAGTTTGTGCGAGAGTACATTCGAGAACGAAAATATTTCAAAACAAAGATTAAAGTAAATAAAACAGAATCAGTAATCTGTTTTTATTTGCGTAAACTGTAATAGATATTATATTATATTATTCTTGGTAGTAAATGACGCCTAGGCAGAATAATACTGTCATTTAGTATTTATTTTTAAACATTGTTTTGGCCTAGAACTTACCAGTGAAGAGTAGCCACATTATGTAGTATTATATAATAGTAGTATTACGTATTTCATTAGTTCATTGGAATGGGATGAATGAAATTTCAAAGCACATTTTGTTTGGTTGATAGTGATATTATGTTAGTCTGAACACTTGTGAAAATGATTGTACTAACGCAAAATAACTATGGGAACTTGTAAACCGTCAGTAACAAAACGACTCCATTCACAATTTTAATCATCTTTTAATTTGCATAATAAAAATACTTAGTATACAAAATAAAAAAAATACATTTAATTTAATTTAAATGCAGAAGGGAAAGTACAGCTTATTTTTTTTATATGAATACACTAAAAGTCTATTTTTTATATACACAATGACAAACTGCCACGTTCTGAGAATGGGTGTCGTAAGGAATGATTGGAATAGAATAAAACAAGGTTTTATTAGGCTTATTTCATAGAATCAACAAGGAAGGAATAGTTACTGAACTAATTAATTTTCTTATAAAAAATAAAAAACAGTAAATCATGAATATTAAATTGAGTCCTTACCAAAACTTCGAGTGGATCTTTTTTTTTGTTTTCATTTAGACACTTATTTCGTTATAACGAATATTATTAAAGATTAGGGTAAGGTCTGAATTGATATTGATAGCTATATTCGTATGAAATATGTCTTCAAGCACTAAGTTTTGCTCGAGTCTGGGTGGGTAAAAAATTTAAATTACTACAACATAGTATGTTTATTCACTTCTTTGTGTACATTATTGTTGTATTCTGGGTATTAGGGCTTTAATGTGTTTTACAAGTCAAACAGTCTTTCAAATAGTCAAAAAAAGTCTATTCTCTATTTAAAAGTCTGAAAATATAGTTTAGACGTGACGTATATCTCAATTTTTTTCAACAGTAATTTTGAATTGTTAGTTTACTACGTCTAGCAATTCAGGAAAAATAAAAATAAATAACAAATATAAATACAGGTTGCTAACCCAACGCCTATAGTTATTACTTTTTTATATTACATCTCTGCTCTTTAACCGCCTTTAAAGTTTTAGACCTACGTTGGAAGATAAGTGGTTGATATAATGCTATGTTTTCTTTCTTTTCCAGACCACTACGGAAGCAAATAATTTAATCAAGAAAGAAGTTTTATTACTTACTTCATATTTTAAATTTTAGTGCAAAGTAAAAGACGACTAGTTAGCTAACTCTAATGTATGCCGCGTGTAACCGGGTGATAAATGTCGGTTGGGTACGCGACACGGATCGGCTTTTAGCGGCGCTGTCCACCTGCGCTAGAGTATTATGATGCATAGCCGCACTTCATCATTGTTCATTAACTGGGAAAACTTAAGGAGTGCCATAATTGTTTACTAAAGTATGTGCCTGGCAACCTTAGACCAAGTTACAAGTTGTTGTCACCTGGATTATAACTAGTAAGTTATCTATATTCGGAAATAAACCAATTACAAATGTCTTTTATATTGAACCATAAAATATTGTAATATACTTATCACACATACGTTACAATAATATCTAATATTTCTTTAGGTTTTAGAGCTGAAACTCCTATAATCGCTGGACCGATTTCCGTCAAATAAAACTGACAACCGTATACTTTGCGCTAGTTAATAATTAATCTGTGGATGTATTAAGAACATTCCCGAAATCGGAAGCTACAGCTTTCAAACATAAAATTGCATGTTTTGTTTTTTCGTTCGAGTGTTACGTTGCTGCAGTCAAATACGCAGAGTAAAAACACGCAAATACTTATTTTCGTTGGGGGTTAACATCGCAACGAAACGCACATGACAAGCTTAATCCAGTCAACGAAGGTCTTAAAAATGGTCATTATTAATTTTTTTTGATATGAAACGATAAAATTGTGTGAACCCGTATTATGTACTTATTGTACTTAATTTTCAATAAATAAAAATCGTAGGTAATTGAATAAGTATTCTCTTTTGTCATTGGTTGAAGGTTAGCATTCTTTAATTTAAAATAGTTACTAAGGTCTGAATGTTATTATAGAGATACAGACTCATTGCAAACATGTTTGAAATTGTTGTTGGCGAGATAATTGTTTAGAGATATAAGAGTATTTTATAAACAATTAATTTAATCTATTTAAGCAGATAAAGTATTTTTTAAACGAAAATATGTTATACGTTAGTAAAGAAACGAAAATAAAGTTGAAAGAGACCACTAATTATTTCTTACAAAAATAAGCACGTATAATTTATTCACGGAATTTCAGATAATAAAAAGTTTTAACTGCAAAATTATTTGGTCTGCCCTTAAAAATTTAAACAAGGGATTTTTCATGTTGGTAGCTGCCTTTTGTTTTCATATATAACAATAAAAAAGAAAGATGAAAACATGAGAATCACAAGTAATCTATTAGATATTAATATATTTATTGATATTTATGGAATTGACAAAATCATTCACCAACTAAAAATGTGTAATTATGAGGCTTAAAAAAGTAAGAGGGAACCCCTATACTTTGACACTCTCCTCTGTCTACGCCATTAGCGAAACGGCGTGAAGATATGTACAATTAAACATTTTTCAGTTATTAGAAGCGATTACACATATAGTCCAAAATTTAAATTTGAAGCTTAATCTACAATGCTACCACAGTTATGTATACCTTATAATACATTATTTATTCAAAGAAAGAATAGAAGGAAGGGTAATAAAGTGTTTTTTTGCAGATAACATGTGTGTTAACTCTTTATACAAGATGCTTGTACATATTATCCGTGAGATCAATCTTAAAAGTTTAACTTTGCGACACCGTTGGAACATCGGTATATTTTCGATTTTATAGAACATTACATTCAAACTTGTACGCTCAGTAATAGACAGTAAATAGCGCGTAGCTACGAACGTTTCCTTTAAAAGTGTGACCGACACACACAGATTAACATCACGTCCTACCCTCAAGGGTTTGATACGAGTCGGCAAAAGGTCTGTAACGGAAATGAAGGTAGTCTGCGGGTGGCGCCATTTCCGCCGTGGCCAGCCCGGAAGCGAGCAGTCGCAGTCGCTAAACAGGCAAGTCTATTATCGCACAGTGCTGCCATCTGCTCGTTCACATCCCTTTTGTGAACTTGGCTTTTGTCTGTCGCTTCTAGCCGTGTCTCACTCAGTAAGTTCTCAAAAGAGGCGCTTCCTTGTTCGTGATCTCTGTGAATTAATGGGACACAATGTCTAGTTGCGAAAGATTAGATAGATATGACTAAGTTCTAAGTAAACCTAACTTATTTTTATCCTTATTTATTTATTTTATTGCAAACGAACAAAATTACATATAAACAAAATTGGAAGCAGTAATCTACAAAAGGCAATGCTTATATCTTTAAGAGATCTCTACCAGCACAACTTGTTTTTCATGTACTAATAATATTAGTTATGCATTGAAAAGTTCATACAATAGACATATAATTGTGATTGTGATATACTTCGTTTATTGTGTTCGAAAATTCGAACCGTATAATGTAGTAAATTAAGCACCGGTTATCAATAAATATCTAAATTGATATAAATATATATGTAGTTATCCAGTATTATATAGGTATGAAGTGTGAAAATCACGTATTCTAGCTTTATTAGAATAAGTCGATACCGTGAAAGGCGAAGAGTCGGTGTGAAACGGATACAAGGGCTTATCTGTAGCGGATATAAGCCTTGTATCGGGAATCAGCCGATGTTATGGCCCAGGTATTGAGTATAGATTTACGTGATATCAGAATAGCAAATATATTTCTATATTTATTTTTGTATATACATATGCGTATACATCGTTCAGAATATCAGTACTAACAGAATTATATTAATGTTATGCAGATTACAGTATTATACATTCCGTAATACATATAATCGAGTTACTTGACATTATTTTTAGAATACATATTTCTTAATAAAATATGCATTCAAATTTAATATAAGCTGTGAATAATAACCAAATTTTATCGTAATCTAAGGCTAAAAACGTAATTTATATAAAGCTTTTATTTGAGCGAAAGCACAATTTATTTAAACGTGAGATACCTCTCTTTGTTTTAGTCCTTTAGAGCCGACAGATTTGACCAGTGGAAGGACGATGCATTAATGGAATTAATACCGGCATGAATAAAATGTTCCGAAGCCCCACAATCATAAAGATTAAAACAGGTTTTTGTGTTGGAAACTGTTGATGAAATTGTTATAATGTTATGCGAAATTGAACGGGGCGTTTGTATACCATAACTTAAAGCAATAAATAACAGAATGAAGCCCTAAGGTTATAATATACAATGACTACATACTGTATGACTGATTAATTTGTTTATAGATATTTTTAGCCATTTTACTTCCTTCAGGGAATCCTTCGAAAATTCTGATTCATTTAATTCAGTTTTTCGGTGTTGAGAAACTGACCTAGTCTAAACTTTGGAACATCCTGAAGATGCTTCGTTGAGAAGCGAAAGATTCGGGCGGAAGACGCCTGAGTGTATTCAATAATTACTGTTTGTCTGTTTGTTCGCCACTTGCGTTTCGCTGAAAGGTTTTTAATGCAGTTTTAACCATTGTAAAACTTGATGTTCTAAGGTTAAGGTACTATTGAAGTTTCAAGGATGTTTTATAGCGGGCAAACATCGTAAAACAAAGGCAAGCTTTATGTTCTATTTTACATTGGCGTGAGTATAGGTGGTACGCGGCGGAAGAGAAACCACAGTATGTAATTACAGTATTGTATTGTAAATAGTTACTACTTTAATAGTAAAACAGAGCAACATAATTGTAAAAATTATTTCTAGTGTAAAGAAAAAAATAAATATAATTTCCTATGTAATCTATTCAATGAAATAAAATGGATGTGTCTGTCTGCGATTTCGTAATAAAGGTAAAGCTAATGTAGTTTAATTTGCACGTTATCCAAATAAAATTAAGCATTTTTTAATTATTTGGCTGTTTGTTTGTTTATCCGGGTAATCTTTGAAACAGCTGTATTCATTTTAACGCGATTTTCATTTGAAGGTAGAGGACTTTTCGGTTTTTAGAGAGCAGTCTAAGGTCTAGGCTTCTTTTAATACCTAGGAAAAATACCAAATTTAACTCGGGCGAAACCACGTGGCATTAATATTTCTAACTACCTCAACTCTTCTTAACTGCCACATTGGTTTGGGAGAAAAGAAAAATATGTAATGTGCCAGTTATCTTCCGTCGTCGTAACTCGGCCAAAGGATGGGACTAACGCCCGTTTTCACTAAACTTAGGAGTCGTCTAAAGTAAATGCTTAATGAATTAGGAACTGCCTAGAACAAAAATGTATTTCACTAACCTCTAGGTTACACCTAAGAGCACCTAAGAGAGTGGATGAACGCAATCGTTTAAGTATCAACTAACATTAAGTATAACTTAGTTAGGAGTCGCCTACATCTGTGTTAGTGAAAACGGGCATTAGTTTAAGGACATGTGTACAGGCGATAGGCTAGCAATCCGTTACAATCTATCGTAGTTCTGCTTTATATATATGTACAATTCTTATATTTAGCTTACGTCACGGCCACCTTGAATTTGAAATGGATTGAAGTTTATTAGATAGGTCTTTATATATCCTATCCTATTCTATTCCATATCCTATGCTATATATATTATGAGCAATATTTATGTGTTATTTATGTGATTATAAAATCACGTTCTCGAAAATGACTCTAACGAGTTCGATAAAATTTACAATATATGGCTTTATTGGGGCGAAAAATCGATCTAACTAGGTCTCAATTCTGGGAATATTCGTTCTGTCCGTGTTTTCACACATTTGAAACTTGTCCGCGAAATATAATTGGTAATTTCGCAACAGAGTTTATCTTCTCTATATTTACATTTTATACATAAAATACGTATAAAGTTGATTTATTTTTACTTATCTATTTACCTAACTGCGCATTGAACGTTTCATTTTATGGTCTGGCGAATGTATTCGTGAATTTATTTCAGTACACAAGTATAATTAGATATATCGACACGAGGAAATGTCTACTGAAACCAAAAGCGTCTTCTGAAACCAAAAGGGGAGTAACGAAATTTGGACTTTGACGTCATTAATTAAAAACATGCATAAGTGTTTCGATTTTGATTTAAGATTAAGGGAATCTATTATAATAAATATTTAGATAGCATTAAACGTTCTATTGAAAGCCATAATTACTCTTTGACTTGACTAAACTCATGCGGTTTGACACACTCCAACGAACTTAGCGTCAGTTGCACCGAAGTGGGTTTCACTAACACAGATTGCTAATACTAAAGTTACTGAAGCCACTTGTTTCAGAATACTAATATTCTCTTCTTAGATTTCCCGTAGTCCATATCGTCGGTCGGTCAGTCGGTCGGTGCTTGTGAAAACTGTTGGCGGTTAGAACCAATACTGAAAAAAGTAATTGGGAGCGTATTCGAGTCTTGTACAAATTTAAGTTATTAATAGAATACTAGCGACCCGTCCTGGCTTCGCTCGGCTGGGATGTTGAATGTTTCCAACACATCAAATTTATTTTTATTGAGATTTTCATATGAAACTGCCATCCAAATGTGGACTTTTGCGGTGGATGTTGCGGAAAATTTTCTTTGATGAAAGCCTTGTCCAGACTATTATGAACATAACAAGAAAACTTCAGCTAAATCGGTCAAGCCAGAACGGCTTGACCAAGCGATGATTTTTCATACATGCGGCCATTGATTTTTATTTATACAATGTAGAAGACATAATATTAAGAAATCTTTGAACTTAATTTCTCGAAATCTACAAGGCCGTGGACGTTTCTTAAATTTTTCCTGTGAACTTTCAGTATTATAAGGCCGAATTTTTTTTTCCGAATGCACGTTGGTATATAACAAAATGAAGGAATGCTACATTTTTTGCCATTACTACAATATGTAGTGCATGCAGTATTTGACCGTACAGTAACGTCGTACAGACATTGTCTGTACATCTATAGCAACTGTATGTTACAAAGTTGAAGGAACTAACTACAAAATGCTTTACATGATTGTAGCACGAAGTTAGTAGAACTGCTTTTGCATTGAAAAACTTGCGAAGTTTAACTCGTTCGTAGAGCCAATTTGCTACACATTCGTCGTTCCGTATGAAGTTATGGCATTACGTACGAAATTATGCAGACGTGTTATAATGATATATGGAGCAAAGTTTGTCGGCCAAAATTAATTTGAAGGAGAACGTTCCTGATAATGTGAAAGCTTTAAATAGAATAATTTCCATTTAACAATCGATCTTTTATACGCCTGTAATACAATAGATCTATTCGGAATTATGCTTTTATATGTTCCTCAATTCAATTGCAGAGACTACCAATTCGTTTTGGAGGGTTAAGCGTCCGTCGGACTTGTGATATTAAACTACTAGCATTCCTGCTTTCTGCTCCTTGCGTGGCTTATATCATAGTCAGAATTCTTCCTCGCGAAGGCCATGACGACGGAGAGTTTTGAAATAGGTGATCGATCATAAATCTAGGACACTGTGTCCCAAGAACACCGGATGTGCAACGCTCCTCGGATGAAGTTGGATCCGAGGATACTTTCAATCTCATCGATGAAGTTACTAGAGTAGACTTGGCTAGATTGACAGCGAACTCCACTTTTGAGTTTGGAGCGTGGTTATATGCGCTTTCATTATCACACATCGGAACTTATTCAAACGATGACTTATTAAAATTATTAGACGGGTGGATGTTGCACTTCGGTTATGCTGCAAGGTCTGCGAACCACATATTTTCTGCTTTTGCGGCTTAACGGTACCGGCTAATGGAGTCTACGCTTTGAGTTGTTTACGTAGTTCAGAGTGATTTCAACAGCATCACACTCAGAATGACATCATCCGCAGAACACTTACATTTGCCGATATTCCCCACGTCTCGGTATTGTCGGGCCTGAGCTGTTCTCGTGGTTAGATATCAGAAGGTTTAACAATGATACTTTTACAGAAATGACGTTAATTAACTTTAGATGCTACCTATTGTAACATTAAATTCCTATATTTATATTTATTATACATTTATTACATTCCGAAGTTGGCTGTCAACAAGGTGATCCTCTCGGACCAGCTATTTTTAGTCTGGCTATCCATCCTGCGATTTGTAATTTAAATTCCAAATTTAATATTTGGTACCTTGACGACGGAACAATAGGAGGTAAAGCAATTACTGTTTTAGAAGACCTTAAAACCCTCATTCAAAGGTTTAAAGATATTGGCTTAGAATTAAATTTTACTAAATGTGAACTCTTTGTTTCCGATTCTGTTCCAACTATTACAAAAAATGAAATAATTAATAAATTTAACAATCTGGCACCAGGTATTAAAGTCTTGTCAAAAGAATCGCTGTACCTCCTAGGTGCTCCCGTCTTAGATGACTCCATACCCTGCTTTATCAATGATCAAATACAAAAATTTAGCCAGTCTTCAGACAAACTTTTCAAAATTAATTCCCACATGGCTCTCCTCATTGCCCGCTTTTGCCTTTTCGTTCCAAAACTTACATATGCTCTTCGCTGTTCTCAGTTTTTTAAATTTCAAACGCTTTTAAAATCTGTAGACAATATTCTAAAAAATACATTATCTAAAATATTAAATTTCTCCTTTGTTGATGACAGGGTCTGGAATCAAGCCTCGCTTCCCATCTGTTATGGAGGCCTGGGCATACGCAAAATCTCGAGTGTGTCACTGCCAGCTTTTCTTTCGTCAGCCTACAGCACGGAAAACCTTTTCCTATCTGTTATTCGCCCTTCCTTAGGATCGGTTGAGGTGCCGTGCTTGACTGATGCTCGAAATGCTTGGTTAAGTGTTTGTCCGAGTACTAACCTGCCTACCTCGACCTTTTCTCAAAAACACTGGGATGAGCCTCTATGCAAAAATGTTCATTTACAACTTTTAGATTCTTGTAGTACCGAAAAAGATCGGTCTCGCCTCCTAGCTGTTTCTGAGAAGGAGTCAGGACACTGGTTGAAGGTAATACCTTCAAAAAACTTAGGAACATTAATCGACAATACCACGCTTTCTCTCATAGTATCCCTTCGTCTGGGGGCCAGGACTAACCTTCTTCACCGTTGCCGCTGTGGTGATCTCGTCGATGTACTAGGTCACCACGGTTTATCCTGTTTACGTAGTGCGGGCCGCATGTCACGACATGCTGCCTTGAATGACGTCATTCGGCGGACTCTTGTCGCCGCTGGCGTTCCTGCAGTCTTAGAGCTTGTAGGTATTGTGCGCAGCGACGGCAGGAGACCGGATGGTTTGACGCTCATTCCTTGGAAACTTGGAAGATCGCTGGTGTGGGATGCCACTTGTGTCGATACACTTGCTGTTTCCCATGTGCCGGCGACTTCCAAGTCAGCAGGTGCCGCGGCCAGCACTGCCGAGAAATTGAAGCGGCGTAAGTATGCGACTCTCTCTGAGAGTTTCATATTTACGCCCTTTGCAGTCGAAACTTTGGGTCCCTGGGGCCCCGAAGCCCATCGACTGGTTTCTGATATTTGTAAGAGACTGGTCGAGGCTTCGGGAGACCGCCGGGCTGGCAGCTTCTTCCGCCAACGAATCAGTTTGGCTATTCAAAGAGGCAATGCTGCCAGTCTGCTAGGTACCTTGAGCAATGACAGCTTTCTAAGCAGCAACTTTGAGGAAGTTTATTATTTAAGATAATGTTTAGTTTTAAGTTTGTAAATATTAACATATGTATGTACTTTTTATTTATTATACATTGTTTTCCAATTCTACCTTTTTTATGAGCTTAGAGGTTGTCAGAGAAATTAATTGCAGAACTGGCAAGTTAAAAATTTAAATATATTTTTTGGAAGAATTATTTTTTGGAAGATTTTTGATGAAGGGAAAAAAACAAAAGCCTGAAAAAAGAGAAAAGGATGTGATGGGGTGAAGACAAGTTTTTTTCCTCTGTATTATATTCTATTTTATTATAAAACAAAGATGAAGTAATGAGCTTATAATATGCTGTATAGTCTGGAAAATTAACATGATGCAAAAATAATAATCATCAGAAAATTCCATAACCAACAATGGTATAATATTTATTATTAACACTAAATATATTTATTTTACCACGTCGCCGTGACATGTCTAATAATAGTGTTCAGAGGTTTGTGTGAAAAAGCAAAGAACTATGAAAAGCTTGCCTAAAATTTGAAGATATCGTTCGAGAGTGGAATTCATGAATATGAGACAATAGTATCTAGCATAAGCCAGTGGTTAAAGTGTTTTTTTTTAATCATATATAAATTATAATTTCAAAGGTTAATTTAAAAGATATTTATACTTGATTTGATAAACTCCACACCACACCATTACACCCACTTTATATACTTTTGTTTTTCATTTGTAAAATTAGTATTGTTTATGGTTGCTAAATTTCATTATACATATATTCCTTTTCAAAAAGGATTTTATTTAAAAAATTTCCAAATTTGTTTCAAAATTTATTTTATCCATTCCCTTTTCGTGGCATCCGGGTGGGAATGGTATACTGTGTAAGTAGTATGTTTATACTTTTTCGTTATGTCATTTATCTAATACCAAACGGATGGCGGCCCGTTACAAACACTTTAAATACTCTACCCTAGAATCCACGTACGACTTTGCCTGGGTCGCCTTAGAAACGGCTGGACTCTGGTGTTCCGAGGTCACAAATTTTGTCGTAATCTTGAGCTGGAAGTTGAGAGAAAAAGGAGGTGACTCGCCTCCAGGGCTTTCCCGCTCTAACAATTATCAATTGCGGTCTAACGCCACAATGTTGGCAGCATTAATGGGCACAATAATTTGGCTCAATATGGTTTCAGTAAGATAGCTCCTATCTTCCAGCTGAATATAATTCTTAATGTTTTAATGTTCACTACATGTTATAGGATAGGATAGTTTTCACGTTTAATTTTTATTAGTTAATTACAGTATATTTTGAGATAGTTTTAAATAATATTATTAAATTTTAAATTGACATTTTTATATTATTACTGTATTATTATATATTATAATGATACTATTGTGGTGATCCTTCTTCGCAATGAAACTGTTTATTATTTTAAAAATTGCGACTACGTATATGTATACATATAGAGACTATTATATCCTATGTTTGATATTAATATAAACAAATATATTAGCAAGCCTACTTCAATTTCATAGGGATATTTTTTTTCAAGCTCACTGAAAACGCTTTTCGTAGTTCATGAATAAGTGTTAGCTGACGGAAACGTCAAAAGCAACCACATATCTAGGCGAAAATGCGTGAAGTGAATGATAAGATTCGAAGAGGCAAAAGAGTAGGTATGTGAGGACCGCGAAGCTTGGCTCGCCGTCTTCTCAGACTATCTCGATAGGAATACAACGTGAAGATATGTATGTACATATGTACGTTTTTTTTTTTTTTTAAAAAAGACGTGAAAAGTACACTCGTTACGTCTTTTGAGTATTTTTTATCGTAATGACTATTCTTCTTGTTTTTATATTTCATTTTAACACATAAGATATAATCATATCTAAGAAAGCATTTATTTACCAATATTTTTACCCACGACAAATTTTTTATAAGTTTATATTTAAAAATGAACAAAAAATCAACACATTCATTGTAATTTATAGCTATAAAATGTTATATACATTTTATTATCAATAAACCTCATAATCTTCAGAAGGCTGCGTAATGAATGCGGCGAAACGCGACTGGCCGAGTCATTGCTTGCGCAGCCGGTCGCAATATTCTGTGCTTAAGGATGACAATTTGAAAAACGTATTTCACATACTTCAAAGTGAATATAATAAAAAAAGAGTTACAGTTCAATTATGGTAAGCCGCCATACTGTTTTTGTTTTTAAACTCTCATAACATATACCAATCCGTCCTCTCTGACTACCCCGTTGGGGATACAGCGTGACGATATGTATGTATGTATCTACGTATGTACGTATGTATGTATGTACATATGTATGTATGTATGTACGTATGTATGTATGTATGTATAATATTTACCAATTTTCTGTTCGTACCACATACATTTTCTATATATATTTTGATTGTATTGTTTGGTAACCCATTAGCTTAGATTTATCTATTCTTGTTTTAAACTTTTTAAGCATTTTTTAAAATTTTATATGATTATTGCCTGTTGCGTATACCTTATAAAAAAGAGTAAAAATCATCATGAATAAATTATTCCTGAAACAAAGTTCATATAAAAGTATCATAATTTTAAATGATTAACTGAGTTGAAATTCCAAATGACATAGGTATGTGGTACATAAAAAATGTTTAAGGGAGATTGCATAGTAAGTTTTCAAGTTTCAATCAATGCAAGAATCATGCATACGAGTGTGAAGCAGATAAACGAATACGAAGCTTCGATGCGAAAGCGTCAAAAAATATTTCGAGTTCTACTTTTCCTTTGACTTTTATTTGTACACGTATATTTCTGGAACATTAACAGTCTTACAAGGACTATAGAAAACAGAAATGCATGTGTGCAATATTATGTGTAACTTAGGTAAGTGCACTGATACATTTATTAACACTGGGACAAAATAACATGATTGCACTTATAGATAGAGTAGAAGAGCAAAATGGCAGTAAAAGCTTACTTTTAAAGTTCCGTTTGGTAAGTATAGTGGGTTAGCTATAGAGGCTTTTCTCGCCGCCCTCCCGAGGGCAGTCCGTGCGTGAGCGTCAGGCGAGAAGTACGCGCCTCTTTCTCGCACTCGGAACGAAAACTTTTAAACGATCGTGATAACAGAAACTGCAGTTATAAAACCTATATAACCTAAATATATCACTTTTAAAATATATAGAATTCCCAAACTTTTTTGAGTTATGAAACTGGACAGTGTACGAGAAGCGGAGATTTATTCTAATTGTGACCTGGAACCTTAAATAATGTGACTAAAGAAATTGATGTAATGTACATGAAATAATGACAGGTTTGATTATTTATTTATTATGTGCTATGTTTTTGCTGTTGATTTCGTAACTTTCACAGGGATATTTATTTTATAAAACATACACTCTTCTTCTTCTTCTTCATCTTATAATATTGAAATAAAATTTTACGTAATGTATTTAAATATTGTTAAATTTTATACCTACAATATGTAAATTGAGTTAGTTACGTTACCCTTGTTCGTGGATGTTATAGAGATAACTTTTAGTAGGTATCTATCCAAAATACATATTTTTAATCCACTCATAATAGGTCTATAGTTATAACTAGAACTGTTTGTTTAGGTCTGAACATAAATATATTATTTAATATTATAATAAATTAATATATTTGCATGTCAGCGTTCACTTACCCACCTCCTTAAGTCCTTCCTAACATGTTTTTTAGAATTCTATTTAATGAACTCTTGTTTATTGGAATATAAAGATTTTCCGAAAAATTGTTAAATTGGAGGTCTTGTCTAATTCAGAGTCTTAAGGGGTAGATTATGCTTACATATATACATTATATTTGCTTACTTTCATGTACACAAATATCACTGCATATATTCTTGAAAATAAAAACATAGTTATAAAGAGAACTATGAAAGTTTGTTCCACACTCTTAACATTGAATAAATGGAACCTATCAATACACGGTGATCTCAGTTACACTAAAACTATTTGCTTATAGCAAACTGCACCTTTAATTCAAAGATTCAAGGTACCTATACCTTCAGTAAACTTATAACACTTGATCACGGGTCCCCACGTCCAGTGCGACTATTTCCCAAACTTTGCAAATATTCAGTTAACTTCTTTTATTTACTAACTAGAAGTTGACCGCTCCTTCGCGTGGTCTTCGATGTACTAAATAAAATAACTCACAAATCTTTGCGGGTGAACGCAGAACAACTCGCCAAAGTTTCATCATAATCGGATGAATAGTTTAGAAACGCATACAAGACAAACATACAAAGAAATATTCAAGATATAAAAAATAATTAAACGTTACATAATGTCTCGTGAAAGTTATAATGATGCTAATCGCAAAGGAAAGTTCAAGGGAAATCGTACTTTAAACACTTTGCACGTGGGCCACACTA
This sequence comes from Zeuzera pyrina, assembly GCA_907165235.1. NCBI lineage: Eukaryota > Metazoa > Arthropoda > Insecta > Lepidoptera > Cossidae > Zeuzera > Zeuzera pyrina. The sequence continues at coordinate 15,205,455 of OU015626.1, forward strand.
ATATCTACCCACTTATGAATTAGTATAATCTAAACTTTCGTTTGTTTAAAAACCTAAGTTACCGAAAGTTTTTCACAGTTTGCTTTGAAATTTTGACACAACGTCGCATTCAAATACGCACGTTTTTATGTGCCTAAGACTAATAAACCTTACCATATGTAGCTATTGAGCTACAGCAACGCGTGGCCAGGTACAGCTAGAAGTAACTAAAAAGAGGTTGACAGGTGATGTTAGCCACACTTGATTTATGTAATGGTATGGTATTACGAAATATAAAGCATTTTCACATTCGCGCTATTATTTACGCTACAACTGTTCATGCTAGTTAAAACAATCGCCAATAACCTGCCTACCTATCTGTTTACCTAAGGTCTACCTGTTTACAAAAGAATGTACTACATAAATATTATTACCAGTAGCTCATAATAACAAACAAAACGTAGACAAATAGGTATGTTATGTAGTCTCAAAAAAGTTCTCACTTTAGAAGTGATCAAATGGGCTTTGAAAATCAAGACGCGTTTCCGTTGTCAATAAATACCTGGGTCGACCAACTACATTTTGTCCTAGTAGGCTACTTTCGTATAATATTTCTTCTGGTTTATTTCTTGTAACTGTAACAAAAAAGAAAGATAAAAATTTGAATATTTACATATTCGTGCGGACTATAATTACAAAATCTATAAATATACATGTAATATACATACGTACATATCATCGCGCTGTATCCCTAATGGGGTAGTCAGAGAGGACGGAGCGCCAAGCGTCCCGGTCCTTACATCTTTCGCTTCCTCAAATCTCATCATTCTCCTCACACATTTTCGCCTAGGTATGCGAGTACTTTCGTATACAAACTAGCTATACGTTCACTTCGTATGCGCGGTAAATTTTTCCATGGATTTCCCGGATTAGGTTAGGTTCATATTGTATAAAGATTGTTTTTGAAAAAAGCCTACGTCTAGCTTACGTTTGCCTCCGGGCACATACTATCTCTATACAAATGTCAACATAATTGGTTCAACAGTATAGCATTTCCCATTCAAAATGTTATCCCTCTTTTTACCTCCTTAGGGGTAGGTTTTTGATAAAAAAGTAGCCTATGTCCATTCCCAGATGTTAAACTACCTCCATACCACATGATAATCAGTTCAGCATTTTAACATTACCCGTACAAAGTTTCATCCCCCTTTTCACCCGTTTAGGGGTAGATTTTTTATAAAAAATTTGCCTATGTCTTTTTGGTAAAAAGAGTACCACCGCACCAAATTTTATCACAACCGAGAATTAACAGTTCCCTCGTAAAGTTTCACCCCCTATTTCACCTTCTTAGGGGTAGATTTTTGATAAAAAAGTAACCTTTGTCCGTTTTCTGATGTAAAACTATCTCCATATCAAATTTCACCATAATCGGTTCAGCGGTTTAGCATTTCCCATACAAAGTTCCATATCCGTTTTCACCCCTTTAGGGGTGTATTTAAAAAAAATAAGTAGTTTCATTTGTGCAATCACATGTTCTTACTACATCAAATTTTCATCAAGATCGGTCAAGTCGCTCTTGAGTTGTAAAAGCACATACATACAGTCAGACAGACCAAAATTTTGAAAATGGTAGAATCGAAGTCAGTGAGTCACAAAGTGACTATCTATCACAAGATTTGACAGTAGAATTGTAATTACAGACAGACACTACAGATTTGTATAGTATAACATAACATAACATAACTTCACGCTGTATCCCCAACGGGATAGTCAGAGCTGACGGAGCGCCAGGTATAGTATAGATAATAATTATTAGGTATATTATGTTATTATTATACGATAAAACCTCAAATATTGTAAATTCGTCTCCGTTGGTAATTGAAAGTGTTTTGTTTCCGGACAACCACTAAAATAAGGAAATGTGTCAAATATTGTTAAAAGTTACTTTGACTATGTTGATAGGATAGGTACCTAATACCTATTTATGTATAAAATTTACTAATTTTGTACAAAAATATTATATTTATTATAATTTACTAAAATTTACTAATTTTAATCTTTTCCGAGAAATTGTCGGGAAATCAGGAACAGCAATGAGACAAAAAATAGTTTTTTTTTCTTCATAAAAAGAAGGGCGAACGAACAAGCGAGTCACCTGATGGAAAGTGATCATGACTACCCATGGACACCTGCAACGTGCGGGGAATCACGGGTGCGTTGTGGTCTTCAGGCAAAGGAAGAAAGTACCGGGAAAAGATCAATAATACACGAAATGTTAGTTATTCATCCAAATTTATTTTACCACCTTCAAAGTATGCTCCTTCAGAAACGATACACTTACGCCAACGAATAATTCAATCATCAAAACATTTTTTAAACGCTTTTTCCGGAATTGAGTTGAGTGCTCGCCGCGAATTCTCCTTTAGGTTTTCTACCAAATGAAAACGGGTGCAACGAAGTGGTAATTTGAGTTTAGGAAAAAGAAAGAAGTCGGCTGGAGCCATATCTGGTGAATAAGGTGGTTGCTCGATGGTATTTGTTGAGTTTTTGGTCAAAACATCGTTCACAATGATGGCCTTGTGCGAAGGCGCATTATTGTGGTGCAAAATCCAAGAATTTTCTTTCCACAAATCTGGCATTTTTCGTCGGATTTGCTCTCTTAAACGCCGCAAAAGGCCCAAATAATATTATTTATTTACCGTTTGACCTTCCGGCAAGAATTCCGAGTGCACAACACCGCGATAGTTAAAGAAAATAGTCAACATGACTTTGACTTTTGATCGACTTTGGCGTGATTTTTTCGGTTTCGGTTCAATTGGAAGGCGCCACTCCGAAGCTTGATGACTAATTTGCATGTCAAACTCGTAAACCCACATCTCGTCACCACTAACAATGCGTTTCATGAATGTTGGATCGGAATTGACTCGTTCTAGCATGTCCTCAGCGACTCTTATGCGATTGAGTTTTTGGAGAAAATTCAGGTCTTTTGGGACTAGCCGAGCGGTAACATGTTTCATATCCAAATGATTATTTAAAATGGTACGAATGGACTCGTGAGACACAGAAAGTTCGGCGGCTATCTCTCTGAAACTTGAATGAGGATTTTCAGTCACTGTTTCCTTCACTTTTGCGATGTTAACTTCAGTTGCAGACGTTGATCGCCTACCAGAGCGAGGCAAATCTTCCATCACATCTCGACCGCTTTTCAACGCTTTGTACCACTCATAAGCACGTGTTTTTGATAAAGTCGATTCGCCGTAAGCCTTCTGTAACATTTTCAGTGACTCCGAACATGAAATTCCATTGACGATGCAAAATTTAAGACAAACTCTTTGTTCGATGTTTTTGTCCATTATGACATTCGCAACACACACTAGATATGATATAACTAAAATAGCACTGTATTTAATCTAAATAACAGATGCTACTCAAACTCCGTGCCAAAATGGAAAACAGTTGTGCCAATCTAACAACAACAAAAAAAAACAAAAAATTGAATTTGGAACCATAAACAAATCATCCATTCCCGATACTTTCTCGACTGAATGTATACAGATATACGGGTAGATAATTCATAATGATAAATTAAACAAGAGACGAATTGTAGTTGAGTATAGACTCAGCTACAATTCATCTCTTATTTAATTTAAAGTCAGAGAAATGTTCCCAAACTCAAATTAAACTTTATAATATAATGCGAACTTCAATTGAAAAGACAACATTCTGGCTAAAATTATGGCAATTGTAACATTACATATGTATGATGTATAAACGTACATATGCTCATAAATACATACGTGTATATTTAAAAGATGATGTAAAAGATTTAAAGTTGCCAAAGCAGTCATTATCAAAGCAGTACAAAGTATGTCTTTGTAATTATACAGTTACGTTTAAGGATTCTCTGTCTTAACTAGATATATGCCGGATTGTTACAAATGTATACAAATGATACGAACACTAATACAGATTATTAGTGTCTAGATCTGCGAATACGGATACGAATCCGTATTCGTATTAGAATTAAATAAAGCTTTTTTTAATGTAAACATAGTGAAGCAATTGACTTTATAATGTTTATCATAATTATTTGTTTGATTTTTGCAATAAAAAGTGCCAAAATTGTAATATTAAAAGTAATTCGAGTTAGTATTTCATGTCTATCTATTTTTAAAATTACATGTAATTAAATTATTTTAATAATAATATTCGACCATCAAAAATTAATTAATTTATATAAAAGATCTGTTTAAGATCAGCGAAAAAGTAATTGATACGGATACGAATACAGATCTTTTTTTCTCCTTGGATATCCGCGGACACGGATACGGGAACGAATATCCGGCACAATACTAGTTTTAACTACTACCAAACCATCTTTTGCTAAATGTTGTAAGTAAATAGTTATTGCCAGCGAAAACTGTGTTTACTCGTGCGTGAACATTTCCAAAGAAGTCTGTAAGATTAAGTTTTAGGGCTGTAATAGATCAAGTTACATTTCTCTGATTGGGCGACAAAAGGCATTAGAGCAAGTAGGGACAGACTTTATGAGTTGTATGACGAAAAAAAAAATTAAACCGCCTTAAAAAAAAACACTGAAAAGTATAAAATAACTATCCTTTACTAATCAAAACTCAAGTACAATTAAAATAACTTTATAAATACGATACACATACGTCTATAATTAAATTTGACAGTTACTGAAGTCGGTGCCAAGCCCACCAAACTAATAGACTTTATGTTGTTGCACATTGATTTGGCACCGACTTCAATAACTGTCAAATTTAATTATATACGTATGTGTATCGTATTTATAATGTTATTTTAATTGTACTTGAATTTTGATTAGTAAAGGATAGTCATTTTATACTTTTCAGTGTTTTTTTTTGAAGGCGGTTTAATTTTTTTTAATATTTTTTTTTTATTTCTCTCTTTTGCGTGGTCTTGACGTAAATAAATATCTAGTGCAGGTCTGCAATTAACTTCATTCTAATTCCGGAGTGCAACGATATACAAGAGAATCGTCAATATAAATAAAGATTATAACTAGGTCGTGTTATCTAGTGTATCTTCGAAATCCAAGCTCCAATATCAGTGAAATTTAAATGGGACCACTTCTGAAGTATTACCTACCAAACGTAAAAAGAATTTTTGAAATCGGTTCATAAATGACGGAGTTATGAGGTAACAAACATACAAAAAAAAACAACATACAGACGAATTGAGAACCTCCTTCTTTTTTTGAAGTTGGTTAAAAATCATACACATCGGATGAAAACTTTCATAGCTATGTCCGCAATTACTCAAAAATATTTAAAAAGGTATCAAAGCACGCGAAATCAATTCATATCGCCAATAAAATTAGTAAGGCAGATAACACAGTAAAAGCGATATGGAACACTATTAACACAGAAGTAGGCAAACAAAATAAGAAAAATGAAGACCTCTCCATATACATTAATAATAAAATCGCTACTAATAAAAAACAGCTTGCTAATGGTTTTGCTAAATTTTTTTCAAATGCACCTATACAGATTACTAGTGGTCTAGCATCTTCTGCACATGCAGCACGGGCACTATTAAACCAAAATATAGGAAAGTGGTTCCCTAGTTTTCAGTTCAGGCACACGTTTTCATTTGAGATAGAGAAAACTTTCAAAGAATTTAAAAAACAGAAAAGTGAAGATTTGTGGAGATTATCAGTTCATGTACTGGGTAATATAATGCCAATAGTAACACCGATTTTAGTAAATATATTTAATAAATGTGTCGATCAAGATGTGTTTCCCGATTTGATGAAGCATAGTAAAATTATACCAATATTTAAATCAGGTTGTAAGTCAGATCTTACAAACAACCGCCCAGTGTCGATATTGCCAGCGTTGAGTAAAATATTCGAAAAAATAAGGCTCAACCAAATGCTGGCACATTTTAACATTTGCGGGATTTTTTATGGTCAACAGTACGGTTTCACGAGAGGGCGGTCAACAACACATGCGGGAGCAAGCTTGGTCAAAAATATACTAGAGGCTTGGGAGGGGTCACGAGATGTCATTGGCGTGTTTTGTGATCTTTCCAAGGCTTTTGATTGTGTTTGTCACAAAACTTTAATTTACAAGCTGAAATACTATGGAATACGTGATAAAGCTCTCGATCTCGTGATTTCATATCTCGCTGATCGAGAACAAAAAGTGAGTGTAAATGGGGTTATATCTGTCGGTTCTAAATTAAAAATGGGCGTTCCCCAAGGATCAATTTCGGGACCGTTCCTATTTTTGGTTTACATTAATGATCTTCCATTTATACTTAAAGACCTATGTGAAATAATATTATTTGCTGATGACATCATTATTATTTAAAGTAAACAGAAAAGACATAGATATTAGCGGACAGAATAAGACCTTGGCGGATGTTTCGAGATGGTTCGCTGCCAATAATTTAGTACTGAATGCACAAAAAACCAATTGTGTCAAGTTTTCCCTATCCGATGTACCCAAAATCTATAATAGAGTAGAACTGGATGGGAAACAGTTAGGATTAATGAAATCAGCCACATTTCTTGGTTTAACAGTAGACAATAAGTTACAGTGGGCGGTCCATATCGGGTCAGTTCGGCAATATATGCTATTAGGCGCATTAGACAGTTGACAGATGTGGCTACGGCTAGGCTGGTGTATTTCGCATATTTCCATTGCTTTATGTCTTAAGGCCTGCTACTGTGGGGATCAATGGCGCATATGAAATCTACAGTATGAACGAACGAGAGTCGCTGAGAGATCATTTTAAAGGCGTTGATGTACTCACCTTACCCTCATTATACATCTATGAAAACATAATGTACACTAGAAAAAATTTAGATCTATTTCAAAAGAAAGGCGTTATTAATGGTGTGGAAACTCGTGGTCGTGATAGTTATTCCTAAATTTAAATTACAAAAATCAAGTGGTTCATTTTTGGGTAACTGGTAATTAACGGAAAAGAGATTTAAACTTGTAATTAAACGCACACTGATTGGAAAAGCATACTACAAAATTAGCGATTTCATTGAAGACACAACAATAGACTGGAAATGATCCTCTCTGCACATGCATTTACTGGCTTTATGGATATTGTATTTTTAAATAACTATTGTAGAATGATGTTGAAAAAATGATACCTGACTGAATTTTTTGTCGGTTCTTCTCAGTATCCAGGTTTTCTTTTCGAACCGAACTAAAGTAGATTTGACGTTAAAAAATACCTTGCATTTGGGTTTACTTGAATAAATTGATTTGACTTTGACTTTGAAGATCAAAAAAATGGTCAGTTATAATAAAATTAAGAGAGGATAAATTACCCCAGTATTTATAACAATAGTGTCTTATAAGACTCGAATATTTTACGAATAAATTATCATGTGAGCTTAATAGTAATTTAAGATCAAAATAATATAAAAACAATGGCCTTGATTTTTAGCTATACCTACTTTATACCTACCAATTCAATTTTTTTATATGTACATATACATTACAAATGAAAATATATATTTTAGGTGGATTATATTACACATAACTTTTTTGTCAAGCAGCGTCTTTTCAGCGTAGGGCTTCCCTAATTTTCAATGAGGTCCACATCATTTTAATGGATGTCCCAAAATTCACGCCAGAAGTCATTTTGATGGAAAATACAAATTTTTAATAAAAATTGCAATTTTTTTATTGTTACATAAGGTATACTGTATTGGGTTATGGTATGGAATAGCATATCGAGTAAATGGTCTCCACGATATTGCCGGCATATACACACTCTTAAGTCGAAATTTTTACGACTGTTTTGCATAAATGTGACTCAATTTCCTCTTGAAGGCTAGGGTCGACGTAGACTTGTGGGCATAAACATAAACTTAAAAAATTCCCGAAAAAATTCTGAAGGCTCTTTCTGAATTTTTCAAATAATCTCTACACAGTTGATAAAGTTAAACCAATATTCCGACCATATTTTATAAGAAAATTGCTAACGGTTTATGCCAAACCTTCATTATTTTTAAAATATTGTTCGACAATGAAAACGCGCTGTTCTTTCGTGTAGCGCTCCATTTTTAATAACCCTGAATAGTCAGCTTTCACGCTGTCTTTTTCTTCAATGGCAACACTTTACAGTACAAATGGCGCAAAATTCAAATCTTGCGTGAATATTTTTTGTCCATCAATGATTTTACATTCTGCAAGACATGTCATACCATACATGTCTTGCCCATTTCCAATTCAAATTTCTAACTATTTTTACTTATGTGTCTGACTTTCGTGCTTTTCCTTATTTCCTCTCTGAAAATTAAACTTGATGCTTAGCATGCTTCTCTTTATTTTTACTTGTTGTGTCGCTAGGCTTGCTTAGAATTGAAAAATGTAACTAACAACAATACATACATATATATTTTAACGCTGTATCCGTAACGGGGTAGTCAAGTATTGCGGTCCTTACGTACTAAAGTAATACAATAAATGAAACTCATTTTCTATAAATAGTTGAATTTAGCACTAAAATTAAAAAGGAAGACACTTATTTATTTTAATCTATATTGTGGCGCAAGTTTTTATTACGCCTATGCATATTTTATCCTAAATAAATAGAACTTTGTTTATACACTAACAAAATTAATTCAATGTAGTCCGAAACTGAAGTAGTACCTGTAGGATTTGTTGTCTTTATTGATTAATAATGTTTGTAGTTTATTAAAATGTATGTGGCAACATTGGAGACTGTCTTTGCCTCGGACCAAGTATCACAAATGGACGGAGCATTTGCTTTTTGTCTTTACGTATTTATGCATTTGTCTTTAATGTGTTGTTTTTTGTTCACCGATAGGTTTTTACTAATGTGCTTGACTAGGGAAGGTCATGGTACAACGAAGACATGATACATTTTTATTTTTGTGAATATTAGTAGCCCAAACACTTAATAATTATTATTACATGACCGACTCATTAGCTGACAGGAATTACACTGACAGTGCGTGATTGCCATATATATATATAGCTATAGCTAACTGTTTTACGAATTCAAATTATTTATTTGTTCGTGAACGCAGGTTGTATATTACATAGATACAATAATAAATAAATAAGTCCTCTGCAATCCACCAAGAGCGTACAGACAGAAAATCAAATTTAAAGAAATTATGCACAATCGATGTAGAAAAAATTACAATGTTTTAGTCGTGGTTACGCTCAATGAGATAGAAAGTGATACAAAAATTCGGAAAACTTATTATGGCTTCGTCTATTATGTTTCTTGGTCATAGGGGTTTGGTTTGCTTCTAAAAATAAATGTCTTCAAGCCAGTGTCTTCTTTTATTATTAATAATAAAACAGATAAAACAGTAATTTTCTAAATTAGGTGTTCATTCCAATTTTTTGGTTTGCCATGTCAAACTAAGAACTTTCATAGTTTCTGTATGTTAATCATTGTGTGGATATTGAAACAAAAATATTAAAAAATAAAGAAGTATTTTGTTCTGAAGCTATATTGTGAGGGTGAAATAACTTATTGCGATAAAATTAGGTTCAATGAATACTTAACTTGTGTCGAGCATCCCCTTTTGACGGTTTTTAATTTTATGATGTCGTATAATAAAAATATTGTAAAATTAACATATTAAATATTCAAAAAACTAATGATAGTTTATCAAATTCTGATAAGTACGCCTTGGAGTGTTATTTATGGTTCTTTACAAGGCTATGACATAATTTTATTTTATTTTATTTGGGAAACACACAGTATACATACATACATATTATATGTGTAAAAGACTAAACCAATGAAGTTTCCAACTTACAAATAATGTACATAAATTGCGATGTAGACAAAAAAAAAACAATAGACAAACAAAAAAAAGTAGATAAAAAACAAGATAACTATTTGCTCATCAAGAAAGAAGCTCTTAAATTTTTTGAGAGAATGGGGCTTACCACCGTCTCTTAGCATTATTATTTTAATATTACTTGACTTGACTTACGGGGTAGTTAAGGTAGGTTGGACGGCTGAACATCGCGGTTCTTATGTATTTCTTTCGCCTACTGTTGATTGAATGTCGAATGATAAAACTAATCACTAACCTACTGTCAGAATTTCGAACTTTCCAAGTCAAGTAACATTAAAGTAATAATGCCATAAGAGATGGTGGTAAGCCCCAAGGTCAAAGTTGTCATACACTTCATTATGATTATAACAAGATCTAAAAATAAAGGTGCTACGAACATAATTGGTTTTAACTATTTGGTAAACTAAAAAGGAATTTATTACGTCTACTGACTCGAGAACATCTTAAATTTATTTTTCTCAGTAAATAAGGTGAATCTTCTTCATTATTTATTAATTTACAAAGAAAATAAAATTGGTCGCTATATTCCTTAGATTTTCGGGACCAATTATCTCTAAAGTTTGGAATTTAAACAATAACATAAAATACATAAACATATATAAATATACTTTACCAAACATAAATATATTTTGAATTCTGTTCAATTTGGATACATAAGTATTATAATGTGGGTTAAGAACAGAATGGACCAATGAATTATAAAGAGTAGCGAGCATAAGTCTACTTTTAAATTCCCCTCCAACTTAAAATGAAACCAAGCTTTCCATAAGTCTTCTCTGAAATAACGATAATGTGTCTATAAAAATTCAACTTACTATCTAGACATACGCCCAAATCCTTCACTTCGATAATCCTATTAATAGATTGTGTACCCAACGTATAATTATGTATTATGTTGCCATTTTTCTAGAAAAAGAAATAACGATACAACATATAATATGACATATATGAAATAGTCGATGAAACATTTGACAGAATGAGGAAATATCGGATTTGATCGGATGATTGCAAACTGAAACCTCCATGACACTTCTAAACATTTTATTACTTACTCAGTGCTTCTAAATATCAAAGCACGAAAATGTATGCACTTTGTGAAAATTTCTCTTTTTGTAATTTTATTTATAAAATGTTTTGTTCAATTAAGTATGAAAAATACGGAATTCAGGAACCAAATGATTAATTTTAAACATCTACACATAATAACTATATAATATAATATATAACTATTAAAAATTCGTCTCATGCTAAGCATTTCACGGTAATCCAGGTAATCCATATCTTGTATTTTGTTGTAGGTCAAGTTATACCATGGCTCTTTATTGTAATATCAGTGGTCCAAGCGACGAGTACAGGCGACAAGCGGCCACACTTTGTGATGGAGCCACCGTCGCGAATATTGTGGCCAGCGACTCGCGGCGCGTATGCAGCGTGTCGAGCGGTAGCTCATCCGCAAGCCGATATCCACTGGATCACATCTGAAGGGCAGTTGGTTACGACAATACCAGGCTTGAGGTAACTGCATTCATTTTACATTTATATTTTTGCTCTTTACTTTTTTATTGTGTTATTTAAGACCAAAATTTAAAAATATTCACATATTTAAAGTAATATTTTTGTGTCTTTGTCAGGGTATTTACTACTTAGGTATTATCAAAATAAAACGTTTGAACTACTCGGCGTATTTCCACCAAAGAAACTGTATTTTTAGAAATAGAATATACGCATCATACGACATGGTTTGAAGTTAAAAATTAGTTTGCCGTATTAACAAATTTTTGTCATCAGTTGCAAATCAAAATGCTAAGACCAAAACAAATAAATGAAAAGTAAAAAAATATTTTTAAAAACCAAGCTTTTATTAAAAATGCACCAAAAAGTAAAAATTAAACCAAGGAGTTCCGAAAACTCATAATATCGTGTAAACCCCAAACCTACAAAATGGTTGAATATGGCTGCTCTACAGTAGGTCATCAGAAAAGTGTGATAGATAGACACGTACTATTTATAATAAGTATGTTCATGTTCTAATAAGCCTTAAAAGCTTGTCGCATACTCTTTTACTGTAAGGGGTAAGTTAAGGAAATTAGTCTTTTGGCGGTTTCCGGGTTTGATTTTAGTTTTCTTTTACCTAGAAAGGTTGCAGACCAGTGGTCGCTTTCTGTCTTTATAAAGACGAGCAATTTGGCTTTCCAACTAAACACTCGTGCGTCCAACAAGTGCACCGCCTCATCGAGCACATCCTGGAGGGGCTGAATCACCCGCGTCACGATGTAGGCACGGAGGCTCTCTCCTTCGATGTATCGAAGGCGTTCGACAAAGTCTAGCACGCCGAACTAGTGTACAAGCTGCGCCGCCTCGGCTTGCCGAACGTTCTCGTACTTCATGTTTTATCAAAATTATATATATATGTAAAGTTTTGTACCTGTACTACTAATCGTCGAAGAGTATCCTCACGAGAAGACAATCTTGGCTGCAGCAACAGTTCATGGTAAAGATCGTGTTTAGCTATCAACAAATTTTTATAAAAAAAAAAATTAAACCACCTTCAAAAAAAAACACTGACAAGTATAAAATAACTATCCTTTACTAATCAAAACTCAAGTACAATTAAAATAACTTTATAAATAATCGTATTTACACATGCCTATATAATTAAATTTGACAGTTACTGAAGTCGGTGCCAAGCTCACCAAACTAATAGACTTTTTGTTGTTGCACATTGATTTGGCACCGACTTCAATAACTGTCAAATTTAATTATATAGGTATGTGTATCGTATTTAAGAAGTTATTTTAATTGTATTTGAGTTTCGATTAGTAAAGGATAGTTATTTTGTACTATTCAGTTTTTTTTGAAGGCGATTTAATTTTTTCATAAAAATGTTTTTTTGAAGTCGGTTAAAAGTTAAATCTATATACAAAGTTTCGTATCTCTATACTAATTGTCGAAGAGTACCCTCACGAGGAGACAAATCGGGCTGCAGTATTCTATCAGGTCATAATGAAAATCATGTTTAGCTATCAAAATAAGAAACGGTTGAGGAGTACCCTCGTGAGTAGACAATCCTGGCTGCGGTATCGGGTTATTTTTATCATTTTAGTGTATTGTCATCGAAACTGAATAAGCATGCAAAATTTCTAAGTCGTCGTAAAAAATACAAATTTTAAAGATTACGTTACTTTAAACGGGATTTAGTTATGTAAGTGCCGCTTGCGACCGAGCAAAACCGTTTTTGGTTGCAGAGCAATCACGTCTCAATCTAATAAGGAAACGGGAACCGAGAAAATGAAACCAGCTCGAACCAGGTTGACGAAAATCGTCATTTTCTACTTTGCATCCTTCTACATCGACTCGATTGTTTAAATAGTTTCAAATATGGTTCCAATGGTTGTGGACTGAAATATGATAAAAATACGATAAAATGATCAAATTCACGAAATAATAAGCCCTGTGTTAGTAGCCTTGACTTCTACCCACCACACTTTTTTACATAATTATTTACGATGAATTAAAGTTTTCGATCTTCTTGAATATCCTGGGTTAGTATCAGAGGTACGTAACCAATCGTTTAACTCTGAAGAAAACTGTGTTTTTTCACACAGTGATATAATTTCTTCCTGTTGGTATCTTATCAATGGATCAATCCCAAGATTGGTTCCAAATTGGACGTAGCGAAGTTTCACAAAACGCCGACGACGGATCCACTAAATAAACTACTCAAACTTTACCTATATTTTACAAGAAAGGCGATACGGGACCGAGTAAGTTAATATTTACTGCCAATGCCGAAGGAACCCCTTCATATCAATTATGAAGCCGTTTTATGTGTGACGGGGTGATTGTAAGCAACGTTTGAGACTATAAGAATTACAATTTTTTCTCCTTCATAATGTATGTGATTAAATCTAAGAATAAATGTAAATTTAAACAAAATAATATAAATTCGAACAATCCTTTCACTAATATGGTTTTGGATCTTCAAAATAATAAATCAGGTCACATTTTCAAAGTGACATTTTAAGCCTTCTTGTTGGTCGATTAAAAAGAATTTAGCACGTACTGTAGTAAAACTCTCTCAAGAAGCTTCTTTATAACTTTTGTATTTTTAATGAAGCTTTGCGTCTGATGTTACATCTTTTCAAGTCAGTTAAAGCAAAAAAAAAGAAAGTTCGAAGATAAAAGATATCTTGAGACCATTTATTTCGATACTTTTAATTACAGAAGTAATAATTATATTAAGAAATATAATAGCAATATAGAACATAGTAAAAGAAAATATCTACTATATTTTGTTAATTTTAACAATAATTTGTAATTTAAATTAAAAAGACAAAAACATTGTAAAATAAATATATAAATAATAAATAAAATATTTGTAATTAAAAGACTTCAATCCATTAATATAACGGTATGATTTGAACTACAGTATCTTCATATGAATCCCACACTCGATGTATTGAGGGATGATGGCTTCGAAAGGTCTTACTAATTGTGTTATGCTGGCGACCTAGATAGTAAATTGCAGTGGGCGGACCATGTCGGGGCATTGGCTAGTAAGCTCGGTTCCGCGATATATGCCATTAGACGCATTAGGCAATTGACGGATGCAGTTACGGCTAGGTAGGGGTACTTCACATATTTTCATAGCTTAATGTCCTATGTCCTTTTGCTGTGGAGATCAGCGGCGCATATTAACTCCATTTTTATTTTACAAAAAAGAGCGATACATACCATGTACAGTACGAATGCATGAGAATCACTGAGATCTTTTTAAAGACATTAATGTACTCACCTTGCCGTCCTTATACATCTTTGAAATTATTATGTATACGAGGAAAAATATAGATCTATTTATAAAGACGATATTGGTGGTATGGAAACCCGAGGTCGTGATAAATTGGTTATTCCAAAATTTAAATTACATAAATCAAATGTTCCATTTTTGGGTAACTGCATTCGTTTTTATAATAAAGTTCCTCAAGAAGTCACTCAATTAATAGAAAATAGATTTAGATTAGTTATAAAATGTATATTGATTAGACAATTATACTATAAAATAAACGATTTCGTTGAAAATAAAACAATAGTCTGGAAATGATCTTCTCTGCACATGCATTTACTGGCTCTCTGAATATTGTATTTTAATAAACCTTTTGTAAAATGATGTTGAAAAAGTGATACCTGGCTGAGTTATTCTTGTCGGTTCTTCTTAGTGTCCAGGTTTTCTTTACTCTTGTCTTTGAACCGAACTAAAGTAGATTTGACGTTCAAAAATATCTTGTAGGTATAATTGGGTTGAATAAATTTGACCATTTCGGCACAATATCAACATAACAGTAGGATATCTTTCTAGCTAGCGAACGCGATTTCTATGTGCGCGTTAAAACACACGCGCCATGGCACGCATACAACGGCAATATTTTGGGTGAATGTGGGTAATTATTGTAGCGCACATGTAGCGCCAGTCGGAGTCGCATGTGACGCAAAAATGCGACCACTTTCGTTTGTCTTTAATTCGTTCTTCACATCGTCGTAAATACAAAAATGTCTGATACGCATAAACTAACGTATTATAATGTCCAGAGATGCTTAAATAATTTTAATTATTCGAATCCAAAGTTATCATTCTTTAACATAAGTACAAGAAATTAAATTTCATAAACCTGAAAAACTTATTCTTCTGTATTGTTTTTTATTATTATAAACCCAATAAATCTTTATTTACATTAACAAAAAGTACATACATACGTTAATATCTACAATCTTAAAACTGCACATTATCTTAAATAATAGACTTCCTCAAAGTTGCCGCTTAGAAAGCTATCATTGCTTAAGGTACCCAGCAGACTGGCAGCATTGCCTCTTTGAATAGCCAAACTGATTCGTTGGCGGAAGAAACTAAGAATAAAATAATTTGTATAAATAAACAAAATGCTCTCAGTCCCAACGCAGCAAGTTTACGTATCCAACCGAGAATAGACAATTCTGTTACGCATGAGGCAGGAGTCAGCCTTTTTTTCTACATATTCTCTTATTTCGGTCACGTCATTGCATACTTGTAATGTTTTAATTAGCTTTTTGTATATCTAAGTTATTAAGTGTTAGTTATTCGTATTATATGTACAAAATAAAAGCTTGTATATAAATGTTTTCAAACTTTTACGACTTGTACACATCTTACAATTCTAAATAAATCTAGGTCTATATCGTAAAATTATTAACACGATTTAGACCCGGTTTCATTTAGAATTTTAAAATACAAATATATGTCGAAATTCTCAGCATTAGAAACAATTTGTTTTTTCTTTTTAACAGATATTGTACTTTAAAGAAGCTTTAATGAAAGACATATTTGATAAGATTAAAACTAATAAGTAATTCGAGTTATCCACAGGAAGGTTAATAAATAGGCTGAATTGCGAAGAGAGTCCGTTTGGACTTAAGGAAGTTACGTGAAGCGGACGTGTCCTGTCGGTATCGACATTACATACACATTAAGTTGTAGATTTCTGTGTGCATAGAAATTCGGAATTAATTAATTTACACTGCGTTCACTATATTTATCGCTCATTTTAACTATTAATTTCGACTAAACCTAAGCAATGACTGTTCGCAGAAAAGCTATTCTAAATTCTGATTGTACTGACTGTGCACGACCAGTGGTAGCTATTTGACAACTTCACAAAAACTAGAGTTAAATATCATATAGGCAACTTATTTTATTCTTACTCTTGTCATTAAAATATTGCCTTGTAGTCACTGATGGCTAATCGATGTGACTGAAATTTTTTGTTAAAATAACACTAAAATAATAATATAATAGAACTTTGTTGATAATAGATTTACTATAACAAGGAATGAAGACAGTTTTCTTTTGAGATATTGTTACCGATACGCGATACATTTGAAGGAAAGTTGAGTTTCTTACGTGAGTTTAAGACGAGTTTATATAGCGAGTTTACATGAAACTTATATTTCTAACCTGTTTTGAAGCGACTTTATAAATTACACAGTAGGAGTCAGACTCCATAACTCTTCTTTCATCTTCTTCTTTATTTTTTCTTCTTTTATTTTTGCTGAAGTATAAAAGTATGATGATAATATTTTGACAATCATCTCTTTCTTTTCTTAAAAACGTTAAAAATAACTGCGCAATAGTATATTGTGTAACAAGTGGGGTAAGTTGCCGGTTGCCCACTCGAACGAGATTGAGCGCACTAGTGAAGCGAGTGAAATATAGGTATAAGTTACATCCTGTAAAACAAATATTTATTTTTTACAATAATTTAATTTTGGTTATTATTCGAAAATACTCAAGTAATAAGTAAGTACAATAATTAGGGTTCTGAAGTAAAACAAGGAACCCTAATTAATTATTCTATTTCATTAAAGGTCTGTCTGTCCGTCCGTCTATCCGGGGTTTAACTCGGAGACTTCATACTAAAAAGCTGCAATTTAGCATGGTTAGCATACATAGTAATTATGCCTACAAAAATGTGAAACAAAATATTGAAAAACAATTTTTTTTGGGTACCTCCTTTACACGTATAGTGGGAATGATTTTTTTGCTTTCTTTTCCACTGTGAGGGCTGTCGTTAGATAGGACTTTAAAAAGTTACCTTACTTAAGCGTTGTTTTTAGATATGTGAAAATTATTCACGACAGTAGCATATACATACATTCAGTCAAGAAAGTATCGGGAATGGATGATTTGTTTGTGGTTCCAGATTCAATTTTTTGTTTTTTGTTGTTCTTAGATTGGCACAACTGTTTTTCATTTTGTCATTTTGGCGCGGAGTTTGAGTTGTATCTGTTACTTAGATTAAATACAGTGCTGTTTTTAGTTATCTCATTCTAGTGTATATTGCGAATTTCATAATGGACAAAAACATCGAACAAAGAGTTTGTCTTATATTTTGCATCGCCCAAGTCCCAAAAGACCTGAATTTTCTTCAAAAACACAATCGCATGAGTCGCTGAGGACATGCTAGAACGAGTCAATTCGTACCCAACATTCATGAAACGCATTGTTACTGGTGACGAGACGTGGGTTTACAAGTTTGACATGCAAATTAGTCAATGAGCTTCGGAGTGGCGCCTTCCAACTGAACCGAAACCGAAAAAATCACGCCAAAGTCGATCAAAAGTCAAAGTCATGTTGACTGTTTTCTTTAACTATCGCGGTGTTGTGCACTCGGAATTCTTTCCGGAAGGTCAAACGGTAAATAAATAATATTATTTGGGCCTTTTGCGGCGTTTAAGAGAGCAAATTCGACGAAAAATGCCAGATTTGTGGAAAGAAAATTCTTGGATTTTGCACCACGATAATGCGCCTTCGCACAAGGCCATCATTGTGAACGATGTTTTGACCAAAAACTCAACAAATACCATCGAGCAACCACCTTATTCACCAGATATGGCTCCAGCCGACTTCTTTCTTTTTCCTAAACTCAAATTACCACTTCGTGGCACCCATTTTCTTTCGGTAGAAGACATAAAGGAGAATTCGCGGCGAGCACTCAACTCAATTCCGGAAAAAGCGTTTAAAAAATGTTTTGATGATTGGCTTATTCGTTGGCGTAAGTGTATCGCTTTTGAAGGAGTATACTTTGAAGGTGATAAAATAAATTTGGATGAATAACTAACATTTTGTGTATTATTTGATCTTTTCCCGGTACTTTCTTGACAGAGTAATATAACTAAGTTAAAAGGAAAACACTATTACTGCCATAAATAACTACTCGTAAAATTGTAGGCTCTACAATACAACTTATAAGCACTTTAATAACGGATGCATTTAAACTGTCTTTAAAGTTGTTGAAAATGTGGACTGAATTGCTATGTAAAATACGAGTATAACGTCATACAATTAAATGTTACTCCTTCATTAAAAATACATTGTCTTTTCGAAAACTTTATAAACACTATTAAATAATAATCATAACCGATAAAAAAAAATAAGGAATCAATGAAAATATTAGATTTCGCTATGGAATTCAATAAAATTCTCTACTTAATTCATTTATTACTTTTTTTCATCCAATAGTCGTGAAAATAAATGACTAAAAAACCCATAAAAGCTTTAAAAGTAACGGACTGTATCCAGTACTGACTTATTACCTAAATTGTGTTTTTTTTGTACTTGATAATTAATATTTATATAATGCGTAGAAGTTTTGTGCAACTGCGAAAACATTTATAAGTAAGTGCTTACCAACGTGCCTAGGGTTTCAGGATAGGGCAAGTTCGACATATATGTTCTACATTGTTTTTGTATAAGTAAAGGGAAGGCTAAAATATTATAGATTACTAATTAATCATGACTTTGGCATAACCGGTGGACAAGAAGAGATGAAACAGATCGCTCCCCGCGTTATCTTTCAACAAAACAATTTTCATAATATTTTGTTATTAAAAACGTACAGGCGTAAATAGTTTATCTTAACATATTAATGTGTCTCAATTCATTGTTTATCCAAATTACTAAAAGAAATCATTGCATTTATGTGTTTTTGTAAATTCATGTGTCTTTTATGGCGCCAGTCTAGTTTTTTAATCGTCATAATCACAACAATCCTAAATATTTTCGTCATTTAAATAAAATATACAGCACCGATTATAATAAGTAGTACTACTACTATAATTTGACGGAAGAACCGAGAGAACGGGAGACCAAACAAAAATCCAATCAGTTTCGTAAACTAATATATTAAATTGTCTTTTAAGCGAATTACTAGTCAGAGAAACACATCCATGAGTTAAATAGTTTTTTACACCGATTTATTGTATTTTATGCAATTTACTAGTCGAATAATACACAAATCAGGGTAGTTTATAAGTAGGTATAACGAAACAATTAGTTGTTTTTTCTATGCAAAGTTCAAAGAATTAACATTTTCAATGCCGATTAAAACTTGTATACACTTTAAGACCTCACAATGAACAAGTTATTGGATTGTTTATTATAAATTAATTCACTTATGATGGAAATTAAAAAAAATACTTATCTCTCATCCACTGGCTCAAACAAATAAAAATTAGGTAAAAACAATGACGTTGAATCACGTGAAATTGTATTCGTATTCGAATTGTATCTCTCACTCTGGACAAAGTTCAGTATGAAAGCCGGCCTTTTCGCTTCATACTAATTGCTACATAAATCCTAGTAAACAAGCTATAGCTTTATCGAGTTTTACTTGGTTTGACTCATTACAGAGCGAGAAAGGTTGCAAGCCATTGCGTGAGAGCAAAACAGCTGATTACATAATTACGCAGAGTACACTGATTGCGTCTTGAGAGGTCGCGAGTGTCAAACTCGAACGGCTGTCATGTGATAGTCACGTGTATGTTGCCATGGTTGCGTGCAGTCGTTCTCGTTTCGACGAGAATTTTGAAATTTTAATGGTTTGAAATTAGTTTTATTTTATTATTTTATGCTTGACTGAGCATTTTAGTAAGGCATGTTAGACTTTTGGGCTTGTATGAAGGTACCGCCACTGGTACTTATAAAGAATAAAATAATAATAATAGTAGCAAATCTGTCGTTTGTCATTCCTAAATAAATATGTATTTAGGATGCGTTTTAGTGTACTTCCTGCGTAAGAGAAGGTTAAGGAAGTGTAAGAAGATGGGAAGCCATGGGGGCCAACTTGCTCTTGGCCAGTATTTCCTTTATTGACTGGTTGACAGTAGAGCCATAACAGCGAGGTTGTTAAAATAATTTTCGCTCTACTTAAGAAAAGTTATTGTAACATCGTCATTGTAAAATAACTTTAAGTTATTGTAACATCGTTATTATGAATTGACTTTGCTATTAGTTGTCATTTTTTCGCTTCGCTAATACACTTTGTCCTCGAAAGTTTAACATTACGTGATTATATATAATGTTACTTTCGACTTCACATTGTATATTAATAATTACGCGTACGAGTTAATAAAAATTAGTTACGGATCGAAACTAGCTAACCGAAATCCAAATTCGGCCTCTCTCTTGGATTCGGGCGAAACTGATATTTCGATATATCAATTTGTACTTTTTATTGTATTCTGAAATTGATTGTGTTTTTTATAAAGTTATTGTTTGTATTATATGAAAAATCTTTTCGTATATTTTTTATTTTTGTTTACTAATCAAAACTTTATAGTTGGTTGTATTTTTTATTTCTATTTAATTATTACGCACCTGTCGTTTTTGCGCGTGGAGAGACAGCAGAAGACCGGTTTGACGCTTTTGACGCTCATTCCTTGGAAACTTTGAAGATCGCTGGTGTGGAATGCCGTTTGTGTCGATACATTTACTTTTTCCTTGTACTGCGATTTCCAAGTCAGCAGGTGCTGTAGCCAGCACTGCCAAGAACTCGAAGCGGCGTAAGAATGTGACTCTCTCTGAGAGTTTCATATTTACGCCCTTTACAGTCGAAATTTTGGGACCCTGGGGCCCTGAAGCTGATCGACTGGTTTCTGATATTTATAAATGATTGGTCGAGGCTTCTTTAGATCGTAAGGCTAACAGCTTATTCCAGCAACAAATGAATTTGACTATTTGAAGAGGTAATAGGAGTGCCAGTCTGCTCGGCACCCTAAGCAATAAAAGTTTCTAAGCGTAACTTTGAGAAAATCTAGTATTTAAGATAATGTTTAGTTTTAAGTTCGTAAATATTAACGTTAGATATGTATGTCCTGATTTATGTCAATTATTAGAAGAAGTCTTAGCCTTTACAAGTACGGGACAGTGCTGCCATACTGTACTGTTGCCAGCTCCGTTGTATTACTTTTGGTACTTTACGCGTTGGGGCGAGCTCTAAAGGCGCCCTGCCAGATGGTCGACCGCCTGAGGGTTACTCCAGCCGAGGGATACCTCGTATGGAGGGCCGACCTCGGGCTCAAGGCGTCGCCAGGGGAGCTTTCCGCACCGGCATGCATCTTATCGGGCTTTCTATAAGGGTGAGGGCCGGGTCTCTAGCCGACCCGGCCGGCGAGGCGGCTGAGGGCCGGTTAGTGTGCCTAGTGTTCCGCGTGGTAGTTTACAATATGCCTTAAGGCCCGCGTGTGTGCGTGTGAAGCTACGTGATCAAGCTTCTAAATGTGAGACCTTACGGGTGTCGCGGGGGACGTCCTCGCCTCCGCCGGTGGGGGCGGTACCGTCGTAGTGTGTAAGTTGGCATGTTCGAGTTCGAACGTGTAATGTCGTCGTCACAGTCGCCTAACACATGTCTAAGCCTACGATAGCGTTTGCGGACGCGGGGTTTGGGGGTGTAAGATGACGCCCTGACCACTAGGGGGTTTGGGTGTAAAGAGGAACGGTGAAAGAAGCGTTGGGACGCCTCTTTTAGATATTGAGTTCTTGAGGGCAATTCTAGATCGTAGTGTAGGTCAACGTTGCGCACGTAAGGAGGGGCACCGGTGGTCCTGTGCATGAATCGATTCTGAATAACTTGGAGGGAGTTGATATGAGTGCGCGCAGCGTGAGCATATGTCATGATAGGCCTGACGCACGTCTAATATAAAGTAACTTTATGTCTGAGGGACATTTTACTTTTCGCGCAAATGAGCATATTGAGATGACCGAGGTCCGAAGGCTTCCTTCGAGCAGGGCTTGTAAAGGCGGTGGACTTCACGCGCCGGGAGGTTTTGCGTCTTAAGGTCGCCGAGAATGAGCTTTATGAACCCCGAGGCGCTAAGACTAGTCCCCGAATTGCAGTGCGACCCGGGACCGAGGGCGCACCTGACAACTCCGCAGTCCTCCAGGAACACAGTCCTCACTAATATTGAAGAAAGGACCTATGCCGAAGCTACGAAATCGCAATGCATCCAGAACCCAGCGATGAACTCACCGAGGCCGTCACAAGCCTCAGAAGCGAAAACATCGACGAGGAAGAAGAGGTACCAGCCGATAGTCATTGAGACCCTCCTGAATTGGGGGTCGCATTTTAAGACCCTCAAGGCTAAGCTGGGAAGAGCGTTGAACGTCCGTCCTTACGGAAAGGGCTTTCGCTTTTCCCCGCGGACGAATTCGAGTACAGAACTTTGCTACAATATCTACAGGAAAACGAGGCCAACGGGATAAGCTGGTTCGCGTATTCTTTACCGAACCAGCGTAACCTGAAAATAGCGATTAAAGGACTTCCTGCGGACGCCGATGTGGAAGACATCCGAAGAGAATTAAATGACCTCGGGTTTGAGGTGGTATACGCGCGCCCCATACGAGCGCGCGGAGGCAGACCCGAAGGCCTATTCTTCGCGGAGGTCACAAGCGGACCGCAGACGACCCCAGCGATTTATAATGTCGAGGAGCTGCTTTGCATACCCGGGGTGGAAATCGAGGCCTGGCGAGGCAATCGCGGTGTGGCTCAATGCCACCGGTGCCAGGGCTTCCGCCACTCGTCGTATAATTGCCACCGCAAGAGAGCCTGCGTTAGATGCGGAGGCCCACATGCAGCTAAGGAATGCCCCCGACCCCGAGAGGATTCGCCGACCTGCGCGAAATGCGGCGAGGCCCACACGGCCAACAGCCCTTCGTGTTTAAAACGCCGTCAGGAGCTTAGGAACTCGAAAGCGGGCACCGTGGCTTTGACCCGACCCCAGAGAGTTCCTCAAGACCACCAAGCGACGCCTCCAGTAAGGACAGACGTCGAGAAACATGCGGAGGCCTCACTCATGGCCCTCGCAAACGCGGCTACAAAAAGAGACGGGCCTACACCTCGCGCACAGAGAAGTACCGGAAAGAAAAAGAAGAAGCCCAAGGGAAAAGTGAAGCCAGCTGATAAGCCGATGGAGGAAACTCTGCCGTCTCCTCCAAATGAGCTAACCGCCACCACCATGGCTCCAACAGAGAAGCAGGGAAAGAGAAGCACGATGCCATGGACCTCCATAAAGGAGCGCCCGGAAGAAGAAGGGGGGAGGATACTCCAAGTAGCCCTAGCAGCCTCTTCTTGTTATCATGCGTCGGAGGGCCATCACCGCGGAATCGGTGCGGTTCCAACAACTTTCTTCAATATTCACCTTATTTTATATCGTTATTTTAACTGTTTCTAATTTCTGTTAAAATAATCTTATATTATGATCTATTAAATAATGTGAAAAACAATTGTTACAAACCTATAAACAGACACTGCACTGATTCCATAGGGCTTCCTTTTTCAATTTTGTAAAGGATAATTTAAAAATACTTGAATGAATCAGATTATTTATTTCTTAATTCAATACTAAAATTGTCATTTTTTTACAAATCACAAGCACGAGTTTCAGTTTAATTAAAGTTTCGATCGATTTTTGGCTGCAACAGAAATTGCGACTGAACCTAGTTTTATTGCTCAAATCGAAATTTCGATTGGTCGCTAATAAAATATTTATAATTAACTAAATTAAAAGTAATATCTTATATACATTTAACTCAAACCTTTTATCAGAATTGAGGTGAGAAGAACTGGTTAAAAGCCATATTCAATCTTAGCGTGAATTGGTAAATGTAGGTTAGAATCAAGGGATTTTAAGCCACCTATAAGGATTTTGAAATAGTTTAATGCTTAACGCCACATGATGGTGCTTAGAATCATCAGTACAATATGGCTTCAGAAACACAGAGGCTATATGCATATATTATCACTAGAGTATTTATACTATAGGTGACAGCGCGAACGTTGCTAGATCAAAAGTGATGACTTCAATCTATCTAACACTAACATTATAAAGAGAGCAAGCGGATTTCGTAAGTTTGTCGTTTATATGTGGAGGGTAATCTCCGGAACCACTGCGTCTATTCGAAAAATTCTTTTACCATTTGAGAGGTACATTATGGTAGATGAACATAAGCTATATATATTATGTATACAACCCGGGAGAAGTTGGGATGGATCGCTAGTTATAATATTATAACGAGAAAGAGAGGATTTGTAAGTTTGTTTATACGTGGAGGGTAATTTCCGTAACCATTATTCCCATTTGAATAATTCTTTCACCATTTGAAATGTTCATTTTTCCAGATGAACAAAGGTAATATGTTAGATATGAAATAAATTAATATAAGGATTTTCAAATGGCGAAGTCAACAGCATATGAACGGCATAATATGGCTTCGGAAATACAAAGACAACATGGACATCACTAGAGCATTCATACAAATGAACTGCGCGCAACGTTGCTTGATCAAAAGTGATGACATCAATACAAAAACTATAAGTGTGCTTTATTTATGTTTAATTTTAATTCATTATAACACGTTATACCTCTTTCAATTTTCAATCAAGCATTATGTTATTAATTATAACAATTTTACATTCATTCTCGAGAGCTTTCCCTATATTTAGTCAGGCGGGTTATTTAGTTACTCATGCAGTCTATTTACATAGTGGGTAAATTAATTTGAATTGTTTCAACACATGTCTATGAACATGACCTGAACAATTAGTAATTCTATCATTATGAATACGAATGCGTAAAAAAATTATTAAAATAATAAAAATAAGACGCATTATTACTATTTCATTAATGGAGATAGATAACGTACGTGTCTCCGTTATGGAAAAAAGTTTAATAAATAACTAAATAATTATTTCTTGGAATATAGGAGTAGGTAATAAAAAGCATATTTTAGAAAATTAATCACGTTTTTATTTTTGGATATTGTCGACTTCAATATTTAGATATTTTTTCGTTACTTTTCGCACTAATTAACATTTTTTGTTGGTTTTAAAACTAAAAATTGTAAAATCTCCGATGTAAAAAATAATCTGGACCGATTTCCACTAAAAGATAAAACGAAATATGTGAATGTTCCGTTCCCTTTGTTCAGGCATTACTTATTATTATAAGTTAACGTTAACGTTATTGCGTTTACATACAGAACATGCATTATATTATTTTCTTACACATTGTATAAAATTAATTACTTATATTATGGTCTAGTCAGTATACTTTATACCCATACAAAATATGGAAATCGAACTTTATTTAACTGAATTAGATATTGTATTACAAAGTAATTTTAACATTCCTAATTTTTTATAACATCGTATAAGTATATTTGTACTAACAAACGTTAAATATATTTATGATATACTTAAATATGACGTTCATCGCCAGAATTTAATATAATTTTGGCTGAAAACAATACACACACAGTTCTACAACCTTCGGATAGGACCCTGACAATAACTTAATTGGTTTTTACATTTTGTGTCAAAAATCTGCTTTGTGTTCAACTTAGATTTTGATATCGTTGATATCAGACGTAACATGATCTATCTTGTCATTTTTGACAATAATATTATGACTGAATACATCATACACAACGTAATCGCAGAATTAGACAATGAGTAATTTACCTCTAGGGTTTGCTAGGAATTTGTATACGCAGAGCGATTGTTGGTTGTTAATTTAGTGCTCAATAAATAATAAAAGTTATGCGCAAGTTAAGTTTATATTTTAAATAAACATGAAATAAAAGTATTTTTATGATTAAGGCAGCAGAAGATTTTAGAGCTGAGTGACTATTTTCTTACTCAAAAGTATTTCTGGAAATGAACCTTTTTTCAGATCATAGAATAGGTAACATACGAACAGGATTATACCGTACTTTGGAAGGGCTTGTATCCTTACACCTAGATAATTGTATTCCTGTTTGTATGTTTTAAATGTAGTAATGATTACAGACTTAATTTTTTCTAATTATTCTTTTAAATTCGTGCAATTAGGAATTTTACAAGTATTTTGATATCAGTGTAGCATATTATGCATTGATAGACGACGTGTACTAACCGTATGATAGAAAGTAATAAACATTTATTTATTGTGTGTAAAAAAAATATTATATTAGCAAAAAGTAAACAAAAATTGTGCTAATTTAATAATGTATTTGGTAAAAAATATTTATATTGGTTTTCTAATGTTTAAACAATATTTGTTAACGACTTTTCAAGCCTTTTTAGTCTTGGGTTGTTTAATATTTTTGTTACTGAAAGTAGAAATTTATAAATGAACTAACAAAATAATTAATAAATCTGGATCATAACTATGTAATTTACCTAATTGTTATTTAAAAAAATAATTTTTAATGTGATAGTTATACATATAATATTACATTATACTTTGTAACTAATTAATCTGTGATTATACTATAAACGATCAATATCATAAAAGCTAAAGTTAGCAGAAAGACAAGCCCAATAACATTAAATTTATTGTTACAAGTAATAACGTGTTGTAATATCACAATATAAATTATGTAAAGACGAAAGATATGTTATATATCACTAACAACATATACATTAATTTATAGCCCTAGTGTATTAAGCCACTGAAAACATTACAGTGGAGTGAGCATGCAACAAACAATTACGGTAACAGTTAAGCTACCGTGGCAACAACGATAAATGGTATTTGCTTGTAAACACGGGTAAATATAATTATAAACGCAGGTATTGTAAGCAAAATTTCCCACACTATACAAAGGTAATTTTAACTTACAAATATTTAAAACTATATCCACAAGAAGAACGAACTAGCTATTAATGTCAACATTCAATTTGAAATCATTGTTACAATTATTATGATGTAAACTGTAAGTATGATAAACTGTAAGTAGATGTAAACTGTAAATGTCAACTGTGAAGTTAATCCATTTAGACTTTTGAATATCATATTTTTTGTACGTTAATTTTTGTAATGAACATATGAAATTTGAACATACAAAAAAGCACGTTTTCATTATATCTACATTTACTTTTTTGACTTTTTACTATTATTTTATTATTTTTATTGGGACATACGAGTACACAGGTGTCATTAGGTATGGAGGGCAGTCTTATTTAAATATTTACGAAGAAGTTTTCATTCTATTTTCAAGAGCAAAAAAAAAAATATTACATTTGAAGACTTTTAAAAAGTTGCTTGCCTGAACCGGTTACTGAACCGGTAAATGAGAAAAAATATCAGCTGTATTTTTATGTTCAAGAAGTGAAAATAAGTTATGAAAAGATATGTCTACATATTATTTTTGTAATTCTACACTTACACTGATATTTTTGACACATAGGCATATAATTTGCACATATGAGCTCAAGTTATTCGCCAGCTAATGGAATGTATTGTTCGGAAGGTAATGGCAGGCAGGTCGTGGATAAAGAAGCTTTTCAAGTCAACTGACGTGACACGACGCTCCAATATTGACGTGATTAATTTGCCTTCTTACGACTTGTTGCCGTACCGACAGCTAAGTATTTTATTAAAATTTAGGTATAATAGACGTACGTTGTGTAGAAGAGCATATAGGTATTAGGTAGGTATACAATTTTTATCGTTTGTTAGAAAAATCGCAATGATAATTTTGATATTGATAATTTATTTCGTATGAACAACAATACTATTATACTATCGCGAAAAGTAAAAGGAGACAACTAATGACATACAATTAGGCGATTGGCGATATGTCAGACGTAATCTTGAACTTATTATGGGTTGAGTAATAGAAATTGTAGCTTCATCGTCAATAATTCAATACACTTTTTGCTCACTTGGTATTCTTTATACACGATGGTGATAACAACAGACTATAATCACTTTATTTGTTATTGTTATTGTTTAATATGTACAATAAAATCTTTCAAACTAAACGTATCCAGAGAAATAATTCACTAAACTTAATATAAAATTCTAAACTTAAATTTAAGAGGAGGTGACCCTCGTTCCAAGGCCTTCTTGGTCCAGCAATTGTCAATCGCGGTCCAACGGGGAAATGCTGCCAGGCTGCCAGCGCGATGGGTACATTTAGATCGATATGGTCTTTGGAGCTATTTTCCAGCTGAAAACTATTTTTTTATCCTTATTTGAGATGAATTCATAAAATCTTTAGCTATTTTCCGAATTTGATTCAGTGCTAGTTAGCTGACCGAGTCCGATCTCTGGTATATCCTGAGGATGCTTCGCTGAGAGGCGAAACACGTGTCGATTGGTGGTTTTTGGAGTTCTTATAGCTAAAGATTTTATGAATTCATCACATAAAATGGATTTCCGCAAAGTAACACCTGAGTCTATACAATAGCCTTATTTGTTATTAACGATATATTTTATGAGATAGTTTTTAATTAATATTTGTTATTTGTGTACTTATTACCTGTTCAATTGAGGTATAAATATAAATGTAGCGTATATTCATATAACATCATGTCTTTACTTAACTAATTTAAACTTTACTAAATTTTAACCAACTCAAAAAAAAATTTGAAAAAGCTTGCTGCAACTCGAAGTAACATTACATAAACATTTTTCGATCATAGATATAACTTTGCATTTTGACTGTTCTGTATTTACCCTAAGGGCGCCTGAGGCACAATTCCAAGGCCTCTAGCCTGATGGTGCCCCCGAAATGCTCCAATGCATGACCATATCAATGAAATTAATCGATTAAAGATAACATTACTTTCACACATTAACCGAAGTTACTATTGTGAAAGAGTAAATAATCGTTTCAGATGTATAGATAAAGCTACCCACAATAATCTGCAGGTCATTAAACGAATAAAAAAATATAAAAACTGTTGACGCGAAAAATTGAACTGGAGCGATTCCCGTCAAAAATAGTCAAGAATATTTTGCGAATTAAGAAGGCCTACACCAGGTGTAAATAAGAGCAGTGTAGTTAAATGTGTAATTACGATAAAGAATTAAATGTGTAATTACAATAACGTATTAAATGTTTTCTCGGAATTAACCTTAACCCCAAAGTATAAAGTTTAAATTTTATTCATTTATGTAATTTATTGATATGTAAGTAAGAGCAAGTTGCACGCTATACGTTCACTTAAATCAGTGGCGTTGTTTCCGATTCTCCAAACTTGGACACCTCATGTACATGAACTCGCAACAATATTATTTAGTTCTCAGTAGTTGTAACTCAGAAGTTACATTACATTACGGTTATTCCAATAGAAAATCTTACTACAGCGACCATATGTAGATATTCTATATACAAAAGTAAACGTTATTAGTTACTTGTGTGTTATATACAGGTATATAGAAATTATCATGACTACAAATTTGGATTATCAAAGCAGTGCGCCTGCCATGAGAGAGTATTTTATTGATATAAAATGTAGATATACGAATGTCATACACATCATGACGTAAGGTAATGAAGTTATCGAATTTCGACCCTTCAATTTCATCCACGAGTTACCTTTTTTATTGCTTTAGATATTCCCAATTTTCGATATAACCACCAAACCTGTCTATTCGTGTATAATGTAAACCTATATCAAAGTTTAATATTAGGTGTACTTTTTCTTCAACGAAGTTGTCAAATTGCAAAACATTGGAGCAGAAAATTAGATTTTCACGTTATATGTGTATAGGCTTCAATGTAATAAGAATGTCAAGAGTAAAATTGGCAATGATCGAAACGCAAAAATGCGTAGATAACCTGTCACGGGATGGTTGATAAGCCTAACATTATGCATAACGTACACGCCTTGTAAGTTGTAACACGCCTATTTCATATGGGAGAATGTTATGTTCATTTACACACTTTCATGAATGAATTCAGGCATGCTTATTATACTAATATTGATTGTTTTTTTATTTGTACTTGGCTACTCACAGAATAACCTGTGAAATTTATAGTTCTCATCTTTAGCTTTGAGTACCGAAGATATCTTATCTACTAAATTTTTCTATCTTTAATATAAATAAATAAATAAAAAATGAACATATTTAACTAAACATTCAGTTTGTACTATAGGAACCCACATTAAAACGAACCGAAAAAAACTTGTCTTCTTCGTTTTTTAAACTGACCGGATATTGAAATTGGATCTTCCACTGAAAAGCAAATACACGTATATTGCTTTTCAGTCGAAGATCCAATACACACATATTATGTAATATATTTTAATATAATAATATTACATTACAATATAGGTATACTAACATCTGAATTAATTTGAATTTAAGCAAATTATGAATAATCTATATTTTGCTTTTTGTTAAGAACAGAATAGAAGTAAGTGTGAGAAAAGAATCGTTTGCACTCTTGTAGAATTAATATTTAAATGTTACGCCAAAGAGAGAAAAACAATATCTTCATATTCTAAATTAAACTCTGGTCGTTAGTTGTTTATAATATACCGTACGTGTTAAGTAGCTTATTATTTTAACTTATTAAAACATAATGTCGCGAACCGTCTGCGAACTAAAGTTTGTCGTACCCGCTGTAACACTTACATGAGTCAAGTTATATTTAATGAAGTAGCGCTGTGAGCCGCTGATACGAACGAAATTAAACTTTCTTGACGTCTAGTAAACAAGAACGCGCCTTCTTCTATAGCTTACGAGGTAGTAATAGCCAGCAGTAAAATTTAAAATACTAGTCTGTTGCTCATTGTTCGAATGCATATAATTAAATTTGACAGTTACTGAAGTCGGTGCCAAGCCTACTAAACTATTGTAATAGACTTTCTGTTGTTACACATTGATTTGGCACAGACTTCAATAACTGTAAAAGTTAATTATATGGGTATTTGTATCGTATTTCTAAAGTTATTTTTGTACTTAAGTTTTAATTAGTAAAGGATAGTTATTTCGTGCTTTTTTGTCGGTTTTTGAAGTCGGTTTAATTTTTTTACTTCTCCCTTTTGAGTGACCTTGACCTAAATAAATATTTAGAGCTGGGCTACCTACCATTAACATCTTTTCTAATTTTGGAGCGCAATAATAACAGAATCATCAATATAAATAAATAAAGGTTATAACCAGCTCGCGTTATTTGGTGTATCTTCGAATTCCAAGCTCCAATAAAAGAGAAATTTAAATGAGAGTAATCTGGAAGTGTAATCCTTTCAAATAAAAAAGAATTTTTAAAAATCACAGACTAATATAAAAAAGCATACAACCGAATTGAGAACCTCCTCCTTTTTTTAAGTAGGTTAAAAATGATTTGCTAGAGCAGTTTCTTTAAAATTGTCGAGTCAAAATCACTTGTCGCAATTGTTATAATTCGGACAATTGTTACTGAAAGTTTAAAGAAGTATTCATATCTACAGATACGTAACATACCAGTACAGACTAAGAAAATATCTGCCAAAATATCTATCTGAAACATGCGTTATCTATAGTGGTATCAGACGAGAGCGTAGCGCATCCACGCAGCTCAGGTCGGCCGTTAGATGTGAATACGCTTATAGAAAATATATGTAATGATATTTTTGTGTCTACCTAAGAATAAATTTAAGGTCTATTACGTAAGGTTTTTGTTATACAGCTCTTGCGGGACACTTGATAAGGTAAAACATACAAAATTTTATTGAAGGAGATGAAAATTGAACAAGCATTTTTGATAATAAAACGATTATTTTATTATTGTTTGAATATATTCTAAGGAATTGGGGCGGAAGATGCCGTTGAGTCACGAGGAAGGCCGGAGCATGAGTGTTATCTCGTCTTGCTACGCAAGAGTTGTTGTTACCTCCCTATAAGCGCATCTAAAGACACGCAGTTTTCGACAGTATGTTAAATATTAGTGTAAAGTAAAATTGTCCTTTCTCTAGCTCTTTTAAACAGGATCTCAGGCTCCAGCACTAAAACATAATTGTGCTGTTTAGATTAAAATATAACATTGCGTTTTTAGTATTGTAATTAAATAATTGTTTTATTAGGCACGTTTTGTCCGACGGTCGACTGATACTCGGTCCTCGAAGAACGGCCATGGATTCGAGCAGCGGTAACGGCGGCATTGTTCTACGATGCAGAGCGTCAAATCGTGCCGGCACGGTATTATCGAGACCGGTTTTAGTGCAGCCAGGTATGTAGTTATATTTTTCATTTTTATTTTCTAGGAAAATGCACACTAATCAATACATATATTAAATATACTTAACACTTACTAATCGCTTACTAAAACACTACGTATAAAGTTCACTGAATAACTTACTGAATACTGAATAACTTGATGAACACTACTTTTGACTATATTTTAATGACTGTTCGCGGATGCTGCTAAAGATATAGTAATATCGATTGCACTAGACTACTTTTATTTAGCAGCACATGGCGGAAGGTATATTAACTCTATCTCCATCCTAATAGACTGTACACGGTCCCTTGTTGCTACTTGACAACCGCTACACAAAAACCTATATTCTCTTTGACAAAGACCAAAGTCAGACTTATAGACAGCCTCACCAATACGTAAGCAACCCACTTTAACCCCACCCTCGCTCCTAAATGTTATAAAATTATCACAGATGGCTAATTGTCGTGATTAAAATTTTAGTGAAGCTAACACTAGTTACTACGATTGTTTTTATATGATGCTTCCTTATTGATCTGGAAGAAAAAGGAAAATATGTTAGGTCTTTACCTATGAAATTGCCGTTTAGTATACAAAAAGTTAAAGTATCTTTTTATTTCTATTAATCGAAGTATGCACCCGTGCTATTGATGCATCTCTGCCAGCGCAGTGGTAATTTTTCAATGCCCTTCTTGAAGAAGTCAGGTGTACGGGAGACAACAAACTCTTCAAAGGCATTTCGTACGGCCTCACGGGTATAGAATTTTTTTCCTGTTTAACCAACATAATGACCGCTTACCATTGTCAATAATAACCCATTTTACATCGCGTGACAATGCGGTTCAAAATGCCTTCGTTTATATTTATTAAGCAACGCAAGAAATACCTCAATGCGGTGTCGCGCTGACGATAGTTCTTTTCGTGCGGCACCCACTTATCAAGCTTTTTACCTTGCCAATTTGACGCAAATGGACTGCTTGTGGATTGAATGGATTATTTTAATGCTAACATCGAAAGCTGCTGCTAACTCAGCAGTAGATTGAGTATCGTCAGCTTCCACTATCGCCTTTAATTCGTTGTTGTTGACTTTAGTTTTCGGGCGACCACGGGTTTCCTTTTTCAGATCAAAATTTGATGAATCCTTTTGATTTGATAAAATCCTATATTTTATGGTACGATTTTCCAATCAATGTCAGTTTACCATATAAAATCCCAATCTATTTCCTGTTGAGTTACTTGCTGAGGAATCTTATTATAAAAATGAACGCAGTTTGCGGAAAATGAACAATTTGACTTAATATGTAATTAAATTTCGGATTAACCAATTTATCATTTATCTTGGGTTCTCATCCCATTTACATCGCTTTTCTTTTTAAACAGTTCTATATATAATGTATGCATTATATTTTCAAATAAGAGTACGTACATCGACGTCTATAAAATGATCTCCCAGTGACTCTTGTGCTATAGATGGCACTTATTGCTCTATTTTTGTGAAACGAAAAGGGAGTTAATATGTGGATCAGCAGTGTAACTTTTGGTCACAAGATATTAGGTGAGGTCCTAACCTAATGTCCATATTTCCCAAACCGTTAGGGAAACATGCGAAGTATATCAGCCTAGCTTTTTCCGTCAACTGTCTAATGCATCTAATAATAATTTTCACAATAAATGTATTACTTTTTACTAGCCACTAAATATGTTAAACTTCAAAATTAACCGTTTTCACAATTTAATTTTACATTTTTAACTAGCGTCTCCCAATAATTCGAACTAGGCTGCCGCAATTGTCTAATAGATGGGAAAATATTCTACCCAAAAACGACTTCCGGTAGTTAGGCTTCGCGATCGCCAAGATTTCGTCGTTTCTTTTAACTGTTCGAAAGTCTTCTGTCAAAAAACAAATTCTATCAGCGGAACTGTTGCGAAACTTGTAATGGTAACTCGTTTGTTTTATAAAAACTTTAATTGTACACATTTTAAATTATTTCCATTTTCTTTCTTGGCTATGATTATTTTATAGGGTTTTTAAATATTTTAAAGGTAATCAATTTTATTGAAGGAGAACATTTAACTGCACGGCATTATGTTTTTTAATGATAATAAATACCAATTTCGTCAACATTTATTTATTTATCAATTTTGAAGTGCCTTTGGATGTATCTCTTACACGAACCGATTATCCTCATAAATATCCACTTTTTTATTTTGGTATTATTAGTAGTATCCAGTTCTACCTAAATGGAAATTTAGGGAACCATTTTCTAATATTTTGGATCAAAAATGTGTTTGCTGTTTGTGAAGATCTTCCCACGTACATAAGTCGTAAAAGTCGGCCAAGGAATAGCGCTTGTTATGAGTGCCTTGTATTCGCTGGGTGATGGCAGCTCCAACTAGCGATAATAACTAGGGCGGACTTATACATCACTGACAGAAGGATAAGTAAGAAAATGAACAAATAATTTTAATTTTAAATTATCGGATTTAGACGATTCATTATAACCATAATGCGATTTGAGATTAATTCAGTATTTTAAATTCTTAGTTTTTAGATGTCACAAAAATAGATAACAAGATAACCAGATAATCTATCTCTCTCAGTATTCAAAGAAGAATAAAAAAATGTTTGGTGTTGTTCAGAAAAACCTTTTTAGAGAAATTATTTTTGAAAAGATCGGTTATAATTACGTTTTGGGTGACTATTAAACATTATTTTGTTATATTGGCTCCTTACATATGAAATTGGCGTTTTGTACGGGAGGAATATAAAGTCAAACATTTTTCTGAAAAAATTAAACCGCCTTCAAATAAAAACACTGAAAAGTACAAAATAACTATCCTTTACTAATCGAAACTCAAGTACAATTAAAATAACTTCTTAAATACGACACACATACCTATATAATTAAATTTGACAGGTACCGAAGTCGGTCCCCGCCTACCAAACTAATAGACTTTCTGTTGTTGCACATTGATTTGGCACCGACTTCAATAACTGTCAAATTTAATTATATAGGTATGTGTATCGTATTTAAGAAGTTATTTTAATTGTATTTGAGTTTCGATTAGTAAAGGATAGTTATTTTTTACTTTTCAGTTTTTTTTTTGAAGGCGGTTTAATTTTTTTTCATAAAAATGTTTTATTTCTCCCTTTTGAGTGATCTTGACCTAAATAAATATCTAACGCAAGTCTGCAATTAACCTCTTTCTAATTCCGGAACGTAACAATATAAAAGAGAATCATCAATATAAATAAAGGTTAATAATATTATAATAAGGTAATAACCAGGTCTCTGGTGTATCTTCAAAGTTCAAGCTCCAATATCGGTGAAGTTTAAATGGGACCACCTCTGAAATATTATCTACCAAACAATAAAAGAATTTTTAAAATCGGTTTATAAATGGAGGAGTTATAAGGTAACAAACATACAAAAAAAAAACAACATACACTCGAATTGAGAACCTCCTCCTTTTTTTGAAGTCGGTTAAAAAAGGAGGAGGTTCTCAATTCGTCTATATGTTGTTTTTTCGTTTTTTTTTTGTTTGTATGTTTGTTACATATCTGCCGTCATATTGGGTCCTTACATATGAAATTGGTGTTTTGTACGAGAGGATTATAAAGTCAATTTTTTTTTGTAAAATATATTTAATTAATCAAAGTATGCACCGTTGTTATCTATGCACTTTTGCCATCTCATGGGTAGTTCATTGATCCCTTTACTAAAAAAACCATGGGGGCGAGAATCAATATACTCTTTGAAGGCGGTTTGGACTGCCGCATCGGAGTTGAATTTTTTTCCTTGTAAGAAGTTGTCCAAATTCCGAAAAAAATGGTAATCTGTTGGAGCAAGGTCCGGGGAGTACGGTGGATGTCGCAGACATTCCAATTGTAGCTCATCTAACTTAGTGGTTGTTTGTTGTGCAGTGTGTGGTCTTGCGTTGTCGTGAAGCAGCAGTGGCCTAGAGCGATTGACCAATCTCGGTTGTTTAGCAGCTAGTTCTTCCTTCATGGTTTGCAGTTGCTGACAATAGATATCTGCCGTAATCGTTTGGCCAGATTTTAGAAAGCCGTAGTAATCAACACCGGCGCTAGTCCACCAAACACTCACAAGTAACTTTTTCTGAGTCAATTTTCGTTTAGGGCAGGATTTGGCTGGGTCTCCAGGGTTCAGCCATTGCGACGAGCGCTTCCGATTATCGTACAGTATCCACTTTTCATCACAAGTAATGATTCGATTTAAAATTCCTTCATTATTGTGTCGGTTGAACAAAGTAACACAGCAGTCGACGCGTGTTTGCAAGTTCGATTCACTCAATTCATGAGGTACCGATCGTTCAAGTTTTTTTTACTTTCCCGATTTGCTTCAAGTGGATTAATACAGTTTTGTCACTTACCCCGAAGCCTGCAGCTATCTCTGAAGTGCTTTGTAATAGATCCGCTTCCACAATAGCCTTTAATTCTTCATTTTCCACTTTGGTCTCCGGCCGTCCACGGGGTTGGTTCTGAAGGTCGAAATTTCCAGAACGAAAACGTTGAAACCAAAAACGTACCGTGCTTTCTTTTGCGACACCAGCGCCGTACACATCATTAATCCTTCAAGCTGTTTCTGCAGCACTGGTGCCACGGTAGAACTCGTACTCGTAAATATACCGATATTTCATGTTTTCCATTGTACGGTAATAAGCGACGCCAAAGAAAAAAATAATGAGGAAAAAACAAATAAATGACTGTTTTCAAAACTCAAATGTACCAGCTAAATGAATTTATAAATTTGAATTTGGAATTCTTAACCAAAGAGGAGATATTTCAGATCAAAGCGGTCAGTATGACAAAACGCTAATTTCATATGTAAGGACCCAATATTTTAGGTAAAAATGTGCTTATTAATTATTAAAACTCAAGCTTCATAAACGTCGTTGCGTTTTAATCTCAAACTAAAAGATGGCGCAAAAGTTATCACCCGATGTTCTTTGGCTGTAATTTTTGTTATAAATGAAAAACTTCGTTTCTGCTTTTGGATTGAGTTTATTTGATGTCTTAATTTTTTTAACGGAAATGCGGCTCTCAGAATTTCGATTGTCGCTCGTGCAGATTGCGCCAATTCTCTATCCACATGTTCTCCAGTCCCAATTCATCCAATTGGGGAAGGAGAAAGTCGTCTAGTCGATACTCCGGGGACCTTCAAGACATCTTCGGCCACAGCCGCGATATTCTCAGCAGAACGGCTGCTCCGGGACCGCCAGGCCTGGCAGCGTCTCGTGTTATCCTATACTCTTCTAGGTGAGCAGCTAAACGCCGTAGTATTTTCCCAGTTGGTGTCGGACGACAGGGAAATGTGCGCCTATATTCACGCTGCGCCAACACCACCGACGAATTATTCCACAAAAAAAATCGAAATAATTATTCCGCGTCTTGAGGAATATAGCGATTTATGTCTTGTTGACGTGTATTTTGTAAATGTTTACTTCAAAAATGTCAATACAGAACTAACGTTTGCCGCCATTTCCAAAAATTATAGCATCTTCTGATAGGGTGATGATTTTTGCGCCACCTAGTACATACAATAAAGAGTAGAAATTTAGTTAGAAATATATGATTTTATTGTACGTTAATGCTCTGTCTACTCCAAATACAAAATGGCGTAAAGTAATGTATGTACTTGTAAGAAATAGACCAATTATGTTTTACATAAACGTGTGCTAATCGGAACTATTAGTTGTCCTGTCACCAATTAATCATTTTGTCCATGCAGTGCTCATATGCGGATATGCAGATATAATTGATTTTTTTATTTATTTATTTATTCTTTCTTTTTTTTTATGAGAAAGGAAGAAATTTTCACGGACAGTCAACAGGACTGTACGACTGAGTAGTGTTGGACATGAACCATTTAAAAAGCCTCCTTTTTGCTGCTGCTATCCATAGTGGCTTTTACCGTGTCACTGCAGACAAACGCTGAAGGTGCCCTGCTAAAAGGTTGGCACCTGCGTGCATATTTGGTTTCCTATTCAGGCGTATGGGTCAGGCTCCGAGCGAACTAGGCCGACAGAGAGTGGACAGGGTCGGCAGAGGATATCATAGCTTTCTGTTTCGACAAAATGGTTAAAATTTTACATGTCTTTAGATATATTTAATATTAATAATAAAGTCTTTCACTTGGAATTTAACTTCAGTTACATATTTCGCATTTACTCGTTTTTGTTTGTC
Source organism: Zeuzera pyrina (assembly GCA_907165235.1). Taxonomy (NCBI): domain Eukaryota; kingdom Metazoa; phylum Arthropoda; class Insecta; order Lepidoptera; family Cossidae; genus Zeuzera; species Zeuzera pyrina. Next base: position 15,244,281 of record OU015626.1, read on the forward strand.
CGATTGCCAATCGGCGAAAGTCTCCTAATACGTTCCATTCCAGCCTATCTTTGGCCACTCTACTCCATGTTGTTACTGTGACCTGTCTGATGTCGTCATGTCACCGTTTTTGTGATCTGACTTCTTGTGTTTTACATTTTCTCGGGACAGAGTAACAATTTTGCTCCATTTTTATGCCCTTCTTATCATGTCACCCGAGCATTTCCATTTCAGTTTTCTGATTTTCGATTTTAGTACATCCTGCTCCTAGTCTTTTCATAATGCTATGGTTTCCCATTTTGTTTACTTTCTTGGCTTCTATCATGCTTCTATCCATCATGCGTTGGCAAATTTATTTATTGAGTTTTTTTTAAAGCCCATGTTTGAGTTCCGTGCAATAAGACTCGTTGAATGCAGATATTAAACAGTTTAATTTTTGTTCCTATAATGTGATAGTTTGTCCTTCATCACCTGTGTCAGGTACGAATATATTCCAGCTATTATTCTCTCGATTTCTTTATTTCTGGTGTATTTTTGGTGCACTCTGTCCTAAATATGTGTTTGTGTACATATACATATATTAGATATATTTATAGCATTAAAAATTTTTTAACTTTATTTATTGTTTATCAGTTTTATTTTATTTATAAAACTTATATGCTGTAAATACATTGTTTCTAAGCTTTCGACATTCTTATGACCAAAAAATTATGAGGCTTTCTGTATATTAAATACATAGATACATATCCTCACATCGTATCCTAGTGGGGTAGTCAGAGATGATGAATTATCAAGTATCGTGGTCCTTTCTTATTTCTTTTGCCTCTTCAAGTCTCATCATTCTCCTCACACAGTCTACTCTAGGTATGTAAATGTTTTTGGCATTTCCGTCATCTAACACTGTATTTAAAAAAGTATATTTATGTACCATAAACTTATAAAAGTTCTATGATTTGTCTTTTATATAGTTATCTAAATAAATGAAATCATGTCGAAAAAGCCATTATCATAACACATAACCGTTAAATATAAAAACTCAAAATAAATATGGAACAGAATTTTTTACTTTGCAAATTGTGGTTAATGTATGTTTAGGTACTTGAGTATTGTTATTTATCTTAGGCGAGACCATTTATGTTCTCGGAAATTATGAAAAACTGTAAACAACAGACTTGTGTAATAAACAAACGAATGAGAAGAGGGTAAAACAAATTACAACTTCGAGTTGAGTTAGACCAATTAACTTTCCGTTACACAGCGAGGCAAATATGGAATAAAATGAAAAACAGCCCACGGGCTTGTGCGTTTTTTGCACTGAAAAACTTTTAATTAAGGGATCAAATGACATTAGAGTGAGTTCGCAACAAGGTAACTTTTCTTTTGTTCGTGGAATTTTCTCTAGAAATATCAGTACGGGTAACATTACGATTAAATGGTTTAAGTTGGTAGACTCAGGCTTAATTCTTTATTAGACCTTGTTTAACAACTTACTTAGTTTCCCTAAGGAATGAATAACAAAGTTGAATAATGTTATCAGTTGTAATTTTTTGCTTAAAAAAATTTAAAAACGCCACCGTATTTAATTTTTGAGTACCTATCGCTGTTCTGTTGGTACCGCCTTAAAATCGTAAATAATACCGATGCTGTTGGGTTAGTGATTTAAAATTCTAGGCTGAATACTTAAATAACTTCACATAAAAACAATTTCAATCAAATAAATATTCTACAATCGACGAATCTCCATATATCCAATTTTTTCATTTTTGTCCGTAATGTAAACAAACAAGAAACTAACCAAAATTTCAATAAGTTTTCGCTGTTTGCTGGTCCAGCGTATTACACGCAGCACTAATGACACTGATTTTCTATTATATACACAAAACAATGAAATATTTACAAATAACACTAATATTATCCAATATAGTACACCATCGAGAAAATTAAGATTATTTGTCAAGTGTTTTGTTTTTAGTTTGTAGTATCACCTAAATGTTGCCATCAAATAATAAATCAGTTCACTGTAATATGTGAGTGATACGATTCATTCAAAATATAAGGCAGAATAATAACAGAAGAATATTATTGTTTATTACTCTCTTGTTATACATACATATATATATCTTCCTACCCTAACGGGGTAGCCAGAGAGGACGGAGCGCCAAGCGTCGCAGTCCTTACATACTTCTTTCGCTTCCTCAAATCTCATCATTCTCCTCACACACTTTCGCCTAGATATGCGAATGCTTTTGGCATTTCCGTCTACTAACACTGGCTATTTCATCTTCATAAGTCAGCCTAGCCTTGGTCTTCCTTGGCTTCTTTTAGCACTCGCTTTCACTCTGTAGATTTTCTTCGTCAGTCTGTCATCACTCATTCTTTCTCTGTGCCCGAGCCCAAACCATCTCAGCAATCCTTTCTTTACTTTTACAATAACACTGTCGTGCAACCCCATAATACTACGTATCTCTTCATTGCTTATTTTGTCCGCAAGCATGACACCGCACGTATTTCTAAGAGATCGCATTTCTACTGCATTTACCTTGCTTTCGCTCGATTTCGGGCATATCCAGGCCTCACTACCGTATAATAAAGTTGGAACCAACTTGTGTATGGCCGTTTTGGCTGAATTTGATATATTCACACTGCCTACTAATGCGGACACAGCACCATTTACTTTATTGCCTGCTGCTACCCATTTCTCTACAACCAACTCACATCTTTCATCCTTCGAAAACGCACTCCCCAGAAACTCAATTTCATTCACTTGTTCTAGACATTTTCCATTTACCCATATTTAACACTCTGTCTGTACATCCTCCCTTTCAAACACCAGAACCTTAGTTTTGCTCACATTCATATTCAATCCTTTCATTTCACAGTCTTTTTTCATGCACGTAATTAGTGTCTGCAACTCCGCTTCTGATGGTGCTATAAGGACAGCGTAAGCGTACAAAAGTTAGTTTACCACTGTACCAGCACATATCATACCACTCCTACTACCTTTGAATGTCTGAAGGCAACTGTCCAAATACACCCCTCTTTTTGCATCGGGGGCTAAAAATAAGTACGTCAAGCAAAACGTTACGCCAGAAAAAGTTATAAATAGTTTTGCAGACATGAAATGTAAATTAAAGTTGTTTTAATCCATTAATACTACTTTTGTAATCAATCGAAATAAACACATTTTCAAAACTTTAAAAATTTACACTAAATTCTGAATATTAATCATCGATATACACCCAGCTCAAAAATTGAAGTTACTTTTAGTGCACACGGTTAGCATCAAATTATCAAATAGATATACTATACTACGATATTTTGTGGCTTCAACGCTTTTGATAAATTCGTGTTGTAGAATGCAGTTTATTGTTCAAACATGTGAAACATGGCGTTGATGTGACAAGGTAACGCAAGGGTAAATCTATTGATGAGTTTTGATGCTAATCGTGCTCACTGACTGTATATTGAGCGTCGTCGACTCGGCTTCATCGGCCATCGCATCTAAGGGGCTAGGCCCCCCCTGGAAAATATTCCTAAATACGCCAATGCACACCGTTAGGAATAAAACGTATTATTACGTATTATTGTTGCTGTTGTCTCACGATGCCAGGAGATGGCGCTGGTTGTCGAGTTTAGTGCTGGTTTAGTCTATGTTTTTTTTTGGTATGTGGGTAATTTAGTGTGTGTGAATTGAGTTTTGTAATGGAGTAGTCTAAAATAGGCGTCGGCGGCTTTGAAAATTCGTTGTAAATCCCTGTAAACTGATTTGTAGCAAAAAGAAGTTCCGTCGTGTTGTAGTATGTTCGCCGACATAAGTTAGCAGTTGATCGTATTGTATTATATTGATACTTTATAATTTAAAAGTGGTAGACCAAAAGGTTAGGTAAGTGAGAAGTCTTCCGTTTTGTGGCTTTACGACGTAGAAGCCACCTCTGACTTACACCACCCTGAAGACTAATGAACATTAAAGGTATTTAGCCTCCCTTATTTGTATAATATTGTTGATCGGCGCCGCGTATCGCGGTCGATGCCGGCACAGTTTACGTTTGTTATCCTGCCGAAATTATAAAGGGCCCAGCACGCGCAGTGGTCGTGTCTGGAGCTGTACCGCACACACACTACTTAAAAATAATGAAAAATAAAATATTTAATAAATAAATATTTAAATAATATTTTACGTTTTTAATATTTATAACTTCGTTTATCAAATTATATAGCAAAATGGATGAAATTCAGCAGAATTACTACAAACGATGAATATTTTCGTTCCAATTACTTTTTCTGCCGAGGGATCCGGAAAGTTTTAATTAAAGATTGCGCGACATTATGTCCCTCTCTTCGAAAAATAACCTCGTTATAAAAGGCCGGCGTTTCTGTATTGAAAATAGCTTTTGGTACTTTAACGTACATTGTTCTCCAATAAGGATGGATCAATTTTAAATGGCACTTTAACAAATAATAATGTTCATTTCCCTGTAATTATTCACTTCATTTGTATCAATGTTCAGTGGGACATTAATCAGGAATATGCGAAAAAGGAGCTCTAAGAGGAATGGTCTCGTCTCTTTCGCTTTGATGAATCGATGTCTAACATCGACAAAGTAACGTTAACGAGTTCTCGAATTGAACCAGTTGTGTGAGCGTTGTAAGAACATGCTATCTGTTCAGAACTTACTCTCAAGTTACCGATTTTACTTACCATATTTTAATATTTTCCCTTACAATGGAGTTGACTACAAAGGAAGAATTGAAAGGCAACAAATGGGGCGCCGAAGAAGCTTATTCTCATTCAAATGAGTTTCGAAGAAAGTATTTCGACACTTTGATGTTATAATTTACCTTGTTTCAATTTATGAACACATTTTTTTTACTTTTCCTTTCGTTTCAATTTGTGACATACCTGGGAGTATATTAGGTATAATACTCTTATTACATTAGTATAGTCTGCGAGACTCGAGCTATACTGCATTATTTGAGTGAAGAATGTAGATGCATGACATGGATGGAGTTTATCGCTTCATGCGATCGTTGGAGACGAAAACCTTCAAGAGATGGTAGAAGAGTACCAAATAGTGCTTACATTTTAATACCTAATATCATATCGTATTGTAGTAAGATAACACATAATTTTAATTCTTTGTATAAAAAGTTTTCTTTCCATATTGTCTAAGTCAATAATAAGAGAGGCTTCGCAGACAAAGGAATGTCAGACACAATTATTCGTTTATTTATTATTCCTTCTTATTTTTTTGCTTCTTATTTTCTTTTAAATGAGTCAGAAGAAACTCGAATTACGCGATATTAAGAATAAAGAGAAGTCGCATTTACCTGAAATAAAACGAAGGTGATTCAGTACCTATAGAACATCGTTGCAAAAAACATGTAAATTCATTATTATTTAACTCAGTAGGCATCGTGGAACCTTCGCAAAAATGTTTTCATATGTTTAAATACTAATTACTTATAACAGAATTAACCATAAAGCAGAAACTATTTATTCAAACTTATTAACTGAATCCATTACATTATTTTCAATATCGCACATATATACATATTTTTAATAATGCCATTAGATTAAATTAAATCTTGGCCATACAATTTGGTACAGATGAAAACAAACCTTACACCGAGAATTACAAAGCATATTTTTGTTCCAATAGACTACTACACAAACGTACATAGTGTGCCGTGTGTTCAATGTGTTGCTGCACTGTGTTTTGGTGTCATAAACGTTCTATATATTAATGGGTTTAGTAATTTATTTAATAACTAAGACTGAATTTATAAAAAATTATAATTAATAATTCCATACTTCTGAAAATTTATTATTATTTAGTCTGGGTGCATGACCATTCTGGTAAATTCTGTTACAAGTTGTATATGTATATAATATGATTATATTATAGTCTCTTCGAAATTGTTGATGAAAAATAAATTAATGAAATGAAACGCAGCCAATAAAACTAAATATTTATGTGTTTTGTACGCATTGTACCGTACGCCTTTGCTACGATGTATAGTATAAAAATCTATTACTGGCTAGATACTGTCATATTATTTATTTTTTATTCTTTAGTGGAGGACAACGTACTCTCTCACACAGCTCGGCAACTCACTCCAGCTAAAATTGGAGGATCTGTAATTATAAGGTGCGAAGTATCACCACAACTCGCTCTTGAAGATATAATATGGCTGCAAGATGGACTTCCCCTGTCATCTAGGTTTCTGGGTGCTGGTAAGAAAATAAAGAAACAGTTGTTTTTGTTTGATTTCATTTTAACTAATCTAAAGTAACAATTAGCGTCGAATTAATAGTGTTTCGTGCATTATATACGTATTATGTAATATCATACGGATTGCTATTCTTAAAAAATAATATAAGTATATATTTATTTAAACCAATAAATTTAATATACAAATATATTTAAATATATAACTTGAGATATTAAAATTTCTGTTTAAAATTAGTTGCAGTACAGAACAAGACACAAAATAGAAAGACTATTATAATTTCCGAATCTAGTCTTAACTCAATACCCCACTACTGGACCCCTTTTGCTTGGACGCCCACATATTATTATTATTAGATCATATCATGTTATATTCTTACGAGATGTTATAAAATGTTATCACTTGTTTGTTTACACATGGTTTACACCTAAAGATTTGCATGAACTTAAACTAGTGTTAAAGTTCGTTATACTGAATAATATACTCACATCTACGTCATTAAAGTGGATTGACGTTTTCTGTACGCTATTTTCTTTTATGTTCATGTGAGGATACTTTGTCCGTCCTGAAATTGTTGACTGTTGATAAAGACTTTACTTTAAAAGCGAAGTAATCAAAAAAAGACAAAACCTGTACGATTAGACACCTGTAAGTACGGTACGATACGATACACATTTACATCCAGTAAGCCGATCGGCAGCCATTTCACCAAAAAACCATATTCTTTGGAAAAACAGCGCGCAGCAAATATTATAATTGTTACTTGAGATGTTTTCTAATGTTATTGCGGCTAATCGGTTTACTTGGTGTAAATAAGAGATGACAGACAAAATTTAATATTATATTTATCTGTTATTTCTGTTACTGCTAAATGAAAATAGCATGACCAAAGATCGGCTGTTATTTTCATAAAGACTTTCGTTTATTTAGGTATTCTTACAATTTACTTACAAAACGACTTAAATCACCAAATATATTTTATTATGTAATAATTATTGAGTGCCTCTCTATTCAATAAGGCTTAATCCTCTAAGTACGAATGAGATAAATATTATAGCAGAATAAATTTAAAAGGTTATGAAACCGAATAAAATAGACATTCATGTTCATGTATTTGACTTCGTACCTACATATACCCACAAATTCTTTTCATTCTACAATATATACTCATTTATAAAAGTGTTATGTTTTCTTTTTTTTTTTTTTTTTTTTTTATTATTTTCTGCTTCCCCTAACATATAATTTGGTCAGGGACCTTGTTTCTCTTTTTACAATCTTATCTATTACATTCTCTTATCCAACCTAATTCATACATGTTCTTATACCTATTCCCTCCTCCCATTTCATCTGAGGGGGTGAGTCCTATTGCTATTACACATAATCTTTCTTTTTTTTTTTTTTTTTTTTTCTTAATATCTACTATATACTATTATAATTTTTATTTATTTGAACCAGTTTGTATTTATATATTTATTCTTATCTTAATTTAGGGATACTTAACTATATGCTTATCATATATTTGTATTCCCTTTGCCATCCTTAATAATTAGTTACAGTTTTTTATTTCTTAATACCTATCTTATTACTATATACATATCTTAATCTTATATTACTATACATATATAGTTTATCTCTATCTTTTAGATACTTCATTCCTCTTATTTACTCTTTTAACTATTTTAATACAATATTTTATAAACGGGTCCCTCTTTTGTGTATTTTCAATTATCTCGTTTAGGTTTTTCTTGCTAATTTCTATGTCTATTTCTTTTTCTAATTCATATCTTTCAACAGCAAAAACCGGACAGTCTGTTATTATATGGATCACACCCTCCTCCACTTCATCATCACAGATGCACGACGGGCTCTCCTTGCACCTAAATCGGTGTAGGTACTCTGAGAACCCGCCGTGCCCCGTCAGAACTTGAGTTAGGTAGTATTCTATTTTTATTTTTCTAATTAGTGGATAGGCTGCTACCGCACTGGGGAAAAACACTTTCGTTACACCCGCTACATCATCTTCCAAATATCTTACATTCCACCTTTCAATGCTGTCCTTTCGCAATACCTTTTTAACATACGATGCCGGACACCTTTCATAGTTCGGCTTAGTCTTCATCTTTTGCGCAGCTTCTTTCGCTAGTTCATCTGCTCGCTCATTTCCCCTCACCCCAACGTGAGCCTTGACCCAGAACAGTCTAATATCCCTGCCCGACTTGGATATCGCTGTTATGTTGTTCCGGGTCTTGACCGCCAAGGGGTGAAGGGAAATTCTTCCCGTAATCGCTTCCAAAGCCGAACTTGAGTCACTATATACGCAGCAGAGAGGCTCCTCGCTCTTCAATATTTTATCCGTCGCCTCGGTCAGCGCCAGAAGTTCCGCTTGGAAGACGGTGCAGCAGTCCGCCAGTTTGAGCTTTCGGGTTCCGGTTTCGACCTCTCCTCTCCATATGGAGAGTGCCGCCCCTACCTTCCCCTCGATCCGGCTGCCATCCGTATAGATGGCTAGACCTTGCTCTCCCTGGCTTCCTGCTCCACCCTCCCCCAGGCACTCGAATTCTAACGCCTTTCTCAGCGCGGGGTGCGGTAAATCTTGCACATCGAACTGCCTCTCCATCTCCCGGTCCCCTAATACCGCCCGAGAATACCCCCTCCTGGCCTCATAAAACAGGGCTGCTTCTCGCACCCTGAGGTCAAGTGGGAGAATCCCGGACAGCAGCAGGGCCGAGTTCAGAGAGACAGTTCTGTAAGCTTTAATAATCTTTAGAAGAAATCCCCTCTGCACCGCACACAACCGTTTCCTTACATACTGTTTTTCCACTGCATCCCCCCATACACTCGCCGCATACATGATGGTCGGTTCAACCACCGCCACGTATATGGTTCTCACCACCTCCGGCCCCAACCCCCACTGGGCTTTTGCGGCTCTCGACAGTTGTTTATGTATATTTGTGGCCTTACGGCACACATTTACGACGTGGGTGTTGAATATTAATTTATCGTCGACTGTGAGGCCCAAAATTTTTATTTCCCGGGACAGAGCTATGCCCCTCCCCCCCATGCCTAGGACCGGGGAATCAAACTTCAGTTTGTTTGTCAACACCATCGCCTTTGTTTTTTGTGGCGCAAACCGAAGCTTATTACGGACTCCCCAGTCCCAAACATACTGGAGGGTTGCATTTGCCCGTCCCTGTACCTCAGCGGTGTTGTTTCCGGAGAAGATGAGGACCACATCGTCGGCAAAAGCCTGGCAGTGATCTCCCCTTCCCTCTAATCCTTTCAATAGGGGGTCCAACAATACATTCCATAACGTCGGACCCCCTATAGATCCTTGCACACATCCTTTATCAGTCACTCTCTTATATTCCATTCCGGCATACCTCACTCTTACAGACCTTTCAGAGAGATAGCTGTCCAGCATTTTTCTCAAATTTAACGGGCACCCCAGATCGGCTAACCCACACCTGATTGCAGGCCACCACGCACTGTCGAAAGCTCCCTCTATGTCAAGTGAGACCAAGATGTTAATTTTCTTGTTTCGTATTTGATCTTTAAGATATTTGATCATGACATAGAGGGAGTCCTCCGTACCGCGCTGCGGCATAAAGCCATACTGGGCCTTACTGAGCTTTGGCTGGACATGCCATCTCACCCTTCCTATCAGCATTTTCTCCAGTACCTTCCCCAGTATAGGCAGCAGACCTATCGGCCTGTAAGATTTTGGGTCCCTGTAGTTTTCCTTTGATGGCTTCCGTAGCACCACCACAACCGCTTCCTTCCATACCACCGGGAAATGAGCCAGCTGCAGGCATCTGTTGAACAGGTCTAAGAACATGCGAGGACGGCAGGATATGGCCGCTCCACAGATGTCGAGGGTAAACCCATCCCCCCCTGGCGCCTTCTTAGGATTAAAGCTCTTGAGGGAGCTGTTCAACTCTTCCATTGTAAATAGGGGGTCCAAGTGTTCATCTTGCACCCCCCCATTTATATTTGACGCTATCTGTCTCGTCTTCTTCTGATCTGAGTTTTCCAGCTCCCTCAAGTCACTCGGGTAAAAGGTCTCCGCCAGTAATTTGACGGAGCCCCCCGCATCTAACTCCTTGCCATTTTGGGTAAGCAGGAGGTCCTCCTCTCTCTCCGTGGTGCGTCCAATCACCCTATAAATGCCCCCCCACATGCTCTCCCTGTCCTGCTTTCCGCAGAAGTCCTTCCAGCTCTCAATCTTCGCCTTTCTTACTTCACTCAAATATTCATCTCTTGCCAACAAAAACTGATCCGCCACCCATGCTCTGCGAATCGGTGCCGCATTTTTTATTCTCCTTTTTTTCCTTATCATTTCTTTCTTTAATTCCGCCAACCTGTCACTCCACCAGGGCGACACTGTTTTTTTGCTACTGCTCTTTTTCCTCAAGTTTTCCTCGCAGTTTTTTGCCATTCCATTTACGATTTTGTTTACCACGCTTTCCAAATCCTTAACATTTACTATTTCCTTAATTTTGTCTACCTCAATTCCCTCGTTATCCCATACCTTTTCCAATTCTACTTTAAATTTTTTCCAGTCTACTTTATTTGTATTATATTTCCTCGTCGTTCTTTGAATATTTATTCCTTTGCTTGGCTTTAATTTAACTTCAAACAGTATCGCCCTGTGGTCCGAACAGGTGACAGATCCATCCACTCTCCATCCGACAACTCGACAGAGCATGTCCGCGGTGCAGGTCGTCACATCCACACAGCTGGAAAAACTCCTGCCCCCCCTCACTACGTCAAACGTCGGCTCATCTCCCCGGTTTATCACCTCCATTCCTATCTCCACCAGTGCTCCTTCCAATATTCTTCCTCTACGATTCGTCCTCTTACTCCCCCACCATATACTCCAAGCATTCATATCACCTCCCATAATAATTCCTTTCATTCCTAATCTTCTTACGATTTTCTCCATGCATTCAACTTGCAACTCAATGGGCCCATTCCCTTCCAGATATACGGATACCACCCCGATCTCCCACGCCTCAGTCCTCAACTTTGCCACGGCAAAGTTGGGAGCGCACAGAGTGGGAGCCAGGACGATATCCAACCTCTCATCAAATATCATTATTGCGGCCTTGATGACCGCATCGCTATCTTCCATCCCTTGCACTATTCTAACACCCGGATAGGCCCTCACTCTTCCTTTCTTCCCAACATAGGGTTCCTGAACCAATGCATAGGATATCTTCCTCTTTTTTGCCTCCATTATGAGTTCAGATGTCGCCACCTCGCTTCTTTGTAAGTTCGCCTGAATCACCCTGTATCCTACATCCCTCATTCTTTCATTCTTCCCATTTTTATCCATCCCTCTCGCGCCCTTAGCAATAAGCCACTGTGGTTCTTGCTAACGCGTCCCATTTCCTACGGACCGGACAATCAGGGCTAAATGCATTGTGGTCCACCTTGTCCAGCTTCGCTTTTTTGCAATTTACGCAGCTGGAACTTTCCCCGGCCATCCACTCTGTACACTCAGCCCTGACGTGCGGTCCACCACAGTGGCTACACACATTTTCCGTTACCGTACAAAATCTCCTTCCATGCCCGTACCCGAGGCAGCAGGAGCACTGCACTAAAGGAGACTGGTCAGCCACTCTCACCCTTTGGATGTCTATGTGCACCGACCCAGCCTCCGTCAATCGACCCCATATGGCGGGAGACACTTTTAGAACCACGTGTGCCGTCAACGGATTTCTAGCTTTTCGTCGGTACTTCACTTCCATTCTATCTTCGTCACCCTCTATTCCGGACAGCACATGTCTATTTTGTGTTCTTATTGCCTTCACTATTTCCTCGTCCTTATTTGTTTGTAGCACTCCAAAGAGCACTATCATGGGGTCTTTATTTTTAATATCTTCAGCTCTCAGTGCCCCTCCTGTCCCGTTTATTCTTTCTTTCACTTTCCTTAAATCCTCTTCCACACTACATCCAATGATAACCTTCCTATCCCTCGCCTTCCTTATTCTATCAATCCTCACTCCTTCATCCCTTGCATTAACCACCTTTCTTAACTCCTCAAATATTCTCTCTCCTGTATCTCTTTCATTCCTTGAAGAGACCATGACCGAGTGCATTGCCCGTCCCTCGGGTTGTTGCCTTTTCGGCACACCCGCTACCACACTGGCATATGACTCCCTCAGGGTCTCCTTCAATTTCATCATCTCTTCTTTATTGTCTTGTAGCATTTTCGCATGTTCCTCTAGCTTTTTCACTATGTCACTTTCTATCTCCTTTCGTTCATCATTCACCTTTCCTCCTTCTTCCTCATTTTCACCTCTTTCATTCTTCTTATCATTTCCATTCTCTTTTTTCCTCTCTTCCTCAGACTCTCTTACCAGAGCATAAAGACGGTCCACTGCAGCCAGAACATCAGCTTTAATATCGCTTTTGAGGTTCCGGCTGTTGTTCAGTTGGATCTTAGCTCTGGTTAAGCATGCTTTTGCCTCACCTAGTCGGCTTTTATAAGCCGTTCTTACTTTTGGCGAGCTTTCGTTTTTCATATCTTCATCCATGCCATGCTTTCTTTCCACTTCTACCTCTGTTGCACTCATACTTTCACTCTTTCCTTTCGCTACTACCAATTTCGATTCACAGGGGAATTTCATTTTTGACTTAACCCTTTCCACATTTTTATCTACCACCGGGTTTCTTTTTATAGCTGGTGGCGATCTTATTTTCGCCTCAATATCCCCTATGCTTTTTCTCACTGTTATCGTTTTATTCATCTCATTTCCTCTCCCTTCCTCATTCCTCTCACATTCAACTCTACTTGTTCCTTCCATTCTTGGTGGAGATATTTCACTCACTCTTGTCCCTTTGGCTGGTGTACGAAAGCCAAACATTGTTGGGGAATGCGTCCTATATATACGATTAAAATCTATGTTTACTGGTCAATAGACCAGTAAACGTCAAGGTCAATTTATATAATTGTCAGTTGAATCGTTTGAGAGGTGTAAAAGGCCTCTCAACAATGTATATAAAACTACACAATACTAAATGGTATAAAAAATTTTTTGGGAGTAAATATACTTCCCATGAAACCTTGGGTCGAGGGTTGGGGGGGAGGGCGTCACAGCCTCGGAAGAAAGGGCAGACCACAGCTTTGCCCCTGAAAAATTCCGTCCAACCCCACCACTGCGCAAAATCGCCTTCCTTTCTTTCAAGAAATCCAAAATAAAAATAAAAAGTCAACCCCCGAGATAAAAGAAATTTCTTCCAACCAACAAAGACCCCGGTCTCCCTCAATTCCGTATCGGTCGAGAGGTCACAATAATTTGGTCGGTTTATATTAACTCAGTCCAGGGGGTGTTTCCGATTTTTAAAATTTTTATCGTATCAATTCAGGGGGTGTTTCTTAAAATCACCTCCTCAAACAGTTCCCGATTAACTTATGTTCAGGGGGAAGTCTGATTAGTATGATTATTTTTACGTAACATACACACCCCGGATCTAAATCAATACCTCCTCCAATTTTAAAGTAAATCTTAAAATATTCTCAAAATAATTCTTAAAGTAATCAAACTTAAATACCCAATATTACTTTAAAATATTCAGGTCGCTTTCATATAATGCCTTCTTTCTTTTACAAAACTAGTCTTTCATAAGTTTGCACTTTAACTTTTATTATTAGTTCTCCTTTGCTTTTTTACCTCAACAAAATTTTTGCAAACCCGTTTTTTGTGTTTCAACTGCTCATATCTCGGAATCTAATTGATGTTTCTTAAAAATTTTTTCAGATTTTAGTGCATATATATTTACCCTACAATATCCTAGCTGTATTTTTTCAAAAATTTTTTATTTCCAAAAAGTTATTAACAATAAAAACAAAGGGTGTGGTCGATACAAACTATTTCTCTTGACAAACTTATACTAACTTTGCAATATATTTATGATGTCAATAACTATTATATTTCTTAAGATTTCTTGTTTTTTCTTTTTCTAATATTTTCTTCTATTTATTTTCCATCCACTCGATGTTTTAGATTTCTTGAAAATGACCCAATTTCTAGTCTTATATCCTATCTTCTAATTTCACAACCGCAAATACAAAAAGATCGCGATTTGGATTTGATCTTTTTTCCCGTTTTCTTTCTTTAACTTTCTTTCACAGAATATTGTTTATTAGTCTTAGAACAGGTTTTTCTTGCTTTTTCCCGACACGACACTTTTCCCAATTTCCCGGAATTCCCAAAACCACGTTATCAGTTTGTCACGTTTTCCTATGCTTCTCCTAATTTGTCTATATCTTCCTAACTACTAATCCGAAAATTCTAAAACTTACAGGTGTTGTTGTTCTTGATCTTCTCCATCTCCAGGTATAAAATCCTGGTAGGTTACAGATCTCCTGGATGAGCTGGACTCGCCTCAAAATAAGCGAGTTTTCGGCCAACCTCAAAACGCGTTTTGCGGCTGAATCCTTTAAGTTTTTTAAATTTTTCTTTTTCACTATTTATCGTAGTCACTTCCTTCACTTATTTCCACTTTCACTTTCACTCTATCTTTCTCACTTCCAGAGTTGGCAAACACGTGGTTTTGTTTATTTAGCTTATAACTTTTTATTTTAGAGTCCGAAAATTTTGAATTTTTGTAGAGTTATAAAGCACTTTAACTCCAAGTTAAATCACCCAAAAATTTTGGGGATCGCTGCTCAAAATCTCTCGCCACTCTCACTTTTCGAAAATTTTTTCGGTTTTTTGTCTATAACTTCGTCAGTTTTGGTCCGATTTTAAAAATTTTTTGTGCGTTATGTCGTCTACAACTATACGCGTCTTTTGACACCACTTTTTTCGTTTTTCACACTTTATTACTATTTTTCCGCAATTTAAAGGTGCGAGCGAAATAAAATGGGTGCGCTGTGCTGCAGTTCCCGGGTAATACCCCCAAGTGTTATGTTCTAATATAGTACCTTATTAACATATTGGCTCAAGTTATATGTTACTACATGTTACATTACTGCATGTTACTATAGTAATACGTAACTTCAAAGCCTTTTTTGGTGACGTAGGTCACCTGGAGAGGAGACTGAGCTATGCCGAATAAAAATGTTTGTAAATTTGTGGCCTCAAAATCTTCAACGGATGTTGAAAGGCTCCGGGATAGGATGTCCTACGAAACCCACAAGAGCCTCCCTAGTGTTGTGCTGAAGCACATTTCAAGGACAGCTAATCGATCTTTCCAGCACTCTGGAAGTCCTCGAGATCATCTCAGGGTGGACAATCAGAGCCTTCACTCCCATCGCACTCAGTTTATTCCGAGACTAGTAAATGTCATGACAGTATCCGTAATTTTTACTTGTAATCGAAATTTTTAAGAAATATCAAATTTTTAGATTCCCGCTGGGTGGCTGGTGCTGGTGGTTTAGTTCTGGGTTCGGATTTAACTCAAGCTGATATTGAAGCACAATACTCATGTGTGTTATTCGATACACCGAGTCCGCCATTAAAGCTCACAACTGATGGTGAGTTCTAAAAGTAATGAATTGTGATAATTGATATCGTAGAGAATTAGAGACTTATATAAAAGATTTGTAATCTCAGCAATATTGTGAACGTTAACATTCTTGTATACTACATTGATGATTTAACTTTTTACTAACAAAATGAGAAACGAAATGTAAATAATCATAATTTTACATACATACAACCATACAATTTATTATATGTTTTATAACGTTATTGCAATTCTTGTTTCTTTCATAGATATAAGGTCAGTCTACTAATGCTAACGCAGTACTAAATCTACACATAAACATATAAATAAAATTGAAGTAGGTACCTATGTGTCTGAGATCTGTCTATATAAAATTTAAGCTAGTAGGTATAGCTTGTGTTTTGTGTTAGTAACTAATTAATCTATGCTACGATTATTTGCACATAATCAAAATTCAAACACGTTTTTTTAAATTTTATTCGGTCTGATTTTGCAGGTAGAAGACTTTCCATATAATATTATAGGCTACTTTTTATATTGGAAAAATACCAAATTTAACGCAAGCGAAACCACGAGGCATAGCTAGTATATAATAAATTCTATAAAATCAATCTATAGTGTGAATATTGTAATTTTTCTTTAAATATCGGAAATGTTTTTATATGCTTTTCGGAAACAAATACATTTATACAATTATGTTTTTATTATAAACTAACCGTAACCCGCGACTTCGTCCGCGTAAATTTACGATGAAAATATCATTGTAGTAAATCTTATTCTAGGGATATACACTACATTACACAGTCACGTTGTTGTCAAAGACGCAGAATGTTGAGCTGAAAACGACCAGTCATCATCGCACATAATCGTGGTTTCATGCTTGAATTACTGAAAGAAACACTGTGTTTGTTGTTAAGAGAGCGTACAAAGGGACACTAGCGCCACTCCTTTAAAAAAATATTATCTCGTGACTGAGAAGGAATTATGAATAACGTCTCAATAAGGACCCTCGGTAAGTGTGTTTAGAATTTTCTGATACCTTTTATAAAGTTTCATATTGAGACACGAACCAACAAAATTCGATCTAAAGAAAAGCGGCCACATTCCTCTAGATCCTATTTTATTGCTTCGTGTCTCAATATGAAACTTTGGAAAAGGTATTAGAAAATTCTAGACACACTTACCGAGGGTCCTTATTAAGACGTTATTCATAATTCCTTCTCAGTCACGAGATAATATTTTTTTAAAGGAGTGGCGCTAGTGTACCTTTGTACGCCCTCTTAAAGGAATAGGGATATTGATCGAAAAATTTCCAAGATTCTTTGTGACTTTTCATCAAAAACTTATTCTTAATACATGTACAAATATTTACAATTTTTTCCACTATATATTTCTAAGATCAAAATAGTTACAATTAAAGTTAAGAAGAAGAAGTTATTTATCGTCGTCGGTATGGTGACATATAAAGAAAGAAGTAGTTTTGCTTTTCCATTTAGTTTCTTTTCCATGACGTACCTATTTAAAAACTATTTACTCCTTTTCAATCCGTATCTGTAACTAACACAGAATCTACGAGTAAAACCAATCGTCTAACTGACAATCTTGGTTAGAATACATAATAATGTTCATAAAATACACAAAAGCTCATTTGTTGAAATAAAAACGTCGTGAACTGTTAGTTAACTGTTCTTTATACTTACACCCACATTATAGCCATCAATATCTCTAACTGATATTATTCGTCTAGGTACATAATGTTATATCGCAGATAATTCGTAATGGACACTGCTCGCACAGAAGCTCAAACAAACAAAAAAAATTTTAAAAACATTTATATTATCATTGAAAAAATGCCCCAAAGGCTTAACGGTCAAACCTTTTTTAAACATTTCCCATGTACACATTCTTTGATACAGTTTTTGAAACGTCGACTTGTGCAATGTACAAAATATACTGTATATTGTAATACCTTGGCGCATATTTCTTTGGCGATGGACAGAAATGGCGATTACAACTTTGATAATAAATATTTATTCCTCAATATTTTACTTTTTTGATTTGTACCCTGCACCACCCTATTATGCAACTGAAATCTACACCATTTTTGACTAAAAGTCTCTTTTTTATGGTACTAAACTTTTCTTGGATACAATGTCCTATTAATAGGAATTTTAAACATTTGCATTTTAATCGTTCTGCACCCATATGATAAATATAGCGTAATGATATACACATTGTTAAGTAACTGCTAGTCTTGTCTTTCAAATAGCGAAATGTGCATATAAATTTATTAGCAGTTTCTTGATTTCTAAAAAATGAACATTCAAACACACAGACATTTCTATAAAGATTTATTTTAGAATCAGAAAAGCCAAAAATATCTATTTCAATTACTCTTTCAAAAATATCTCCAATGTACAGATACGGCTTTGCTGCTGTTGTAAAATACTGTGGATAGATGTCCCTGCTGTGTCTGTTTCTGTTATCACATTATACGACATAATTATTTATGTTAGACCCACTTTGTACATTTGTATTCATGTTTATAGCTTCATTATTTACCTCTGATTTCTAGTTTTTCAGATTTCACGCAGAAACCTAAATACTTCTCAAGTAAAAAGTAACCTAAACATTTCTTTGAAAAATCTTACTTTTAATTGAAAATCTCGTCGAAATCGGTGTGGTGGCTTTGAAGATCAAACCAGACAACAAACAGACAGACAACATTTTTCAAACGCGTGTTCGGGTCTGGGTAAGTTTAAGAAACAGCCTTTATTCCGAAATCACAGACAGACACTTTAATTTTATTTACTATGTAATGTATATGTGTAGATGTATAGATTTTCAAAAAATAAATATACGAACGTACAGGCCATTTCTATAAATATTTATTTTAGAATCGGAAAAGCATAAAATACCTAATTCAATCACTTTTTCAAAAATATCTCCAATGTATACTCCAATGTATAATTGCTGTCTTAAACTATCATGGATCTGCCATGTCTGTTTCAATTATTAAATGTAGGTCAACAGATAAACCAGTATAACTTAAACTCACTTTACATGTGGCGATCCGCTAAAGAGAGCTCATTTCAGATCTCAGCTTCCAGACATTAGATCACGATAGAACGTACTTTAATGTGCAAGTCTTAAAGAAACGCAACTGTAAAAACTATTTTAGATACTTATAGATTTTTGTATGTATATTTATCGATTTACCTTAAGTTCTAGAGATTTTCAATTTACGCAGAAACCCTAAACACTTCCCGCATAAAAAGTAGTCTATATTCTTCTTTGGAAAATCCTCTATCTTCCAGTTGTAAGCTCGCCGAAATTGGTTCAGCCATTTCGAAGATTAGCCCGGACAAACAAACAGACAGACTGACAAAAATGTTTAAAAACGCGTGTTTGGGTCTTAGTTACGTGCAGAAATTCATATAAGCCTAAGAAAAAGCCTTTATTTCGAAATCATAGGCAGACACTTCAATTTTATTTATGTCAATTTTATTTATATGTATAGATATGATTTATATCACTTGCTTAGTTGATGTTGTTTATTTTAATTTCATGCAGATAGTAGTTGGTTAGAAAATATTGAGTTGAATTCAGTGGAGGTACGAGCTGGAGATACAGTGATTCTTCCTTGCATCATACGTCACATGAGAGGACACACTATAATGTAAGTGAATCTTCAATAACATTAGCTTAGGCCTAATTAAATTCATGTATTCCAATGTATTTGACTGACTGTCATTAGGTAATTGTAAAGTAGATCAGTGGCCTAGTTTTCGCTTTAAATTAATTCATAATTACGTCAATACGTTAATCCGCATTGAATCAGGTGTTATGTTGTGGAATCCATTTCATAAGTCATTTATATTTACTGTATGTACCTATATACAATAAGTAATATAAGTTATTATTACTGAGAGTATTAACCGAGTCTAAACTTTCCTAAGGTGGCTTCGTTAAAAGAGAAACACGTATCGATTAACAATGGAATTTTGGCGCAATGTAGCTATATGTATAGGTACTAAACCTGTGTCTATCACAATTAATCGAATCCCAATCACAACCCACACAAGAGTGATCGAATCACGAATCTCAAGATTCGATAATGTTTGTCCTGTTTGACTTGCTAACACCGCTGTAAGTACATACGTGTTAATATAAAAATTAGTATGTGCAGAAATTAAAAACAAAAAGATAATTGCTTGCAATACTAAATAACACTTTGTTTTAATTAGGTACATAGTAAGTAGGTAACTATTTTCTTACCCATAAAATTGAATTGTATATGCGTTGTGGAACTAACACATTTGTATCTTTCATTTCCATATAAGCGGGTACGTCACACTCTTTATCTCATCTGTACTGCAATTGTAACCTGTAGAAAAAAGTCTGTTAGGCTGTCTTGAGCAGTTTGTGATCGGTTGATTAAGAAAAAATTAGTTCCAATCGGAACCGAATCGTGACCTGAATAATCGCTATGATCATTTTTATCCGATCACCACGTAACTAATTAATCTGTGACCATACTATTAGGTCAAGCGTACGAGTGACCGGCGGGCTTATTACCTAAAATATTGCAGACAGTGACAGCCACGCGAATATTGCGCTGACTAATTGTGTAAAAAAATTATATCATGTATGACGATAGCGTGTCTATTGCGCAATGACCGTAAAATGCACTTTTCGCGGTAAATTTAGCGCCGTTATACAAATTACATTATACAAATTCTCGTTTTGACAGTAAATACCGCGCGATATTGAGCTGTCGCATGCTGACTGCAAGTTAAGTTATAAACGTGCCGGATCACAAGATATAATCGATCTGCATTAGTGTAATAAATCATAAAAATAATAAAAAAAACCATTGGCATACCTAGGCGAAAATGTGCGAGGAGAATGATGAGATTTGAGGAAGCGAAAGAAGTATGTAAGAACCGCGACGCTTGGCGCTCCGTCCTCTCTGACTATCCCGTTGGGGATACAGTGTGAGGATATGTATGTATGTATGTATAAAAAAAACCTATATAAAATAAAAATACTATTGTGACATCAAACCCATTTCGACTTTCGGTGTCACCAATAATAATTGGTACAAAAAAAATTCTTATTTTGCAACATTACATTTAAGAGGCTCATTTTGATAGGAAATAACATGCTAAAATGACGATACTTAAATATTATTCGTACAGAGTAAGAAAAGACTACTCGGAACCCTTTTATTTAAGCTGGTTTTGATGCTACAAATTAGAAATATGTATAATTAAAATCAATGTAAATCGTCAGATGGCAGCGGCAGGATTTGGGAGGGTCATGGATCGCAATAAAGGGAGAAGGGATAGTTCGTGGAGGTGCATTATTACTATTCAATGTTCGAGCGCACCATGCTGCTCGCTATGCTTGTTCTCCCGGAACAGAGTCTTCCATGAGAGTGTTGGTCCGACTTGTAGTATATGATCCTCTAACGGTTACTATTGTACCCAATCCATTGGTAAGTTATTTTTTCACACAGCGTATTGGATACACACGCACATGTAGGTTACCGTTACATTCAATCATATTATGTCGAAATATGAGTTATTATTGTATTTAACCTTTATAAATAGTTTCTACATTATTTTAAAACTTATTATTTCTATTATGTATGTTATAATTTTAATTGAAAGTACTAAATTCGAATAAGTACTTGTCAAAAATATCGTCACTATTAAAATTATCATCGCTGTCAAAATATGAGCTATTGTTACATTTCACCCTTACAAACTAGATTACGCATTTTCCAAAAACCGTTTTTGCTATCATGCATGTTATCATTTTCATTGATAGTAATAAATGCTAGTAGAATAAGCACTTTATTAAAAATATCATCATTCCTGTTTTTGGATCATTAGTCTGTATCAGTATACCAAACACCTTAATCGTAATGTAAAATTGACAGCAAGTTAGCATTTAAAAATGTGTTCTTAGACAGTACTGCCGTATTGTGTTTAAGTATCTCATAAATTGTAAGAATAATTGTATTGGTTCTAACACTGCGTATATAGTTTATATAATAATATAACCTTATTGTGATTAAAAATAAGTATTTAAAATAGACAGCTTTAAAGAGTATATGTAATTGCAGGATTATTATAAAAAAGATTAATAGTTTTGTATGTTATTCTAATATAATTAATTAAAATCACTCGTATCGTAATATGATTTTAGATGATAGGTACCGGAGTAACGGGTCATTTTAACTGCTCTGTTCATGGCGGACGAGGCGGAGGAATAACATTAAGTTGGCAACATGAAGGACGAGCGCTACATGCTCCTCAATCACGTTTGTCACTAGGACCAGTCAGAAATCACCATGGAGGCTTCTATCAATGCACTGCCCATGATCACACTGACTCGGCTGTAGCAGGCACCGAATTAGTTATAGCTGGTAGTATTTTAAATTATCGAAAATTAATAAAAAGAAAAACTTAACAAAAAGTACCATTACAGAATAAAAAAAACAGTCCAAATTGCTTATATTTTTTTAACTGTAGTCGCAAAATAATGATAATGCAACAAATTGTAAGTGACAATATAATGAGTTTTATCAAATTTTAAACTTCATTTCAGACAGGCCGCCCAGATTGATAGTAACATTTAGCGAAGCTGTAACACGTGTTGGCCAGAGTATTACATTAAAA
Source organism: Zeuzera pyrina (assembly GCA_907165235.1). Classification (NCBI taxonomy): domain Eukaryota; kingdom Metazoa; phylum Arthropoda; class Insecta; order Lepidoptera; family Cossidae; genus Zeuzera; species Zeuzera pyrina. The sequence goes on from OU015626.1 coordinate 15,266,636, forward strand.
TGCACAGCATCTGGTGTTCCACCACCAAGAATTTTTTGGACTTTAGATGATAGACCTTTACCAGCTGCACCAGAAAAGTAAGATGAATTGCTCTTAAGCAATACAATGGAAAAATATTAACTATTTACAAAGTCTGTTGCTTCAGGTACAGTGTAAATACAAGAGCTGAGTCTATGTCTGGTGTAGAAGAAGGAACAATAGTGTCTACGTTAAGTATAACGATAAGAACTGCAGATGAAGGTGGTAGATACGGTTGTAATGCAACAAATACAAGAGGTTCTAGTGCATATCATGCAAGAATTAATGTTTTCGGTAATATTTGTAGATTGGACATTCATTTTAAAATATAAAAACTTTTAAAAACTATTTAAATTGCATTATTTTTACAGGTCCACCAAATATTAGATATTTGCCACCGATACATGTAAAAGCTGACACGGATGTCATTTTATATTGTCCGTATTCAGGATATCCTATCAAGTGTGTATTTCGTATTTTAGATTAGACTTCTTCGCTATATTATTCTTCCAACATTTTTTCATGGCATTATTTTAGAGAAGTTACATGGCGTCGAGATGATGGTTCGTTAATAGATAATACGGAAGAGCCAGGAGACGAACGAGGTATTTTAAGACTGTCTTCAGTAAGAAGTTCGGCAACAGGCGGTTATACATGTGAAGTTCGTGCAGGAAGTGGAGAATTAGCTAGAAGAACAGTTCGACTTGAAGTTCATAGTGAGTAGCATAATATTATAAACATCAAAGTTCGAATATATCAAACTGTTCAAGTGGTCATACATCTAAGTGTAAGTTTTTCTCAAACAGAGCCTCCGAAAATAATGCCATTTCATTTTCCTGAAGAGTTAGAAATTGGTAGTAGTACACAAGCTACATGTAGTTTAACGTCTGGTGACAAGCCAATTCAATTTACTTGGCACAAAAACAATATACCAATTCCCGCTACGTTGAAGGTAAGTTGAGAGTTAATGTGAGTCTAATATATAAAAATCAATATTTGTTTGTTTGTTCGTATTTTATGGGCTGCCATACCGTTCATCCGATTACGATGAAGTTTGGTACGGAGATGGCTTGAATCCTGAAAAGCAACTTGAGCTATTTTAAAAATAAAAATGCGGACAAAGTCGTGGGCATCAGCTAGTAAGTAATAATTGTCTCGAGTAGTGTAATAATTTATTTAATTTGTAATTTTTATTAATGTACCAGGTCGAACAGAAGAATATGGACTTTTTTACGATTCTGATTATACAAGATTTAACTTCTGCTCACACTGGAGAATACACATGTAGAGCAACTAATGATTTTGGTACCGTTAGCCACAGTGCGTCTTTGATCGTCAAAGGTATTTGTGAAACAATAATTTCATTTTCGACTGGATAAAAATTACAGTTGGTAATAAAGTATTGTTTTTGAATTGATAACATAGTTACGAAATTTATTTAATAATTTTTAAATAATAAAATAAACATATAAAACAGTCTTTTCACGCAGAGCCACCGACGTGGATTTGGCGTGCACAAAATACTTCAGTGTCAGCTGGAACAGCTCTTCTGTTACCTTGTTCTGCTAAGGGTCAACCTTCACCGAGAATTTCTTGGGAATATTCATCTGGTAATTTTTGTTTTTATATATACATGGATAAATACAAGCAAATAAAACAGCTACTACTATAGAGTTAATAATAAATATTATGTAACAACACAGATGGTGATAATTGGCGCCATATATTATGGGGAAAATCTGAAGGGACAGACATTAGTAGTGGATCAGTTCTTTCAGACGGTTCAATATGGCTGAGGGCTGCTTCACCAGAACACGAGGGATGGTACAAATGCATAGCCCGCGCATCGCATGCTTCTTTACACCATTCCTTCTATCTTGATATAAGAGGTAAAAATTGAATTTTTGAAATATAATGCCGCAGATCTTGTCAGTTTGATACAGAACGAAAAATTTTACATGTAAAAATTATTTCACCGACAGAACCTCCAAGAATTAATAGAGAAGGCAGTGCTGGCGAAACTCACTGGGTAGTTAGGGGTTCCACAGCACGTATGATATGCAATATTAGAGGAGAACCAGAAATTCATGTTCACTGGACTCATGATTCAAGACCATTGGCTTTACAGTGTGTAAAATGATAGTGACTATTATAATTTTATTAATTATAATTATTCGTCATTCATCAATTATTATATTTTGTATCGCAGTGGGGCTGGTGGTATTGAGACTAGAAATACAGGAAATGACGAAATAACTTCAGAAATTACAATACTACATGCTGGTCCAGAACATGCTGGTGAATATAAATGTCTGGCTCGAAATTTATATGGCAGTCAAGAGGCGATATTTCGGTTATTCGTCAAAGGTAAAATTACTACAATATATACCGCGACGTTACATTCTAGAGATTTATTAATTCACTAGGCATCACACACAATTTTAGATCTAGATATTAAAATAAGTAATGAAAGGAGTACACCCTCCCTGCATCTCGCGCGGCCCTGCTTTTGCGCTGTTGTTCTTGTCATTTCGCTTTCTTTGTGTGGGCATCGACACATCGAAAAGTAAAAAGGAACTTTTAAGAAAACCTGGACACTGAGAAAAGTGACAAGAAACTTAGTCGGGTATCATTTTTTCAAAATCATTTTACAATAGATTTATTAAAATACAATATTCAGAAAGCCAATGAATGCAGGTGCAAAGAAGATTATTTACAGACTAATAATAATAATAATATATAATAATAAGTTGATATAAATGTAATAATAAGTTTATATAAAAATAAAATATAATAATAAGTTTATTTTATAATCAACGTACGTTTTATAATAAATCTACAAGTATTTTCCGTTAATTAAGCAACTGCATGAGGAACTTTATTATAAAAACTTATGTAATATAAATTCTGGAATAACCAATTTATTATGACCTCTGGTTTCCATAACATTAATATCGCCTATTTTTTTAAACAGGCTTATGTTTTTCCTCGTAGACATGGTTATTTTAAAGATGTATATAAGATGGGCTAGGTGAGTCTCTACATCAATGTCTTTAAAGTGATCTCTTAGAGATTCAAGCACGTATTGCTATTCTTTGCAAAATAAAAACAATGCGCCGCTGATCCCCATAGCAAAAGGCCATAAGAGACCGTAGGACATTAGACTATGAAATTATGCTAAGTATAACAGCCTAGGTGTATCCACATCCATCAATTGCCTATTGCGTCTAATGGAGTATATCGCGGAACCGAGCTTCAAAGAAAAAGCTTCGACATGGTTCGCCCGCTGTAACTTATTATCTACTGTTAAACCAAAACAAATGGCTGACTTAACTAGTTCTAGTTGTTTTCCGCCCAGTTCTATTTCATCATGGATTGTGGGTACATTAGAAAGAAAAAATGTAATATATTTGGTTTTTTGTGCATTCAGTAGTAAATTATTAGCAGCGAAACATCCCGAGATCCGAGATAGTTATTTTGTACTTTTCAGTGTTTTTTTTTGAAGGCGGTTTAATTTTTTTTTCTAATCTCTAGAACTAAAATTGTGTGTGATGCCTAGTACATTAGGAAGCGAACTACATAGTGAATTAATGAATCTCTTCGGATGTAACGTCTCATAATTATGGTCAAACATCACTTAAGGTAAATTCGTTTAATCATTAATTATGTCATCTATATATTATGTATGTCTATGAGTTACGCATGAACTGCTGGAACGAAGTAGTTCTGTGGGTTTTTCGACGCTTGTGTAGGGTTGTGTAGCGTCGTAGTTTTATTATTAGTTAGTTAATACATGTACATGTTGGAGATATTTTAATCCTATTTTAATGAAATATGCACCCAGTAGCATAAAGACCATAAAAGTAACAACCCATTAAAAATCATACTGACTATTGATTATTGTATTGTCGAAAAGGAACAGCATGATTTTTGATGAGACATTAAAAATTGACTTTCTTCGGATTAGGCGATAACGTTTGATTTTTTTTGATGCAGAACGTCCGAGCGTACCAGAAGAAGTTCGCGTATCAGAAGTATGGTCCAGCAGAGCTCGTATAACTTGGAGATTAGCTCGAGGTGCTTTAGTATCGCATTATTCATTACAGTACCGAGCTCTAACAAGAGAATTAACAAACGCTCCACTCGATGCTCCATTACCCGCTTTGCTTGATAATTGGGACGCACCCGAAGTCCTCAACATCACTTTAGCTAACTCGGATTTGCTTCATGTCGCGTAAGTTTGCATCGACTTATGAATATGATAATTCCTTCTAGATTTCAATTTGTGTTGAATATAACACAAATGTGGAGATATTAATCATTGTTTCATAAGCACATTATAATATTAAATGATGTTTTTACCTTTGCTGTTACATAATACTTCCTGTATGTTTACTTCCTGACACAGGTACATAATATATTACATTTTATTGTTGTTAGCAGCTTAAAAATAATAAAGTATGAATAGAGAAAAGCTACAGTACAGTACAGTAATACTTTGAGAAATAAATCCCGGTAAGTTACCTGTTTTTTTTTTAGTTATGTCTGATATTGTTGTTTACAATTCAGATCTGAAGGACCGGGGCGTGCTGGCGCTTCGATAGCCGGCTTAACTCCAGATACGCGTTATGCATTCCGGCTTGCCGCTTTCAATGATGTCGGCGCCTCGCCATATACGTCGCCTTTACACTTCACAACTAGAGAAGAAGGTATATTTCGATATTATTAATTTACTTTTTAAGCAACACATTGCCACTTCAGTAAAATGTTTATTGTTATTTTTTTAATTGATCTAGCCCCTGGAGCAGCACCACGAGATATAACAGTACGTGCTCTTAAAGCTCACGAGCTACATGTGACTTGGCAGGTACCTAATAGTTCATTACAGTTATTCAATTTCTGTATTTATTTTGTAAAATGTAATAAATATTAGAATTATGTTGTTAGCCTCCACCAAGAGAAACCTGGCATGGCACTTTACTAGGTTACACGATAAGATGGTGTGAGGTCCTTGAAGGAGGTAAGGGTGGCGAAGGCCCGGGTTCAGAAAGCGGAGCAAGCGCAGACGCCACTAGCACGACTCTAAGAGGACTAAAAGCAGCTACGCGCTATGCAGTAACTGTGAGAGCTTATAATTCTGCTGGAGCTGGTCCAGTTTCTTCACTACATCATCGCCACACGTTAGAGTCACGTAAGCTGTATTATTGTTTTTCAATAATATGTAATATAATGTACATTACATTACAATAAATTTGGTAAGCGGCTGAGAGTCTTGAAAGAGCGATGACTCTTGGATGTAGATCTTTTCAGAGAGTAGGTATTACAAGCTACTTTTTAAATTTGTATTTTAACGCGGGTAAAACTGCGGGGTACAACTAGTAGTAATTATTTCATCACCAACTAAGATATTTATGTACATAAATACACTGATATTTTAAGATACTATAAATATTAATTTTCATTGAGAAAGAGTGATCTTCTGTAAATTAGGAAAATAATTTAAGTAAATACAACAAATTTTCTTTTACCAATGCAATAGCGACAAAACTTTAAATACGCACTGACAACAGTTTTGTCATATTGCGTGAATATAATAAATCCACAGCTTTGTGCTATCGACTCGGGAGCGGCGGTCGTAAATTTTCTCATCAAAATGCAAAATGGCTTAATTGGACCGTAGCCTTTTCGATCTAGGTCAAACGATTCAGAACAAATTGATAGCACTTTTGAACGTTGACTTTGTTAGCATTTTTATAGCTTACACCACAAAATATGCGCGATAACAATTATTCCATATTTTTCACATAGCTCCGACGGGAGGCCCCGAGAGTTTGACGTGCGTATCAACAAGCTCAACGTCACTTAAAGTGTCGTGGCGACCACCATCAACTGACGCTAGAGGCGGACTTATCACTCATTACACTTTGCAATATATAAAACGTGACGTGGATCCTTTGTTGATACCGCAAGATGCTTATCTACGAGTACAGGTACTCACTAACTTAAAAATGTAGTTTACATAATGTTATGTTGTATTTGCAATTAAATAAATTAATACTTCAAACAAATTACCAATTATGTGACCAAAAACTGAACAGTTTATACTGTGAAGCGAGTACCATACGATGAACGAAGGGAGCATCCAGTCACATCCAGACTCTTAAGATAATTTAGAAAAGTTCATTTCCTAAATTAACCTAGCAGGGAGTCGCACTTCGAATTTTTGGTTTATATGACATAATACGCTCTACCACAGCGTCAATAAACAAGCCTATGTCGAGAAGAAAAATACTGATATCATTATGTCAATTTTCAAGGGGGAAGAATCAGCCGTGTCACGTTTAAGCGCGTATACTGAATACGAAATAAAAGTCAGAGCTCACAATGCGGCCGGTGATGGACCTTTATCAGCTCCTCAAGTATGCAGGACCGACGAAGATGGTAGTGAACATACCAATCCATTATTTTTGTTTTATTAAATGTCGTTAGTTATTGAATTGTAAATATGTATTTTTTCCCTTAGTACCGAGCGCACCGGGGGATATGAAGTTGATTGCTCTCAGTGAAAGGTCCCTAAGGGCGTCGTGGCTTCCGCCTCCGGAGCCAAATGGAAAATTGATTCATTATACTCTTTACGTGAAAGATTTGTCAGGGTATGTCACCAAAACTGTTAGTGTAATTTAAAATAATAACGTTACGTTATCGAGGCGTGTATGTGTTACAGATCACAAGAACCCAACGTAACACGGGTGAACCCATGTACTGAAAATGAAGGCAGCACTGTGGAATGTATGAAATCGTTACGTGGACTTCGTGCCGGCAGGACTTACGAGGCTTGGGTACGAGCAGCAACTGCAGCTGGTGAAGGACCATCTTCAGCAGCAATAGCGTGTCAAACGAGTACTTTAGGTAAAATTAGGCATTATTAGAATTCAGTATCTACAATTTTAATTCACTTTTTACCACAAAAATATTTATTGTGTGGTTATACTACATACTAGCCTAATATTATGGGTACTACATGATAAAGTAGAGTAGCACTCGGTGACATTAACAATCTAAAACTATTTCTTAAATTGACCCAGGTATCTTCGAATTGGAAGGTAGATATCTTCACCGCGTAAAAAGGCTTAAAGTTTGCGTTAAAAAGTTTGATAGAGGATGGTCGATGCCTATTACATGCCTTGTAAACTCAATTTTAAACTAAACAACTTACTTTTGTATAAATAGAAAAAAGATATGCATATATGATATTTGATATATGTATATCACGATATAATATGTAAATCACGCATAATTTATACAGAACTTCCATCATTTAATTGTTACATTTCTACAAAAAAAAAACTGTTTATATTTTAGCACCAGCTCGTATTTCTTCATTTGGTGGAATAGTCGTTGGAACTGCGGGTAGTTCTCTATCATTACGCTGCGTTGTTGGTGGAGTTCCGCCACCATCTAAAAGGTGGCTCCGAGGTGGCAGCAATTTACATCCCCGTCCGCCTTTCCATCTCGACGGAGACGCTTTGTTGATAAGAAGTAAAATATTTCCTAATTATTAAAATATTTAGACTTGAGATATAGCGACATTAAATACATTTAATTTTGTATGCAGGTTTAGAATTAATTCACGTCGACAACTATACCTGTGTTGCTGAGAATCCTCATGGATCAGATTCTGTAACGTGGCGAGTGGTTGTACTAAAGCCACCTGTACCTCCTTCTTTAGTGTTGATAGAAGCACGATCTAGAGAATTGGAACTGGAGTTGCGATCAGCACCTAGATCGCCAGGCCACGCTTTACCTAAATCTTACAGTTTGCATTGGAGATTACTTTCCCCAGAGGTAATAAATAAAACCCAAAAAAAAACTTACCTTTCGTACTTCAATACTTTATTTATTGATATTAACGAGTTTTAGGGTGAATGGAGAATTCAAGCGGCTAATTCGGGTCTCATTACACTGACCGGGCTTCGTTGCGGTTCAGCATACCGCGCTTATGGTTCCGCTGGTGGGGCGCCAGGAGCTGAATTAGCTGTTCGCACTACTGGTGGACCTCCTATAGCGCCCTCGGATGCACGATGGATCAGAGCAAATTCAACGCATGCGAAATTCGATACTAGTTTATGGACCGATGGAGGCTGTGGTCCGGTAATATTGAGGCTTGAGTGGGCGGGTTCTGGTGTAGCCGGAGCAAGAGATGTGCCTGTTGGTGGAGAAGTTATTTTAGGTGGTAAGTTAATAAGACTAATAACGAGACTTTTTTTTGCTAATTATCGTATATATAGGTTAAAATCATCCTTACTATTATATCCCCTAGGTTTGACACCTGGTTCAAGATATAAGGTTGCTGCTCGTGCTTCAAATGAAGCTGGATGGATTCGCGAAGTGTATGAATTCGCCACAACGCCAGCGGATGGAAACTATGCTGAAGAAGTAGATGCACCATTTCCAGCAACAGCTGGAGAATTGGCTCTATTGTTAGCCTTATGTGCGGCTTTGTCTCTAGCCGCATTAACTATTTTAGCTATACTATTGAGACGCAAAAGGTGATTTCCATGTGTTTACAATTTATCTTTTTATTTTACTTTTCTTACCGTAGAACAAAATAACGTTAACATCTTATGATTCACAACGATATTCATTTAATGACATCCTTTTCTTTTTTATATGTACCATTTTCTGTATTTCTCCTCGGAGAAATGTTGTATTTTTGGTATTTTTCTCTCAAATAAAATGAGATCGTTAGACGGAGTTATCTGCGGGTGACAAGGTGCTGACACAAGACCCCTCTTTCGTCAATTAAACACGTCTCCATCGACCCTTTTCATTCGTCAAAGGCCGAGCTTGAGAGTCGATGACGAGTGTCATAATTTCTATAATAATTTCAGTCTTAGAACCACAAAATTATGAACTTCATATGTAATTAGTATAGGTTATGAATTCAAATGTAATTAACGATCATATTAAGTACTACAATTTTTGAAAAAAGTCTTATTATTCTTCACATTACTGTGTTGCCTGAGGACATTATGAAAGAAGATATATTGAGATCAACTAAATATTTCATTGACACCTATCAACCCTATTTTAACGAAAAAATATCATTATGTAACAATAGTTGATAACGACGTAATATAATGGCGTCTCGTAAAACAATGTGAGTGGCATTTTGTGAGTCAACAAATAAGACCGTAAATGTATTTCATGATGCCGACTCGTAATAAAATCAGACTGGACTAAATATGTGATTATATGTATATTTACTATGGCTACACATTACAAATATTCACTTATTTAGTAAGTTCTTATCTTACTAAATAAATTATCTTATTAAATAAATTACTTTATGATTTATGATGAGGTAAATACATAATATAAACATAAGTTCGTATTATGTATTAACCCCATACTCCGTTTTAATTATTATGATTAATTTTGGATACTGGAGTAATTTAGAAGTGTTTTAACTATTTATAGGACAAAAAAGAGAACTCTTATAAGAATACTCATGCCTAAAATGATGTTGATGAATACGTAAAAACTTTTAAGAAAAAAAAATTCAATCGCCCACGAAAAAAAAACACTGAAAAGAACAAAATAACCTGTACTAATCAAAACTCAAGTACAATAAAAATAAATTTACAAGTATGATACACATACCTATATATTTAAATTTGTCAGTTACCGAAGTCGGTGCCAAGGTTACCAAACTAATAAATATTCTGTTGTTGCACATTGATTTGGCACCGATTTGAATAACTGTCAAATTTAATTATATAGGTATGTGTATCGTACTTATAAAGTTATTTTTATTGTACTTGAGTTTTGATTAATAAAGGATAGTTAATTTGTGCTTTTCAGAAGTTTTTAATTTATTAATATTTAATTAATAAATTTAATTTTTACGATTAATTTTTTTTAATTTTTTTTAATTTTTTTAAAATTTAAAAATATTTTCTTAAAATTTTTATATTACTGTACTTTCAAAACGAACTTTGTCACAGTGAAATATTAGTATACTTTTGCTATGCGCATTTTTATGGTACGGGATATTGCCAATTTTTTTTATAAATAAAAAATGTTTAATATTAAGGGTGTTTTGCACCATTTATTTGCATTTAACTATTAAATCGTTGGTGCAGGCAAGATGTAAATCGAGCTTAAATAGTTGGTGCAAGCCACCCTAAATATTTTAATTTTATCTTTTAATTTAATTTTTTTTTTGTAAATGAAAAATATTTTGGTGGGTTAAGTAGATACTCAATAAAACAAAGCTACATAAAAATGTGAATAGACTCCTTAGGGATATTAATATTATATAAATACATAATCTTATTTAAGCTACATGAAATAAATTTCTTAAGCAGAAGTGATGGTGCAGTGGCTCGCGTAACAACCAATGCTGAAAAGCCCCCATGTGGTACTTATAGAGCGCCTCCTCATCAAGCCCCAAAATTACCACCAGATCCGCCAGGTGTGTGAAAATAGCATGCCTCTTGTGAAAAAAATTTCAATTTATACTAAAAATGTAATGCACATATGCTTAAGCAAGAGAGTGTTTATAAGTAGTTATAATTTATTTATCGTATCTTTACGCTGTATCCTTAATGTGGTAGACAGAGAGGATGGAACGCCATGCATCACGGTGCTTAAATACTTCTTTCGCTTCCTCGAATCTCATAATTCTCCTCACACACTTTCGTCTAGGTATAGGAAACTGCGAGTGTTATAATTTAATATCACTTTATTTATGTACTTACTAAATTATGTATACAAATTAATTTTTAATTCCATACTGGCCTGAAAGAGAGAAAAACATGTCGGTGGAAATAATAAAAGGCACTCATTTGACTATACTATGGCAAAGCGCGACTTCCGGTTTGTAAGGGATAACGCGCTAACGGAACATCGGGGCCAGCGCCGAGTTTGTTAGACTACAGCGGCCGGTGCGATAGCATTTCTCCGATGGATCGTTTGCCATTATTAAATTTCCAATTACCTACGTAATAATTGCTACAAAGAGTTTTCTGTCGTTTGCACATTAACTTTGTCGTAGTTCGCCTCTTGTAAGATTAGGTACCTGTTTCTCATGGCTCAGTTGCAAAAGCACGAATTGCCTCGTATCTTTTCCGACAAGCATAATATTTTATGTTCCAGCTGCTTATCGTCCCGTGCTCCTTGTTGTTATAAGTTAGGGCTTATGGGTAATCAGAAATAGTAACACAATTCTCCATAACCACAGTGCTGGTCTCAAAGTGAAAAAATAATGTAGAATACTAGCTGTTGACCGCGACTTCGTCCGTGTGAAATTAAAAAAAGGTAGCATATGATGTCCTTGCTCTGAGTTTAATCTACCTCCATTCTAAATTTCATTAAAATCGGTCCAACTGTTTAGCCGTGAAAGCCGAACAGACACATTATCGCGTTTATAATATTAGTATGGATGAAAGCTAGTGATGATTTACGAGTATCTTCCCGTGCAGGTCGTACAAGTCCGCTTAAGAAGAGTTCAGTGCAAGGAACTTGTATAGGCGATGCTCACCATCCATAGTATATTACATATGTTAGTATATAGGCAACCCATCACCCTCCATAGTACTGCTTTATTATATAGATAATAAATAGCGTACAGACGCTACTACTATAAGCACAAATATTTAATACTGACAGTGACGAAAGGTGCAGTTTTGTTGCGCTTTGATGCGCTGTCAAACAATGTATGTATGTATGATTTTTTAAGAAATTTCGTATTTTAATTTCAATTGTATAATTAATGAAATTGTACATACATACATACATATATACATACACAAGCCGTTTCCCGCCCGCTTCGCTGGGCGTAAGTGAAAATTTTGTACGTAATAGTACATTTTTGTTTGAAAAATGGTGAAGGGTCTATGGAGTTCAAAAATAAGTAGCCTATAACCATCTACAACTAATTTCGCGTCGAATGGTCATCGTCCCATGCCGATCGGTCCAGTAGTTTTCAAGTTTATCACGGTCAAAGAAAAAAACTTTCATTATACTATATATATATATATATAGATATCTTCACACTGTATCGCCAACGGAGCGCCAAGCATCGCGGTCCTTACAAACTTCTTTATTATATTATAATACTGAAAATCAATTAGTCCTATATCTGTTCCATTGATATCGAGACATTAACTGATGACGATAAAGGTTTCATTTGTTCATTTTTTTGGGTTTAATGTTTTTTCTTTATCGTTGGATAAATAATTGTTAGACAATACTAATAATTCAAATAAATACACAGATTGTGTGGCCCCAAATTTAGTGCTAGGCTTGTACTATAGATATCATACGAGCTGAGAGAACTCCATTGTTTTTAACTAGAATTTAAAATATATGGAGGAAAGCAAATAATCGAATTGAAGAATGTTCGCGTGGTCGAGTGGTCGTTCGCAGTGTGTTCGTTCGGATGATTCTGCTTCGAATTGGTGCGAGCTTGCTGCGGGCGTACCTCAGAGTGGTGTGCTTTCTCCTCTGTTATTCTGTTTTCATTAATACTATCACTAACGTTTTATCTTGTAACTTCCATCTCTATGCAGACGATTTGCAGTTATATCGACATTTCTCTGTAGCAGATGTGGATATGACTGTTGTTGAGATTAATAGGGATCTCGAACGTGTGAAAGCGTGGGCTGCGTCGCATGGGCTTTTAGTTAATCCCAATAAGTCTCAAGCTATTATAATTGGCAGTAGGCATATGTGCAATTTAATTGATTACTCCTCTCTACCTCAAATTACTTATGACGGTACCACTATTCCTTTTGTTGATTCAATTAAAAATTTAGGTATCACTCTTAACAAAAATCTATCTTGGGCACCACATATTAACGACATTAATAAAAAAGTACATTATACATTTCACTCCCTTAAACGTCTCCAATACTTTTTGCCTTTGCATAGCAAAATATATTTAGTTCAAACTTTAATCATGTCTATCGTCGACTATGCTGACGTTTGTTTCCTCGATGCTACCGAAGAGTTGGTGAACAAATTAGAGAGACTTCAAAATTCATGTATTCGTTATATTTTTGGCTTACGTAAGTTCGACCATATCTCCGAATTTAGGACGCGTTTAAAGTGGCTTCCCATCCGGTTACGCAGGAATATGCATATTCTTTCCTCACTTTATAATATTTTGCATACCCCATCGTCACCATCTTATCTTAAGGAGCATTTTCAATTTGTAAGGTTACCTGGAACTTCAAGTCGTAGTCATTTATCTACTTCTCTTCAAACACCTTCCCATTCTACAAACTTTTATTCTCATTCCTTCACTGTACTTTCCGTTAAACTATGGAATGATCTTCCTCCCTGCGTTCGGGAGAGTCCATCCCTAGTATCGTTTAAACGAGCAGTTAAAGAGCATTATATGAAGAGTTAGTTCAAAACAAATATTTCACTTGGGTATAATTATCATGTATATAATATATATCGTTATTGAATTTATGTATATTGTATATATATTTGTATTTATATATGTCAAATTTATATATTTATATGTACTGATATATTGATTGTATATGTTTTTGTTACTGTATTTCGTATTCATTATTATTTATATTTAGTTTGATAATATTGTGTTACACACAGTGTCTACCTTTCTTTCTTTCTTTATAAAATTTCTCACTCGCGAGTCCGCTGGGAGAAATTTCTTATAGAAATAAGCGGTACCTTTTGCTCTTTTTTCTATATGTATCTCTCTTTGTATATGACGTTGTGTGTGCAATAAATTGTTAAATAAATAAATAAATAAATGTTCTGTAACAGAGCCAACGTGCATTGATAAGTTACAACTCAGCATATTTTAAAATTTAATTATATTGATTGTACAATTGGCACAGTGGCAGTACTATTGCTTTTCAAACAAAGATTTCTAAATTGTCTTGGAAACTGGGTGTTACCGGGTATTCTTCCAGTTCCTTGAGCGATAGGTACTAGTTCAAGCCTAATTCTTACTTTGGGGATACATTTGTTATAGTTAATGGAGTATTAGTACTATTTATTTAAATGTGTTCATATTAATTACATTTTAAAACAATCATACACAATGCGCAAAGGTATTTTGTCTCTTGACTGTCTCGAAGGCCCAAGTTGAATGTTATAATTTAAAAGATAATGTAATATGTTCTTTAGATGTGTATGAGATAAGTCCATACGCGACATTCGCCGGCCCGCCAGGCGGTAATGGCGGCTCACGCGCATACACGCTTCAACTACGTGCGCTCGCGCGACATGACGACGATGCCGCGCCGCCGGCCCATCACACTTGCTGTGACGGTGACATTTTTTAATACTACTTTTAAATTTTTTTTAATTTCTTTTTATCCGCGTTAGACATGCATAACGCTTCTCTACATACGCACGTAACATTTAATACATAAATCAATACAATAATAGCACTACCAGACCTACACATATCATTAGTAGTGACTTAAGATCCATTATTTTCGCTATTATATGACAACGCACCACCAAATTTCATTAATAGGTCAACCTTTTACCTTTATTTTTTTTTCCTTTAACCTTTATTTATATTTACTTTTCAATTACATTGACAAAATATTTGAATTTTAGATTTTTATCAATTGATCTCTGAATTGAATTCTGAACTAGTTCTAATTTTTCATACAGAAGAAACGTGCGTGGACGCATGTGACGTGCAGCGACGGCGTAGACGCAGGCGGCATTACTGTTCTGATCACGGTAAAAAGTCGCGAAATATTTCAGTTAACCGGTGAAACGTACACAGAAAATATAATTTAAGCTTTTGTACATGTAATAATATCGTATATTGTACATTTCACATATTATGAAATAATTTTTTTGCTTTCACACGTATCGGACCTTGTGCGAGATGTATCTGGATCGCTATCATCATCTTAAGGACTTTGTCCACTACGTCGCACCGTACCATGACCGTAACCGTACCGACACAAGCAAAAAATATTCTTTGTATGAATTACTGTCAAGTAGTGCACACTAGACCTGTCCGTCTCAGGCCAACACCGTAGTGTGCCATGACCGGACTGGCAACGATTCCACGGCAAGAATATTTTGCAGGTACCGATTGGCTCCGAGCATGACACATACGGAAATAGAATGCTGTTGATCTGTTGCAGTAGGCACAGTAGTAGTCGAACGCTACTTTACTTGCCTGACATATATCTATTACGGTCATTGTATAACAAGTTCTAGTGGGCAGACACCTTTATCACTGATCCTGCCTCTGAACACTAGTACTTGCACTGTTGTGTTCTGGTGCATAAGGTAAGACAGCCAATGAAATTTTTGACACGAGAGGCACAACATCTGAGCCCTCAGGGTTGCCGACGCATATGAAATCTGAAGTGATTTCAGCTTTGATATTGTAAATGTCCTTGGGCCAATGAATCCACATACCATCAAATGGACTGTTTGCTCCATCGTCTTCCTAATAGCATAAAAAAGCTCATATATGTGTATGTTGATGGTTTTAATTATTAGTTACTAATTTAAATTTAGATTTGGTTTGAATAATAATTTATAACTCGACAGTTTGGGAATGACTAATACGACTTGAATTTAAATCTCACTTACTGCTGTTGTGAATTGTAGAATTAAAAAAAAAATATATTTTAGTATATACTTAAAAGCAGTTGTTACAAAGACTTAATTGCTTAATTGACTTAATATTCGGTGCAAATACTAATAAGGGTATTTAAAAAATTCGAAAACGGGAAATTTAACGCGATTACCTTTTATTTTGGCTTGACGTTTCGACCGAGTTGCATCGGCCGTGGTCTCAACTCTCAAGTGAAATCGCGTTAAATTTCACATTTTAGGTATTTTATAAGGCAATGCAAAAATTTAAAAGTTTATGAGGGTATTTTTGTTAACAGGTTGCTCACAAGACTCGGGGAGTTGAGAAATGAAACTGCCAAATCGTTTAGTAAAATATCTAGTCAGTGTACCTAATTAGTTAATTCGGCTATACATATTAACATGTATACAAAAATTTTTACAATAATATTCTCTATTTACATTATGAAGTGTTTCTTTATTGGATACCTTTAATCTGTCCTTTTTATTTAGAAAATGAATGATTATTATAGACAAGTGTTTTATTTTCTATTTGGGTCATGACGTTGATATATATGACATACATTTTCGTATACATAAGAAATATTATCAGTATCTTTAAAACCGACAAAAATAATTAGCTGTATATACATATAATTAATAATTGTTATACATTAATTGCATTTGCAGCACTAGTCACGTGTATGAAAGAAGAATGTGAAGTAAAAGGATTGAATATAAATGTGAACAAAACTAAGGTTCTGGTGTTTGAAAGGGAAGAGGTACAAACGAAATGTGAGATTTGGGTAAATGGAAAATGTCTAGATCAAGTGAACGAAATTGTGTATCTGTGGAGTGTATTTTCGAGGGATGGAAGATGTGAGTTAGATGTGGAGAGACGGGTAGCAGCTGGTAATAAAGTGAATGGTGCTCTGTCCGCATTAGTAGATAGTGTGAATATATCTAACACTGCCAAAATGGCCCTCCACAATGCTTTTTTGGTGCCAATTTTATTGTACGGTAGTGAGGCCTGGATATGCCCGAAATCGAGTGAAAGTATGATAAATGCAGTAGAAATGCGATCTCTTAGAAAGATGTGCGGTGTCACCCTTGCGGACAGGATAAGCAATGAAGAGATACGCAGTATGACAGGGTCGCACGATAGTGTTATTGTAAAAATGAAGAAAGGAATGCTTAGATGGTTCGGGCACATAGAAAGAATGAGTGATGAAAGACTGACGTAGAAAATATACAGAGCGAAAGTGAGTGGTAAAAGAAGGCAAGGAAGACCAAGGCTGACTTATGAAGATCAAATAGCCAGAGTGTTAGCAGACGGAAATGTCAAAAGCTCTCGCATACCTAGGCGAAAATGTGTGAGGAGAATGATGAGGTTTGAGGAAGCGAATGAAGTATGTAAGAACCGCGACGCTTGCCACCCCGACCTCTTTGACTATCCCGTTAGGGATACAGCGTGAGGATATGTTATGTTATTATATATTACAGAACAACAGAAATATATACATACATATAGCATAGTAGAAGACATTGAACTGCAAAACTACAGATGTATTTATTTGAAAATATTATAAAAAAGGATTATGAAAATACAGTTACAATTAGGCCAGAATCACGACACAAATCACATTTTAAATTTGGAATTACCTTACTAGTAGACTTTCTGTTGTTATTAATTGATTTGACACCGATTTCAATAACCGTCAAATTATATCAGTATTTGTTTCGAATTCTCAGTTATTTCGTTTAGTTATCAAAATAAATTAACGTTAGAAGAATTTGGATTATCTTTGAAGTCCGAAGTGTAATTTAGACGGGACCACCTTGAAGCTATACTGAACCCAATAAAAAAACAATCATTGAAGTCGGTTCATAAGAAAAAAGTTGTACCCGAAGCCCGAACATGTACAAATAAATGCAGAGGAATTAAGAACCTCCTCTTTCTATTAAATCCCGTTAAGAATAGATGGAGAAGATTGAAGAAAAGCTGCTCAACAGTCTTTGCTACAAGTTTCTGTTCTATTAAAACTGCAATTTATTTTAGTATTTAGCTTTTTATAACTTGTACCAAATAGTGGTTATATAACACGGCCCCAATGGCAATACTTGAAGATCTCTAAGTACCGATACTTGAGAGATATAATAATTATTCAGAGATTATCTTATACTATAGTCGCACAGGGCTGCCAAAGAGCAATTAAATGGTAAACCGATTACTTGCAAACTTGAAATCAAGATTAAATGTGGTAAATATAAGTCAAATAGTATTTAATATACAGGGTGTATATGAAAACGGGACAGTTACTATAATGGATGAAAGGGCATAACTTTAGTATGTAGTTACAAAAAGAATTATCGAAAAAAACGTATCCGTTTAAGAGTTATGACCGTTTTAATTTTCAAGTGTTATCCCCACCATTTCTCGTAAAATTGGGTTGATCGTGTACAGTTACAGATTTTAAATCTTACGTTTTTTTTTATTTTGTAATAATTTCATCCGTTACTGAAATACAGCCTGAAAACCCCCATTGGGGTATACGCATTATTTTCGAAAATGATTTTCAGGCTGTATTTCAGTAACGGATGAAATTATTACAAAATAAAAAAAACGTAAGATTTAAAATCTGTAACTGTACACGATCAACCCAATTTTACGAGAAATGGTGGGGATAACACTTGAAAATTAAAACGGTCATAACTCTTAAACGGATACGTTTTTTTCGATAATTCTTTTTGTAACTATATACTAAAGTTATGCCCTTTCATCCATTAAAGTAACTGTCCCGTTTTCATATACACCCTGTATACAAATCAATATTTGTTACTTCGTGTTTTATGCTGTTCGTGTTTATACTGTTCATCCGACTGCGATGAAATTTGGTGTAGAGATAGCTTGAATCCTGAAGAACATAGGCTATTTTAAAAATAAAAAACGCGAATGAAGTAGCGGGCAACAGCTATATTAAATAAAAGGTAAACATTCTTATTATGTTATTAATGAACAATATTTTTAAATATATCTTTACGAAGTAACGTTTATTAAATATGTAATTTATTTTTTTCATAAAATTGCATATAACCTCAGCAGCAGAATACTAACAAAGTTAACTGATTAAATTAATGTAGTTCTTTGGCCAAGTAACTGATAATAGGGGACTTGAAGTTTTTAAAAAAATGGTAAGTTGTTAGTTATATAAAATTATAGTTGGCTATATTTTGTGTAAATATATAGCAAATATAAAAATAAAAAGATGTTCCACACTGAAATTCTCAACGTCTTTCAATAAAATTTTAAAAGTGTAGGAAATATGTTAGTTGTTGGTTGCAATCCGCTAAATTTGACGTAATTACGTATCCTTGCTATCTGTTTTATGGAGGTATGGAGATATTTATAGAGGTATAAAGAAAATGGATTTTTATACAAATTATTATTTTTATTAGAGCAATTTGTCTGTAGTTACTGTTAATTCAGTTAGTACTTCACAATCCCCAAAAGGGTACCCGCTGTAACTTTCACTTATCGTATTCCCCGCAGCTCGGTGCCATCATAATTTTCTGTTACGTCATTCCACTAGGTCGCCAAAATTATTTTTTTTACTACATAATTATGTAAATCCGCAGAAAGAAAATTCTGAGTAAAATGCCTGTAACGAATATAACAATTTCTAACAATCTACGAGTTTACAAAAACTTACAAATTAATAGTATATCTCACAATGTCGATACCTGGTACACATCCTGCAGTGATAACAATATGTTAAAGTCTAAATGCCTCCCTCTTTATAACAATAATGAATTTAAAGTAGGTATTAAACAAATAAATATTTAGAGCATTTATTTTTTCGCAAAGAAACACAAAATTGAAATGGTAGATAAAATAAAACTGATAAATTAACAGCTAATAAGTTTGTAGTTACTGATGTCACAGAAAATTCAATTTCAAGTTCGAGGTGCAAACATGACATTACTTAAACTTTCATCTATTCTTATGTCTACAAACGGGCTAAAAATATTAATTTTGCACTTTTATTTTATTAACCACTTCAATTTTTTATTGTTTTCAAAAAAATATAAATTCTGTAAGAGGTATTGGCTGGCACATATATACAAATGTCCCGATTTCTCCGAAAGTATGTAAAACAACTTTAGTAATTGCAATGAAAATATTCAAAAAAACTTACACATCCGAAATGTTTAAATAAAATCTGTGCAAATACACACATCAAGTGTCTAGGGATGAAGTACATTTTTAACTATAAAAAATTATCCAATTAATATTTATCAAATCTAGTCTTCCAGACTGGCTTCTTACTTTAATTCCTATGTTTAAGTTAACAACTTATCCCTATATTTTGTAAAAATTAAGAAAAATTACAATTTTTGCAAATTGTGGGAAATTAACCTAAGTTAATGTCGTCAATTAAATACCAAAAAAAGGCAAAAATGAGGATTTTTAAAATTACAATAAAATAAAGAAAAAAATTTATAATCTATGTTTCCACCATGGACACGAATTACACAATCACAGCGATTTGGCATGCTTAAAATCAGTTCATCAAAATCACTGAGGAATGGCCACCCACATTCTTTCTAACAAGTCAAAAAGTTGTTGTGAGGTATGCACGGCATTCATACTCGGCAGAGCTCTTCTTTGAAGCATATCCCATGCGTGCTCAATTGGATTGAGGTCTGGCGATTGAGCAGGCCGCGGCAGAACGTTGATGCGAGTGTCGGCAAAAGCGCGTGTTACGACTAGCCGTGTGTGGACGTGCATTGTCGTGCATTAGTCGAAACGAATCATCCAACCGGCTTCGCAGAGGAATGATCACATCTGAAATAATCCTCTCCGCATAAATCTGAGCATTGAGGTTGCCCCTGTTCCAAATGAGATCGGTTCTTCCACCTATCCAAATACCGGCCCAAACCATTATTGTTCCCCCTCCATATGAATGAACTTCCTGACAAAATTTCAAACGTTGTTGACGTCCAGAGGTCCTCCAAACTCGAGTACGTCTTGTATCCGGCCTCATACCGAAACATGATTCATCGGAAAAGCAAACACAACGCTATAGGTTCTATAGGCAGAACTCTCAGCGGCCTTCGAGAACGCAGACTCACTTCACGTAAACGATTTCGGATGGTTTGATCGCTTATCAGCAAGCTTATAGAGCTGTGGAGCCTCGTAGCCAACATCATAGCGGTCATAATACGATTCTGTCGAGCAATATTTTGGATGTACCGGTCCTGTCTGAGAGTGGTGATGCGAGATCGTCCTCTATGTCGCTCGGCCACGCTGTCCGTGATACGATAGCGTGTCCAGATACGCTTATGATGCTCTGTGTAGTGCCAAGAGCGACAGCCACAGTACGTTGCCTGGAACCAGCTTGCAACATTCCGACGGCTCTCATGATCTCTTCTCGTGTCAAATGATGTCGTCGCTCCATATAGATGCAATTTTTTTCAGTTCCGATGCAGAAATTGTAATGATTTTGTAAAAACGCTATTACACACTTTTATAGGAATCCTGATTGACAGTTGATTTTCTATTTTAAACCAAAATTTAAAGAAAATTATTTATTCAAATAGTGAAAATCACTAAAAAGAATCAATAACGATCCAAAAAAGTTAAAATAATAATCCTCAATTGCGGCGATACTCTAAAACGTACTTGATCCCTGGACACTTTTGATGAGTCTAATATCTTAACTACTTAAAACGAAAACTTCTTGGTTAATAAAAATGTTACTAGATTTCCATAAGAGATGCCCACGAACTAATTACACAAAGAGGGCACAAAATGGATTTGTAGATAAATGTGAATTATGCCCGTAGGCTGCCCCTAAGAGTACGGATCCAATTTTTTTATTGTTTTCAAAAAAATAAACATTCTGTATTGCTTTGCTTAAATGCATATTTTATAAATTTATAATTTTTCCCAAAAGAGAGATATTGGTATATACCAATACCTCTGCATATATGTATATACAAATGTCCCGATTTCTCCGAAACTGTGTAAAACAACTTTAGTAATTGCAATGAAAATATTCAAGAAAACTTACACATCCGAAATGTTTAAATAAAACCTGTGCAAATAATATCTTAACTACATAAAATGAAAAGTTCTGGATTAATAAAAATGTCACTAGAGTTCCATAAGTGATGCCCACGAACTAATTACATAAAGAGGGCACGAAATGGATTTGTAGATAGATGTGATATTATGTCTGGAGGCTGCCCCTAAGAATATGATTCTAAAACATACAAGTACAGACATTTCCAAACATTCGATTCTGATTTTGTCGTTGACAGATTAAATATTCGGCTTACTTAAGACCACAGAAAAATAGTATAACAAATTGGCACTGCCATCAGATTAATTTTTTATGTCGTAAGAGGGTGTGCCTTTCATTTGGTAGTATTTTAATGCATTTAGTGAAATACATTCGGTCAAGAAAGTATCGGGAATGGATGATTTGTTTATGGTTCCAAATTCAATTTTTTGTTTTTTTTTGGTGTTGTTAGATTGGCATAACTGTTTTCCATTTTGGCGCGGAGTTTGAGTTGCATCTGTTATTTAGATTAAATACAATGCTGTTTCTGTCTGCGTCAACATCTGCAACTGAAGTTAACATCGCAAAAGTGAAGAAAATAGTGACTGAAAAAGTTTGAGAGAGATAGCCGCCGAACTTTCCAACTGAACCAAAACCGAAAAAACCACGCCAAAGTCGATCAAAAGTCAAAGTCATATTGGCTGTTTTCTTTAACTATCGCGGTGTTGTGCACTCGGAATTCTTGCCAGAAGGTCATACTGTAAATAAAGAATATTATTTGGGCGTTATGCGGCGTTTAAGAGAGCAAATTCTATGGAAAAGGCTTCATTTGTGGAAAGAAAATTCTTGGATTTTGCACCACGATAATGCGCCTTCGCACAAGGCCATTATTGTGAACGAATTTTTGACCAAAAACTCAACAAATACCATCGAGCAACTAGCTTATTCATCAGATATGGCTCCACCCGACTTCTTTATTTTTCCTAAACTCAAATTACCACTTCGTGGCACCCGTTTTCATTCGGTAGAAGACAAAAGGAGAATTCGCGGCGAGCACTGAACTCAATTCCGGAAAAAGCGTTTAAAAAATGTTTTGATGATTGGATTATTCGTTGGCGTAAGTGTATCGTTTCTGAAGGAGCATACTTTGAAGGTGATAAAATAAATTTGGATGAATAACTAACATTTCGTGTATTATTGATCTTTTCCTGGTACTTTCTTGACAGAGTAATAAGATCAAAATAAAAAGTTTGACCTTATTATTATTGAATCTCATTATTATGGTAATGTTATTGATATTAAAGCTACAACTGTGCCTTTTTTACGACATTTTTACTTTTACTTACGATATTTTTACTTACGACAATTTTATGGAACCAGCTAATAGCGGTGGTATTCCCAGACCGTTATGACTTAGGGACCTTCAAGAAACCAGCCTATTCTTTCCTTAAAAGACGGCAACGGACTCGTGATTCCCCGGACGTTGCGGGTGTCCGTGGGTGGCGGTGTTCACTTTCCATCCGGTGATTCGCTTGCTCGTTTGCACCCTCTTTTATAAAAAAAAATATTACACCGGAGTTTATACAATGTAGTCAAGTGACTCGCTTGGTGGTTAGCCCCTTCCACCATAAAAAAAAACAAAACTAATTAACTGTAGGTAGATCCACAATCTTAGGGTTAAAATGTTTAGAAATGACCCCCTCTCTGTCATATAAAGCAACATTTATAAAAAAATATCTACGTAAGTAACATAGGTCAAATTTTGAATTTTTTTGTTTTACATTATTAAAGAATACATCTTTCAACACGATTACTTTCATTAAAACTAGTCTTTACTAGCAACAATAGATGATGCTTTGAACATTTGCATTGCATTGCAAAGTGTAACTTTAAAGTGGTATAAGGAAAAACGTACTAAAAAGCGGTTTTAGAAAGTTCTGACTTTATATTTATTGAATAATGAAGTCATAACAATACTTATACTATACATAATACCTGTGTATAGTATATATATATATATATATAGATGTTTACAATATGTTACTTTATTGTCATACAAACAGTTCAACGATTTTCAAGTTCGGATTGCCGAAGCTTGAACCACCATAATAAGGCAATTATTTGCAATAAGTTCCTAATTTTTGGAAATAAATTCCTTTACATACACCCAAATCCACTTTGAACTATCGTCTCTTGGATATCTCTTATCATGATTAACTCCTGGAAAACCAAGGGTTCAACTATTCTAAGAACTGTGAAATAACATTTATAGGTTATAATGGTATAATTATGTAGCTCAGAATACTTACAAAAGTAAATAGTTTACTTTTAGTAAGCATTCTGAACTACACTTAATTCTCATGATAATACGAAATTTATAAATAAAATAATACCATTATAACAGGCAAGCAAATTCCTAGAGTCCAAATATAGTTTCGCAGGAATTTCAGCCTATTACCGTATATAACACGTTTGTATGCAAATTTTATACCCAAAATCCAACCTGATGGAAAACGGTCCCTAGACGTGTTATCAGACAGACCCGGCGGAACTTTTGGGTCGACTTGATAACATTTCCTAAATACAGCATCCCTTACGTCGATTAGCTTATCAAACATACGAAATTATTTTAATACAGAATTTATATTGATAAAACGTTATTTAAATAACTCTTGGTTAAATGAAATGGAATTTTTCTGCGTCGCGGGGATTTAGATACATTTTCCGAAGGATTTAGGTCAAATGGAAAACAATCAGATTGAGTGGACATTAAAACGTGGGAAGCCGATGTCGTTTACATAAATCGTTTAGGTACGATCAAAATAAAAGTTTATTTTTCATTAAAGCATTTCCCTTTTCCACTTATTTATTATTTCGAGTTGTATAGAAATAACAAGTAATTTGTTTTTCGTCCTTGGTGGTCTGAGGAAGAGTAGAAATTATAGAACGCGTCAATTGCTTACCGTTTCCTCGCAAGTTGTAAAGAGATATAGCGTTTATTTTAAGGATCTTGTGTAGGGATCGAGCCGCCAATCTGTCACTGTTACTATAAGTTTAATTTTGCCATTTATAGACACAAATGGTTTTTGCTAAAAGTGGACATCTAGGTATAATTTTATTTCACCTTGATGTTATGAAATGAAAACGGTGTAAAGTTGTATTTATATGTACCTAAACGTAATTCTCTCCAAACATTATCCTTACTTCAGCGTCCTATTAATCACTAATAGTTGGGAAACTTACACTCCTCTAGAGTCTAATCGCCTGAGTGTGATACAAACATTCAATCCAAGAAAATTGAGTTGGAAAGTTCATAAGATTTTGTAAAAATGTGATACATTTACAAATATAATACAATATCGTGCGTGTCGGCCTTGTCGAAGTGTCGGCCTTTTCTATTTCTACTTCTTTACACCATGTTAAAATCGTGTGTAGAATTAGCAAAATTATGACCAAATTAAACTAAATTCTTACCAATCATGGTCGGTTTATGGATGGTTTGGGTTTAGTGTATGCATTAGCTTAGATACGTATTTGTATGATGTGTATTTGTACAAAAGATATTTCGTGTAAATAGTGTGTAATATATTGTTTCAGAGTTATAATGGGCTTCATAAATTAAGGAAGGAAGACCAAGGTTGACTTATGAAGATCAAATAGCCAGAGTGTTAGCGTATGGAAATGTCAAAAGCTCTCGCATACCTAGGCGAAAATGTGTGAGGAGAATGATGAGATTTGAGGAAGCGAAAGAAGTATGTGAGAACCGTGACGCTTGGCGCTGCGTCCTCTCTGACTACCCCGTTAGGGATACAGCGTGAGGATATGTATGTATGTATGTATTCATAAATTAAAAAATATGCTTCTAATCTACAAGTGAAAGGCTTCAACAGATGTGTTCTAACAGACAATCAACTCTAAGCTATTAAACTTCATGAATGTTAAACTGTTTAAGTTACAACTTCATATGTATATAGGTACATACATGTGTGTTTAATATATTAAAGATAAAACATAAATATGCTAAACAAAAGTATTATTAGATATAATTAGACTACTATAACTTACCCTTACTGGTACCCACAGCTTGGAGTAGGTAAGTGTGCGCATTTCTATAAATTTTTATTTTTCATTATAACGAGAATTGCATGGAACACAGTTAAATATTTTTTAAATTGTGAATTATGAAACACATTTAAGGAATGACTGTCTATTATTTTATTCCACTTGAAATTGTTGATTTTAGAGTCTATAGTCATGTGGAGCAGGTGGGTGCGTTTTTTCTTTAAATCATTCTAAAATTTACTACAATTATATCACAGAATATATATTGTCTTACTCTGCTTGTTTTTTGATTTTGATAGTGACATTTTTATTTATAAATTTTATTTATATTTGTTGATTTATTTTCATTTTATATTATATTTTATTTCACTTTAATAGACATTTACAGGTACTAGGTATAAATTACAGATCAATCAATTCCATATCAAATGTGACAATACCAACTGAATCAGTTAAAATTTCAGTTATGTTAAATCTACTTGTGTATATATATACATGTTGTTATTACACAATTTATTACATATATTATTTACTAAATATTATAATAAAAATAAATCATGCTACATAAACATTACTGTAACATACGAATAAACTTTCAGTAGAGGCACTTGAAAAATAAAGTGTCGTTTCACGGGAGAGTGCGCGCTGCGATAGGGCACTTATACGAGTTTATTCGCCAGCCAATGATCACTGGAGTTGGAAGTTCATGGGTCCTTCACACGATATGATTTTTATTTGCTTGTAGGTTCCTCTATATCAGCGGCGTGCATTCCATAGAGACAAATAAAACACTGTGTACCCTAATAATACTGTTAGGTGATGAACTAAAGTTAAAAAATAAACCAAAATTAGATACTTAACTTCAGATTATTTTATGTTTCTACTTATAAATTGTTTGATTTAATCTTTGCCTTTATTTAATTGTCATATTGTTATAGTAGATAGTGTCTATTTGGTGTCTATTTGACTCTATGGAAACTCTATGAACTCTATAATGAATGTAATGCAAGTATTCAGAAAGTAGGAAGTTGAATACGTAGTTAAACTTGAAACCTGTAATTTTTTTCTAAAGTTAAATTATTATTATTATTATTGTTTAATGCACTAGAAGCTCTTGGAGCTGATGCGTGCATATCACTAGCATTGGTTTACACTTGTAAGATATGTAGTTTCAGGTGTTTATCAAGTCTATTTTTGAAACAGTTCACAGTTGGAGCGTCAATCACATGAGAAGGCAACGCGTTCCATGTATTAATCACACAGACCGGTAGAAAGTTCTTTCTTTGAACGCTGGCACATATTGGCTTAGAAAGCTTTTTTGAGTGTCCTCTTAAGTTTCTTAGACGGTATGGCTCATATGATTCTCTCACAGACAGCATTGTAACACCCATTCCGAATTTTGAAAGTTTTCTATATTGATGAAGTTTCTGAGTTCAATTGCTATTATTTTCTCCATAGTCTTGCAAACAATGCTGGTGAGACTAAATGGGCGGTAATTGACTGCAAAGTGTTTATCACCTTTTTTGTATATAGGGGTAACATATGCTTCCTTCCAGGCCTGTGGCAACTGACCTTGTTGCAATGACAAGTTCATAATGTGCGATAATTGGTGACAAACAAGTCGGCTGCATTTTTTTTACACTATTGATGGAAGATCATATGGGTCCTGTAGATGTGTTATCATCAAAAGTGGCCAAGGCTTTGGATACCTTTTCTGGAGTGAACTGGACAGACTGTATTGCATTTTCTATACGTGGAGTATTCACATTAGGCAGCTGCACACTCAGAGCTTCCTTAATAAAGGACTTTTCGAATTGGTGGGCAATTAAATGGAGGGTTATCCTAAAGAAAATCATGGAGAAGCTGAACGTAATATGTATGTATTAAAAAATTAAAAATTTAACGATCACAAGTGTTACTTTTGATATTTTTGTGTTCAAGTTTTGATGAACACCTTATACTTCAGTGATTTTAAATAAAATTACACATTATTGTTTCAAATCATCATCATAGCACAGGGAAAATATCCTAGTTTGAGATCAGATGATTGGTGTGCATTGTCTGGCGCATTATTATTATTATTGTGGTGCCCCATTAGAGCAAGGCATAAATATTCAAAAGTAGTTAGAGAATATGATCTTTTTAAGTCTTTTTACCTTTATGAGGGTAGTGTGAAATTAAATATAATCTTCTTTTCTTTTCTCTAATCTCTAAATACTATAAAACAAAGTCGCCGCCCGCGTCTGTTTGTTTCTCCGCTTATTTCTTCTAAATCACGCAATGGATTTTGATACGGTTTTCACTATCATTTAGAGAATTTCATCATAACGATGTATATGCATAATACATGTTTATTTTATTTGTAGAAAGTAAAAAAAGTCTGATGTTTTTAATTAGGTCATGAATACAATATTTTCGAGCGCTTCCATTGCTAACGCTGACTAAACCTTATGAGATAACGATACGAAATTGTTCATCTTAAAAAGGCCTATTGAAAGCCCGCGTTAGTATGTCTATCTCTTAAGGAAAATTCTACAGTAAACGTTTTTATCTTTTGTCTATTATTAAAAAAATAATAGATTATTTGCGAAGCTATTTTAACCAATGTTGTATTAATCCTTATCAAATTAAATATGTTAGTTATGTTGGGCACTCAATGTAGATCGAAACTGTTCTTCACAGCATTTCAGTTAAATGAATATACTAGAAGGTATCACAGATTCAAAATTACGGAACCTATAAATAAATAGCGCGTTGCGGGTCGTGTTTCACTCTATGATGAAATGAACGATTGGACACTTATGACATCTCATTGGCACTTAAATTGCACCCTTGTCAAGTCGGGGCAGGTCGCTTTAACTCTCTGAGACCAAGGCTATTTAATTTATTTATTCTAGTTTGCTAACAGTTATTACCATATAGCATATACATACATTTAATACTTTCTATTCATGTAACTATTTAATCGGTCATGCAAACATACATATTAAAAACTATAAAAAATTAAAAGAATTATAGGTAGAAGAATATTATGATAGGTGTCTAGGGAGTAGATGTTTGTTTGTTGTTTGTTTGTTTGTCTGCCCCGAGAATTGTTACGGCACAGCATAAGAGGGGCTCCGGCGCGTTCCTTAGGAGATCCCGGAGCCCCTCGACAACACTGAGGATGACCAGCGCAGGAGTTTTAGTGGGGAAAAGCCTCACATAATCCATTCTCTCTCCCGGGAGGCTGGGTATGCAGATTCCTAAACAAAACATTCTAAATATAAACGCCATGGAAAACAGCTATTGGTCTTTTATTAGTTTAAGGGTCGGAATCTCTACGGCCCGTAGTCAAAAGTGGGCACAATTCCGCACAAGACGCGTATAGTCACAGACTACATACGCACACATAGATAGTTCCATACAGTGGAATCACAGTCGTCGCGTACTCGTGTTTCTCAGCATTATGTATTTAGATATGACACATTATAATTATAATTAAATTTTAGACAAAATTGACTGTAGTAGGAATTACATACGTCTGCATTAATTAACATGAAATAGAGATACAAAATAATTATAATTTTATTTTGTTGTAAGTGTTTTGTAGCCAAATAACAAAAAAAGCATAGATAATTTCGTCCTGTTCATCTGGCACAGCTATTTTACTCTGAGGTACCTATATGAATAAATAAAGAGAAAAAAATGAGATCCGAGCTTACAGATATTACTTTTAGTGACGTAAAACTGTACTTTGTAAAAAACAAGAAACCCTCAACCATATTGGAATCAGCAAAAAAAATGTTTTTTTGAAGACAGGAAAAATAGTCTTTCACGACGTCTCATACTATTTTTTTATTACCATGAGAATAATGCCCGATTTCACCGAAGCCCCCTAATACTTAGCGAATCCCTAAAACCAAATAGGGGTACGCTAATGATGAAATTTACATAGTAGTTTCGGTTTTAGGGGTTCGCTAAGTATTAAGGTACTTTGGTGATATCGGGCTTAAAAACATGCGTGACGTCACGCAAGTCATTTTTCCTGTCATAATCATTTTCGATTCCATCAATAACAACTCTCTAATTAGAATTTAATGATTTTGTAAGCATATTTCGCTAAAGTTAGAAGTTTAACATTCCAGTACACGCACCCCTATTTGGGACGTTAGTGCTCGCGCGCTCTACGTATGTAGAACAATTTAATTCTTAAGTTTTTGTAGAAATATTTTATTAATTAAATATACAATTACGTCATATGAAAATATACTTTATTAACAAAACAAAATCAAACAAACATAAACATTAAGGATTAAATAGAAACTAAATATCAGACTTCTTTGGAAAATTAAGAAAAATCAACAAAATATTGGCACTTTTAATTATAATTATAAGCGCGACATCCGATGACGCGCTAACGGAACGTCGGGGCCGGCGCTGAGTCTGTTAGACTACGGCGGCCGGTGTGATAGCATTTCTCCGACGGATGGTTTGCCATTATTAAATTTCCAATTACCTACGTAATAATTGTTACAAAGAGTTTTCTGTCGTTTACACATTAACTTTGTCTTAACGTTGTATTTTATGGAGTAGTTCGCCTCTTGTGAGACTAGGTACCTATTTCTCATGACTGAGTTGCAAAAGCACGAATTGTCTCGTGTCTTTTATTCATATATATATATATATATATATATGCAATGAAAATGGTTTTCTTTGTCACGCAATCACGTGAAAACTACTGAAGTTATCGGTATGGGACTATTTGACGCGGAATTGTTTGTAGATGGTTTTAAGCTATTTATTTATTTAATTTCATAGACGCTTCACCATTTTTCAAACAAAAATCTACTACAACAAATTTGTCATTTACGCCTTGTAACGGTAACGGCTTGAATTTAGATATAGGTAAGGTATATTAAAAATAACGCAGTAACTAATATTTTTTCTTTTGATGTAATTATTACTCTTCTAACAAAATTAAAAGAAATGGAAGTGCCAAGAGAATGGAGGCGACAAGTTGATAGATGGCAAATTGGTCGAGAGTGAAGAATCGAGGCGCACCGGGGCGGCGCCTTCAGACCAGGCTGATTTAATTACGTCATCTCACAGAGAGCGGAATACCAGTGACGTTTGACTCTAGCCAACATCATAAATAAAAATCATCAAAGAGGAAACCCAAAATTAATTTCTAAAACATTAGTTAAAACCAAAGACATAAAAAACGTTTAATTTCCATCGTCTTTTAAGACGGGTCTATCGGCGGTTGATGGATGCTACGGAATATTACGAACATACACTCACTAGTACGACGACAAAGTTTTGCGTTTTTTAGACCCCGCGAAACGCTTTAGGATTCATTCTCATCGATTAGTTAATTTGGATTTTTGGACGATTACAATTACAATACTTTCCTCGTTGCGTTTGCGTTGTTTATTCACTCGAACATCGAAGTAGTAAATGTTAGTTAAGCGATAAGTAGATATTTCATCAATTTAATTTAGTTTACATATTATATCATTCCCACCCAAAGGCCACAAAAAGAGAATGGATAAATTTAATTTTAATTAGAGTTCGGAAATTTTCAAATGAAATATTCTGCTTCGAATCGAGAAATATACAAGTAACGAAAAAATTTAATATTAAAAAAAAATACAAGATTTCTTTTATAAAAGAACAACAAAATGTGAAAAGAAAAGAGAGATGATGTGGTGTGCGTAGATATGTTTGGGTGCCTTTAAACAATATAATAACAAAAAGACCCTTTATCAATTGACTTATGCTAGATACCATTGTCCTATATACTACAATTTTGCTGGTGAGTGATATCTTCTCATTAAGGCAAGTTTCTTGTAGTCCCTTGCTCACTTCATAAAACACTGAATTCACTTCGAATTCACTATCAGGGAAGGAGAAAAATTAATTGTTAATTGACCTTCTGTCAATTTGTTAATAGCATATTCTTCAACGTTTATATATGATTAAATTATCTACATGGTATAAATACACTTAAATAATCAAATAGTTAAGTGAAAGAACGTTGATTATTGTTGAGAGTTGGAATCAGGTTTTTATGGAGGATCTTCAAAGATTTTCTATGTTTTTCTTCAAAACATCGTCCTCCTTTTACTCCCTTTCTTCTCTTCTTTCTTCATTTTATTTCTTCTCTTAAAATTCCATTCTAATCCTCCAAAAAAATTTTTAATATCTAATATGCCAGTACTACATTTTATTCTTCTGACTAAATCTCTATACTCATAAAAAAAGGCTGAATAGGGAAGAAAAATGGTACGATTCAAGATATTTTTTTAATTTTGAAGTTCAGGTTTTAATTTCTAATCGCTATTATACAGGATAATATATTTTTTCTCAATATCTTTGTTAATAGTACAATTAGTAAGTGTACTTACATTTCTAATAAATCTACTATATCATCTGCTGAACGAGAGTGGTAGGAATTGCGGAGGAAAAATTAGTAGATTTTTAGGATTTTTGGCCTCTTTGTGTGTAGGTAAATATGCACATATGTAATAATATCTGCTTACATCTAATAGACAACTAATAGTGATATTGCTAATGCAAGTTGCCCCGGTTGTGACAACAATCTGTCACAATCAGGAACTCGACCTAATAACTGAAGTCAATGCAGACTTTAATTATTAGGTCGAGTTCCATCAGATACTTTGATCAATTAGACCGATTGTAGTCTGTCAATACAGACTTCAGTTATTAGGTAAAGGTCCATTAGATTTTGTTAGACTACATGCATGCATACATGAGAGCAGAGCAGAGAGAGGAGCAGAGGGATGAATATCTATTTGCGAGCTAAAATTCTGTCCAACTTTCAATTTCTGTTATGGATCTTTATTTTGTTAAATGCAAATAACTTTATTAGATGTAGTATTGTTATTGATAACTGATCGCGGGCTGATATTTCTGTAAAGATAAAGCAAAGTTGTTATCTAAAACCAAGAGACAGTGCCAATTATATTTACTTCATCCACACTCTTTAAGTGTTAAAATGTAGAAAATATTTTTAATGAATACCTGTTTCATGCGACGAAGCAGAAAAGATTAATTACAGAATCGACAGTTTTAATTAGTTTTGTAATTAACAGCCGCATGGCGTGCCTTCCAAGCCAAGTAAAATAAATTACCTTTTAATACAATCACTTCGAGGGATTTTGATTAAATTGCTAGTCTACTTTGACATTAAATTATTTTTAATAAAATTACTTACATGTTTTCTAATATTTAGGGTATAGAAGTAAGACAAGTATCGTATTTTAATTTGCTTGTTTACTTATATACGTAAATATACTATGAAAATTACTTCTAACTGCCATAGTAATAACGGTTTCTCCTGATGTCTATTTATAACGTCAGAAAAAAGTTAAATTCACTTTAATTTAATCAAAAATGAAACGTGCCACATTGTTCCGAGCGTAATTCGTCACAATCGGAATTGTGACAATTCTCGGGGGAGAGCTTTGAGAAAAATTGTCGCTAACGAGCTTGTTCCCCCTACTGCACACCCCCTATTTTTAATCCGCACTCCTTCTTTATCCGTAGCACTTTAAAACCCTTTTGCGATTTTCCGCACGAAAGAATTATCAAGAAAAAGTAAATGGAGACGTTTAATCATTGTCTATCTTTTTTTAATTTACTCAGTTTTTATCGTGAATTAAAAATACTTTAACTGCCCACCTGCCTTTAAGATGGCATCGATACAGTTGTTTTTTTAAGTCGATTAACTAATAAAATGTAGGTAATTACATCAAGAAGTAATTGATTTTGCTAAGTTATAAATATAACCATTGAATGACCGCTTTTGGAATTAGCTGTTCCTATTACTTAGACGAAGTTTCAGAGGACTTACAAATATTTAAAATTGAAATCAAATTTTTGTGTTGAACATATTCGTTTATTTCCCATTCCAAACTAAATGAAACTGCTAGATTATTCGGTATTCTTAAATATGGCTGGTATCTTTCACTTTTAAATTTTAATTATGTCAGAATTATATCTTCATATCTACCTAAAAATATCAACAAAATAAAAATTTGTTAAAGCATATATTTGCAGTACCCATTATGTAAATGTAACAAAAATGGATTTAATAACTCCTAGGCCGGAAACTCATGTATACAATCTATAGACGCAGTATCGAAACATTATATCGAGCCGTTCAAGAATAATAATAACACTTCACGTTCCTTCATTAAATTACCAACGCAGAACCCTTATAATCTCATGCCTGTTTGTCTGTTCGCATATCACTGCTGATGTAGTCTGTCACCTTGACATCTACTGAGGTAACAATTGGTACAACGACGTAAATAGATATGCCAAAACCAAACCCAGAAATTAAAAAGAAAAAATTAAATAAGGGGTATTTTGGATTCATTTATTTTATTTATCTTTAATTTTGTCCATAAGGAATCCTAAGTTAAAGTGGATCTGACTCGCTCTTAGATGACTTCTTAATGTTTAAATTATTATTAGGTAGTACTGCGTATTACTTTACTTTGTCAGGAATAGTGTAATCTTGTCATCATAATAATCATGTCATCTATGTATAATTAGAGTGATTTTAATTTGTGTTTATGTAGTGTAAAATCTCCATCCACTATCCGTTAAATACAATAAAAAGAAGAAATGCCTCATACGTATTCTGAAGGACATTGAAATAACGTACATAAATTCAAATAAGCAAATTTGCTCCAAGTGTGTGTCTCTTCAATAGCATTCAGCCTCATTAGCGATTTTCCAACCGAACAAATCGTTATAAAGACGACAGGAGACGCTGCCAACTCTTATTGTTATAAGTAAGAGAGCATGTCGAAAGCGAAATTTAAGAAAAATGGCCATTTGTACGATCATCAGTGAAATGGAAAATTATCTTCGTCACTCGTATGTCGAATACCGATTTCTGTGTCAAATGAAGATATTATGGAATCTCTTGTCACTTCTGATTTAACGAAGTAAACGAAAAGGCAAGACATTTTAACGTTACGTTATTGTATTTTTGTAATACTTTTAAAATTCAATGGGATGAAGTGATACTTATCATTACAAATATATACTTATTTGACAATAATTTTGTAAAATGCAAGATCGATTCGCGGGGAATGTTTCCAATCGTTCTTATAAATGACTTCATAAATGTCTTGTGCGGCTTATATATATTTCTATAACGTTTTTTTATGATTTTTAAGTGTCACATTGCTGTATGTTTTCTTATTATAATAAAATAAAATGAAATAAAACATTTTGAAATTAATTCATAGCATCTACGACTTTACATATAATTCCCCTGTAAATCTCAAATACAAAGCTGTATTCCATGAAATTTCTAGTGTTACAATTAATATAATAAAAATGCAGTAGATTAAATGGCGAGGAGGGAGGAAGTAGTTTATTTCGCGTGTTTTTCAAAATATTTTTTTTAATATACTATTTAAAGAATGGGGTAGGGGAGAAGCATCCGCCGACTTCACTGATATGTATTTTTGTCGGAATATATCAATTTTTCCCCAAAAGGCTGAAATAAGCCTCGTGTGTGTATAATCTATCTTCATCTGATAACAATGCGATCACTATATAAATTTATCATACTTCATTCGTTAAAATTTATAAGTGGGTACGATGAACTAAAATGTTACATGTAGCTAAACCGTAATTTCGATTGTGATGCATAGTTATGAAAAATGCTTCCACTCGGTAGTAATTGTAATCGGCTGTTCTCCATTTATTATTATAGATGGCCATGTAATGATCAGGACCACGAAGTAAATTGACTCCATGGTCAGGACCGTCCGGTTTGCTCTTTATCAGACTTGTTTTATACAAATACGGGTGCCTTTTGGAGACTATCTGAGAACTCCTTAGTCTCTAAATTAAATAATTAATTTTAAAAACAACTTTTTTGTTTTCTGTGACTCTTTTTATCGCCCACACTCATTTTTTGATAAATTTATTAAATGTACAGACACAGGGTTTCTACCGCTTTATTATTTGTATAGATATAGTACCTACATATCCACACACGTACGTACACAATATCATATTTTTCATTATAAATCGGTTCCACTAAAGCTATCTCAAATTATTATTATTTCTTTCACAATTACGATTATTATTGTTGTTGATTATTATTATTAATTATTATTAGTTATTTAATACTATTTTACAAGCTTTTATTTAACTTCACATACATAATATATGTTTGTGTTTAGTTCAAATTTTGCAAGCCAAATTTGAACCACTTCCTCTTAACTTACGACTTTGAAATCTTGCATGCTTGTTCAGATCAGCTCCGCTGTGTAATGCTACGATATTGAGTTTCGCTGTCCAAAATATAGGATATCATGTAAGTTAAATTACATTTTTATAAAAATTTTTTTTACGAACAAGCTGTTGGAAACATTATATTCTAAGTACTTCGATAATTGTAGGTGGTAACTCACCGAGCAACCGCGACTTGCTAACTTCCAAGAGCCCTCCAGGGTGTCAGAAGCTTTCGATTCGTGTCAGTCTCCTTACGGTTAGGGTTCCGTAGTCGAGAAATAATTTATTCTAATGATTTTGCAATTTCAGACGTGAAACAAGCAATCGAAACTGTTTGCCATATTTTTTCCGTGTGTAGGTCAGTTCGCTAGTTCATCTAAACATCCGCGCTGCTTATGGCACCCTGACGTATGAGGGCGCTTTTTACTCCCCTTAGAATACGCGAAGCAGCAAAATAATTACTCGTGTATGTATAAAGTTATAACCGATTTAATTTCATTTTTTTTATTTGTACCCCAGGCTATGCTTCTAGGGTTAAAATAATGACGCATAATGAAGTGAGTAAATCTTTACGAATCATGACGTTTCTTTGGATTTATTTAATTATATTAATTTATTTTTATTTCATTTAATTCATTGTTTTTATTAAAATTGGTCTATATTTATGGAAACAATAATACGGACTATTAAGCTTAGGTTTTACAGTTTAGGTTGTGTCTGAGTTTTAAGGGGTAATTAGGTCTATATGGCGTATTTACCCCAAAAGCATGGACTGTCAACATTTTTTGGGGTACATGCTTTTTGAGTAAAGGAAACTGCCTAAACTTGTATCGCATTTATGTAACCAGTATAGGCTTTAAATAACATATGTCATATTTATACAAACATCTTTTTTCAGTTTGTCAAAATCACATGTGGGATTTATGTTTTCATTATAATTAGTACCTATCAACAGACTTCCGACTTTTATTTCGCTATGGAGACATTTACGTCTAAATTTATTTAATGAATTTAATGTACCATATGTTTGGTACATTAAATCACAATCTATAATTATTAACTATATTTATGAAACAACTTCAATAATATTCATTTATTTTTTATTAAAAATCTAACAACCGTATTAAATAAAGTTCCCAAAGAATCTTATATTTGAGTGACTATCAAACATTACCATTACTGCATAGTTTTTTCATTATGGTTAGATTAGGTTAGGTTACTCTGGGGCCGAGTGGTGTGGGTGACCCGCCCCACAGGGGGTGGACCAACAGGCGCTTACAGCTCCCATTAAGTGGAGCCTTAGCCTGCCATCCCAAGACCACAGTGCGTAGACTTCATGTCTACATCCTTCTCGAGGTGACCCTGTTTCTACTGAACACTGCGGATCTAAACTGGAGAGTCGATAAACACTCCTGAGGGTGGTGCTTCGGCGGCGCCTTCAGTACCGGGTCGGGGCCGATGAGGCTGCAGTGCCGAAAGGGCCTGGCCCGGACCGGGGGGGGGGGGATGTCCCCATTTATGGGGACAAGTTGTGTTCCCCGTGCTCTGCGTGAGGGCGGGGGTCAGACGTCGGGGTCACTTGCCCCTCTTCCAGGAAGGGTATTGTGACCCCGGAGGTGGAAAGAAGGAAAACTTTTAAAAACCCGTGAGGATACACGTAAAAATCTGAGGTGGAGAGAAGGAAAACTCGAAATGAAACCCGTGAGAAAACACGTTAAAACCAGAGGTGGAGAGAAGGAAAACTCGAAATGAAACCCGTGAGACAACACGTTAAAATCAAAGGTGGGAAGAAGGAAAACTTGTAAAAACCCGTGAGTAAACACGTAAAAATCAGGTGGGCGTGCTGACGCCCCTGCCGTGGTGTTGTGGCGGGGTGCGGAAGCCGCCACTTCGGAGGCCTGGGGTGTCCTTCGGGGGAAGGCGCCTCACCAATGGCCTCGGGATGGTGCGCGCGGTTGTTCCCGCGCGCCTCCCAGGAGAGCGGGCAGGTAAAACTGCCCGCAAACGGAGGAGGGCCCGGCTTAGGCTAGGCATAGCCGCCGGGGTCGCGGCAGAATGCCAACGCGCTCCCGTTGCCCCGGCATCAAGGCTCTCGAGGAACACCGTCAGGTTTTAGTGGGTAGACTCGGCCTAGCACCCTAATGTCGAGGAGTCCCACATACCCCCCTGCCACCCCCCTACGGCAGGACGGGATGCATAAAGCATTTCCTGACGCAAAAAAAAAAAAAAAAAAGGTGGGTGCAGCGTGAGCGAATATTACGCTGGCATACATCGTGATAGGTCTGCCGCGCGTCTTACATAAGGTTAGTTTATGTCTGAGGAAACCTTTGCTTTTCATGGAGATGAGCATATTAAGACGGTTGAGGAAGAACGCTGCGCGGTCGCGAACCGTTTTGATGTGGTAGGGAAGGTTATGACACTGTCAAGGGTGTCTCCTAAGTATTTTTTGGTCCAGGGGTTATCCTGACCGAAAACTGTACGTAGGGTAATAGTGCGCTGGGCGCGGCCAGTCATTGTATCCCTTGAGGAATACGCGACGGCGATTAACTGTTCAGGAATTTCCTCATGAGGAGACAATCTTGGCTACAGCATCAGGTAATGATGAAAGTCATGTTAGCTATAAAAACCAAATCTATGTGCAAAGCTTCGTATCTTTACTACTAATCGTCGAAGAGTACCTTCATGAGGAGATAATCCTGCTTACAGCATCAGTTTATGGTGGAAATCATCTTTAGCTATCAAAAGTCAATTTACATGCAAAGTTTCTTATCTCTACTACTAATAGGAGGAGACAACCCTGACGGCATTATCAGTTCATTTCTATCATTTTAATGTATTGTCTTTAGAACTGAACAAGTATGAAAAATTTCAAAGTCGTAAGTTAAGAAGAAGTAGTTCGAATTTGGCTCGCAAGATTTGAACCAAGCATAAAAATATATATTGTGAAGTTAAATAAAAACTAGTAAAAAAATGATAAGATATACGATTCGTCAAAATTAGTAACAGTGATAGATGATTTTTGTGGAATTTACAGAATATTTTCTTCATGTAGTAAATTTCTACGTGCATTTATACTCGTATGCACACGAATATTACTAGAAGTTACTTTACCAATATCTTTTACGGTATTAAATTTATAATTTAATAACTTCACTATGTTTTTGCACATATACATGCAAAGGTTTATTTTGCAGTGATAATCTTATATATAATACTCTGTCAAGAAAGTACCGGGAAAAGATCAATAATACACGAAATGTTAGTTATTCATCCAAATTTATTTTATCATCTTCAAAGTATGCTCCTTCAGAAACGATACACTTACGCCAACGAATAATGCAATCATCAAAACATTTTTTAAACGTTTTTTCCGCAATTGAGTTCAGTGCTCGCCGCGAATTCTCCTTTATGTCTTCTACCGAATGAAAACGGGTGCCACGAAGTGGTAATTTGAGTTTAGGAAAAAAAAAGAAGTCGGCTGGAGCCATATCTGGTGAATAAGGTGGTTGCTCGATGGTATTTGTTGAGTTTTTGGTCAAAAATTCGTTCACAATGATGGCCTTGTGCGAAGGTGCATTATCGTGGTGCAAAATCTAAGAATTTTCTTTCCACAAATGAGGCCTTTTCCATAGAATTTGCTCTCTTAAACGCCGCATAACGCCCAAATAATATTCTTTATTTACAGTATGACCTTCTGGCAAGAATTCCGAGTACACAACACCGCGATAGTTAAAGAAAACAGTCAGCATGAGTTTGACTTTTGATCGACTTTAGCGTGGTTTTTTCGGTTTCAGTTCAGTTCGAAGGCGCCACTCCGAAGCTTGTTGACTAGTTTGGATGTCAAACTCGTAAACCCACGTCTCGTCACCAGTAACAATGCGTTTCATGAATGTTGGGTCGGAATTGACTCGTTCTAGCATGTCCTCAGTGACTATTATGCGATTGTGTTTTTGAAGAAAATTCAGGTCTTTTGGGACTAGCCGAGCGGCAACATGTTTCATACCCAAGTGATTATTTAAAATGGTACGGATCGACTCGTGAGACACAGATAGTTCGGCGGCTATCTCTCTCAAACTTGAATGAGGATTTTCAGTCACTATTTCCTTCACTTTTGCGATGTTAACTTCAGTTGCAGACGTTGATGGCCTACCAGAGCGAGGCAAATCTTCTATCACATCTCGACCGCTTTTCAACGCTTTGTACCACTCATAAGCACGTGTTTTTGATAAAGTCGATTCACCGTAAGCCTTCTGTAACATATTCAGTGACTCCGAACACGAAATTCCATTGGTGATGCAAAATTTAAGACAAACTCTTTGTTCGATGTTTTTGTCCATTATGAAATTCGCAATATACACTAGAATGATAGAACTAAAAACAGTACCATATTTAATCTAAATAACAGATGCAACTCAAACTCCGCGCCAAAATGGAAAACAGTTGTGCCAATCTAACAACAACATAAAAAAAACAAAAAATTGAATTTGGAACCATACACAAATGATCCATTCCCGATACTTTCTTGACTGAATGTATAATCTTATTTTTACGCCAAAGATTTAAATAGGCTGTGATTAATTTGAACACAATGTTTTTCTATTTCCAAAATTCCATTCATTGTTCAGTA
Organism: Zeuzera pyrina; assembly: GCA_907165235.1. Taxonomy (NCBI): domain Eukaryota; kingdom Metazoa; phylum Arthropoda; class Insecta; order Lepidoptera; family Cossidae; genus Zeuzera; species Zeuzera pyrina. Next base: position 15,307,271 of record OU015626.1, read on the forward strand.
AAAAGAAAGGAAAGAGTTCGCAAAACTTTTCGGTATGTAAGAATTCAAAATGTTTATTGCATTATGTTTTACGTGTATCCGTTGACGCTATACCGCTAGCTCAGTGTTATTGATAATGGACGTTTTTTTTTCCTTTTTTTTTCTTTTCCGCAGCCTATGTACGTCATTCTAATTGTCTTTTTCTACAAATAAGGTCGTCAAGAAGTTTATTTATACTCCATCAGATGAGTTCAATAAGGATTGCTTTGATTATTTGACAAGTAAATAATCAAACAAAGATTAGTAAAAGTAGTGATCACTTTATTCTTCGGAGTTTTCTGAACCACTTTTAATTTTATTTAAGAGTACAAGAGTAACATTAGTCAGTTCGTTCAGAATATAATGGTGTTTAGCGAAATCCATTATTGGAATTTCGTGCAGAGAAAGAACCATCATCATCATATCGGAACGAAAACCGCCGATCTCATAGGATAGGGCAAAATGCGAGTTACTTGGCTCGAGTTTTAATATTATCCATCGAAGCACTGTATGAAAATGTACAAAAATAAGTATGAAAACATTTTTGTTGATTAAGAAAAAATATATTTCTTATCTCATTTTTTCAGTTGTTACTTGTGCTAACGTTATTATTATTAGATTATGGATATAAGGTAAAGAACTATATACTTTTAGTTTCATTACTTTTTAGTTTCATTATTTCATTAGTTTACGTATGTTTACGACATTTAAATTAATATTGCACTACATTATGTGCTATGTCGATATGTATGAGTACTACTTAGTTACGTAAATCCACCTAAATCAGTTATTCTAGCACTAGCACTTTAGCACATCTCGGCGTTATCGTTCATCGGCGTTATTACTTAAAAATTTGCAGAGACCGGTAATTTTACTTCTAACTTCTACGTTTGCGTGTCTATTGCGCCGTGACCGTAAAATGCAATGCAGCAGATATCGCGCGATATTTGGCTGTCGCATGTTAACTGAAAGTTAAATAATAAGCGTGCCGGACAACCACTAGAGTATAGAAAACTATCAAAATATTGTTAAAATGTAATAAATTGATGGGTTAGGTACAAATGGCTTAGCTACCGTTGTATCAGCCGTATCAATGATACGGCACGGGTCCCCCGAGCTGAAGTATGTAAGCAAAAATTTTACTACATATTTGCAAATAGCATTTGACTAAATTGGATTCTAGGATTATTATTTTTAAGTTTTATAATACATAATTATGTAATTGTAAAGTAGTATCTTAGACTTTTAATATATTTATTTTGTTAGTTTTTTATTTTACAAAAAAAATATTAACTGTTATTGGTCTTCAGCGCAGTCAGGAAAAATTGGCGCCTAACAAATATTGATACAAGGTTCATTTAGGACTAGCTACGCCACTGTATAGGTATAAGTTTCACGATAAATAGAAGATATATGTCTGAAATGTATTCGTAACTATATTTTACAAGTCATTTTCTTCAGGAATTCAGGGACAGCGATGGACAATAGAAGTTGCGCGATCCTATATACGACTACATTATTATACTTATTATTCAAATCAACAATTACGTATAAGCGTGAACCTAGCAAAATAAACATTAGGCTTATGTTATGGTACTTCTACGTACTACTAATAAACTGCGAAAGCATCAAAGAATATCCGAAAAAAGTTTGTTTTCTAAATAGATCTCACCAGGAATCGGATCTGAGACGCTCGACTTTAACGGTCAATTTTAATATCACTTTTATTATGTCTCGTCTAGTTACGTCTCGTTACATTTAATTTGTAAGCTCATAATTTCTACCATCATAGTATAAGTGAACACGAAAACAGCAAAATTTCGATTACGGTATAGAAACTTAAAACTGAAATAATAGTAAACAAGAAAATATTTTTGTGTTCACTTATACTATTACGGTGGAAATATATATGCTGGAAATTGAGCGAGCTGCACAATGTGCCGTATTAAAAGTCTTATTGAAAATACCTTTCCGTTACCCCACTACTTCAATTTATGAGGGCACAAATGTACTGAGCGTTAGAAAACTATTTATAAAACAATGCTTACGGAGCTATCACCGAATTACCATACCTTCTACAGAACGATTAGACAAATGCCTTATTTGTAAGACGTATAGTACTTTCGCTAAAAGGCATTACAATCACTTAGCTCCACACCTCTATAACTAATTCAACCAGACAATAAAAGTCAAATAATGCAGTAACTTTGATTTTAAAAATAAAATAACGTTGTGGCTAAATGGTTTGAACTACAACGAAACGCTACACTAACACCCACCAGTAAGTAACGTACGCGTACATACTCATATATATTTATTACCGTTATTATTGTTATTAATATACAATAGAAAATAATGTACTCAATCCGGGAGGGTACTGACAGTTGCGATACAGTCAATAGAGGATTAGTGCAGTTGTCCTGTACCTCTATTATGTAATTTATGTTTTCACATTAAATAAAACAAATTTAATAAAAATTAAATTTAAAAAAATTCAATAATTAAATTTAAAAAAAAGAAATGACGTATTATAATAATATTGCCAGTTAGAGTTTTCCGTATAAAAATAAAATAATTAAAATATATAAATAGAATGACCAGTGTGTTATGTGTCGAAATGAAAATGCTGTTCGTGAAAAAAGTAACACATTCAACAAAACGCATTTTTTTTCAGATACATACAAATGCAAAGCTGTTAAGAGGTTGGTGACTAGTAATCCTATCCAGATATACGCATATTGTGGTATTAATAAATGTCAAGCCTTGTTACCGATCAGCATTGTCTTATTTGCCAACTATGTGGTGATCGCGTTACAGTTTAATAATGTGCTTTAAATTATAGGAAAATTTATTCCAAACGCAGATCAGTTTTAATAAATTTTTAGTGGACTTCTGTAAGTATCTACACGAAATAATTTTAATTATAATTGGACTATATTGCATAAACAAAACTTACATCTTCGACTTTGTAAAGTTTTCAGTGTTTAAAAGCTAGTCTGAAAGAGAAGGAATAATAGAGAATGTTCCAGCTGCTTATTTTCCCTGTAGGTTGTAGCAGTTTGTAGATTGTTATAGTTGTCACTATCTAAGGCTGGCTTGCACCAACTATTTAAGCTCGATTAAGGAGTTGACATCTCGCTTGCACCAACTATTTAATAGTTGGCACAAACGAGAAGCAAAATCCTTAAATCGGGCTTAAATACTTTGTGCAAGCCAGCCTAAGTCCGCTTAGCCATCTGCACCTAAGTCCAATCTAATTTATGAATATGAGTGACGTCGAAGCGCTATTTTATTTAAACTTCAGATTCTGTCCATTACAAATAGGAAATTACGTCATGTCGAATAAAAAAGATTCTACTAGGTTCTAAAAGTGTTTTTAGCAATAATAATTTCATACATTCGTTTATTTATTTTTTTGGTAACTCGTAATGTAATATTATTTTCTTGATCTTCCCAGCCCTTACCTCCCCTGATTACGCCGGAGTTGCTTATAAGTATGTGCAATTACTTACATATTACAACAAAATTTATAATTATTGTAATTCATTTCTTTTATTCTTGAAAGATCTAAAATTATTTAATAATAATAAATTTGGTGCATATCATAGTAACGTGTGTACGCTACGTAAATTTAATTTAGTGTTTTATTTGAAAAATGTGTCGATAGGGTATTGTAATAAGTTAATTGAATTGTATACAATGAATAACGTAGGAATCAAACTAATAACGCCACGGTACAAGTGACACGTCGCGCCTCGTTTCTCTGTATGAACTAATAAAATGGAAATAAAGTACACTTCGCTGAAAGTAGTAACAGTGCTGGAAAGATTTTGTGGAATTTACAGAAACTTTTCTTCATGCAGTCAATTTCTACGTGTATTGATATGTATACGAATACTATTAGAATCTCTACAATTATATCTTTTATTGTATTGCATTTTTACTTTAAAAACTTCACTACATTTCCACACGTATGCCCTAAGTTTATTTATTCTGGAGTGGTAATATTATTATCTTGTTTTTACGCGAAAGAATTTGAAAGTATTCAGATTAATTTGAACGTAATGTTTTCCAATATCCAAAATTCAGTTAATTATTCAGTAAAAAGTAAGGAAAGAGTTCGCAAAACTTTTCTGTATGCAACAATTTTAATATGCTTATTGCATTTTGTTGTATGTATTTCTATTGACCTTGTACCAATAACTCAAAATTTGAACAAAAATGGTACGTATCCTATTTATTTCTTTTGGGGTGAATATATATACTTCATGATATCTGACTTACGTAACTGTATTGAATTTATTGTGTTTTACGTGTTATTATCTATAATAAACGAACTTTTGGAGTCAATTATAAAATCGTTTAACAACAGTACACAATCCCCGCCAAACGAAGACATATTTATACTTGAATTTGAAAATGAATACCTTAGAGATGAAAATCAGATCTACTTGCAGAAAATTCACGAATGGCGTACTATGTACATGAATATTCAAGAAACGTGTAAGCTATTCAATAAAGTCTTCGGAGTACAGGTACTTTGCTACTTTTTTTTTGCACAGGCTGTATACATGTCAAGTTTGTCAAGGAATTTATTTATACTCCATCAGATAATGCCTATGCGGGTTGGCGGAAGTAGTGATCATTTTATTGTTAGAGTTTTCTGACCACTTTCAATTTGGTTTATATTACAACATTATCATTAGTCTATACATGGAGTACCTATTTCGACCTTTTTTAAGTTAGGGCCCAGAATACTTTGATTTTCGTTCGGCGTCCATAACACAAGGCAAACATACATATCTATTATCTATTATTATATAATAAAATGTTCAAAATAACTATCCTTTCGTAATCAAAACTCACGTACAGAAATAACTTTATGAATACGATACAAAACCCATATAATTAAATTTGACAGTTATCGAAGTTGGTTCCGAATCAAGTCAAGCTGGGTCCAAGAATCAAAGTGGATCTAGCATTTGCTCTAAGAGCGTGTCCGTTTTTTGCTGACCGACTTTCTGGACTTTTAGTAATGTGCCTGGCTAAGGAAAGGTCACAATACAACAATACGCAGCTGAACATGACATATTTTTATTTTTGTGAATACTAGTAGCCAAAACATACATACATACATATCTTCCCGCTGTATCCCTAATGGGGTAGTCAGAGAGCTAGCTAGAACACTTAAGGTTTACGAGTATTTTACAAAAAATTATTTCGGTAATGTATGTGAAGTCGGTCAGAAGCTGACACGAATTACATTGGCAGTGTGAGGTTCTTATAATGAATTTTGCTAACTGTTTTATACTCGTGGTTACGTTCAATGAGATAGAAAGAGAGACACGAACTTATTAGGGCTCCGTCCAATATTTTTCTTGTTGCGAGATGGCAAGCCTACCAAACTAGTACACTTTCTGTTGTTGCACATCAATTTGGCACCGGCTTCAATAACTGTCAAATTTAATTACATAGGTATTCGTATCGTAGTTATAGTTATTTCTTTACTTTTTTTATTTTTTTATTTATTTATTTATTTATAATAAAGAACACAATAGTTACATCAGAAAAAAATTCACGGGCACTTTAAACCCGGTAGGGTTTATATGTACCAAATCTGGTTAATATACATATATCTCAAAGGCACGTACGACCACGTGCGTATATACAAGATATTATTATATCTATTTCCAAGGTAGTTTATGTGGGTAGATTTACAATGTTAGATTTACAATGTTACTGGGATTGATTACCACGCGCGATGTCGCACCACCAATGAGAACTAATACAATCTAATAACAGACATAGGTGTGCAACGAGTACTCAGCAAGAAACAAAACCGGTTTTTAACACAAAATCAACACAGATGCAACTCTCAGTACCAGGATGTTTTTTTTTTAGAAAAGAAATATGTTTTGATCATAGCAGTAAATTTTTTAGTATAAAATAATTTTCGTATATTAGAAGGCAAATCATTTAGTAGTTTACTGACCATATAATTAGCCACTCTTGTGCCATAAAAATTACAGTGCCTGGGTACACGATACTTATGTGCAGCTATACTATGTGTTAATTTTGTGTTATTGACATTTAGTATGGATAGTGATCGACTCTTATTATTAATATAAAATTTTAATAAAGAATATTGAAATTGCTTAGGCACAGGCAAAATCTTACAGTAACTAAACAAAAGATCGATGTCATTTTGATATTTATGTTTTACAGTCGACGGCACCAATAACTTCACAAAACGCTTTTGTAGTTTATATATTTCATTAATGTAACTATCAAACGTTCTCCCATACGTGCTTAATCCATAGGTTATAATAGAATGTACCATAGTTTTGTAAAGTAGTAACAGTACATACTTGGGCAAACGATACTTCAAAATTTGGAATTTGGCCAACAGTGTTTTAAGTTTGTCGCACACATCGCTAGTATGATTTTTAAAATTAAATTTATTATCGATTATAACACCAACATATTTAATACTCTGAACCTCTTCAATAGGAAGACTATGACAACCCGTATGATCCATTCTATGTATACAATCATGATCGTGCACGATCACTATTGGACTGGTTTTACTAGCATTGCGAACAGAATGCACGTGAAGAAGTTTTGTTTTATCTGCATTCAATACTAAGCCTGCATCATGGGACCATTTGGTGATATTATCTAGACCATCTTGCAACATATTCTGAGCCACAGCAATATCGCTATGAGCAGCTACTATGGCTGTATCATCTGCAAACTGATAGATGGAACAGTTCCTAACTAAGTTGGGCATACTGTTTACGTACATTAAATATTCAATGGGCCCTATTATGGAGCCTTGTGCAGTTCCTTCCGTAATATTTATCATTGGGCTATTAATATCACCAATTCGAACGAAAGAACAACGCTGTTGATGGTAGCTATCAATCAAATTCAACAGAGGTCCCCTTATACCACAATGTTCAATACTATTATGCAGATTATCATGCATTAGTGTGTCAAAAGCCTTACTGTAGTCAATAAAAGTAATCAGGATATGTTTTTTGTTATCTAGGTGTTTATTAACTTCGTCACAAAAATCAGCCAACAGTTGTTCAGTGCTTTTTTTGGGCTGAACTTGCATTTTGATTAATAAAGGATAATTATTGTTTTACTTTTCAGTGGTTTGTTTGAAGTCGGTTTAATTTTTTTCTTAAATAGTTTTTTATTTCTCCCCTTTGAATGATTTTGGTCTAATTAAATATCTAAGTAGATCTACACTTAACTTCTTTTCTAATTCTGGAGCGAAGTGATATACAAAGGAATCATCAATATAAATAACGCTTATGAACAATTAGATTTATTTAGTGCAGTCGAAGTCTAACCTCCAATATCAGTAAAATTTAAATGGGACTAACTTGAAGCTATACCGAATCCAATGGAAAGAAAATCATTAAAATCGATCCACAATTAACGAAATCATCGAACCTTCTCCTTTTCTTGAAGTCGCTTAAGAAGAAACGATTCTGCACTGATTTCACGTTTTTCAAGCCATTGCTGGGCAGTCAAGGAAGCTTCTCGAAGACCCCATGACTAGACTAAGATCATATATGGTGCTTTATAGATAGCTAAAATTTATCTTACATCTTCGTTCAAAATATAATAAGACTATTAGCTCTTGCGGCATCCATTAATGAATTTCGTGAAAAGTCTGTGGGGGTGAAGATATAGTCTATTATTAATTTACATGAACTTCTACACCACACACATAAAGAAAAGACACTTGGTATACGAGCACAAATAAATGAGACGAACACTTTACAAGGTAATGAATATATTTTTGAGACACGATTTACAGATATCATTATAATATTACACAAATAATCACAAATACAGTATTATAAAAACGACGATAATATTACCACAGAAATTAAATATTATTAAATAAATATTCTTATTATTATTATCCATGATGTTGGCTACGGGGCTCCACAGCCCTTCAGGCTTGCTGATAAGCGACCAAATCATCCTAAATCGTTTACGTGAAGTAGGTCTGCGTTCCCGAAGGCCGCTGAGAGTTCCGCCTATAGCACCCTGCAATTGTAGGGCCCGTTTACAATGGGCTCGCGAACACAGAAATTGGGAGGAAGAAGACTGGCGTTGTGTTTTCTTTTCCGATGAATCTCGTTTCGGTATGAGGCCGGAAACAAGACGTTTGGAGGACTTCTGGACGTCAAGAACGTTTGAAATTTTGTCAGAAAGTTCATTCATATTCGTATTTGGATCGGTGGACTCCGATCTCATTTAGATCAGGGGCAACCTCAATGCTCGGATTTATGCGGATAGGATTGTTTCAGATGTGATCATCCCTTTGCGAAGCCGGTTGGATGATTCGTTTCGACTAATGCACGACAATGCACGTCCACACACGACTAGAGTCGTAACACGCACTCTTGCCGATGCTCACATCAACGTTCTCCCGTGGCCGGCTCAATCGCCAGACCTCGACCCAATTGAGCACGCATGGTATATGCTCCAAGAAAGAGCTCTGCCGAGTATGGATACCGTGCATACCCCACAACAACTTTTTGACTTGTTAGAAAGAACGTGGGCGGCCATTCCTCAAAGTGATTTTGATGAACTGATTTAAAACATGCCAAATCGCTGTGATTGTGTGATTCGTGTCAATGATGGAAATACAGATTATTAATTTTTTTATCTTTACAATAAAAATTTAAAAAATCCTCATTTTTGCCTTTTTTGCCATTTCATTGACGACATTAACTTAGGTTAATTCCCACAATTTGCAAAAATTTAAATTTTGCTTAATTTTTACAAAATATAGGGATAAGTAACTTAAACATAGGAATTAAAGTGAAGAAAGTAAAGAAGCCAGTCTGGAAGACTAGATTTGATAAATATTAATTGGATAATCTTTTATAGTTAAAAATATACTCAATCCCTAACTCTTTTGATGTGTGTATATTATGGATTGATCGACTATTTTTGTACTGGTCGGTTAGTTTCGTAAATTACCTTTTTAAATTAATTTACTGTCATAATGAATGAAAATGATAGATAATAATTTTTAAATTATAAAACTGTGCTGAGCAACGCACTTTCATGAACAGACATTACTACAAAATCCAAGAAATCTCATAAAATAATAAAATTATTCCTTTGCACAACTGAAAATGATTCGTCTCACTGACAACCACTGAAAGGAAAAAAACTATTGAAATATTGTTAAAATAGAATGCATTGATGGGATAGCTATTAGCTTTAAGATAAATACAATATTTATGTATGAATTTATAATACAAATTATATTTTACGAGCAATTTTCGTCAGGACTTCAGGGACTGTAGTGAGACAAAAAAGTCGACCAACCTATATCTATACTCTATACTAATCTATACTAATATTATAAAGAGGTTAATGTTGTTTGTCTGTATGAAATCTATAAACTCAGAAACTACTCAACTGATTTCAAGAATCCTTTTACATATAGAAGGCTAGTATAGCAAAGCTATATCAGCGAGTAACATGGATTGTATTTAATTTTCCATGAAATTTCTACTAGTAACTTAACTAGTAATATTGTAAACCGGTAATCTTTGTTTGCTTGTATGTGATGGATAAACTCAAAAACTACTGAACCGATTTCAAAAATTCTTTCACCTGTAGAAAGCTCATTATCGGCGAGTATCATGGGCTGCATTTTATTTTCAAAAAAAATTCTACTCGTGCGAAGCTGGGGTCGGTGGCTAGTGTACAATATACATATACTTACTACAATCTCTAGACCATTGTTTCTCAACCATTTTATATCACGACCCACGTAAAGCCAAAAAGTTAAATATAAAGTCTTGCGACCTCTTCACTATAAAATTATAATTATAATATTTTAATTAATAGTTTATTTGTACGTTTCATTTAAATTTTCCCCCTCTAGCGATAAAAACCCAAAACCGCGCATTATAATTATAAATTATCTCGCGTGTAAATCGCGCCCGCCTGTCTGAAGGTTTAAAATTACTGTCAACGAACACGAACTTGTCAAATAAGCTGCCCGTGCATCCCGTACACGTGCGCTAGACAGGTTCGTACATGTCAAATCAAATGCCTTAGTCATAAAAACAAATGGACGCGAGGCAGAGTTTCATTGTCATTTACATTTTTAGGGAAGTAGCACAGCGAAGCAAGTGCATACAACAACGATTTTATCTCACTCACCCAGTGTTTAATTTTTATAAATAACAGTAAAAAGTTAAATTAAAACGGACAAATTTGTGACAAAACGAAATGTGCCTTCTACATCTGGTGAAATGGTGAAGCAAGAGACTTATACAACGACACATATTGAAAATATGCATTTATTGCATTGGATGACAAGCCACAATATTTTGATTGTTTTCAAGTCCTATCCGCGGAAAGTATGAAGCCGTCAAAGTTACTCCGGCATCTGGAAACAAGATGTCTTAACAAACCAAACCGTTAGAATTCTTCGAGTGTAAGTCACTTGTTTTGAAAAATCAACAAATTACTATAAAAAAAAACGTAGTCGTAATGAGACCGCAGCACTTCATGCATCCTACTTAGTAGCACTAGTGAGTTGTGAGAGAATCTAAGGCCATAGTATTGCGGTAAGACTCATTTTACCCGCTGCCATTGATATGGTCATTATGATAAGTCCGGAAGAAGCTAAAAAATTAAAAACTATACCCCTTTCAAATGATACAATATCGAGACGTATTAATGAAATGACCATCGATATTCACAACTAAATAATTGAAAAAGTTAAATTAAGTGAATTTTTTGCCATTCAGTTTGACGAGTCAACAGACGTCGAATTTTTGAGATCGCAACCTGCGGCTAGTCGTCAGGTCTGGCATTACAGGTCAGCGGACTGGGACGGAATGCGAAGTTTCTTTGCATCGTACCCATGGTGGCGAGTTTGCTTCTCGCCGGATGATCCTGATGTCTCCGCCGACTCCGTCGCTGATATCATACTGCAAGGAATGGATTTTTTCATTCCAAACTCTATGGTTCCCATAGGTGGCGGATCTCGGCCCTGGTTTGATCGCTCATGCAAACTGACGTCCCGCCAGAAGCGCTACCGGGCCTGGGCAAAGGCGGTGGCATCTAAGGAATCAAACAATAGCGCGTTCAGAAAGGAGTACAACTATGCCCCACCAGGTCCTTTAAGAAAGACATTGCCAAAGCGAAGTCCTCGTTCATAGGCAAAATTGGCGAGAGACTAATTCGTCTTCCGTCGGGGACACCCGCATTTTGGTCTATCGCCAAAGCTGTCCTCGGTAATTTCTGTCAGCCGTCTCTTCCATCATTGCATAAGACCGATGACTTCCTGGCTCACACTGCAAAGGAGAAAGCCGATCTTCTGGCCACTCTCTTTGCATCAAACTCGACACTGGATGACGGGGAAAATTTACCACCATCTGTACCGCATTGTGCGAGCTCTATGCCAAACGTTCAGTTCCTACAGAGTTCAGTTCGTAAGGCTCTTTTTCCCTCGATATTAACAAGTTGTGGGCCAGACGGAGTCCCCGCAATTGTACTAAGGACGTGTGCTCCGGAGTTGGCACCGCTTCTAACGCGCCTTTTCCGGCTGTCATACACAATTGGCGTTGTCCCGAGTTCTTGGAGGACGGCCTTTGTGCACCCAATCCCTAAAAAGGACGATCGCTCTTATCCGTCCAACTATAGGCCCATTGCCATTACCTCTTCACTCTCTAAAGTAATGGAATCCATTATAAACCGTCAGCTCCTCGGGTACCTAGGGGAGCACCAGCTGATTAATGATCGCCAGTACGGTTTCCGCCGAGGTCGCTCAACTGGTGATCTTTTGGTATACCTTACGCATCGCTGGGCGGAGGCAGTCGAGAGTAAAGGGGAGGCTCTGGCAGTAAGTCTGGACATAGCGAAAGCCTTTGATAGGATGTGGCACGGGGCTCTACTTTTCAAGCTTCCATCTTATGGGCTTCCCAAGAAGTTATACGCGTGGGTTGCCAGCTTCCTCTCTGGGCGTAGCATAAAAGTCGTAGTAGACGGTTTGTGCTCTGACTTGAAGCCTGTGAACGCTGGTGTCCCGCAAGGGTGTGTGCTTTCTCCGTCTCTTTTTCTTCTGCATATCAATGACATGCTGCATAACAATAGCGCCATTCATTGCTATGCGGATGACAGTACTGGGGATGCACTTTATACCGGACGTGCTAATTTCTCTTTGGAAAACGTTATTGAGAACCGGAATAAAACTTGTGTCTAATATTGAGAACATGTTAATTCATGTCTCAAGTTGGAGCCGACTACACTTAGTCCAAATTAACCCCTCTAAGACACAAGTTTGCACGTTAACCGCAAAAAGACGTTTCTTTGTCGTATCCCGCAGTTTTGAAGGTACTCCCCTTGATACCAAGCTGACTATTGGAGTCCTTGGTATCGATATCTCGAACAACGTTCAGTTCCGCGGTCATCTGAAGGGTAAAGCTAAATTAGCTTAGAAAAAGCTGGGTGTGCTCGGTAGAGTGGGACAGTATTTCACGCCGACCCATCGCCTACAACTTTACAAGGCACAGATTAGGCCTCACATGGAATACTGTTCCCATCTCTGGGCTGGGGCGCCCCAGTATCAACTCCTTCTTTTTGACCGCATACACTGTAGAGCGGTTCGGGTTATCGGCGATCCGGTACTCTCTGATCGGCTCGATTCTCTAGCCCTGAGGAGGAACGTTGCGTCCCTAATCATATTGTTACAGTTGGACCTTATGCGAGGGCGACTACGAAGATTAGGAACCGCCGTAATTAAGTTCGCGTGTTCTTGACATCTACTTATACGAAGAAAAATAAACTCTTTGCACCCTTAACCGGCATCTTATTACCCTCAGCTCGTAACAATATTTTACCGGATCTATCATGGGGAATGTTTTGATGAATTGTTCGGAGTTCTGCATGCTGCTGAATTCCGTTACCGTACGTCACGCAATGGACTGTCCTTTCATCCCCACGACCTTGATGGATAGGGGTCTACAACTGTGCGATTTTTACGAAATTTTTTACCACATACGACAATTTTGTGGAATCAACTTATAGCGGCGGTATTCCCGGACCGTTACGACTTAGGGACCTTCAAGAAACGAGCCTACTCTTTTCTTAAAGGCCGGCAGCGCACCTGTAATTCCCTGGACGTTGCGGGTGTCCATGGGCGGCGGTGATCATTTTCCATCGGATGATACGCTTGCTCGTTTGCCCGCTCTGATATAAAAAAAAAACTTGGCGCAATTTTTATGATTTGTCCGATATGAATGCGCGGAGTCTATTAAAGAAAATATGCTTTTTTGCAAATCAATTCCTGGTCGAGCATCTGGCGAAGGACTTTTTAACGTATGCATTGAAGCAACACAAAACAAAAACTTGGACTGGAATAAATGCATTGCGGTGCGTACTGATGGCGCGAAAGCGGTAACGGGGAAGAACAGTGGCGTGATAGTAAAATTAAGAGACATTATGCCGCATGTGGAATGGACGCACTCCTTTCTTCACAGACATGCGCTTGCCGCAAAAAAGATGCCGAACTATTTACAAAATGTTTTATCATAAGCTGTTAACATTGTTAATTTTATTAAAAGCCGACCGTTGCAAACTAGATTGCTTTCCACACTCTGCGAAGAAATGGATGTGGCTTTTCCATACTGAAGTGAGATGGCTGTCGCGAGGAAAAGTTTTAACAAGGTTTTTTAAATTGCTAGATGAATTAAAAACCTTTTTTACAGATAAAAACAGTAAATTTTTAGAATTTTTACAAGATAAAGAATCTTTATTACTGTTGACTTACTTGAGTGACATATTTTCACATTTGAATGATTTGAATACGAGTTTACAAGGCCGTAACAAAAACATTTTACTTATGACAGATAAAGTCAATGCCTTTATCAAGAAGATTAGTATTAAACAAAGAAATTTTGATGCATTTACTGCGACTTCTGATTATATTAACAAAAATGCGAATTTAGAAAATTCAGTTATTGAGCGCCTGTTGGAGAGCATGAAAACGCATTTAGGGGAATAAAATTAAAGATTCAGTTACTAGAATATTTTCCAGATGACAACAATGATTTGTCGAAAAGATGGGTTCGCAATCCGTTTCATGAAAATATTGTTGCAACTGCCAAGTTAGGAGCTGAAACTCACAATCAACTCGTTCAACTGTCGTCTGATAAAACTTTACAACTGGAATTTTTACCTCAAGATTTAGATAAATTTTGGCTTGCACGACGTGAGTACGGAAGCCTAGTAACTGAAGCTTTGAAAACATTCATACCCTTTACTACTTCTTACCTGTGCAAAAAAGGTTTCTCGTCTATGGTGGCTTTGAAAACTGAATACAGAAATCGTCTGTTATCACTCGAAAATAATTTACTTATGAGTGTTTGCAAACATGAGTCACGAACCGATACTTTTCAGTGAGAAACAAAGCCAACCATCGCATTTATTAATTAATGTAGTAAGCTATAAGTTTATTTTGTCATGTTTTTATTACATGGTAATATTTAATTTTATAACACTACACTAAACTTCATTCCTTTAATAAACAAATCTTTTGTATGTAGGTCTTATTTTTTTTAACAGACTGCGGCCCCTTTAGTAACAAACGCGAACTCCCCAAGGGTCGCGGCCCTAGGTTGAGAAACTAGGCTCTAGAGCTCTAGACAATTACGCAGATTAAGTCCACCAGATATTAAGCTTATATTATTAGGCTTATACTATGAATACATCACAATGAACTGTGGAAGCACCTAAGAACACCCAATAAAAGTTCGTTTTCTCAATTGATCTCACCAAGAACCGAATCTGAGAACCTCGGCTTTGAACGTAGATATACTAAACAATGCAGATATGGGACAGTCAATTACAGCCACTTTTATTACGTCTTGTCTCGTCACATCTCGTTACATTTTGTTTATAAGCTTTGTTCATAAGTGCAAAATTTCTACAAATGTAAGTGAACACAAAAACATCGAATTTCGGATTACGGTATAGATTAATTTAAATCTTAAATGTTGCTTTGTAATAATATTATTCAATTTGAGTTTTACATATCAAAATAAAATAATAAATATAGGAAAAGAATGACTTCAATGTTTTGTGTGTCAAAGTGAAAGTTGTGCTTGTAAATGAATCATTCGCGAAAACTGTAACATTCAAAAAACACATTTCTTTTCAGATATAAACAAACACAAGGCTATTGTGAGATTGATAGAATCTCACAATAGCCTTGTGTTTGTGTTTGGTGGCCAGTAATCCTATCCACATACACGCATATCGTAGTATTAATATATGTCGAGCTTTGTTACCCATCACCATTGCCTTTTTTACCAACTACGTGGTGGGTGATCGCATTACAATTTAATAATGTGCTTTAAACTATAGGAAGAATCTACTTCGAACGCAAAAGTCAAGTTTTATTTCATTATTTTTAGTGGACTTTTGTTAGTGTTATTTACACGAAATAATTTCAAATATATTCAATTAATTCGCATAACTTTGACTTTATAAAAGTTTGTCTTGCTTTTATGTTAGTCAGAAAGAGAAGGAAAAATATATAATGTGCCAGCTGCTTATTTTCCCTGCAGGCTGTAGACTGCAGGCTGTTGTCAAAGGGATAGATATAACTTAATACAACGAATGAAAGTAGAATGGCGATGACCTAAGAAACTGTCGCTATCTGAATCCGCTAAACCGCCTATGCCTACGCCCAAACTAATTTATGACATTTACTGGTATGTTTATTACAATTTATTAACAAAATAGTTAAAAATAAATGACGTTAAGGTGTGCTTTTGTTGAACCTTGTGATTCTGTCTATCCCACAGAAAAAAATAACGTTGGACAGACTATACAATCGTATAGTCTGTTGCAAATGTCATGCACTTTCGGTGCCGTGGAACAGTTTCAATTAACGTAATGAGTAATAATATAATCATCTTGAATTTATTCAATGAGAACTTGTTGAGGTGCGAGTTCAGTAAATGAAAACATTTTTGCTGTCAGTAAAAAAAATTGAAAATTTACTGTTCTCACAACCACAAATACCAATTAATGAGTGAAAATTATCGGCATCGTGTCGCTGTCTGGGCGACTTTTTCCAAATTCGTAATTGTAATTAAAATTTTATTTAGTCAAAAAATTTCAATTAACTACAAAATACGTCTCATCATCTGCTAATCGAAATTAGTGAGCTGTCAAAATTAATTCTAGAAAAGTGACAAATTAGTGGACCTAATTTCGATTAAGTGCTGTCAAGTTATTGTCAAATGTCAACGCAATATATTTATTTATAGTTTAAATTTGCTTTAAAGTATTTTATTTTTATTAATATGGAAGTTTTCGGTTTTGGTACATTTGACGACGACGATGAAGAAATTATTGAATATTTAAATAGACCCATCGTACCACGGAGTATTGGCCCGAGAACTAATTTATTCCACACACTTACTGATAAAAAATTTATTACAAGGTTTCGTCTTTCGAAATCGACAGTTTTGCTTTTATTACAACAAATTGAACCTGAAATAAAATTCAAGACAGAAAAGTCCATTGATCGCAGGACGTGTTTCGTATTTGAATTAAATACATTGGTGACTTTAGCCCAAGCGGCTTGCTTTTGGGCATAGTTGACCCCATCCGTTTTCTTGCTTTCGATAATGTGCGAAAACGTTTTAAGGGCATCGAGGAGCAATTCCTGTTCTTCTTTGGTGAAATTAGGGGCGCGAGAACGTGAACTAATGTTTAGGATATTCATTTTATTATAATTACGCAATAATACAAACGAATAAACCGAGTTTTTCTGAACTGTGTTCCGAATTATGCAATTATTTTTTAATACTGTACAAAATATTGTAAGCAAACTTTTAAATTTACATCAAAATTATAGCTTATATAAAATGGAACGTTGTTGCCGGATGTGAGAGTCATCACAGAATTATTTCTAATTTTAATTTGTTAACTAAAAAGTCCGTTTGGAGAAAGACGTCAATAATTCAATTAGTTTAATTTGTATTAAAGAATTAATTTGAATTAGTTAGTTGCATTTAAGCTAATTTTAAACAGGATTTAGAGAAAGTCACCCTAAGAGTGTTCATTGTTTCTTTTGTTATTGTAAGTTGCACGGAAAATTAATGGTGTAATAATCCACTAAAATATTTCGCTAAAACAAATTAGTAGAAAGTATATGTCAATTGATTAATTATTTAAAGTATTATTTAACAAGGACCTTAGTTAAACCTATAATTAAGTAATTATTATATTTATATAACACGAACATTTTTAGTTGTTTGTTTCAAATGTTAATAATTTGAGGAATCCTCGTTGATTTCAATTGGGTAATCATGTTTTATCTTTAGAATTTAATTAACCATTTGACCCAAAATACAATAAATTCGAAACGATTCCTTCAAATTAATATCAAATGATACATAAAATTGTTTACAGAAACGTAGATATAAGCGTATAAATATTTATTTATTAAGTATATAAATAATTATACTTACTTAAACATAGACTATGGACTTAAAAGCTAATAATTATTGCTTTTTGTCATTCTAATGATAATATAACACATAATATGTTAAATGTGAAATATCAAGTCTGTAATGTACAAATTTAGATAATAAATAATTATCTAGACTGTCAATTATTAATTATTACCAATCTGCACATCAACTACACTACAGCCTTCTTAACTCTGTTGTGTATAGATTATATAGTATAATGATTTTATTTTGAAATAAAAAAATACACCTTATGACAAACTAAAAAGAATAACTGAAAAATAGACTTTGGGCGGGACGACGATAAAATGAAAATGAGGGGGCGGGGGGCTCGTTAGCGAGCGGTCTTCTCACTGCGCTCTCCGCCGATTGTCACGAGTTCAGTATTTGAAAATATCCCATGTTCAATATAGACTTTACGTTGCCAGAAATAGGTTTCAAATTTACGAAGCAAGACGACAGTTTTAAAAATGCTGACAGAACAAAGAACGCATAAAATTCTGCAATACAAAGGATTTTCAGAAATGTTACAGACGTATAATGTCTAATTAGATGTCGCTTAGCAATTATTTACGGAATTAGGAAACAGTTTGCGATTAATGTAGTGAAAAGATGTAAGAATTTGGAATTTACATTAGTTTTAGAAAGTTTTGTGAATCGCATTGTTTACAAATCACATTTTATAACAAAGTTCCACAGGAAGTGGCTCAATTAACGGAAAAGAAATTTGGATTTGTTATAAAACGTATATTGATTAGACAATCATACTATAAAATCAAAAATAAACGATATCGTTGAAGACAAAACAATAGTCTGAAAATAATCTCTGCACATGCATTTACTGGCTTTCTGAACATTGTATTTTAATAAACCTATTGTAAAATGATGTTGAAAAAATAATACTTGACTAAGTCTCTTGTCGATTCTTCTGTGTCCAGGCAAAGAATTTGCAAAAAAGAAGACCGACTCCCGCTTCATGCGTAACGGAATCGCCTACTCTCGGCCGAATACGACATAGGGTTGTTGCGTTGGGTATGAGATTTTTATTTATTTATTTATTTTTTATTACAACTATGATATTACAATAATAAACATATCTGGTCGGTAGTACATAAACTTTATAAAAGATGCGGAGAGTATCTATATATAAAAAACAATGCATACGGAAAAGTTTTTCCGGTTTGTTAAAATTAATTTCTTGTAGTTATGTTGAATAATGATAACTCAGCATTCGAATGACATTACATGACATGACATAAAAGACATTATAATACGTTCGTTTATGCAATTTAGACATTTTCATAATAGCGACGATGTGAAGAACGAATTAAAAACAAACGAAGGCAGTCGCATGTTTACGTCGCGTGCGACTCCGACTGGTGCTACAATAATTGCCCATTATTACAGTTTAATATTACAGTTGTATGCATGCCACGGCGCGTGCGTATCAGCGCGCACACATACAAACCGCGTACGCTAGCTTACTATGAAGAGATCCTACTGTTATATTTATACTGTGGTCCAGTTATTCTTTTCGAACCGAACCAAAGTAGATTTGAAGTTCAAAAGCACCTTGTAATTGGGTTTACTTTAACTTTGACTTCATGTAAATTGTCTAATTTTATATTCGGTTACAAACGATGTTGGTAAATAAATGCGCAATTAGTTGCTATCAAGTGATTAAGTATGGATACTAAAGTAATACAATCATCGTTACGTATACTTAATGATAATTTTTAGGTAAATACAAATTGTAGTATTCAAATTAATTTTTCTACGTAAAATACCTACATTTGTACTAACGCTAAGTTTGTTCTTTATTAAATATACCTCGTTGGGGATACGGGGGATTCTTTATTAAATATACCTCGTTGGGGATACGGCGTGAAGATATGTAAGTATGTATGTATGTTATTAAATATTATGTAAGACGAACATGAACTTCAAAAGTTAAGGTTTCACTTTAGGGGACTTAAATAGAAATTAGAAAGTAATATAAACTTAGCGTTAGATTATTCGCACACTTTGACTTTGTGACTTTGTCAAATCTCTCATAATATTGTTACTTGCTTAATTATGACTCATTGTCCTTGACATAAGATCCAACCGTAACAATATGTGTCCATGGTAATATTAAAAAGTCATACGACATACTCACATTTATTTATTGTAGGTTATTTATTGTAGTTATTAAACCGTAAACGGATATCTCAATAGCGTGAAAAGCGAACAAAGCTATGAACATTACGATAAATAAAAAGATATAAACATTTCAAATATTAACGAAATAACTACTTATGTCTTGTGGACACTGTATAACAGAATATATGTACCTATTTAAGTATTTATGGTATATTGTACAAGTATTTGTCCAATGTCATATTTGCGAAGTAAATATTCTTATTATTAATAATTATTTCAAATAAAAGCTTATAAAATTGAGAACAGGGACTTATATATTTCCTAGGAAATGAACACATTTTTTATTTCCTACTTAGGTTTGTAAAACTACTGTAGTAAAAACTCAACTGCTGTTTAGGGCAAATAATCTCTGAGAAAAACTGACAGAGAAGCACCAAGGTGATTTCATATCAGTATTCCAATTTTGGAAAAAATGAAACTAAAGAGGAAATTATTTATTTATTACAGTTTGTCTTTCTATTATACATTTCTCTCTCACGCTGTAGGTTATAATAAGTAAGTATAAGTATAAGGTATTATTATTTTAGTTCGCAAATAGAAATGGTACTATTTTGTAGTTACAAACCTGTATATTGACTAAAGATAAATAAGTAATAGTTTATTATTATTCCCAGTTTGTATATTTTTCAGATAACATGCTAATAATCATTTACTGACTGTGTCGCAGCTGTAAATGCTATCCCTCCCCTTCATAAGTATCTACATTAATCTAATAACAATTAAAAAGTCTGTGTGAATTTGTGTACGTATTATTGTTTACTGGCGAATATAAGTGCATGAGTTTATGCATATGTGTGTGTAAATGTAATATTTACATCCATACAAAATATAAATAGGACTGCATGTTTTAGAGTATATCTAAATGTACAAATGTATGTGTGCTTATTAACCGATATGCCAGGGTGTATGTATTCATAAGTTACATATATTATCAATACAATAACATATACTTACATATAATGTGGTATATGCGTACTAAATAACTATAATACGTAATTACTTTGCTACAATAAATCCAGAAGAAATGTTTAAATGTCGTTATAATTAAAATCCTTTAGCTATAACAACGTTTTATCTTTAAAATCATGGATTTTTTAATTACATTATCTGATTAATTTTGTTATAGAAGTGTGGAGCTAAACGATTGTAATGCCTTTTAGCGAATGTGCTATACGTCTTAGGAGTAGGACATTCGTCTAATCTTCCTGTAGAAAGAGATAGATTGCTAATTCGGTAATATCTCAGTAAACATTGTTTAATAAAGAGTTTTTTAACACTCAGTCCATTTGTATCCTCATAAACACAAGTAGTGAGATATCGGAAAGGCAGGCTTAATGAGATTTTTAATAAGAATAAAAAAAAATAAGAACAATATTTTACCTAAAATAACCAAATAAATCTCTTGCTCTTCCTAGATTCGTATCACATTTACGGACCGGTGAAAGAGCTCTCTAGGGGCCAACATCGGACCTTTTAATAGTACGTAACCACTCACCGGTAGTTTCAATAAAAAATAAGTGTTATAGTGTAGCAGTTTCTGCAGTAGTAATAGAAAATAACTTATCGATAAAAAATGACAACAATACTTAATTAAAAAACCCAAATACAATAAAATAACTTTATAAATGTAATACAAATACAATGCAAATGCTAATGTAATTAAATTTAATAGTTAGCACCAAACTAATAAACTTTCTATTGTTGCACATTGATTTGGCATCGATTTTAATAACTGTCAAATTTAATTATTATATTTAAGTATTTATAAAGTTATTTTTATTGTACCTTAGTTTTTATCAGTAAAAGATTTATTTTGTACATTTCAGTGTTTTTTATGAAGGCGGTTTAATTTTTTTCTTGAATTTTTTTTAATTTTTCCTTTTTGAGTGACCTTGGCCTAAATAAATATCTAGGGCAGCTCTACAATTAACTTCTTTCTAATTCTGGAGCACAACGACATATACGAGTATCATTAAAATAACGGTTATAGCCAGTTCGTATTGCTTGGTGTTATTTGGTGTATCTTCGAAGTCCGAGTTCCAAAACCGCTGAAATTTAAATTAGACTACCTCGGAAGTATACTCTTTCTAACAAAAAAAAAATTTTCAAAATCGGTCCGCAATTGACGAAGTTATCGGTGAACATACATAAAAAAAAGAAAAAATATATATACCGAGTTATAGAAGCATAAACCTACGATCGCGCTTAGGCAGCAGTATGCAACTTCAGCAATTTCAGCTATTGCAACATACATGAATTTATTATAAATAAGACACATTACTTTAGTAAGCCAGTCTCGTGTAATTTGTCTAATAATATTTTAGTAATATAAATTAATGTAATTATATTAAATAAATAAATATTTTATTTTTTTAAAAGTGTTTCGGTTACCAACACTTAACTGGCGCAGTCGGTAGGATCGCGGCACTATTACGACTTTTAAAATCAAAGTCTAAAGTGAACGGTATTAATCGTTGCTACCGCGAGTTAAACTTTAAACCTGTTGGTGACGCACTACGTACAGAAAATTGGATAACTGTATCCATCGAGACCCGGTTGGAGATGCAAAGGATGCTGTGGTGAGTACTCTTGACCTTCCAAGTTGCTATCCTGTGCTCTATTTCCAATCGTTATATATATATAAATATTCACGAGAGTGTTTGTTTGTCTATAGGCTGACATCGCTAGGCTCACGCTCTTTTGTTATTATTAAGTACAAGTGCACTATTTATTAAATAAAATGGCACTTACTGACTTCGATTCAACGTTTAAATATATGTTGGATTTAATGCCACGTTACGATGGGAATTCTAAAACATTAAATTACTACATACGCGAAGTAGATAATATAATAAATTTAGTGACATCGCCGCCACAAACGGATGTAAAACGACACCCCGCTTTGTTATGTTTAATTAAAAGTAGACTCAGTGGCGCGGCTATAGACGCTATAGCATATGAAGAGTCGTTGAATTCGTGGGACGATATTAAAACTGTTTTAATTAGGAGATTAGGAGAACCTCGAAACGAAATTCAAGTAATGCAGGAACTCTCTCGCATGCGCCGTCATAAATCAGAGGATGCAGAATCCTACGGAAAAAGATTGCGAGAAATGCTAGATACTTTATACTCTATAGGTAAGCACATTGATAAAAGCTATTACGAAAATATGGTTATTGAACAATATATAAACCAATTAGATTTTCATGTATCTATTGGCGTAAGAATAGCGAAACCCATAACATTAGAATTAGCTATTGTAACTGCTAGGCAAGAGGAGGCACGCTTATCTTTTAATAGAAATATGTCTCTTAACGCACCATCAACATCTCAGGTTAAGCCAAGAACAGATCTATATTAACGAACCCTTATTATACGAATAATCATCGACCATTTAACAACCATCCATTAAACCACCAACCATTTAATAATCAACCATTTAGTCAGCAACAATTTAACACACAACGTACTTTCATGCCACAACAAAATAACTGGTCACCTGAGTATCGACAACAATGGGTACAATCTATGCTGCCATGGAAAAATCGATCATCAGGTAATTTCCGCCAATCTGGTAATTATAGAACACCAAATAAAGGAACCCAACTAAATCTTCCGCAGCAGGCTCCATAACAAATAAATCCACCTCAGAAAAGTTCGGACGTTACTATGAGGTCAATAAATAAACCAGAAAAGCCTCAATTTGCTTTCGAGGAATTATACTATACACCAGAATCTGGATATGAAGAATACGGTGAACAATACAGTCAGGATGAAATGTATGAGCCTCAGAATAAAGAACGAGATGAATATGACTCAGGATTTTATTGTGGACAAAGACAACAACGACCAAAGCTAGTTAAACTGAATTATCAAGATAAAGATCACTTAGGATATATTGACATACCCGAATTTAAAGGTAAATTTCTCATAGATACAGGAGCATCATGTTCAATGATTTCTCCAGACGCTATTCGAGGTACAATATTTGAAAATCTTGTTGAATTTGAACCTTTTGAAGTAAAAACAGCCCATGCTAAAACTAAACACAACTACGTTGCACATTTACCTTTACCACCCGTGTTCGAAAGTGATTTGATTCATAAGTTTCTAATATTTAATTTTGACAATAAATATAAAGGTCTTATAGGATTAGACTTATTCAAAGCTCTATGTTGTAATGTAGATTTAAAAAACAAAATATTACGCACTTCATCTACCGTCATTCCGATGTTCTTTGATTATCCTACAAAACAAGTAAAAATAGAACCAAAATGTGAAAAATTTATGATCTTCAAAACCAATTATACAGACGGACAATACGTACATGACGATATACATTGGGATAAGTATTTAAAATCACCAGCTGCAATTGTACGCGTTGAGAACGGCACATTTCAAACGTCGATAAGTAATTTTAGTGATAACAAGAAAGTTATATGTAATAAAACTAAAATTGAATTAGAACCGTATAGTTATAATGACAAAAACAATTTTAAATTATTACGTAGACCTCATCTTGTTACAGGATCATTGTCATCACCGGGACCTTCATGCTCAACGCAAGAGCAAAACTGACTATCACTCCCATATATAGTACAAATGGCATACTTTTGCTTAAACAAGGCCAAGTAATGAGACAGACTAATGTAATAAACCTTGCATGTATTTATAATATAACCGATATTCATTTTACATCTATAAAACTGACATCATTATATGCGGGTACAAAATTGGTAGAAGAAAAGTTCACTTCTTATGAATTACATAAGGCATATAGGGATCAAATAGAACATATATTAAATATTATTGATAAGAAAATAGCGTTTATTTTACCAAGTATTAGAGTTAAGCGAGGCCTCATAAATGGGCTAGGTTCGGTAGTAAAAGCAATTACTGGCAATTTGGATAATGATGATGCAATTAAATTCGAGAAGGAAATTCTTAACATCCGTAATCAGATTAACGGCATACATAATTCACAAGAACAATCATTAGTCTTAGCTGAGAATACTATTAAAGAATTTAGTCATCAATTGAGTACAATAAATAATAATCAATTAAACTTAGCCGCAGTGTTGCATAATACTACTGATAGTACTAATCTACTTATAAGACAATTGAACTTTTTAAATATATATGTGCAAATAGATTTTAGTTTACAAATTATACTAGACAAGCTAATGATGTTAGAAGACGCTATGACTTTCGCACAATTGGGAATAATGCACCCCAGTATATTAAGTTCTAGAAATTTAATATTAGAAATATTAACTCTAAAAAGTAATATAAAAGAATTTAGACCAGTAGCTGACATTCATGTTAATAATATTCACGAAATAGAGAAATCCATAAATGTCAAAGCCTACAGTACTAGACAAACGCTGACGTTTATATTAGAAATCCCATCTGTAGATCCTAATATATATGACCTTATACACCTCTATTCCATTCCAAATCAAAATCAATTAACTATAATTCCACCATCCAAATACCTAGCACTTGGAAGCGATGAGTACGCCTACATGCAAGAAGACTGTCGAACAATCAGCGACGGCCTACAACTATGCAAGCTCATCAATAAACAACCCATTGAAAATTCTGAAGATTGCATTATATTGCTGATACAACATAAGAAACCTAACTGCACACAGACGTGCTTAAATATAAAAGGAGGAAGAAAAATTCAGAAAATTCAAGACAATAATTGGCTAATAATAACTAACACTAAAGAATTCATAAAATGCAGATGCGGAGACAAGAGCGACTACAAAACCCTGCTAGGAAGCGCTATAGTAACCATCACGAGGGACTGCAGACTTCACACTCTAAATACTACATTAGAATCAAGCAATACATATAAAATCTTCAATCAAGAAATCATACCACTTCCAACAATACACAACTTTTCACAGACAGAAAAGTCATATGAAATAAAACTAGAAGATTACTCTTTGGACAACGTATACGAGCTCATGAATAGAGCCGAAGAAATCAAGAACAAATCTCCCGTTTCTTCTGAAATAAAGTGGCAAAGAATGATGACTACACCAAGTTGGACAACACTGGTCTTATGTGCCATTGGTATCGCCCTTCTAGTTAAGAGGACCTACGAGTACAAACAAGCAAGGCAAAGAAGATCAAGGCAAGCGAGGACGCTGCCAGAAGCTCTAAGATGAGCTTCTCTCTTGAGAAGGGAGGAGTTATAGAAGCATAAACCTACGATCGCGCTTAGGCAGCAGTATGCAACTTCAGCAATTTCAGCTATTGCAACATACATGAATTTATTATAAATAAGACACACATTACTTTAGTAAGCCAGTCTCGTGTAATTTGTCTAATAATATTTTAGTATTATAAATTAATGTAATTATATTAAATAAATAAATATTTTATTTTTTTAAAAGTGTTTCGGTTACCAACACTTAACTACCGATGAACATAGAATTTCCTCCTTTTTTTTAAATCGGTTAAAATTAACAGAGTTAATCATGTAATGCAGTGTTTACGTAATATATACGCAATTAAAATGTTATTGTGCTTATTTAATTTTAAATAATATGGTACACGACACTGTGTCGTTGCGCGCCGTGCGTGCAGTTGCGTGGTGTTAGTTAGTCTCACTTCTAAGCCGCGGTCAAAGATTCAATTCCGATCAACTCTGCCATACTACTTATTTGTTCATTGCTTATCCGCAAGGGTGACATCGCAAAACGCACATTCCTAAGAAATCGTATTTCTACTGAATTTATCTTACTGTCACTCGTTTCCAGACATTTAAAAGCCCCATTACCGTACAATAAAATTGGCTCCAACATCGCATTGTGGATGGCACTTTGGGGAATTTACATGTATTCACATTGCTCACAGCTCACTAATACAGACAGAGCACAGTTAACTTTATTGCCAGCCCTTCTTTCTACATCTCATATCTTCCATCCCTTGAAAACGCACTCCCCAGATATACATTTTCATTCAGTTTCATTCATTTGTTCTAGATATTTTCTATCTATCCATATTTTACACTTAGCCTGCGCATCTTCGCGAACACCAAAACTTTGTTCACATAACATCTCTCACATTCCATGCAGCTACTCTGCACTTCTCTTTCCACTTCCCCTCGCGAGGGGCTCAGCGTTTTGGGAGGCAATCCCCAACGCCGAACTGCATTATACTCACGATTGCAGGATCGGGAACTAACCGGTGTACTTCACTTTCGTCAAATAAAACGTCACCACTAAGAAAAATTAACTAAATGAAAGTAAAATTTTATTCGTTTCTGTCACACAAATAGCATACAATCATTTTGGTACTTGTAATAGAAATTAGAACAACTTTAATTAATTTAGAAGTTGTTTTGTACCTTTTTGTAGGTACTTATGATTTCAATAGTCGAATAGTTTAAATAGTGCAAATAACAATGGTAAATAATAATGAGACCGATCTCATTTTTTGCCAAAATAAAATAGCTGATATTTGTTTTTTTACTGAAACATGTTCCAACTGGGTCTAAATAAAGATAATTTCTTGTAGTCTTTATTAGTTTATAATTCTTAAGGTGTGTCTACGCTAAACGAACCGAGCACGAGCGGAGCCGCTCTGCGCGTTATCGTTCGCGGCGTCAAGGATCACTATCCTCGAACATAGTAATTAGCAGTGTGTTCGCGGCTCGTGGCAAACATGCAAGATTTTGCTGCTGCAGCGATTATTACAGCCGAAGTCAGTAAAAAAACTAGAAGGTCAAGACGATGGGGATATAAAAATTTATATAAAGACAGATCCCGTCAACAAAATTTAGATTTGTTAACCATTTTGAGATGTCAATAAGCAACTAGCCAATTTCAGAATTTTGTTCGTGTGACATCAAGAAACGTTGAGAATTTACTACGTTCAGTTGGAGCGCACATTGCAAAACAAAATACCAAATTTCAAATGGTTATATCTATTCAGCAAAGGTTAGCGGTGACATTGCGTTTTTTAGCAAGTGGGGATTCGTTCACCAACCTACAATATACGTTTACAATGTCCCAACAAGTAATAAGCAAGAGTATTGCAGAGGTCTGTTCAGCATTGTCTATTGAATTAAAAGACTATGTAAAGGTAAGTAATTGTTTATTTGAATCGGAATCACATAGCAAAAAACCAAGTAACTTATATATAATTAGAAAAACCTTCAAAATCATTTGATACAGTGAATTATGTACCGACAGACGATAGAGCCTGATCGAGACAATAATAGAGGAGTCAGATTGATTTTGGTTGGTAGGCTGACGAGAGGTTGATGGTGATGGTGAATATTGATTTGATAAATATCCTGTGTCCAGTGGGATAAGTTACTTGAGAATATGAACATTCAGCTTTCAATCATTGAAAGATTGCGTGCTGCATTGCCATCTTCGTTTGAGCACTATAATCGTCCATCTTGAAGAATTGTTACTTTCAAGATTATCTTCTTCTGGTACTTGAAGTCTGTTATTTACATTTTAACAATTCGTTTTAACTTTTTAACAATTCGTTTCCCTCTCGGTTGAATCTATTAGGTTTTTTAGGCGGAATAAAAGATGTATTTGGTTCTGTAATTTGCTCTTCTTCCTCTTCCTATTGGATTATTACTCAATTCCTGTAAAAACATGTGTATGTTAATTATTATTATTTATTTTTCAGCTACCTAAGACACCGGATTACAATCGAAAAACCTTCGAACCTAACACAATATGGTGGAACCATTGATGGGAAGCACATAGTTCTTCAATCTCAACTGAATTTTATAATTATAAATCATTCTTTGGTATTGTTCTTTTTGCTTTTGTTAACGGTAATTTATTGCAATTTCTTATTTGTCGGCATCGGGTGCCCGTGTATAATATCAGATGGTAGAATTAAAAAAAAGCCAATTATGGGAAATGATCCAAAAAGGACTCTTTTGATTTACCACTAGCGGAAACACTTCCAAACCGGCAAATATGTATACCTTCTTTTTTTGTTGGTGATAGTGCTTTTGCCCTACATGAAAATGTAATGGTACCTTACCGCATAAACCATGATATTGATTCTAAAGAGAGTATTTTTAATTATAGATTAAGCAGGGCTCGGTGAAACGTTGAAAATA
The DNA here is from genome assembly GCA_907165235.1 of Zeuzera pyrina. Taxonomy (NCBI): domain Eukaryota; kingdom Metazoa; phylum Arthropoda; class Insecta; order Lepidoptera; family Cossidae; genus Zeuzera; species Zeuzera pyrina. Next base: position 15,336,143 of record OU015626.1, read on the forward strand.
CTTTTGGCATAATATCTGCAGTGTTTCGAGTATTAAGAAAACCAATGCTTCTAGAACCTAATAAAGCTGAGTTAATTATATTTACTACGGTTTACCTACACAATTATTTACGTGCTAACAATGTCGGAAATTATAATGTTCATTGAATGATAAAGAAGAAAACAACACTTTAACTTATTTTTTGCCCATCAGACAAATTTCAAGTCGATTGGCAGCTGATGTCAAGAAAGTAAGAGATGAAATAGCAGATTATTGTCTTAAGGAAGACAAAGTTCAATGGCAGCAACAATATGCTTAAAACTCGTTAATTACATTGTCATTGGATCAGCACGTGTACTAAAACTATCATAATTAGAAAACAAATCTTACCATATTTAATCTTATATGAGGTTAGATAAGCAATGAGGAGATACGCAGTATGATAAGGTCGCACGACAGTGTTGGTTCGGACACATAGAAAGAATGAGTGATGAAAGACCGACGAAGAAAATATACAGAGCAAAAGTGAGTGGTAAAAGAAGGCAACGAAGACCAAGGCTGACTTATGAAGATCAAATAGCCAGTGTTAGCAGACGGAAATGTCAAAAGCTCTCGCATACCTAGGCGAAAATGTGTGAGGAGAATGATGAGATTTGAGGAAGCGAAAGAAGTATGTAAAAACCGCAGCGTTTGGCACTCCGTCCTCTTTGACTACCCCGTTAGGGATACAGCGTGAGGATATGTATGTATTACGAGGTTAGTCACGGTCACCCAAAAATTTTAAATTATTATATGCGAACCATCAATTCTCATACACTTGTGATGCACCTAAAACAATAGATAGTCGATAGTATTACAACATAATGAAATTTAAATATTCTACTCAACATTAGCAATGAGTTATTATTACCTTTTCCAGTGCCTTTAGATTTATCCTCCTTTTTTTTTCTCTCGTCGATATGAAGCCAATAAACTAATAATTTAATTTTTGCACACCTCTATATTCTTGGCCAAGTTCTCGGATATACGAGACCATGCATCACTCTTCATATTTTTTTATAGTAATCCTCATGTTTTGCGTTCCATAACATTGGATTCTTTTGATATAACTCAACAAACTTCTTCTGTCCACGTTTCCAGGATGCTCGAGCGATGAGCGTCTGTCACTAAACACGTCCATATACACGCGCACTACGAGCGCGATGCAAATCACTTTGTGTTCGTTAAAAAACCGACAATTGGCGGAACACAGTCGAGCACGAACCAAACGCTCGAGGCGCGCTCGTTCAAGGCTCGTAAATTGGTCCACACTACACGAATTCGTGCTCGGCTCGTGCTCCGCTTGTGCTCGGCTCGTCTAGCGTAGACGCACCTTTAAGATGCGTGGTAGTCTACACTACTTTTATTTCCGGTTGATGATTTTCTTGGATTTAGTAGATTTTTATTAACATATTTATTGTTGTCCATTCATAGGAAGAAAATCGCGGTCAGAGGCAACTGTCATAACATAGTGTTGGTTTGTCCATTTTTCTGTTACTTTCTAAAAATTTTATATTTTTTCTTTCCCATTGAGTGATAGTTTAAGTACCTTTTGAAAGGTGACGTGATTTCATCTGCCTATTTTTAGTCATGTTAACCAGTCACACCAAATTAAGTTATCTGGCAATGCCCCGTGTGAACGAGTTATGCAAATCGAGTTATCTGCTTTCCACGTCCAGTTAATTCAGTTCTTTCCCGTTCGGTCGGGCCTGGTTGCAGGAAAATTGTACTATTTTGCATTTTGATGAACAATTTCGCCCGGTCGCTAGCCAAATATTGTTCCGTTCCATCAATTGTATATGCTATTTAATATTTTATGTAATGAAAAAAATTCGAGCAATGAAGCAATTGATTCAATTACAAAAAGTTAACACATTGTCATGTACCTACATATAATAAATAAGACGTTAAAGAGAAGAACAGGCCTGTTCATTAAAGTGCTAGATGGTTCAAAATTCGCAAGAAAATAGCTTTTTAATAATAATGTTATCGAAAATGCATAGATTAAGATACTAACTAAAAAGCTCAAATTAACATAATAAATGAAATATCTTTTTAAAAACAATATTTTATTTATCCTAAATTGTAATAAAGAAATAAAATAAATTTAGGTTTTCGTTAAGATAAATAAATGCTTAATTGTGAGTACACCATCCTTTTCTAAACAAGCATTTTCGAAAAGCTCGTCCTGCGAATTGTAAAGAAAATACTTCGGCAAGTACTTTTTTATCAACTAATCACCGTGTAATGAGATTACTATTAGCACCTACTTTTATGAACATGTTGTGAAACTTTCTGAAAACAAGTAATTCAACAGAAAATATTAAATCATTTTCAGGGACAAAAATAGTACAAAGTTATGGTAAGTTCAACCGGGGCAATTGCGTTATTCTTTTAGAAACATTTAACAACTAATTACGAGTCCTTTTTTTGAATGACATCAGAAATTCTGGGATTTTGTATACTAAACATCTATTCGTGGTTAAGATTCTTAAGTCCATTTCTTCGCATAATAATAATAATAACAAAAGTTATTAAGTGTGTTTTTAAAAATGGTAATTTTAAACGCTTTTCCCCCCTTGGGACAAAAGCGTTTTTATGTCATAAACATGAAATGAATACGCTACCAGTGTTGCATTTAAGTGTATTTAATTAAGTGAGCATTGTGTAAAACAGGTTAATTAAATTTAAAAAGCCAATAAACCTGATAAATTACAATAAATTTGGCACTCAGAATAACTTAAAAATTACGGGGAAACGCGTCCAGTTTATTACAGAACCATTTTTCTCATAGGAATTTTAGATGTTGTCAACATGTCACAAAATAATCAATATTTATAACAAAAAAATTTATGAAATGTTCTAATAGCCCGGGTTTACGAAATAGATATCTACGAATGAAATTCGATTTGGGAATTTTAACGATCTTAATAAATAATAATTTAAAAAAAACACAATTTATACAAATTGCGATATTTTGTACTGCAATTCCGACCGTCCTTAAAATAGTTTTGCGTAACCAAATTCAATTTAGAACTCGATTTTATAGTGGATAAAACATAAATTTGACTGATTTTAAATACGTTTATTTAAAATAAATACCAATTTTGATTTTGTATTTAAATGCAAAGAAGCATATTTTATTCCAAATACTGTAACAAACATGAGCATTTTCTTTTATCAAAACGCAAAATACATATGTACCCATTACCTAAGTAAAATATTGCCAGCATTGACAATCAAATCTAGCTCATTTTTGTTATTTTTATCATTCCGTTTTTCGTTGACATTCTTAAAATACATATTTTGTATTTAATAGTAAGATATCAAATTATTTCATATTTAAAATAGAAAAATTAAAGTATTTGCATTTTAAAACTAATTGTACATTAATGGAATGATTACAATAATCGACTTTGTAGTGATTAAATTAGATTGTGCATTAGAGTAACCTAACCTAATCTAACCATAATGAAAAAACTATGCAGTAATGGTAATGTTTGATAGTCACTCAAATATAAGATTCTTTGGGAACTTTATTTAATACGGTTGTTAGATTTTTAATAAAAAATAAATGAATATTATTGAAGTTGTTTCATAAATATAGTTAATAATTATAGATTGTGATTTAATGTACCAATCATATGGTACATTAAATTCATTAAATAAATTTAGACGTAAATGTCTCCATAGCGAAATAAAAGTCGGAAGTCTGTTGATAGGTACTAATTATAATGAAAACATAAATCCCACATGTGATTTTGACAAACTGAAAAAAGATGTTTGTATAAATATGACATATGTTATTTAAAGCCTATACTGGTTACATAAATGCGATACAAGTTTAGGCAGTTTCCTTTACTCAAAAAGCATGTACCCCAAAAAATGTTGACAGTCCATGCTTTTGGGGTAAATACGCCATATAGACCTAATTACCCCTTAAAACTCAGACACAACCTAAAATGTAAAACCTAAGCTTAATAGTCCGTATTATTGTTTCCATAAATATAGACCAATTTTAATAAAAACAATGAATTAAATGAAATAAAAATAAATTAATATAATTAAATAAATCCAAAGAAACGTCATGATTCGTAAAGATTTACTCACTTCATTATGCGTCATTATTTTAACCCTAGAACCATAGCCTGGGGTACAAATAAAAAAAATAAAATTAAATCGGTTATAACTTTATACATACACGAGTAATTATTTTGCTGCTTCGCGTATTCTAAGGGGAGTAAAAAGCGTCCTCATACGTCAGGGTGCCATAAGCAGCGCGGATGTTTAGATGAACTAGCGAACTGACCTACACACGGAAAAAATATGGCAAACAGTTTCGATTGCTTGTTTCACGTCTGAAATTGCAAAATCATTAGAATAAATTATTTCTCGACTACGGAACCCTAACCGTAAGGAGACTGACACGAATCGAAAGCTTCTGACACCCTGGAGGGCTCTTGGAAGTTAGCAAGTCGCGGTTGCTCGGTGAGTTACCACCTACAATTATCGAAGTACCTAGAATATAATGTTTCCAACAGCTTGTTCGTAAAAAAAATTTTTATAAAAATGTAATTTAACTGACATGATATCCTATATTTTGGACAGCGAAACTCAATATCGTAGCATTACACAGCGGAGCTGATCTCAAAAATAACATAGTTTTCCTGGTAACGAGCGCGCCACATCGCACTCATAAAATGGACCTCGTAAAGCCTTCGCAGGCTGGCAGAGCCATTATACCCGCAGATGTTATCACAACATAAAACGCCAAAATTAAAACCTATAAAATAACAAGCCCAAACATGATTTATATCAAACACGGTGAAATAACTCCGACAAATTGCGCCCAGCGTTATTGAGGATCGTAAAAACGATTTTCGGTTTTAAGTCGTAAACTTTTTATCGGGCACAACCTTACTCTCACAGATTCTTAGTTAAATGATTTATAGATATTTTCTATATATATATATATATATATATAGAAAATGTATATATATATATATATATATATATATATATATATATATATATATATATATACCCGCTTTATGTCGGAATATAGTATTCTATATAGTATTATGTCCGAAGTAGTTGTATTTATACAATACATTGGAATGTATTCAATAAAAAATGCTAACACTAGGACAGAACAGTTTCTACTTTACTACTTTAGTACTTTGGACGAGCTGAGTCAGTACTCAGCTCGTCCAAAGTCTGATACATATTACGTAGCTCGGAGTTGATAAAAGATGGATAAGACCCGGGAATAAAAATAAACGAAATTGAAGGTTTACTTAGCTGTAGAGCAAAACATATTACACGAGTAATATTACTAAACTATATTAGTCTTCTTCTTCTCTTTTATATACAGGCAACTCGTTTCATATTTATTAGAAACATTTCTGCCATTTTCATGTAAAAAAGTGGTGTATCTCTATGTCAAATGTCTGTCTTCTTTTTACTGAACTTTTTCTTTTTCTTCTTTTTTAAGAACTTAACACTCTCCAATAAAGTGATAGTAGGCTTTAATGGGGTTAAAAAGGACTTCTTGGGAAAACGCGAAAACTTCAGATGCACATATTTATTCAAACTTTCTAATTCCTAGCCCTTGTACAGAACTTCAACGCACAATATACTATCACTTTTGTACCTTAAAACTCACACAAATGCAAAAAAAAGGAGCAGTGACGTTGATATTTCATTAAAATTCTCGTTCCCCCCAAAAACTATAAGTTTTAGTAGCAATAAAGTAACTTTTTTTACTTTTTCTTGACGATGTATCCCTGATGGAATAAATAACATAATGAAAATTAACAAAGCGAATATGTATTTTAAATAGTGTCCAATAAATCTTACTCCGACCTTTTTAGTTTAGAAATTATGAAACCAGGTGCTTTTAGTGAGTCTTCAATTTCCACCATATCTAAATCAAGTGGTTCACATACAAAATGGTAATATTGCGAAGTGTTTGCTTACTTATTGACTTACACACGAATCATAAAACTGCACATGCAAATTATTTACATAGTAATTTTAAACGTAAGGCTCATCATTTTTACTATTAGAGTTTGTATTTATAATATCTATTTTAAAATGAATACATAATTACGATTGTCTAAAAAGGTTTTCATTCGTCTCTGAAAGCCACGAATACAAGGGAATACTACTCTGTCTAGAAACTACCGGGAAAAGATCAATAATACACGAAATGTTAGTTATTTATCCAAATTTATTTTATCACCTTCAAAGTATGCTGCTTCAGAAACGATACACTTACGCCAACGAATAATCCAATCATCAAAACATTTTTTAAACGCTTTTTTCGCAATCGAGTTCAGTGCTTGCCGTGAATTCTCCTTTATGTCTTCTACCGAATGAAAACGGGTGCCACGAAGTGGTAATTTGAGTTTAGGAAAAAGAAAGAAGTCGACTGGGGCCATATCTGGTGAATAAGGTGGTTGCTCGATGGTATTTGTTGAGTTTTTGGTCAAAAATTCGTTCACAATGATGGCCTTGTGCGAAGGCGCATTATAGTGGTGCAAAATCTAAGAATTTTCTTTCCTCAAATCTGGCCTTTTTCGTTGAATTTGCTCTCTTGAACGCCGCATAACGCCCAAATAATATTCTTTATTTACCGTTTGACCTTCTGGCAAGAATTGCGAGTGCACAACACCGCGATGGTTAAAGAAAAAAGTTAACATGACTTTGACTTTTGATCGACTTTGGCGTGGTTTCTTCGGTTTCGATTCAGTTGGAAGGCGCCACTCCGAAGCTTGTTGACTGGTTTGCATGTTAAACTCGTAAACCCACGTCTCGTCACCAGTAACAATGCGTTTCGTGAATGTTGGGTCGGAATTGACTTGTTCTAGCATGCCCTCAGCGACTCTTATGCGATTGTGGTTTTGAAGAGAATTCAGGTCTTTTGGGACTAGCCGAGCGGCAATATGTTTCATACCCAACTGATTATTTAAATGGTACAGATCGACTCGTGAGACGCAGAAAGTTCGGTGGCTATCTCTCAAACTTGAATGAGCATTTTCAGTCACTATTTCCTTCACTTTTGCGATGTTAACTTCAGTTGCATACGTTGATGGCCTACCAGAGCGAGGCAAATCTTCCATCACACCTCGACCGCTTTTCAACGCTTTGAACCACTCATAAGCACGTGTTTTTGATAAAGTCGATTCACCGTAAGCCTTCTGTAACATTTTCAGTGACTCCGAACACGAAATTCCATTGGCGATGCAAAATTTAAGACAAACTCTTTGTTCGATGTTTTTGTCCATTATGAAATTCGCAATACACACTAGAATGATATAATTAAAAACAACACTGTATTTAATCTAAATAACAGATGCAACTCAAACTCTGCGCCAAAATGGAAAACAGTTGTGCCAATCTAACAACAACAAAAAAAAACAAAAAATTGAATTTGGAACCATAAACAAATGATCCATTCCCGATACTTTCTTGACTGAATGTATATTAAGTCATTGGCGTATTTACCCGGGGCCATGGCACGAGCGATAAGCTGTGTGGGGCGGCGCATGCCGAATAACCATCCCTAATTAATATAGAAGCTGACTTAACAAAATCTGTCAATTATGATAGTGTCATTAACAAATTTATCAACCAATTTTTGTATCGCAAAAAATATACATAAATATTCAATAAATCGTGTTTATTCTTTTGTTTGTGTGAGATGTATTATTAAAAGATATTTGCTCTTTTTTTTGTTAATTTATGGGGCGGCAAACTAAATAGGTCTAGGGTGCCAAATTTTAACATACGCCACTGATTTAAGTACTAAATACCTATCAGTGACGAGCACAGACATTTTCAGTAGTGTAGACAAAAAGAAAACTCACCGAAATCGCCACTTATCATATAATTCGTGAGTAATAAATAATGTTAATGTGATTAATTTTATATTATTTATTAGCTGTACCCGCGACTTCGTCTGTGCGGAAAATTTTTTCGCAGCTTTCCCGGATTAGGTTCAATTATATGTAAATATGCACAGCATGTTTAAACATAGTTTCTGAAAAAAGTCTACGTTTAAGCTTACGTCTGTCTCCGGACACATACTATCTCTGTACCAAACATCATAATTGGTTCGGCGGTTGAGCATTTCCCATTCAAAGTTTTATGCCCCTTTTCATCCCCTTAGGGATAGTTTTTTGATAAAAAAGTAGCCTATGTCCGTTCCCATGTGTCAAACTATAGCCATGCTACATCACAATCAGTTCAGTGGTTTAGCATTTCCCATACATAGTTTCATCCCCCTCTCTCCCGTCCCCCTTTTCACAGATTTTGATAAAAAAAGTCTTATTACCGCACCAAATTTTATCATTACAAAGATTTTGTGTTCCCCATACAAAGTTTTGTCCCCCTTTCCACCCTCTTCGGGGTAAATTTTTGATAAAAAAAAGTAACCCTTGCCCGTTTTTTGATGTCAAAATATATCCCTGAAAAAATTCATTGTAATCGGTTCAGCGGTTTACTATTTCTTATACAAAGTTTCATCCCCCTTTTCACTCTTTTAGGGGTAGATTTTCTTAAAAGATAAGTAGTCTATCATGAGCGCATTCACATTTTCGTACTACGCACCAATTTTTATCAAGATCGGTCAAGCCATTCTTAAGTTATAAAAGGGCATACAGATAGACGGACAGTCAAACATTTTAAAAATGGTGGAATCGAAGTCATTGTTTCATAAAATGAGTACTAATCAATAAACAAATGACTGAATTTGAAAATAAAATTCCATATTTTTAAAATAAAATGAATTTGAATTTAGAATTTATTGCCAGCCATATACAAATTACATTTCAAATGGCCAGTATTGTTGAACGACAACTTCATAGGTAAAGACCTATTATACACATATGACAGTAATATTAACCAATATAATACATCATTAAAAAAATGAGGTTATTCGTTGAGCGTTTTTTTTTAATTTGTAGTGTTACCTAAAGGTTGCCTATGTTCCTAGATCAAATTAGTATCAGATAACGGTTCACTCTAATGTGAGTGGCACGTTCATTGTGAGTGATTCATTCGAAATATAAGACATCACAAACAATAATATATGTATATATAATCTCCTATTCTTTATTTTTATAAGTGTTTTTTAAAAATACAAATTTTTACACTTATCACGACATTTATTATTGTTTTAATTCTTGGTGGATTTTGTTTGTTTGTTTTACTTATAACTAATAAGTATGACAACTGGATCAATCATTTGCGAACAACTCCATCTCTAGTTATGTTATAAATGTCTTAGTTGTCACATTTGTTTACATTACATTACAAAAATGAAAAAATAGGATATACTCGTAATTTGTGATTCTGACGCACGTATTTCGTAATGTAACCGCCGACAGTGGAGTGGTGTGAACTTTTGAATATTATATGAATACGAAACGACTGCATGTGACGACATTTTCATAAATGCCCAAACGCTTCTGCCACTCACTAACAAATTTTTCTCACATTTTCAACTCGACATTATCTTGCAAATTATTATTACTCTAAATTCTATATTTTCTAATCCCTATTCCCTAATCTTCCATTACAATATATTGTTTCAGTAATTAATATTTATTCCACTTATAAACTTATTACGTGTAAAAAGATTACATAAGTAGGTATTTGTTCACATCTTAATTTTAGTGAATAATTCTATTATGCGTATAAACATTTACGTAGGTAAAAGTTGTAAATAATGAATATGAATTGAACCATAAATTGACATGATAAAATATAGGGTAATATAGGTACTTAAAGTTTGCAAATAATTATTTGTAACATACGTAAATAAATAATTATTTATGTTATTAATCATCCGTACTAATCCACTAGTCTGTCTGTCTGTTACGTTTTCCCGGCTAAATCACCAGACCGATTGTGATAAAATTTAGCACGGAGATAGTGTGACACCAGAGAACGGACATACGTACTTTTTTTTGACAAAAATCTACCCCTAAGAGAGTGAAAAGGGGGATGAAACTTTGGGATGGAATTTGGGGGATGAAATGCTAAAGCGCTAAACCAATTATGATGAAATTTGGAACAGAGATAGTATGTGCCCGGAGACACCCTTTTTTCCAAGAAACTGCTTCGGAAACCACGGAAAAATGGACGAAGTCGCGGCTACAGCAAATTTTTTTTAAAAACATAAATAAGTTAGTAATGAATTGAGTATTGTGTGTAATTAATGCAATGTGACGTAATATTATACATAACTATCGTTGAAAATACTAAGGCATGTAGCTACTAATAGAACTTTTGAGTGTGTACATAGTACATGACATGAGAATTTGCAAGTAAATTAGCAGCTCAATACTGTGATGCTTGTCGAACTTGTGCGACGCAAACTTCTGCCCCTATGGACATCGCGGTTTCAGATACGCCATCCCCAGGAGGACCATTCACCACTACCTCGAGTACTTGAAACAAACTTTATTTATTTTACTGACAAGTTACAAAGTTAGACGTTATTTCGAGATCCTTTATTTCAATTTTTATTTTTGTTTTTAAGAGTCATAAGAGTACACAAATCCATGTATGTAAATATGTTTTCATGCCATATCCAGTACGAGCGTGGAAATTAATACTGTTATATAATACAAATGTATTAACCCAACAGTATGTTGGGTTTGTTTGGAAACTAAGATGCTAAGCGAATAATATTTGTTTCGTTTATTATATTTGTTTTGTTTTGCTTTCGAAAAGAAAGCAAGATTTCTCACATCACAAACATATTTTTTTTTTATTAGATATATCACTTGCTTATTATATTTCAACTTTGGAATATATAATTATGCATTTTGAAAACATAAGTTATAGATAGGTACGTTTGAGTTGAAGGAAAAAAATTGTAAATAGTGACATAGATTTTTGATCTAGTATTTAAATTTCAATGTTTGTTTGTTTACATTTTATGGGCTGCCATACCGTTCATCTGATTTATTATTATTATTAAGTATTATATTATTATTAAATAACATTATTAAGTAAAATAAATAAAGAAATTTAGTATGGAGATAGCTTGATACCTGAGGAAGGACATAGGCTATTTAAACAATAAAACACGCTGACGCGGATATCAGCTAGTATAATATAAATATCTGCTGGAATAGATTTCTGCTAAAAAGAAGCGCTATGTATTTACATTTTACTCATATTTTCTGTTTGTATTTTTCTGATTCATGTGTTACAACACATGCTATTAATACATAAAAAAAATTATGAAATTAGCATAAATTTTCATGCTGTATCCCTATAAAATAAACAGAGAATAATAATAACAACCCATTTAAAATAATAAACTCCTAATATTTTAAAAGTGCATCGAGTACGGTCCAGTAACCGTGGATTAGTTTTAATCTAGTAGTCAGAAGCACCTACTTATTCTCAAAGTGGAAACTTAGTGATGAAGAACCACTAAGTTAACATCTGAACTTACTGATAGAAACAATTTGTTCCCTTTCAAGGATATTTGTATAATGAAAACCCACAACCCCCTAATGCTTCTTAGCAAAGTTACTGAAAGTTTAGGAAAGCCTAAATTGAATATTCTGAAAATAAAAATAGTACAATAACTGTATCCGGACCGGTATTATTATATAATTTTCCATTAGGTAATATTTACGTATGTACATAGTACATACATACATATTCTCACACTATATCTCTAAAGGGGTAGTCAGAGAAAATGAAGTGCTATAAGAAACGCGATCTTTACATATTTCTTTAAACTCCTCAAATCTCATCACTCTATGCGAGTGTTTTTGACATTTCCGTCAGCTAATACTCTTTCTATTTGATCGTCATATTATGATCTTGAACATGATTTTGGTTCTATTACTATCGCTCACTTTCGCTGTGTAGATTTCCTTCATCAATCGGTCATTGACATTCCTTTTTGCACTTTTGCAATGGCATTGGCATCCTATCCTGCCATACTGCGTATCTCTTCATTACTTAATTTGTCCACGAGGGTGAAATGACACAACGCACATATTTGTAAGAGATTGCACTGCAAGATTGCAAGTTACTTTCACTCGATTATGCGCACATTGAGGCCTCACTACCGCATAGTAAAATTATATATAGAAATAAAAACACCAATACCGGAATGTAGCCATTTTGACAGATAGAGATATATTTATATTGTCAGCGAATGCGAACAGAGCACCATTTATTTTGTTGCCGGCTACTACCTTCCTCTGCACATCCAGCTCACATCTTCCATTCTTCGAATACGCACTCCCCATGGATACAGTTTCATTTTCGTGTTCTACACGTTTTCCGTTTACTCATATTTCACACTTCGTCTTTACATCTTCTGTTTTAAACATCTGAAGCTTAGTTTGGTTCACATTCATATTCGATCCTTTCACCACATTTTTCTTCCGTCCATATTTATATAGGACTAGCGATCCACCCCGGTTTTGTACGGGTAGAAAATTATTGAAAATAAATTATACCCGATGTTACTCTCTGATAACTGATAATATAGCTTTCCATAGGTGCTATAATTTTTGAAATCAGTTGAATAGTTTTTTAATTTATCCATTACATACAAACAAACAAAATTTACCTCTTTGTAATGTTAAGTACAGATTAATGGAAAAATCAGGAAAGCTTTTCATTACAGCCTTCATAGTCAAACAAAAAGAAGTTACTTAATTGTTAATTTTATCAGTGTCTATCTTCGCGTAAAATGAGCAAATACCTAGTGCCTACTAATTTATAAAGTAAAGTAGAGCCCTATAAGGTAAGGTAATTTTACCCCGCGGACCAACTCATAACTGAACGTTTGCCGACAAAGTGACCGAATGAGTTCGCCGGTTTCATTATACGTACGAACAACAATGTTTTTCGTTTCAATTTCACCACCCAGGAGGCTGATAAATTGCGGGATCTTTGCCTAATTGGGACACCTGCTTGTTCTAATTGTTACAATAAACTGGGTTACATGTTCTATTTAGTTAGTAAACCAATGGGAATTCTAAGAAAGTAATCGGCTGTAGTTCGTCTATATTGAAAAATATATTTGGGGTCCTCCTATGAAAAGAGACTTTTATTTCTAAATGAACAGTTTATATTTAGAAAGAATTAGATAAGTAAAGTCGAAATAACCAACGAATATATTTACATTTTATAATTTTGTTATACACGAAAGAAACTGTTAAAACCTTTAACTAGTAATTTTATAATGTAATAGCAAAATTAAGACAGTTATAGAAATCGAACGCGAAAGTCACCCAGTGACTTCATAAACTAATTAAAAAATAAGAAGTTATTAACTAATCCAATCATTGAAATATGTTATTGCGATAAATATTGGAATATAATATGTCGAGTCAACTAGTTCATTAATAAAAGTTAGAAAAAGTGCATTATTAAGATTTATTCGAAAATTACGTAGGTATATCACAAAATATCTTATTTTGAAACAAAGTGAAATGAAATGTAATTTCAAAAATTAAACATCAAGTGGTGAGGGCACTTCATCGCCCAGTTTTACTCCGTGGTTCACAGTTACGTAATTTTACTCTGCTTTTTGACACGAATAATTTGCATTTTTAAATTATTTGTGCATATTTTAATTTCATTGTTTTCAATATTTATTTATGTAGGTACCTAGAACCTAGATGTGTATGTATTATGTAACACCAAAAAAATAAATACTTGCATGTTCCAAATAAGTGTTTAGATCAAAAATATCTTGAAATCTTTAAACGTGAAAGCATGATTGGATAAAAAAAAGTCAATGAAAAAAATTACAGAAAAAACTCTGTTTTGCATAAAGATTCAGTTGCATCTCCGAAATTCTACAGAATTGAAAATTATTTATGCTAAAATGGATAGGTAATTATAATATCTCAAATCTCTAAAACCAGTTTTTTAATTGGTAATGTATTTTTCTTGCAAATTACAATTATGTGCAATAATAAATGTCGAGAAGTCGAATTACGTTGCGCTGGGCTGCATAGGCGGACTCTAAACATGAAAGAAGAACGCAGGCTGCTGAGAATCTTTCTTTTTCTAAATGTACTTCCACATACACTGGTATCACTTAGAGTAACGTTACGAAGGTTCTTCGTAACGTGACTCTAACAACGTATTGTTACGGCCCCGGTGTCCGAGCGGGATCTGCCCTATTGGGCGCACTTCTCGGGTCTTAAAAAATTTCAGTACCGGAACGATCGAGCTTTGCTCTATGTTTTTCGAGTTATTTTATAGTACCAACTGTTGTTCTTGAATAGTTAATATTAATGCAAATTTCAGTCTACTATTACCTGAATATGAACTTTCCTAAAATAAAAATCGTAGGAAAAAAATTTGTGTGAAATCAACTTTTTTCAGGGATAATAGCAATTCTGGGTACAAAAAATTTTGTACTTAACAAAATTTGATACAAATCATCCCAGCTGTTTCCGAGAAATAGGAATGCTCACAGTTCTGTAGTCGCTTAGCATGTAACATAATAACCCATACCTCATAAACTGCACAGTAGGTATATCTTATTCAAACTAAAACATTTAGAACGGCATTATCTCATTTTGTCTTAAATAAATCACTTTGAAATCTCTATGTCATTTTAGAAAACCCATCAAAAGATATCCCGCACTCTTATGTGCGCAACATTGTATGGCGGTTCATAGAACACATCTACCTGGCAAATCACTTTGAAATCTCTATGTCATTTTAGAAAACCTATCAAAAGATATCCCGCACTCTTATGTGCACAACATTGTATGGCGGTTCATAGAACACATCTACCTTGCAAATATTATTTATACAGTGCCAGAAGTCTCCAAATAAAGTGGTTGTGACATATGGTCAGACTAAATCATAAGAGTTCCTTTTGCCATTTGGCTACAGAAATGTATAAAGAAATATGTGCGTGAGTAATAATAAATTACTATTTTGCTACTTATTACAATTCGTTAAAACATTTATCGTAGAAAAGTAATTAGCGTAATAAGTGTGCATATTAGATGTATAGACAGGATACAGAGGACGAAGTGACAAGCATGGCATGGCTTGCATGCCCCTTTCGCTTCTTCAAACCTATTCACTCCCCTCACACAATTTCGTCAAGATATGGAACGGCCAATAACATTTCCATCTGCTAACACTGACTATAGTTGATCGTCAAAAGTCATGATGTTTCTTCCTTGGCTTTTGCTGTCACTTACTTTTGCTCTGTCAAGTCTGTTAAGTGGGTCTTTTTCATCTCAATACTTAATTTGTTTCAACATCAATACAATGAGACATGATTAATTTTTGTAATTTTTAGATATCATTCGGCCAAAATCTCAAGCTTGTTGTTAAATTCTCTATTCAATATTTAAATAACACAATAAAATGTGTTTAATTAATTATTTTTTTGTAAATTCTCTATTCAATATTTAATCGAAAGTTTCAAGTATTACAAGCCCACGATTTTGTATTTAGTTTTTCATTTACAAATTGCTGTACTTAGTCGTGATTATTGGTTGGTGACAAATGAATAACGATTACAATAAGTCACTTGAATAAGCGTTGATTTAATTTCACCGGAGGACGAGCGTCACAGGCTTTAATATAATGCTCAACTAAATAACGCGGACACCTACACCCTGCCCCACTCCAACGGCTCCAGCACCCACGCAAGGGAGGGTGGAGCCTCTCAGATTAATCGTCCACATGCCTCAATGTCATCTGCCGTTGCAAATGACGCAAAAAATAATGATAAATACGTCAGAAATGTGAAAATCTCCACTTTAAAAAAAGTTTACCTACTGTGCTTGCTTAGTTAAATACTACATATATTATTCGTACAGATATTAATAAATTCTTATAAAGTTAATACAAATCGTTAATATTCGTGATTCAATGTAGGTAATCATAATCCGTGATAGACGGCAACACTGCTAATTTGAAGGTGTTGCTACTTATTAATAATTTATTTGAAATTTAGTCAGTTCGTATTTTTGAATGTCAAAAAGTAAGTCAATTAAAAATCACAATACGAACTAACGAAAGGACGTATTTTGACTATATCGCTATATATCCTACATTTCCAGTCACGTCAATATCCTAGAAGAATGAAAAGCATATTATTATCTTTAATCTAAGGTTGTTTACATTCGTCATGGTGACCCAATAGATAAATGAAACTGCCTAAAAACATTTCACTTGTCATAAATATTTGGATGGTTTACAATAAATCGAGACGTTAGTTATTTTGTTCCGGGAATTAAGCCACCCCCGCCTTTCCTCCTTGGGGCGACATTCGCACCGATTTGAATCAACGCCAGACCAATATTCAGCGGAGCGACAAATCAGCACTTCGATATTGCCTCCATTTGGGTATCCACCTCAATATATGGAAAATCTTATTTTTCATTGCTCCCTCACACCAAATAATGTGTCGGAGAATGAAAATATTCAATGTATAAAAAACTAAACTTCCAAAATTTCACGTCACGAAATTCGCATAAAATACAATTAAACGATCAATTTTAACTTTCTAATAGGCTATTAATCGACTTACTCACTCCATTAGACGACTTATCGACAACAGCAACGGCTTCGAATTTTCGGTATTGTATTCCTACTTATAGAATATTTTCACAGGCACGTGTAAGTGATTAAGAGCTAAAATAACAATCTGTCCTGTATAATGTAGGTAAGTATATAACAAATAACAAACATATTTATGAATTGAAACATTACGTCATATGAATGAATTATTATAATTGTTATAACACGAAACTTCTAATTATACTTTTATCTCTATTATTTATTACTATTTTCAACGCAAATTCTCAATAAACAAATTCATTTATAACCTAATCTAACCTAACATTCCAATTTTTATGTACTTTAATGCGGTAAGAATTATATTAGCCTACTAACTTTCTTTGGAAGTATAATACATTGAAATATCAAGAAAATGAAACCTTAAATCACTAGAAGCTATCTTATCTCTTTTTGGAAATATTCATTCCAATTAGCAATCCCGTCAAGTCTCATTTGGTGTGGAAACATGTGGTATATATAATAATATACGTAACGTAATATCACTACACAGACATCGAATAAATGAAGTATTCAGCAAAGTTTCAAGGTAGACAAGTTTTAGGAGGATTCCTGCTTTTCGTTGTGATATCCCGCCTTTATCTTGTAGCTTCGTGATTACAGCAAGAGGTGGATTGTGCGGCGAAATTAATATCGCATGCTTGGTTAGCAATAAATGAATTTAATATAAAATCTAAACAATCACATAGAAATATGTAAAATGTTAAAAGCAAAAACCTTTCGATGATGTTTCATTGAATAAATTCCATTCAGTGGTGGGTAGATACTTGAGCGCGTGCCGAATATCGAAATTGTCATAAGCGGCTTAAAGTGGTCTCCAATCAAGAACAAAGTGCTCTCGGAATTCATGGAATGTAATCAATTATACATTCGGTATCTATATTAATATCATTGAAATCCACTTGTAGGGGATTAACATTCATTATTAACAAAATGTTTATTTATTTCAAATGTTCATAAAATTAGATGTAGATGGTTATTCATTTTAATTGATATAGTGAAGAAAATTCCTTGGTTGAAAGTAGGTAGTTAATTATATCTGAGCGAACAGTACTTCAGATCTTTCTGAAATAATCTTCTGTACTTCGGGGAAGAACGGCAAAATGTGTATCCAAGAGTCCAAACTAAGGGTTAATATACTCACCTGAAATATTATGTACATACTTCTATTATAGGAATATTATCAATAAATCCAATGTATACTATACTATAATTTAAGTACAGAAACAACATTTTAGAGAGAGCTCCCTATATTTTCTTGTTAATTAATACTAGAGGTCATCCTGTGGTCGAAATTATATAAATAACATAAACTCTTTGGCGATAAACCTCTACTATGTGAGACTGTTTGATCCAAGGAGGTTAACTATATGTGATCATAAACTATTATGAGTTTGAAATTGATAGTTTTTATGACATTAACAGTACGAACGAGCGATTTATTTAATTTAATGTATTTCTAATGCATATTATATAAAAATATTAACTTTCTCCTGTCTTTCTCCATATAAACTTTTAAGTGTACCAAATTTCACACTCCTCCGTCCGCACAATTTTCTTAAAAAGGGAACCAAAGTTTTCGCTTCACGTGTTAATATATAGATTTTGTAAAACGTTCATGAAAAGTGGAGATTAAAGATCTATTACAATTTGAATTTTTTTTTAAAGTAGAAAGAGATGATAGTTCTTTTTTTTTAGTTACGTAAAAGGAAGTTAAAACAATAAATCTTTAAAGATTTACCTTAGTTTCAGCTCTATAGGAAAAACAATGAGTGATTCCCCGGTGGAGACCTTGCAAGATCCCGAAAACATCGCCCTGCCCAAGCAGTTCATGAACGGTCTCCGTCAAGTCACTGCGGACGGACACCACAGACACCGTCCCTGAGCCTACCCAATGCATCCGAGCTTCGGTGTCTCCAGCTACCACTATGTAATTACCTGAGGTTTTTAACATGGTATTAGCATAACATATCACATATTTAGATTTTTTTAAATGTTGGACTAAACATTTTTCATTCGAAGCTTAGGTATTGGTGGATTTAAAATGAATAATATTTATATATAACATGTGATGAATTTGTAAATCATTACTGTACTTCCCTTTCCGCATCTATCCCTTTCCTACAATGCACACTGTCCGTGCATATATTATAATACGCGAGTGCTATATATATGTGTGATCCGCCAATCTTGAACTTGAACTCATCAAGTTAACTCGTGTAAAATTAACTACCGCACCACTATCAACGACAGCACGTGCTACATGACTTTATTATTTTGTGTGAACTGCTTTTCAATCTCTTTCCTTAAAGGCCGGCAACGCACCCGTGATTCCATGGACGTTGCGGGTGTCCATGGACGGCGATGATCATTTTCCATCGGATGATACGCTTACTCGTTTGCCCCCTCTGATATATATAAAAAAAAAAGTGACTACGTTCAGATTATACATTATATAGAACTGCAGGCAATTGAGCCTGACCGAGGACTTGATCACAAAGGCTGCAAGCACTGGATTACGAGGTAAGTGTACATTACTTCCATCCTTACAGAACTGTTTTTCCTTCCTAAATATTAGCCCCTTTGCAGTTCTGTTTCCATACCTGTGCAGCTATACGTAATTTACAAGTGCTCGGAGACAGTTTTTATATTATCTATTGAGCACCTATGGTTTTTTAATTTCACCGCAAAAAATACAGTCCACTTATTATCTCGAGATATAGAAACCTTTATTAAAGAACCAGCATAGCATAATAGTCCAGTAGAATTAGCTCAAAATAAGGCATGATTTTGCATTAATTGTGGTACTAATGATTTTTGGCACATCGATAGAGTTATGTCTGTCTATGATTACCTTAAATTCGCAACCGATTTGGAAGTGCGGAAAATGGTGAAAATTGAGAAAATCTTGGATTTTTGAGTAACTCCAAAACAAAAATTGTGGTACTAGTTGCGAGAATACCACGTGTTTGGAGTACGAATACCTACCTACTCAAGCAATTCGGACCGGTTGCGACATACGGAACATACCTAAATTTGAAAAAAGTGATTTTTTGTCTTTATCTCCTAGGCAAAATTTGTGGTACTAGTTGTGAACTCATCGGACACATGTTTTAGCTTAATATACTTAGTTTTAAGTTTGCAACCGGTTGCGACCTACGGAACCCTAAAAAAATACTTTTTTCAAAATTCTACTTCCAGCAAAATTAGTGTAGTCAATATTATTGCTTATATCACATTTATAGGTCGTATTCCAACTGCTTTGTAATCGCAACCTCTGAAAACACTACGGAATCTAGTCTATTTTGTAAATAAAAAGTACGTATAATTACGAGTCTTGCGAGGGGAATGCGGGCGGCGCGCGGCGGGCGATACAGGTACGGGACTAGAGTTGAAATTAGCGTTGCGTATGATCATTGTTTTTAATATTTGAAATCCCGTCTTAACTAAATTTTTGTTGGAAATATATTCCAACATCCCGTAAATAAATCCCGTCTTAACCAAATTTTTGTTGGAAATATATTCCAATAAAAATTTAGTTAAGACGGGATGTCGGTGAGTGATGAGTACTGCTTAAACAAAAGACTTTTTTATGTCTTCTTTTTTTTTGAAAAATAATTTAGATTCGTCGAATCGTAGACTGTCTTCATTTGTAATCACATCACGCATATACTATTTATTGAATTAAAAATCTAATTTCTGAAAAAAATGAACCTTCTATCTGAGTAACATATAGTGTCTATTTTATGGAAATCGACCCACTCAATCAAAAGATTAAAAGAAATCGAAACCTCACAGACCACCGTGCAACACGTCACCGGGAGGAAGTGTTTTTTTCGTATATGTATGTACAATGAAAATGTAGTACGTACAATGAAAATATATTTGGAAATAAAACTGAGACGGCGTTATGTTTTATCTGAATCGAAATAAATAAAAAATTATCTACATCCATACTAATGTTATAAATACGAAAATCTGCGTTTTCACTGTTAAACCACCGGACCGATAAATAGTTTGACATCAGAGCACGGACATAGGCTATCTTTTTTTTTTTTAATCTATCCCTAAGGGGGATGAAACTTTGTATGGGAAATGCTAAACCGCTGAACCGATTATGATGATATTTGGTACAGAGATAGTAATTGCCCGAAAGCAAATGTAGGCTATTTTTTCAAAAAAATTTGTGATTGAAAAAATGATATGGTTTTTGTATATGTGACGTCATCATATACAATATGATATGCCAATATGGCGGATGATCCACAATAGGAAACAACTTTTTTTAAGACCTCCATCAATATGAGTATCAAATGATAAGAAAAACACAGAAGAAGGTTTTGTATATGTGACGTCATCATAAATCCAATATGGCTAACTTTTTTGTTCAACACCAACAATATAGGTATCAAATAAAATAGAAGGCGCAAAGGAAGTTTACTGAAGCCGTGACGTCATTATAAATTCAATATAGCGAATGCTACGCGAAAGAAAGTGACTTTTTGTTTAAGATCTTCTATAGTATCGGTATCCAATGTAATGGACAACACAGGAGAAGGTTTCTGTATATTATGTGATCTGCGCACGTGCGGCATTGCAACACATGCTGGGTACTCGGCCGAAATTAATTTTTTGTATAAAGTGATAATGGGTGAAATTTCTAGGTTCTAGGTCTTTGTCATAATTAAAAAAAAATAATAAGGCATGTTAATTTTTTTAAATGATATGACATGGGTATCATTTTCGAGGTTTCTCGGAGTACTGCTTACAAAAGTCTATTTTCAAATCTGAAATGGCAGACATTACTATAGGTATTCAATAAATTGATATAGGCGTCATTTTTAAGGTTTTTCGGGGTGTAGATTACGAAAATGACGTTGATCTTAGGAGGACATTATTCTTTTAGTAAAATGATATGGGTGTCATTTTTGAAGTTGCTCTCGGTGCAGATTACGAAAATAATATTTTTTCTTAAACATAAAATGTACATTAAAATGTACATAGTATGCTATACGATCCATACTATCTCATAATAATAAGTATTATTCTTGCAAAAGTATGTCTGTCTGTCTGTTACGTTTTCACGGCTAAACTCCCAGTTCGAATTTGATGACATGGATCTCGATGCCATCAAAATCGAACTGGAAATCAAAATCGAATCGAACTTCAAACTATCTAGTTTGAAACCGGGAGTCGAACATAGGCTGTTTCGTTTATTAAAAATCTTTTCATAACGGGATGGAAACGGGGATAAAACTTTGTGTGGGAAATGCTAAACCGGTGAATCGATTACGATGTTTAAGACAGTGATAGACTTTTTTAAAGGAAAACACAAGGGCTACTTTTTATGAAAAATGTACCCATAAAGGGGTGAAAAAGAAACACTAACTCGGAAAAGTCACGGAAAATTTTTCCACGCGGAAGAAGTCGCGGGTACAGCTAGAACATCAATAATACAAAAACAAAGAAGAACTAAGAACCCAAAGTCATTAACCTTAATCGATTTTTTTATTAGATCTTTACCTATAATATCGATTTTTAATACCTATGATTTCAGTGTGAATATCGATGTCTTTCATTGTACTTAGAATTCCAAATTTAAATTAAATTTTGAATGAGAAAAATTTTATGAGTTCGCGTCACGACATGATATTTATTCTTTCTATTTATATTTGACCTCTGCTATACATATGCAATGAGTATTACCTATGTAATACCCATTGCATTATGCTTATGAGTTATTTCACTAGCGTGGTAAAACAAATTTCTATGCGTTCGATAATATTTTCCTCGTGGATATTAAAATTAAAAAATCTATTAAATTTTATAACAATTTTAAATATATATATTAAATTTTCAGAAATATGGTTACTAATGCAAAGTTATTGTTTATTACCCTATATTATACAAATTTTAGACTGAAAAATTTACAAAAAAGCCTTAGATGTTCAATTCAAACCTAGTTATGCAAACTGACTTTCATTTCAAATTTAGGGTTTATTAGCAAATACTAACGAAATTTCAGGTAGAAAAATATACGTAGGAATATTTGAAAATAAATGTAATTTGAATTGAAAATGTATAATAGTCTGACTGGACATAATTTTTTACATTATTTCATAATTTTAGGTTTTCACTTCTGTCGGCAGTCCTTAATGACTGCCTATTTTTTTTTAACGAAAACTAATCGGTGTAATTTTTTTTCTACTGTCAAAAGTTGTTAAGATAAAATTATTACCTATTTCTCATAATTATAAAAAGATAACACTCCACCATTCCGATTTTTGGGTCTACGTCCATCTATTTTCAATTTAGAATAATAGCTTGCTAATGTGTTAATATTTAACAATGTATGAATGAACCGCACGGCGAGTCGTAGTCGCTTGAGCCGTACCCTGTCTCCCGCGCCGCTCGCATTCCCCTCGAAATATGCGTAATAAGCGTATATTTAATTTACAAAATAGACTATGTTCCGTAGTGGTTTCAGAGGTTGCGATCACAATGCAGTTGGAATACGACCTATAAATGTGATATAAGCAATAATATTGACTACACAAATTTTGCTGGAAGTAGAATTTTGAAAAAAGTATTTTCTTAGGGTTCCGTAGATCGCAACCGGTTGCAAACTTAAAACTAAGTATATTAAGCTAAAAAAAGTGTCCGATGAGTTCGCAACTAGTACCACAAATTTTGCCTAGGAGATAAAGACGAAAAATCACTTTTTTTAAATTTAGCTATGTTCCGTATGTCGCAACCGGTCCAAATTGCTTGAGTAGGTAGGTATTCGTACTCCAAACACGTGGTATTCTCGCAACTAGTACCTTAATTTTTGTTTTGGAATTATTCAAAAATCCAAGATTTTCTCAATTTCCACCATTTTCCGCACTTCCAAATCGGTTGCGAATTTAAGGTAATCATACACAGACATAACTTTATCGTTGTGCCAAAAATCATTAGTACCACAATTAATGTAAATTGATAATCTAATTCTACTGCACTATAATCGCACCCCACCCACCAGGCATATTAAGCCTATTCAGCAAAAATATTGTATCAATGCTGAATTTAGATAGATTTTATTTGTGATTGTGAATTTTAAATAACTATGGAAATACTTGTAAGACTTAAAATGAAAAACGAGGAGCGCATGCAAAAGATAATTGACGCATGAATAGTTCACCTGTCACAATCAATTTTATTGCATTGCTAATAATATGAATTCTTGTATAAGTTTTATTAACGACAGCTATACTCTCTACATTCCTTACTAATATACTATAAGTATATCGCGTGTGCCCCATTTGTTTTAAATCTTACAAATATTTTCATATCTATTCAAAATTCACAATCTCATCAGGACTATCTGTCTGAGGTTCGGAATCTATGTGGGAATCTGTATATGAAATGATTTTATACTTTTTAGTCCATTTTAAAAACGTGGCATATTACATTTTTTTTATTCATATAACTATTTTCTGTTTTTTAATTCATTAATCCTGACTATTCCAGATTATTAGGAATCTGGAATAGTCAAGATTAGTTAATTTGATGACAGTTCAGGATTGAACCTTACGGTTCGAAATATAGGTACTGCCTTTTAAAGATAGGACGGACAGACAACGTGTGCTTAGAAATAGGTCGTAGATAGTAATGACATCTAATAATTTCTATCTTTATTGTATGATAATGTCAAAAAACTGATGGTTTACTTCGTGATGTTTAGAGCTTCCTAGCCTAAATAGCTAAAATAAAAATCGTATAGTTTATCGTAAACTGTTTTCTTGTAACATAACACCGAATTCAGTGCTAGTTACCTGCACGAGTTTGATCTATGGAATATCCTGAAAATGCTTATTTAAGTTATATTGTATAGACTTAGGTTGGTATTGTATAGACACCGAATCAGAGCTGGTTAGCTGACCGATTCTGATCTCTGGAATATCATGAGGATGCTTCGTTGAAAGACGAAACACGTGTCGATTGGTGGTTTTTTGAGTTTGAATGGAAAATAGCTTAAGATTTCAGGAAATTATCACTTAGAAATAGGATTCTAACGAACAGACAGACAGATATTCTAAGAACAGAAAGCGTGTTAAATTGCATTGGCATCGAGTTCCGAGCTATGTTTAAAGTTTCAAGTCTAGCTCATCTTGAAATTAGTTTACAATCAATTGCAAAATTTGTACCGAACAGGCAGACACGTAAAAAAGTGGTCAAAAGTAATCTTTACATGGCCTTATTAACTTCTATCGTAAGTAAGAATACCATTAAAAAAACGATTGCATAAATGTTTGCCTGCGTTGCTACGCATATCTACTACTTAGTATTACAAAAAAGAATTGTTGACCGTTTCTTTTCAATCAGTCTACAGAGATTGATTAGTTTGGTTTAATAATTTCAGTTAGCCAAAGCCACCATTAGCCTGAGTCATATAAAATCCAAAATCATTTTGCTAGGTCCTTCTATGTAAATATTCAATTATTAAAAATATATAACTTTACTATCGACATCAACAAAGAGAAGACACAGCATGAGCGCCTGGTGGATGGACTTCTTAAATTGAGGGGAAAGCTCTCAAAGCGATATGGAGCGGCGTTCAACCCAGCCAAAAAAAAACGAAACTATACGAGTTACAACAGCTTGTCTTACTTTCCCTGCAGTGTAATGCATTGTTCTGTAACTTTTGTTGCTGGCATAATCTACTACTACATTCTACTATTGTGACACTGTACGTACCTACTGCCTCTGTGTGTGTACTTGGTTCATCTTTAGAATATACAATGTTTTAACTAATCATGAGCAAAAGTCTTGAATTTTTTTTCGCAAAAGTCAAAAGCTTGCTTAAAAGGAAAACTGTTGCTCGTTATTAGTTCTAACATGTCATAAATCTAGATTTTTGTTTTATCAAATCTTCGATATAACGATATGATGTTTCGGAGACTTTCCCCTTGGTTCCCCGTCCTCTCTAACTACACTGGTAGAGATACAGCATGAGGACATGTATGTATGTACGTTTTCGAGACTATATACCACTTACCGGGAAAGAAAATCGTATAATCTAACACGACAGCAAGTTGACGCAGAAATGGTTCTCCGGTATCGGCAAAAATATAGCAATTTCTTAAATGGTGACCAAACATAGCCGACATGAGGTCACAACGACGTACATAAGGAGTCTGTTTCAGCGATACTGGTAACTGATAAAGAAAATGAAGATGTAACACACGAAAATAGTATTTTTCATATTTATGATTTTATTTTTATAAATGCTAAGACTTTTACCTGTCGACCTCTTTCTGTCACCCAGAGCTGTTGAACATATTTCCAAAATTTCTTCAATTGATAATCTAAAGGACACATTTTAAACATGTGTTAAGGATAGTAGAAAATATTTTGAAAATCGAATATTAATAAAAAAATATTTTCCATTACTATTACAACTGAATATCAGGAAAAACAAATATTATTACCTGATAATCCTTGATTTTTCAGCACATCGATGAGCTTTGTAGTCGTCTTCTCGTAAATCATTAGAGCATGCCCTGAAGAATAAGCAATTTGAACAGATGTTGCCAGGATAATTGCCGCTAATATTTTGCCACAAAGCATAGAAATTGCAAGTATGATCATGGGCACCATGTCTTCAATGAGGTATTCATCCCCACCGGTAGCTGTCAGTTCAGAAACTATGACATAAAATGACGTAGTATAATCCCAGCGTTGTTGAGGTGTTTCTCTAGAAATAAAGAAGTATGTGTACTGACTACCAAAGAGTCTCACAAACGCCTCTAGTAGCAAAGTTAAAAGTTACCTAAGAAAAAAATTTGCTCCTTTGGCCGCTATTGATGCTCATTAAACAAAAAATCCGAAAATATTATCTGTATTGTATATTATCTGTTATTCGCGGCTTCGTCCTCGCGGAATTAAAAAAAAGTGGGCAACGTCCTTCCCAAGGCTTAATTTATCTCCGTTCTAAATATCATCAAAATCGGTCCAGCGGTTTAGCCGTGTACGAAGTTCAACATAGTATGTTGGGTATTATTTGTTTTTCCTAATCCCTTTTACGAGCGGAATTTCACAAAAATTTGAAACTTTACATGTGTTTCATTACTTTTATTAAGCAACATTTGTACTCAATTGAACAGGCGTATTACGTTTCATATAAAAGTTTCGTAATAATTTATTTCAACCTCCTCTTTTCTCCCCTAACATCGAAATTTCTAAAAATTCCTTCCTAGCGGGCCTCTACATTACACAAACTATCAGACCAAATTTTATGATCCTAGATTTAGTAGTTCCTGATATTTTGTGATTATTCAGTCAGTGAATGAGTGGCATTTCGCTTTTATACATATCACATACAGATTCTTATTCTTCTACATGTCCCGCACAGTGTAGATATTAATACAGTAATTGACGTAATATACACATCTTATTTTTAGGGTTTAATATGAAGAAAGGAATGCTTAAATGGTTTGGGCACATAGGAAGAATGATTGATGAAAGATTTACGAAGAAAATTTGCAGAGATAGAGTGGTAGCAGAAGCCAAGGAAAACGAAGGAAACTAATTACGAAAATCCAATAGAGTTTGCTGACGGAAATATCAAAAGCACTCTCGTACCTAGACGAAAATGTGTGAGGAGAATGAGATTTGAGGAAACGAAAGAAGTATTGTAAGACGCTCCATCCTCTCTGACTACCCCGTTAGGGATACAGCGTGAAGATATGTATGTATGTACGTATGTTGTTTTTAGGGTTCCGCATTCAAAATAGCAAAACCGTAAACCTTATCTATAGTTTCGTCATTATGTATGTCTCTCCATAAAATGAGATACAATAAACTAAATGATTGATAATTAGGAGCCAATTTTTTTTAATTATCTTTTACCTTTTCCGGTGAACCCTAGGAGCCCTAGCCGATACGCTCTTGGGCGGATTTAATCTAAGGTCCGTTATAAATAAAATAGCGTACTTACTCGTCAATGAGATGCATTTTAAGTGTACGTATAACACTAATTGGGGATGTGGCGATCATAGTCAGTAACCACAAACAAGCGAATGTATGGATCATGAGAACTACCACAAAAGCTGTCATTGCCGACTGAAAAAATTTTATATAAAATTTGATTAGGCAGTTCTCTTTTTTAGTTGTGATGATAATATGTTAATTATTTGTTAAATCTTAGGTGTAACGAATTAAGGAGCAGTTAAAATAGTTAATATTTAATTAGTAGTAGTAGTAGTAGTAGTATTAGAATCTATAAGTATACACCGAAGAGTCTATCAAAAAACCATGCTCATAACCTCGTTAATTGTTATACCTTTAATGAAAAATTATCGTTCCTGTCTGATTACAATATCTGAGTACGTAGTTTTACTGTTGTACTTGAATTTGTGTATAAAAAAGTACATACATATGTTAATATTTACAAACTTAAAACTACACATTATCTTAAATAATAAACTTCATCAAAGTTACTGCTTAGAAAGCTGTCATTGCTTAAGGTACCCAGCAGACTGGCAGCATTGCCTCTTTTAATAGCCAAACTGATTCGTTGACGGAAGAAGTTGCCAGCCCGGCGGTCTCCCGAAGCCTCGACCAGTCTCTTACAAATATCAGAAACCAGTCGATGGGCTTCGGGGCCCCAGGGACCCAAAGTTTCGACTGCAAAGGGCGTAAATATAAAACTCTAAGAGAGAGTCGCATACTTACGCCGCTTCAAGTTCTCGGCAGTGCTAGCCGCGGCACCTGCTGACTTGGAAGTCGCCGGCACATGGGAAACAGCAAGTGTATCGACACAAGTGGCATCGCACACCAGCGATCTTCTAAGTTTCCTAGGAATGAGCGTCAAACCACCCAGTCTCCTGCCGTCGCTGTGCGCAATACCTACAGGCTCTAAGACTGCAGGAACGCCAGCGGCGACAAGAGCCCACCGAATGACGTCATTTAAGGCAGCATGTCGTGACATGCGGCCCGCACTACGTAAACAGGATAAACCGTGGTGACCTAGTACATCGACGAGATCACCACAGCGGCAACGGTGAGGAAGGTTAGTCCTGGCCTCCAGACGAAGGGTACTATGAGAGAAAGCGTGGTATTGTCAATTAAGGTTCCTGAGTTTATTGAAGGTATTACCTTCAACCAGTGTCCTGATTCCTTCTCAGAAACAGCCAGGAGGCCAAACCGATCATTTTCGGTACTACAAGAATCTAAATTTACTGTTGTTAATTCTTTTTATTACTATTTTTTTATAAAACGCAAGTAAATAGTTTTTCAATTTTAATACCGAAGTCAAACCTAGGTACATC
The DNA here is from genome assembly GCA_907165235.1 of Zeuzera pyrina. Taxonomy (NCBI): domain Eukaryota; kingdom Metazoa; phylum Arthropoda; class Insecta; order Lepidoptera; family Cossidae; genus Zeuzera; species Zeuzera pyrina. Next base: position 15,365,080 of record OU015626.1, read on the forward strand.
AGTAGATAATTCTAATCTATGTATGTTACCTACCCAACCATAAATATTTTTACTTTTACTCTTTTGTACATGTATGTACATACCCTGACTGACTACTCTGTCAGGAAAATGGCGTGAGAATATATGTTTCAATTATGCTTTATAATATAGATAACATTATTTTTAAATTTGAACAAGGTCGATGAGCAAAAATAATTGTTTTTAAAGTTAAATAATTTAAACTAACCTGCAAAGATGTTAAATTATTGGTGAGTTCAGAGGCGGTTTTTTGATAAAATTCCACTAAATATTTAAGCCGAAACAGCTTGTTGGCACGGAGATAATGTATCGCATACAAAGGATATCTAAAATCATTTTGATATTTAATCATTTTGATAATTTAACATTTAAAAAACAATAATCGGAAAGTAAAACAGTGTTGCCGAGGATTGGATTGTTGCAAATTGTTTTCTTAGTAGGTATCTGACATAGAAATTGTGATAATATAAAAACATTTTCTATACATAAAATATATTAGGCTTAGACGATCAATGGGTTATTTGCTGAAAACCACGTGGTGCCACGCCCGCGCCGCAGCAATTTAGTGTCTGTAACGTACTTTCGCATACTTGAAACGCTAATATGATTGAAGCAGTATACATACATAGCTATTTCAGTCATATTCATTTCATTTTTTTTCGGTCGAAACGTCAAGCCGAAATAAATAAGGTAATCGCTATAAATTTCCCGTTTTAGATATTTTATATTAATTTCAGTTTGATATTTACCTCATAACATAGAATGATCTTTGACTTTAAGCTTTTACCAATTCTCATCACTGTTTTCTATTCTTTTCTTATAACAAAATTTTTAGAAAAGCTATAAACTCGTGTTTTCGTAATGAGAACAAGTACAACGACCCATTCCTTATGTAAACCATAAAATTACTCGTTTTTGGATTTGATGTAATGATTTGGCACCAGACAGTGGCGTCCACTAATGACTGTTTGTTTCTTCATTGAACGATTTTTAAACACTGACCGAAAAGAGATGTGTTCGATGGAAGTGTTTGATTTTATATATGTTATTATCAGAGATCGGACATTAGGGAGCATAAATATCTTAACTTCATTTGCGGAATGATATAGAGTTGCTAAAACGGATCCCTAAAACGGATTTACGGGATCCCCAATTTAATTTCTAGATATTGTAAATGTGATGTTGCCAATAAATTCTCTTAAATATACAAATAAAAACTGTCTTCATACATTTTGCGATTAAATTTGAGATTTCGATGACATTTGACAAAAAATGTTTCGAGTGCTTAGAATGACAAACAAAATTATAATATACAATATTTTGGCAATAATTATAAAATATTTTGGTCTCTAAATGTACTTATCAGGTTTTTATGTTGATTTTTAACATTTCGAAAGAAAGGGGCCTAAGGGGTATTTAAATATTATATTTCTTAATTTCGATATCTAAAAGTTGTTGAAGTGGTTTTTAAATGCATTAAATTGTTCTTTTAAATGTATGCGATTGTTTTTCTTTTTTCGCAGATATTTAAAAAATTCAAAAATGTACCTATTTCAATTTACGGATAACAAAAACGTAATAATTTGTTTCACAAATATTTCAAGCTTTCGTTTTATAAATACTTTTAACAGTTATCCATAAAATACTTAGGACCAAGGTCTTTTGTTTTAAATTTCATATTTATTTGAAAATAAAAGAGGTAATGTATTCTCTTAAATGATGGAGTTATTCAAGAGTTAAGGATACAAGAGTTTCGTTTTCGCAAGGCATCAAAAACAACTAAATGCATTAAATTTAGATAAGGACTACAAGAAATAAGTTGATATTTCATATACTAATGTATTTTTACAATCTTGTTTTTATTATGAAATACGTCCGCAATATCAGCAATATTTTATGCCCCGTTTTAGCAACTCTGTATCATTCCGAAAATACATTTTAGGTATTTATACTCTCTAATTTCCGATCTCTGGTTATTATGCACAGAAAAAGTACCTCAGTTTTTTTTTGTTTGAAAGCTGTAGTCTCAAGAAGCTGTAGCCACGTTTGACGTAAAAATAGTTCAGTTTATTTCAGGAAAATAGTTTAATTTTTGTGTAAGGGGTTTTTTTATTTTAATTATTCTGTTACAGATATGTCTAAGTGGCTTCTAAAATACTTACGTAAAACAAAATGCTAGCAATTCAAGCGGCAAGTTAACAAAGACATCCGACCATAGTTGTAGTTTATGTTTATAATATTTCCTTCGGCATCTTGCTGCATCTAATATGATATCGCCATTTTTATTTGGGAAGCCCTATTTTTAAAACACGTTTTGTTATTACTGCTGAATGTTATTGTAAAGTATATAATTGATGTATGGTATTACCTACTTTCATATTTTTATGTACTTGCATATAAATTGAAAGTGATGAGGATGCGTTTTGATGGAGGTAGGTATGTAGATGTTCAGGAAGTTTAAAAATTACGATTCAAAAATAAAACTGGATGAAAGAGTTACATACCATATGTAAAAAATGGACACTTTTTAATGTTAATTCTTAAATTAAGCAGAAAAAAAAATTATGTATTTGAAATAGTTGGAATGATGGTTGAAAAGGAAAGAAAATAATATAGGCAACTGCAGCGCGATAGGGGCAAATTATTTATGTGCGCCGTGAGTGTGTATTCTACGTTGCACAAACATATTTCAAGCGCGACTTTTGGCTGATAACTATTTCTGTCTATGGCATCCGTTGCGTATTATCTTTCGCATTAACTGTTGAAAAATTAAAAAAAAACTGGAATATAAAATATTCTACACTTTTAAAGATAAGGGAGGGATGGATGGTCAAGTCAAGTGAGTACCCAATTTACCCCCTTTTCAACTCTGCCATTGATATTCTTTAATGATAATTAGTGCGACATATTATATGAGTTAACAAAATGTTCCACGATACAAAACAAGTTTGCGAGTCACTTTCTGAGAAAATCTTCTGTTACAGACGTACCCACAAATGATCCTGTAAGGTTTCTCATTTTTTTTTGAGATATGGAATACTAAACTTTAAAATTATTTTAGTTGCAAACAGTTTACCTGATGCATAGTTAAATATATTTTAATATAGAAAAATATATCAAAGATAGATTGTATCCAGAACAAAATGAAGCAATTATTCAGCGTCACTAATTCATAGAGAATTAGCACGTAATTAGTTGTAGTCATGAGACATGACAGATAGCCGTAACTCTGTAAGAAACAATAAAATAATAAAATTACGTAGCGAAACGGAAAATAAAACGTAAATCACTTGCAACAGTAAAAATGAAACAGAGTAATTTAGTAAAAAGAAATACGGTCGTAATATTAAATATTGCAAAGCTTATTCAAAAAGTTTTTGAAGCAAATTACAATCAATTGCCGTCTGCCTGATGGCGTTTCCCATCGGCAACATCCAATGACAGACTAGCCTCAAGGCCAACTAGACCCAGGCCTAGGGCGGCAAGATATTAGGGGACTGCCGATCAAAACGGTGCGGTGACTGCTCGTCGTCATTACGATGAAAAAATATCGCACGGGGGACGTAATTAGCAGACATTAAAAGCTGTTGATACTAAGCAGCCTTGGGCGGCCAATGCTACTCGTCCGCCCCTAACAATATATCAGGACTTAACTCAAATGTTAGAGTTATTGGGTAACCTACTCCCTCCACGACCTTGTTACTTGTCCTTGGGTCGCGGCTAGAAACAGAAACGAAACACAAATTTTCATATTTTTGACTTCGAATACACGAACTTCCATACAAACTTTACCCTATATTTAATCGGTGAAATTTCAAAAATCCTTAATGCTCACCTACGTTATATAAAAAACTCCTGTGTGAAATTTCATGCTTCTGCTTCTAGTTTAAACTGTGCGTAATTTGTCAGTCAGTCAGTGTTAGTGTTATATTATGTCGATGTTAACCATATCCGCCAACATCTAATGACGTAATTAAAAGCCCTGCCGTTGTCAACAGTATTAATTTACTAGCAGTAATAAGTACCTGGTAGAGCCACGTGCCTGGTCGGAACAGATTATAAGCATTAATATAACTTTGATACGTAAGAACGCTAGCAGATGATTTTGCTTGACTCACGTTCGAATGGGAACTATGTAAAGACATTTGGCCCACTGTAAGAATAAACGTGATTAATTGTAAGGATAAAAATACGGTTAAAATATGGTAGGTTTTAAGCATCTTGATTGTGCCATGGATCACTCAACCTATAGAGAGCTGACGGAATCGCACTCAGGAAAAGCACTCACATACTTAGGCGAAAATGTGTGAGGAGGGTGATGAGACTTGAACAAGCGGAAGAAGTATGTATAGTAAGAACCGCGAAGCTTGGCGCTCCGTCCTCTCTGACTAGCCCGTTAGGATTACAGCGTGAAGATATGTACATATGTATGCAAGTATTTTTTTGTGCTTTTTACTATTTCTTCGGTAAATACTATTACAAGGGTGATAGTCCTTGAGCAAAGGTCATCTTTGGTGGATGTTCTTTCGCGTTTAAATTCGACGCAATAATGGGCTATGTACGAGTAGAATACGGCAAAGTATTTATGATTTAGCTTTAATGTATCCAATGAATCTCGATTGACTTGTTCCATAGCAAATTGTCGAGCACAGGTACTTAATATCAATTTTATTCCATTTTCGCCAAACGCTATAATAAAAGAGCAATCGAAGTACTCTATTTTTGTACGATTTTCCCTTGAGAGGAAAGGCAGAGGGATCTATGCCCATAACAGTCGATGTCTTCAGTAATATATAGATATATTCTTCATATTATTTCATTAAAATGCCGATATAATACAATTTTAATGGTTCTCGAAGTTTCTGGCTACAAATATATTGCAGCATTCTTTCGAGTAGGATCCGCTATGGTAGACTAAGCCACTGAAAAATCTCAACATCACACTGCTAAATAAGCACTTTATTTAACAATTTCACATATTGCGCAACAACGTAGATACTTGGGATGCAAAACTACGCCAATTTTATCTCACGATATCCATTAAAAACAATTTATTTGCAAATAATTAAAATAAACGCCCAACTGCTTCTCGTAAAATCCTGCCAATATCTCCTCAAATGAAATATAAACAGATATAGATAATCAGTTGTTTTGTGATATAAAAATAAAATAAAATAATAATACTAAAATAATACAGATTTGCCAGCCAGTATTTACTTTTGAACTTCCAAAGAGTTTGTACCACATTCTCACTTTTTATTAAACGCCCCTCGTATACTCTTTCAAATAAAAAAATAATCATCAAATTCGATGCGCAAATGGCAGAGAATTAGGTCAAAAACATCTTAAGTTTTTAAGTGTCATGTAGTACATAATCTTTCTTGGTCTAGGAGAGAAAGACATGTAAACAACTATCTTTCTGTTTCTTGCAGGTCGTAAAAATCAGTCAACGAATAGGGCTTAACATAAGGAGTAAATATTTTGTTTACCCTAAAAGGGAAATGGCATTAAAATATGTATGTATGTAAATATTTTCCAAGGTTTTTGTTGCGAAGTTTGATGACTTCCTTCTACGGTGAAAGTCCCAAATTCAAACTTGAGTCACGTCAATTTAGGAAACGAATTTCCCAAAATCATCTTAATCTGAATGTTACCGAATACCGCCTTCGATTCCTTTTGTGACGTTACGTATCATATGTATAATATTTTTTACAAACTAAGATGTTTAATTAATTTCGTGTTTTATATGTTTTTTTTATCTTCACTGAGCAAAAAACTAATCACTTCTTTTTATGTCTTTAACTTTCTAACACTAAATTTAATACAATGCAACAGGTATAGGTATATATACCTACTTTATTGTACCAAACAAAAATACAGAAAGTCATAATACAGAACAAAAGATGGCATTATTGCTGCAGAGAAATTTCTTATAGGTAACTTTTCAGCTATACAACACAGTTTTGTGGATAAGGGGTAGTTAACTAGTTTCTTTGCATTCACGGCATAAAAGACAGTTCTAAACGCCGATAAAACCAATCAATTGGAATTTATATGAACATATCATCTAAACGTGCAATAATTTGTCTGTGCGGATACTAAAGGAAGTTATTAGGGAAACATAAGTGTAAGTAAAGGGGGGAGTCCTGGCCCCCCTAAACACCCCTCTTGTGGGGATGGATATAGAGATGCCAGTTTCTTTAAATTCATGGTTCGCCGTTATCGAAAACGCTAATTTAATGAAAATTTGTCAGCAAATATAAATAGGAAAAAGGAATTAAGAGAAACATAATTACTTACCAGTAATTTCAAATCTACTGGATCCGCTCCTAGAATCTATTCCAGATTCTATTGATTGTAAGTCTCCTTCGGAATCTGTGAATGAAGATTATCTAGTCACATTAAGTATCTCTACACATAAAATGGAATTGTATACGTCCGTTATAAAATCAACAATTTTAGTTTACAACTACCTTTTGATTTTATTGAACGTGGACGTAGCTGGAGTCCATGGCCGGCGGTGATCACTTTCCATAAAGTGACTCGATCCATCCCCCCCTCCCATCATAAAGAAAACTACCTTATAAGTAAGACTAGTAATTTTAAATAGTAGTTACGTAATTACCTGAGGAACTGTCATCTATTGTTGTATCCATAGATATCGGTAAAATGTAATCTCTGGATGTTTCAAAGGCTTTATTCAAAGGTTCTTGTATTTTAGGGTAATACTTAACTAAACCAAAAAATGTTTGACTTGGAATGACTAATAAGTCTAGGCTTCGACTCGCGTATATCGCCACTTCAGATGACGAAATCGATTGCTGGAATTTTATAATATATTACGTCATCGACATACATACATAGACTTACTTAATCTTACTGATAATACTTAAACTTAATTCAATACAATATTATAAGCCTTACATAATTATGAATATTGTTTACGTTATTGTTACGTTACGTAAATACTATATACAAATAAATAGTCCGCCGTCTTTGGGAGTCCGCCATATTGGATTTAGAATGACGTCACTTAGCTAATCATGCATTGTCAATCAAACTAAACGTGTATGCAAAATTTCAGCTCAATCGGAAACTGAGAAATGGCTCAAATTTAACTTCCAAGATTTATTACATATAGAGTTAGTTACAGGTGAAGCTAATAAAAGCGTGTTAAAAAGAACCTAACCAAGTACGAAATGAAATCTCTACCAATATTTCGTACTGACCAGAGAGTCATTTCGCACCGGGGCCAGAAAGTTTGATTTTTGAAACTAATTTCGAATATGAAATGGAACTTTTTACTCAAGGTAGTAGAAAAAAGTTATTTTTGTACTTGAGTTTTGATTAGTAAAAGGTAGTCATTTTTTTGTTTAGTAAAGGATAGTAGTTTTCAGGGTTTCATTTTGAAGTCTGTTTATTTTTTTTCCTAAAAGGTTACTTATTTTTTCTTTTAGATAGCCTTGCGCTAAATAAATATCTAGAGTAGGTGTACAACCAATCTACAACCAATGCCGGAGCGGAACATTAAATAAAAGGGTCATTAAAATATACCTAATACACCTTAAGGGGTATTTGGTGTATCTTCGAAGCACATTCTGCTACCAATATAATAAAAATGTGAGTTGTACTCAACCAAATGAAAAAAGAAATATGCTACACTGTCTATATAAAAATAAACTACTGGTATGTAACGTTGTAACATACATTTTATTTTTTTAATGATTTAGAAATAAAATAAGTTGCTGTATCTGTAAAGCGACAATATGTACTTTAACTTATTCTATTCTATTCACCTAAGTACTTTGTTACTGCTACCAACACGGCTGATTTTTTGTTTCCGCGTCTGACGTTAAAGGATACAACAGTGTTCACGGTGCTCAACGCTCGTGACTTTTTCATTGTCGTTTCACTTTTTTTAATAAACCTAAAAAGCATTATTGTTAGATCCTTGCAGGAGAAGTTCTGCATTTATCCGTTGATATGCTCTCAACACCTTATGTCTCGCAAATGAAAAGAAAGCACAAACACCAACCTGGATAGGCAGGATAGACGGGAATCACCAACGACGGGGCAGCAGCGTGCCGGCCGGCTAGCTATCACTATATCTGCACTACAAGATGGGTTCTGTCCCTGATCTTTTCTTAAATTAACACAATTGAGAACATAAACAGTCAGATACCTTCTTACAGGATATTAGTTTCACTTTTAATTTTAAACAAATATTATTACACACACGTACGTTAAGTCAGTTCGGCAGCCATTACCGCGCGCTCAGAGTAACTGTCGATGGCGCGCATGGCATTACAAAATACAACCCATCGTGGCGGGAAATTCAAAAGGGATGTAGAAAACATTAATGTTAAGGAACAATGGTCGGAATAGTTTAATGTTCATACAATTATATTATAGCTTTTTATTTTCTTTTTATATCATTATGACAATAAGAGGTACGTTACAACGTCTTACAAGGTTTACATAATACCAATACACATATGTAATTATTTAATATTTAAAGATAAGGAAAGAGATGTACTTACTCCGCTAAAATTACCAAACATGCCGCCGGGCCCCATACATGTAATCATCTCGTTATATGAGCTGAGGACGTCTACCTATACAAAAAATATTAAAGTAAATCTTTTACGTTGATTTTATAAACAAAATGATTGTGATTGATTTATTCATTCATTATTTATTAATTTTTATTTTTTAAACTATTAACGCAATTAATATGACGATGGATATAATACGTAATATGACTGTGTAGTTAGCACTCTCAAAAGATACGTAATTCCATAGATGCTAAGTTATAATAAAGTGGCTTCTTAATCTGAAATGTTATCTGAGTTCAGAATAATAAATAATTAATCTAATTAATTTGATTAATCCAATGAATACAAATTTCTAATTTTGTTTAGATGACTATGAAGTGGGTGCCAACTTCTTTTTTTATTTTACAATTACTTTTAGAATGCTAATATAATAAATAAATAGTCTAATGTACCTATCTACAAAACAAACGTAAGTATATTATATTTAGATAGAAAAAAGTTAGTACGAGACGTTTTATTTTAAAAATATAATAACTACGCTAAATTAAATGTATATATTAATAATATTAGACTCATAATTATGTACGTACTTCTGAAAAATTTACTGCTGACTTTATTAAATTATTTATAATTTACCTTTCCGCGGTAAATAATGTAAATCTTGGACATAATATCTCTACACTGAACAACAGTGTCGCCTTTTAGAAAATACATTTCGCTGAGGTGCTGTGTGATAACTCGAATGAAGGACCGCTCCACCTTCCCAAACAGAGGGACTTCGCGAAGTGTTTTCTCGTACATGAAGACTAAAGTATCTTCCATCAGAGCGGAATGTAAGCGACGACATATTTGCTACAAGGAAGTAACTATTGCATAATATAATAATTTATATTTAGGTTTGCGACAAACAATTACTTAATTATTCTAAAATAAAGCTTATTTGCAGCCACCTTTTTTGTGCCATACCATTACATCTCTTGGGAGACTTGAATATAATTCCAATAATGTAGACTATGGGCACTATTGATTGCATTTTAATATTATAGTGCTTGTGTGACTAGGGTTGCCAGATCGAAAAATCTAAACATCTGGATAACATTTCAAAATGTCGGGATTTTGTGATTGTTGTCTGGAGAAATGAAAATTTATGAGTCAAAATTTTAAACTATATTTTTAAAATGAACAGCTCTTTATAAAAAGGATTAAAATAAAATTTACATTATTTTTTTACGGTTTGTTTGCCACAAGTATGTGGCATTACCGAGTCCACCAATTTAGATCCCTTCGGAGTATCGAGGAAAGATCGAAAACTTGAGCAATTTTCATCAAAATTCAGTCGTATCAGAAGCTCAGCTTTTATCAAATCAAAGCCCATACGATTCCTTTCTTTAGAATATAAATTATTTAGCAAACTAAACACTCTTTCACAATATGCATTGCTCACTGGAATCGACAACACAAATGATATTATTTTTTTTAAATTTTTCATATCATGGTGGTGGCATTTTTTAAAAAAATATGCCCAAATTTTGTCATTTGGCATATCCTTATCTTTTGGCAGATGTTCATATATCTCCCGAAGACAGCAGTAATCCGTGTATAAGGCATAATTATCAACATTTTTTGAAATTTTAAATACGTCGGGCAATTCGGAGAGCTCTTCCCATGTAAATATGTTTGCCTCTTTTAAACTCAATACAGCGAGCTTTTTATATAAACAGTTATCCGAAAAATCATACCGTTCTTGCAAATATTGAACTGCTCTCTTTAAAAACTGTTCAGCTTCAGTACAAAAAAGGTTTTTTTCAGTATCGGAAACATTCCTTAATAAAGTTTTATTTTTGAAGAATCCTCCGTAGAATTTGTCATCCAATCTGTTTTTAAGATGGCTCATAAGTTTTCTCATTACACTGTCGATTTCGATGATAGTGCATGCATCACTTTCTAATGCCAAAATTGCTGTTTGAAACTCCAACATCACATTGTGTACAAAGTACAAATAGACTTCCGAAATCCCTTCCTGCTTACATTCATCGATCCCTTCACTATTGTCAAAATGGGTTAGACTTTTAGATATAAAGTCCCATATCTCCTTTCGACATTCATCTTCCCCTTTTAACAAAAAATACTGCTTTACAGCAGGCCAGCAATGCAGTAAACGATCTAGAGCTGGCAAAAGAGATAGCCATCGTGTTGGTACATGACGAAGAAGATTTTTGTACTCGACACTTGCAAATAAGAAACATTCTTTTAGTTTCTCGGTTTTTGTAGAAGATAAGCTAAACTCGTTGAAAGTTTTTATCACGATACTTTCGATATCAACCGACAATTCTTTCAAAGCATACTTGACGCAATTGTTAATAACATGGCAGTTACAGTTTGCTTTAATCAGATGATCGTTTCTCTTTTGTAACTTCTGGAACACCGAATTGTTTACGCCATAATTGACGGAAGCGTTATCCGCGCTGTAAGCAGATAACTGAATCAATAGTAAATCATTTTCTTCTGTAACTTCTTTGATTTTTCTAAATATGTCCTTGGAAGATTCAAATGGATCCTCATAAAAATCTACCAGCTTCTTAGATATTCCGGTCTCCTTGTTAAAATATTGCACAGCATATGGATAAGTTTTGATGTTTCCAACATTAGAAGCATCGCTTCCTACCGAAAAATATTCAGCGTCCTTAAGTTCAATAATGACTTGTTCCTGTGCAGATGGAGTGAGCACATTCCGTGCTATTGCTGCAGCTTTTGTGCGTCCACAAGACATTTTTGCGGCAATTTTGCTATCAGAATACACAGCAGAAGATAGTTTCATTTGGCAGTCGAGGCTGTTATAGCTTAGACCATGAGTTACATTGTGAAATACAGACATCAATTCGACTTTAGAGATCTCGCTTTCTTCATTGCTATCTTTCTTTACCAAGAAATTTTGCAGATTACCTGATATTTTCTGTGATAATACAAGTTTGCTGTGTTTCTTTGTCTGCTTGTGTTTGTCCAAACCACGACTTCCTTCGTACTTGATTGTAATATCAGTTTGACAAAATTTGCATGTAGCCGTATAATCATCTTTTTTTTGTATCCATTTCGAATAATCAGGATGATTTTCCCATTTGTTAGAATATAGAGTAAAAAACTTTTTTTTCTTGGATGGTCCAGGTTTGGTCTCCTTCTCTTGCTCTTTTAGTTCAGATTCCGACACAATCTACAACAAATTAAAACAACATTACCGCCACCACGCCACCACCGCAGGTACCAAAATGCACATTATACAATCCACAACCTACAATACAATCTAAAAATTAGAATAGGATTGACGTTTTGTCATTTGTTTTAAAAAGTTTCTAAAAAATATTGCAAATAATAGTTAGGTAATGAGTTAACTTTTAAACAAAATTCATGCAAGACGAACTAATGCTAGTGAAACATTGGTCGAAAAAGAGATCGGGCGTAAGATCATCCGACAAAATTAATAACATGCTTTGAAATAAAAAATAACATTTACAACAAAATAACAACAAATATACTTACTTATTGCAGTTTAGTGTTCTTCAGTCAATATTCTTGGGAGATTTTGCTAATAAAACACATTCAAATTCAGTAAAAAGTAGGTTAAACGATAGAAATTGCTATTTGGACGCAACGTACGCAAACGCACAGTATAAGTAAGCATACATTATGCTATCTCGGCAGTGTCCTAGAGATAATTACCTACGGTAGTTTGGTACGTAAACGCGCAATAGGGCTACCGACTTGGACTGAATGTTTTTCGTGGGTTACTTATTTGATAATAGGTACTATATTAAGTTGTCATATTATCTTTTCATTTTATATTATTGCAAATTTAATACGTTTTTATTTATATAATTTTACTAGTATTTTATATCTAGTTTCAAAAGTTTGTGAGTTAGTATGGTGGAAATGGACAAAAAAAAAGCTTTTTTATGTGCAGTATAATTAAAAATCAGCAATAAATTAACTAGATCATTATGATAATATATTTCCTACAAATTAGCAACAGAGAAATATTTCTGGTTTCGATATAGATGTATTCGAACATCCATACACTGAACATTGTGCTCGTAAACTTGATTGACATAATATTTAGTCAATAAATGCGCAGGAGCGTCTCATACCGTCCGACGACAACCGCGGCGCGCTCGCGACTGTCGTATGTCGAGATATGTCGAGATTTCGAGCGCGTTGTTTGGGAGCGTTTGTATGAAGATAGCATACTGTATGCTTACTTGTACTGTGGCAAACGTGAAGCACAACAAACGGACGACAAATGGCAAATGTAGCACTACTCACGGCCCTCACAGGGGCGCGGGGCACGGGCGGGGCCGGCCCGGTCGCCCACTCCTCCACTCCACGTGTCGTGCGTGGCGTGACGTCGGTCGGACGAATATACATACGTACGCGCGCTACGAGGTAGTAGCCGCCCGAGGTGCGAGCACCGCGTGTGCCATTTTCAAATTATTATTCCGGTAGATATGATAATATGATGATAAGATACGTATATTTGTCGGGAGTCTGGACATCACATGAAATGTCGGGAGAATCCAGACGATTCCCGACCATCTGGCAACCCTATGTGTGACCAAGCTTCTTTGCTTAATGTTTTTAGGTTTCATTGTAAGTATATTAAAAAAAATCTAACTACATTACACATATTATTATACATATAAGTATATAATATAAATGAACATATTTAAAGTCGTGGTAATAAATTATTCGACTCTACTGCTACGGCCTGAGTAGAAAGATAAGCAGTTGGTCCATTTTTATTATTTTTTCCCAGACTAGCATATAACATAGAAACAATTTTAAATGCTATAATACTCTCACCATAGAGCTGCCACTAATAAAGTATAGATATTACAGTTATGAAATATGGAAATACAGATCACTTTGTAAACTGTAATGAGCACATTTTTTGTGTGAAACCAGAGCACGTATAACTTGCATTATTATCCACTATTATGATAAATACCTAGGTTAGCAAGTTTTGCTCGATGTATCTTAGGTGTGATTGTATAACAAAAAAAAAAACAAAAGAAGTATGTCACATTGTAGTACTGAAAGCCGCGCACTTCGACGTGGTAGACCTACGCTCTAGCCACTGTGCTATTGAGAAGGTAAATTCTGTTGCGAAATTACCAATCATATTTTGAGAGCGAGTTTTGATGTGCTTGTTTGTCCCCTCTTTTACAAAAAAGAAACGAATTTTCCCATAACGAGAACGCGATTACAAATATATATTACAAATATTACTCGTATGTATGTCACATGTTGCAATATGTACATTCTAAATGAATACATTTAGAACAACAAATACTTACTTGTGGGTTACTCCCGTTAGTTCTTTTCCAAACATATTCAAAATATCTCATAGTTTTCGCTGTAAGAGCAGGGTCAACATTTTGCTGATATAGAAAATTCTCCAAATCTCTTGTTTTCTCCTGTAGAAATATATGCAATCTTAAATACAATTTAACGATGAAAGTTTTAGTTTATATTAGTTAATATTTAAACTAACTTGTAAGAAACATAAACGAAAATTTAAATGTCATTAGCATACAAAGAAAATATGCTTAATGGTATAATATGATAAAACAAGTAGATATTGTTGACAGTGTATAGGCATCATCTACAAAAGGAAAGAATGATAAATTGAGAAGAAATATTATGCCAACTGTACACGAGGTCGTAAGGCATGGATTTCTCAGAAACTTAAAAATACCGATTAAAAATGTTATATGAATATGTAGGTATATTTACAGTTGACGTAAACCGGTAATTTTCTGAATGTCTATCATACGACACAAAAATAACCCGAATTACGTTTAAAAGAATTTGTAAAATATTTACTCGTATTTTAAATGTCGTACGAATCACCTTTCTTATAACGGATATTACACGCTCCAATTTCGTCATCGTTCGTTTTTAAAGAACGACTAAAATATTATACCTAGTTTGCGGAAATTTTAAACGGTGTTTGAATTTTTATACACTGCAATGATCTTTCACAGAAATGGAAACTGAGGCTCAGGCAGTCTGTTGCTAAGGGAACCATATAAAATTGAATATGGTTTGTGAAGTATAAATGTAATTAAGTCTTTTTCTAATTTTAGCAAATTCAAAGTACCGAAATAACTAAATGATTTATAACCTGCAACCTGCATTAATATTAAAAATTGTTTGTAATATTACTATCGAACTATAAATGATATTGAAAAATAATAATAATAATAAATACGTAAAAAATACATAAGTAGTATTTTTGTCGATATAATTTCGATTTTGATGTTTTTTCAATTTGGATAACTTTTACGAAGTGAGCGACAGTGTATTGGACGGGCATTGATTTAGGGTTCTCTAACAACATCGATAAAGTGAAAGTTAAATTGAAAAAAAAATCTGTTTCAAAATAGCCACTGCTTAATTTTTCTTGCTCATTTCTGAGTTTGGGTTTTCTAGACTGTATCAAATTTCAGTTCAGTAGGTGAAAAGATGACGGAATAGATCAGCTGTACCAGAGTCAGTTGGTTAGATAGCTGGATAGACAGCCGGTTAGACAGCTGAATAGACAGTCGATAGACAGACGGACAGACAATCCGATAGGCACTCGATAGACAGTCGATAGACAGTCGATAGACACTCGATAGACACTCGATAGACACTCAATAGACTGTCGGATAGACAGATAGGAGGCAAGTAGAAGTTCTGTTTTTGCCATTTTGTCTACGTAATTCTAAAAACAGTTGTTTCGCAATTTACTCACGGCGTGTTGTAACAAAGCATGAGCAGCAGCGGATCTCGTAGAGGAAACATAGCCAAACATAAAAGCGAAGTACAGAAATCCTGTTATCTGCAACGCCATGGTCATCCACATGTCAACAGAGCTGGTTACATTTACTGGAGTGCAACCACAACCTGAAATTCACGTAATACATGCATTAAAAATTAATTTTATTAAATTAGACTTATAGTGTGTCCGTGATTAATACGAAATCCTGAGTTGATTCGTGTCCGACATCTACTTAGCCAGTTTGCCTTAGTCAGGCAACAATAACTCATGACCTGCAACTGTACTCGCTACTTTAGTTATTACTTTTCATTAAATAATACTTTCTCAAAATCACTTTTATAACTTCTAAGTTAAGTTAGTCTAACGTCCACCACTTATCCCTATAACGAAGATAGAGTAATGATTTATTATAATGACCAACACTTTTTAATTTGGACTCGATTTCAGATAACATAAACCATTTCGAGTCTATTTTATAAATTTCTAGGTAACACCCGAACAAACAAAGACACATACAAATGATCCTATAAAAATTTTGATTTGTCACGGAAAAAACTAAAAAACTCGTCTCAGTTTTTTTGCCAAATACAGGTTTTACGTACGTACGTTCGATTTACGTACACAATGGCACGTAAAATAAAAATAAAAAAACATGGCGAGAAAACCTCGTAATATGTAAAATGTTGCATATCTTTGCTCCTTATTCCTTAGTAGCGCATACAGTAATATTTATGTTCATTTTCAGATGTTTCATTTTTAAAAATATCCTGTTAACAAAAATTTTTAACTTTTCTCTTTAAGGGGTTTACCAGCCTTATAATAACGATAACGTAATATGTATCCTATTAAGTGCTTGTGACCGTAATCCATCAAACAGTGCAATTGTCCTTTAAATCCCTTCAATGATTTTTATTGAAGCTCGAACAAATAAACACCCAAAAAGACAAAAATTCAAAAAATGTTTGTTTTAAATCAAACACTACTAGAAAGCCTATTTCAATCATTTTTTCAAAAATATTTTAAATTTACAGACACAACTCAGTCAGAGTTTCATAATGTAGTTTTATGCTGTGTAGTTGTTTCTTAATAACGCTTATTTTTTAAATAAATACAGAAATATAGGAAGATTTCCTAATTTACAACATATTATAGAAAAATAGGTAATTATGAAAATAGTTATGAAGGTATCTTACCAACAAAAATTTCAAAAACCCAGTAAAACGTACGAATGTACTCCCATAGTCCATCTGCAAAAAAAATATCATGTATACCTATACATCTAAATTCAATTGAAAATAACGGCAAAATTAACAGCACTCACTTTTGCTATCAAATCTATTTGAAATCATTAACGATTTACTGCAATTCACAAGTATGAAATATGAGTCCTTTGGAAGATACGGCTGACACGAATTTGCAAAAACAAATGCAGTGGCAAAATTAACTATGGTTATAGCTAAGGGCAGGAATTTTACCAATATTACCGCTTGGTTCACTTGCATAATATTGCTTTCCCAGTAAGAAAACGCTCCCATTACCCTAGTAATCTAAACAAATGGAATGAAACAATAAGACATGTATTATATTTGCATAAGTCAAGTACCATGATTATATCTGATTATGCCGTACATAAGTAAATTTATTATTTAAAAATAAGTTGCAACAACTCCGGTGAAATACTTACTTGTAATATACGATTCATTCTATATATATCCAAATTGGTTTGGTCATTTATTATACTGAACTGCAAAAAAAATGTAAATCAAAATGAATGCACTTTATGTTATCATGCTTATGTTTCTTGATTTTATGTATATCTCACACCGTACAATTTTACACTTAATTTTACACAAAATAAAATTAGGAAAAACAAATTAACGTTTTACAATATAGACGTTTTCCTTCCTTTTCCTTAACTACATGATTTTGTAGCCGAGTTTTCTTTAACGCATGTAATTGCGTGAGTGTGTATAGAATATGAAAAATTTTAAACACATGTGCGGATGCATGCTACGACGTCAATTTACACACTTAAGTGTAATCTGCGTGTGTACTTAACAGGCCAATGTAACTTAAAGACCTGTGTCAATCTTTCATTTTTAAATATTCAGTTTCTAAAATGTTGATAATCAGATTCCGTCAAATAATTCGTTCGAACAAATTATTCGTTCATTGTTACACAGATATAGTTCATGTATTTTTGATTGTATGATCGAACAATTCTATGTGTAATCGATCTCAGATTTGATCTGACTGTACGACGTTTTACGATTTGAACGCTTTACGATTTCAATCTTTTTTAAAGATTTTATCGTAAATTTATATTTTTAAATGAAGTGTGTTTGAGTATACCTTGTAAACTTGTCTAAATTAGACATTTTTGGACCTATGCTTCTTTTGGCGCGTTAGGCGACAAAGGTCAGAGAGTAATTTCAGCAGGCGATGGAAGTTACATAATCAATGTAACACACCATGAAGTTAACAATGAAAGTTTTTTTTTTCTTCATGGCATGGCGCACAGATTGGCGTATTTGCCAATGTCACATATTAATAAGCAGAATCGACGAGAAGCACGTTATTCGCTTTTCCTCTTCCAGTAAAGTGATAGTAGGCTTTACCGAAGTTATAAAAGACTTCTTGGAAGAGCGCGAGAACTTCAGCTACACATGTTAATTCATCTCTACTTCTTTCTTTTCACTTATACGAAACTTTAAAACACAATATACTATTACTTTTGTACTTTAAAACTCCCAAAAATTAAAAAAATAGAAAATCTAAACAAAATATCAACCTCACTTCTCCTGTTCCCGCCAAAAAGTCCATCATGAAGTTAACAACGAAGAGAGTTTATTTCTAAATTACACAAACAAAGAGTTTTTTTTTTAAATGTGACCAGCCAGTTTAAATTTTTATTTCATTTATTTCAAGCGGCCAGTTTTAATTTTCTATTTACGACAAAGAAGTATAATTTCTTACGTGCGTAGCCTACATAAGTACACGCACGCTTTTTCATGTCGCGTATCATACACGATGAATTCAACATCGACTAGTGCCGAGGTCCGCACTGTGGAATAATTAATCTTATAATTGTACTGGATTTTAAACGCATAAGCACTAAGAAACCTTTGAAGCAAAGAAGTATGATTTGGAGGCTCTTTACGTATGAATTTTATCTCACTCTATAGTTGACTGGTAACCATGATAATGTACTTGCTTTTTCATTATAACATACCATCAAAGAAGAGTATGTTACAATGATTACCAGTCAACAATAAAATGATATAAAACTCATACGTAAATGGGCTTAAGGTCATATTTACTGGCCTCAAAGAAATGTTAGTAATGCATCGTAGTATGATTTTATGAATCTTGGTCCGTATAGTTGTGAATGCAGTCTCCAAAACTGGTCAATACTTTCATATTGTTGCAAAGGAACGATCGACTGTATTACAAACGACACAGGTCTAGTATGTAACAGTATGTGTGTGCGTACGCATGTGTGTGCGAGCGCGTGTGTGTACGTGACTGCTTTGTGTGTGTTTGTGTTTGTGTGTGCATGTGTTTGAGCGTGCGCGCGTTGGTATGTATTCTTGTGTTTACATTTGGTATACGGTTTGGAAAAACATTCGTTAAATAATATCGACGCTGTTCTGTGCAAATTATCTACAGCTCTCATTATTTTGTTTTTGAATTGTTATAAAGCTAAATAAATGTTACTGTAAATATAAAACTAACCACTTGTTCAAAAGGAAACACAGTTAGAATATCCAAGATAAATGAATGCTTAAAATATCGAGATATAGTTAATAGAGGATGTGTGACCAATAGAGATTTCTTATTGTAGTAAGCTACATATGCCATTATTATCACATCTACATAGAGGAACATATCTTCCCAATTGCCACTGCCAACAAACTTGTGCTGATTCGTCTGCATAAAAATATTTTATAGTTAATTAATAAGTTTAGTTTAAGTTTATCATAGTATTATCCATATGGGGGCCATTTTCGTCTGATTGATCTTGTCATAGTTGCCATAAAAATAAATAAACCAAAAAAAAATGAAAACTATTAAATTAATGAGTGATTAATTATTATATAAAACGAAATCCTAAATAACTATTTTAATAAAACCGACTAAGCACAAGTCGTGCCATTACACAATTAGCGTTCCATATTGTCAGTTGTTACCAACCGCTAACCGCCAAATGTTAACGTAGAACTTGCACTTTGTGGAAGAATTAAGAAATACTGTCAACCGCAAAACAAAGTTTGTCGTAGAGCCTTTTTTATAAAGAAAAAAACGTATCAAACACAAAGCAATCATGATAACTTTTCTTCATTATACACCTTATATGTTCTTGATTTTTTCCAATTCCTCTAAGTGATATTTTAGATAAGGGAGAGCAATTTATACGCGTATTTTCGAAATAATACCTATTAGAAAAAGTAACTTAAAGTTCCTCTTATTCTTATTTTTATTCTTAGTTTTCGAATTCGTAGTTTAAAAAATCTTTTTTATTATTCATTAGCTTTCTATTTATGGCAAAAAAACTAACTCCTAAAAGTGAAATACTCGGTTTTCGGCGATAACGTCTGTCTTCGGGACGGCACTTGTAACTATTACAAACAGTTGTTCACTTCAAATAGACGGACCCGAGGCGATTCTTCGAATTTCGTCTCCTCAAATCGATTGAAAATATACTACTTGAAAAAATATAATAACTTTTGACTATGGTTTAAATGAGTTGGGTTAATAAAAGAAACGGTTGTCCAAATTATATAGACGACCTCCGTGGCGCAACGGCTAAGCGCGTCGGAAAGTAAACGGGGGTCGCGGGTTCGATTCCCGCCCCAAGTCTGGGTGTTTACATATGTATTTATTTACAAAAGAAAAGTGTATAAGTAGTATATCAGTTGTCTAGTACCCATAACACAAGCGTTGTGCTGCTTACTTTGGGACTAAATGGCTCTGTGTGAAATGTCGGAGTATGTTATTTATTTATTATTATTTATTACTATTAATTTTAAAGTTTGCAATAGTTCAAAATTAAAAATAATAAATGTATTGTTAAACTATTATATTTAAATTGAATATAATAAGTTCGTGTTCGAATTACTAATTATGTTGCTCATTTATATACATATTTCCCTAAAAATATAAATATCGGATCTCGGTTTGAGCTAACCTTTACAAACAAAAAGCAGACAGTTACGATATTTTCTCGTCTCGATACAATAAGACCTAATGGAACCTGAATTCTCGAGTGCTAGTAAGCCACTGACATAGCATATTAAAAGACTCAAGTTTGGGTTATAAAATACGTAATCAGTAATTTTTAGTTCGTACATGATTATAAATGAATTAACAATACAAGAGCACGTTATAAATTATTTTAAGAAATTTGTGCTGATTAAACAAATGGCCACGTTTGCATCAGGTACGATTCGAGGCGGACTAAGGCTACGACCCACTATTATTATTGGAGACATTATTATTTATTTTAACGAATTAGTATTTATTTTAAACGTATTATTATTCGTCCTGTATTTGCATGTGTACAACAAATTTTTTTTTACGTAAACGAAAGTGCGGGATAAAACTATTTACTTATTAATTTTTGTAACTTGCCGTTCACAGATCATAAAGTTAGCGTAGTTCGAAACTTATTTCACAATGTCTTCTCACAACTCAATGATAAATAACTACGTACTTAATTGCTAAACACTTCAATGTTGTACATACTTACAGCAACATTATAAGGTAAAACGAATATGTAATACAGTGCCACGATAAATCGTAATGAGCACCAAAACTTTAAAAATATTCCATGTGGAGTTATACACCCGGGCAAGATTATATATCTTAGGTACCTAAAACAAAATAGACAATCTCAAGGTATCCATCTGTGTATACAATACAATACTACTATTATTAAGAAGTAAACTTTGTTTGTATGTAATTGATAAACTCAAAAACTATTCTTTCACCTATGGAAAACTACATTATCGGCGAGTAACATGAGCTGTATTTTATTTTCAAAACTATTCCTACCCATGCGAAGCCGGTAGTACTATATAAAAGCGAAATATCGCTTTAACTGACTGGCTGATTAATCACGAAATCTCAAAATGTGCTAAAGCTAGGGTCGTGAATTTTAATCTGTTATGTTTTCACAGCTAGACTGCTGGACCGCTTTTGAAGAAATTTAGAATGGAGATAGATTCCCTGTGGGGAAGGTTATTAGCCTTCATTGACATTAATTGACATTAATTAGTCCTTTAGATTTAAAAGGCTAATCAAAATTCGATGCAAATAACAATGCCTATAAATAATACACCGTGCCATACGACGACTTATGACTATGACAACTAACTGCCATTCTTTTTCAGTTATTACATATTACACAGATTTTATCACACCCTAAAGTAATAAATGCGTAATCTCATTTATGTTAATATAATTTTTGACAATAAAAACGTTTCTTCATATGCAATGGTTAAATGTTTTTTAGACGGTAACAAGGTCATCGAATTTTCTGAATACTTATAAAATTTTATTTTTTAAATTTGATATTTATGACACAAGTTGTATATTTAAGTCTGATTTTCATAAGTTTTCGTTACATAAGCCAATCGATGGTAAACAACGAAATGGTAGCAATAAAGAATTGCTGCTTTTATCTTTTAAAACTTAAAAAATCGACTTTATCTACTTTAAGATTGTAATTTGCTCTTTGCTCTTTGTCTTTTAAGTTACAACTTTTTATATATGTAAAATAGTATACAAGAAAAATGTCTAATACAAACAAGCATACTTATAGAAATATACATCAAAGTAATTTCTTACCTATTACATTTTTTTGTAAGTAACATTAAAGCTGAGGAAATTAAAAAATGGCCCTTTGCTTACTTTTAACTTGTATAAGAGGAATCAGACAATAATAACAAGACTGAAAATTCTTATTCTGCTAAAATTTTAACGGTTTATTACATTTATATATTCGATACGAATTCATTTTTTTTATAACTATTTTTATTTTTTACTAGCGACCCGCTCCGCCCCGGCTTTGCCCGGGTAGGACAGGATGTCGAATATTTGCCCCACACCAAATTTCTTTTTAGGCGACTTCAAAAAAAAAGGTTCTATGTTCGTCTGCATGTATGTTTTTATGTATGATGTTTTTTTTTGTTTGAAAGGGTATAGGCTGAAAGGCTTTCTAGATGGTCCCATTTAAATTTCACCGGCATTGGAGCTTGGACTTCGATGATACACCAAACAACCCGTCCACGTTATAACCTTTATTTATATTGATCATTCTCTTGTATACCGTTGCCCTCCAGATAGATATTTATTTAGGCCAAGATCACGCAAAAGAGAGAAATAAAAAAATTTCAAGAAAAAAATAAACCGCCTTCAAAAAAAAGGCACTGAATAATACAAAATAACTCTCCTTTACTAATCGAAACTCAAGTACAATAAAAATAACTTCATAAGTACGATACACATTCCTAAATAACTAAATTTGACAGTTATTGAAGTCGGTGCCAAATCAATGTGCAACAACAAAAAGTTTATTAGTTTGGTAACTGACAAATCGAATTCTATAGGTATGTGCATCGCATTTACAAAGTTATTTTTATTCTACTTGAGTTTTGATTAGTATAGGATAGTTATTATGTACTTTTCTGTATTTTTTTAAGGGTGTTCAATTTTTTTTATTGAAATTTTCATACAGAAATACCACCCCAATTTTCGACTTACTCCGTGAATTTTCTAAAAATTTTCTTACATACAAACCTTGTCCTGACAATTATGAATACGAGACAAAAGAAATCAGTCAAATCGGTCGAGCCGTTCCCAAGTGATGCTCCGTCGTACATGTGGCAATTTATTTTTATTTATATAAATACCATATTTAATATAAACGACCTAAGTTTTTTGACATTACAGTTATACCTAAATATAGCAAATGTCTTTACCTCATGATCCCTAACTTGTCGAAAGCTTTCACGTACTGAGCCCTCTCTTCCCGACTGGCTAATACCACGAAACTTTCCTTTATCTCTTGCTAAAACAAGATACCACGTATCAAAAGAATTCTCAAACAAGACTTAGCGAAGTATCGATGTGTTGTTTACCGCTATCCTGTTCATTTTTGCGTCTATCCGACCAGTGAGAGGTTTTGATTCTTCGTAATACGACGCCATATTTTGCAGCTCACGATCTTCTAGTACCTACATAAGTATATCACAAATTAATTATTGTCAATCTCAATCTAAGCTATTAATGTTATTGTTACATAATACAACTATAAAGAATGACCATTTACGTCGAAATCATGAATACTTTATGAATCAAGATCATATCAACGAAATACAATATAATATAATTACAACATATCCGAAAACACGACTTCTTTAAATACATAATCTTTTTTTTAAGTTTTAATTTTATATGTAGAATAAAGAGAACTCGAAATAAAGGACTGTTAATTCAAAGAAAAACAGACCAAGTTCAGAAAGTTTCTAACCGGTACTTTGCTTAATTTATTAACTAACTTAATAAAAACTTTTTAGAGACAATAACGTTCATAAGATTCAATATATCACCGTAACAATGGGATGACTAATATCGGGGAACGTGCTCCAACACTGCACCAGAGCACTATATTCCACGTGCAGTAATATGCAATTCGTCGACGTCACTACCGTGTATACCTGAAATATTACAATTAGAAACGATAGTATAAAATAGCAGCAATAAAATAAACGGTAAGCAATTCGAATATATTTAACTCGGCTAAAATGGCCATCCGCAATACTGTGTTGGTGCCAACTTTATTGTACGGTATTGAAGTCTGGATATGCCCGAAATCAAATGAAAATAATATAAATGTAGTAGAAATGCAATTTCTTGGAATTATGTGTAGTATCACTCTTGTAGACAAAATAACCAACGAAGAGATACGTGGTATGACAGGGTTGCACGACAGTGATTTAGTAAATAATGATTTCGTACATGTGAATATGATCATGAGTCCATTATGAGTTTTTCCACAATCACGATTCCGTTAGTCTGGGATAGGAAGAAAAATATAGGTTTCTATAACAGTCGGCCAAGAGATTGTTTTATTATAATGGAGGTGGTATAAGCCATGGGGTATTTCCATTTTGCCATCTCTAATGCAAAATAATTATATTGCTAGAAGATATTGGTGTAAAGACATAATTTATTGACGGACGAATAGGCTTTATAAATACTCGGATCACATCGAATGCAGAAGTGCGTTAAGTTATTTATGTAAGTATTATAAAAAAAAATTGTTAATTTTTGTTAATAACTATGGTTAGTTGCTTCAAATAGACGCTTAAAAAAACGCAAACTATTTAAACATTTGAGAACATCGCAGCGAGCTAGGTGAGTTATGTGGGATTAATATTCACGACATGTTAGAAAGGCTATTATCGCACCAGATTCATATGAATTTCAGAGATATTACGGTTGAGCAGGAGAATCACAGGAAATACGTAGATATTTTATTTAGTGAAAAACTTAAGCATAAAAATATTAACATAAAATGCTTCGTCTCCGCCATTGGCATCAAAGCGTTTCTGTGTGACTAATAGTAACTCTATCGTATCATTTCTGTGAATAACCAGCAAATTATGAGGATTATTGTTGCTACAACATAGATATTATATAACAAACTTCGAAAGGAACGCCTGATAAAATGACAGACAAGTGATACAGGTGTCTCCACAAGCGATTATTTCGTAAATTTTAAATAGATTTTAAATAGACACATTTCTTTATGGTTATTCTAATATATTTAAAGAATTTGCAACTAGGAATTTTTTTATGAAAAAAACAATATCTCTAGACACTCTTATCTTTACATTTCCAGCATTATACACTTAACATATTTTCCAAATTTTATTAAAATATTATAAATCGTGACAAATAAGTATAACTACTTTCTATTAAAGTCTAATTGATCTCTTGGTGCAGTGGTTAGGTTAGTAATTATGTAGTTCTCGAGCTGAAGACTCGATTCCTGGTCAAGACAAATAAAGTCATTTTCTAAGTTATCTTGCAGTTTCGATGTTACTGCGTACTTACTCAATTTGTTACGTGCCTTCAAGCTTATGTGTTGGAGATTTTATTTATATAAAATAATGTCAGTAAATATTTACCTTTGGTAATCCACAAAGCATTTCTATGTCACCAAAATGATCGCCAGGTCCAACTGAAGCTATGATTTTCCCACAATCATTCAATTCATTACAATAACCCTAAAATAGACATTACATTAACAAAAATTAGTTAAATCTGATTTACGCTCACGCACAATTGAGAATGAAGGGTAATTTTTATATGTGATCCATCTAAAAAAAATCCAGCATTATGAGCAATGACGGTAATTATTCTCATAGAGAATTTCAATTATTGGAGAAAAAAAATATTCGTGTTAAACGATGAAAGATTTTTCATTGTGTACTGTTTTAACTAAGATTGAGATCACACTTGCTAAAAAATTCAGTGACTTATTTTTTAGATATAATGACTTAAAATAAATTGAAGTTGTTTTTTGGGGACACCGTTACCCATTCATACATCCTTGCATACTCCTTTCACCTCCTTAAATCTCATCATTCTCCGCACACATTTTCGCCTAGGTATGCGAGTACTTTTGACATTTCCGTCAGCTAACGCTCTGACCATTTGATCTTCATATCATCTTCACAAGTCAGCCTTGGTCTTCCTTGGCTTCTGCTAGCACTCACTTTTGCTCTGTAGATTTTCTTTCATCACTCATTCTTTCTATGTGCCCGAACAATTACTTTCTTGATTTTTACAATAACACTGTCGCAATCCTGTCATACTGCATATGTTTTTATTGCTTATATTTGATGATTAAACGAACTTACCAAGTGAAGTTCTATCATAATTATACGAAGCACCTCGTCCGAAGAGATAAGTATCCTAAAATAAATATATATTTACTACACGTAGTAACGCATATTAGTTACCGTTTCTGCACTATGGTTTAGAGAAAAAAAAATGTCTAGATCCGGGTTGTACTCCACCCGTCCGCCATCATGTATCGTCCTTTAGTTTAGAGTTATCTATGTTAATGTGATATTGCCAAACCTCTTGTTGGGTTGGGAACTGGGTGGGTGATACTTATCTCTTCGGACGAGGTGCTTCGTATAATTATGATAGAACTTCACTTGGTAAGTTCGTTTAATCATCAATTATACTCGCACCTCGTCCTCGAAATAAGTATCCTAAAATAATTATATATTTACTACACGTAGAGGTTGAGAGTAAAAGCTTTTGGGAATATCACAGAGACTATTGTACTCAAGTAATAGAACTCGTTTTGGTATAATCAATAAGGTGTTTTATTTAACAGCAATATTAACATGAAGACATGGTGGACTTCTCTCTTAATTATAATTTGATATAATCAGTAGAAAATCACATTATATGATGTACGGTATACAAAATCAACATTATTTATATTTCAAGAATAATTTACTCATGATTAAAGACTGCTCTGGCTAAGGTAGTCTGATCATCAGTGTTTCTCACTATTCTCTGATAAAATTTACCAAAAGTCGTGGAGGTACCGCTCCATCCCGCCGTCTTCCGGATGACGTCCATATTGACACCCTTTTGGTAAGCTCTAGAGGTGGAGGCGTGCCGGGTGCTGTGCGCCGTGAATATTGAGACATCAATTCCACAATCCTTTAGGGTGCTCTTAACCTACCTACTAATAGTTTGAGTTGTGACTGCTTTATAGGGTTTTTTAGAAGCTATAAATAGAGTTTCTTCCTGACGAATTAGTTCAGTCTTTTTAATATAGCACAGAAGGGTTGTAGCTGGACATATTGTTGGTTTATCACTAAAGAATGGTATGCAAAGTATAGGCTGGTTGTTACCTGGTTTGGAAGTTTTAATGAAGGCTGGAATTTTTATATTTATTTGAGATGAATGGGATTCTATATTATTTATGGTAATTTTACTGAGGGTTTGTACTCTGTGTGCCGTTGTTAGGGCCAGTAAAGTAACACATTTCTTAGTAAGTCTCTATAGAGAGAGTGCATCGTTAGGGTACCATTCACTTAGGGTATCTAAAACTTTAGACGTGTCCCACGTAACCTCGTATTTAGGTAGGGGGGGCCTTAGTCTGAAAACTCCCTTATAGAATCTTTTGATTCTGTCATCCGTGGATACACGCGATCCCATTATGAGAGACAGAGCACCCCTATAACTGTTCAATGTACCGTATTGAATTCCAGAGTGAAAAAGTTGTGTTAAGAAGTATATGACTGTTGGAATTGAGGCCTCAAAAAAATCACGGTTGCTTCGGAGACAGAAACTGTGCCATCGTTTTAAACAAACGTTGTACTGTTTGATGGAGTTGTCACTTAGTGATGCCAGCATTATTTCAATGGATGACGGCGGTACACTTCGCCTAACCAGCGCTGACCGCACAAGATTCCGGCAGCCAGGGTAAGATTCTCGTGAATCTTGCCTTTGCTGGAATGGGAAATAATCACATTTTCGTTAGGTTTAAAAATTAATAAATCGGATATTAGAAGACGTCTAAATATTGGATACCAGGGTTGTGTGGGCCACATGGGTACTATCACAATACCCTTGGCTCTGTCTGTTATTATTTTACGGAGAGTTTTGAGGATGATAGAAAATGGAGGGAACGCATAGAAAAAAAACGGCGTCCAATTTATAGTGAAAGCGTCAATAGTGAATGCGTCCGGATCTTTTTTCCCTGACACATATAAGTCACATTTTTTATTAATGCGACTAGAAAATAAGTCTATTTGGGGAAAACCGAATTTGTCTGTTATTGTTTTGAAAGCAGAATCTTTTAATTCCCACTCAATGTCAGGATGAGAGCGTCTTGACTCTCTGTCCGCAACCTCATTATTTATGGATTTAATATATGAGGCAACTACAAAAATCCCACGTTGTTCACACCACTGCCAAATGGATTTTGTTATTTTTGTTAAGTGGAGGAACCGTATGCCGCCCATGCGATTTATGTAACTTATCGCCGTGGAATTGTCCTATACGCATCAATATTTTGCAGTTGGTATATTCTTTGGCAAATATTTTGAGTGCAATAAGCGCGGCTAAGAGTTCTAAGTAGTTAATGTGGTGTTCACGTTCTTCATTAGACCACGGACCACTAGCAGTTTCTTGCCACAGGCAGCCCCCCACCCCGTTGTTGAGGCGTCAGAAAAAATCTCTAGTTTGTAGTTGTCGTATCTTATTTGTTTTACGTAGTGAGGGACGGCCTGCAGCCACCATTCGAGATCCTCATGTAATGAGGATGGGATTGTCATGGTTGCGTCATAATCACCGTGTCCTTGAAGACTTAGGTATTTGCAACGTTTTAATTGTTTCGTGTAAAGCCAACCATACTCTATGGCGGGACAGGCAGATACTAATAGACCGACAAATTGTGCAAAGTGCCTAATTTTGCATTTCTTTAGTTTAATATTTTTTTTAGTCTCATTGATTATTCGAATTCGTTTATCAGGAGGTAGCTGAATATTAAGTTCGCTAGTATCAATTATATAGCCAAGATATTTATATCTTGTCGAGGGAGTCAACACGCTCTTGTTCGAGTTAATTATGAACCCCAAACTAGATAGAAGTTTTTTAGTTATTTCTACATTATCCAGGCAACCTTCATACGAGTCGGATATCAAATACAAGTCATCTAAGTATATAGATGATAAGTAACCAGCCGATCGTAATAATTTTAGTATAGGTTTCATTACTTTAGTAAAGATGTAGGATGCTGTGTTAAGACCGAACGGTAAGGCGTTAAATTCGTACAGAGTGTTATTAAAAACAAATCTCAAGAATTTCCGAGACTTTTCGTCTATTCTTAATAAAAAGTAAGCATCTTTTAGATCCAAAGTTGCCATTAGTGAGTCGTTTGAAATAATTTTAATTACAGTGCGTATGTCTTCTAATTTAAAATGACAGGTTTTAATATGTTTGTTTAAGTTTTTTAAGTTTAGTATTAAACGCGTCTTGCCATTTGGTTTTGGTCTTAAAAAAATACTGAAGATAAATTGGTTATGACATGGTTTGCATGTCGAAATAGCTCCAATATTGAGAAGCTCTGATATAGCTTCGTCGTATTGAGTAAGCTCTTTTGGCGAAAGAACTGGAGGCTTAGGAATCGAGTATTGTTGTAGCGGGCTGTCAAATACGATTTTGTAGCCCTTAATCCAGGATAGAATAGTTCTATCTTTAGTGATACGTAACCATTGGTTATAAAATTTGGATAAGCGTCCAGCGTAATTTACCTCTTCTAACGTCGATAATTGGTTGTCTTCTGCGGCTGCAATGACGTCCTGGATGATCCGGTGGGCCGACTCTGGTTGGAGACAGGTTGTTGGGTCTTTTTCATCATAGGTGGCGCCTGTCTCCGCTGGGGCGCCACCTGTACTTTCGAGTTTAAATTAGTAGTTTTAGACGTCGATGGTTGAGGTCTCTTGTCCTTTCTTATATTGTTGCTCCTTATCTCAGTACTGCTCTTGGATACGGCTTTAGCAGTTTTAAGTGTATCTGCTAAGTTATCGCCGAATAGAGACTTGTCGATCTTAGAGTTAAGTATGGAGGATTTCACATCTTTTTTAAGTACTGACGTACTAAACATTATTCTAGTGACCGAATCAGAATGTTGTATATCGTATAACAATCTGTTTGGGTCCATTAGCTTCTTCAATAACTCTGTGCTTTTATTTTTAGGTTCTAATAGGTATGATGTAGCTGATGCTATACAGGAGATGGCAGAAGCTAGTAGTTTTTGTTTCGATTCTATAGCTTTGTCGCGGTTGACCAATGTCTCTGGTTAAGCTGCTTTTATTTCCGGATTCATTATTGGGGCACCTAGAAGGGTCGCATTGGAAGGAAGCAGGTATTTTTGTTGTAACTCTTTCCTAGTTTCTTTTGTCAAGCCAGTGGCTGCAATATGTTGCAGTTGGGTTACCAATTCTTTGTGAATTTCCTCTCCGTACTGTACAGTGCTAAAGGGGTCATCACCAAGAACTTCTAGAATGTCTTTGTCCAACTCTGTTATTCCACACTCTTTATTGACAATCTCACTTGAGATTTGTTCTAGATTGGTCATATCACATTCAGAGGTTATCTCTGTGTTTGACCGAGTTGGAGCTGTGTTAGTGATTATCGGTAACACTTGTTAAGCTTGTAAAACGTTATCATTTGTTTCCAGATCAATGATAGATTCGTCTAATAGCCCATTGTCTGAAATTGATTAATACGGGATATGTGGTCAGAGTTGTTTGTAAAAAAAAAATCCATATATTTTTTTTTTTTATTTTTTTTATTTTTTTTTTATTATAAGATTGCAGAATGTAGTGGAACAGTCCAAAGAGCAGCCCGATTACATTCAATTGCAAGTATATAATGCTTAAAATGCGATGAGGCAGTCCATAGATCAGCTCGAGTCGCATTTTTACTTTATTGAAGGTAGACAGGATATATGGATATGTTTAAATGCGTTGAGACAGTCCGATGAACAGCTCGAATGTATTGTGTCCTATTTACCTCTTAAGCGGTAAAAGCCTTTAAAAGTTGTAATTATAATAACTTTCAGGGTGGGTATAGATTTCTTGCAGTGAAGCAGTCTTATGATCTGCTCGATCGCATTATGCCACAAACCTAAGCATATTACTTTATTTGGTGCCTTAATAAAAATATAATAGTGGGTACATACCTTGTGAGCTATTTTTAGATTCCGTATCACTATCACTTGACGACACTTTTTGCTTACGCGCTCGTTTTAATTTCTTTTTTAACTTTTTTATTTGATCACTTATGAAATCTAAATCATTAGCACGTTTACGTTTCGGCATTACAGCGACTTTTTAATGTAAGCGAAGACGTGTAGAACGGTTGAGCACTAAAATGCGAATGACGATACATGATGGCGGACGGGTGGGGTACAACCAGGATCTAGACATTTTTTTTTCTCTAAACCATAGTGCAGGAACGGTAACTAATATGCGTTACTACTTGTAGTAAATATATATTTATTTTAGGATACTTATCTCGAGGACGAGGTGCGAGTATAATGTTTCATGTTGTTCTGTTCTATGTTGTATTGTTTTAGAAAAGTATTAGGGTATAGTCCTTAAATCGTCTGACCAAACCGCAAGCAAATCATCAACATAAGAAAAAAAAACTATAGTGAAAACATAACATATTATACGTATTTACATTATACATTTGCCCAATGGGGACAATACAATAGAATTTTTTCAAGTGAACCTACTTTCTGTATAATGTACATATCACGTCCAATATCGGCTGCATGTTGTACAATCTCATCGTCCGGTAATACAATCGTCCTCGTATTTGCTGCTACTGTTTGTAGAAAATCACGTGAACATTCCTGTAAGAAGTATGGAATTGAAATATAATGGAAAGTTAAAAAGTCTTCTAAATTGTATATGAATCATACTTGTCGTGAGTATATAATATAATACTTATGCAACAACAATAACAAAATATCAAAATTAACGGGAAATTAACGCGATTACCTATTATTTTAGCCTGACGTTTCGACCAAGTTGCATCTGCCGTGGTCTCAAGTAAACCATTTTACTTGAGACCACGCCCGATGCAACTCAGCCGAAGCATCTAGCCCACAGAATACTAATATACTGTCTAGCCAAAATAAAAGGTAATCGCGTTAATTTCTCGTGTTTTGATATTTTATATCGTATCTACTCTTTTGTTTATATTGACGGTAGATATCAATTCTTTGAGAACTATTTAGCCAAAAGAAAAGTTCCAAATTTTATAATGTAACGCGAAAATTTAAAAGTTTAGATACAGTACGTTCAAATGACAAAGATACGTAATGTTATTCCATAATAGTATGATACTTGACTGACGAATTACATACAACACAGAGTCAATATTCATCACTACACCGATACCAACACCAATAACTCTTTATTTTATTTATTTAACAATTTATTGCACACACAACGTCATATACAAAGAGAGATACATACAGAAAAAAGAGCAAAAGATATCGCTTATTTCTATAAGAAATTTCTCCCAGTGGACCCGCGAGTGAGAAATTTTATAAAGAAAGAAAAAAAGTAGTCACTGTGTGTATCACAATATTATTAAACTAAATATAAATAATAAAGAATACGAAATACAACAACAAAAACACATACAATCAATATATCAGTACACATAAATATATAAATTTGACATATATAAATATAAATAGAGATACATACATTCAATAACGATATATATTATATACATGATAGTTATACCCAAGTGAAAATATTTGTTTTGAACAAATTCTTCATATAATGCTCTTTAACTGCTCGTTTAAAGCCTACTAGGGATCGACTCTCCCGAACGCAGGGAGGAAGATCATTCCATAGTTTAACGGCAAGTACAGTGAAGGAATGAGAATAAAACTCTTTTTTGGTAACACAGCAGAATCCTGAACCCAGATACCCAGACCCCTGTGATAAGAATAGGTTACGTGGGTGCTTTTACCCACTGCGGAAATCCATTTCATGTGATGAATTCCTTTACCTGCTTAGCTGACCGAGTCTGATTTCTGGAATATTCTGAGGATACTTCGTTGAGAGGTGAAACACGTGTCAATTGGTGGTTTTTGGAGTTTGAATGGAAAATAGCTAAAGACTTTAGGAATTCATCACCAACAAAACTGCTACGGTAATCGTCCTCCGTTATCCACGGACATTGGGAACATCGATTATTATTGTTTTAACAAAAAAAAAATGAAACTTAAAATGCTTCCTGATAAAGGATACCTGAAATAACGGACAACGGACAAGAGTTTCTACCATTTCGATAGACAACACCTCTTGCTGTATATTAGCCGACGCATTTTTAAATATTTCTTCAGTCGACACCGCATTATTGTAATACCTGTGAATACGAAAAATAAAGTCAAATTCGATTCAAGCCTACTGCCCATGCAATAAATTTTTTGAAATCAGCAGTTTCTAAACAACAAGAATTCCTTCGAAGCATAAAATTTTATAATTTTGCCTACAATTTTCCTTCAATTTTGAAATATCTAATGCTATATAATTATTATCTAACTTGTTGAGTTTTGACCAGAAACTATCGAAATGTAGTTCGTTTCTTAAAACATAATAGAATTATTTTTAAATATGATATTTCCTAGCTTATGCTAGTGTTACAGAGCTAAGTTCAAAAATAGCTTATTGCATACATACATATCTTCATGCTGTATCCCATATACCATACACTGAAGAAATACTTCAGTTGAATTCCGAGGGTTGATCTGTTGTTTCATAAAACCTAAAGTATTAATTTAAGTTGACTAAAGTATTAATTATTTTTACAATGTCATGAATGTTGAATTTACAAAATAAAAAAGATTGAAGTTATACGTTCTAATGTAATATTTACAAAATTGTATGTTAAATTTACTAGAGAGGTCAGTTTAAGAGTATGTTGATGCTGTCCACCGGACCTACCTTAGTTAATATTACTTAACAAATTTGTTAATTACACAAACCAGTTTTGTAAATATTTCAACATTTTAAGTTTAGTGAAATCAACAATTTCCTTAGTCCGAAATTAACCCGCGAGTTTAGTAACACTTTTGTAAAACCGACTAATGCATTTATTCAAATAGAGAGGTTCAAGATTCGCGTCCTTAGATACTTCTTTCACCTCCTCAAATCTCATCATTCTCCTCATAAATTTACGCGTAGGTATGCGGGCACTTATGACATTTCCGTCGACTAACACTCTGGCTATTTGATCTTCGTAAGTAAGCCTTGGTCTTCTTTAGCTTCTACTACGACTTCTTACTTAATTAACTTACACCTTTAAATCAATATTATCTAACATAACCATATATACTCAGCTATCACCTTGCCCATTGCTCCAGAGTTTTACTGAAGTGTAAGAAAAATATGTATGGGGAGTATTGGGTAGGCCCGACATTTTAAAAGACATATACGGGTGCAAATGTACATCCGGCGCAGTATATTTGCATCCAGTCTCCGTGTCCGCAGATAACGTAATTATTATATTAGAAAGTACTGTGTGCGTCCTATATCACAGAGTATTTATGTGCGACTTTCGACTGCAGAGTGCTATTGCACCCAAAGTGCACACTGCGACACCCCGCGATCCATGCCATCGTTTTAATTTTTCAATATTCCATTTCGCGCGTAAATTTCTCATACCAAAGGAGATGTGTACGATTTGAACTAGGATATAAATCCATCAGTACCGCAAGGGATACGTGTCCAGGAGCACGTATCCACCCAGACTAGATACGAGTCTAGAGTCTTGATTGTTTATTTTGTTTAAAGAACTTTTAGTAAATTTCGACATAAGACTATCTTAGCAAAATAACTAAGCATTTAGGTAATTGCTATCGTAATTGCCAAAATATGATAGTCGACTGACTGTTCTTTAATTACTATATATGACTAAGCATTTAGGTCATTGCTATAATCATTGCCGAAATATAATAATCGACTGACTGTTCTTTAGTTTGAGCAAATTTAAGGTCGATCTAAAGATGATTTAGCTTGCAAAAAACTAACCAATTAATTTTTAGCAAATGGGTTAAACGAAAAGTTAAATAGTAGCCAACTGACGGCTTCTGTATTAAATTTATAATTAATAGGTAATCCAGCATTTAGAGAAGAACGTCCGGTTAAATATACAGCTGATTCTGGCTTTTCTATTTTTAGTAGGAATGTGATAAAAGACGATAAATCAAATAATACAATAATTTGATATACTGTACGTGAAAAAAATTGCTTACCACTGCACGCAAAAGAACTTTTTTACTCGGGCCTTGATTTTCCCGCTAACGCGATTAACAGACAGGAAGTAAAACAGCTCTCTCATCGATTCCTGTTAAGAAGGAAATTGCATTTTTCGTTATATTTACCAAAATTAAAACCCAATTTCCTAAAAAGTAAAGAAAAATAAAGTATCACAAACCTTAAAATTTAATCTCCTTTGTGTCGATAACATGTAAAGACTACAAATTTTGGCTATATAAAAACAACTTAAGTATGTTCCTAGAAAAAATAATATCGCAACCTGAAAAATAAATAAATGTAACATGAAAAAGAAGAAAATAAATCAAGTAATATATTGTAATACATAATATACTACATAGTACACGAGGCTCTTTTTATATATTACCTACGTTTATTTTTTCATGTTTATAAAGAACTAGCTGTACCCGCGACTTCGTCCGCGTAGAAAAATGTTCATTGACATCTTTAGGTTACTGAGGTTACCCGAGGTACTCATATTGTTGGTGTTAAAAAAAAAGTTATTCTCTATAATGGAACATCTGCCATATTAGATTTATGATACGTCACATATACAAAAACTGCGTATTCCATTTCATTCGATACCCATATTGTTAGTTTTGAACGAAAAAGTTATTTCCTATTATGGAACATCCCCCATATCACATATACAAAAACCTGCGTATTCCACTTCATTCGATACCCATATTGTTAGTTTTGAACGAAAAAGTTATTTCCTATTATGGAACATCCCCCATATTCGATTTATGATGACGTCACATAGACAGAAATCATTCCATTTCATTTGATGCCCATATTGCTAGTGTCGAACAAAAAGTTATTTTTCGCCATCCGCCATATTGGATTTATGATGCCGTCACATACATAGAAACCTTCCCCTGCGTATTCCATTTCATTTGATACCCATATTGTTGGGTGTTGAACTAAAAAGTTATTTCCTGCTATGGAACATCCGCCATATTGGATTTATGATGACGTCACATGTACAAAAGCTTTCCCTTGCGTATTCCATATCATTTGATACCCATATTGTTGGTGTCGAACGAAAAAATTATTTCATATTATGGAACATCGGCCATATTGGATTTATGGTGACGTCACATATCCAGAAACCTTCCCCTGTGTATTCCATATCATTTGATACCCATATTGTTGGTGTCGAACGAAAAACTTATTTCCTATTATGGAACATCCGCCATATTGGACTTATGATGACGTCACATGTTCGGGGACCTTCCCCTGCGTGTTCCATTTCATTTGATACCCATATTGTTGGTATTGAACGAAAAAGTTATTTCCTATTATGGAACATCCACCATATTGGATTTATGATAACGTCACATATACAAAAACCTTCCTCTGCGTATTCCACTTCATTTGATACCCATATTGTTGGTATTGATCAATACCTCGAGAAACCTAGAACATGATACCCATGTAGATCTATCAAAACAAAAAATATTCGCCATCTTGGATTACAAAATGAACGTCATTTTCGTAATCAGCACCCCGAGGTACTTAGAATTTGAGACCTATATCGATTTATCCAAAAAAGTAATATTCGCCATCTTGGATTTGAAAATGAAAGTCATTTTCGTAATCACCACCCCAAAAACCTAGAATTTGATACCCATATCGATTTATGCAAAAAAAAGTAATATTCGCCATCTTGGATTTGAAAATGCTGGATTTGAAAATCATTTTCGTAATTAGCACTCCGAGAAACCTAGAATATGATACCTATGTCAATTTATCCAAAAAAATAATAATCGCCATCTTGGATTTGAAAATGAACATAATTTTCGTAATTAGCACCCCGAGAAACCTAGAATTTGTTACCCGTATCGATTTATCCAAAAAAAGTAATATTCGCCATCTTGGATTTGAAAATGAACGTCATTTTTGTAATCAGTACCTCGAGAAACCTAGAACATGACACCCATGTAGATTTTTAAAAAATAATAATATTCGCTACCTTGGATTACAAAATGAACGTCATTTTCGTAATCGGCACCCCGAGATACTTAGAATTTGACACGCATATCGATTTATCCAAAAAAGTAATATTCGCCATCTTGGATTTGAAAATGAAAGTCATTTTCGTAATCACCACCCCAAAAACCTAGAATTTGATACCCATATCGATTTATGCAAAAAAAAGTAATATTCGCCATCTTGTATTTGAAAATGAACATCATTTTCGTGATTAGCACCCCGAGAAACCACGGATATGATACCTATGTAATCCAAAAAAATAATAATCGCCATCTTGGATTCGAAAATAAACATAATTTTCGTAATCAGCACCCCGAGAAACCTAGAATTTGATACCCGTATCGATTTATCCAAAAAAGTAATATTCGCCATCTTTGATTTGAAAATGAATATCATAACATTCGCCATATTGGATTTGTGATGAAGTCACATATGTACCTTCCCCTGCGTATTCTATTTCATTTGATACCCATATTGTTAGGGTTTAGTATTATAAAGTTCCCCTATAAAGTTTCATCTCCTTTTTCACCCCTTTAAGGGTTGATTTTTGATAAAAAAGAAAACTAGGTTTTTAAAGGAAAAGGTGTATCTCTGTACGAAATTACATCTTAATCGGCTCAGCGGTTAAAAATTTCCCATACAAAGTTTCTTCCCCCTTTTCACCCCTTTAGGAGTAGATTTTTGAAAAATAAAGTAGCCTATGTTCATCCCCTGGTGTCAAACTATCTCCATGCCAAATTTTATCAAAATCGGTCGGGCGGTTTAGCCGTGAAAACCACCAAGTAGACAGACAGACAGACAGACAGAAACAGAGACTTTCGCATTTATAATATTAGTATGGACTAGTATGGATAGTACGGAAGTATGGATGTTTCATTTTTCGATATCATGCTTTTGTTAGACTATTATATATTATATATACGCAACAGTATAAAAAATTAATAACGTTTCGATTTTTAAAACGATTCAAAAATAACCATGGAGCACTCAACTTATAGAGACGAAATATCAGACCATCTTATTCACCACTGCTCAGTTTATTTACATTAACAAATGTAAATAATTACATCAACAAATATAAACTCCCGCTCGCATTAGGCTGTACATAACCAATATCGGACCTGTGTGTACATCTCTGTATACCATATTCCGACAGATATTTAAATATTTATATAACTACTTATTGTTCTATTCGGTGGTGTGTCATAAACAGCAAAACTATAAAACAGAAAGCAGTAACCGCAACAATGTTCAGACGTAAATTGTTTTCATACAGTTTGATATTGAAAGCTTCTTGTGTAATTATCTGCAAACAACTCATTTTTCTATTCAACTAGACGAGTCAATTTTACCAGGTAATGAAGCATTATTATTGGGATATGTTCGATTTGTTATGGATGAAGAAATCCATGACGAGCTGCTATTCGCGAAAACTTTGGAGACAGACATTAAAGGCGAATCGTTATTTAATGTCCTGAGTGATTTTTTTTAAGGAAAAATTGATTCCAATTACAAACATTATTTCGGTGGCAGCAGATGGAGCTCCTGCCATGTTCGGGCGATATTGTGGGTTTATAAGCCATCTAAAAAGAATTATACCAGAAATAACTGCAATTCACTGTGTCATCCACCGACAACACCTGGTAGCAAAAAATTTGAGTGATAGATTGCACCAATCGCTTCAATTTGTGATTAAAGCAGTTAACAAAATAAGAAGCAATGCGTTGAATATCCGTTTATTAGCACAATTGTGCGACGAAAATGATGAAGACTTCCAACGATTGCTCTTACATACTGAAGTAAGCTGGTTGTCGAAAGATGCATGCTTAACAAGATTTTACTCACTTATTGAATCAGTTTTAGAGTTTCTGGAAAATAAAGATCCAGATTTAAAAGAAAACCTGATCAAATTGAAAGCAGACAGCGCGTATTTGACAGTTTTGTTCAAAAATTTAATGACATTAACTTACAGTTACAAGTTGACAACCTAAACCTAATAAAAACAAAGGATGCAATTTCGGCTTTTCTTGGAAAATTGAAATTTATGAAGCAAAATCTTAGCCGGCGCGAATTCTCCCAGTTTCCAAATCACAGGCAGAATGTCTTGATGAGGATATTCAGACATATGTTCAACATTTAAATGCCCTGATTTATTTGAATTTGAAGATATTCTGACGATGAAAATACCACCATGGATCATAAATCCATTTGATGAAACGGAAGTGGCGAATGTGGTATTACAAGAAGAGCTACTCGAGCTTAGCACCAATGAGGAGCTGAAGGCGAAATGTAAAAAAGGCTATCAAACATTTTGGCTGCAGGCAGAAATACCCGAAAAATATCCTGAACTGTGGGAAATTGCGAGAACACTTTTGATAGCGTTTCCCTCGTCATACCTTGTCGAAAAAAGTTATAGTGTCGTTACAAACCTATTAACGAAAACAAGGAGCAGATCGAACAACACAGAACGGGGATATTTGCGGTTATTCCTTACAAAACTGAAGCCAAATATTGATAATTTGCTGTCAATCCATTAAGTACATCCCTCCCATTAAAATTATGACTATTTTTTTTAAGTGTTGATTTGCATTGTTGAAGTTACGGTACGTTATTAATGTTCAATTTTAATTGTATTAAGTCTGTAATCATATTATTTTAATTAAAAAAAAAACAGAAAATATATTATTTTTATTTTTACCACTCCAAATTTAGGATTGGAACTCAGCCCCGACGTAAATTTCCATCGTTAGATCTAACCTTCTTATTTTTTGACGAGTTTTGGGAATATCGTAGAAATGTAGCAGCAAGGGGTCCACCAAAACCAGTAAAATTTTGAAAGTGGTCAACGAGAAAAAAAGTTTGGGAACCTCTGCAGTGTATCTTTTAGAGTAATGAATATATCTTATTTGTGTGTTTATATCCCTCACCCTCATATCTCTCTATTACCTGAAATCTCATCCATTTTTACATCTCTTCCTCCTATTATTGTCATGGGAGATTTTAATTCACACCATGTTTCTTGGGGATCTTATTTCTGCAATAGTTTTTCTTTCAGTTTTTTAAACCTATTACATAATTCAAATTTATGTTTTTTTAATGACGGCTCACCAACAAGAAGAGTTCGTCCTACTCAAAACCGTAACAATGCAGTCGACTTAACTTTCTGTTCCCCTGTTCTTGCCTCCACCATTTCCTAGAGAATACTCTCTGAATCTTTTGTGAGTGATCATTTTCCGATTCTTATTTTTCTTTCT
Organism: Zeuzera pyrina; assembly: GCA_907165235.1. Lineage (NCBI taxonomy): Eukaryota > Metazoa > Arthropoda > Insecta > Lepidoptera > Cossidae > Zeuzera > Zeuzera pyrina. The sequence goes on from OU015626.1 coordinate 15,405,626, forward strand.
TTAGTTTCCCCTTTCTAATCTCCTCCCTCCCCTATTAACTTACAAACTTTCAGCAGCAGACTGGCCTAAATTTTCATCATGCCTTGAAAATAAATTAAATTCTCTCTTTTTCCATGACAACACTTGCCAAGAATCCTTAAATCTTTACTCTCAGTTTGTATCATCTATTATATTTGCAGCAAATGAAAGTAACCCCTCGAAGAAAAAACCCTCTGGTAATCACAGAACTTCTCAACCCTAGTAGCAAACTTAGCAGCCAAGTTTGCACCACCACTGGTCCCATCCTTGGGGGTCTTCTGCAGCTTAGCTTCAAAGTCGTTCATCCGTGTATTAAACAATAACGTCATTTCAGAAAGTGATCGCTTAAGAGGCTCCATTAGCGTAGCAATTTGTTATGTTGAGAGGAGATAACATTTGGCGAGTGAGTAGTTTATACCACCATTAATTTAACGTCATGAACAGAGAAATATAAATGCTTTTTAAACTGTAATGAAATATTTAAGACAGAGCAAAAATTTTTATAACTTCAGTAAAGCCTCCTATCACTTCACCGGAGGAGTTTTACGATAAGAGGAAAACACTAATTTACTTCAATTCTACTTATTATTACGTGATCTTGGCAAATGCTGTAATCTGTACGCCATGCCATGAAGAAAAAAATCATTAAAAAAATTAAAAACTTGTATTGGTTTTAGCTCGTTACATACTTAGGTAAACTCTACAAAGAATACTTCTTAACAAATTATGAGAACAAACAAAAAAAAATATAGTAACTCGATTACAATGACCTTTGTTAGTTTTTGTCCGTATTAGTTTTAAAATCGTCATTGACTTCAATTTCTTCGCGAGTCCACCATAATTGTCTTTGCCATTGCTTAATACGCTGAATAGAAACTGAACAGAGTTATCTCCGTCGAGTCGTATAAATAATCAACGACATATTGTTTGTTTTTATAAATCAATACCAATGCTGTTATAGACTAATTACATTTCAGCTCTGAATTCATTTTACATATACGCCTATCTAAATTGAGCTACTCTATTAAAAAACAAAAATTCACAACCAAACACGAACACATAACTTCTTATTTCCTTTGCATAGGTATGAAAAGCTATAATTTTAGTTTAAATGCGTACTACTAATAAGTCATCAACTCCTGGTGATAAATCGGACATCCCGGATCCAGTGAACACAGATGTACCAAAAGAAAGAGCGGTCAGTACCGGTTTCTCATGTTTAGCTTCTTGCGTTACGAACAATTTAGTTTCCCAATAAATAAGTTGCACCATCCAAGAATTCTGTAAAATAAATTTATAATTTCGTATTTACTAATACGTTTACAGAACAATTATTTTTATTAGTTAAATAGTAGCGATGTTGTGCTTGCAACATAATATCGTTATACGAAATGTACGAATGTAGACGTCGATTAACTGTATTTTTTACATAGTTTAAGATGTATAATGTAAGATGAATACAATTAGCAAAACCGACATCATCTAATTACAGGAATGCTAAAAACTTTCAAATAACGTAAGTAATTGATAGTCACCTCACGACACAGTTTTCGAGGGCATGCAAAGAGATACAGGAAGCAGCCGGACCAGTAACAAAATATCAGGAACAGAAGTGAAAATTTAAACAAGCAAAGAAACTGAAAATATATATAGGTAACATTATTTAATGACACATAATCATAAAATTTTACCAAATACTTTACTTATAAATTATATATGGGAAAATTAATCTGTGGTGTTATACTACATAATATGTAGTATTGAAACAACCAACTTACCCTGATATTACTATTGAAATTTTTCTCCCATTTATTCATGTAATTCCAGAGATGCCACACTTGTAATAATGGGAATAAAAGAGCAAATTGTCCCGCCGAAGTCTCTCGATTTGGGTCTAACGTATCAGTGAAAACATGAACCGGAAAAACTGACATTACGTCCAAGTAGAAACCCACCGTAGCCATTTTGGCCTCTGCTATTTCCAGCATCGTTTCTTTTCTAACAGTCTGTATTTTGAATAAATTATTAGTTTCAAATAGGTATACGTTTACATAATTATTTTATTACGAGTATTGGTACCTTTTGCTATTTTCTTGCGCAGGCTATAAAAGTCCTCCCTTATTATTATGAAAAAAAAGGATTAAATGATGGACTGGCAAACCGTCACCAACTGGTTACGCCCTGTTTGCCATTTGTAACCTTGTTGCACTGTTCATCCCAGAAAGAAAAAGGCGTGAAGTTTACATACCTTCTTTACGACAGCAGTAGTAAGTTGTGTGTAAATATTTAACAATAATCCCGTCATCACGACAGTGCTCAACACTCTCTCCAAATCCGACGGGATCATAGACAGAACAGCGTTATAAGGTGACATAATACACACATATAACACCATAATAAAGTGGGCTATATCAAACATATGTGTCTGAAAAAATATCTGTTATTATGTTATTACGCCTTTATGGTATTTGTCTGTTTTTACAGCTTTGGAAAAGTTAGTATAGATAGTAACGAGTCGTCGTTTCTTCTATTAATATTATAATTAAATTTATTAGATACATACATTTTTTGTTCTCTGTTATTTTTCTGAGACGAAAATCATTTCATAATATGACTATCTAATATCTACATATTTTAAGTATTCGTTTATGTATTAGTAAATAAGAGTGAAAAATTAAACTTAAAAGTAACGTACGAAATCTGTATTAGGTTCCAAAATCCATGGAAAACTCGACCTCAGGCAAATTCTAGGAGCATCGAAGGTTGTAACATTACTAGACATTTGATACAAACTCAAATATTCTGATGTGAACTTTGGCTGTCGCTCGTTATTCTTATCTAGAAAAATTTTGTTGTCTGAAAAGTACCTACTTAATACGCAATATAAAAAATGTAAAGTAAAACAACTTTAAGTAGAAAATTTAATAATCAAAGACCTCTTTTAGCTGAAAAGGACGCGTTTCCAGATAGAGCGTTAAAACAAACATTAGTGAAACGCGACTAAAAAATGTCTCTTTTTTTTTTTAGTAAATTTTTAATGTTTTCATATTTATTTTATTTTATAAATATAGGAAAATAAATATGGAACATTTCATGCAAAGCGAACAACGAAAAAAGTGTTAGGTTTATATTTGGGCAATTTAAATCTCTGCAAGGCCTCGGTATAGTTTTTGCTTACGAATGCAGCATAGTTACCAAGTCATAGCATTCCGATTTAGTTAAAAATTTGTTGCTGCGGTGCGACTTATTCGCCATAATCCTCAACTCATTTTAATAACAAAAAAATAAACGAAACAGTAATTATTTGTTGTCATGTTCTTTTCAATTATACCATTGAATCCGAAATTTGATTTTTTGTCATACGAAAAACAAAATTAATATGTGATCGTCCGTTAATCACGTAAGGCTCGAAAGGAGGGGAGGGAGCTCGGAAAAAATCAAGGAATATCACAGAGGGGAGGGAGGGAGGTGGTGCAGTAAGATATCACGTGTATTTATTTATTCGTTGAACGCGCGATTTTCCAGAATTAGATTATACCCGTATTTAAAGATAATATTCTGAAAATGTTTAAGATATTTTGTATCAAAAAATATACGTGATTTTGGATAGGCGGGGGCTAGTGTAAAACTACGTATCACCAGACGGGGGGGAGGGGTTAAAAAGTTGCTAAAAATCATTACGCGATTAATTGACGACCCCCATGTACCTATGGTAGGGGAAAACACCATAGTATCGGCCAGTATTATAATGGCCACTTCAACTTCTTCGTTGAAAAAATAAGCATTGTAAATACTTTTGTAGTCAATTTGAAAATATAATCAAAATTATTAGGTATACAACAATACATTTATATTTAATGTTGAATAATTTAATGTTTAAGTAATGCAACGAAAGTGCCATAGATAATACCTGTACATAATAAATGAGACGGTCAACAACGGTAGTTTTCTCATTTTAATTTTCGATACCAATTTATTTCGAAGTTATAGAAAACAATTGTAGTCCATTCAAATTGATAAATGACGACCATATTAATATTTTGTTAAATGAAGGTTTAAACTTACTTTAAATATAGGTAAACGAATTTGTAAGTCTAATATTTGTTTTTTGTCATTTATTTTTGTCTGCTTCGCGTGAAATGGCCCAATAACCATTTAAAATTAATTTGTATGTGGTACACCACCACGGTGTGAAACTTTGGGTCACTGGGGCCCCGAAGCCCATCGACTGGTTTCTGATATTTGTATAAGACTGGTTTAGGCTCCGGGCTGGCAGCTTTTTCTGCCAACAAATCAGTTTGGATATACCAAGAAATAATGCTGCTAGTCTGCTGGGCACCCTAAACAATGCCAGCTTTCTAAGCGGCAACTTTGAGGAAGTATATTATTTAAGATAATGTTTAGTTTTAAGTTTGTAAATATTAACGTTAGGATATGTATGTTACTTTTTTGTTAAAAATATTTGTATGTATATATGAATCAACGACATTCGAAGAAGAAATTTTTGAGCAAGCGTACCCCACACTGGAATCAGATTATGAATGATATCCTGTTACTAGACATTACGTGGTAGTACAGTTTTGTGTCCTATTTTGTCCAATTTTGTACATACGTAATTATGAGACGTCAGCGTACTATAATTTTAAAATGTTAATTAGCTCATCGAAAATTTTTTTTTTGTTGTGATTAGGTAAATATTTTTGTCTGCATTTCGGCTATTTAAATTTTGTTAACATGAGACTAATGATAAATCTAACTTTTTATAACAGGCAAGCCGCCAGAATGCAAATTACGAAATCAGAATTTATTTCGGCTGTTGGAATTCGGATAAAGAATTCAAAAAGACTTTCTGGCTGTGTAAGGCTAAGCTAGTCGTGCTAATAAATAATTGTGTTTAATATTTGTAATTGTTTTTCCGTATGACTTTAATAATGCATATATGTATATATAGATAATACTAGTATTCTCTTATATACCTCTATAATACATGTGAGAATCGTCCACAAAATTAGAATCTTCGTCCTCGACCCCAGCTAAATGATCTTTAAGGACTTTCATAGGTCTGTAACGGGTTCTAATTAACCGGGAATCTCCTTTATCATATTCCATAATATCTGCCTGTGAATACATACGTAATAGTACTATTTAATATTCAACAAATAATGTAATAGGTGTACTAAAGTCTGTTTACATGAACGTAGTGAAATGTAGTGCGGTAAATATTTTCTTGTAAGTAATGAAAAATACATAATAAGCTTTTCTTAGACATTAACAATAACACAGCAATAACATATAATTTTTTGAGCTTTAGTGATGCATTATAAAATATCTTAATCTGTATAACGACGGATACAATTTATCGACAACGTATAATCCAGTGTTTAAGGAACAAAACCTAGTTTTTTACATTCGGTTATATGTGTGGACACTGTAAGTGTGGTGTGTAGGACTATAAACCATTTGCAAAACTCGAGGGTAGGTGATAAAAAATATGCCTTGGACACGCGAATGAAGCTTGTGACAGTTCGCTTGAGACCACGACCGATATAACGCGACCGATTAACCGACGCGAAACGTCAAGCCAAAATAGAAGGTAATGGTGATAATTTCCCGTGTTTTAAAATATGTTATAAAACTGCGACCTCTCTCATCTTGTTTGATTCTAAAAAGATCGAAGACCAAGGCTGTGCATTGTAACTAACGCGAAAGCCCTCGTGTAATAATTTGTAGAAAACTAAAAATTTGATTAAGTGTAAAAGATGTTAAGGTGGTGATTCTTGGTGCTCCAATATCAAACAATTTTCGTGATTTAAAAATACAGTATTATTGCGTAGTTACGGTCCGTATACATTTTTTATCGTAGTATGTAAACAACTGCATTAATTTACTCATTGCATTTTTTATGTAATAACTAATAACCCATCTAAGAAAAATACATGATAAATACATCAACATCATGCATACACCAGTACACCTGTACACTAACTTATCTATATATAAAAAATATAATCGATAAAACTTTGAATTCCCTTAAATGACTTTCTCGAAACAGCCGTTGGCAAGGTCATCAGCCGATAAAGCGGCTAAATCACTAGACTGTTATATACGCAACGCTAATAACATTATATTGTCTAAACGAGTTTATACAACATGAATAAATTAATACCTGTGTTTATACACTCTAACCAAATACTAACAAATAAACACTAGCACTATAGATGAAAATCTCCATGTACATAAACAGGACATTATTGTATATAGCAGAAACCTGAGAATGTACGTAACGTCTTCCTCTGTATAACTAATGTCTACCTACTAAATTACAAATAAAATGTACCGCATACCTGACGAGATCGCGACTTTTTGAGTCTGATGTCAATTTTTTCACGTATATTTTGAAACACAAAGGGATGCTCAGACATTGCACGCATAAAGTCAGTCCTCCGTAATATCTGTAATATTTGTATCGCTATGGCAATTCAATATTATGTGCTCCCTCTCATACAACCTGTTTACAGTTATGTACACTCGTAGCTATGCATACTACATGTACATAGGTATAAATGTAGGTAATCGTCTTACCTGTAATTCAACATATGTCGCAGCTTTCACTGTAACTTTAGACGGTATGGAATAAAATAAACTTAATTCGCCCAGTACCTAAAATAATAATAATGTCTAAGTTAACCGTACCTAAAATATTAAAGATATAATAGAAATTAAGGAAAGATTTTTTATAGTTTAGAACATTTTAGGCACATTATTAGGTACAAGTAAAATTTCCTGCTCACAGTTCCTTTTTTAAACGCAATCATAGGACTTTCGTCGTCTTCATCAGACAACATTTCAATGACACCTCTTTTGACACAAATCATACCGGATTTTACAACTCCCTGGCTCCAAATGGGCTGGCCAGCGAGAAATAACTCGTGATGCATTAGTAGTGAAATCTGACGCATAAACGCTTCTCCTAGAAAATGAAATTATTCTTTAAATTATTATGATAAATACAATATTTCTTATTTCTAATTTGTCAATATTTCACTCTAAATGTAAAGCATTAAAAGTTTTTAGACATAGATCGTACGATCTAAGTTTTTTGTAATTAGGTACAAAAAATTAAACCGACTACAAAATATCTTCTATTCTTTATTAACCAAAACTCAAGTACAAAATCGGTGCCAAGTCTACTAAACTAGAAGAGTTTCTGTTGTTGCACATTGATTTGGCACCAACTTCAATAACTATCAAACATAATTATATATAGGTATTTGAATCGTATGTATAAAGTTATTATTGAACTTGATTTTTGATTAGTAAAAGATAGTTCTTTTGTACTTTTCGGGGTTTCTTTTTTTCGTTTTAATGTTTTTCCTTAAAATGTTTTTTATTTCTCTCTTTTCAGTGACCCTGGCCTAAATAAATATTAAGGGTAGGTCTACAATTGAATTTTTTAATTCTAAAGCGGAATGACATACAAAAAAATCATCAACATAAATAAAGCTTATAATCAGTTAGCGTTATTTGGCGTATCTTCGAAATCCAAGTTCTGATACCAATGAAATTTAAATGAAATCCTCCTTGAAAGTATACCATACCGTAACTATCCTCAATGTAACTTTAAAATATTTCATGAGAGTACTGCCAAAAGAATTTTGTTATCCTTTTGAAACTCGCTTAAATTCTTAGTGCACAAAGCCAGTTGGTCGCTTGTTTGCTGAGTTGAAAATTTTCAGAACATAATGATATAAACTCAGAATACAAGTTGTTCGATAGAAAATAATGTCTTATTTTCTTTTATTTCTACTTCTATAAATAATACTGCTGATAAATAATAAATAATTCTCGATAAATAATAAACGCCAATTAATTAGACGTATTAGACATTACATAAAACTATAAAAGGTGTTTCTATAACTGCTATTTCATCTTATTGACAACAATAAATTTTTTTGTAAATCTTCGAACGGTTACATCAATTATTTGATCCCAAGCCAAACGCTAGGTTTCTCTGCTATGGATATTACACGACTAATTTGAGAAGCACTCAGCAGAGATTCCAGACGGTAAGAAAAGTAAGTTCTTAAAATAAGTTGACCTGGAATCGAAGCCTTAACTGGGAACACTGTTGTATTAACCATTGCATTAATAAACGCATTAATATCAATATCGTAATAACTGTTTAACTAACCAGTGTCACGAAACAGCAGAGATTTGTGGAAATATCCAACATTAATATCAAATATTAGTTCCATCTGCAAAGGCAAAGGCAGCCTCTTCAGATGGTTCGAATATAGGACACCATCTTTTATATACCACAATTTTTTCTTATACTTCTTGGCTTGTTCTACTAACCAGGACGGAGCTCCGTGAAATTTCAGATATGATAGCATATAATGATACTGTAATAAGAAAAAACGAGAATATGAATAGACTAAATCGACACGTGTCGATTGGTGGTTTTTGAAGTTTGAGCGGAAAACGGCTCAAGATTTCGAATGAATTCATCACATGAAATGGATTTCCGCAAGGCAACACCTGAGTCTATACGAACTGACTAAATATTTTGTGCACCAAAACTTCATTCTAGATTTTTATTGCAGTGGGGTATAATAAACGATAGTTTACAGAAGAAATGAAGAAATAGAAGTGTCCTTCTGTGATTTCGAAACTTTTGTACTTTTTATGTTTCTTTGTTTTTTGAACGTTACCGAAACCTAAGGACACATTTTTTAAACGTTCTGGTCTGTTTGTCCGGATTAATCTCTGAAATGGCTGAACCGATTTTGATGTGATTTTCATTAAGAGCTACAGCATTATTCAGAGTAATCTGAGCTACTTTTTGTCTCGTAAAAATAGCAAATTTAACGTGGATGAAACCATTGAACACAACTAATTATATTACATATAAATCAGTAGGTATTTTAAGTTCTATCTATTTCTTTTACGCACGAAAATTCGCGATGCAGTTTTTTTATTTACTGCTATTGAGACTAGTTACATTAATTTAATACACTACAACAATTTTATTCTCGATGAAGAAAACCTAAAGGGCAGTGTATTGAAGAGTATGTACTAAAAATAATATTTATGTTTATCTTGTTAACAATTAGCTAATTTTTAATTTTCCGTCCCAAAATTGGAAAAAAAGAACTCTTATAGAAGGAACTTATGGAATGGTGTCCGTCAATTTGTCTATCGTAGCTATATTTTTCAGAAACTATTTGTAGTAAAAATAGCTGAAATTTTCACTAAGTAGTGATCCAAAGACAGAGCTTCATAAGCTAGATTGTGGGGAAGCAAAGTTATCGATAGCAGCGTCAGCAGTTTGTGCACAATATTTATTAGTACTCCTCACGACGTGGTAAGTAAGTCATATCCGCGCCGTGTTAGTAATCATATCAGTGTTTTAGTGTGCAAGGATATGGATTTAACATGTATATATAACTTTTATTAATTAAATCACTGCTGCCTGTGTGCCAGCTATAGGAGACGGCTCGACAAGATTTTTATTTTAGGCATTAATTTTGAGAACTTAAGTGTCCACTTATGCAACCCAGTGGAATCGAATTCGTTAATTTCCCCCGCGCTCTATTGCGACAACAATAAAGTTGATTTTTGCAGTTGCGGTTTGATCACATTTAAGCGCTGAGAAAACTCTATTTTTATATTTAAACTATTTTTAAACATAATTGTAATTTCCAAAAAAACTATATTACCAATTAAAAAACTGATATTAGAGTTTTGAAATATTATAATTACCCATCGATTTTTGTAAAAATCATTTTAAAATTCTGTAGAATTTCGGAGATGCACTAGATTTTTGTACAAAACATTGTTTATCGAGATTTTTTTCCCTAATCATGTTTCCACGTTTAGGAATTTCAAGATAAAGAGTTGAAGTTGTATGTATCCAAATATCTAACTAAGTCCCTCAGGCTTCTTAAATATCGAGATCCAGGTCACCAAACACATCAAAGTCTGCATAGGCTGACATTTTTTTGAGATTGTCGTTTTGACTCGAAAACGTATTTAGAACTCAAAAATTTATGTAACAGGAACACGTTTGAATTACGTTATTTCATTTGTCAGTTCTTCTAAAATGCGCGTTACCTTGTTCATAAAACTATCACTTACAAAAAAAACTCATAAACTTTGACAATAGGTCTACATTGAAGAATAATTAACAAGATTGTATTAGGTATATTAGATACATTTCTTTTACACAATTTCCTATGGGACTATTACACTATTACAGGGGTAAAAAAACACTTTCGAATAAAAAAGAATAATCAAAATTGATCCACAAATGGCGGAGAAGTCGGTGAACTATGCCTAAGGAAAAAGATTCCGACGAATTGAAAAACTCCCTCTTTTTTTAAGTCGGTTAAAATAAAGCTTAATGACAAACTTTGCTTTCCGATTGACAGTAGATATTTTTCATACAGAGAAAGCTTTTCGACCCCAGAGAAAGAAAGCTTTTTGATCACAGATTTACTGTGTCTTCGTTGCTTAACTCTTGGCGGTTGGTAACATGTAGATCATAATTGACAGTACAGAACACTAATAAGGATGAATCTCTGCTTGAGAATAGCTAGAAAGAAATGTCGCTATTCATTGCATGTAGCAGCATCTCATTCTAACTGTGCTCAAATTCAATCTGAGATTCATATATAAGTAGGTATTGTTCTGGAATACGGGCCAAATTGCGCAAATATGACGTTACTTTGCTAGTTTTATTATATTTGTCAAAATTAGCTTTTATTCCTTTATTTAAATATTGTACTTACCCTTTCCACAAAAACAAGTCTTCTGCGATTTGTAACAACTAAGTCATAGGCCAAGATTCCCACAAAGTGATAATGTATTATGACATATCCTGTCAGCATCAGGGCAGAAGTTAGCCATTTTCCACTGTCCCCCTATAATTTTAAACTTAATAAAAATTAATATTATAATGTATTACATAAATTAGTCAAGCATTGTCGTATATCACTAAAATTCTCACCAAAGGAAACGCATCGCCAAAAATGACATTCATAAGACGACAGGCACAATAATACCAAGAGGTTTTGTAGCTGTAATGTAGGTAAAATAATTATTGTTATTAATCATTAATAATAAAACAATGTGCATACATATGTACATTGTTATACATATGTACAAAGATGCAAAGAAACACCCATATGTACATACATATATGTACATACATATAAGTGTTTCTTTGCATCTTTTTGACTGGTTTTTGTGTTGCTTTTATTCGTATGTATATATCCTAGCTTTTACCCCCGACTTCGTCCGCGTGGTGGTAACATACAACAAAGGAGATAGCATAAAACCATCTCCATGAAAAAATATATATACGACTAATTGTTATGGTGATTGGTCAAATGGTGTTGTAGTTTAGTAATTACATATGTACAAACTAGTAATGTGCCGGATATCCGTATCCGTATCCGCGGATATCCGAGAGAGAAAAAAGATCCGGATCCGTATCCGTTACTCTTTTGGCGGATCTTTTACGGTTCTTTTACCTTATTAATTTTCAATATATAGTTAAATTCTATATAAATCGAAACATGTCCTGTCACGCATAGCGGCGTCAACTATCGTTTCAAGGTTACGCGCACCGACACTGATCGAGTGAGAAAGTTAAGATCACACCAAATATCCGTATTCGGATCCGTATCCGCGGATATACATTTTTAATGACCAAGCACATCACTAGTACAAACATACATTGTCATATGTACAAATATTTATACACAAGGCTATTTCGAAAGGATGAGAAAATCAAAAGGGTATTAAAATACCCATGACAACGGAAAACTTGCGTTCTACATTCTGTCAAGAATGTATTGGGAATGGATGATTTGTTTATGGTTCCAAATTCAATTTTTTGTTTTTTTTTGTTGTTGTTAGATTGGCACAACTGTTTTCCATTTTGGCGCGGAGTTTGAGTTGCATCTGTTATTTAGATTAAATACAGTGCGGTTTTTAGTTATATCATTCTAGTGCATATTGCGAATTTCATAATGGACAAAAACATCGAACAAAGAGTTTGTCTTAAATTTTGCATCGCCAATGGAATTTCTTGTTCGGAGTCACTGAAAATGTTACAGAAGGCTTACGGTGAATCGACTTTATCAAAAACACGTGCTTATGAGTGGTACAAAGCGTTCAAAAGCGGTCGAGATGTGATGCAAGATTTGCCTCGCTCTGGTAGGCCATCAACGTTTGCAACTGAAGTTAACATCGCAAAAGTGAAGGAAATAGTGACTGAAAATCCTCATTCAAGTTTGAGAGAGATAGCCGCCGAACTTTCTGTGTCTCACTAATCGATGCGTACCATTTTAAATAATCACTTGGGTATGAAACATGTTGCCACTCGGCTAGTTCCAAAAGACCTGAATTTTCTCCAAAAAGTCAATCGCATAATAGTCGCTGAGGACATGCTAGAAAGACTCAATTCCGACCCAACATTCATGAAATACATTGTTACTGGTGACGAGACGTGGGTTTACGAATTTGACATGCAAACTAGTCAACAAGCTTCGGAGTGGCGCCTTCCAACTGAACCGAAACCGAAAAAACCACGCCAAAGTCGATCAAAAGTCAAAGTCATGTTGACTGTTTTCTTTAACTATCGCGGTGTTGTGCAATTGGAATTCTTGCCGGAAGGTCAAACGGTAAATAAAGAATATTATTTGGGCGTTATGTGGCGTTTAAGAGAGCAAATTCGACGAAAAAAACCAAATATGTGGAAAGAAAATTCTTGGATTTTGCACCACAATAATGCGCCTTCGCACAAGGCCATCATTGTGAACGAATTTTTGACCAAAAACTCAACAAATACCATCGAGCAATCACCTTATTCACCAGATATGGCTCCACCCGACTTCTTTCTTTTTCCTAAACTCAAATTACCACTTCGTGGCACCCGTTTTCATTCGGTAGAAGACATAAAGGAGAATTCGCGGCGAGCACTCAACTCAATTCCGGAAAAAGCGTTTAAAAAATGTTTTGATGATTGGCTTATTCGTTGGCGTAAGTGTATCGTTTCTGAAAGAGCATACTTTGAAGGTGATAAAATAAATTTGTATGAATAACTAACATTTCGTGTATTATTGATCTTTTCCCAGTACTTTCTTGACAGAGTGTACAACTTCGCCCAAAACTCAATGGTGTTAGTGTAATACCTCAAAGTTAAAAAAAAAAGGTAAAGCAACCCAAATATCAGCGTTTTTACGTTGCTACCAAACCTTTTAAATATAGGACATAATTGATTGTACATTTCGTTTTCTATTAGATGAATGCTTTTTTTTCTATGAAAAATGAAATAAACGTATCCCGTAATTAATACAACTACAATATAACAGTCGACAGCGACACATTATTGAAACCCCGGCGGATTTGTACCGTTGACCCATTGACCGTGTATAGATACGGTCAAGCATTAACTTAATTTAGAAGTAGAAATTACCTAAATTAATGTTATAGATTAAAAAAAATGCAAGAATAGGTTAAAATCTCTTAGTTTTATTTTTTATGTCTGCGTTTGTGTTACATGCTAGTTTTCCTACAGCGGTGACAGGCAAACAGAGAAACGAGCTGTGACCACAGAGCAATAAAGCTCTAGACAACGTCCATAAAGGCATCTGCAACTGACTATGGTTTAGTAATATATTATTTAAGCAGCGACCACGCCCGCAACTCTCCACCTATCCGCTCCGATCAATCAAATCACAGCATATTTTCATACGTTTGTTGTTATTATTGAATCACTCGAAGCGTTATCTATGGGCTTAGTACCTACGGCTCCTATAGCTGTGGCTGTGTCTGTCCGCAGAAAGACAGACAAAAATTATGACGAAACTGTAAATGTTTCATTTTTATCATTTTGCCTGCTTTACTTACGGAACTCAAAAAATAAAGTTGTCTTCGTTGTTCCAGGTGGCGATTATTATCATTGAAGTTTTTATATGTATACCTACGTAACGTATATCTACATAACGTTACACCACCATTGCCTGTTCAAGCCACAACAAAATTACATCCTAATATCACTTTTGTCGGTAAGTATTTTATGTTAAGGACTTACAAATTAACTATGATAGATTGTCAACCATCACCTATAGCAGTTCTTTATAATAGTCTCTATAAGTTATAAGTTGCTAACCTGGTCGGTAGCGAGTCAATTAAACCGTGAGTAAACAGCTATAGACCAGATTCTATTGTACTTGCTAATTAAAGAACTAAAGCAGCTACTTACCACTTGTAACTTGCCGACCTATTTACACGCGGTTTAGCTAAAATTTAAACTAATAACGTATAAACCGGGCACCTTAGTTGCTTTCTACGCCCCGCTTATGAGGATAAGACATCTTATATTTTTCTTTCTTTCTTTCTTACCTAGCCAAAAAAGGCGTAACGGAAACCTTAGGGTTTCGTTATGTCGGTCTGTCTGTCCATACATCATAGCTGATTTAATCTCTCATCTTCAAACCTACTGAGCTGAAAAGCGCAGAAAAAAACTAATAGCCCAAAACCAACCACGAGAGAAAACAACAGATTTTGAACTCGTTTTTTTTAAATAACCTTAATTTATTGAACAAAACTTCTGCTCGAATTGCTAAGGCATCCTAAGTTAAAACATGTATTTTCTTAACCGATGCTATATTATCAGTTAAGGAAATAGACCCATTTGTCTTTTATGTTTCTATATCTGTGTCAATATTGTTGAATTCAATTTCAGCCCAATATTCCAAAAAGGTATTTAGGTAAGGACTTAGAGTCTCATTTTATTAAACAATACTTGTTATATTAAAATACATAAAAACATACTTATAATATGTTTAATTCTTTTAAACGTCGCTTGTTTTAGAAGTTCCAAACAAAAATTATTGAACTTAAAATTTATGAACATTATATTAAAAATTCAGTCTTATTGCCGTCATTGAGACTTCAGCCATTATTTGATAGTAAAATAATTATTTTACATTTAATGTAACTTTTAACGTAAATTTACTTCTTATATTAAATTACCTGTTAAACTTTAAATGCTCAGCGCCAACATGTGTAGGATATCCAATTAAAGGCCAATTTTTGGCACTATAGTTATTATTGTCATGAAGATAATACCACATACAAGTACCTGCGTGTAGAACCATCACTACTGATACTAAATGTTCAAAAACATACAATATCTTTCGGGATCGATGCATCTGAAATTTAATGAAATTGATTTTGTATTACATTTCCTTTGACACAAATGTAAGCGTATAGTATAGGTAATATTAAACTAATAAAAACTCAAACGACGGTGCTGATCTAAATAATCTTTAAACAAACTGATATACATATTATGCCTTAAACAAGAGGTAAACATAGACACATAAAACTATATTTAGAAAACGGAAAAAAAAATAGCTGGCAACAATGAAACAGAACAGTCGACCTATGCAACCCAGTGTACCCGAGAACTCTCAACATTTGCTTCTGCACATAATCGTATTTTGCAAGACAATTACATTACCAATTAAAAAACTGTCTTAGAAATTTGAGATACATATTATATTTGCCTATCTATTTTAGTAAAAATCATTTTTTAATTCTATATAATTTCGGAAATGCAACTAAATTTTTGTGCAAAACAGGGTTTTTTTCTGGAATTTTTTTATCAAGATTTTTTCTCCAGTTTGTCATGTTTCTGTGTTTGAGAATTTAAAGACTTGAAGTTGTATGTACCCAAATATCTAACTCTCGGTCTTTTTAGATATCGAGATGGATCTCGAGATATCGAGAGAAACTTGTGATATCGAGATGAATCTACCTTGGTGACATGGAGGTCACCAAACATACCGAAGTCTGCATAGGCGGACTCTTAAGCTTAATATAGCTTATAGTTTTAGCGACTACGCAACATAATGCGAAAAATGACAATCACATTCGCGTAAATTAAAAAAACGTATAAACGTCTAATACTATGAATGTTAGACTTATTTTAAGTTTTATGACGCTATCCACTCTTTATTAAAAAAAAATTATGAAGATAGCGTAATCATATTTAGGTATCTCATAAAGTAAATGGTACCTACGCTACTCTTTCAAACAGAGCGACTGCATTGAGCTCCATTCGATAATTTTCAGTAAAGCTCGGAGGAACGGATTGTTTAAAAATGTTTAGATTCAAAAAAGCTGCATAAATGACTCGAATAGATTTTTTAATATATGGGTTTTTCAAAAGTATTTCAAAAAAAACTTTTCTATTTTATTACATACTGTTTTAAAATGCTCAGTACAGAAATAGGAAATACAAATATTAAACACTTACAGCTTCATTTATATGCTGACAAAATGTGAACAATCTATATATTCGACCTATAGTCACCCATTCGCCAAATAATACATTAGAATTAAAATATTGCGACTTAACTGAAATAGAAATGTGAAAAATAATACGCACAGTTGACAATAAAAGAATAATTCTCATATTACAAGTCTTACATATCAAATTGAACGGTATGAGGCTGACGACATCATAAAGCAGTAAGAAATTACTCCTTCTGTAAACTCTCACGTATAATCTGACAATAGGCCACAGTGTGTGAAGGAAGTGGATGAACAAGTCGGCCAAAAAGAACAGCTCACATATAATTAGAGTTGCGTCAAGAAATGTCCACGATTTCTCCAAATAGAAAATCAGCAGTAAGTGGGCTGCATACTCATAGATTATAGTGGTTACTATCAGCGACTGAAAAAGGTTAAGAATAATATAAGAAGTCACGAAATATAGTAATAATATGATATTAATATTACAAAATAATAATAATAATCCAGACAATTAAACCAATTGTATGATCTCGAACTAAGCGTAGACTTGTACGTGCTTGTACTTTGGATACAACAACGAATAACGAACTAAGGAGCTTTCAGTAATACTCACACTCCGAGCCAATATAGAAAAGTATGTTTCCTAAATTGACCTGACCGAGAATCAACCCTAGGGCCACGGCTTAGATACTCGGCGTATCCGGTCGAGAGTTTAGGTGATTCCGTTACCCGCGAGGCAGAAGTCGGCCTTCTTTTATACATATTCTCTGACTTCGCCTAGTCGACCACCCGTTGACAAAGAGTGTATACACCGAACGGTAAGGCAAGGCTGATCGGATGCCGGAATGATAAATGAGTGTTGACCTTTCTTGGATTCTTATTTTAAATAATTTACGTAGTTCTTCTAGTCCTGATGTAATTGTGTCATAAGTCTTGAAATTTAAAAAGTTCCCAGTGACTTAAAAATTACCTTTAATAACATGAAAATGCTATTTATTTATTTCTTATCATGCTAAGCATTTGAATTGATAGATACATATACATACATATCCTCACGCTGTATCCCTCTGTGTAAATTATGTAAAATAATATAATCATAATAATTATATATTATAATTACATAAAGTATATGAAAACAATAACTAATATGTACAGTAATATAGCTTGTGTTATGTGACCTCTTGTTACTTTACCTGCCACCATAAGTTCCATGGCGCTAAAACAACTGCGAAGGTGAACTTCTTAAAATGCCCTTCCCATAGAAACTTACCCCTATAATTCTCAACTTTATAAGTTTTCTGTGGTAAGGTCAGTCGACTAGTGCAACTTGTACTGTATTTTAAAAGGTAATTAATTAATGAAGTTTGTTGAAAAGGTAACGAATGAAACCTGTCGATTGAAATATAGACAAAAGAATCGTAATTGGGTCAGTGCTATATACGATTTAATTTATTATAGTAGCAAATATAGCACGAATAGCCAGGCAGACATCACTATTAGCAGTATATATATAAATACAAGTGCATAAATAAATGAAATGGACAAAACATTTACCCTGTACCGATGGTTCCCAGTGACGGCTCGCTGAAACTTGTTAACATTTTTGTCACTTTATTATATTATTTTTTCTCCAAGAATGGGGATAAAACGAACGACAGAACGTGGCCCACTGGTTATTTATCGAAGCCACATCGAAGCCAACAACGATAGAAAATATGATTGCATTTAAAAATGACCACAGACTAGAAAGAAACGACACTTATGACGGCATCTATGACTATCATAGTTTAGTAATATGCTACTTAAACGGCGATCACACCCACAGAACTCCACCTATCCGCTCTCGAATATTCAAAGTTTGTTCTCGATGTGACCAATTAGATCGCTACACGTCACACAGCACACACAATATGACGTTTATTCTCATTATAAAATTACTCAAATCGTCATCGATGAACTTACTGGTCTGTAATAATAGCGTTAATTTCGAAAGAACTGCGTAAAATAGTTTTATGTCTGTTTGTGCATCAATCCGTGTGTTTGGCTGAAAGGGCTGAATCATTATAAAATTACTGAAATGTAGAATTCTCTTTGGAAACATATATATATATATATATATATATATATAAATATATAAATTTTACGCGGACAATGTCACGGGCGATCTCTAGCCTTCAATATGAAATGCAAATATATGTATATACTTGCTGGCAGCAACGAAAGAATAATCCATATTCAGGAGTTGTGAGAGGCACAGAGAGGCGGCGGCCATCCACTTTGCATGGTTATTTTGGTGGAACCGCGCATCCAGCCTCATGTAATTAAGAGATTAAAAGATCAGCGGACGGCATAGAGTGAACGCCGCAAGATTTTTATGAAAACATTTTTCATTACAACATGCAATATTCAGCAGTCGTTATTCATACAGCAACGTTGGCGTTAGTAAAAAGAGATGCTATGCTAATTTGTTAAACTTGTGTTGACTTCATTTATAAATTGTATAAACGTAATATATTATTATTCGTATTTTTTTACGAAGAATACTTTTGTTAGATGTCAATACTGGTTTCTCAGAAATAGGTCTAAAAATTTGGATGAAATTTTGTATTCAGGTAATGTTTTATTTTCAAATTTATCGAAACTAGTTGTTATCCCTGAAAAAACTCGTTTTCACACAAGAAAAATGTTTTTTCTAGTGATTAAATAAATAAAGATTTTTGTATTTTCGAGAGTCGTCTCATAGAATACTAAGGTAGTCTACCAGTATGCTGGAATATTCATGCATTGATAATAACTACTCAACAACAGACGGCCCTATAAAATAACTCGAAAGATAGCGAGCGAAGTTTGCGTTGCCCAGTTATTATTTAAAAAATTATGTCATGTCACCAAATTACATAAGTCTTCAAACCTATTTTTATCATTATTTTTTATTGATGGCAACAATACACACATAATATTATGTACTTACATTATTCTCTATATTATTACAATATTATTATTAATCAGTAAGAGAGATTCTCTTTACTGTTTGAATATAATAATTAGATATGTAATAATTGTTAATAGGACACTGTTTAAATCAGTACATACATATCCTAACGCTAATATTTACAAACTTAAGGCGACGCATTGGAAATTTTGACGCCAGGGATCTCAATTTTTCTAAGTGACTACAAAACATATGACAATAATATTTGGTAACTTGATTCTTCATTATATTGACTTCATTTTGACAGTTGCGATACACGGTTGGCTAACTTTTATAACACAAAAAAAAATATCAAAAAGACCTCTTTTAAAACAGAGATTTACATTTTTTGGAGCAATGGGACCGACTTACATTCTAAATTTTCTGTATAGTTTGTTTAAAACATATTCCTCAAAATGCCAGTTGGATTTTTAAAAATTAATTATAGTTTTTAAAATAAACGATAATAACCGTTTTTTCGTATTTTTCATAAGCTAGCGCGCGCACGCTTACATAGAACAGGTCTATTTTAGATAAAATTATTGTTTATCAATTCTTCAAAGTTGTCGCTAAGAAAGTTGTCTTTGCTTAGGGTACCCAGCAGACTGGCAGCAAGTTGCTTGCTCCACCCTCAAACTCCCGAACGCGACTATGTTTATCGTTATAACTGGAATATTAATTAATATAATAAAATATCCTTTAGCCATTATTTAGTTAACTGTATTATCTTCCTGTTAGCCGCAATTTTATGTAACTTACTCAAGTAATTTAGGAGATATACTTAAAAATTCCTCAAAATGGCATCACATTGAAGAAAAAAAAGTATCGATCGAAAATACATAAATTGCGTTATGATTTTAGGCAGTTGATAGAAAAATGTATAAAGAAATATATATTTAAATTTCACATTCATTAAAAGTGTGCCCGCCTCAGCAAACTTATTTAAAAACGCTCAAAATTTTGTCAGCCAGGTCTTAACTATTAACAATAACATTGTTAATCGTTCTATTATCTAGACATAATATGTACATACCTGTTCTTAAAAGGATATTTATGTACCTATTCATAAAATGAAGATTAGAAACATGCACATTTAATAGATAAGGGACCCCTGACAGATGTGTAACATAGACATTTTTTTGTATAGAAATACATGAAAGGATGGTTTATTAAAGGAAATAAATGTGGCCCAATCAAAAAACACAGCATAATGAGAAACAAAATTACTTATCCTAGTTATCACTTCTCCCAGAATTCCTTCCTCAAGTTCTTATTGAAAGAAATTTCTTCAGAAAGTTATTATTCAGAAGGTAGTATTTTTCTAGCTCAACCAAAGAATTTATTTTAACGTTAGGTTCAACTGCAATATGTACAGTCTTCGAGAGGGTCCTCGTTGTACTCGCACTTACCCAACTTTGTGTAATGATGCAAACAGCGTTACTCTACGTCTTTTTACGTAGATCTACGTACTTTAGCCCTTTTACGAGCTTCAGTTCCAGAATCTACGTATTTTCTATCAAATATACAAATTTGCAAAATAATATAACTATATAATATAACATTAGTCTTTTCTTTTGCGAAAAAAAGTTTATAAACGTTCCGTTTGGTACTAAAACGCACGCTCGCCGCGTCGCACTAGTGTGATAAATCAAACGGAAATAAGAAAAGAGTGTGACGTCATTACCGGTTGCATGGCAATTTGATGCTAATTTTTATAAAATAGTTACGCGGGCAGTCAGTCGACGATTGGCGAAGCAGAAGATCGGTTGTTTTGGAGAAAAACGTGGGTGATTATTCTCTTTTTGGGTTGGAGCCCGGAGCACTTAGTTAAGTAATATTTTCAAACTAATTATTATTTCAATTATATTAGGCAATTCTACTGATGTTTTATATTGTAATTGTAGTAATATTATGTTGGTTATTTAATAAAATTGTGTGATTTGGGTTTCGATGGTTTAGATTTGGATTTGTGATTTGCATTAAGGCTATTAAAATATTTTAAATAACGTAGAAAATCAAGGATGCCGATTGATAATCTGTTATGTATGATGTTATATCCAAGTGTAATATATATAACTAGTTAATGTATTAATGATTATTATCGGGTCAAAATAGATCAAAGAATATAAAGTGTGGAAGTACGGTGTTTTATTTATTGTCACCTAATAGTTATGGTTTAACAAGTTCGTGATTATAACACTAAGTACCCGTCACGTCACTCATTTTAAAACCAAAGTGCCCACTCCATAGTGTATGTGTGTGTTGTGTTGTTCATAAAAGGAAACATCTCCCTTAGTTCTTTTTTTTTGGTGAAACTTAACCTCAAAAATGAAAATAAGTTTTTGGCAGGATTTTACGGGTAGCGATTGGGCGTTTATTCTAATTATTTGCAATTTATTCTAATTATTTGATTTCTATTGGACATTGTGATGTAAAATTGGCGTAGTTTTGCGTCCCAAGTATCTACGGTGTTGTGTTGTTATGTGAAATTGTTGAAATAAGTGCTTATTTGGAAGAGTGATGTTGAGATTTTTTAGTGGCTTAGTCTGCCTCAACGGATCCTATTAGAAAGACTGTCTCGATACATTTGTCGCCAGAAACTTCAAGAAACATCTAAACCGTATTACTTCGACATTTTGATGACATACTTTCTACGAAAAAGATGTTTGATGAAATGAATACTTTTTACGAAAAGTGGATTAAAAAAGAACCGCGAGCCTTTACAGAAACATTAACAATTTTAATATATAGATACAATTTGCCTAAAAAAATAATGAAAATGAATCATTTAAATAAATTGCGTAATAAAACACTCGTTTCATTCAGTGTTACCCTTATCCCCAAAAAAAAATTAGGTACGTAGATCTACGAACTTTTCATTAGCAAAATTTACTAAATCTACGAAGTTTTCTATTCTGATCTACGACTATTTCAAAATCCGAGGTGGCTACACTGAATGCAAACGCTGTTTCGTTTGACAGATGAATGTACTAAGTAATTCTAAATTATTGTTCCTCGGTTGTTCTATATTAGAGGTAAGTCGGAAAGTTGTGGTACTCGTAAAATTAAATCACTGAAAGTACGTACTTGTTTCACTTCTAATCAAGTAGTTACTCAAGGACATCAGTTAAGCTCCTATTGGAGAATTCGGACTTTAAGTCGTGGATTATTCACTCAAAGTATCCGAATTAATTATACAGTCTGGATTATTTCGAATATAACGGAACATTTGAGAATCCATTTATTCAATCTGACAACAGTAGAATCTATATCTACTATTTATTACACATTGAAATATAAAAATATTTTGAAAAAACAAACTTTTATTAAAATGCACAAAAAAGAAAAAGTAAATCAAGGAGGTTAATAAAACCCATAATGTCACGTAAACCCCAAACCCACAAAATGGTTGAATATGGCTGTTGTACAGAAGTTCATCAGCAAAAGTATGATAAATAGAAATAGACTATCGATAATTTCTATGTTTATGTCCTTATGCGATTTCAAAGCTTCTCGCGTAATTTTTTATTTTAAGGGGTAGGTTAAGGAAATTACGCGACAAGCATTACATTCGCATAAAAATATGAACTTACAAATTATAGATAGTACATTTTTATTTATCATACGTTTGCTGATGAAGTGGGCCAAATTTAACATACAAGATTTGATTACAGACAGACAGGCCCCGGAACAGGTGAAACTTGTAATAAAGAGCTTGTAATAGAGGTTTGAATCTTTTAACATAGTTACGAAGGCGCCATTTTTATTCCGTCCGCAACAGCGTCACAATCGTACCAATTACGTGTTGAAAGATACGTATAATAGCAATTCCCTAAAATTAAAAAATGCGTGTATTGCAACATCTGGTGTTTTTTTTTTGTCCGCTCACCCGAGCACCCAAATATCTACGTTGTCATTGTTCAAGTTCTTTTACATAATATAATATGCATTTTACGGTTTAATCGAAGACATCACAAAAATATCAAACCACGTTCCGCTCTTCAAACCCTAGAATATAAAGCACTACAATATTTTTCATATTGTGTTTTCGAAGTACATAACTTTGTAACAGAATACAAAATATTTCATACATTTTCATTTATGTGGATTATCTGTTTGTTAATGAAGAAAGTTTTGTGTTCTACTAGAAAATATGCTTGTACAACACGAAAACTGATTAAACTTTCACTGGTGTATGAGGTATGTAATGCAGTCACAGATCTACCACAATGTAGTGCAAGGTAGCTTCACCTGAAGCCCGATACCGAATTAAGGTAAGACCAACACGGTGGAAATTAGAACTAACAATAAGTAATATATATGCGGAGTTGGACTGGACAATTTCAACAAAAAATAAAGATTGAATGAATGAATTGCATGAAAAAATAATTGTAGATAAAGATGCTTTGAGACTATAAAATGAAAGAAAAGCGTATGAATAATAAAAGCTATAAAGAAAAAAATTGTGGTAGCATAAAACAAGGAAGGCAATGCTGTGTCAGATCAGATAGTTCTATGTTAGCTGTGGGGAACATTAAAATACCTCGATGAAAACCTTGATGACACAATAAATGAGCTTTAACAAATTAAAAGTTATATATGTATGTAAGTGATGATATTGCGCGCCTCTATATCTATTTACTCTTTTAAAGATACATATGAACTTAGGATTGTACATATATACGTTAATATTTACAAACTTAAAACTAAGTATTACCTTATACCAGACTTCCTCAAAGTCGCCATTTAAAAAGTCTTAATAGAAACAATGTTTAATTAAATAAAAAAAAACAATTTACATATAATTAACGTAGATATAACAAAAAAGTACATACATATCCTAACGCTAATATTTACAAACTTAAAACTAAACATTGTCTTTAATAATAAATATGTATTTAAAATACGTAAAAAAGAACATCACATAAATATTCGAAAAACATAAAAACTCAATAACTAAAATCTAACTAAAAAATATTAACTAAAAAATCTAGCCATAATCATCACAGGAACAATTCTCACAAAAATAAAATAAATACTAGTACATAGTTTAGTATGGTATAAAATAAAAGGTACTTATAACTATATATTGTTAAGTAGATGTTTTTATAGTGGCTGTGGGAGCCTCTTTGCAACAAAGAAGCAGCAACTAGATACTGGGAGAAACAGTCCCTTCTCATGCAACTGACGGTAATAAAACGGAGTCGCATGTCCCATAACGACACAATACGAGCAATGAACGAGCGTCAACTCTTAAGGTGCGTTTATATCACGAATTGTACCATAGTCCTGTCCGTCACACACCATGCAAGTTAAATCAATACGGTATTATATTATAGGGCAGTGTCTTTGATATATATTGTAATCTGTAACTTAAAATGCAATGTAACTTAGCATGTCAAAGAGAAATGATAGCCTCTGAAGATTTACAAAATCAGGAGTCAGGACGATATATGGCAATTTTTGTCATTTTCATATATTACTCAAAGATACAACGGAGAAATTAATATCACTGCTACTGAAATTATATTCATATTGATATAAACGCACCTTAATGAGACCACTTAATAAACATTTTAGTCACAACTGCACCTTTCATTCCCCATTATTCGTATAAACTGAAATGCAAATTATTTTATATCATTTAACTCACTGTGTATTAATCAGTGATTAATAATGTAAGGAAATTGATATCGAATATGCTTTGGCGGATTACAACATATATAATATATATGTATACCGAATAATACATATAATATAGTGTCACACAGTTTGTTATTTTGGGGGTGAACGGGTCATTAAATTTTAATTAATTTATAAGATTAAAATAACAGGCAATTAATTTGTTGTAATAATTAGTACTAATTTTTATATTGTACTAATAATTAATTTGTTGTAATTTTGAGCAGTAAGGTTTACAGATAAAAAAGCGGAATTAGATAGAGGCAGGTCATTAGTTTATAATTAGTTCCTTAAAACCCTATGCTTTGGCCTACTTTTGCGATTTGTGCAAGAAGATAAATAACTGGTACATTTTATAGATTTTTTCCTTCCCTCTCATACTAGTATGGAAGCTATAAGGTTAGGATTTTTCATAATTTAACTAGTCTATCGTGAGTTTTAGATGAACGTGATCGTTCATGATCGTTAGTCAATATCGCATAGTTTGCAAAGCGCTGTACTAATAACTAATGTGTGTTATTTCGTTGCTCGCCTCATCTCTCGTAGCAAACTTATACCACTATTATACAGAATAGCTTGGCCTTGTTCACGTAGCTTTTAGAATTTCAATGGACAGGATAATAGATCATGATAAATCCTGGAAAACTTGTAGTTGTTGGTTTCAGTTGAAATATACCCTAAAGAAACATTTAGTACATACATAAATTAAATAAGGTTAAGTTTGATTAAAATTTGTTTAGTAGCTTTTGTACAGTGCACTAGAGCGTAAACATGCAAAAATATAAACAATATGCTCATACATATAATATTATATCATTTTAAAGATGTGACAACGTTTCGCTGTAGGCATACATACTACGTATTAATAAATAGTTGTTTGATATCGATTTTTTTTTACCTTTATCATAGTTAAATTAAGTTAAATTAGTGGTTCGAAGTAAAGAAATATGCTTGAAGTAACAATAAACATAACGAATCAAAAAGGAAAGGAATATAATAAGAGAAATTGTATTAGGGACAGCAACGTCAATTTCGATCAATGTAAAAGCGCGAGCTACCGTTACTCCGAAAAAAACCCATATGCGTAGATTACCAAATGGCGCGATACATACGACACCATAGACAAATGAACTAGTGATTTATTTATTATTTACGATAACAATTTACGATTAGCTGTGGCTCGCGGTTTCACCCGCGTATAATTTGGCATTTTTATGGAATGAAAAGCAGTCTAGACCATTCTCTGAAAAATCCTCTACCTACCATTGCAAGTCCCGTCAAAATTGGTTTCGCCGTTTCGGAGATTAGACCGGACAAACAAATAGATGGACAGATAGACAACATCAACAACAAAAATTTTATAAAAATGTGTTTGGTTTTGGTTACTTGCAAATAGATACTTCAATTTTATTTATATGTATATACATATATTAAGCTGTCAAAGTATGTACATAGATAATAATATGACATTTATTACAAGTCTAAAAACTGGGCAAAAGCATGTTGGACACGTTGACTCAAGTAAAGTTTTCAATTTCTCAACTTTTTAAAGCAGACACCACTAGAATCATCAAATAGAACAATCAACTACATAACGGTAAGATTTACTTATGTAGCGTAAAGACACATACAATTTAACCTCTCTAATAAGTTTTGTCGGTAACATAATAAACATATGAACTTATTCCATTTTCAATGCAGTGAAAATAGACGACAGAAATTCAAGGTTCAAAATAAGTCGCATAGAACTGAAAGTTATTGCAAACCTTATGGAATATACTAGCTGTTGCTTACGACTTCATCCGCGTGGAAAACGAGATATTGTGCAGCTCATGTCCACTCTGAAGGTCCATTTTAAATATTGATGAAAAAATATTAGAAATCGGATGAGTAGTTTCGAAGATTACCTCTTACATCTATACTTACAAATTTACCTATTTATAATACTAGTTTATTTATTAGATTAGCTTTTCTCCGCGACTTCTTAGCATAAAAATCTTCTGCATGAAAAAATACATATATGCGCCTACTTTCATGGTGATCGATCAAATGGTCTTGAAGTCACAAACACAATTTTTTTTATGTACAGAGAAAAGTCGTTAAAGTGATATGGCATTTTTTAACGTCTTTACCTCCGGACTAATTTTTAACTCGATGCGAACATTGAATAACTATTGTATAGACTCAGGTGTTACTTTGCCAAAATCAATTTCATGTGATCAATTGTTTGACATGTGTTTCACCTCTCAACGAAGCAACCTCAGGATATTCCAGAGATTAGACTTGGTCAGCTAACCAGCACCGAATCAACAAATGAGTCGGCTACACAACTATTTGTACTAATTGCCCTACCCACGACCAGAGTGAGTAACCAATCAGAGCTCACCACTAATGGTCCCCGCCTACTTAATTTGGACGAATCAGTACTACGTTGAATTGAAACTCAATTGTCAAATGTAAATATGTTTAAAAGCGGCGAAAAAATTGAATTTATCTGTTCATCTAACAAAGCATTGTACTTTTCACGTTTAATAATCTCTCGTTGTTCCAAAATATTCAACCTAATACCTTTATCACATGCATGTAATGTATTGAATGTATGACTAACTCATACATCGTGACCTGGATCCATAAGATGTTGCGCGAAATGGGACTTTTCCAGATGGTTATTTTTGTACGCTGATATATGTTCTTTGTGTCTTATTTAGAAACTACGACTTGTCTATCCCACGTATATGCCGTCACAATGTTCACACTTCAACTCATACACTCCATTCTTTTCATTATTTTCTGTTGTTTTTGTTGTGTTATGTTACGTTTTATTATTTTGTCGATTTATTCTAGGCTATTTATTAAACTATATTTAGCATTGATATCAAAGAAAAGTCCACCTTCAATGCAAAATATAGTTTAATAAATAGCCTAAAATTAATTGACAAAATAATTTAGTATTACCTGTAAATGCGAGGCTTTATGCGATGCGACCTGTAAATGCGATGCGATGATATAAGTTTGAACAGAAAATAGCTAAAAATTTTAGGAATTTATCACAATGAATCACTACTATTTCGACAGGACTTGTTTTCATGAGAGAAAAAGAGAAATGTAGAATATGAAATGTTTAAAATGATGTGGACAACGATAAAGCAACCTCTGCCACCTGGTTCTTTTCGCCATCTGTAGGCCTCTTATTATTTTATTCACTCATTGTTTTCATTATTTTATTACGCCTTGATGCTCTGTTCACCCCGAATGAAAATAGTGTGAAATTAGGATTCTCAATAAATTACTAAATTAAAGGAAAAGAGAATTAAATTTGTTATTAAACGCACACTAATTTACTAATCAGTGTGCATACTACAAAAGCATACTAAAAAATTGGCGATTTCATTTAAGACAAAACTATAGTCTGGCAATAATTCTCTGCACATGCATTTACTCTTCTTTATGAATATTATATTTTAAATAACTATTGCAGAACGATGTTGAAAAAATGATATCTCTGAGTTTCTCGTCGAGTCTTCTTAGTGTCCTAAGCCTAGTCACTAAGAAGAACTCTTTAAACCGAACTAAAGTAGATTTGATGTTCAAAAATATATCTTGCAATTGGGTTTACTAATTAATTTTAAATAATGGCTTTTTCTTAAGCTTATATGGTTATTTACACATAACCAAAACTCGAACACGCTTTTTTAAGACTTTTGTCTCTGTTTGTTTGTCTGGGCTAATCTCCGAAACGGCTCAACCGATTTTGACGGAAGTTTTTTTGGCAGGCAGAGAACTTTTAGGACAGTTTCGGTAACCCAGATGAAACCGCGAGGCACAGCCATTGTAATTTTTATCCAAACGGCCGGCTAAAGCAACTGGTAAATCCGGCTTTCCGGTTTATAGCTATACGTGTATGTACTACTCTGTCAAGAAAGTATCGGAAAATGATCAATAATACACAAAATGTTAGTTATTCATCGAAATTTATTTTACCACCTTCAAAGTATGCTCCTTCAAAAGCGATACACTTACGCCAACGAATAATCCAATCATCAAAACATTTTTTAAACGCTTTTTCCGGAATTGAGTTCAGTGCTTGCCGCGAATTCTCCTATGTCTTCTACCGAATGAAAACGGGTGCCACGAAGTGGTAATTTGAGTTTAGGAAAAAGAAAGAAGTCGGCTGGAGCCATATCTGGTGAATAAGGTGGTTGCTCGATGGTATTTGTTGTTTTTGGTCAAAAATTCGTTCACAATGATGGCCTTGTGCGAAGGCGCATTATCGTGGTGCAAAATCCAAGAATTTTCTTTCCACAAATCTGGCCTTTTTCGCTGAATTTGTTCTCTTAAATGCCGCATAACACCCAAATAATATTTTTTATTTACCGTTTGACCTTCCGGCAAGAATTCCGAGTGCACAACACCGCGATAGTTAAAGAAAACAGTCAACATGACTTTGACTTTTGATCGACTTTGGCGTGGTTTTTTCGGTTTCGGTTCAGTTGAAAGGCGTCACTCCGAAGCTTGTTGATTAGTTTACATGTCAAACTCGTAAACGCACGTCTCGTCACCAGTAACAATGAATTGTCTCGTTCTAGCATGTCCTCAGCGACTCTTATGCGATTGACTTTTTGGAGAAAATTCAGGTCTTTTGGGACTAGCCGAGCGGCAACATGTTTTATACCCAAGTGATTATTTAAAATGGTACGGATAGACCCGTGAGACCAGAAAGTTCGGCGGCTATCTCTCTCAAACTTGAATGAAGATTTTCCGTCATTATTTCCTTCACTTTTGCGATGTTAACTTCAGTTGCAGACGTTGATGGCCTACCAAAGCGAGGCAAATCTTCCATCACATCTCGACCGCTTCTGAACGCTTTGTATCACTCATAAGCACGTGTTTTTGATAAAGTCGATTCACCGTAAGCCTTCTGTTACATTTTCAGTGACTCCGAAAACGATATTCTATTGGCGATGCAAAATTTAAGACAGACTCTTTGTTCGATGTTTTTATCCATTATGAAATTCGCAATACACACTAGATACGATATAATTTTACGGTAGTAAACTAATTAATCTGTGATATAACTAAAAACAGCACTGTATTTAATCTAAATAACAGATGCAACTCAAACTCCGCGCCAAAATGGAAAACAGTTGTGCCTATCTAACTACAACAAAAAAAAACAAAAAATTGAATTTGGAACCATAAACAAATCATCCATTCCCGATACTTTTTTGACTGAATGTATGATACTCGTATGTAACTTACTCGTTGTTTATAGATTTATGAACTTGTTTAACGCCACAACTGTGTGTCTTACATATATAGGTACACTCAAACCAAAAAGCATTATAAAACTTC
The DNA here is from genome assembly GCA_907165235.1 of Zeuzera pyrina. Classification (NCBI taxonomy): domain Eukaryota; kingdom Metazoa; phylum Arthropoda; class Insecta; order Lepidoptera; family Cossidae; genus Zeuzera; species Zeuzera pyrina. The sequence goes on from OU015626.1 coordinate 15,435,981, forward strand.
AATAGTGCTAGCTCAGCGACTTAAAAATGTTTCTGAACAAAATGTGGTTGCAGTATAAAAGGTGGCAGTAACTTTGTGCAGTCACTAGTAGTACTTCATGCACTCCTAATTAGCGCTGTTAATAGTACATTTGCATCGCGTCGTTGCGTCAAAGCGGAATATTATGCTGTGACTTTACAATACGCCCTTCCTTTGTAGAAAGACGAAAATATAATTGTATCTTTACTTAAAACCTTTTCAGTTATTACAATACTAACTAGAAGGGTCTATGTCGTATTTATACTTTAAGGCTAAATACTTTTTTCTTCCCGATGTTTCGACTGGATTGCGCCGATCGTGGTCACGGGCAGACTGATGAGGATGACAAGATTTAACTGCATCAGCCACAGGGTCTCTCCACCGATCGACACTATTATTCCTGAATAGCATGAGAGGCGGTTGAAACCAAGAAATAACATATGTAATTTCAACCAGGAAGATGGATACCGCTTATCAACATCATGGAATCCTGTCATCAATGAGTGTGTTCGGAGCCGGAAAACTGAATGTCGCCAGTGTATAGACGTCATTGGTGTATTGTGTCCAAATACCGACAGTAGCAATAATAAAATTTAAAAAATGTTATTAATGAGTGTGGGTAGTTGCCAAAAACCGCACACTACAAAGACTACACTCATCCTCATCAGTCTGCCCATGACCACGATCGGTGCAATCCTGTCGAAACGTCGGAATAAAAAAGGTATTTAGCCTTAAAGTATAAACACGATATATCACACATATCCCTCATCAGTTACATAATGTAATTATTTAATTTAATGTCATTTTGAATTATTGTTTTGATGAGAACCTGAGTAGCTTATTGCATAGTAACATAAATAGTAAGTAGTTTAAACATTAGAACCTTCAATGAAACCTAATAAAAATGTAAAACTTGTAGGTAGCAGACGAACAGACATCATAATTAAATCTAATAGATCTTCTGTTGTACTATTTTTTGGTTCAGAACAGTGTGCGGTCTTGACATGTAATGATGCGAGGCAAATGTTGGAAAAATGATTGATATACGAGTTTCTTAACGGTTCTTTAAAGTAGAGTACAGTTTACTCCGAACCAGTACCTGCAATAGATTCGACAATTTACGTTTAATTCTTATCTAGATTACATGACATTTCCAAAATTAAATACAATTGTGACCGGTCATGATATTCTTTTCTCTTTCCTGTTATTGTAAATAGGTAAGTATCTAAAATAACATTTTATTGTATGTCGTTTTATGTCTGTGAATTTTATTTTTGAAAAATCATGTCATAATTGTGAGAACTACTAAATTTGTGATGAGCGGTTAAAACTCACTCATTTGTAATTCGATATCTACCGTAATCAATATAACAATTTGAACTTGAATTTTTAGTGATTGGTCACTGACAACTGAACACAATAACATATTTTGATGGGCAATACTGATACTATTGATTGATACTACTGATATTTTAATACTGATCAATAAATAATGTTCAGTTATCATAGACCTCACCAATGATAATATTACACTTCACATTCTAATAATAAATTAGTTCATTTATTTTTCTTATTATTTATTTTTATTTTTTTTATTTATCTACTTATTCTACGTATTTATTTATTTATCTACTTGTTTATTTAATGTGACATCACGCAATTTTTACGCCATATTTCATCGCTACTGTCATGGATTCATAGTCGATGGGTAAGAATAAAACTGCTCTTATCCAAAATTTTTAGATTACACAAATTATACCAAGGGATGCACCTATTCCAAAATGTTAAAAGTCAAATTTCCAAGTAGGTTCCAAATTTAAACAAAATATCTTTGCGCTATATCTCTAATTGGATAGATAAAGAGATAATACATACTAATATAACTATAACTACAGGTAGAACTTTTACTTTATTTTAATTTGTTTGGTATCTTTCATTGTATGGATGCGATATTATATAACATTATATTTTTATAATAAATAATGAAAATATATTTTATGTTAAAATCTTCTTCAATAAACTAAAAGAAATCGTTTTTAAAATGAAACTCTGTTCCATCAACCAATACAATATATTAGACAAACATAATGACTTACTGAACGAAAAACTAACAGCAATTTAGTATTTTTTACTAAAGTATTCTAAATCTAAGGATAACAAATGCTCAGTAACAATTACAAATCGATTTCAGTTAACGCAGTTAATAAATATTAGTACTAACTGTTTTGTAATTACAACAATACGATGGTAGACATTTTTTTTAAAATAAAATAGGGCCCATGTTACTCGCCGATAATGTAGCTTTCTACAGGTTAAAGAATTTTTGAAATCAGTTGAGTAATTTTTGAGTTTGTCTATTACAAACAAACAAAGTTTAACCCTAAAATATTAGTATAAATATGATGACGTCATAGAAAATTACTAGTGCGTTTATAATTTCAAATTTTCAATAACATCCTAAATGATGACGTCATACACAATTACAAAAGAGTGGTTGCCTATGACGTCATAATTGGTTATTACTATTACGCTCTTGAAATGACGAAACATTGTTGAAATTGACAATTTTTTTCCACTGTAACACTGAAAAAGAGAAATAAATAAACAAATATAATATAATATCGTAAAGCGATCAGATTTTTTTTGTTTTACATTTTTTTTTTCAACATATCACCAGTGTATAGTGTTACCTATTGCACAAGCACTCATAATGACCTAATATACCTTGCACGCTTGCACTACATGAGTTTCAAAATCGCTACACAAACAAGACACAATGGGAGTAAATAAAATTTACTTGGAATTACAAAAAAAAATATTTAGTTTCATTCTTTTAAGAATTATTTTAGTAATTTCAAATAAAACAAACACAAACAGCAAACACAAAGACGGTATTAATAAAGAGTACTAAAGTTTGTAATATTGCCATGTACTAAAATCGTCAGTTGAAATTACAAAAAACTTATGAAACTACTATGACTGATTTGTAGAAATTACAAAACTTCAGGAAATTTTTTTGTGATAATTATTAAAATGCGTAATATATTAAAATTACTGAAACTGCTTAAATGGTTCGGGCACATAGAAAGAATAAGTGATGAAAGATTGACGCAGAAAATCTACAGGACAAAAGCTAGTGGTAAAAGACGCCAAGGAAGACCAAGACTGGCTTATGAAGATCAAATAGCCAGAGTATTAACCGACGGAAATGTCAAAAGCACTTGCATACCTAAGCGAAAATGTGTGAGGAGAATGATGAGTTTTGAGGAAACGAAAGAAGTATGTAAGGACCGCGACGCTTGGCGCTCCGTCCTCTCTGATTACCTCGTTAGAGATACAGCGTGAAGATATGCATGTATGTGTGTATTGAAACTGAATTTTAGGAATTACAATTAAAAATAATATTTTTTTAAGAAAAAATAGTAACATTTGTTAATACAGTCAAACTTGTATTAATATCAAATCTTAGTTTTTTCATGATTACGAAACAGTTTTTTAATTTCAGATGGTGGCATTTTTCTCAGTGTAAATATATCGGACAGACTTGGTAACTCTGTTCAGAAGTCTTTTATAACCATGCTTTAGGCAAAAGAACTTTTAACTTATAAGTACATTTATGACGAAAAATATTTTACACGCGATAACAGGAAATGTATCGTAAATAATCCGACTTTTTATCTACGGGCTTTATTCAGTGCGAGTGTAATAAATTATCTAGGCAAGTCTGCATAATCTCCAAGTTCCTACTCACTTCATTAAAATATTGATTTCATTTTCACGTGAATAATCCACTGCAAGTGCAAATTAGTTTTTTTTAAAGGCGGAACTTTTGTTTACAGGAGCACCCGTCTTTTTACGTACTTTTTACTATAAGAGAAATGTATTTTCTTATTTAACTATATTTTACAGTGATTTTCTGTTATTAAAGCTTATGAAATTTAAGTTTCACATGACATCACAATAAATGGCACTACACATTAATTGACGCTGTAATAAAAAATATTTAAACACACGTTGATAGGCCTTTGAGTGAAGCCTGTGCAGGTCGCTAATAAACAAAATTACAAAAAAACCGTAACATATTTTTTACTTGCATCCACAACAAACGTTCTTTGGAATTGACTTACGACTTTATCACGAACGCCTTGGAGACACTTGGACTCTGGTACTCTAAGACCAGAAATTTCGTTGTGATTTTCGCCCCTAGTTAAGGGAAAAAAGAAACGGCCGCCTTCCAGGACTTCCCTGATTTAAAAATTGCCAATTGCGGTCCAAAGGGACAATGCTGCCTAATGCTCGCCACACACGATTGTATGCATGAATGATCAAACTCGTCCAATTTGCATGAAGCGAAGGTCGCATCAAGTAAATTTGATTGCCCATGGCATTGTAGAGGCGTCATGCCAAACGACGCTTCATGCCAATTGGACGGGCTTGATCAAGCGTACTTGATCGTGTGTGGCGGGCATAATGGACACGTTCGGATCGGGACGGCCCCTGGGGCAATCTTTCAGCGGAATATTATGTTATATTTTTTTATTGTTTATACATTTATTATGTAGAAAATAAATAGATAGTTTTAATTATTATTAGTTATTTATCTTATTTATATTATACTTTTATGACATTTTGTAACTATTAAGTCATTATTTGATAATAGTTTGTTAGATGTTTAAGTATTAATATAAAAAGAAAGCTACCAACTGTATGCTAGGGCTGTAACAATATGCTAGGGCGTCCCTCGAAAGCGACGTACACCGGTTTGTCCCCGCTGGTGTGAGCAGAGTGCAGTTCGGCGTTGGGGACCGCCACTCAACACGCTGTGCACCTAGCGGCGGGAAGTGGAGGGAGGAGTGCAGAATAAGAAGCCAAGTAAGACCAAGGCTGACTTATGAAGATCAAATAGCCAGAGTGTTAGCAGACGGAAATGTCAAAAGCACTCGCATACCTAGGCGAAAATGTGTGAAGAGAATGATGAGATTTGAGGAAGCGAAATTGGTGTGTAAGGACCGCGACTCCTGGCGCTCCGTCCTCTCTGACTACCCCGTTGGGGATACAGCGTGAAGATATGTTATGTTACATATTTTTTATAATTGATACATGTTTGCTTAATATCATTACAATGTCGGAGTAATTATGTTTTAAAAATAAAAATAATTGACACGAATGACTGCTTAATTTCTATTTGTCATTCCTATTTCGGTTTTTCCACAGCTTCCCTTATGTTTATTACGTGAAACCTATAAAAGTATTAACATGGTAAATCTAAAGAACATTTCAGTTTACGGTTTTAAGACAATTCGTCAAAAAGTACTTTCCTTGATTACTTCAAACAAAGAAATCCTGTCTCTTTGTTATTTTAATAGGTATCTGTAAATCTCTCCCAAAGATACTTGCAATATTAAAGAAATATGATCATAGAACGTGACTAATGACGTAATAGACCATTAATTTACTACAGACATTACATTTAGTATGTCAGTAAACAAACCAAATAACGGTGACGAAACATCTAGCTATAAGATCACTTACTAACAAAAGTGAAAGAAAACAACAGCGAACTTAGTTAGAAAGTCATCTCAGTCGGCCCACAGTCACGTTCCCGATACGAACAGGAGAATTCGTCGAGGGGAAAAATCCTGTAGAGCGGTGATTGAGTTAGCGCCTCGCCTGAGGAAATGGACGTCCGATGTCGCCTCTGTAACGCAATACCGCGGGTATAGAACAGCCATTTGCGCGAGATTGAGTTACATACGTATAACACTAGGCCTAACTTGAAGCAACTTGACAGAAAATAGCATAAAATGAGAAATCAGATTCTTAACACCTACAATGTTACTGGCGATTTGTCAAAATGCTACATAACAATATTAATAGTATCAAACTTATTAATGTTTTCAATGTGCATTAAAAATTTTTTCATTTGCTTCCATACTGTGATCTAAAAGAGAAAGCAATTTATCTATACTTATCTTAGAATAGAATAAAATGAGAATATGTCAATTTCTTGCGTAATATCTAATTTTCTATATAAATATGTATACCAAAATACTGCTAAAAGTGCCACTGGTGCCTGTTATATCTACATACTATATTTATTTCATACATAATGTATATCATACAAAGATACAAAGAGTACTTAACTACTTTTTGATTATCATGTAAGTAAAAAGTAAAAACAATATAGAAACTTAGTAGGTATACATTACTATATATATACACACCGGCACAATTAGCGGAACAGAAAAAAAAGTGAGACTATGAGATAATAACGCATATATTTGACGAAAATGTAATTAGACACAAAATAACAAATTGATTAACATCTTTTAACAACGACTTTGAAAAGTCTTCGTTATTTTTTATTGAAAAATAAAGAAATTTGAAATAAGTGAAATTTTTAGATGATTATGAACCATCACAAAAAATAAAAAAAAGTAAGCATTAAATGATTTAACAATAAAATTAAAGCAAAATTAATAACGAGTGTTTCCCCCTCTTGCTCTGATTACGGTTTCCATTCGTCTGGGCATGCTACAGATTATGTTATCGATGATTTCTTGAGGCAACCGCTCCCACTCCTCAAGTAATGCGTTTCCAAGTTCATTCAGATTGTTGGGGGGTGGCATTCTGGATTTAACCCTTCTTTTCAGCAAGTCCCAGACATGCTCTATCGGATTCATATCGGGGGAATTTGCTGGCCACTGCATCACCGGTATACCTACGTGGCTCAGATATGCCTGTACCGATTGTGCACTATGAGCACGAGCATTATCTTGCATTAGAATAAAGTCGTCACCAATAAATGGGGCAAATGGTACAACATGTTCTTCTAAAATGTCTCTGATGTATCGATCTGCTGTCATGGTCCCTCCTGTGACTATCACTAACTCCGTGCGAGCTCCCAAACATATCCCTCCCCAAACCATAATCGAGCCGCCACCATAAGCCACTGTGTGTTCAAAATTAGACTGTATGTGGCGTTCTCCTTTGCGTCTCCATATTCGCTGTCTCCCATCGATCTGTTTTAAAAGAACTCTGCACTCATCAGTAAAGAGAACCTGCTGCCATTCGTTCAAATCCCAATGGCGATGTTCTCGCGCATAGCTTAATCGGTTTACGCGGTGACGTCTCTCAAGTTTTGGGCCTTTGGCAGGTATATACGACCCTAAACCAACTTCTTCAAATCTTCTGCGAACTGTACGCTCACTTACTCGTACTCCTCGAACGTCTTCCAGTTCATTTCGAGCTTGTACAGCCGTTAATCGCGTATTCCTACGAACTCCAAGTTGTAAAAAACTGTCATCTCGCCTCGATGTACATCTTTTTCTACCTTGACCCCTCCTCCTCACAAGAGAATTAGACGATCTGTACCGCTGGATGCTGCGATGAATCGTTGATACTGGTCGACGAAGCCTTGAGGCAATCGATCTGTAGGTATGGCCATTTCTTCTCATTTCATCAGCCCTAATGATTTCCAGTGATGTTAAGTCAGGCATAATAAAGAGCTTTTAATAAACAAAATTGCCTATAGAATAACAAATTTATAAAAAACCATTAAGTGCAATTTTTCAAAAAAATTACAATTACGTAGTTATTACTCGAACAAGTTGACAAAACGTATTGTTCGGGAAAATAAAACAAATGAATGAAAAAAGTGTATGTCATCTAATTTTCTATTTTCAAATTTGACAATAAATTAAAAAAATATCATAACTGGCCAGTTCCTCAAGTAAAAGATTTTAAAATCCTGCTTTTTTTGTGTTCCGCTAATTGTGCCGGTGTGTATATATATACATATACAATTGATGCAATTGCAATTGGATGCAATTAACGACACATCGAAATTGGCGAAAATATATAAATAATTGTTATAAATTGCAAAAAAAATATAATGTTACACAATAAAATGTTACTCCTTCATTAAAAAGATATTAGCTTTAAAAAAATTTTAGACGCTGTGAAATAATTATTGCCAATAAAAAAAGAAGCAATCATTTAATATAATAGATTGTGCTATGAAAAATAAAACTTTCTACAAACCAAATAAATTAACTTGAGAAACTGTCATCCTGACAATGCCGACACTTCCGGCGCAGTGAATAGAGTTGGTGCAATTGCGCGACGTCTCCTCCTAACTCCTAACTCATAAATACACCTACTAGTATACATAAGATTGCTATATATACATATGTCAACAGCAAAAGATGAAAAGAGATGGAAGGATAGAGAGATGTTTCAAGATTGAATTTCTCGAGTTCAACTGTCCTTAGAGCGCAGACTCCTATTTCAATACTTCCAATTTCAATAGAAACCAAAGGCAAAGACACAAAAGCTCGACGGCGTTGAGTTTTGACATTTCCCAGTTTGACGTTCTGTTTTGCACAAATGAATCCAACGTCTAACCAATATCTACTTATTCCTATTACAGAATCCTATGGTCATAAAAGAGTGCACAATTTAAAAGTAAAGCGTTTAATTAATCTGTAATAAACAGGCCGTATTCTAATAACCGTGAAATGGAACGTACATAAAGCGTCGGGCTGCGTTCAGAACAAAAAATTGATATATTTTTCCATGTACTAATTAAAGACGTCAGAGTCAAAATGATCATTGTTATTTCTCGACTTCAACTATCTCTTTAGAGTGCGGACTCCTGTTTCAATACTGAGCCATGTATAAAGCGGATTCCGATCTGGCACTTCACCGGCCGTACCGCAGCATGTGACCGCAGCACGCTCGCTCGGCTCGCGCGTTGTGGTAAATAGACCTAACCAAACCTAACCAAAAAAAAGTATTGTAAATAAATATATCGTCGTGTTTGTATAAAGTTACAAAAAAATTTGCAAAATTGTACCCAATGTGAAACAATCTAAACCTTAGCCTGCATTAGTCTTCATAATTTCCTCCCAAGCATTTATTATCACCATTATACCACATTAAGTTTTGGTGATTGAAGTTGTGGCCGAAATTTTATTTTAAAAACTGTTAATTTTGAAGTTTACCATTTTTTTATAGCAAAGACCATTAATTTTAAAGAAGATGTGATTTATAATAAAAGTAGCAAATTTATTGAGAAAATCGTCAATTTTAAATATTGAGATTTGTAGATAAAATTACTAATTCTGTAGTTGTTTTATATATGACCCTATAAATTTTATTGATGTATAGCTAATCTAGATAATGTTTCTTATATATTTTGAACCTCTATAGGTTCAAAATTACTTGATATTTCGAAATAATTTTAAACAGTACTTACAGGTAAATTATAATAAATAAAATAAAAAGAAGTCCTAAGTGAAACATGTGAAATGAAACAATAGTGCTAACACCAGATAGCAAACACTATAATGCTAGAGATCTTAAGACCTTAGATTTTAATTATGTTTTCCCTGTAAACTTTTCCTGTGAACTTGTAATGCTTATTCATATTTATATTTCCCGAACGAGGTAGTCAGAGAGGACGGAGCGCCAAGCATCGTGGTCCTTACATACCCCGTTTGTGATACAGCGTGAAGATGTGTATGTATGTATATTTATATTTCCTAAATTTCAATTTAAATACCAAGTGGAGTTTGAGTATCCAATTCACCCTTCTTTAACTCTCCTTTATTTTTTTGTGATATATGTGGGTTAAGAAGATTATAAAAAATTTCAAGTCTTGATGTCACATAATTTCTGAGAAAATCTACTGTAACTGATTCACAGACGGACGGACGATGAGTGATCTTATAGGACTTCCATTTTCTCTTCTCAGGAACGGAACCCTAAAAAGTAACTAATAAACACACAATTTTTATTCTTTAATAAAAATTGTGGTCGAATTAAATTTACGTCACTTCTTTAAAAACATACGAGAATAAAATTAATATAAATTCGGCAACAATAAAAAAACAAGTAGTTTGGTTTTACCTCGGTAGAATCAAGATATTGTGCAACCAGAATTAGCGAGTATTGGTGAGCTCCCGACATACGTATTGCATATATGTCTATGTAAGACTCGTCTTTATAAGAGCCCCCACAGACTGCAGATTATCGGCCGATAGTCAGGCTATTAATCACTAAGAAGATGTATGTAAGTGCGCATATTACACTGATAGTTTAATAGCCAATAGTATATATAGTCTGCAGTTTGCGGGGTCTCTCATCAACAAGTATAGATCGTCTTTCAGAGATGACGCTACCAACTATAAAGATCGGCCAAATATCTAACGTATAATAAAACATATAGGATATCGAAACAAATAGACCAAGTGATGTCATACTTTAGTGTATATGAGCACGAATCTCTTATAACAAACTAAGTAATCACAGAGAATTATGTGAAAATTCACAAACGATTCGACAATCAGTAGGTAGATATACAAACACTTTATACTGTCTCAGATTATTAGTTTTAAGACTTACAGTATTGTAATAAACGTGAAACGTTTTGGGTCTAGAAATTGACCTAATGCACCTCATCGAGCTTTCTATTATTATCTTTAGTGTTATCTTCAGTGACAACCAAGTAATGTAATAATTTACATCCTAAGTAAGAAATACCGGTACCTACCGTACCTACCGTACCAGTATAAATTGTCCGTCCACAAGTTTAGTCCTCTCTAAGTCACAAACCATTAAACGTTAAAGGCTGCAATACTATCGCGCTAAATTGATCCAAATAGTGAACTTCGTTAGTTCAAAATGAGAGTCCCAACTTACTAAATAAGATTACATGAGATGTGAGCAGAAACAGCTGATAAAGTCTGAATGAAAACAACTGTCATCGTTGTAAAGGAGTATGGCAAATTAACAAAAGCAAGAACATAATGTTGCTCGAAATGTAATCTACATTATCACAATGAATTAAAATTAATATAGAACATTTACATACCCTCGAATATACAAATGATTTACGCAAAGAAATAATGTAGACTATACAAACATATGTAACCTACATACGTATATTTAGTTTTTGCAATACTTAGTTGTTATAAGTCATAAACCAAACGTACAATTAAATATCAGTAGCAATTTTATTTTGAAAACACTTTTAGATGTTGGTAAATACCAGCAATGGTAATAATAACTGGTCGATGAGAGTTATTTTGAGAATAAACATCATATTTTAGTCATTAGAATATCGAATAAGACCGAATATTATTGACGTGTTCATTGTGGTCATTAAGAACAAAATGCTATGACTCATAAAATATTATTTCTGCCTATGTCTAAACGTGGTTCTACACTGGTCACGGAGAAGAAGGAAAATATTAGATGAAATAGCTCATTATCTTTCCGTACAAATTGTAAAAGTAAGCTAAGGAATAGGGCTTCTATGGAACTTGTATAGACAATCGGTTAATGATCTGTCGGTATCTTAGGTTCACCTTGCTATCTTGAAGTTCAAATGGTAAATGCTAGATAGAAGTCGCGGTAAAATGAGCTTTAGTTTAATTATAACTTATTCGTTTTCTAAATTGACCTGACTGGGGATCCAACTCGAGTCAAATAGCGCGAACTTCTTTGTGTATAGACTATATGTTTAAACGTGCAGACCTCTAAATAAAAGACACGTAACAACATCGTTTTGAAGTACGAAAAATATATGATTATAGTTAATTCTGATTTTTCTAAATTGCCCATCAGTGTATCGGTAAACATCAATCTACTCTGTTGTGAAAGACTGTTAGAGTACCGTGAAATTAGAGCTGTGTACATGTTTAACTAGTTATTAATTTTAAATATACCGTAATAATCAATTGTACAAACATAAAGACAATAAATTAAAATACACTTGTACATGCCTAAGTAAGTATATTATCTAAATAAGCAGAGTTCTGAAAGTAAGAAGCTATTCGATAGCCTTAAAGACTTTCACACAAAACCCAAATAGGTTTAGAGTACTCAGTGTTCGCATTCAGTTACAGGGTAAATGCATTAGCGACGGGTCAACACATTTGTGTCTAGCTCTCTTATTCGCATTAGTCTTATATGAAATACTAGCTGTGCCCGCGGCTCCGCTCGCGGGAGCAACAGTATTATTGTTTATATAGGTTTTTAACGAACCGACTGAACGCCGTCGGTCGAGCGCACTCGCGAGTCGTGCTGTCTCCGCTCCCACCAGTCACCCAGCGGTCGCCCGCCGGTTATATTTAAGACAAAAATGCTTATTGCGGGTGATCGTTAGAAGATAGACATATACCATTCGCAGATTATTACTGTAGGTTTTTTTATAATCTGCAATCATGTACTAAATTTATTTAATACACATATTATGGTGTACTCAGCGTAAGCCATTTAAGCACCCCAAAATTGATTTATCATTATCGTCACTGCTTATTTCGTACTTTACTTTATGTAACAAAATAATATATCCTATAACCTGGCCAGTTAAGATAGCTATGAATTAATAAAAATAAAAAGTAAATCGGATAAGCGGTTCTTGCGTGAAAAGAACATAAACGGAAGGACAGACAGAGAGACGTTGAGTTTTATAGGGATAAAAAGAAGGGCACTTATTCTTTACAGTTTAAATATGGAACTAAGACATAGATGTGTTGTAAAAAATATGAAATGTATTTTGTGGCCGGCCGCTGCCGCGGCTCCTCGCTTCGCTCGCTCGGCTCGCTCATTGTGCATAAAAACCTAACTTATCGTAACAAAAAAAAAGTGTTATAAATATATCGTCGTCTGTATAAATTTACAAAATTTGCAAAATTTTACCCAATGTGAAACAATCTAAACCTTAGCATGCGTTTGTCCTTACGATTTCCTCCCAAGCATTTGTTATCACCATCACACCACATTAAAGTTTCAGTGATTGAAGTTGTACCCAAAATTTTATTGTGAAAAGTGTTAATTTTGAAGTTCACCATTTTTTTATAGCAAAGACCATTAATTTTAAGGAATATGCGATTTACATCAAAAACAGCAAATTTGTAGAGAAAATCGTCAATTTTAAATATTTAGATTTGTAGATAAAATTACGCTTATAAACTGTTAGAATTATTTGATATATCTTCGAAATCAACGCTCCAATATCAGTGAAATTTAAATGGGACTTGGATCTATACTGAACCCAAGGGAAAAAGAATCATTGAAATCGGTTCATAAACAAAGAAATAATGCGTGAACATACATAAAAAACATAACGAAAGAAACGAACATAGAACTCCTCCTTATTCTGAAGTCGGTTACAAATTTTTAATTTATAAATAGGTGAGTATTTATCGTTGTAAGACTAAGTAATATCCTCCATCATTCAATCATTCAATGTAAATCGTACGAGCACGATTCCGACATCTTTCCAATTTCTCTTACCCTAAAAACTGTTAAAAAAAATTAGCCAAATCAGTCCAGCCGTTCTCAAGTGATGTGCTTACCAACGAACAGCATTTAATTTTTATTTATGTAGAAAGATTTACAGCGAGATCTATACATATAATATATGTATATCTAGTTCGCACATTATTAGAACGATGTACAAGTCCGTTTTATTATCAAAGTAACGACGAACCTATTTCCATCTCCTTAGAAAATCGTATACCGCGTAACGAGTCAAATATACCGTACCTTTTCCACGAAAATCTTCCTCCATCAGCCAATTGCAATAAATGAGCGAGTCTGATTGGAATCCGATGGGATGAGATTTTTTTGCCCCATTCAGGGTAGACGTCAATCCCCGAACACGGAGATACCGTCGAGGCAATTTTCCGTACTCAGCTTCATTTATCACAAGCCATTACTGTATTTAGCTGCTATTTAGGTACAGGTAGTTACTGATACAAGGAGAAAACATTTTATAATGAAATGCAAAAGAAAACATTAGGTTTTGTAACACGCCTGTATTTTTTGTAATGAGAATAGCTAAGCGCTATTTAATTCGCTGATTGGAAATTTAAACAAGAAACGAACGTAACATCGTAGTTCGTATTCAGTAATCACGTAGATAATGTGTAAGTAATCAAAACTAACTGACATTAATTAAAGAAAATGCAAAGTAGTGTTTGGATTAATCACTTTTATATGAGAACGATATTATTTTTAATAGGACTAGCTGATGCCCGCGACTGCATCCGCGTTTTTTAATTTTGAAATACCCTATGTCCTTCCTCAAAATTCAAGCTATCTCCATATCAAATTTCATTGCAATCAAATGAACGGTATTTCAGCTTATAAAATACGAACAAACATTGCTTTTTACATACATACATACATACATATCTTCACGCCGTATCCCCAATGGGGTAGTCAGAGAGGACGGAGCGCCAAGCGTCGCTGTCCTTACACACCTCTTTCGCTTCCTCAAATCTAATCATTCTCCTCACACATTTTCGCCTAGATATGCGAGTGCTTTTGACATTTCCTTTGCTTTTTACATATTAGATTAGTGACCCGACCGGTTTCGGGAGGATACAGAAATAATAATCCAAAACCATGCCCAAGAACCAAGCTATACAAGTGACTGTTTACCCCATGTTTACCCACAACTTGGTTCTCAGGAAATTTTATTATCAATTTATGAGCGAATTTATGAGCATAATAATTATCGTGAAATTAAATTTTTTACAAATTTACCCGCGATTACTTATTGACACTCTTTTTACCCCTTTAAGGGTTAATTTTTCAAAAGCGACGATATCCATGTTTCTACTTTTTTTTTTATTTCGTAATTTCTTCAGACGAACTTTTAAAATATTATACGCTCTTTTAAGTTTTTCAATGTCTTCGACACCACTTTCTACCTCTTCAGGGGTAATTTTGAAATTCGGAAAATGTCTGTTAACTATTTGTTTGATAGTATCTGTACACACGGTTTGAAATTTTTGAACGCATTTTTGGTTTCACTTTTTTGTCAAACTTCCTTTTTTAGTTGGTGCTTACGCTTTTGGAGCAACTAATTTGCAGAAATGACAAATATCTTACTCTGAAAATAAGTATAAATTCGTATTATCTGGGGGTATGGCAATACCCCCGCCAAGTATACCATAATTTTCTCGAAGCGACTCACGGCACTTTTGACCCCTCCGTAACTTCGTTACGGATAACGTTAGAAGTCTGAATTTTCAGTGACTACGAGGTCATAAATACAACTAGATATATTTCCAAATTACATTGAATTTGTCTCTGTAGTTTAAATCTATTGCAAGTCAAATTTCCTTAATTTTGTCACTGACACACTCACCGATCATCAAAATTTTAAGGTACTTCTAGCAGTCTCACAAACTTCACATTTTGAATTTTAGTTAGCGTTTAGCCTGCAAAGGAAGGAAAAAATTAAAAATCCCGAATTAATTATTCATTAAATGCTGCGAGGGCCCACATGTTGTTCGGATGTGCCTCGAAACCCTACTTATACGTTTACGATTTTCGATTTATAATTTCGATTGCTATTATTGGTTTGATGATTGAAAGGCTGGCTTATTCATTTATTGATATTATTTGGATAATATAAAATTGATATTATGTGAATTTTGTTTGGATAATTTTAGGGCGTAGATACCTTTCGATACTTATCTACGCTTTTAGGTACATCTGACGGACAAGGTATATATTACCCGAGAAAAAAAAGCAGGATGACCTACAAAAAGAAATGAGATTTCATCAAAAACAAAAAATGTAAAAATGCCAAGTCTCGCAACGCAGTTCTTCCACTACAAATAGT
Source organism: Zeuzera pyrina (assembly GCA_907165235.1). Lineage (NCBI taxonomy): Eukaryota > Metazoa > Arthropoda > Insecta > Lepidoptera > Cossidae > Zeuzera > Zeuzera pyrina. Next base: position 15,451,648 of record OU015626.1, read on the forward strand.
TGTGACGTCTCATGTAAATTTTAGTTAGTATCTATGAAAGCACCTATTCAACAAATTTGTTATAAATTATGTAATCAATTACCTATCAACATTTATAGTGACCGTATCAATTAGACATCTTTGTTTCTATATATTATATATATATCAATATAAAGAAAGGTGCAAAAATTGGTATGTCTGTTCCGGGTTTAATATCTGACCTGATTAATTCACAAATAAAACTTTTATGAAGTACGGGTTGGATTTTGGTGTTATTGATGTTGTGTTATTAATTTATGGCTTCTTCCAAGGCAAATAGTAATTTTACATTAAGCCTTATCTTAAAATAAGATCTTGAAAATTATGCTATATTCTAATCACGTCAATATGTTTGCCTTTTTTATAATTACTTTATTAATATTTATTAAGGACAATAGTTTTTATACGCTTATAAAACGAAATTTTTCATATTACCTCCTACTCTCCGAATGATATTTTAGACCAATAACTGTTACGCATGTAACAAACACCAAAACTACATTAATAGTTTTGCTGAAATCAAATATAACATAAATTTTATGTAGATAATGTTATTCTGCTATTACAATTATACGCCGCTAATGATTCGTTACGATGGGGATTGGATGTTTCCATTAAGGTTAATGGAGTTAATCTCCGCAACTCTAATGGGTGATTGGGTCCCTGGTGCTTTCGTTACGATCACCTCAGTTAATTCACGTTTGGTCCGGTTCACTTCATTTTCCTTCAACAACTATTCTCATTTTTTTCTACCTATGTAACGACTATTTTATGAATTCATATTTATATTTTGAAAATCAATAAAACATATAAGAAAAATATATCAATTAACATTATAACAGCATATTCATAATTATACATACCTACATACATATTCTTACGTTGTGTCTCTTACGGAGTATCAGACAGGACGGAACGCCAAGTACGTGGTTCTTACTTACTTCTTTCGCCTCCTCAAATCTCGTCATTATTCTTACACACTTGCACATAAGTTTATGAGTACTTGTAAAATTTCCGTCAGCTAACACTCTGGCAATTTGATCGTCATATCCTTTCTTCATTTTTACAATAACACTATCTTTTAAACTTGTCATACTGCGTATCTCTTCATTAGTTATTTTATCCGCGAGGGTGATACCGCACATATTTCTAAGAGATTGCATTTCTACTGCATTTATCTTACATTCACTTCGATTTCAGGCATGTCCAGACCTCACTACACATACAAACAAACAAAATATACCTCTTTATAATATTAAGTATAGATAATAATATTGGGTCCTTACATATAAAATTGGCGTTTTGTACGGGAGGAATATAAAGTCAATTTTTTTTTTGTAAAATATATTTAATTAATCAAAGTATGCACCGTTGTTATCTATGCACTTTTGCCATCTCATAGGTAGTTCATTGATCCTTTTACTAAAAAAAACCATGGGGGCGAGAATCAATAAACTCTTTGAAGGCGGTTTGGACTGCTGCATCGGAGTTGAATTTTTTTCCTTTTAAGAAGTTGTCCAAATTCCGGAAAAAATGGTAATCTGTTGGAACAAGGTCCGGGGAGTACGGTGGATGTCGCAGACATTCCAATTGTAGCTCATCCAACTTAGTAGTTGTTTGTTGTGCAGTGTGTGGTCTTGCGTTGTCGTGAAGCAGCAGTGGCCTAGAGCGATTGACCAATCTCGGTTGTTTAGCAGCTAGTTCTTCCTTCATGGTTTGCAGTTGCTGATAATAGATATCTGCCGTAATCGTTTGGCCAGATTTTAGAAAGCTGTAGTGAATGACACCGGCGCTAGTCCAGCAAACACTCACAAGTAACTTTTTCTGGGTCAATTTTCGTTTAGGGCAGGATTTGGCTGGGTCTCCAGGGTTCAGCCATTGCGACGAGCGCTTCCGATCATCGTACAGTATCCACTTTTCATCACAAGTAATGATTCGATTTAAAATCCCTTCATTATTGTGTCGGTTGAGCAAAGTAACACAGCAGTCGACGCGTGTTTGCAAGTTCGATTCACTCAATTCATGAGGTACCCATCGTTCAAGTTTTTTTACTTTCCCGATTTGCTTCAAGTGGATTAATACAGTTTTGTCACTTACCCCGAAGCCTGCAGCTATCTCTGAAGTGCTTTGTGATGGATCCGCTTCCACAGTAGCCTTTAATTCTTCATTTTCCACTTTGGTCTCCGGCCGTCCACGGGGTTGGTTCTGAAGGTCGAAATTTCCAGAACGAAAACGTTGAAACCAAAAACGTACCGTGTTTTCTTTTGCGACACCAGCGCCGTACACATCATTAATCCTTCGAGCTGTTTCTGCAGCACTGGTGCCACGGTAGAACTCGTACTCGTAAATATACCGATATTTCATGTTTTCCATTGTGCGGTAATAAGCGACGCCAAAGAAAAAAATAATGAGGAAAAAAACAAATGAATGACTGTTTTCAAAACTCAAATGTACCAGCTAAATGAATTTATAAATTTGAATTTGGAATTCTTAACCAAAGAGGAGATATTTCAGATCAAAGTGGTCAGTACGACAAAACGCTAATTTCATATGTAAGGACCCAATATATGGACTAACCTTCCTCACCCTTGCCGCTGTGGTAATCCCGTCGATGTACTAGGTCACCACGGTTTATCCTGTTTACGTAGTGCGAGCCGCATGTCACGACATGCTGCTTTGAATGACGTCATTCGGCGGGCCCTTGTCGCCAAGTATGCATGATCAAGTCTCTCCAGTATACATGAAGCGACGGTTCCATCAAGTCATATTGATCGCGTGTGGTGCCGATTTGAGTTGATCAGTTATACTTGACGGAAATCGTTTTGCCCATCTTCCGTCAATCCATCAAGCCATCAAGTCCGTCCTGCATACTTGAACGTATGTGGGCGCGTCATGCCATTTCGTCAGTGCACTCGAATTTTTGGTTATGAGACAGTTGTGCGAATATCTTGATTTATTTTATTGAAATGTGTATTGATTTATTGAATAAATAAGTTATTTTCATTAAGTTACAGCGATTTATTTGGAGGATTCACATTTTAATCTCAATAAAAAGAGAACATCAAGTTTTAAAACGTATTCCGTTCAGATTTCTGAATTTCAATGTCAAATATTATGTCAATCAAAATACGACTTGTTAAATTATATGCCATTTAATTTAATGTTCACTTGGTTTTTTTTTCTGCTGGTAAAATATAGCAGTGACAGTGATTTAATTTTAAATTGTATTTCAATTATTATTTCTGGAAAAGCTGTTAAATGCCAAAGCATAAACAATGAAGAAAAATTCCAGTATGCACCACTTATTTGCCCCTGTCTGATCTACATTCAGTCAAGAAAGTATCGGGAATGGATGATTTGTTTATGGTTCTAAATTCAATTTTTTGTTTTTTTTGTTGTTGTTAGATTGGCACAACTGTTTTCCATTTTGGCGCGGAGTTTGAATTGCATCTGTTATTTAGATTAAATACAGTGCGGTTTTTAGTTATATCATTCTAGTGTATAATGCGAATTTCATAATGGACAAAAACATCGAACAAAGATTTTGTCTTAAATTTTGCATCGCCAATGGAATTTCGTGTTACAGAAGGCTTACGCTGAATCGACTTTATCAAAAGCACGTGCTTATGAGTAGTACAAAGCGTTCAAAAGCGGTCGAGATGTGATGGAAGATTTGCCTCGCTCTAGTAGGCCATCAACGTCTGCAACTGAAGTTAACATCGCAAAAGTGAAGGAAATAGTGACTGAAAATGCTCATTCAAGTTTGAGAGAGACAGCCGCCGAACTTTCTGTGTTTCACGAGTCGATCCGTACCATTTTAAATAATCATTTGGATATGAAACATGTTGCCGCTCGGCTAGTCCCAAAAGACCTGAATTTTCTTCAAAAACACAATCGCACAAGAGTCGCTGGGACATGCTAGAACGAGTCAATTCCGACCCAACATTCATGAAACCCATTGTTACTGGTGACGAGACGTGGGTTTACGAGTTTGACATGCAAACTAGTCAACAAGCTTCGGAGTGGCGCCTTCCAACTGAAACGAAACCGAAAAAACCACGCCAAAGTCGATCAAAAGTCAAAGTCATGTTGACTGTTTTCTTTAACTATCGCGGTGCTGTGCACTCGGAATTCTTGCCGGAAGGTCAAACGGTAAATAAAGAATATTATTTGGGTGTTATGCGGCGTTTAAGAGAACAAATTCAACGAAAAAGGCCAGATTTGTGGAAAGAAAATTCTTGGATTTTGCACCACGATAATGCGCCTTCGCACAAGGCCATCATTGTGAACGAATTTTTGACCAAAAACTCAACAAATATCATCGAGTAACCACCTTATTCACCAGATATGGCTCCAGCCGACTTCTTTCTTTTTCCTAAACTCAAATTACCACTTCGGGGCACTCGTTTTCATTCGGTCAGAAGACATAAAGAAGAATTCGCGGCGAGCACTGAACTCAATTCCGGAAAAAGCGTTTAAAAAATGTTTTGATGATTGGATTATTCGTTGGCGTAACTGTATCGTTTCTGAAGAAGCATACTTTGAAGGTGGTAAATAAATTTGGATGAATAACTAACATTTCGTGTATTATTGATCTTTTCCCGGTACTTTCTTGACAGAGTGTACTCTTTTATAAGGTGCGTTTATTAAGGAGAAAAACTATTTTTTTAGTGGATCTGCCGTTCGGGAACGCCTTGTGGCTGGGTTTTCTTGAGTGGATTAGGGTGACTTTGACTTAGTTGGAGCTGGAAATTCTGATTTAAAACTTACTAAGCGAATGAGGTGTATGATGAGTGTTCAATGGTAAACTTTAGGAATTTGAAGCATCGTGTACCCAACAAGTTTGCATAAGGTACCTAAAGGGAGTGAAGGACTCACGGTGACGATGAAATCACTGTGTAGTCTGCTTTAGAGTAAAATGAGTTCGCGTCGGCTATAGTGTTGTTGACCAGAGAGGAGTCGGTGGGTGAGATAGAGCCCGAGAGTGACGCGGTGGTCGTGAGACCATTCGGCGTGTAAGATGTTGAAGGTACGTTATGTAGCATCTCGTTGACTGGCTTGCAAGCCGCTGGCCTGCCTCGTGCTATATGCGCGTTGGTCCCCAGCGTGTGGCGCATATCTGTAGCGAGTGCTATACGCGTAATGTATGTGACGACGTGATGGTGGTACGTCACGTAGCATCTTGTTTACAGACTGCAAGGCGCAGGTCTGTAGCGAGTGTTACACGCGTAACTTTGTGGGGGTGTTTAGGGCGTTCGTCATTGGGTACCTTGTGTTAGCGTGTTCGGGGTGTTTGTGATTGCGTACCTTGTATGAAGCTGTTTAAGATGTTTGTGAAGATGTTTATGGCGTATACGAAGATGTTTAGGTTGTATGTGAAGATGTTTAGGGTGTATGTGAAGATGTTTAGGGTGTATGTGAAGATGTTTAGGGTGTATGTGAAGATGTTTAGGGTGTATGTGAAGATGTTTAGGGTGTTTGTGAAGACGTTTAGGGTGTCTGTGATAGAATGAAGAGATGTTTGTTGCAGAGACGTGCAGATTTCATTTTAAAGAAGAGAAGAAAGAAATTTTTGAATGAGAATGAGATGAAGAACGCATGAGGACGTGCGTGTTGTCAGGAAGGCTGTGTCGGTGGAAATAATAAAAGGCACTCATTTGACTATGCTATGGCAAAGCGCGACTTCCGATGACACGCTAACGGAACGTCAGGGCCGGCGCTGAGAGTTTGTTAGACTACGGCGGTCGGTGCGATAGCATTTCTCCGACGGATCGTTTGTCATTATTAAATTTCCAATTACCTACGTAATAATTGTTATGAAAAGTTTTCTGTCATTTGCACATTAACTTTGTCTTGACGTTTTATTTTATGGAGTAGTTCGCCTCTTGTAAGATTAGGTACCTATTTCGCATGGCTGAGTCGCAAGAGCACGAGTTGCGCAGTGTTTTTTCCGACATGTACATAAAATTATTTTTGCACAGTGACAGGTGAATTGAAATTTGATTCAACCTGAATCAGTACAATATAATATTAAGTATAATTGCGAAAACAGTATCTAAAGTTTGTGAGTTATATTAAAAATACTAGGAAAAGTTTGCCTTCTTTGTCTGTAGAATAAAAAAGTCACTTATTTGAATATAAAGTTATAAAATTATATAACCTTGCAAAGAAAGTTTCAAAGACTTTGTCTACGAATAACAATAACAAAAATTTAAGAACTAAAGTACAAGATAATGACTCTCTCATATGATATTTTCATCTTTTATTATTTACCAGTGTCTATGTCTACGTCAAAGAATATGGCTAACATTTTATTTAATAGCCAAACAACATTTTTCATTTCATCCCATTTCGTGAGAATATTAGTAGAAACTAGAAATACACAAAGACTTTTGGGATGTATACCATTGTTATCACAATGTCTCTAATATTTTAACTAATGAATTTACCTGACAGTATATTGTAGAGACTAGATACTATCTGACACCCCGTGACTTCACCCGCGCGAAATACTATTCTTAGGGCTATATTATTACAGAACGACGCTCAAGTATGAACCTCATCTTAAGAATAGAAAGAAATACCGGTATTCGTCGCTTGTAACGGCACCCCTTTCTTACTATGCTCAATCGGAGATTCACAGCTGAGTATCGTTCTGGAATATTACGGCGGGCTTACGGGGGCTGCTATTTATGTATCCGGAATAACAAAGTGAAACAAACATATAGCACTTATTACAGTTTTATTGCTTTTCAAAATATTCACCTTGATGATTGATGCATTTTTGCATGCGTTGGAACCAATTTTCGTAGCACTTTTTCCATTCAGATTGAGGTGAATTAGATTGAGGATTGAGGTTCCAAAACGTGCATTTTGAACGCATCAGCAGCCTCTTCACGGCTCGAAAAACGTTGACCACGTAATTTATTCTTCACGGTTGGGAATAAATAGAAGTCGTTGCGGGCCAAGTCGGGGCTGTACGGCGGATGACCCGTTAATTCGATCTTTTGATCTTCCAAATACCGAGTTGTTTCGGCCGATGTGTGGCAGCTAGCATTGTCATGATGAAGAAGGATTCTGCGTTGTCGGTTCTTTCTTATTTCTTCAAAGACTTCTGGCAAACAAATGGTCGTGTACCATTCAGAATTAACCGTTTTACGATCCTCTAGTGGCACTGTAGCTATATGTCCATTTATACCAAAAAAACAAGCGACCATTTGCTTCAAAGTGCTTTTTGAACGAATGACTTTTGTTGGGTTCGGCTCATCTTGGAACACCCAAACCGTTGATTGTTGTTTAGTTTCAGGATCATACGCATATATCCAAGATTCAATCACCTGTGTAGATATTATAGACAGCTTATGACGCACCCTGATTGTACTTTTGTAACATTTTTTCACACTAATCGACACGAGCCCGTTTTTGGTCAATTCTCAAGTTGTACAGAATCCAACGTGAACAAATTTTTTTTACAGCTAAATGTTCGTGTAATATTTTATATATACTCGTCATACTTATGCGCAGAGAGGCCTCTATCTCGCGATATGTTACATGACGATCTTGCATTATTAGTTCCCGCACAGCATCAATATTTTGACGTACAACAACCGATTTAGGGCGACCTTCTTTAACTTCGTCCGTGAGCACAGACCGCCCACGAATAAACTCACTAAACCAGTGATAGTAGTACCACAATAGTTTTCGATGGTGCTTCATCCCCAAAAGTCGAAGTGAGTTGATCGATGCACTGTTTTTGAGTTAGCCCTCGCCGAAAATCGTAATAAATCATAGCACGAAAATTTTCACGACTTAAATCTATGATGATAAAGACTCGCAATTTTCAAAATGACGCCACAAAGGATAAACAAATGACAGCTACATGAAACAAATTGTATTTTTCAGCCAAAGAGTTCCATTATAAACGTCATAATTACTTTTTTAATATTGTTCTGTAACTGGCCAGTTCCGGATAGATAAATAGCAGCCCTCGTATTACCTAAAACTTTGCAGACAGCGACAGCCACGCGATCACTACGCGAGCGGTGATTAATTGTAATAAAAAATTGGTATCACGTATGACGATTGCGTATCTATTATTCTATGACCGTAAAATGCACTATTCGCGGTAGATTTAGCGCCACTATATAAATTACATTACACAAATTCTCGTTTTGATAGCAGATATCGCGCGATATTGGCCGTCACATACTGACTGTGAGTCATGTAATAAGCGTGCGGGCCTTAGTCTATTTCGCGATTTTAATAGGATTGTTCACTCACGTAGCTGTACATTTACTGTAATATTTACATATATGTATGAATGTTTATTTATGGCCTAGTAACCCCGAATCGCGAAATTATCTATCTTTCACATTGCACTAATATTGTAAAGGTGAAAGTACAGAAATGAAAATGTGTCTTTGTTTCAACTAAATGCTGAAACTATTAACCGAATTGTGATGAAACTTTGTAATTACACCCCACAATTACCAATTACAATCTCCTGATAACTTAAATTTTAAGAACGTTATAAAGCAATAATTATTACAGAGGAAACGGACAGTTATTTGGTCGGATACCAGATACCGTATATTCATCCAGCTCACTATCTTGTTGGTGTATAATGGCAATATAGTGACAATGACAGTTGACAAGTTAAGCGCCACATGGCGACGCACAGGTGCTGTGAACGTTGTAATTATAGTGAATATCTCGGAAAGTAATATTTAGTTTTCGGAAGGTACTTTATAATTCTTTGTTAACTATTGCACTTTTAAATAGAATCCGTTAAAATAATTAGTCATTGTATTATTATTTACCTCACAAAGATTCATTTATTGAAGTGTATGATTTTAGGAGATATTCATAGATTTGAATAGTCAAATTCATAGATTTGAATTTCTTTCCGGTATCCTTTCGGATAGTAAATTTAAGCCGGATTGGCCTAAATTCACTATTGGATTACCTGATAGTTAACGGATATCTGTTTCATGACTAATAAATATTTATCTCGTCGCTGACCTTTTATTAACTCAACCAATGCCTAATATTTTTATATTACCTGAAAAAAAAGATGTTATAATTTTGATGCCGTCGATTGTGTCTGTGTGTCTGTCTGTGGTTTGTTGGTGATATCGTAGTTCTCGAACGAGTAAAGCGATTAGCATGTGTTATTTTTTGTTTAGAAGCTGCGGTTTTTGAGAATGTTCTTAGCTATGTCTCATGGATATCGGTCCAGCCATTCTGAGGATGTCTTGCTCTGAATGTTAAATGTAAAGGAAGGAAATATAAGCTTCGGGCACATTCTCTCTCAGATCTTAGACTGTCGTGGAAGCTGCTCTCTGAAACCAGCATGGAAACTTCAAATTCTACATACATCCGTAGATATTATCTATTCCTAATCGCTAATAGAATATACGTAGAACAAAAAACACCATAAACCAATCATTTTAACTTTATCCTTCACTTATATTTACAATGTTATATTCTTTTTTATGCGTATTCATATAGAGATTAAATGAAATATGCAAACAAATTACCTGACACTGTAATTATTTAATGTTAATACCTACTTAGATATTTTAAAATAAAGAGTTTAATTAGTAAGGTATTCATAAATTTTAATGAGAATCCACCATCCTGTCTGTCTCCTAACAAGAATAATGTCGTCGGTAGATGACTGGAGGATTCAATTAATTTCCGGTTACCCAGCCAAGCTCGAATTATGAAGTAACAAGGGAACTCTGGAAGAAGATATTTCAGAAATTCAATTTAATAAATTACTAAATACACTATGACGTTGACGCTGTAAACATTGGATACAAGGTGCGGCTATTCATATCAAAATTCGTATAACTAACTAACAAACGTTAAAGACATAGTTGCGAAAGGCTTTAAACTCATTAACTGCGGATCTTGTTACGAAAACATTAAAATTACAAAAACAAATTAGCCAATTGATTAACCAGGGCATAATGTAATTCTATCTATATGTAATGACTACTGAGAATGATAAACGCCTAACAAAGCACAATTATTTTAAAAACATAAAACTCGACCGCATTTCACAATTTTTATTAGTTATTATATATTTGGAATACCCTCAACTTTCTTTTTCATGGACGCCATATTGAAATTTTATAGCCTATGTCACTTCCACAATTAAGACGCATCTAATGACATCATATGTTAAAATCCATTAAGCCGTTTAGACTACAAAACGTGCCAAAGATATGGACATACATACATTCGAAAAATTTAAATTTGACTTACATTCTAAAAACATAACCCGCCTTCGCAGTCCGGTAAAAAACCGTCCAGCAGGAAAATATTGAGACATATCTCACTTATATGACTGGCCCGTTGGCGCAATGGCCTATGCATCTGCTTTCCAAGTTAGGGTCTCGGGTTCGATCCCCGATCAGGTCAATTTAGGAAACGAACTTTTCTAAATTGGCTTGGAGTCTGGGTGTTACTGGGAACTCCCCCAGAGTTCGTTGAGTGGTACCCATAGTACAAGCTTACTGTTTAGTTTGGGGTCACACAATCTGTGTAATTGTCTGGAGTATTATTGTTATTACTTAATAGTTCGAAGCAAAATATTTAGTTCTATAGCGATGAAAACACCTTAAGTGCTATAGTTGCAGTTGTAATTGATAGGCGGTAAACAGCAAACAATAACAGAGTTTACTAAAGATAACCAACCCAGAAACAACGCTACAAGCTACAAGATGAATTCGTAATTGGTTTATTATCTGATATTGGACTCATGTCTATTCTAAACCCTAGTGAATTGGTATCCCTGTTAGCGATGATTAGACCCTTCACTTAACCACCACACAAATCGAATTACTGTTAGAGGAATGTACCGGTATCTTGATGCAGAGCTCCCAATGTTAATTAAAGTATTTCGTGATGACATTAATCACGAGGACATACAAATCACTGATGGTTTTAAGGCCATAATTTATAATATTTCTCGGAAGTGAGAACCGATTTTGTTTCCACGTAGAAGTTTTAATTTAATTTAAACGACGATTCTGGAAATGCGTAAAATTTCCTTTTAGTAGTAATTAAGTTATATACTACTACGAATATTATTTTTATTTATTCATTCTTACTGCACTTAACAATTAGCACACATGGCGGACTTAATACCAAGTAGCATTCTCTACCAGTCAACTATTGGGTACAGTAGAAAAAGGTTTGAGCAGGAAAACTTCTTTAATATTAACGCTATATTTACTGAAATATAAATACGTATAAAAATACTATATACGTTTAAATATAATACAACATATGAAGTGCACAGATATTAATTTATAATATCTAAATAGATAAATGCAAATCAGGTATTCATTCTATCGTTGAAGTAAATTCAAATAGAACTTGTATAATTTTTTCATGAAAATAAGTGTTGAAGTACATTTTCGAATGTCCAGAGTTAAATTGTTCCAGAAACGCACAGCCGTAGCAGTGACAAATTTCAGAGTTCAATGAACGAAGATTGAGTGAAAGAGAGTCACTAAGGAACTGAAATGACATTTTAAGATAGAGGGGAGTGCTAGATTCGAAACTTATAGAAAAGAGAGTGCATAATATTATGCGGACGTTTTTACGTTGATGGAGAATAAGCCATTTAAATTGAACGCGATATTGACGAATGTGATCGAAGTTTCGAAATCTGAAAATATAAATCGGATGCACTCGATCAAACAGCCGTTCATAATGTATTAAGAAGCTCTAGGGAGATGTCGGAGTACCTATCATCAGCATAGTCAATGATAGGAAGTACAAGGGACTATACAAAAAGTTGTTTAGTATTGGACGGAAGGAAAAATTTAAGGCGATAGAGAAAGCGAAGAGTATAACTTACTTTTGGACTGACTATGTTTCTATTCTCATCGTTCCCACAATGATTGCTACCGACCACCAGTCCTAAATCTTGTACACTACGAGATAAAGGTAAAAGTCGATAGAGGTCCAGAGTTCCCTATCTGCCCCGGCCTACCTAGCCTGGCATTTGCCAAGATTTACTGCAATGCCAAATTGAGCCGACCAATCGACAATGCATTTTACATCTGCATTAAGCTTACAAATGGCAGTATTTATGTCTGTAATGTTTGTTTGCTTTATAACTGTAGATCATACGCATAGAGGTGATAAGATAGTGGTGATGGTACTTTTCCTAATGCACACTACCTAGGTATGTTCTTTAATGTACGTCATTTCTCATTCAAGGCGGACGAGTATGAAACCACACCGTGACGTCTTTTTAACTTCTACGCTAGCACCAACTATACGGGTTGGACCTCCGGGCTAGACGAATTGCAAAATAGAACCAAATATTGATAGGTCGCTAGTCCATACAATAAATACTTTAAAGCATTTTGTTCTTCTGCTAACGGATTTCGAGTGGTCTGTAAATACACTAGCTACGCTAGAAGCTAGGTTCTTTTTAAGTTACAAGGGTTTTCTTGATATGTTGAGGTGACATTTTTCTGCTGCACTTTGTCACTAAATTCTAGATTGAGAAAGGTGTAGGCCAGTAATTAATACTTATTTCGAATTACATTTTCGTTTCGTTATCATTTATGATTTTAAGAAACCTTTACGCAATCACTTTTTAAAATTAGAATAAGTCATAAATCATAAAGTGACATATGTCATCAGCTCAAAATTTTACAAAATTTGTTTATATTTTGATATCATCCATTATGTATACTATTCTGAAATAAAGTAAACATTTTATGTTGACTCTATAAACGTCGATGACCCTAGTAAAATAAAATTCACTACTATTCAATTTATACGTATGTAAATAAATGTAAGGTAAATAAATTACATTACAGTAGAATCAGAAAATGACACAAAAATTAAATGTTTTGTAATTGTCGCTTTATTTTCTAGTTTTACCTGAAAATATGATAGAATCAGGTAATGCAGAAAATGCAGCATCGGATATTCAAGCAACTAGCCCTGTAAGACACTGATGCGGTAATTTCTGTAACACTCAAAATGTCATCCCATATAGCAGTTTATTATAATTATAGGCCACAGCTACAGACGATGAGGATGCGGCACGGCCAGAAGCCTCATTCAGTTTCACCGTTCACAACATAAGTCAATTAAAAGAACAAGCTCTGTCTCCGCCGTGTTACGTGAGATGTCTACCGTGGAAGATACTTGTTCTTGTCAGGCATACTAGTACTCCAGACCGGCAACAGCAAAAAGCGCTTGGAATATTCCTTCAATGTAATGGGGACTCTGAATCTCCTGGTTGGTCATGTTACGGATTGGGAGAACTGAAACTTCTTTCCCTTAAGGACAACGGCGAACACGTCTGCAGAAAATTGCACCACATGTATCATTGGTCAGTGAAACAAAATTATTTGATCTTCATCGCAGTTTTTTTTTGCAAAAAGTTTTGTTTATTGCTACTCAAAAAAAGTGAAAAAAGTGCTTACTATTGATAATCATGTACAATGACATTTTATGGCCATTTTTTTCATGTAAAACTAATAAATTCGTAAGACTTTACACGCTTTACATGACTAATGATACAACACAGTATCATTAATGTGTTTAAACTTTCACGACTTGTACGGTATCATTGCTATGTTGTTATTTTCAAACAGCAAAGAGGACGACTGGGGTTTTGCTCATTTCATATCCTGGAAGGATTTAATGGATCCTGACAACGGATTCGTGAAAGACGATTCTATAACGATAGAAGCTCACGTCGTCGCTGAAGCACCACACGGTGTCTCTTGGGATTCAAAAAAACACACTGGATATGTTGGTAAGGCTCATAAAATTTCAAACTCATACGGTCTAATAAGAGTTTTAGGTCCATATTTATAATTTCAGGACTCAAAAACCAGGGGGCGACCTGTTATATGAATTCTCTTTTACAAACTCTCTTCTTCACAAACGTTCTTCGAAAAGCAGTGTATAAAATACCTACTGTAGGCGACGACAGTTCGCGATCGGTTGCTTTTGCTCTACAGCGGGTGTTCTACGATCTCCAATTTTCCGACAAGCCTGTTGCTACTAAAAAATTAACAAAGAGCTTTGGCTGGGAAACTTTGGATTCATTTATGCAACATGATGTCCAAGAATTTTTGCGGGTTTGTAACACATTTTTCCCATTCATTTTTTATCAACAAAAATATAAAATAAATCGAAATCTCATCTTAGGTGTTACTAGATAAGTTAGAAAACAAAATGAAAGGCACTGTCGTAGAAGGAACTGTACCAAAATTATTCGAAGGAAAAATGACATCTTTTATTAAATGCAAGAACGTTAATTGCACCAGCACTCGAGTAGAAACTTTCTACGATATTCAACTCCGTGTTAAGGAAATGAACAACAGTAAGTCCAACTTCCTTCCATTTGAATTAACAATTTTGGTAAGTACACTAATACACACCCTATTATTCCACGTTTCGCTTAGTAACAAACTACTTTATTTTTATACATTAGATGTTCGTGACAAGGGAAATTAACTACATCGAATGATATACTTGTTTATATAAAACGAGTTAAACGAAAGCTTCTAATATAGTCCTAATATCACATGAAGTCGGCTGTGTGAAATTATGACGAATATCATTATATTAACGAGTTTCAAATAGCAAATAAATGTGTTTCCATAAAACAATGGTTTGGTTACATTGTACTTATAGCGAATTATAATGTATTGAATTAGGGTACCTGTAATTACTTCCATTTCGAACTACAGACTATTGTACAAACCATATTTAAGTCAATGTTACCAAAATCCACTGATGCTATCTGCATAACTATTTATTACATATAGGGTAGACGGATCATCGGGGGCAAAAAAATCACACAAACTACGTCTAATAATAAATACTTACAAGCCTGTATATCTGGCAAACAAAACCAGACAGTGACAGGTTGCCAACTATAAGTAGGTATATAAGTTTCTTTGGATTTATCCTCGGGCTATATGTACAATCTGTGCGAGAAGAGGAACCACTGGCACATAATAGAAAACTATATTTTTTCTTCTTTGTCATATCAGTGAATTAACTATTCCTATTTTTTTCATTTTTGTCTTTAATATGTACAAATGTGGCGACTAAGACATTTATAATGTAACTAGTGATGGGCTAGTTCGTAAATGAATGATTCAGTTGTCATATTTATTAGTTATTAGCTATACCCGCGACTTCGTCTGCGCGGAAAATTATTCGTGACTTTCTCGGATTAGGTTAGATTGTACATGTAAGATTAAAATTAAGTATTAAGTAAGATTGTTTTTGAAAAAAAGTCTACGTCTCTAGCCCTCGTCTGTCTCCGGGCATATACTATATCATAATTGGTTCGGCAGTTCAGCATTTCCCATTCAAAGTTTTATCCCCTTTTCTCTCCTTTAGGGGTAGTTTTTTGATAAAAAAGTAGCTTATGTCCGTTCCCAGATGTCAAACTATATCCATGCTACATCATAATCAGTTCGGCGTTTTAGCATTTCCCATTCAAAGTTTCGTACCCCTCTCTTCCGTCCCCCTTTTAACCGATTTTTGACTAAAAAGTGGTTTATGTATTTTTGATAAATAATATCTTATCACCTCATCAAATTTTATCAATACCTAGATTTAGCGTTTCCCATACTAAGTTTCATCCCCCTTTTCACCCTCTTAGGGGTAAATTTTTAATAGAAAAAGTAGCTCATGCCCGTTCTCTGATGTCAAACTATCTCCCTGCTAAATTTTATCATAATCGGTTCAGAGGTTTACCATTTCCCATACAAAGCTTTATTTATCCCCCTTTTCGCCCCTTTAGGAGTAAATTTGCTAAAAAATAAGTAGTCTACATGAGCGCAATCACGTGTACTTACTACAAACCAATTTTCATTAAGATTAGTCAAGCCGTTCTTTAGTTATAAAAGGACAAACAGACAGACAGACAAAAATTTAAAAAATGGTAGAATCGAAATCAGTGTTTAATAAAACGACTATCTATCGCAAAATTTGACAAAAAAACTGAAATTACAGACAAACACAAGAGATTTATATAGTAGTATAGATTAGTAAAACAGACGTGTTTAGAATTTTTGTCCTTTGTACTTCAATAAAAACCACCTTTTCACGAAATCACTCCCACAGATTGCAGGAAACCGAGAGTAAAGATGTTACACATCAAAAAAGCATGTTTGGGTTTTAGTTACGTGCAAATAATCATAGTTTAATAAAAATCAAAGCAAAATCAGCAGAGTTTAATAAAAAGCTTTCATTTGGAAATCAGGGACAGGCACTTCAATTTTATTTATACGTTTAGATGTATAGATACTATCTATACTTATATTATAAATCCAGCTCGGGAGTCTAATTTTTGTTAATATCGACATATAGATGTGGGAATATTCATTTTGCTAAAACTAATAGAGTTAATAACTTCAAGTTTAAAATGTTTCAGTCTACGAATCGTTTAAAGACTACATCAGTGTGGAGCTCCTCGACGGCGACAACAAATATGACGCGGGTGAACATGGACTTCAGGAGGCAGAGAAGGGAGTTAGATTTGACACATTTCCGCCTGTTCTACACTTACACCTCATGAGATTCCAGTACGATCCACAGAGGGATGCTTCTGTAAAATTTAATGATAGGTATCAATTTTGCTTAATTATCACTGCTTACTACTCATAAATGAGAGCTGCTATTCGTGTAGTCCCTCGCTTTTATGGTACGTCCACACGCATGGCAAACCGCTTGTACAAACCATTTATGAAATACAGGCAAGCCAAACGTCGTCCATTCGCAATGGCTCACAAACGCTTGCACAAACTTCCTTTGATTTGCGCCAAAAAACCGGCATTCGATCGGCGGGCTATTACTTAAAAATTTGCAGATGACAGAATCATTGCGCAACCGGTGACTAATTGTAATAAAAATTTGTTATTATGTATGAACATTGCGTGTCTATTGTGTCATGACCGTAAAATGCAGTTTTCGCGGTAGATATAGCGCTACTATACAAATTACATTATTCTAATTCTCGTTTTGACAGCAGATATCGTGCGATATTTGGCTGTCGCATGCAGATTGCAAGTTAGCAATAAGCGTGCGGATCGGCCGCAAACTCCTGCAAACCTATACAAACCAAGCCATGCGCACGATCCACAAACGTGTGGGATGCACCAATACAAAATTAATTTGAATAAGATTTTCATATTTATTTCTTAAACACAGTTTTAGGGTACAACTTATATATTCATCCGCGCGAAGCGGGAGCCTCTCATTAATAAAATATAAAGAGGGTAAAAGGAAAATATCTGAATAAAACTGTCGAGAATTAGACGACTTTAATATTTTCTGATTTAATAATAGTCTAATTTAATATTTCCCAATTTAATGACAATTTGCGCACCACTTTAGATTTATTAGGAAAAAGAGCAAACTCACTATAGAATTTAAATTTTGTTCATTACATAAAGGTCTTCTCTCATTTATCAACTCAAGACCTGACATCCATACATAAACACCCACTTATTAACTTCATATTTTATCATTAAATGAATCACCTAGCTCGCGAGCCGTTCGTATGCGGATGGCGAGTGAACAGCTTGATTATGAACCACGGTTCACTCGCTTCCGGTTGTAACACATACTATGTCAATCCGGCAACCGTAACAACGCAGTCAATGACCGTGAGGCATCAACTCTTTAACCCCGTAACATCACCGCTTGAATCTAAAATAGACCTTCTGCTCCATGCAAACGTGCGCTAGCTTACGAAAAATACGAAAAAGAGTTATTTTCGTTTATTTTAAAAACTATAACGAATTTCAAAAAATCCAAATCCAAATATTTTTGAGTATATGTTTATATTAAACTATGCAGAAAATTTAGAAAATAAATCGGTCCCATTGCTCCGAAAAATGTAAATCTGTTTTAAAAGAAGTTTCTTTGATATTTTTTTTGTGTCACGAAAGTTAACCAATCGTGTAACGCAACTGGCAAAATGAAGTCAATGAAATGGAGAATCAGATTACAAAATATTATTTTCATACGTTTCGTAGTCACTTAGAAAAATTGAGATTTCTGCCGGTAAAATTTCCAATGCGTCGCCTTAAAATGAGTGGACGCCGAATAGTGAGACTAAGGTTGCCGCCCGAACTTAAAACATCAGTGCCAATTGCCAGTTCACATCACTAAAGTAGCAAGAAATGTTTCAAAATAACAACAAAAATATAAAATATACTTAAGGCGAGTCTAATAAAGTAGTACTTTATTTTTTTATCTTCGGAAAGTAAATTTACTTTATTTGCCCAACAAAAAAGGCGGCAACACTGAGTGAGACAGTTGAGTGCCAGGTTCAAAATGAACGACAGCCTTATAAATTTAATAAATATCTTTAGGTAAATACTAGGTACTTACGTGATTTTAGTAGTAGTCTCGCCATGCTTTCTTCTTCTTATACATGGACTTTTTCACCTCATCATCCCACCACACATCACCCTTTTTACGTCCCCAATCTTATTCATTCTACACACTTTCGCATCCTCGATCATACTATCCCTAAGGTTCTGCCAACATTCTTCAACATCCCCTCTCTTCACTTCCAATCTGTCATCAAGCTTACTACCCTTTCATATTAATTCCTGGTGGCCGCATCTTGCAGTTTCTAGCTTTTGATGCGACAGACCACTGCAGGTTTGGATACTACATGACGTCGCCATGCTGCAAACAGTCCACTTATTCTAGTTATCACCTGAAAATGGTCCGTTCCCAGATCGGCTCCTCTATGCGCTCTTGTGTCCATAACCTGCTTTTTGAGCCTGCTATCCACCAGGGTTAACTCAGTCATACTTCTCCCAACCTTTCTTTCCCACGTGTGTTGATGGATCCTTTTGTGCTTATATACGGTATTAGCAACAAAAAGATCCTTTTCCATACACACTTCTAACACAAGCCGACCAGCATCATTCAATCTCTTATCTACGACAGTCTCAAATCCTGTTTGAGCTGTGCCGACCCATCCATTCATGTCTCCACACACAAAAAATCTCTCATTCTCTTTAACCGTCGCTAGAACTTCCCTAACATTCTCTCAAAACTGCTCTAGTTAACCCAAACCGACAGAGAACACTAGGACATACACCGCTAAAACAAAAATTCTCGTCAACCCCATCTTGAGCCACAAGTCTGGGATTTACTCGTCTATTACTCAGTCATACAATTAACCAAACGAGAGGACAGAAAAACGTCTACCGCCTGGTATCCTTTGTCTTCATGTGGTTATTTGTCAAGCGTTTTGTTTTTAATTTGTATGTCACTTAAAGGCTGCCTATATTCCCAGATCAAATTCGTGTCATAAATCAGTTCACTCAGGATGACTCTAATATGTGAATGATACAATTCATTCTAAATGTAAGACAGAATAATAACAGAAGAATATCATTCTTTACGATGTGCAAACAATAATAATCTCCTATTCTTTATTTTTAATTGTTTTTTTAAAATACAAATTTTTACACTTGTCATGACGTTTATTATTCTTTTCATTCTGGGTGGTGTTTATTGAAATACAAACACACAAACGGACAAAAATTCTAAAAATGTTTTGCTTTACTAATAACTAATAAGTATGAATATGAATGAAAGTATGAACAACTGAATCAATCATTTGCGAACTGGCCAATCTCTGTATATGTTATAAATGTTATACTCGCCACATTTGTTTACATTAAAGATAAAAATTAAAAAAATAGCATATAAACTTGAGTACGTAAATCGCTCAAATTAATAGGCTCTTTAACAGTATAATACTTAATAACTAAGGACGAAACACAGGGCGTTTCGTTTCACGTGTTTTCACGTGGTATCCTCGGCGGCCGTTAAACTTACTCTTGTACCCTTGTTGTTTTCACATAATTATATTGCTTTCTAATTACAGTTACGCAAACATTATTTGTTTGAGTGTGTAATGTTGTCAACGTTTTAGTTTAGTTTTTATGTTTTAATTTAGTTTGTTTTAATTTGTGCATAACATAACTTTTCGAATACCATTATTTTTTGTGACACATGAAAACTTGACCTATTTTTAACATTTATGTTTTTGGTGGGATCATGTTTACATACACCTACCGAGCTGAAATTTATAACCTAAATATAGCCAGAAATGTAACAAAAAAATCAAATACATTGTGTGTATTTTCAACAAAATTTTTTATTTTTTTAATTCTTTACTGTATCCGAAATTGGTACGGAACTTTAAGTTAAGGCGTGCCCGCTCTTACGCGTTTTTTTCTACACTTCTATTCTCTAACCATAAATAACATGAATAATAAACAATGAAGCAAATGCTTTCTTAACCTCACACTTAAACTCATCTTTTGGAGAGCAGTTAATATTTGGGCTGTCATCCATCAACTTCACTCCCCAGAATTTACTTGCATAACAGGTATAACGATCGATCAAGTGTTGAATAACAGTCTAAATAAAGATCTATACCCATATATAAGACGAATATTTTCAGTACAAGGTAGAATAACATGTGGGAAAAAAATTAATAGTTACCTACTGGGGCCTAATTCACTATGACCATTTAGCGATTCCTTGCTTCGAAACCACGTCAATTCCATACTTATCTACGACATCCGCAAAAAGCGAATTCTGTATGACACATTTAACGATATCGCGCGGAATGAACGTGACGTTAGCGTGATTTGAACTGTCAAAAATTCTACGATAGACAATCGCGTGAAATCGCTGTGATCACAAATTAGTAAGATTGTCTGTTGCGACTTTTACTTGATTTGCAGAAAAATTGATGTTTTTACTTGCCGCACAACGGCATACCTACATCTTTCGTACAGTCTGCGAACAAATGTAAATATTAACAAAATATAGATAATCGACTAGATTATGTTGAAAACCCGCTAATATAATTAAAATCTATTATGGTAGGTAGTTGCAAATTATTATACTTTAACTGTTTGCTATTCACGTTTTTTGTTACAATTCTTTCAGTAATTGATTAAGAATTATTTGGTTATAAAATAATATTCACAACATCACTTTGGTAAAATCACAAACTAAGGAGACGATATGTAGGTAGATAGGTAAAGTTTGATAGAAAAACCTCTTTTGTAAATACAACATCATTGTAGAAAAATGTTCAAAAGCATGTCATTTATGATTAGGTACTTCTGTCATGCTGTCGGTGAATTGTTTATCAAATATGGTACATTTATAGCCATTTCTATGGTTTTAATCTTTAAAATAATAAATAGCACGTAAGGTTACAGCTATTACTAACATTGTTCATTTAAAAAAATAAAATTTCAATTAAAAATATTTAAGATCAAATACTACAAAAGTTATGTTCAGAACGTACTAGTGAATTTACAATGTTACAGTGACAATTTGTCTTAGGGCATACAGAATACAAAGAACTTGATCCCTCACCGCGACATGGTTTAAAGACACGATATTGACGTGGTTTACGCGTGATAAGACATATGGGCGAAATCTATATTGTCATAGTGAATTAGCCCCCTGGTTGTGGTTAGCATCCTCGCCAACGAAAAAATAAAATGTAAAATTGAGTTTGATGTTGTTCTTGCTCACGTTCACGACCCATTTACCTCTTTTTAATATATTGTATAGATTCAAGTTTCACTTTGCAAAAATCCATCCTAAGTGGTCAATTTGTATCTAGATATTTTCTAGCTATCTTTCAGCTTCAAACTTGTTTATCGACATGTCTTTCGATTCTAAACGTAGCGTCCAGAAATCCAGAGATCAGACTCCGTCAGCTATTCATATTAAGTTGGGTAGTTGACCGAGCCTAATCATTGGAATTTCTTGGGGATGCTTCGTTGAAAAGCGAAACATGTCGATCAACACGTACAAAACTTTAGACGGAAGACAACGAGTTGATCATTCACCTCTCTTTTTAATTGTTTACGGTTGAGTATCGGCCGTCAAAAAAATATTAAATTTAGTTAGTTTGTAATACTGTTTGTTAAATATTATGCAATGTAGAAAATTAAACAAACCATTCTGTTCTTCGAATATTGTTTAAAACCTACTTCTTTACATTACGTCCGTTTTGAATCGAAAACTAGGTACTTATAAATAATTTGCGAAAGTATAATTTCACGTCTAAACACAAATTTACAAATAACTTTATGCTTTATTTACAGAAAATAAATTAGGTTTTTAACACTTTATTTTCTGTTCTTAATATGCCTGAAAACTATCATTTAGGTTCGAATTCTACGAAGAAATAAACTTGGATCCGTATCTTCAAGAAATACCACAAATATCGGCACATTATACACTTCACGCAGTTTTGGTGCACTCGGGAGATAACCACGGAGGACACTATGTGGTTTTCATTAACCCTAAAGGCGACGGAAAGGTGCGTATACATTAAAATATTCAACATTTCGGGTAGTTTTTTCGACAGTAATACGCTAGTGATAACTTTAAACAAAATTAAAGTGAAATAGAAATAACAAGCTCAATTAATAGAGAAAATATTGTCGTTACCCTCTACATATTACTTTTCAAAAAACTTAAACATGACTAATAGATTGTACACGCAATTTTTAAAAAATTAATTAAAAAGTTTTTTTTTTTATATTTAATAGATGATATAAAAAAAATTTGGTACTGTAACAATTTTATGGAATATCATATCTCTATTTTTAGTGGTGTAAATTCGACGATGACGTAGTATCACGATGTACCAAACAGGAAGCAATCGAATACAACTTTGGTGGCAAAGAAGACGCCCCTCATCTAGCGCGGAAAGCCACCAGTGCCTATATGCTTATTTACATACAGTAAGCTGTTATTATCTACACTGATATTTCTCATTTATTTATCATTTTCGAGAATATCATTTAATAACTATAAAAATAAATTCTTATTTTCCTTAGCTAGACGTAATTATTTATAGTAATTATTACTTCTATAGCACTCTACCAAAGTCAGAATTTCACACTTTAATTAATATACATGCCACTATTATAATATAAGTTCTGTTACAAAAATATTATAATTGCACGCTACGTTAACTGTAATTGGGTAATTGATAACTTGTTAAATAAGTTTTTATCATATAATTTAATAATTAAGCAGCAGAAGGTAATTTAATAGGTGTATAACTTTACTTCTAGCTATTATTCTTTTTCTGTGTTTTTTAAAGTATTGTCTGTTTTCAGAACTTCGCAACTAAAATACGTATTACAAGAAGTATCAGAAAACGACATGCCGTCAGATCTTTGCGAACGCATCAACGAAGAGATGCGATACGAGATGGTAAGAACATGTAAATATCGCTTTCCTGCACGAGTTACGTACACACGTCTTTATTTATATTTTTTGTTTCGTATATGCAAAGCGCTGTTGTTTCAGGCGGCAGAAAGATAAAATGCAGGAAAGTTAAATCTGACACATCAGTCAGCTCTGCAAAGTACTACGCGAAGATATTCAGCGCACTAAAACAGTTCTTCACTTTGCAGGCCCTAGCCGGCTCTAAATATAAAGGAAGATAATATGGATCAATTGGAAGGATAATTTAACAAATTGGTTTAGTCATATCCAACATACTAAATTCATCAGGTAGGTAACGTAATACATTATCATTATATACTTTGTGAATATTTTTGTTATATAATTATACTTATTTATGTAACTTTTCTGTTAATAAATTTGTTGCGAAGTAATTTATCTGTTGATTTGATTTTAGTTCATATCACATTTAAAACGACAAGTTTATTTGCCCTCTAGAAAATGTTATCCCTATTATCGTTTTATTATTGTTTAGTTTTCAATTTGTTGAAGTTGGTTTCCAAGAGAAAATTCAAGACTTAACGACAGCCGAAGTTCCGCACATAAGTACTTAAGAGCGTTATAAATATGTACTTCTATATATATATATATATATATAAAATGAAAATGCCTTTCTTTGTCACGCAATCACGTGAAGACAACTGACCGTATCGGTATGGGACTATGATCATTCGACGCGGAATCATTTGTAGATGATTTAAAGCTATTTTTTTAATTCCATAGACTCTTCACCATTTTTCAAACCAAAATCTACTTTAGACACAAAATTTTAATTTACGCCCGGCGAAACGGGCGGGTAACCGCCTCTATACGTATATACATACATACATACATATATATATATAAATCATAAGGTTAGTATACCTGTATACTATGTTTATACTGTTTATCAAAAAGTATACCTTTACGCTAGTATACTACATAAAAACATACAAGTAGGTGCATACAAACGTGATACAAACAATATTATGTAACATCACTTTTTTCTCATTGAGGCTAATAAAGTTGATATCAGAGTTCTAAAATCAAAATTTAATATACTTTCATAAAAAAATTGATTACAAAATGAAACTTTTAAAAAGGCACTGTTATTATCTTGGTTACGCTGGTAATTAATTAATCTGTCACTCTGGTAGTCTTACAATCTCATAACCTTTGAAAATTATTGATACCTATGAGCCGTAAGTATTCAAAACTTTCATACCAGGAAATGGATGTTCAAATTTTCCTCAAAAATGACTCTTAACGATTTTGTTTGAACTTTGTATCTATATAGTATATTACATTATATTAGATTTGCATATGCCCTTATAAACATGTCTCAGTAAAAGAATTGTAGAGCTCCACTTTACCATGTCTACCACATATGGTAATAAACAGTATTCCTATAGCACATTTGCAAACAACACCATATAATTATTTAATTACTTACAATAGGTTATAAACATGTCTCAGTAAAAGAATTGTAGAGCTCCACTTTACCATGTCTACCACATATGGTAATAAACAGTATTCCTATAGCACATTTGCAAACAACACCATATAATTATTTAATTACTTACAATAGGTAGGTTACCTAATGGAATTTAAAAAGCGCTGTACATAAAATATTAAGTCTAATTTATAATTAAAAATGTATGATCATAATTAAGCTTTGACTTCGTAGCGTATGTTGAAAGCCTCCCGTGGATTGCAGCAATTTTATTAAATTGACACTGATGATACTGAATACTTGAAAACGCTGATACTTGAAAGATATTGGGATTATAATGGAAATTATTAACATAGGTATTATTATTAATTATTACACTTGGTGCTCCATCCACCCTGACTACCCGACTATCTGACTAGGTATACAGCGTGAAGATATGTATGTATTATTAACATCGCAATATATCAAGTGATAATAATTGTTTGAATTAAATTCAGGAAAATGAACATAATATAATAATAATAATATAATAATGAATATACTAATATTATAAATGCTAATCTTTCTCTGTCCGTCTGTCTGCTTTGTTTTCACGGGTAAACCGCCCGCCCGATTTTAGTGAAATTTGACATAGAGATAGTTTAACACAAGGAGACGGACACAGACTACTTTTTATTTCAAAAATCTACCCCTAAAAGGGTGAAAAGGGGGATGAAACTTTGTATGGGATATTCTAAATCGCTGAACCGATTAAGATCAAATTTGGTACAAAGATAAATCTCTTCTATTAAAAAAATTATACAGATAGACTTCTTACATAGACTTCTTTTTTTATCAAAACCTAAACCAAATGGCTGAAAAAGGGGATGAAATTTTACAGGGGAAATGCTAAGCCGCTGAACCGATTAAGATGAAATTTGGTACAAAAATAAATCTTTTCAATTAAAAAACATAGGCTTCTTTTATTAACAAAAATCTACCCCTAAAGGGGTGAAAAAGGGGATGCAACTTTATAGGGGAAATGCTAAACCGCTGAATCGATTATGATGAAATTTTAGTACGCGAGATAGTACGCGCCCGATAACAAATGTAGGCTACTTTTTAAAAAAATGACATGCAGGTTTTGGAGTTTACTCCTTAAGAATCGATTTTCATATAAGACCCCCGGTATGAAAAAAATATGAGGAGTAAAATCTATTATTCATCGAATGACAGCGTTACGTTTTTTGTGCGCAACCTATTGTGCGCACCTTTCACTTTTCAGTCGTGAGTATTAAGACGTACATAGGGTATGCTGCGGGGCAGCTTACACATGTCAGTATTATGTGTATATAATATACCTATATGTTACTCGTATTTCTATATAAAATATATAGGTATATAATATATACTCTACAGCGTCTTTAAATGATGAATATATATACACACCGGCACAATTAGCGGAACAGAAAAAAAAGTGAGACTATGAGATAATAACGCATATATTTGACGAAAATGTAATTAGACACAAAATAAAAAATTGATTAACATCTTTTAACAACGACTTTGAAAAGTCTTCGTTATTTTTTATTGAAAAATAAAGAAATTTGAAATAAGTGAAATTTTTAGATGATTATGAACCATCACAAAAAATAAAAAAAAGTAAGCATTAAATGATTTAACAATAAAATTAAAGCAAAATTAATAACGAGTGTTTCCCCCTCTTGATCTGATTACGGTTTCCATTCGTCTGGGCATGCTACAGATTATGTTATCGATGATTTCTTGAGGCAACCGCTCCCACTCCTCAAGTAATGCGTTTCCAAGTTCATTCAGATTGTTGGGGGGTGGCATTCTGGATTTAACCCTTCTTTTCAGCAAGTCCCAGACATGCTCTATCGGATTCATATCGGGGGAATTTGCTGGCCACTGCATCACCGGTATACCTACGTGGCTCAGATATGCCTGTACCGATTGTGCACTATGAGCACGAGCATTATCTTGCATTAGAATAAAGTCGTCACCAATAAATGGGGCAAATGGTACAACATGTTCTTCTAAAATGTCTCTGATGTATCGATCTGCTGTCATGGTCCCTCCTGTGACTATCACTAACTCCGTGCGAGCTCCCAAACATATCCCTCCCCAAACCATAATCGAGCCGCCACCATAAGCCACTGTGTGTTCAAAATTAGACTGTATGTGGCGTTCTCCTTTGCGTCTCCATATTCGCTGTCTCCCATCGATCTGTTTTAAAAGAACTCTGCACTCATCAGTAAAGAGAACCTGCTGCCATTCGTTCAAATCCCAATGGCGATGTTCTCGCGCATAGCTTAATCGGTTTACGCGGTGACGTCTCTCAAGTTTTGGGCCTTTGGCAGGTATATACGACCCTAAACCAACTTCTTCAAATCTTCTGCGAACTGTACGCTCACTTACTCGTACTCCTCGAACGTCTTCCAGTTCATTTCGAGCTTGTACAGCCGTTAATCGCGTATTCCTACGAACTCCAAGTTGTAAAAAACTGTCATCTCGCCTCGATGTACATCTTTTTCTACCTTGACCCCTCCTCCTCACAAGAGAATTAGACGATCTGTACCGCTGGATGCTGCGATGAATCGTTGGTACTGGTCGACGAAGCCTTGAGGCAATCGATCTGTAGGTATGGCCATTTCTTCTCATTTCATCAGCCCTAATGATTTCCAGTGATGTTAAGTCAGGCATAATAAAGAGCTTTTAATAAACAAAATTGCCTATAGAATAACAAATTTATAAAAAACCATTAAGTGCAATTTTTCAAAAAAATTACAATTACGTAGTTATTACTCGAACAAGTTGACAAAACGTATTGTTCGGGAAAATAAAACAAATGAATGAAAAAAGTGTATGTCATCTAATTTTCTATTTTCAAATTTGACAATAAATTAAAAAAATATCATAACTGGCCAGTTCCTCAAGTAAAAGATTTTAAAATCCTGCTTTTTTTGTGTTCCGCTAATTGTGCCGGTGTGTATATATATATCTATCTGGGTTTCTCGGGGTGCTGAAAATGATGTTGGTTTTCAAATCCAAGTTGGCGAATATTACTTTTTTTGGTTAAATCGATACAGGTGTCACATTATAGGTTTCTCGGGGTGCTGATTACGAAAATTATGTTTATTTTCGAATCCAAGATGGCGATTATTATTTTTTTGGATAAATCGACATAGGTATCATATTCTAGGTTTCTCGGGGTGGTAATTACGAAAATGATGTTCATTTTCAAATTCAAGATGGCGTATATTACTTTTTTTTGGATAAATCGATATGGGTATCAAATTCTAGGTTTTTCGGGGTGCTGATTACGAAAATGACTTTCATTTTCAAATCGAAAATGGCAAATGTTACTTTTTTTGATAAATAGATATGGCTGTCAAATTCTAAGTACCTCGGGGTCCTGATTACGAAAATGACGTTCATTTTGTAATCCAAGATGGCGAATATTTTTTTTTTTTGATAGATCTACATGGGTGTCATATTTTAGGTTTCCCGGGGTACTGATTGCGAAATGACGTTCATTTTCAAATCGAAGATGGCAAATGCTACTTTTTTTATATCTATTAATATTGATATTTAATATTATTGTGTATATTGAAGTGAATAAAAATATATAAAATATGGAAAAAACCAGTAAACTCCAGTCGTGCGTCAGAGCTGACACACACACATTTTTTTATATATGTGACGTCCTCATAAATCCAATATGACGGATGTTTTACAATAGATAATAACTTTTTTGTTCAACACCAACAATATGGATATCAACGGAAATGGAATACACCGGCGAAGGTTTCTATACATGTGCCGGCATCATAAATCGAATATGGCGGATGCTCCGTGGTAGGAAATAACTTTTTTCAAGACCAACAATATGGGTATCAAATGAAATGGGATACACAGAAGATAAGTGTATGTTGCGTCATCATAAACCCAATATGGTGGATGTTATGTAATAGAAATTAACTTTTTTGTTCAACACCAACAGTATGGGTATCAAATGAAATGGAACACGCAGGGGAAGGTTTCTGTATATTATGTGACGTCATCATACATCCAATATGGCGGATGTTCCGTGATAGAAAATAACTTTTTTGTTTAACACCAACAATATGGGTATCAAATAAAATGTAAAACGCAGGGGAAAATTTCTGTATATGTGATGTCATCATAAATCCAATATGGTGGATGTTTCACCACAGGAAATAATGTTTTTGTTTAACACCAACATTATGGATCTTAAATGAAATGCAATACGCGGGGGAAGTTCTCCTGTGTATCCGATTTCATTTGATACCCATTTTGTTGGTGTTGAACAAAAAAGTTATTTTGTATTATGAAACATCCGCCATATTAGTTTTATGAGGACGTCACATATATAAAAAAAACCGCATGTCATTTTTTTAAAAAGAAAGTAGCCTACATTTGTTTTCGGGCACATACTATCTCTGTAGCAAATTTGATCGTAATCGGTTCAACGGTTTAGTATTTCCCCTTTAAAGTTTCATCACTTTTTTCATTCCTTTAGGGTTTAGGGGTAGATTTTTGTAAATAAAAGAAGTCTGTTTTTTTAATAAAAAAGAT
This sequence comes from Zeuzera pyrina, assembly GCA_907165235.1. Lineage (NCBI taxonomy): Eukaryota > Metazoa > Arthropoda > Insecta > Lepidoptera > Cossidae > Zeuzera > Zeuzera pyrina. The sequence goes on from OU015626.1 coordinate 15,481,034, forward strand.
TTATTTTTGTACCAAATTTCATCTTAATCGGTTCAGCGGTTTAGCATTTCCCCTGCAAAATTTCATCCTCTTTTTCACCCCTTTAGGGATAGATTTTTGATAAAAGAAGAAGTCTATATTTTTTAATAGAAAATATTTATGTTTGTAACAATTATCATCTTAATCGGTTCAGCGGTTTAGAATTTTCCATGCAAACTTTCATCCCCCTTTTCACCCTTTTAGGAGAAGATTTTTGAAAAAAAAAGTAGCCTATTTCCGTCCCCTAGTGTCAAACTATCTCCATGCCAAATTTCTTTAAAATCTGTCGGGAGGTTTAGCCGTGAAAACCAAACTGACAGACAGACAGAGAGACTTTCGCGTTTATAATATTAGTATAGATATGGATTAGTATGTAACGTAAATATTTATGAACACAATATCTACCTACAAATACATTTTTATATTCGCTAGCCTAGCTTGAGCGGCACATTTCTGAAAATATCTCATGCGTATCCAAATAAACGCTAAGGATTAAGGATCACAACAAAACTGTCGCGTCAATCAAAGATAAGAGGGATAATATATTTCATGATTGGCTTTGTTTTTGGTAATGAAGCATCTCGTCGAAACATCAATCAGACGACTTAATCAAAGTGCTTGGCAGGCGAACGACGAATCGGAAATAATTACAGTGTCCGCCCTTTTTCCCCATTCTCTGGAATTTTGAAGTCGGTGTTCACGTCAAAACAAGTTAAACAAATTATCTCTCTTGAGGCCTTTCATGAAGAAACGATTTATTTTCATGGAGGAGCACCATTGGCTTGGCATCGCATAATCACTGATTTTTAACCTATTTACCAACAAAATACGTATCTCTCTCACTCGCATACCTAAACGAAACTGTGTGGGGAGAATGATGAGATTTGAGGAAGCGAAAGAAGTATGTAAGGACCGCGATGCTTGGCGCGCCGCCCTCTCTGACTACCCCGTTAGGGGTACAACGTGAAGATATGTATGCATGTATAGAGATCCTTGGTAAAATGGAACAATATAGTTCCTTATTATGCGCTTTGGTGATCTTCGTGTTTCTGATATATTATTACGAATTACTGTTCAGTCGTGTCGATGTAACTAGTATTGAATGTGACTACAGAGTTTTTCAGTGTGTCTAAAACTGTGTGATGATATAATCGCCCAAGTGCGTAAATTCTTTTTTGATACCTGAATTCCTTCTACTACTTGTGTAATCATTACATTTACTTACACTAGTAACTAATTAATCTGTAGGTACCAATTCCATATACTTAGTCATGTTTACTGTGTATTAAAAAACACACAACCATACTCGAATACTCGATCAAGACTGTGTATGGTCCGCATTCCATGATGGCAATCACCTGTGTTCTCCGAAGGATATCACCTGGAGTCTATAATGTGGATTGCAGCTACGGTAGTTCCTATGTTGTAGGACAGACCAAAAAAACAACAGCGGAAAGGGACAGAACATAATATCACAGCTACCAGGAAACAATAGACCTCTAAGTCAGCTATTGTCGAGCACTTGCTGGAGTCAGAACCCAATCACTTGATTGAATTACATCAGCCATAGATCCTCTCCACTGATCGACACTATTATTCCAGAATAACAGGAGAGGCAAATACCATAATTTTAACTTATCAACATCATATAATCCTGTCATCAGTAATTGTGTCCGGAGCTGGATACTCGGAGGTCACTAGTGTGTAAACGTCGTTAGTGTTGTGAATCGAAGTACCGTCAGTGATGATAATAAAAATAAAGAAATGTAATTAATAAGAGTAGGTAATTACCAGACACCGCACGCTACACAGGCGACACTCATCCTCATCAGCCTGCCCGTGACCAAGATCGATGTAATCTAATTGAAACGTCGAGATAAAAAAAAGTATTAGCTTTATGATATTAACACGACACAGTATTCGAACATGACAACAAAATCGAGAGATTTATTAGTACCTACTTATAATAAACTTTATTTATAAGATAAAACTGACAATAATCTTTTACTGTGGGTAATTCTAATATTATATATTCCGTTCAACAACTGAATAGGTGAAGCATGTACAAATTATAAATAATTTCTCTTCAGAATTCTGATTTTCTTTGCATTGATCGCAAGTACCTACCCATACATAGTAGTTTATCTTTAAATGATATCGATGTTTGAAAACGATCAACTTTCGACGTTCAAAAATTACGTTACAAGTCGTAGTGATTAATACAAAATTCAATAAAACTTACATCGTGAAACAGAGTGTAATTACTGTCGACAAGTAATAAAATTGAAATAATAAGAAGTTAGTAGCGGCTCGCCGACGCGACGGCAGATCCCCACTAATTAATCCGGAAGCTCTACTATTAATTAGGAGAGTTTTTCTTCGTCACAGCGGGATTACTGACGAGACTCCGGTAATTAGCAGTCCGCCAACCGGAGCTTTAACTATTTTTTACTTAAAACTTTGTCCAGGGATTAAAGGAAAATTTATGTACTTATAATATCAGCTACAAAATTACTCTAAAAAGCTATTTCTTGTGAAACCCTATCTCTCCGTAGGGGCTGACGTGTCCCAATGTAGCTTCAATTCATTATACTAAAATATACATACAAAATACAATTAATAGACATATTTTTTTATAAATATTTGGAATGAGTTACATTTTAAATTAAAACTATAAAAATGTCGATATTTTAACGGTAATAATGTTCCCAATATTCCTATATTTATGTATCATATAAGGACAAAAGCCCAGCAAAAGCCTACAAATAGAGCCTACAAATTAATCAACTTTATTTTCTAATTTTCTGAATGAAAAATGTTTAGAACAAGTGAATGAAATTGTGTACCTGAAGAGTGCGTTTTCTGTATGTAAGATGAGAAAGTAAGATGCTGTAAGATGTGAGTTGGATGTGGAAAGACAGGTAGCAGCTGGCAATAAAGTAAACGGTTCTTTGGCCGCATTAGTAGGCACTTAGGCAGTGTGAATATATCTAACTTAGCCAAAATGGTAATCCACAATGCGGTGTTGGTGCCAACTTTATATGTCCGAATTCAAATGAAAGTAAGATAAATGCAGGGGCACATATAAATAATGAATGACGAAAGACTGACGGTAAAAATCTACAGAGCGAAAGTCAGTGATAGTAGAAGCCAAGGAAGATCAAGGCTGACTTACGATGATCACATAGCCAGAGTATTAGCTGACGGAAATATCAAACCTATACCTAGGCTAAATGCGTGAGGAGAATGATGAGATTGGAGAAAGCGAAAGACGTATGTAAGGACGCTAAGCTTGGCGCTCCGTGTTCTCTGACTACCCCGTTTGGGATACAGCGTAAAGAAATGTCTGTATGATGTATGCGTATGTATTCTGAATAAATGTAACAAGTAGTATTAAAAATACTATTTCATATTCTTATATAAATCATATAGTAAACCTATATTACGTTTGTTATATATTATATTCTTATACTATACCTATATTATGTTCAAAAATTACGTTAACTACTGTAACGTTAATACTGACATTTAACGGTGCACGTTTTCAAAATTTTTGATGTGATATTGCTCTATGTTTAAAAACACCATTTTTACGGATTGCGGATAAGTTATACAGTATATATGATACAACAAGTTGTAAAAGAAATATGCACATTTCGAAAAAGGTTTTTAATCACTTATAATTTCTTTAAAAAGTTTACTTTTAGTTATTCGACAAAAACTAATACTTATTATATTTACAATATAAAAAACGATATGGTACTTTGTTCCAGGAATTACGGTCGTTTTTTCTAATATAAAAAACCAAAAGAAATGCATGTTAGTATTCGTTTTCTAAAAGAAGAAAATTTTAGTGAAGTTGTATCTTTAAATTAAAATAATGCCAAGAGGATTGTCTGTCTAATTGTGAAGAAGAAGTTCACTTTTCGTGAAAAAGATTATTTTTTCACGAGAGATAACATGCAGTTTCTGTAAGTATCTCAAAGCTTGTATTATTATTACACTGCACAAGTGCACAGGTACCTAATAGGTAGCTACGGGGAACTTGTCTTATCGAGCTCGATTTGGCCGCCCAGGGTTGTCACTGTTGTTCCAAGAACTTATATTAAGTTGCTTGCTGTTCGAGTTGTCAGTATCAATACAACAGTTAAGATCGAAGTTGTTTACCACAACCGAATGTGAAATTAGCACTCAATCAATAGTAAATTACTTAAGTACATTAGTTTGGGTGACGTACAAGATTTCCTAGCGTGGACTTTCTTATACGTATACGAGTATACCTACCATAACGAGAACGACTCAAAATGAATTAAGCAACGTCAAAATGCGAAAGAACATTTTTTTTTAATGCAGATCGACTCAGTTTCACGTAAGCGTCATTTTATCGTACAAGACGAAATAAATCTGGACAGCAGAAGTTGGTAAAATTTAACGAAAACTTTTTTCATACAACGGAAGATTCCAATGTATTAAATTATATAGTCGACTTACTTGGAAACAATTAATTCCAAATGTTCTATAGCTGAATTTCATGTCGATATGTCTTACATGAAATTCAAATGCGGAACACTTTTTTAGCATACAAAAGTTTTTGTCACTTTGAATGAATAATTTCCGAGTAAATCGACTATAATTTAGAACACTGAATTCATCTATTGCATGAAAAATTGTTCATTAAATTTGACACTTCTGCTGTCCAGATTTTTTTGTCCGATGCAATGAAATGACGCTTATGTGAAACTGAGTCAATCTGCATTAAGAAAAAGAAATAGTCAATTTTATTCATTTTTATGGACTACTCACGCTTGACCAGAAAATGTGTAATGCCGAAATTAATTTCACAAAAGGTACCGAACGGTCCTTAAGACGGTTTCTTTGTATCTTCTATGGATTCGGATTTCCCCATGTAGCATTGTATGAAAAAATATTTTATTAAATTTAACCAATTTCTGCTGTCCAGATTTTTTTCCTCCGATAGAATGAAATGATTCTTACATAAAATTGAGTCGACCCGCGTTAAAAAAATGTTTTGTCAATTTTACTAATGTTTATGGAAAACTCACGAGCAAAAAATTGTAATTGCTAAAATTGTTATCACAAAAAAGACCAAATGGTTTCTGAGACAGTTCCTCTGTATTTCTTATAGACTCGGTTTCTCCATACTGTCGCAGTTAAAAAAAACGTCCACTTAGTGACCGCACGGTGGCCGCGTTGTTTTGGCGCGAAGAAATTCGTGTCGAATAAACGAGCCCTAAGTCTGACATTAACGAAACGTAAGTTACTACTTTTTATTAAGCCTGATAAATAATTGCCAGTATTTGGAAATGCGAAAACTGAAAATAAAACAATGAAAACTATCTCCAATACAGTTTAGCAAGACGGAAATTCAGTGTTTATTTAGGCGGGGATTATAACCGGAGCCAGGACACCTTAAACTGCGAGTTGCGCAGAATAGTAGGTACGTATTATGGTATATGCACAAAATACCGAATACCAAATATTCGACGAATCTCTGACCGCATATCCGGGCGTATTTTTCGCGAACTTATCCCGTGGCAATTGAAATCCTGTTTTAGCGAGAAGAAATTCCTTCTTCCCCGTAAGCTTGTGAAGCTAATTGTGAAACATAACAAAATAATGTTTTCTCACGACTTATACACATCATACATTTAAAAATTGAACGGGTCAATGTCGTGTACTCCATGGCTAATGCATGGCATACCTTTTTTATTCCGACATTTCGATCGGATCGGATTGCACCGATCGTGGTCACGGGCAGACCGATGAGGATGAGCGTCGTCTTCGTAGTGTGCGGTTCCTCGTAATTTTATTCATCACATTTTTTAATTTTTATCAATATTGTATAATGTATAATTCTAATCTAAATATGTCTATTGTAGAGGTGTCCCGCGATACAGGTGCGCCTAGTGCGGGGACTAATATATTTGATTACAAATTCGATGTATTGAATAAACTATTTCTTTCTTTCCTATAAGTAGAAGAAATCGCGATGACCTATTTGAGTGAGCTTGTCGATGATAACGCGCCGGCTTGGTATACGGCATGGTCGGCCCTAGTCGACCGCACTTTTCAGGAATATGAGATATCACACAAGACTGACCTGCAGGCTCGCTTGATGTCATCCTCTAAACCAAACCGGTCGAAATCCTTAGCTACTTTTTCGGACATTGACAGAGATCGGGGAAACCTGCATACCAAGTATGAGGTTGACTAACATAAGAATATTATTTTACAACTTCATTTCGAGGATGCCAAGAAAAACTAGCAGTTTCATACAGGCTAGAGATTAAGTCATTCGTTATTCTTTTTTAAATTTTTAATAAAAGCACTAGTTTTACTTTTATATTTTTTCGCTTACACTTAATGAGGTATATCTAGGTGCATGCCTGATCTATTAACCTTTCATTTATTATTTATTATAAGTTTTGAAGAAACCTACCTAATGTAATTTTTAATTCAAACTAATTGTAATTAAATTTAGTGTTATATTCACAATTGGGAATTATTTTGTCCGCATGTTTTCATACAAGTTTTTACGCTTCCAAATCTATTCGGATTTCCACCACATCCCCCAAATACGAAGGATTTACATGTGTTTTCATTAACGTCGTAAAAATACCTGGCAAACAAATGGAAATAAGAGATATGTAAATTGTAACTACTTACAACAAAAAATATAAATTACCTTATTAAACAAAACAGTAGTACTAGTTGTAAGTACCTATTTGAAGGAATTACTACAAATAGATACAAATAAATAAAATTAAAATGTCTGTCTGTGATTTCGAAATATAGGCTTCTTTTTCAACTCATGTAGTTATTTGCACATTGCCGAATCCCAAGCCCTTTATATATATATATATATTTATTTGTTTGTTCGTCCGAGCTAATTTCCCACTATACATAATAAAGATGTTTATCTTTGTCATCATTGCTCGATGTCGATATATAGAGAAAATAATTTTAACTGCCTTTAAATAACAATTTCTTTATTGCCTATAATATGTACAATATACATTTACAGTTATGGTTGGATCTTACATTATGTAATAAGATCGATTATTTATCAAATGACACGTGATACGCAAAAAGGCCTTATATCACGAGACCTAGGCTTTGTGGAGCTATGATATTGATATATAGTATTTAAGAAATAAAAACAAAATTATAATTTGAAAAATCTAGTGTGACGTGTCATAAAATCATGTAAATATTATTAACTATATTAACTGGCGGTAAAGATACTAGAATGATATTCCATTATTATTAGAGTTTCAACCGTCGTTTTCTAAGGACTTATTAAAAGGGCGAGATGTCCAAGTTAATTTTCAACTAGCAAGTAAAGTGATAACAGGCGACACTAAGCCGAACTATGTGGATTAGAATATGCAGTTCCGGAATGTCCTATAAGTAAATTAAGCAATTGCTTAGGATTAGGGCATTATATTTCGGACGTACCATAGACGGCATCGAAAAAAATTGTCTTTCACATGAAATTTTAAATCCGTGCGTAATTAAATTGACTTTGATTGATGATTGACATTAAGATGTCGTTGGCCCATATATAATATTGTGCTTTATGATATCGAAAGGCACAGTGGAACGATCTCTTTCGTAATTGAAAATAATAATAAATCAAAAATAAACGACGATGCTACAAGAGAAGCTCGACGTTTTATCAGTATTGTTTATAGGCATATAGGCTAAGAAAATTGAACTTTGTCATTATTGTTTGCGAATTCGCTGTACGAAAAAGTCGACAAATAAATTTCGACAAATAATAAAAACATCGTATGGTGTAGCGACTCTACTTATCTCTTTCGAACATATCCTCGAATATTATCGAAAAATACGGGGCCCATAGATGTGGAATGTGGATTGCTTTGGTCGTCAAATAGTCTTAATCCAGCACTGCTACGACGACTACTACTGCGACTTTGGGAAATAGACTACTGCAATTCGTAACGGTTATTTGAGTGTATGAAGTGTGTACCACCTTCGGTGACACCTATGCGCGGGCTTTGAGTCACGACTACGAAAACTATAGAGACAGCCGCGATTAGGTTCTAGTTAGGTTAAGTGGTTAGGTTCTAAGCCTATTGGAAAGACAAAAAGACGTAATGAAGCACGTCCACACTAGAGAGTTTGGCACTCTGTATCACTTTTTGATTGAAGAAGCCATTTTTCAGTTATTTTCTTGATTAAATCAATCATAACAAATCATTGAAGAGTGCCAGGGTTTAAAAGAACTGGTAATCAAAAAATAACAGACAATTCGTAATATTTAGAGACCCTCTAATAAATATTTAGTCGACATAATAATAATGAAGGTTTCCAATTTATATTTGCGCTGCTATATAGCTGAAACACGGTGGAGTCTGACAGACTCTGACTAGGGTCTCTAGATTTTGATCAAATTTGACTTTAATTTGTGGACGTAAATGCCTGAAAGAATGGAGGCGCCCTTTTTGAGCGCCTGCACCTTAACACAGAATCAATTCTTGAATATGTGTATTTTGGTTGCTTCCCTTGGAGGTAGTTAAATATAATACGCCACACGAAATCTTATGTCCTTATTATGTGTTCAGTATAGGATACCTATACTCACTACATAAAAAACCGCTTACTTTGGAATATAGGCCATGCAATTCCCAGGATCACGTTGTAAGTTACAATAAACAGGATATTTATGTAATTGTATTTGCATATACACAGCTCCTAAAACAGACACAATTTATTGGTAATAAAATTAGATCACATATACAGGGTGTATATGAAAACGGGACAGTTACTTTAATGGAGGAAAGGGCATAACTTTAGTATGTAGTTACAAAAAGAATTATCGAAAAAAACGTATCCGTTTAAGAGTTATGACCGTTTTAATTTTCAAGTGTTATCCCCACCATTTCTCGTAAAATTGGGTTGATCGTGTACAGTTACAGATTTTAAATCTTACGTTTTTTTTTATTTTGTAATAATTTCATCCGTTACTGAAATACAGCCTGAAAACCATTTTCGAAAATAATTCTGTCCAGTCTGCGAGTGGTAACAGGCTGTATTTCAGTAACGGATGAAATTATTACAAAATAAAAAAAAACGTAAGATTTAAAATTTGTAACTGTACACGATCAACCCAATTTTACGAGAAATGGTGGGGATAACATTTGAAAATTAAAACGGTCATAACTCTTAAACGGATACGTTTTTTTCGATAATTCTTTTTGTAACTACATACTAAAGTTATGCCCTTTCATCCATTAAAGTAACTGTCCCGTTTTCATATACACCCTGTATAATTTATAAGTTATTGCATATATCCTAGGTATACCTACTTAGTCATAGTAATTAACTGTAATCAACCACTGTGATGAGATAATAATTTATACTTATACCTGATGTAATTATATACCTTTGCACTGTGTTTCACATTCCATTACAGAATCGAAATTGTTTTTATTTTCGTTGCAGCCAGTGTAAGAAAACTTTAAGCATTTGTCCAATATAATTTCATAGTAAAACCTATAAAAAATTATAATAATATGTAGTGTATGTGCCTACTTATGTATATGCTTATACTTACATAAATTGTTTTTTTTTTACAGCTATTTGTATAGTATTTATAAACTTATTTTTGTACTTAAGTTTTGATTAGTAAAGGATAGATATTTTGTACTTTTCAGTGTTTTTTGAAGTCGGTTTAATTATAAAATTTCTAGACACGGGAAATTAACGCGATCACCTTTTATTATCGCTTGACGTTTCGGCCGAGTTGCATCGGCCATGGTCTCAAGTAAACTGTCGCAACAAGCTTCACTCCATGTCCGAGGCAGATTTCATATCGTCTACCCCCAATATTTGTAAATAATTATAAGGGTTCCTACACACAACACTCACGGTGTCCACATACTTAACTGGATGTGAAAAACGAGGTTTTATCATTTGAGTCTTGAAAAGCTTACTGCGACAGTTTACTTGAGACCACGGCCAATGCAAAATAAATGGTAATCGCGTTAATTTCTTGTGCTTTAGGTATTTTACAATGCAACGCGAAAATTAATAAATCGGTTTAATTAAATTTTAATTTCTCCTTTTTGAACGACCTCACCTTGATTCTTTTATTCATTTTATTCATTAAGTCATTTTGTGAGACACAGGTACAAATATGGTGTTAATGTTGCAATATACTGTAAGAGCCTCTGTGCTCCGCCTCATGCATGGCGTTACAAAAACATTTATAACAAAACAAATAACTCAGATAAATATTATTACAGTCATTAAATTTGGAGTTAAATTTATGCCATTAAATTGGATTTAAAATGTTATTAATTATTATATAGTCATTACTCATTACATTGCAATCAAAATTATATACGTGTCAAATAAAAAAATATAAAAAAGTTTTTCTAAATATCATCATTAAAAAATTCGTCAATGGAGTAATACGTCTTTTCTAATAGAAATTTCTTTAATTGTTTTTTGTAAATATTCAAATTAGTGCTATCTTTTATAAACTTCGGTAATTTATTATATAATTTAGGTGCCAGAGCAAAAATTGTATTGTGGAATAATGTAGTCCTACATGCAACGAGACAGAGATTTCCACAACGCCTTGATCCTTTTACGCTATCAAATAGGTTTTTATTGTATTTAACAAAAATAAGTACTTCATAGATGTACATACACGGAAGTGTCATTATTTTTAATTCTTTGAAATGATTTTTACAGCTGTCTCTTTGCTTTAAATGACAAATCGATCTTATGCATCTTTTTTGTGCTCTGAATACTAATTCTTTCCCTTTTGCATTACCCCAAAATATAATGCCGTATCGTAATATCGAAGCGACATATCCGTGGTAAGCTGTCAATACTGCCGAACGATTTACTATTTCACTTAATTTATAAAGTGCATATGAAAATTTGTTTATTTTTTTGTATGTTTCATCAATATGGGTATTCCATTTCATGTCGTTATCAATATATAATCCTAAAAATTTTGTCGTGTTTATCTCATCTAGAATTCTTTCGAAAAAGGAACAAAATAAAATGACAAAATGGCGTACGTCGCAGCGAAACGATTTATAGTTTAGTTTGATTCTATGGAGAAAATGGAGAGTTGCCCTTTTTGAGCGCCTGCGCCTTAACACTGCCTCTCTGCCTCAACTCTTGACTGTGTCTGGAGTCTGGGCGTAATTTACCTACCTTGTTAAAGTTTTGGAGCAGTTGCCTCTTTTTGGTTGTAGTCGACACAAAGTATCCCATTCCCATACACCTTAAGTTGAAATTGATGAAAATATTTAATGTATTGGTAAGTACCCACTCAAAAATAATCAAAAATAAATAAATAGATACAATAATGATAAATAAATAGATATGTCGTCATAGTATCTGGGCGCTAAGCTCATGAAACGTCAACTCTGCAAAGTAATCTGCAAACAACCTATCTAGTCTAAGCATTTGTGCCTAGAGCTTGACACTGTTAAAACTTTGCCTAACTTATGTATTAATATTATAATAAAAGTATGGAATTCATAGAAATACTCCTTTAATTTAAGACATCCAAAAATAAAACAAACATACGAGCAGTATTCTTTGCATGGTAAGTTTCTTTCGGAAAAGAGAATGAACAAGAAATAAACACCGAAAAATGCACATGTACACATGTTTGAAAACATATAAGTACCTAACCTGTGTTTATTTTTGAGTCGTAAATGTTTCGATAGAATATACCTTGAGGACTGTTGATTCTTCTATCAAAATACTCATTCACGTTGATTCTTCTATATAAAGTAGTCGGTTTAGCAGAAGTACTTTCACGCGTCGTGGTGTCAGTTACCACTTTTAAAGATTCACAGTTTCCAGTGCTAATACTAAAAAACAAAGTTCCTAGTACAACCAACTTATGTGAACCTTTCTTATTCATTCTGAATTTAAAATAACATGTACAAAAATCACGATATAATGTCGACGGTATTTTTAGTGTTCCATTTCAAAATCAAAAAACGAAACAATTGTAGCGACCTGGCGATGCTGAAAGTGCTGAATTGCGTTTTTGCGATTTGAACGCATGGCTCGCCAGTCGCTTACATACCAACGCCCTGCCATGCCACTTTGTACTTGTTAAATTGTGTAAGAGGAAATATAAACTTTGACACCGACATGTAATTTATTTACTTGGATGTACAATAAAAGGACAAAATGAACACGAAGACAATCACTAAATTGGTGACCCCAACGAAAGAAAACCTCAACATTGGTGATTCCGAACGTGGACTCAGTGATTATAGGACTTCTAAATTCATTTCGTAAGCGACTCACTTTAAGAACGTGGCTGCATGGTGCACATAAATGAGGTCGAGTGGCATATGTGGAAATTAAGAACCGTGTCAATAGTTTCTCAACTTACGGTACGATACAGTACAGTACGCTTACGGTAGCTCACGAATCAAAGCCAAGTCAGGCGGTACCCAAAAGAAGAAAAGTCAATGTTCAAATGGCATCTGCGGTCTGTAGGACGGTGGTACATCTTGGGCCAGTTGAGTATATGAAGAATGGGCAGACCCTGTAGCAATAATCGTGCAAGTAGTAGATCACGAACACCGACAGGTGCCCGTTTTCGCAGCTGCAAGATCTTACCAATGGATTGGCAGGCAAGAAGAGTAGCTGAACTGGAACACTTTCTATTGGTGCATTTTTGAGAGACACGAGTTCCATAAACTTACAGGAAATGTATCAGCATGCGATATCAGTTAAGAATATTTACAAATAAAAATCGACGACATTGCGAAATACATAGTGCAATTGTGAAATTCGATGACATTGCAAATAGCATTGTAAATACGATACGGCGTTTTATGTTGTTGACTTTTAAAAGGTTATTGTACACATAGTTAAAAAAATTTTGTGAAAAATTTTTGGAAATAGAGGTGTAATGTAGCGACCTGGCGATGCTAAAAGTGCTGAATTGCGTTTTAGTAGAATATAAAGAAAAATTTGAACGCACGACTCGCCAGTCGCTTACATACCATCGCCCTACCATGCCACTTTGTACTTGTTAAATTGTGTAAGAGGAAATATAAATTTTGACACCGACATGTAATATCTTTATTTGGATTTATAATAAAAGAAGACAAAATGAACACTAAGACAATCCCTAAACAATTATGGAATCATCTCGGTGTCTGTCTCTCGCAGTCGTTTTTACGTAAATAACTATTCAGAAAATTCAGACGTGATTTTAGAAAGATATTCATCATTAAGAGGTTACATGCAATTCTGTAAAAACTCAAATCACTCAAGAGAGATTCGCTCGACAATTTAGCTCGCTTCGCATTCAAACTCACTTGGGCTTCAAATGGAATTCTCTAACCAAACATAATAGAAGCGAGTTTGTCGGGGATTGCTTTAAGAGTAAACATCTCTGTTGTGTCTTAGCATATTTTCACTTCTTCTTAGGTAATTACGTTGAATAAAACTTTATTTAGATTCCCTAGTTTGTCATATTTACCGAAACGTCAAAAAATTCATTTATGGTAGTACGAGTCGCCACCGCACTCATCAAGGCGGCGCTAGTATCTCTGTCGACTTTATAGAATCTCAGTATGGATTTAGTTCACAGTTAACAATCTCAGTATGGATTCAGAAGTGAAATGGACTAATTTGCTTTAAAGAATCGCACTTAAGTTTTGAGAGCTCAAATAGAAAGTATATTGTTTTGGTTACCTGGTGTGGTGATGTGGTAATGTAATGTTAGGTAAATGAAAGCTCTTTAATGAATTATGAAATCAAAAAAGTATAACACATTAAATGTACAGCAAGTTGAAGGTATTATTACACTTTTTTCTTTAATTTACCTATTTCGAAAAAAACGCAAGTCTGTGCAATCACTTTAGATATCTCCAAAAGTTTAGCCCAGAAAAATGTAAAAAGTCATCAACCTTGAGAATAAAGTGTGAAAATTATCTTCACATTATTTAAGAAAACTTTAACATTATTAAAGACAGACTACAAAGACTAAAACATTATTAAAGAAAATTATCGTGTCAAAAACGTTTGGTGACAACTTTCAATAAGGAACACTAATACCGCAAGGGGACATGTACTTTGCTATTTTTTTTTCACTACATATTTCTTATTTATGTGAAAATGTTATCGTAAATAGTTTTGTGAAAATAAACGTACCTCACATAAAATTTAAAAGGCAATTGCATACTATTTGTATATATAAAAATTGATGTTTCTTTGTATATAATATGTAATATATTATATGATGTAATATCTGTGACAGTATTATGATCACCATGAAAATTGGCACGTAAGTATTTATGTTTTTTCATGGAGAAGGCTTTTATGCTATCCCCTTTGTAGTAAGTCGCCACTACGCGGACGAAATCGTAGGCAAAAGCTAGTGATATATAGAATAGTAAATATATAATATAGTATAATTAAGTACCTATGTGTATAATAATGAAACATGTTGTTTTTATATCTGTAGATAAATATACTTTATTCATATACTTTTTTACCTAGGTAGGTATACATGAAACCAACACTTTTATATTAACGGAGCTGGTAACATTGATAATCCACTATAACTATAATGTAAGTAGGTAAAGAGGTACTTAGCATTAATATGCCACACATTGTAATATGACGTGAAATTTCATGAGCGCTGCATCATAGTAGCCATAAAAATATAATTAAGATTAAGTATCTTTTTCAATCTCAGAAAAGTTCCTACATATTAAGTAATACCTATATTAAACCCCGGCCAATATATTGTCACCAAACAGCACGCGAACCACGAGGTAAAGCTAAACTATAGAACAGCCTACCAGGAGCTTACTATTGAATGATATTTCCACTTACTGGCCGGTTGTAAAAGTGTAGTGGTGCTTAAAAAAGTACGGTCCAAATGAAAATTTTGGACAGACTGGTTTTTTAAAAAAAAACTTGTACTACATTTGATTCACATGATATGCACATGCCCATACGCACTTTTTTTTCTTCCTTCACGGCGCGGGCGCGGTGCACAGGTTAGCGCATTTGCCAATGTCTCGTACAATGAGTAGAATCGACATGAAGCACGTTCGAAGTTTTTGTTTTTTCTTCTTATCGTAAAACTCCTCCAGTAAAGTGATAGTAGGCTTTACTGAAGTTATAAAGGACTTCTTGGAAGAGTGTGAAATCTACAGCTACCTATAGGTAGCTACCCATAGGTATTTAGACCTACTCCATTATTTTCACTTATACGGAACTTTAAAATACAATATACTATCACTTTTGTACTTTATAAAACTCCCAAAAATATAAAAAATAGAAAATTTAATTAAAATGGCAACCTCACTCCTCCCGTTCCCGTCAAAAAGTCCTGATATACACAAGATTCACTATTAGTACAGACTAAGAAGAAAAATTATTATCTTGAACCTCCCGAAATGACTGCAACAATGGCCACCTCTTCATTATCATCTACAAATTATTTGTCCCTGAATATTATAGATATATAATATATCTGGAGAATAGGGCGGGTTTTTGAGAAGTTCGAACATTGGTTCTTGAATACTTGTTTGATCTCAGGATCAAAATTATAGATTCAGGTCTCGTCAATGGTCACAAACTGAGAAAAAAATGTTTCCGGGTCAGCTTAATCTTCAAGATTCATTCTTGAATGAAGTTCTTTTGATAACGCCAGAAGCAATCCCTGTGATCTCAACTGTCTGCTGATTAGGCTTCCTCTACCACGAGATCTTCGATTTTATTCACGTTTTCTTTGGTGCGGGATGTGGTACGTTCTTCCCGATGCCAGCTTAAGATCGTTGCACCAGCGGACAACTGCAGAATATAAACGGGTAGTCTCCCAATGTTTCCACTAGTATTTAGTAGATTTTCGTAAGCAGGCAGAGGTAAGTAACTATACTTGATAGCTGATCTTATTTAACACTTTCTTCGATTTTTTTTTTTTAAATTGTGTTCTTTCATTAAAGTCGAGACAAGTTTGCATAATAAACACACTAAGTTAGACTGGTATGTATTCCCGTTTTTACGATAGAGCTAAAATAAAAAATAAAAATATACGAAACACACGTGTTTTGTATGGGAACCTCCGTTAATTTTTTTGTTTTTGTTTCTTTAATTATTTGTTAGGATATGCTTTAATAACACAACATGTTTTGTGCAAATTTCAACCGCCTATCTATTAGGTATTATCTACAGAGGTAGGTACAAAAGAAACAGCCGGACAGACAAACAGACGGCGACAAAATAATAGGCTCTCGTTTCAATGTACTGATTCTTTTCTGTGTCCCCGTTGATACTTTTTAGGTACGGAACTCTAAAAATCACAATAATAGTACCTACTCACTGAAAAAACCAGCAAAATTAAAATGGTCGAATTTAGACGTGCTGCTAAAATTAATGTTTATTATTATTATATTCCAATAATATAACCTTGCAATCCTGTACCAATTCATTGGTTCACACACGTTAAGACGAGTAGGTATGTAATTTATGTCAATAAAGTATGAATGGCAATGAATATTAAATGGTAGCATAAGTAATTACAAAATATCAGATTAATTAAAATTGTCCTGAGGACAAATACAATGCAAAGTGCGATCGAAGCAAGTGTTTCCTGATCTAAGAGCATTTTCAATTTGCATACGAATTCCTGAGCCGGCATTGCAGAGTGTAGTACAAAGCGGGAGAGCGGCGGCTACTGGTTAAATGCCGAAAGCGCTGGATGTTAGGTACTGGAATGCCCGAAAGCCCGAATCGGATTATCACTAACGATGCCCCATTCAATGCAGTACTACCTACCGAACTCGTCGCATTCTCGTCGTGTCCTCATACTAATAAACCACTGGGAAGAAACATGATTAGTAGGCTACTGCATTGCTTTGCAAAATGCATAATACTTACTGTAATAATATGTAGATAATAATTTAAAAAAAGTTTTTTGAAAAACTAATTATACATACATACCTGCATATCTTCACGCTGTATACCTCACTAATTATATTTACCAAAATTATAATATCGAAAGAAGTATTATGTAACTAAGAACCGCGATATTATAGGCACTCCATCTACCCCGTTAGTGATACAGAGTGAAGACATGTAAGTAGGTATATAATAATTTGCAGTAAGTATAATAGGATTATGAGGCAAAAATAATGTAAGTGTAGGAGAAAATTAATATCTTAGTTTTACTTACCTACGGGTTTGACATTGCGAGTTGCGAATAAAGTCAGTCCTCCACTATGACCTCACTAACATAATTACTAAACTAATATCGAAGACGACGTTGATATTAGTTTAGAAATAATACGACCCTATACCTCCATTACGCAAGAACGTTCCCACGCCCAGTGATGTGCTGAATTGGCGCTACAGGGCGACGAGAACACTAATAATTAAATTGTTTTTTTAGGCATTCGGTTGCGACCAACGTAATTGGAACAGTCGGTAGGATACTCGCGAGCCGGTTCGTGAGAGCTTTATCCCAAAAATCAAATTTGGATTCGATCAGCCGAGCGGCTTTCAACGCCACACATCCGAGTATCCAGAATCTACGTGGAGCTGCAGACTGAGGACCAGTATCCAGACATCGATGTGCAGAAACCAAATAATGATATTGACGATATTAACCCTCATATTTCGACTGACCCTGGCCCAAGAGATACGACTTGAGTCTCGACAATGGCCCTGGATTATTGCCGTTTAAGTTGGGACCAACAAGACTGATAACTCATTATCATAGTTTTATACAATATATATAAGTGGACGAGATTAACGATAAAATCAAACAACTACAGGTAAGTACAATCACATGACTTCAAAGTGCGTCTTAGCAACCAGACATACATACGATTTATATGAATTACAGATTCAATATCTCACTACCAAATTAGATAAGTTGCTTATTCAGCTGAATAATTTACAACGCAAACGCGTCAAGAGAGGTCTTATAGATGGTCTAAGCTCTATAAGAAGAAGTATTACTGGAAATTTAGATTATACTGATGCTTTTAGATATAATAATGCCATTAAAGTTTTATTGAGGAATCAAAACTAAATCGTACACAAAATTAATTCATATATTAGTTTAAGTAAAAAATGGATGTCTAAATATAGTGACGTCATTTCATAATTAGTAGATAATCAGAACAGGATAAATTCAACATTAGAAATTATAATTCAGGACGAGTTACATAAAGAAAATAATTTATCAAGAGATGCTAAATTCGCTCAGTTACTGTCATAACCATGACGAAGGAATCTCCCAGCGAAACCTACATAAACGTACGTAATGCCACATGACAACAAGACATTAAAATTTATTACCAACATAGAGAATATGTTGGCTTTTATTATGGCATCGAACACCCATCATTCAATGTTAAGTACGGATGTACTATATAAAATGTTAAATAAGTTAAAAAGCATATATAATAGGGATCAAGTAGGTTTAGAACTAAGAGAATATTATAATATTATAAAGCCTGGCTCTTATTTATTGATAACAAAATAGTAATAATATTCCGATTCGTTATACATACATACATATCTTCACACTTTATCCCTAACGGGGTAGTCAGAGAGGACGGAGCGCCAGGAGTCCCGGTCCATGCATCTGAATCCTTCTATTTAGTATCTATAAGCTATCCATAGTTCTCAATAAATAGCAGCAAGCCCTTATACCTCCATATCCTTACATAACAATCAACCAGAGCATTCTTGTCCACGGAGGTTAAATGCCCGATGGTAAATAAATAGTTTCTTTGCGATGACAAAAGTTATCAGCAAACTCAGATATACTTGAATAAATTGATTCGACTTTGAAAGAAAAAAACAATTTACTTCGAACATGCTTCATTTATGTTCGTCATGAATTAATTATATTTATAACAATAGTGTGAAGTGTGCATTGCATTGCTTGTTTAACTCATCAGCGATTTTATTTAAACATTGGCAAATGCAATAATCTGTGCGCCATGAAATGAACAAAGAAAAACTAATATTATAACATGTAACTAATATGCTATTGAACCATAAATGATATACGCATCTGAAATAACAATATGTTATACTTTCACATCCATCGGACGGTAGCTTCGTAACGCGACTACTGATATTATAAACCCAATTTAGTATTCCCGCTATTTTTCCACTTGCACAAATTACAAATAGATGTTATAAGCTGTATAAAAATAAATACCTAATCAATGTGAAATATACAGTACAAAAATCCAATCATTTAAAAAGCCAAGCGAGATATTGCACAGCAAGGAAAATCTCAAAGGGATTTCAGTATAGCTAAGTAGATATGTAAGTACTGTTTCGTTGTTTGAAATGTATTTACTTACCTACATTTTATTACTTTGTATTTCCTGTAATACTTTAAAAGCTTTTGTAATCATGTTAGATTTAAATTGCACTTTACTGAGTACAAAGGGGTATAAACAGTACTTCTCGCAACTAATTTACAAATCTGTCACATATATAAGCATATTGTATGAAAAGTTCCTACCATTGTTCAATGAGAAGTTTGGTATATGGTTGGAATGATGTGGTAACAATTATATTAATAAAAATTTCGTATCTACCACAAACATTTCTGAATGAAAGTTCTACTTCTTGTAAGTAATAATATTAACAGTACATACATAATACAACGAATTCGGAAAAATAAATAAGTATGCTTCGATCATATATAAAAACAAAATAGGTACACAATCAACGCTCCAAAAATGTCCGAACCAAATGTGCACTCAAACGAGTATTTGAGTGCACTTTTGTTTTAGTAGTATTCAAGGGCGTCGCCAAGGGAGGGCAGGGGGAGGCAGTTGCCCCCTCTAGAGATCAAATGTAGCTAGCCGCAAAGCGACCAAAGTGCGAGCAATTAACTTCCTTACCTATTAATAAATTCCGCATCGCATAACAAAACGTAAATAAATTCACAAGGTTTAATGTATATTGTAGAAAGTATTGAAATATTCAGAATAACATTAAGATTTTGACATCCGTTTTTAAAATCGCCGCCATTTTCATCACGACTCTATCAGATTTGCCAAAACGCAAGGCCATTAAACAGTGTAAAAATATGTAGGTAGGTATGGTGTGTGTGTGCATTGCATTTCTTTCTACGACAGCCGTTCACCAGCATTCACGTTAGTTTTGTATAATTTGTATGCGGCATATCTAAATAAAGTAGAAGTTATTGTTACGAACATACAATTTTAATTGTTTTTGTGGACAATGTCATCTGTAAGTGTTCATAAGAAACACCTACAGTTGAATAAATCGACTACAATCCTTGTAAAACCTAGTATTGCTACTCGACGCTAGATGGCGCTTGTTCAATGAACTCTCTGGAATTTGGTAGCAGTTACTAGACCAGGTAGAATGTTACCGTACATTCTAGTATGATGTTCGTTTGGGTGTATAAAGACGTGAGCCGCTGCGAGCGAGTCACTTTTTAATTGGAAGAGATCAATGAAACAAGCTAAACAAGCGAACTGGAAAGCGAATATAAGACTACCGGCTTGCCTGTGTTAGTCAATATTGATTTATATTTATTAAATAATAAGATCTCAGTGTTGAGTTGTGAAGTTTCTGAGTGTCTCCATTTATCATCCTATTTTATTTTTTATCCTCCATAATATTGCCCCATTGCCCCCCCCCCCCCCCCCCCCCCCTTAGTCATAAGCTGGCGACGCCCTTGGTAGTATTCGAAAACGCTAACAGCAAACATGACAAAGTTCTCCTTTAAAAATTTTATAAACGTCACATCTAGAACGCTAAAAAAGACGATTCTTATTCGATTTCGGTAAATAAATAAAATAATTTTATTTACGTGTTGATTATTTCGTTATAATCACATTGTTCATAGCTCTTTTTATTAAATTCGTAAATTATATTTTTCAAAAATGGCCTGACAATATATATTATGTCTTATTCTTGTCACTTTCACGTAACAAATCAAAATAACGCAAATAGCTTATGTGAATTATACTTTAAGCACGAAACGTAAAATTCCATTTTAAATATTTTTTAACAAACTTCGTTTCTATGTTATACAAGGATCTTTTATCAGCTTTACAACCTTATGCTTTGACAGTAAGGTCTACTTAAATTAGCACAATATTACAGATAATACTATACGATATTAGAAATGTATATGTCAATTCGGACAATAATTTGTTTAGATTTTACAAAGGATTGTGCATGTAGTTTTTTATTTGTGATCTAAGACCTTATGTTATATTAGGTACTTTTAGGGTTGCCAGATGAGAAAACCGAAATATCTCAATAAATTTCGGAATTTTGGGGTTATTGTCGGGAGTAATAAAGGGTACACATTCACACATTCACAAGGGTTCTACATTTAAACTCATTACCAACGTAATGTATACATTCTAAAATCAAATTAATGTCGATGGGCACTTTTATAATTTACCATTGAACGTTTTTATCATTACGATTTTACCGTCCACGATGCAATGCTAATCAGCAAAATGCTTCCCTATCGTGTTGCAAAAAGGTCGTTTTTTCCATTGACGATAACGTCATGCTATGGACGTTATCGTCGACGTATATATGAAAGCGTCTCCATACAACTGCATATATTTTGCTTTTCTGTTGTACTGTGGACAGTAAAATCGTGGCGATAAAATCGTTCAACGGTATTAAATTCGTAAATTATACGAATATCCTGAACTACCTGACCATCTTGCAACCCTAATTACTTTTACATGTTATTACAACAAAATAACTTTAATGGGAATATATGTATAGTGTTGATTTCTATTAAAATATTGCATATCAGCTGTAGTTTTTGTGATACCACCAACAGCATACAGCACACGAACCGGCGCTATATATTACAATTTCTTGCTTTCACAGTTTTCTTTCATTTATAGAACTATTTGTTTGACTTAAAAACTTCTGAACCTATTAGCCTGGTGGATGTTAGCTCTGACCAAAACATACACGTCGGTAACAATGCAACTAGCTCTGGTACATGAACATTTCATATAGATTAAAAAAAATCTACATTCTTCTAACAGCATTAACCCCTTCGGTACCTTCTGGAGACCAATTATATCTGTATATATACATATATATTGATCGCATGAGAGACATTAATCTCCTGCTAAAATTCGCGTTATAATGACCGTTTATAACAGACGATAGGCTACCATTTATGCAGTACACGAAGACCATAAAAGCTACACTTAAGAATTGGTAGCTTACACAATACATCCAAACATCCACAACATAACGTGTCGAAAATCAACTGACGATATACGAATGCAGAATACTTATGTACCTCATATTTACGCTTGTTTCCTGTGGCATGTAATTGATCCCACCCGTCCATTTAATCACCCTGCGACACCTGATAATGGTGGAGGTAACCTGAGCGAACCGGACATATTCAGTAAGCTAATGAATGCAACACGTAATTATCATGATAACCACAGTGCGAATTTACTGCACATTATAGGTAAGTACCTGGGCGACCGAGTTTTATTCGGTGTCTTACAAAAAAATAATAAAAAAAGTCTCCATCAAATTGTAGGATTCGAAACTTCGATAGATAAACTCTGTTGTAAAATCACAAGTTTAGTGTTAAGAAGTTTTAAGTGGGCGAATACATAGAGAAAACTAATTTTCTCAGAACTGGACCCTACCTAGATCAATTTTTGACCACCATAAAGCTCTATATTGTAAATTTCAGCGAAATCGTTAGAACCGTTTTCGGGAACGCGATTGTAAAAATACAAATATTGCTTGTATAATACTACTGTTTTCAATAACGTAGTATCTTAAAACAAAGGACATTAAATTCATTGTTCAGGAAAATAAATAATAGATTTTTCTCTATGACTTTTAGCCATAGAGTTAATAAATAACTCCCAAGGCCAGACGAGCAGCCATGGTGAATTAAATCAGATAACCTGACTCACCTGTAAATGCGATACACATTTATTATTAGATAAGCTGATCGGTCCCCCTTTGGTTAGAAAACAGCACCCACACGTCTATATTTTATCTGATGTTTTTTGGCTCACTTGGTAGTACGGGACAGGCTGTCTCAAGTTATGAAGTCTATGCTTTTATTATTATTTTGCATTTTATTTGCTTATTATAAGTACATTATTAAAGTGATGTGTTTTTATTAGGTACTAGTTGCAAACTGAACTTAAGACATATTATTTCAACCTATTTAAAAAAAAACAAGAAAAAGGCTGACCACATTGCAGGATTCGAACCCGCGCACGCTTCGGTATGGTACACCTACGCTCTAGCCATTGTACTTCTGAGAAGGTAAACTGCTGCAAAATTAAAAAAGTTTAGAAGTTCTAAGTGTGTAAAAGACGGAGAAAACGATTTTTACCAGAATTGAGACCTAGCTAAATAGATATTTCGTCCCCCTCACCCCTATATTGTAAATTTCATCAAAATCAAAATAGAGCTGTTTTCGAGAAAGGTCCAATTTTGTGATAGATAGTAGTTTTCTGACTGACTCTATCGTTTTTAAAACTTTCGTCGGTCTGTCTTGTATGGCCTTTTATAACTAAAGAACGGCTGGATCGATCTTGATGAAAACCGGTACGTAGTAAAAACATGTGATTGTACTCATGATAGGATACTTACTTTTTCTGCTATCTGCCTCTTAAGGAGTTAAAAGGGGGATGAAACTTTGTATGAGAAATGCTAAACCGCTGAACCGATTATGATGAAATTTGGCAGGAAGATAGTTTGACATCAGATAACTGACATAGGTTACTTTTTTATCAAAATCTACCCCTAAGGTGAAAAGGGGGATGAAACTTTGTATGGGAAAAGCTAAATCTTGATAATGATAAAATTTGGTGTGGTGGACTTTTTTTTATCAAAAATCTGTGATAAGGGTGACGGGAGGGAGGAGGACGAAACTTTATACGGGAAATCCTAAACCGCAGTAACATACCTACCTTTTTATCAAAAAACTACACCTAAGGGAGTGAAAAGGGGGATTAAACTTTGAATGGGAAATGCTGAACTGCCGACCCAATTATGTTTTGGACACAGATTGTATGTGCCCGGAGACGGACGTAGACTTTTTTCAAAAACAATCTTTAAACATACTATGTACATTGCACATATAATCTAACCTAATCCACCAAGTACATATAATCATCTAACCTAATCCGGGAAAGCCGCGAAAAAATGTTTCGCAGTAGGTTAGAGTATATATACTACTAATTAGTAGGTTAATTTAAAAATACTAATAACCTCTAAGTATTTTGTTCTTAACATTATCCTCAATAGCTTTTAATAATTCGTAACTTTTTCTTTCATACAAAAATAAAAATACATTAAATGTTTCTGAAAATGACACCTACTCTACCCGGTCGCTAGAGCGGCTCACTCGCAGCGCGGCGCGGCGCAGGGGGGCGGTGCGGCGCTGAGGGCCGGTGCGCTTGCACTCTACCATTGGAATACGTACATAAGGTAATTACATTTCAGACGGTACAACAAAACTTAATAAATATTTTTGAGGAACGTATTAAGTTTTGAAAAAAGTCAGAACAAAAGTTATTATTAGATATGACGACAGGACTTAAAGAGGTTATCAGTATTTTTCAATTAACCTTATAGAGTCTAGGTTCCCAAACTTATTTTGTCTACTGAGACGAGAGCTCATGCAGTCGTTGTCTAAGATGCCTCCTAGCTAAATGAAATTACAAATCACCCCCCAGGCCTTTACACAACGCCCCCATTTTTTTTCTGGGTCTCTTACCGCCCCCCTTTAGGCCTGCAGCGCTCACAGGGGGGCGTTATCGCCCACTTTGGGAATGGGTATTATAGAGGGTTAAAACCCTGTATATAGGTACAGGATTATTTTGAAAGGATGGGTAAATACTAAAGCGTATTAAAGTAGCCAAGACAACGGAAAACTTGCGTTCTACAACTTCGCCAAAAGTGAATAGTTCGAATGCCTCCTCCTGTCAAAAAAAAAAAAAATGAGGCAACCCTAATATCAGCCTTTTTTACGTTGCTAGCAAACCTTTGGAATATAGGGCATCATGATAGAGTTGTACATTTTTTCCTATTAAATGAATGTTTATATTTTTGTATGGAAGATAAAATAAACAATATAACAGTCAACAGTAACACGTTGGAACCCCGGCGGATTTATACCCCCTTTCACAATAACCTTGTATATACTACACACGTATATACAAATTAGCTCGTTTAATATAACAGTAGATATACGTAAGTATCACATCACTGCACATATGTGTCAATTTTTAAGATTCCGTGGCTCAAAAGTAAAAATGCAACTCTTATAAGATAACTATGTGTCTGTTCGTCTGTCACAGTAAATTTTCTCAGTAAGTGTAAGACGAATAAACATAAAAAGCATAATAAACCTACTCGTATTTTGCAATTAACACTTCAAATATCATAAAAGAGGCAAACTGGGTATGTACGTATGTACTCTATGCAATCTCCTCCCTTATCTACAAAACTACTGGCAAGAATTTAAGACATAGAAGAAAACTTATGCAGTTGAAATTAACGGAAAATTATTACAAAAACAGATCTTCCAAATTTGTTTTATCACATTATTTTGTGAATCGAATCTGCGCTTGATATATATTTGGAAATAGTTAAATCGATATACACTATATTTATTATAAAAATTAGTACAGATATCGTGACTATCAAATCATATCTACCTCACTCGCATATCATTTAAGTAATATTGCAGCTTTTATATTATATTAGTCGTAACATTGTCAGGGTCATTTTTTTAAAATAAACCAAATAAAACAAATATAGGATTATATTCAGTGATAAATCAAATCCAACATTGGAGAGCAGTCCATGTTTGTACATTATTATGTTCATATCGGGATTCGAACCTACGCGAGACGGTCTATTAAATTATGATATAAACATAATCCCCATTTGCCATTTATTTTTCGAAGACTGTTCTAGATCATTAAGCAGCTACGTTTGTCTTGATATACCTCAAAACCATGTTAATGAAACTAGGGCAATCAACACAAATTGTTAATAATGAGTTGAATTGTTACAGTTTTCAATCAAATTTTCCTTTTTAATCAACACTCAAGGTATTCTAATTGACCTAAAATTGTGAATAAATTACCGTTTAAAATTGAGTAACTAAAGAAGGGTAAGTTAAATTAAATTTTTTCAACAGTTGAAAAGTAAAATGTCTTAAAACGTCTAAGGCAACTTTACGAAAACTTACTGTATTTTTACTTAAATTTATTACGTCATATATATACATAATTTCGACATAATCATTTTAATAAACATCTCTGGCAGGTCAAGTAAAAAATTACATAGTAACATTACATGCTCGTGTGTTGCGGGCTTTCAGCCAGAATGAACAATACAGTGCTATAAAAGTGTTATATGTATTATGTGCAGTGTACCTGGTGTACACTTGAGGTCGCCTTCACTGATACGACATCCTCCCTCCGGCAAACATTGCAATAACACTCAAACAAAAAGCAGCTTCCAATACCTTAAACCTCAAGAGTACACTGATAATTTTGGTAATTCGACAACCATTAAAACATTTTATACATAGTATTATGTGCACGTAATTTTATTAAAAATAGGTTACAGAGCATTGTACATACATTACGGAAACTTTTGCAATTTATTTTATTACATAAATAACAGACACCTTTTATCTGTAATTCCCTAAAGGTATGTGCAGTAGCTATATACAAACATCACTAATAGTTACTATTTTATCACAATATAAAGTTAATTTATAGAAGAAATCAGTTTATTGCTGAGATTAGATAATTTATTGAAGATAAAAAGGGCAGAATATTAAATGATTACAACAATACAAAAAAATAGATAATAATTAAACAAATAAATACATACACATGTATATCAACTAAAAAAATCAATTAAATAGGAATTTGATTACCTAATGATGAAATATCACGGACAGCGTAAGCACATTCTAGAAGTATAATTCATTGTAGTTAAAAGACATTCCTTGTGGATTGAACACGTTGTGTTAGTGATTCATCGACGAGGACTTTTAATGAAAAGTTTTTACATACAGGCACATTCGACTATATTATTTATGTATAAAATTCGCTTGAAACTTCACTCTTAATACTTCATTGCACAAATTCGTACCTATAATAATCATCTCCGTTGATAAATGCTTAATTTTGCCGAATCACCAAAATGAAAACCAGACAATGAAATAAGCATCGGACGAGTGGTTGGCACAGTTTGTATCGTTGGCGACGGTATAATGAAACGAACGCATCTAAACACTTTATCTAACCAACCAGTTACAATCTAGAAATATAAATAAAATGACAGTAATTTAAAAAAATAGTTTCTAAACATTTTGAGGCCACAACACGATTTCAACACTGGAAATGCTAAAAAACGCGAAAAACGAAGCGCAGACCAAACGTGAACATCAGAGACTTATAACGAAATTCCATAGAGAAATAAAATACTATACAATATAAGACTATGAGGGATAACAATTCTAATGAAGTCATAAATTTGTGTTCGCAAATGTAGCGGTTGCTGATGACATAAGTGAGCGACAACCCTACTTGTAAATGCTCTTCTTATCTTAGAGAAAAAGCTATAATTATTATCAATTATTATTAAATAAAACAAAAATAACGTTTATTCTTTGTTAGCAACGCTACAGTGTGGCCACATGTTATATTAACACTATAGTCGACTATGGTCCAATTCACTATTTTAGAATATGCAGCGGGGTAATAAAGTAGTAGTGTATATTGGTGTTTGTGGTGTACATTATGTGTAAGATAAGGCTATTTTTCAAGGCATCCACGCTATTGTAACATTACAATATAGTCGTCTCAAATGATTAAATTGGAAATTCGCGATAAGTACGTCGAGGGTTGTCGACTAACAGTACTACACTTTAAGTACTCGTTTCATCTACGCACTTCACACAATAACATTTCAATTATTCTGGGCGAAATTTTAATCGGTGCTTCAATTATTGTGAATAAATGTAAATCCAGTTCCATATAAAATTATTATCTTACCATTAAAAGTATTAAAATCACACAAAAACATTTAAACGAATAAAGAAAAAGAAAAGCACACGATTAAAACTTCTCTTCATTGTACAGTAAGCTTTATTGATAACTTTTGGCTTTTGTGTACAGGCACAGGAAATATCCAGATTTACATGGTATTATAAAAACCACTAAGTATGGTGTAATGTTACTATAGGCAGAACCCGGCGCGTGGTTATGTTTTTCGCCCCTCAGCACAGCCAGCGGTGTGTTTTCGTCAAGCGAACCAGGGCGCACACTTCGTGGCTCAGTTGTATATTTTAATCGCTTTCTCTAAGTAGTTGACGCGGGACCGCTTGGGCGTTTTGTTGATGTGCTCTAGACCGAGCCACGGCCGTCCCGTCGCGTCTGGAAGGGACAGATCTTCATTAAATTTTAGCACACATTCTACATAGAATTGATTCCATTGCAATAAAACATACTCTATACATATCGGTATACATAAAAATAGGTACCTCTGAAAGTACAATTGATTTTAATAGGCTATTATTGCGGACAAAATCTAGTAGTAGTTATTAAGAACATAGTGTACAGTACATCGATACGTCCTAAGTAATCAGTGTTATACTTTTGTGTGCAGTGTTAACATATCGACGTACAGTAAAACACAAAAGATATGGCGCCTTGTTAATCTTCGTTCACGCAAAAAGACGATCGATAACGATAACTCCAGACGCCGAGTCCTAGCAGCAACGATGAAGCAAATCACAAAGAATGACTCTCCTGTACATACGACGCACATTTGTTATTAAATTAGCTGATCGGCCGCCATTTCCTTAGAAAACAACACGCACGCATTATATTTAATTTTATTTGCCTCACTTCGTAGTACAGGATAACCTGTCTGGAGTTGGTTTATAATTTCAACTATATATTCAAAGGACAGACGATGTCTCCTTTATATTTTTATTAGATGTTGAAATAGAAAGAGGCACTTTTGCTTATAATATAAGTTTACATTAGTAACTAATTAATCTTTGGTATACGTATATTAGTATAGATACTGTCTCTAAATACTATAAAACAGAGTCTGTATTTCTGTGTGTCTTTTTGCGCTTAGTTTTTTTACCATCATTTAGAGAATTTCTTTCAAAAGGTTTATGTATACATAATACATTTAAATTATATAAAAGGATAGTAGAGAAATGTCGATATCTGATAATAATCAAATTGTAAAAGGATACTTTTAGTGCGCTTGCATGGCTTATGCTGACTAAACCATAAGAAAAGCATTAAATTAAAATCTTAAAAAAACGTACAGAAAAGTCCAAGACTATCTTGAGGATAATATATACCTATCTTCTAAGGGTGACTGACGATAACCCTTTTTATTTTTCAAAATTTAATAAAAATCATTGAGTTGTTTGTGAAGCTTTTCTAATCGACAGGGCATAAAATTATAGATAGTTATAATAAAAATAAATGTAGATCAAAATTGTCTTGTACATCAGGTAATTGAAATGAATATTTTAGAAGATATGACAAGTAGAAAAATCACTTGCAACAAATAATTACAACGGTTGCACAAACGCTTCGCAGCACGCAGGCACTTTTAGGTTTAAGCAGTACATATTATTTGCTTTATACATATATTTTTTAAATATAAATGGACATTTATTAAACATAAATGACGTTCCATTAAGATCTCACCCGAACGAAACCAGGGCGGGTCGCTATTAATAATATAAATAAAAATCTATATACGTACTGTATACCTTATAAAAATGTAGGTCTCACCAGAACCTTAGTTTAATGAATGTCAAATATAATAAAAGTACAGTTATACAAGGTTATTATGAAAGGGGGTATAAATCCGCCGGGGTTTCAACATGTCACTGTTGACTGTTATATTGCATATCTAATAGTTACGAGATAGGTTTATTTTGTTTTTCATACAAAAAAAAAACATTCATTTAACAGCAAAAGAAATGTACAACCCTATCATTATGCCTTATATTCCAAATGTTTGCTAGTGACGTAAAAACGCTGATATTAGGGTTGCTTCCCCTTTATTTATTTTTTAAGTTTGACGTGTTTCCGCAAGTTTTCCGTTGTCATGGGCACTTTAATACCCTTTCGGATTTACCCGTCTTTATGAAATAACCTTGTATACTGCAAAACGTTCCATATTTACAATGTAAACAATGACATAGATATACAGACATAGTTATGGTAATCTAACCATAACAAAACCAATTCAGTTTTATTTCTTAACATATTAAGTTACATCAAATTAATACTTACTTGCGTTACTACTTGGCCTGAAATCGAAAATATTTATTGTCGCTCCTTCGCTTATGTAATTAGGTCTGCCATTAGTCACTATAGCAAAATTGTACTGCAACAAAAAAAAAACAATTATATGTATTTATTTTCAATGCAAATTCACTAATTTCCTCATTTTTAATTGATGTATCACACTCTCAATGTAAATGTAGTTCAAAAATGTATGTTCAAATGTTCAAATATGTTGTGACAATAAATTAAGTAAAATAGTAAAAAAAATATTTCGAAGCCAATAGATACATAAATATCTTTACACTATATCCCTAATCAATAGATAGTTACATATTATAACTAGACTCCAAATTATTAAGTTTTGAATTAAGTCACTTTCTTCTGAGAGTGGGAGATGTGTTGTATACAATTTTATTAATATTGTATATTTATTTATTACCTTCTCCCATTCTTTATCGGGTATGTCTAATTTTTTTTGCAGACGATCTTTGACGGCCTGGAAGGGCTCAAGATGCTTAATGCGCGTATAAAATGGTATACCAAACGTTGCATACACCTGCTTGTGGAAATGTGCGCACGGCACAAGCATTTCATCCTCCTGCAAACAAATAATCAAATACTTAACATTAGATATCCGATTTAATTTTAAATATTATTGGGACTGGAAAGAAATCATTATGATTGACTACTTACCAAAGAATTCACCCTAAACTGTAATTTTTATTGCATGCTTTGACAAAATTTAAAAAAGCGACCAGGAATTTCAAACAAGAAAGTGCAGTTTCATCGCAACCTCATGGCTTAAAAATCCAAAATTGTGGCTTAGAATTATTTCAGCACCCACAAAAGTCACCTGATCTATCGCCATTATTTGACTTTCACACTTTATCCAATCAAAAGAAACATTTAAGAGGACAGTTATTTTCATCGAATGAAGAGATTAAAGCTGCAATGCTCAATTCAAGGACCAAGATAAATCATTATTTAATAGTGGTATCAATGGCTTTAGAAACTAGATGGAGGAAGTGCATTGAATGAAATGGTAATTACATCAAAAAAGAAATATGTATACTTTAAAAATTCTTGTTTTCAAATTCGGACTGCGTTTTAATCCACCCTCATATATGATATTTTATATCACATGACTTATGTAATAATACATACCTGCAAATGCAGCTCATCCTTCGGTATCTCCTCTATTCTGTACAGTCGAGGAGGCGATATAATAACTTGATCTAAAGTCGCCTCGGGATCAGGACCAGGTAACACTTTGTGACACGATACCTCGACGATCCTTAACCTGAAGCCAATTATATTTATATCATACAGCAGACCAGTGCAAATATTAAGAAAATCACAATAATTATTTGGTCCGGTCACTGCAAAGACAAGACGCAATTGAATGGAAAGACTTTCACTATCTGTACATAAAAATAAAATTCAAGGCGTAGACGCCTTCACTCATAGAGCTTAAATTACACTAGGACTTTTTGGCGGGAACGGGAGAAGTGAGGTTGTCATTTTATTTTGATTTTCTATTTTTTACATTTATGGTAGTTTTAAAGTACAAAAGTGATAGTATATTGTGTTTTAAAGTTCCGTGTAAGTGAAAAGAATGGAGTAGGTCTAAATAAACATGTGTAGCTGAAGTTCTCGCGCTCTTCCAAGAAGTCCTATAAAACTTCAGTAAAGTCTACTATTACTTTACTGGAGGTGTTTTAGGATAACAATTTTACTTCATTAATACAATACGTGACATTGGCAAATACGCTAATCTGTGCGCCATGCCATGAAGAAAAAGAAAAAAAAACAAACTTATAATTTAAAAGATCCGACTCAAAAAAACCTCCAAAAAGTAAAAAAATAATATGTACCTCATAGCCCTTTAAAGTGATGAGTTTCAATATAAATAATAGTAGTAATATATCAAAGCGTCATCACGTAGGGAGACCGCTATGTAAATAAAGTAATAGTAATCCAGAATTCTCTGAGGGGTATAAGTTATACCCTAATTCTGGGTATTATATATGTTGTATGTGTAAGAATAAGGAAAATTCTATAAAAAAATTATGACCTCTCTTTATTATATCTTTACCCTCTTTATAACATTTATTTTTTTAATTTTCCAAATAATTTTACTATTATTTCCTATATTTTTTGTAGAACAAAAATGCCGAATAAAATATCGTAGATGAGTTTTAGTACCTCCATAACATGCCAACCCCGTGCGATTCGCAATAGTAGTTCTTAAGAAAAAAGTTTTTTGAAAATTCAAAAAAAAATTTTATTAAATAAATATTAATCATTTGAAACTGATATTTGGCAAACTTCAATGTCAATTAGAAAGTAAACTTTGGGGTTAAAATCAGCCGAATCGGTGCAAAGGCCGATTATCCATTGTTACCTGGCTATGGCCTTTAGGAATCCTAAGAAGTGTTTAGGTTTAGGCGAATTTAGTGCTAATCCTAATTATGCTACACTGAATCAACATTTTAACTCGGTTCGAGAGCGAACGTCTACGCGGGTACGACATTTACAATGGCGACTACTCTATCCAAGCATCAAGAAATAGAGCTTGCTCTAGCGTTAACGGCTAGTACCATTAAAATTAATAATTAATCGAAATAATAACATCTTTCATGGAATAAATGTCTTTATTTTTGTTCCAAATATATGGTATTGCTTTTAAGTATCTCCAGTACATTTAACATTAACTCATTAAAGCCATTTTGTCGTAATGAAACATCTAAAAACAGTTAAAACATCAGCTCGCCTCGTTCGTTACAAGACGACTGAGCGTCTTAACTGCGGCTACAGTTTCCTTCCTCCTTTTCCAATTCCAATGAGTTGTAAGTGTGATGAGTTCCTGCCTTCCTGACTCAGACCCAAGAAGTTGGGTCCGAGTTAGGAAGGCAGGAACTCATCACACTTATTTTATATTCTCATTTTCCAAAGGCCTCGAAGAGGCCATCCCTTTCTTACACCCTTTAGGAAAAGAGGCCTGTACCCTGTGCCTGTATATGTCCAGGTGTTTATAGTTAGACGTATAATTGTTGCTACTACACATGTGACACAAAATCCTACTTAAATTTAATACCAGAGATGTATAATTCAATTTATATTCAAATTCTATAGTTCTATCTTATATAGATATATCCTATCTTATAGTATCATAAAAAAATACATAATGTATTATACCTTCCAGAACCCTCGGGAGACAAATCGACACCCTTAGATGCTTCTTCTAGCACATCTGCCACTTTACCACCTTTGTTTGGATATAAAATTAACTCTTTGTCTTCTTTGTAATTCGGACCAACCTGAAAATTAGTGCTAAAATAAAAACTGACAATAAAAGAAAATGATGTAATATTTGCATGTTTCTTAACACAAAAATCAAGTAGTTACAGGGTTCTTATATATATATATTTATATATGACTAACTCTTATTCACTACGCCACTGATAGGAGTGGTGTAATTAGAGGATTCGATCGCGGGATCCCGACCGCTTTTCAGTTCCGAAATTTTCGGGATTAAATTTTCCTGATCTCGAGATTTTCAGGATTGAAATCACTAAATAAACTTGAAAATAAACTGCGTGAAGCGAGACTAATGAGATTGCATGTATGTCATTTTAATATAACAAGGATAACTGAGTTAATTTGCGATGATTGCTTGAAATAAAACTTCTTGTATATTGAACTAAAATTGTAGGCAAATTCTAACTGAGCTACTTGGGAATGCTTTTTTGCGATTAAAATATACGTAGTTTAAATTAAAATGATAATGGTAAGCAAGTTCAATAGGTCACTCGGTGAGGCTTGTTTACGATTAAAATCCTTGTATTTGAAATTAGAATCATAGCTGAGCAAGTGCATGGGTAATCCTTGCTCGATATTAAATTATTTTTATTTCTAATGAAATGACAGGCAAGTCAATGGGGCAAAATAGCTAGACGTATACTGTTAAATACGTTGATTTTGGTCTAAATTTTGATTTGTTGATTAGAGAACTGATTTCTATAAGATTTTTTTGCCATTTATTTGTATCCCTCAATACCGAAATTATTCCGGGATCCTGGGATTAACTAAGTATAATCCCTAAATCAGAAATAAGATCCGGGAAGATCTGTCTTTCCATAAAGTGACATTTTGACTAAAATTTTGTTTTTTTCATGTAGCACAGTCATCAGGGCGAAATCTTCTTCAAGCAAAAATAATATTATTCCAGAATAATATTTAACTCATTGTAATTGCACTTCAGAAAGAAGAGCATTAGCAAAATAAGCATTACGTTAGACTTTAATTACTGGCTTCCCTATCATATATGTCCCCTGGCTCCAGCCATGTCATATTCAGTTTATTTACCATTCTGCTGCGTAACGAATGTCACATAATATTGATGAAAATAGCATCAAGCAGACAGATGTTTGAAATAAAGACACTTTATGAATATAGAAAAAAATAGGTACATTTTTTTATTTAAATATTACTTTATTTGTAGCATTACCAATACAAAACTTACCCATAAACACTTAAATTGCTTCTTGTTATCCAATTCATTAACTTTAATTGATAAAATCTGATAGAATAATTTCTTAGGGCACTTTGGTTTACAGTACACTAGCAAATCTTTCAGTATGCCATCGTACGAATATCTTAGAGGCAGTCCGGGGGTGTCTTTGTAACTGAAAAAATCAATTTCAGTCAACAAGTTATTACAATAATTCATGTTTGAGGCAATACTTTTTTGAAAACGAAGTAATAAAATATCATGTAGGGCAAAAATATCAGTACATTAATGTAACATTAATATTTTAACACATTTACGTAACTATGAGTAAAATAATTTGAAAAGTTGCCTTACTTTTGACATTTGAAAAATTGTATTAGGTATGGATCGACGTTCAGACGCTGGCCAACTGCTCTCGCCATTTGGTCGTAACGCATCTGCATTGAGAGCTCCATTGTGAAACTGGAAAATATGTTGTAAATTAGAAGTTATATAATTGTGCATTGAGTTATATAATGCATACACTATTACCCAAAGATTTATATTTTTTTATTAAAAATTAAATTGATATTGCTAACAATTACACAAAAATATCTAAAAATATAATAAAAAAATAATAATTGACTAAATACCCAATCTCACTATCTGTGTTACACATCTACATATGGCATGTATCTGCTATATATATAGCAGAAGCAGGATATCCTGCTTCTGCTACAACTTTTGTCTTGGTAGTCACAAAGAAACTAATATGAAGAATATGGCTTCAAATCTAAAGACTAAAAAAGGCACAGTCGTGGTGTTCTGCATTTCGGATGAAAAAGTATAATAAACAAGTTTTTAAAAATTCCTGCAGCATGCTTATGAAAATAATGTTAATCGCCTCAAAAACTGTTTGTATTCTAGACTATATATTTACTTGGCATTACAGCATCCATGAAGAGGCTAAACATTTAGGACGTTTGATTTAATGAAGTGTCTAAACTTTTTATAATGTGCTACTTTATGCAGAAGCTACTCTCAAAATTAGATACAGAATGATGAAATAAACACAAAATTTCACCATGTTCTACCTTTCCAGAATGTATTCATCAACTCTACTGATCATTTTTCGAGTCCTGCTATAACTTTTACACCAAACCATCGTCAAACAGTAATAAAATTTAGTTTTTCAACCTAAAGCTTGTTTTAAGTATATAATTTTTATAGCAGTTGTAATTTGACACTGTATCTATATGCAGTTCTAGGAAGTAGTTTGGACTAAGACTTATCAAACATGAGGAACCCTAGAGAAAGTTGCTATCTTTCGTTATTATTAACTTTAATTAAAAATAGTAAAATATATGGAATTGACGCAGTTGACGATAATTCCGCAGAGCTGTCGCGTGACAATTGTTTGAAATTGGTAATAACGGTGCCATGCGGTAAAATGATTTTTTGAAGCATAAATAGGGTCGCTAGTAGTATTTTTAGTTCACTAATTAATCAACAGAGGCAACAATAGCGATTCGCGACATTGCATCGTGCTTGGTTTAATAACACATCGCGCTCGATCGCGTAAGATTCGGCTATCGCTTACTGACTGCAGTTACGTAATAAGGTAGACAGACGGTGACAATTTTCGACAGTGAATATCAAATCCAAAAAGTGACAGCACGTAGTGACTTTCTCTGAAGGCCTGTATAAAAAACAGAATGCGAATGCGTACTCACCCGGGATCGTTGGGCACTGTCTTATCCACAAACTGCACCTCGACCTTGTAGAATATGTACTTGAAGTAGTCCTGGCACGTGGGCAGCTCGAGCTCGTCGTGGCGCGGGTCCGCGCGCTCGAACACGATGATGTCGCCGTCCATCAGCTCGTCCAATACCTGGCCGCGTGCACACGACTCAACCCGAGCGGGGGACGCGCACCGGGCCCGGGGCCGTCGCCTCGCTCGCGCACACGCACGCACGCACGCACACGCACGCACGCACGCACACGCACGCACGCACACGCGCACACGCGTACACTCACGCACGCCCACCCGCACACTCACGCACACACACTCACACCCGCGCCCACACACGCACGCACACTTTTATATTACATAGCGGCCCGTCCCGATTTCGTTCGGGTTGAACATAATACATAGCGTATATCCCATCTAGAATAATGTACCCTTCAAATGGTGAAAGAATTTTTCAAATAGGTACAGTGGCTCCAGAGATTACCTTCCGCGTATAAACAAACATACAAAATCTGCTCTCTCTCTTTATAGTATTAGTATAGATCCAGAGCAATTTGAAACATTCAAGCATTTATTACAAGGTGTTTTTAAATGTTATGCACCCGTTTCATAATCTGCAGCAGATGGGTTTGATAATATAAGTTTTTGTACAAAAATAACTGCCAGATACTGGTATTTATTTTTGTTATGAAAAACTTAAACCTTATTAAACTATTCTAGCAAAATTTTATTTTCAGATTAAGGATTGCAGTAATGAATTGGTAATGTACATATGTAATTATATTATATTTATGAGCATTTGTTTGTTATGAAATGCTATGCAAAAATTAAAATTTTGTACAAATCTATACTTACATTAAAAATTACTATTTGAAAACTGCATGCGCTTTTATTATTATATTTATACGCAAATTTTTTAATTTGATAATAAACCATACAAAAAACAGACTAAAAAAAGTCGTTATTGATTCTAATTGTTTACATATGTAAATAAAACAATTCGTCACCATTCATTCATAATATGAATAAGCAAATGCGAAATAACGAAATGAGCAAAAGCTAGTACTAAATAAACTCAAAACGACGATGACTGACAAAATCCTACATGAAATTAAGCAGCAGTTTTAAGTAAGTTTTAATCAAATAATTTACATACCAAAATTTTACACCCTTTGGTGAAAGACTGATTAGACACCCTACTTTCAATACGAAGGCTGCTATTTATGTATCCGGAACTGGCCAGTCACAGAACAATATTAAAAAAGTAATTACAACATTTAAAAATGGAACTCTTTGGCTGAAGAATACAATTTGTTTCATGTAGCTGTCATTTGTTTATCCTTTGTGGCGTCATTTTGAAAATTGCGAGTCTTTATCACCATGGATTTAAGTCGTGAAAATTTTCGTGCTATGATTTATTACGATTTTCGGCGAGGGCTAACTCAAAAACAGTCCATCGATCAACTCAATTCGACTTTTGGGGACGAAGCACCATCGAAAACTACTGTGTATCACTGGTTTAGTGAGTTTAATCGTGGGCGGTCTGTACTCACGGAAGTTAAAGAAGGTCGCCCTAAATCGGTTGTTGTACCTCAAAATATTGATGCTGTGCGGGAACTAATAATGCAAGATCGTCATGTTACTTATCGCGAGATAGAGGCGTCTCTGGGCATAAGTATGACGAGTATATATAAAATATTACACGAACATTTAGCTGTAAAAAAAATTTGTTCACGTTGGATTCTGCACAACTTAAGAATTGACCAAAAACGGGCTCGTGTCGATTGGTGTGAAAAAATGCTACAAAAGTACAATCAGAGTGCGTCAAAAGCTGTTCATAATATCTACACAGGTGATGAATCTTGGATATTTGCGTATGATTCTGAAACTAAACAACAATGAACGGTTTGGGCGTTCCAAGATGAGCCGAACCCAACAAGTCATTCGTTCAAACAGCACTTTGAAGCAAATAGTCGCTTGTTTTTTTGGTATAAATGGACATGTAGCTACAGTGCCACTAGAGGATCGTAAAACGGTTAATTCTGAATGGTACACGACCATTTGTTTGCCAGAAGTCTTTGAAGAAATAAGAAAGAACAACCGACAACGCAGAATCCTTCTTCATCATGACAATGCTAGCTGCCACACATCGGCCGAAACAACTCGGTATTTGGAAGATCAAAAGATCGAATTAACGGGTCATCCGCCGTACAGCCCCGACTTGGTCCCCAACGACTTCTATTTATTCCCAACCGTGAAGAATAAATTACGTGGTCAACGTTTTTCGAGCCGTGAAGAGGCTGTTGATGCGTTCAAAATGCACGTTTTGGAGATACCTCAATCCGAATGGAGAAAGTGCTACGAAAATTGGTTCCAACGCATGCAAAAGTGCACCGATCATCATGGTGAAAATTTTGAAAAGCAATAAAACTATAATAAATGCTATATGTTTGTTTCACTTTGTTATTCCGGATACATAAATAGCAGCACTCGTATCACGAATTATCAAACGAATGGTATCTAACTAATAATTACTAATTAAGAAGCATCTTTTATTATAAAAACATATTTCAAAGCTGACAACCTCTACATTCAAATGTAGAGGTTTAGTTGAAATATAAAATCACTTCGGGACATTTCCCTATAAGAAATTAATCTATTCAGTTTTTTAACTAACAGCTAACAGAGAGACCACGTGTCGCCGTCTTAGAACACGTCATCTAACTCAAAATAAGCATCAATGCCTACTTAAACACTATGTCAAAGTATATGTTATAATATTACCGTTAAATAAAAATGCAACTTTTAATCATATTTTTACACTAATCTCCGTTTAGTTTATTTGAGGAAATTTGTTAAAAACTAAGACAGCTTCTAACCAGGGGGCCAAATCTCGCATGATAGATATTTTATCCATGATAGATATATAGCGAAAATCGATATTTTATCTATGGAAAGCTTACTCGTCTATTCTTGGAATATCACATGCGATTTATGTCGAAGGAACGTCGTTCGACTTACATCGACTGGTCTCTATCATTCCGTAATTTATTTCTATTACTGCGCGGTAGATATCAGTCCGTAAACGAAAGTGACAGAAAGTTTGGCTCAATGTTTGTCATTATAATAGGTATTATTGGACAATATTGTTTTTTTTAATTGTGATACAATATAGGTACTTAAAGAAAACTACAACTGCAATGGTGACTGCCTATGTTGTCGAAACTCTTGAAGAACTCCTTCGTCTAAGTAAAGAATTAACGATAGATTTAACCTTTATAACCTAAAAGGATAAAAATTTAAAAAAAAAAGGTGAGCAACTAAATCAACAATAGTAACGTGGTATGCTGGGCATTTTTCGTTAATCATATTAATACATAATAATATTTAATATCGAAATTAAATTGTTATTAATGGATTTTTGGTGAAAGACGCGGAAAACTTTGACGTCCTCAGTTCAGAGTCCGCAACCAACAATTCAATGAGGACAACCGGATCTTTATTTTTTGAGGTTTCCGAGGTTTTCGCTTTCCATTATTGAAAAAAATATTTTTAAGAAAGAATTATTAAAATATCGCGTGGTCTCTTCTCTCGTTTTTTCTTTGAGGTGAAAAGTTACATTTTTTGTTACGATTTTAGTTATCGATAAATATTTTTCTTTCGAAATGATATTTTTACATGCATGCTAATACTTGTAAAGTGTAATTTGTATTACGACAAATTACAAATGATTATGATCAATGATCACCACCACACTAGTAATTTCTTCATGTCAACTACAAAATAATAGTGTATCGCATGATCTCAGATACTTGCAACTATTAGTAACAACTCTAACGTTAATGCTTACACGTAATAAAGGGCCTGACAGAATAAAACTGATAAATAATACCTTTTCAAGAGGATCATTGTAGTTGCTTATCTTCTCTACAAAATCGGGCTTGATTTCTTCATAGAGGACGAGTGGTGTGTCTGGTGGAAAACCTAAATAAAAAAAATAAGTTATATACACTTCATATCATGCTAAGCACCCCGAAAGATAAATTAATGAAATGGGCTAATTGACTGCTCTTCAAACTATTATATTTTCTACATTTTATTAAAACAATTTTAAATTTTGCACACTATTGTGAAAAAACTAATTGAAATTCATAGAGAAAATAAGTTATTATTGGTTTTTAAACTACCGTAGTGAGAATAAAGTAGGGAAAAGCTAGACGGACGATGGCGTTACAGAATTGTGGCGTCAAACTCGCGGTAATTGCCCCGCGCTCGGTGTAACAGAAACGGAACTACTTGAGTTTGAAAGCGAATAACTCTTACATTTTACTTACTCTTACATTTTAATTATACTTATTATTTTGTATTTCTGATTCCTAAACCTATCTTTTAATTAGGTTGTTACAAAATAGTCGTGGGGTAGTATTCCCATACATCAATTCGACATTCACAAGACAAAACCACGTTGAATTCATAATCCTAAAATTGATGTGCCTTGGTTATGAAATGAATTCCTTAAATAAATAATTGAACCGCAGACAGCATCACCATAAATAACAAAAATGTTGGCTTGGCTTTACCTATTAATGTCAGGTCAGCGACTGTTACTTGTAAAAACTTGCATATTCGATATTCAGTACAACGCATATTTGACAGATTCGTTCAACAAATTTAATGACATTAACTAGCAGTTACAAGGGGATAGCCTAAATTTAATAAAAACAAAGGCCTTTTCTTGGAAAATTGAAATTTATGAAGCAAAATATTAGTCAGCGTGAATTCTCCCAGTTTCCAAACTTGTCACAGGCAGTATGTCTTGATGAGGATATTCAGACACACATTCAACATTTAAATACCCTGCATGATGACTTCAAAAATATATTCTGAAGATATTCTGACCATGGAAATACCACCATGGATATGTTACGATTAACTCTTATGTCGAAGGTGATAACTTCGATTATCGAATGGCATGTCACGCGCATCTCAGTTGCTTATTTCTAGAAATCTAGGTTTTGAAGGGCTATGACCTAAAAACGCAGTTAACTTTTAAAGTCTACTATGGATTGGTATAGGTGAAATTAAGAAACAAGAACAATTACATTTAGAAAATTCTGGAGCGATGATATGTCATTATACCTACTCGTACGAACTGGCGGCACCCAGAACTTTTTATTATTATTAGCGATCGGGATTATATAAAAGGTTCCACCTTCTATTATTATTGGGTCCTTACATATGAAATTAGCGTTTTGTCGTACTGACCACTTTGATCTGAAATATCTCCTCTTTGGTTAAGAATTCCAAATTCAAATTTATAAATTCATTTAGCTGGTACATTTGAGTTTTGAAAACAGTCATTCATTTGTTTTTTCCTCATTATTTTTTTCTTTGGCGTCGCTTATTACCGCACAATGGAAAACATGAAATATCGGTATATTTACGAGTACGAGTTCTACCGTGGCACCAGTGCTGCAGAAACACCTCGAAGGATTAATGATGTGTACGGCGCTGATATCGCAAAAGGAAGCACGGTACGTTTTTGGTTTCAACGTTTTCGTTCTGGAAATTTCGACCTTCAGAACCAACCCCGTGGACGGCCGGAGACCAAAGTGGAAAATGAAGAATTAAAGGCTATTGTGGAAGCGGATCCATCACAAAGCACTTCAGAGATAGCTGCAGGCTTCGGGGTAAGTGACAAAACTGTATTAATCCACTTGAAGCAAATCGGGAAAGTAAAAAAACTTGAACGATGGGTACCTCATGAATTGAGTGAATCGAATTGCAAACACGCGTCGACTGCTGTGTTACTTTGCTCAACCGACACAATAATGAAGGGATTTTAAATCGAATCATTACTTGTGATGAAAAGTGGATACTGTACGATAATCGGAAGCGCTCGTCGCAATGGCTGAACCTTGGAGACCCAGCCAAATCCTGCTCTAAACGAAAATTGACTCAGAAAAAGTTACTTGTGAGTGTTTGGTGGACTAGCGCCGGTGTCGTTCACTACAGCTTTCTAAAATCTGGCCAAACGATTACGGCAGATATCTATTGTCAGCAACTGCAAACCATGAAGGAAGAACTAGCTGCTAAACAACCGAGATTGGTCAATCGCTCTAGGCCACTGCTGCTTCACGACAACGCAAGAGCACACATTGCACAACAAACAACCACTAAGTTACATGAGCTACAATTGGAATGTCTGCGACATCCACCGTACTCCCCGGACCTTGCTCCAACAGATTACCATTTTTTCCGGAATTTGGACAACTTCTTACAAGAAAAAAAATTCAACTCCGATGCGGCAGTCCAAACCGCCTTCAAAGAGTTTATTGATTCTCGCCCCCATAGTTTTTTTAGTAAATTGATCAATGAACTACCTATAAGATGGCAAAAGTGCATAGATAACAACGATGCATACTTTGATTAATTAATATATTTAATATTTAACAAAAAAAAAATTGACTTTATATTCCTCCCGTACAAAACGCCAATTTCATATGTAAGGACCCAATATTAGCATTGAGAATGCTCTAGAACACTTAGAAGTTACCACCCTCATTATATCAGCCTGTATATAGAGTAAGGCGTTTGCTGAGTGTCAGATGTTTTACTAACGATCGAAACAATATATCAAGGACTGACATCTCATTGTGACCTATCTTTCCAGAAAAAAATTAAAATGGCCACACTATGAAGTACGCCACACTCCTAACAGAGCAAATTCTTTTCACTTGCACATAATAATTTGTTACTTTATTTTACTCACCAGCCCGCTTATTCAGTATCGGTATGAGGTCAGCGAGTTTACTTGCGATCGGCAGGTAGTGATGTCCACAGTAGTGTATGCGCTTGTGCTTGGGATCGTAAAACTTGAAGAATAACACCACATCGTTTTCTTTATCGAAAGTCGGTAATGCGGTGAGACCAGAGTCAGGGGGTAGCAATTCTAAG
This sequence comes from Zeuzera pyrina, assembly GCA_907165235.1. Classification (NCBI taxonomy): domain Eukaryota; kingdom Metazoa; phylum Arthropoda; class Insecta; order Lepidoptera; family Cossidae; genus Zeuzera; species Zeuzera pyrina. The sequence continues at coordinate 15,524,637 of OU015626.1, forward strand.
AATATATTCCATGGATTTGTGTTTTCAGAAACATCTGTTACAGTCTTGAATTGATCATTGAAAATATCCAAACAAGTAGGTCGACAAGTCTGTTGGGAAAATTGAAATTAGTTACATTCTTACAGAATATTAACTCTTTAGGCTCTTCGATCACAAATAAAGAAATAGATTCACAATCTCCTATAAAATCTAAACAAATTATTGTACGATTTGACGTATATCTTTTTAATATCGTACAGTATTATCGGTAATATTGTGTTAAAAGTAGACGTTACTGTCAAACCATAGGGTTATAAAAGCTGAAACGATTCTTGCATGACATTGAAACGAAGTTTGTAAAAAAAAATATTTAAAATGCAATCTTACGTCTCATGCATAAAGTATAATTATTCACATAATCTATTTGTATTATTATTTATGTCATTTTGATTTTTTACATAAAAGTGACAAGGATAAGACATATATGTATATCGTCAGGCAACATTTAAAAATATGATTACGAATTTAATAAAAAAAAGAGTAATGTAACATTATTACTATAACGAAATAATAAACATGAAAATAATATTATTTAATTTATTAACCAAAACTAAGAATCTGTCTTTTTTTAGCGTTCTACATCTGTTGTTTTTACAATTTTTGAAGGAGCACATTGACATGTTCACTGTTAGCGTTTTCTACTACTACTAAAACAGAAATGCACTCAAATACTCATTTGAGTGCACATTTGGTACGGACATTTTTGGAGCGTTGATTGTTTATCTAGTTCTGTATTTGTAATCAAAGCTTATGCAACATAAATATCTTTATTATGCTGCTGTATTATGTTATGTATCTCGAATGAAGCCCCCCAAGCGTTACCAAAAACAAAAGCAATTTTTAAACCTGTTGATCTATTTTATTTAAAATTTGAACATGGCTGTCAAATACACATACAATATGTAACAATTTAATGGTATGCAAACGAAAATGTTCAATACAATGTTTTTAGTAACTATCGCCAGAAAGGCTGATTCAATATTTGCTGGGAGTAGGGACTTCCTTTGACGGGAATGGTGTCGGTCTAGATATCGCCACTCAAAAAAAAATTACTTGAAAGGCTGGTTCTAGGGTAGTATTATGATATGAACAGCACCTTTATGAACAATATAAAAACTGTCGGTACTCGTCGATCGGTCCAGTAATTATAGTCAATTTGATAACTAAACATCTTTGGTATGAAATTAAAAATCGTGTAATATTTTAAACAATTCATTGAAGTGAACTTCTATAAAATCTAAACAAATTACTGTCCGAATTGACATATATACATATCTAATATTGTATAGTATTATTGGTAAAATTGTGTTAATTTGAAGTGGACCTTACTGTCAAAGCATAAGATTGTAAAATCTGGTAGAAGATCCTTGCATGGCATTGAAACGAAGATTGTTAAAAAAAAATTTAAATGCAATTTTACGTTTCGTGCTTCAAGTATATTTCACATGACATATTTGCATCGCTATTGATGTCATTTTAATTTGCTACCCATATCTCATTCTTGTCACTTTCAGTGACAAGGATGAGACATAATATATCGTCAGGCAGTCTTTGAAAAATTTGATTACGAATTTAATTAAAAAAGTGTATGTAAGATTATTACGAGGGCTGCTATTTATGTATCCCGAATAACAAAGTGAAACAAACATATAGCATTTATTATAGTTTTATTGCTTTTCAAAATATTCACCCTTATGATTGATCACTTTTGCATGCATTGGAACCAATTTTCGTAGCACTTTTTCCATTCGGATTGAGGTATCTCCAAAACGTGCATTTGAACGCATCAACAGCCTCTTCACGGCTCGAAAAACGTTGACCACGTAATTTATTCTTCACGGTTAGGAATAAATAGAAGTCGTTGGGGGCCAAGTCGGGGCTGTACGGCGGATGACCCGTTAATTCGATCTTTTGATCTTCCAAATACCGAGTTGTTTCGGCCGATGTGTGGCAGCTAGCATTGTCATGATGAAGAAGGATTCTGCGTTGTCGGTTGTTCTTTCTTATTTCTTCAAAGACTTCTGGCAAACAAATGGTCGTGTACCATTCAGAATTAACCGTTTTACGATCCTCTAGTGGCACTGTAGCTATATGTCCATTTATACGAAAAAAAACAAGCGACTATTTGCTTCAAAGTGCTGTTTGAACGAATGACTTGTTGGGTTCGGCTCATCTTGAAACACCCAAACCATTGATTGTTGTTTAGTTTCAGGGTCATACGCATATATCCAAGATTCATCACCTGCGTAGATATTATAGACAGCTTTTGACGCACCCTGATTGTTCTTTTGTAACATTTTTTCACACCAATCGACACAAGCCCATTTTTGGTCAATTCTCAAGTTGTGCAGAATCCAACGTGAACAAATTTTTTTTACAGCTAAATGTTCGTGTAATATTTTATATATACTCGTCATACTTATGCACAGAGACGCCTTTATCTCGCGATATGTAACATGACGATCTTGCATTACTAGTTCCCGCACAGCATCAATATTTTGAGGTACAACAACCGATTTAGGGCGACCTTCTTTAACTTCGTCCGTGAGCACAGACCGCCCACGATTAAACTCACTAAACCGGTGATACACAGTAGTTTTCGATGGTGCTTCGTCCCCAAAAGTCGAATTGAGTTGATCGATGCACTGTTTTTGAGTTAGCCCTCGCCGAAAATCGTAATAAATCATAGCACGAAAATTTTCACGACTTAAATCTATAGTGATAAAGACTCGCAATTTTCAAAATAACGCCACAAAGGATAAACAAATGACAGCTATATGAAACAAATTGTATTCTTCAGCCAAAGAGTTCCATTTTTAAATGTTATAATTACTTTTTTAATATTGTTCTGTAACTGGCCAGTTCCGGATACATAAATAGCAGCATTCTGCAGTGCTGTTTTTACAATTTTTGAAGGAGCACTTTGACATGTTTGCTTAGCTTTTTCAAATAATACTAAAACAGAAGTGCACTCAAATACTCATTTGAGTTTGGTTCTGATATATTTTTGGAATGTTGATTGTGTATCTTTTTTTTTATATGTGATTAAAGGTATACATTCAATTATTTATTAGTCATTACTACATTTTATTATTACCTGATTTGAACGTGCACTAAATGGCCATGGGCGGATCTGTTTGAGCGGGTATCTGAAGTTCTCCGCCAATATCTCCATAAGCTCGGCGACAGTGGCTTGCTTTCGCACTCTGAACACGCGATAGTGCGCCCGTTCTGGGTCATACAGATCATTTCCTTGGTGACCATCAAACGCTTCCTCAAGAACTACATTGACAGTCATGTATAAGTGTGCTTCGTTGCGTTCCTTACGACGAATCTGTTACAAAGAAATGTATATGTTAGGTAAGAATTACATGTGAATAATTTAGTTATGCGAAAATGATTCAACCCACACTTAGTTTCGAGATGTCAAGTGTTGAAGTCGAATGACGAATATATTATAAAACATGGAACTCATTATAATTTAACAAAAATGCATTTTGTATTGGTTAGAAATGAAATATTTGAAAACATGCTTATTTATCATAAAACTGGAAATACAATCCAAACTCAAAAAACGGTTCTCATGTTTCCATCCCTAATTAGATACTCGTCGTAGCATAGTGGCAACTTTAGATTTTTTAGAGTTTATGAGTTTTTTGTTCATTACTCGCATTCCGCGTTCTTTTTCTTTCACCCTTTCTCCCCTGTGAGTAGGGCTCGGAAGCGGTTTCGAAATAGCGGTTAATATCGTTCTTTAATCGGTTGTAATTCCGTTCATTAATTAACCGGTTTAATGAAGGGAACGGTTTGCAATAAACCAAAATAATATCGGCTACCGGTTAGTGAAGAAAACGAAACTAAAACCGATACTAAAACCTAAATTAACGGGTTTTACTCAGACCCACGTTGCATGCCTAGATCGATCAAAGCCAAGCGCAACGCACTCCGTGTACTCCGTTGTCCCCGCTAATTCCGCGACGCGAAAGGAAGTATTTTCAATAGAAAGTGAAAGAACGCAAAAGTACTATACACTGTACTGTGTACATAAGACCCACTAACACCACATAAGACGCATCAACACATTTTTTTTAAGTTTGTTACATATAACTCATTTTCTTTTAATTTGTGAGTTGTATAGTTTGTTCATAACTGAAATCAATTGAAAGGATCAGTGAAGAAATATTTAACAACAAAAATCAAATCAAGTAATTTCCTGTGTTTATTAGGCATTTGTTTGACCGATTCTAACAAATACATTTATCATAATTTTATATATTGATACAAGTAGGTTTAAAAAGGGCTTGTTTTAAATTTTGTTAGATAACACCTTCGTGATAACACAACCACCAAATTCGCCAAAAATTCTGTTTATGTCAGAAAACAAATATTTATATTTCTCTACATTTCCTTACTTACATTGAACGCCACTTTAGAATGATATCATTCTAAAGTGGCGTTCAATGTAAGTAATTTCATTGTAGTCACAAAATATTAACAAATGTAAATAAATTATGTACTGGTATACTATTATTATAATTGAAATGTAGAATGTATAGTCCATTAAAAGTATGTATTGTAAAGAAATATTTAAAAACATACAGTTTCAATTCTCTTTTCTTCTGCCAATCTGTCACTGAGCTCTATGGGTATATCTGCCTGAGTAACTTCTTGTAAAACGGTCTTCAACTGTGAGTCTCTGAAATATTACAAACAGGTGACTAGAGGTTATGTGGTACAAGAAAACAAGCACTTCTGGCACGTCTTCAAATTTTATTTACATCATAAATTTATTCTGCAGGTAATACCTAAAACCTTCAATTTGTCGAAAATAGCTGAACAGTAAAAGCTACTCCAGAAACATACATATTTTATTATTAGTATAATAATTCAAAACCATATTGTAAAAATGAAATTCGTGGTACACTGTTATAGTTAACTAGCAAACCCGGCCCGTTTCACTGGGCGTTAGTTGAAGTTAAAATAAATTAAACAGTTTTTATAATTATTTTGATACTGCAAAAAAAAACAAAAAAAAAATTCTACTGATCTGATCGCTACCAAACTTTACAGGATCATCCGCTAGGGCAATCTGAAGATTCACTGACAATTTCATCGAAATCGGTCCAGCCCTTTCGGAGCCCATAAGGAACATACATACATACATCGCCTTTTATACATACAGATAGCATCATCATAGAAATTTCATATAGTTAATTAGAACATAATTATGTGAGTAAACTTAGAACAAATCCACACTTTCTGGAACTATGACACCACAAAATAAATGCATTGCTGTTTAAATATATATTAGCGCAGATAACATTAAAATGATTTTTTACAACTCATGCGGGATAAATAGTATCTAAATGCACATTTTTGCGGTTGATAAGTAGCTATTTTCTCACTTTACAATTTGAGTGCGACAAGTTTACATGTCGCAAGCAAATTTTGCTTGGCACACGCAAATTCATGATTTAAAAAAACAATGTCAAATGAATATCTAAAAAAAACAATCGATTTTAGTACCCTTTGACATCAGTGTGAAAGATAATGAAAGTCTGGATTTCGAGGTTTTAGATTAATACAATAATAATTGTAAGGACCGCGACTCCTGGCGCTCCGTCCTCTCTGACTACGCCGTTGGGGATATGATATGTTATAATAATAATTAAATTATTACTTTCTATAATTTTTCTTTGTACCGAAATTATCTCCGCATTACTAATAAAAAATAGTATCTGCAACTCGTGCGGTGTTGTCAATTGCCCACTCAACTTCGTTCGAGTCGACAATCGACATCTTACCGCACTTGTTGCACAATATACTATTATTCTAAAAAGCTTGGGGTGCTTTTTACTATATTTTTTTAATAACTCTACTTTTATCAATAGCTACCTATAATAAAAGAAATATAATAAGAGAAAAAAGCTACTTATCAAACGCAAAAATGCGCGGTTAGATACTGTTTATCCCACATGAGTAATAAAAAATATTTTTAACAATTGATATCATGCAACGCTTTCTACAATAACATTTTTTTGTCAATCACTTTTCTTATTTTAAACTTAGTAAAAAGCATTTAATTATATTGAGTTAGTAGAATTTTTATCACTATTAAACAAAATCTTAATAGATAAACATTATTTTTTACTTTTTAGTTCGGTTTCCCCTTAAAGCATGGGTTTTTAGTTTTTTTAAACTAATTTTTGTTATTTCGTTGACTAAAAATTTATCAAAATCCATATTGTGAGACAGAATACAATAGAAAGCGTCCACGGGATAGGAAATTTTTTTTCGATTAATCAAATCAAAAAATTTTAATAAAAAATTTTAAATTTTTTATTTTAATATCAAATTATTGTATTATCATCGATCCTTGATAAGTGTGCAAAGTTTCAGTTTAATCTGACGTTTTGAAGTGGGTGAAAATCTCGTTTAAAGATTCCGTTACATACATACAAACACAGGTGAAGCTAATAAAAGCGTGTTAAAAAGGACATAGAATCTGCGCTCTAAATTGTCCAAAGTAAAAGAGCAACAAACTACAAAAAGAGAAAAAATCCTATATTAGTCTTTATATAAATAACCATGCGACGGATTAGTTAATATTTACACATACCTAATGTAAACCAGCATATAGGCATTAGTGCAATGACGGACTGTCAACGCCATATCGTCATCTTGACCGCCATAGTTGTACTCGATGGCCTCCTGCTTCGTGCAACGAGAGACAACATCGTCGTCGAACTTGCACCACTAAAAAAAGACAATAACTCTGATATACGACACAGGGACTTCCTAAGGGAGGACTTCCCGAGAAATTTTGAAAAACTGGGAGCAATTAAGAAAGAACTTTTTACTTTTACAAAATTAATGTTAAAAGTTTATTCACAAAAGCAGTACAACTGTTTGTCTTACCTTCCCATCACCTTTGGGGTTAATGAACACAACATAATGTCCTCCATGGTTATCACCAGAATGCACCAGTACAGCATGCAATGTGTAGTCGGCAGGTGTTTCTGGCTTCTCTTGCAAATAAGCATCCAAATTGATGTGTTCATAAAATTCAAACCTGCAAGAAAAGTGTTTATGATCAGAAATAGTAGTTAATTAAAATTTATACCTATTCATATAGAACACACTATATACTAGATGTGCTTCGCGGTTTCACCCAAGTTAAATTTGGTATTTTTCCAATAAAAACAGTAGCCTAGATTATTCTCTGAAAAGTCCTCAACCAATGAAAGTCCCAATGAAAGCTATCAGACTATGGAGTGCATTACCTATGACAATTAGACAAGCACAATTTTTTGCAAGTATTTATGAAATGTCGGAAGGAACATTATCTATCAGTTTGCTGTTCTTTATTACTACATAATATGTATATTCTATTTGCATATATACATATATTTTAGCTCATGTATTTTATATTTATATATTATGTATGAGTACTATTTGTATGTATTTATTCATTTATTTATTTATTCCCGTATATATTGTTTTGTACGTATTTGTATTTTGTGATACATTATATTATAAAGTATAATACAAATACAAATTTTGTTTATTTACCTATTACCTATATTACGTATTACCTAAAATTGTAATTACTTGTATTATTTTTTGTATCTGTATTAGGAGTAAGGTATACAACGAAAAATAAATAAAATAAACAATAATATTAACATACTTAAGTAACAACACGATTTTTGCAGTTATTTTCAGCTACTCAATGTTAAACCAACGTTTAACTCAATGATATGTATGTATAATACATATCATTGAGTTAAACGTTGGTTTTTGCGTAAATACTTACTTTTATTTTAATACAATATAATGTAACAATAAAATATATATACATACATACATACATATCTTCACGCTGTATCCCTAACGGGGTAGTCAGAGAGGACGAAGCGCCAAGCTTCGCGGTTCTTACATACTTCTTTCGCTTCCTCAAATCTCATCGCCCTCCTCATACATTTTCGCCAAGGTATGCGAGTGCTTTTCACATCTCCGTTAACTAATACTGGCTATTTGATCTTTGTAACACAGCCTTGATCTTTCTTGGCTTAGAAGCCAAGGTACCACTCACTTTCGCTCTGTAGATTTTTTTTCTCAGTCTTTCAGCACTCATATTTTCCATGTGCCCGAACCATCTAAGCATTCCTTTCTTCATTTTAACAAGACTGTTGTGTAACCCTGTCATACTGCGTATCTCTTCATTGCTTATTTTATCCATAAGGGTGACACCGCACATATTTCTAAGAGATAGCATTTCTATTGCATTAATCTTACTTTATAGTTAGCACCAATACCGCAAAAAAACATATATATAAATACATAAAAATATATAATCTAATACTTACCTATCATTGAACTTAACAGAGCTATCAGTGATGGGATCATATTGGAACCGCATGAGATGTAAATGTAATACTGGCGGGAAAGATGCGAAGATGACACCTTTCTCCGCCTCCTGCAGACCATGTTCACCGGCATCATACTTATTCTCACCATCCAAAGTCTCTGTGTTGATGTAATCTTTGAATGACTCATCGACTGCAATAAAATAATTGAGAATTAATAAAAAATGCAAAACTTTTAATTAATTTGATATCTACATAAACATAAATAAATTGCCACATGTATGACGAAGCATCATTTGAGAACAACTCAACCGATTTGGCTGAATTATTTTTTATTGTGTCTGTACTTGTCATAACAAAGTTGGCATGTAAGAAAATTTTTGGAAAATCTACCGGAAATTAGACAACGCCTGACAAAGCCGGAGCGGGTTGCTAGTAATGAATAAAGAAAACTTAAAAATCACTAATACTCGTAAAATTAATATCAAATTAGATTCAAGCTCATATATTTTCCAATTGTATGCAAATAAATAACAAATTAAACATGTAATAGTTGAGTAAAGAAATAAAGTTTTTTAATATGTTTGAGAGGGAACAAACCAGCCCATCTTTCGGTTTCCAGTATTAACTAAACACAATTTAACTAAAATGTCACACTATATGGATATTTTTCTTTGTAATCTTCAAACAAATATTTAATGTGTATGAAAGCGAGCATTTACTTCTATAAATACAATCATGTAAATGTGTTGAATATAGTGTTATTACTTATTATTACTAATTCATTATGTGTTTATGTCATAATGAAACTATCACTGAACACAAAATTCAAGATCATATTTTAATATAAATTGTATAAATTATTAAGCTTATAAAATAGCTTTTAAACTATACTTACTGTTCTTCTTCCCTTTGATGTTTAATTGTATATCATAGAAAGTCTCAACACGAGTACTCGAAACATTTACATTTTTACACTTTATGTACGACGTCATCTTGCCTTCAAACAGGCGTGGCACTGTACCCTCCACACAGGTACCTTTCATTTTGCTCTCTAACTTGTCCAAAAGTACCTTTAACAAGAAAAAATTGGTTTTGCACTGATTTTTGTTCAAATCAAGTTAAAGTTTTTTAAGGATTTTTAGATGCAGCTTTCATATACAATTAACAATAACTTATTCTAATTACGTAAAAAACGAAAAGTTTCATATCTTTATGTACTGATTACATTGAATTAACAATTTCATTATAAACTAGAAATATCTAAGAAATATCTAATATAATATCAAATTATTATACAAGTAATTTGTTATTACGTTTGAATAATTTTAAAAAAGTGGAATACCATTGTTAGTCAATAAATTAATTACCCTTAGAAATTCCTGGACATCATGTTGCATAAAAGAGTCTAATGTTTCCCAACCAAAACTTTTGGTAAGTTTCTTTGTACCAACAGGTTTGTCAGAGAACTGCAATTCATAGAATACCCTCTGAAGAGCCAAAGCCACAGACCTGTGAAGTTATAAAAATAAAAAGTTTAATAAAAGAATATAGGAAAAAATTTGGTATACATTCAATCACTTTAAAGAAATGAATTATCTATAACTCAATAACTTTTTTACCTGGTGCTATCATCAGATTCTGTTGGCATCTTATAGACTGCCTTCCTTAATTGGTTTGTAAAATAAAGGGTTTGTAGCAAAGAATTCATGTAGCAAGTTGCACCTTGATTCTTCAAACCTTAAACATAACTCACAAATTAATATCAAAGTGTATGTATGTACACAATAGCACAGCTTACATTATTATTGGAGACTAAAACCCTACTGAAGACATTCTACTACATATAGACTTACCGACATATCCAGTGTGTTTCTTAGAATCCCAAGATACACCATGAGGAGCTTCAGCAGTCACATGTACTTCTAGAGTAATAGCATCATCTTTTAAATATCCTTTCTCTGGGTCTAGAACGTCATTCCAGGCCATAAAGTGTGAAAACCCCCAATCGTTCTCCTTACTACAACAATTGAAAATAATATTTAAATAATGTAGGTATTAAATATAACAAGGAATCTTTCATCTACAAATGTTAACTAAAAATATTGATAATCAATACGTGTAATATTATAGCACGCATTACATGATTTAATTTGAACAGTAGATGATTTATCCTATGCATGCACACTTAAGTCCGCAGTACAAATATAGTACAAAGTGCAACATTCTTTGTAATTCCTTTGTTATATATTTTTTTATTCATAACTATGCCTCAAGTTAAATTATTAAGAACACAAACTAGGATAACGAATCTACGATAACATGCACTACTTAAGGCAAAAGAAGTGAAGGAAGGTAATCAAAATTTAAATTGTTTTTTTTGTTACTGGTTACATTTGCTAGTTTCTGTTTATGAACCTCATGAACTAAGTCTTTAAATAACTATTTTTTGGTACTGTAATAATATTTTTTAGTTAATAATAATACAATAAATGTATACTATTCAACTATGTATATGGACGTTACAATTCTATAGAAAAAAATTGGCATTACCTACATAGACCTAAATGTGTACGGAGTCCCCACTGCTACTACCTTGTACTACTGTACTGAACAGTTGTAATAGTGTGTATTTATTTAACTGATTATTTATAGGTCATTAAATTTTGACAATAACACAAACATACCTGTAGAACAAATGTTGGATCTTCCTATAAAATGGTTCGGTATCAGGCTTATGAGAAATCAGCCTCAATTCAGCCATGGCATAACATGACCAACTTGAAGACTCACTTTCACCATTACACTGAAGAAAGAAACCTAAAGACTTCTGTTGTTGGCGATCCGGAGAGGGCGCCTGGCGAGGCATGACCATAATTTTCCATGGTAGATTACGAACATAACAAGGTGGAGACAATACAGAATCCTTTAAATTTCTGAAGTTGTGAACTGTGAAACGGAATGTAGCTTCAGATCGTGCTTCATCATCCTCCATCTCAGTATCTTGCTGCTTTGGAAACAAAAAATCAAGGATCATTTTATTGTTTTCATTATGTACATGAATCCTATACTCTTAGTTGACTTGAAGAAATTGTGAAAAAAAATTATAAATGCTCTATAATTTCATACACCTAAAAGTTATTACTTACAGCAATTGCAGTTGCAGATGTGGTCTCCTGATTCTTCATTACATCACTCATCACCACTTCTCCGTTAGGGCCTTTCATAAGCAGATCTTCGTCCCAAGTCTTCTCAGTTGCTGTATCAACAGTTTCAACTGTAGACATTTAGAATTAAATTTACTATAGTACAATATAGTCTTATATTATTATTATTATTATATTTTATATTATTTGTAAGAGACTGATCGAGGCTTCGGGAGACCGCCGGGCTGGTAGCTTCTTCCGCCAAGGTATCAGTTTGGCTATTGAAAGAGGCAATGTTGCCAGTCTGCTGGGTACCTTAAGTAATGACAGCTTTCTAAGTGGCAATTTTGAGGAAGTCTATTATTTAGATAATGTGTAGTTTTAAGTTTGTAAATATTAACGTATGTATTTTTTTGTTGTTAATAAATTTATTCTTCTATATTACAACATAAAACTATCACTTAAAACATTCATACAAATATTTATTGTTTACAGTAAAACTCCACAAGATAAAACTAGGTTGATTTGTGTAATAAATTTTAACAACAAAACAAGTACAAGTACTTATTAAATGTAAAGTATCGAAAGATATCAATTAAATTGTACTACATTATTTCCAATGTCGTGTTCATATTTCTAAGAAAAATATTTCCAATAAAATGACAATCACCTTGATTAAATAATGCAGTTAATAATAATTTCACAGTAATTTCTTTCCGTTGTTCACTATAAACTTATGATAAAGAATTACATTAATCAAAAACAAATTGCCTGTTTACGTGACATTCATGTGTCATTTTAAATGCTAATTTTTGTAAAAAGTATTTTATATTGCTTAAAACCAGTATGTACAAAGATTTGAATTATTTTTATTAATTTTGTAGTCCCAAACATTTGAAAAATGTAACTGAAAAATATAATGGATATATATTGATATCAATGATATTATACACAAATAACATTGATTGAAATCAAAAAATAATAATATTTTTTTAGTAAAAGTATTATTAAATATATATGTGCAGAAATGCACCTTTTTTGTAATATCTTTTTATTTTTTTCTATAATATTGTTTTTTTGTATAAAGTTGTTGATTTTTTGACTTAGAAACCAGCGCATGTTTTATTTTTATTAAAATAAATACTAATATAAAATTGAAAAATACTGTTGACTTAAGGAAAATTAGTACATAGTCCAGTACAATGTATGTCGCAATAAACTCTACAACTGTTTTAATCTTTTTTTAAGTAACAAATAAAATATTCAGTACAATTAACTTGTCAAAATACTAGTTTCTTCAACATTTACACAAAAAAGTATTAAAGAATCAATAACACTTAAAAAGAAAATTAATAACTTAACTTAATTTGGCATACATACATTTATTTATTTTATTTATTTATAGATTTGTCTGTGATTACAGGTTGTAGATATAGATAGATGTCATTAAATTATTAAAACTTTCGTGAGACATTATTAACGCACTAATTATTGAATACGGCTTTACTCACGTGTAATAGGTATAGGTACCGACTAGTTTCGGACCTATTGGAGGTCCATCATCAGGGTGAGTGGGATGAGTTCGCGGCCGCGCCCCGTCTCGCACTGCGCGCCTAAGCTCGCAACGCGCGGCTTGACAGGGTGGGGGGCGCGGGGTGCGCCGGCGATGGTGACGAACTCCGCGAGACCGATGCGTCTGCGTATTGACGTATTGCCGCGCGTTGCGAGCCCAGGCGCGCAGTGCGAGACGGGGCGCGGCCGCGAACTCATCTCACCCTGATGATGGACCTACAATAGGTCCGAAACTAGTCGGTACCTATACCGATTACACGTGAGTAAAGCCGTATTCAATAATTAGTGCGTTAGATAGATGTCAAATACAAGTATAAATGAAACAGTCTTCTGTAATCCGCCAAGAGCATACAGATGGAAAAATAAAACAAAATCATGCACAATCGATAAAGCCAATAATATGAAAACTGTCACAATGGAAAGATACTATGTTATACTTAATATCGCACTATTGTACCAATTTCAAAAAATAATTAATATGAAAATTAATGTCAATAAATGATTACATGCAATGATATTATAATACAAAAGAGGTAGATAGGTTACCTTAGTACTAATCCAAGTAAAATATTGTCCCAGTTACAACCTTAAAAAGTGAGACAAATATACATTGCACTGCTTCGCTATGCAATGTAAAACATAATTGCATTTCAAACTAACAAATCACATAGCTCTCTAAATCATTGTGATTGGTCAATTTCAATGTCTTACAACATTTTAAGCGAATCCGTGACTAATTCATAGAATATTAGTAATTAATTAAACAGAACAGACATTAAAAAAAAATATGATTGACACCTAATGGGATTAGACAGTAAAGAATGATGTTTGCTTTTTTCGAATTTCGTTTTTCTTGAATCATGTACATGATAACATATTTAAAAAGATCGCCAACATTTTTAATTATAAATTTGAAAATGATGAATTATATATTATTTATTTTAATAAATGTAAACGATGATTAAAATTGGGTGGCTGCGTCATCACATGATCGTGTATATTATAAAAAACGTTTGGATTATTAAAATATTTTAGAATTTTGAATGTGCAATAGGCATTGCATGACATTGTTGGTTCTGTAACATTACTTTTTATATTATTTGACCAAGTCCGGGTTGGCTAATTAGCAAAGTTTTGAGGGTGCCACTTTTCGAGTGCATATAACCTATCTACCTCTTTTGTATTATAACATCATTGATTACATGTCAATAATGTCAATAATATAAAAAAATAAATTTAAAATATGTAGTTGCAGTCTTTATTATTATTATTAAATTGTCAAAACTTCTTCTATCGAATAATTTCATATCATTTTATCACTATAATTGATCCTTAAAATTCTTGGATGCTATAGAAATTATGTCCATCATTTATAATTAAATGTATATAACAAAACACAACTGTATGTTATGTATAATATTTAACATCAAAAACTGAAATACAGAATATATGTAACTTTATTTATAACAATAACAACATGCTCACCAGGAATAAACAGAAATGAATGAATGGGTCCATAAATTTTGTGTTATATTATTTAATTTTATAATAGACACTAAATAAATAATCTATTTGTTACAATCTTACAATATATTTAAAACGATTAGAATGACACTGGCATTGTTTCTAGTTAGAATAAGTTTAAAAATGATACATGCATGGCTTTATCAAAAACTGTTGTAATATTTTAAAAAAATACAAAATATAAGAACTTAAGTAGTCTAATTTTAATTAAGTCTCATAAGAATGAGCGCTTCTCAATAAATGATAGGATACTACGGAATCTAATAAGAAATAATTATTATTATTAAATTATTGTTATTACTTACTATATTTAGTGATGAAACAAACCATTGACAAAATAACTTATTAAAGCTGTTATAACACAGATATGTATATCAAATAGTCATTTGTATTACAATTACGAATAATGATAGAATGCTTTATGATTCTTGCTTATAGAGACTGTGGACACAAAACAAAGAGTAACAGAAGTTAAACTCCATACAAAGCGTGCTCACACAACACACACATAGACATCGCTCATGGACACGGAATCTGGGATCGTCTCGGAATAGTATGAGCGCGATTGTCTCAAATTTATAGTATTTTAATTGCAGAAATTTTGTATATCGTAATAAATTACTATACTATATATAATATATGGTTGTTATTTCTATTATCTGTTACATTTATTTCTGAAAGTTAATCAAACAACATTATCGTAGGGATATAATAAAAATCATATTCTTGTGTCAAGCTTTTATTTGTGAGGCCTACGTCCAGGAGTAAACTTCATGAAAACAGGACAAGGCTATCTTGGTAAGTTGAAAAATTTCTGTGGTAACCTTCCGGCTACAAAATTAATCCAGTTCCATGGTAATACAATATTAAGCAAGTCTTGTCACCAAAGCTACGTTTTAATCAGATATTGGAAGGTAGTTCGAAATTTACATACTTTTAATGTCAAGAAAAGACAGACACATATGAACGTAGCAAGTTAAACAGAAGCATACATTAAACAATATATTACATTCTACTTCTATTTAAAAAATTACATCATATTTATAATATTATACATAGCATTAATAAAAATTTCTGCATTACACTTTTGGCAATCCTTACACTACGCCTGAGAGTAGGTATAAAAAATGAAGTACATAATGAGTTTTACTTCTGTATTCTCTCTGTTTTGTGTGTGGGCTTCGTAGCACCACAGAAAAGTGTTTCACTAATTAAATTTTGATCAATTTTATATTTATAATGCAACATTGATAGCTTCTTATTCAAAAATCATAAAATTTTTAAATTTCATCTTCAGTCTCTAATTCACTGTGATCAAGCCGATTGTCTCTCCAATGGAAAGAAGAGAGCTTGATCAACAAATATTTGTGCGCTACCTTTTTTAAGCCATTCAGGGTGGTTTACACCAACTATTTAAATAGTTGGTGCTTGGTGCAACCGAGAAGCAAGTTCCTTAAATCGAGCTTAAATAGTAAGTGCAAGCCACTCTTTAGTCTTTTTTTTTTCATTCTAATTCTTCGATCATAAATAAAAAACTAGATGCACAATCTCCTGTAAAATCTAAACAAATTATTGTTCGAATTGACGTATATCTTTTTAATGCCGTTTAGTATTATCGGTAACATTGCGTTAATCTAAAGTAGACCTTACCGCCAAACCATAAGGTTGAAACGATGTTTGTAAAAAAATATTTAAAATGCAATCTTACGTCTCGTGCGTGAAGCATAATTCACATAATCTGTGACTCACTCAATGTGCACTCAAATATTCATTTGAGGGCACATTTATTCGGACATTTTTGGAGCGTTGATTGTGTATCTAGTTTTTTATTTGTGATCGAAGTTCTAATCATTTAGTTACAAACCAAGATTTATTATAAAAGAATGTATCATAATGAATGGTAACAATTACCTACTATGATAATGAATATTGTAATGTTACCCCAACTACCCCCCTAGCGTTAATATATGTATGTAAGTAATGGTACTATGATATTTGCAGATACATGATTATCATATTCTTATATATATCACAGTTACAAGGTTTCATATTACAATTAAATTTCACTCAGTATCAGAGATGCGATTTACTTGAAATACACTCATTTAAAATGCAAATACAAAATGCAAAATACCTATTTTTATGTTGCATTTGAAATACTGTTTTTCAAAATGTAATTTCTATTATATTTGAAATACTCTACATAAATATTTAGTATTTGTAAAATGCAAAATGGTTTTGTTAATTGTTTTAATTCATATTTCGTATTTTTCATTCTTAAATTCAAAATTATTTTATTTAAGAATGCACCCATCCTAAATGTTGACAACAATAATGCCAAGATTGCAAGTCAAACTGTTTCTGTGTCAATGCCAATGTCAATAATGCCAATACTACAAAAGACCTGGAAACACTTCCAGGTCTATTTTCGTATGGTGGAATGATTATGAGGCCACATAGACAGAACATGAAAGGTGAACTCTCCGAACAAAACTAGTGTTAAAATCAGTAAAATAAGTATTTCACTTGAAGAAAGTATTTTGAAAATACCTATTTTGTATTTAAATACTTTAATTCAAAACCATTTTGTATTTGTATTTGAAATAAGAAAATAACTAAGCATTTGCATTTTGCATTTAAATACTTTAAATAAACCATTTTGCACATCTCTCTCATCACAGTATGTATTGCTATACTATTATAAAATAGTAATAAAGCCATGTCTGTCTGCCTCTCATTCCAAAAGATTATTAAAATATGCTTTGTGTATTTCTGTTTTCTTTCTTTCCCTCTCTTTCTCTCAAGCATAGTACAATTCCGCAGTAAAGCTCTTCAAATGTTACATAGAAACTACAGATTGAATTTCAATACAAATTGCATTCTTTGAAAGAGTAAGGTCCCAGTTGCTTAATGGGACATGCTATATTATATCATTAAATCACGTCATTTATTGTAAATTTGAACAGAGCCCTTGAACTCTGAGTGATCATAATAGGTATTAGATAGATTGATGATGATGCTAATAGATATTGACGACCTCCATGGCACAACGGCTAAGCGCGTCGGAAAGTAAACGAGGGTTGCGAGTTCGATTTCCGCCCTGAGTCTGGGTGTTTATGTATAATATGTATTTATTTACAAAATAAAAGTATATAAGTAGTATATCAGTTGTCTAGTACCCATAATAGAACACACTGTGTTGCTTACTTTGGGACTAGATGGCGCTGTGTGAAATGTCTGAGTATATTATTTTTATTATATATTATACAGATCTGATATATTTTAAAGTCTGTGCCCACAAATGTCAAAATAAATTTATCATATTTTTATTTACTTAATCACATTATGATGCTGATATCATACACAGGCAACAACTTGTAGTCATAAACAAAGTCAGACAATATTATACAATGTTGTCTAATTATAGAATTTAGCTACAATATACAACTTGCACTTTTAAATCAGAAATTTCATTCCATATTTTATTAAGAATCAAAAGAATTATGTAAAAACCTTTGATCACAAATAAAGAACTAGATTAACAATCTTCTGTAAAATCTAAGCAAATTATTCTCAGAATTGACGTACATGGCTATGGCCATTGATTGGTCTCGACTTGGGGTTAAGAACCTGTTTTTTCTGCTATTTTAGTTTGCTAAGTAATTCAAGGAAATTTTTAAGAACCGTTTGATTTATTATTCATCATCTATTCTTCACTCAGCATTTCAGTAAGGTGAGCAGGCTTTTGGACTTGTTTGGCCAGGCTTTTGAGGTACAGCCAATGGAGGAAAGCTACATTTTTTATAATTATGAGAAAAATGTTACTTTGGTCAATTAGAAGTGTTCATAAGTTCATAATTAGGTACAGCAAATCGTTTTTACAATCTTTAATTTTCAATATCGATAACATATTAAAAAATAAGTAAATATATGATTAAAAATTCGAATCTATTATATAGAACAAAAATAAAAGTATAACATGAGTAAATTAGATGTGAATGTGGTAGTATAGTTTTAAACTTCTTATTCATGATTTTAAACTAATGGTGTTAAAGTCATATCATTTGGAAAATATTATCACAAATTTAATAAAAAAAGAGCTATTTAACACATTTTATTACGAAATAATGAACATTTCAATAAAATGATATTATTTGCCAGAAATCAAATCAAAAATATGTATTGTTTTTACAAATCTTGAAGGAGCAATTTGACATGTTTACTGTTAGGTTTTTCAAACATTATTAAACAAATGTGCACTCAAATACTCATTTGAGTGCACATTGGGATCAGACATTTTTGGACCGTTGTGCATCTTGTTTTTTTATTTGGGATTGAAGGTAAAAACACAACATTTTTTTACAATGAATGTTGTAATACATACAAAAAGGAGATATTAAGATACAAATAATCAATAAGAGACATTGTACTAAATATTGTAACATAGGTTATATCTACAGTACAGAATAAAATGTTTGTCAAAAATATCATTTTTTAATGAATAATACAACACACATGACTTTATCAAGTGTTCAATCAATGATAAAATGTCAAACCTAATACCAAAAGAAACCATATGATTGCGATTTGCTAGATAGTTACTATAATATTGTGTAAGTAAGCAATAAAATAGCCAACGTCACTGACCGTCTTGTGTCTCCATTTCCTCTACTTGATTCACATTAGAGTCGTGATGCTGCCTGTCTGGAGCAGGCGTGTGGTTCATGTTAGCCGGGCGCGCCACCGGGGACTCTCGCCCGCAACCCTTCGAAATTTCCTGAACAAATCAGTCCTTTTTCTAAAGACTCCAACACTACACACATTGCACAAAAACACGACATATATAAATTGCACTTCACCTACCTTTAACGCCAGGGGATTGCTCCCTTTAGACTTGTTAAATATCCGTTGAAAAAATTTCAACGAACCTTTCTCATCTACTCGAACACTCTGCGTACCTGAATTTCTGATTTTTTTGGAGGAGAATGTGTTAATTTTCAAAGAATGTTTACTAGCGGCGCGGCCGATGTCTGCAAATTTCAACACAAGGGCCCTACAATAGAAAGATACGTTAATAGCACATTCCTAATCTAATAATCATTGCCAGAATTAGTCGATCACGTCGTCGTATGTAACAGACTGCAAAGAACGTTCGGGTACGAAGTTAATTTCACGAAAATAAACAAAATGGTGGATGATAATTTAATTTCTTGCTTCGGATGTGTGGCCCGGTTTGATCGACGAATGCACCATTTTATCATTCTCTAACATTCACCATAGTGTACATTCACCATAGTGATGTAAGCTCAAATATAAATCGACTTAGTTGAAAATCGATGATTCCGGTTTACATCCACTTTAAATCTACATAATTCGTAATATTTTTATGCAAGCACATATCTAACAATGTTCATATTTACAAAAAAATAAAAAATGTTTTTTTAATATACGCAAAAAACTGCTTTCGTTTTTCTTTTCAGTTTAATAATGATTGTATCAATATTATTTTAGATGTGTGGTATTTCTTCTCAGTGTTTTTTTTTCTTGTATGTATGTACTAATTAATCTAAAATTTTATACGCGGATATCCTCCGTATTTGTGCTGAAAGTCTAACTCTAAGGCAATCCACTGCTGATAAGCAAAAGGTTTTGGTGGACTCGGCGAGATAGCAAGGCATTGTCGAAGGCCAAGGGCGACAGAAGGCTCCACAGTAACTGTCGGCCAGAGATTACGCCTGTACTCCTTTCCAATTGTAGCGGTCACCGTCCCATTGGGTCAAGAGGAGTAAGGAAAAGAGAGTGCGTCCGCATCAGCGCAACTGCTTATGCACTTAAATATATCCTGCGCAACTGACTGTTTCTGGATAAACGGATTTTGAGAATAAGTCCTGTGGCGATGGACGGCGGTAGAGAGGTTGGGCTGTGATGCACATCTGACTTTGTCCAAAGTCTGCACTCAGGCAGTTCTGGGAGAGTGGTCGCTTCGGCGCTGCGTCGGGCTAACAGTGGCGATTCGGCAGCACCATGAGTGATGGAGCAGCCCTATTTAGGGTGGCACTGCTCCCCTCGTTCAGTCGGCGAGGGGACTAGAAAAGGTGTCCCAAACATTGCTTACCCCTTTATACGGGAAGTAGTAATCACGGCTGCCTGCGCATCCCATTTTATGTGATCAACGTTACAAGGGAAAGAATAAACAGAAAACTCTCGGTATGAAATGGAGCGTGGAATGTACGCACTCTTCTGGATCATGAAAACAACTTATGTCCGGAGCGCAAGACCGCCATCGTAGCTCGAGAACGAGGTCGTTACAATGTGGATATAGCTGCACTGAGTGAAACCCGGTTAGCGGGACGAGGGCGAGCTTATGGAAATCGGTGGTGGTTACACATTTTTCTGGAAAGGAGCTCCTTCGTCCGAGCCCAGGCGCTCTGGTGTTGGATTTCCGATTAAGAACACTATTGTTGGGAAGCTCGAAGAGTACCCTAAATATACGTCAGATCGTGTTATTTCTTTACGCCTCCACCTGGATAATGAAAATTGTTTGAATGTGCTAAGTGTCTATGCCCCTACTATATGTAACGATGATAGCACCAAAGATAGGTCCTATGAGTAACTCAACCACTGTCTCGGCGGAGTCCATCCACGTGAGCAGATACTCTTATTGGAAGATTTTAATGCGAGGGTTGGACAGGACTTTGATTCGTGGCCTAGGGTGCTGGGTAGACGCGGCGTTGGTACTATGAATAGTAATGGGCAATTGTTGCTCACGTTATGTGCCCAATATGACCTAGCCATTACAAACACTATGTTTAGGCTCCCAGCAAAATATAAAACGAGTTGGATGCATCCTAGATCTAAACATTGGCATCTTATAGATTATGCCATAGTTCGACAAAGAGATGTGTCACAAGTGCATATCACGCGCACTATGCGTGGAGCTAACTGTTGGACAGATCATCGTTTGCTTATTACCAAACTGCAACTCCGTCTTCATTCTCCCCATAGATCTTGTAGAGTTAAAGTGACCGCATTAAATCTTGATAAATTGCACGATCCTGAAACACGTGCAAGCTATACGTTGGCTATCGACGAATTATTAAGGGCCATTAATATGGAGAAAAGTGGTCTTGTTGAGAGCTGGCAGTTCATGGCTGATGGAATGGTCAACATTGCTACTAAATCGTTGGGTGAAAGAAAGAGGAGCAACGAGGATTGGTTTGATCAGAATGATGCAACCTTAACTGCCGCACTAAATAAACATAGAACTCTCTTAAGGCAGAAACGAGATCAAAACGGGTGAGTGGACGAGTTAAAACGCAGTGGCGACGAACTTATAAAGCTTACTAGGGACATGAAGGATGGATGATGGCTTGATAAGGCTCGGTACATCCAGTGACACAAACCAACTGGGTATCTTTTATGAGGAAGTACAAAAAATTGCTGGTCTAAAAAATAGAAATAATATTAATGTACCGCTGCGGTCTTCTGATGGCGCATGTCTTTTAGCAGCTAAGGAGGCTATATTGAAGCGTTGGGTTGAGCATTTTAATGACCTGCTAAATACAGAAAGATCTGCTGATTAAGGCTATATTGCCTCTTTGCCTGATCTCCCGAGGGTTCTTGGTCTGGACGAAGTGCCTACACTGCAAGAGGTTATCACGGCCGTCAAAGAACAAAAAAATGGTAAGGCTGTTGGTATTGATAATATGCCGGGTGAATTGTTTAAATGCGGAGGGGAGATGTTGCATACAGTCATATGGAGGAGCTTTGTGCGGATATGGGATGAGGAGCGGGTTCCGAAGGAGTTTCAGGTTTCTTGTATCTGCTCGTTATACAAAAGCAAGGGCGATCGATCCGACTGTAATTCGTATAGAGGTATCTCACTGCTCTCTGCTCCTGGGAAGGCATTTGCTAGGGTTCTCCTTAATCGTATTATGACTTTATCTGAATCGATTCTGCCGGAGACTCAATATGGCTTCCGACCCGATAGAGGCAATTTTTTCCATACGTCAACTTCAGGAAAAAAGCAGGGAGCAGGGTCAGCCAATGTATCTCTGTTTTGTGGATCTCGAGAAAGCTTTTGACAGTGTGCCTCGTGAGGCTCTGTGGATGGTTCTGGGGAGACTGGGGTGCCCGGAGAAGTTTTTGTGTATTGTTCGACTTCTGCATGATGGAATGACATGTTGTGTCACCGTCAAGGGAGAGCGATCGGAATGCTTTCCTGTTACTTGCGATGTCAAGCAGGGATGTGATCTTGCCCCGACACTTTTTGCACTTTATTTTTCAGTTGTGGTCGGTGAAGCACTGCGAGAACATGCTTCAGCTGGAATAAAAATTAAATACCGATCTGATGGTGGCATTTTAAATTTGGTTAGATTGAGGGCATGTACAAAGATGTCGCGGTGATGTTATTACGGAGATAATTTATGCGGATGATCTGTGTTTCGTGGCCGATACTCCGCATGGGCTACAAGAACTCATGACTTCTCTAAACCGGTCATGCGAACGTTTTGGATTGAGGATCAGTGTCGCTAAAACTGAAGTTATGGTTGTCGATTCATTGAACTGCGGTGGGCGTTTGGCTATAACTGTTGGTGATCATTCCCTAAAAGAAGTAGCGAAGTTTTAATACCTGGGGAGCACTATAACTTCTAAATGTGACCTGGATTCTGAGACTAACAACAGAATTTGTGCTGCTGCAGCAGCATATGGTAAATTGCGGTCTAAAGTATTTCGATCGCATGATATTAGGTTGCGTACGAGAGTGTCTGTTTACATGGCGATAGTATTGCCGAGTCTTTTGTACTCCCCGAGACTTGGGTGTTGTACCGCAGACATATTCAAACACTAGATAGATTCCATCTTAAATGTCTACGTGATATTATGAGGATCAGGTGGTCGGATCGAGTGAGAAATACTGAGGTTTTGCGGCACGCTAATATCAATGGCATTGAGGTTTATCTAGCGAGACGACAGCTTCGGTGGTCTGGGCATGTTTCCCGAATGCCAGATACAGAGTGGCTAAACGTGTCTTTTATTCCGAACTCCAGAAGGGCAAACAAAATCGGGGCGGCCAGCTTCTGCGGTATAAAGACGTTTTGAAGAGACATATGAAAAGATGCAACATAGACCCGTCGGAATGGGAATCGGTAGCACAAAATCGCCAACAATGGAGACACCTCATTCATAGTAAGGTGCATGCCTTGGAGGAGTTTAGGATTTCGGAACTGGATGTTAAGCGGGATAAATTAAAGGCAAGACCACCCGCTAAAATAAATTATAATTATAGGAATGGCATCCTGACTTGCAATATATGCGCTCGCACTTTTGCGAACAAGATTGGCTATTGTAGCCACATTAGAGCACATGAGAAAGTTGAACAACTAGCCCCTTAACAGAAAATGGTCGCTGTAGCCGAGATCGAGCTGGGGAGTCATACACATTTTATTGTAAATTGTACATCGCATAAGAGCCTCATATCATAACCTTATAGAAGAGAAGCAGACAAAAACTACAATATTTACTTATTTATTTATTTATTCTTCTTTGTACATAATGTATACAATAGGTGGACTTAATGCCTAATGGCATACTTTACCAGTCAACCTGAGGGTTACTGTCAGAGAAACAAGTAGCGGTACAATAGTCACGAAAAAATAACTACAATATGTATATACCATACATATAGAAAAGCATACACATACATATACGCATACATACACTCATACATACATATATACATACATACACATATACACAACAAACCATATATATTTATGTATAGTACATACAAGTACACACCCAAGTGCAAAAAAATTGAAAAAGATAATATAATAAATAAGATTAGGATACAAAATAATAATATCACAACATAACAAATATAACAGATAATAATCATCGGATGATCAGTTTGAGCAGATGATGGTCTTTAACTTTCATCTAGTTAACTTGCTCGGAGCATTCATGATGTCAAAGGGAAGGGCATTCCAGATTCTGATTCTGATAGCTTGAACAACAAACGAATCAGACATGAAGCTAGTTCGATAAGCAGGCACCTGGCACATAGAGCCAGAGGCCGTCATATGAGCGAAGATTACAATCATGGAATGTACGCCGAATTGGAAAGTTCTTAAAGCGGTATAGGTTTCTGAGAGTGACAGTGACTTTACGACTGATCTCCACCCCCTAAGGGTCTCCTACTCAGGGTTTCATCAACAATCAGGCCTAAATCTTTTACACAGGAGCAGTAGGGAATATGGCTTCTGTTAAAAAGTACAGGCAGTGTGGTTTGGTGATCCAATTTAGAAAGCTGATATGGAGCACCAATTATAATGGCCTGACATTTGCTTGGGTTTACTGAAACTCCAAAATTGGCAGACCATTCGCAAATAGCTTCGGGATCTTTATTTATTTTATCGACGGCACTCTTTATATTGCTCACCGCGGCTTGTGCGTACAGTTGGAGGTCATCAGCATACAGATGGTTTGAGCAACCCAGATCAGCCATAATGAATTAATGAAAATAGAGAACAGAAGTGGAGAAAGTATGCCACCTAGTGGCACTCCAACATCCACCTTACACCAGTCAGACAAGATCCGAACCGCACAAACAGCTTGTATTAATATTGTGTAGGAGTAGACTTCTCAGACCAACAACTGTACAGAACGAAAATAACTACTCATTGGCAACAACTGCCGAAAGACTCTCTCTTCTTTTCTTTTAAATACGGGCACCTCATGCGTCACATTATCTTTTTTTTAAATATTTCTGTCCTTCACAAGTACAAATGTGGTGTTTCGCTGATGTAAAATGTTTGTTTTCTTATTATTAAATCGCTAACAGTCTTCAATAAAGTGATGGTAGGCCTTAGTGCAGTTAAAAAGGACGTCTTGGACAAACGCGAAAACTTCAGTTGCACGTATATTTGTTAAAATTTTCCAATTCTTCACACTTGTACAAAACTCGAACGCCTATTAAAATATCACTTGTATCTTAACACTACCAAAAACGTAAAAATTGGAAAATGTTATGTTAATAAAATAGTGACTACACTTCGCCTGTTCCCGCCAAAAGTCTTACATCGATAACGCCGAAGTCCGTAAGACGATTAAAATACGTAGTACCTCCGAATAAATCAACAAAAAAATAAAATTCTGTTTGTCTATGAACAATTTCAAATTTTTTTTTGGAAGTCTGAAGCTGTAGATTACAATTCATAGAGAAAATTATATTTGCAGTTGTTACTTGCAATTCTTGCAATTTGCAAGTCATTGAATTTATTTCTATGAAAATGTGTACAAGTCTACCTGTCTACCTTCCTGACACATTTTTATTGTGTAATATTCTGATAATTCTAAATTATCGTCCAAGACCAGCGAAAAGTTTTAGGTACCTAGAGGTATATTTAGATACCTATGTACGTAATTTTTAAGAGTGTATTTGCAGTAATAGTCTAATATAACTAAAACAATTACCCAACACAAATAATAGTTAGTATAACGATTACCGACTTATTATTCTGTCACATAATCTTACTCTTACTCTTACTACATTGAATTTTCAAATTATAGTTTATAAAAAATCTTACATTCCTTTCCCGTGACCAGAAGTGAAAAAAAACGCAAATAGGTATTTGTTTTTAATGAAGAAGATTTGTGACTGTGTCATAAACTGTCCAAGTAATACACAGACAAATACCCTAGAGACCTGAAATATTTACGAATTTCTAAGCGAACTATTCTGTCAAGGTTAGAGGAATGTGACGTAAGCGGGCGGCAAGGTAACGTCACGTACTAAACGAAATAGTGATGTACTCGTAGATATTGTATTATATCGATAAATATAAGAATTATTTTCCTAAGCTTATTTTAAAAATAGAAATAATAAAATATGTATATATAATCAAAACAAGATTCTTTATTTCGAAACAAAAAAATCAAAAATTTGAAATAGAAAGGCAAATCAAATTCGTTTGGGTAGTACGTGTTTCTCCTAATGTAAAACTTTTTAACAAAAAATTAAATTGACAAAAAACGAAACTGAAAAGCTTTGGTGGTAGAACCACCCAATCTTTTCGTCTGTATGTATTTTTTTAACCAACTTTAAAAAGAGGGAGATTCTATGTGCGTCTGTATGTTTCTTTATGTATGTTCACCGATAACTTTATATCAATTGTGTACCGCTTTAAATTTTTTTTTTTGTTTGATATACTTCCGAGGTGGTCTCATTTAAATTGCACTGGTATTGAGCTTGGCCTTGGAAATAAACGAAATAATAATTACTAATTATAAGCTTTATTTACATTGATGATACATTTTTATATCATTTCGTTCTATAATTAGAAAAGTAGTTAGTTGTAGACCCATCTTATTTATTTATTTAGACCAAGGTCACTCAAATGGGAGAAATAAGAAAAATTAAGAAAAAATTTAAACCTACTAGAAATAAACACTGAAAAGTATAAAATAACTATCCTTTACTAATTACAACTCAAATAAAAAAAAAATACTTTATACATACGATATAAATACGTATATAATTAAATTTGCTAGTGTTAGTCGACGGAAATGTCAAAAGCACTGCATACCTAGGCAAAAATGTGTGAGGAGAATGATGAAATTTGAAGAAGCGAAAGAAGTATGTAAGGACCGCGACGTTTGGCGCTCTGTCCCTCTGGCTACCCCGTTAGGGATATGGTGTGAAGATTGTATATATGTATGTACATAATTAAATTTGACGGTTTCAAAGTGGGTACCAAATTAATGTGCCACAACAGAAAGTCTATTAGTTTGGGAGGGTTGCATCGATTTCAGTAACTGTCGAATTTAATTATATAGATATTTGTATCGTATGTATAAAGTATTTTTTTTTTGTATTTGAGTTTTGATTAGTAAAGAATAGTTATTTTGTACTTTTCAGTGTTTTTTTTAAGTCTATTAAATTGTATTCTTAAATTTTTTCCGAATTAAATTGAACCCAAAACTCGAGATCAGATTACTCTGTAAAAAGCCTCGCATGGTCGTATACAAAAAAATATGCACCGACTTGAGAACCTCCATCATTTTTTCGTCGGTTGAAAAAAGAACGGTGATATCTTTTTAATGATAACTGTGTTTTTTTAATAGAAAAGGTATATCTCTGTACCAAATTACATCTTAATCCGTTCAGCGGTTAAAAATTTCCCATACAAAGTTTCATCCCCTTTTCGCTTCTTTAGGGGTAGATTTTTGGAAAAAAGAAGTATGTTTTTAATAGAAAAGATTTTATCTATGTATTATACTACATTTTGTCTTAATCGGTTCAGGGGTTAAAAATTTCCCATACAAAGTTTCATCCCCTTATTCACCCCTTTATGGGTAGATTTTTGAAAAATAAAGTAGCATATGTTCACCCCCTGATGTCAAACTATGTCCATGCTAAATTTTATTAAAATCGGTACGGCGGTTTAGCCGTGAAAACCAAGCAGACAGACGGACACACAGACAGAGAGAGACTCGCATTTATAATATTAGAATGGATATGGATAGTATGGTTAATGATTATACAATTATATAATATTATATAATTATATATTATATATATTATATTACATATTAATATATTATATTATATTATATAATTATAGGTTATATATATTATATAATATATTATTATATAGTATGGATAGAACTAGGTATATAATTTCAAAGAGTGGTAGTCATTATAAATTCTCTAAATTAATGGAAAATATATTGATATATCGATATGTTTTTTCGCGTCCCTACTTACACGTGCCATCTTGCAAGAGTGAGGACGCGACATGTAATTATAGCTTGCTAGATAAGGATAAACGCTGACTCAAAGCTACCAGCGACCAGTATAGTGAGAGCTCTGCATTTTTTTGATATAAATTTTTATTATTAATTTTATACTTACCGATGAAACGTGATATTAACCTTTTTGAAACTATTTTTACGACTGTCACTACCACACCACTTTACAGCGCAATTAGGCATTGTTTACGTAATATATACTATATTTTTTAAAACAATTAGACACAGGTAACGGATCTGCTTTCTGGTTAATACTAAAGGAGCGCGCGTTTGTGTTTGAAGTTATATGAGCGTTTGTGCGCATCGATGGCAGAAAACGGTGCCCTTTCATTTCCTGTCTTTAGGCTAATTTGTCTGTGAAGTAATAAGTACCATTATTTTATCATTTAAAAAAAAATGAAAAATAGATGCAAGTGATTATTTTTGGATTTTGGCACTGCTGAATTAAAGACCCCGAATGCGAATTAGAGATTGGGGTGCACACCTCAGGCAGCGCGAGCAGGGACGTGCGCGTCCCACACCTCGCATGCTACACACGATTGGACGGTGAGATTCGAATTGACTTGGAATCAGTTTTACTGTATACTACTGTATACTGTGTACAGTAGTACTGTATTATTATATTTAAACTGAGTACGTGTGTGAAATGATGGGATAGTCTGCGGGACCAATATCGATATCGATACGTATCAACAAGTCTCTATCATTGTGTAAATACATAAAGTAGTTAAACTGCTTCATAACGAACGCGTGGACTTTTTGGCGGGAACGGGAAAAGTGAGGTTGTCATTTTATTTAGATTTTCTATTTTTTACATTTTTAGGAGTTTTAAAGTACAACAGTGATAGTATATAGTGTTTTAAGTGGAAGGAATGGAGTAGATCTAAATGAACATGTGTAGCTGAAGTTCTCACGCTCTTTCAAGAAGTTCTTTGAAACTTCAGTAAAGCTTACTATCACTTTACTGGAGGGGTTTTACTATAGGAAAAAACGAATTTACTTGTGATTCTACTTATTGATACGTGACATTGGCAAATGCGCTGATCTACGCGCCATGCTATGAAGAAAGAAAGAAGAAGAACATTGTTTCTTGAAAAAAGGGCGGGAAACTTCGTTTCCCTTACTTTCGACTCATTTAACTTGGTCAATGGCTAAATGCAATCTGCGAAGCCAAAACAAAGAGAAAAAAAAAACGAACGCGTTTCCGCTCTCTCGAACCATGCACAATACATCTTGCAATATGTCGAATATGCTCAAGAGTTGTCCAAAATGCAAATAATTTCTCATGTTACCATAAATTACGCGCATGTTTTAAATCGTTGTGCGTAGCCGAAAACTAACAGAAAAATATTTTTTTAGTAACGTGCGCCCGTTATGTATTTGTCACCTTTCGTTGCTTACTTTAGTATCTAGACTAGAGTGAGAATGTTATTTATATGGTTATTATCACAGATTAAAGGGTGGTTTGCACCAACTATTTAAACTCGATTTATGGATTTGACAGAGTTTTGGCGGGATTTTATGTGGAGCCACAGATATTTATATGGAAGCAGATCATACCACAGACTTTTAAATGGGAGCAGACTATACCTATCGGTTCAAAATGCGTGGCAAATTTAACACTAACAAATATTACTCACACACATACAAAACTCAGGGCCGCATTAAGGAGTGGGTATCTATATTGTGTATTATCTTAGAGCGGGACTATTTGAGACAGTCCAAATTATATTTTTCATGTGATAAAATAAAGATAAAATAAAGATAAAATAAAGATAATGTGTGTAGTTTTAAGTTTGTAAATATTAACGTATGTATGTACTTTTTGTTAATGTAAATAAGGATAAAATTAATTGATATACTAGTATTAGAGATTATTACTTTATTATATTCCTTCTTTTTGTAGATTGTTTTTATCACATGAAGGATGTAATTTGGAGTGTTCTCAATGGCTACACGTACAATATTATGATTGTTCGTTCGATACATGAGGCCTGACGGCTGTGCGCTGCTGGCCTTGGGCCGCATGTACATTGTGATGACCTTGCTTGCGGTTCGATTTATGTGGGTACATGAAGTTTAATGACAAACGATATAATTAAAAAGTCAGGAAAGTTGATAATCAGGGAAGTGAAAGTTTTGAATTTAGACTTTTTAGCGCGAACAAAAGAAGCGTGGTTGGCATTTTATTTAAAATTCAGATTTGCTATTTTTGTACGTTAAAATTGTGTGTGAGAGAGATAATTTGGAGGAATTTCGTTTAACAGTCCTTTGTAACTCCAGTAAAGCCTACTTACCATTGCTTTACTGTAAATGTTAGAGACTTGGTTATGAGAAAATAGAACAAGTTTTATATCGGACGAGTGTTATCGTTAACTATTTTTCTAATTATTAAATAACTCTTCATCGCTATGCTTTGTCCTTTGATTATTATTTTCTCTAAACTACGCATAAAACTCAATAATTAAAAGAAATCGGGAGATAGTCGATGGGTGATCGATCACATTGAGAATAAAAACTAAAATAGCTTACACAATAAAACAAAGAATGTTTTCACTCTTTTATTTATTAATCGGATTGTTTTCTTATTACATTATCTAAGAACTCATTATAAATGTGCATCGAACACATCATTTCACTGTTTTTCAATGTGTGCCAGAAGTAACTAGCGCAGAATGTCAGATATGCTAAGGATTACCATTGCAAGTAATCGTAGGTATTATTTGACATATTCACCTCGAGATATCCATATTTGTTTTCACCATTTTTACATGTGAACACACAATTTATGCATAATAAAGTCCATCTTCGATTACCTGAAGCAAGAAAGTTGTATTATTTT
Source organism: Zeuzera pyrina (assembly GCA_907165235.1). Lineage (NCBI taxonomy): Eukaryota > Metazoa > Arthropoda > Insecta > Lepidoptera > Cossidae > Zeuzera > Zeuzera pyrina. Next base: position 15,555,941 of record OU015626.1, read on the forward strand.
TTCATTAAATTAAAAATAATTTTGTAATTATGAAGTATGGATTCCGGCACTGGCTTTTTTCTAAACGACACTGGCCCAGGTTCAGCCCAGCATAGCGACTAGAGATTAATTTGGCGATAGCATGTTCATTTTTAATAGGTATGTTAAATGTCATGGTCAAACAACAACAGGGTTTTACGGGTATCTCTTTTACATAATAAATGGGGTTCAAAATGTTTTGAGCACAAAACACTGCCAGAATTGGGCTGCCAGTTTGTTCTACGTAGCCTTTCTTATGTATTTCTTTTATGTAGTTCTTTAACCAAAAAATTTGAAGATTTTCATTCTTTAGAAACCCGAAATTAACAAGGTATACATCAATATCAAAAGATAGTTGCAAAAAATAGATAGTTGCTTAACCTTAGGTACCTGTCCGTTAATATTTAATTTTATTACGAGACTCAGTTTTCTCTGAATTCGGCCCTCTTTAAGATACAAGTACTAATAATGTCAAAATTGGTTAGGTACTTGGTACAAAAATGTAAAAAACCTATAAAAAAAACCTTAAACAATATAAGGAAACTTTAATTTTAATAGTTTGCAACATATTTAAGTGTCGGAGCCACGAAATACAAAAATATCAGCTAACTGAATGCAGTAATCAAACAATTTGCGACATCAGATTTACTTACCAATGGAACGTGATTTTCGGGGCTTTTCTGTATGAGGCGTTGCAATTATTGGGGGTACAACACTTTTGTACCATTTCTTGCACTTTAAATGACCAAAATAATGTTTATACACCAAGAAATATTTAATCATCGAACATGTGACATACTACACAAGTAAACAGACGCCATACTCCGCTTATTTTGACTTAAGCGGAAGATGGCGGCTGCCACGGTTTCGGAATTGTCTATGTGTGCCATTGTGTTGCAACAAATGAAAGAAAAGGATAAAGATATACAATTTTAAACTACAATGAAAGTGACAGTGTTATTACTTACACGGTATCTATGTGTGAGTGAATTATGTTTGATCTGCTTCCATTTATAAATCTGTGGATTGTGCAAACTATTAAAATTAAAGTTTCCTTATATTTTATAGGTTTTTTATGTTTTTGTACCAAGTATCTAACCAATTTTGACGTTATTAGTACTTGTATCTTAAAGAGGGCCGAATTCAGATAAAACTGAGTCTCGTAATAAAATTAAATATTAACGGACAGGTATCTAAGGTTAAGCAATTATCTATTTTATGCAACTATCTTTTGATTTTGATGTATACCTTGTTAATTTTGGGTTTCTAAAAGATGAAAATCTTCAAATTTTTTGGTTAAAAATCTATATAAGAAAGGCTACATAGAACAAACTGGCAGCCCAATTCTGGCAGTGTTTTGTGCTCAAAACATTTTGAACTCCATTTATTATGTAAAAGAGATACCCATAAAATCATGTTGTTGTTTGACCATGAAATTTAACATAGGTACCTATTAAAAATGCAAATTACATACATACATACATACAAATTAATCTCTAGTCGCTATGCTGGGCTGAACCTGGGCCAGTGTCGTTTAGAAAAAAGCCAGTGCCGGAATCCATACTTCATAATTACAAAATTATTTTTAATTTAATGAAAAAATAATACAACTTTCTTGCTTCAGGTAATCGAAGATGGACTTTATTATGCATAAATTGTGTGTTCACATGTAAAAATGGTGAAAACAAATATGGATATCTCGAGGTGAATATGTCAAATAATACCTACGATTACTTGCAATGGTAATCCTTAGCATATCTGACATTCTGCGCTAGTTACTTCTGGCACACATTGAAAAACAGTGAAATGATGTGTTCGATGCACATTTATAATGAGTTCTTAGATAATGTAATAAGAAAACAATCCGATTAATAAATAAAAGAGTGAAAACATTCTTTGTTTTATTGTGTAAGCTATTTTAGTTTTTATTCTCAATGTGATCGATCACCCATCGACTATCTCCCGATTTCTTTTAATTATTGAGTTTTATGCGTAGTTTAGAGAAAATAATAATCAAAGGACAAAGCATAGCGATGAAGAGTTATTTAATAATTAGAAAAATAGTTAACGATAACACTCGTCCGATATAAAACTTGTTCTATTTTCTCATAACCAAGTCTCTAACATTTACAGTAAAGCAATGGTAAGTAGGCTTTACTGGAGTTACAAAGGACTGTTAAACGAAATTCCTCCAAATTATCTCTCTCACACACAATTTTAACGTACAAAAATAGCAAATCTGAATTTTAAATAAAATGCCAACCACGCTTCTTTTGTTCGCGCTAAAAAGTCTAAATTCAAAACTTTCACTTCCCTGATTATCAACTTTCCTGACTTTTTAATTATATCGTTTGTCATTAAACTTCATGTACCCACATAAATCGAACCGCAAGCAAGGTCATCACAATGTACATGCGGCCCAAGGCCAGCAGCGCACAGCCGTCAGGCCTCATGTATCGAACGAACAATCATAATATTGTACGTGTAGCCATTGAGAACACTCCAAATTACATCCTTCATGTGATAAAAACAATCTACAAAAAGAAGGAATATAATAAAGTAATAATCTCTAATACTAGTATATCAATTAATTTTATCCTTATTTACATTAACAAAAAGTACATACATACGTTAATATTTACAAACTTAAAACTACACACATTATCTTTATTTTATCTTTATTTTATCACATGAAAAATATAATTTGGAGTCGCAAATAGTCCCGCTCGAAGATAATACGCAGTATAAGCACCCACTCCTTAATCCGGGAGTTCTGCATGTGTGTGAGTAATATTTGTTAGTGTGAATTTGCCACGCATTTTATATCGATAGGTATTATAGTCTGCTTCCATTTAAAAGTCTGTGTGTGGAGCGGTTAAGCGGTTAATTGTAATTATTCGTAAATTATTTCTAGTAGATTTTGTGATGTAAAATTGACGTAGTTTTGCGTCCCAAATGTCTAAGTTGTGCGCATTATGTGGAATTGTTGAAATAAGTGCTTACTTAGTAGTGTCATGTTGAGATTTTTTTAATGGCTTGATCCCCCTCAGTATATTCTGCTAGAAAGACTGCTTCAATACGAGTATATTGCTAGTCTGAAACTTCAAGAAATATTAAAATGTATTACGTCAACATTTTGTTGAAATCACATGAAGAATATATCGTTCTATTACTGAAGATGTCTGCTGCTATGAGCACAGATCTCTTTGTCTTCGCACTCAAGGGAGAATTGTACAAAAAAAAAGATTACACATTTTGCTTGCATCAACTACCTACCTAATAAATAGTTGGTGCAAGCTGTAAGCGAGATGTCAATTCCTTAAATCGTGCTTAAATAGTTGGTGCAAGCTACTCTATGTATTTGTAGGGACTTCTTGGCGGGAGCGGACGAAGTGTGGTTGTCATTTTATTATTTACATTTTTTATTTTTTACATTTTTGGAAGTTTTAAAGTACAAAAGAGATAGTATATTGTGTTTTAAAGTTCTGTATAAGTGAAAAGAATGGAGTAGGTCTAAATAAACATGAGTAGCTAAAGTTCTCGTGCTCTTTCAAGTCATTTATAACTTTAGTAGAGTAAAGCCTACCATTACTTTACTGAAGGAGTTTTACAATAAGAAGAAAAAACGAATTTACTTCGAACGTGCTTTATGTGTTCGTCATGAATTTAATAATAGTGTGACATGTGCTTTGCATTGCCTAATTTTAGCTAATCGTCGGATATACTTATTTAATACGTGACATTGGCAAATGCACTAATTTTATATACTCTGATTATATACTCTGCGCCGTGCCATGAAGAAAGAAAAAATACTATTTGTAGCAAGCTACAGGCGAGTCACTTTGTTCTAATTGCAATGTATTTCGTTTTGGCGTTACTATCGCCTATTTATTTGCGAGCACTTTAGGGGTCACATGACCATATAGCGTATAATACGGAATACATTATTAACATCAAACATCTGAGGAAAATAGGCGTTTCAAGGTTCTTAGCTCAAGCTTGAAAGCATCGAAATAGAAAAGTAGCTAGAGTTCATAGAGTCAGGCGCGCCAATACCACGACTATTAATGTACTAGCGTAGTAGCGTAAAAACAGGAATCTTACAGGCGAGGGGAAAAACGTTAGGACAAGGATACACTAAACGCTTATCCGACATCAAAGGATATGACTGTAAAAGTTTCACGCGTAAACAATCACTCATATTAAAATACTCTACTTACTTATAACGATCACTTGTTTACAAAATAGGGATGCCAATTTGGATGGAGATCGATTAGTCAAGGAATCGATCTTTTGAATTGTAAACTCTATCTTGAATGCGTATTAATACAATCACAAGATAGAAAATACAAAATTACAAACGTATTAGTCATGGATCACAGCAATCTTTTTTCTAATTACGTGTTTAAGCTGATGACCTGGTTGCCAATGCCTCAAGAAATATGGACGAAATAAATTTTATTTTAGGAAGTATCTATTCATCGGTGCGCCCCGACGAACAGTATTTTAGTCTATACTGCGGTGCGTACCGCTTAAGAATCAATGAAGAATAAGAAACCTAACCTAACTTACCCAAAGAGAGTATTTTTATAAGGCGGATTGTGTTCTGGTGCTTCGCCGGCCATTGCCGGGACACGCTCGTTTCGCTCGCTCGGCTCGCACGTTGTGGTTTATATACTTACCTAACCTAACTTACCCAAAGAGAGTGTTCTTATTTATAGGACGGATTCCGTTCTGTATTGTTCACCGTTCCTCCTTACATCCAAACCTCCTAGTAGTCAGGGCGTCATCGTACACCCCCGAAGCCCGCGTCCGCAAACGCTATCGTTTTGCATTATTAAATTAATTTTTGTGTCGAAACAATATCACATTATGGATTTTTCCGCATTTCTCAGTCTTTGTAATTATTTCTCTCTATGACTTATAAAAAAGACAAAATTAAATTATTTCGGGTTGGATTATATAACGCTGGATCAGCGAATACCTGTGGTACTGAACTAATACTTACCGTGGAGGAACACTCTCCTGATATACTTGCAATCAACGAATCTTGGCTTAGAGAGGGTGCAGAGATGCTTGCTCCTGTGATTCCTGGCTATCAGTTTCGGAATCGGCCGCGTCCGATTGATGTCCAGGGAGGCCGTGGTGGCGTAGTGGCGTTTTATATTCGACGTGGTATTAGAGCTGTCACTTTGGAACATCCTCAATCTTCAGTTGAACAGTGGTGGTTACGTGTTAACGTCAATGGTCAAAAACTGATTGTTGGTACGGCTTATCGTCCCCCTTGGTTATCAGCTGATTTATTTTTCGATTCCATTACGGATTCTATTTCAACGTTTTCTTTTTCAGATAAACTGGTGTTGCTGGGTGATTTCAATATAAATTTTCTTGATTTGACTGACGGTAGACTTAGATATCTTAACAATTTCTTGCAATACTTTGGTCTCACACAAGTTGTCACAGAACCCATTCATTTTACGGCCAGTACTGCCACTGTTATTGATCTGGTTTGTACTTATGTTCCCATAAATAGTGTTAATGTCTCCGGTGTTTCTGGGATTAACGGTTATGCCATGGTCAACGTTACTCTTGACATAAAAAATGAAAAAATTACCCCTAGACTCATTACGTATAGACGTATTAAAGACATAAACATTGATGCATTTAACAATGATTTATATAGTCTTGATTGGAACAGTATCGGGGGTGTCACCTCAGTAGATGATATGATTCTTGGTTTTGACACTTTTGTTTTGCATTTGTTTGACATCCACGCCCCTTTAAAAACTATATGCGTAAGAGACAGGCCCATGCCTTGGATGACGCATAATTTGAGATTGATGAAAGATATTCGCGATAAATCCCTGCAGCGTTATAGACGCACTAAGTTACACCAACACAAATCTTATTATAAAACTATCAATAAGCTTTTTCGGAAAGCAATATATCAGGAGAAACGTGTTTTTTATGATCTTAAAGTGAACAGTCAGATTAATGATTCAAAATTATTGTGGAGGAATTTAAAACAGGATGTATTAATGGACCACATGAGTCATACCTGTCTACCGGCTAAGCTTACTGATCTCAATGAGATTAATGATTACTTCCTTAATGTACCAGGATCCAGTCAGGTTCCACTTAGCTCACTTTCGTTTTATGAATTTCATAGACCAAACAACATAACTTTTAGATTGGCACCTGTGAGTGAGAATGACGTTTCCTGAACTTTGTTGTCTGTTACATCTAATGCACAAGGTGTTGATGGAATTAACAGGGATATGCTTTTATTCAGAGGCGTCTCTAGCCCTTGTGGCGCCCGTGTGCAACCAGTACCCTGGCGCCCTCTAGTAGAAGCAGGGTCAAAATGGAATACTAACAGTTTTAATTTTCAAATGGAAATTCGGGTGCAAATAATGGTGTCGGAAAGCAAAAACTTTTTTTTTGGATGGAAGGGGTTACATCAAGAATAAAAAATCACAACTTTGTAGTTCTTCCAAACATATTTAATTTAAAAACTAATATAGTTACATTACAGGACGCTCGTACACACAAATATATACACAGTACACACACACAAATGTATTTACAAAAAAGTTACTTTTCGTGCTTTTACATTAGCGAAATCTTTAACAATGTCACTAACTTCAATTTTGATTTCATGTTCAATACTTATTAACGATAAATTTGTCAGTCTATTTTGCGACAATGTTGATCTAAGATAGTTTTTAATAATTTTTAGTTTAGAAAATGACCTTTCGCTATGTGCGACCGTGACTGGAAGTGTCAGGTATATCCTTAGTGCTGTGGACAGATTTGGGAACACTGAAATTAATTTATTCGTAAACAAGTAATTTAAAATATCCAACGGCGTAGTGCAATAAAAAAAAAATAAAAAAAAAATAAAATAGATTTTTATTCGAAGTAAACTTCGTAAAGTATTTTTCGAACGTTAAAACAAAAACTATTAATTGACAGTATTGCCCTCTTCGTAAGTCCTAAAATTACAGTTTTTTTTCGTTTGCACAACAACTTGACCAGACCAACTTATCGTTAACAAAATCTTCTATTTTATAATAGCCTTTCGAGCATAAAATAGCTTTAACAATTTTCTTGAATCTAATGTCTGGTAGTGCGATTAATTCTTCAGGCAAAGTGTTGTAAAAGCGAACACCGTCCCCAATAAAAGATTTGTGTACCTTTGCCAATCTAGAGCCCTTGATAGCTAGTTTATTTCTAGACCTGGTATTCCTATTATGAATATCACCCACCCTTCGGAACCTGTGTAAATTCCTATGTACATACATAATATTCTCGAAGATATACTGACTATAGACCGTAAGAATATTAATATCTTTAAACTTTTCTTTTAACGAAATTCGAGATTCTAAACAATAAATAGATCGTATCGCTCTTTTCTGTAAAACAAATATCGTTTGCATATCGGCTGCGTGACCCCAGAGTAATATCCCATACGACATTATACTGTGAAAATAGCTGAAATACACAGTTCTAGCCGTAGCTACATCAGTTAGTTGTCTTATTTGACGCACAGCAAATGCTGCCGAGCTAAGTCTTCCAGCCAATAATTCAATATGAGGACCCCATTGTACCTTATTGTCTATAGTAATGCCTAGAAATTTAACAGAATCTACAAAGTTTAGTATTGTATCGTCCAAAACAATATTAATGTCAGAATCATTAACGTTGGGTAAAATAAATTTAACGCACTTAGTTTTGGCAGAATTCAAAAGTAAATTATTTACGGTGAACCATTCCAAAACTTTACCTAATATGTTTTCCACTTCATCATAATTAGTGGCCTGCCTTGGAACTTTGAATATGAGAGAAGTGTCGTCAGCGAATAAAACTATATCACCTAGTTTCTGCACAAGGAATGGCAAGTCATTAACATAGACCAAAAATAAAAAGGGACCCAAAATCGATCCTTGGGGGACACCCATTTTTACAATGGATCCTTTCGATTTAACTCCGGTAATATCAACCTTCTGAATTCTTTCACTTAAATACGAATTGAGCAGCTCCAATGCCTTGTCTCCTAAACCATAAAATTTGAACTTTCGTAAAAGAGTATCGTGAACCACACAGTCAAAGGCCCTAGACAGGTCACAAAACACACCAATAGCATTTTGCGAGTGCTCCCATGCATCAAAAATATGCCCCAACAGTTTAGCTCCAGCATCGATGGTGGATCTACCTTTGCTAAAACCATACTGCTCACTATGAAGCAACCTATTTAAAATGAAAAACACAAGTAACTGTTTATTCATAATTTTCTCAAAAACCTTTGAAAGCACAGGCAAAATGGAAACTGGCCTAAAATTTGTTGGATCAGTCTGCTGTCCTGCTTTAAATAACGGAATGAGCCGGCTATGTTTCATTAAATCTGGGAAAATTCCTTGGTCTATACTTTGATTAAAAATAACAGCCAAGTGAGGCGCAATAATGTCAATGATTGAATTAATGACCTTTACTGACATGCCCCAATTATCCTCAGTAGGCTTTAGGTTTAAAGATTTAAATGTTTCAACAATGATATGAGGGGTTACATGCTCAAAAACAAACGGTTTTACAATATTACGTGTCACATTTTCTTTCAATAGTTTTTCAGATTGGACAGATGAAGAGTTTAGAGATTGCGTTGTTAAAATAGGAATATTAGTAAAAAAGATTTCAAAGGCATTTGCTACATCGGACTTGTTAGATAAGGTTTTACTATCGATCTTTAGAGTTAAGTTATTATCTCGTGGTTGTATTTTACCAGTCTCTCTATTAATTATATTCCAAGTAGTTTTAACTTTGTTTTCTGAATTCCAGATTTTACTGCTGATTGCCCAAGACTTAGCTATGGAGCATACTCTTTTAAAAAGTTTTGAATAGTTTCGTACATATTTACAAAATTTTTCACTATGATTGAAATTTTTTTCTTCATATAGCTCGTAAAGTCTATTTCTACTTATTCTAAGGCCTGGTGTAGCCCAGTCATTGAAGGTACGCTTAACAGTCATATGAATTTTTTTAGTTGTGAATATCTGTTGGTAAGCAGTATTTAACCCGTCAAATGTTTCTTGATAGTTTTTATTTACACAAGGTTCCATATTGAGTGGGTGAGCATTCTCTAAAACTTTTTCTCTAAAAGCATGAATTTTTTTATCAGTAATTGGTCTGCAAAAAAATTCGTTATTGTTTAAGTTTTTGTAATTAAATTTAACAATTTGACCTATATGATCTGACTTTATAGAATTAACAATCTGTTTATCTTGCCATTTACAGTCACAAAAAACATTATCTAAACATTTTGCTGAGTTCAAAGTTACTCTAGTCGGCTCATGAAAAACATTTACCATATTAAATGATTTAAAAAATAATAGAAATTTAGACGTTAACTTATTTTTCTCAAGCAAATTTATGTTAAAGTCACCGCAAACAATAATTCTTTTTTTACATTTAAACAGCAGTTTAAAAACATCTTCCATTACATTTTCAAATTCTCTGTAATCAGAGTTAGGGGGACGGTAAACGCATAGTATAACAAATTGCTTCAACTCAACACTTGAAATCTCTACAGTTCTCTCGACCGATAGTGCAATAATATCCTTGCGGTTTTTAGCTACCAGTCCATGTTTGACTAATATCAAAGAGCCACCACGGATTGCAGAAATTCAGTTGAAACAACTTACCACACTATAACCAGAGACACTGAACATCATTTGATGTGAGCACAACCAATGTTCTGTAACACAAAAAATATCTACATCAAATTTTTCCAAAAATAGCTCTATTTCATGAAATTTGCCGAGAATGCCTTGTATATTTTGATGTGCTAGTACTAAATAAGCAGGCTTTCTCTTTGTCGGCTTAACTAGTTTAAACAACCTGATGGAGACAGCCTACCTTCTGGTATTGTGACTAAATTAGTAATCGGAAACTGGCCCACTAAGGTAGTCTCCTCAGGTATGTCTTGTCCTAAACTAATACATTTGGTAAAATTAGATAATTTGTAAGCTAATAATTTAACTATCTTACATTTGTAAAAATTAGGTAGTCGAAGCTTACCATTCGTCAAAATAAAGTTCCTAATAAATTTATTAGTGTCAAAAAAGTCAAAACAATAAGCGTCACGATGACGATTTATTAAGTGAAATAAAAATGAATTTAGTCTACATATGTAGTCGTTCCAATGTTTTGTTACTGTACAGGAATATGGAAGTGCACAATGAATAATTTTTCCTATGCCTATGGTGGCAACACTAAGTAATTTTTCAAAACCATTTAACATAGACTTTTTGGTAATTTCACAGCCATTTCCAAATAAAATAATTATATTTGTATTATTATTCAAGACATTATTCAATCTATCATTTAAAATTTTGTCTATTAACAAATGATACGAAATATTTGTCATGCAATAGTTAATAACACAATGGTTTAGTTCTTTTTTTAAGAGATGTCCAAATCCTTGACCAATCCCGTCACAATAAATCACTGTATTTTCTTGTGGGCTTTCAATTATAGGCAATGGGGCGTTGAAACAATCTGCGAGACTCTCCGATGTCAAAGGTGTAAGAGATGAATTTAACTTATTTATATTGTCATCAGCTGTTGAGTTCATGACTGTTGCAGATAGCTCCGAGGATACTGAGTAATTACACTGACAATTAAAGTTATTTTTTCTGACAAGTGATAAAAATCGTTGCTCATTTTCGTGACCCATTTCAATTAATTCATCCACTTGTAAAGTTTGGTTACTTATAAGTAATTGTGCAGACTCGTATCTACTTTTAATTACGTCTAATTGACTTAATAAGTTATCTATTTGATTTTGTAATTGCTCCACATAAGTTTCATATTGATTACTTAAAACTTTATTTCGTTTCTGCATTTCTAATAATAAAGCTTTTGATTCAGATTGTTCTTTCCTTACTGTCTGCAATTTGTGGCCAACATTATACAATTTGATATACTTCTTACCTCTAAAAAAGATTTTATTTAATTTTGTTAACTTTCTAAAATAATTTTTACTGAAACTTTTGTGCGGTATCTTGCAATAGTTTTTACTTACTTTCCTACCTAAAATTGAATGGCCTAAGTCTAAAGTAGCATTCAGTTTTAAACAATCCACCTCATTTTCTAGCCTAGTAATTTTCATATCCTTTTGATGGCACTCACTTTTGAGACAGTCGATTTGAGTCAGAGCGTCTTCATAGCCCTGATTACAGTCTTCCATCTTAGCAACAGAGCTCACTAGCTCATCCCGCTCTGCTTGAACATCCATGTACAGAATATCAAGCTCCGCCAGCTGAGATTTCAGCTCCTGGTTCCTGCCTATGATACATTGAACTTCTTTTTCATTATCCTCACGTTCTGACAATAGTTGTTCAGAGAGGTTTTTGGACTGAGTCAGTTGTAAAAGAGCGTTTTTAAGTTGTTCTTGTAACTCTTTGTTTGTCTGACTACGTGTAATTAAGGGTTTTGGTACCATAGTTGCCAAATATCCAAAACGCTGATTAATTAATTATGAATATATGAGTTAAGTTTATTCAATTTGTTATAGGTAGGTGAATTCGTTTTATAACTGTTTGTTAATATGCTAGATGGTGCAATTTATTGTGCGTTGTAATTCGTAATAGTTATCGACTTTCTTTTTAAAATTATTTCCATTCACACACTGTACACTTATATAGATTCTCACATTCACGTACTTCAAAAGTCAGTTTAACTTTTAGGCTTCCTTTTGTGTTTTATCACTTTCTTTAAGTTTTTCCGGTGTCTAGAAATTTTTCTTAAAACATGTTGTTTTCACTTTATGTAGGTCACAAATATGTTGGATAACATTGTTACTGCAAATTTACGAGAGAATGAATATATTTACGCACTATTTTTATTGGATATCAAAGTTTCACTATTATTTAAATATTGTTCATGAAAATTGCCGTAACGATACATGTAGGTAGATCTATCTATATAGACATCATCATCAATAAACATCGGTAATAATTCGATTTCGTTATAGAGCTCGAACTTTTCCACATCTGAAGAACCAGCATGGCTAAGTTTATTTTCTAAATTAGAACAATGTGTTTTTTTTGTATCTGAGTCCAAATCTTTCCAGTGTTTCAATTTTTGAAGAAATGAAAAAATTACATTATTTTCATTCAAAAGTTCGAACCGTTCGTCGAACTTAGTAATTGCGGTGTCTAACAAATAGTAGTAAAAATTTACTTTGAAATGTGTTTTCGGGTCTGTTATCGGTTCATCCTCCGCCTCATAATTAAAAAACCTTTTACGAGCGCGAGGGCGTGCAGGTGTGGGAAATTCTGCTATTGCCTCGACTTTTTCCGCTACAGTTTTCGCGCTGTTAAGGAGCTCCTCAAAAGCAGACTCATTGCGGAATTCAGACAAACTTATATATGGTAAACAAGGCATCAAACACTCTTCCCAGTTCAAAACGTAGAGCTTTTACTGCTTCAACCCTGCTCTCCCATCGAGTATTTGAGAGTGGTTTTAGACTTAAAGTTGGCACTTCTTTAGCAAGTATTTGCCAACGTGCTGTTGACGCAGAAAAAAAACATAAATTTCCTGCACAACTGAAAAGAAATTGACAATTTCTAATGAACTTTTAGCAGCGTCATTCATCACCAAATTTAGGCTGTGTGCCGCACAAGGTACGTAAAATGCGCGCGGGTTTAAATCTAAAATTCGTTTTTGTAGACCTATATTTTTCCCTTTCATGTTTGCACCATTATCGTAACCTTGACCACGCATATCTTGTATGTCAATTTCGTTTGAGATTAAACAATCTAACAAAAATTGAGTTAAGCCCAGGCCAGTAGTGTCTGTAATAGGAAAAAAAACCCAGAAAGTGTTCTTTTACTTCAGCCTTGTTGTTGCTTGCATTTAAAAGAACGTACCGTACGACAACCGATATTTGTTCTTCGTGTGCAATATCTGGAGTGCAATCTAAAATAATGGAAAAATATTTGGATTGTGTCAATTCCAAAACAATAGCTTTTTTTATTCTTTCTCCTAATAATTGTATTATTTCATTCTTAATGTTATGGCCAAGATAATGAGTTAGGCGTGACTCAGATTTTTGAATAAGAGCAATGTGTTCCGCAAGCACATTATCAAAATTAGAGGTATATTCAACCAGCTTTAAAAAATTACCATTATCGGAATCGTAAATTTTTTGAGATCTTCCCCGAAAAGCCAGACATTGCCTCGCTAAAAAATGAATTATGTTGATTATTCGTTCGAGTACTGCAACCCAACATTTTTTTTCCCGATCAATTTCATTTTGGTGCAAGAAATCTACCGACTTTTCTTTTAAAATAACAGTTTTCAACGTAATTTGTTTCTTAAGACATGATAGGTGCCCTAAGCTCTTTTCGTGACGTTCTATAGCAGTAGACAAATGCTGCCAATCTTTGTAACCTATTTCACCATTAAAAGGAGTCGCATCAGCATGAAAAAGTTTACAGTAAAAACAATAAACAGAATCAGTTGACTTAGAGTAAACCAGCCAGTTTCTTAAAACGGTTTCATTATTTAACATCTTTTTAGTATAATAAGCATTTGAAAAAGATCTTTTTGAACTATTCGAAGGATATGAACCCACTTTTACCTGTACTGGCCCACGCTCCATCAAAAATATTCTCTGTTTATCGGATAACACCTGTGGCCATAACGCGAGATCATTCATTACATCTTCTCGAAGTATATTCTCCGGGGACGCTTCGGCACTAGGAGGTTCTTCGTCTTCTTCGACTACCGACGACAAAGACAGCAGCGGCGGCGGCGGCGGCGACGTTGAAGGGACGAGTTCTGCTGTAGAATTATCTTGGTTTTCATATGTCTCTGTCTCCAGGTGTTCGTCCGAGGATGGACCGGGTCGAACAAAAAACTTTTTAATAGAACATGTATTCTTTTTCAGAGACACTTCCTTCTCCAGCTTTCTTTTTCGACTTCGTGCACCAGAAAGTTTCTTTTTTCCATCGCCATCAGACATCTAAAATAAATAATAAACTAAGTATAGGCACCTAAAAGTACTATCAATGTAAATTAATATAGGCCCAGAGAAATAGTTGAAACTTGGACTAAGTGTTATATATTATAATTATGACACATATCAATCAACGTCGCGGTACCTTCATTAGGCAATCAAACAGAATAAATAAATTAAATAAAAAAGTAGTTTGTTGTTCAAAGGTTAGGTAAAAGTAAGATCTAAATAAATACCTAAGTAAGTATACTAGTAGGTACAACATATTAAAGCACTTTAACTTACCGTTGTTTGTTCCGCACTGCAGTAGGATAAACAAATGAAAAATTCTAGGTCGTGGGTATTTAACTTCGATATCACTATCTATCACTCGATAGCACCTCGATAGTTGTTTCTTTTTCATGGATTTCGCTGGCTATTTTTGATGACCTCTGACCTCGATGCTTGTCGCAATAATTGTGCAAGCAAATAACCAAATCTTACCTTTTATATAATTTTTATCAAAAGAAAAGCCGATTTACTTCACATTTACATGTTTACTCAAAGATGATAGTTAATCCAATTGCATCAAGGCTTATTTCGCAAAACTACGCTGTAGCGGTAAAACAAAAAATGAACTTTGAAAATGACCGCCGCACGTCCCTGGGAATTTTAATTTGAACTTTATAGCATTCCAATACAGCCGAGTTAGCAATGATAGTCGGCGTATTGTCAAACAAATCAAAACAAACAGGTGCAACGCCGGCACGCGCCTTTGGTAGCGATGCGACATTACGCCAATATAATCTTTAACTATCTGTTTTAAGGCTGATTTCACGTTGAAACAAAAGTTATTGTGTAGAGTAGGAAAAGGAGTAGCTTGTGGTGGCGCGCCTTGCTTTGCTACCGCGCGCCCGGCGTCGGCCATAAACACAGGCGCAGGGTCTTTGAGAGCGCCGGCGCCGCGAGCGACGCATCTTTGGAGGTGTCGCACTAGAGGGCGCTCGGCGCCCCCTTAGACCCGGCGCCCGTGTGCGTCGCACACCCTGCACCATAGGTAAAGACGCCTCTGCTTTTATTAACGTTACCACATGCTTTGACCACTATCACGTCTATTATTAATAAATCCATTGTTACATCAACCTTCCCCTCTTCTTTTAAAACTTCTCTCATAACCCCTTTACCAAAGATTTCTAATCCTACAAATTTTAAGGACTTAAGGCCTATTAGTATTTTGCCCTACTTGTCTAAAATCCTTGAAAAAATGGTATACCTGCAACTTTATAATTTCTTGGAACATAACAATATTTTACCTTCGGTGCAATCAGGTTTTAGGAAAGGTGTTGGGACTACTAATGCTCTTCTTGATGTGCTCGATAACATTCTGGCAGCACAGGATGCTGGTTTGGGTACTATTTTGGTCTTGTTAGATTTTTCACGCGCCTTTGATTGCATTAGTATACCTGTCCTTCTTTCAAAAATGGCTTATTACGGATTTGACCCTTCTGCTATACATTGGTTTGACAGTTATCTTTCCTGTAGATCTCAATTAGTGAGAGTACAAAAAAACGATGGTTCACAGATTTGGTCCACTAGCCGTGAGGTTGATAGAGGGGTGCCTCAAGGCTCAATTCTCGGTCCTCTTCTGTTCATTTTGTACACATCTGATATCGTCGATCAGATTCATCATTGCAAGTTCCATCTTTATGCTGACGATGTACAAATCTATGTTTCTGTTGATCCTAAGCAAGATGTAACTGTTTCGGTTAATAAAATTAACTCAGATCTTGACAGACTGGCAGTTTGGTCAGCTCAAAATGCACTGTCACTTAACCCAAACAAATCGAAGTTCATGGTCCTTGGTTCGAAAAAACAAATTAAAAATATTTTGTCACAGTCACCCATTGTCACTATGTTAGGACGTCCAATAGAATATGTAAATGAATCTAGGAACCTTGGTGTGCTTATGGATGGTCAGCTGAGATTTGAAAATCATGTCTTGAATGTTGCCAGAAATTGTTTTATTCGATTGAAGGTACTTTACAAGATCAGGCATTTCCTCAAAGAAGATAACAGACTGAAATTGTGTGTGCTTGCATTTCTAATTTAAATTGCTAAAGTCACCTTTCTGTGTAATTCTGTGAATCAATTCTGTTTTAGTGACCTTTTTAGCCTAGTGGCTTCATTTTTGTTACTACGATGCGAATACGAAAGTGTTGTGTTGTTGGTTGCAATAATAAGCGAGAGGACGCATTTTTACATTATTTCCCAGTGAGTGATGAAAAAAAACTTTCTAAGTGATTGGACTGCATTAATTCTGAAGCCCTCAAAACTTATTCTAAAGAAAAGCTGAAAGAATTTACCATGTGTGACATTCATTTTGAAAGAAGGTTTATTAAACCTTTGCGTTTAAGATACGGTGCTTATCCGTCCTTGTTTACACCTGAAGAAATTTCCACTGGACTTTCCAATGTACCTTTTGAAGATATAAGTAAGTAGCTTATCGCTAGTAGTTACGCTCGCACGGATTTTGAGTACAGCCAGGAATTACTGCTCAACAATTATGCTTGTCCAGCAGTTCTGGCATGGTGTTTCTTGAACTACTGCTTTAATCTGTCTTCCGAGATAATTACACCTATCATTATGATCGAATTCATGATTAAGGAGAGCAATTAAACAGATACAATTTATGCAGTTTTGTACTCTATTGCTGTGAACTCGGATTATAGTGTTGTATGAAAAATTTAAGAGTGACTTACAGATGCAAACAACAGAATCCTGTTGTTTCCATCTGTAAGTCACTTGTTTGATTATGAATTAGACTATAGAACATAAATGCTTTTTTTCTGAGATTGGCATGTGCACTGAAGAGTCAGAACAAGCGACGGTCGCGTTATTTTGATTTGCGTAATTTGTGCTGCATTTGGCTTCATATAAAAGTCTAGTTATGCCACACTATGATGCAAATGACTTGTCTGACATCATACATTTTATTTGTGCGGCCGAACTTCCATTCATCTGGCCTCACCCTTATGGCTGTAACATTCATGTTTCTTTACTAGTTTCACGATTCTTTTAGAATTAATAACTCTAAATCCTGGTGCAAGATTAAATTCATTACCCATTGCTTTAAGTGTACTAAAAACATCTTTATGAATTTTGAATTATGAATGCAACTATCTAGAAAGAAACACTCCGATCACACCTATTTCAAAAGTGAAGAACCATCACCAAAGGTTGCAAGATTTAATGGTATGCTTTTGTATTACTAATTTTTGATTGTATTCATATTTTATTATAAATATGAGAATGCACTAGTATTATGGTTG
Source organism: Zeuzera pyrina (assembly GCA_907165235.1). Taxonomy (NCBI): domain Eukaryota; kingdom Metazoa; phylum Arthropoda; class Insecta; order Lepidoptera; family Cossidae; genus Zeuzera; species Zeuzera pyrina. The sequence continues at coordinate 15,573,287 of OU015626.1, forward strand.
TATATTCCAGTATATTTTATAGGTCATAATGAAGTATATTGTTACAGCTTCTGTCTCGACATGCAGTAATGCTGCACTTAGCTATACGACAGAAACACCTTCTTTTGTTCAAGAGTCAACCAGCTTTCAAGTTGAAGGTATGGAGTCTTGAATATTATGATAATTTATTATATAATACCATGGTTACTAATAATAATAATAAATATGCTTTATTGTTATGGCATCTGTCTCGGCATGCAGTGGTGATGCACCTAGCCTAATGACAGAAACACTCTCGTTTATTCAAGCATCACCCAGCATTCAAACCGAAGGTATGGTTACTTAAATGTGATAACTCACTAGTACCATGATTGTATATTCCATTTATTTTATAGGTCATAATGAAGTATACTTTATTGTTTAAGCTTCTGTCTCAACATGCAGTAATGCTGCATGTAGTGTGATGACAGAAACACCTTCCATTGCTAAAGCATCAACCAGTTTTCAAGCCAAAGGTATGGATACTTGAACAATATGATAATTGACTATATAGTACCATAGTTAAACAATTAATAATTTTATATATCATAACAAAATATACTTTATTGTGCAGCTCCTGTCTCTCCAGGCAGTGACGCTGCACATTGCCTAATGACAGGAACACCTTCATTTGTTAAAGCGTCAACCAGCTCTCAAACTGATGGTATGAATACTTAAATAATATATGATATTGACTATAAAGTACCATGGTTGTATAATACATTATTTTATAAATTATAAATATAATGAAGCATACTACTTTATTGTTACAGCTTCTATCTCAGCATATGGTGACACTGCACGTAGCCAAAGGGCAGAAACACCTCAATCGCCAACCAGCTGTCTGGTAAAAGTTATGGTTATAAGTATATTTTTTCATCTCATCTATTTGAAAAACAAGTGAAAGTCAAAGTCAAATAAATTTATTTAACTAAACCCAATTGCAAGGTATTTTTGAACGTCAAATCCACTTTAGTTCGGCTCAAGACAAGAAACTCGGTCAGGTATCATTATTTCAACATAATTCTGCAATAGTTATTTAAAATACATTATTCATAAAGCCAGTAAATGCCTGTGCAGAGAGGATTATTTCCAGACTATTGTTTTTTCCTCAATGAAATCGCTAATTTTATAGTGTGCTTTTCTAATCAATGTGCGTTTAATAACAAGTTTAAATCTCTTATGTTAATTGAGTAATTTCTTGAGGAATTTTATTATAAACACGAACACAGTTGCCCAAAAATTACCCATGGCACGGCATGTTAAAACAGCTTTATAGCTATTTCATTAGTATTCTTTTATTATGTTGATAATGGGTTGACTTTTCTTTACAGGTGCACGATTAGCAGTTTTGACAACACCGAGGTTGTCCCGAAAAAGACTAGTAAAATAAGTGATTTGACACCAAAATGCGCAAAATTATATAAAGAATGTAATAAAGTCAAGAATCAGGTAGATTTCTTAAAGCGGACAAAAAGAGCACTGAAATTTTGTAAGGAACACTCATTTGAAGATTTCACTAAAAAATTAAACCTATATGCAAAGAAAACTATACATATGCAAATAAGGCTTTGCATGAAGAAAAAACAAGCACGCAGATTTTCTGATAGTGAAAAATTGATTGCACTATCTGTGATGAAGCAGAACCCTAAATGCTACCGATTTCTCCAAAAATTTTTATCTTACCATCAAAGTCCACACTCAATAAATTAATATCACAATTGAATATCGAAGTGGGCATCAATCCTATACTCATTGAAGTAATGAAGGAGGAGGTATGTATAATTATATGCAATTCAATTCACAAATTACATAATAGCCGAATTGTGAATCTCCTCCTTTTTTGAAGTCTGTTAAAAATAATAATAATTTTTCTTTTCTATTTTTAGATTACATCATGGGACAATAATAAAAAATTATGTTCAATAACATTCGATGAAATGCACCTCACTGAAGGACTGAATTTGAATGGTAGGAAAGACAAGATCGATAGATTTATTCATTTAAATAAAAAAAATAAAGAGTTTGCTGACCAAGCTCTAGTCTTTATGTTAAGAGGAGCTGTGTGGAAATGGCAGCAACCATTTGCCTTTTACTTCCGTAAAGGCGTAACTAACCCTGCCGAATTTAAATATATATTAAAGAAGGTTGTAGCTGCCACCATTGAGATTGGCCTTAGTCCCCTGGCTACTATTTGTGACCAGGGTTCTAGTTCAAAAATAGACTGAGCTAGATTACTATTTTTAGAAAATAATTCACACTGGAACACCTTATCAAAAAATATAATAAATAATTTAAAGTTAAAATATGACTTTGACATAAACTGTCCGGAACACCGAGATGATCACTTTTTATTAATAGTGACAAGATCACTATCAATAACTGGTGCAATATTATAAATAAAATTTTAAAGGGTACTGATATTGTTCGCCTTGAAAGGCGTGTAGCGTAGGGATGGCGATCTGAGATCGATTAATCGAAAAATAGATTTCTCGAGCCAAAAAATCAATTTTTTGAATCGATATGTAGCAGTGAATCGGTTCAGTGAATCGATATTTCACCCTAGAAAATCGAAATTCGATTTTTTCTGTTTTGATAAAAATCATAAAATTATTTACAGTTGAATGAGTTATGAGAATGAGTTAACATATTTGTCATTTGATTTGATTTAGCGTAACAAATACACTAAAATAAAAACACATGGTCATTTTTCATTTAATAAACATTTGTAGATCCTCTATATACAGCTTATAAATATATAGCTTATAGTTCCTATTGGTAACTAAAAACTATTACGATATATTTTCTAAACTTTTAATGTAACAAATCAATTGAGAAAATAAATGTCTTCCTTTATACTTGACATTTTGGTTTAGTTTTAAAAATTATATTTTTTATAATTATAGTTATTGAATTCCCTGAACTAAAGAATTCCCTGATCTTAATGATAAGAGATCGGTTATTATAGTACCTTTCTTGTTTTCCATAAAATGGATTTATGTTTACATTGTAAATGTAAACTCGAAAAAAATCGATGTTCGAGAAATCAATCTTTCAGACCTCGATTTTTTTGTGAATCGTTTCATCAGAATTCGATTCGAATTGATTTATCGATCTTTTTCGAAAAGAATCGCCATCCCTAGTGTAGCGACACTGCCAAAAATGGGAAAACAAGTTCTGCCAAATTATAATAAAAAGTTTAAAAATTAAGCACTATAAATAAACATTCTGTTATTTTATTTTTTAATTCCTTTGAAATTTATATCAGCAATAAAATGAAGTGATATCTACGACCGGCTGTTACAGAAAAAATGCCGTTGCTTAAAGCAGTGGTCCAAAAAATAATACATGTCAAATTCAATTTCGCCCTGCCACAGATTAACTTCTAAACCAATTTGTATGGAAGTCGGCCGTCTGATAGTAGTATCTTCTAAGTAGGTAGTCTGTGATCTGTGCATAGATAAGATTGTTCTGTGTAGTCAATTCTCCTTAGTCATAGTAGTCTGTGGTCAATGCCAATGATCACTTTTGTGGACTTTTTGGCGGGAACGGGAGAAGTGAGGTTGTCATTTAAAATTTCCATTTTTTACATTTTTAGGAGTCTTAAAGTACTACAACAGTGATAGTATATTGTGTTTTAAAGTTTTGTGTAAGCGAAAAGAATGAAGGAGATCTCAATAAACATGTGTAACTGAAGTTTTCGCGCTTTTCCAAGAAGTCCTTTTTAACTTCAGTAAAGCATACTATCACTTTACTGGATTAGGGACAGTTAATGTTTCTCCAGAACCTACGTCATTAGGCTGATAGTCTTGTTACCAATGCCTAAAGTATAAAAGTAATAAAATAAGTACAAAAAAATTAAAATAATCACTTTTGTCTGTTGTCTTCCTTTAGATTTATGAAAAAAAGAACTACAAATATTGCAATGGAATTGTTACAAATTATATTCTAACAAATTACTGTTGTGCTCTCCTTTAGCATCTATAAAAATGTTTCCAACGAATCATAAAACTATATTTGTTTTGGATCACACACCATACTTTGGTATATCTTCAGATAATCCTATAGAATTTGACATTTCAAAGAGCCGGGGTCCAGGATATGTGCCTTTACCGCCTATTTGCAAGTCGTTATGGACTTGTAGTGTAGAAGCAGCTGTTGAATATTGTCGAGTGGTATGGGATTTGTTTCCAGAAGGAAAGTTGGTGAGTATAAACTATACGTTTTGAGATAACATAGTTGACAAATTAAGTTTGTTTTCATTGGCAGGAGCTCAAACCAAATAAAAAAAGAAAGGCATTTAGTGCTGCAAACAACACAGAACACAGTGAGGACAGGTTTTCAGTTGTGTAGTACCAGTATTAATAACGTTGAAGGCGGCACCTATCATACCAGGGGCATAATTCTGTCACATCATACATACATACATACATATCTTTACGCCGTATCCTTGACGGAGTAGTCTTACATACTTTTTCGCTTTTTCAAATTTTATCATTCTCCTCACACACTCCCCTAGGTATGCAAGTGCTTTTGATATGTTCGTTGGTTATCACTAGCTATTTGATCTTCATAAGTTAGTCTTGGTCTTCCTTGGCTTCTTTTACCACTCACTTTCGCCCTATAGATTTTCTTCGTCAGTCGTTCGTCACTCAATCTTTCCATGTGCCCGAGTCTTCCTTGGCTTCTTTTACCACTCACTTTCGCCCTATAGATTTTCTTCGTCAGTCGTTCGTCACTCAATCTTTCCATGTGCCCGAACCATCTTAGCATTCTTTCTTCATTTTTACAATAACATTATTGTGTAAACCTGTCATACTGCGTATCTCTTGATCACTTATTTTGTCCACAAGAGTGACACCTCACATATTTCTAAGAGATCACATTTCTACTGCATTTATCTTACTTTCACTCAATTTGGAGCATATGCAGGCCTCACTACCGTACTATAAAGTTGCCACCAACACTGCATTGTGTATGGTTATTTTGGCTGACTTAAATATATTTACACTGCCTACTAATGCATACAGAGCATGGTTCACTTTATTGCCGGTTGCTACTCGTCTCTCCACACCCAACTAACATCTTCCATCTACACACGTGATGGTGGTGAAGTAAGTGTGTGATCCCTAAATTCCCTATTGTTCTCTTTCGCAGTCTTTCCATTGGCTTTAAAAGAAATGTGAGACTAATGGGCCTGAAGGATTTTCTATTTGTATAATTACTTTTCCCTGGTTTGGGTATAAAGATCACTTTCACTTGTAGCCAAGACAAGGGTTATAACAAAAAGCTAGGCAAGCTTGTAGTAGAACACCTGTTAATAGCAGAACGATGTCCATTCCTCCCCATTGTAGTAGAGCAGGGAAGACACCACCCAGTCCGACTGCTTTGAATGGGTGGAAAATAGTCAACCGTAGGTAATGTTACAGAATCCTCCCAGACGTCGTTCATAATTAGCCTACATCCGGGAAAAAGGGGTTGCAACCTCACCCAGGTCGTTCTGTCACCCTCCAGCCACTTGCGTATGGGCAGAAGTCCCTGAAGGTGATGAAGAAGCTGCCCATCGCTTTGCTCTCCTGCGCTTCTCTGAGTTTGACTTATTCCTCCTCACTTGTCTGAGCTCGTACCACTGACAGAGTTCGGAGCAGGCGAGCAGCTCGCCCCCTTGTTTTGGGGCAGTTTGCCGCTGCACCTCCTAAGGTTCTAAGCCGCATCGAAATATTCATTTCGCTCTGGAGTGCCGGAACGGCCGGACGATGTAGATGGCTGAGGATCTGTTTTCCTTGACTGTTCGCCAGTAAACTTGCCAAAACTTCGGGATTGACCTTTGGGTGACCCCTTAGGCTCCTCCATCCCTCTTGGCTGATCGAGGCTCAGCGTACTTTCGAGTCCTCCCGCAGGCACAGGCCTTCCCGTCGTTAGCTCAGCTCTTCGCTCCTCAGCCTAGGGCCCAACCACAGGTTTACTCACAGCCTTATCACCGACATTGGTGCTGGCATTCGCCGTGCTTGAAGGCGCAAGTTTTCCCGCACCCTTTGAGCAAGTAGGCGTATCTCCGGCATTCGTCTCCAGCACAGCCGTACCTTTTTTGTTTAGTTTCGTATGGATACCTTTGCGTTCCATAGTTGTATAGGAGTAGATTCATCCCCTCGGCTTCCCACTCTTTTTCACCCTTTTTCAGGGACGTTAGTACTACCGAAGGGATATAGGTGCGTTGAGTAGGCGTTACGGCGCGACATCAGGAGTTTAAAGCGAGTTACTGGATTCGCCGGATCGAACTTCGTCCAGTTGTTCCTCACACCTTGCTCCCTCAGCGTGGCCGAATACCATCCTTTCCTCACCTCATCTGCCGACTTCTGACGGGAGGCATGACCATTTCCCTCACATTGGCTGGCTGTCAAAGCTACCATTCAGCTTGAAATCCGGACCAAAGAGGCGTATTGCCTAACGGGTGTATCTATCCCGACACCCGCTCGGCCCGATCTCGCAGGATTCCTTCATTCCCGCGTACGGCACTCGACTGTGCAGGCCCTAGCGCAGGCAAGTGAAAATGTAAACATCATGTTACCAGGACGTAGGCCCCTTCCAGAGGGGCCTACATAGAGTATCCTCTGGACTGAAAACCCCCAGCACACACTTGGAGGTGAATTACAACGTACCCAACTTCCCAGCGTTCTCATGTAAAAAAATTACTTTGTTGTGCCTCTGCTCCTATAGCGGCCATTTTTCCTTTAGGGCTTGACTCAAACGCATCAATTGAAGTCACTAGCGATCTCCTGTGTTAGTCTCATTCAGTTTGAGAAGCTCATAATTAATTATACCCTGTTGATCCCACGCAGAATGCAGAGGAGAAGCTTCGAACCATAGATATTTAGTTTTGCGTAAGATGTTGATGCATGGCCGGGATTATCCTACTTCTATGTTTTGGATTATTATACTGTATCCACTTCTCATCGCCAGTTACGATATGGTGCCAAAAACCTTTCTATTTGTGTCATTGAAGCAGTAGTTCACACGTGAGAAAACGCCATTCGATGTCTCTCGGCTTCAACTCATAGGGAAGCCATTGTCCTTGCTTTTGAACCATTCCTAACGCTGGCCAACGTTTCGAAACTATTTACTTTTCAACTGTTGACTACTTGTAATGATTTTCCAAGTTCGGCTAGCATCTGACATGAGTCTTGATTAAGCAATTCCTCACATTCTTTGTCTTCAAACTTTTTCGGCGCGACAGAACGTTCTTTATCCTGAAATTCAAAATAATTTTGAAACATCGTAAACCGTCTCAACAAGAATTCTGCAGCTGCAGATTTCTTTTGAATAAAATAGTCAATAAAATGCCCCGCAAATACACTTTTTGGCACAATATACGAAATTATTAGAATGGACAAAAAGAACGCGTTTACATTATGGCCAACTGAGATACACTGAAATTCAAGGTTATAGACAATTCTTACCTCCATATGCATTACTATCTGAAATTACATGCACATTGTCCTGGTAATGCCAACTTTCAGAAAACAGCGAGAACTTATTCAAGATCCTAATATTATTATGTGTTTCAGGTCAGATTTATCGTAAGTGACTCTGCTGCACACATTCTAAATACATGGGCTATAACACAACAAAATTTAACTCATGTAAGTATAAATATTATGCAATATTGCTAAGGTTTAGATTATTTACTGATTTGATAGCGCAATGATCTATTTGTAATAGAAGACACTCACTACAAGTACTCAATATTTAAAGCAATGAAAAAATAGAAGGCAACAGAAGTTGTCAAATATAAGTTTTGAAAGCAATGAGAGGCATCCTTTAAACTAATAATTTATCTGTATAAATAAAAATGAAATGTTGCGAACAAAAGTTGTGAATTGCTGGATTGATTCGGCAAATTTTTTTAATGTTGGTAATAGTCCGAGTAAGTCTTTTATGAAAAGAAAAATTGGAGAAGTTGCCCATGAAATTGGAAAATTGGAGAAAAACTGAAAATACTTTTTCTATGGGATTTTTATGTGAACTCAAGACTTACAAATGGTAATATAATACCTATTGAGTCACAGTAACGTGTGGCCGTGTGACAGGGCACAGCTAGTTCTGAATAATATAAAATGAATATTAACTCCGTATATACTTAAGAATGTATTAAAACCTGTAATTATTATTCACCAAGGTTTTATTTGTACAAAACCTCACTTGAAACTCATTATTATATAAAATGGCAGTATTATTTATCTATTCTTTATAATGTTTTATATCTTCATCACTTCATGAATTAAGTATCACTTCAGTCAAATGAAGTTTCCAGATCAGTCTTTAAACTGTACATATCGAAATGTTCCAGAAAAAGACAAAAACTATATCTAAAACGGGAAATTTAACGCCATTACCTTTTTATTCTGGCTTGACGTTTCGACCGAGTTGAAGGTATGAGTTTCGCGGTAACACCGACACGAATACCATATGAGCAGGTTATTGCTAGTGTTGAGGAGGTTATAATTCGTAACGAAATACTCTCTAGTGACGCGGAAATGCTCAGACAGGATATCGCAGTTATTTTACGAAAATCGAAGCCTCCCACTAGTAACATCACTGCATAAGAGCGTCTAGCATTAAAACATATCCGGGACAAAAAGGACATTTTAGTGCTAAAGATAAGGGAAACTCCTCTGTAGTGATGAATGCAGCAGAGTACCACACAAAGTTTCGGAATCTGCTGGGTGATAACAAGGTGTATAAACCGGTATCATACAACCCCACAGCCAGAGTAACACGTCGAATGAGAGCTCTGATCCAAGAACACAAAGATCTTTTTACTGAAGACCAGTATGAAAACCTGTATAGGCTTCAGTTTCATCAACCACCGAAATTATATGGTTTGCCAAAAATACATAAGTTAAACGTGCCATTGCGTCCTATCGTAAGTCAAATTGCATCTCCTACTTATGATCTTGCGAAGCACGTAGCATCAGTATTGCAGCCACTTGTGAGAAAGACACCGTCTTTTGTAAGACTCGCGTCATTTCATCCAAATCATATAGACTTACATTTGAACCGGATGACTTCATGGTGAGTTTTGATGTAGAATCGCTTTTCACTAATGTTCCAATTAAGGAATGCCTGGACGTAGTGAAAAACAGACTAAGTGACAGTGGTGTGCGCTTTATTAAATTATATTGATCTGCTTAAAAACTACTTAGATGGTGATTATTTCCTCTTTCAAAATCAATATTACCTCCAGATTGAGGGTGTCGCAATGGGCAGTCTTGTAGCCCCTGTACTTGCCAATATCTGGATGGAGCATTTTGAACAGAAGGCTCTCAGCATGGGATCGATGCTGAAGGTGCAGAAGGTGTTACGGATAAAATTGGATTAGTTATAAAAAAGTACTCTATCCGCACCATATACACCCCTGGAACAAAGGTAAATAACATAGTGGGCACACCACAGGTGTTTTGCCGTTGCAGACGCCAGGAGTCTAAAATAGATTGTAGCTGCGGTAGTTCATACATTGGCCAAACAAAACTCACTATTGCTGAAAGGGTTAAACAAACATATTACAGCGATGAAAAACCGGCAAACAACCAAATCGGTAATAGCGGAACATCTGCTCCATTCAGATACTAATCACTGGATTGAGTTTCATCGCCTACAAATCCTTTCTACTGATTGCCACTTTTATCGAAGAGTAGTGCGTGCAGCGATTAAATTCAAGAGACATAAAAATTTTAATCGGGAAAATGGGTACAATTTATCGACGATGTGGAATCCTGTGATTCAAGGAACAAAACCTCGTGTTTCGCATTCGGTTAAACGCGTGGACACTGAGTGTTGTGTGTAGGTATTCAGTTTGCATGAGACCACGGCCGATGCAACTCTGTCGAAACGTCAAGCCAGAATTAAAAGGTAATCGCGTTAAACGCGTTTTAGATATATTTTATAATGCAACGCGAAAGTTTAAAAGTTTATAAAGACAAAAACTCTATGAACTGACCAAACTCGGCTGGTAGTAAATTAACTAATATCTCTGGTAGTTTTGGAACATGTCAAACTGTCATCTATATACATCCAGCCTACCAACAGTCAATGATGTAGATGTAGATTCTATGTAGGGACGTCCGCCAGGCTGCAGACGGGTCGGCTTTCCTCAATGGGCAGCCATTCAGCCCTGTTCCTCGAACTAGAGGTCTGGTTATTGTTGGCCTGGTGGTGCTCCATTCTCTAACTCGTCTAACAGTCAATGATTGTCCTCCCATCCGTTTGTCGTTAGTACAAGAAAGTTTCATGTATGTAGAGTTGATTTTAGCGACGGTTTTTTTTGTGATTGGATATTACTATTGGTACAATAAAACAATTCATTAATTTGATGTGATGACCTGAGAATTATCGAATTTCTCTTAGTTCATTGAAAAAAATTGGAATTCTTGAGTTCATTGAAAAAGATTGGAAACTGGTTTTAAAGTTTATTGCAACTGGTTTTCTGATGAGGATGAGGATTTCTTACATAATTTAGGTAAACAGGTATCTCATAGACTAGCATAACTGACATTTAATTTCACAATTATAATTTAAAGAATAACTTATCTTAGCGGGTACAATTATTATTATCTTAATTACAGATTTTAAATGGCCTCAGTTTAGTAGGACCAGTACGACGTGGTGCTGGTGGTGATGTTGTTGGTCTATGTGCTGCTATAGAAGCGTTGGCAGAACCTTCACAAATGCAGGGGACAACACCAACCACTGAGAGGCATTTTAAGAATAGGTAACAAAATGTTTTACATAATAATATATGGAATATTTTCTAATTCTGTACACATCAAACTGAATATTGATTTATTGCTTCATAATTCCAGTGGCCGTATAATTTGTATCACAAGTGCTAGAGATGATGATTCTATAAGAAGTCTGGCAGAGATTGCCTTGAACACTATAGTTCAACATAATAAAAAGAATTCAATTGTTCAGCCATCTACTAGCACAGATTCAACAACTAGCACACAGTGAGTATTATATAAAACAGTTTTATTAATAAGATGACTTCTTTAATTTCCTCTGAGCTTCTTTTCTTTTGATTTAATGGCTTTTTACAAATTAAGAGAGTATAAATATGGTTCAAACGCATGAACCATGCGTTTGAATCAGTTGAATATACATACACTCTAAATACTGTTAATAGATAATATGTACACACATACACACAATTATATCTTCACGCTGTCTCTCTAACGGGGTAGTCAGAGAGGACGGAGCGCTAGGAGTCGCAAAAATATTTATAAATGTTTTTTTGTTTAATTATATATATCTTTTGTAGATTATGTTCTATGTAAGTTATACAGATACAACAATTATAATAGGCTAGATGACTATTTCTTAACAACTTAGTTAACATATAGGTTCAGTAATCATAATGAACTGTGAAAGAATATTCGAAATATTATGATGTTATTTCCTTTCAAACTTTAGTAGTGGGAACAGAGTGGCGATAAGTTCCGTCTCTGTCACTGCTAACACTGCGCAATGTCATTGCGACTTTGCGACGTAACAGCTATGTAACACTATCTCCCTCTAAGCTCTTTCCCACTCTGTTCCCACTACTAAAGTTTAAAATCTAATAATTCAGCTTTTGTCGGTGAATGTCGATTAGTTTTATCTCAATTGTGTTCAAAATGTTTCATTTAATACAATATATAAAATATCCCACATTTAAGAGCAATCATCTAGCCTATTGTGCTTGATCCTTATTACCTTTTATTTTTATTTTATTTTGTAATTGTAAGTTAAATATTGCAAATTTAAATTATCTTTCTGTTACTTTTTTAATAAATAATTTGTAAAGTGTAATAATAGGTGTGTTTCAAATTAAATATTAAAATAAATAAATAAATAATTTAATCTATTGTGCAAGAAAACTAAATGTCGTCGCAGTTGTTAAACAACAACACCAATCATATTTAATGTGCTAAATGTTTTGTCACAGGCCATTAGTTGTTCATTACTGTCATTTGGTAATTATAAATGTAACACCTGAAAAAGCTGAGACAGCAGTTAATAATCAACCACTAACTGAGGTAAAGGATTTGTTCAATCAACTTAATAAACATAATTATTGCTTAGTAAATTATATTTAAAAAAAGTTGTGTTTTATAGATGGGTGGAGGACTAATGGGCGTGGAAGTAATAGTGTCTCGTGCCAGTAATCTAGCAAATTTATTGGGTCGCTTAGTGTTGCCTCATTATAGACTGGCCACTACTACCGTTACTGGGATTCCGATGAAGGTAAATTATTTTAAGTTTTTCTTAAAAATTCTCTGCAGCTATAAAGTATACTAGACTCAAACGTACTAATTGATTGTCATTATGTTGCATATTTTGTCATTTATTGGCTTTTTAAGAGTCCATGAACCGTCCGTTACAAAGCTAGTTTATTACTGACTGTTATGTTACAATGTATACATATATGTTACAAACTTACAACGTACACATACAAATCACTACTCCCTTATGAATTTGTGAACCTGATGACAATAAAATAATAATCAATTAATTAAAAATAATGTTTATAACCTACCTTCTTAGTTCTGGGTCTAAGCTGTCTAGGACCGAGCGATACACTCGTACATTTGCTAGTATTAGCATTTTGTTTGTCAGCGTTATTATTATTAACAGTACATTATTCGGTGTTCGCGCCCAGTTCCTCATCGTGAACCACCACACCGCCCTCACCCCCGGCCGCCGCGACACTCGCGTCCTCCTCCGCGGCTTTGTTTTGATTCGTATTGCCGCTTTCATCAGACCTATTATGTTCCATTTCATTTATAATTTCCGAGGAGGAAGACGCACGGATCTGTGGCGACGACATTGACGACGGCAGCAGTGATGGCGCTCGTATCGGAATATGCCTCGCTGTTATCCTTCCCTCCAGCATCGTTTACACCCTCGTACATCGTTATTTGGTCCACATGCCGTTTGCATAAAACATTATAATTATTAACATGTATGTACAATAAACAATCTTTTACCTAATTTATTTTAATTGTCCCTAATCTCCAAATCTGTTTCCTGGCTACGTATCATCTAAGCCAAACATCTTTGCCTATTTCAAATGGTCTACTCGATTTTAAAATATTTTCATCATTCCGTGAAAACCGACCTGGCAAAACTAAGTTTAACCTTGACCTTAGCTCGCGCCCAAACATAAGTTTAGCAGGGGTCATGCCTGTGGAACAATGTCTCGTGTTATGATATTCAAATAAATAATTCAATATTTTTTCATCTAATATTTTTGTAGATATATTTTCACTGATAATTCATTTTAGCATTTTTTTACATGTTCTCACCGAATTTTCAGCTTGCCCGTTAATGGAGGGTAATATATCGTATTATACCATTATTTACACAAAAATTATTAAATTCTAATGAATTAATTTTTACATCATTATCCGACACTATAACGCATAGAATACCAAATCTAGAAAATGTTTTTTCAATTTCACAATAAGTACTTGCGTGCAGGTGCCGCTATTCATTTAAATACATTCTTTTTTCAGTATTTTTTCTGATTTCTTAGATTAGATTATGGTTGCTTAACTCAAATGACAAAAACAAAATCTTACAGATTCCTCAGTTGTCTCTCCGTATGTCACAGCAGACTTTTTTCATTTTTATATTTACTGAGTTGAAATTTACCACAGAGGCATAAATGGGAACTGATAAATCAGAAATGAGAAAGAAGAATAATTTGATAATGTGTATTTTATACTAATTTTTAGTGCTTTTTTTTTAATTCAATGGTAATTTTTTAAAGTACTTTGCCCGAAATTTTTATGGAACTCTAAAGGTACATAAAACAACTTTTAAACAAACATAAAAAAAGCATACATAGAGACGAACATAGAACCTCCTCCTTTGGTTAAAAACATATATTACTTCTTTTTGAAATTTTACTTCTAAGTTTCTACATAATTTATTAAATTATTTTCCACATTGTCAAACACTAACATAAAATTGTCACATAGTGTTGCAGGTTCGAAAATCAAGTTATTAAATTTAGGGTTACAAAGAGGCTCATAACGTTTCATGAAACGCAAAATCATCGTTAGCCAGCTAGTAATGTTAGGGATCCCCCTAACGCGGCTTTTTTAGGGGTTCGCTAAGTATATAGGGACTTTGGTGAAATCTTAGGCATAAGTCTTCATAATCCATGTATTTTGCACTTGTTTACATTTTGAAATGTATGTGAAGATTAAAGCAGGGGTAAATGAGGTACTCAAAGTCGACTTGATCCCCTCTCACTTTTACATCTGAAATTATTGGATTAAGGTTTTAAAAATTTCAAGAAATATAAATCCTTACCTAAAGTTTAAAGGAAAAATAGAACGGAAGATTTAGATGTTAAAAATTATCAGAAATCAAGTTTAAAAAATTATTTTATTATAAATATCTTAATTAAGGAACACTCTGTGCACGTGTCGAGCTTTAGTTTTCAGCTAAATATAAATATTTATTATCTAACAACTGCTTAAATTGTATTTATTTAATTCGCTGTTGTATTTTTCGTTTTTACAGGAAGAACAGAATGCAAGTTCTAGTGCCAATTATGATGTAGAGATTATACATTCAGCGGAAGCTCACGCTGGGCTTAGAGCAACGCAAACGCCTTCTGAAGCTACGGAATCGGTAAATTTTCTACTTTTCGGAGTTTTAAATTATAATAGCAATAGTACTATTTATGCAAGTGTATAAGATTTGGAGAATTGAAATAAAAGTGTGCAACTGAAGTCGCTACATTTTTTGCAAGAAGTCCCGTATAACAGATCCATGTTCCATGTAAATTGTAGAGCGTATTTGTAAATGATTTTGCAGACGAAGTTACAGTTTAGATTTGTCATTGGAAATTGTACTTAATTTTGCACCACGGACAAAGCTTATCCGACCTATTTAATACACAGACAGCTCTGTTATTAATTTACAATAACTTCGAAACTTTACGTGGAATGTAGCTTAAAAATCGGGAACCACACGCGCTGTCATCCTCCTCGGGGACGCATAGATGAATAAATAATAAAATAAGTCAACAGCGAGGTCCACGGCGTGACGACTTGTGACGATCTGTCATGCAAAAAGGGTTACTATAACGTCTCGTTTGCTGTCCCTTTCCTACTCGTGGCACTATCATATAAGATTACATTCTCACTCGCGCTCTTCGTACGTCTGTACGCCAGTAAGTATATACTAAGTTTATGGTCTGTATGGACGCGAAAGCTGGCAATTGCTTTGTTTCTACATCTACTACCAGTTTAATTTTTTCTAGTGTTTCTCCACCAGTTCGAACTTCTCTACTCTACCACCAGTTTAAATTGAGCCCGCCTAATTTCTTAGTGTACTATTGTTCGTCTCCTCATCGAATACATCAGAAAGGGCCTTTTTTGATGGCTACGGGAAGACTATTAAAGTGTATGCGCAACGTTTGTTCAGGTGGTCCTGCGCTGGTGGACGCCGCGCGGCGCGGAAGGCGGCGCCAGCAGCTGCAGCGGACCGCTGTGGAGGGTCACGCCTGCTGACGTCGCTTCCAGACCGTCCGCCTGTCTCGTTAACTTCTTACTCAATGGACGCAGTGTCACTCTCGAGGTGCCGAGGTACGGAAATAATAACACACATAATATTTAATAATGCGTTTGGAATATTTGTTTCCAATGTATTTTTGGCACATCACTACAAAAATAAATAGTTCATATAACCTTGTAACAGCTCAGTAGGGAGTTAAAATATTATTTTCTTATTTATTTCACATTAAATTTAGCGCAAAATTATATCATTTTTTGTCAGTTGACATAATAATATAGTTTTTAACCGACTTCAAAAAAAGAAGGAGGTTCTCAATTCGTCTGTATGTTGTTTTTTTTTTTGTTTTTTTTTTGTATGTTTGTTACCTCATAATTCCGTCGTTTATGAACCGATTTCGAAAATTCTTTTTAGGTTTGGTAAGTAATACTTCAGAGGTGGTCCCATTTAAATTTCACCGATATTGAAGCTTGGACTTCGAAGATATACTAGATAACAAAACCTGGTTATAACCTTTATTTATATTGACGATTCTCTTGTATATCGTTGCGCTTCGGAATTAGAATGAAGTTAATTGCAGACCTGCCCTAGATATTTATTTAGGTCAAGACTACTCAAAAGGGAGATATAAAAAATTTTTATTAAAAAAAATTAAACCGCCTTTAAAAAAAAACACTGAAAAGTATAAAATAACTATCCTTTACTAATCAAAATTCAAGTACAATTAAAATAACTTTATAAATACGATACACATACCTATATAATTAAATTTGACAGTTCTTGAAGTCGGTGCCAAATCAATGTGCAACAACATAAAGTCTATTAGTTTGGTGGGCTTGGCACCGACTTCAGTAACTGTCAAATTTAATTATATAGGTATGTGTATCGTATTTATAAAGTTATTTTAATTGTACTTGAGTTTTGATTAGTAAAGGATAGTTATTTTATACTTTTCAGTGTTTTTTTTAATGATAATTATTCGGTAGTAGGGCAAATAAACAATAAAAAAAATTATCATAAATTCAACGCCATTTCACAGTTACATCGTCCATTCGAATACGACCCGTCAGGAAAGTATTCTCTCAGCGGCCGGACAATAAAAGGTTATTAGTACTTGTCAATTAACCCTGGACATAGAGTTTTTGGCGGGAACGGTAGAAGTGAAGTTGGCATTTTATTTAGATTTTCTATTTTTTACATTTTTAGGAGTTTTAAAGTACCAAAGTGATAGTATATTGTGTTTTAAAGTTCTGTGTAAGTGAAAAGAATGGAGGAGATCTAAATGAATATCTGTAGCTGAAGTTCTCGCGCTCTTCCAAGAAGTCCTTTATAACTTCAGTAAAGCCTACTATCATTTTACGAGAGGAGTTTTATGATAAGAAAAAACGAATTTACTTGCGATTCTACTTATATTAAAATACGTGACATTGGCAAATGCGCTAAACTGTGCGCTATGCCACAATGAAAGAAAAAAAAACCCTATGTATAATTTGAAAGTGGTACAGGAAGGGCGGAGGCCGGTCCGCGTCGCACGTGTTGGCGGCGCAGGGCGGCGAGCTGTGGATCGGCGCATTAGGAGCGCGCACGCCCTGCGACGATCCGCCCGCGCTGTCCGAGGGCGCCGGCGGCCGCGTCACCGACTACAGGTACGACTACCACACGCCCTCGTTGTACTTGCCCTCACCGTACTACCTCTTTTTGTAGTTGCCCTCTCCGTAGTAACTTCTTTTGTAGTCGCCCTCACCGTAATAGCTCTTTTTGTAGTTGCCCTCACCGTAGTAGCTTCTTTTGTAGTTGCTCTCACCGTAGTAGCTCTTTTTGTAGTTGCCCTCACCGTAGTACCTCTTTTTGTAGTTGCCCTCACCGTAGTAGCTCTTTTTGTAGTTGCCCTCATCGTAGTAGCTCTTTTTGTAGTAACATGCATAGAGACAGGTCGCTACTCCACCGCCTACATATGTAAGTTCGACATATATGTATAGCTACCTACATACACCAATACGCACGCTCGTGTACACTTGCACACGTACACACACATACTACATACTACTCATTATTGCTCTCTTTGGCGTAACTCTCATGGCCACTGCAGTATTCCTCATTATAGTAACCTTCATTAGTATCAACCTGAGAATCATTATGTTGATTTCGTTTAATTATACCCATGGAGTAATTTTAATTCGTGATTATAATTATACCACTAAGTAATTAGTCCTACACTATATTAAATACTTTTGGACTACCTGAGGATTTCCAAATCTGACCGTTTTCCTTATCTTCGTCATTGTATTATTAGGATTGTTGTTAATAACTCAACGACGATGATGATATCTGGTATTTTATGTGTTCTCGTTCATTTGAACCGTTGGTGTGATGGTTAATGCGTCTGCCTTTTAAGTTGAGGAAATTTTCGTCAATTTAAGAAAGGATTTTTTCTAAATTGTCTTGAATTCTTGAGTAAGTTGGACACTCCCTCTAATTTGTTTCGTGGCATCCACTATACAGGCTTAGTACTTTGTAGAAGTTATGCATTTATGTTGTATTATGTATTTCATAGAATAAAAGAGTTTGGCGCTCTAATGCAGCAAAACAGGCTGTTTCCGTTGCGCGGCGCCGGCGCGAATTCCCGTGCTCGTGCAAGACTGCAGCGACATACTACGTACTGGCCACTGACTATATCCTCTACACTTATATTTAACTTGGGAACGGTAAGTTTTTACAGTCGTTTCAAGTAAAATGTATGCGTGCGACTTTCATAGCTTTATTGTAATGTGAGTAACGAAACGACTTCAGTATAAATATAATTTTGATACTTTTCCGAATCAAGTTTCGATTTTTTTAAGTTTTTTTTTCTTTTTAGATAAATACATGTAATATTTGTAATTAGTATTAAGTGTTTTCGACGCGTTATTAGCCTGTAAAGGAAATACAATAACATTCCTTAAAACAAATATTTAGTTTATGTTTAATAACAAATATTATTATGTTTGAAAGTAAAGATTGAATAGGGTTAAGTATTTACTTGCCTAGCACTACTAGTGTTAGGATAAGTTACCTAGAAACCACTAGTTACGTAGTCCTGATTCTTTTACTAATCAAAACTCAAGTTCACATCTTTTACTAATTAAAAATAACTTCGCACCGTTTTAATAAAGATGAACGTGATGATATGCACTTTATTAAGTAAGACTCCAGTTCTTGAAACAGAGAGATTCGTATAGAAATTCAATGGAAGTTTCTGAGCTTTGAAGAAATAAACATACAAATACACATACAACAATTCTATAAGTATTTATTTTGGAATCAGAAAAGCCTAAAACGTCGAGTTAAATCATTTTTAAAAAGATCGTTAATGTACAGACATTACGAGTCGTTTCCGTTTTATAATAAAACTAGCTGTACTCGCGACTTCGTCTGCGTAGAAAACTTTTTCGTGGCTTTCCCGGATGAAATTAGATTACATGTACATGTATACAAAAAAATTACATGTACATGTATACACTATGTACAAAGATTGTCTTTGAAAAACCTTTAAGAATCTGAAAAGGGGGATGAAAAAGGGCGAATGGGTGAAAATCTCCATGCCAAATTTCATCATAACCGATTCAGCGGTTTAGCATTTCCCATACAAAGTTTCATCCCCCTTTTCACCTCTTAGGGGTAGATTTTCTTTGTGAACTGACATCGTAGAATGGTTATTGTAAGATATTGTAAAATAAATATTTTCATATTTATTTTCATTTTATATATGTAACAGCAATATTCAAGAAGAGAAATGGATCTACTATAAACTTCCAGCAGAATATTTAAAAAATTTAAGGTTTCTGAGAATTAGAGCGTCAAAATATCAGTATTTTGCATAAAAAGGTGAAAGGGTTCTTAAGACTTTCACTCGCTGATCACGTAAGTTAAGCACGATTTGCTTGCTAGAAACACTGCAGACGCGCGTTTTTTTGTATTGTACCTACTTGTAATTATAATATAATCACAGATTAATTAGTTATATAATTAACACTAGCCTTTAAAAAGGTTACAGTGTGACCATCAACTATATCTTGAATTCATACCATTTGTGGACATCTTGATATGTAAGAGAGTGGCTGTATAAAACCGATAAAATGACCCAACCCTATTTACTTACGATTACGCTGTTTGTTTACGAAGTGTGTTGAAACAAAGCTCTTATTGAGATAAACATTACCTTTTGTTATTATTTCTCAACGCTGGTAACTAGTTAATCTGTGTTACTACTTTTACTACTATTTTCTGTGTACTTTTTGCGTAAATAAATAAATGAAAAAAAAAATGCTTATTCAAAATCTTTCCAAAATGTGGTAGAATATTACCAGTAATAAAAAGTTACTATTGCGTTTATTTATGTTGTTTTGTCTTAAAAAAGTCGTTAAATGGTTGAAATTACAATGGGTTTTTCTTTTTCATTTAATGGATCTGGATGGGCGACAGATAGGAATGGAAGGGCAACCCTGGTTCGCCGCTGCTCTCACGTGCTGGGTGTGTTAAGGAAACGTCGTTACTTTTCTCAGCTGCCGTCCTCCAAAAGCTGATGTGCTGATTTGCTTGCGTCGATGTTTGAAAGATGATGGGATGATTTGCGATTAAATGATTTTGATTACGATGATGAAGGTGATTTTCCGCGAGATGATCTGCCATATGGTATCGAGATGAAGGACTGAACAATGAATGACGTGTTCTCGTCTGTTACTGTCACATCTTTCCCAACTACACCCAGGTAGCCCGTGAAAATGGATAAAACGAGAGGAAAGGTAGGTAGGTAGGTTGAGAATGTTAGTAACGTTTCAACTGGGACGAAATATCACAGTGGACGGGACATTTGTTCTAAGAACGTGTCCTTACGATGTACTTTTTTCGTTGACTGAGTTACTAGATTTTTATTTATGTCTGTGACTAGGGAAGGTCACAGTACAACGATACACAGCTGAACATGATTTTAATAGCCAGAACACTTAAGATTTACGAGTATTTTATTAATTCATGACCGACTCATAAGCTAACACGAATTACACTATCAGTGCGAGGTTGCTATACTTACTATAGCTGTTTTACTCGTGGTTACGCTCAATGAGATAGAAGGAAACACGTAGACTTGTTTGACACGCTGATAAGAGCGGCAACTTATTATGATACCGACCGTCCATTATGTTCTTGGTCCGAGAGTCTTAACCTACTTAAATTAATGTTGGCACGTAAAACAATCTCTGCGAACATTTTCAACCTAACAGGATCTTATTTAAATTAATAATTTGCAGTTTAAGAGATGTCCTAAACAAACACATAGATGCATACAAATCTCACCATTCCATCATAAATGTTGCTGATTATTGTAATTAAATTTTCTATAACGCAGTTTACCTACAGATGTCATAGAATAAGGAATAGATACAATGTAAATATTATTAGTAATGTAAATATAAATGCCACCTGTGGCTTTTTCGTTACTTTTGTTGTGACTGTCTAATAGAGAAAAACCTTTCTCTATAAATTTACACATACATACATATCTTCTTTTCCAAACGGGGTAGTCGGAGAGGACGGAGCGCCAAGCTTCGCGGTCCTTACATACTTCTTTCGCCTTCTCCAATCTCATCATTCCCATCATTCTCTCGCATTTAGCCTAGGTTTAGGTTTGACATTTTCGTCAGCCATCACTCTGGCTATTTGATGTTCGTAAGTTAGTCTGGGTTTTCATTGGCTTCTTTTAGCACTGGCTTTCGCTCTGTAGATTTTCTATGTCAGTCTTTCAGCACTCATTCTTTATATGTGCCCGAACCATCTAAGCATTCCTTTCTTCATTTTAATAATAACACTGTCGTGTAACTCTGTCATATTGCGTTTCTTTTTATTACTTATTTTGTCCGCAAGGGTGACACCGCACATATTTCTAAGAGATCGCATTTCTACTGCATTTATCATTCTTATACTTTCACTTGATTTTGGGAATATCCAGGCTTTACTACCGTACAATAAAGTTGGTGCCAACACCGCATTGTGTATGGCCATTTTGGCTGAGTTAGATATATTCACACTGCCTACTATGCGGACAGAGCATCATTCACTTTATTGCCAGCTGCTACCCGTCTCCACATTTAACTCACATCTTCCATCCCTCGAAAACCCATCCCCCAGATACACTATTTAATTCTTTTATTCTAGACATTTTCCATGTATCCATATATCACATTTCGTCTGTACATCTTCACTTTCAAATACCAGAATCTTAGTTTTGTTTACATTCATATTCAATCCTTTCACTTCACATTCTTTTTTCATACACGTGACTAGTGTCTGCAACTTGCTTCTCATGGTGGTATAAGTACAGCATCATCAGCATGTAAAAGGCAGTATAAAGGCCTAAACAAACAAATGAAAAAATCTAAGAATAAATATTTAGAGAAGTCTAAAAGCTTTTGCAAACTTCAATGGGGTATCGTTGCAATTTCGTACACTTATATATTATTTGGAGTACCCTGTCATCATTCATATTTTGAAAATGTTTTTTCAGGTGATGGAGCCCCTAACCCGGTTGGTAGTTCAAGAGTCATTAACAGAAGACGAAGTGGACACATGTCGTGGTGTACTGCTGTCGCTTCTCGCAATGGAATCACGGCACGAGTTCCCGGCATCACAGTTACC
This sequence comes from Zeuzera pyrina, assembly GCA_907165235.1. Classification (NCBI taxonomy): domain Eukaryota; kingdom Metazoa; phylum Arthropoda; class Insecta; order Lepidoptera; family Cossidae; genus Zeuzera; species Zeuzera pyrina. Next base: position 15,595,541 of record OU015626.1, read on the forward strand.
TTCTAACATGAGGTACATATTATGTGCATATAGTGTATTTCAATCCAATTCTCCAAAAAGGTAAATAACATTTAGTGTTTCATTTATTAATTTAACATGACAACATATTAAATTACATAAAATAATAATTTTTGAGATAAATTACGTCTCTAAAGACAAAAGTTGAGGTTGACACCTTTAAATAAATTTTATTTCATACTAGCTGTTGGCTGCGATATCGTTCACGTAATCTTTTATTTATTAAATTAAATACTTCAGATATTTTCACGGGCGTATGCAGCAGAACTCACCAAAGTTTCATCACAATCGGATGAATGGTTTAGGAACGCATAGAGGATACATATACATAAAAACATATATTTTTATATTTCATACTATCTTTTGCTCGGAGCTTCATCCGCATGGCGTCTTATAACAACGAGGATAGCCTAAAATTTTTCTCCATGAAAAAATATATATATGTACCAAGTTTCATGGTGATCAGTCAAAAGGTGTTGGAGTTTAGCGGTTACATATATAAATTACAAACATCAATTTTTATGAATACAGGTAGCAGATAAACATTGCCTTATTTTATAAAACGCGTGACATTTTAAAAGATTCAAAAGGATGAAAAGATTATTTACCTTTTTGGCAAATTAATTGAAACGGACCATACACACATACACCACTTCATGCCATTTCTCATTAGGCGTAACAAAATCACATCCGGTTATGATTTCTAGCGTTAAATGCATTTACAGATGGTCGCTAGCATAATACTGTTTATAAGTTCCTTAAAAGTTTTTTGGTCGACTTTTGCGAATTGCACGGGAACAAGCAAGCAGGCAAGTATGTGGGATTTACCACCGTAAATCCCACATTTTTCTCTTTTTCCTAGACTATATGTTATGTATTATGATGTCTATGAGAGAAGGAGAATATATACGTAAAATATATTTATTGGACCGCAACGTTGACACTCCAACCTCACTGACTACCCTGTTAAAGATACAGCGTGAAGATATGTATATTTGTGTTTTTATATTGTAGCGTCATCGTAATAATTTTCGGCTCCTACTCCTTGGCACTCGCAGTTTGTTTCCTTTAGTCAATAAAATGGCAAATTTATTGAGGGCTAAATAAGTTAGAGTTCTTCTGTTTTAGAAGTTAAGTAAATTAGGCAATTTAATTTAATATTTAATATTAATGTTTACATTATATGCACTTATATTTAACTACTTTTTACCTTGTATGCGGTCAACAAACTTTACGTTGTACGTTATTATATTTGAAAGTGATCGCAAAATACAAAGTTGAGAAAAAACTTGTTGAGCGTTACTCTACTTATTAAGATATTTTATTATTATAGAGGCAATTTTATATTGATTATTATAGAAATTTGTACTTTGTATGCGATCAATGACTTTTACGTTGTATGCACTTGTGATCGCAAAACAAAAAGTTGTAAGAGGAAAAAGTTGTTGAACGTCACTCTACTATTCATATTCTATTATCATAGAGGCAAGTCAAGCGGTCGCCGAGAGGAACAGTGGCGGCAAGTGTGGGGCGAACTTGAAGCGTTAATACGAGCGCATTCGGCCTCGCCTGCTCACCGCGCTTTGCTGCGTACGCTACTTGAATGCAAGGCGCACAATCATTCTGCTGATGGTAAGTCGATAACGATTTATAGTAAAGTACAATTCGACCGTAATAAATCGTTTGATAATAATGATATTTAACATTAATCTAAGATTTAAAATAAATAATATAAAAATAATAAATATCATAAGAATCAATTGCCACATACCTAGTCTTGCCATAAACATTGTTATAAGGAAAAAATTAGTTTTTTTTTCTATTACATAAAACGTTTAATACTGCAGTGTGCATTTGTTTATACATTTATATAACAGCATTTTAAAAATGTGAAGCTCATTCAAAATAATCTCCGTTGGCCTTAATACAATCCTCTTAACGTTGTGGGCAGTTATCGATTGAAACACGCACTTTCTCCATGGGAAAATTCACCATTGCCAACCTTGTGGAAGGTTTTAGAGACTCCAAATTATCATGGCGTTTAGAGCATGCCATACTCTCTAAAAGAGACCATAAATCATAACCAAGTAGATTAAGATCGGGACTAGATGACGGCCTCTCTTCAGCTCTGATGAAGTCAGAAACGTTCCTTTCAAGCCACGCTTGTGTGGATCGACTGAGCCTTGCGGAAAAGACCATTCTTGGTATGGAATATGGTTGATGTTAAAAGGCTTAACTACCTCCTCTAGAATCGTATCTTGATAAACCTAAGCCGATGTTTTGATATCTTTTTAACAAAAATATGGCTCAGTCACTCCTTGATAGCTAACACCCCACCAAACCATCACTGAAGGCGGAAAATGCCTACATTGTACTCTACTGACTAATTGAGAGACTTCTCTAGTGCTTTGGGCATAAACTCGGTCATTCTGCTTATTAAAATGTTGTTCGATAGTAAAAATGTTCTCGTCAATAAAAAACATTTTTCTGCGACCTCCCTTTGCGTGCGTTAAGAAGTTGTTTTGATTTTATCACCCTATTCATTTTTAAATTATCGGTTAAGTAATGAGCAGTGCGTCTCTTATAAGCTGCAAGTTCTAAGTCATGTTTTAAAATACGCGACATGGTTCTGGGAACTATACTTATTTGCCTAGATAAAATCTTTTGCTTACGGATGGGATTTCTTAGGATTCTTTCCTTCACTGCTTCGATTGCCTCTTTAGTACGAATACTATGTGGACGGCCACGTAACAACAAAAAATGAACTTTTAGCTTACTTTGTTTAATTATAATGATTACTTAGGAACATTAATTTATAAATGCGATGGTTGGCTTTGTTTCTCACTGTTTTAAAATACGCGACATGGTTCTGGGAACTATACTTATTTGCCTAGATAAAATCTTTTGCTTACGGACGGGATTTCTTAGGATTCTTTCCTTCACTGCTTCGATTGCCTCTTTAGTACGAATACTACGTGGACGGCCACGTAACAACAAAAAATGAACTTTTAGCTTACTTTGTTTAATTATAATGATTACTTAGGAAAATTAATTTATAAATGCGATGGTTGGCTTTGTTTCTCACTTAAAAGTATACTATACGTGGATCATCTTTGCAAATAGTCATAAATAAATTATTCTCAAGTGCTAACAGACGATTTATGTTTTTTATTTTCAAAGCCACCATAGATGAAAAACCTTTTTCGCACAGGTGAAAAGTAGCAAAGGGTATCAATGTTTTCAAAGTTTCCTGTACTAGGCTTCCGTACTTACGTCGCCGTACAAGCCAAAATTTATCTAAATCTTGAGATAAAAACTCCAATTGTAAACTTTTATCAGCCGATAGTTCAATGAGTTGATTGTAAGATTGTAAGTCTTAGTTCGTAACAATTCGAATCTGCAACATTTTCATCAAACGGATTGAGAACCCATCTTTTCGAGAAATCATTGCTGTCATCTGGAAAATATTCTAGTAACTGAATCTTTAATTCACCTAAATCCGTTTTCATGCTCTCCAACAGGCGGTCAATAACTGAATTTTCTAAATTCGCATTTTTGTTCAATGGAAAAAGTCTAGAACAAGTGAATAAAACTGTGTATTTGGGGAGTGCGTTTTCGAGGATCAGAAGATGTGAAGCGGATATAGAATGACGGGTAGTAGCTGGCAGTAAAGTTAAAGGTGCTCTGTCCGCATTAGTGTGAATATATTATGTATTGTATCAAAATCTGCCAAAACGGCCTTCACCAGTGCGGTGTTGATGCCAACTTTATTGTACGGTAGTGAGGCCTGGATATGCGTGAAGTCGAGTGATAAGATATATGCAGTGAAAATGCGTCCTCTCAGAAATTACGATGTCAGCCTCGTGAACAAAATTAGCAATTAGGAAATGTATGTAGATAGTATGGATAGTTATTATAAAAATTATGAAAGGAATGTTTAAATGGTTGGGGCATATATAAACAATGAGTGGACTTTTTGGCGGGAACGGGAGAAGTGAGGTGTCATATTTAAATTTTCAATTGTTTACATTTTTAGGAGTTCTAAAGAACAAAAGTGATAGTATATTGTGTTTTAGTTCTGTGTAAGTGAAAAGAATGAAGTAGATCTAAATAAACATGTGTAGCTTAAGTTCTTGCGCTCTTCCAAGAAGTCCTTTATAACTTCAGTAAAGCTTACTATCACTTTACTGGAGGAGTTTTACAGAGTTTTACGATAAGATTCTACTTATTGAAATACAATACGCGGAGGCAAATGCGCTAATCTGTGCGCCATGCCATGAAAAAAAAAATACAATGTATGCCGAACGATTGATGAAGCAAATATACAAAGCTAAAGTGAGTGTTAGCAGCAGCCAAGAAAGACATTTTATGAAAATCAAATAGCCAGAATGTGTATGGGGAGAATGATGACATTTGAGAAGGCGTAGAAGTATGTTAGGATCATGATTCTTAGACTTAGAATTATCAGATATACAGTATGGCATGGTTGGATGGCAAATTTAGAAAGCAATACTTAGATGGTTTGAGTTACGCACATAAGAATAAGTGACGATTGATAAAATGACCATTGACAAAGAAAATATACAGAGGCAAAATGAGTGGTAGCAGATCCAAGAAAATCAAAGTTCAAATAGCCAGTGTTAACTAACGGAAATATCAAAAACATTCGCGTACCTTGGTGCAAATGTGCGAAGAGAATAAAGAGATTTGAATAGGCGAAAAACGTATGTTAAAACCGCTATGCTTGGCACTCCGTCCTCTGAACTACTTTTATAGTGACACGGTATGAGGATGTGTTGTACATTTTGAATATTATTTACTGATATAGCGTCAGATGATTCAAATTGAGTCTTCTCCATGTCATCTAATATCGTCAATAACGTCCTCAATCAGGTAACAAAATTTTCAGCGATGTATACTTACTGAAATAACATTATCATCGCTGAAAATTTTCATCGTGGATTACGAAAATACCACAGACTTACCACTAATAGATATCGCTTTTCACCCGTCACAAGTTGTTAGATTGAAAGAAATATATGGCGTAAGCCTATAATAGAAAGGGATGGGATCCCATCCCTTTCTTCATATTATACACATATTTCGGTGTGCTTTAACGGTTTTAAGACTTAAGCTGTTGCATTTGAAAGCTATGAATAAAACAAATCTTTGTTTGTTAGTGCTTTTAAGTTTTTTAATTATTTTTGTACTTTATAAGTAGTAGGTGCCCATTTTTGTAAATATATGTGAAATAGATAGATTCTTTTGGGCGTAATGGCAGAATGCAGAGTATTTTAACAAAGGCCAATTACACTAATTTGAAAATATCAGAAGATTAAAAATATGAATCTTTTACTTATATTAGGTACTTAACTGTTGTAAACCCGTTTATAACATCTATCGATTCAGACTAAAAATTTTGTTTACATTTAGAACCCATTAAAATAGCCTTTTTAAAAAAAAAATTTTAGTATTATAAGTTATGAACTTATGATAATGATTTCACCTAAGATAATAAAAATTAAATTCCAGATAAATAAGTACAGAAATATATTCACGCTATATCCCTAATGGAGTAGGTAGGCATACAAAAAATACTGAAAATAGGTACTCATTTCTTAATGGATCACCATTTTATGATATGTATTTTTAGGTTAATTATTGTAACTGAAAATAAATATTATGAATATTGAATTTTATCGGTTTCCTTGTTCTTGATAGAAATAAAAAATTTCGCCACCAAAATGAAGATTGTATTGTATAATTATGTAATATAGGTACTTTAATAAAAATAAAATACGATAGTAATAAAACAAAAGAATTAGGTATCGTAAACTTCAATTGGTAGTAGTTGTAGTACTTGTTTGTAGTATTTATCATTGAGTTGTATATTATCATTTATCAGACATGTTGTAGAAACTAAATAGACATTATCGTGTTTTTGTGTCTGTGGACATAGCCAATTCTATAAACAACTTTCTGCGTAATATTACGCGATTCTATATAGTGATAATCGTATCAAACAGATGATAATAACAACTGGAAACTCAACAACAACTTTATTTACTACTAACTTTTTGAAGGCTAGTATTAATTTGTCTTCCGTATTTTTTATTTTTTAAAATAGACTATTTGACTGTTAAAATTAGCTTAAAGATATTTAATACATTTTATGAACGCCTCTGTAAAATAAATATTGAAAAAACATTGAAAATTAGACTAATTTTAAGCTCAAAATTTTAAGTTTTTATAGCTGGAGTAGTGTGGAAGGAATGGGATCACAGATTTACTGCTAATAGTTATCGCCTTTCACACGTCACGAATTAATAGACTGAAAAAAGTATATGGCGAAGCCAGTGATAGTGAGGGATGGAAATACACATATTTCGGCTCTATCGGTATGCTTAATGTTTTAAGACTGTTAAGCTGTTGCATTTGACCTATGAACAAAATAAATCTTTCTTTGTACTTTTAAGGTTTTTAATTATTTTTGAACTTCAGAAGTGAAAAATTAATATAAATTTTTTTGTAAATGAGAATAATGAGATAGAGACTTGGGCGTGATGGTAGAATGCAGTATTTTAGGCTACAAAAGTTGGTTTGACAAACAGGCTGTCAAAGCGAGAAAGGCTATAGTGGCCACATAACGCAATATCTATTAGTTGTAAATCTGTGAGTGGGATAAGCAGTCTGTTTCTTTTAGCACTGTCCAACGATTTTACGAGTTCGTGATATCAGTCTACTAGCGTCATCTCTCTCTAGTTTATAGCCATGCTCAGTTCATCCCCACTACTAGTTTATAATCCAATAACTAATTTCAAATCTTTTTTCACATTGTCTTCATGATTTTTAATTAAAATATTAATTTAATGGAATGCATACCATTAAGTAGAACAGCCAACTAGCCTATTGTGGGAATATGATATTTCTTAAATAGAAATAAATGACCAATTACCAAATATTTCTACACCTGATCTTTATTTTATTTCTTTAACATTATTTTCAAATCGTAACGATAATTTCAGGCGAATCCAGAGCAACAGTAATAAGAGCTACGACGGACTCCCCTCTTTCGCCCGTAGGTGCGGGTAACGGGACCTCCAGTAGCACAAATGGAGATGTTTGGGCTCCGAGGAATATTCTAGATGCTCTTCTTGGCCCCCCCAGACCACCAAGAAGACCGGACTTTGCGGGAAGAATGGCAGCAGGGAACAGAACTGCTACTTTGTATTCACATTTACAACAAGATGTTGAAGCTCAGCATTAATATAATTAAGAATAATATTTATGGATAATGAAGACTTTTAAATAAATAGACTAATAAATAAATAAATAGACTAATGTTTATGTGTTATCGTTGACCGTTTTACATAATTATTATGGTAGTACCTACTATACGACACATTTTGCTGTATGTCGCTGTCCTTATATTGTTTTGTGAACAATGTTATGAATATTTATCATACATGTCATCAACTTCGTTCAAGTCATTGTTTTGTTCATGGCTTAATTAATCTAAAGGGTGCTAAGGGTGTTTAAGGGTGAGGTTAGAATTAAATAAAAAAGTCGAGGCATTATAAAATTAATATCTTATATTTGTTCAATAAAAACTACATTGTGGGCCCGTGTGCCCGGCGCCCGGGTAACACGACCTTTGTATTATCTTGTTGCATATAAACTCTGCGGGCAGACTGTGTCATAAGGCAATGGTGTGAGTGTGACGGCCGTGCGGCATCGTCAAGGCATCTGGTCCGGATCGTAGTGCGGCGTCCGCTCGCCGCTAACGTACGTTACAATTATTGGAATGTCACGCGGGATGCGAACGATCAAACATTAAAATTATTACAAACAAAATCTAACACTAGGCCCTATCGCGAGCCACTCCGTAAATACACTCACATCGAAATATTGTACAAATCCAATTCATACTTCAAGTGCGCCCGATATAAGTCCGTTGGAACGCATCCATATTTATCAATTAATTAATTAATTAATACCCTATAAAACTTACAAAACCGGTACTCTTTAAACTTAATACTAAGTTAAAATTAATCGGAATTGAAAATAAATTACCTAGGTACAATTATTTTATTCTAAAAAGCTATTTATAGGCGCACGAGGGATGTTTGGTGAGAGTGCGCGAATGTCAGTGGGTAGCTTCTCGAAGTTTCTTCGCAACAGGTGGCGCGGTAGCGTCTGATGAATCGCCCAAGGAGTTTTCCTCCGCTGAACTTGCTTCTTCTATTTGTCTGTATTGATAACATTGACACTTTAAACATATAGCTCAGTATGTAGTAGCATAATTAAAAAAATTGCTTTTGAAAAGCTATTTCGTAACTTGTAACCATTAAATCCTATTACACGTCATTTATAAATAGAAAAATATTTATCTATTTTTACAAAATGATGATATGTAAATACATATACATAAACTAGAAAAAAACTAGATTTTACTCGCGGCTTTGCTCGCCCGGTTCTAGTAAACGGTAGCCTGTTTTGATTAGAGGTATAGCCATTTTTAGGTTAAGGATTGGTTTGGCAGTTGTTACGTGAAATGAGAACAGAGAACGCTTTGTTTTATTATTATTAGTAGAGATGTGATATATAATTATGTATAATACTAGCGACACGCCACGGCTTCGCACGGCTAGAAATTTTTTCGAAAATAAAATACAGCCCATGTTACTCGTTGATAATTTAACTTTCTATAGGTGAAAGGATTATTGAAATCGGTTGAGTAGTTTTTGAGTTTGTCCATTACATACAAACAAACAAAGTTTACCTTTTTATAATATTAAGTATTAAATTATTTATTAAATAAAGTATAGATTATTAGGGATAGTAGATATGTAGGTACCATTATCAACATATTTAGAAGTACTTAATATTATGAAGAAGTAAACTTTCTTTGTTTGTATGTAACAGATAAACTCAAAAACTACTCAACCAATTTTAAAAATTCTTTCACTTATGGAAAGCTACGTTATCAGCGCATAAAATGGGCTGCATTTTATTTTCAAAAAATTTCTACGGCGGGTCGCTGGTAATATATAATTGACGTATTTCTGGTACCGTTTCGTGCGCGGTGTGCTGAAGGCGGAGTCTGAGTTGTCGGAGGGAGACGCGGGGGTGGCGGGGGTGGCGGGCGACGCGGCTTTGGCGTCCATGGAGTCTTCCGTGCATGACGTCGTTGTGTCTTCATTTACGGAGTCCGCACCGAGCTTACCTGTTTCAGACAATTTAATATATTGTTATAAATCTGTATCAATTTCAAAAATATAAATAAATAATAGGGTTACATAAATGTCAAAAGCGCTCGCATACCTAGGCGAAAATGTGTGAGGAGAATAATGAGATTTGAGGAAGCGAAAGAACTATGCAAGGACTGCGACGCTTGGCGCTCCGTCCTCTCTGACTGCTCTGTTAGGGATATAGCGTGAAGATATGTACATATGTATATATTTATATATATATACTAGCTGTTGTCCGCGACTTCGTCCGCGAGGAATTAAAAAAGTAGCATATGTCCTTCCACAGGGCTTATTCTATCTCCATTATAAATTTCATTAAAATCAGTCAAGTCATTTATAAGGGGAAGAATTACGAACACACACACATACCGGAATTTAATATATAAAGACAAATAATATATAAATTTCTATTCAACTTCCTTGATGACACAAACAGGGTCAGTAAAACTCTAAAGTAGTCGTTCGATTTACTTGAAATTTTGACACAACTTTACATTCGAGTACGCGCGTGTTTTTATAAATATTAAAATCTACATAAATAAAAATGTAAATGTTCGTTTGAGGAAAATATTCCAGACATTTACATCAATTGAGTAACCCTAATCAACATTAGGCTTGTGTTGCGACTGTGAGTATGTACTACGCAACGAACTTGGTAAATACCCAATAATAAACAGACTAAGACTATTGAGAAAAGGCATTTCTTGAATCAAGGCGCCCGCTATGGGGCCGAGTGTTGATATGCTCCCATTTTTTCATTTTTTTAATTAATAGCGGCTGTGCTGATCGGTTCCGAAATAAATGCTGGAGTATGCGGATTGGTCTCTAGCTTTCTGAACAATTTTTTTTTCAAAAATGTTAATGCGTTTTCGTTAAATTAAATAACGAGTAAAAAAAATTGTTCAGAAATTTTTAACTTTACGGGAAATCGAATCTGAAATCAAGGCTTCCAGCCTTGCATAAGTCCAAATTAAAATAAACACAAAGAAATATACACAAAATGCTTGAGTCACGATCATGACTCTTATGACTATAATGTTAAAAACATGAGAAACAGGCGCATCTAATATCTGTATTTTTATTATTAACTAGCGGTCCGTCCCGACTTCGCCTGGGTTGTTTACATAATACCTAGCCTATGTCCATCTGGAATAATGCTCCTTTCAAATGATGAAAGAATTTTTTAAATAAGTGCAGTGGTTCCGGAGATTAACATCCACAATAAACAAACTCCAAAACAAACATAAAAAATCCGCTTTCTCTGTTTATAATATTAGTAAAGACGTTACTTAAGTTTTAATGTCACAGGCTGAAATTTTCATCTTTTATGTTACTGTGTACATGGAGCACTAAACATATAGAGAGAAAATGTCATTTATTTTGTTTGAAATCAATTTACGTAATATTACGTTAACAATTATCTAAACACTGCAGTGGTTACAGCGCTCTGATTGGTTGATTACACACATACTATTACAAGACCTAAACGTGTGTATGAATAGATTGAGTTAATGTAATAGAAGTTGTACCGGTGAAAGCAAGACGCATAGATACACCTCATCGACCACATCGATTGAATGTCCAATTTTACTTGAGCCGTAATAAAATGAATGACAATTTGAAAATTGTATATTTACTATTACCGTTGAAACAAAATTGTGTCTGTTGTATAGTTTGATTTTTTGCTGTTTTTGCCGCACTACCGAATAGTACATAGTAAGCCATTGAATATACAGAGATGTAGAGAAGTCCAGTATTGGTCATGTACTATTTTAATGCCAGCGAGAATTGATATTTATTAGTGCCAAAAAACTGAGTAGTGGTGACGAGTTGGATGGTCCGGTCGGCTCTATAAGTTGAGTGCTCCATGACTGTGTACCACACATTTAAGCGACTGTATTGGTACATATACGTCCCTATGCAAAACTGAATTATATGAGAATGTTTTAATAATTTATACGTACATATATGCATGTATAATAGAATAAAAATGTTAAGAAAAACACGGTGCTGTAATCGCAATGAGATACATTATGAGTTTAGAGCGATTTATAGTAATGTCAGCTAAAGATTGTTTAGAATAGCTAAAAGTTAAATTATGGTTCATATAATTGAATACTTCTCAGATGGAATTTGCTTGTTAATTTCAAATATTTTGCGAGAAGAGATATACTGAAAATAGACTGACAAGATAAGATAGAGATTTCAATTATATTTTGTTCATAGTACGAGCCAGTGTTTTTCCTTTGTCCTAAGGAAACAAAATTGTTTTTAGAAAATAATCTCTTTTAATTAAAAATATAATGTAAGAATTAACACAACTGCTAATTCTTACGTTGTTATCAATTTGATATATTATGTTCATCTTATCCCTGGTCGTATTTATTACATTAGTTTATGGCAGAATAGGATTTATTGAATTGATATTTAAAAATATTTCTAAATTGTAATTTTTTTTTTATTCAAATATTTATATTTAATTTAAAATACGATAGAATGATAGTCATTACGTTCGTGTTTTACTTACTTTAAAAGTATGGAAACCGGAGTTTATGCATGATAAATTGATTTCAAAATTTAAATTGCATTAGTCAAATGGGTTGTTGTTAAGTTTGAGTTTTGGGTACCACCTACATTTCTCAGGAAAAAAATGTTATGTAGATTTCGTTATACTAAAACGTACATTAATGAAAATCATACTACAAAATAAACGGTTTCATCGAATACAAAGCAATAGTCTGGAAATAGCCTTCTCTTCACATGCATTTACTGGCTTGCTGAATACATAATACGTATATGTATTTTATTAAACTTATACAAAAATGATGTTAAAAAAAAGATAGATATGACGTTGCAATTAGGTTTACTTCATTAAATTGATTTGATTTTGATTTATTTATGTTCTTATTTTAATATTTATTATTTTATTGGGGAAAAACTTGAACTGGGGAAAGGAGGATTATTCATCTTTGATATTTCACCCCTGTTTGTTACTATGAGATTTATTTGATAAACTAATATACTTTTAATTTCATTCGGGGCAAATTCTGTATACATTTTATTGTACTTTACAAGTGTTTGTTTTTCTTGAATGGATTACGATGATAAGTCTGATATAAGTATAATCTCAGTATTACACGGTTTAATAGAAAAATAATTAGGTCATTATGTACAAATTACTCATGTTCAATTCGAACATGCTAGGCTTAGTAATTTATTTAAATGTAAATACATATGTAAGTACTGTATTATTTCATATATTTTGATTGGCTTGTTGCAATGTTTAGTGTTAACATCTGTTTTACAAGCTGAGCTGGGTGTTCCCCCATTTCGTACCCAAATACAAGTACAAGCCTATTTGTTTTTATATGTACTAATAAACTATTGCAAATAAAACAATTGTCTTACCATTACCGTTTGTGGAAGGTGGTTCGAGATTGCTCTCGTCGCTGGGCAATGGGGAACCACCGTTCGTGGGTGCAGTTGGATTGGGTTCTTTTCCGAGCAATTCTGGCTGTAAGTCAGACACTATGTTGTGCGTCCATAACGCCAGTTCGACCATATGTGGTGACCATTTTTTACCGCAGCCATTTTGTTCCTGTGAATAAAGTGTTTTATAGAACGTGCTTCAACGGCTACTGAATAGTACGTTTAATTAATCAAAAATATTATATTATGTAGGTTTTTAAAATGGTTTCCACAATTTCATTGTAAAAATTAGGAAAATTGAACATTGAAATCCTCGATTGATCCTCGAATGAGGTTGACGAGAGTTGTCTATCTTATAAATAATTAAATGGGTGGTGGAATCGTCAACATAAATGTGGTAAGGATAGATAGACACTCACAGACCCAAAATATTCTTTAAAATATTAAGGCTGAAAGTAAGTCTTGAATTTTAAAATTTATTTAAAATATTTTATTTTATTTAAATTTTCTGCAAGAAAACCTTTACTTGAATTGACATCCGAGTTGATATTTGTTATACAAAACGCAAGACATCGGTGAAAGTCTAGTGTATCCGTGTATATATTTCAATAAGGCCTACATGACGATTTAACGTTGATGAAGTGATTGATTTGTGAAAAAAAATTGTTCACGCGCATATTAAATTACAATATGATAATATTTTATTATGTCGCGCCCTTAGAAAACCCTCAGAAAATTCAAAATATTGAGTTAAATTAGAATACATACATATATTCACGCTGTACCGTAAAGTTGGCGCTCCATCCTCTTGAACTACCCCATTAGGGATACAGTTTGAAGATACGTATATATGTATGTATATTATGGAATATGATATTCTACTGTAGGCTATCCAGTTATAGACGCGTAACTTACCTTATTTAACCTATCACAGACACTTTTTATATGGGTTACAAAATTGAGGTATTCCTTGGCAGTGTAGTCGCTTCCTTCCATCGCCGGGATGGCTTGCAAGCATTCGTCAGCCATAAAAGGTGCTATTTCTGGGCTAGCCGCCGCTAGGAGGGCTGATGCAGTGGCTGTACCGACTCCTTTGAGGTTACTTAACGCTGTCATTGCTGATTCAATATTGGGCAGTTTGCGGAAAGCTTTCTTTGTCTCTTGCATCACAGCTCTTGGGGTGTTCACTTTTATAAGATACGATAATTGTGGATAAAATCTCCCTCTCTGGAATAAAACAATTCATTTGTCAATGGACACAATTTATACATGTATGTTTTGGCAAATTATGTTTAGTCTAGCAAATAAATAAACAGTACAATGATCGCGTGATGTGAGAAATAATGTTGTGATAATCTACTTATTATCGTGAGGAGAATGATAAGGTATGATGAAGGGCTCCGTTTTCCTTGTCTACCCCGTGATAAGACATAGCGTGAAGGTATGTATGTACATTTCAAACGTGTATTTTGCAGTTTCTTTGAATAGATGTGAGTCACTTGTTATGATTCTCAGAGATGATTTTATAAACTCACCGCTTGTTTCCATTTCATGAGTTGCACCAGCTCTTCGTGTATCATGTGAGCTTCCTTTCCTCTGGACTTAATTTTCTTTGGTAATTCATTCTGGTACCTATAATGATAAAAATATTACATTTTTGTTTGAATTACTATTTGGTGTTTAATACAATCCTATTTGTTCATAATATTTAAGTATTAGCGACCCGACCCGGCTTCGCATGGCTAAAAATTTTTTTGATAATGTAGCTTTCTATAGTTGAAAGAATTTTTGAATTCGGCTGAGTTTAGTTCGGTTTTTGAGTTTATCCGTTACATACTAACAAAAAAAGTTAAGATACCTCTTTATAATATTAGTATAGATACCTAAATCCTATATGTTGATGCCAGCGACATAGAATTGGAACATATGCCCAACACGTTGTCTTTTCTCTGATACCATATATGTAGAGAATATCAAATATTAATAAGTAGGTATGTATTTATTAATGTATATAGGTACGTATGTATATTTCATATGTATGTCTGCATGTATGCCCAAAAGTTATAACTATGTATATTATATATAATAGTATATTATATATTTTCTTTATTCCTAATATACTGGTATAAGTATTATATGTATAACTATAAAAATAACACATGCATGGTATGGTGTAATTATATATTAATACACGATTAATTCCTACGGTATTTTTTTAATGTTGCTATCGCGTATTTATTAAGTTACAATGAAATAATAATATTAAGGTGTTTGTAATATCGAATTTGAATAATTTATAAAATAATATATAAATTACCATTAACAACAACAATTACGTACTTGTCAGATATTCATATTGTTATTTTAACCCTACACATTATCCCTTTTCATTTAACAAGTGTTTGTAAACTTTGAAAGGCATAAAACATGTACTCGTAAAAGTAGGTGTCTTAAGTACGTGATGACTCACTATGGTACATTCTATACAAAATTATAAAAATAAGTATGAAAATATTTTGTGTTTTTGTATTCCCTTATTCGTCACATTAACCATTGTAAACTAAATCGACAAAACATTAGAGGAAAGCAAAAAGGCAAGTCACCATTTTGAACGGATGTAAGCCATACCTATTCAACAAGGCATTGCATATCTACACAATGTAGTCAGAAACATAATTACAAGTCATAAAACATTACCGAATATATCATTATGTTATAGATTTTAGAAAGTAATGTAGAGAATTCTCGGTAATATGTTCATAAATGCATTAAACGAGTCATGATTCGTAAAGGACAGCCACCATTTTATAACGCCTGAGCGCAGCGATATTTTCCCCCACACTGGCTTCAGGAAAAACGATCGTGTCAATTTGACATCGATCCCACGTGACGCAGTGATTTTAATGAGCCGACCGCGGACTAGAGATGCAGTCCGCGAGGGAGGTAGCTATCAAATCAGTTTGCACGGATACACACACAATACAAGTTCATTGACACGCCACGGCCGCATTTTCTCTTCTCAAAGACGTTTGTACTTACCAATTGTCCAATTTTATGAGCTCCTCTGGTTTCTTTGTTTTCTGTTCAGCTTTTAGTTTAATAGCTTGTGGATATAATTTTAAAACACTGTCAAATTGTTTTGCATCTGCCTCCAGAAAGAAAGTAGACGTGTCTTTCGCGGTAGCCATTGTGAACGTTCTAAATGTACAACACTGCGTATTAGTTAGCTATAGCGCCGAACTCGACGCGGCGGCAGCACCTGGCCAACTGGGCGCCCTCTCCCCACTCGACGCCATCTTGTTGACTGAACCTCGTAATGACGTTCGATATTATTATTTGAAATGTCCCATTTTCTGCTACGTTTTAGCTTATTTTTCGAAATAATATCAAGATAAAGACCTATAAATCCTAACATATATCAGATTTTGTCTAATTTTGCTCCAAACTACGGTTATATTGATATGAGTAGTATGAATAATATACTTACTCGACGTCACAAGGTTATATCGGACGCAATTCAAGTCGAGGCGTCGGACATTTGTGTGGCCCTAGGGAACGACAGGATGAGAAAAAATAAACTCCATTTTGCTTCGAAATCACAACACTACACTGAAATATCAATATTATTACAGAAAATTTGACACATAATGAACACTATGTTTCACATTTGGTTAGTCACGTCGACCTCCGCACATTATCAATTTCCTTAAACGTGACGCAACACACGACACCGTTCCACCGAAACGACTTTGGTAAACACGCATATTTTCCGTTGCATTGCAGTACACACTGAGCTCGGAGTAGTCATGAAGTAGTAACTAGCGGTGTACATAAGGCATTTAGGTAGTAGGACGTACATATCACCGGGGTGGAACGTCACACCAATCGGCTTTGTTGTTTTGATAGATCGCCATGTGCTCGTTCCCTCCTTAATTTCGATGTATTATTATGTTATTGTTTATTGAGTAGATAGCTGATAATGAGTCGTTATTTACAATAGCTAACCCTCATATAAAGTAATTTAATCATTTCTATGAATATCCTCGAATCGAAATTATTCCAATCCTATCGAAATTATTCCATCTTACATAGCGCTAAAATATCTTTTCTGCTCACAAACAATGATTTACAAAATATCCAAATTAACACATAATTATAGTAATATTCCACGAAATAAAAGTAAATACGGCGATGACCCTAATGGTTACTTAGATCTGAAAATCTACTCGTCAACTACGTCAAAGGCTTGTACTTCAATAAATATTACTTATTATATTTTTTATTTTACATAATATACTTATATTTATTTCTTAAATAAAATACGCAATTTAATAAAAAGGCTTAACTCCGTTTCGCATTTCAAAAGACCAAAAAAATTAAGCATAATCCTATATTTAATATTTTTAACGAAAAACTAATACAACAGACTTGCATAAATACTAAGTACTGTGAAGATTATACAGAAACCAGAAAACAACAGCGAGAAAAAAATTGAGACGGCCTTATTGCTAAAGCAATGTCTTCTAGGCAACCTTAAGGTAAATGAATGCACTGTAGGAATTTTCTATGTTAAATAATTACAAATATAATTTAAAATATACATACATATCTTCACGCTGTATACTTAACGGGCTAGTCAGAGAGGACGGAGCGCCAAACTTCGCGGTACTTACATAAAACATTAAAAAAAAAATTAAAAATACACACACAATAATGTTACATTAAAATATAACATTAATATTCATGAAATAAATAAAAGCGGGAATATTTTTGTTATAATTATTTTTAACTTCATTTAATTTAAGAAATGTTTTTGGAGTAACATGTTTCAGCCTTGCCTCTAACACTAAGAATAAGAGTTAGTACCTTTCTAAATAATAATAGATATACATTTCAATTCCTGTATGGTTATTACACTAACATTTCCATAAGATGGACACACAGATGAATAGAAAAATTTCATGGTTCTTTTACGG
Organism: Zeuzera pyrina; assembly: GCA_907165235.1. Taxonomy (NCBI): domain Eukaryota; kingdom Metazoa; phylum Arthropoda; class Insecta; order Lepidoptera; family Cossidae; genus Zeuzera; species Zeuzera pyrina. The sequence continues at coordinate 15,613,215 of OU015626.1, forward strand.
TGTTAACATCTACTTCACTACTACCGATATTGATTTTTCATTACAATGCTAGTAAACTGTATAGTGTACTGTCTTTAAGCTTCTTTCAATATGGGTATACAGAACTGGGGCTTGCAACATATTTTTTATTTTTGGATTAATTCGACTGGGATCTGATTTGATGAAAATAAAATACACCACACGATATAAAAAATGGAGTATCTCAATTTTCTAAAACTAGTCAATCATCGTAGTATATTGACATTACATTACATTATTAAAATATTATAATAAATTTATGAAATTTAAAACAGTAATTATGTCAGCATCAATATAGACTTCATATCGTTAATAATTTATAATGATAATAATGCGCCAGACAATACACGTTAATCATGTGATCTCAAATTATGGTCTTCTTTGTGCTATGACAACCAGACAACGACTACTGGGGGCGTCTCTCAGTACACTCAGACTCGAGACATTCTAGAAAAGTTCGATTCCTAAATTGACCCGACCAGGAGTCGAACCCGGAACCTTCCACGCTTGGGCATGTCGTCTTAACCATTGCACCATCGAAGTCGTCAAATTATATAGGGTATAGCAAAAAAATATAGTCGGTTGGTATCAATAAATTTAATTACACCCGTGCGAAACTAAGATGGATCGTCAGCAGAGAAAAAATAATAAAAAGCACTCTGGCATTACGTATCTATTACACTACGATTAGATCACTGTCACGACAGAATTTTTTTTAAATTGCCGGCGACATTATTCGCGTGGAATTTAAAAAAGCATGGTTTACATCCTTCCCCAGAGCTGAAGCTATGTCCATACCATACTATCTTCACGCCCTATCCCTAATGGGGTAGTCAGAGAGGACGGAGCGCCAAGCGTTGCGGTCCTTACATACTTCTTTCAAATCTCACATTTTCGCCTAGGTATGCGAGTATCTCCATACCAAAATCTATTAAAATCAATTTGCTCTTTTCACTGAAAATGCGAAACATATAATTTATTCAGATCATATATTTATATCGCAAATACATTTTTATCGTGCAATAACTTCTACAAATAGAGAGTATCGAGTTTGGTATTAAAATAAACTAATTGCAGTCGATAAAAAAGTCCGTATAGTTATTCTGAATTAATTTGTTACGTGTTTCGTTAACGTCAATCAAAGTACATTCAGTGCGATAAATGTTACTTTAATATTAGCACCTGTCAGCAATACCTTTAGCTAAAGGTTGCAATGAAGATATTCTTTATTGTAATAATAAGACCGTATTGTATTTCGTACTTTTGTTTTGTATTCACCTTTTTGGTTGATTGTTGTAATAAAAGGTACTTACTGTATTGCATTACTTAAAAGGGGCAGGACACCGGCCAAAAATAGAGAGCCGTTAGTCGTGTAATTTTTGAAAACATTTTATTTTTATCCTAAAATAGGCGTACCTATCACTTGTCGCTCTACCAGTGCTAGTTTTATTTGTTATTCAACTAAATTAACGCCGAGTGTCAAGGTTCATTCCCGGCCATGCATTATTAATAAAGGTAATGCCTTTCCACATAAAAGCTTTGTTCAGTTACAGGAACTGTCAATTTAGCGATCACGTAATATCGATTATATTATTCATTAATCGAAAGTTAGACATCGAGACTTTTTTGGCAATTTTCACTAGAAATTCAAGACAAAACCTTGATTTAGACAGATCTATATGGAAAATATTTCATATTTACTTTTGTCCACGAGTTTGTCTATGTATAGGTATAGATAAAATCTCTAGATCCTACTAAGATGAATCTTACACAATTTGTCTCTACTTTCAGAGTTCAAAGGCATCACTATTTGTCTAATAAATAGCATGATGTTATATGCAAAGTTATTTATGCATATATCCGTAAAATAGCGCAATCCACATGTTAAGCAACATTCAAACAAACAAATAATCAATCAGACGAAAATTCTAAAAACATGAGGATTTCAGAAAAGAAACTTAAAAAGCGTATCTCTATCATTTACAAAAATATCTTCAATGTAGAGACAGTTCTGTTACTCTTTATACTCTACGGCGAAGCAAAGAGAAGAGTTATGAATTTGTCAGCGTATTCATCTATTTCCTTCGCATAGCCGAAATCACTTGACCGATCTCAATATTATGAGGATATGAGATATCATGATTCTGCGTAGTCTGACATTCGTTCATTTATCGTTAATAAGTATTGAAGATATATTGTGGGTTTTTATGGCATACAAATGAAAAAGAGAAATAAACTGCACTTGGTATACACGCTGTTTGTATACACGCTGTTTGTATACACGCTTGGAACCACCTTTCGAAAAATTAATAAAAACAAAACAAGCGCATTCATCTCATTGAGTTTAATAAACCGTAACATATAATTCCACTGTATCTCTAATGGGGTTGTCAGAGAGAATAGAGCGCCAAGGATCGCGGTTGAGTTTAATAGATATTATGTAGATACATATACCTATATAACTAGAATTACTTACGTTTTTTTCTTGAAATGAAATACATACGCAGATAACAAATTGGCAATTTCTCTTTTGTTTTGTCATCTTACTTCAAATCGAGAAATATTTTATTTAATTTTCTCGAAATTTTTTTAAAATTAAATTCCTTTAATTTAAGAGCACGCAACCCCCTTGGAACATGGTCACGTCTCCTAAGGGAGTGGCGACCCACCAACACCTACTATTATTAGGTGTTCGACCCACACCTGACACAAAACACTGGCAAATATAAAAGAAAGGAAAATAAATAGGTAATTTCAATGCTTATTAATTACGTGTGTGTCTTGAATATTTACTCATATAAACAAATTGTTATCATAGAATTACTCCAAAATGTTATAACAATTATGTGACCCTAAAGTACTAGATTCATACAACGGGTACTACGCAATGAGCTGGGAAGGCCACTAATACCGAGAAAAAATAGTTCGTTTAATTGATCGGGCCGAGAATAGAATCAAAGAGCCTCGGTTTGGAAGGCAGATGCACTAACCGCTGCGTCAACAAGCCAGTTGTATCAGTCTACGTATTGTTTTGAACTTAATTACGGCGATATCTTAAGATAATAACAGTTTTTGTCTTGTCATGGCGTACGAGTACTTATTTAAATGTCAAGTAAATATAAATATGTACATATATTTCCACCAACAGCAAGAATGCTTTAACCGATTTGGTTTAACAAGGAATGAATAGATTAATACTGATTCAGTGTAATTTTATAACGCCTTACAAAAGCTGATTATTATTATTAACAAATTACTACATATCAAATGTGATCTCTTAGAAATATGTGCAGTGTCACCTTTGCTGACAAAATAAACAATAAAGAGATACGCAGTATGTCAGCATTACGCGACAGTGTTGTTGTAAAGATGAAGAAAGAAACGGTTACATGGTTCGGGCACATTGAAAGAACGAGTGATGAAAGATTGACGAAGAAAATCTACAGAACGGAAGTGAGTGGTAGTAGACGCCAAGAACGACTAAGGCTAACTTATGAAAATCAAATAAGTAGCCAAAGTGTTAGCTGACGGAAATGTCAAAAGCATATCTAGGCGAAAATGTGTGAGGAGAATGATGAGATTTGAGGAGGCGATAAAGTATGTAAGGACCGCGACGCCTATACAGCGTGAAGATAAGTAATTACTAATACAGTTTTTAATATTTCACTAGTAGATAAAATTATAAATATAAAAAATAGATAGTAAACAATCGGACTGTATTTTTGCATAGTTGCTATAAAAAATTGGGACATTTAAAAAACAACGTTAAATTGTTATAATATTGGAAAGAATACAATACAAATAAAAGTTTACTCCATTTCCTGTTCGTGGTAGGCAGAGCATCAAAGTGCACCGAAGTCATACCTTGATGCCACTCAGCAGTAAATGTTTGGGCTTTCAGAATAGCAGAACTACTAGATAATGACAAATTGTTAATCAATGGTTTATACCAGTTCTTATTGTTTATTTTATCTATATATAAATAGGCAAAGACAAAACAGTACAGTACCTTTTTCTCCTCTGTCGTCAATCAATTTTCTTTTTATTGTTTGTAGCTATTGACGAGCTTTAGTTTTATCAATAAAAAAATTTTGGAAACAGTTATATTAATACGCGAGAGAAAACTTCGGATCCTTTTTTAAGAATATTGCGCGCACGGAAGAGTGTGAGATTTGGCATAGTTTTACGTTCATACTGCCAAAGTCAAAAAGACTATCAATGTCAAGCCCATTATAGTTTGTGATCATATGTATGTAACCTCCTTGGATCAAACAGTCGCACAGAGTAGAGTTGTCAAAGAGTTTATATTATAAGCTTAGATCTATATTTACGGTCGAATTTCGACCACCGAGCGACCTCTAGTACATATAAATGTTACCACGGAACTTTCATAGACTAATAATTTCTACCATCTACCTTCGATTTACCATTTGTGAGCCTAACCACTTCTTGCTAGAATTGGTACGAAGGTGTGATTTTGCTGCACTTAAAAGTACAGTTCACCTCAAACGGAAAATAGTGTGAAGATGACTATGTATATTTAAGAAACCGCAGGTTGACTTCATAAGTACAGTATAAATGGGACGTGACGTGACTGTGTTGATGTAATCACTTAAGATGTTGCCATCCAACCACTACCAACTAATGAATATGCTCGCAAATATAAGTGATTGATGTGTTGTGTAACTGGGAATTTACGTTTGAGCCGCTCTCTACAGGAACATTGTCATAATATTCAAATGGAAGATGCCAGAAAAATAGAACAGAAGTATCTGTAAGATAATTTAATTGATACAACTATACTTAGCGCTGTTTTGTCTTTTATAGTATTTCTCAGTCGCTATGAAAGATAAAGTTATTTCTGCTTAGTGAGTAACTGAATATACCCACATCTCAAAAACTACACAACATAATATACAAATTTTCGATGAAATTGTTTTTAAGTAATAGTAAGTTTTAGGCAGCATACATTTTTTAGAATTGAGTTGAAAAGTTAGAGGGACGTACTTTCGACGACTTTAGAGGCGTATATCTATTGACTTAAATGAATAAGTTATTTTGGAACTTCTACCTATATAATTTTTTAAGACCTAGGAAGAATATTTAATGAATATCGCATCCCACACACGCTTATGTGCACGATAATTTTTTCATGTCAATTTTTAATTTAATGTTTGCTTTTCGCAGTATATGAGGTTAGGGATGGCAAAATAAATAATAACACTCCAGGCAATTAAAATAGTGTGACGTCAAACTAAGTAGGTAGGCTTCTACTATGTGAAAGCTTTTCGATCTTCTAGGACACCGATTCCCAAACTTATTTTGTCTACTGAGTCGAGAGAGCTCATGCAGTCGTTGTCTAAGATGCCTCCTAGCTAAATGAAATTACAAATCATCCCCCAGGTCTCTACACAACGCCCCCATTTTTTTTCTGGGTCTCTTACCGCCTCCCTTTAGGCCTGCAGCGCCCACAAGGGGGCGTTATCGCCCACTTTGGGAATGGCTGATCTAGGATATCAACGTGGGCGGAAACGGAGATATAATGAAAAGACGTGCTTTCGCCAGCTTGTGTAATTCTCGACTGCACATTTTTTAAAACTGCCGTTCTAAAATACCAATTGTCAAATCACGAATAATAATTATCGATTATCGTTAAGTAGCAACACTCAGAAACGACAATTTTGCCATATATTTAATCACTAATATTAATAGTAGCTAACACATGGGTATCACACAACGAATTGGGAAGCTCCCAGTAACGCCCAGACTCCGAGCCGATTTAGAAAAGTTCGTTTTCTAAATAAAATTTACCTGAGCCGGGGATCGATAACCCGGAATACCAGCTTAGTAGGTAGATCCTATGCCATCGTGCCAACTAATATGGCTAGTCAAATATTACATATATTTGTATGATAACTACATGAAATTTGAAGTGGCGAAAGAAGTATGTAAGGACCGCAGTGCATAGCGCTCCATCCTCTCTTACTACCCCATTAGGGATACTGCGTGAAGATATGTTATAAATATATTAAGTACTTTTTTATCTCACAAAAAGGTACGCATCGTTTGGCCACAGTGGGCTACACTTTTGGCTGATGGAAAGCAATGACGAGCTCTAAAATCAATCATGTTTGCCTAGAAGGGCAGAAGTGTTTTTCATCCATTAAATACCAATTAATATACGTACGTATAAAGTTTTATACATTATATATTGTGGTATTTATATATGCGGTTATTGAATCTATTAATTAAATTACTTGAGTTATAGGCGAACATTACGATAATAGGTTAAGTAACTGAGGCTAACAGTTTTAAAGTGCAAACATTATATAACTTCACGCGATTTGCTTTTCAGTGTGGACAGATCATCAAGGCGCAACTAAATCACACATCGGCGTCACTCTAGCAAAAAATACCTATTTGGGCCTTAAAATAAACGATAAGCTTTAGATTTGGGCTTATAAAAATGGCAAAACGAAACTTGACAGAGACAGCTTATCGCTTATGCCAGTTTTTTGATAACAAACTAGAGAAGGGCCGACTTTTATGGCCTGCGTGTGGAGATAAGCACAGTTGCTGTGCCAGTGCACATTTTATATTTTCTTTTTTTTATTATAGAATATAATATGAAGTTTAATGAATAAAATATTTAATTTCTCTCAGCGTATAGTATGCAAACACAGATTACAGATAGGCATAGATTTTAAAAGTAAAATTCATTTTATAAGTAATAAAATTAATAAAAACAATACTTTAATTCGACTTTATTTTGTGGTGTTAAATAAATTATATATTTATATTGGCAGCGTTTATGTCGTTTATTTTCGATAATAATAGTTTCATTCCCAAACATGTCGAGCGTAACCATTTTATTCGAAACACAAATTCAAAGATAACGAGACGTGCCGACGGCTACGCCCTATTGAGGAGAGAATTCAAACAAAATGTAACGGCTTCAATAGGGTGGTTGAATGCGAGCGTCGTCAGTCCCCAAAAGAAGTTAAACATTTCGAGGGATTGAGCTCGGTTTAGTTCAGGCAAAAAGTGCAAGGGACGAACAAAACGTTGAGTGGAGGGTTCGGCGGGGTTTCATTTTTTATGTTAATGCACAGATACCCGTCATGTGCACCGACAACGCACGAACTGCCTGCTGTGAGTACTGTGAACTGATGCGGGCAAAATACAAAGCCCGCGAAATATTCGTAAAAATAAAACTTGTAGATACTAGATACATATAGTTTTTAAATACTTTTTTTCAGCCAGCGCGAATGATCAAATTGTAATTTTGAACAGGTATTAAAAGATAAAATTAAAAAATAAGTACTTCACATTACTCGTAAACTTTTTAAATTAACGTTTATATATAAGCTTTAAAAATAATAATTACGAGATTTCCATGTTTGTAACAAAGAAGAAAATGAATAATTGAAAGATTTAAATCTGCAATAAGTAAAAAAAAATACACTTCAAAAGAAGGCAAAGAATTAATTCAAACATTATTCATAGCACTGTAATGCTCATAGAATGTGTTTGAAAATACGTATATTATCCGTACGTATATTACCCTTCTTTTAGACTGTTCCGTTTTGTACTTAAACTATGCTTGTTCTTTGTTAAAAACATAAAAAAATCTAATAATTATTTGTAAAGCTTCTAAGTACCTGCAATCCTACATACATAAAGTTTAGAAATAATTTGTTTGTGAGTTACGCTTCTAAGAACGAGTCTCGCCTTATTAATATTCTCGAGCAAGAAAAACACCGCAGTCGGAATTAAAATTGTTTCTCCTTTTTGCCCCAAGGTCAGTGAGTTGTGGCTGTGATAATCACAATGTGCGCCACTCGCTGCGATACCGAGAACAGAGATATTTTTATGCTACTAGCTTCTACTGCCATCTATCGACATACATCTGTATTAAACATCTGTTAAACGTATGTAGGACAAAGTGACGAACGAGCTCTATCAATAAAAATTATATAAATATTTGTTAGAAAGATAATTCTGGACCTCGTGACGTTACATTATGTTTTAAAATTGACTTTCAATTTAAAAGAAATATTCATTCGAATTCTATAATTATTGGTAAAAATATTCAAGTATATCCTACTTAAATTTTTTTTTAACCTGCTCTACGACTATATTAATCATACTTCGTTGACTACATAATCGGTTTACCTTGCTTGTTAGCAAATATCACCAGTCGCTGTTATTAACTGTTAGGTAAATGTTTATCATAATTATAATAAGTACACATTCTAGGATTTACAGAGAAAATTTAAAAAAATCATTATAGCTGTTTTCGTGAATTCATTTTTTTATATTATCACAAATACTTACGTATATAATGTGTAGTTACACTGTACGAGTATTACTTTACACTACATATATCATATCCGTTTTAAAAATATTATAAAAGTCAATTTAGTCTACAGTTTATCTAATTAAAAAGTGCAAGTTCGCCTCGCGTACGTAATATATAAGTTTCCGTGTGATATTAATAAAATGTCCAATTTACAAACTACTTTTTTAGAGATTTATAGTATCTACGTTATATTTTCCTTAAAACTTTAAGCAATCCTGAAAAAATGTAAAATTCTCCATCTAGTAGTGTCGGAGATAAAGAGATATGGGGGAACAGGGAATAGTCTAGTCATGTTCGAGTACATGATTTGCCTCTTCTTTAATTCTCTGATGAATATTTTAAAATGGCTACTAGTACCTACTGCAACATGATATGTGGATAACCGAGATGTATCATTTGCTATGCCAAACAAGTTTGTACGTCATATTTTCCGAGAAAATCGACTGTCAGACGGACGCATGTGTGATCTTGTAAGGGTTTTGTTTTTTATTTTAAAATACAGAACCCTAAAAATATTATTGTTTTATATTAATTTTTGAGATATTGGACACTTTCTTTTGTTTCTATCTGGTATAGAAATTTATTAGCCAAACTATACATATAGGGTTTCAGTTAAATGAAAAAGAAATAAAAGTTAACACGTAATTACATCGTCAGTACATCGTAACTTTAATCAGAACGTAGTTAAAATGCTGTATATATATTTACTATCGTACCTTTCCTAAAGAAGTTAATAAAATGAGACCGCAGTTATCAGTTTGTAACCAACCATTTAGTATTGAGAATTGTTGACGTTTTATCTTATCGAAGGTAATAAAAGCAAAGAAGCAATTATACTGATAGAAACATGACGACGATAACGCTCTGAACGTTGATTGTTTGGTGGAAAATTCTAGAAAATAGGCTCTACATAAATATCATCATCACAAAGAATATCATTATATCTGTATTTATATTTAAAATTACGAAATAGAAAAAAGTTTGTATAAAAAATAATATCTCAATTAATACCCGGATATTATTTAAGGCAATAGTTGTACAACAATAATTAAAATTTTGTTAACTATGCGAGTTCTAAGTAGGAAAAAAAGGCTTACAGAAAAACTTTCTACTAACTATGAAATATATGTTCATTTTACTTACACAAGATAACAAAAATATTATAATATAACCAATAAAGATGAGCAAGAAGTAAATATCAAAAGTTGATAGAGCTTTACTAGAATAGACTTTTTATATTAAAAATACAAACATTTTGTATGACAAAACCAACAACTGATAATAAAATTTTTACATCGGCGAGTATGACTATTGATAAAATAGTAGGAACACAATATCTCTACGGCTCTACCATTCAGTTAGAATGTAGTACGTTAATACGTTATACTCCAATGGTCTCTACAGAGACTACAAACAAACGTTACAGACAATAAAACAAAAAAAAAACTACTAAAAATCTGCTCAGTACGTTTTTATAATCATTTTTTCCCAAAAACTAAACTTTAAACCTTTCTCTAACTGTAACTTTAGAAAAATGTCAGTTAAAACAATTAGCCTTTCAAATGTTTAGTTACTTATTGTGTTCAAGGAAATGGTAATTTTGAACATAAATAAAAAATGAAATATGTGCACAATTTTATTTAATTGTAGGTTTCATAGCAACATTTATACCTTACAATCTACACACAATTATGGCAATACTTGCGGTTTTTCCGAGAAAAATATCCGGGTTCAATTCTCTAGTTGTGTATTGTGTACGAGTTTTTTGAAAATCTGAATGCAGTTTTTCTTATCTCTAAAATCGACGACACATGGTTCCTTACATCATATTTCTCTATCTCTTATATTTTTAAAGTTCCACTGACTGTGAAGTGATCAAGTGATACTGACACTTCTCGATGTAACGCACTGTGTAGTACATACGTTAAACAAAATGAATTATCTATTTATTATGTCATTGTTTATTATTATACCATTCGCACCCGGATGCCACGAAAAGAGAATGGATAAATTTAGATTTTAATAAAATTTGGAAATTTTTAAATAAAAAATTCTGTTTGGAATCAAAACCATACTATATATACCTAGTACATACTCAATACCACTACATAACTATAGCTCAATTATAATTATAAATCATTGATAGTTATAGCCTAGCTTAAACTCATCTCCTCCTTGTTGAAAAAATAAATTATGTATAGTATATAGGCAATGACAATGATAACTGCCTAAACTAAACAAGTGGTAAGTTGTGATAATATGTAATTTTTAAAGTAAAAGTTGAGGAAAAGATTCAAATAATTTAGTTCGGGCGCCAATTTATACCAATCTCACCCAGATGCTACGAATAGCGAATGGATAAATTCAGTTTTTAATAAAATTTTGAAATTTTTAAATAAAAAATTCTGTTTGGAATCAAAAACATATAATAACAAAATTTAATATTAAACAATAAAAGATGAATTCTATAAGTGAACAAAAAAATGTGAAGAAGGTGGGAGTGATGGTGTGGTATTGTGTAAATGTATGTGGTTACCTTTAAACAATCCTCGAAACTATAATTAACGTTATAAAAAAGACTATCAACTGGCTTATGCTAGATATTACTGTTCTATACATACGAATTTCACTTGTGAATGAATCTTCACATTTAGGCAAGTTTCTTGTTTCTTATAGTTCTTTGCTTGTTTCATAAAATATTCTGAATTGGACTATCAGTCGTATCCAGGCAAGGTGGCGAAATAAATAGTTAATAAATACCTTTTGTTAATTATTTAATAATCAGTTGTTTATTCAGGTATTCAAATAAACTTTATGAACCAGGCTTCATTATTAAATTCATTCGTTTTTGCTAATTATTTCAAAATCCTCTGATGTTCTCTGCTCTTGTTACACTATCCTTACTATTTTTTTGATTTGATTTGGACTTGGTAGGTATACATCATGATTTTTTATAAAATTTTTCTTCCTCACTTAAAAAGACATCCTTCCACCCTCAAACGATTTCCTCATTTTTTTTCTTTCTTAAAAATTCTATTCTATTCTTCCAAAAAAATTATTTTCAAATTTGTCGCTTGCCAGTCCTCCATTTTATTTTTCTGAAACTAAACCTCTATGCTCATAAAAGAGGTAGAATAGCGAAAAGATGGTGGTACACTATGTATGAATCAACATAACCACTCATATTATGTACTAGCGACCCGCCCCGGCTTCGCACGAGTAGAAATTTTTTGAAAATAAAATACAACTCATGTTACTCGCTGTTATGTAGCTTTCTATACGTGAAAGAATTTTTGAAATCGGTTGAGTAGTTTTTAAATTTTTCCATTACAAACAATAAAAAAAATTCTCTTTATAATATTGCTAGTATAGATTTATACTAATGAAGAAGTTAAAAAAATTAGTTTAATTTTTAGGAAATCCCGGCAAATAGTGTAGGGGCTGTGATGAAACAGAGTAATGTAAAAACATTTTTTCGTGTAGGTAACACAATAAAAAACTGATTGGAGACAAATTTTCTTTAATAATCAAGTTTCTTAGACGACCATAGTATAAATATATGAAATTTCTTAAAAAAAAATTGCGTACAGAGGTACTTGCAGTTTAATTCACGTGAGCAAAGAAACTGGAAGAAAAGTTCATAAATAATATTATTGTAAGAAAATGACAGGTATGGGATGGAAATTGCCGATTATCATGGTACAACCGTTTTAAGCATATTTTATCCCAATTTTGAGCTTAAAGGTAAACTAAAACAGCGTCGTTATGGGTGTACAGGACTGCCGGTGTACTTATTACTTCTGCACTTGTAGTGTACTATATTCATACACATAATATGAATATATTATATATGAATATACTTCCATATTTGCATAATGACATAAAATATCAGTAGAATATCGTTTCGCTGTTTTGTTAAGTAATTACTAAAGAGATTATAATCATATAATTAACGTTTTTCCAATTACTGTAGTGCTAAAAAGTGAGCATGAAGTTAATAAATCTTTATTATAACAGTTTGCGAGCTGGTTTCTACATTCTTCATTAGTTAATCGATGTAGGTGTCGTGGCCATTAATTTATTGACAGTAACGTTTAATTAATAGCAAGTGCGTTATTTCTTCATAGCGAAACATTGTAACCCTCGTCATTTTCACGAAGCAAATTAGTAGTTGTAGGGTTTCCCAATCACTATTCTGTTGAGTCAATTAGCTGACATGTTTGTGCGACCTCAAAACAAGTGAACGTCTGGTAGTATGAATAACTCAATGTTGTACTAGTGACACAATTACGTAGAAGAGTGGCGTACGATGAAGGATTCTCGAAACCCCGCGTCTTGAATGAAATGACGTCACTACGGTATACAGTTGTAGTATATACATATTATATAATGTAGTTAGAGATAGATGATTGGGTTCTTTCTTTTTGGCGTCAGATATTCTGCTGTTTGAAATTACGAATTAGTCACAACTCGGTAGCGATGTGAGTCGGACGCCACGCTCGTCTGTTTCTTGCCTTCGCGCTCTTTCGCGCCGCGGGTGGATTGTTTCCACCGCGATTTAGACCAAGCACAACTACCTGTGTCTCTTTCTTATACGCTACTTTTCACAATATCTCTGTCCCTTTATGTATTTTCTCTTGGCCTGTGATACTGTCATTGATATAATCAGTTCAATGTTTACATTGCACTAACTTATAACTATAAAGTGATGAACCTGCGCTTTGATAAATCGCTCATACTGTTGGTGTTATTACTTCCATTTAAGTGGGTCTTATTTGACTTCACATTTATAGATAATAATTTACAATTTATTTACTTAAACATGGATTAAATGACTTGCACAAAATGAAATAATGATCTCACAGTTTCATACAAAAGACGCTAGTGCGTTCTTTTGTCTCTACAATTGCAACATTCGCGAGGTCAAAATTGTTTTCATAATTTATTTGTTATTTACATATTATAATATAGTATACAACATTAATCTCATTACGTATTATTTATTTGCATTATAGACGACTTATTACATAAGTATATAGCTAGGTATTGTTGTTATTGTTGAAAGATGGACTTTGAGCGCCACGGGCTAATAGAGCGAGGTCAGCGAGGTAAACTACATAATATTATGTTAATGTACGTAGTTACCACATCATTTATCAAAGTATGTATTGATAGTTTTGCCATTAATTAGTACAGTAGATATAGCATTATGTTCATTGACATTTCATCAGTACTAAAATTCGACCGTAATAATTCAAGAAATATCTAAAAAACGGTTGGTAGTGTGCTGGACGCATTAGTTTAGGGTTCTTAGCAACTTTAGACGAAGTAAAAATTATATTTAAAAGAAATTGGATACAAATTTTCTTTTTTTCAGTTTCGGGTTAGTACCTAATCTAGATATCTGTACTAAACTTCAGCTTAGTAGATGTGAAGATAACAGATTAATTTGTTGTGACCTGTAACCACGGGCGTAGATTTCACATAGGTGGGTCCAAATAATACCCAGGGGTAGACTAGTTTTTACATGTTTAATTCATGGCACAAAAAGACAGAGTTAACGCCAATTAGATCAATCAATTGGAAATTACATAAACATATGATCCAACCGTACATTTAATATTTTCAATGCATCCAATATTTTGTAAACGGATACTATAGGTATAGGGAGCATAAGCATCAGCTAAGAGGGGTTTTTCGACTCCTGTGTCCTAGGACCCGGTCTGTGCCTGTGACTCATACGGAGATAGAGATGAGGAAACTGTTAGGATACCATTTTTGTGATTTGGTGTCTGAACCCTAAAATTTTTTCTGTATTTCATTTATTTTTTCAAGAGTTTATTGAACTTGCTAGCCCGCTTGATTCTCGCAAACGGTAACTTGTTTTGACAAAAGATACAGTCACTCGGCTGTGAGGTTGATTGTTTCAGTAGTTTTCGCATGAAAGAAAATCAAACAAGCGGACGTTTCGTTGGATTTGATAATAATACTAGTTTTTGCCCGCAACTTCGTCCGCGTAAATAAAAAAAAGTTCTAATTCTATTATTATTACCATTAAACGGCTCTACGTTCCTTTACAATGAAGATAGAATAATTATAATATATATAATCTACTGTGTACTAACCGCGATTTCATCGGCGAAGAAGTTAGAAAAAAGTAGTCTGTGTTCGTTCTCAAGGTTCAAGCTACCTCAATACCAAATTTCATCAAAAGCGGTTCAGCAGTTCAAGTACGACAACGTGATAGAGAAATGGACAGACAGAATTATTTTCGCATTTGTAATATTAGCATAGATTAAAATATATATTTATAGGTTACCTAAATATAACTGTTATCTTTTCTCATTGTATCCAATATAACGGTCTGATGGCATCTGCATAGCCACTTATATCGAATACCCTACTCTTAAATGTGCCACAGTTTTGTACACATATAGATAATATTAAAAGGTAAAACTATACATATCACATGATATCATGTCCTAACATGATATCATGTGATATGTATATTGTGACCTACGAAACGCACGGCAGATACATTATAAAAATATGTTAGTATCACCAATAACTAAGATGTGTAGACTCATGTAGTTCTTAGTTATCGATGACTAGCTGTGCCTCGCGGTTTCATCATAGTACGCGGTAGAGATTACTTTCTGGAAAGTAGCAAAGTCCTCTACCTACCAATGAAAGTCTTGTCAAAATCGCTTAAGCCGTTTTGGAGTTTAGCCCGGATAGTCAGGTAAAAATTTAAAAAAAGCATGTTTGGGTTTGATTACATGCAAATAACCATTTAAGCGTAGCCTTTATTTCGAAATCACAGACAGACACTTCAATTATGTTTTTTACATATATGTATAAATGTGTAAATTCTGTAGAAAATATCAAACAACAGTTCAACAAAATCACATAAGTTTAAAGTTATAAATGTTACTTCTATAAGAAATACTCTTAAATTATAAAAATATACATACATACGTATCTTCATACTGATATAGTGTAACGAGATAGTCAGAAACAAAAAGGTAGAGACGAAATTCATGTATGTGAAAAGTACATGTCAGGTGCCATTAAAGAAAGTCAATATACATAACTATATTGTTAGTTTTGTTAGTAGAAGTGTATAAAGTAGATCAAACGGTAATCAATGTTCTGGTTTTCAAAGTAGATGTCAAATCCCATACATTTTTACATTTTCTGTTAACGAAAGCTACCGACGATAGTGACTTTCTTTTTCCGAGGGCCAGGCTATAACTACCAAGCATATTAGCATATAATGTTCAAATCCAAAATATATTATTTAAGTAAATCTCATACATGATACAAATAGAATATTACATCCACTATCTGGCATTAGAAGTCGTCATAAAAACTACATTATATTCTATTTAAAGAACTAGTGAATATTTTAATTTAGTAAAATAGTAGATACCCACATATACGTTATAAACACACAATAATTACTTAATTTCTCTGACAGTAAAGCTCAGGTTGACTGATAGAGAATGCCATTAGGCATTAAATCTCCCTATTGTATACATTATGTACAATGAAAAATAAGTAAACAAATAATAATTGTAAAATTGTAATTGTATTATTACGGTTACGTAATGGTGATAAACGGGACGCATGGCAACCCTAACAAACAGTTAACAACAGTATGCAATAATCCTTACTAGCTAAATAGGAAGTACCTAGTACATTATAATGCGTTTATACCGAAAACGTTTTGGTCAATATTTTTATACTTTTGTCTCTACACGAACAAGATTTTCAAGGAAAACAAGTTATTAGTCACTGGTACTATACACAAAGTGCAAAAAACACGTTCCACCTGAGCTTCAGATCCAATAAAACGATTTGTGATTCAATAGTTCAATAAGACTATAGATCTCAATGATTTTTCCTGTTCCCTTTAAAGATAAACATTACAATGTCGTTAATTGTTTCTTTAACTATGCACTAAATAAGAATATTTAGAGAATTTAACCACAGAATTTAATCAACAAAGTGAAGAAGGTAACGAGATTTGAACTCTTATCTCTTGCCACACGATTCTCGACTTCAACCTATACTGAACTATGAACTTTTTATCTTCTATGATCTACTTAAACAAAAATTAAATACTGTTCGTCGGTAAGCGCATAACTTGAGAAAGGCTGGACCGTTTGGCTCTTTTTTATAAAGAAATCGTAATAGTCTGAATAAGGTTTTTAGGGAAAGACAAATATATGTCTTTGTCTTTCCCTAAAAACCTTATTCAGACGATTACGATTACTACTTCTGCTTAAGTAGAAGTAGTAATCCATTACTACTTCTAATTAAAGCAGAAGTAGTAATGGATAAGTGTATCCTATATCGCAGTTACACGTAGTCGCTCTCTAGCGACTCTACATTATAAGGAATTCGGTAATTCGTTTTTTAAATTAAAATGTCTTTAATAATGAAAATATCGCGGCTGTGGCTGAAGATGTCGCAGAGGACCCTGGAGTATCGACCAGACGACGTGTCACGCAAAAGGGGATCAATCGGAGGTCTTTACAGAGAATTTTGGTGAAAGATTTGATGAAGTTCATTTACAAATCGCATTTCCACGCAGTCGAAGTCGCAGACAGTAGCTGCTTGTAAATAAAAATATGTTTATCAATTCTAGTTTTATAATTAGAATTTATAGACAGATACATTAAAAAAGTTTGTGAAAGATAATGTTTTACACAAATATGTACAAGACGATATGATTACTATAATAGAAAAATCATATATTATAATTGTACAAAATTCGTGCCGCTTATCTATTTAACGTGGAAGATTATAAAAATGTTTCTATTTTGACCCTGGTGTATAAATAGTTACATAATTCATTTTACGTGATATGGCCCTACAACCAATTTACAGCAATTAGCGAAGCGCGTCGTACAACAAACACCTCTCAACAATTTTACATAACGCGTTGGCAAGGACTTTCTATGTATATTTCCTACTTTAATATTAGTTTTAAAATTAAACTATTCAAAAGCACTTCTTAATTTAAGAAATTATGTAGTATTTAAGTAAATACAGGTTTAGAAGCGACCTTTACTTAATGCATGTACTAGGTGGCGCAAAAGTCATCACCCTGTCGGTAGATGCTATGCTATTTTTCCAATGGCGGCAAATGTCAGTTCTGCTTTGACTTTTGTGAAGTAAACAGATTTCAAACAGATACAAAATACACATCAACATGACATGAATCGCTATACTCCTCAAGAACGGGGAATAATTGTTTCGAATTTTTTGCGGAATAATTCGTCGTGAATGTGTGAATTTACACGCAGATTTCCCGGTCGTCCGACACCAACTGGCAAACACTACGGGTTTAGCCGCTTGCCTAGAATAGTATGGGACAACATAAGATGCTGCCAGGTCTGGCCGACCCCTCTGTAGCAGCAGCAGCTACATTTTGCTGAGAATATCGCGGCTGTGCCTGAAGATGTCGCAGAGGACCCCGGAGTATCGACCAGACGACGTGCCACGCAATAGGGCATCAATCGGAGGTCTTTACAGATAATTTTGGTGAAAGACTTGATGATGTTCCCTTACAAAGTGCAGACAGTGCATTAGCTATTTGTCATTGACCGCCAAGCGCGAGTAACCTATGCTTAAGCGCTCCTGAATCTCGACCACGAGGAAGACAACTTTTCATCGAAAATTGTCAGGAGTGATGAGGCCCATTTCCATCTCTGCAGATATGTGAATAAGCAGAATTATCGCTTCTGGGGCATTGGAAATCCATATATAACCCACGAAAAACCATTACACTCGCTCAAAGTTACTGCATGGTGTGCTGTTTACGCTGGAGGCGTCATCGGGCCTTATTTTTTCGAAAACTCCACAGGCCAACCGATTGCTGTGGACGGCGAGTGCTACAGAGTTAAACTCAACGACTTTCTCCTTCCTCAATTGGATGAATTGGGACTGGAGAACCAGTGGTTTCTACAGGATAGAACAACAGCACATACTGCACGAGACACAACCGAAATTTTCGGGTCGCCTAATCTCTCGTTTTGGTGATTTGCACTAGCCGGAAAAATCGCCCGATTTAGCCGTTCCAGACATCTTTTTGTGTGATTCCTTGAAATCACGAGTCTATGTCAACAAGCCTGAGACTCTTGAAGCCTTCAAAGAAAATATCCGTCAAGAATGTGAGAACCTATCGCCGGAAGTTCCTGTATCATCATCATCATCATCATCAACTTTGGCGGCGGCTACTTGGCCGTTATCATTTTAAAAATTAAGACATCCTATAAACAAATCCAAAAGAGGAACCAAAGTATATCATTCATAAAAAAAATTACAGCCAAAGAACATCAGGTGACAACTTTTGCACCACCTTGTATTTGTTGGTTTGGTTCATAGTTTCATACAACAAAAAGATTATTTTCAAAAGAAATTCATAATAAGTGCCCTAAAAACTCGAATAGGTTTTAATTTTAACCCATATGCTCTATAGCTCTAACTCTAAACAAAAATTGTAAATAAAACAGAAGTAGTAATGGATAAGTGTATCTTATATTGCAGTTACACGTAATCGCTCTCTAGCGACTACGTTATAAGGAATTCGGTAATTTGTTTTTTAAATTAAAATATCTTTAAAAATATTTCTCGGATGTACGTACAACATATCTTTTTTTATAACTCGGGAGAAACATTCAAAAGATACTCAGATCCCGGTGCAGATACTTGGTTATATGAGACTTTTGTGGTTTTTGTTTTGTGGTTGTGACTTTTGTTTTTGCGGTGGTCGACCTCGGCGCATGCCGAGGGTCCACGGAATCTCTTACAAAACGCACCGGAGCTCTTCTCGCGATGTGCCGAAGTATGCACGTCTTGAGGGGGCAAGATCTGTTTCCCTAACACCCTCACATTGCCTAGAAGTGCTTCGATCCTTCGATAGAAGAGCTCCTCGACAACATCGAGGACGACCACCGGAGGGTAAAAGCCCCACATAAACCATAAACCTCCGAGTGCGGGGTATCTATATGTAGATTTCTACTGCGTAACAAAAAAAATGCAGGAACATCGTAGCCCTTATTCCACAGAGCAGAGTTGTTATATACAGGAAACTTTATTCTCTGGCCCAAACTACAGGGCTGACGTATAATGTACTTAACATTCCAATAATACCGGAATTTAATGAACACGGATTGCAACATTTTGAACAAATAATAATTTATTACTTTAAAAATATCTTGATGTCATATGGTATTGACTTGTCATTGTTTATCATATTGTTTATACATTGCATATTTAGTCACGATTTCACGATGTAGATATCAATCGCAAATCACAGACAGGACTCCAACTCTGGACTTTGTACACGTGAAATTACTCTTTGACTAGTGTCCAACGGATGTACGCGCACATAATAATTGTTGTATATGAAGAGAAAATACACGGTAGTGTTATCAGTTGTGTTTCTGGCTTCACCTGGAACGGTGATAGAATTAGATACTCATACTGTACGAGGAATTAGTGTGAATTAATACACACGAATTACTAGTTTTCATCTTGTAGCAAAAATAAACACTATCATTTAGAGTAGATAATTGTGTTCGGAATTATTGAAGTGTTGTTTTTTCAATAAATTAAAGTTTGAAACGTGGACCAGTGTAATAATACGTAAGTATGTGTCATTTTTGCCGTTGAAAAGTAACTATATATTTAGATAAAAGTATTTATTTACATTTATCAAAATATGTACATAAGTACAATCTATGAGTTTGACTACAACATTTATTTATAACTTCATAACGATGAGAGCATACACTGACAAATTAAGTAGTAGATTGTCACCGCATAGTACTTTGAAAACATTTTTATTGTTAAAAATAAGAGCTTGTCATTGCGTTTATCCAGATTAAATATTTTGTTACTCTATTTGGCTAAATGTGTTTTTAAGTTTATGGAGTAAAAAAATAGAGTAATTAAGTTTTATAATGGTGTTATAACTGTAGTTATTGATTAAATCAGTAGGTATGTTTTCCACTATCGATGTATTTACAGGAAAGAAAAACGTATTAAGAATAACAATATGTATATTATTACAGATCATACTTTTTATAATATTAATAATGGTGAATTTTTTATTTATTTATTTATGGATTTGTCTGTGATTACAAGTTGTAGATATAGATAGATGTCAAATAGAAATACAAATAAAACTGTCCTGTAATCCGCCAAGAGCGTACAGACGAAAAAATAAAACAAAGTCATGCACAAACGATAATATCACACTTTTGTAACAAATTAAAAAAAATAAACAATATGAAAATTAATGTCAATAAATGATTACATATCAATAATGTCAATAATATAAAAAAATATCAATAAATTTTAAAATAAGTACATGCAATCTATTATTATTATTAAATTGTCAAAACTTCTTCTATCGAATAATGTCATATCATTTTATCACTTTATAATTGAACCTTAAAAAATTCTTGGATGCTATAGAAATTATGTCCATTCAACCATTTAAATTATTATTTTCTAAAAACATTAATGTTAATTAGCGATGTAATAGCTTTCGGTATTCTATTATAAATTTTTGTGCTCATTGCCGCACAGTTCCTCTGATACAATTATGTTTTGAGTGTCGGCTGCAAACCCATTAGGGTTTCTACTATTTTTGCTGTATATGTCTTTAGCTCTAACAAACAAAATATAAAAAAAATATATAAATTAAGTACATATTTAGGATAAAAAATGTAGGCGCGTGAATAAATCGCTTATAAGCTTATATTTTATTCATCGTGACTAAAGCGACTTGGTATTCTAATTTCGAAATTTTCCAAATGAATGCAGAATCAGTAACCCAACCGCTTCGTTTGAATTGGAACATAGTATCTTATAATTTACTTAGTATTTTGTGTTTGAAGTATTTGGTTGGTGCGATGCTAGTTGGTGCGATGACTCTACCGTCCAGCAGAATTCAATTCTGGGACAAGTTAATGTAGGAAATGAGCCATTCTAAATTGTCTTGGAGTTTTGGGTGTTATGGAACCCACAGTACGAACATAGTGTTTAGTTTTGGAGTTACGCGATTGGTTTAATTTTCTAATTTATATATTATTTACTATAAACTAATGGAATAACAATGCAATTTATTATAATTTTCCAACCGATTGGAGAAAAAGCATTTCTTTGGCATTTCTAATAAAATATCTTCAGTACCTACTCGATAATTAAAATAAATGAGTTTGATGAAAGGTGCATTTTGAATTAACCAATAACAATTGTGCCTTTCTTTACAACTTGCTATTCAAAGCTAATTTTGTGTGATGACCTTTGAAATTTTAACATATGTGCGAGTATATATTCTTATATGTTTGAACGTATGTATATATCTGACACTTGTTTACGTTAATAGAAGATTTGGCATGACATATACTATATAGATATTAGATGAATGTTGTTATTGGTCCTATTCCAAAGGTCTTACTTCTCTATTATTCACAGTAAAATTGTATTTTAGAAGATTGTGATAAAATAACATTCCTATTTTGCTATTCACCTAACCATTTATTTATGTAGAACATAGTTATTATTTAGTTACGGTATTGTTTTATTTTTGCCATTAATATTTAAAATAAAATATTAGTGATGTTGAGTGGATTTAGTGTATCAGCGTCGAACTTTTTAAAAAAATGAATCTATAATGATAATTTAGTTTTTAATCGGTTCCATACAAAGCGGACAAGAAACCTAAATGCGGGTCCGCGGAGTTGGATGTACATCGGGATCCGATTGCTTTACGATCGGATATAATAATAAATAATGATAAAATATTTATGTCATAACACTGATACATACTCAAATAACATAATTGAAATCTACACAAAATCAAGTTAGTGTTACCTAACGATACGTATGATATACGCGTCACTAGTCACTGGGCATTCACCACAACATCCGCGATACTGTTTTGCAATGTAGGGCATAGTCAGGTCTCGATATTTTACGAATTTCAATAGTTATTTGTCTTTTTGAATAATAAAAAACATAGCAGAGTCCGTGGAAGTATTTTTATACATGTCATATCGATATCACTGACATTCAAAACAACACGATCATAAATATGTCTAACGGGTAGCTCATAAAACCAATGAATTATTATTTATTTTTCGGTAAAGTTCCACTGTCCAGTTCTTTATGCGTGATGAGCAATATTTGACCGAAGGTGATGAGAATTACCAGCATATGCATGCGATATATGATTAGCATGAACGCGATAAACAAATTAATAACAGTCGCTCCATAATAAAGAATTGTATAATTTTCGGCTTCGCTCGGAAAGGTTCACAAATAATTCCTCTAACTTATATCTTACATAATCATTGATTGACATGATATTTTGAGATAAAACATTAAGTTGGCACAACAAAGACAACAAAAAATTTGCTGATTTCTTTGTAATCAAGTATGTTTGTATATCCTTGATTAAACTCTCAACGTCGTTATATTCTGATTTTAGCTTTAACTTCACGGTTTTTTTTAGAATCTCGTAGATGAAGTGTGGGTTTAAATCACTATGTAATATGTGTGTAATGTGAGTAGTATATAATGATAATAAAGTTATTGTCGAAAGGAACGGACGTGTCCTAAATTTATTGACTGCATCTTAGCATACCTCATTGTAATTAGAGTTTTGATCGATCGATTTTTAAACTCTACTATGATACAACAACAACACATCTTCATTCTTTAGCCCTAATGGGATACTTAGAGTGTATGGAGCGCCAAGCATCGCGGTCCTCATATAGTTCGCCTCCTCAAATCTCATCATTCGTTTCTAAACTCAAAAACCACAAATCCGCATTTATATTGAATTTATATGTGAATTATATACATTATAAAGTATATATAAAAATAATTTGTTCAATATCATAGGATAAAACGCGATAAAACATTGTGGTCGAAAAATTAAAATAGTAATGCAAGAAAAAATACCGCATTCTCTTAGTTAGCAACAACGATTTATGAATGATATACCTAGTAAAGTTGTCCTTTGTGCCATAAATAGTAACTAAACTAAAAACCACAACTAACCATTTTGCGTCAGTGGTGATTAGGCTATTACCGTGCTATTACCAAATGACGTGTTGATATTACGTCAAAGTGAATGATTTGCATGAGGGCGTTTTCAGTCGAGGTATTCAGATATTGATTTAATAGGAGGGGGGGGGCAGAAGATTCACCCGTAAACATATAACATAACAAAAGTATGTAGTGTATAAAACATTTTTATCTTCGACAAATGACATTCAATAATTGTCAATTGCAAACCTGTCTGGGACACTTGGGGAGCAACGATCCTCTCCTCCCTTTCCTGAATACGCCCATGATGATGTGCGTAACTTTTCCCAATAAATAAATATAGTTCAAGAACGATTGTATCTTTGAACTAACTTATCGCTTAACAAGAAGCAAATAGAAAATAGGCTTAGTCGATTATCACTGATTTACTTTATCTATTTAATAAGCAATACATCAAAATTAAATACGTCGGTCTTTTTTAAAGGAGGTATGTAATATTATTACCAGTCATTTTTATTACCGAGGTTTTAAAACTCGCGATTTGAAATATAGATTTTGTTTCGAATTTTAGATTCGTGGAGGCTATAATTTATTTGATTTTTTACGTAAAATTTTACATTATGTTTTTGAAATATCTGCTCGTAATTACTATAGCTATTGATTGCTTATGGGATGGAACTGTTAACTGTTATAATTATTATAGACATCGTTTGCTGTAGTTGTGAATCGTGATTAAAAATAATATTTTGGTTTCAATATTATTAACGAGAATGGGAAAGTGCAGGAAATCCCAAAGAAAAACTATGTATTATATGTATTCATTAAATCCATGAAATCCATGGATTCATTCATTCTATGAAGATGAGAGATGAATGAAAAATGAATGAAAAGAATCAAGCTTCTTTAAAAAACTAATACAATAAATGTACTATTCCGTATTCAAGCGTAAATTAAGTAAGTAGGTAATACTGGATTGTGTTGAAAAAATTTTACGATATATTTTTAACATTCGTCCATAGACATAATTAAAAGAGTCCGGCGTTGCGTGCTTGAAACATGAAGCAAAAAAACCAAAACGGCTAGCTGTAAGCACGATGTCATGATTCAAGTTTCAAAAAGCAAGATTTCAACTTTTGAAACTTGGATAATTGCTTGGTGCGCTGTTTTCTAGCGAAATCGTAACTGATTTATTTGATTTAAATGTGTGTCGTATTTACAGATTGACTATTGAGCATGAAGCGGAGTCTATGCGTTTTTATGTCTACGTATTTGTCTTTTTATTTATCACAGGAAAGAGTAAAATATTGTTTAAATATAAGTAAATGTATAATTTGCAGATATGGGCAAGTCGTAAGGTGATTCACTAAAAATGATGCCCGTATTACGCAACGTTGATCACCCCGCGTCAAAGGCCAGTAATTCGGTGTACGCCCGCTACACAGTCGCCGTGTTAGGAGCGTGGGCAGCGGAGGCAGGTATAGTACAGTCCAATGATAAGAAATGTAAACAAAGATAGGGCAGGTAGCGGCTATTGTTTTGAACTCTGAAAACGCGTGGGCGTGGTAGCTTTTTTTACTGAGCTGACTCTTCTTTGGAAATGCGTAAGCTGCGATATAGTACTCTGTCAAGAAAGTACCGGGAAAAGATCAATAATACACGAAATGTTAGTTATTCATCCAAATTTATTTTATTACCTTCAAAGTATGCTCCTTTACTAACGATACACTTACGCCAACGAATAATCCAATCATCAAAACATTTTTTAAACGCTTTTTCCGGAATTGAGTTCAGTGCTTGCCGCGAATTCTCCTTTATGTCTTCTACCGAATGAAAACGAGTGCCACGAAGTGGTAATTTGAGTTTAGGAAAAAGAAAGAAGTCGGCTGGAGCCATATCTTAAGAATCCGCCTATGCAGCCCAGTGCAACTCAATTCGTTCATTTCATTACCCCCGCGCCATATAGTAATAATAATAAAGTCGATTTTTGCAGTTACAGTTCGATCATATTTTAGCGCGGAGAAATCTCAACATTTGTTTTTGCACATAATTGTAATTTGCAAGAAAACTACGTTACCTACCAATTAAAGAACTGGTTTTAGAGATTTGAGATATTATAATTACAATTATCTATCGATTTTAGTAAAAATTATTTTAAAATTTTGTAGAATTTTGGAGATGCAACTGGATTTTTGTACAAAACAGGGTATTTTCTGGAATTTCTTATCGTTTCTCCAATCATGTTTCCACACTTAAGGATTTCAAAATAAAGAGTTGAAGTTGTATTTATCCAAATATCTAACTCTAACGTCTTCTTAGATATCGAGATCTAGGTCACAAACCACGCCAAAGTTTACACAAGCGGACTCTTAAATTAAGTTTGAAGAGTGATTAACTCTTATATTTGTCGACTTTTCCGGGCGCAGAGCTTTCCTCTGCGATGGCTTGTAGTCTTTGTAGGGTCAAGTAGCGCGAGAAGAAAGTTTTTTAGTCGGTTCGAGTCCGACACTATCCGGCCGGCTCTCACGTACTCTCTTGACGCATGAGTAGCGGTTCGGTTCGTATGGAATTTTTTCGCCTTCTCAGATACAAAAAAAAAATTCTATGTATTTCGACTTTTTTTCGCAATTTTGTTCACAGGGTCGAAACAAGTTCAGTGTTCGAAAATACTGGTTTTACTGATAAAGAATCTTAAAATACTGACTTTTACTGCCTATTTGAAAAGAATTTAAAAATGTAGGTGTTATGTATTAAAAAAATACTCTTATTACAATTTTATAGATATGTGGTGATTGGATGGCGTACATATAAAAACAACAAGTAGAGATGCGGGAACGATTTACTTTATTGTAATAACATACGTCGACATACGTAATAAAAATTATTCATTTGATTCTAGTAGGCCTCTATGTTGAGCAGTTTATTAGTATAGCCTTGCTAAGCGACAGACAAGTCTAACAAAGGATAACAATAATGTTATCCTTTAGTTTATCAATCATCATCTATTCATACCGCTTACGTTGTAAAACTTAAACATCATTGTCTATTCAAAATGCACATACATAAATGTAAAACATAATTATTTTTATACTTTTTCGTAAAGGTTTTTAATGACATGCAATCGGCTTTTATCATTACTGTAATAATGTTCATTTGTTTTAGCTACATACCCGTTTGACTTGACAAAAACAAGACTACAAATTCAGTCTGAAGTAGCTGCCACGAAATGTGGTTACAAGGTTGGTATACTTTTAGATGAAATAATAATAAAATTAAATTAAATACGTAAACACTACATTCGCTCTAATGCCCCATTTACGCATTGATAATTGCGACTTCATACTTTTTACTCATCATTTATGGCTGATAACTACGTATACCTACTTGCACTAAGTATCTAATCACTAATCATAATGTAAGCGGGCTCTTACAAGACAGGGAGATTTAGTGTTCGGCTGTAAAAAGCAAATTGTAAGTATCCGAGAGAAGCCGGACCGGCACGCTTATTACGTAACTTGCAGACAGCATGCGACAGCCAATATCGCGCGATATCTGCTGTCAAAACGATAATTTGTGTAATGTAATTTGTATAGTGGCGCTAAATCTACCGCGAAAAGTGCATTTTACTGTCATACAATAATAGATACGCAATCGTCATACGTGATACTAATTTTTTATTACAATTAATCGCCGTTCGCGCAGTGATCGCGTGGCTATCGCTGTCTGCAAATTTTTAGGTGATAACCCCGCGGTGCGGGGTAAAAACTTACAGATAGCAACAGCCACGCGATTATTGCGCAACCGGTGACTAAATGTAATAAAAAATTGATATCGTGTATGACGACTGCGTGTCTATTGCGCCATAACCGTACAATGTACTTTTCGTGGTAGATTTAGCGCGACTATACAAATTACAAGGGGAGCCGACTACGTGGGTGCTCAGGGGCTCGAGCACCCACAAGAATCATTAGTGCGTGCGGAGCACCCACGACCTGAGGCATACGAATGTTACATAATTGATCGGCGATATAAATCCGAAAAACAACAACGATGGTCAATAAGCCTGATATAAATAATTGGCAAAATTTTGTTATTTTGTTAAAATACTGTCTAACTTTCAACATTGGAAATCTTACAAATCATTTCTATAGAAAATATGCACGCGTAACCTGTAAAAGAAAAGAGCATGTATACATAGGGTTGATCGTGTTAAAAACTGTGTTATTGGGACAGGTATTCATTTTCAAAGTTTTGGATTGCAAAAATTGCTCTTCGTATTATTGAGGTGAATTTATTTAGGCATGGTAGAGCGAATTAGCTTGGATCAAATGAAAGATTGTCACCATAGGCTAAAACCTAAATAGTTTCACTTCTAACATGTGAGAGTCGCACGCATTTTTTTTTAAATTCTTTATGCTAAAATTGCACATCGATCGTGCGACCGAGCAATAAGCACCCACGGGTTTTCTTAATAGTCGGCGCCCCTGCAAATTACATTATACAAATTCTCATTTTGACAGCAGATATCGCGCGATATTTGGCTGTCGCGTGCTGACTGCAAGTTACGTAATAAGCATGCGGGTCACGCACGCTTATTACCTAACAAACACAAAAAAGAAAAAATAATAACTTCAGAAAAGAAAAACATACTTAGTAACTAAATATCTTTAATTACTATGTATTTTTTTAATATAAATGCTTCACAACGTAGCTATAAAGTAATACGCAGTTATTAACAATAATTTTATCACAGAGAAAAAATTTGAAGTGACATAATTAAATTATAAACCAGGGTTCGTCGACATAGCTTTAAAAGCAGTAGTGGCAATGGACTGATCACATTTGCAGAGCAGAGCCGATAATCGTTGGAATAACAAGTTGTTAGAGAATGGGTTTAGATAAACATAGTGTTGGGCGGCCCCCTGCGAGATTGCGCGATGACCTTCGTAAAGTGGCCAGAAGGAGCACTGGATGCTTAATATGTGTAAACATAATATGTGTATGGGGAAAAATATTATCAGAGAAATGTACTTTTATTTCCAGTTGGAGAACCACGGTATGATAAAAACTGCGGTAGATATTGCAAAGAAAGAAGGCGTTCTAAAACTTTGGTCCGGTCTCATGCCGATGTTCCAACGTCACACGATATACTCTGGCTGCAGGATAGTGTTCTACGAACAATTTAGGAATGTGATGAAAGATGAACATGGGAAACTATCGCTGGCATACGCATCAATAGGTGAGTAAAATAATATTTATACATAATTGAAAATTTCACTAATATATCATTTTATTTTATATGGTCATCCCACTTCCAATAACACCTGTTTATTTTCTTATTATCTGCGCATTATTATTCAATAGTTGACATTAACATTATACTGTGCAATTATGGCGCAATCGTAGTTTTTTTTTGATGAGCCGCGTTGTCAAGACGTTTAAAGATTTAAAATGAAACACTTCAAAAATCTATCACTGTATGAGAGCAATATTTTTAGTTTTGTGCCATACAAATTACTCAGGAGGAATTACACGTGGCTTAAAAGCGAGCCACGAGCACCTCAATGAATAGTTAGGTTATAAGCCAAAAATAAAACCGATGCTGCACTGCGTCAGTCATGTAAGTGTTAATGATCTTTTCATCTACCCAATATGATATTCTTAATTCGACTGTCCATATCGAGGCGGCAGGGTATTGACCTAGGTTTTAGGTCTAGTCAGTAAAATTAGAGTATGGGAACTCCATGCTATGAACACAGACCAGAAGGAAATTCGGTATTGCACGTAGTCAGCATGGTACCATCGCGAGAAAAATATTCTTAATGGGTTCATTTGCATAGATGAAACTTGGGTCGAGTTTTATACTTGCATTGAGGTTACTCCTTTTCAACGACAAAAGTCACGATTTTGGGTGAAACTAAGCATTTTAGCTGAACATTTACCACGTACAGAGCGACGAGAACAAAAGATACTACTGATAGTGGCCATAGATATTAGAGGGATTTTTGGAGAACTTATAATAAAATATAATTATAACTGGAGAATGCTGTAATCAGTAAGTCATTGGAAGAGAATGTTCCCATTAGTCACAACAGCATCATGTAACGAGTCTCTTAACTTTGCACAATAATTCCAGACCACACAAATCAAGAATAATGCTGAAACTGATTGAAGATAAAAGATGGATAGAAATCATCGTACCGCTATATTACCCGGATATGACTATATCTGATTTTAATTCTTTTGGCGATATGAAAAGGCAATTGTCAGGTCCTACAGCAGTAAAAAAGATATGAAACCGAACATCATTATTTTATACTAGCCGTGCCTCGTGCTTTCACCAACCTTAAATTTTATATTTTTCTGGTAAAAAAAGTACATTAAATTACTCTCTAAAAAGTCCTCTAATTGCCAATGAAAGTCCCATCAAAATTTGTTCAGCCTTTTCGGAGATTAGCCTGGACAAACAAACGAAAATTTAAAAAAGGCGTATTTGGGATTTAGTTACGTGTGAATAACCATATAAGCTTAAGAAAAAGCCTTTATTATGAAATCACAGACAGACACTCAATTTTATTTATATATAGGTATATTGTTACTATGTTACTAATTAGTATAACAAAGGATGAAATATAGTGACTAGCTTTTGTAAAATTAAAAAAATAAAATTTTTATAACAATAGAAGTGGGATGACCTAACTTAAAATGTAGTTAGGTATATTCCAGAAACTTATACACAAATATGTATAGTTTTTAGCTACATATCTTATGCCCAAAGATTGAAATCTGTTATTCGTCACGTGTTTCGCGTCTCAACGAAGTGACCTCAGGAAATAGGCTGATGAGTCTGAGCTTCGGAATTTCCTGAGAATGCTTCGTGAAGTAAAACACGTATCGGTCTTCGAGTAGCAGATACCTAGTTGAAATATTACACGATTATACTATGTAAATTTATTACTAATATCTATGCGATATTAATGGTATGGAAACCCAAGGTTATAATAAATTGATTATTCGAAAATTTATATTACATAAGTCAAATGTTTCATTTTTGGGTAACTGCATTCGTTATATAATAAAGTTCCTCAGGGAGCTACTCAATTAACGGAAAATAGTTTTAGATTTGTTATATAACGTACATTGATTAGATGATCATACGATAAAATAAACGATTTCGTTGAAGACACAATAGTCTGGAAATAATCTTCTCATGTATTACTGCACACATGCACGTGCATTTACTGGCTCTCTGAATATTGTATTTCAATAAACTTATTGTAAAATGATCTTGAAAAAATGATACCTGATTGAGTTTCCCGGCGATTCTTCTCAGTATGCAGGTTTTATTTTCAAACGGA
Source organism: Zeuzera pyrina (assembly GCA_907165235.1). Lineage (NCBI taxonomy): Eukaryota > Metazoa > Arthropoda > Insecta > Lepidoptera > Cossidae > Zeuzera > Zeuzera pyrina. The sequence goes on from OU015626.1 coordinate 15,644,025, forward strand.
ACGAAGGTAATTTTGACTTTCAAAAGCACCTTTTGGGTTTACTTGAATAAATTGATTTGTGTTTGAGATTGACTTTGATCTATTTTTGCAAAATGAGTACAAATCCAAAACATATTATATATATTTACTCGACTACGGCGAACTAAAAAGGAGGGTAGGTATTGGTTTAAGACAGCGTCCCTTACAGAGTCGAAACCTTTCAACGTATGAGGTATTCGTCTCAGTTAAATTGTTTTTTTAAATGTAATATGGCGTCTGTAGTACGATAGAAAGTCAAGGGTTAAAAAATATTTCATGGGATCCCATCGTTATAAATATTCAAGATTTGGCAGGACAAATTACATAGAATATCTACAACTCGCAGTGTTGTAACATTAAAACGCATTAGAGATAAACAGATATTATGTGAAGTCTATTATTGAAGTAATATAATTTCTAGTTTTTAATGAATTAGCTTTGCGTGGAAATTATATTTTGAAGATCTATTTATTATTATTTAAAGACTAAACCTTACACACTATTCATTAGATGTTATATGACTACAGATATAACATATAGCTAGCTGCTAGCTATAACTAGTACTATCTCGCTCACGATCACAAGTACAATAATTTAAGATACGAGGGCTGCTATTTATGTATCCGGAATAACAAAGTGAAACAAACATATAGCATTTATAGTTATATAGTATAGTTTTATTGCTTTTCAAAATATTCCAACATGATGATTGATGCACTTTTGCATGCGTTGGAACCAATTTTCGTAGCACTTGTTCCATTCGGATTGAGGTATCTCCAAAACGTGCATTTTGAACGCATCAACAGCCTCTTCACGGCTCGAAAAACGTTGACTACGTAATTTATTCTTCACGGTTAGGAATAAATAGAAGTCGTTGGGGGCTAAGTCGGGGCTGTACGGCGGATGACCCGTTAATTCGATCTTTTGATCTTCCAAATACCGAGTTGTTTCGGCCGATGTGTGGCAGCCAGCATTGTCATGATGAAGAAGGATTCTGAAAGACTTCTGGCAAACAAATGGTCGTGTACCGTTCAGAATTAACCGTTTTACGATCCTCTAGTGGCACTGTAGCTACATGTCCATTTATACCAAAAAAACAAGCGACTATTTGCTTCTAAGTGCTTTTTGAACGAATGACTTTAGTTGGGTTCGGCTCATCTTGGAACATCCAAACTGTTGATTGTTGTTTAGTTTCAGGGTCATACGCATATATCCAAGATTCATCACCTGTGTAGATATTATAGACAGTTTTTGACGCACCCTGATTGTACTTTTGTAACATTTTTTCACACCAATCGACACGAGCCCGTTTTGGGTCATTTCTCAAGTTGTGCGGAATCCAACGTGAACAAATTTTTTTTACAGATAAATGTTCGTGTAATATTTTATATATACTCGTCATACTTATGCCCAGAGACGCCTTTATCTCGCGATATGTAACATGACGATCTTGCATTATTAGTTCCCGCACAGCATCAATATTTTGAGGTATAACAACCGATTTAGGGCGACCTTCTTTAACTTCGTCCATGAGCACAGACCGCCCACGATTAAACTCACTAAACCAGTGATACACAGTAGTTTTCGTTGGTGCTTCGTCCCCAAAAGTCGAAGTGAGTTGATCGATGCACTGTTTTTGAGTTAGCCCTCGCCGAAAATCGTAATAAATCATAGGACGAAAATTTTCACGACTTAAATCCATGGTGATAAAGACTCGCAATTTTCAAAATGACGCCACAAAGGATAAACAAATGACAGCTATATGAAACATATTGTATTTTTCAGCCAAAGAGTTTCATTTTTAAATGTTATAATTACTTTTTTAATATTGTTCTGTAACTGGCCAGTTCCGGATACATAAATAGCAGCCCTTGTAAACGTTTTTATTTCTGCTGTACCTGAAACCACGGCCGCCCTACCTTATATTCAACTCTAGCCACGGCCCTCTCTCATCATGAGTTCCACGACCCGAAATGGAGGAGATGCACTTTTCTAAATTGTTATAGTCTTGAGTCTCCGAGACAATTATTTTGCCCTTCATTCATAAACCATTGATAAATCTACACTAGCTAAAATATGTTTTCTCTCTTTTATTTCAAAACAAATAAATATAAAAATGAAGACAAAACATATTTTAGCTTAAAAAAGTTTCACAATTTTGATGAATACCTTGAAGTCTTTGTAATACCAAAAGCGATGCTAAGTACCTATTATTTAAATTAAATAAACTGGAAATAATTATATTAATATGTAAAATCTACCATGTAACTCTTTGAACATTATCTTATTCCTCACCTCAGCACAATTTTATTATATCTTGATATATATTCAATTGAAATCTGGACATTGAACTTAGTCTAGGCTAGACAGTACATGTAGTGCGGCGCCGGCGCAAAAAATAGTGAATACAGCATTTCACAGATTGGCAGCTGTCCGAGACTGTGTAACACAGGTTATTTACATTAACATAAACAAAGTGGAAATTACCCACGGTACGTTAGACAGTGTACTGTATTGTTGGAACAGGTACAATATAGAGTACTGAAACCAGGGCCGCCTTACGCCTCGGGTAGGTACACCTATTCCGTCATCGCTCTCGACCGATCGAACTAAACGTAAAACGGTGTCATCGGTCGATAATATCGGTTGTGGTGTACGCGCTATGTTTCATAAAAGATGCCCCATGTTACACTGGACTGACTGTAGCACGGTCACCGAATCTGTTTAATGCAAAGAAATAGGAACTAGGACAGGACAATAGTTCCTGTTCCTACCTCTAATGCAGGGCCTTAAGGCCTTGTGGCTCTCCTTTTAGGGGAAACATTCGTACGCTAGATGGCGTTTGCTTATCGAACGTGTTCATAGTACCTAATTTCACAGATTTCTCCCACACTCACACACACGCGATTCCCGTAGGCCACACATGCAAATAAAGTTATAATACTATTGAATCTTTCGTAAGCAATACGTTCAGAAATATTTATGAGATGAAATCGTATTTAGTTTAGAAATAAACATATTAAACGTAGTATGAAAAATATTACACATATTCTCATATATTATATTAGGTGTTCATTTGTATATAATAAAATAAAAAATAATGCGTTATACCTACTTATATCGTAAAGATTTTTTTGACCTGTTTGCTGTCACGAGACTAGGGCCAGGATCAGATGATGCGCAAGGATATACTTATATTATATGTACTGCACTGTACTTGATGATGTGATTCAGAGATCTGAGTGTGATGCAGTAGATAACGAAACCCAAGTACTCCTAGTCAGATGACTCATAATAAACCCATTGAAATGCAACTCATTCTACTGATTTCGACAAGTTCTTTGGTAATGGATGATAACCAACAGCCTAATGATACCGTGGAGTTAACAATTCGCCGTCTAGTACCTACAGACCATTTCGACTTCGGCTTATTTGGTATTGACATGTAGGTATAATGGTGAATACCAAGGTTTCTATTAGTATGAGTAAGAGTATGGTTTTGGAGTCAGCGGCAATAACAAGAACACCTACCCTGTGGCTTGGGGCCAGAGAATTTGGCTACGGTATTCTAAGGACAAGAGGCCGGCCTTTGGGGTCGCGAGCGAACGGAGTGAGGTTTCGGTCATCCATCCATGCAGATCTATGTAAGCTAGCTAGTAATTTAAACTTGAACTAGACGTGCACCAAGGTTGATTTCAACTGTATACACTTGCAGCTAGTTAAAATCAGACTTCCTAGTAAAAAAAGGTCACTTATGCGGTAATCATTATTCAATTAGTCCAAGATCCGACTGAGGTTGACGTTCCCTAATCGAGTTTCCTAATAAAATAAATATTTCATACAATATAATGTATAATTAAACAAAACGTGCTAGGGTTGCCACCCCGCATACCTGCATAGCTATTTTGAATTAAAAATTGTTTAATTAATTTTTTTCAATAATTATTGTTATGCAGTTTCTAACGAGTAAAAGATGTAAATAAAACGCTAAAGTAGGGTTGCCTACCTTTTTCTAAGCAATAATCAAAGGTTGATAAGTGTAAATAGGTAAGTGTGTATTAGTAATTTACTCTCTATGAAAATTATATGTGAAAATGTAGATAATAATATTAGGAACACGATGGTATAGGGTTATCTTTGTTTGCAACCCTACTTTGGAGTTTTATTTACATCTTTTACTCGTTAGAAACTGCATAACAATAATTATTGAAAAAAATTAATTCAAAATGCAGGGATGTGGGTTGGCAACCCCAGCTCGTTTTGTTTATTATACATTATATTGTACAAAGTATTTATTTTATTAGGAAACTCGATTAGGGAAGGTCAACCTCAGTTGGATCTATAGTACTATTAATTTAATTTGAGAAAAAAATACTAGATTATAATCGGTTTCTTATATTTTTTATAATTTAGGTAATAAATACAGGAAAGTATGTATGACAATTGCATGTACAAGTAAAGAGGAAACTGCACTTATATAATTACATGTAACGCAAATAATATAAGGTTTATTACTTAGTTTTTATTTAAAATATTTTGTTAAAACTTAGTACACTTTTGACTAAACTATACATCAATAATAGTAGGGTGTCCATTATTATTTTACTCATTACGGATTCTTCTGTATTTTATTCCAAGTTTCTACTGTTAGTGGCGTTTCGCATCTTGCAGGACCTCTTCACTGTAATCGAAGATAATTCTGCTTCCATTTTTCGTCTCTTCACTCTGTCTATATAAAAAACAATAAACTTAACAAAACAAAATAAAGTATTGATAATATCGAAGAGTTATAAGTTATTTCCACTCCTATTTAGTCTATAATGTATCTGTCCTTTACAACTCACTATACTGTATGAAGGACACGAAAATCAAAAACATAAAAAGCTCCCGACAAAAATAAACCTTTAAAAAGTAAGAAAATAATATGTACCTCAATGCCCTTTAGGTTTATGATAAGTTTCGATATAAATAGAAGTAGTAATATGTCCAAGCGTCTTCACGTCTGAGGACTGCTAAGTTTACTTGTATTTAAATTTTATACCTAGTTTTATCGTTTTTAGCTGTATTGTTTTTACTTTATTTATTTAGTGGTTCCCCGACGCGACAACGCTTGGATATATTACTACTACTATTTATATCGAAACTTATCACAAATTATAAGGGCCATGAGGTACATATTATTATTTTACTTTTTGGAGTTTCTTTATTGAATCAGGGGTTTTTAAATTTTAAATTTGTTTTATTTCATGATTTTTAAACACTACAATCTACACTATTACTACGATCTACATTCACGCAAATACTTCCCGGGACGATACACGAAATTGCGACATGGGATCGTGCCTCGCCAAAATCTGAATATTCTGACAATAGTTGTGTGATCTATCATCAGACCCTGGTCTATCTATCTATCTATACCCTACTCATAGAGACCATTTCAATGAGCCTAAACATGATATCTCTACTATAAGTGGCGAGGAGTTGGGTATCCTGCTGACTTCAGACGATGCTGCAGCATCAGGTCAAGTTTATCATGTCATTGTGACATTATTGAAGTCATAAGATACTAAATTTCATATCGAAGACTAGTAGAAGATGCTCGCGTCCCTTCAAAAACTAAAAAAGAGCTAATACTCTTCAAACGGCTGAACAGATTTTCTTAAATCATAGCCAAGGACACTCGATCACGTCACCTTTCAAACAAAAAAATTAAATCAAAATCGGTTCATCCGTTTAGGCCCTACAATGCCACAAACAGACACACTTCAAACTTATAACACCCCTCTTTTTGGGTTGGGATTAAAAATATAGGAAACAATAAGAGATGAAGTTGATATATAATACTAACATCGATTAGCATCTTATTATACAAGTATTTACACAGTTTAACGTTATTAGTCTTGCTAATGACCCGTTCATTACCAAGATTTCATGACCCACCGATTTTTTTTCTCTCTTCTGAAGAGACTAAATACATCACCTCTTCTCCAAAACTGTGTATTAAGAAGATAAAAACAGAGTGAAGGGACATAATATGCTGGAAAAATATAAAGAAAGATTTAAAAATCATTAAAGATAAAAGTTAATACATTATATAATAATAATACCGTTTGCCATTATTCATAAGTATTGATGATATATATAATAACAAGCGTTATTGATGATAATGCTTCATGACCCTGACATCTTCTTCTTTCTTCCCTCTTCTTCTCTTCACTAGTTCCATACTACATGCTAGTAGAAGATGAAACATAGTATGAAGGGACACAATATACTGGAAAAAATAAAGGAAGATCAAAAATTATAAAAGATAAAAGTTAATATAATATAAAATAAAAAGATGTAATAACGAACATTATAATACCCTGGCATGAAGGTACTTCTTCTTCCATTTGTCTCTTTACTTGTTCTATACTACATATTACTATGAGATAAAACATAGTATGAAGAGATAATATTCATTTATTTATAACATTTACTCTCTATTAATACAATGTACATATCATTCAAACCACCACCAAATTGTCATCGGGGGAGTCTGGTGTCTGCTATATGCTGGAAATACATGGTATAAAGGAAGATCAGAAAATCATAAAAGTTTATTATAAAATAAAAACCAATACTAATAAACATTATAATCATTTAACGGAATGAACATTGTAAAAATTTTATGGAAGATAAAAGCAAAAATAAATGATAAAAGTTAACGCATTATAAATTACGAATACCTTTTTAATAACACAGTACAGCGTTATTGATAGTAACGCTTCATGACACGCAGATCCCATTCCTCCGGCCTGAATTTACGCTGTCTTCTATTTGTCTAATTCCCTTTTCATTGACATTGCCAATTAACTTCGGTGCTCGTACTCAGCTTCCTCACGAGCAGCTTGAGCCATGCTGTGTGCAGCTGTCTGTTCCCACCAGGTGATCATGGTGTCATGGTGAGAACGATATAATTTCACAGTGAAAAATGGGATGTCCAAGGTTGCCAGAAAATATCTTAAATGAGAGAAACCATATCCAATAGAAATTATTCCAGCTACTGCTTCATGGTTAATAGTCGCTTTTTCTTTTAAATTACGAGACGTCTCCAAATTAAACTCCTTGTTGCACAATTTACAATTAACATAAAATTTTGAGTAAAGACCAAATTTAACTTCTCTATTAATATTTAAATAAGAAAACTTACAGTCATGAAGAGATTCATGATCTGCAATTTCCTGAATTTGTTGAAAAAAATAATCAATGTCTACAATTCTTTTTGCCTTTTAACAAGCATTTGTTTTTGCTTACTGGCAAACTCTGAAATTAAAAAACAAATATATCTGACTATTCGAAATAACTGTGAGACAAATTGATGCAATATTCAGTATTTTCAAGATAAAAGTTCTGTTATGGATACTAACAGTTAAATACTTATGAAAGATGCGCTCACGTTATTTCATTAATAGACGGATTAATGTAATGGAAATACCAATTCTATTTGTTATTACTATAAAATATATTTCTGAATAAGTTATGGATTCGAAACGGATCATTAAGAAAGAATTTACATTAGTTGTAACAATAAGAAACAAGCTTAGAAATTTTTCCCGTAACTACCATATGGAAAACGACACAAATTAGTATTGATTGCTTTCAGTAATAACATTAGAGAAAGTTTCCATTATTCATTATTGTACGTTGGTCACCCTACATCACTTACTAAATATGGTAATTTTATTTGGAACATTGGAATGGTATAGATAAATCTAGTTCAAATGAGTTTCAATCATAACTTTTTTGTACACAAGAATAAGACTTCATAGTTCAATTGTTACTTTTTAGTCAAGTGTGACTTTGTGACCGTCATTTAAAATCAAACGTTATATGTTTTTTCCAATTGGAAGAAATAATTATGAAATTTTTTACGGAACGTATCTATAATCTCATATCGAAATTGCAATGCAAATGTTGCCAACTAGCAGTGAATATCATCATTGAAGTGAATGAAATCCGAGATCAATTCATTTGTGAATGTAACATACCACTTTTCATGTCCAGTTTTTTCCACGGGCACTAGCTACTAAAAGTGTTTAATCCTAAATACTGGCCAGAAAAACTATTAATTATCTAGTATCATCCAGCCCCAGTAATTAGGACGTTACTATTATATAAATAATAGTAATGTCCTAATTACTACCTAATTATTACCTAATTATTGGGCGACAAACACTGCATATCATAACTAAAATAAGCAATTAAATTATAAATATGTTTTATTTAAAATTTCATGAGATTTTGAAATGTTTACTTTACGAATCAGACGTGTTATGTCATTTGCTGGTGATTGACTAAATGAGTTGCTGCCAATTGGCTTCAAACAAGCAAGCAATTTCTCATTATTTATTGCTCTTTTATACATACCTACTATATGATATATTTATTCATATTAATTGTATTTACTACAGATAACATGTCTATGTAAACATAATTATTTTTTATTTCTTCTTTCACATATCATGTAGTAATAGTAACAGTGGACAATGGTTACCATTACTCATGTAATAGACTGGGTTACATCGTCCTCGAATAGACTACATTTCTTTACATTGCAAACTAATTGTAATATTTTTGTTAAAAAAACCCATTATTGTAATATTAAAAATATTAGGTAAGTATTAGGCAAATACTATCATATAGGTAACTATCATATTAGGGTAGGCATAGGTAATAAATTTTCAAAATCCTACACGTTACATAAAGTAGTAAGTACTTACTGTAGATACAGTCTCAATCTGTTGCACTCGAAATGATCAATTCCACTTGTTAGATGCTGGTTGATAGAACTGCAATACATAAAATTAATATATGGGCTTTATTACAATTTTCACTTATATAACATAAATTTAACAATTTATTAAAAATTGAATCATTAATAATAATTAACTATTTTTACAATTTAAAACTTTATACTTTATATCCTCTCCACATACAATATCTTATAAATTCTCACTTAAGTACTTTACAAATTATAAATTAGGAATAGTTAATTTCATTTATAACAAATATGATTTGTTAATTAAATACCTCCATAGAAATATCTCATGGAACAAGTTTTTCATTATAATTATTTGTTATTGTTACATAAAATTAATATATTTATTACAATTTTCACTTACATAATATAAATTTGTCAATTTTTTAAAAATTGAATTGATTTGATTACTATTTTTTAAATTTAAAACTATACTTTATGTCCTCTTCGCATACAATTTCTGATAAATTTTCATTTAGGCATCTAGTTTACATATTATAAATTAGGGATAGTTAACTTTACTTATGAAGTCATAAATGTGATTTTTAATGAAGTACCTACATAGAAATTTCATAGAACAACAGCTTTACGTTATAATTATTTGTTATTGATACTAGGTTACTACCAGATTCTCGGATGTATTAGTTTTTCTATAAATAGGCCTTATGCGTTTTTTATGGTTTTTAATGTAATATACATATACATGAATATAAAGCTGTGTTCATTCTGAGGTCCTAGGATCCGAGTTATTTGATTCCCAGTCCGATTACTTAATTTGTTCTTTCAATGTCCTGCTCAGGTTAATTCTGTTCATGAAACGAGTTAAACTGTGAGTCTACTTACTGGAAGAGTATCTAGTAACATCCAGACTACCTGTTACCAGTTTGTAGGCTGAGTGCATTATCATAGTATGAAGTATGCTTATTTTGGGGTCACACAAATGGTATAAGTATAAATCAGTGGTAACATAAGTGGTGATCTGAGACATTTACAAAATCACTAAAATACCATTAATGCATTAGGAATTATTAATTAAAGTTTAAATTGTGACTTATGAGAAATGTCTGAAATGAATATTAATTAAATATCACTATGTTATACAAGTCATAATCGATGCTCTCGTTAGTTCAAATAGGCAAGTATAAATTATAAACGTTCAATGGGTTCAAACTTACTATAACAGTTTCATACCTAACTAGTAACTAGCATACTTTTTTTTCTGTAACATAATAATTACCTACCTTTCTGAATGGTGTTTTCGTGTTGTATTGCGTGTATTTTCTGTACAGATTTGTAAATGCAAACGCCTCTTTTTGGTAATTTTGTTAAATTGCCTTAGTTTCCCCATCTGAAATATACAAAGTTATTGTTTTTAAACAATCACTTTTACGAATACATATCTTTACAGAAGAATAATTGAACATAAATAAAGAGAGATTTTTTATGTCTATAATTAATGATAAATAGCGATTAGTGAAAAAATTATGATAACTATGTATTTGCAGTTGAGAAAATTGCAAAATTGATAGAAAAATTTTGAAAGCGCGGTAAAAATATAAATATTTTTTGTACAATTATGCCTTGAGAGGGAAGGCAAAGGAATCTATGCATATAACAGCCGACGTCTTTAGTATGAAATGAAATATTCTTCTTAAAATATCAAATGTCGACATAATACATTTTAATGTTCATTACATTCTCTGGCGACAAATATATCGAAGCAGTCTTTATAGTAGGATCGACTTTAGCCGACTAAACCACTAAAAAAATCCCAACATCACACTACAGAATAAGTACTTATTTCAACAATTTCGCATAATGCATAACAGCGTAGATACTTGGGACGCAAAACTATATCAATTTTACATCACGATATTTACTAGTAAACAATTTGCAAATAATTAAAATAAACGCCCAACCGCTCCCATAAACTCCCGCCAAAAATTTGGTAAAAATATAAATTATAGATATAATTATAACTAGGTACTTACTGACACTTACTTACTGACATAAAATTGGCATATTGCCATTACATTAACTTTAATATACTTTTAGGCATTCGTTTTCTTTCTAAATGACATAATTATGACAATTTACGTTATATTACAGTAAATGAGTTACATTATGTCATACTTAAATTGAATACTAACCGATTATTAAAATTTTGGACACATGAAGTAATATATCGATATTACATTTATTTTTTTCACGGGCAACACTTTTTATGAATAAAATTGGTGTACATGTCCACTTTCTACAGGGCTCGTAGCCCGACTGAAGCGCCACATCGGTGACATCAACTTTTACATAAAGTATTCGAGTCAATGAATCCTGTTTTTTTTACTTTTCTTATCGAATGTGAAAAATATATATTTTTTTTATGGTTGTTATAACAATAAACTTATTTTTAGTGATAATAGAAAACTTTTCTGTTCTTTCATTATAGCTGGCTTGTCCTCCAAAGTTACGAGTAAAATTACCATGACCGGGCGATACTTCTCAGAAAAAAAAAATTCGTATGTTCCGCTATGATATTCAATATTTGAAATCCATAAGATTGTAGACAAAAGACTGAACAATTTATTTTGACTTACAGATTGGGTGCAATTTGCTTAGTTAGCCCGTAAGTAGTACCCAAAAATCAGCAAATTATCGTACTGTAGCGATTCTTGTCAGAAAAAAAAAATAATTTCATTATGTTCTGCTATGAATTTTAAAACTTCCTACATATCTGGCTATAGACGAAAGAATGGTCTATTTACTGTTATTTTTAGTTTGTGTATACTTTGCTTATTAAGCCCGAACATAACACTCAAAAGTTAGTAATTTCTTGTTCTTTGGTGATTCATCTCAGAGAAAAAAATTTATTTCTCTATGTTTTTCTATTAATTTTAAAAAATTTTTCTTATCAAATTGTAGTCGAAAGAACTAACTATATATTTCAACTTAAATTTTGTGTGTAATTTGATTAAAAAGCCCTTGCGGACTCCTTGAAAATCAATAAATTCGCGTACTGCGTAAATGCGAAAAATCTTCTTTGAGAAAAAAAAAATTTTAGTATGTTCTACTATGAATTTTAAAAATTTAAATCCATACGATTATAGATGAAAGAATGGCCTACTTATTTCAACTTGCAGTTTTTGTCTATTTTACTTAGTTAACCCAAAAACTCTACCCAAAACTCAGCAAAATCCCATATCCTCGTACTTTAGCGGTCCAAAGAGCCTTAACCGAGCTTACAGACTTGCAAACGCCATATTACAGTCTATATACTTTCGTCCGAGCAAACGCCGTGTTGTAACTTATAATACTGTTGCATTATGACGATCTGGAATTAGTATGACTATTGCGATCGCTCTAGATAATAAAGGATCGTTACGAGAAATGTATGCTTCTAGGAGGAAATGAACCGAGTTGTTATCTCCCAGCCTCGTCCGATTCTCAGCGAATACTCTGTTGCCTTTCGTTTAGCGTGAATGTGTTATGTATGAGATATTAGACCGTTCTACGGCCGAGCCCTCGGCTCGATGGTGGCTCGGTGTAGCGTGAGTCATCCTTAATATGTTTGGTTCGATCGATCGTCTTCGGCCGATGTCGCTCGAGTACAGTTCGGCACACATATTATTAGGTACATTAGTTATTAGGTAATATAAAAACGCGCGTATTTTAACGCAAGGTCGTATCTTTCAAAGTAATCGATGAAGAATTTTCGCAGATTTAAGATTTTGAATAAACATTTAGGTACATTTTTATTTATGTATAATAGATCGTATACTAATTAAAATGATTTAAATAGTAACATAACATTTTTTTGAAAATGCAACAGAATCAACAACAATATTACACCATCAACTCGGTGCTACTTTTATACAATTTGTATGAAAACAATAATATTAAAATGACATGAAAACTATTTTACTCCTATAAAATTAGCTATTATTTATTATTTTTATAAATATTTGAAAATGATAATAACGAGAATTGGAAGCCTTACACACAGAAATATTGTAAAGACTATTTCATTATTCATCCATGGAAAGTGGCGTAGGTACTATTATAGTGCATAAAGACATGAAGGCTTAAACACACCAATATCAAAATAACAATGAGTATTTAAAAACAAATGTAGTAATGTATGCACTACATAATAAACTGAAGATGAAATTAGATCGTATTATGGTGTAGTACCGGGGCGACCGAGCTTTGCTCGTTGATTGTACCTATACATAAAAAAAAATCCTGACTAGTGACCACTTTGCAGGATTCGAACCTGCGCACTTCGACGTCGTAGAACTACGCTCTAGCCACTGGGCTATTGAAGAATATTTCATCGGAAAGTTTTCAAGTTTTACGTGTGTGAAAATACGGAAAAACAAATTTTCCCATAATTGAGGCATAGCTAGATCGCTTTTTCGCCACTATAAACGGCTATGGTATATTGTAAATTTCATCGAAATCGTTAGCGCCGTTTTCAAGAACACCTTTACAAATTATGCTTGCTCGAATAATAATATAGGATTATGAATTCAATTCAAAATTAACATGAGCAATTTTGGATAATTAATAGACATTGCTTTTCTATATAAACAAATCATCTAAATATTCATGTCAATAAATCATGAGTAATATCTCAGTAAAATCACGCATAATAATAATAAATAATGCATCGTCATACAGCACTGAGCAGTACGTAATCTGTGCGAAGTCTGGCAGGTGGTCTGGCGGCGGGCTCGCTGGCGCAACTCATCGCATCGCCGACGGATCTCGTGAAGGTACAGATGCAGGCGGAAGGTCGCCGTCTTCTGCAAGGCAAGCCGCCGCGGTTTAGCAACTGCAGGCAGGCATATGGACTACTGTACGCTGAGAGTGGGATAATAGGATTTTGGAGAGGTATTCTTACTAATGTAATAATTATTCTTCGTTGTCTATTATATATCCGAAAATCCGCTTTTTCACTATTGTCTATATATATATATATATATATAGAAAATAGTGAAAAAGCGGATTTTGTAGTTTGTTTATACGTGGAGGGTAATCTCTGAAACCACTGCACCTATTTGAAAAATTCTTTCACCATTTGAAAGGTATATTATTCCAGATGGACATAGGCTATACATTACGTATTCAACCCGGGCGTAGTCGGGACGGGCTCTAATATTATTAATAAAGTTAAGATGTCTCGTTGAAATGATAATTTGAATACGAAATATAAAAGATATGGACACTGGTCAGGGCTGTGACAAACAGATGCTTATTATTATAATTATATTTATATATATTTGTTCCATTTTGTCAATTTAACTGTTTTGTGCGAGTAGCTTGAAGACATCAAAAGCTTTTGTCTTTGGTATCTATTCTAATAGGTAATTATAAAGGTAAATTTTGTTTGTTTGTTTGTAATGAGTAAAATTAAAAAGTACTCAATCGATTTCAAAAATTCTTTCAACTATAGAAAGCTACATTATCAGCGAGTAACAAGGGCTGTATTTTATTTTCATAAAAATTTCCACCTTGCGAAGCTGGTGTGCGTCGCTAGTTTATAATAAAATTAACAAGGTCTTGACTTTTGGTTCTCCGATAACAATACGGACTACAAAATAAATTACTTTTGCTATCTACCTTCTATTAAGCATTACATGGTATAGTTAAAACTAGTTTATAAAATAAGTGGCTGTTGCCCGCCATTTCGTCCGCGTGGAATTAAAAAAATTGCCTATGTCCCTCTTAAGAGTCTAAAGTAATCTATCTCCTTTCTCGCTCCAGCGGTTTTGAAAACATAACAGACAGAAGCACTTTCTCGTATCTAATATAGCCGATGTTACCCGCGATTTGATTGGAAGTCCCGTATGGGACAATTATATAATTGTAATAAAATAGTTTTTAAACTTCCATAACTTCCATGTAATATAGTTTTATACAAAGTTCAACCATATTTTCAATTACATTTTCAACCATATTTATTCAATTCAATAGCAATTTTCAATTTCAAATTTCACAAAAATATGAAACATATACAATATACATATGTCTCCTTATTTTTAATAACTAATATTTGTACTCAATTTCACAGCCGTATTCCGTTCCATATAAAAGTTTCATACAAAATTCATACCTCCGCTTTCACTCCTCGAAATGTAAATTTCCAAGCAGTCTTTCTTAGCGGGCCCCTACATAAAATAAACTACAAAATTCATGATACTAACTTTAGCCTTTGAGATTTCGTGACACAGTCAGTGAGTGAGTGGTATTTCATTTTTATATCTACAGATACCAACTGTAAAGTTATAAAGCGAATTTTGTCACGTCATCTTACAAATGATGGGATTATATTATTATGTTTCAGGCGCAGTGCCAAATGTGCAGCGGGCGGCGCTCGTTAACATGGGCGACTTGGCAGCGTACGATTACAGCAAACAGTTCCTGATACGAGAATTCGATATGGCTGACAATGCCATTGTTCACGCGATAGCGGCGTTCGCGGCAGGATTCGTCGCTGCTGTGCTGGGGACCCCCGCTGACGTACTGAAGACGAGGTTGATGAACCAGCCCGTGGGACCAGACGGAAGGTGTGGATCAAATATTCGTATAAAAATATAAATAGTTTTCCATGTTTGTCTGATAATGAGAGAAAAAGGAAAACAGAATGTAGGTTGTAAGTGGGCTAGCATCTTATTATTACTGCTTAGTTAGCTCTGACACGTGTAATCTGTATGCTCAATAGAAATAGTAACAAATTGAGCCTTGAGTTACTTCGAATAGAAAGTAGCCTGGAGTTATGTCTGTATAAAAAATCAATTAGAACTTCTAACTAATATGCCTTAGAACGCTTAGAACACAACTTTTTAATTCTGGGTATGTCCATTGCAATGAAGTGGCAAGTTTAGCTACTTATATATATATATATATATTGTTTAGACTTCTTCAATTCGCATTTTCTAGCGCACACCAAAATTAGAAATAGGACAGTTATGGAATCGTTTCAGTGTCTGTTTGTTAATATGCTGTGACAATCGTGTTTTTTGGGAAATTAATTGACGCAAAGTTGAGAATCATCTCCTTTTCTCCGTACAATTGAAAAGCATAGTACTAGTAGAAAGAAAGTAATAGAAAGTATCGGCTTAATTACGTATATAAATGTAAACAAAGTTGGGTTATGATTCTAGAGAACAATTTTGGCAAAATTTCTACACTCAATTATTCAATGACTAATAATTTTGACATTTTTCACGGCTACCTTTGTCTACATATATTTTTTTGTAGTCTTGATTATCTATTTACGACAGGTCACCTATAGCAAGGCAGCGTCATTGTAAACTCGTCCGCGGTCGATAGAGAATAGTCGATAAGGTGCTGCCGTCAATGTGTTTTGATACGCTGTGCAACGTAGGCAGCTAGGTATAGGTAGATTACACAAAACGCGGTCGAGGTCAAAGAACGGGGTCAAAGTCGGAGCATAGCCCGCGCAGGCTCAATATATACACCATCCTTTCCAATTGTCTTCAATTTCACGAATGTATACAGTGTTTTTTTTAACTGGGACAGAATGGGAAATCCGAATCTATAAGAGATACAGGGGAACTGTTTTAAGAACCATTTGGTATTTTTTGTATTTAACAGTTTTGGCATTTTCAATTTTATGGTCAAGTGTGAGATTTCCATAAAAACTAGTAAAATTTGCAAATTATTTTTTTTTTGGTTCGATTCAGTTTTATGTAAGCATCGATAATGAATTGTTTTTGAGTAAGTCCACTATGATTTAGTACATTGGATTCTTCCGTTGTACGAAAAAATTTTGCATAAAATTTCTGCTGTCCAGATTTATTTCGTCCGATACGATGAAATGATGTTAACGTGAAACCGAGTCGATCGGCATTTAAAAAAATAAATAGTAACTTTGACAAATTTTTATAAACAACTCACGCTTGATCAAAATATTTATATTGCCAAAATTGTTTTCACAAAAGGGACCGAATAGTCCCTAAGACGGTTTCCTTGTGTTTTCTATGGATTCGGATTTCCCCATACTGGGGATTTTCATGCAATAGCATGAAAAAATATTTTATTAAATTTGACTAACTTTTACTGTCCAGTTTTTTTCCATCGTTACAATAAAATGATGCTTACATGAAAGAGAGTCGATCTGCATTAAAAAAAAATTTCGCCAATTTTATTAACTTTTAAGGACATCTCACGCTTTACAAATAAACTGATAATGCCAAAATTATTATCACAAAAAAGACTGAATGGTTCCTAATACTGTTTCCCTGTATCTCTTATGGATTCAGATTTCTCCATACTGTCCCAGTTAAAAAAAACACCAGCAATTAATAATAATATATATATTTATATAATTATAATTAATAATATATATGTATATATCTATGTATATAGCATTGACAATTAATACCCTATAACTATTTTAAGACAATAATAAGGATGCACTTTTTACTGTAACCAGATGTGGTTTTGTGAGTCAAACGCATTGGTTGCTACTTCTGCTGCTCTTGAAAACTTATTAAATTTAAAATAAATAATTTCTACAGATGCAAAATTTAATGTAGGTGTTGCTAATAAAAAAGAAAATAAAATATTTTAATATTATTTACGTAAATAAAATAAACATTGTAAACGCGAGTTTAGCTCCTATAAGTATAGAAACCAATACTAAATAATAATCTCTTACTATTATGTGTAATTAGTTAAACGACTCTACATATCTAGCTGAGAGTAGACAATTCCGTAATCCCGTTATGCTTGAGGTGGGTTCTTTTCTACGTAATGTCTGCCTATGTCCATTCCCAAGGCTTAATCTATCGCCATTTTAAGTTTCATAAAAATCGGTAAGTTGTTTATAAGAATTACACATGCACACCAGGTTTTTTTTATATGTACCTTGTTTAAAGATAAACAAATTAGGTTACTCTTAAAATAGATTACAAAATAGCTCACTTTGAAAGTGCGTGCCATACGTAATATGTGAGTTTAGGATTACCAGCTATTATAATAAACTCCGCTTTTTAGGATTGCGGTGCCAAAGTGGCAATTGTTTCGTCATGTTTGTTTGTCCGTATGTCACAATCAATTTATTCCGACATATTTACATCTTCTGGTCTGGAATTTACCACAGAGACTTAAAAAATACGAGTAGATAAAATCAGACACGCGAAATAAAATATTAAATAATCGGTATTTTGGATCAATTAAGTATTTTTTTGAAATTCAAATTGTACTTGTCTGAAATTACTGCGGAACCCTAAGATAATACCTATTAACCGGTTTTTTTATTCCTAATCTATAGAGACTGATTGTTTTCTTTATTTTCAGAGGCACATTATATCGTGGTATGATCGACTGTCTACAGCAATCAGTAAAAAATGAAGGTATATTATCATTGTATAAAGGCTTTTTGCCATTATGGATGCGTTTGGGACCATGGGCGCTCATAAACTGGGTTGCCTTTGAAAATATTATGCTTGCTATAGGTGGGAAAACGTTTTAATTTAGAGGAAGAAATATCTGATTACTAGTTGATATTTATATTGTTAAATATTGTAGATATTTATGTATGCAAACGAGGTATTTTTAGAGCGACAGATTGACATATTGTTTAATGTTTACGTGCGTTATTTATTATGCTTTAGTCAAAAGAAATCACAAAGATTTGAAGTTGTGATATTTTTAAATTAAGGACAAACCACTATTATACTTAAAGGTAATTTATGTCTACGTTTATTTATAAAAATAATAATAAGGTAAGTTGGGCTAAGATCGTAAGCGGGGTAATAAACGTAATACTTCCTAATAGTGTATCATTTTTCACTTTCAATGTAAAAATCATACATTATTAGGAAGTATTACTATTTATATGATGTTACCCCACCTACGATCTTACATTTTCAATGTAAAAATGATTAATTATTAGGAAGTATACGATTTATACGATGTTACGATCTTACCCCAACCTACCCTACCCATCGTTTTTAATTTTTGTGAAACTGCACTTATTTAGGTAAGTACTGGTCAATTACATTATTAAACAAGTACTTAATAATTAATATATAGACAAGTTGTATCGATATATCTACTGTGTATCTATTGCGGAAATATTATTTGAAAAAAAAAAAGAAAACAATAACAATCGATTTCTGTATGTGTTGCCAAACTATGGTAAAAGGGACGGTTTTCCATATTCGTCCGTATCCGTCAAAAGTTTCTTAACGTCATTTTCTATATAAATACGAGAACATAAATATATTTTCTTTCTGTGAAGGGAAAGAAATCTCTAGAACGCTCAGCTGGACTACGCCGATTAAGTGTTGTACTCAAAACTCGAACTAATAAAAATTCTCCACTTTCTTATTAGCACTAGTGGTTTCGCTTTTTATAGTATCAGAAGTTCTTTACGAATATAGTAGCTGAGTCGCTTGATCAACCGCTGACACATCGCGCGATGGTCAACGCACAAGCAACTGGCCAGTTGCTGCAACAGTTATTAATCACCGCCATTCCTTTACATGGTTATACGTAAATGTGTGTTTGTGAACGTATCCTGATTAGTTCCAAAAGAAGATTGGCAGAAACCCATGTAGTGTCAGTGTCGCACAGAGTTTGCGTTGGTTAATAAAAATATCTTAAAAACATAGATCTAAGTAATTATAAAGTTAAATATAATTTACAACATATTTTTCCGAAATAGAGATTCACTGAAAATTTGGCTAAACAACTGTGCGTATACATATGAAGTACTAAAGTGATTTTAAAAAAGAATACAATATTAAGTAACAAAATGGTTTAATATTATTCAGCAATGTATAATTCAATTCAGTAATAAGTATTGTAAACATATTGTAAACTGTAATAAATAAAATAGGTATCAATCCAATACCTACTTGGAAGTTAATAGATAAAACTCACACGTTTAGTCACTGCTGCAACGTACAACTATATCGCAGCAATGTTAATGAAATACTGAGTACCAAGAAGTCTTCTATTCAGTATTGTAGTCGTATTATGGTTTTTAAGTCAACGCAACATGTCTTTGAAGCATACTTAACTTGAAAGAAGTTACAATCGAATCACAATTACAAATCGAAGTACAAAATCTCCTACTTTGATTCCTTACTCATTACTACCACAGACTAGTATATCATTCAAATTGATTGCAATTTGCAATAACAACAACGAAAAAACACGAGTGACAGCAAAATAACACACGACAGCATGACATTGGGTTATAATGTTGCTAGAACTATTACATACGTATACAAACAAACAAACAAACGTATATACAAACGTATGATTATTTACTTTATTTTAAGTATTAAATGAAATACATCATTATTTTTAGCAATATAACAATGAATCAGTATCACTAATGTCACTATGACTTCCCTATCAACTACCTTTGTTAATGTAATAAAATATATCGTTGTTAATATTTGAATGAACAAACGACTATTATAATCGTTTTCTAAACTATTAGCATTGGTTTTGCGTTTTGATATTGCTTCAGACTGCAGGTGTAACAATCTTTTTTTATTATTTTTCTGTTTGTGTCGCTTTATAAAAAGAAAACAAATCGATTGAAAATAAACTATTGTATGTGCTTTATAAAATATATATACTTTCACCTACACACACTCCATAATTAAAACACACACACACACACACACACACTCCATAATTAAAACGATACTGGAACTGCCAATCTTCTTTGCAGTTTTATGTTAATTAATGCCCAATGAGTCTACGTTTTGCAAAAAATTCGGCTATGATTAGAAAGTTTACGTTTAGACTAGGTATTTAAATTCGTCCTAAAGATATGTCCAATGTTGTACTGTTTCCAATATCTATTAACATAGAAAAAATATCTTACTTGTTATTTTATTATTTATTATAATTGTATTTTATGTATAATAATTATATGGTACATATTATTATTTTATTAGTAAAATAAATTGTAAAAATCGTTCGCACATGTTGAAAACCGTCGCTTTTTAAACTTATCCACTGTCCACAATTTTTAAACTTGGTAACACCATCCGCATATACTTTACAGTATCCAATCGATTTCTACGGTTTATATTGAAATGCATTTCACTTTATTAGTATTTTACGATTATACAGCTTGGAAAACAAAACCGTTTTAAGTACTTAAATTACTAGATCATTCTGTTCTATATATTTAAAAAAAAATTGAAAAGAACTAAATTAAAAAGGTTTTGTCGCAGAAAAATGTTCAACAATAGCTTTGTTTTATATAAATATGACATTAGAATTGTTGTTCCGTTTTTACGATGTACTTATATATACTTATTATAAGCAAAGCAATAAAAAAATTGAGTAATTGTAGTTCCGACAGTTTAAAAGAATAAGCGGAACTCTTATAAAGAGTAAAATCATAACTTAAGGCGACGCATTGATAAACAATAATTTTATTTAAAATAGACCTTCTGCTCTATGCAACCGTGCGCGCGCTAGCTTACGAAAAATAAAGAAAAAACAGTTATTTTCCTTAATTTTAAAAAATCCAACTGTCGTTATGAAGAATATGTTTACATTAAACTATATGGAAAATTTAGAAACGTAAATCGGTCCCGTTGCTCCGAAAAATGTAAATCTCTGTTTTAAAAGAGGTTTCTTTGATATATTTTTTTGTGTTACAAAAGTTAACCAATCATGTAACGCAACTAGCAAAATGAAGTCAATGAAATGAAGAATCAGGTTACCAAATATCAGTTTCACACGTTTTGTAGTAACTTGGAAAAATTAGACCCCTGTCTTCAAAATTTCCAATGCGTCGCCTTAAACTAATATTAGCGTTAAATATTTAACAACGTTTAAAGACCCAGGGCATTGCCAACGTAATGAGTTAATGAGTGAATAAATATGTATGTTTTATAAGTAAATATCCAACATATAATATCAGTGTAGCATTTCAGAAACACTATTGAAATTGCTAAATTATACTTCTTTGTTCAACTTTGAGAAGTGTTTGTCAGAGTTTAATAAAACTTGTGAATTATTGGAGAGTCATCTTCCTCAATCCGTATCGGTGCAAAATTGTACTAAGTATGATTTCGTTATAGACTGAGGTCAACGTCAAAGTTATTCTTATCAAACGTTGTTTATAAAATAAAGTATTTATATTAACAATTAATACCAACAGTTTCGCTTGCCTGAAAAATGATAGCCTAGGTTAGGTAGGTAAATAATTGCTTGGTTGAGTAGTTTTCGTAAGAAAGTGAAGCAAACAAATAAACGGACATTTTGTTTTTATAATATTAGGAGGGATTTGAAAGTACGTAATACATAAGAAATACAAAATTAGGTCAGTCATGACCGAAAGAATACAATAGTCGCATCGTTAAATCTAATTACATGCTAATCAGTGCGTCCAGGCACGTGGGACGCGTTTCGTAAAATAGAAACGCTTGCTGGCGTTATTGTTCGTCAAAAGCGCCCTTTGGCTAAGTTTTATACAGCGGTTTTAACACAATTTTAGGTTTCGTTAGATTTATAAGAAATTTAATAACGTTTGACAACCAATTTAAAATTCGTTAGTTTAAATCACGCGGTAGTTGTCATTGTCATTCCATTCTACTAACGTTTCGAGCCACTTGTCTAGGCCCCCAGATCAACATTGTATTTTATTGTAAAAAAATAAAGAAATAATTACAATTATCAATAGTAAATGATATACTAATAATTCAACATATCCTATAAACTTCAAATATATTAAAAAGTACATTGATAGATTCTCTGGCGATATACTCGTACATCTTGTATTGTATCTATCTATACTCTTATACTTAAATAGCCTCAGTGTTAGCAGATGGAAATGTCAAAAGCACTCGCATACTTAGACGAAAATGTGTAAGGAGAATGATGAGATTTGAGGAAGCGAAAGAGGTATGTAAGGACTGCGACTCTTTGCGCTCCGTCCTCTCTGACTACCCCGTTAGGGATACAGCGTGAAGATATGTATGTATACTCTTAGAAAATAATTTCTGATATTATAAATGCAAAAATGTCACTGTCTGTCTGTTACGTTTTCACGGCTAAATGTCTGAACTGAAACTTCGACGTCAGTATTAGAGTATTGGTGGAGTTGGAACCCTTGGGGAAAAAGATAGGCTACTTTTTTAAATACTACGCCAACGAAGTCGCCAGTAATTAGCTCGCTTAATTTGACATAAATGTAATACGTAACAGAAATCCGTATAAACTTTAACTATGGCAAACCTCACACTCCTCCATGCGCCCAATATTCTTAAAAGGGATCAGTCATGCAATTCTGTAAAAACTCGAATCACCCAAAGCGAGACTCGCTCGACAATTCACTCCACTTCGCATTCGAACTCACTTGACCTTCAAATGGAATTCTCTAAACCAAACATTCTAGGAACGAAGTGAAGTGATTTTAGATGCGAGTTGGTCGAGGATTGCTTTAAGAGTAAACATCTCAGTCGATATTTCGTCTTAGAGTATACAAAGTTCTTCTGAGATAATTGCGTTAAATAAAACTCGTTTATTTAGATTGGATTGTTATATTTGGCGAAACTTCATAAAATTCATTTACGATAGTACAACTCGCCGCCGCCACTCATCGAGGCGGCGCTAGTATCTCTGTCGACTTTAGAGAATACCAAATCACAGTTGACAATCTCACCGCGGATCCATAAGTGAATTGGACTAATTTGCGTTAAAGAATCGCGCTACAGAAGTTTCCGCTTCACGTATTGATATAATGATGATGATAATTCTTTTCTCCAGAATGAGTTACATTTCTTGCATATATACTACTAAACTATATTTTTTAAAACGATAAGGCTAACTTTGACCTTCGGTTCTCGGTCCAATAATAATTATTAATTTTCACGTTTTAGACATGAATGTTGGTTTCCTTTAGAAGGTGCTATTTTGTATTGTATATAGATAACATAAAATTATATCAAGAATTGCATAGCAATATTCTGTATAAGAAATAACAATGAATAAATGGGTCAATCAACTATTTTCTCTCTCACTGCTGTTCCTAAATTCCTCACATAAACTACTTGGAAAATATGGTTGGTTACCTACTATACCATTCCCACCCGGATGCCACAAAAAGGGAATGGATAAAGTAAATTTTGAAATTTATTGGAAATCTTTTTAAATAAAATTCTATTGTAAGAAGAAAATTGTAATATAATTTGAAACAAATAAACCAGAATAAATTTTGTAAATAAAATAGAAACAGAAAGATATCAAAGTGGTTGTGATGGTGTGGTGTAGTTTACAAAAATCAGATATAAATACCTTTCACCTTATAATTTACACATTATGATAAAAAAACACAAACCACTGGCTTAAATTAGGTTGTATTGTCCTATACTCCACTCTCGAATGTTATCTCCAAAATTATAAGTCGACTTTGTAAAATTCTGCAATCAGCATCGTCATTGTAAATATAACTCCTATAAACTCGTATGAAACTGGTGCGTCACCATGATTAATGTGCTCTTTATCCGATTGAAACCATTGCTCCCCTTATTCTTGTCGAGGGGTCCATTTGCATTGGAAGTTTGGGCGATATCAGTTTTCTGGTTCGAGCCTCTTTCTTTTTCGCTCTGCCAACATCTTTAATATTCTTAACAGATTTTACTTTTACAAAGAAATCAAATATCTTCTTTTTTGAGGAGAAAAATAATCTCCTTTTTACTCCATCACAACCATTATTGTTCTGTCTAAAAAAACACCTCCTCGCTCTCTTTTTTTTCTCATTTTTCAAATCCTATTCTATTCTTCCAAAAAAAAAACATATTTAAATTTTTAACTTGCCAGTTCTATAATTATTTTCTCTGACAGCCTCTAAGCTCTTAAAAAGAAGGTACAATAGCGAAAAAATGTTACACTACGTATTTTCATACATAAATATTGTATTTATTATAAAGCTAATATGTATTCCATCAATATATTAAATTAACTTTTAACAATGTCTTGATATTTATCCCTACTGTAGTGATTGTCTGAGAGACAAAGCACTATCAGTTGTTGAAAGGACAATTTTACTATTCTTAGAGTTATTTTTTCGATTTTATAATAATTCATTTTCATAAATCTAATATGAAAAATAAGTCTTTGTTTGTTTGTATTTTATGGGCTGCTATAGCGTTCATCCGATTGCGATGAAACTTGTGGAGATAGCTTGAATTCTGAGGAAGGGCATATGCTATTTAAAAAAAAAACCCGGACGAAGTCGCGAGCATCAGTTAATATTATATAAATCATTATCTATCCTCTATTATCTACATATCTTTTTCAGTTATTAAAGACAATAAATAAATAAATAAAAATATTTTACTAACTAACCGACCAGTACCAAAAATAATTGATATTCCCAATTATACATTATGTTATTAGTTAGCATAGATAAATATTTTCATTCCATCTATTCGAAAAATGATGTTTAGTTCTTCGATAAGTGCGACCAAAATAAGTATAGGCTTACATAGAGGGGAGAAATGAGTTTGAATAAACAATACGAATATTGTTCCTTCACGAGATCGAATGAAAATATTGTGGCATATGGGTGCTGGCTGGCGCGTGGCCGCGCGCCAATGACAACAAGAAAAATGATTAATTTTAAAAAAACCATTTGTTTTTACCTATTTAACAGTATCTTATTTTTCTCATAGAGGGGAATGAAAAGTATGGGTATAGGGTATCACTCGGTTGTAAAATTATTTTATCTAGGATGGCGTACATCGAATCTCTCGCTTCACTCAGGATTCTACTCTACATAGTACCCTTCGCTCCACTCTGCATTCAAAATGGCGCCTCGCCGTATAGTTATTACTTTACTTCCTTGGTATACAATCTACTGGGGTTAGGAGGAGTTAGAACCGACGTGATAATTTTGCTTTTACGCAAGTTATATAACTGTAGTTTAAAAATTTAATTATCTACATAAGGTCACTAAGTAATCTTTACGTTATGTAGATAATAAACAGTATGTTATTATGTATGTATAATAGTAAGAATCATGTCTTTACTTTGGAGTTGTGTATTTAGAAATTTATTTATAATAATTGTATATGTAAGTTTAGTTTTCACAAAAAAGGATGTAGGATTAATTGACAAATCAGTGAATGTAGAAACTATTTGTCGGTTATAAAAATATCATTATCTTTATTATTATACATTACTTATTAAACTGTTGAACAAATTCTCTTTCGTTTTTTTTAATTTCTTACAATTATATTAAACAATGAGGTAAATTATGATACTAACACAAAATAAAACACAGAAATACAATGTAAATTTATTAGTAAAAAATATTATACATCTTCCACAATATTGGAGAATTATTATAACTTAATTATTTAAATATTTGATTATTATAGTTTTATAGCACTTCCGATTTCTTAAAACTTGCCATCATGCACTTACTAGTCACTACAGCGAGAAGCACGATTTATGGACTTTCTATTTGTAGATAATTCACAGGTTGACCATCACAACATGCGTTCAAACAGTTGTATTGAACCTATCCTATATTACACACAGTTTAAATGCTTTTTAAAAGGGATAAATTCTTAGATGCTATAACTTAAAACACCTGGGAAAATAAAACTCTAAAAACGATGTCATCCTAACATCTAATGATCCGGACGAGCTCTCAAAATTTTTATTATGATTAAATTCCATAAATATAGTCATTTTGGGTACATTACAATAACAAAAATAAATATCTACATTCAATCAACGAGCACTCAAGTTTTAAAGTCTTGACTAAATGTTATATGCTAACTAAGTACAATGACACCTTTGAGTGCCACAATATAAAACACCTCAGATATAATGACATTATCGTATTAGTTTCTGTAGTCTAAACACTACTTCATCTTAATTTATTTAAAATCGTATTATAGTTAAACATTTTAGACAAATTTCGTTTGCTGTTTATTAATTGGTACAACACAAACAGATAACAAAACTGTTAAATTAAAACATCAAAAGCGATAAAAAGCATGGTGTTATTTATGTAGTATATCATATAATTATCATCAATACGAAATCCCTCGCTGTACATCCATTTCCCTCAAAAACATCGTCAATATATAAAAGAAATTTGTGTATGATAAAAAGTGGGCATTACAAATTGTGCGTTACACAAAACTATGATCTGTTCTAAATCTAAGGAGAGCAAAACTGCAGGACTACATTGTCATAATATCTACGTGACTAAGGTACCAGGTTACATGTTTGCATATTATCATAAAAAATAAGTTCGAAATATTTAAAAGAACTTAAAATCTATTACTTAACATATAAATGGTAAATATTTAAAAATGAGCATTATATACTAATAAAAGGATAAATAAACGGTCATACTTTATAAAATCACATTAATAAAAAAATTATACTGTGGGGAAATTTCAGTAAAAACTGAGTTGATCCCTTTAAACCTCAATATATTACTAGACATATTCCAAAAAACTACAAATAACATTCTGGCACGTAATTGAGGATAAAACATTTCCATCCTGCAAATTGTCACAATTTAAACGAGAAGTTGTTCAATTAAATTCGGTATGGAACACAACAAATCAAACACAATAGCTAAAGCACAAAAGACGCTTTGTACTTTTGAACAACTTCTCTTTTGAATTACGTAGAAACAAGGCAACTTTTTAATTCTCGAGTGGACAGACAGTACAGTCACAATTATTAAGAAAAATTGCGTTTAACATAAAATGATTTATGTAATAATATGGCTGTAGGACATGAAGCACCATATACTCTTTAAAACATTACATAAATCAAACTCATCCAGCAAGACCTCGACAACCTTAACAATATTGGGCTAAATGCAATATTCCTGAATTGTATTATTGATATGAATTATTTAGCTAATTTTATAAAATACATGTCAACAAGTGAATGAAAAGCAACTACAACGTTACTTTTCATTTACTGGTGTTCCATCTTGTAACAATGACGAAGCACTCACCGTGTTTATATGAATGAGCATTGGGCAGTAGTCGAGATCTCGCTCGGCGTTCGTGGGAACAAAACGCGATAGTGGCGACACACAACATCTCAGCGGCGGCAGGGCAAGGTGAGGCGTGGAAGCACTATGAGTGGTAAGCCGTCACATACGAAGCCGGGAATAGACCGCGACGATGCGCTATCTCCCCCTAGAAATTACAAATAATGGAGTCTATCATGATTGGCTTACACATACCGTTACAACTTATAGCGAGACTATATCACAGCTGGTCGTAGGTCTCTTCTCTCGGAATGACAAATAGACACTAGGGATTGGTGGAATTGCTGTAATTTATAGTAAGAATTATGTAAGTAGAAATACACATACATACATCCATATCTTCACGTGTAGAAATACACAATTATATTAAATATTGTGCATAAAAGGGAACAATTGTATTTACGGTATTGATCTGCTGTCTTACTGGGGATTCAAAATACAGAACGCACTTCGAAGTGTAATTTTTTTTTTAAATTCCGCATACGTACAGATGCAGTATGTCACATTCAAGGACATTTAACAACAGTCGTGTGAATTTCATATAATGCCTATATTAAAAACCCCTATTATGGTAATTGCTAATCACTATTATTATTGATAACTATGAGACATTATCAAATGATGTTTTGCATTTAATCAATGAATGGGATTAGCAGACATAAGATAACAGGTCGTTCATTAAGATGTTGTAAGGATTCTCTACCTGTATATTTTTATCAATTAAATAGTCTCATCTTACTGTAGTTAATAAAGAAACAAATAAATAAAAAAAAAAACAAACTATAGATACACTGAGATCTACATATATGTAACATTTTATTTGTGACATACCAAGCAGCACTTGTAATAATCCTTAATAAATTAATGTCTAGCATCTAATGAATAATGTCTATATTTGAGTGACTAGCTGTTCCCCATGATTCACCAATTTTTTTATGGGAAAAAACTCGTAAGTTATCTAGATCCCTTGGAAGGAAATTGGGCTATGTGAGACTCACAGACATAGCTATACCTTTCAAATGGGGAGACTCCAACAATGACAGAGTTCTTAACGCCAATAAAATCAATCAAGTGGAAATTACATAAACATATCATCCAATTATACTAGTATTTTGTAGCACAGGTAAAAAAACTGGATTTAATTTCAGCGAAACTTAGCGTAAGCTAATGGGCCCAACCCCATAATCACACCCTTTATATATGCCCGTGGATGGGACTCTTGCTTAAGCTCGGGTAGTGGTCGCCCTTGGCGCGTGTCAGATGCCGCTAGTGCGTTCCACAGATCTTTAAAATCCTCGATATGCGCCAAAGGCAACCATCATGAGGTAATTTTAACGCTATGCATGTCTCTGTGAGAATTTAGTATACCTGGTTCAGTTTAAATCTTATTCACTTATATAATGCCAAGTAAGTTAAGCCTTATGGTTTATTTTTAGTCAAAATTATCATCCTCAATTTCGTTTCTAGTAAAACCAATATATGGATCAATTTTACATACCTGCCACCAATGCTGATCAGAACGGTCAGTAACAGTGATAACGTCTCCACGCCTAAATTCCAGTTCGCCGGCTTCTTGAGGGGTGAAATCGTATAGTGCTTGGACCAGCATCTAGAAATAAATATACACATGTGTTTATGAAATGTGAATTGAGTTAACACAAAGTTTATTGATTATCTACGCCTGTACAGGTGCAAAACAAATCCACGTGTCTTACGTATTACCAGAACAGTACAATACGTAGACTGAGCATTTTGTTATTCTTTCCTTCAATACTTAAAATGATTTCACAATACCTTAATTTATCATCTTTACATTCACAAATTTTCGTAAACCTTGTAACAAAATATGAACGTTACGATCCTTAGAAAATAAACTGCTCTTCTGTGAAGGTTCGTTTTTGCATGGTTATAATAATTTTTTCAAAAAAAAAAAATTAAGATATTATGGCATAGTTGTTTGTTAGTTGACGACCTCGATGGCGCAGTGGTTTAGGCGTAAAGGTTCCGGGTTCAATTCCCGGCTGGGTCAATTTGGGAAAAACGAATTTTTCTAGATTGTCTCGGGTCTGGATGTACTGGGAGACGCCCCTAGTAGTCGTCTGGTTTTCATAGCACAAGGAATGCCCTAGTTTGAGACTAGATTGATCGTTGTGTAAGTAGATTGTAGTTTGTGGTAAAATTGGTACAAGTAATAACTAACCCTTCGTAGAAGTGCAAAATAGTAAATCATGTCTAAATTATAAAAAATACACTAACTTAATTCACCGTTAATAAAATTCATATTTATTATATATTTCTAAACAGTTCTGGAATAGGCATCATAATCACTGCGCGTACTCGTACTCTATCCTAACGATACCAGATAATGAGAATATTTATATCTATAAAACTCCCAGGACAATTTGATAAATTAGTAGTTACTTGTTGAAAACACAGATAGAGTACGTGATACAAAGTAAACAATGTAGAGCCCCTTTAATTACTCATTTATTGTAACTATGTATCCAGTTAAATACCTACCAAAATAATTGAAATAATTCAATTTTTGTGACCAACTTGTTGAGCGATTTATTAAGTCAGTTTTATTATCACAGCAGTAAATGTGTTTAACTCTGATACTAATGGAAAATAAACATTATGTAGTTCGCTTTTGACGTAAAAACGTTTGTATAGCTTACTATTATTGGTTAAATTCGTATTTTGTCATCTTTCATAAAACTAATACAATAACTGGATTTTTCATATTCCAATTGAAATATAACATATCACAAGTATAAAATATGATGGTTACTTTATTCATAGATGCAATTTGTACACCATTGCAAAACTGTAATCTTAAATGTAAGGTAAATCTATCCCGGCTTTAATTTATTTAGGCTTTAGCTAACTTCAGTATCATATAAGAATTTTATAAGGTTTTTTATAATTACAACATACAGTTTTAAACTGGTTAGTTACACAGTACATACTGTTAAATGAGAATGTTTTCAACAGAATATTCTTTGTACAGTGCAGACAGTATTTGCCCAGTAACTAGAGATCGTAGGGAAAGCGTCGACCCGGCTATTTTCGTTACTATCAGGGCCACATTGGTCGAATATTTACGCAGCGCTGTGCAATTTCGTGGATAAAATGACTGGGCTTGTCCAATTTGTCTAATGGATTTGAGCACGACATAATAGTTTAATTTGGTATAATATGTATAGATTATTTTATTATCTTTAAATTGAAAAAAGTATTGTTAAACAGATATAACTCAAGTCGTACAAGTTAACTAGCGCAGCAAATTTTACTCAGTAAAATTAATTTCTGGAGATATGTAACGATCTGCTCATTTTTATTCCCTGACTTTTTTAAAAACATATCTAGTAGTTTCGAAGATAAGGAGAAGGGGAATGATTAGATCACTTCGACCCGAATTTGCCTCCCTTTAAATGTTTAATGAACATTTTAAAATGTGCATAATACCTTGGTTGACAGCCTATGCTGCTTGGTTTTTGAAAAAGCTGAACGTGCAGATGTGTGAGAGGTCTTATATACTTATCCTATTTTTGTCGTTTACTGTACAGAAGTCTAAAATAGAGGGAGAAAATGTTATTTGATAACAAAAACAGACTAAGGTTGCTTACTGAAGCGATATACAAAAATATACTGTACAGTAACACAGTCATTTCTAAATGCTTATGCTAAATATTTAATCAGGTTTTTGATTATAATTACATTATTATTTCATCACGAAACGGCCATGGCCAGAGCCATTTGAATGCGTAATAAATAAACTAACTGGAAACCTTGCGTCTTAGTAAAATATCACTAAATATTATATCAAGCAAAAAACAAGTCGGTGTTACCTCTTCTGGAACAACATCCCTAAGTTTGACGTCTTGCAGGCGACTCACTGACGCAGTACGATGGTAGTCAACCAGTTCATTAAGCGAATTAAATTTCACAACCCATAGGAAGAATTTGCTTGACGCATCCCGAAGCACTTTGAAGTGTTGTACACCATCTGGACATCTGATAATATTTTTTTATGTTGTAAATTGACATTCATATATAGGAATAGGAAATAGAATAAATACAAATTAATAATATAATTTCATTGTATTTGCATTCTCTAAAAACTTCTATAATAAAACATCTTTGTCTGTATACAATAAATTAATGTAATAGTATTTCCAAAACAGATTTTAATATAGAAGCAAACCGTCTAGTTTGTAGATAGCTATTTTTTTACAATTTTAAGTTCGAAATTATATTAACTATGTAATGAATGTAAATCAATAATTTACATGTTAAATTCATATAATACTAATGTAGTAAATTGTGTAAGTAAAGTTAAAAAACAAAAGCAAATTAATGTCTAAAATACTTTCCATTTAGAACCAACACCTGTCTAGGAGCCTCATTTTTTAGTACATATATTACTACATAGTATACATACATGTCATAGTCATAAATACAAATAGATCAATAACCAAAACTGGTTTCAGTACAAGTCCATACCACAAGCTGATTCATTCTATTTGACAGAAAACTGGTTTCTACTTGCAGCAAAATTTGAATTAAAAAGAAAGTTTTGCTATATGGATACAATATATGAATATGCTTATGGACTTAAGTAATTATCTTCTGTTACTTATATACTTAGTGATAAAATATGTTTGCCAATGTTATTATCCTATTTCAAATACATATAATATTGAGATCAATAAATCATGACTAATGCAGCATGCCAAGACAAATTCACAACGAAATAAAACAACCTTAACTAAACCGGCATGAGTCATATGAGAAGGCGAGTAACTTATTTTTTTATATACCAATTTAAACAGCAGAAAAGTGTTGGCTGACATATAATATCTTTGTGTAGTACTTGAATTCAAGGAAAGTATGAAATAATTTATTATAAGATCTATCTAATAATACTTTTTTCAAAGTATTATTAGAGAATATTATTATAACTACACTCACAGGCACAATTAACCGCCCACCCCTGTTTCTTGTCACCACGTTTGTTTGTTAAGTAATGTTTATTGTGATGAATTATTTTTGTCAAGTGGATTATTGGCAAAAGTTATACCAACATTGTTGCTTTTACTAAACTACTAACTAGTGTTACCCGTGCATTTTATTGGTTTAGTCGTAATTTAACGTTCTTAACGATTTAATTATTCGGGTTTTAGTCTGTTCTCTTTGTTTCTGTCTCAAAATTGTTTAACTGAAGTTTCTGATAATCACTAATTGATCTAAAATCAAAATAATGGTATTAAACGCAAATGGAGCAGTTAGAGCTGTAGTTTTGGCTGATAATGGGTATAGCCAACTTCGCATAGCTAGGACACTCTGTGTGCCTCGAGCTACTGTGCGGGATGCCAGCAGACGCTTTCGGAAGTGAGTGCAGTCAGCTCGAGATGACCGCTTTATTGTCAATAATGTGTTGCGGAATTCCTTTTGTACAGCCACTGAGGCTGTACAAAATGTGTTCGTCTCTTTGAAGTGAGAAATGTAAGTGTGAGTGAACGGACGATAAGACGAAGATTAGCAGAAAGAAACTTTCGAGCGTATCGTCCAGCTCGTGCTCCCGAACTTCTCCAACAGCACCGTAGAGCTAAACTTCACTTTGCGTGAGAATACGGTATTTGGACTATACGGTAACGGAAGAATGTACTGTACTCGGACGAAAATAGCTATAAAAGGTCTAAATAGACGTCAGCGTGTATGCGCTATAACAGAAACAGTGGGTTATCAAGAAAGGTCAATAATGGTATGGGGCGGTATCACTTACGAGGCTCGTACTGAACTCGTTATCGTCGGTAGAGGCAGTGTGACCGTTCAAGAGAAAGTGGAGGAGGTTCTCCAAGATCATGTCGTCCCCTTCGCGCCATTTATTAAAGAATTTTTTTTTATGCATGATAATGCACGTTGCCATGCCGCTAGATCTGTCAGTCAGTATCATATTGAGGCCGAGATTCAAACCATAGCATGGCCAACACGCAGTACTGACCTTTGAACACATTTGGGACAATCTTAAACGACGGGTCCGGATACGGATATCAAGCGCCAACGACCACAGGACAACTCAAAACAGCTGTGGTTGAAGATTGGCACAATATCCTTCAATTGGACACCCAAGAGGTTATGGATGGACTACCAAATAGACTTAAAGAAGTTATTAGAGCTCAAGGAGGTAACATTCGCTATTAAATCTAAAAATTTAAAAAAAAAAAACGCCTTATTTATTGATAAAATGAAAACGTTGTCTTTTATGTTTAACATAACATAACATAACTTCACGCTGTATCCCCAACGGGGTAGTCAGAGAGGACGGAGCGCCAGTTTTATGTTTAAATTTTGCCAAATTAGTTTTCTCGCAATAAATTTGAATAAATCCATTCTTCTAAAACATTTACCAGTTTTTATTGATTATACATTGCTTACAGTAAAACATTGTGTTACACTTGTTTAATATTTACCATTTCCGAATTATCAAGAAAAACAGAGTGGGCGGTTAATTGTGTCTGCAAGTTATATACAGTTCTTATATCAGGGAGTGCCAAATTTCATGTTATTTATATGCTATTTTATAACTTTTACTTATATGCATTATACAGTATACACCTAAATCAAATTATATAGTATATTTCACATGACATTGAATTTGTCTTTATGCCATGGGTCATACACAATGCAGCAGTGTGAATATATCTAACTCAGTCAAAATGGCCATACACAATGTGGTGTTGGTTCCAATTTTATTGTACGGCAGTGAGGCCTGAATATGCCCGAAATCGAGTAAAAGTAAGATAAATGCAGTAGAAATCCGATCTCTTAGAAATATGTGCGGTGTCACCGTTGCGGACAAAATAAGCAATAAAGAGAGAAGCAGTGTGACAGGGTTGCACGATAGTTTTATTGTAAAAATGAAGAAAGGAATGCTTAGATCATTCGGGCACATAGAAAGAGTGAGTGATGAAAGACTGACGAAGAAAATGTACAGAGCGACAGTGAATGGTAAAAGAAACCAAAGAAGACCAAGGCTAGCTTATAAGATGAAATATCCAGTGTTAGCCGACGGAAATGTCAAAAGCAGTCGCATACCTAGGCGAAAATGTGTGATGAGAATGATAAGATTCGACCAAACGAAAGAAGTATGTAAGGACCGCAACGCTTGGCGCTTTGTCCCCTCTGACTACCCCGTTAGGGAAAGAAGAAGATATGTATGTATGTGTAAATTTATAGAAAAAGTTTTATTCTTGATTAGACAGTCACAACAAAAGTAACGAAAAATCCACAGGTGGCAGTTGTTAACATTTATACTTTTTACTAATAATATTTACATTATATCTGCTATTCCTTATTCTATGACATCTGTAGGTAAACTGCATAATATAAAATTTAATTACAATAATCAGCAACATTTAAAAAATTATACAGGTACTACCTGAAGCCCGCGACTTCGTCCGTGTTGTTTATCTTTAAAATAGCCTATGTCCTTCCTCA
Organism: Zeuzera pyrina; assembly: GCA_907165235.1. Lineage (NCBI taxonomy): Eukaryota > Metazoa > Arthropoda > Insecta > Lepidoptera > Cossidae > Zeuzera > Zeuzera pyrina. The sequence goes on from OU015626.1 coordinate 15,679,385, forward strand.
GAATTCAAGCTATCTCCATACCAAATTTCATCGCAATCCGATGAACTTATGGCAGCTCATAAAATACGAAAGCGAACAAACAAACATTGACTTTTATATACAGGCAGTCCTCGTACTTACGGCATGTTAGGTTCTTGAAATACGCGACGTAAATCGAAACGACGTAAGTCGAGACATATTTTTTCATATGTTTACATGTAAAACTCAAGGGTTCGGATCCACACGGACTCGAAATTAAAAAAAAAATGCATTTATAACAAAGGATATACATACTTTATTATCAAAAGTAAGTTCTTAAAATAATTATATATGCACTTATGAAATTGCTAGTTATTTTTGGTATTTGTGTGTTATTAATTTTAATAATAATTATAAAACTTTAATATGTAATCAAAATATGTGATGAAAAATAATAAATTAAACTTTTGGCTTAAAGAAACTATCAATTCTAGATTGCTTCGCTTCTTTCTTCTTGCTATCATACAGATCTTGGTAACACTGATAGGCTGCACAAATTTTGTTATTAACGTTGAAACTTCTCTCAAAATTAGGATCATTTTCTTCAAAAATTTCAACAAGACAAGTGAATTCTCCTATGCCGGAAATCGAAACAAATGACGTATACTTGAGGAATAGTGTCAAAACATTGTTCGACGTAACTTGAAACGACGTAAATCGAAACGACGTAAGTCGAGGACTGCCTGTACAGTTATAAGACATTTTGAATTGTTTATAAGTTTTGGATTTTACCCATTTATATCTCCTACTTTGCTGAAGTGCAGTTACAAAATATTTTTGTAAATGGGAATACTATACCTTCCCTATAAACATAAGTTATAAAACTAAAATTCCGCTAAATCCATACTAATATTATAAATGTAATAGTCTGTCTGGTCAATTTTCACGGCTAAACAACCTTAGGGATTTTAATAAAATTTAGAATGGAGATAGATTAAATCCAGAGACCTTCTCCTGTCCTTACGTAGGCTACTTTTTTTAAATACCATGAGGACGATGTCGTGGACAAGTTAGTATTTAATAAAAACTTGGTAATAAAATAATTAATTTCTTGAATTAATTGCCCGAGTTAAGAACTATTATACTTTCCGTTGTTTGTGGCCTTGAATTCAATCAATGAATTAAAAAAATTGCAGTTATTTCATCTCGTTTCCAAGATTTTGAAAAATACATAGTTGGGTTTAAGCTTTATAGCCTTCATTTTAATTTGCGTTTTTATATATGAAAAACATTGCTTCATATATATCTCGTTTTTGCTCAATGTTGTATATTTTATTAAAAAGCCTCTCAAGCTCTTAAGTTTGCCACGTATTAGATGGGGTCTAATGAAATATATTATATCATATTACAGACACTTTATTGAACATACATACATATCTTCGCACTGTTTCCCTTAGTTAGAGTAGTTAGAGAGGATGTAGCACCAAGCATCACGGTCCTTACATACTTCTTTTGCTTTCTCAAATCTCATCATTCTCTCACACATTTTCGCGATATGCGAGTGCTTTTGACATTTCCGTCAGTTAACACTCGGGTTATTTGATCTTCGTTAGTCAGCCCTGGCCTTCTTGGCTTCTGCTACCACTCACTTTTACTCAGTAGATTTTCTTCATCAGTCTTTCATCATTCATTTTTTTTATGTGCCTTAATGATCTAAGCCAGGGGTCACCAAATGGCAAACCGCGGTCCGGATCCGGACCGTCAACGTAGTTTGTGCGGATTTTAAAATGCAAGAATGTCAAAACAAAATAGTCCGTGTTTTATCTTTACTATCCAACGAGCGTTGATATCAACAACAAAGTTTAAACCAGTATTTGATATCTGATGGTTGCTAATCATCATCTACCAAACGGACCGCGACAGTCTTATAATTTCTAAAAATGGACCTCTAATGAAACTAATTGGTGATCTCTGATCTAAGCATTCCTTTCTTCATTTTTACAATAACACTGTCATGCAACCCTATCGCACTGCCGTTAAAAACCTTAACTTTCCTTTTGACTTTGGTAAAAAATGAAATTTATTAACATATTAAAGTGTAAAATGATATTAGAAACGACTACTTCGGCATATTATGTAAAATAAAAAGTGAAGTTGCGTATTATCAAGAATTACTAAGATTATAAATAATCAGAATTGCAACAAATAATATATTTGCAGAAAGCTGAACACTGAATAAACATTTAGGGTAGTTTTATCCAGTCATGGAGTTCTGTGATTAGAATAAGGAAGGAATTAGAATAGTTCTTCATAATGAAAATTTTACACTCTTTTTGCATCACAATTTACTAACCACTTTTAAATTTTGATTATAAATAAAAATAATTGTGAAACAATAAGAATGTAGGTTATACAGAAAGTAGTTTTAATATATGGCTAAAAACAAACCCAAAGGCCAATTGAATTATTAATAATAAATGATATAATACAATTAATAATAATAAATATATTAATTTTAAGAATTGTATTAATTAACTCATAAATATGTCCTTATAATATTCATAATATAATCATTTGATATTGTGCGATTGGACAAGGATCTATCGTATGAAATATACAATTGTATATTATAAGGACATAGTACCCGGGTAACCGAGCTTTACTCAGTGTCTTGTAAAAAAAATAACAAATAAAGTCTGACCACATAGCAGGATTCAAACCTGCGTATTTCAGCTTGGTAGATCTATTCTCTAGCTACTGTACTACTGAGAAAGTAAGCTTGTGAAATCAGAAGATTTTAGAAATTTTTAGTGTGTGAAAACACAGAGAAAACGAATTTTCTCAGAATTGAAATCTAGCTAGATCGATTTTTGACCACCATAAAGCTCTATATTATAAATTTCAATGAAATCGTTAAAGCCGCTTACAAGAATGCGATTATAAATATACAAATATTGCTTGTATTACATACTATCTTAAAATAAAGGAAGTTCATGAAATTTAACATTAAATTCATTGTTCAAGAAAATAAATAATAGATTTTTCTCCATGAATTTTAGCCATAGGCTTTATAAATAACTCCAAAGCCAGACGCAGTGTCCGTGCAGCAATGGCGAGCTAAATCAGATAACCTGACTAACCTGTACATACAACATATTTATTATCAGATAAGCTGATTGGTTACCATTTTGTTTGAAAACAGCACTCACACATCTTATTTTATCTGATGTTATTTGCCTCGCTTCATAGTATGGGGCAAGCTGTCTGAAGTTCTGAAGTCTATGCTTTTATCATTCCTTTTTATTTCATTTCCTTATTAAAGTACATTGCTAAAGTGATGTGTTTTCAATAGGTACTTGTTGCAAACTGAACTTAGATATATTATTTCAACTATTTAAAAAATTCAAAAAAAGGTCTGACCACATTGCAAGATTCGAACCCGCACACTTCAGTGTGTTAGACCTACGCTCTAGCCATTGTGCTATTGAGAAGGAAAACTGCTGTAAAAATTAAAAAGTTTAGAGTTTAGAAGTTTCAAGTGTGTGAAAGATGAAGAAAATGTGAAAGTGTGTGAATGATGAAGAATTTTCCCAGAATTGAGACCCAGCTAGATAATTTTTTCGCCCCTCAACTCCTATATTGTAAATTTTATCGAAATCGCTAGTCGTTTGCGAGAAAGCAATATCAAATTTCAAATATTGCTTGTTTAATATAATAGTGGATTTAGAAGTTAAGGTTACCAAAATTCGTAAAATTTTATTATTATCTACAAGATAAAGTATTATCTATGACTGTGTTACAAGGAAACTGTTATGACTTACTTGACAGATAAAGAAAAGTCTCCAGGACTTGATTCACTGATTCTTATAAGAAAACCTCCTTCAGGTTTATTTGCTAAAAGTTTTTCTGCATCTGCTCTAGTAATTCTTCCATAATACCAACTGAAAATGTACAAGATGAAATAAATATGTTTGGCAAAATCATATTTTATATGTTAACAATTATTATTTTTGTAGTGTATAAAAATTTTAATTTCTACCATGTCAACAAAATATGAAATTAAACACATTCTTGGATGATTTACTAACAGCCTATAGTTTAAAATTGATGTACTTTGTATCAATGCAGATTCTCCTATGTTTTATAAAATCGACACATTTGAAACAATTTATTAAATTACTATTAGAAATAAGTATATTTTAGAACATGGTCTAAACATATAATTTTGTTATCTGTGAGCAGTATTAAGAAAATACATAACCAGGTGAATTAATTTTAGCATAATACATAGCTAAATATTACTTACCTGTGATTTTTCATTTGTATATAGTTACTAGGTATAAGTCCTTCTTTTCCATCCAATTCAGCTCTGTACCAATTCATATCGTCCTCCATATTTAGAATCTACAAAATCAAAAATCTAGAAAGAACCTGTCAGCTTAGCTTTCAAATTATAAATAAGAAGACATAATGACCTAAATACTTACTTTTAGTACTTGATTCTTCTTAAAGCTGAGTTCATCATCAGCAGTTGCATTGAAATCGTGTTTTGCTATAGCCTCCATGATCAAATTAGGCACTTCACTGAAAATGTCACCGAATATGAATATGGTTTACAAAGTATGCAATTTTTCAAGTGTTTGTGGTCAGGGCAATAAAGTAATCATAATGTATGTGTTATCATAAAGAATAATCAAAAAATTAAATATATATTTTGTAGAAATACGCGGAACAACGTACTTCGATTTCAGGCCACACATGAAACTAATGTTACTAGATTTAAAAGAAACATTTCAATTTAATTGAAAGCTTAGAATATATGGCAATACTACGTAGTGCAGTATTCGCTGTTTGGTTACTTCTATTTGATTCGGTTACTGCGGTTCGGAACGTGCTTGGGACCATAAACAATATACTAGCGCAGCGTTTCGCAAACGTGGTTTGCTAGGGCCCGTTAATTTTCATACTCCCGTTACGTAGTAATTTTACATTCTCTTTGATCCCCTTTCGTGACCCACTCAAGAGTTTTTAAACCGCCTTAAATTAGGTAAAATAAAATACACCTGTTGTTAACAGAAGTACTTAGGTACGTATTATCCTAATAAAAAAAAATTTGTAACTTAAAACTTTTAACTACAATAATAGTTGATTGGTATTATTACATCGAATTGTTGTCGTTAGTGAAAAGTAAGAAGCTGCTTATTTTTAACTACGGAATCAAAGTTTATCAGAAACGATGTTAGCTTTATCCTGAGGTCTGATGCGATGACGATCAATGCTCTCGTCCTATTATTACAAGAACGAGGCAATGCTGCGACCCTATATTTTATTTTAGTGACCCGTTGCCGGGATGGTCGCGACAAACCGAATTTGACCGAATGAGAAACGCTGTACGGGCCATGAAGTTATACCTGGCGGAATAGAAAAACCAAGGGCGTACCCACAGAGCAAATAAGTTTGGCGTACCCTACAGATATGTTGGTCAAATGTTTTTTTTTTAATTTTTTCTTCTTTCATGGTGTGGCGCACAGATAAGCGTATTTGCCAATGTCACGTATTTTAAGAAGTAGAACCGACATGAAGCAGGTTCGATGTTTTCTTTTTTCTTCTTGTCGTAAAACTTCCAATAAAGTGATAGTAGATTTCACTGAAGTTACAAAGGATTTCTTGGAAGAGCGCAAGATATTCAGCTACGCATGTTTATTTAGACCGACTTCATTCTTTTCACATACAGAACTTTAAACACAATATACTATCACTTTTGTACTTTATAACTTCCAAAAATGTAAAAAATAGAAAATCTACTTGAAATGACAACCTCACTTCTCCCGTTCCCGCCAAAAATCTGTCAAATGTTGATGACGTCTTTCTCTATGACAGAATCTTTTTAGAGACGTCTAAGCACCTAACTTGACACTATCGAAATTATATCGATAGCTTGTAAACAATCACACTTAAAATGATGGTATGGACAGCTATAAACCTAATATTAGCGTAATTACCTTAGTGTAGCATGTAATAGTGTCATTTAGTTTTATTTTCTTTTTAACGGGATTGCGAAGAAGTAGCTTTTTAGCGTAGTAAGTTATTATGGAGTTCATATAATATTTTTTATTTTACTTTACAAGTAAACTTAGCATAATAGACGAACAAAGTGCGCGAGAGCAAATCGGTTATTACGGTAAAGGCAGCGTGCAAGAAAAAGCCAGAAAGAAAATGTTTGTAGAACCAGTTTAAAACTGTTTAGTCTCCGTAAGTCTTCTGTTAAATTGCGACTTACTTGTATTTTGTGAATTTTTTCGCAATCGTCCTGAATTTTATTACAAAATGTGTTCGATTATTATTGAATTATGTCAATTAAAAATTGACAGAAATAATAATTATATAATAAAAAAATAATACAATAATAACAATATGCAAGTCAATTAATACATAAGTCACCATTTGTAATTCACAATTTCTTCTAGTGTGTAAAAAGTTTATTCAGTGAGCCATTTATGTAAGCCTAAATTTATTGTAGGACATTTCCTTTATTTCTCATGGTACATTATTATATTTTTTTATACAAATACAATAACAATTTTTTTGAAAGTGCGCATTTCTTGGTATTGTATACAAAACACGAACATTGATAATATTAATTATAACTCCTACTGACGAAAACCAAATGAAAAAATATATAATGACATTGAATAGCATTAATTCTGAAGGTTATGACGATGTCAGCACAGGAATTCTTAAAGTATGTAAAGACCAAATGTGCAATATTAAAGTTCCTAGTTAATTTTTCAAAGATAAATTTACTACACTTGCTGCGTATAACATGACAACTGCTATTCTACAGAGTATTAATGACAATAATTAAACAACGGCCCTGTTTATGGATATGTCAAAAGCTTTTGATATTGTATTACATAAACAGTTATTGTCTAAATTAGAGTTATACGGAATAATAAGGTCTCGCATTAAGCTAGATTGAGGATTATCTGAAGAATAGAATGCAATGTGTTGAACTGCAGCAACGTGATTCGGAGTTTGCTACACAAAAACACAGGTCAGACTATACGATGAATGAATGTGGTGTACCATAAAGAAGTGTATTGGGGCTGCTTTTATTTTTATTATATATTAATGATCTTCCAAATGTAATAAGTATTCTTTTTGCTGATAACATCTAGGTGGTAGTCATTACGAATAAAACCGACGCACGACTGGAGTTTACTGGTTTTTTCCATATTTTATATAAATGAACGTCATTTTTGTAATCAGTACCCCGAGAAATTTAGAACATGACACCATCTTGGATTACAAAATGAACGTCATTTTCGTAATCAGCACCCCGAGGTACTTAGAATTTGACAGCCATATCGATTTATCCAAAAAAGTAATATTCGCCATCTTCGATTTGAAAATGAACATCATTTTCGTAATTAGCACCCCGAGAAACCTAGAATATGATACCTATGTCGATTTATCCAAAAAAATAATAATCGCCATCTTGGATTCGAAAATAAACATAATTTTCGTAATCAGCACCCCGTCACATTACACCCATATCGATTTATCCAAAAAAGTAATATTCGCCATCTGGGATTTGATAGTGAAAGTCATTTTCGTAATCAGCACCCAGAGAAACCTAGACATATATTCATCATTTGAAGACGCTGTAGAGTATACATATATTATATACCTATATATTTTATATAGAAATAACATATCGGTATATTATATACACATAATACTTGCATGCGTAAGCTGCCCCGCAGCATACCCTATGTACGTCTTAATACTCACGACTGAAAAGTGAAAGGTTACAATACAATAGATTGCGCACAAAAAACGTAACAGGTCATTCGATGAGTAGATTTTACTCCTCCTATTTTTTTCATACCGGGGGCCTTATATGAAAATCGATTCCTAACAGTGCCGGATTAACCACGTAGCAGGAGTAGCAATTGCTACGGGCCCTGCGCAAAAGGGGGCCCCACCGTGGGGCCTCGGTGTACTTTTAAATTTAAAGTACACCATTGATAAAATATAAGATTAACTATTCCTAGAAATATAATATACTTTGTAAAAAATATGGGCTTTGAACTATGCACTAAGAAAGATTTATAATTTTTTTGTGTATTTATCTCAGTTTTAAATTGTTAGTTTCTTATTAAAATTATTCTAAATTGCCAGGGCAACCTCATCTCTGGCTTTTTGTACTTGTCAGCGCTCAACAAAGCCTATAGTGATCTATTGTACTATTAAACACCAACAAAATTGTAACATGTAGATGGCAAATGGACGACCTCCGTGGCGCAACGGCTTAGCGCGTCGGAAAGTAAACGGGGGTTGTGGGTTCGATTCCCGTTCCGAGTCTGGGTGTTTATGTATGTATTTATTTACAAAAGAAAAATTATGTAAGTACTATATCAGTTGTCTAGTACCCATAACACAAGCGCTATGCAGCTTACTTTGGGACTAGATGGCGCTGTGTGAAATGTCTGAAAAAAAAAGTTATTGAGTATTGAATTTTTTTTACCACTTTATACTTAAAAACCCATAGCAGATTACGGGCCCCTTGATAGAATTTGCTACGGAACCCGCGCTTGCTTAATCCGGCACTGATTCCTAAGGAGTAAACTCCAAAAATATATGATATTAATTGATCATGAAACTGACGTTAATAGCACTATAATTGTAATGATTAAATGGTAACAATCTTCGCATCAACCTTGACAAGACTAAGCTCATAAATTTTGATAATAATAATTACCAATTGAATATAACTTACCAGACAAAAGCAATCACAAGCGTAAACAATGTAGCATTCTTGGGTCTAATCTTTGATGAGAAGTTACATTGGAATGAACAGATCGAAAATATATGTTGTAAGATAAAAAGATTTTCTTTTGCATTGTATAAACTAACAAAAAGTACTACGAAAAACACAACACTTACTGCTTATTTTGCTTATGTAGAGTCTATTCTGCGTTACGGACTAATTATTATCTGGGGAAATGGCATTGAGTCGTATAAGGCCTTTCTTGCTCAGAAATAATGCATACGTGCTATCTGTGGTGCTGCGCCTGATTAATCACCTACACCAATTTTTAAGTCATTGAATGTCCCTTGCCATGTCTCCATATTTTTGAAATTTCCAAGTTTGTTAAAAAACATCCTTATCTCTTTAAACTAGCCCAAGACATATTTTCGAGAAATATTCGGAATCGTGAGAGATTGATACTTCGTATAATAAATACCAAGATGTGCGCGCTTTCAAAAAAATTGTTACTGTATGTGTATAAAAGTATATAATAATATACCATGGGAAATAAAGGAAATGTCCCACAATAAATTTAAAACAGCCTTACATAAATGGCTCATTGAAAAAACTTTTTACACACTACAAGAATTTGTGAATTACAAATGGTAAGTTATCTATATTAACAAAATATGTATTAAAAATAAATATTAACGTATGTATGTAACATACGTTAATATTTACAAACTTTAAACTATACATTATCTTAAATACTAGACTTCCTCAAAGTTGCCGCTTAGAAAGCTGTCATTGCTTAACCCAGATAAGCCTACTGTCCTATATTTAGGACAGTAGAAATAAAAAAAAATATCAGAATACCCTCTTTATCTAAGATTATTTAGTCTTATGATTTGCAGTAAGAAACGTGTCAGCTTTATTAGAAAAAATAAAAAGACAGTTATTTTAACAGTTTTTACCTTATATTTTACCTTATAAGTGTGTAATAAAAGTGCGTTGCAGACATGGCAAATGACAGGTATGTATAAAAAGTTATATTTTACTCGTGAGTTGTTTTTTTCTGTGTTAATATCTAGTTGATAACCTTAACTTTTGTACTAAATAAATATTCTAGCAAAATAATATAAATAAATTACGTATAACTTGTTACAAATACTAGCGTACTATATATAGGACAGTAGGATAATATACATGATTTTAGTACAATAATACAACTTTTTCTTTACAGACCGTTAGCTGCGCATGAAATTTTAGATGCTTTAGAAAATGTTTCTGATAATGAAGAAGATTATAGAGAACGACTGATATGTATTCTACCTCCTCCTGTTGATCCTGACTGTCTCACTGACGAAGATTCGGGTGAAGAAGATAATGTAACTTTGAATAATTTGCCACGAAACATTCTGCTTCAACCGGCTGAAGTAATGATTCAAGGGCAGATTATGGTGAGTGATACAGAAGAAGAACCTTCTGATTCTACAGGTCGAACTAAACGTAGGCGTACCTACGCATGGAGAAAACGGGACTTGGCAAAAAATCCCGTGAATTGGCCAGATGTTCAAGGCGCTTGCCAAGATAAGCGCCCAATTGAGTGGTTTGAAAACTTCTTAGATGAAGATGTTATTTCGTTGTTGGTGTCAGAGAGCAATAAATATGCTGTCAAAAAGAATTTGCCTGGAGACATAACCACTGAAGATATGAAATGTTTCATCGGCATATTGTTGGTTAGTGGTTATTCATGGCTCCCCCGTAGAAGAATGTATTGGGAAAACTCCCCTGATACAAAGAATGAATTGATCAGCTCGGCTATGACTAGGGATAGATTTGACTTTATTTTTCGCCACCTTCATGTCAATGATAATCTGGATTTGCAAGACAAATACACAAAAGTACGCCCCCTAGTTACACTTCTAAATAAAAGGTTCTTAGAGTTTTCTCCTCTTGAAGAGCATTACAGTGTAGATGAGGCCATGATCCCCTACTATGGTAGACATGGCTGCAAACAGCACATAAAAGGTAAACCTATTAGGTACGGGTTCAAAGCTTGGGTTGGTGCTACACGGTTAGGGTATGTTTTATGGATGGAACCATACCAAGGTGCTACAACTATGTGCAATCCAATATATAAAGAATTGGGGCTGGGTGCAAGCGTTGTTCTCACTTTTTGCGATGTGCTGATTTCACGTGGCTTCGACCTTCCTTACCACGTAGTTTTTGATAATTTTTTTACTGGGACGCCCTTGCTGGAAGAGATAACAAAGAAAGGCCTTCGTTGCACTGGGACAGTTCGAGAAAACAGGACATCTAGTTGTCCTCTGATTACATCGAAGTTACTGAAAAAAAAGGAACGTGGTGCTGTCGATTACAGAACGACACATGACAACACGTTCATTATTGCTAAATGGCATGACAATAATATATTCAGTATTGCTTCTAATGCTGTAGGAATAAATCCTAAACAATCTGCCAAACGCTTCTCACAAAGTGAAAAGAGAAACATTGTCATAGAAGAACCACATATGGTGTCCATCTATAACAAATATATGGGAGGAGTGGATCGGTCTGATGAAAATATTTCACATTACCGAATTGGTATACGAGGTAAGAAATGGTACATGCCGTTGCTCACACACATGATTGATCTTGCCGAACATAATGCATGGCAGTTATATAAAATAAATCATGGAAAACTGGATCATCTTGGCTTTCGCAGAAGGGTAGCAATTGCTTTGATTGAATCAAACAGAAAAAATGCCAAAAGAGGGCCTAGCCGACCCTCCCATCATGAACATGCTGATAGTCGTAAAGACCAAATGAATCATCTGGTTATTCCTCAATCGAAGCAAACACACTGTCGTCAATGTCACAAAAAATGTTTGACACGTTGCAAGAAATGTGATGTTGGAGTGTGTGTCAAGTGTTTTGAAACATATCATTCATAAATAGTGTTAATCTAGTAAATTACATATAACAATGGGTAATATAATCAATAGTTATCTAATAAACTACACTTTTTGATTACATTCTGTTTTGTCATAAATGGTCTTTTATTTCCTCTTATTATCCTACTGTCCTACATATAGGACGGCTGTTTCCCTGAAAGCCTTACACTTAATTTTTTTTTCATAATTTTTTTTATGTTGCATAAGATCTAATAAACTAAATAATGTAACTTTTTTCAAAATTTTCAGAAAATTTTAGTTTCAGGCTTATCTGGGTTAAGGTACTTAGCAGACTGGCAGCGTTGCCTCTTTGAATAGCCAAACTGATTCGTTGGCGGAAGAAGCTGCCAGCCCGGCGGTCTCCCGAAGCCTCGACCAGTCTCTTACAAATGTCAGAAACCAGTCGATAGGCTTCGGAGCCCCAGGGACCCAAAGTTTCGACTGCAAAGGCCGTAAATATGAAACTCTCAGAGAGAGTCGCATACTTACGCAGCCTCAAGTTCTCGGCAGTGCTAGCCGCGGCACCTGCTGACTTGGAAGTTGCCGGCACATGGGAAACTGCAAGTGTATCGACACAAGTGTCATCCCACACCAGCGATCTTCTAAGTTTCCAAGGAAGAGTTTCCAACTTATGTATTAATTGACTTGTTCATTGTTATTATTGTTTTATTTTTTTTATGTATAATTATTATTTCTGTCAATTTTTAATTGACATAATTCAATAATAATCGAATGTATGTTTTTGACTATAAACGATGAAATAATTACCTAATGAGTTATAGTTCCAAGTAGTTTATTTCCATGCTAATATTTATTGGCTGAATAGGCTGTCACTTCAACTTCTAATCCTAAATACCACTGTATATGTACCCTATTCAAAAGCAAATAAATTATTTATTATTATTATTATTATCTGTGAGGAGAATGATGAGATTAGAGGAAGCGAAAGAAGTATGTAAGGATCGCGACACTTGGCGCACCATCGTCTGACTACCGCATTATGAATACAGCGTGAAGATATGTATGTGTTATTATGTATTATTATTATTAATTTAGGGAATGCGATTAATAGCACTATTATGTTGTACAGATATAATATGTATATTGCAGATTGATGAAATGCCTTCACAAGGGATGTCGAAGGTTTCTTTGGCTTTAGCAAGAGAAAAAAATAGAGCTTCTGCATCTACGATATATTTGAAAAAATATAACTGATGTAAGATATCGTAAAACTAATAATATTTTACACAATAACAAATTGATATTATTTTGTATTTTGTAGTTTAACGAAATAATGTGGTCGCAGGTTGTTAGTAGAAGCCAGAGAAGGAATTAATTCGTACATCTACGGCACATTTTAAAAAAAATTACGGAAACAAGAAATAGCAATATTAACAATTTTCAAGTGTACATGGATTTAAAGTTTCTTGCAGATTGACAATTTTGATCCAGTAACGAGGAGCAATGGGAGCGTAATACGACGACACAGACAACATAGAGTTTGTAAGTGTACTCCTTCTCTTGATATAAATTTTAATTAATCAGAAATTCATTGGTCAATACGTCTATAGCGAGAATTGAAAACACGACCTATCGTATTATGAAACGCGAAGTTCTCAGGCACTTGGCCATTATAACTGTGATGTATCACTTATGGACAGTCACATCTAATTAATATTCTTTTGCAATTTAGTTCCATTAAAGACATAATATAAGATATCTGGTTGTAAAATTTCATCAAAATAGGTGAGTGATGAGTTTTAACTAATAAAGGAACAGACGGACGAATGTGACGAAATTGTCAGACTAGCATTTCTTATCATTAAAAAGCGCAACCCTAAAAATTATGAGAGAAAACAATTTTATTTCAGTCATTTGTTCAGCAGAAGCTCTTCTTACTTAGGATCGTATCATCGAAGAAGACGACTTTGCGTAGAGACCCAGAGTCCGAACTATATTAGATCGTTATTTATAATAATAGTAATGTGCCAGACATATAATTAAATTCACTATTTACTAATACTAACTGAAATTTTGTGATAATGCTTAAAAATATTGTAACTATAATGAATTGATCGCAAACGCAATCGTTCAATACGATTGTGAGTCTCAAAATCACTCGCAATTGCCAACTTTTCACCATAATATGGTGGCACGTGGTATCGATAACTGTTGTTCGGTCACAAACGTAAATATTTTCGTGAGTGTTTTCGATAGTTTATTGCGTTAGACAACTCGGTGGATACAACTGACAAACGTCAATTGCCTTCAAAATGCTGATATCGATTACGAGTGGAGTTAGACAGGCTGCTGTGAGTGATTTAAGATAAAATGATTGCTGTAAAATTAAGAATAAGCACTGTATGCACTGTTTTTTTTTTATAAAAAATATATTTCAGTAGTAAATCATTTTTTATGAAAAAATGCTCTAACTCCTCTCAGATGTTACGTAACACATCTCCATAAAAAATAACTAAACATGGGTCCCACGAACATAATAAAATATAATAGAACAGACGCGTATTAATATTGCTAATAAATAATTATGTTAATTAGTTTACCAATCACCATTATTTTGTTTCGGAATATTGAGATTCCGATATAAAATGTTATCTTGATATTCCTGAAATACCTTTCACATTACTTAACGAACGCGGTTACAACTACATTCAATTTTGCAGCTACTCTACTCTCTCAAGTCAACGAAAAAAAAACCGTAAAGCTATGTTAGCTAAATTTTCTTTTTTCGGTAGAAAATAAAACGTTTGAAGAAGAAAAATGCGATTTGAATTCAGATCAATCTATCTATCTCTAGCTATCTAAGCTGCTCTAGCTCTATCGAAAAAATAAAGTTGGGTACATTAAAATAGCATATAATAAAGTACTTTGTGATTACAATGATGTTATATTCATCATTGGTTCATTATGTCACATTTAGGACATAATGAACCAATGTTATCTAAAACTATATTTTTAAAGGTCTGTAGTTTTTTTCTTATGTGTTATGTAATATCTGAACAAAAGTTAAAGTTATTTCTCTGTACGAATACCTATTTCATTGTTATAAATAAATGATATACATTATGCTTTCGTTTCTATTTTATATTCAGAATACTACTGACAATTCAAATATTATCATTCTATAATAAAATATACTTTTAAAGTAATAGCATTCATTATTTAACTTATTTTATTATATTATAAATTATAATATCTTTGGTATAACCTGGCGCGATGATGCTTGTCTATGAAAATGAAAACTTTTCTCCAATAAATATGGGTCAAATTACGAATTTTTTTACGAATTACATTTCACCATAAAGATTATAATAATTATTATTTACATAAATGCGTACGTGATTGAAAGATCCAAATGCGATTTTTTTGTTACGACCCATTATTAGAAGCTTGTTTGGAAGATTATACGCAACATCTGTGTAGCTGTTGACAATATATTACTTTTTTATTCCTAATTCCCTTAAATCTTCTGAACTAGAGCTGTATTTTTAGGCAGATTTACCGATTTTCTTTTTTCCAATCTACCAATTTCTATCAATTTTTTGCACTTCATCTGCTAATTATTTCATATTAAGGTTGGCAGCACTGTGTAGCTGTCAACGCCAGTCTACGCTGACGTTTTCTTTTTGTCATTTATCTCCCAGTGGCATTACACGCGTAAGTTGCATTTTCGAAATCTATGCTTATGTTCTTAATCTTAATTATATTTATTTTCAAATTTATTATTATGGGGTATTTATTATTTACAGTTTTATTCATATTCTTTATTTTTGTCTTATAATCTTTGTTTACAAAGTTTAGGTACTTCGCTATATTGCGGTGTCTTGTGTTACATATTGTATGCGATTTCATTTTCAGGTTTAGTCGTTACTCTTTTAAACGCAACGATGTCGGGAGGACTAGATATCTTGGCCCTCAACGAAGAGGATGTCACCAAGATGCTTGCGGCAACGACCCACCTCGGGTCGGAGAATGTTAACTTCCAGGTTAGGTTATCTGTTTTTCTATTAAAGGCATTCTTAATAATATTTTATTATGATGATAAGAGAATCCGTTCCACATTGATATATCTGATAACGGTGCTGATCATTTCTCCCAACTGAACTGTATCTCAATTTTATTTCTTTAAATGGTTTTTTAGGCTGAATGTTATGACTACAATTTTCTTACAGATGGAAACTTATGTATACAAGCGTCGTTCTGACGGTACCCACGTGATCAATCTTCGTCGCACGTGGGAGAAGCTAGTTCTGGCAGCTCGTGCTGTGGTAGCTATTGAGAACCCTGCAGATGTGTTTGTCATTTCGTCACGTCCATTTGGCCAGCGTGCTGTTTTGAAGTTCGCTGCTCATACTGGTGCCACACCCATTGCTGGACGATTCACTCCTGGTGCTTTCACTAACCAGGTAATTATTGAATATTTATTGAATAGACTAGAAAATGAAAGACAATAGATGACCACACTTATAACACCTCTCTTCTTGCATTGGGGATTAAAAACAAATATGTATGTCAATATTAAAAGAAGTTAGTTTTTAATTAATCAAAATTACTGAACAGATGAATTCTTTGACATGAATTCTTTCATTCTTCAACTCTAAATAGATTTTTATTTTGTTGGTTAAAGTATCACCGCTTATGTCTGTATTTATTCAATT
Organism: Zeuzera pyrina; assembly: GCA_907165235.1. Classification (NCBI taxonomy): domain Eukaryota; kingdom Metazoa; phylum Arthropoda; class Insecta; order Lepidoptera; family Cossidae; genus Zeuzera; species Zeuzera pyrina. Next base: position 15,695,731 of record OU015626.1, read on the forward strand.
CTTTTGATCGCCATTGTCTGTCTACAGTTCCGCCCTTAAGCCATTACAAATATAAGGCATAATGAATAGGTTGTACATTTGCTTTTAAGTATAAATTATTTTTATGGGAAACAAAAAATATTAAATTATTCCATGATTATTATATTTACAATATAACAGTCATCTACAACATGTTGAAAGCCCCTCAGATTTAAGCCCCATTCGAATTTAATTTTGTATAATGCTTTTTATATTGTATTATATTGTTAAATAATAATTTTTATACAAATATTTTTCTTGTATATAATGTGAGATGGTCTTTCAGATGATGACAAAACTAACTAAGGAACCACTGATTGCATTCAAAGAATGTATGATTAAATACTATCTGATTAATTCTGAATAACTTAAGATTACCAAAGATTGGGACATCACTAGTACAGTATTTATTATTTTATTACAGATCCAAGCTGCTTTCCGTGAGCCACGTCTCTTAATTGTCCTTGATCCAGCACAAGATCATCAACCCATTACTGAGGCTTCTTATGTCAATATTCCTGTAATTGCTTTCTGTAATACTGATTCTCCACTTCGTTTTGTTGACATTGCCATTCCATGCAATACCAAGGTAAATAAATAATGTTACAATTTTATTTTATCCACTGTGTGTTATCTTTAGCTTGCATAAGAGGTAAATACGATTAATATAGCTTCATAGTTATTTAATTTCTAAAACTAGGTAAAAATCTACACCATAATCATAAATAAAGTTATGAACTAATTACATTGTTATTGATACATTCCTATGAATCATGTTTTATCACATTTTTAGTCATCCCACTCTATTGGACTTATGTGGTGGCTGCTGGCACGTGAAGTTCTGCGCTTGCGTGGTGTGTTAGCACGTGACCAACGTTGGGATGTAGTTGTTGATTTGTTCTTCTACCGTGATCCTGAGGAGAGTGAAAAGGAGGAACAGCAGGCTAAGGAACAGGTATACAATTTTGATTAAAAATTCATTTTTGTTAATATAATTATGACTTTCAGAGTTTTAAAATCCTGATGCTATATGGATGCAGTATAGAAAGTATATTTTTTTTGCTTAACACAGTTTTCTAGGAACCCTTACCCCTGTAGCCTGGGTTAGAGATAATGGCTACAGTATCTCCCACCTTACATACAAGGCGATTATAAGAATCATCGGTTTGCGCCTGATCAGAGTGGGATTTCTGATCGTCCATTGTCATCATCCATCATTAAGGAATTTAGGTTTCTAATATGTAATTTTTTTTTTCTAATATTTTTTTGTTGTTTCTTATACATAATGAAGCTATATATAATTTAAAACTCATATATATTAAAGAATTGTCCCAACTTAATCATATTATAAATTATATTGTCGCAGACTGTGGTTGCTGTTAAGCCTGAAGTACCTGCACCTGTAAATGAAGACTGGAATGACACCGTTGAGCCGGTTGCATCTTGGGCTGAAGACGCCGCTCCACCACCACCACCAGTTGCCGCCTTTGGAGCTCCACCCGCTCAAGAGGATTGGGCTGCTCAGGTATACTTACTAATAGTAGTAATAGTCTTACACTACATAATATTGTTATTGCATATTAAATAATTAACTCATTTTCACTTCTTTTTATGTTAAGATAAAAAATTAGCAAAGGCATGAACGCAAGCATGGGGTGGATGGAATGTACACACTCAGATGTCACTAGTTGCAGCCATTATGATTAATATGTTTTTTATGTTGAAGTTAACATTTAGAGAAAATGTCCCATTCCTCTTAACATTTTAAGAAAATGTTCACTTCTCCCGTTCTCACCAAAAGTTCTACATTTTGTGAAAAGGGAGAGAGGAAAGACATAGAAAGATATTATGTTAGACAGATAATTTTTTTTGGATACCAAACACAATGCTTGGTTTGTTTATAAGTATGTACGTACATAATATATAGATAAGACACATTTAAATGAATAATAGCTAATTAATAGTGCATTTGTGTTGTGATTCTGTATTTAATTTACTAATTTTTTTTATCAGGTGCAAGATGAATGGGGCACCGCTGCCCCCGCTCCCGCCCCTGCGCCCACGCCTTCATGGGGAGGCGCTGCACAGGACTGGAGCGCTTCGTAAACTACTTCTATACATTGGTTAACATTATATAAAATAAAAACGAAATTTTTGTTTTATTAATTTAAACCACATTGTAATTTAAGCTATAAGCAATATCAATCAATAACATTCTGTATTTAAATTACATACTTTTTGCTAGTTATCGTTATCTACAATCCTTCCATAGACATGCACTCTATACACACAAGTGTAGTTAGGATTGCCCTGATTAGATAAAATTTGTAAAATCACACGTTTTGCTGAAATCTTTTGCTTTAGATGGTAAAATTGTTCGGATATACCTCTATATCTATATTTGCCCTCTAGCGTCTTTATCCAAGTATCATTTTCCAAAATACTCTGTAAAATGCAATAACATTACGTGATTAACATAATTCACAATAAAATAATGCTGAAACAATATGAAATTAAAGAATATTATTTCAATATTAGAAGCAACTAACGTAGAAAGCGAAGTTCCGTGGCGCACTACGTGCTGTGTCGGGGCGAATATGTTCTATACTTATGCAATTAATATACAAATTGTACGGAAATTCTATAATTATTTCGGCATACGAGCCCCTAGAACAAAAGAAAATATTTGTCACTGAAAAGTAAAACTTATTATATATGTGTTACATCGGGAATCTACAATATATTATTTAAAATACGTACATATATATCTTTACGCTGTATCACTAACGGGGTAGTCAGATTATTATTATTATTGACTCTCTCTCTGACTACCCCGTTAGGGATACAGCGTGAGGATATGTATGTACGTATTATTATTGATTAAAATGATAATGTAAGTCACTTATTGGTCAAGTAGAGATGTCGCCGCTATTTACAGAATAAACACAATTATATATGTGTTACATCGGGAATCTACAATATATTATTTAAAATACGTACATATATATCTTCACGCTGTATCACTAACGGGGTAGTCAGATTATTATTATTATTGACTCTCTCTCTGACTACCCCGTTAGGGATACAGCGTGAGGATATGTATGTACGTATTATTATTGATTAAAATGATAATGTAAGTCACTTATTGATCAAGTAGAGATGTCGCCGCTATTTACAGAATAAACGAGCCACTATTTTACTGTTTTTCAACGTTTTCAACGGAGATTAGATTATTCGTAGTTGTCAAAGCTCCTTTTTCCTATCTAGTACAAGTATATTCTATTAGCGGACTGTGGTCTCTAGACACCACGCCCCGCCTATATGTATATTAGTTCGCAGTGAGCGTATACCCTTAGAAAGGATAAGTATTCTGGAAATTATATAGCGTCATAGCTATAGTACGATTTCCAGAACTATTGTTGAAAAAGTTTTAATTTGTTGTTTATTATACATTTATATAGTAACAAGCGACCCGCCTCGGCTTCGCAGGGTTAGAAATTTTCGTAAATAACCCATTATTTTTTAGTAATTAGTAATATGTAAAAAATAAAAATGGTTAAGCCGGAGCCCCACTGCTGCGCACGGCTTTGTATGAAAATGTAGGTAAATACTTCCACAGTAGTGCACGAGCACGCTGCGTACGAAATGACGTCACTGATACACGCGTGGTCTGTTCCGAAGTGCCTGCCATGCACAATGCACATGCTAGCGCGCGTGGCAAGCACAGGCCCACTGCGACCCACGCTGTCCACGCTACGGACGAATGCCGTATCTATAGGGAGGGGGAGCGGGGAGCGGGGGAGACGAGAATCGTGCGCCTTGTTTGTATTGTAGTTTACATATTACAGTTTAGTGCTTGTGCGTGGCCCGCAGTGGGGAATGGGGAATGAGGACACACGCAGCTGACCAATGTACCAACGTGGCCCACACGTTTTACGTGTGCGTGCATTGGTTGCTGTGAAAATGTTGACTCACGCAGCCAGACCAATGGACCCACGTGCGCGACGTGTATAGCGTGTCCGTGCGTAGCGTGCGCAGCAGTGGGGCTCCGGCCTTACTGTGGGTTATCCTTAGGAGATAGACATATACCATCGCGTACTTTTCTGTAGACCTATTTAAGATAAACAATTCCGTACTACGTTATTTTGATCCATCCCGTAATGTTTAGCCAGCATTATCAATGTAAGCCCCCAAAAATATGTTTTTCACGACATCATTACAAATCATTGAAAATCTCAGCTTTTCTCTACTATAATATGCATGTATTATACATATAAACCTTCTGGAAAAAAATCTCTAAATGATAGTGAACACCGAATTAAAATCGTGGTTTAGAAAAAGTTAACGGAGAAACAGACGAAAACAGCGACTGATTTGTACTATTTAGAGACTTGAGAAGAGAGATGTGTCTAATGTATTGATTAAAATTTATATTTAAGTGGTGATTATACAATACCTAAAAGGCCAACAGTCTGACGGTGTAGGTTTACGCAGGGCAAGGATAGTGTGCAAAGGGGGTGTGTAATGCCATAGCGGTACCACGCCCCACAGAGACATTCTTCCACTCCATTCTGTAGTTTTACTGCCTTTCATTACCGTCGCTTCATATATGAAATTTTTTTTGAAGTTACTGTCTTGAATGCCTACGAATTTTCATGTTAAATTGGAAAACCATATCTTGACATCACTTTGACACATGTAATTAGGACTACAGAATCAGATGGCAAAGCGCAGCCAGATAGTAACAGGTAAACAGATTATCGTCTATACAAGTTTCTTATTATAAGCCCTTATATTTAACAAATATTAAATACTCCAACCAATAGGCCAGATGACTATTTTTTTGTAACCTAACTAAAAGATAGGTTTAGCAATCATGAACAATACTGCGAAAAAATAATATAAATACATATATTGAAAAATCTAAGTTAATGGACGCTTTTATAATTTACCATTGAACGTCTTTATCGCCACGTTTTTACCATGCAAAATACAATAGGTAAGCAAAATGCTTCCCTGTTATGTCGACGATAAAGACGCTTTTTCAACGTCCACGGAATGACGTTATCGTGCACGGAAATATAAAAGCGTCTCCATACAACTGCATATATTTTGCTCCCCTATTGTACCGTGGACGGAAAAAACGTGGCGATAAAAACGTTCAACGGCAAATTATAAAAGCCTCCATTCGTTTAAAAACTTAAGTCGTGGGAACTGAGTGGGGATAAGTTCCGTCTCTGTCAGTCCTAGCGCTGGACAATGTCACTGCGATATCGTGACGCCACAGCTATGTAATGCTATCTTCCTCAGCTTATCTCCACTCTGTTCGCTCAACTGAAGTTTAAAAGCTAATAACTCAATTTCTGTATTTGAATTTCAAGTACCTGTGTGGTATTTTCACAATTATATTAAAATGTTTAATTATTTGAATAACAATATATTCGTATAAAATATATCAGGTTCAATATCAGTAATATTTGTGTATTTTCAAATTAGCTCTACGCTTGTAATACCACCACGGAGTAAGGGTTACACAATGAGGTAAAAATTAGTTTCCTTTGGATCTGCCGGTAAATTATCGGGTCTGTGGCCCTCAACTTGTTAAATAGATGCACTTTCACCGCCCACACAGACAAGTTAAAATATTGATGACTGGTCTAACTGTGCCCTGCGGTTTAGACCGCGTAAAGCTATTTTTTCGGTATAAAAAGTAATATACTACTCTGAAAAGTTCGTAAGAAAACTGAAATACTATTGAAAATCCTGTCAAAATTGGTTCAGCCGTTTCGGAGATTAGCCTCAATAAAGGGACAGACAACGATTTAAAAACATGTTTGGATTTTGGCGTGGTTTTGGTAACAACATTGACAAATGAGCTGAAGAAAAAACGTTTAGGTATACGAAATCTCAGACAAACACTTCCATTTTTTTTATTTGTACAGATGTATTTATATATTTGTTAAAATTAGTATTTGTACAGATGTATCTAGATAATTGATAAAATTAGATGAATATTATTAAATTAGGAAATCAGAGAATCATGATTGCTGAGCTGAGTCAGTAGCAATCATTCACCCGTTCAGCTGCCTTTGACGCTTTTATCTATGAACCTACTATGAAGTATAAGTACATTAACATTATTTTTAATCAGAGTATCTTAAAATAAGCTTTTAAAAATAGGTCAGAATTCGAAATACCTATGGTTCCTCATTACGACGAATGCCTCGTTCCTATACATAATAATCTGAACTTACATCGCATTGGATTTATTTGGAAAATGAATCTGTACTAATAAAATACATGAGTATATAATATCTAATAATTTTATGACATTAAACATTAACGTACTTGTATCAGCGGATTTGGATGCTATCATGACTTTCTGAAGTCTATTCTTACTCCTGCGAAATGAAAAAATGGATAAGATTATGGCATTCCGATATGTAAATAACGAAACACTTGATTAATTATGAGATAAATGAAACTTGCGTTATTTTAATTTTAATATGAGATGAAAAATAAACAACGATAACTCATTTGCATACTGCGTTTCGAGTGCTGTGTGTGATCAACTGATCAGAGACAATATTATATCACAGATTAATTAGTTTACTACCGTAAAATTATATTATGTCTCTGACGCTGATGAATAAGTACTACTAACTTTATGGAATTTTAAAAGAGAAAAAACGTCAGCCACGCCCACCGGACAAATAAATTTGATTTTTATTTGAAAATCATAGGGTTTTTAAGTTATTTTTGCTTAAGAGGGCGTAAATAGGTACACTAGCGCCACTCCTTTAAAAAATATTATCTCATGACTGAGAAGGAATTATGAATAACGTCTTAATAAGGACCCTTGGTAAGTGTGTCTAGAATTTTCTAATACCTTTTCCAAAGTTTCATATTGAGACACGAAGCAACAAAATAAGATCTAGAGGAATGTGGCCGCTTTTCTTTAGATCGAATTCTTTAGATTGAGACGTTATTCATAATTCCTTCTCAGTCACGAGATAATATTTTTTTAAAGGAGTGGCGCTAATGTCCCTTTGTACGCCCTCTTAATATGAAGACAAAATAGAGTCTAATGCTTATTATTGGTAAGAACTAAGTATAACAATATAAAAACAATTAAAAATCGTTGTGCTTTCCTGCCCAGTGTGGGCGTGGGACTTGTACTGTAGCGCGGGTGAGACGGGGTTACTAATCTGCCAATCAGTGCGCTTAAACATTTTGTACACTCAGAAAAAAAGCGATTTTTAATTAACTGTAAAGGATTTGTACTTTTTTTATGTATCCTAGGATTTATATCTACACTATGTCCTATAATTGTTTTTTTCCTAGGCCACCCGCGGCTTCTCTCGCGTATATTTTAACCAGAGGTATAATGCAATTTGTGCTAGGTACTTGTTGTGCAAATAAAATTTTTCAGTAGTTTTCGCTTGAAAGATAAACAAGGACTTCTAAACTACTTTTAAAAATAATTTTTAGGGATCGTTTTATTTTATCAATATCTTTTAATTCTTGATAAATGTACCTACTTATGGTTTTATTTAATTTACAACGTTTCTTATGATATTATTATCATATGACAGATGTGTCGATTTTCCAGAGGAAAAGTCAGAGGAAAATAACCTTCGTCATAATGTGTTACGTAAATTTCCTAACCAACATAAACGTTATCAAAATTTGGTAGTTTTTTATTCTAATATAATATATTGTAGGTTGTAGATAATGCGAATTATTTACCTTAATGACTTTTGCGCTTGGAACAGCATAAAGGATAGATACTTTATTCCGTGATTACATGCATCGTCTTCTGTTGTAAAATATTTCAATTTTAAGTTCACTGAAACCGTCGTATATTATTATTCGTTTTTCTTTTTTTAATGTTTCATTATTTGAACTCAATATTTTTTATTGAATATATTAATACTTACATAAAGATGTAGGATTTGAAAACATTTTCTTCGATAGATATTTTTGTGGTATTTTGAACCAAAACGACACTAAAATAAAATAAGTTTTAAATGCTTATAAAGTTCAAAATGATTTGAAAGACAACGCTGTTTGACTTTAAGGGTGGCTTGCACCAACTTTATTTAATGTCGATTTAAGGAACCGACATCTCGCTATTTAATAGTTGGTGCACACGAGATGTCAAATTCTCAAATCGAGTTTAAATAGTCTGTGCAAGCCACCCTAAATCCTTGAAAAAATGAAGCCCAAGACGTAGAGGTATCAGTACTGGGTATATATTATTATAGTCGCAGCCTTAGTAGGTACTTATTTACTTAGTATTTGCTTTGAAATGTGTAAATGTTACCTGCAGGTAGCCACAAAGTTTATACTAACCGAAAACTCCAATGGTTATGATCAAAAACGTAATGATGATTAAGAATTTTTTAAAACATTTTTTGTTTCTAATTGGTCTTTGCTTCCAACGAATTCTGTCTATTTTAGTTTTGCTATTTGTGGTTTGTTCACTCTTATCTTGATATAGATATTCCCAAATGTTTTCTCGTAAAGAATACGAGGACTGTGTTTCCGACGGCGGTGACGCATCGTTTCGCGGTTTCCTCCTTTCGCAAAGTTTTCCTGTGGAAAGTGAAACAAATGGATGAGAGTTACCTGAGTGTGTTGTTTGTGAACATCATTTCTTTGCTAATTAGTTTAATAAAAGTGCAAATGAATAGGTTACAAGTAACAATTAAACGTAACATTTCTAATACAAATGTGTAAAAAGAAATTGTACTTCATTATTGACTTTATGTATTTTTCTTGTCGAATTTCAAGCAGAAATATTCATAGCTAGATATTTTTTTAAATAATTTTAGTTATTTAAAAAAACATTTTCAGGATTTTCAGGATATCAAACGGTTTTTCACGGTATCGCCGCTGTTCGGGCAGAGCTATTAATTTTCCATAAATCCTTTTTTATTTTTAAATATTTATATCCAAATTTATGGGGTGCCTTTTTGATATGTTAATGATAGTTACAAATTATTGACTATAAACAGTTCATCTACGTCGCTGTAGGTAAATATCACGACTCATTATTCACGGCACGGCAGGTGGTGGAACGCTCTAATTGCATTATGCAAGCTGCTTGATTGCTTAGTCGTTTTCAGGTCATTTAAATTAGGAACAGATAGTATTGATGTCAATATTCTAGTGTTTCCTTTTAATATCGTTTTTTTACTAGTATTGCCTACGTCTTTTCTTGTGTTAAAAATAAAACACGATGCATTCTGATTTTACGAATGAATCTTATTTTACAATGTTTATTAAAATATGTAAAAAGTCAACTATTTTCTGATAAAACGAATGAATCAAAACTAACCAATAGAAGAGAGTGGTCGGTAAATAGGCTAATAATATAAAAAAAAAGATAATTATGCGTGTTTATTGGTGTTCGTGGGTCAATACTCAGTTTCCTTAAAAATTACGAAAATTATTTTCTTTAAACTTTTCACATTATAGTATCAATATCATAAGTTAACAATGTGTTATATGCGTGTTTTCAGATAACAAACGTACACTTTTCCCATTTTACAACAAAATGTTCTTTTTGTGCGATTTAGTATTTAGCATGCATTCATACTTAAAATAATGTTTACTATTGAACCGATTTTAAAAATGATGGAGGAGGAGACTGTTTTATTTGACACAGTAGAGTTTTTAGACAAATAATACAACTATTTGTGACAATATGAAGTAGATTATTATTACTTTCATGTAAGTGCACGTCTTCTGTATATATAAAAATTCAGCCTCCGTATGTTTGTGCTCGCAAATCTCGAAAAGTAATTGGTCGATTGAGATGACATTTTGACATAACGTTACATTGGAATACGCGCCTGTTTTTAAAGACTAATTTGAAGGCAGACGCTAGAGAATTGATTCAAAAATTATTTCACTATAAATGTTTGTTCAACGCGCGCCACTATATTGTAATGTATGATTAGATCAGCAAAAAGTCGATTGCCGTTTGTTTACTAAAACCGACAACCAGTGCAGTAGGTCATTCCGGAAATCTGACTGTGCGGATATGATTAATATTTCTCTTGAACAAATTGTCTTTTGTTTAATAAAGCCCACTTGCACGATTCTGTAGGTTAAAAGAATAAATGAAGAGTTCGTTAACTCTGAGTTAAATTTTTAACTCGTAGTTTTCTTAAAAAACAACAACAATAAAAAATAACACGGGATTACTTAATCTTAGTAGTATTTATTGCAAATATAATGCAATGCACCATAAAAATACTAAAGTATGTGTATACTATTCCGTACAAATACTTGAATCTACCATGAACGTATTTAAAGAAGGGCAGGGGAGCGCAGTCCCTCATAGTGGCAGTTCATCCTAGTGGAAGTCTCTGCTTTTATAACATCATAGTTTAGACTTCCCTAGTGTATGCCAATAAGCATATACCTCGTTAGTATATTATATTTCACTATAGTTAAATTAGAACACCAAATTATTAATGTATAGGTTATGGTCACAGTGGTTACAGTAATAGGTTACGTATGCAGTTTTATTTATGTTACTATTACGTAATTTGCCTATGGATAGAAGCCTGTTCCTTCTTTTGAACTGAAAAATGAGCTCTGGAAACTGCCTAATAATGATCCCTTAAAATACAAGGTCTTTTCCTGGAATATTGTTAGTGTTAATCCCAGGGTTTAGTCAGGTTTAAACTGGAACACCTTTATTACAAAATGTGCTTAGGTACGTAGTTCAGCTCTAATTTAGGTGAAATTATGTCTCTCACCTATGTAGGTACCTACCTGTATATCTAACTTATTATGCAATATAATATTGGGCAAATAGAGAATACCTATATTATGTAGGTACATACCATGAAGACAGTGTGTGTTAAATTATTTATTACGGGAAAATTGTAACAAAATGTTCACGAGTAACTATGTGCTCTATGAAAAAATGTTTAGTAAGTACCTGAAGAACACCACGGCGGAACAATATTATTTTGTACTGATATATTACTATTATTAAACCTCTTGTAAGTTTTCCTGTGAATGTTTCGTGTTACCATTGTATAGATACGTTGACGGACACCAATTTATATATACCGACAGCTAAATTTGTTTCTGCGATAAGTAAATCTTTTTGCTTTTTAAATTCGTCAAATAAATTCGATGTACTATGTATATTGTATACTTTTTAGAACTATACGATTTAAACAAATATGTACAAACTTATTAAATTGAATTAGTAATTAAAATAATCGCACATTGCAGATACATAGCAAATTTAATGGTATGCACCAAAATTTTTTCACTTTCCCGCCAAATTTTTATTTTTAATTTTAGAATAGGCATTGGGTAAAACGAAGGTATTAAACCAGCTAGTATCATTCTACGTTACCAATCTTTTTAGCGTTCCGTTCCTAATTTGAAAAAAAAACATAGATACGAGTATATGGGAGTCACCTCGCTGTTCGTCTGTTTGTCGTCTTTCACAGCTCTGTGAACTTGGAACTCGAACTAGAAAAAATAAAAAAAAAGTTGCTTTATATACTACAAACAACGCAGGTGATTGTAATAACCTTTATTCGTTTGTTGTCCTCAAAAATTTTCTGAAAATAGCTAAAAGTTGTAATTTTTCATGAAAAATGATAATTTTTGAAAAATCTTGATTACCATTGCATTCAGCATCGTTTGTAGATGATTGTAACGCTAAAAAATTTTATTGTAGATTTTTTATTTTAAAAAGAGTTATAATTTAAAGAAACTTTTAAAGATAATAAAAATTGATACATATTCTACAAACACCGCAGGTGATTGTAATAACCTTTATTTCTTTGTAGTCCTGAAAAATCTTCTGATAATCACTAGAAGTTGTAATTTTTCATGAAAAATTATAATTTTCGGAAAATCTTGATTACCATTGCATTCAGCATCGCTTGTAGCTTAAAAAAAATAAAAAAAGCAACTTTTTATTTTTTATTTTTTTTAGTTTGGGTTCCAAGTTCACAGAGCTGTCTTTCACAGTAAATTTCTCAAAGACTACTTTGAATGTAAACTTTTTTGTGTTATGTATAAATAATATGTAAGTGGTGATCCAAAGACAGACAATAACTTAACATTAAGCTTAAGAATCGAATTTTGACTTTTGAGGGTTGGGGTTTTAATAAAAGTAGAAAAATATTTTTTTTTGTGGTCATCGTGTGGGGTATCAAACGAAATCTAATGGTATAAAGGATCCAAAAACAGATATATACATAGCTCAGATAAATCTAAAAAAATAGTAAACGTTGAGAATAATGTGTATATTGAAAGAAAATTATCAGGATTGCATTATACAAGATAACTTTTACAAAGAAAGCTGTACACGACTGTTACTTTGTTTTGCAATTGCGACAAGTAGATATGACTAGGCACTTGGTAGTTTATTAATAATTATGTTATCTTTTTTCAATTAATTTATATAATAATTACATGCCTAATAGGTTAAATTAATATTTTAGTGTGATTTTGATAGCTATACTCCAACATCTAATTTTTAAAACTGTATATTTTTTTATAGCTATAGGTATACTTACAGTTAATTATAAGGAACTTTTCTTCTCTATAACAATACTTAAAAATCGAAATTAAAGCTACTTTCACTATGAACTTGAACTAGAAATCTAACAATAAGTTAATACTGGTACCGTTACTTCAATTTACACTGTATTAATTGTTTATATTCGCGTTTCGAGTCTTGAAATTTAAATTTCACGCCGAGGTATTAAATTTCACAAAAATATCTTTGATGGAACAGTTTTTTTTACCATGGTGGTGCGATTTACCGTGTTTTTTGTGATGTCGCTTGTGTCTGCACAAAATCATCCTTTGAGTACTATTTCTCCATCAGAAATACCAGTTCCATTTTTAGATTTGTTCACGGGTGCGTCCAATTATTATTCAGATAATATACGGAAAAGTTATCCAGACCCTGAATATCATATTTCTTGTCCAAAGTCTGACAATCTCGCTTCTTTCGCAAGCATCTTAGGAAGTGCTGCTAAAATAATGCTGGCAGCCACTGTAATAGCGTTCCTAAAATTCTTAGCAGGAAAACTTTTACTATTCCCTCTTATGTTTGTATTAATGTTGAAAATGGGATTAAAAGCTATTTTCCTCTGGCCTATAATATCGAAGATGATCAAGTTTTTCAAGAAGAAGAAAAAAGGTCAAATCAAGAGCTATAAGGGGTTGTTCTGAGAGATTAACATGTGTCATTCAGAGGTCATCGCGAAACGGATGGAGTAGCAGGTTAGGAACTGCTTTGACGTTTTCGATGATCGGCGATGTCGACGACAACAGTCCTTTGGTTAAAATTATTCTGAGTGTGTTCGCAGGCGATAAAGTTGCGGAGTGTATGTCACTGGAATGCAGTTCCGGAATAAACATAAGTTGACGAGTTATAATAAGTTGAGGTAATTAAGCAAGTAGGTCATTGCATAGTTGCATTATTTAAAATAATAACCCAGTTTATATGAACGATCAAATGTCGATATGCATTTCTCATTTTTGTATAAATAACTGAAAGGAAGCCACGACAATTTATTGTTAGGCCAATATGGATTTGCGTATTGTAATATTTACTGCTATTTTATTTTCAATAGAGTATGTTTGTGGGGGCGATCCCGTTATGTATATACCTCCGTTTGAAGTTCGAACTGTTAAAGGGGATCAACCTGTTTGGTTACCAATTTCGAATCCGCCTGTACACCACATGACCCAGCCTCAACCAACGTTCCCTTTGCAGCAACAACTGTTATTTCATCCTAACCCGGTGACAGCTCAAGCAGTACCATCGACGTTGTCACCTATCCAGCAAACAATAACAACAGAAAAATCACAAGATGTAAAGAATTCTAACTTCACTCTCGAAGAATTTGTTCAAGCTTTAAATCATTTGGAACATAAGGAAGAGCACGCGCAAGACCATTCTCGAGCTGCTGGGCGAGATTATGATTATCCACCTTATTCCCAGTATCCTCGACCTCCAGCATATGGATATGGGAAACCACCAAGTTATGGACCGTATCCATCACCAGTTTATAATGAGCCTGCGCCTACTGCTATCGTTCCTCCAACAGCCGTCCACGCATCTTCGACGAAATCATTCGTTCCTGATGTGAAGGACATTGTAAAACCAGTAGCTACAAAGGTGGCGAGTAAAATTAGCGGCTTGATAAGTTTAGTTCTTGCGCTTTTGACCGCTTCTTCACCAGATGGTCTCGAAATAAAAGGGTTTACTGACATCGTCATAAATGGAATAGTAAAACCTCTCTTGGCAGCGAAAAAAGGCATTAAATCTCTGATAGGAAAATTAACAATACCAGTGATATCATTATTATTAATTAATTTGGAATTTCTCGTGACTGTATGGTGGCTGTGGGAAGATTGTCCAGAACCTCCGCCAACATATTCCCCGCCACTTTACCCTTATTCAAAACCCATTTACAATTCATATAGATAATGCTGTGTATTATGTAAGTATAATATTTAGTTTATAATTTGATAGGTAAGTACTTGAAATCTTTTTATTATGTAAGAAAGACTGACTTCAAAGTGTACAGAGCTGATTACGTGTATTTATTAAATCAGTATTGTTTGATCACTATATTATCGTAATGTACTTATTTATTTCATTTATTTAAGTTATAAATTAAAACTATATCTTAAAGTGACTATAACCGTGAAAATTAATCGTGAACAATCTTTTTTTTAATTTTTTTTGTATATCTTGAATTAGGATTTCGTACATTTTCTGAAGTAATTTTTCTAAAAGCTGTATTTTAATTTAATTACACTTATTCGTATTTTCTTTTTTGTGTTAGGTACGTACATACATATTTTCACGCTCTTGGTGCTCCGTCTTCTATGACTACCCCGTTACGAATACAGCGTAAATATATGTACTAAGTACGTACTTATTAAAATTGATAATAATAAAATTACTTTATTGTTTGTCTGATTCTAACTTTTTACATAATTATTTAGAAATTATTGAATGATTTAAGATAAGAATGGATTTAGGTGAAGCATTTTTCATATCTAATATTCTGTAACAGGTTTATTTAAATTCACTTATTTCGTAAGAATGTATTTAATATAAATTACGTATTTATTAATTACTTAGCACAAAGTATAGTATATAGTACAATAATATAGTACTTAATAAATAATTTCTCTATGTATAAGCTGTCATGTCGAGTTATTAAATGAAATGTGAATTATTTTTCTTTATTTTCTTTTTAAACATACTGTGGACCATTAAGTATCTACCACATAATGTGTAAACATTTACTGTCAAAATACTTTAACTACGTACCAATCGGCAAAAGTAAAAGTAGTGTCAAGGTATGATTTTATTCAGATCTTACTTCTAATATCTTGTGCCTACCCCGAATAGGAAATGATGTGATTTTATGCAAGTATACCTTAACATATATATATTTTTTATCTACTATTCATTGCGATATAATATGTATATGCGCAAATTATTGAAAAAAGAGATTATTTAAGATTATAGATGAGCAAAATAATTTCAATTTTTCACCAGATTTACACCATTAGACTTTTAGTTACTGAAGCAGTTAGCTTGAACCTACTTTGTTGTCATAAAGAGGACTATCTAACGAGATTAGGCGACAGGTGTCTGCATTCGTTACTAGGGCGTACGTTGTCGTCCCTATTACATCTAATTGGGTAAAGGACTCGCAAATAGTATTGCGAGAAAGAAGATACAGCTTTATTGAATAAAAGTGAGTTCGTAACAAGGATTTTATTGAGTTTTTACGGAGAATTAGCCGCTGAAAGAGCAGGGCTTTTATTATTTTTGTTTCACTTTAAATATTTTGAAAATATTGTTTGCTGAATTTTAATGTAATTATTCCATAAATTAATTCTTTAAAAGTGTGATTATTGAGATGTGGTAGGTATCTTGTATACTTGGGTGGATGTAATATTTTCTAAACAGTTTAATTCTTTATCATAACAAACCTCAAAAAAAAGAAGCTAATGTTTTTATATGTTGTTTATTTATTATATATGTCTTTGTTTGTTTGGTTTTATATAAGTCAAAAAAAGTCAAAAGTCAAATCAATTTGTTCAAGTAGGTAAACCCAATTACAAGGTTTTTTTGAACGTCAAATCTACTTTAGTTCGGTTCGAAAAGAAAACCTGAACATTGAGAAGAACCGACGAGAAACTCAGTCAGGTATAATTTTTTCAACATCATTCTACAATAGTTATTTAAAATGCAATATTCATAAAGCCAGTAAATGCGTGTGCAGAGAAGATTATATCCAGACTATTGTTTTTTCTTCAATGAAATCGGTAACTTTGTAGTATGCTTTTCCAGTCAGTGTATAATCAGGGATTTAATAATATGGTTTTCACTAAGTAGTAGAGGACTTTTGACAGCTGGTAGCAGACATGTGAATAGACATCATTTTGCTATTGAACATATTATTTCAAAAAGATTCAGTTTTCTTTACACGTTATTGTATCTTCACTTTATCTACACTGACCAAAAAAATAATATTGCATTACTAACAACAACGAACTAGGACTCTACTTTTTGGCGGCAACGGGAGAAGTGAGATTCTCATTTTATTTACATTTTCTATTTTTTAGGAGTTAGAGTTACATATTTAGAAGTTTTAAAGTACAACAGTATATTTCGTTTTAAAGTTCTGTGTAAGTGAAAGGAATGGAGGAGATCTAAATGAACATGTGTAGCTGAAGTTCTCGCGCTCTTCCAAGAAGTCCTTTATAACTTCAGTAAAGCCTACTATCACATCACTGGAGGAGTTTTATGATAAGAAAAAACTAAATTACTTGTGATTCTATTTATTAGTACGTCACATTAGCAAATGTGCCTATCTGTGCACCATGCCATAAAGAAAGAGAAAAAAAAACTTAGGTATGAATGAGATGAATTTCGTGTTGTTACTCTTATTCTCCAAAACTATCTATTTACTAATGAATTCAAATAAAATCTAAATTATTCCTCCATTCACTATTAGATAGCCAAGTTTTTGTGCAAGATTTTACAGTTCGTACAGAATATTTATCTGGTACAGATATCTGTGACATCTGTCCCAGAATCATGTCTAGTGATGGAATATCGAGTTCAATGGGTATATTTTACTTATTTTTTAACTGTCCCAAACAATGATGTTATAATTTTTGTATTATAACATCATTGGTCCCAAACTAATATTTTCCCTTTATGACGTTCTTCCATCTGATGTTCCTCGTCCTACCTATTTTAAAGTCTATTGTCCTTAGTTTATTCTCCATTTGTCAGAATCCTCTCTAATTTTACCTCAGTAAATAACATTAAATTGTAACGTAATGTAACATTTATTATAATGTCCAAATATGTAGCTATATAATTATTGATTTAACTTAGAAGGTAATATTGTGTTGTATGCTGATTTCACCGTATTTGTGTTTGCCTATATAATGTGTTGTCCTGTGATTTGTCTACATTTTATGTTGTGTTATTTCCTTTCCTTTTTAGGTGTGGATATCTGCTCAACTCTCCAAAATATAAGTAAAAGGAAAATTGTATTCTATCCCCATTGTGTACTTTCCTACTTCAATTCCTGGAATCGCCTTAAAGTTTGTCATAATTATCATGTTTATGTCATTTTCATTTTAACGGGACGTTTGCAATATTCGCTATGGTGCCATTCTATTAAAGAAGAAGGGTATATTCTAAGTGTTAATCTTATTTATTTATATTTATAATGTGTTTACCGTTGTAAAACAGAGATGGCAATTGTTGCGAAGTAAACTTATTATCGTGACGCTTGTTCATAGGTATATAGTTGGTCGTTGGCAGCTGTCACAGGTCCTATTCTGCCACTATCTAGCTATTCTGTACGAACTATAATCTGCTACTTATGTAGCTATTTGCCAATGCAAGCCCATCTCTGCTCGAGGCAGCTATTTAAAAATAATCAAATAATTACTTTATATTTAACATAGTCGGTTTAACATCATTTGATGTCAAAGTATTTAACAGGTTCATTCGCACGATAGCTAAAGTCAACTAGCAAATGAAGTCTTTTTGTTGAAGCGTTTTAATACGATCATTTGTCAGTTCGTTAGTAGTCTCATGAAATATGAACGCTGTGATGTGGAATTTTAGTGCTTATTCAGTTGTATAGGTATTTTTGTTAAAAATCAAAGTATGCGTTACATTATACCATTATTAAATGGATTTTTGCAAATTACGTTAGCATTTAACAAAAGCCCTGTTCCTAAAAGGAGGCTAAATAAAGTAAGTCATATTTGTTCTTGTTTTTGGTAACGAAGGAAAAACCTGGAGTTAAGGTTTTTTATAAAATAATATTTAATTTTAAGCTCGCTCTTTCAATTTAGCTGTATTCGTTTAGCGGTGAAAGAAGACTATAGCCACATAGCTTTTTGGTTGAAGTAATGGGGTCGTGAAATTTTATGCACACTCTGATGCTCTTTATGTTACAGCCTATTTCCCAAATTCTGTGTACGACATGGTTCTATTTTCGAATCTCAACTTCGTGTTAAAGTCTATGTCTAAACAAAGACCATGTATTTTGTTATGAGGCGAGTTGCCATTTGTGTGGCCATGCTGCATTGCCGGCAACACACGCGTGATCCCCCGGACCTTGCGGCTGTCCATGGGCGGCGGTGATCACTTTCCACCAGGTGACTCGTTTGCTCGTTTGTCCTCTCTTATATATAAAAAAAAAGGCGTATATGGGAGGAAGGGGGGAATGAACTGGCATGTGCTGTTACTCCGACATAGGATTTATTTCTTATAAATGAATTACATAATTAAGAATAATATGAATTTGATTAAATATTTTGTTTCTACTATTAATATTGATTTCTAGTATTATTATACTATATAGATATATAGATAGAAAGTTTTTTTTCTTTGATCGCGATAAACTTGAAAACTACTGGATCAATCGGCATGGGACCAAGACCATTCGACGCGGAATTAGTTGTAGATGGTTATAGGCTACTTATTTTTTGATCTTTTTTTTTTTGCCCAGCTAAGCGGGCGGGAAACGGCTTGTAATATTATATTAGTAAAACAGATTGACTAGGTGAGACATACCTCTCTTGTTCTAGCCTGAATACGTTATTTGGTTCATAAAATAATACATTAGCGGACTATGTAAGGCCATTAGCGTATGTATATATATACTAGAACACTACTATGACCTATCCAGGCGACCGTGTGCAAAGTAACCTCAGTGATTGCATGAGACATCGAAACGGTACAACACGTAGTAACTTTGCGCGGTCACGTCGATGGGGTACAATTTACAGTATACTAGGTACCGACCTAGTAGCATATGGATGTCACTTGTTCATCCATCCAGCTAGGTGATTACGCGACTCTTATATGTTCTTTTCGAAGCAGAATTTCGCTGAAATTCGAACTTTGGATGCCGCATTAAGTACTCATTATGCTAGACTAGAAACCATATAGATGACTTCTGAAAGACTAAAGTTAGTGAGTTGGAATATCAGTAGCGCCCTAGCAAATTCAAATGGTGATGCGAGATCTCATTGTGGCGCCTCCCCAGTATGTAGTCGCCAAGTCGCCATGCATTAGGAAATATAAGACGCTGCCTGTTCTGGCATTTCTTAATTTAATTACATTTTTCTTATGGTCAAACTTAGGAAATAGAGACACGAAGTTAACGTGACCTCTACTTTTGTTTGGTTAATTTTGATTGGTTAGTTTAATCGATAGTAAACTAATTAATCTGTGGTTTAATGATGGTTTATGCGTCAGGGCTAAAAAAAAAATTTTACGATGCGAAAAAGAAATTCGCACTATTTTCATTTGAGTCCGTTTATCAACACGATACTTCAGAAGTTCAGAACTATGGAAACAAAATTCGAAAAGTTTATTCTCCAACATATGTAGTTTTTAAGACAAGTTGTAAGAAAAATTATTATCCTAACTATTAATTACTACCCCCTTAGGGATATAGCGTAAAGATGTGATGTATATGACGTATACACTATACACGTATACATATTTTCACATATGTGGAGGTATAATCGATAGTTTTTGAAGTCCTTTTTCGCGCAGCCTTTAATGATCCATTCTTCGTAATACATCTTGTATGTGAGTAGGTATAATAATCACAGAATTAAATAGATAAATAAATAATAATTAAGTAAGTATATGTATTTCTACGGATACGTTTCTCGCTCCATTCATAAATTGTAAAAAAGAAAGACTTTTGGAAATACCTCGATGTTCGTCTATCTGCCTTTCTGTGACAACCGATTTCTCTTTGAGACTATTTGACGTAAACTACTAAAAAAAAAATTGTGGCAAGTGGCAAAACACAAGTTTCAAAAATCCATTTATGTTTTTTTTATAATAGGTAACCGAGGCAATTAATACCCACCTAACTTAAAATTATTTTTTTTACTGTAAACACTATTTAAATGGAACAAACAACGTGATAAAAAGATTATACATAATTTTATAAATTCATAGATGCTAGTTGTGAGGTGTAACTATTTATGATTTCCATGCCAATAACATATTTTTAAAAACCCTGTCTTGGGCGTTATTAAAATGTCTATTACCGCCCGCTAAATAGGATGCTGGACGCAAAAATATTCTTATATCAATAATATTCTATATTATTCTAATAAAACATAATAGTCATATATCCATTTAATTATTAGAAATAAAAGAAATGTAGCAAATCAATATTTATGATAAAAAATACCAAAATTTTTAACACGCGTAAAGTAACTTGAAATGTTTATTTACAATCATTTTTTTAAAAAATTTTTAAGTTCTGACATTAACATTTTAGAATGTCTAGGCCGACATTGGGCGTTATTAAACAACGGTGGGAAATGGCGCCCTGAGATCATGGAACAATACGCCCATTGATGACAACGGCTATATATAAATTAGAATTTTCTTTTAATGATATGGGATCTGGCTATCCAACGTACAGAACAAATTATAATAATAATAAATAAATATGATGATGATCATTATCCTCATATCCCGATACATCATTTGAATATACTACATTTATCATTCTGATTGGTTTGGCATTTAAGAATTATGATTCGGAGCAAAAAAAGTCATTGGGTCATTCTCTTTTTTAACCTACATTTTGATATAATATTTGCTCAAATTTGTAAAAAAAATTCTAAAGCTTTCTCGTCAGCACTTTTATTTTATATGATAGCTGAATTTCTATTCTATCAGAAAATTGTTGGCCGCAAACTTTACACATTTTTGTAAAATTTTCAGAACCTGAAAGGTGAATTTGACCCTTGATTTGGCCAAAAATTGTACACCTCCGTACAAAATATTTTATTTTATTTTATCTTCGTCAAATAATTCTTTTACGATAATAAAAAAAGGATACTTTTAGACAACACATTTAAAACAATACTGGTATTATTTAAAATATATTTATTCAGGACCTTATACTACTGTCACATTTCCATCTTATAATAATAATAATAATGTACTCAGACATTTCACACAGCGCCATCTAGGCCCATACTAAGCAGCACAGCGCTTGTGTTATGGGTACTAGACAACTGATATACTACTACACCCAGACTCGGGGCGGGAATCGAACCCGCCTGATGTTTTTGCTATAAACCAATTTTCACTATTATTTACAGACAAATATGAACACCATCGACGGCAATATTATTAATTATTATTAATATGATTTTTCCAAAGTTGCACTGTTCATAAAATATATAAACGACTAAAACAATTTTACTACAAGGAGTCAACATCGTGACAGAGACAGATACAAATATGACAAATAGACAGACACAAATATGAACACCATCGACGGCAATATTATTAATTATTATTAATATGATTTTTCCAAAGTTGCACTGTTTATAAAATATATAAACGACTAAAACAATTTTACTACCAGGAGTCAACATCGTGACAGAGTGGTAAAGTATGTGACAGAGTTGTTATTCTATGGAATATTAGGCTGCGTTTTGGAATAAAATAACATTATTCATTTAGAATCATTTATGAACTTATAAACCTTTAACAGTTACATTTTATCAAAGAATAATAATATGAGATACATCTTTATCTAATTAAATCAGATTTGAGAATGTAACACTTTTTTTCATAGATATATACTTACGGTTAATTACATACAAATTAGAATCGATCACAAATTTCATTTGCATTCCACAGTAATATTTGTGGAGGTTAGTGTGTGACAGATGACAATTGTCTACGATACAATGATAAATAGGTAACGCGTTCGGAAAGTTGTTCGCAATCGAGTACGTAGTACTACTTCATTTCTTCTCAGGTAAAATCAATAAATATTGCACTTTAAGTGTATATTATTTAAACCAGAACATAATATACTAAACTTTTAATTATTTAATTGTTTTCATTATAAAGTTCATTGTTACTTTCGTTAAAATCTACATTTACTTACGTTACGTTCAGTAATAACATTGAATGTTTGGAAACATCGATAGTAATAAGTATCGTGGTAATAAATCGATAATCGATTTTCTTTTGTATAAAAATGTCGTTTTGTTATAAACAAAATAAAACAATTTTAGGTGATGATACTTTTATTAGACATTAATATAATTTGTCCGGGTTTGCTTTCCCATTTTGACGATGAGATAAATAAATCGATGTAAAAATGTAAATACGAGTAATTCCTAATAATCGATTGTATTCGATAAGAGAGAGACGAGTGTTGATATATATCTGTTTCACAAATCAAGTAAGATGGAATGTTCGAGCAAATGGGCATTGCTTCCGTCTTGTTTTTCAGTGGCTACTTTTATCTAGATCTTTCTAATTCTATTGTGGATCTGTCAATCTGACATTTTGTGGTTGTCACTTACAAATTTTCAGACACTTCCTATTGGTCGATGTCTTTTCAGAGACTTGCTGTCTCTTTCTTATGTCGGCAACCTGAGACTGAAATCTGAGTAGTTTTCAGTTACCTCAATAATGACGATTAGAGAGGGTAAAATTTTGTCGAGGTGTAGTATCAGTCATGGAAGGAGCCATCCACTTTTGGTGGTGGTTAAGTGGCAGACAAAAATGCCCATATATAAATAGAATAGACATGCCTATATATTTAGGATGTTTCTAGTGTTATTAAGAAGTTGTTTTTCATATTTTTTATATATTATAAAGTCCCATGATAGACCTCATGGTAAGTAGGATGTAGAAGTTGTAGTTTTCTTTGAAAAGTGTTTTCCTTGGTGCTTAGTACAGTGTATTAACCCCAGGAATTTTGTTACAGGGTTCCAAGCTAAGTTCCAGGCTAAGTGCCATGTTTAAATTCCAGGCTAAGTGCCATGTCTAAATCCTGGGCTAAGTTTCATGTGTTTAATTCTAAATATTAGTTCCATAAACGCTGGACTAATGTTATCTTCTTAATCTCATAAACACCGTGGAATGACGGTGTACTCCACATTTATTTGGATATTCTTCTTTAAAGATACATGATCAGATGGATTACTTTCTCGGATCATTTGTTTGTGCATTGCAGTATGAGGTTGGATTACCTTAATACATATTTGATCTCTTTTCTGTGATATTTATTGGTGAGTTACGAGTATAGTGGACTTCATGGATATTCTTTGAGATCATTGGAGGGACAACTCGGCTTGCAGAAGACCTAACTTAATTGTGCAGTCACTAAGGGTTTAGTGAACACCGTGGATATTCTTATGGACCATTGGTGGGACAACTCGACTGGCTATATATATACATGGTTATCTCCTTAGATGGTAATGTACAAGCATATATAAAAATTATTAACATTCAAGTATAAATCTACATAACTAACCTTATATTTTGTTATTGTAGTTCATCTTAATGTTTTAGTTATACCAAATATTAAAAAACAGTTACACTTATTATTGGTTACAGTACTCATTTTTGTAATTTCCAATACAGATGTAATTTGTTTGTTTTGTATGTAAAATCTCATTTAAAATTCTTCTATATATAACATTTAAAATTTCATTTAGTGAGTTCATGAGATCTATATTTAGGGATAATTTTAATTCTTTAATAAATTGGTGAAGGTCGTATTAAAGTGTGTATTTATTTCACAACTGAAATCGATTGTAGCAATACAGGGAAGGCGCCCTTATAAAAATTTACTCTGTATTCCTCTCCAGGGTGGCCCTAAAGAAACCCAATATCCTGAGTAGTTCATGCCTACCAATAATAGAACATTCAAAGTTAACACCACCGAAGACGCGTTACAAGAACCTTTAGAATAAAAGATATTTTAGGAAATTAAAAGACTAAAACTTGTCTCAACTAAATAAAAAACCTTGTCTAACTTGGCTATGAATAAAAATTTAAAAAACATAGAAACTTTAAATTAAATAATCATCATCAATTAACAATGGCTTAGTCTAGTAAGTCTGCAATCAGTCTTATTTTGCAAATACTGGCAGTGGCTCTTCGAACTCATAAATTTGTCTTCTTCATTTTTTAATAACTTTAGGAGACGGTATGACTTAAATCAAATCGTCAAAAGGAACATCCACCAACTTAAACAGTCTTCCACTATCATCGACTGTGATCAATTCCTAAAATTTTTAGCTATTTTCCTCTCTAACTCCAAAAACCACCACTCGACACATATTTCGCCTCTCAACGAAGCATCCTCAGGATATACCAGAGATCGGACTCGGTCAGCTAACTAGCACTGAAGTTGAGAAGCGAAACACGTATCGATTGGTGGTTTTTCGAGTTCGAGCGGAAAATAGTTAAATATTTTATGAATTCATTTTTCTTCGTCGACGACACTTTTTGGTACTCCAGCATAAGTGCATTGGACATTTTTTTCTTTCCATACTTTAACCAAAACGTGTACTCCGTCTTTTTTCGTGGGATAAATGTCCTCAGGCTGGAGTGTTTGGTAAGAAGTACTGGGGACGGCAGTTGGATCAGTATGATCTTTAATTTTAAGCGTGGCCAACGGCAGATCTTCATCAGATAATTCATCCGCGCTATACGCAGTAGAGTAAAAGCTGTTACGAGGCATACAAATTTTGTTCGTAATATCAGCAAGCGAGAAATCCTCTACTTCATGAATTGTACCGCCTTCTTTTTCGTTAGTTGACAACTGGTCCACAGTATATCCAATGTTGGGTGGGTATCAGGCAGAGGCCGATAAGTTTTAGGGACGTGACAAGAATAAAATTGTTTACAAAAACAACTTAATACCCTATGGCTTAAGATTCCACGAGTTTCTGAGAACATTTGGTGGACTTGCATAGTTTCTCTTAGGGGCATAATGTTACTTGGAATTGTCACTGCTACGTTTTCTACATCGTCGACAGTCACCATAAACAGTTACATTTTGCTGGTATCTTGAAGTGTGGAAAAGAATTGGAATGCATATGCAATATCTTTACCTCTAGCTACTATCGCATCAGCTTGACGTTTCAAAACATACCAACACCATCATCAGCGCCTTTTCCATGCCCTGATTCTAAGAAGTTCCAGGATGTTTTACGAAACATGTATTAGTTGCAGGTCCGTCAGAAAAAAGTGAACAGTTGTTATAGCAGGGTTATTTTTTTGAACTGCAGAATAAGGAGTCATTCGTGGGATTTCTGGTATTGGTGATGGAGCCGGCGTGTTTAAGAGTACGTTTTCAAGCATTTTTTTCTCTTTTCTTTATTTATTTCCTTGTTGCCATCTTCGTTTCATGATTCGATGTCCTCTTACGCTCATGTCTGCCACTAGCTTCTTTCGAGCATGATGAAACTTTGAACTTTGAACTTTATAAATCCTTGTGTTTCACTTCAGCTACCTTCTCAGGGTCAATTTTTCGTTTCTCCCGACCACACCGCTGTCTTTTTGCTGCTGTTAATGCCTTCTTTTTCGCCATGATGATATCTGGAAATAAAAATAGTAGTAAAGTTAGTAAGTACCTAAACATTCAAGAAGATAGAAAAATATTTCTTACATTTTTCGTAGAAATAATTACCACAGTAAGTAGTGTACCTATTTTAATATTTCTTGCCATTTAATAATAAGACACCCACAAAACTCAAACAGACTACATTCAGCGTAAATAGTACGCGATATAGTTTATTTTACCCCTCTGTCACGTATTTTACCACTACGTCACAAAAACCATGTGATGGAGTTGTTGACGGAGGGGTAAAAATTAGTTGCGAAGTCGAATATATTTAAACATTAACATAAAATATATGATGAACATGTTGGCATGAAAGTATTTCTTATTACGTAAGAGTAAATAACAAAAAGTAACAATAATTTATATTTTTTTGATCAATTACTTACGTGACGAAGTTGTCGCCGAATAAACACGCACTTTTTATCACAGCTTACAGGCGAGGGACGCGCGGTCTCTCAATCTCAGAGTGGAAATCGTAGGAAGGGGGGAGGGGGACCTAAATCTTTAGTCGACGGCGAGAAAGATGAGCAGCGTAATACGCGTATTTCGAAGGACAACCCACGTGACAGAATTTACATACTAAAACATCAGTAGTAGGAGACAAGTTTTTGAGATTTTTTGTACATTTTATTGAAAATGACAAAAAATAATAGTCGCTATTACATGACAGGCTATATATTTTGGAGTTAAAAAATAGTGTTATATTTTATCTCGCCATATAATTTTTTCGTAATATTATGGAATATACGCAAGTCAAGGTGGCGGGAGACAACTGTGATTTGTATGAATTACACTTCTGTCACGCGGATTTACAACTCTGTACCGTAATTTTTACTACAAAAATATAAACACATATTTTTAAAACATGCACAGGCGTTATGTCTTTAGTACAGTGCATGTTGAAATATAAATAAAAAAATAATATTAGTAATACTCTCGAATTTTTCTTCACTAACTGGGGAGATACCTTTTTGTAGGTTAAAAAGATGAACAACCCCATTATCTTTTTTGTGAGACCACTACTCACTTCATGATACCACTTCTGGTCCGATCAATCTACGGATTCACTGTTAATTTCCAAATAATTGAGGGCAGGAAAAAAAATGTGATCGCGTAAAACAATAAATTACAAGAAACGTAGCGTTTTTTTTCCGGATTTTCAATGGCGAACCCAACCTAAAAAATTCGCGACATCCAAAAAACCGGTTTTTGCTAATAAAACTGTTCTGTTCTGTGTTCTGTTCATCCATTTTATGTGCGCGTGAGCCATAACGCGGTTTACTCGAATAAAAGTACGTCTTCTGTAGTTTGGGCATTATTTAACAAAGGCGTTAATAGCCAATAAAAGAAGGAGCAAACTAACAAGCGAATCACCTGATGAAAAGTGACCACCGCCGCCCATGGATACCTGCAACGTCTTGGGAATCACGGGTGCGTTCCTGGCCTTTAAGGAAAGGAGGAGAAGGGGGGAGAAGGGCTACCGGCACTCTCACTCGCCAAATGAAACACAGCATCAATAGTTGCTGTTATTTCACGCCGATATTCTGTAAGAGGGTGTTATTAAACCGGGCGAGCCGGCCCAATTAGCGGCAGCGTGGCTCTACCACACGTGTTTCTGCCACTTGCCATTGTAGTAGCATTTTAAGACGGCCGAGGAGGAACGCGACGCGAAGTGGATTGTTCCTATGTGACAACGGAAGGTCGTGGCACTGTCAAGGGTGACTCCTAAGTACTTGACTTTTCTAGTCCAGGGCATGTCCTATTCGAAAAGTATAACTGTGTTGAGGGTATTAGCGTGGCTGGCGCGGCTGATCGTTACGACTATTTATGTCGTATATCTCGACACTTGCGAGCAAATCAAAACTTATAGGGTACTTTCCATTGACCTAAAATATCCAAAAAAGGAAAGGAAAATATCCAAAAATTGCGAATTTGCAATTAAATCTCACATTATTTTTGCCATTACAAACTTACATTTGCAATTGGAGAGTTTGGGAGAACGTGCCTTTCATCTGCAAAGTTGTTTGTTTTAGAATCCGCCATATTTTTAAATACATAACACAGATATGTTATAAGGTAGTACCGAAACCCCTATGCGCGAGTCTGACCGCACTTAGCTGGTTTTTTTATTTACATAAAAAAAAAAGCTTCAAGACACTTCCTTTTGCGTTTGGCAGAACAAAATACTAATATTATTGTGCAAGGACGACTTGTATTTGGTCGATTTTTTACTTAGGATTCTATTTACCTTCTTTACTGATATGCAAGAAGACAGTGTAGATAAAAGTTTTATAAGAAATAGGTAGTATAAGTAGTTCCGCATAATTTGGTACCGTTTTTGTAGGCACAGTGCGGATTGCGTGATTGAGTCTTGTTAGAGCTTACTGGCCTCTTGGGACATCGCATTTGTCCATTGATTTTCTATCGACAATGCATTACCCTACATTGGTTAAAGTAAAACCTTTTACAGTTTCCTTTTTGTTTTTATTTATTTGAATGGAGTATTTAGTTTTGTTATTTTGAGTATCATCGTATAAATTAACAATAAATTATAACACAGTCAATGTATGAGGTATGTAATTAAATTTTCAAGTCTAACAAGAACTTTATGATAGGTTGGTAAATATATACATAATCCTAAATTAAAATATGTCGCGGTGTATTCACGGGTGTATAACCGAATAAAAAAATTTTATGTTTTGTAAATTTTGCAGAATTTGAACGACAACTAAGACAAATCTTGTTTATCTTATACGAAACTTAAACAAAAACCATGGTCTCAATTTTTTCTTACGGAATTACGAATATAGTTTACATTTTGTTATTTCTTTATTGAATATAACGACTTCGCCTTTGTATCAACGAATAACGTTATGTACTTGAATTTAATTGAATTATAAGCGTGGTAATATGCTGATTAGCGGGTTTTGTGTAGAATAATCTTGCGTTTTCGACAAAACTACGTTGTAGCATTTTTATTCATTTTAGTCCATTTGTAATAAATTATATTTACATAAACGAAATTCTGCTGTTATATGTATTTCTAGGAATAATTTTTACTCTTAAGTCAAACAATGTATTCACGGCTGTTTTACAGTTAGTCGACATTTCGTTTGGAGATAACGATATTTGATTGAACTACGGAATAAGATTTTGCTGCTAAATAGTACATTTAATTTGTTCGGGAGTATTGCGCTATGGAACAATTTCCGTTGTAATAGTAGGAGCGTTTCTCATTTGAGTGAAATGTCATTGCGGCGATGCGTGTTATCTTACATGTGTTGAATAATACATAACCAGTTTGCATGTCAAGTGAAGATGTGATGTCTTGTGAGTGACACCTCCGAATAATGAAGCAGTTACAGCGGGGAATAGTGTGGTGTTACCATTTTTATAAAACGAAAAATAATGTAGATAAAATCTGTAAGTAAAATCATAAATAACACACCTACATACGTACCTACATGCACACATATGTACATACATATCCACCTTTTTGGGCGCTGACGGAGAAGACTTGTAATATGTCAACTAGTACAAATGTCAAACAAATGAAATAGGTACAAAAGTACCTATTTCATTTGTTCATCTAATCAGGTGATCAGTTCATTACAGAAATCGTACTCGCGTTGTGCAGGTATGTACCTACTCGTATAAAAAATTATGTGTGGACAAATATATATTTAAATATGGTCCATATCTGGTCCACACCGAATAACACAAAATCTATTGAAATACAGTAAATAATTTGTTTTTTAGTAAATCATTAAGTATGCAATGTTAATTACGTACCTACTGTACCATGCAAGTTCGTGAGAAGAATGGTGAGATTTGACTTGATTTGAGGTGGCGTAATAGATACCTATTAGATACTATACTTAGTCCTTATATACGAATCATCATGACGCTTGGCCTTCCATCCTTTCTGTTTACTTAGTCAGGAATGCAGACAGAAGTCATATAGTCCGTAATTATTTATTTATTTAAAAGCTAATGCCCGCGCTTTCGACTGCGTTTTTTATTTTTAAAATAATCCTTCTCCAGGATTCGAGCTATCTCTGTACCAAATTTCATCGCAATCGGACGAACGGTATAGTAGCACATAAAATACGAATAAATGAACAAACAAGCATTGATTTGTATATATTAGATTTAGATACACCGACGAATGATTCGCAATACCTAATACAAAGTCCTCGATTTAAGGGGGTTGCAGTTCGGTGAACTGCAATTACACTGCATTTACAAGTGCGTACAACGTAATTATGTAAGAAAGACACAGTTTTATGGTTCCGACTACGACGTACCTATGTGTTGCGCACTTGCACATTGGTACACTGTTCACAATAAATGAGAAATAATAATAATATGTGTACATACATACATAACTTCACGCTGTAAAATAATAACAATACTCTAAACAATTACATAAATAGAGCGACTCTATATATACTAAGCGCTAGACTTGTACTATGGGTACCACATAAAGCGCTGGAGGAGCTCCCATACTTAAAGTAAATTCGGATAAGTTTATGTTTTAAATTGGCCTGACCGCGGATAGAACCCAGGACTCCGCTTTGGAAGATAGGTAATCTTGCCACCGCGCGGGCTAATCAAATAAAGACGTTGTGTATATGTGTGTAAATTGAACGATATTTCAAAACACGGAATTTATATGTATATATATTTTGGAGGTCTCTGCAGCACCAAATCGATTGCAGGCTGCTAAATAAACTACATGTTGAATTATCGGTACTTCATTCAAATTGACTATTTAATAAGTAAAAATATATGTATGTCAATCAAACAGAAGTAAAACAGAAAATGAAAGCAGACAGAAAAATGTTAATTTATGTCTAGACTGCGCATGATATTTATTATAAGGATTAAGGACGTTAAGAATAAGTAGTTGTGGCTTAGTTTTTAATCAAAAGCTGAGGGGAATATATAACAATTGTGTTTTAATTACTTTCACGGGACACTAATTATTTACATAAAGAATATGTTTATAATTACGTCGTTCCTTTGTTTGTGAATTATATTTTAATTGCGTCGCAATATTACATAGATAAATTAAGAACAAAATAAGATTAATACAACTAATTAATTAAACATGGTTTTTAGATGAAACTGTCTAAGATACCTATAGTTATCTCTAACACTGTCGCATTAAATCGGAGCTGAAATAAAAAAAGGCTGAAGGCGATATGTGAAGGCAGTTTCGCGAGTGAATGTTGTTGTGTCTGTATTGTGTGAAGTGCGCTGCGGGCAGGCGGCGCGGCGCGGCGCAGCGGCGTCGATACGCGCAGCGAGCTGACGTTAGCGCCGGCTACACTGCGCACTCCGCACCGCACTCTACCCCGAACGGGATCACTGTCGCGACCACCCTCGCACCCTCGCACTCCACGTACGCGATCAGTGCTTGCGATTAATTTTCATACGTGTAATCTCAGTGACTGCTAAAGAGTTTGCTGTGTAACAGACGAGGGCTTATCGAATCTTTTCGGATGCGCAGGTTCTATGTTTAACCCTGATTCGGTGAAAACAAACACATCGTACAGTGCAAATCGCGCAGGCGCGTCTCACGCGGACATGACGACAGCGGCCATTTTATCCGACGACACAGTTTCGCCTCGCCCCAGTCTCAGATCCTGAGTCTAAACAACGAATTAGAAGTAGTCTGTGATGCGTCGAGGGCGAGGCTTCGCGACGGGCACCGTCTGAGCCCCCGCCGTGACGCTATCGATCGGCGGAGCGCGATGGCGCTCGCGGAGTGAATGCGGACATCGAGACCGCGGCGCAGCCCTCGGCGAGTGGCGAAGCTCCCGCCCAGTGAGAGTGCTGTAGTGCTAGCGCGGCATGTGAGACAGAGTGCGTGCGCGGGTGCGTGGGCGCGCGGGCGGCGGCGGCTGACCGCGCGCCATGGCCGACGAGTACGTGCGCTCGCCGTGCGAGCGGTTCCCGGCGGCGGGCGCGTTCAGCGTGGCGCCGCCGGAACGGCTCAGCCCGCCGCCGCCCGCGCCGCTGCCGGACCGGTTCTCGGCGTCGCCGCGGCGCGTGCGGCGGTGCGCGGAGGCGGAGCGCGCGCGCCGGCCGCGCTACGTGCCGCCGGCGGCGCACGTGCCAGTGGAGCGGTACGTACCGCGGCCGCCGGCACCGCTGCGCCCGCCGCCGCCGGTGTACTGCGGGCTGGCGTGCCGCGCGCCGCCGCCGGCGCCGGCGCACGCGCACGCGCACGCGCCGCGCAAGTGCTGCGGCCCGGCGTGCCGCGACGAGCTGGCCGCCTCGCCGCCGCCGCCGCGCTACGCCGAGTACGTGGGCGCCGCGGCCGCGCGCCGCCTGGCCTGCACGCCGCCGCCGCCGCCACCGCCCGCGCTGCAGCTGCCCTGCGAGCCCCAGGAGCCGCCGTGCTGCGCACAGGCCCGCGCCAGCAGGCGCCCGCAACCGCCCCATGATTGGTAAGTGCTTGCCACTCCACTACAACATCCTTGACACTTAACATACCGAGTGGTGAGGAGTTTACTTATTTACGAGTTACTTTTAGGAGTTGAAAACGACAAAAAATTATAGATTTACAAACATGTTTGTGAACGGAAAAGTACTTATCTCATTTTAGGTAATTTATAAACATCAATCTTAATGGCGACGATATTATGCTTTATTAAAAATATTACTGATCAACGTTACATTCACGTAGCTAATGCGGAGGCGATCAATAAACATTTATATCTATAGAGGCTATATTTTACAGAGATGTGTGCACACACCGGAGTTTCAAAGGGTTTTTAATGATTTACGGTGACGTTGGGGGCTGAGCTGTTATAATTGCTTAATATTTCGTGGATGGAATTGATAACGTGTGATTGATGACGGTTGTGGCTAACGATCGGCGGTCGCGGACGACTCGTGTACTCGTATCGAAAACAACCTGATTAGACTGTATCTACTCCTTCTCTTTGACATTTGCTTACTCATTACCTAGATAACTACTTTATTCTAATTTTTATGAACATTTGTGGAATAACTTCGTTAATTTGCATTAAGGCTTCATCTTCGTTAATTATGTTTTCAAAATTTTTTTTTCTTCGTTAATTCTATTAAATTGTTTGAAAAGTACACAATATACCATTCTTTATTTACGTGTTTTCGAATAATACAATTAAAATTTTGTATTGATTTAGACATCCAATTTCTGGTGTGTCGTTTAAATGACATCTTCATCGTGGTGTCTCGTACGTTTTCCTTATTTCTTGTTCGACTATCTCTTTATATGTACCTACTAATTTGAACTTTTAGTTAACTACGCTAAATACACATCTATCATTACAAACATGTCTATGTTACGCCTTGTATATATGTACTTGAATTTTTATATAACAGTCTAAACCATGCAAAATATAGCAAGTAACGATTTTTTTTTTGGAAATATTTACAAAATGTAGGTACTCGTAATTATAAGAGAAGATTACTATATTAATTTATGAATTATAAGAACCAGTATAGGTACTTCACATAGCTTTAATATTTTTGTATATTTCATAATCGATCTATTTTATATTAGGTTTATAATAGCCTGTTTTTAACAATAAACATGCTGTATTAGGCTCACTAATTAGTTACGCTACACGCTAGTATACGCTATACGCTAGTTACTAGCGTTTTATACCGTACCTATGTCTATGCTATGTAAATATAAAGTACCCGGGTGACCGAGCTTTTCTCGGTATCTTACAAAAAAAAATAACAAAAAAAGTCTGACCACATTGCAGGATTCGAACCCGGGTATTTCAGCTTGGTAGATTTACGCTCTAGCCACTGTACTACTGAGAAGGTAAACTCTGTTGTGAAATCAGAAGAGTTTGGAGTTTAGAAGTTTTAAGCGTATGAAAAAAGAGAAAACTAATTTTCTCAGAATTTGACCCTAGCTAGATCGATTTTCTTGAAGTTTCTTGAAGTTTTCGAGAACGCGATTATAAATAAATTGCTTTCATAATATTTTTTTTTTAATAACATTAAAATAAAGGAAGTCCATGAAATTTAACACTTAATTCATTGTTCAGGAAAATAAATAATAGATTTTTCTCTATGACTTTTAGCCATAGACTTTATAAATAACTCCAAAGCCAGACGTCGTGTCCGAGCAGCAACGGTGAGCTGAATCAGATAACCTGGCTCACCTGTACATACGACACACATTTATTATCAGATAAGCTAGTCGGTTGCCATTTCATTAGAAAACAGCATCCACACATCTTATATTTATTCTGATGTTATTTACCTCACTCCGTAGTACGGGACAGGCTGTGAAGTTATGAAGTCTATGCTTTTATTATTATTTTTCATTTTATTTCCTTATTATAAGTCCACTAGTATATTAAATGAGCAATATTTGTATATATGTATATTTGATTTCGCTTTCTCGAAAACGGCTCGAGCGATTTCGATGAAATTTACAATGTAGGAGTTGAGGGGGCGAGAAATCAATCTAGCTAATAGGTCCCAATTCCGGGAAAAAATATATTCTCCGTCTTTCACACACTTAAAACTTCTGAACTCTAGACTTCTAAACTTTTTTAATTTCACAGCAGTTTACTTTCTCAACAGCACAGTGGCTGAGTGTAGGTCTAATACCACTCCAAAGTATGCGGGTTCGAATCCTACAATGGGGTCAGACCTTTTTTGTTTGTTTTTAATATTTTGAAATAATATGTCTAAGTTCAGTTTGCAACAATTACCTATTAAAAACACATATTACTTTAATAATGTACTTATAATAAGGAAATAAAATGAAAAAGAATGATAAAAACATTGACTTCATAACTTCAGATAGCCTGTCCCGTACTACGAAGTGAGGCAAATAAAATAAAATAAAATGTAGATTTGTGGGTGCTGTTTTTGCAATTTGCAATAGAGTTAACTTCTCAGTGGCTAGAGCGTAGGTCTACCATGCTGTAGTGCGCGGGTTCGAATTCTGCAATGTCGTCAGAAGTTTTTTTTTTTAAAACACCGAGTAAAGAAAACATTATTAGAAAGAAAAATATTAAAAAGAAAAACAAAAAAGGTTTGACCCCATTGCAGGATTCGTACTCGCGCACTTCGGCGTGGTAGATCTACGCTCTAGCCATTGTTCTATGAGAAGGTAAACTGCTGCAAAATTAAAAAAGTTTAGGAGTTTAGAGTTCAGAAGTTTTAAGTGTGTGAACGGAGGAAACGATTTTTCCCAGAATTAAGACCTAGTTAGATCGATTTCGAAAAATTTCGATATTGTAAATTTCATTGAAATCGCTAAAGCAGTTTTCGAAAAAGCGATATCAAATAAATATATATATGTGTAATATTTTTCGTTTAATATAATAGTGGATAATACTAGGGACGGTGAAAAAAATTGAGAATATCCTTTTCATTAGAAAAATTAAAATTGATTTAAGAATTTATTAGTTATATTTATTGAAAGCTCTTTACGACTTATATTTTTTTGATGTTATAATATGTACTAGGGGCGTTCAATAAAAAGTGAGAATGAGTATTTTACTGGTAACTTTTATTGTACGTTATTTTATTTTTCAACATAGTCACCTTTTAGTGTAATACATTTGGAATAGATACCTTTTTTTTAAGTTTACCATTCCTAAAGAGCTTTTCATCCTGAATATTTACCTAGAAATTCCAAATCACAAGGTCACCCTTAAATCGCTGTCCTCTCAGATACTTCTTCTACCTTGGAAATTGACATAAATCACTAGGGGCAAGGTATGGTGAATATGAAGGATGCTCTAGCATTTCAAAGCCAGCACCTCGGGTTGCATACATAACGACGGTGGACTTGTGACCCAGGGTATCATCTGTTCATTGGTGCAACTTTTTTATTCGTACTGCGTATAACGTGCCCGTGCTCCATGATCCAAATATTCAATCATTACTGCCCCATGACTATACTAGAAAATAGAGCTCCTGATTTTATCGGAGGAAGGCTGACCTTGAATTTCTTAGGAGTTAAAAATGATGGTCCATTCCAAATAGACTGTAATTTGGTTCGGAGGTCATAATAGTAAAGCCACTTTTCGTCCCGAGCCAAAAACTGATTAAGATTTTACTGTAACATTTTCAAAGAGAGTCCGGAAATATTCTATTTTGCGTATCGGTAAGCATTCTAGGTACACAAAGCGTGAATACTTTTGCATCCCCAATCATTCATAATGTAAACTGTTAAACACACTACCTGTGGAAACCTTCAATCTCATATTCTTCAGCAATAAAATGTATTGTGACACGATCTGGTAAAACATTTTTGTAGACTTTTTGAACTGTTTCTTCTCTAACTACTGTCAAAGGACGTCCCGAGCGAAGATCATCTTTGGTGGATTTTCTTCCACGTATAAATTCGGCACACTATCGTGCGACTGTGGCATACGGAGGAGCATCTATCCTTGATGTATCCCGTATATCTTGACTGACTTGTTCTTTAGTAAAATTTTTAGGCACAGATATTCAACAGCCGCGGGTAGTTCAATTTTTTCCATTTCCGCCAACACGCTACAACAAACAGCGATCAAACGACTTCTATTTTTAAAAAATAAAAGCTAATCAGTTAATTTTTTTGTCTAACAGATATTCCGGCTTTGCTAGCCAGTATTTACTTTTTTTTATCTCCAAAGAGTTTGAACTGTATTCTCACTATTTATTTATCGCCCCTCGTAAATTGTATAGATTTTGTGTTACTTTGTGGAAATCTATTTCATGTGATGAATTGTTATAATTTTTACTTATCTTCTACAAAAAATCTCAAACTATCAATCGACACGTGTTTCGCCTCTCAAAGCTACAGAAAATTTCAGACGAATTCCGGAGACGAAACGCGATCAGCCTGCGGGCAACTTGATTTGAAGACTTTGGGCGCAAATTAGTTACAAATTATTAGAATTCATCACATAAACTATAAATATATTATTATTTATTTATACTCATTAAAATTGAGATTGTACCTATGTAATTTTTGTAAATCTCGATAATAAGCGTAGATTTGTGAAAATAAACTTACTCAAAGATTTTTTTGTTAAATCTTTAGTCTTTAGGATGACAACCTTTACATTCAACTTTGAACGAATTAATTTCTTAGAATCTTGAAAGCGAATGTTTTTTTTACTTTAAGCTTGTATATCTACGATTATTTTGTCCACGGCGTATAACTAAACTCAAATGTTGTGACACACTTTGATCAATCCCTTAATCCGATTAAGTACCTTCATAGATATTTGTGTTACAAAGGTCTTATTTTTGTTAAGCTTTTTTTACGTCAATTTATATATAGATTGTTTTCTGTGATTTTATTTCCTATAGGTAGCTGAGTAACTTAGACGATGTCGACGTTGTTTTTCTTATCCGTCATTAGTTTTACAATAATAAGTTAAGTTTACGAATAAGTGACACAAGTCTGTTTAGCAACACGCCTTAGCGATCACTATCGAGTCAAATAGGAGTGAAAGAGAAGGAAAAAGTGAAAGGTGCGCAAGGTATGTTGCGCAGAAAACGTAACGCTTTTATTTAACGCTTGTATAAATTTTATTCCTCATAAAATTTCCATACCGGGGGCCTTATATGAAAATCGATTCTTAAGGAGTAAACTCCAATAAATAAAATATTTATTCATTAACAGAAAGTACGTATATTAAACTATGTACATGTATGTATATACAATCTAACCTAATCTGGGACAGCCTCGTGGCTGATTTTCGGCGAAAATTTTCGGCGCAGACGAAGTCACGGGTACAACTAGTATTAATTCAAATACTGTAGTAATTTATGCATTATATTAATTAAAATTTAGTTTTTTTTGTTACCGTTAATAACAATCTATAAAGTTATGGGCAACGATTACAGGTAACAAATTACAGGTACAGATTCGTCGGAGAAAATGAACTATCTGAATCAATGGTCTAAATAGCAAGAAACATCATTACAAAAAAAAATAAACCTTGCTGCGCATTGCGCAATGTTCAATACGAATTTTAGTAATAAAACGATAAAAAATTTTCATTTAAATTTTTTTGTTAAAACAGAAATGAACATTTAAATTTTTTTGTTAAAATAGAAATGAACATTTAAATTTTTTTGTTAAAATAGAAATGAACATTTAATTTCTATTTTAACAAAATGAATTAGGTTATTTATTGATAATCTCCTGACTCTAAAATCCTGGAAAAATCCTGGAAGAAAGGTTAGAATGCTTAAGAAAATATAACATGAAGAAATGGAAAAATTAAATTCGCTGTCAAAGGTCGTATTTTTAGCTTATTTCAATGAGTTAGTTTTTTATATTTTCATCTATTTTTTTGGTAGTAGGTAAAGGTTGAAAGAAACGTCGGAGATTATGTATTTCGCGAAGCTCATGTTTTTAGAGTATTCGCAGTGTTGAGATTCTAAACTAACATTACACATATCAAAATAGAATATAAAAATATGTTATAAGTAACTAACTGAAAGGTCGTTGCAAATGGTTTTTGAACAGTGTCTCAGATTCAATCCCTGTGATCGTATTACAGGATACTATGCCAGTTCGTTGTGTTGTATTCATAGTATGAACCTAGTAGTTTTACACAATCGCTGAAATAGGGAATATGCATGTATTTTTTTATATTTTTATTCGATAGTTAATATTGCTATATAATAGTAAAAAAATATTCAACGCCAAAAAAGTAACGTAAAGTAGTTTAAAAAAAGTTTAAAATAGCCAACCGATACGGGCACCATTTTAACGCTGGCTTGGTGTGAAGTAATAGTCTATAACAACTAACAAACGAGTGCAGATTTCCCATTATTTCTTACAAAAAACTTGAATTTCGTGTTAATAGGTAGGTGATTTAAACAGGAAAAGTGACTCGGATAAATTGTTCAGAATTCCGTATTTTTACCTTAGTTTGGGAGAGAAGCAAAAATATTGAATGTGGCAGCTGCCAGATGTTATTCTTCTACTAAGTACTAAGGTATATATAACATTATTTATATTTTATTATATATTAACATTAGAATTGTATACAGCCGGCTAGCACATATTATGTACTTCCGCTTTGATATCTGTAATTCCAAATACTTATTGTTGATAGCAATGTTAAGTAGCGATTTTGTTAAGCCATGACGTTCTGCCCATCTGGAACGGAAAAAGGTGTGGCGTTTTT
Source organism: Zeuzera pyrina (assembly GCA_907165235.1). Classification (NCBI taxonomy): domain Eukaryota; kingdom Metazoa; phylum Arthropoda; class Insecta; order Lepidoptera; family Cossidae; genus Zeuzera; species Zeuzera pyrina. Next base: position 15,734,909 of record OU015626.1, read on the forward strand.
TAGGTAGGTATGCAAAATATCATGAGTCAATTTATGAAAAAGCAAACCCGTCGAATGAAGTGTCTAATGAAACTTAAAGAAAACCATCACTTACCTGTTGCTTTTGAGAGACACGGTCAATATTTTTTTAATTAAGAAAAAAAAAGAAACTAAAAATTGCCTAATTAGTTTAAAAATATTAATAGGAAAAATCTGAAAGTAATTGAGTTCAGTGTATCATAACGTCAATATTATAGAAAAAGTAAATAATTATATTGCAAAATATATCTACAACCGATTAAGTTTTGTGAAATTACTCAATTCAACAATTTGTACGAAATCCGACTGGTCTTACTCACACTTGGCACGTCGCTTTTCTTTCTTGTTGCTAAAGGACTGAAATTTAAGTACTTATAAAAAGGATTAAAAAGAAAGGTGTTTCGAATAAAAGCTACAAATATGCGAGTTTTTCTTCGTCATTTCTCATATTTCTCTGTTTGGGATTATTTAATAACTTTTGTACTGGAGTGGATAGAACAATCAGAAGGTTGTGCGCTTAGGATTTAAATGTCTCCTGTTGGGATATTTCATCTGGACGAATAGTAGATAGAAAATGTAGGTATGAGAAAGAGTACAAAGGTTTACTGACGGAATAGAGCCGTAGTATTCACGTAGTTATAATGAATTCTCGTCCCGTTACCATCCTGTCCACAATCGCACATCGTTACGTACACGACGACCTTTATACTGTATGTCATAAGTTCGTGTCAGGGTCCTTATCTGTCATGTTTGTTCATGAAAACTCAGAACCAAAAGTAGGTATAGATGTAATGCTTTATCACAATACTTTTGTTCACCTCCTTATGGTTCTTAGCTCGTTTATGGAAGCATCAAGTTGCATTATCCATATTACAATGTTATTTGCAAATGCTTTATATCTTTAAATATTTAGATAAAAAATTGCGCGACTGTACTGAATAACATTAGTGTAAGATTTTAAAAATAACTAATTTTTAGGATAACCAAGATTAAAGTTACGTAATTCATTATCATAGATGTGTCATTATTAACTGTTAAATGTAACACCACAATGTACCGTTCTTTTATCTAATGACTGTTTAGTATCGTGATAACGGATAAGATAGCCTGTGTTTAAATGCAAGTGTTTATGTTACATTTTTTTTATTTATTTCCTTGAAATTAATGTAGTATTTGTGGTAGTGAAAGGAATTAATGTGAATGAAGTTTAATAGTGAAAAGTGGGCCCTTGTGTAAATGTGACGACAATATCTGGGAGATTTAATACCGTGAGAGGTTATGCGTAAAACGTAAGTACTTATATATTTAATTAGGTCATATTTCTCGTATTTGTACATACATGTTTGTATAATATGTTAACGCTGTAAAGATTAACCTTACATACCTTAGATATCATAGATATCAGCGCCTTATACATTTTTGCTGAGTATGCGAGTTCTTTTGACATTCTCGTCAGTTAATGCTCGAATTTCTGGCACGATCACTTTCGTTAACACTTCATCACATATCCTTATATTCTTTTGCTTTTTATTCCAGTCTTGACCTATCGCATACCTCCTTCTTGTGATTCCATTTCTTATTCAGCTAATATTAAAACATACTTTTTTATGACTTCATTTGACCTTAAATATTTTATGAAAATTCATTATCAGCCATAGAACTTGCGAGTTGATCCTCTAACTGTAAATTTTAAATTTCGATAAGGAACCCTGTATTAAAATTAAGTATTGTCTACTACACAACATATATCAATTTTCGTGGTCGAGAGATAAACGTAATTTTGAAGGCTAAAACATACAGTGAATATTTTTGTTTGAGATCCACCATGTAGGGTATCGAATGAAATTTCTTCGAATCATGAATTTAAAAAATAACTTTATAAAAGTTTTTAGTAAAAAAAATTAAACCGCCTTCAAAAAAAAACACTGAAAAGTATAAAATAACTATCCTTTACTAATCAAAACTCAAGTACAATTAAAATAACTTTATTAATACAATACACATACCTATATAATTAAATTTGACAGTTACTGAAGTCGGTGCCAAGCCCACCAAACTAATAGACTTTATGTTGTTGCACATTGATATGGCACCGACTTCAATTACTGTCAAATTTAATTATATAGGTATGTGTATCGTATTTATAAAGTTATCTTAATTGTACTTGAGTTTTGATTAGTAAAGGAAAGTTATTTTATACTTTTCAGTGTTTTTTTTGAAGGCGGTTTAATTTTTTTTAATAAAATTTTTTTATTTCTTCCTTTTGAGTGGTCTTGACCTAAATAAATATCTAGGGCAGGTCTGCAATTAACTTCATTCTAATTCCGAAGCGCAACGATATACAAGAGAATCATCAATATAAATCACTGGTTCCCAAACTTATTTTGTCTACTGAGTCGAGAGCTCATGCAGTCGTTGTCTAAGATGCCTCCTAGCTAAATGAAATTACAAATCACCCCCCAGGCCTCTACACAACGCCCCCATTTTTTTCTGGGTCTCTTACCGCCCCCCTTTAGGCCTGCAGCGCCCACAAGGGGGCGTTGTCACCCACTTTGGAAATGGCTGATATAAATAAAGGTTATAACCAGATTGTGTTATCTAGTGTATATCGGTGTATATCCAATATCGGTGTAATTTAAATGGGACCACCTCTAAAGTATTACCTACCAAACGTAAAAAGAATTTTCGAAATCGGTTCATAAATGACGGAGGTATGAGGTAACAAACTTACAAAAAACAAAAAACAAAAAAAAACGAACAACATACAGACGAATTGAGAACCTCCTTCTTTTTTTGAAGTCGGTTAAAAAATGTATAACACATTATTAGTCATAAATAACTGTATGAAGTAATTGTAATTGGTAATAAATCAGGGTTAAATGTCATGACGTTAGATACTTTTTAACTGACTTCTAAAAAAAGGGAAGGTTCTCAATGCGGTTGCATTTTTTTTATGTTCGTTACCTCATAACTCCGTCATTTACGAACCAATTTGGAAAATTATTTTTTTATTTGAAAGGATATAAGTGAATCCTTTCAAACAAAAAAAGAATTTTCCAAATTTAAATGGGACCAATTTGGAAGTCCAAATTGGTCCCATTTAAATTTCATTGATATTGGAGCTTGGGTTTCGAATATACACCAAATAATCGAACTATGTCATATGTTAACTATCGTTATCCTCACATGGTATAATTGTAGCAGGGAGAAGGTATACATTACCTGTGATATAATAAATTCAGTCTTGTGGCGGACAGAGAATACGGCTGTTGGTAGTCGTCTTCGGATTGTAAGAATAATGCTAGGGTGTAATTATGATGTAACCTTTTCACTGTTCTTTCATAATATTATAATTTATTATAATTATTATCGAAAACAACTAAAGAATTATTGACTAATATTGATTTTATATGTGGATTGATTTATTACTCATTAGGTTCAGTATATTTCCGAGGTGATCCCGTTTTAATTTTCGACCTTGTCTTCCATGGACCATGGAAGACCTTCCAAGACCATGTACTTCGAAAATACGCTAAATACTACTAAAGGTTAAATATTTTGATGATTGTATATTCTGTTCCAGAATTAGAAAAAAGTTAGTTGAAGACATAACCTAGATATTTCCAATTATTTTACTCATTACACTTAATTAGTTTGCTCATGTTTTGTTCAAATTTTATCTTATTTAAAGGTTTCATGAATGCATCGGTAGTTGCCACTCCGTTTAGAAATACTTATTCAATTTTAAATTCTCCGTCACATTGCATTACAGATTACGGATTAGATTTCTTCAAACATTGCAATCAGATAATCCACGATTTTATTCTTAGAGCAAACTACAATTACTATAGACTAAGTAATGAACAGAATTTATTCTAAAGGACTGCTCGTATAAGGAAAATAAATATTTGTTGGAGATGTAGATATTGATTGTACTTACGAGAGTAAATATTGGAATTTCTTAAAAATTACTGTGTCATATCGTTTCATAGCATTTAACGTTTCAAGTATTTTTCTAACGTACAAATAATTAAATCAAATCCATTCAAATGTTACATGGCTTCCTTTACCTACACGTGATTATAAAAATCAACTATTGATTTCCATAGTAAATGTTATAAATTATGCATATAAGCACTTGAACAAATGTATGATAGAAAGGTGAAAACGAACAATTAGATATGCAAACATGGTTGTTTTGCTTCTAATCGGTTTGTGTTCGTTTAGGATTAAGGAAGATCTATTCGTGTACATGTATGTATCTATGGTACTTAAACTATTTATTTGTGCATTCTGAATGAATTGAATTTTATGGAATATGGTTTTACAATAGAGGGTTTTGCGGCCAAAAGTTAGCTACCTGCAGGATAATTCCTTTTTATGCACTATAAATGAACATGAAGTTCATTCATTTTGTTCATTATTACTATGGTAATGAATTTTAACAATGAGTGTAAGCGTCAAATTGAAGTTAATTTATTATTATTATTGTTTTCATCAACGTTCCGAACGTGGGTAGACTACGGTTACGAAATGTTTAAAAGTTCTTGTTGATGTGTGAAAATGAGTAATCCTCACGATTTCTGCTCATCATACCATCACTCCATATATATGTGAGTTGAGACCTTGCAGGTGTCCATGGGCGGCGGCGATCACTTTCCATCAGGCGACTCGCTTGCTCGTTCGCCCCTCTTTTATAAAAAAATCCTATTCTCTAACTTACCCACTCAAGACAATATCTCGCAGGTCGGCGGTAGGGAGATATTATGACGACTTGAAAAAGAACAGTTCGTAACCAGACAATAAGCGTGTGCGGAGATTGCTGTAATTTGGGCGGTTATACGTATGTACTTGTATCTAAGTGTCAGACAAGTGAAGGTGCTATTGTTCGTGTCTGTGGTGTTGTGAACGTAAAAGTCACCGGCCAGAACCTCGGGATTAAACTAAGTTTCTGCTGAGTACCAAAATAAAATAATAAAAAAACTAAAGAAGAATGAGTGTGCCAGCTGCTTATTTTAGGCTTATAAGGCGTGATTTTGAGGCACTCATTATCTGTCCACCGCTAATAGAAAATGTTGTAAAGTTATATTTGTTTGAATCGATAATCTCGATAATAAAAATATTTTAGGAATAAGTGAACAAATTTCTCGATATCTGGGATCTCATAAATTTTGATAATTTTAAATCACATAGGAAAGAACTATATTATACGTAACGTATAAGAAAACCATAATACACGTAGACCTTTTAGGATAAAAGCAAGTCTATACTAAAGCATTCTAAACAAGGCAAAGTAAGGTGTGTGATTTATGGATAGACCATAGAAAAAACAACATTGAATTGAAACAAACGAAACGAGGAAGACAAATGAATTGCTTATCTTCGTTTTGAACACACCCATTTAGGTATTGCGTGTCTTTCTGACTGCAGTATAACGAATATGAGAAATATGCTTAGTGTAATTTCTATTTATTTGATTACCCAATCTTCATGATTTTTACGTCTGGCTATTTGATCTATGTAAGTTAGCTTTGGTCTTCCTTGGCTTCTTTTACCACTCGCTTTCGCTCCGTAGATTTCGTTAGTCTTTCATCACTCCTTCTTTCAATGCGACCGAACCATCTAAGTATTTCTTTTTCATTTTTACAATAACACTCGTGCAACCCTGTCATACTGCGCATCTCTTCATTGCTTATCCTGTCCGCAAGAGTGACATCGCACTTACTTCTAAGAAATCACATTTCTACTGCATTTATCATACTTTCACTCGAATTCGGGCGTCTTCCATCCCTCAAAAACGCACTCCTCAGATACACAATTTAATTCACTTGTTCTAGACATTTCCCATTTACCCATATCTCACATTTCCTCTGTATCACTTCCTTTTCAAACACCAGAACCTTAGTTTTGTTCACATTCATATTCAATCCTTTCGCTTCACATTCTTCTTCCATGTACCTAACTAGTGTCTGCAACTCTGCTTCTGATGGTGCTATAAGCACAGCATCGTTAGCGTACAATAGGCAGTTTACCACTGTACCATCGCATATCATACTACTCATACTACCTTTCAAGGTCTGGAGGCAACTGTGCCAATACAGCACAAACAACCAGGCAGACATCACGCAACCCTGTCTGACGCCTGAACAGACTTCGGACCGGGGCGATATGTCACCATCTATCTTTAAACAGGCTCTGTGATCTCGATATAATGACCTCAAAGGCCAAAGCAAGGGACCCTCTACGCCATACTCAGGCAGAAGACTCCACAATTTCTTTCGCACTACTGTATCAAATGCCTTTTCTAGATCCACGAAAGCGCAGAAGACTTTCTGATTTATGACTAGAAACGTCCCAACGATAACACGGAGCTAGAAAATCTGACCCAGACAACCCTTACCGTTCCTAAAACTACCTTGTGCCTCCCACAAATATCAATACCTTGTCGATATCTTGGTATAGACTTTACTTGCTAAGCTGGCCAAGATGATAGCCTTATAGCACACAGTCTGAATGAGAACCTTTCCCTTTATAGAGAGGTACTTTGACTGCGGTGCGCCAGTTCTCTGAAACATCCCCTATCTGCTAACAAAGGTTTCATAGTGCACAGAAGGTATTCCAGACCCTAGGACGACCATACTTGATCATCTCAGCAGTCACCTTATCATTTCCCGCAGCTTTTCTACATTTCAGACTTCTTATCAATTTTTCAATCTCTTTCATACTAACGGCATCTTCCAGTCCCTGACCCGAGTGCGGCAATTCATTAATTTCGCTCTCAGTATCAGAAATAGAGTCGCCACTGTCATGCAGTTCTCCATAGTATTCACTCCATCGCTGCAGAACATTTTTTTATCTGTTAGCAGATGGTTTTCTTATGAACGCACTTTATTCATTCTGCAAGGTGCCGTACCACTTCAGTATTTACGTACTTCTTTCCAAAATAATTTGGAAGTTGTGTGATATCTTGTTTAACTTGGTGATTTTTGTTTGATGTCTAACGCCCTACACCTTTCACACTTCTCTTTCACTAGTGCTTTCGTTTCCGCTTTCTGTAACTTATATCTACGATTCATCAAATTCTTCATACCACAGTAATTTTTAATAGCAAAGTACTCTCGTCATGCTTTCTTTTTCTTATAAACCGATTCTTTTACCACATCATCCCACCACAAATCACGTGTTTTACCGTTCCCAATGTTATTCGTTCCACACACTTCTCTCGCAGCCTCTGTCATACTATCCTTAAGGTTTTACCAACATTGCTCAACATCCTCGGTCACTATTTTCAGTGTATTATCAAGATTACGGGATATTACTTTTTCATATTAATTTCTGAAGGTCGCATCTTGCGATCCAGCTTTTGATGCGACAGACCGCTGCAGGATGGACACTACGCGGCGTCGCCATGCTGCAAACAGACGTCTTATTCTGGTTATCACCAGAAAGTGGTCCGTTCCCAGATCGGCTCGTCTATGTGCTCTTGTGTCCATAACCTGCTTCTTGAGCCGGCTATCCACCAAGAATAAATCAATCACACCTCTCACCTTTTCTCTCCCACGTGTACTGATGGGTCCTTTCGTGCTTAAATATGGTATTAGCTACAGAAGATTTCTTTTCCATACACACTTCTAACACAATCATACCAGCATCATTCACTCTCTTATCTCCATACTTGCCTAAGACAGACTCAAATCCTGTTCGAGCTGTCCCCGACCCATCCATTCCTGTCTCCACACACAACAATTCTCTCATTCTCTTCAACCGTCGCTAGAACTTACCTTACATTCTCCCAAAACTGCTCTAGTTCACTCATACAGATCGAAGACACGGGCATACACCGCGAAAATTTCGTCAACCCCATCTTAAGTCGCACCCAGAGCAGTCTAGGATTTACCCAACCCGAACTGCGTTCTATACACACCAGCGGGGACAAAACGGTGTACGTTGCTTTCGGTGGACGCCCTAAATATACTACAATCGTTGTCCCGCATGGTGAGCACAAGAGAGGAACTGCATCCCTAAAAAGGGCTGGCAGAGGTCGCGACGAGCATGCTTCCTTTGTTGACCCCGTAAACCGTGTAATAACGGCGTAATAGATGGTTCTAAATGTGGTTATAACAAATTATGATTATAATTGTATTAGCGATGTACGTAAGATGCACCAGAAAACCTCTCCTGAAAACACCTACAACTACAATACACAATAGAGATCGTCTAAGTTAAATTGAGGAACGCCGTTACCTAATCATTTGATTTATGATGATCTTCGTGGTTATGGAGACGGTATTTTTCGATCACATAACGCGTGCTTCCACGTTCGAATTTAGGCGAATAATTATTGCGAATATACTGTCTCCTGCGGCTACAATTTCAATTTGCACGTAATGTATAAATGTGTTGGAGGGGCGTGGCATTTTGTAATGTCATTGTATACGTCTCACAGGCAACTGAGAAAAAAGCCTCTTCTTAAAATAGCAGTGAGATAGAGATGGGTAGTAATGAACCACGCGGGTTCATTGCGGATTGGTGGAGATAGTCTAACCGGCTGAGATGGATTTCCGCAAAGTAACACTTAAATCTACATCGTAGACATATATATTTTGACAATTATCGCCACACGGCAATAGCCTGAACTAACAACAGCTTAACGTGCCTTGCTCGATATGAATGCCGCAAGTCGTTCAGTAGAGGTAACTGTGCGTAATGTAACTTCAGTAATATTGTTGAACACCGAAGCATCGTTATGCTAAAACTGTCGTCATAATATAATTGTTGTAGTCGTTAAACGGTAATGATAATCTTGTTTTAATTGTAAAAACCGTAACGGTTGAGTTGGTGACATAAAACTTACTGCCAAAGGCGGGTGTTTGAATTTAGAATTTACGTAAGTTTAATTATTTATTTCATTGTAAAGGCACAGATTAATTAGTTTACTACCGTAAAGTAAAGGGATAATACGAGGACCAAAAAATGTCAAAATAAAATTAAACTACTTCAATTTTGATTTTCTCATTAATTGAGATTGTAAATCGATTCAGGTTTAAAATTCATACACAGAAAATACCTCTAAATTATTCAACAATAGATTATATTATTATTGTTGTTAAAATTTGATGGCAATTTCATAATACTTATATTGCACTTGGAAGCAGTCTCATGTTTCCTGTTACATAAATGGCGAAAAAGGCTTACACATAACTTCATAAAACTAATTAAAAAGGACAGCCACTCATTTACAATTTCAAACAGACTCAGATAGTTAACATATTTACTACCATTTGAGTTAATTCGTTAAAATCATTAAGTAGACTGAATAAATATATTTAGTGTTATGTACATAAATCATTGTGATACAAATGAAGTCGACACATACCTACATATATAACAGCACGACATTTCTTCCTTGGGTGGAGAGCATTAATCCAAACAAAGTCACGCCTTCAAAATGGAAACTGATAGCTAGCCCATGACTAATTAACACTTATAATAAGTTCTTTACGACCTGCACCGGAAAACATACAGCAAGCATATTCTGTTTTTATTTTTTCGAAGAGCAGGGTCTTTGTACAGATTTTTATCGTTTGAAAAAAATCTTGTAAAAATTGTTTACGTAAAACGGATGCCAAAGATAAACTTACTCGTATGTATATAATTCAGTAAGATTTCGTGAACATGATTTAACAAAGGCGAAGTATTTAACTTGGAATATCGATTATAGAGTGTAATATGAACTAGTATCGATGCAATACACTGTATTGATATCATCGATCCGCTCGACTTTTCATTGTGCACATCATTATAATATGAAAGAAAAACATCTTGATATGCCGATTTCTACGATCATAAAACATGCATATAGATCTGTTACGATTTATTTACAAAAGAACTTACCATATTTTATTGTTTTATTTGATAAATATAATATTACAGAGTATTCTTGAAGTTAGTTGAACATTATACCTACGCTACGCGCTCTTCATTAGTGGAGATTAATTATTTGCTTCCGGTTTTATAATTAACATCGTATTATTTTATAGAATTGTCGGTTTTCCATAAATATGAATAAATAATTACAAGATGCAAAAAAATTATAATTAAAAAAAAAAACAAAACTGTGTCGTCATTTAAAAATTCCAAACACTATAATCAATAACGAATGTTAACGTCTAGTTTTAATTATAGATATTGGGTTGATTTTACTGGTATTTACAATTATAAGGTTACAGCAAAAATATTTGATAACATTTAATTGTTAGTTTCCTACCCGAAGCCTTCAATAGAATTTGCTTACTAATATATTGAAACCCTTATTATTCTCACTTTTATTTTTGTTAAGAGATTTTACCCCAAATTGGAATTGTTCAATTTACACTAAAGCTCGTTCGAGAGATTCTTTAGAAGATAAAATTCAATTAAAGTTGTCGGGGGGCATCTGATCGTGTTGAAGACCGCTATTCTTCCACTTTAATTGGTTGAAATTCGCATCTTTTCAAAGAAATTATCGCTTTTTGATGATGTACCTACTTAAACATTTATAAAATTAGATCAATATCAGTAACTTCATTTTATAATTGTTTCAATGGCCGATAAATTCATATGATAAAATATGCTTAAAATACATGTGGAGTATAAATATTACAAACAGGTAAAAAAGGCGTCAGTTGCTTTCTTCTCGCGAATATTGTAAGAGGCGGCAATGTAATTATGTGCAGTGCAAGCAAAGGTAGGCGAGTGGTTAGCGATCTGGATCTGTCACTATTGTCACCACTTTGCAGCCTAGAAGCTCAATTATTTTCTGATAGCTACAAAAAGAGGCAACGAGGTATGATTTTGATTCCGTAACCGCGCATACGAAATTTCTTGACGTAATGTGTTTATGCATAATATATTGTACGCTATTTATTCTTCAACTGTCGACGCGCGACTGGATCGCTCATTACTTATTTGAGCGTAAGCGTGATGATTAATATTCTGAGTGACGTTCGTGATCGTGACGTCATTCATTATCAGAAACGGAAGCGCCAACCCTGTCTTGACAACGTTGCAAAATTGCTGGTGAGTCGTATTCGATTCATTGTTTTCGTTCTTTCTCTTGAATCAACATTGCTACTCAAAAGAATTTATGAAAACTTAGCTTTTGTGGAAATGTTTTGATAATAATGTTTCGTGAAGTGAAACCATTTTTATTTGGTTGTCTTTGTTTTATAGCTTTATTCTTTACGATCTATCGGTTCTATCAGACTGGATTGTATTTTGTTGGTAATTCAGTAGGATAATAAAATGATTTTGAGAGCGATTTTATAATTTACAATTTTGTATAACTTACATTCTTAATAGATATAAACATATTTTGTGTATAGTAACTTATATCTATATATGTTAAGTTTTTGCTCTTAATTGTAGACGTACATTCGTTTATACACCCACCATACTGATATTATAAATGCAAAAGTCTGTTTGTCTGTCTATTTGTCTGTATGTCTGCCTGGTACGCTTTCACGGCTAAACTGCCGGACCGATATTTATGAAATTTGGCATGGAGATAGTTTGACACAAGGGAGACGGACATAAGACACTTTTTTTTCAAAAATCTACCCCTAAAGGGGTGAAAAGGAGGATGAAACTTTGTGTGGGAAATGCTAAACCGCCGAGCCGATTGAGATGAAATTTGGTACAGAGATAAACCTCTTCTATTACTTGGACATAGACTTCTATTTTTATCAAAAACCTACCCCCAAAGGGGTGAAAAACTGGCTGAAACTTTATAGGGGAAATGCTAAACCGCTGAATCGATTATGATCAAATTTGCTACAGATATAGTATGTGCCCGAAAACAAACGTAGGCTACTTTGTTTTTTTAAAAATGACATGTGGTTTTTTATATATGTGATGTCATCATAAATCCAATCTGGCGGATGTTTCGTAATAGGAAATTTTTTTTTTGTTCAATTCCAACAATATGGGCATCAAATGAAATGAAATACGCAGGGGAATGTTTCTGTATATGTCACGTCATCATAAATGCGATATGACGGATGTTCCATAATAGTAAATAACTTTTTTGTTCAACACTAACAATATGGGTATCAAATGAAATGGAATACGCAGGGGAAGGTTTCTGTATATATGTGACGTCATCATAGATCCAATATGGCGGATGTTTCATCACAGAAAGTAACTTCGTCTATTATTTAAGACAATGTGTGGTTTTAATTTTGTAAATATTAACGTTAGGATGTGTACGTACTTTTTTGTACGGGTATCAAATGAAATGTAATATGCAGGGGAAGGTTTCTGCATATGTGATTTCATCATACATCCAATATGGCGGATGTTCTATAATAGGAAATTTCTTTTTGTTCATCACCAACAATACGGGTGTCAAATGAAATGTAATATGCAGGGAAGGTTTCTGCATATGTGATTTCATCATACATCTAATATGGCGGATGTTCTATAATAGGAAATTTCTTTTTATTCAACAACAACAATATGGGTATCAAACGAAATGGAATACGCGGGGGAAGGTTTCTGTACATGTGACGTCATCATAAATCCAATATGGCGGATGTTCCATAATAGAAAATCTTTTTTAACACCAACAATATAGGTATCAAATGAAATGGAATACGGAGGGAAGGTTTCTGTATAAGTGACGTCATCATAAATCCAATATGGCGGATGTTCTACAATAAGAAATAACTTTTTTATTTAACGTCAACAATATGGGTATCAAAGACATGGAATACGCAGGGGAAGATTTCTGTATATGTGACGTCATCATAAATCCAATATGGTGGATATTCTATTACAGAAAATAATCTTTTTGTTCAACACCAACAATGTGGATATTAAATGAAATGGAATACGCAGTAGTGTCATCACAAAATATGATAAATAGACACGTACTATCTATAATCAGTATGATCATGTTCTTACGCTATCAAAATTAAACGTACATGCAGTTTCGTGTCCGTGCTAATAATCGTTGAGAACCGTTCTTGCGAGGAGACAATCATGGCTGCAGTTTCAGGTTATTTCGATCATTTTAGTATATTGTCATCAGAGCTGAATGAGCATGCAAAGTTTCAAAGTCGTAAGTTTAAGAGGACGTGGATCGAATTTGGCTTGCAAGATTTGAACTAAAGATACAAACACAATATTTCGCCTTCTTGCTTGTTAATGTATGTATTTATTAGTGTTCTCTATCTTAATGTCATATCTGTTTAAATCATAAACTTAGTATATACTGGCGTATAGACGTACAAAGAGTGCGAGTGAGAATGTAATCTTTTATGATAGTGGCACGAGTAGTAAAAGAACAGCCAATAAGACGCTATTATAACTTTTTTGAATGACAGGTCGTCACAAGTCGTCACGCTGTAGAGAACACTGTTGACTTCTTTTACTATTTTGTGTCATTCCTGTTTTATTTGTAAGAAGTACTGAATTTTTCAATAATGGTTACGTGTTCTGTATGCGATTGTGATATTACATATCGCAATAATCAGGGGAATCATTCCTTTCATAGGTAACAATGAAAAATTAAAAATCGTCACGCGACAACGAGCTCTATATTCGTCTATACGCCAGTATATACTAAGTTTATGGTTTAAGTATTCCTGTGAATATGAAAATCGTATTTATAAAAAAAACGATGAATAACATCAACGTCAAAATAATGGAAATTATAAGACTTATTAGATGGCTATAACATTTAAAATATATTATCTTAACACCTTAAATATTAGATTTTGTCATGTTCGTATGTGGGTATGTGTTTTTATCACGTATATGTTGAAAAGATAAACTACTCTACATCAGCGGAATCCCAAGATGAATTTTTTGTAGGTACCGAGTTCGCAAAATTAAATGTAAGCGAAAAACCCATCTAAAAAGTTTAATCAGTGCTCTTTTGGTCGTGCCGGGTTGTCGACCAACTTCAAAGGAAAGTCGGATAGGGTTAGCGGGGAGGCGGCCGTCCCGTTCATTTTCCAGATAACAAATGACGGGGACAAACCAAATTTCCCAGATCCTTGACAGATGCTAGATAATTGAACTCTGAAAATATACCTTTTAAAATTATTTCTCAATTTATCATTAGAATCCGTCGTTCGTTCCTGACAACTTCCAAATTTCGTTGGTAATGTCTCTTGTTTGTTCGAGATAATCCCTTTTAGTACTTACAGGTTTTTGTGGTAGGTAGGTAGGTACTTTCGCTGCGACATTTTTTGGTTTGTCCTATAGCATTCATATCAGTTCGTACTTTTGCTAATAATATAAGACTATTTAAATTGTTTTAAATATTAAATTGCCCTTCTTCATCTGCAATTAGTATTGTGGCGTGAAATCGAAAAAAAAAACAAAAAATGACATGTTCGTTTCGAGTCATTTTTAACGTTACTACTCTCATTCCATTTTTCTCGCAAATTTGTAGTACTGTTATATTTTTCATAATCTGTGCTATACAGTTTAAGACTTTGGCTGGCACCCAAATCTGTCCTTGGCAGCTGACTCCCTTAATGATGATGTCCTCGTTACTAGATACTGGATAACTTAATTAGATACAGTGTAGAAAATGCTGTTTCCATGCGAGTCTAGAAGAGAAAGAATAATGTAGAATTTGCCGGCTGCTTATCGTCCCAATAAGGCTTATTTTCCCGAAAAGGAGGAGGAAGAGATAATTATAAGGTGCCTATCGTACTTGCATAGGCAATGGGTTAGGAACGCCGTTACAATAGCTTTAGCTTTCCTTTATCATCTGTAATCTCAAACATAAAATGATATCGAGATACCATTTTGTAGCGCATTGATGCTCTGTCCAGCCTGAATGGGAAATGGCGTGCTTATATGACTTTATGTATAAAATTTGATAAATCTTATCATTAAGGTAAAATTGTTTCAGATTTTACTTGATTTTAAAAGAATTTATAAAAAAGGCCTACAGAAATATTATTAAGTACTTGACATTCAATGTGTATATTTTGAATTATTGTGCATTACTTTTACTTATTATATTATTTGGTAAAACTCTACAGTACTCTACAGAAAACGAACTGAATTATTTAGTGCATACTTCGATATTAATTTTACTAAGTATTATTTTTATGCATGAAAAACATACATAAGTAGGTATAAACATATAACACAAGTATGACTTGTTTAAGACAACCTAAATGACTTCTTTTACGTAGACGCTCACAGATTAAATGTTATATGAGGCTGTGATTTTTATTTATTGGACTTTTCATTAGAACCTAATACGTACGAAGTTAGGTATCTATCTGTATTCATTAACTGGAAGTACTTATTATATTTTATTGTTTCGTAATGAATACGAAGGTAATACAGAACATTTATGATCACTTCAGTAAATATTTGTTTGTTTCTTTGATAATATTTCACAGTATAAAAAGTTATTTGCGATGTAATTATAGAAAGTTCAGTTATAGATCTAACCTTCAATTTTAGAAATTTCTCAAATTTTTAGAAAATTTGAGAAATTTAATGAGGTACAATTGTATGAGATGGAAATATTTTATTTAAGATAATATTTTTCAAATATTAGCAAAAAAAATCAAACAACAAAATAGCATGACATACTGTTAATTTACATACTATAAATACATATACACCTCTACCTCATAACTAAAACGACATAATATACTTAATAAAAAAATTGTATAAATTGTAGATATTCAGTAAAATATTTTTCATAACAGGTTAAATGTAAGAAATTTTGTTATTAGAATCTTAATAAAATAAATAAAAGGTTTCTTCTTTAAGGCTTTATAAAAATATTTTAATGAATAAATTAGGTATATAAGTCCTTAAGAATTTTAAACTTTTTTTTCTATTTCGGGGAAAGGAAATAACTACCTACACATTCAAATAATAATAACTGACTACTAAAGGTTTCTTTTCCTCAATAGCCGAAATGATGTGAAATTAAATACTTATTACATTACTAGCTGTAACCCGCGACTTCGTCCGCGTGAATTTACGATGAAAATATCGCTGTAGTAAATCTTATTGTAGGGATTATATATATATACACTACATTACATAGTCACGTTGTTGTCAAAGACGTAGAATGTTGAGCTGAAAGTGACCAGTCATCATCGCACATAATATCGTGCTTGAATGACTGTGAAAGAAATACTGTAAAAGAAATATTTTCTGGTGCTATTCCTGTAGTTGGTGTTAAAGGAATAGGGATGTCGATCGAAAAATTTCCAAGATTCTTTGTGACTTTTCGTCAAAAACTTATTCTTATTACATGTACAAATATTTACAATTTTTTCCACTAAATGTACCTATGTATTTCTAAGATCAAAATAGTTAATACTATTAAAGAAGCTATTTATCGTCATCGGTATGGTGATATATAAAGAAAAATTACATTTTGCTTTTCCGTTTAGTTTCTTTTCCATGACCTACCTTTTTAGAAATTCTTTACTCCTTTTCAATCCGTATCTGTAACTAACACACGATCGTCTAACTGACAATCTTGGTTAGAATACATAATGTTCATAAAATACACTAAAGCTAAAGTGCTTGTCTCATTTGTTGAAACAAAAACATTGTGAACTGTTCTTTAAATATCCGCATTATAGCCGTCAATGTCTATAACTGATATTCTTCATCTAGGTACATAATTTTGTATAGCAGATAATTCATCTTGGACATTTTGCTCGCACATAAGCTCAAACAAACAAACAAACAAAAAATTTTAAAACATTATTTTTATTATTGAAAAATGCCCCAAAGGCTTAAACTGTCAAATCTTTTTTAAACACTTTCCAAGTACATATTCTTTGATACTGTTTTTGAAATGTAAACTAGTGTAATGTACAAAATATACTGCATATTGTAACACCTTGGCGCACATTTCTTTGGCGATCCACAGAAATGGCGATCACAACTTTGAAAATAAATATTTATTAGTCAATATTCTACTTTTATTAATTTGTACACTGCACCACCCTATTATGCAACTGAACTCCACCCATTTTTTTGACGATAAGTCTCTCTTTTATGGTGCTACACTTTTCTTGGATTCAATGTCCTATTAATAGAGATTTTAGGCATTTTAATCGCTTTACACCCATAAATACACATTGTTAAGTAACTGCGAGTCTTGTCTTTCAAATAGTGAAATGTGCTTATAAATTTATTAGCAGTTTCTTAATTTCTAAATAATAGACATTTAAACACAAAGACATTTCTATAAATATTTATTTTAGAATCAGAAAAGCAAAAATATCTATTTCAATTACTTTTCAAAAATATCTCCAATGTATACAGATATAATTTCGTTGCTGTTTTAAATAAACTATCATGGATAGATGTCTCTGCTAGGTCTGTTTCAGTTATTGAATGTAGGTCAACGGACAAACCACTATAACTTAAACCCACTTTACAAGCGCCGCTCAGTTAAAGAGAGCTTATTTTAGATATCAGCTTCCAGACAGCAGATTACGATACAACGTACTTTAATGTGCAAGTCTGGATTAAAGAAACGCGACTGTGAAAACTATTTTAGATACTTATAGATTTTTGTATGTATATGTATCGATTTACATTAAGTTCTAGAGATTTTCAATTTACGCAGGAACTCTAAACACTTCCCGGATAAAAAGTAGTCTAGATTATTGCTTGGAGAATTCTCTATTTTCCAGGGGTAATCTCGCCGAAATCAGTTCAGCCGTTCCGAAGATTATCCCACACAAACAAACAGACAGACAGACAGAAGACAGACAAAAGTTGTAAAAACGCGCCTTTGGGTTTTGGTTACGTGCAGAAATTCATATAAGCTCAAGAAAAAGCCTTTATTTAGAAATGTCTACACATATAAATAAAATTGAAGTGTCTGTCTGAGATTTCTAAATAAAGGCTTTATATCTATACATCTATATGTACAGATGTATAGAATAGATGTATATAAGATATATATATAGATGTATAGATGTGTATGTATTATGTATTAATAATTAAATTTTTTTTTAAAATATTTATTCAGTTATCAAAAAATATATACTTACTTTATATATACATAACATATTTTAGATGTATTATTTGAAACTGCTTATTCCGGTTATTGTTAGTAGTCCAGTCAGTGGGAGATAAAAAAGGCCTTTGCCTTTGCCGTACAATAAGTACACAAGTAGAAATAATTTCGTTCATACGTATATGAAGGAGGTACGCGTGAGCTGCCATCTTGATTTAAAAGTGTTAAAAGATGGCTAAAATTAGATTTTTACCAAATAAGTTGGTAACGACTTATTCTATGAAAAAAGTATTTGAGTCAAAAGTTGTATAGATATATCCAATATATGATATTGTGTTACACAAAATTAATTTTCTACTTAAATTGATTAAAATGTAAAATTGCATAACGACGAAATGATTTGACGATTGTTTGTATCTCAATTACGAAAAGTTAGGGAAATATTCCTCCACAATTTTGTCTCAGCCACTTTTCTCTTCAGAAGACGAGCTATTTAGTAAAAACAATTTTTGGCGCCATTAATCTAAGATAGCGCTTAGCGCTTATCATTTCCATCACATTCACTAGTCAAACAACAAAATTGAAAATAACTTCTACCTCATCTTTTGTTAGGCAAAAGTCCCTATCGACTTGATTAAAATTCATTATTATTTTAATCATAGACGAAGGTACAACGTAGCAAAACGATGAAATGAAAAAATTGTTGATACGTAATTGATATTTACTAACAAAGGACAAAACTTGTTTTTCCAGCTACTGAAAGATACACTGATTCTTCATTGATGACGGAAAATAGAAAACTGTTATTGGTACTTTATTCGGATATAAAATTGAGTTGTCTTTAATACATATAGTAATATAATAATAATAATATACTCAGACATTACACACAGAGCCACCTAGTCCCAAAGTAAGCAGAACAGCACTTGAGTTATGGGTCCTAGACAACTGATATACTACTTATATACTTTTCTATTGTAAATAAATACATATTATACATAAACACCCAGACTCGCGGCGGGAATCGAACCCGCAACCCCCGTTTACTTTCCGACGCGCTAAGCCGTTGCGCCACGGAGGTCGTCATATGTAATTGAATAGACGATTAAATCGATAGCATATTTGCTTTGAACGGATTTCATACATGATAGCTTTGTTAGATCAGTTCTCTTTCACAATACAATTCAATGTGTGGCAGCTCCAAGCTTAGTAATTGTTCAGTAGGTAGATTCATTTGCATACTTATTTCGTAATACATAATAGAGCAGCTGCGCTGTTCGTATGTTGCGCGAGTATACCCAGCTACAACAGGTGTCATGTTTCGTTTTTTTCCTTATAATAATATCATTATTAGCTATATAAGATTAAAGGGAGTATCACATATCGTAACAATAGATTTCGTTTTTCATATTTTGAAGAATTTTGTCGTCTAAAGTCAGTATAAAGGAATTTTCTACGACGGCCTTCATTCCGCGAAATAACAAAGCATTAATTATAGGCATTGTTTCTTCTTTTTTCTTCTTTATCAGGCCTTGTCTCATTTCTATTTGGGGTCCGCTCTCCCAATCGTTCTTCTCCAGACACATCAAATTTTACCACTAATAATTACCTCTATACCTCTGTTTTATAGTGTTGTTTGGCGTGTATAATTTATACTTATTACGTGGACAATCCGGGTTTGAGTATATAAAAAAAAATATTATTAATTACAAACACAAAATAAATAAAAGCTATGGCGCCACATTGTGGTTTGTTTCGTTGCAAATATTCTCGTCATCCAAGGGTAGGTCCTAATTTAAAAGTTTTACTATATGGCATACAGGAGAGTGTTACACAATAGTTGTGACTTAACTAATAATAAAATGTTAGGTAAGGCATGGTTTAACAATTTTACTATACACAGGAGGAATATAGTTTACGATATATTTTACGATATATTTTACAATGTGTGAGGAGAATGATGAGATTGGAGGAGGAGAAGGAAGTATGTAAGTACCATGAAGCTTGGCGATTCGTCCTATCTGACTACCCCGTTAGGGTTACAGTGTGAAGATATGTATGTATGTATATTGTATAACACATTTTTGAGTTTTCTTAATTTTTTAAATCGATTATTACGATATGTAGCACTTCTCTTGTCGGTGAAAAATGGAAGTCCTAAATTAATCTGCATATAACATGCACGTTAATGTGCACGTTAATGTAGTCTCCATGATCCAGATATTCACATTACTGCCCTTTGATTAAACCAAAATAAACCAAACCAAAAACGGGAGCGCATGATCTTACCAACGGAAGGACTCGCCTTAAAATTGATGGTCTCTTCCAAGTTGTAGACTGTAACTTTGTTTCGTTTTGTTCATTATTATAAACCAAGGGAAATAAAATTAGGATCTTAGGATCTCATTGCAACAGTTTCAAAGAGCGTCGGGAAGTATTGAGTCTGATTTGTTTTACGCATCGGTAAGCATTCTAGGTATCCAACGTAAGGGTATACAATTTCATCATCAGGTGTTCATGTAAAATGTTATGCACACAACCTGTTACGATGATCTGATAAACAATTTTTATGATTTTTTTAACTACTACTTCGGTAACTGCTGTTACATCGTTATTTCGGGCGTTAATCGTTATATAGGGCGTCCCAAGCGAAGGCTGTATTTGAGAGATATTTTTCCACGCTTAAATTCGGCGCATCAAAGTGCAAATGTTGTAATACAGCGGAGCATTTAACTGTAAATCTTGATCGACTTATTCTTTACTATTTCTCAAGTGCGGATATTTAAATATTGCGCGTAGTTCTATTTTTGCTACGCTACGATAGACATCAATCAATAGACCTATTTTTACAAAACAAAAGATTAATCGGTTAATTTTTTTGTGGTATATGAGATAATACGATTTTGCCAGCCAGCAGCAGCAACTCATATCGGTAATGCGAAATTAAAGACATTTTTTGTTAAATAGTTCTATTAAATAAGGTTTGTGTGAAAATTTACAACAGTTTGATGAGTGGTGGAATTTGAATTAAATTATTTCGCGTTACTTTCTGAGAAATGAGAGTGACAGTGGACCTTTGTTCGGAATTACAGAGGTTGTTATCCCCAGATTTGCGATTTAGCTCTTATTAACTAGATACTGCCTTTAAATATTGAAACATCCTTAAATACCTTAAGTTCTGCATAAATATAAAGAATTTCATGCTATTGTTAACTTTGTACACTATTTCTGGCATCACTGAATATTGAAATGAATGGCGGAAGTTTGTAGACGAACTTAGAACTTTGAATAATAAGAACTCAGTGCTCGGAGAAACTACTGCAATTGTATTAAGTAAAATAGCATTAACTCGAAAGTTTTGTGCAGCATAATATGGTACACGGGCGGCGGCGTCGTTAACTTTGACTTTTAATTTGAATTATGAACTTGACTTTTATTGGTAATTATCTGTTCATAAACGTTTATAAAAACTAGATAATAATTTACGTTTCAAGTATTTATTCTACATTTTATGATTTACGAATACAGTTTATTTTAAGAACCTGGGTAACCGTACTTCGCATGGTGTCTTTCGAGTTATTTATTTTATAGTGTCGTCCGTTATTGAGTAGGTAATAATAACGCATGAATTAAGCCTACTGATAGCCAGTACTTAATGTTGGGCAAAATGTAATTGTAAAAACAATTAACGATTAACAATTACAATTATAATTGTTATTGTGAACTACAATTAGAATGAGTAAATGTAATTGCGGTTTTTAACAATTAACAATTAATAAATTATACCTGTGAAATCTTACAATTACAATTAATAAATTGTCATTGTGAAATAATGCAATTACAACGAACGAATTGTAATTGTGAAATTTTACAATTGCAACTTATTAATTGTTAATCGTATTTTTAATTGCATTTGCACTATATAAACCGAAACCGCCTTCACTTTTGCCTTGCAATGTACAATGCCTTACTCACGATGCAATGTGAGACAGAGAGACAAAATACATTAGTTTAAATAAAAATAATAAATGAACCTATGAATAGTCTTTACTTTATATAAATATAGGTATATATAAACTATTAAAGTAGTTGATTCTATGTCCTACCTAATGCTTTACTGTAATAAAAGACAATTACTTAGGCTGAATAATAACTGGAGCGTGACGTAATATTTGTTAACAAACAATTAATAATTACATTAAATTGCAATTAAATTAATTGATTATATTCGTTGCAATAAAATAAAATAATTGCGGTTACTTAACTGCAATTAAATGTAATTGTATCTCACAATTGCACGTTAAATTGAATTAGATTACCAAAATCCAATTGATTTAATTAAAATGTTAATTGATTAAGGAATTTATTGAATTATGCCCAACTCTGCCCGTACTTCGATATTTTGAGATAGCGCAAAAATAGTTATTTGTTATACAAGAGTGCAAAGTTGCTTTTTAACCGCGTGCTTAATTTTGATGACCGAGCAAGCGAAGGATACCAAAATTGAATCACGAGCGCAGCGAGTGATTCAAAAATTAGAATCCTGAGCGTTAGCGAGGGAATCAAAAGAGCACGAGGTGAAAAATCTTTGCACTCGAGTGCAACACATAACTTTTCATCCCACCTCAGCGAGGAAATGACTAAATGCAAAAAAAAAACATTTACAATCACAAGATACTTTTATTTCAGTTTAGGTATTAACTACTACATTATGATAGGTAAGTACGAGGGCTGCTATTTATGTATCCGGAACTGTCCAGTTACAGAACAATATTAAAAAAGTAATTATAACATTTAAAAATGGAACTCTTTGGCTGAAGAACAATTTGTTTCATGTAGCTGTCATTTGTTTATCCTTTGTGGCGTCATTTTGAAAATTGCGAGTCTTTATCACCATGGATTTAAGTCGTGAAAATTTTTGTGCTATGATTTATTACGATTTTCGGCGAGGGCTAACTCAAAAACAGTGCATCGATCAACTCACGTCGACTTTTGGGGACGAAGCACCATCGAAAACTGCTATGTATCACTCGTTTAGTGAGTTTAATCGTGGGCGGTCTGTGCTCACGGACGAAGTTAAAGAAGGTCACTCTAAATCGGCTGTTGTACCTCAAAATATTGATGCTGTGCGGGAACTAATAATGCAAGATCGTTATGTTACATATCGCGAGATAGAGGTGTCTCTGGGCATAAGTATGACGAGTATATTTAAAATATTACACGAAAATTTAGCTGTAAAAAAAAATTGTTCACGTTGAATACCGCACAATTTGAGAATTGACCAAAAACAGGTTCGTGTCGATTGGTGTGAAAAAATGTTACAAAAGTACAATCAGGGTGCTTCAAAAGCTGTCCATAATACCTACACAGGTGATGAATCTTGGATATATGCGTATGATCCTGAAACTAAACAACAATCAACGGTTTGGGTGTTCCAAGATGAGCCGAACCCAACAAAAGTCATTCGTTCAAAAAGTACTTTGAGGGCAAATGGTCGCTTGTTTTTTTGGTATAAATGGACATGTAACTACAGTGCCACTATAGGATCGTAAAACGGTTAATTCTGAATGGTACACGACCATTTGTTTGCCAGAAGTCTTTCAGAATCCTTCTTCATCATGACAATGCTGGCTGCCACACATCGGCCGAAACAACTCGGTATTTGGAAGATCAAAAGATCGAATTAACGGGTCATCCGCCGTACAGCCCCGACTTGGCCCCCAACGACTTCTATTTATTCCCAACCGTGAAGAATAAATTACGTGGTCAACGTTTTTCGAGCCGTGAAGAGGCTGTTGATGCGTTCAAAATGCACGTTTTGGAGGTACCTCAATCCCAATGGAAAAAGTGCTACGAAAATTGGTTCCAACGCATGCAAATGTGCATCAATCATCATGGTGAATATTTTGAAAAGCAATAAAACTATAATAAATGCTA
This sequence comes from Zeuzera pyrina, assembly GCA_907165235.1. Taxonomy (NCBI): domain Eukaryota; kingdom Metazoa; phylum Arthropoda; class Insecta; order Lepidoptera; family Cossidae; genus Zeuzera; species Zeuzera pyrina. The sequence goes on from OU015626.1 coordinate 15,758,877, forward strand.
TATGTTTGTTTCACTTTGTTATTCCGGATACATAAATAGCAACCCTCGTATTACAGAATAATCTTGAAATTATAACAAATAATACTTAGGTATAATTAAGAAAAATTGAAAGTAACGTTGCTACAGTTACTTAAGTTGAGTGTAATATTTTTGTTAGGTACTGTAATGTTGGTGTTAGTGACTTGTGTACTGTTTTTCGGTAAACTATCTGTCATACTTAATAGTTGTACCGATTCATCGGATTCCCTTGGCGTAAATGTTGGCGAGAGCGGTTAGGTGTTTAGTAACGGCTCATTTTTGATATAGAAGGGCCAGTCCTAGGATCTGACTGAGGCTCTTTCAGTGTAATGGGTCCTACGATGCCTTTACATATTTTAGACTTATTTTGGATGGAATCCTCTATGTATCCCTCTACAACCGCATTGGACTTCCAGCCTCCATGGCGCTTAAAGGACAGGAGATCAGCTCCTGAATCGGCCAAAAGTGTGGCTGAAGTTCGTCGGAAACAATGACCCGTGTACAACAGGGGTTCTGGAAGTTTAAGAAATGTTGCTATTTCTCGTGGGATACTGCCAATTTTATTAGCATAGGCTGTCTAACACACTTTCTGTTGCGATATTGTAGAAAAAATCGATTGATTGGAGTGTTAGGCGGGCGTAAGGCTTGATATTTCTCAACAATTGTTACGTATTCCTTGTGAATGACGAAGTTGCGGTCTCTTTTTGTCTTTGTATTAGGTAAATTAATAGTAAGTCATCACAATATTTCTCAATGTTTTTGACATTACGTTGTGTTAGTTCATTAGTTCGACATGCTCCGTTTATACCAATAATAAGAACAACCTGTAACGTAAAGAGTATTGTAGTAGATAAATTAATAAAATTGATATGCATGCATAATTATGCCCATCAACATCTACTAAGTACATATTATATTATGTTAAGTAGTTGATTAATATACTTAAGTAGATACTGAATGTGCAACTGACTTACTTTTGTCGCCAAATATACGGAATCAGGTACTTCGTTAAGAAACTTTTCAATTTCAGATGCTGTGAAAACCTTCGATTTTCTGAGAAAGTTTTGGCTCTTTTAGCTAGTCGCCACGTGTTAAACATGTACTGTTTCAAATACTTCTCGCGGATTGTTGAGGGAGAAAGCTCATTTGCGCATTATTAACAGTTTCAGTCAATTCTGTTGGCGTCCATTAAACTTCCTCGTCGCTAGAACCACTTATTTTAGGTTTTTCACTTGTTTTCAAGTTTCTTGTTTTTAACCTAAGGTTTTAACAATATGACGTGAAAAAAAATGGCGCGCGCAAAGCAAATTAAAAAAAAGTACACCAAGAAGGTTCCGAGTCTGAGTTTTTAACAAATTAAAAAACGTTGTATGATAAATTCGACACCATGGAGGGAGAAGTAAATAGGTTTAATGATGTTTTGAATTCACAAACTTACTGCACACGATGTTCTAAATTCAATTTACTTTATCCTCTAGCGCAGCCATTCCCAAAGTGGGCGATAACGCCCCTTTGTGGGCGCTGCAGGCCTAAAGGGGGGCGGTAAGAGACCCAGAAAAATAATGGAGGCGTTGTGTAGAGGCCTGGGGGATGATTTGTAATTTCATTTAGCTAGGAGGCATCTTAGACAACGACTGCATGAGCTCTCGACTCAGTAAACAAAATAAGTTTGGGAACCAGTGCGTCTAGCGGATAAAAACTGCTTTTGCACTTAGATATCGAAGAGCAAAAATACTCTTTCCGAGATGGAGGGATGAAAAAATAATTTATTTATATTTCAATATTACTGAAAAAAATACTTTTTTGCGTGAAGGTTTTTCAGAGATAGGGTGTGTCAAAAAAACCCGACATTTTTTTTTTACTCTCAGCCTAAAATATCGTAGAATATGTCCAAATAAAGCACCTGCCCAAACGGGAGCTCTTAATTTTAATTTTAAGAGGTTCTCCATCGAACCTGAAGTTTTTCCATTTAAATAACACGGTAAATGTGACTTTTTACATTATTTACCTCTGCAAGCCATGAAGATTTTATTTTTTCATAAAATAAATAATTGGACCTTATTCGGCATTAAATTCTGAACAAAAAATTTCCTCAAGTCAAATTTCTATCATCAATAGATTAGCTTTCTTATATTAAATATACGAGCTTATCATTTTATCAATTAGCGTAAACTATATATAACGTGTATTGCAGTACACAAAAAAGTTCATAATTTGTAATACTCGTTTTCTTGTAGAACATCATATGTTCGACAGAAGTAATAGATACAAAATGCTGTTGTTCAAACCTATACGTTTTCCCTGTATTGAATTTGACGACGTGAAGTGGATGGCATAGTTACGGGTCAAGTGTTGCTAATCGACCCAATTGTTAGTGCAGCCAATGTGCTGTCATTGTATTATTACACCATTTTATGACTACTACTCATTGATGACTAAGTGAACTTTATTGCGGGGACAGAAGGTATAAAATAAGGTATGTATATTTAACAATGCAAATGTCGCAACGTGTCGTGCGCTAGTTGAGTACTTAATTTGAACACTTTTGCATTTTATGTGTTTCACTACATTATCGAAACAAAATTACTTTGCTTGTAAAAATTGTAACCGTTCTATGAAATAAGTTTAGAACTCAATACTTATGTTTTATTGGGGCATGATTTCATTAGTAGTTTAATTTTTGCCATCGAAGTACATTCAGTAATTTATACAAATACACAGGTAATTTTTACTTTTTTTACTTTTTATTATTCGTCGTACTTTTAGAAAGTGTTGGTGCTGGAGAATAATAAATAACAGAAAGAGATATCGACAGCAATATCTATTTTCCTTTATTCCATAATAATATCGATCAAGGAAGACCAAGGCTGACTTATGAAGATCAAATAGCCAGAGTGTTAGCAGATGGAAATGTCAAAAGCACTCGCATACCTGGGTGAAAATGTGTGAGGAGAATGATGAAATTTGAGGAAGCGAAAGAGGTATGTAAGGACCGCGACTCCTGGCGCTCCGTCCTCTCTGACTACCCCGTTAGGGATACAGCGTGGAGATATGTATGTATGTATTCGTATGTATGTAATATCGATCGTCTAGCAAAGTGATAACAGATTTTATTGAAACTATATAGGATTTCTAAAGAGAATGCGAAAATTTTAGTTTAATTTAAAGGTCTGATGATGAAGTCAAGAGGTGGCCAGTGGAACTCTTCAACTGCTACTGGTAAATTCTTCGAATTTGGACTTATTTGGTTGGTTTTGACGAGTCCGTTAAATTATACTTGGTAACGAGGGTATGATGATGGAACTGGTGCACAGTGGAATTTAAATAAGAAAAAGGCAATAAACGCGCTCTAAAAGATAGATAAATTTACTATGGATATATGTGTGTACAATGGTGCCTATACCTATTAACTTATTATTTAATTCACAGTATAAAAATACGCAAGTTAATTTAAAATCACTGAAAAGTGTCTGGTTAGTGAGGCGCACTATCAGCCTTAGATAACGATAGGTCACGTTTTACTCTACTGAGTAGGCTGAAATTGGCTTGTGCCCAGTGGACCTGACTGAAACTTGGCAGTTCAATTCGACGCTTCTTCTACGAACTACCAGTCTGGCAACTTATTAAATATAATAAGCGGTAAAATGAAGCTATCACCTAATGTCTTATAGCTTAATGATATTTAAAGTTAAAATGATGTAAGTATACACTATGGGCACACTTATACTGCATGGTTGCGTGTCATTTAGATTTATTCCACTATACGTAGGTACATACATACATATTTGCATCTAAGTCTATGATGTAGCTTAGAACAAACAAAACGAATTAAATAAAAAGAGAAAAGAGATAATTATTTATCTGCCAAGATTCGCATATTTTAAATATGCTAGCGAAGCATAGAATGCGCAATGACCTGTCGCTATCGCACTACAGTTACCGTCATTATTCTCTCTCTTTTTCAGCCATAATTTCAAATACTTAATTATTATTTGTTATTAATTTAAGAAATGAAATTAAAATATGACGATTTTCCACGTCCTTATGTACAGTAGGTATATAACTCCATCGTTTTTGTTTCGTTTCGTTTCGTTCGTTTTAAACTATATCGAACAGTAATTTTTACACATCCTGAATACCTCGGCATTTTAGGAATCTTAGCAATATGATTGACGCGCTCGATCACTCGCTGCTATTATACGACATAATCATATTACGACAATTGTCTTAATTTAACTGCCTCAGTTACTACACGATATCTATCTGTATTATTAATGTAATTAATAATAATTTTCAATAAATGACTAGAGATTTTTTGTGATTAAATTTACACTGATTAGAAAAGCATACTATAAAATATTACGAAATCATATTTTCAAAAATGTATGTATGAGTTGTTTATTTAATGCTTTGAAGACAAAATCATTGGCAACGCAACTGCGTTTTGTCGAAGTATCAAATAAAATATTGGCTTTTATTTTGTGTTACTTTATTTAGAAAATGTAAGGAAAAACAGAATGTGGCTAATAATAGTAGAAAAAGAAATCGATTTATCATATTATTTATTGTAAAGAAATTAAATGACATATAAGTATCGTTATAGATTTCAGCTAGTCCAATCTTTATATACATACATATCTTCACACTGTATCCCTAACGGGGTAGTCAGAGAGGACGGAGTGCCAAGCGTCGTGGCCTTTACATACTTTCGCTTCCTCAAATTTCATCATTCTCCTCACACATTTTCGCCTAGATATTATATCTATTATTATAACCGTTCCTTTCTTTGCCGGATTTCTTTGGCTGTGTTGGTGGAGAAAATAACCATCACAATCATCTTATTTCTTTATTTTACACGTTTTTCTTTGTGCTAATATAGATAGATACATTTTCTGCTCGAAACCTAATAAGTAGTAGTTCTAAACTAGTACTTAAATCACATAACATTTGAGACGACAAAAGATAATTTTAATCAAATCGGAGATAATATCATGTAATAATTATTAAATTATGTACGTACATGTACATAAAATTTAATCATATAAGTATATAATTTAACCCGATAGCTGATATAGTATGATGTCTATCAATTATCAAGATATCGATTATCAGGTTATCCCCTTAAGTAAGAAGCACTAAAATTTTAAATTTATTCCTAGTATCTGTTCTCTAATATACACTGACTCTATTTAACGCTATTATTATTCATGTCTAGTATCGCAGCTCTAGAAATCTCTATTGAATTGACTTATAACTTTGTGGATGAATGATCAAGCAGCCTAGATAGGCTAAAACTAAGTTATCTTTATTATTGTTGTTAGCACTCAAGGGAAAAGATATTTCCCTCGACGAATGATATCAGACGAATTAGTCATGTGTTTCTCGTTTATGAACTATTATTGTTTGCAAAACAGTAAGTTAAAAATGGGTTTCAAATAAATGTCATAATATGTATGTATATGGCACTGACTCATTACTTATAAGTTGAATATCTTGGTTTATTTGCGTAGGTTTTCTTTTTATCCGTTTAAGGCGAAGGAGAAAGGAGGCTTGTATATTATTTGTATTCAACGTACGTACTTGTAGCGATCTCGTTACTTGCATCTTTTTTATATTATAACATAACATAACATACCTTCACGTTGTATCCCCAACGGGGTAGTCAGAGAGGACGGAGCGCCAGGAGTCGCGGTCCTTACACACCTCTTTCGCTTCCTCAATTCTCATCATTCTCCTCACATATTTTCGCCTAGGTATGCGAGTGCTTTTGACATTTCCGTCTGCTAACACTCTGGCTATTTGATCTTCATAAGTCAGCCTTAAAAAATAACACACATACATTCATATGCTCACGCTGTATCCCTAATAGGGTAGTCAAAGAGGACGGAGCGCCAAGCTTCGCGGTTCTTACATACTTCTTTTACTTCCTCAAATATCATCATTCTCCTCACACATTTTCGCCTAGGTATGCGGGTGCTTTTCACGCTTCCGTCAGCTAACAGTCTGGGTATTTGGTCTTCGTAAGTCAGCCTTGGTCTTCCTTGGCTTCTTTTACCACTCGCTTTCGCTCTGTATATTTTCTTCGTCACTCTTTCATCACTCATTCTTTCCATGTGCCCGAACCATGTGCCCGAACCATTTTTTATATTATACTATTTAAATTCAAAATTAAATGTCAGATCATGTTGTTATATTATTATTATACATTATTTTATATGTACATATGATCATTATCATTACGTCATAGTTATTGATTTTTTATGTCGCATGACAGCTGTATAAATAATAATTTATATTCACGTTAGGACAAATAAGAACAGAGTTCATAAATATAGTTTAGCTTTTTAGTAACTAATATTGAATAAACAAAATTCTATGGGAGTTAGAAGTCACAACGCACCACATACTGTATTAAATTGAAAAAAAAAACAAAGAAAAATCGTGAGTCCAGATTTCGTGGCTCTTTTTGGAAGATATTCTTGAATGAGGATTTTAGGAGCCTTTCTGCTCTTTCGTCAGTATCGATGTTACCGGCACTTCTAATTCGCTGCTAATTATGCAAGGAAGACTTCATAACTGGTTCAATGAGCTTTGAATTCCGATAGCTGTATTGTGAGCCATATTTTAGATTTCGTATTTTGAAAGGAAAAAGTAAGACTTATAAGACTAATATTATTATTATTCAATCACCCGTCTGTCCATCTGCTACAGTCCGTATCCTCGTAGATTATGTGTCGTACAAAAAACTTAGCATATTGATATATCTTGATCACCCCCTTGAGATCTATTTCATACTTTAAAATAAAGTAGAAGAAAGAGAAATAAAGAAGAGGAAAATACGGTACTTTAACTCCATTTGATCATTCTCCACCATTTCCTTATTTGTGAAACTCGACCTAGAATTTTAATTTCAGAGAACAATAAGCCTCACCTAAAATTTATAGAAAAATGTAACGGAAGACTTAATCTTACAGGTCTCCCGAAATTAAGTATACAAATTGATAATTTTATAAATATCCTACGGAATCATCTGCGCATAAATCGATTTTACATTTGACTAATTGTTTTCCTTTGTATCGATTAAATTTTTTACACTTTTTAAATTATAACACTTTTGAGTTCATGTAAAATATGTACGCATGTCAATCTCTCCGTCTTGGCGTCGAACAAATAGTCTGCTAAGGTGAAAATTGAGTAGGTAGGTAAAATTTATTTTACTCATTAGGCAACTTCAACTGAAAATTCATAAAATTAATCCTATTCATGAATTACTAATTTCATGCGACAATCGTATCATCTCTAAAGTCTAGGCGATAACACGAAGAAATAGACCGCATAAAAAGGATAAAAATGAAATACGATGGAAGTTTCCGAGGCAAAATGGCTGTTGCACAGTAATGATAGAATCGTGGTGCAATTAATGAGTTGAATTAGTGGTCCTAGTTATGTATGAATCCATTAAAAATGTGATTAAGAACTGTTTTTGGCTTTATAACTATTGAAACTCCTGTTTATTCAAGGAGTACCTACTATATAGTTCTGCAATAAAAATGAATAGAAACTTATTTCTATAAAATTTTATACCCAATAATCAAAATATAATCTTATCTAAGGATTTCAGAGATTTCAGTAAAAAATTGGATAAAGAAAACTTCGAACGCCTTCAGCCTCCAGCTCACTAAACCACCCACCCTTAAAGATTTTTCGTGTCTTCAGTAGGAGAGCTATATGACTAAAAAAATAAAACTACCCCAATTATTCGAGCAGTTGGCCATTTTCTGTATATTTGGTTAGGTTAATGTAGAAACATTTTGAGGTTGATCGAAAAAATACAAATCGTTATTTATTTCATTTATTTCTAAAAATATATACCTACGTACATGGCGATAAATTCTAATCTTCTATTTAATCTTACCTTATCTTCTTTTTTAATCGACTTAATAATCGAATAGATACTTCTAGCATGCGTACATGGGTATCCGAACATGTGCTCCTAACATAAAATACTGTCGTGACGACGTTTGAGAGAAAATATGCGGAGCTTTTTCAATCTAATGCCCGTGTGCGGTTGTTAGCCGTAAATTTAGTCTTATGTAGTGACGTGTTCGATAAATCAAAATAAAAAGGTTAAAAAATTTCTGTATAGGTATTATCATCGGAAAAACAAGTGTCATATTATGTTCAATATTCGGAATTTGGTTCATTTCAGAGTTTGATATGAAAAACCAGAGCAGCATGGGGTTCTATCGTTCTAAACTACAAAATTGATTACTACTGTACTGTATGTAGTATGTACTTAATGTAGGTATCAATGTATAAAAACAATACATAATATTACGTATTATTTAAATAACTAGCAGTTGAAAACTGAAAAGATTTTATTACATATTATATTTTTGTTTCATAATCGAAACTTATTGTAGGTGAAGTTAATGCGTTTGCAATATGGTTTTAATGAGAGACATCTAAATATAAGGAAAAACCTAAATGAATTCAGGGTCTGAAGTGCGCAGAAGGAAAGAAGCTACCTATTAGCCGGCATTAGAGACGAATGTGGCACTCGGCTGACACGATACTACTGGATATTGTGTTATTATTGTGTGTCAGCGAAAGATTGTATAATTTTTGATTTGTTTATACGTATATATATTTTGAAATGAATATTATATTAAGCTATAAATAGAAAATAAGTATAATATTTTAATATTCTTCGTAAAAGTATCGATAGATCGATAGATATGTCTATTTATTACCTAAAAATTAGCGTCACTACAGGTAATAAACAGATGATGATTACATTTTTACCACGTTCATTTAACTTGGTCCCTTAGTAATAACATAAATGTATGGCATAAATATTATTCTACAGTAAAAACAATATGTTTTAAATATAATTATCAACGGTTGTCTATTGTCTACTTAATATGTTGAGAACGTTTTCGTCACGTGGCTAGTTCATGCCAAGTTTCCTTGCTTGACTGACAATTAATCACGAAGACATAAAGTTTTCTCCCCTAAAACGGCTTGTTTTCAAACCCACGAATTGAAGACGGCTAAATTGAGTTTTGATTAAGCTAAAACGAGGGCCTACTAAACTGCGTAATCGGTACCTATGACACGTGATTAAACATGTGCTTAACGTACTCTTATCTTCTATATAAATACAATATAAATCGATGGATATGTTTTTCATGCAGGAACTGATCGACCGACTCTGCCTGACATATCAACGCACGGTACAAACCGCTTAGTCTAGATACTTTAAATTTTGTGTAGAGATTCACTATATAAGCACCCTAACAAGAAATTCTTGGAAATTCAACCCCTAAAGGGTTAAAAAGGAAATAAAAAAATGATATCCGAATTGTGTACAGACACTAATAAATAAATATTTAAACAGGTATTTTTCGCATTTTTAAAAATAAACCTTTAAAGAGGTAAAAATGGTATTAAAGTTGGCAATAAACTTTGTTTAAAGAAACTCCCAAATAAATATGATAACTCATCGTGTATTTGGCAGATGTTTATTCAAACTCAATTTTTAGACAATTAAATTCTAAAGAGTAAAAATCCCTTTTTGTTGTTGAACTGAAAATAAACAAACGTATCGTGTACAGAATACATCAAATAATAAGGAAACATTTAATTATTATTAGATTTTGAATCATCGACGACGCCTAAAAGGTTAAGAAGTGTTACGTAGAGTAACTTAAAAAAAATTCATGAGGACATAGTTGGGCGAAAAAGTCTGTTTGCAGTCACTTTCAGACATTTTGATTTTTCTGTAAGGATTACTACGTATGTATCCACCACGTATATCCACCCCAGCGAAGCCAGGTGGGTCGCTAGTTATTGTTTACATGTTTTGTTGGTACCAATTCTCATAGAATATCTTTAACGAAGTCAATTTATTAATTTCATATTTTTTTTATAAACCTTTAAATATGAGATAGGGAGGAACGGCGGACGTTTGTCCCTCGAGCGTGGGACATTGGATATTCTTTTGGCTTATTTTATTGAATTTTCTAAATTTAGTTACTGAAAGTAAATTGGATTTCATGTAAGTCTAATTGTAGCCATGTTATACGACTATTTCTCAACAATAGATTAAACATAGTCAATAAGAATGAATTCATGCATTTTTTTTTTATTTTAAATATTTTTACAACTAAATGTATAAAAATGTAATGCATTATTGCAAAAAAGCAATTTAAAAAAAATAAACCGTATAAAAATAATAGTTGGCATATTTAATTCAGATTTTTTAAAAGATTTATTTCTCCCTTTTTAGTTTTGAATTCGGTTTAATTTTTTTAAATTACTTTTTTATTTCTTTATTTTTTAATTTCAGTTGTAATTGAAACTAATTTTTATCGAAAACTAAATTTTCATCGAGATTGTTTAGCTAGAGCCTGTAGGGACATTGTAAGTGTGTTAGAAAAGACGAATCAGCAGTTTTGTGTGGAAGCGTGATGTATGCGAGCGTCGACGGCAGTTACTGCGCACTGCCCGATCGGAACGAACGCGACCTAAATTGGGGTTCAGTTGGGACAATAAAATTGTACGGAATTCTCTAAATTTACATCTTTATTTCTGCCAGTGATTCCCAGTATAACTCATATAAATAGGAATATCCTAAAGTGGTGACCCCGACGTGATAAACTGGAGATACTGTTCTAAATGTGGAATCACTGGCAGAAATAAAGATGTAAATTTAGAGAGTTCCGTACAATTTTATTGACCCAACTGAACCCCAATTTAGGTCGCGTTCGTTCCGATCGGGCAGTGCGCAGTAACTGCCGTCGACGCTCGTATACATCACGCTTCCACACAAAGCTGCTGATTCGTCTTTTCTAACACACTTACAATGTCCCTACAGGCCTAACTGCATACAAACATTAAAACAACATGCATAATGACATGTTTTAGAATTACGCTGTTAAGCTAACGACACGTTTTTCTAGTGGCTGATACACATTTAATTCTCTATCTCAAAAACTACTAAACCGATTTTGATGAAACTTGGATTTATCCCTAAGATGGACTATACCTAGTCCAATTAAAAAAATATTTTTTGCACTCCGACTTATAGTTTTTGAGATATGCGCGGACAAACATACAAACATATAAACAAACACACATACATACACTTATGAAATTTGGCACACATGTTTAGGAGCTGGTACAGACTAACATATACAAAAACTATGCAATTCTGACAATATTACATACATACGGGTCGAATTGATAACCTTTTTTTAAGTCGGTAAAATTGATAAATTGGAGGCCATAAGTAAGGGAAGGGTATGTACAATATTATAGACTTTCGACTTTGGCAATGAATTCTAAAAATTGAAGTTATTGCATATTGTTTGCAAGATTTTGTTAAATAAGTAGTCGAGTTTTAGTTTTATAATTTTTTATTTTATGTAGATACTATATTGTTTTTAAATAATCTATATATGTAAAAAATGCCTTCTGTATGTTTGTCGAGTGACTTGAAATTTTGACTCGACGTTGCATTCGACTTCGTGTTTCGTATTCGTGTTTTCATATACTAAAATAATATCCATCTAAATACCCATTCCCAAAGTGGGCGATAACGCCCCCCTGTGGGCGCTGCAGGCCTAAAGGGGGGCGGTAAGAGACCCAGAAAAAAAATGGGGGCGTTGTGTAGAGGCCTGGGGGGTGATTTGTAATTTCATTTAGCTAGGAGGCATCTTAGACAACGACTGCATGAGCTCTCGACTCAGTAGACAAAATAAGTTTGGGAACCTAGAATCTAAATCAATAAAAATTTAAATGTTCGTTTGTTTAACGCACGCACCAGCAACGTGTGGCCGCGAAAGTTTAGTGTAAAAAATAGTTTAGTATAAAAATATCTGTAATCTACATCATACATTTACTTTTCACATGCGTGTAATGTTATATATTTTTAAAATGGCGTTTATAAGCTCTTGAATTTGTACTTACTAGTGATGAAATGATATGGTTATTACGATACCGTTACGAATAACGAATATATCGCAATTCGTGTTACGATTTGCGATATATTCGACACTACAAAAAAGCATTTTATTAATTTATTCTAATGAATTTATTCAACATAACAGAAGTATAACATTTTTAAGTTTTCACCTTTCAGTCTGTGGATCACAATTAACCCAGTTGTTGAGAACAGTCTTTCTGACGAAATGTGGGCTTGAACGAAAAATATTTGTGTGCAATCTTCTTTACATTTGGATACTCCATTGTATCACGTCAATATACAAGACTAGCATTCATGTTCAGATTAGGAGTCCTAATAATAAATATAAGACATAATAAATATTTATTCATTTCTTCCAATGGAAATTTACATTTAAACGATGAATGATCATTCAATAATTGATTAACAAATCATTTGAATTATTTGATTGTTATTTTTTGGAACGATCAATCAAACGTCGAAGTCAACAATCGTACTTTTTATTGAATAAGCTAAGGAGAAAACTGAGACTATACAGCTTAGTCGTGCATTTTGCGTTGCATGCAAAAAATATAACAACCGACCATGACTAAATGTAGAAGTATCCACTATTATATTAAACGAGTAATATTTGTATATACGTATATATTAAATATCGCTTTTTCGAAAATGGCTCTAGCGATTTCGATGAAATTTACAACATAGGAATTGAGGGTAGCGAGAAATCGATCTAGCTGGGTCTCAATTCTGGAAAAATTATTTTATCCGTCTTTTACACACTTTAAACCTCTAAACTCTCCACTTCTAAGCTTTTTTAATTACGCAACAGTTTACCTTCTCAATAGCACAGTGGCTGAGTTTAGGTTTACTACGCCGAAGTGATGCGCGGGTTCGAATCCTGCAATGTGGTCGGACCTTTTTTGTTATTTTTTTATATTTTTAAATAATATGTCTAAATTCAGTTTGCAACAAGTACCTATTAAAAACATATATCACTTTAATAATGTACTTATAATAAGGAAATAAAATGAAAAATAATGATAAAAACTTAGACTTCATAATTTTAGATAGCCTGTCCCGTACTACGAAGTGAGGCAAATCAAATCAGATATATAATATAGACGTGTGGGTACTGTTTTCTAACGAATTGGCGGCCGATCAGTTTATCTGATAATAAATGTGAGTTGTATGTACAGGTGAGTTGGGTTTCCTGATTTAGTTCACCGTTGACGCTCGGACACGGCGTCTCGCTCTGGAGTTATTCGTAAAGTCTATTAGGTATTCATTTTTCTGAACAGTGAATTGAATGTTAAATTTCATGGGCTTCCTGTAATTTAAGATACTATGTTATTAAAAAGAACAGTATCATGAAGACAAGTGTTATACGAGCAATATTTGTATATTTGTAATTGCATTCTTGAAAACGGCTCTAACGATTTCGATGAAATTTACAATACAGGGATTTACGTAGGTGAGAAATCGATCTAGTTAGGTCTTAATTCTAGAAAAAATTGCTTTCTCTACGTTTTTACACACTTAAAACTTTTAAACTCTAAACTCTTCTAATTTCGCAACAGAATTTACTTTCTCAATAGAACAGTGGCCAAAGCGTATGTCTACCACGCTGAAATACGTGGGTTTGAATCCTGCAATGTGGTCAGACTTCTTTCTTTTTTTTATAAGAGAAACGATGAGTAAAGCTCGGTCGCCTAGGTACTGTATTATAATGAGTCGTAATAAATACCACGATAACGATAATCGTAGTTTACGATTAGCTCCTTAGTATTTCTTCACTAGTTCCTACCATAGAATTCAATACTCTCATTGAATTTTTTTTACAAAATCTAGCCTTTAACCCGCACTTAATAGAGATGGATTCAAATAGTTTGGGTTTAAACTCGGTTAGTATTATAATCTATTTAGTTCCGGACAGAGGGATATACGCGTATACAACCTACGTTCCTAAAATTATAACCCTTTTTTGTGCTTTACCGTAGCCGGGTAATTTAAAGAACACTTAATTTATGCCTTACTTTACGAGATTTTATTTACTTAACGGTTAATTTTATTTACTCAGCGGTCCTCCGATACGGCAACTCTTGGATATACGAGTGTTAATATTACTATTTATATTACAACTTATCACAAACTTAAAGGGCCAATAAGGTACATTTTATTTTGTTTACCTTGCAGAATGAATAAAGTGCTTTCGAAAGAAAACTACCTGCTAACCGAGAACAAATATATTCTGCAGCGATGGAGTGAATACTATAGAGAACTGTATGAGAGTGGCGACTCTGTTTCTAATACTGAGAGCGATTCTAACGAATTGTCACACTCGGATCAAGGACTGGAGGATGTCATTAGTACGAAAGAGATTGAGAAAGTGATAAGAAGTCTGAAATGTGGAAACGCTGCGGGAAATGATGAGGTGACTGCTGAGATGAGTACTTGTTCTAACTGGGATGTTTCTGCTGTGTTGACATTTGAAAAAAGATTCAAACCCAGTCTGGTACGTCCATGTTTAAAATGTCTTCGAATCGTCGTTACGTATAACGTAACGATTGGTTGGTAAAGTGGACTCATCCAGCTGGATTGAAAATTGACGGAAGTCTGCAATTGATTCTTCAATGTTTTCAGCCATCTCATCAATTCGTATTTGCACAGAACTATTGCTTAAAAAAATTTTTCGGATAATATCTGCAGCTGGTTTATGGAGCACAATGGTTATTACTTCTTTTACTGCTAGTTAAATTAAATCTTCCCCAATAGTATGTGCTTTGCCTGTTTTAGAAATCAATCATGAGATATTGTACGAAGCTCGAAGTCCGTCATCGCCTTGCTTAGAAGCTGATAAAAAAAGCTTTCATATAGTTGGCTGAATTTCGTACTTCTTTTTCATGTCTTGAAAATAGGTCACGTCTTTATCTTTCTTATCTGAGTGTATTTTATTGAAATGATTTTGAAACCTAGAAGGCTTCGTCGCTTCATTTGAAAATGTTTTTTTGATAAATAAGGCACATTGGCAATGAGGGATTAGTGGGATTTTCGATAAATCCGCATTTAATATAATCCACACTATACTGCTGTCTCTTCTTTTTTGCTTCCGACATAGTTTATACTTTACAGATACGTGAGTAAAAGATCAACTTTTAAAACCTTGTTATCAATTGCGCGCGATAATGCTAATGAAAATGAAATGAACAATCACGGCCTTGATGGAGACGTATAACATGTATCCACAGGAATAAGATAAACATGCAGTGACTCGTTCATAGCATTCGGCACGGAAGTAAAACGCAGGCGCCGCGCGGGGTCAAGGGCGGCGCGGGAGCACAGTGCAAGTCGGGGGCTGCGGGGCTCAGTCCTGTCGTCGCATGTATGCTCACTCGCTGACTCCCAAATGCCCTGACGACACTGAGCAAGTTAGAGCAAGCACAGATAAAACTGTAAATTCTTGTAGGATTGCAAAAATCGTGGTATTTAACAAAAACGCGTTACAACTTAATTGCTACAAACATATTTTTTTGCTATTTTTAATTAACAGGTTTTTCCTAACTTCATCTGTACATTATACATTTCACGTAAAATTGTAAGGTTTGAAAATAAAAATTTTTCATATCTTCCAAAATTTAATGTAGATCTGAATATAATGAAATCTTTTAGTTCAGTTTTCATCCACTTCCCGAACTTTACTTTTTTTTTTGTCTTCTTTATCTACATTTTTTTAATTTGCCCACGCCCTTCAATAATCTCTGGGTCTTCTACTGCACCCCCTGAAAGTCTCACACAAGGGGGTGTTATCGTCCACGTTGAAAACCTAGAGTCTATACCAAGGTATCGACTAACCGAATGAAAGGTATTTCTGAAAGATATTTGTGGGAGGCGCAAGGTGGTTTTAGGAATGGTAGCGGTTGTATGGATCAGATTTTCTCGCTCCGCGTTATCATGCGGAAGTTTCTGGCTACAGGTCAGACACTCATCTGCATTTTCATGGATCTAGAAAAACCTTCGATTGATGGTGACTTGTCGCACGGGGTTGAAGTATGTTCTGGCGTCAGGCAGGACTGCGTGATATCTGCCTGGCTGTTCGTGGTGTATTTGGACAGTTGCCTCTAGGCATTGAAAGGTAGTGTATGAGTGGTAAATTGCCTATTGTACGCTGACGATGCTGTGCTTATAGCACCATCAAAAGCAGAGTTGCAGACACTAGTCACGTGCATGAAAGAAGAATATGAAGTGAAAGGACTGAATATGAATGTGAACAAAACTAAGGTTCTTGTGTTTGGAAGGGAAGCGGTACAGACTAAATGTGAGATTTGGATATATGGAAAATGTCTAGAACAAGAGAATGAAATTGTGTAAGATGAAAGATGTGAGTTGGATGTGGAGAGACGGGTAGCAGCTGACAATAAAGTGAACGGTGCTCTGTGCGCATTACTAGGTAGTGTAAATACACAGCCAAAATGGTCATTTACAATGCGGTTTTGGTGGTATCTTTATTGTACGGTAGTGAGACCTGGATATGCTCGAAATTCAGTGAAAGTAAGATAAATGCAGTAGAAATGCGATTTCTTAGAAATATGTGCGGTATCACGCGGTGAAATACGCAGTATCACGGGGTTGCACGACAGTGTTATCGTGTAAATGTAGAAAGGAATTCTTAGATGTTTCGGGCACATAGAAAGAATGAGTAATGAAAGACCGACGAAGAAAATGTACAGAAAAAAGTGAGTGGTAAAAGAAGTCAAGGAAGACCAAGGCTGACTTACGAAGTCCAAATACCCAGACTGTTAGCTGACGGAAGCGTGAAAAGCACTCGCATACCTAGGCGAAAATGTGTGAGGAGAATGATGAAATTTGAGGAAGTGAAAGAAGTATGTAAGAACCGCGAAGCTTGATACAGCGTGAGCATATGAATGTATGTGTGTGTTATTTTTTTACTTTTTGGAGGTATTTTTTGAGTCAGGGATTTTTAGAATTTTTAATATTAAAAAAAATATAGAGCAGCTGAATAAAATAATAGGTTTATTATTTTGTAGAACATTCCATCACAACTATGCTCATAATTCTATTGAATTAAGTCAGTGCTATTTTTGTCACTGTTAAATTAAATACGTGTCGTATACAATTTTTTATATTAGGAAGTTATTAAGAATTTTATGAAATGTTAAAAATATTGAGTACCCATAAGGGAGATATGTATCGGAGAAATCGCTGAGGATCAAATAAATTCGTATTATAGAGTTGTTTCTGTATTAGTTACAGTACCCGACGAGTTTGGATCACGTACGAACGATCGAGTACAAACTAAATGGCTTCTTGGGAGTTCTTCAATCTCAGACATGTTCTGTAGCTGAATTATCTTGGGTGATAGCGGAATGTCTCGCTTATAGGGAAACTTCATTCTATATTGTTAAGATTAATGCAACTTATAGTTGTATTGTATATTTTGACTCAAAGTGTAAATAGGTCTTACTTATACTCTGTCTTTATCGTCATCGATTACTAACTTAGAGTAGGTCTTAAGTTACATGTTGGTTACTTTGTGACATAATTAAGTTGCGAATTGGTAACTTTAATTAAGAGTATTATTGTGTTAAATAGGTAGAAAAGTACGTTTCTACTGAGATTGAAATACTTGCGTTAGTGTCGGCTACACATTTTTAGTAAAGAAAGAATACATTACTAACAATGATGAAATACATTCTCCTATAAATCCTAAATAAATCTTTGAACTTATTGAATGAAATGAATTATTTGCTATTTGAAACATTGCATTTATTGACTTTATTGCTTCAGATAATTTGGAACGATTTAAACTTCTAGTAAACCAAGCCAAATCAGCGGTGAATTACTTTCTCGTGGAACAAACTTATTCAGAAACATTAAATTGGTTGTTTTAATGCTAAACTCTTTCAACGGGGTTGACAGATCGAGTCGTTTGGTTGTGTGTTGGATGAGATGTTATAGAGGCTTGTTATCGAAACGTGCTTGCGCCTCGTCGATGAATATCTGTACCTACATACATATGTAGCGCACGAAACTGGGCTGCTCAATATTCTAGGTCGATTGTAAAAAAACAGACCAGCAAACTCTTACGGCATTTCTTGCAACTTTCTTTATTTAGATTTAATATGTTAACCGAACGTAAGTTTCCAGTTGTTAATAATGGTTTTACAATCATAATCATTAATTTTCTTTACTATATAATTAACTAATAGTAGGACACGTAGATAGGTCATGATCAGTTATTGACGTCTTATGCTTTCAAAAAGTTAGCAGCTTACATGTAAAGGTATGAATGAACATCTTGATACACGACAAGAAAATGTGTTAATTTAGATTCATTAAGTAACGAGACTAACTTGAAAGTGATCTTAAATGTATATATTCATATGGTTGAAGGAATGTGCGCGAATATCGAAACATTCAGAATTTATATCATGCTGTACATTATGCGGTGTCGTTTTTGTAAATTGAGCTGGTTAGACTGCTGTGTGACGGTGCTACAGAGCGGCATCAATCACCGGGGAACGGTAACCGCGTTACGTCGCCACTAATTGTGATCCCTCTCCTCTGCGAAGGAGGTATCGGAGTTCGCTCTCGCCGATCGATCGTACTGTACCCCTGTATCCACATCGTCCTCGGTGTGCGCCTTTCTTCTCACTTTAGAAGCTTTACACTGAAGTGCGAATTCCCTCGCAGCTGCCTATAGGGAGTATAAACCCAGCGATAGTTAGGTTACGTGCGGTTGTATCGCGTTCCTTCGCAGTGTGGTGGTAGGGTTGCGGGTGAGGGACCGAAAGAAAGTAGGTCGAAACGGCGTCCCCCTCCTTGTCGTCGCTTTCACTGCGTCCGCTCGGGATAAAGCCTAATTTTATTGCGTTGCGTTCGATCGTGTCTTTTCCTGGCGGTTGGTCGTTTGACGTAAATAAAAACGATAGCTCAATTTTATTGCAAAGTAAATGACTTATCCTAGTCAACGAGTCATATTAAAGTACAACACGACATGAATTTTGGTTTAAAATATTAACATTTAAAATGTAATCGCCAAGTTGTAAAATTGATATTTTTTAATGAAGTGTCCTTTATTACATTCTGTTTATTTTTCTTTGACTTTGGAATTCCAGTTCCTACATTTAATTAAGCAAGTTTATACTCAATATTATGTTTGATTTATTCTGTAATTTTTCAGCTTCTGAAGCCAACATACAAACTTTTGTAATAGAAAAGTTGAAATGATGTTAATAGAGAGCCAATAAATACATCAGCGTAATTATAATACTTTTAGAAATAATCCTAAAAGCTTTATTACTTTCTCCTTGTATCTGTAAGGCATACAAGCTGGTACATACAAGTTTCACTGTGATTGTTTTTCTTCAATGTTCCGTAACACGATTGGAAAAACGGAACGGAATTATCTTAGCTCTTTGACGTACCTATTTAAACATCTAAAGAAACAATTCTAAATTGTAGTAGTAGTAATCCAGACTTGAGATTCAAAGCTCGAATTTCAACTCTGGGAATTCATTCTGGGGACTGAAATGGAAAACTTAAAACATATTATTTGAGGTATAGAGTGATACATAAATATTGTTTAACATTCCGAATTAAAAATGTGTAACACGTTACATTAGTTTTATAGCTATATTTAGAGAACTTTTTCGGAAAAAAAATTGAAATAAATAATTACTATTCCTTCACCTTACCCCTAAAAAGAAAAACACTAAAAATCTGAAAAGCTATGAAAATTGTGTAAGAATAAGTAAGTGTAAGTGTAAGAATAGTTAAGGAAAATTTTTAAGGTTGCATAATGTTAATTTTCTTTACATAAAAAGAAAGTTCTATGAGAAACTTTGTTTTGGAGATACTGGTTGGTAACAAAGAAGTGACATCACAGAAAATTAATTGCCCTAATACAACTCGTACTAAATCTTCTTTTTTATATACTGCCAATTCGTTTCATATTTATTAGTCATATTTCTGCCTTTCTCATGTAAAAAGTGGTGTATCTCTAATGTAAAATATCTGTTTTCTTCTTACTAAATCCCTAAAACTCGCCAGTAAACAGATAGTAGGTTTTATTTGCGTTAAAAAGGATTTCTTGGAAAAACGAGAAAACTTCAATTCCACATATTTATTCAAACTTTCCAATTCTTAACACTTACACAGAACTTTAACGCAAAACATATATTTGTAATTAAAACACCCAAAACAAAAAAAAAACCATAAAATCTAAATAAAATATCAATTTCTCTCATTTCCGCCAAAAAATCCTTGTTAGAACTCGATTAGGTCAGTCCTTTTTTGTATGTGAGCGGCATTTAGATTTTTTTTTATTTTACGAGTTGAGTACCTACTAGCTGTAAAAGTTTCAATAACTGCTATTTATTTTACTCAGATTAGATTAAAACATACTCCATGGATACATTATAATAATATGTCAAGACCTTCGATCACAAATAAAAAACTAAATACACAATCAACGCTCCAAAAATGTCCGACCCAAATGTGCACTCAATTGCGTATTTGAGTGCACTTCTGTTTTAGTAGTATTCGAAAAAGCTAATAGCGAACATGTCAAAGTACTCCGTCGACAATTGTAAACACAACACATCTAGAACGCTAAAAAAAGACAGCGATTCTTATTTTCGGTTAATAAAATAAATAATATTATTTACGTGTTCATTATTTCGTTATAGTAATAACGTTATGTAGCTCTTTTTTATTAAATTCGTAATCATATTTTTAAATATTGCCTGACGATATATGTCTTATTCTTTTCACTTTCACGTAACAAATCAAAATGACGTAAATAGCAATGCAAATAGATTACGTGAATTATACTTTACACACGAGACGTAAGATTGCATTTTACATTTTTTTTTAACAAACTTTATTTCGATGTGATGCAAGAATCGTTTACGAGCTTTTATAACCTTATGGTTTGACAGTAAGGTCTACTTTAGATTAACACAATATTACTGATAATACTATGCGATATTAAAAATATATACGTCAATTCGGACAATAATTTGTTTAGATTTTACAGGAGATTGTGAATCTAGTTCTTTATTTTTTGATAGGTCAAGACAATCAAACTAATAATAATTATATTACTTCAAACTGAACCAAGCTGTACTATAAATGTAACATACTCCCAGTATGTTATTTGTAACACCCAGACTCCAAGCCATTTCGAAAACAACTTAAATATCACCTTTTAAATAACGAACAGTCATTTCAGTGAACGAGTTTTAGGTTACGGAATATGCGTTTATCCACTTAAAAATTGTAACTTATTTCAACTTTCACAATGAATGTTTTCGCGCAGTTAAAAATGAAATGTGTTTCCTTTTACATGACTGTAGATGCCGTTAAATTTATACGAGACTGCAACTGTTTCGATGGTCTATATAACACCGTAACGACTTCCTTTGATGTGCCTACTTGCAGCGTATGACTTTGTAATTTTATTGTCGCGTAGTGCAAAACGTTATTGTAAACGTTAGCAAAGGTTTTGACAACGGTATTTTACATTGTTAGATAAAAGATAATGGCATATCGGGATAGAACGGCGTGCCAAGGATGAGAAGCATTAATCGTGATGTAATTCACTCTGCAGCCGCCATTTTAAATAGACGTCATTCAACTCATTTGACGTGTAATTATTTTCATTTCGCAGGCCAGTTTTCAAACGTGACCCTACCGTTGCTGTGAGTTTCGCCGACATTTTTTGTCACTCACGAACCTAATTTATGAGGTTTTGGGCCCTTAATTAATTCGCCTTTCCTCTCGGCGACATAATACATGACATTATTTAACTGCGCACGTTTCATCCTGGGAAATTGGATTTCAAATGGGGATAAGAATCTATGAAATTGAGTTTGCAGCGTTCATTCATGCTTTTACCTTTCGCGAGTTACTACACGCGAATTTACCTATTACTGTGAACATTGCTATACGAATAGCACTGAAGCTGTATTTACTTTACACACCTTCCTTAATAAGAGTAGTCTCCATTATGTAATTTACAACGAATCATTTCTAATGTTATTATTTGTTTTATGTTTAAGTCTTATGATAAGTTATACCGGTTGTAAGCGATAACTATTCCGATATGCGAAACCAATTCTGTATTTAAAATAATATGTACGTGGATCAAGCCAAAACAAATTAGGTACTCAAAAATTATAAAATTTATACTTTATTACAGGTATCGATCTTATCAAAGTATTCACATTGGACATGTATACATTTTTCCATTCGTTCTTTCTTTAGACTCAATAAATCTTTAAGTTATAAGCAGCCAAGGCATCATATTTGCTTTCAAAACACTTACCTTTTAATTTTTCTTTAATTTTTGGAAAGAGGTACAATATCAAGGTGCTAGGTCAGGGGAGTATGTGAGTGAAGTATCTGTCCCTATAGGCACGTTTTTTTAATTGATATAGTTGAGTCTTCTGTCCGAAGTGTGTGGAGCGGCATTGTCGTGGTGCCAGAAAAGATTTCTGACTTTAATCACTTGTCACGAAAAAGGCGATTTATGTATTATGCGTTCCATTAGCTAAATTTGCAAATAACCAGCCCTTGTGATGGTGTAAAACTTGTTAGTGTCAAACAAATGAATGAGGAGTATCTAATTTATTTTGGGGTACAACCCTTTTAAAATAAGGTTATAGTTTAAGTCATTGACGCAAATGTATAACGACATTGTAGGGTACAAGCATAACATCACATCATTTTCCATTTGGGGTGGAAAGAGTATAAAGACGACAAAATTACACCTTAACACCGCTTTTGACAATGTGTTGGCTTTCAGATAGCAGAGTAGAAGCACATAGTTACAGATCGTTAGTCCATCGCCTTTCGGTAACCCTTGGAGGTCTATTGCGATTTGCGCAAGAAGATAAACAACTGAGGCATTAATATTCTATATTTCTCCTAGACAAGCATGGAAGAAATAAGTTAAGGCACCCATATTCTACATTTTATTTCTCTCGACTTATTCATAATAACGATTTCGAGAGAGTAACAACATTATGATTAAAATAAATACATATAAGCGTAAATGAGTTTGTAGTACTTATTACACAAAGACTAAAAATTGTGTACACTTGGTGGCGATGATACTTACAAAACGTCATTGAGATGACAGTCAATGACCCGGTTCATTTAAATATTTTTTACATATTTTATTTTTGAGTATAATTCACGCAATAGGTTCGTCGCATCGCAGTAATGGTTGTACGCGTCTCGTCCACTCTTACTGGCCAATCATTAGATGTTTTTGCCGTAAACTTTTGGATATCGAATGTCTATGGCTTGATTATCTAAACTTATCAACTTAATAAGTTTTTTAACTTACTGGGCCACTGAATAAAATTTGATAGGCCACATTCGGCCCGCAAGCCACACATTGAGCATGACTGAATTGAAGTATTTCACTAATTTAAAATTTTTGTTCTAAAATACGTATAAATGTCATATTTAAGTATTGAAAACATCTATAACTACTATTATGCGAGTAGGTACATTGTATCTTATACACTGTATTTCAGTTTTATCGTTTCAACTTCATCTTCTGCCAAATAGATACCTAATGTAGTAAGGACTCCATTATTCATCAAACTGAAAGAAAGATATCTACTACTGTTATATTAACCGAAAACCTTATCACATCTCTGACTAGAATCGATTTTAAAGGATATTAAGTGATTTTTGCTGGGTTACATATCATTTATTCGCTAAAGGTGAGTCCACATTCACTACGCCCTTTAAAATGTTGTTCTATATTTAATGAACAATGCACAACCATAATGGCGGGCATGCAGGGGCGTGAGGAACGGGGCTTAGGGCGGTGGAAATGGAACAGAGACGTTTTTGCGCGCTCTCCAACTAACAAAACAAGCAGTAGAATGGCGTAATGTATGTTTTTGTACACATTTTAAAGGCTGTTTGTCGCCATGACAAGCTAATGAAGCATTGTACCTATGTCATGTTGAATGGTTGAATACTAATTTGATGCAACATATTATATTTCGATATTGTTCGAATATTCGATATTGTTAGAATAACATTTATTATTTTATGGATATTTTTCTCGGATTCATTTAATGAGAAAAAATCTATTTTGCGATTGTTTTATCAGGGAGCACGGCAGTGTCCCAGCTAAGTCGAGCGAGCAGAATCGCGCACTGTTTCCTCAAAGCAATTCGTAGCACTATTGATAGATGTCGTGTGAAAGAATCTTTGATAAACAAAAACATGTCAAAAGCACTCGCATACCCAGGCGAAAATGTGTGAGGAGAATGATGAGATTTGAGGATGATTTGAGGAAAGAGGTATGTAAGGACCGCGACGCTTGGTGCTTCTTCCTCTCTGACTACCTCGTTAGGGATACAGCGTGAAGATATGTATGTATGTATGTGAAAACATGAATATATCGCACTATCGTACATACAGTAGATACAACGCAAACACACATACACAAACGTGGAACTCCGTCAATGGGTCACTGGTAAGTTTATAGTCATTTTTTTTGATAAAATTCAGCTTTATGCGGCACGTATTACTTCCACTTTTGATATGACTTGAGTACATACTACGAGAACACTATTGTTATGTAGAGCTATTATAAGCTCAGTCCTATTCTACCCCGTTGCCGGGCTGGAGCTATAGCGTTATTTCTGTTTATCGAAGAAGAAATGCCCTTTATTTTATTTAATACTGTACTCTACACCACAAGTACTCGTAACCGTAACGTGACTGGTAGTAAGAAACAACTATTCCCAGTTGTATGAAGCATTCAATAGCAACTTATTTAATACTATACATTCGAAAATCGAGTGAAATTAAGATAAATCTAGTAGAAATGCGATCTCTTAGAAATATATGCTGTGTCGCCCTTGCGTAAAAAATAAGCAATGAAAACATACGCGGTATGACAGGGTTGCACGACAGTGTTATTATAAAAATGAAGAAAGGAATTGTCATATGGTTCGGACACATAAAAATAATGAGTGATGACAGACATACGAATAAAATCTACAGAGCGATAGCGAGTGGTAAAAGAAGCCAAGGAAGGCCAAGGCTGATTCATGAAAATCAAATAGTCAGTGTCAACTGACGGAAATGTCAAAAGCACTCGCATATCTAGGCGCAAATGTGTGAGGAAAATGATGAATTTCAGGAAGCGAAAGAAGTATGCAAGGACCGCAACGCTTGGCATACCGTTTTCTCTGATTATCCCGTTAGGGATACAGCACGAAGATACGTATGTATGTATGTATATGTATATTCACCTAGATTTATTAATGGATTACCTACTTTGCTAATTTTCTTCACAATTATGTTACTAATATTAATTATTCAATATATTCTACTGATTCTATAAAAGTGCTACGGCATTCTAGAATAATATACAATTCTTAACACAGAAGTGGATCGCTTTTTACGCCTGTTTCTCGATTAGTGTTGGGTTTCTTATCTTTTGAGAAAGGTTTCGCGCCAAGCAAACAAGTAAACAGACGGCGTTTTCACAATGGCTACTTTGATGTTTATTTAATAAAAAACAGAGTTTCTAGTTACGAATAGTATGAGTATGGAGGCATATTCTCCTGGTTACCCTGTTTGTATAGAGTACATTATTCAGTACGTACATATTTTATTATAATAATTGAAATTAATCGTGATTCAATTTTGAAAAGTATTTTTGTTATTGTTCTTCAAATTCCCGTAATTCGAAGAGATCTACAAAACTCTGGAATATTTGAATATCTAATACATTTATGTAATAATAAAATAAAGTGTACACAATCCTAATAAATACGAATACAAATCGATGTGGTCCTGCTTTGAATATATGTATTTATGACAACAATGTTCTAGATGATATACATGCATTCCATGAGACAATATTGTCTATTTAAAGAAAGTGCCAAGACATTTTTACCTCAAATAAAGGCTATCTTTGGTATGATTGCCTGTAATGAAGTATGTCCATTTAGTCAATAGGTGAAATCAATAGGTGAAACTGTTACTTTATTCTTCCTGTGGGTGGTGTAAGTAGCAATGATACAATGAACTGACGACCTAGATGGCGCAGTGGTTTAGACGTTAACTCAAGCGCGGAAGGTTCCGGGTTCGATTACCGGTCGGGTCATATTGGAAAATAATTTTTTCTAGATTGTCTCGGGTCTGGGTGTGCTGAGAGACGCCCTCAGTAGTCGTCGTCTGGTTCTAGCACAGGGCTATACCCTCCCAATCCGATGATTGGTGTGTATTGCCTGGCGCATTTTTATTCTTATTATTATTAAAATGAACGCTATGGATAAGCGTCCTACACGGATGTCAATCAATAATTTATATTTATAAATGATATTGGCCACGGTCTAATCTATCATTCTATCTTCGACCTCATATGTTAAGGTACAAGCTAAATAAATTCGATGTTTGAAGTGCGAGGAAAAGGAAAAGGCTGTTATTGGGCTGGTATCAGTGATTCTAACTACAGGTCTTCTGCTACGCTTTCCGGGGCACGTAGATACTCGTTTGAGGTTCCAACTTTTTTTCGAAGGTATCTTGAGCTGTTGCGATGGCCCAGTTCACTGTCAGGTACGGTTGCTTGCACCTAAGTGATTAGTGATATATGTGGCAATTGGCCGACACTACTGGACCACTGTAAGTACCTTAGCGATGGAGCATGCGTTATTTTTATTAACCTTTTAACCTCCTCTTAATATGAGTGAATTAAGTGCGAGAAAAAGGGTTGTCGTTCATAACACTAAAAATAATGTTAGAAATGTTACGTTGCATCGAATATTATGCCGCTTTTCCTTTATATAGAATTATCGTTAGATTCATGGTTATCAATATTACCAGACATTTCATCTCAGTTAACTATAAAAAAGTAATAGGCACACGATGAATATTTAGCTCGCTACTTAATTTCGAGTTTTATTTTTACAAGCCCTACCCCGTAGTTTCTTCTGTATTTAATTAGGTATATAGTATGTAGATAATATATTATTCTTTGAAAAGTCGTCTATCTACCAATAAAAGTCTTATCAAAATCGGTTCATCCTTTTCGGAGATTAGCTGGAGAAACAATTATATACAAACAGACCAAAATTGTGTGAACGCGTGTTCATGCAATGGCACGCACATGCCATGCCGTTGTTCATTTTCAGTGAAAAAATGAAAACACGTTGTTTAGCAAAAACACAAGACTAGTGTGTGAAGTGACAATACAGCACGAATATCCAGGCAGACATCACGCAGCCTAGCTACATCACACAAAGGCTGCGTGATGTCTGCCTGGCTAATATTATAACGCACCCGCGATTCCCCGGACGTTGCGGGTGGCCTGGCTTGCTCGTTTGACCCCTCTTATATAAAAAAAAGTATCGTTGTATAAAAAATTTTAATTACATTTTCGAAATAACTACAAATTAACTTATATTTAGAATGCTTATTTAATACTATTTATAATGCTTATTTTCTAATGATAGAGTTAAAGTGACCCAATTTCTACGTACGGTCCAATAACTGCGGTGTTTCCTCGACATTCTTGCTAAATACGTAAGATGCTTATTTAGAGTATATTTTCGTCTTCCACATTGAAATATAAGATTGAAATTAAGAGAGATTGTATTTGGGAGTATTTACACAAATTTTATTTTCTCTGGTATTTATTTAGAACAAAAAGTTAATGACATTGTATTACCGATATAATTATTCTGATTGTTACTCTACCTTAAAATACTTTGTTTTTATATAACTTATTATATTACGCATTAATTATGTAGGAATAACAGTATTACCGATTATTATGTGCAAACATACATATCTTCACAATTTATCCTAAATGGAGTGGCAAGGTTGACATACGAGCCTAAAAGCAGTAGTAAGATAAAAATATTTACTTGCAAATGCAATTACATTTCATGAATAGAACAAGTATTATCCACTTATTTACACGGCACATTGAGGTTCAATATTTTATATGAAGGCAGCTCTACTTTTTATTCACAATAGTACGTTGACATGGTGGGGGTCACGAACTTTATAAGCGTTTAAGTAAATCTCTTATATTTTTTGTTGTATCGCTTCGAGTATTGCAAACAACTATTTGGAAAGTTCGTTGTTGCTGCCACATTGTTAGGGAGTCTTCCGCAATTAAATACTAAGAAATACGAAGAACACCTTCATGTATACTATTGAATATTGATTAAATGATAGTTCTTTTAATGCTAAAATATGAAAATTTACCATTCTGTGTATTACAATAAACTGTGTTCTAGGATACGTTTTCGTTTTAAGGGAAATATATTTTTAATGAACATATCCGAAAAATCTTATGAAGATAAGAACTAACGAGAATGTAATATTACTACGTATTATAAAAATAGTCAATTATATTTGAATATCATATCAATTTCGGTTAGAAATTACTTATTATTTTTTAACTTGTCAAATATCTGAAAAGAAAGGAAATAGTAGTAAATCATAGTCAGACACATACGATGTAAATTTCAAAATTATGATTTTGATTTTGGGATTTAACTTTGGAGACTTAAATAGATAATATACATACATATCTTCACGCAGTAGCATTGACAGGGTAGTCAGAGAGAACGGGGCGCCAATCGCTTCACTGTTCTTACATACTTCTTTCGCCTCCTCGAATATGATTATTCTCCTCAAAGATTTTCGCCTAGGTAGTTAATAATAACAATATATGAAAGCTCTAAGCCACAATTCAGAAATGTATAATCCTCATAATATTTTTTAGATAGTACTTTATGTATTAATATCTACCGAATCAGAAAAATCTGGAACAAATCATTAAGAGTAAGATGTTTTATTATACGTAAAAAAATGTTTTTGCGTAAAATCTCTGTGACAAATTTTATTTCAGCAGTTAATAAGTTAATAATAAGTATATATAATATGTAAGTTTATATATGTGTATAAGCGCTGTGCTGCTTACTTTGGCATTAGATGGCTCTGTGTGAGATGTCTGAGTATATTATTATTATTATATTACTTACAACTGCTTATATACAAGTATATATATATATATAATCCCAAAGTAAGCACCACAGCGCCTGTGTTATGGGTACTAGATAACTGATATACTACTTTTGTACTTTTCTTTCGTAAATAAATACATATTATACATAAACACACAGACTCGGGGCGGGAATCGAACCCGCAACCCCCATTTACTTTCCGACGCGCTTAGCCGTTGCGCCACGGAGGCCACAAATATAAAATAATATATATAAAAAATCGTCACATATATAACTTTAGATTACGCTGTATATACTTATTGTATATGTACACGACATTAATCAACAAGCACTACCTTTCAATTCCTTTTTTAAGGACTTAAAGTAGGAAAATACGAAGATTGTCAGTAAAAGCCAGCTGTATTACGTAATAAAACAATGGTAGTTGTTTTTCTTAGTCTGGGATCTGGCGCTCCTGTGGGCAGAGGTGGAAGGGTGCTAGGGCGTCGACCTCCACGATGGCAATGGCTGGGGAGCAGGGAGCATTACTCTAGTTGAATACGAAACCGTTCTCAAATGCCACTATTGCAGGCAAATGTCGAAACGGGTAGAAAAATGTTGATTTGGAATAAATTAGGGAGTCAAACGTTTAATTTATCTACGAAACGTAAAAAAGCTCTACGAGTCTTTTTGGAAATATATTTTTTCTTAATGGGTATGTCTGAAATCGACCGAAAGTATGATGATGTATATGATTCAGTGGAAATGCGATCTTTCAGAAATATGTGTGCAATTAGTGTCGTCCACGAGTATCACCCTCGCGGATACAATAAGCAATGAAGAGATACGCACTATTCCAGGGTTGGGTGACGTGACAGCTTTCGTAAATATGCGGAAAGGAATGCTCACATAGATCGACGTAGAAAATCTACAGAGTGAAAGTGATTGGTAGTAGAAGCCAAGGAAGATCAAGGCTTACGAAGATCAAAAAGCCAAAGTGTTAGCTGACGGAAACGCCAAAAGCACTCGAACAACTAGGCGAAAATAGGTGTGGAGAACGATAAGATTTGAGAAGGCGAGAAAAGGAAGAATTATGATGCATGGCACTCCATTTTTTCTGACTATCCCTTTAGGGATAAAGCGTGAGAATATGTATCATTGGTAGGTACCTCTGTGTGCACTCTTTTTTCGTAGTTTGCATGACTATAACGTGTGGTTGTATATATATATATTCGACATTAATTTATTTCAAGTTTAAGATTTCGGTGAATTCAGATAGGCTTTTGAATAAACAGACAAGCTTTTTTATAAGTTGTTTCATCTAAAGAATTGTATATTCAAAGAACCTCTAAGAATGGATTACTCAAATATTAGCAAAGCGCCATACCTTGACTTAATTACAAGAACAGTGCTTACTAGATTTGACTAAGTGACCTTTTCTGCTCGATATTTAAACCACGCATCTACAAATATTTTTCCTTTTTAGTTTTTCATAACTCTGGAATCAATTCAATGTCTCTCCGTCAGTTCATCTATCTTTGAGTTCTGAGTTCAAAAACTATGTGCATGTTTTATGATTAAATTTAAAAAAAAAAATTTTTTTTAAATAAGAGCGGAAAGTTTTTAAAGATTGTTTGGTGAGAAACAATTATTTATGCTCATAGATCAGTAACGAGGGGCTCAACTCAAAATGGATTGCTTTTAACACTGGTAAATATAATACATCAATTATATGAACTCGATTCGTACTTGACCCGTTTTTAAAGTATTCCAATTTCATATATTCAGAGTGCACGCAGTACTAGATACGTTCATTTGGATGTAAATTATATTCCTTTCTTTGATGCGGGTGGAATAAACAAATGTAAAAGGTCAAAAGTCGCATCTGAAACGAGAGCTAGAAAGACGACATTTTCACATGTGTTTTAGTCTGTTTCCATAAATCTTCTGATAAGACGTTAATAACAATTTTCCTCAAGATTAGTTTGATATAACAAAGTAAATATTGTATGTTAAGCAAAACAATAACTGAACTTCCTTCATTATAACATTATGTACCAAGTTTCAATATATACCTAATGTGGCAAAAACTTGGGTAATTTTACGAATATAAACCCAAGAGTCACATGATATGATTTCAAATATCCGCACTAATATTGTAAATGCGAAAGTATCTCTAACTCTCTCTATCTGTTACGTTTTTACGGCTGAATCTTTGGGCCGATGATATTTAGTATGGCGATAAAGTGAACTCTGAGTACCTACATAAGCAAAGTTTTCGAAATTTATTATGATGATGAACTGAATCTTAGGAATTACCTACATAGGCTACTTTTTTAATTTTGGCGCGTAGGATGTCTTGAGCAATAGTTATAGTTTGCAATATTTTATTTCCATGAAAACCTACAATTATGAATTTGTAGTGTAAAAAATAATGTATTTGTATTGTGTTACGAATGTAAAAAGATATGAGATATAAATAAAAATGAGTAATCTTTACCAATAACATATTTTAAGATTTCTGGTGTTAGGTACTTTATAGACATCCCTTTTATTCATTATTATTATTCAATTCAAATTCAAATCGACACGTGTTTCGCTTCCTAAGGAAGAATTGTTAGAAAAATTTAATCTCGGTTTAATTTTATTAATTTTTATTTTATTTTATTAATTTTAACCTTGCAACAGAACAAGTACTCACCATACATCGCTCCGCGGGATTCCTTATGGATTGGTAGGAATATTTAGGTTAGTGGGCACCTTTGGTGGGCACTGACCAGGCTGCTGATAGAGCTTTTCAATGTCTTTAAGATCAGGTATTTCCAGGTAATGAACGAGTTGAGTGGATGAAGTAAAGGTAAAGAAATAGGATTGAGATTTGTGAAACAAAACGTGAGCCTTTAACATTTGGACGACGAATAATTTGTTTTATTTGAATGTTTTCGTTAATTTAGAGAAAATGATAAGTAAACTTAACAAAAAATTCAACCGATAAATAATTTAACTTAAAAACGTGTGGTTATCGCTCAAATAAACGAGAACTTCGAAAGGAAAGTTTATTTTCAGCTATGATATTACATTTTTATATTTTTTATACAGAGACTATTTAATGTAAACAGCTGAAATTTAAAGTAGAGAAACAATAAAAATCTTTAGGAAAGTAAAAAAAAAGATTTTTGGTCTCATGGGCCAGTCATGGATTTGGAATATAAGCTTAAAATTAAAAAATGTATTTTATACGTTCATTTGCGTTCGTTTTTTGGTTCGATCGAGTTTTTAATTGTCGAAAAATATTTGTTTTACTGTCCTAAAGATCTTTAGTGTCCCTTTATTATTTAAAGTGCCTCTGTTGTTCTTCAATTAGTGAGAAAAGATCGAAATATTTTTCGAGTAATTTTTGTCAGGAAATTCTATTCGCATATTATATTAATTTTGTATTTATCTAATCAATATACTAAATTACCTTTTAACAATATTTCGATGTTTTTCCCTACTTTAGTGGTTATTCAGAGGTCAAAGACCTTTCAAGTGTCCAAGGGACTTACTACACATTGAGGTTTTTCCGATTTTAATAAAATTTAAAGATCCTGTTCATAAAATTAAATCTTATAATATTTTTATTACATTATTAAAGAATAGAAATATGTAAGCTATTACCTATCTTATGCGATTATTAGTGCAATAAATACGTATATAAATGTTTATAAAACTAACCTAACAGTACACTGATACCAAAAATAATTGATCAAACCTTCCAACATTTTCGGAAAAACGTCTAATATTACCTTCTAATATATCACTCAAACAAACCATACAAAAAGTTAAGATCACCGGTACCAAGGTGTATATTATAGGAAAATTGTCAGCACTGCACGTGCGTTACTTTAGACACGTTTGTAACTAAAAACTAATAATACGAAACACTAGTCGTATGAGGTCACTAATACCTACTGATTCACTAATATACTAATTATATTAGTGACTTCACATGTTTCACTAATACAATTAGTATATTAATGAAATATACAATTATTTATGAGTAGGACTTGATTTGATGGCATTTCTTATATTGAAAACTGAGTAAAAGTATATTCAAATGGCAGCTATTATGAAGTTATTGGACTGTTAGTAATTTACGATGTTATACAAGCATTTAGTAAGCCTAAAATATTTTCAGTTGTCTGACCCATTCTGTTCAAAAGCCTAGATAATCTACGATAGGTATCGCATAACTGTAGGGCGAGCACGAACTTTCGACAGTTTCGTAACGTAATCGTATCGAGTTTACTATACGATTACGAGAGTCGCAGCACGAAGCGCATTTTACCAACTATCGAGAGCTCGCTACGATTACGAAGGTGACGTCATCCTAACGTAACTAGGCACTGGCAACTTTGAGTAAACTATACAATGTATTGAATGAAGGGTGCGTCCTAAAACGAAATCAGAGAAAGTTTATGATTTTTATTTGAAATCTAAAACTCTATTATAACAAATTTATTAAAAAAGGAGTAAATCTTTAAAAAATACATTGTATTATATATTTATAACTTATAAATATCTAAAACAATATATTATTGTTTTACAATTGTGCATTATTTTTCAAAATAAAATTAGTTTTTATATTGTGGTTGATAGTTTCGAACGGCTTAGATTTGACGGTTTTTTGACTTGCTTGTCGTTTTAATAACCTCTCGATGTCACATTTCTTTATGTTAACATTGAGACTTGAAACATTCTTGCGGAAAAGTTGATTGCGTTTTTTGTGTACCTCTTAATTTTAATTTTTTCACATGAAAATGAAAACAAGTCCCACACAATATTATTATTATGAAAAAGTATTCGTGCGTCTGTCATCGAGATTTACGTTACCGTACGTCAAAATAAGGTTCGTGCTCGTGATTTTATTCTATTTCAATACAATCACTACAAAATTCAATACTTACGTTACCTTTACGTTACGTTACGAAGGCGATACGAAATAGTTCTTTTTACGTCCTATAGGGGCGCTGCACTAAAAGTCATACAATTTGCTTACGCTTACGATACGAATACTTTGTCGATAGGATTCGTGCTCGCGCTACTGACAATTTCTGAGTTTGATTCATGGTCACGCCAAATCGTAAAACAAACTTTTTAAAATTATTTTAAAATTAAGGTGTTACCGAGTGCTTCTACGGATCTTCTTGTGGCGCTAAAATTAATGCCGAACATTCATTAGTTTTTACACTAACTAAATATGGCTCTTTTTTAAAGTTTCACGATTTGTATTCAATAACAATAAAATACATGGGTTAAAGAGTGATATGACCGTGATCACGGTACTTGTAACAGCATCGAAATATCGGGAAACTTAAAAATATATTAATGTCGCGGTAAGAATCCGTTCATTTTATTGTTTTAAGTATATATTAATTAGTTTGGTGAGATATTTTTTTAACTTATAGTGTCACAATAACTGGATAGATAATAATTTATATATGTATAAATACGTGCTGAACAACGGACTTTTACAAACAAAATTCTAAATAAATCGTAAAATTGACCATTTTTGGATCATTGCCCTTAGACAACTAAAAGTGCTTTGCCTTCTGGACAACCACTAAAGTAGGGAAAAATGAAGGGAAAAATATCAGAACATCGTTAAAATTTGATTTAATTTTTAAAATATAGATAAATAGATATTAAATTCATAGCCTAATGTCCTATGGCCTTTTGCTGTGGGAATCAGCGGCGCCATATATTAACTCCATTTTCATTTCACAATAAAGAGCGATACGTGCCATCTACAGTGTGAATGCACGAGAATCACTAAGAGATCGTTTTAAAGACATTGATGTAGTCGCCTTACCGTCTTTATACATCTTTGAAATTATTATGTATACGAGAAAAAATATAGATCTGTTTATAAAGAAAGGCGATATTGGTGGTATGGAAATCCGAGGTCGTAATAAATTGGTTATTCCAAAATTAAAATTACATAAGTCAAATGTTTCATTTTTGGGTAACTGTATTCGTTTTTATAATAAAGTTCTTCAATAAATCACTAAATTGACAGAAAATACTACTCTGTCAAGAAAGTACCGGGAAAAGATCAATTATACACGAAATGTTAGTTATTCATCCAAATTTATTTCATCACCTTCAAAGTATGCTCCTTCGGAAACGATATACACTTACGCCAACGAATAATCCAATCATCAAAACATTTTTAAACGCTTTTTCCAGAATTGAGTTCAGTGCTCGCCGCGAATTCTACTTTATGTCTTCTACCGAATGAAAACGGGTGCCACGAAGTGGTAATTTGAGTTTAGGAAAAAGAAAGAAGTCGGCTGGAGCCATATCTGGTGAATAAGGTGGTTGGTCGATGGTATTTGTTGAGTTTTTGGCCAAAAATTCATTCACAATGATGCCTTTGTGCGAAGGTGCATGATCGTGGTGCGAAATCCAAGAATTTCCTTTCCACAAATCTGGCCTTTTTCGTCGAATTTGTTCTCTTAAATGCCGCATAACGCCCAAATAATATATTTTATTTACCGTTTGACCTTCCGTCAAGAATTCCGGTGCACAACACCGCGATTGTTAAAGAAAACAGTCAACATGACTTTGACTTTTGATCGATTTTGGCGTGGCTTTTTTCGGTTTCGGTTCAGTTGGAAGACGCCACTTAGAAGCTTGTTGACTAGTTTGCATGTCAAACTCGTAAACCCACGTCTTGTCACCAGTAACAATGCGTTTCATGAATGTTGGATCGGAATTGACTCGTTCTAGTATGTCCTCAGCGACTCTTATGCGATTGAGTTTTTTTTGAGAAAATTCAGGTCTTTTGGGACTAGCCGAGCGGCAACATGTTTCATACCCAAGTGATTATTTAAAATGGTACGGATCGACTTGTGAGACACAGAAAGTTCGGCGGCTCGAACTTTCTGTGTCTCACAGGTCGAGGTAATCTCGACCGCTTTTCAACGCTTTGTACCACTCATAAGTACGTGTTTTTGATAAAGTCGATTCACCGTAAGCCTTCTGTAACATTTTCAGTGACTCTGAATACGAAATTCCATTGGCGATGCAAAATTTAAGACAAACTCTTTGTTCGATGTTTTTGTCCATTATGAAATTCGCAATATACACTAGAATGATATAACTAAAAACAGCACTGTATTTAATGTAAACAACAGATGCAACTCAAACTCCGCGCCAAAATGGAAAACAGTTGTGACAACAACAACAAAAAAAAAATAAAAATTGAATTTGGAACCATAAACAAATCATCCATTCCCGATACTTTCTTGACTGAATGTAGATTTGGGTTAATTATAAAACGTACATTCCTTCGACAATCAACTATAAAATAAATGATTTCGTTGAAGATAAAACAATAGTCTGGAAATGATCTTCTCTACACATGCACATACTGGCTTTCCGAATATTATATTTTTATAAACCTTTTATAAAATGATGTTGAAAAATGATACCTGACTGAGTTTCTTGTCGGTTCTTCTCAATGGCCAGTCTCTTTGAATTGAACTAAAGTAGATTTGACGTTCAAAAATACCTTGTAATTAGGTTAACTTGAATAAATAAATTTGACTTTAAAATTTATGATAAATTCAGTATTTAT
The DNA here is from genome assembly GCA_907165235.1 of Zeuzera pyrina. Taxonomy (NCBI): domain Eukaryota; kingdom Metazoa; phylum Arthropoda; class Insecta; order Lepidoptera; family Cossidae; genus Zeuzera; species Zeuzera pyrina. The sequence continues at coordinate 15,795,502 of OU015626.1, forward strand.
GTATGAAATTATGTCGTAGCTATATTTATCGAGTAATTTTTGTCAGGAATTGAAAGTAGACAGAGTGAAAGTAGACAGAGATTACAAAGCGCTAAGCATCGCGGCCCTTACATATTTCTTTCGATTCCTCAAACCTCACCTTTTTTGTCACGCACTTTCGTTGAGATATTATGCGAATGTTTTGACTTACCCATCGACTAATATTAAGTACTATAGGCAAAGTACCTAAGTTTATTAAGAAAACTTATATATAAACTTATTATTTACAAATATCGACTGACCCGCGCGATGGTGGAGTAACTGCCTTTCCAAACAGGGGCCTCAGGTTCAGTTCTCGGTCAGGTCAATTTAAGAAACAAACTTTTTTTAATTGGCTTGAATTCTGAGTGTTACTGCGAACTACCCCTAATTTGTCGTAAAGTTGTCTTTAGCACAAGCTTAGTGCTTGCGTTTGGGGTCATAGGACACACTGAAAAGAAATAAGGACTGACATATCTCACGCTTCATCAAATTTCATAACTTTCTTGACACTATATTACAAATGCACTGATTTTATAACGTCGTCACCTAGTCCGCATTATCTATCTACTCTGGTAGGATAGCATAAAAATATATAGGAACATGAGTCTAATATATTTCAGTATGTTACAACACACTTCTTCCTTAAGTATTTACACCTGTTTATGTAAGTAACTATTAATGGTGTTACGTTATTTATATCTGAACAGGCTCCACAACAATTTGTTTGACACCCTTGAATCATAACGAGTGTCGCGTAATGAATCCTTCAGACTACTTTAGAATATTCTAAGTCGTCACTGGCACCTTTTAAAAAAATTCTTATTGAATTTAAGAAATTCTCTATATTATGGTATTATAATAAAGCTTAACTTTTGAAACGTTATGCGCTTTAATAAAATATTGTTTCCAAGTCCTCGATGACTAATTTCCGTGAGTACAATTTTAATAGTGAGTAATAATTAATTGGATAAGTATATAATGCTGGCGAAATAATAATTAGATAATAGCATTATACATTTACAATGATTCTTGTTGTTATTTTGATTATAATGTTCTTATTCTTACACAATATGTATACAGAATATTAGATATTTGTCGGTTTCAAATTAGGCATCAAGTTAAATATCATTTAAATTTTTAAAACATAATTTATGTCTTTGGAATTATTTTAAATCTGATACGAGCTGATCTATCGACATTCCAGGAGGTGCGGTGTGCGTTTCTAAATGTGTCTGTCCACTCCTTGTAAAATACTAATTAGGATGCTTTGTTAGTGAGCTGTGAAAGAAGTATTTAAAATGTTTTTGGAATTTTTTTCCGGTTCGCGGTTTAAATTCTGCTTCTATAACGTTCCTATTACAGGACTGCTTCAAGTAATTGAATTTAAAAAAATAAGCAGTGCCCTTGCAAGTTAACTGTCTAATCAGAACTTTGTTCAGTGCTTCAGTGTTTAGTACACACATGGTGCACTGCAGGGCACAGTGTCTCTAAGCACAATGTTTATATATTTATACGAATTCATTAAATAAGTAAATAAGACAAGTAGCCATTCGCCGACGCGTAGTAGCAAAAATAAAGAAGTGAATAGTTTGAAAACAACACGATAGATATTAAGATAAACGTGGGGGATGGGCAGGTCGCATTGGCGTTCTAATCGATAACACTGTTCCGACGAGCTACGTCATGCCGCTCTGGACGCAGCCGTCTGGGGAGTACATATACTTTAGGCTGACTTTAAATGACCGACAAACGCGTATTACGTCACCATTGTCGATGCCTCTTACCTCGGTATGTGATTTTATTTCTAGTTATGTAGCCTTTGAGTCGTTAAAGTCGAGATGACAAAAAGTAATTTGTTTTTGAAAATGTTTGAATACAAATAAGTATTTAACACACTAAATATTTAAAGTACAAGAAATAATAGTGTTTTTTTTGTAAATGATTTTTATACTTTTTTGTACTTCGTTTTATATTGAGATTTAAGGTATTATAAATGGAACTTTTAGGGAGAATAAATTTGTCTACTAATAATAAAATAAAGTAGGTATACACATAATATAATGGACATTTCCGTTTGTTATTAACTAGATTGAAAAGCCAGATTCAGTAAATGGGTCACTAAATTTAGTCACATGAGAATATCAGCTTTTTAGATTTGTCTTTCTTCATCTGATGCGATGAATGGGTAATTTAACGAGGACCATTCACTTTTAGCTTTGAGCGGCGATGATATTTAAACACATTTCTGACTTTATTTAATTTTACCTTGATTTTGTGATGATTTTTGGATGACATCTTTGGTATTAATAATGAAGATAAACTTGTGCCTACCACAATAGTCGAGCAAGACTAAAATAGATAGATATCTATTTAGATAGATATCTTTCGTACTATTAAGTATTATTGAAGTTTTTTTTCTTTTTTCATGGCATGGCGCACAGATTAGCGCATTTGCCAATGTCATGTATTAATAAGTATCAGAATCGCTAAGTTAAACATTAAACAGTTATGCAATGCAATGCATACGTCACAGTGTTATTATAATTCATGACGAACAAAGAAGCCCGTACGAAGTAAATTCGTTTTTTCTTATTGTAAAACTCCTCTAGTAAAGTGATAGTAGGCTTTACTGAAGGTATAAAGGACTTAATATACGAGCGCTAAAACTTCAGTTACGCATGTTTTTTAGACTTCCTCCATTCTTTTCTCTTATACAGAATTTTAAAACCCAATATACTATCATTTTTATACTTCAAAACTCCCAAAAATGTAAAAAATAGAAAAGCTAAATAAAACGAAAACTTCACTTCTCCCGTACCCATCAAAAGTCTATTTTTGAAGTTATGCTTCTTTTGGCTCTTATGGAAAAACAGATCAGAACATAAAATAAGTACCATATATACCGGCGTATAGACGAGCATATGGTAGAGCTCGTTGACGCGAGACGATTTATTAGTTTGTCAGTGTCACCTACGAAATGAATGATTCTCTTGATTATTGCGATATGTAATATCACAATCACATACATAACACTTAACCTTTATTGAAAAACAGTAATTCTTTGAAATAAAACAGGAATAACACAAAATAATAATATGTCAAAAGCCTTCTCTACAGCATGACGACTTGAGACGACCTGTCGTTCAAAAAGGGTTACAATAACGTCTCGTTTGCTGTCCCTTTCCTATTCGTATCACTATCATAAATGATTACATTATCACTCGCACTCTTTATACTTCTATACGCCAGTATAGATAAATTAAGTTGATGGATCAGAGTGTATTTTTTAGCGTATGACTAAGTTGCGCGCGCCGATGTAACACATAATTTAACATTTTTTATTTCATTAAATTCAATTGGCTAGTTTGTTTTCTTTATATGAGGCCAGTTTGGTTTTTTTATATGTGGCCAGTGTCGCTTAAAAACGTCAAAGAAGTATAACGTCTTACATTACGCGACATTAATGTAATAAGATACATTTTAATATGCGTATTGTTTAGACGGATATTTCCCATACGCCTTACGAATAATTTCTATAGTGAATATTTATGTATACATATTTATGTATAAAATACAATATACTGAGATCGATACTGGGCTACAAAAAAATAAACAATGTTGATAATGATAACGAATAAATCTCAACATTGGATATATTTATGTACGTATATAATTTTATCCATAACCAAAATAATATTACAAACGCGAAAGTGTCTCTATGTGTATTGTCTGTTACGTTTTTGATGAAATTTATAATGGAGATAGATTAAACCCTGGGGAAGGACGCAGTCTACTTTTTGAAGTTATACTTCTTTTCGCGCGTTTGGAAAAACAGATCAGTGTATTTCTCAGCGTGTAACGAAATTGCGCTCGCCGATGTAATACATTTCGTAATTTATTATTTTTTATTTCATTCATTTCAAGCGGTCAGTTTTATGTTTTTATATGTTGTCACTTTTATTCACTTCAAAGAAGTATATGTAACTTCTTACATGAGTACACACATGTTTTTTTAATTCCACGCGGACGAAGTCGTAGGCATGTTTGTAATAAAATCATTTTTATATACATTTTAATTTACAAACCTATTTGAAGTCATTAATTATTTATTGTTTTTGTTCATTTTATAGCGTAAGTAATACACTTAATAACACCGAGCTCGATATTTTTATACTTTCACGACATTGAAGCCACACGATAAAAATAATTTCATGAATGCGTTAAATTTTATGAAGAATTTAGTGTAGCTTTCGTAGACGGATAACACTTTATGTAGTTTCAGGAGACCATAAAGGATTAAAATATGAGTATTCTATGGCCGCATTAACTTTTTGTAGATATTTTTATTCTATTAAAGATAAAATGGGTGGTCTGCGAGAACCATTTATCAATTCGTACACTGAATGGCAGATAATCGATAAGTATTCGCCAGCTATTGTGTTTCACGTTCTTTCCGCTGTTTTATTTGAACTATGCCATAATTTTCTTATTTTGAACTAGTTTATTCAATGGTTTTGTCTACTTTGATGGGTTTATGTATTACACTCTTTTAATAGACAAGTAGTCTATATGATATTTCGTTAACGTTATTAAAGTGTGTGTAACATGAAATATTCTTTGGTGTATAAATGCAGTTAACATACATGTGAACATGTATAGATACGGGCAATATTAATATTTTATGTAAAATTAAAATAGCAACCGAAGTTACAAGGTTTTTCAGTTGCACAGAGTGCAAGTCTTTGTATTAAATTATATAAGTACCACAAAACGAAAAACAAAAATATTTAAGTTCGAAACGTTTTCATAAACAGACGTATCACTTGTTGTTTTAATACGTATTTGCTGCATCTTGTTTTGGATTATTTACAAAAATTTTAAACATCATACACAGGAAAAACCGTATCTACGATTCATTGAAATTCTAATGCAATGTAGTATAATACATATAAAATATATTTGTAATAAATTTGAGAGAAGTTATGAGAAAAAGTAGAAAAGTCATTCAGTCAGTCATTCCTTTCATTCTATATTTATATGCATGTAACTGGAGTTATATAATAGAAAGCGAAAATTTCAAAAAATTAATCGGATGCTTTTAAATAGGTACTGTTTAGAAAAATACATACACACATATCTTCACACTGTATCCTTAACTCCCGTTAAGGATACAGTGTGAAGATATGATAGATAGTCTGTTGAAAAAACCTGTTAAAAATACAGATAAATTTATATTATTATATAGATACTTTTTAACTCGATAGCATTAGCTATACGCAGTTGTCGAGATAATAGATTGTCATATATAGACAGACACTAAAGTGGCAATATAATTTCTTTTTACTTTTTTAGTGATACTTTTCTTTACTTTTTTGGTATGCCTAAAAGTACACAGAATTATTTATTTGTAACTTTAACAGCCATAAATTGACACTTAATTTTCTGAAGTACGTGTAATCCAAAAATTATCTGTAAGATATTTATAGCTCACATTGCATTGAAATCCCGAGTTATTAGTTGGAGCAGTCACGAAAGTTCAAGCCATTTGGCATTTCATCTTTTCAGTTATTCAACTGCAGTTATGAGAGTGGAAAGTAATATTTGTGTACAAGTTACCACGACGGGCATTCACAAGTTTCTCGGCTGTTACTGCAGTTATATTGTGGGAAAGTGAAACAATACCAGTTCGTCTATGAACCAAGATTAGGGTTATGCACAGAGAAGTAAGAATTTGTATAATGAGAAAGACTAATTTGGATAAAAAAAAGGTAGGTTAAATAACTCAGATTACTACATAAAATAAATGCTTACATACGACTGAATAAAAATGCTTGAAATAAATTATTTATTTAGTGTTTCATCCATTTATATAAATATATATATATATATATATAAATAGGTAGAAAAATAAAGCTAAATCTAAGAGGTTTATTTTTTTAAATCTGAAACTGTTTGAAAAATTGCAACGACCTTGACGTAACAACCGCTGGTTGAGGTCATTGACCGCTCGATTTTACTTGCGAAGTTTTCTATTTGTGTGTATAAATTGTATTTAGAATTATGAGTTTTGTGCATTGAAGAATAAAAATGCCTTATAACTTTTAATTACATTTTATAGCTTAGATAGACATTCTTAAAAATGATCGGAAAAATTTTAATTACATTATCTTAAATCAAGTTGACGAAAGTCTTTACTGAGAGTTACGAGGTGCTATAAGTTATATTTTGGGTATAAGGGCAATTTCCAAACGGCTGCCCAATTAGATGTTATGTGAAAGCTCAATTTAACACTTAGGCATATAATGTCAGGGGTGATCGAGATACGAGATTTAATATTGGTGTTTCACTCTTCACTGTCTTTCATCGTTAGGAAATTTTGTACCTTATTCTTTTTGAGAAAAGACAATTTTAATCTCTTCAATTCTCTTCAATTATGACTACATTTTAATTTGCCGATTTATGTATTGTAAGGGACCCCAAAACTGATCACAGATTAAAGTCAACGATGGACGGAGTCTCGTAAACAATAGAAATAATATAATACTGAAAACAGATTAAAATAAGTGCGGAGTCCCGCCCATCCTATGCTAGTGTGATTTACAGCTTTGTACAAGATACGGTATCGGAGTACTATAAAACGAAAACCGATGGCCCATTCGCGTGAGTCCGTGCTCCTGTCATAAATCTACTTCAGAAGCATGAAACGGACCCAGGAGATGTATCCGAGTAAGGATGCCTCTACGTAATTCGAGTAATCCATCTTCCACGAGACAGTGACCGAAGTAATTGCTGTTAAAAAGTTTTCTCGATACGGTCCCGAACGAATAGATAGAGTTTCGTTCAAAACATTTCTCATTGGAGACCCGGAATTTTTCGGTAGTTTTAGAGTCACGGAAAGCGTATAACACTATGGTTGAGCTGTGATTTTCATAATAGCCATCTGATACCGGCTGTATGGAGTTTATTTTAATGTCTAAATCATAATCTTATCATTATAATACTTCATTAATATTTACATATTATAAACAAAACAAAATGCGATCTTTTAGTAATATATGTGGTTTCACCCCTGTGAACAAAATAAGCAATGAAAAGAAACGCAGTATGACAGGGTTGCACGACAATGTTATTGTAAAAATGAAGAAAGGAATGCTTAGATGGTTCAAGCACATGGAAAGAATGAGTGACGAAAGACTAACAAAATCCACAGAGCAAAACTGAGTGGTAGTAGAAGTCAAGGAAGACCAAGGCTGACTTACGAAGATCAAATAACTCGAGTGTTAGCTGATGGAAATGTCAAAAGCACCCGCATGCCTAGGTGAAAATGCGTGAGGAGAATGACGAGATTTGAAAAGGCTAAAGAAATAATTAAGGACGGCGCTCCGTCTTCATTGACTACCCCGTTAGGGACACAGCGTGAAGATATCTATGTTTGTATGTATTATAACTACTATAAAACCAATTAAAAAAGAAGCAGATACTGCACTGTAACTTCACAATTTACAACTATTTTATTACATCAATTACCCGTTTACCCCTTATTAGCCCTTATGCTACTTCATTAGGGATACAGCATGAATATACGTACTTATATCATATGACAAGAGTGGGCATAAAATAGGTTGTCTACGTATTAATGAGATTGTTTAAAAGTCTGACTTAGTTTTTGTAAAGTAGTTGCCAAATAGCTGCAAGTGGTCGCGTACAGTATAGTGGAATGGAGGTAGTCAGATAGTCCTTCTAACCGCCGCCGCCATGTGCTGTCAGATAGAAGTTGTCTAGTACAAACAAAATTATTATATATTTTGCTCAATCCGCGAACTGTTATTGTTTAGTAACAGTCAAAATTAATAGTTAAATCAGTGCTAAATTTAGTAAGTAGCGCAGTGTGTTCCTTTAGTATATTATTTAGTATATTAATTGGTCTATTACTGTAAACAGGACTAAGATTGTATTTAAAAGATATGACGTTATAATGTTAACGTTTGCATATTTTTTATTATTTGTACTCAGTATTACATTTATTTCATAAATATATATTTGTTCTTACACCAACAGCCATTTCTTTTCTGTGAAGGATTTAGCGACAGTTGGAAAAGCTACAAGGGTTTGCCGTTATATTCTCTTATATTATAACATTATGTACTCAGCGATGTTGATGATTTACGTTCTATCAGTATTGTCCTGTTTTTTATTTTCGCGTACGGCAGTATACATACCTACCTTTCTGATTAACTTAGTTCAGAAGCTAAAGAATTCACTTTCCAAAATACCCTAAGTCAGGTTTGAATTTCAGCCAGTTCATTTTAGTTACGCAATTAGGCTTTTACTTAGAAATATTCGTTGTCTAAATTATTACGCAATTATGATTCTACTTAAAATAATTCGATAGTAAATTATTAAGGCAACGAAAAAGCCTAATTGCGTGACTATCATTGGCTGAAAATGAATATATCAATTTGATTATTTGAGCTCATTATTAAACGGCATTCATTTACATTTTTATAATGAGAAATAATTGTGCTTATTTCTTGCAAAATCAGCTGTTCAATTGAGCCGCTTTGGACGTCTGGTTTGGTACCCCAACGTCTTAGGACATTGGGTGCTCCAGTTGAACAATTAATATTAGGTACAGTTATGTTACAAGCTTTAAAATTTAATGATGCCGAATCACACAATTGACGTGATTATTTGGATATACACATAATATAGTGTTCGTAATAATATATAACAAACGAAGAAAGAAAAGCACAAGAAAGACAAAATTAATTAACTAGTACAACATTATTAGTACCAATATAAGTTCACGCCTTTTTTCATTTAGGGTGGAGAGAGCATCAATGCACTATAAAATTACATCTTGTCGACACTTTTGATATATGTATTTAAGGCATTGATAAACAATAATTTAATCTAAAATAGACCTTCTGCTAATTTATAATTAATTTTTTTAAAACCCACTGTCATTTTGAAGAATATGCTTAGATTCTATGCAGAAAATTTAAAAATATAAATCGGTCCCGTTACTCCGAAAAATGTAAATCTCTGTTTTAAAAGAGGTTTCTTTGATATTTTTTTTCGTTACAAAAGTTAACCAACCATGTATCGCAGCTGGCAAAATGAAATCAATTAAATGAAGAATCAGGTTACTAAATATCACTTTCATACGTTTTGTATTCACTCAGAAAAATTGTGATTCTTGTCATTAAAATTTCCAATATGTTGCCTTAAGATTCCTGATATATTGTTAGCCTATCGCCCATATGAATTCGTTACAATAATCTTATATTTCATCTAACATTAGCACCTGCACGGAAGTATAAACAGCTGGAACATTTTATTTTTTTATTCTATAAATGGAAGACTGTAGTGATTTGTAAATATAAAATAAACCTATTAGATATAAAATGATTATTGGTTTCTTAGAAGTTATTGACCTATGACTTTTATGTTACTGGTAGAACAATATGGATGAAAATAAAAGGGTTCATTGAAAAGCTACAAAGGTTCGTTGTCTGTATCGAACATATCATGTTTGTCTTTTAATGTTAAATGTATTTTTTTGGCATCATCAAAGTGTGTTTCTGTATCAGGATTGAATCAAACTGATACATATGCTTTCGATGTAATGTAAAGGAGATAAAATGAGAGGAGAAATAATATGTCGAAATGTGATAAGTTTTACAATTATTATGTTTCAAGATTGATTGCAGATTTGAGTTTAATCATACTATGCTTTTTTAAATATCCCTTTTCTAATTAAAGATGTATTTGAGAAAAATTATTGTGTTCACATAATTCGTCAATTATTGATTTTTTGTTGTCAATTTTGTTCTAAATGTGCCTTGTTTCGTAATGACACAGAATTGTCTAACATTTTAAAGAACTTTATTGGAAAATTCATGATATACAGGGTGACTCTAAAAATATGGGTTTGATCCAAAATGCAAAAGAAGTCGGAATTCATCACATTTTTTGGACCATCACAGATGGAACCGGCACACTTGTACTGTGCCGACACTAAAGGATTCAAAAATTAGGAATAGTAAACAGCCTCCCATATTTATTAAAATTAACTATATTAATTGATATACACGTAGGTATTAACCCTGACCTGCCTTTTTGTATAAACGAAATAGGCATAGAATAACGATACTTTAACAAATACATTCATTATGTTGCATTTATTTGTTTCAGGTATGTTCCGGTTTGATCAATACTCATTATTAGAGAATTGGTAAGAATTTGGGAACTGATTTAGATCACCTACAGTTAAAGCAGGTGTTGTGGGAGTGAGGGAAGATGAGGCAAGTGGGGGACCGAGACAACTACACCTTTAGTAAGAGGGCAAGCTACGGAAATTTGTGCTTTATTGTATGTTTTTGAAAAATTGACGAAATTAATCTAAAATGTATGCACATTTCAGATTAAAATAATTTACTTATGAAAGAAGGCACTTCCAATAACTACTCTAAATACAAAGTTCCACTTACCAAAACATAACACTTTTTAAAACCAGCAAATATTATAATTTTTATAAATACATTTTGAGATTTTACTACAGGTATTTTTCATTAAATTAGACTTTGGCAATTAAGCCATTCACACAAATAGAATTACCAAAAAATCTTTCTTTTCTTAACTGTCGAAAAAAAACGTAACTGTCATTGTCATTATGAACGTAGTTGATCTAATCCTTAGCCTGATTTTGCCGATCTTCGAAAAGTCATTACGTTTATGCGGTTACATGTTATGGCAGATCTCAAAACTCCTCGACAACACGTCCGAGGACGATCACTGCAAGAGTGTTAGTAGGTAACAGCCCCACATAACTCAGTTTCACCCCCAGGGGGTTGGGTACCTGTGTTCAAGTTGCTGCTGTTTTACAAAAAAAAGATTAGCAAGTGAATTTCTAACTTCTATCGCACCAGTTAACTTCAGTATGCTTACTGTTGAACGTCTATCGTTTTTGTTCCATTACCATTACAATGAACGTCGGATTCAATGAAATTCTTGTTATTTGCCATTACAATGGATGAATGGAAGTACCTAACGAAAGTAGCCTAGTGATACAATATCTGTTCTCAGTTTATTACGATGTGCGTCGTTGTTACTTGTGATGTTTACGCCTTACTTGAAGTTTACAGTAAAGCGTATGTTTTATAGATATTACAGCAAACAGCATCAGACTTATTTTTTTCTTAAACATAATTAGAAATACAATACGCGTATGTTGCGCTCTCTCTTGATCAAATCTTTTCCTTACAAAATGTTTAACTAAAAACGAAATTTAATAAATTATGATCTAAATCATAATTTATGTACGATTTAAAAAAACGGAATAATAAATGAGGAATCTTTAAATTTAAATTCCGTTGCCAATTTCGGAAAAGATCTTGAATAGAAAAAGGTTCGAAAAATCCAACGGAGTGAAAAACAGATGCTTGCATTTCTGAGTGATTTGAATATTTTATGTATCATTTCGCAGTCTCAGGGAATTCATCTCCACTTGAAAGATTTATATCGTAAGAAATCTTGAGTTTATGGGTATCGTGTGCTTTAAATGCCTTGATATATTGCGAAAGATACGTATACATGCAGAATTTTGTTGTTAGTGCATCTTAAGTTTGAAAGAAGGTTAGATGTATTTAATAAGGGAGTGGCACTCATTGGCGTGGTTAGTGCACATAACTCATGCCGAGGGTCCTTGTTTCGATTTCGATTGGATTAATTCAGTAAACGAAATAATTCTTGTCTTCGAATCTGGGACTTCACCCAATTTAAACATGCCTAATGCTTAAGAAATTAACAAATATTCACGTAGTGAAAGATTTTTTTTACAATACAGTTGTGCACATATCGTACATAATACAGGATAAATTCCAAGTTCGTCAAATTGATGTTAGTAGATTCTTTTAATAGATTCTGCACATTAACATAAAATAGAAGAATAATGTCAAAAACTCATCATGCTATACAAAAACATTTGCAGTAATAATAAATTTAATTAATCATTTTTTTTTAATATTTATGAATTTACTGTTAGGTTACAATCATTCAAAAGGATAGTAATGAACTAATGAATACACATCATTTTCAGACATTGTTGACCAAAACTATATTAAATTTAGTCTACCTGTCGTCGTATGATCGTAGAATTAGGAAGATCATGATGTATCCGGCTGGGAATTTCGTGGAACGCCACCATTTCATAATGTGGCCAATTATGTAATACCCAATATATCGTTCGATGCAAATCGTTTAAATATACGCACAGTTGTAATTTGGGCACATTGAGTCTGTAGGGTGTCCAAAGTATTAATTTATGCAAGTAAGTAATTAATCTATAGTATCAGTAAAAAAAAATTATTAATTCAGATTTGCATAAAACTGTTGTTATTTCTGCTCAGAGCTTCATGGAAATGCACCTTTTTCGTCTAACTACTTTATTACCACAATTGTTTTAGTGCATTATTGAGTTTAATTTGATGCAACCATCTTGCACGCATGTAAATTTATCGTAACAGATTCACTAGCAACATGACTTTTGAATGGAATTGTGAAAAAACTACGTAGTTCAAATTCATTGATAGAAATTGATAGCAATTGGGTTTTTAACTTTAATAGTAGGAGTAGAACAACGATAAGCTAGAGGTGGAAGTTATATAGCTGTGGCATCACAAACTCGTAATAACATTGCCTAGTGCTTGAAGAGATGAAACTCATCTCTAGAACTCTGTTCCCACTACTTCAGTTTAAAAAAATAGCTCTTATATCTTTCATCACATTTCGAATATATTTTCCCTGTTTCGTTTGTAATTACTAAACTCATCTTTAACATTAATTAACTCATTAAAAAGCAGTCAACTAATCAAGTATGACAATGTAAAGTACCGTAAAACGATCTGCTTTATTCTTTGAGTGGTTGAGTTGTACGTACTTATTTTGATTACAGCAACAATAATTATGAATTGTTATCCACATATTACATGTAAATGGTGATCTTTCAGTTTACTTTAAACAACAACCTATTTTATTGTTATCATTTCGTGATTGTGCAGTAACTAGTTGTTTTAGATTACACAAATAATGAAAGTTTCTGGCCGCACGCTACTTGTAAAAGTACATATACCTGCATACATATCATATATGTGCAATTAATACGACATTGCTCCTTTTGGTTTCTATTTTCAGTATATAACAACTACTCGCAAACGACTCTTAAATTTGTCTTCACAATAGTACACATTATTTTGTTCTTCTTTATAAGTAAGTGTACAGATATGTTGTCATAGAATAGCGTAAATCGTATTTTCGTGAAATCGCAGGGATTTCGCGAAAACTCTGAATAAGGCGCGGGGACAGTCTCATTACGTGATGTAATGAATTATATAAATGTGGTGGTACATTTATGTGTGACCGTTTTCTCTACTTGAATTCGAAGCATCTGATTCTATCCCTTTAGGTTGCGTTTTATGGGTATCTTTTCCATCACACTTTTTGTGTTAGTTTTCTTCTACCTACCGAGAAAGAAAAAGGATACTGGGCGTAAAATTACTATAATGTTAGTTTGGTGTTATGATGAAATCCGTTTTACCAAATCACTAAACTAATCTAGTAATTTTACGAAAACGCAAGATTTGGTCCGTACTTTCATGAAGTTGCTACAGTTTGTCATAACATCGCGTAATAAGACTGCCTTTTATATCGTTTTTAATATGACATTAATTTTATAATATTAAAAGTTATAAATTTAAACTTAGACGTATGGTTGCCAAAGAATTGTAATAATTATATTCAAAATTTAAATAATATTATGAGTAGGGTGACAATATGTCATAGTGACAAATTCATATATTTTGACACCAATAGGTATATTGGTAATATTTTACATAAATTTAGACTGACAAAAAGTACTTTGTACTTGCCTAAAAAGACGAAACACAAACTCGCTACATCAGTAGCCACATGTATTAACTCGGTTATAGGGAGTATAACTAAGAACTTAGTTAGGGACGAAGCAAATTTTAGTAGTTATACTAATATTACGGCTGATAAAAATTATTTAAATTAAATAATCAGACAACGGAGAAACTTCATAATAATTTCATTACGTTTGTACATCAAAATATCAATAGTTTCTCTGGCAAAATTTTAGATGTTGAATTATTCATTGAAAAATATAATATAGACATCTTGTGCTTCACCAAGACATGGTTGAAAGCAGATAAAATGTCTTTTAATATAAATAATTTTAATGTGGCCAGTGTGTTCAATAGAACGACGACAGATGGCGGTGGTAGCATGATTTTGTGTAAAAATTATCTTAAAGTCAAGAACCGCAAAGACAGTTGCTCATTCTATTGAACGTATATGTGAAATGTCGTGTGCAGAGACGGATCAGCACATTTTTTTATGTGTTTGTGTGATTTTTGCCAATTTTTAATTACTGTAGAGGAGAGTCGCATAAGACTTAGCAAATATAAGAAGTCAATAATAGCCTGTGGTTACTTCAATGTAGACATACTGAATGATTCGAGGGAAAGAGATATGCTCATTTCACTCTTTCTCTCATTTAATTTAGTGCATATTTTTAATGAACCGACCAGGGTCACATACCATTCCGCGACATGTATAGATAATATTTTTATGAGTAAGTGTGAAACTATGGAAAGTGTTGTTGTTGCTGGTGTCCGCTCTGATCATAAAGCGCAGTAATTAAAATAGAGGACATGAAACATAAATCAGAACAAATATTTGAATTTAGGCCATTAGAAGAGAGTAGGCTAAAAAACTTTACACAAGATGTAGCAAAATTTGCAAACAATGCTTCTTTGGTAGATGATCCAAATATCATGTATGAATTATTAGTCAATAACTTATCTGAAATATTTAATAAGAACTGTCCAAAAAAAAAGAAAGTAGTTATTAATAACAAGTTACGTTTCGCGAATTGGGCGACGAAGGGCATAAGAAAAAGTGTTATGAGTTATATGATGAGAAATCTTACACGGGGGATGAAAGTTTTCATAACTATGTCCGCACTTACTCAAAAATATTTAAGAGGGTATCAATACACGCAACAGCAATCTATATTGCGAATAAAATCAGAAAATCAGATAATGCAGTAAAAGCTATATGGAATACCATTAATAAAGAAGTTGGGGGTAAACAAAATAAAAAAAACGAAAATATTTCCATAAAAATTGATAATAAAATTGTTACAAATGAAATTGAGGTTGCTAATGCTTTTGAAAATTATTTTTCAAATGTACCCATAGAAATTACTAGTGGTCTAGGATCGTCTTCGCATACAGCAGAGACGTTTTTGAGCAAAAATATTGGAAAATGGTTTCCTAGTTTTCAATTTAGGTACACATCTGCACATGAAATAGAAAGGACGTTCAGGCAATTAAATAAAAAGAAAAGTGAGGATTTATGGGGACTATTAATTAATGTAATAACTAATGTAATACCTATATTATCGCCAATCTTGGTAGATATATTTAATAAATGTGTCGATCAAGGCGTATTTCCCAGTTTAATGAAACACAGTAAAATTATTCCACTATTTAAATCGGGCTGTATGTTAAATCCAACCAATTATCGCCCGGTGTCAATATTGCCAGCGTTGAGTAAAATATTCGAAAAAATAATACTCAAACAAATGCTGGCACATTTTAATATTCACGGGGTATTTCATGGTCAACAGTACGGTTTCACGAGAGGGCGTTCAACAACTCATGCGGGAGTAAGCTTGATCGGGACTGTATTTCAGGCTTGGGAGGGGTCCCAAGATGCTATTGGTGTTTTTTGTGATCTTTCCAAGGCTTTTGATTGTGTTAGTCATGAAACTTTAATTTGCAAGCTTAAATACTATGGAATACGTGGTAACGCTCTCGATCTCGTGATCTCGTATTTGTCTGGCCGCGAGCTGAAAGTGAGTGTTAATGGGGTTTTGCCTGTGGGTTCAAAGTTAAAAATGGGAGTTCCCCAAGGATCAATTTTGGGACCTTTCCTGTTTTTGGTATATATTAACGATTTCCCATTTATGCTCAGGGACTTATTCGAAACAGTATTGTTTGCGATGATACCTCATTGTTATTTAAACTAGACAGAAAAAATCTAGATATTACTTGGGTAAACAGGATCCTAACAGATGTCTCGAAATGGTTCGCTGCCAATAATTTACTACTGAATGCACAAAAAACTAAATGTATTAAATTTTCCCTTTCTAATGTACCCAGAATCCATGATAAAATAGAACTGGGTGGGAAACAATTAGAATTCGTTAAGTCGGCCAGTTTTCTGGGTTTGACAGTAGATAACAACTTAAAGTGGGCGGACCATATCGGGGCATTGGCTAGCAAGCTCGGTTCTGCGGAATATGCAATTAGACGCATTAGGCAAATGACGGATGTGGATACGGCAAGGTTGGTGTACTTTGCTTATTTTCACAGTTTAATGTCCTACGGCCTTCTGCTGTGGGGATCAGCAGCGCATATTAACTCCATTTTCATTTTACAAAAAAGAGCAATACGTGCCATCTACAGGATGAATGCACGAGAATCGCTTAAAGATCGTTTTAAAGACATTAATGTCCTCACCTTGCCCTCCTTATACATCTTTGAAATTATTATGTATACGAGAAAAAATATAGATCTGTTTAAAAAGAATGGCGATATCAATGGTATGGAAACCCGAGGTCGTGATAAATTGGTTATTCCAAAATTTAAATTACATAAGTCAAATGTTTCATTTTTAGGTAACTGCATTCGTTTTTATAATAAAGTTCCACAAGAAATTACTCAATTAACAGAGAATAAATTTAGATTGGTTATAAAACGTACATTGACTAGACAATCATACTATAAAATAAACGATTTCATTGAAGATAAAGCAATAGTCTGGAAATGATGTTCTCTGCACATGCGTTTACTGGCTTAATGAAAATATTGTATTTTAATAAACATTTTGTAAAATGAAGTTGAAAAAATGATACCTGACTGAGTTTCTTGTCGGTTCTTCTCAGTGTCCAGGTTTTCTATTTGAACCGAACTAAAGTAGATTTGACGTTCAAAAATACCTTGTAATTGGGTTTACTTGAATAAATTGATTTGACTTTGACTTTGACGTAGATGTACTTCTCCACGTTTCCGACTCCACCCACTGGTGGAGTTAATATGAAATAGTAAATAGTAAAGTAATTCAAGACATTACCGTCATTTCATTTGCTTTCAAGTTTTTATGAAACATGTTTTTTTTAAAAGAAAAATATTGCATCATATCACATTTTTGCCCCATGTGATGTATATTATTTAAATGTTCTGCATAAAATGTTGAATTTGATACAATTCGTGATAGGCTCTGTCGAATTTTTTCTGTGCTTGATTTATGTCGTTCAGTCGTACGACTGATGCCATATGGAATTTTATAAAAAACAACTTTTCCCATTACACGTGTGTTATTATGACGAATCTAATTACACTACATATTACGGTGAAATGCTTTCAACGTTAAATCTTTTTCAATGCTTTTAGTTAAATGCTTTCGGTTCTGTGAGGGAACAGATGAGCATACATATATACATACATAAATACACACGCACACACACGTGTGTGCGTGCGTGTGTGTGTGTGTATGCATACATATGTACCTATACACATTAAACATGCAAATATACATGCACACATGCATAATTATGCATGCATATATACAATATGTGAATCCGCTTCAAAATCATAATCCTTCTTTTCGATTCGCCGTAATCGGATAAAATATGCTCGTAATTAATTATGATAATAACTTGCAGATGACATTTGACAGCTTTTGTGGTACCCTTTTGCAATTTTCTTAACTAATTAAACTACTACAGATTATGTGACACTACTTATAGATTACGTGATCCCATAACGATATACATACATACATATCTTCACGCTGTATCCCCCACGGGTAGGCAGAGAGGACGGAGCGCCATCGTCGCGGTCCTTACATACTTCTTTCGCTTCCTCAAATCTCATCATTCTCCTCACACATTTTCACCTAGGTATGCGAGTACTTTTTACATTACCTTATAAAGTTATAACTAGATAGACAATATATTAATTTAGATTTTTCGGTTGATATAGAAAAGTTATCAACAGTATAGTATGTTTTCCACTGTCTGAAACATAAACAGTAATTTTTAATTTGTATTAAATACAAGCTGTGCCTTCGACTTCGTTCGCATGGTCTTCAATTTACTAAATTAAATAATTCAGGAACCTTCGTGAGCATACGCAGAACAACTCACCAAAGTTTCATCATTATCGGATGAATGCTTTAGGAATGCATAGAGGACATTCATTCATTCAAACATTCATTTTTACGTATAGTACAGATTAGATCTTTTTTTTTAGAATTGTCTCTCTGTCATTTGTTTTATGGCTAATTTCAAAATTCATAAGTCGACTGTGTCATTAATCAATTTTGAGATACACAATTAAGGTGAAATTTATTGCCAGACAATTTACGACAATGTTTATCGACGGGCTTTTACTCTATTGTGGTATTTACTAAAGCTATTCAATGCTTTGTACATTATATTATTTGGAAAAAATTGAACTACACTAAGCATACAAATTTCGCTATAAATTATTCAGCGAAACATTCTATGTATCGCACCTTAAAGCGTAATTCCATTATAGTATACTTTTCATCAAAAAAAAATCGAAACACCCCTGAAGTTTGGTTTTGAATGAATGTTATGAATTTTTTACGCTAAAACAAAAAAAAGAAATAGTGCCAGTTGATTGCGGATATTAAGTATAAGGTAACGTTTAACAAACATTGATGTTTCAAATTAAAATTAAATTTCTTTAGCTAGCGTATTTTGTTCAACAGGTATAGTTTTACCTTTTGAGAAAAATTTGTAAAATATAAGAAACAAAGACGTAAGACATAAAAATGTTAAAAAAAGTTTATTCAGTATCTCGTATTTCCTCCCCGGCTTCATGGAACGGATGAGAGTCACAATCTTGTGTTGTGGGATGTTATCCCATTCTTCTCCTATAGCTGTTTTGAGCTGGCTAAACGTCTCCGGAGCAAGATCTCTCGCTCTTACTCGTCTCTTCAACTCATCCCATATGTGTTCTATGGGATTCATATCCGGGCTTTTTGCTGGCCAGCCCATAACCGTAATACCGACTTCGTTGAAGTATTCATTTACAATGCCTCCGGTATGAGCCCTGGCATTGTCCTGCATAAAAATGAACTCTTCGCCAATAAAATGTGCGTAAGGTGCTCCACATGAGGCTCCAGACACTCTTCGATGTAACGTGACCCATTTAATGATGGTAAGCGAGGTCCAGATACAAAAGCAAGTTCGGTTTTTCCATCGGCGCTTATGCCTCCCCAAACCGTCCACGAACCGCCACCGTAACTGACTCTTTCTTCAATGCAGCACTGTGCAAAACGCTCTCCCTCTCTTCGATACACCTTCTCTCTTCCGTCGTTACCATACAGCATGATCTTACATTCGTCGGAAAAGAGAACTTTACTCCATTGAAGGTATGACCAATTTAAGTGCTCACGTGCAAAGTTAAGACGCGCTCTTCGGTGGTCTACCGACAATTTTGGGCCATTAGCTGGTTTATAAGGTTCCTGGCCACGCTCCTTCTTCTAATGATAGAATCGCTCACAGTCAATCCTCGAATCTCACGGAGCCGCTGCTGCACTTGAATAGAGTTAAATCGACGATTTCTTAGAGAAACTGACTCAATATACCGGTCATCTTGTTCAGACGTGACTCGATGTCTACCAGATCCTGGACGGCGAGTAAACATACCAGTCTCCCGATAACGCTGATACACTCTATTGACAGCAGAGAGGCTAAGATGCAATTGTGCACCGACAACACGTTGACTAAGCCCTGAATTCAGCAACGCCATGAATTGGGCGGCTTCCGTGGGCGAGGTATCCATATTTGTTAGGAAAATAATCTCCTTGGTAGGATGTTACAAAGCTTTGTTAACGATCTTTATTAATAGAACGATATTTTTGGCAAAAAAATGTGAATAAATGCAGAAATTCCAACGGAATACACATTGAAAACAATTTCCACATTGAGCTCGATGAAAAATCGAAAATTTCAATTAAAATTTGGAATTGTGGTACACCATTGTGTAGACTAAACTGCCAGCTATTTATTGGAGTATTTTTTTTAATGATATCAAACCTCTTTTTTATTGAAATGCCGCCTGAATAGCAGTTGCAGCAGTGTTTCGATTTTTTTGATGAGAAGTGTATATTTCTGTAGTATGCTTATTTATCTATTTATATATCACGACAACAACAAACATAGCCTATGTTTTATTTGAAAAACATTTGACGAATTTATTTTGTGACATTTGTAATAAAAAATTACATATTAGGCTAGGTATCGCCCTGGCTTTGCTTAGCTGTTTCTTAGCCGTCGACAACCGTTAATTTTATTATGGCCTTTGACGTTTTAATAGACAAGCATCGCATCGTGAACTTTTTTGTAGCACTTTTTAAGATTTACAATTCTGTCGTACATTACATGTATATACACACACACACACACACACACACATATATATATATATATATATATGAAAATAGATGTCTGTATATATGTAATTGTTAAACTCCAACATCTTTTGACCAATCACCATAAAAGATGGCTCGTGTAAGTAATATTTATTGGAAAAGGTTTTGATCTCATTTGTTGTAAGTTGCCACCACGCGGACGTAGTTGCGGGTAAAAGCTAGTTATAGCATATCTTTAAACCATTCATCGGCGTTTGTCTGAAATGTGCTTATATCACTGTTTTTGCCACCGTATTATTAGTATAATTAAAATTACTCAGTCAAACATGTTGTCTCCCGTAGAGTAGATTGTAGATCCCCTATTGTAGATTAGATAGATTGTACATTGTAGCGATTTCTAAGCTAAAGAAATCTCTGTCTCGTACATGTTACGGACTGCGTTACGATAAATGCGGTACTAGAAGATTTTAGTCTGGCACTTCACATAATGTAGAATGCTGTTATGCATTGAAATCTGGGACTAAATAATGCTGAAAACCGCATTGAAATTCCATCAGTAGTTCTCATTTTTGACTAAGGCACAGTAAAAAAACAGACGTGAACGGAAACTTTGTTTTGTAGTCTGGAATGATATAGGTAGTTTCGTTTGCTTTCATTTCGTTTTCGTTCGGTTTCGTTTGCTACGCTTTGTTTGTGTTATAATATTCGTATGTTAATACTTTTTTTGGTTCCAGATGGGCATACCATTGAAAAGAAATATTCAATCTCAAACAAAAAAAAAAGAAAAATTTAATAAGGTTTCTCAGATTTACAATAAGTAACATTACTAATAAGAGTAAATATACGTAGGCGTCCAGAAGGATTTTACTCTCTACACTGAATTATTGCGATTAGTTTCATTTATAATTAATAATAGGTAAATCGGATTGTAGAACTGTTAGAGATACGATATTTGTGATGGAATACTGATACAATTTTGTACTATCGACACAAAGATTCACATACTTATATACTACGTTTTGACACTACACTCACATTTCCTTGACAAATCATTTTAATAATGTAAGAGAATATCACTTATCATCGAAAATTTCAAAGAGTTTTATAATTTTGACTTTTTTAGAGACCGTATTTTAAATCAAGGTTAAATCCTTAAATTACTAAAAGTCGCTCATCGGGTACGCTGCATTTAATTTGAAAATGAAACACTACAGTATTTTTTAATTACTATGCAATTTTATTTATAAAGTAAAGTAAAAAGTTTTATTTATAAACTAAAGTATAGGTATAATATTATTGCTCGCATTTTACATTTTACTTGAAACTTATTTTAATCCTTTTTGATATTTTTTTTTTTACAATTCTCCCTTGAGAGGGAAGGTAAAGGGATCTATGCCCATAACAGCCGACGTCTTCAGTAATGAAATAATATATTCTTCATTCCATTTCATTAAAACGACGAAGTAATACACTGTAATGTTTCTTGGAGTTTTTGGCGACAGATAGGTATATTGAGGCAGTCTTTCTAGTAGGTTCCGCTGAGGCGGACTAAGCCACTAAAAAAAACTCAACATCACACTACTAAATAAGCACTTATTTCAACAACTCTACATAATGCACAACAGCGTAGATACTTGGGATGCAAAACTACGCCAATTTTACATCACAATATCAACTAGAAACAATTTGCTAATAATTAAAATAAACATCCAACCGCTCCCCATAAAATCTCGTCAAAAAACCCCTCTCTTTATCTTTATGTTTAGGAAACACTAATAACTGTCAGATTTTACTTTTTACAAACTTACTACAAAAAGTTGATTAACAATTCTGGAGAAACATCCGCTGTGACAATTATGAACTAACGAATACAGTATTCTTATTGGCTAATTTTGTTACCTGTTTTTTTTGACGGCATATTTAGATTAGAGAGCAATTACTATAGATAATATGAAGTTCATTATAATAAGCAGAATTAATATACGTAGAGTTAATAGGAAATCGATGAAGAGTGCATTGTTATCGTTGATGTTTTTTCATATTTTAGTGCTTAGTAGATATGTTGAGAGTAATATCGTATTAAGGAATATGACATGATGTAGGCGAAATGGCCGCTGCGACTATATTGGGATATCCTGGTGTCTTTGATGTAGTTTTCGAATATTTTCGGAGGCAATTTGTTTGATTTCGGTATTAATGAGTTAATTTTTTTTAACGGATTATTGGTTGACAACGCGTTATATCATGTCAACACGTTCTTGCTGAAATAAAAGAGTTGGTTGTTTCATAACTGAACAACTGAACTACTTTACTCAAAAAACGTCATTGACAGCAGATAACAAATGTGCCAAACATAAAAAATGGTAGAAAATTTTAATCTGACAT
The DNA here is from genome assembly GCA_907165235.1 of Zeuzera pyrina. Taxonomy (NCBI): domain Eukaryota; kingdom Metazoa; phylum Arthropoda; class Insecta; order Lepidoptera; family Cossidae; genus Zeuzera; species Zeuzera pyrina. The sequence goes on from OU015626.1 coordinate 15,818,461, forward strand.
ATCCGATGACTCATTTATTATTTATAAGCAAGGCTGTCTCATCAAGTTAAGCAGGCACAACAGTATTGTATGACCTTTTCTGAAAACGATTCAGAGTACTCTGCATAAAAAAAAACAAATTTCTGTTATCGAAAGTCTCTCTTAATATATTCATCTCTTAATATATTCAGACTCTTAATATATTCATCTAAACATTATCATCAAACATTATTCATCTAAACATCATTAGTATTATTTGTCTAGAGTATTATTTATTTAAACCTCTTACAACTTCTTAAAATATTATAGGAATTGACGAGAATCGGAAAGTAAACATAACATGGTCTCAGATCGGAGGGGTGAAGTGGAATTGACGTGTGACGTGTAAAGTCATTGAGGAAAATGTGGTGTGTGTAATATATTTTTAATAATTGCAGTTTCCTGTACACGTCTGCTTGCAAAGAAATTTTTTTGGAGGTTCTTTCGGGATCGGTAGTAAACTGCGTAAAAATTTTAATTATTTCGTCGCCTGGGAGCTTTTCCAATCGCCCATAAGCGCCACTCCTGAAATTTTGTTGAACCCAGCGGAAATGCTGTTTCATGTTAGACCCCTGTTCAAATTGTCAGGATAATTTGAGTTCTTTTGCAAATAACCTGTTTTCTGGTTCGGGAATGGTTGTGGTGTAATTTGTTTTGGTAACATTAGCGAGAATTTTCTCCCAGTGGTCTCGTTGCAGTCATTTATTGCGTACGCAAGTATAACGTTTGTGGGAGAAGTTCGAAAAGCGGTATTTGTTTAGAAGAGAGATCAAGAAGCATGGCTAGATCATTAGCCTAATTGTCTAACAGTGGTGCAGCGTTGTTTTCGGCATGTCGGTATAGTGTTTCCTCATTCGTACAATTTGGGCATTTTCAAGGCGAGTATGAATAGGTACTTTCTGGGTGAATGTGATAAATTTTTAAACTTCGTCCAGATGCTTCGTTGTCAGGCTACATTGAGATCTAATGGGCATATTTGTAATGTAGTTAAAAAAATCGCTAATTGAAATCTGTTTACGTTACTCCTACATCACATGTGTACTATCCTTGTAAATCTGCTTATCTTATGAATACGTTCATTTCTTATACTCAAATGTAATGTCTTCTTAATTTTCAATTCTGATACTTATGTCGATTAACAACAACTTTATAACATTATGTCTTTGTTAACGGTTAATTTAAATATGTTTGCGTTACCATTTGTTGTAACCCTTTGTGACGGCATAATTATGTCTATAACATTTAGTCCTCATTGAAATGTTTATACCTGTATAAAAGCGTAGGTGATACAAATTACTGATCTGTAATATTCTGACATGTTTATTAAATAATATATCATACATTGGGAACTATACAACTATTACTAATTTCTAAGAAATATACTCTCGTTGCAGCGATTAGCTGCCAGCGGAAAAAAAAACAACATATCTATACTTATAATATAATTTATATATAAATATAGATATTATGTTGGTTGGTTATAATTAATAAGGTATTTATAAATTATAATATACCTACTTCTAGATATAGACGAGGTTTTATTTGAAAGGAACTAGTGGTAGTTGTGATTCTTCTTAGTAAGTGAATCTAAAATGGGTGAAATTTGAAACCTCTTTGTATCCCTATAAGAACTGAATTTTTTTATTTGTTTATTCAGGTAATCAAAGTTTAAAAGTATTAAAGTATTTAAAATAATCAATCACTTTTTATATTCGTGTTAAAGAGAATAATACCAAGTTTCCAGTAAATACGCATATTTCTTTCTTATATTAATATTTATGTACTTTCATTTGTAACTCACTTTTTTGTTTGTTTCCAAAGTCATCTGTGATTTTCAGTTGCTTGAATTACTTAGGTATCTAATTCTGAAGCAATCAAAGTATTAAATATCCATTTTCAAGTTACCAAATATTTAAGTAGGTGCTACTCATGTTTCGATTGACGTATATTTTTATTTTCTATGAATAAACTATGATATTTTTGGAAAAATTTACGCACATATTACTACGTCTATTAGAAATTTCTAATATAAATAATTGCTGTGGCCTAACAATGCGATCTACGAAACTATACGGTCAAATGTTACGTGTGGGGAGTGTTGCCGTATTGGTTTCTAATATCCCAATTTCTAATATCCAATATTGTATTTTTATTATACGATGCTATTATACGATTATTCATTTTACAAAAACGTCCCCGTATACTTTTATAATAGTATTAGAATTTACTTGCAATTTATTTACATAATTGCACCTGAAACTGTTTGCCCATCATCCTTTAAAATGTATTGCATGTAACCTTGCTTACTCAACAATCGGAATTATTATAACGCCGCAACACCTACTAATGGCGACACCTGTTGTGGCTTTGTTTTCTAAGCAGTTTTTATTTTGATTATTTGAAATTATTAGTTTAAGCTAATTTACGTATGAAACGTGATTCCTTTTCGATTTTTTATTTTTTTAAGACTGGTTCTTGCACCTTTTAACCATACAATTCGGCATGTTTTCGCGGCATAATAATGTAACTTATAATACTACATCACGCTCCTATACAGTTACTAGTTGAAACTAATAATACAAGGCATAGTTGGGTTACATGTGGTGTGTGTGTGTCTTGATTTGTATGTTCATGGCAAGGCTTAGTTTTGCCGGCCTCACTGTGTTTTCACGCTAGCGTTATACGCTTTCTCTTTTTACTTGGTTTAAGATAGTCTGTATTCAATTAATTATAAAGATATGATAAATATTTTACAGAAAATGTCAAACTTTTCCTTTAGTACGTATAAGAAAGCGCAATTAATGTGGGTAGTTACAAAGATGATGGAAATTATGTTAATTGCAAGGGACACTCTAAAACAGAGGTGTGCGTTACCGTGACCCAAAAGATAGCAGAATCATTAAATTAAACCTGTTTACTGACCTGTTTTACGAGAAAGCATCTCCATTGTTAACTTGTCGCATTTCATGAGCGTATCTAGAGATTGGTATGACTTGTTGTGATATGATATTTATATAATACTAATGAGTTTTATAATAGTACATTTCGATACAAGTGCGGAAAGTATGTCATTTTTTCACGAGTCCGGTTTGTTGACCCAAGCCGAAGGCGCGGGTCAACAATAGGGACGAGTGGAAATGACAATTCCGCACGTGCATTGAACGACCTTTTTTAATACATTTGCGAAAAAAATATAAATTAATTAAAAAAACGCAAAAATGTAATTTCGCGGGAATAAGTTTCTTTTTTGTTTTAGAGGACATGGCAGGGCTGCTATTTCTATGCATTCAGCCAATTCAATGACAATAATATTAATCTAAATTCAAAATAATTTTAATTGCGTTATTTATTTATTTACATTATACGTATATATTAAAAAAATAAATTTATTTTAAATTTAATTTATGTATTAATAATATTTAAGCTGTAAAATAGTCATTTCATACAAAAATTTTGTACAGATTAAAAACCTCCTTTATGGATTTCGTTGTTTTATGCAGGAGGAAAACAAAAAGCATTAGTGTGGAAAAGAATATCTTTCCGCATGCTAAACACACATGGAAAAGTCTACTTTTTGAGCAAATGTATTAAAAATATATTTGTGTTTATACTTACAAACTTTTCATTACATTACACGAATGCAACGGAAACTTTTATAAATATATGTCGCCTCATCCTCGTGGAATGAATAAGCATGAAGACTAAATATTAATAAGCATATGCAATACGACGGGGTTGGGTGTGTGTTGTTGTAAAAATGATAAAAATATTTCTTAGATCATTCGGGCACATAGAAAAAATAAATGACGAACGATTGACGAAGAGAATCTATAAAGCGAAAGTTAATGTTAACAGAAGTCAAGGAAGACAAGTAGCCATAATGTTAACTGACGGATGTGTCTACATATCTCAGCAAACGTGTGTGATGAGAATGATGAGATTTGAGGAGACGAAGAAAATATACAGGAGCCACGCTGTTTGGCACTGTTTTCTTTGTCCAACTTTTTAGGGATGCAGTGAAGAAATGTAGGTACACATGTATGTTACATTATTTACTTTACATATTTACACTTATGCCTTTGATATTACCATAATTCATATAGACTGATATATTAAGCATGAACAAGTATATTATAATGCACACATTGTGTTGTTTACATTAATGGAGAGTATAAATGAGATAAATATCCGATTTTGGCCATGTTATTGCTTATTTTAGCGATAATAACGTGGGCAGTAATATAATACGTATGTGCAGAAATACACCTTTTTTGTAATATCTTTTTTATTTCTTTATATAATATTGTTTTTTATACTTTCCTTTTTTAAAGATTTGTCATTTTAGAATTTGAAATATAATAAAAGGGTTGTTAATTTTTTGACTTAGAAACCAGTGCATGTTATATTTTTATTAAAATAAATTCTAACGTAAAATTATAAAATACTGTTGAATTAAGAAAAGGAAAATTAGTATATAGTCCAGTACATTCTGGTCCTTCTACATGGATTAGGATGAATAGCAGGAAAACCGTGCCAGTCGGAGGCACAGCCGTTCACCGCCGATTGCGGAGACGCGCCCTCGACTCCCTTCTGGTTAAGCAGGGTTTCAAAACTATACCAGTCGGAAGCACAGCCGTCTGCCGCCTATTGCGGAGACGCGCCCCCGACACCCTCTGCATCAAGGAGAGTTTCGCCACGGCCCCGGTCCAGTGATCACTCAACAATCTCCAGTACGGCAAGAGCCAGGAGGCTTTCAGCCAAGGCAAAATATGCCTGATATTTAGCCAATTTTGAGGAAGAACGCTTTAAAATACAAAAAGAGGCAGCTGAAAAGGAGCTAAAAGTTGAACTAGCTCGCTGTTGCTGTAGTGACTAGTGGTCTATCGATACCACTATTAACTACGAGTACAGCAACAGCGATAGAAGTCGTAGCCGTTGTAGTGTGGTAAGCTCGATACAAAAAGTTCACGATTGGATTCCGAATTCACCGAATTTTGATATTACAGGTCAAAAGAGAAGCGAAGAGCTCGTAGCTGGTCAGGCCGGAATAGCAGCAGGGGTGAACCTTGTAGCGCAGCCAACCTCAACAGACACAAACAAGGCTTCCATTGAACGATTAGTGACAGCTTTCGAATCTATATTAAAAAGACCGTTGACGTATGTATCCTCAGATCCCGAATGTGCGGAAGTTTTAACTCCGTTTCATTTTACAATTGGATCCTTTTTTGTAATATCTTTTTTATTTTTTTCTATAATATTGTTTTGTAAACTTTCCTTTTTTAAAGATTTTGTCATTCTAGAATTTGAAATATATTAAAAGAGTTGTTGATTTTTTGACTTAGAAACCAGCGCGTTTTATTTTTATTAAAATAAATTCTAATATAAAATTTAAAAAAACCGTTGACTTAAGAAAAGGAAAATTAGTACATAGTCCAGTATAACGTAAATATTGGAAAGCGTGCTTTTCACGTTCGCCTTTGTCTGAGTCTCGTTAGATTTCACAATCTAACGTACTCACGTAAGTTACAAAAAAAATTAACTAAGTTCAAAAAAATAAACGTCAAAGTCAAAATTATCGTTTTTATTTATTGAGACATTAGCAATTAGTTGTTGCTTTATAACCGTTACTAAGAAAACAAAAACATTAACTGTAGTCTAACATAAAAAAATAATATTAATGATATCTAAAATGACCGACTCGTTGGAGTAGACCATGCACTTACTTTTCAAGCCAAGTGTCTGAGGTTAGTTTCTCGTTTATGTTAGCCATTAATATATGAATATATTTTTCCAAAGTTGTCTTGAAGTCTAGGTATTATTGGTTCTTTTTTGATTACGGAGGAACAATCTCACAGATACCGTTTTTCCCCAATGGGCTGTCTTTGAAGGGAAACTGAGTTAAGTGAGGTTTTCTAACTCACAAAAATAGTAGTCGACTTCGGCGCATTGTAAAAGTGTTCCGGAATCTTCTACGAACGCACTGGGAGCCCGTTTCACGCTACGCCGAAGCACTTCTTGGGGAGGCAGATACAGAGGGTCCCCTGCCCTCGCAGTGCCATGGACAGCGCGGACCACTCGGGCTGTCCTGCTCCTTGGGGTCGTATGGATGGATGAGACGACCAGAGCCTCCAATCCGTCTGATAACGAGCCCAAAGGTCCCTTTAGTCGTATGCTATGAAGTCTGCACATGTCTAGTATTTACTTTGGAATCACACAGTGGTATTGATTTTTTAAATAATATATATATAATAATATACTCAGACATTTCACACAGCGCCATCTAGTCCTAAAGTAAGCTGCATAGCGCTTGTGTTATGGGTACTAGACAACTGATATAGTACTTATATACTTTTCTTTTGGAAATATATACACATTATACATAAACACTCAGACTCGGGACGAGAATCGAACCTGCAACCCCCGTTTTACTTTCCGACGCGCTAAGCCGTTGCGCCACGGAGGTCGTCAAAACGAAGAGTACCTAGTAATTTTGGCATTAGAACATGATGAAATCCGTGTTCATGCCCATATTCATTCTATACGAATTTACAACGGAATTTCAGTACCGAGACTTAAATTCGAGATCATCTTTTTGTGATAGCTATATTATAGCTCAAAATATATTTTATGTACAACTAATGTTCTATGTCGTTATCGTTGATTGTAGTATGAAATACTGTCATAGTAGTAGTGACTTATTACATAATTACATGCTGTAATTTCAGAATAATGTTTTAAATATATCTTTATTTTATTGCAAAAACTGTTCTAAACTTTCAATAATTAGAATAATACTTATCTAACAGAAATTTAAGAACTTTGCCACTAATTATTGTTATTACTTAAAACCCATTTTCATATATACATATTATTTAACACTCGCAAAAATGATGTACGGACTAGCCTGTTGCCGCGGTGGCAGACCAATACATTCTAAAACGAGGGCCCGGATTTGAACACTGGTCAGGTGGGCTCAGGGAACGAACTTTTCTAAATTGGCTTGGGGACTGGGTGTTGCTGGAAGCTCCCCCAGTTTTTTATGCGATATCTATAGTACCTAGTGTTTAGTTTGGGGTAATGATTTGTGTAATTGTCTGTAGTATTATTATTGTTATTATTTTAGTGATTTAATGTCCGAAAAGAACCGAAAAAAGTAACAAGCATTAAAAAATAAATACCATAACAAGAAAATTTTTCCTTTATAGCTTACTTTTTTAACATATTACATACTAGAAACATTTATTTATTAACAAAAAGTACATACATATGTTAATATTTACAAACTTAAAACTACACATTATCTTAAATAATAAACTTCCTCAAAGTTGCCGCTATTACATACTTATATGTATACATATTTATATCTATTTGACTTGTACGTATGTACAAATATGTGTAAATTTTGAAATTGATAAATTACGAAACAATAATAAATGTTCCTTATTATAGTTAAGTACGTGCTATAAAATAGAGAAGTTTAATTTCGAAAGTGTCAATTCAAGGTAGGTTTTAGTATTTTTGTATTATTGGTAAAGTTTAGAAATGTACTCCGAATTGTGCATACAACTAATTATAACGTAAGGTCTCGTCAATCAAATTAATATAAATCAATTTTGATGCGATGTAAATGTCGAAATGAGTTCATGTTTACAACCAAGAAGTGAATTGGGTGACATAAATTTAAATAGAGAGTATCAAAGCTTGTACGTTTTGTATGCTTCAAAGACACGTCACTCAGTGGAGCAGCCGCACAGAGTTCTGCGGCGCTCGGAGCGTTATCGATTTTCCGCAGTAGGGGGCCAAAGGGAGGCTCTCAGCTGGGCGTCTCCTCCTCCCCTGTAAACATAAACACAGGCTCCGGCCGCCCGCGTCTCTCTTCACAGGATCGACATCCGGCGAGGTGAAATAACGACACTGAATATTTATGAAGCCCTCGTATCAGGGATTAAGATTCGACTCTTCTAGGTCATCAATTCGAAAGGCATTTGTTGCGGGATGAACTGTGGCGGGTAACGAACAGAACGCCTTTATTCTTTTCTGTTTCGTTACAATACTTACTAACTTATGGCTACGTTTTTAACACTCGGTAGCCACGTAGCATTAATCTCCACGAATTTTTAGCATAGAATACGGTGAAAACAACGTTCTCAATGTAATAAGTATTACGTAAGTCTATACTAGATTCGAAGTGGGAGTAAATATTTGTGAATTTTGTTCATTTCGTGTGGTACAGTACACATAAAAGCAAGTTTGCATTAATTCTTTTCATTTTCTTTTTTAATCGAAAAAGAAATCGATAATTTGGGTTTTGTAAAGAAGTTTGTGCATTTCATTGAAAGTTAATTGGTGATTTCAATTTTCAAAGCTCACTTTGATTCGTGATATCTAAAAATCTGACATGTGGTTCGTTAATAGAAAACGTACTCATTTTTGTATTTGTTGTATTGATATCAATTTACAATATACTGTCTACACAAGTGTTGTGGAAACATTTAACATGTTACAATACGACCTTCAAAATGGTGTTCTAACAAATAGTTTACGTTACCCTTTGCGGTACAGAAAATATCATTAGAAGTTTTGTACTCATGTTCCTATTGATCTCGGTCAGACAGTGTTACTAATTTAGGGGGTTTCCACCTAAACTTAGAAGAAAAGAAACGACCCCAGAGGTTTTAGTGGAGAAAAATCTTTAAGGGTTTTTTAGGGTTTCAAAAATTAACAAGAATATTTTTTTCAGCAAATTTAACCTAATCACATTTTGAAATGGGGAAACCTATAGGTTAAAGAAAAAAAAAATAATGACGATTTAAGAAAATGTCATAACAGTATTCTGTTTAGGGGGCTTTGGTTCGATTTTAATTCACGATCACTTTTAGGGGCTAAACATATTAATGTTGGAACAACGCGAAAATCGCAAAATAGTTGCTTTTTCTTTTCAAAAGTTTGGATTTTTGCTACAATGAAAAGTGAAACAAAGTAACAAACTTCAAATCTACATCTAAATATTTAATTTCTCGATTGAATAAATTGCTTTAGCATTTTGTTAAGTTTGACTATTTAACATAACTGCTTTTCAGCGATGTGTAATTTATTTTGGTCGATACACCTGTAATGATTTTTTATCATATTCCCATATTTTATTAAAGAAAATCATCATTACGAAAAAAAATTTTAGTACGTACTTTTGTTTTTAAAATTAACGTTATCATATACTTTGAAAACAATGAACCAATTACGCCAAAGTGTCTTTTGAAATCTCGAGACAACATCGTTTGTAACTATAAAGTAATCCATATCCATTGCCTTTGTTGTATATCCACTGTACCGCTTAAGTATTTTTATAAAAGGCTTCTAAGTGCCTGTATAAATAGGGTCAGCGTACTATTAAAGTATTGTTTACCTTAATAAATTACTCGTAGTAGATGGAGCATATGTCCTATTTGTTTTTCTTATCCACATATGTATATATTTTACGCCACTATTACTCACTATTACTGCTTTATCTGTTGTCTGTTTTTGGCTTTATACTTTCTTTATTAACATTCTGTGAAAATTCAATTTTGTGCAGCAGGGAGACAATTAATTCATAAAACCATGGTTTTGACTTCTGTTCATTTTAGTAACTCTTATCGACATATATTTCTACAAATATTCTTAATTTTCATCTCTAATACACTATTATGAAGCTGTATCGGAGTCGTATGTGTACATTAAAAGTATTCATGAAAAATATTAGGATAGGCTTTCTAAGCTCTTCTGATTTTAAAAAACGTTTTCTGAATTTGGATTTATGTCTATTTGCACATTTGTTTGTTAGAGATTCACTGAAAAATTGGTGAAAGTATTTCAATACAAAGTGCCCTGATCTAAAGATTAGTTTTTTTTTTATATCCGATGGGGCAAACGAGCAAGCGTATCATCCGATGGAAAATGTCCCTGTTATTATGTTATGTTACATAAGTCTTACATATTTATTACAAATATAAGTAGAAAAATTCAACTTTGAAATTATTAAAATTGATTTTAATAGGATATTACTCCTTTTTCCTTAGCTACGGGCAAAAGTTAATAAATAAAATAAGTTATTTTGTATGGATTTTCGTTGATAGTTGTAGTAACTAGCCTAGGTATAAATAATGAGACCGTACCCAATAGGTATTTGACGGTTTGATATAGACACAAATACACTAAATCGCTACCTGAAAGTATTGACATTAGCGATGAACATTAAAACATCGATGTGTTTTCCTATGTGTATATAAATTTACCTAGAGACCTATATGTATAGATATTTCTATATATACATAGGTATTCACAGAATACTATACTCTCTACTTAGGTATTCTCATTTCCCACATACCTCTCGAGCTATACCTACAGATATTCCTATTTCCATTTCAATGGTTTGATATTATGACGATGTATCGAAATTCGAAAAATATAACGACATTTCCTAAACATAGATTATTTGTAGCACTTCAATACTGATATAGTTTAGAAGAATCTGAAAATACATGTCTATATCAACCAAGTCATAACATTAGTTCTAATTTAATTCTATAACTGTCAAGAAATCATGCCCATTTTACCAAGAAAAAAATTGTGGTTTTTGAAACAGTATTTTTGGATTGTCCAAATATTCCGAAATTATATACATCTGAAAGTATTAAATAATTAAATTAAATAATAAAAATAGTTTATTCAATACTTTCAGATGTCAATTAAATTTCGGAAATAAAATTAAATTTCATGTCTGTACATATGTACATTGACCCGTTCACAAATTTCACAATACATCGGTTAGATGTATTGTTTCTGTAGGCACTTTGTTTTATAAAAACTTTGTTTATAAAAACATTTTATTTCGATTTATACGGCCAAGTACATAAGAACGCGAAAGTACACTAATGAATAAGGCGACGCATTGGAAATTTTGACATTAGGGATCTCAATTTTTCTAAGTGACTACAAAACGTACAAAAGTGATATTTGGTAACCGTTCATTCCATTGACTTTATTTTGCTAATTGCGATACACGATTGGTTAATTTTTGTAGCACAAAATTAAATATCAAATAAACTTCTTTTCAAACAGAAATTTACATTTTTCGGAGTAACGGGACCGATTTATGTTTCCTTTTCTGTATGGTTTCATCTAAACGTATTCTTCAAAACGAGAGTTGGATTTCTCAAAATTAATTATAGATTATAAAATAAATGAAAGTAGCTGCTTTTTCATATTTTTCGTAAGCTAGCGCGCGCACGTTCGCATAGAGCAGAAGGTCTATTTTAGATTAAATTATTGTTTATCAATGCGTCGCCTTAAACGTTGTTTCTGGATTTTGACATCGTTCAGAGTCACTACCAGATGTAACGTGTAAGTTGTTAAAACACTGTGACAAGTTGTGTTATTAAACGAAACCACCCCATTAGTGAACCCTCGTGCGTAACACTGTTTTTCAAACATGCAGGATGCTCTTAGCGAGTTTTCAACTTTCCTGCTTGAAGTGGCAAACTAAATACCAGTCACTTTAGAAGCACCTCTTAAGTCGTGTGAGCACTTTCGTCACTAGACTTCATGAATGTTTATAAAATACATTGAGCTGAGTAAACAGGTTTTGTTTATAATTGTAATCAAATTGAGATTACTTATAAACAGTTTTACATGACACTTTTCCAACAAGTTTTTCAAATGGAAACGTTCGTGCAGTGGCTTGTGTTGCATTGATTTTTATTTTTTGTACGATAAAAAGTAGTTCTTGAGACTCTGTGATTTAACTTAGAAACTCTTGAAACTAAGTTTTCTATTTATTAAACGTATAAAACATCAACGTTTGAAGAAAAGTTGTGTTAACGAAATGTCACACTAAGAATGTTGAAATACACAATCAACGTTACTAAAAATTTTTTCGACAAAAATCAAGATATTACTTTTGAATAATGTTCGCAATTTTTTGTGGAATTCTTTAAGATTGCGGAATATTTTTAGGGTTTTCAAGGTTCTTTGCAACGTTGTTATGTAATTTGTGGTGAAAAACATGAAATTTTTAATTCCTCATAGAGGTACCTACCTACTAACCTACTAACCTACATTATTTGCTTTATTATCAATATTGATTTGTAGTTTCGCAATTGCAGAAGCATCGTTTATTACTTAATAATTTCATCTTCATGTTATAAGCGAGGAAAATAAAGATGAGAAAAGCGAGATTTTATTTAATGTCATTCAATTACGTGAGCACATAAACGGCTAGTAGAGCTTATAAAGCTAAGTCGTACATAATAATATTGTATTATATTAACCACGCATGCCTAATTTTACATATCTACGTATGTGTACATATTGTGGGCGTACGTATTTGTATCCCAGGGAGAGGCGGCTTGGTGCCATATTTCGTCTCTCTCCTTATCTAGGGAGCTCTATTAACCTTCGGGTGTGTGGTTCATCTCACTCAAATATACTGCTTAGTTACAACCAAACTAACAACCTAATTAAACCTGTTTCTGATGTTTACTAAAAATGTCTTCGCAATTTAAAGTTACAGGTTTATCAGACTTTCAAATTATTTTGATTTTAAATTGGTTAATGGTTAATTAGTAGAATTTATATTACGGTATAAATTGGTATTCACACGCTGAAGTTGAACAAACTGAATTTACTAATCATTATCATTATTATTGTGGTTTAATCCAACTACGCTAATGTCGACAGTATTTCGTAAATAACAAAATTCATATTTACGCAAGGCATTTTACACGTAATAACTACCTTACATAAATATTATGTATTTTAGGGATTGGTTCAGTGATTTTAAGTGTTCGAAGCTATTTATAAGGTTTTAGATTAATGTAGAATAATTAAAGAGCACGTTCGCATTTGTATCAAATTACAAAGGAATTAATAATTAAAAATATTTTTTTCATTATAAAAATTATAGTTCACTGTTTACGACATATTTATTTTTGATGTTTTAATATATTCTAGGGGCATTCAATACAAAGTGAGAATCACCATGTTATTGGTAACTTTTATTATATGTTATTTTATTTTTTGACATAGTCACTTTTTATTTTAATAAAGTTGGTATATCTTTATTACTTTCCTAAATAACTCTTCACCCTGAGTACCTGCCTACAAATTTCTGTACTGCAGTGACTATTACCACATGATCTTCATATCGCTCTCCTCTCGGATACTTCCCTAACTTTGGAAATAGATAGAAATTACTAGGGGCAAGGTCTAGTCACTATGGAGGATATTCAACCATTCCAAAGCCAGCACTTTGCTTTATAGACATCACAACGGCTGAATTGCGAGCCAGGGCGTTATCTTGATGAAAGAAGACAGTCTTTGCGAGTTTGACTAACCTTTTTCATTTATATTGCCCCTTGAGTATCGCAGAAAAGAGAGTCCATGACCTTACCGGCGGAAGACTCACCTTGAATTTCTTAGGAGTTGGAGATGATAGTCTTTTCTAAGTCATAGACTGTATTTTTGTTTAATAACGAAGCCACGCTTCTTCCACTGTTATAAATCGAGCCAAAAAAGTATTGAGATAACAATATCTCAATACTTTTTTACAAACGCCGGGAAATATTCAGTCTGATTTCTTTTTGTTGTTTTATTGTATGATTGTTGTCATTCTAGTTACCCAAGGCGTGAATAATTTTTTCATCATCAAGCGTTCATGTAAAATTTAATGCGCACTACCTGTCAAAATCCTCTTTTCGACGACACGACGATCCGGCGAAACAATTTTTTGACTTTTTAACTACTTCTTTCGGTAACTGCTGCAATGGCACAATGCGTCTCGATCGAGGCTCATTTTTGATAGATGTTTTTCCAAGTTTAAATTCGGCGAACTAACGTCTAACGCGGAGCATTGATCCTAATCTATCCTGTAAATATTAATGGTCTTGTTGTGTAGTTCAATTTTTCGAGCATGTATGTTTATTAACTGCGCGTAGTTTAATTTTTTCTATTTTTGCTAACACGTTACAACAAACAGCAATCAAACGACTCCAATGTTTAAAACAGAAGATAATTTGTTTATTTTTTGTGATAATTTTTTTAACTTTATTGTATGGCGCACAAATTAGCGCATTTACCAATGACACGTATTATTATGTAGAATCGACATGAACCACGTGCGAAGTAAATTCGTTTTCTCTTTTTATCGTAAAATTCTTCCAGTAAAGTGATAGTACTGGCTTTACTGAAGTTATAAAGGACTTCTTGGAAGAACGCGTGAACTTCAGCTATACATGTATATTTAGACCTCTTCCATTCTTTTGACTTATACAGAACTTTAAAACAGAATATGCTATCACTTTTGTACTTTAAAACTCCCGAAAATGTAAATAATAGAAAATCTAATTAAAATGACAACCACACTTCCCCCCAAAAAGTCTCTTTTGATATTTAGCAGATAATCTAGCTTTGCCAGCCAGTATTTACGTTTACAATTTCCAAAGAGTTCGTATACTACATTCTTAGTTTTTATTGAACGCCCTTCGAATATACATAAAAATAAAATCACACTATTACGTACTATCACACGTATGTGCATTACGTGTAATTTATAGTGCGAATTATAGTTTTTTTTAGAGCATAGATATCATTTTGGTTTATATTAATATTATTGGATTTGTTTTTCCAGCGTGGTAATTTATATTTTTTAACTTACACAAAAAATTATAACATGAATGTTATATTACAATAAGGTGGAGATTTGAATTTTATAAATTCAAAGTGTTATGATTTTTACAATCTTGTTCATATTTCATAGAATTTTTTATATACAGTACCTACATACCTACTATATTGTCATAGTATATTGTCTATACATACGTCCATTTTATAGAAAGGTTTTAATTTTAAAAAGACCTTTCCACTCTTGTTACAGTTGTTGAAATTCTGGAATTTTTCCACTCGCCTCTTTATTTTGTGGCTGGGTGGGCGAAGGGGGAACTCCCAAAAGGTGTAGCTTGTTACGTTTAATATGCAAAGACGTAGCGCAATTGTGTGTGGTTTCAACGGGATAATTGGAGACCTAATGTTTTAACGCATTCATAAAATTTATATTAACCTTTTGATAACGTGATAACATCTACCTTTATATATGTGCAGTCATTAGTAGGGCGAGGAAACGGGACAGTTGTTTTGAGTGTTAGGCGATCATTTTGGGAGAATATTAAGTTTTCGTGACAATTTCGTCCACTTGTATTATTATAGACAATTGAGTAATTATTAATTACTGTAAATCTCTAATACATTTAATTTTATAGTTACGATACTGTAGACAAATTATCAGAACTGATTTCTACCAGAAATGTTATTTAAAACTGCAGCTTTAAAACAAAAAACTACATACAATTGGGATTCCTTTTTCTACAGCTACGGTGCTAGAGACTAAATAGATAAATCACTTCGCTTTTCTGTAGCGGGTAAAAAGTAGAAAGAATAGATAGCACAGCATAACTAAACATATAGAGTGAAATTTTTAAACAGGACAGTAAGAGTAGATACCTTTTCCTTAACTACATTAACAGATTTTGTAAAAAATGTACAGTCAGCACGAAAATGGCCAAATTATACAAAGACTTTTTTTGATGTCAATCGATCGCATTTCTTATAAGGATCAAAAGACACTTTGGGACTAACTAAGGTTGGAGTACTAGAAAGGTCAGAAATCACAAAACTTTTCCCGTATATTGCGTATTTCCAACCTTCTCATACTTATGAAAACTTTCTTCTGCATAGGCTGGGCCGTTACAAGGAAGAAATGGTCACAAATAGAAGTAGAATTTTAAACTTCGAATTTCGAATGTAGGTATATTGTTTATTTATTTTACTGTAATAATCTCTAAGAAAAGAAATACGACAGCATTCATGACCTGAAATGTTCTCTGACAAAGATTTTGTATGAAATTAATTCAAGTACATTATCGGCTACTACTTACTCCTGTTTTGTTACGCGTAAAAACAAATGTTGAGAATTATTATTAATATATGATCAAACCATAACTGCGAAAAACAATTTCATAGTTATCGTCATAGGGCGCCGGGATAATTAACAAATTCAGTCGCACTGGGGTACATGGGCAGACTCTTCATTCGTTTTTTTTTAGTTTTTAGAATACTTACGTTATTAAATTATCATAAAAGGTATTCTTATATCTGCCAAGGTCTAGATATTAGCCCTTACTGCCCTATTAAAAAATTTCATCTTGTATACATAACTAATTTTATTTTCCATTCGGGGAAGAAAAGCTTTGAAGCAAAATAAAATCTCACCAGCAAGTGTTTGTACTTGATGATGACAAAGCGAAACAAGATAGTCACGGATTGCAAACCGATCGCCTACGCTATTACCCGGAGGCCTAGACAGGTGACTCAATTGTCGTATACGCTAGTAGAATAGAACGACAAATAACATGTGATATAGTATAACACTAAAATGCGACTTGTCAGGGCATTAGTGTTTCTCATATCTCTTTACGGTGCTGAAGCGTGGATTTTAATAGAAAGTGAGAAAAAGAAGATAGACGCTTTAGAAATGTGATGCTGGAGAAGAATGTTGGGAGTATCTTGGACACAGTTCCGAAATAATGCTTCAATCATCCAAGAATTCGGCATTAAACAGCGTCTTTCTTCCATCGTCCAATGTCGTATTCTTACTTTCTTCGGACATATTACACGTCGAGAAGACACTTCTGTGGAACGACTTGTGGTGCAGGGGAAAGTCGAGGGCACTAGAGCGCGCGGCAGGTCACCGATGCGATGGACCGACCAAGTCAAGACTGCACTCAATGGTCCACTCCACGAATGCACAAGAAGAGCTACAGTACGGGAGGAGTGGCGACGGATTGTTAAGCTTGCTACCGCCCCTGATGTGACCACCACGACCACTCTGCCAAGAGTGTGACGACGAAGAAAAATAGTGTAACGGATTTGAAATTTGTAGTCAAACGTTATAGATTTTCTATTCGTTCAAATGAAACGTAAAGTCGTCTGAATACCGCTGTATAAACGTAGTCAAGTGGCACTTTTGATGAGCAATAACGCCAGCAAGCGTTTCGATTGTACGAAGCGCTTGCCACTTGTCTACGCTGTTCTTATCTGTGAAGGTTATTTAGGTCGTTACATATTTAAAAGATGCTGAAATACTTTCACCAAAAGCTTATCTCTAGTCAAGTTTGAAGTAAATAACATCGTTTTGGTGTTTTTTTTCTTTCTTCATGGCATGGCGATTAGCGCATTTGCCAATGTCACGTATTGTAATAGTATAAGTAAAATCGTTACATAAAACGTTAAAACCTTTCCAGTAAAGTAAATAGAAAGTAGTAGATAGTAGGTAGAAAGTAATAGACTTTACTGAAGTTTTATAGGACTTCTTGGAAGAGCGCGAAAACTTCAGCTACACATGTTTATTTAGACCTACTCCAATCTTTTCACTTGCACAGAAATTTAAAACACAATATACTATCACTGTTGTACTTTAAAACTCTCACAAATGTAATAAATAAAAAATCTAAATAAAGTGACTACCTTAGTTCTCCCGTTTCCACCAAAAAGTCCTTTTGGTGAGTTTTTTTTACAATTCTCTTATCTAAACTAATATTACAAAGAGGTAAAGTTTGTAAGTTTGGATGTAAGAGGTAATTTCCGAAACTACTCATCCGATTTCAAAAATTCACCAATATTTAGAATTGACCTACAGGGTGATCATAGGCTCGATATTATCCCGTTAAATTCCACGCGGGTGAAGTCGTCGGCAAATTCTAGTATGCGATAAATTCAGTCGTAGGTAGACTATGTAGTGTAATGTCGTTGTCTAAGTCTAACACGTATTCAAGACCGGCCGAACATTATAATGAAACTAAACAATCTTGTTAGTAACATTGTCAACGACGAACAGAATTCCAAATAATTTAACAATGACATATGAATGTACATTGCGTTTGAGTTTATTTATAAATACTATAGTATTAGTTAGTATAGTATTAGTGGTATATGCGTTTTATAATTTTATTCGAGTATAGTACTATAAATAAAGTTATTGTTAAGTTATAAATTATTTTAGAGCGACAGACATGTTCAAATGACTTTTGTATATTAAAGACAGCACGTACAATGTATACCGAATGATAATAACTTTGATAAAAACCATAGTGTTATATAGTACTAGTTGAGCCACGAAGTTTCACCCGTGGTAAATGTAGAATTTGTTAATAAATTTACTGCATAGCTATGAACCATCGTCCCGAGAAAAGAAATACGCTGTGGAAATATGACTACAATCAGTCAAGTCGTTCAGAAGTTACACGATAACTAATAAACGAACCAACGATTACACATGTATATAAACATTATTTATTTAAATGTATGTATATACATACTTACATTTTCCAAGTAAGTACACAAATATCCAGACACAAAGAAGTCACACCTCGATCATAGGTTTTATAAATAACTAAATTATAACTCCATGCAGCTTGTCCCATACTTCAATGTGAGGACAACAAAATCAAATAAAGGTAGGATGTGTTGGCGTGTTTTCTAACGTAATGGGGCCGATCAGCTTATTTGATAATAAATGTGTCGTATGTACAGGTGAGACAGCTTATCCGATTTACCCCAACAATGGTATATAAGTAGTAGACAAAATAATCCCAAGGAATAATCCTATTTTTAATTGTCAGGGTGACAGCTAACTTGTTTGATATAAAAATATGCCCACCAATAGTTTATACTATAGGTACCTTTGATCAGACAATTAAAAATACCCCCTTATTTGAAATCAAACAAATCTAAATTTTAATATATATTTCTTGTTCTTGTAGACAATTATTAAAAAATGAAAACTTATTTATTTATTTATTTGGAATTAAACTACTTGGGAGTTACAAAGATAGAAAGACATCAGTTAATGCGATTATCCATGGTTTGATGTTTGGGTTTAGAATTTGAAAGGTTGTGTGTGCAAAACCATTTTCAAACTTTTTGTAGCCATAGCAGTGTTTTTACAGGTCCTACTTTAAAATTATAAAGTCGAATTATTAAAACTTCAGTAAACTTTTTATTATAATGCTGTAATAGGATTAGTTACTGTTAACTGCAATGAAATGCAGTACTAATTCAACTTTTTAAGAAACCCATTACGCTATGTAAATTCTATTTCGGTACACAGATGTAGACAGTTTCATGCCTATAAACTAAATATTATTCCAATAAACTGCTTGTAAACTGGTATTATAGTATTGTAGTTACTACAGGTACATTTTGTTTCGTCTGTAATAAGTGTGCTACTTCAGGAAGAAAAATTGCCAAAAACATAAAATATTTACTACGTAAGTGCTGAGAGAAAGCTTATTTATAGTTCCTTGTCTTTACCTTCGGAAACTGAAGGATATGCGTTGGGACCGATCTGAAGTACGTAGTACATACGTACCTATGTGCAAATTGGGAGGACTAGATATATCGTAAATATTTGAGTGCGTACCTTGAAATATTACTGCTATGGTCCATTAGCTTATTAAAGCTGTGCGTCGTTTATTATCGAATAGATTCACAGCTTTGACACTTCCTTTAATGATATGCAAAGGTCTCAATTATATTGCTTCCTCTTGAAGATTTTTAAGGACATTGTGTGATACTTCAATTAATTTTCGAAGAAAGGTTTTAAATACAAAGAGATTTATGAATTCACTGCGGAAGGTATTAAATAATGATTGATTGATTGATGAAAAAACGTGTCACAAAAATACCTACTGCAATGAATTAAAGCAATTGCAATTTTTTTTTATTAGTCTAGACGGCGCGATCGTTATTACAATTTATATTATAGATAGGTATATAACTATTATAGGTATAGATATATAACTCATAGCATAATTACAATTAGAGTATTACGATTATAAGTACAAATACGTTCCTTATATCAGATAGGATAATTTAACACTCCTATCGCTTGTATTTAAGGCTACCAGGCGTCTGGGTGTTCCTGAATTTGTACTAGTTTGTCCGGAGCCCATTGAGAAGGTGTTTTTAATAGTGTCCGGGTAAAACTTAATTGATAGAGAGATAATCAAACTTTGTTAAATAAATTGCAAGAAAATAGATTAAATAAGTGAAACAATCAAAACAAAAATGATCTTTTCTTATTGTAAAACTTTATTTAAAAGGTGTCCAGAAAAAATCTCGGCTTCACCAGAATGTCTGAGGTTCTTGAAATTTTTGTCTACCCTCTGTAATTTAGACGAAAGTACCTCTACTAAAATAAAATATTATACGATTTAGTTTTCATGTTGGCATTTGGGAGAGAATGTGCCAAGTGAAAAAATATGGAAGTGTGCTTCGAAGGTCGTAAATTTCGGCCAAGGGATAATGTTTATTATAAAAAACTTAAATACGCGTTGAGCTCGGTCGGCCAAGAAATTTGTTACTATTTGTTTTCACTTTGCCATCTGTCACGCAAAAAGTGACGTCACGGTGTGATTTTGGTGCGCCTTGATGCTCTGTCTGATCTTGAACGGGAAGTGGCGCGAAGTTGTGAATATAGGTGTGTAAATATGATACATCAAACGTAGAAATCAACTTTCGTTGTCTTTCATCAGTACAGTAAAATTAAGAGTCTATATAATATGTATGTAGTAAGTCGCTTGGATAGAAGACTTACCTACTGGAAGGTGATTGAATTTTCACATACATTCTTTGGTAAAATATCGACAAAATTAATAATCTATTATTGATCCAATATGTCAACCCACATAGCTTACAATAGGATTGGATCGTGGCTAAAATAATGAAAACCAGTTCGTTGATAAATTCTTTAACTAAAAAGTTTAGTATATAAGTAGTTAAGTTTATTATAAAACAAGGTAGTAGATAATTTTAAGTGTAATAAATTAATATTTTTTAATTTCAGTAACAAGACTATTAAAACATAAAATACAACAAAAGATAAACATAGAGAGCTTTATTGAATCGCAGATCTCAAATCATGTCTATAATTATAACAACTATTTAGGAAAATATATGTCACTCAATAAAATAAACAATAAAGAATAAATAGAAAGACGTATAAATATAATGTGGAAAAGATTTTGGTCACATAAAGAAATATTCAAGCAGGGTTGCCACCTTTTCAAAAAGCGAATCGGGATTCGGTGTAACAAACGCTTTTTAGCCGACTTCAAAAAAAGGAGGAGGTTCTCACTTCGGTAGTTTTTTTTTTGAACCGATTTGAAAAATTATTTTTTTTATTTGAAAGGATACACTTTCAGATTGGTCCCATTTAAATTTTACTGGTATTGGAGCTTGGGTTTCGAAGATACACCTAATAACACATAAATATAAATAAACAAAGTTTATAAACAATAACCTTTATTTTTTTTTTATTTTATTTATTTATTTATTTATATTGATGATTCTCTTGTATGTCATTGCGCTCCAAATTTTGATAAAAAGTTAACTGTAGACCTACCCTATATACCCATTTATTTAGGCCAAGGCCAAAAAGGTAAAAAAAAATAACTTTATAAATACGGTACAAATACCTATATAATTAAATTTCACAGTTATTTCGTATTTTTCTTTTCGTACTTCGTACTTTAGAACAATGATTTTTGACGTTAGACCACTTGATTGTCGTGTGCAGTGAGTAATAAATCTATGTTCCTTTGAAAAAATAGATAATAGAAATAGATGTCCATAGGAGGTATTCTTAAAGAGATTAATTAATTGTTCGTGTGTTATCATAAATCGTGACAAAATTGTTTGGATATGGGACAATATAGTCGAAATCAGGACTGTTTCGGCAAAATTGGGATGGGTTGGCAACCATGTATTAAAGGAGACTGCAATTTTCATGTGAAGAAAATAACAATGTACACTTGTAGTTTACCTTTTCTTGCTCATGGCTGCCAAACCTGAGTACGCACAAAAAAAATTAGATATAGATTAGGTATATGTCACAGATAAGTTTTATATAAGATGTATTTCAAAAATAAGGAAAGTCCATAAAAGTGAAGACATCAGAAGTAAGACGAAAGTAATTTTCGCCGTAAGAGCCTGCCTATGCAGAATTTGGTGTGCTTGGTGACCTGGATCTGAATACCTAAGAAGACCGAGAGTTACATTGATACATACAACTTCAACTCTTTATACATACATACATATATATCTTCACGCTGTATCCCGGGGTAGTCAGAGAGGACGGAGCGCCAAGACTCTTTATCTTACAAAAAATACTCAAACGTAGAAACATGATCGTAGAAAAAAATCGCGATTAAAAATCTAGATAAAAACCCTGTTTTGCACAAAAATTCAGTTCAATCTCCGAAAGTCTACAGAATTTCAAAATTATTTTTGTTAAAATGGATAGATAGTTGATTTAAATATCTCAAATATATGAAATCAGTTTTTTAATAGGCAATCCAGTTTTTTGCATATTCCAATTATATTTAAAACAGATTTTGAAACATCTACACGCTAAAATGTAATCAAACCGCAAATGCTAAAATCGACTTTATTGCTGCTGCCATAAAGAGGAAGAGTAAAAAACGAATTAGTTTGCGCTGCACTGCATGAACTGGCTCTTAAAATACATGTTAAAAATTAAGTGGATATGAGCAGGACATGTTACACGTTTCACCGACCAAAAAAACTACAAAATGGAAAGAACTAGGAGAAAAAGGGAATGTAGACCTAATAAACCGTAGACCGCTGATATGATATGAAGAAATGGATAGAAATAGGGAAAGACCGGAAACGATTGCTATATTGTTCCCGCATACTAGGTAAGGTTGCATATTCCCTGAAATTTTCAAAATTCTAGTTCCTGTAGTTTTAGAATTAAGGTAGGAGGATTAGTCGAAATCGAGTACTCAGTTTGCCACATCCTTAATTGTCTTCAGAATACATAGTTATAATAATAAGGGAGGGGCAAATTGAGTATTCGACTTCGATCAATCCCCGCACCTTAACATAGAACCACCCAAAACTACTGAACATAGAGTTTTGAAAATTTCAGGGAATACTGCCTCATAAAACAAATAAATAGTACGGAACCTTCTTTGTTCGAGTGGAACTCGCATTTGACCGATTTTTTTGGTGATGCAAGAGAAATTTTTACCCAGTCTCTGGGGGTAAGATTGTTTTACGTGGGATTTTATCCATTAAAATTCTTGTGGTGTTGATGGGTTACAGGTGGGCTGAAGTAGTTTTGAGTTTTGCGAATTGACGGGTTGCGTTATTAGCCTTATTACTTACATATAATATCATATATATTAACTACTAATGTAGATATCAGTGGCGTGCATCCCATATAGGCACAGAGACACTGCCTGTATCGTCACGTCGGGAGACTACTAAGTAAATAAAGTAATAAAAAAAGAGAATACACCTAAAAATGATAAAGTATGTATGAAATTTAAATACTTACAAGTAAACTTAGTGGTCCCCCGACGTGACGACGCTTGGATATATTACTACTACTATTTATATTGAAACTTATCACAAATTTAAAGAGCTATGAGGTACATATTTTTTTTTTTTACTTTTTGGAGGTTTTTTCCGAGTCGGGGATTTTTAAATTTTAAATTTTTACAATTCGTGTTTGAAGCAAAGTACCGGTTTATAATAGAAAATTTCAATTGTATTTTAAAGAATGGAATGTTTTAGCTGTGATAATTGTGTTGGCAGTGTGTGTTTACAGAAACTAAAACAAGCCACGTTTTCGAAAGTTTCATATAGTAAATAATTACAAACTATAGCTAAAGGCTATTGTGTTTCAGAGTTGTATTTATATCAAAAGTCAGGTAATGCGACTCGAAATTTTAATTCTAAATATTTGAAACATTTAACTGGCTGACGGGTTTTGCGCATACTAACAGCACAGATTAATTAGTTTACTAGTGTAAACTAATAGTTTATTTTGTTTTCCTTGCATTAACTACATTAACAAATAAAAACCAGTCGGAAAAATTAAAGTAATGGTAACGTTATCGCTCGTCAGTATTGCTGTATTGTAAGTATAATTATGTATTAAAGTTGTTATTTTTTTATATTATATTTGTTATTTTGAGTGCCTACCCTGTTGAAAAACCCCGTGCACGTCCCTGGTAGATATACATATGTGGCTTAAGCAGTATTCTGTGATTTCTTTGAGTTCACATTTAGATATATTTTTTTAGGGAAGTGTTATCCACATAGGTCATCCTAAATCTAATCTAAATACTTTGCGAAAGTACATTAGAAAGAGAGCTACCCGAAAATACAATAATCTCACTGCTTTCCTGTTGCGTGTCGTTACAGCAGATTAATTCAAGGATAAAAGTCTCTTAAGCATCTACCACGTAATGGTGTTATCTTCAAAGACGCTTTGAGCTCGTGTGAGAAATTAAAGGTCAAATCTTGCAAGAGGAAGATCTAAGACAAAGTAGATTATAGGACAATGAAGGAGTTACTTAATTTCGATTGTAGTGTTTTTAGTTGACTTTAAAAGGTGACCGCCAAAAATGGATTTGAATCTCAGATTTGTTACAGTTCAAAATTACATACTAAACATTTTTTTTAATCCTACTTCAATTATGGTAAGTAATAATTAAATATGAAGTAATGAAATTTGGAGAATAATAATTATAATTACTCAACCAAAATAATATTTTTTTTGAGTAGTGAACCCTCGGATCAAGAATTAAAATTGACGAAGCATTTGCTCTGAAAGCATGTCCATTTTTGGCAACCTAGTTTCTACTACGAGTACTTATACTAATACGCGCAACTAGGGAAGGGTTATAGTACAACAATACACAGCTAAATAAGACATATTTTTATTTTTGTAAATACTAGTAGTCAAAACATCTAAGATTTAATAGTACATTGTTACCCTAGGGCTGAAAGTAACTTATTTAGGCCCGAGATGGGCGCTTGTTCGCCAATAGTTCGAGGGACTAAATAAGTCTTTCACCCGAGGTAAACACTGTGCTTTTCATTACGAATACGAGGAAAGTAAAAATAATAACATTAATTAGCTAAAGAAAAAATGAGTGAATTTTACTTTACTAAAATCAACAACTTTGGTGAGATATTTATTTAAAGTTTATGGTAAAATTTGAGCAATTAGTTATAGTTACTGAAAGGTTTTTTCCAGGTATGTTGATATTTGATATTTTCTGGGAAACTTTAGTTTCTGCAGTATCCAGGGATTCTTGGGTGTATGTCGGGGACATCGGTATTTGTCTATTTTTTTCAGTTGTTACAGTTTTTGGATTGCACCGGATAATCCTTTGAAGTGCTTGGTTGTGGAGTCAGTGGAATGCACATTTATCATTTCTGTTACTCTGTGCGACATCTTAGTTTTATTTTCCACTGACTCTTCTATGTAGCCTTCAGCTACTTTAGTCGACTTCCAACCTCCATGTCTTTTGATGATAGTTAAATCGGCACCAGAATCGGCTAGCAAAGTCGCTGATGTTCTGCGAAAGCAGTGACCCGAATATAGATTTCAGCTTGGCAAATTAAGGTAGGTGGCTATCTCTTTAGGAATACTCGAAATCTTGTTTTTGCCCAATTACTTGCCGCAGACAGCTCCCTTTATGATAATTTATGAAAAAACGGTTTGTTTCCATACCACTTGGTCGAAGTTTTTGGTATTTTTCTATTATATTTACAAATTATTTTTTAACAACGAAGGTTCGGTCAACTTTGGTTTTAGTGCCACGTAATTTCACCTTCATATTTACTAGTTCGATACTTCTGCAAGCGCCACTTACTGCCAATATCAACACTACCTGAAAAGTACATATATCTTTTAATATGTGTATAAAATATAGCACGTTACAATTTAAAAGAAGCTACAATTAACAATAAAAAGATTTGCTTACCTTCATTGCTGGGTATATTTCATCAGGCGCTTGTTTTAAGAAGGTATCTACCTCTTGATAAATGAAAACTAGATTTTTTCGTTTTAAATCCATCTGATTACTTTTTGAGAAACGATGTTAGTCTCTCGAAATCATTTATATGTACATTATGTTTAGTATTTAATGTTGTCTTTAACATAGAATACACGCTCCATAATGTTGAAGGTTTGTAACTCTTTGATAATTCGTTGAAATATATTAATAAAACGTTTTCTGATAATGATTTCACTTTTTTCTCAGCGCGCCATTTCATAAAATTGTCGTAAGACTTTAGATATCTTTTTTTTGATTTGGGCGGTAAAAGGTTTTCCACTACTGCTTTAGCCTCTTCTTTTATGAAATCAGGCGTTAAATCCATATCTGAATCTGATGAACTCATCGTGTTAATACAAATCTCTGCTATACGGAAGTATAAACAAAACTCTACAACTCCAAAAAACGAATGAAGAGAGGATTGTCGCTTTCCCGCCTATTTTGTTTTTTTTTTCTGTGGTCGGCCATTGTTATTAATTACTAACTATTTTGCCCAAATCCATGTTATTTTAAAAAAGTAGTTGAAAGTAAATTATAATAAAGTCATTTCAAAAAAATATATTCTTTAATTCATAATTATCTTTACGTTATTTCAATTTCACATCGCGCTGTATTTGAGTGGCTGTATAGAAAGTTGGGACATGATTTAATAGAAATGTGAAAATAGAACTACTTACTTTTTTTTATAATTTGACAGCTGTCAATTGAAAACGATTCTCCGTAGGGTTGAAAAGTACTATTTTCAACCCGCTTCTCAGGCAACTTCAGGCCTACTTTCCGAGTATAAGTAATGAAAAAGTATTTTGCAAATAATTATTTCAGTAATGTACGTGAAGTCGGTCATGGCCATGACTCGAATTACATCGACAGTGAGAGGTTGCCATAGTTACTGCTAACTGGTTTACACGTGGTTATGCTCAATGACATTGAATGAGAGTGATAAGTAATACACAGTGATAAGAGCGGCAACTTATTACGGCTCCATATCTATTATGTTATTTGGTCCGAGAGTAAACAAAGAATAAAATTACAATACATTATGTACTTCATTATATGGGACGGCAATGGATTTGCAATGGATATATTTTAGGAGTAAAATAAAACAAAATGAGTTTTGGGATCTTTTATTCCTTAGTTACGAACCACCCTTCTTTCGTTGTCAGGCTGTCTTCATTAATTTTGTAAACTAGAACAAAACATTTAGAATCGGGAATGTAGCTTTCAATTGTTACTTTAAATTAAAATTATAATGGTCGTTGCTGTGAAAATACTGTATGAATATATATAAAAACACGGGAAATTAACCCGATTTCTTTTTATTTGGCTTGACGTTTCGGCCGAGTTGCAT
This sequence comes from Zeuzera pyrina, assembly GCA_907165235.1. Classification (NCBI taxonomy): domain Eukaryota; kingdom Metazoa; phylum Arthropoda; class Insecta; order Lepidoptera; family Cossidae; genus Zeuzera; species Zeuzera pyrina. The sequence goes on from OU015626.1 coordinate 15,845,791, forward strand.
AGCCCGTGGTGGAGTTCCTCGAGACCACGACTAATGCAACTCGGCCGAAATGTTATATTACAGTAATTGAGTTCACATAAAAACTACAAATACTCTCACTCCAAGGCTAGTATAGCCATTTGGGCTGAGTTAGATATATTCAGAGCAGAGAGACAGAGTACCGTTCACTTTATTGCCAGCTGCTACCCGTCTCTCCACATACAACTCACATCTTCCATCCCTCGAAAACACACTCCCCAGATTTACAATTTCCTTAGTTTTTTTCACATTCATATTCAATCCTTTACTTCACAGTCTTCTTTCATGCACGTGACTAGTGTGCAGTTCTGCTTCTGATGGAGCTATAAGCACAGCATCGTCAGCCTACAAAAGGTAGTGTACCACTGTACCATCACATATCATACCGCTCATACTACCTTTCAATATCTGGAGGCAACTGTCCAAATATAGCACGAATAGTCGGGCAGCCATCATGTAGCCCTATCTGACGCCTGAATAGACTTCAAACCAGAGCGACAAGTCACCATCTATCCTTACACAGGCTCTGTGACCCCGATATAATGACCTCACAGCCTGCAGTAAGGCCCTCCACGTCATACTCAGGCAGAAGACTCCATAATTTCTTTCGCACTACTCTATCGAATGCTTATTCAAGATTCATGAAGACGCAGAAATCTTTCCGACCTATTATAGCCAGAAACTTCCTCACGATACCGCAGAGTGAGAAAATCTGATCCATATAACCCCCACCGTTCCTAAAACCACCTTGTACATCCCACAAATATATACTGACACTATGACTGCGGTGCTCCAGTCTTGCGGAACCTCTCTCTTCTGCCAGCAAAGATTGCACAGTTTATAGAAGGCATCCCTGAACAAAATTATCGATCTTTTTATGTATTTTAAAACTTTATCATAAATTATATTAATAGTCGATTCGAAAAACTGTTTGTAAGAAAATATTATTGTAAATTATAATATTAAACGATATATTCTTCATTAAATATAATTAATTTATTTTTAGAGTATTACGTGAGAGTTATGGTGACAAGGCTATAGGTTATGCCCAACTTAACCGTAAGAATGGTATTTGTACAGTAAAAGGGCGTGTATGTACAGAACATCGAGTTAGGAGTAAAGTTTACTCAGTTACTTTAACTATTAACAAAATGTTGAAAAAAGTTCAAGACGTTCAATGTCATGACTGCGCAGCTTCAGCAGGTAACGAATACTTAAATAAAAACATAGATTGTTTAATATTCTAGACAATAATAATCTTTCTTTTGCAAACTAATTAGCATTACTTATAATATTTTTTGATGATTCACTTAAAATCTCCTGAATAGTGTTGGCTCCCGTCGAAATAACACTACACTTTGTACTTTTTATACTTTTAAATTTATTAACCACACAGTTCTTACACAATTGTATTAACAGAATATGAGCACACTTAACGACATCTTAACAAAAACTGCCTTATTCCAAAATTGACTGAGAGAATGAGTCGTCTACCTCCCACTATTTTTATCATCAGATTGTTATGTTGCCATATGCAAAAATATAATTTTTTTTATTTAAAGACATTACTTACTATAATTTTTTTATGATTGTTAACAGTCGGCCATCCTGAATCCGTGTCCGACCCGGACACTCTAGTAGTAGAACTAGATTTGAAGTCTTACAATAATTATTTCATAAATTTTAGGCATCGGACTCGGGATCAGGCTTACATCATCTATTGTAAACATCCATAAATCGTTATAGCAAAATACAGCGGTTCACAATCGAAATAAAAAAAGAAAAATAGAAAAAATATAATTGAGGTATTTGAATTAATTAAGTTTTGAAATTTAATACATAGCGTAAAATAATGTTACATAAAAAAAATAATGTGTATAAAAATATCGTAACAAATACATTTTAACAAATATTAGAGTAGAATATAGTAGAAAAATAGTAGGAGCAAACAAAACAATTCATAATTACTAGTTCGGTCATCCTGACCTGTGGAATGTCCTCATTCCTTACATCAAAAAAAAAATAAAAAAAAATAAAACAAATCAACGCAAGGGTACCAGACAGTCTGAGTACATATATGCATATATCTTAAATCAAAGCACCTCTTACAGTCATTATAATAAGCATAAGTACCACTGTGTTGCACATTAATCAAGTTCACATTATTTCACTATATTCGCTTTATTCTGGGCAGCTCTTGCACTCACTACATGCTTAAGTCTCACTTCAGGTAAATGAAAATAATTTAATCACGCACAATCACGTTATAAGAATCTCTGGGCACCGCTTGCACACACTAGGTGCTTCGGCCTCACTCCAGATAAAAAAAAAAAGAAACTGGGCACCGCTTGGACGCACTAGGTGCTTCGGCCTCACTCCAGATATTTAATAATTTTAATCTGGGCACCGCTTGCACACACTAGGTGCTTCGGCCTCACTCCAGATACAAAAGTTTAGTCTGAGCACCGCTTGCACGCACTAGGTGCTTCGGCCTCACTCCAGATACATACAAATTTAGTCTGGGCACCGCTTGCACGCGCTAGTGCTTCGGCCTCACTCCAGTTTTTCAAGCGTCCGGCGCCATTTCCATGTTCACGTAGTTCGCTCAATGATAGGTAGGGATGAAAGGGTATCAGGAAAAATGACTAGAGCTTGTAAAATCATTAGTTGCAATAAGAATACGTCGGTAACTATATAACTAGTCGCTATTGATATAATCACTTTCTGATGATTCAGACTCAGCAAACCGTACCCAGGATTTAATTTTATCTACTGAGTAAACATTTTTATATTTCTTTTTAGAGTACCCATCTACGCTACTTATTTCATATCTATCGTGATTGAGAACAGCAGTGACTCTATACGGACCGCTAAACGCCGGTACCAATTTATTACTTTCGCCGGGTGTCTTAGTATTCTTCTGTACTAGTACCAGATCACCCTCTTTGTAAATCCTGGCTTTGGATCTTTTCAAATCATAGCGGCTCTTCATCTTATCTCGTTGTATTTCTAAGTTTGTATTAGCGTCTTCGCGTATTTTTTGAAGAACCTCTGGTGAAACGTGTTCCATAAAGCTGATATCGTGAAGATGACTTTCCGCTACATTTACAGAAGTTTTCCCAAATATTACTTCGTTTGGGCTTTTGCCCGTACTCTGATTTATTGTATTGTTGAGACTCCATTGAACTTTATTAACATGCAAGTCCCAATTCTTATCATTGTCTCCATGGCCTAAAGCTGTGAGAGAGGCAAGTATTGAACGATTATATCGTTCAATCTGCCCATTTGCACGAGGTGTAGCTACTGCATTCAAAATGTGTTTAATTCCTACGAAGTCAACATATGCTCTGAACTCATTCGACGTGAAGCTCGTACCCCGGTCAGATATTAAATTTTGTGGTATACCAAATAAACCGAACACCTCACGAAGTACATTTATTGTTGTTTTACTTTTTGTGTTTTTAACAGCACGTAAGAAAATAAATTTACTAAAACTATCAATGATTCCAAGAATATACATGTTTCAATGTTTACTTTTAACAAATGGCCCTAAGTGGTCGATATGAAGACAGCGGAATGGTTGACTGGGCTTAGAAATAGGATGTAAAAATCCTTGTTTTTTCCCTCCAGGAACTTTTGCATGTGCGCATGGAATGCACGCACGCACATATTTCTTAACAAATTGGGTCATTCTGGGAAACCAATAATCTCGTCGTACTTTCTCCAATGTCTTGTCGTAAGAGAAATGTCCGGCGTCGTCATGACACTGTTGACAAATTCTCCACCTCGCTTCTTTCGGTACAGCCCAACGTAACTGTCCTTGTATTCTCCTATCAATTTTCCCATTCTTTAGCTCATAGTTATTTCGAATCTCTTTTGCCTCTGGACATTTTGAGTCTAATACTGCTTTAATATGGGACAGTCTTGGATCGCTCATTTGAACCGCCTGTAACCAGTGTACTTCTCCTATATGTAACACCGTTATATCGCTCACATTTTCGCCACTAATTGCATTACGGCTAAGAGCATCGGCGTGAGCTAACCGAGCCCCTGGACGATACTCAATAGAAAAGGAGAATTCCTGTATCAGAAGCCACCATCTGGCTATTCTTGGTATCAAATCTCTCTTTGTCAATGTGGTACGCAAAGCATTGCAATCGGTAACTATTTTGAATTCGATACCAAGAAGATAAACTCTGAATCGGTTAAGAGACGACACTACCGCAAGGGTTTCTAACTTGTAAGAGTGGAAACGTTGCTCTTCGGCCGTCGTTTGACGACTAAAGTATGCTATAGGTCCTAAAGGACCAGTTTTGTCTCGGCGTTGTAAAAGTATACCGCCTAGTCCAGTTGAACTGGCATCGGTATGCAATTCGGTCTCAAAATCTGGATTGAAAATTCCTAAAACAGGCCGTGTTGTTAGGATATCGTTAAGTTTTGCAAAAGCGTTTGCCTGTTCTTCACCCCAAGCCCACTTAGCATTAGCTTTTGTTAAAGACGTTAACGGTCTTGCGATAGTAGCAAACCCAGGAACAAATCGCCGAAAAAAACTGGACAGACCCACGAATTGCCGGATTTCGTGAACGTTTTGAGGAGTTTTAAAAGCCACGACTGCTTCTATTTTTCTCTGCCCAGGCTTAACACCCTCGTGAGATATTTCAAACCCCAAGTATTCGATTGACTTCTTAAAAAAATGACATTTTGTTAAATTCAATGTTAAATTTGCCGCCTTCAATAAGTCGAGAACATTTTCTAACTTCTTCATGCCTTCTTCTATCGACTTCGACGCAATAATAATATCATCCATGTACGCTAATACTCCCGGAATGTTTTTTTGTTTCAATAATTTTAAAATAAGTCTTTGAAAGACTGCTGGTGCATTTGTAAGTCCAAACGGCATACGATTATACTCGTAATGCCCATCGGGCGTTACGAAAGCTGTGAGGTGTTTTGATTCTTCAGATACACACACCTGATGATATCCGGAGGTGAGATTTAAACTCGTGAAAAAGGCTTGACCTGTCAGGCTATCAATTTGATCGTCTATTAATGGCATGGGGAATTTGTCTTTAACTGTTTTACGATTCAGAGCCCTGTAGTCGACACAAAGTCTTACATCTCCGTTCTTTTTTTGCGACTAGAATTATTGGACTAGAATATTCCGACTGTGATTCACGTATGATCCCATTAGCTAACATACCGCTGATAATTGTGTTCAATTTCTCGCGTTCACTCAGAGATAGTCTATAAGGTCTATAAGTCACGGGCTCGTTATCCTTAAGTTGTATATGCATCTCAGCCAGTGATGTTTTGCCTAGTTCTTCTAATGTAAATGCAAAACATTCTCGTTTTAAATTTAGTAAATCGCATAATCTGTCTTTTATATCGGGTTTAAGGTCATTTTCTATGTTTACTTGATCGGCTGTAATAGTTTTAATAGTTTTCTCAATTGATATTGAGTTGACATTTAATATTTTAATTTTCGTTCGTGGAACTTCAGGCAACCGTCCTCTTGATATTAATGTAGCTCGAGCTAATAAGGTATTCTGCAGCAATTTAAACGGTTCATCACTTAGACCGACGATTATGACTGAACCTTTTCCCTGACTAATAGTGTATATACCTGGAAGCACCATATATTCACTGTTTTTCTTTAAACAAGGACGAGTGGATATAGTGGATAGAGTGGATATAAAAATGTAAGATTTGAAGTTTAGTTAAAAAAAATATTTATCGAATTCTATTTATTCAATTTATACGTATACATAAATAATTATTAATTACTATATTATTATAAAATACTTAAGTCGAAATGATCTTCACAACAAAAAAAATTTGATTTTGTTTTGGTATTAGGTCGTCGCACTACTTGAAACCACTTTATTTCGACGTTTAACATCTTGTGGAACATTTAAAAGGAATTTTTAAAAGGGAAATAACAATCCATCTTTTTCATTACGTATGTGTACTCGTATATTTGTTTTACATACCGTTTACAATTTTAGTTTATTATAGAAAACTGTATTGTAATTCAACGTCATTTACAGGTTTATAATAGACAATCAAACTTTAAAACGCTCTTTCTTTACAACATTCTTAACTTTAACTAGAAGAGTTTAGGTAACAAAGTTTTCTGTTTTCAAGAAGAAATGTGAAGCTCTACGTAAAATGTAAATATAATCTTATGGGTATAAACTATAGTTCTACATTCTTTTATGTGTTGGGTCTGTTTTGTGAAAATTAATATGAATGACATAAACACAATTTAATCGTTAAATTAGATTATCATTTGTCAATAGTTAATTTAGTTGAAATGAGTTCTAATAAAACGGTTATAATTATTATCATGTACTGTCGCATGATGTAAGCGTTTTTTTGTTATTAAAGTTGTAAAGGCATAACTCAATGTTAAAAAACCTAATGCACACGCGGAAGAGGTTCTGAAGGGATGCCTTGAGAATAATCAAATAGGCAAGAATGACAAGATAATTAACTGTATCGGCGAAAATGATCGTAGCTCAACAGCAGTATGCTCGAAATGAAATTGTATTTCGAGAAAACTTTCGAGACATGTAATCATTGTGATAGGTGCTCATAGGAATATTTTTTTAAAGCAAATACGCTTAACCACCGAATAAAAAACATATTTGGTAAATTCTAAAACTGCCACTTCTTAAGACAATGTTTTTATATAATAGAATCATTAATTGATAGTATTTACTCTAGGAAGTAGCTCAACGAGTTCTTCCACTCCATCAAAAGTCATCCAGCTCTACAAGTTACACGAGATATGGTCCGACCAAACGTATAACGTTTTTTTATTGGCAGCGTGTGTGTTTATAACGCCATAGATTCAGTCGATCGTGATCACTTGATTTACACGTTTTTTCATCCCAAAAAATTGTAGACGACCAATCAAAATTCAAATATTGCCATCCAAAATTAACACATGCAATTTTATGAGCGTCGGTTAGACCTACTTTGTAATGTAAATTCATCGAATGTAAATGATTTCTTAGTCTTAGAATGCACATCAAAACGCTCTGCAAAATGTCTAGTTGATATAAAAAATAAAGTAAATAGTTTTGAAAAAAAGTATAAAGCTGAACAATGCGTTGATAGATTAGTGACATTATTATGAGTCTACCTATATGAATAATTCTCTCGATACGGCACTAATACCTCGCCTTTGGTGGTGCAGAGTAATAATTCTGTAACGGTCCTCAGTAGAAATTGCAGGAGGTATTTTCCAAATGAAATAAATAAATTAAATTATTTTTCCTTTAATTTTTACAAAGACATGATTGACATGTCGCACTTTTTTGTGTCGCAGTTTCCTTTAAAAAGAATATAATACGCTAAGGCAAGGCGGTTTCCTTGGTTCCTCCAACTCTAACTACTTAATTTTAAAATTTGCAGTAAAAACTCTTTCCAATTTTAGTATTGAAGTTTAAGGTCCTTGATGAATAAAAGTCGAATGTGTGTCGGTAGGTCGGTGCGAACGATGGTTATGTATGGTTCCGTGTAATGAGATATTGAGTATTTTTGAGTGAAAAACTTTGAATAATTTATTTTTAACTTTAGTTTATTATTAAGTAGCTACCGCCCGCGACTTCGTCCGCATGAACTCGAGTTTCCCCCTGGGAATCACTTACTTTATCACGGTGAAAGGATGTGAAAGAAGGACAAACAAACGCTCGAATTTATAATATACAGTTAGAATCAGTTTTGATATAGTTCGTGAAAAATAATAATTCGCATCGACTATGTAAAAATAGTCTCTGATTTTTTTGAGTAGTTTCACAATGACTCCTTGTTGCTTACGTGAGTCATTGAAACTATAAATCTCAACCGGATTGAACTTTTTTCCTCCCATTGCAAGAATAGCAACATACACCCAGTTTAACAACGCTACCAACAGTTCATTGTGACGCTGTATTAGTTTTATTTATTATCGAATCATAAATCGATACTAAATGACATAATCCATTATAAAATAATCGCACTCGCTAACAACTCGATTGTGTTTGTTTGGAATATCTTAGTTGGCTATCAGTATCCCGACCATCTAGTAAATTTTTCTTAGTATTTATCTATTTTATCCAATTAACTTAAAACGATTAACACAAATTGTGAAGAGTGACTTAAAAACTTGTATTACCTACGACCAAATCACAAGGGTTCCAAGTTTGACTACGCATATATAAATTGCAGTTAATTTTTATAATAGATAGACATTGCAACTGCTTATTTTAAATTTATTTATTGTAATTTTTTTATATTAATTAATTGACATTATTGACATGTAATCATTTATCGACATTAATTTTCATATAAAAATAACCAATTTTTTTTTTAATTTGGTACAGTGGTGCGATATTAAGTATAACATAGTATCTTTTCATTATGATAGTTTTCGTGTTATTGGCTGTTATCGATTGTGCATGATTTTGTTTTCATTTTTCCGTCTGTATGCCCTTGGCGGATTACAGAGGAATGTTTTTTTTATATTTGTATTTTATATCGTTGATATCTATATATATCTGCAACCTGTAATCACAGACAAATAAAGTTGAATTGAATTAAATTGAATTAAAAAGGTATCACTTTCTCAACATGTCAGGTGTGATATTCCATTTATAGCTTTTGCGTCGACGCTTCATACACTTCATACATTGCACATCCTATAATGACATTAGTTTTAAATCCTATAAAAATTTTACGTCACAAGCATCATAACTCCAATTTTCATATTTAAGTCTATTGAAATTCGTGTTAGAACTTCTCTGAAGAATCTGATTTACAGTAGATTTAGATGAAATCAATTTCAGGAAAAGGATCTGTTATATATTACTATAATTTATTTATTGAATACACATACATATGTGCACAACATATTCCTTTAGGAGTGGAGCACCTAGTCGCCATTTCTAACAAGAAATATTTGTGTTTACAGATGGCAAAGCGGAACCAGATAGTAACAGGTTGCTAGCTCATTGCCTAGTATAGCTTCTAAAATAAGCCGACTTTTACGACTTGTGGGGAAAGATACGTTGCGACTTGGAATTTTTTTTATTCTTCATTTTACGCCAATATATGTGTAGATTATGATTACTGTATATGTTTATATTCTATATACGTATAACTGTATATTACTATCAATCAAAGACTATATATATATATGTTTTCTATCTGCCTAGGAGGTAAAACAAATTCATTACAATTTACTAACGAAAAATTCCTTTTTTAGCCAGATTGTTGAAACTAGTCTTAAATGTACGAGGTGTACTATGTTACATGTAATTGTTAATATAGATTGTCTTGTGTTATTTTTCATGTGTATTTATGTGTATTTTAAAGTAGAAAGAGAATTTGTCCATCTGTTTGAGCAAATTATTTTACTATAAAATTACGAATCAGTTAATTTTAACTGTTATTTTACTAAATTCTAAACTTCTATATAGCGACTACGTTTAGACTTTGTGTAACAATTGTGAACATTTAAGACGTTAAACAAAGCTTTTAATAAGACTAGAATACCAGTGGTAACTCAACTGCGGCCATAATTGTCAGCCTTCCAACAACTTACACCGACATTGTATTAAACTTATTGTACTAAGTGCAACTGCTTCGAGTAATAAAAACGATGTCAAGAGCTTCTTCAAGATTATATTAGAGTTAAATAACTTTGTCGAAATCGAAGATAGTCTGTTGTGATTTTATGGCTTTTATGTTACATAAGCTTTTATGTTGACGCTTCGTCCTCTCTGACTACCCCGTTAGGGATACGGCGTGAAGAAATGTATGTATGTTATATACGATCGGAGTTATCTCGTTATTTATTCGAAAGTAACAAAAGTATATGTATGTAAGTAGGTAGTATGAAACGTGAGAACATAATCTTCATTTTGTATATTTTTATGTCTGTAGTGACATTTTTTGGGTGATAATAAAAAGTTTATTATAAGTATATAATAATTATATTATTAAATAAATGTTACATAATTATTGTATACTTATAATAAACTTTTTATTCTCACGCAAAAAATGTCACTACAGACTTATAAAAATATACAGTCTCAGTTATGGCGCATTTTGAAAGCATAGGAATTTTTGTAAAATTGTTTAACACAACTTTTATTTAAAGCGACTATTAAAATTGTTTATGTTTGTTATATACAATATATTGTATAACATACAGTAACTCTGTAATTCTGTTTTCTCTTTTCTAAAACGATTTAGTTTCGATTAAGACGAGAGGATCCTTAACGAAATGTGTTAATTATAAGTCCAGGTGCATATAGTCCTAAATTATTTTATCTGATTCTTTATAAAAAGATTCGGAACATTATTATGTGTCACGATTACAAATAAGAGACTCGTCAAAAGCATTGCCATTGTCCCATATTGAAGAAGTGATGAGTTTCTTTTTATAATATCAAGTAACAGATTTAAGGTGTAATATGACATCTGATCATAAAATTATTCTCTTTTTTAACCAACTTCAAAAAAAGGAGGAGGATGTTCTCGATTTGTCGGAATCTTTTTTTTATGTATATGAATATGCTTAAACAAAAGAACTTCTTAACGTTTTATATACGTTGATGATCTTATTTAAAGTTTCGTTCCGGAATTGGGAGAAAGCCTAGTAGACCTATCCTAGAAATTTACGATATTTAGGACAAGGATATTCAAAATGAAATGAAAATGACTTTTTAAGAAAAACATTAAACTGACTTCCAAATTAAAATAGTATATCACGAAAAAATTATCCTTTACTTATCAAATTGCAAGTATTAAAATAACTTCATGAATACGATATAGTTATAGTCAATAAGCAATAACAGAATATCTACTAGGTATACCATATAGTTTTGTAGGCTTGGCACCGACTTCAGCAACTCTTTTTAATTAAATAGGAAGTTATTTTTTTAACTTCTTATGAAAAGAAAAGGGTTTTATTTTGTTAGAAGTGTTTGTATTTTGAAGTCGGTTTGTTTTTTTTTTGGTATGATTGTGTTTATCTTCATTTTGGAATACATAAAAACATACTTTGCCGGTTTCATCAAGAGTTTCATCAGACTTTCTGTCTGTTGCTGACGACCGTTGTACGTTGGTTGGAAGTTTTTCTAAATAAAATATTCTTAAGTCGTTTTCGTCTGAGGTCACGAAATTTGACGAAAATCTCCTTCGCTCGTGTAAGTAAGAAGCAATGGCCTGACCGTTTTCTTATTCCATTATAGTTTCATTCGGATAAGTTAAAAGAAAATGAAGTGAAGATTGGGATAAAAGAAAATTGTTGTAGAGTTTAATCAGGTACGTTGTTCTTATACCTATTATATTTTTGTTTAATACACATAATATTTTTTTTCAATGGCGCATGCGTGTAAATTATTTTTTATATCGTTGATTACCAAAAAAGATAGAGATATATATCCACGTTCGTGATTCTTTATGACCAGAAATATTAATAGATGGCAGGAGTGTCATTTGAGAACTATTTAGTGTTAATTTAATTTTACTCTGACGTTTCTTATTATTAGTGCGAAAGAAATTATGGAATCTTCTGCCTGAATATGGCGTCAGGGGCCCCTTATTGCAGGCTGTGAGGTCATTATATAGAGGCCACAGAGCCTGTGTAAGGATAGGCGGTGACATGTTGCCCTGGTTCGAAGTCTGTTTTGGCGTCATGCAGGGCTGCGTTATGTCTGCCTGAGTATTCGTGCTGTATTTGGACAGTTGCCTCCGGACATTGAAAAGTAATATGAATGGTATGATATGTGATGATATATCGTAGTGGTAAACTGCATATTGTACGCTGACGATGTTGTGCTTATAGCACCATCAGAAGTAGTTGCAGACACTAGTAACGCGCATGAAAAAAGAATGTGAATTGAAAGGATTGAATATGAATGTGAACAAAACTAAGGTTCTGGTATTTGAAAGAGAAGCGGTACAAACGAGATGTGAGATTTGGGTACATGGAAAATGTCTGAAACAAGTGAATGAAATTGTGTACCTGGCGAATGCGTTTTCAAGGGATGGAAGATGTGAGTTGGATGTGGAGAGACGGGTAGCAGCTGGCAATAAATAAACGGTATTAGCTGACGGAAATATGAAAAGCATTCGCATACCTAGCTGAAAATGTGTGAGGAGGCTAATGACATTTGAAGAAGCGAAAGAAGTATGTAAGAATCGCGTAGCTTAGCGCTCCATCCTCTCTGACTACCCTTTTAGGGCTACAGTGTAAAGATATGCACGCACGTATGTATTCTTTTTTTTATACCATGAACGTGGCAAACAAGCATACGGCCCGCCAGATGCCTGCGACACCAGGAGCATCACTTGCGCATTGCCGACTCTGTAAAAACCTTTTACGCCCTTTGTGAAAAACTCCACGCTGTTGTCTCTTGTGAAAATCTCAACAGGAAGCTCATTCCATAACCTCAAAGTTCGATGGAGAAAGCTCCTTTGAAATCGAACTCTGCGTGACCACTTCGGTTACAGAGTGTGAGGATAAAATCCCTGCCGGTGGTGAGCGGTGCGATGGTAAAAGATGGCCGTGGGCATCATGTCGAACAATTCTTTTGAACACAGCCCGTTATATAAACGGGTCTCTTCTCAAACTTAAATGAGTGAAGGATCGTCGACAACTCTTACAGTTCGCCTTTGAATTGAGTCAAAAGGAGCAAGTTGGTATGCAGGTGCTCCTGCTCATAGGTGACAGCAGTACTCCATACGAGGCCGCACTTGCGACTTATACAATAATAGCCTCTGCTCCGAAGTGAAGTACTGCTTCGCTCTATCGAGCACAACGAGCTTTTTGGACGCCAGCCTGACCTTGTCTTTCAAGTGACTTCGGAATTGAAGGTCGCGAGAGATATCGACACCAAGGATCCCAATACCCTCAGAGGTGGTTCCGTTGTCCTTAATCGGATACTCTGACCACAGTGCTCTCGATTTTAGACACAAGTTCGTCGCGCCTTTTATCCACCCCAGAATGAGGAGTATTTGCTCTACCTGTATAATAAACGTCCCTAGTGTTGTTATCTGCATAACGATATATATCGTAGATACACAACATATCATTGATATGCAGCAGACACAGTGTCGAAGACAGCATAGAACCTTGTGGGACGCCAGCGTTAATATTCATGGTATAAAAACAAGTACCTTCTACTACTGCTTGTACGCATCTGTCAGATAAAAAACTGGAAATCCATGTGCACAAACACTCAGGTAGTCCGTACGATGGCAACTGCGACAGAAGAGTCCAGTGCCAGACCCGATTGAAGGCCTTCGCCATGTCTATTGCAGACTGCCGACTTATCACTCGCTCCAAGACCTTAGAGAGAAGGGAAGTAACAGCAATCAGCCTATAATTTATCAGGTCTAATCCATCACCCTTTTTCGGTATTAGATGTACATGGGTGGCCTTCACGAAGATGGGACGTTTCCGGTGAAGTAAGAAAGTGAGAAGAGACGCGTCAGTATGGAATACTCGTACAATGCAGGAGCACATTGTTTTAACATAATGACTGGAATGCTATCAGGTCCACTCGACTTATGAATTTTCCTCTCGTTGTGAGATGGAGATTTCGGCATGAAGTTACCGCACCTAGGGATAGCAGGTGGTACGGCGCCTCTGTCATTCAAGGTCGAGTTTGAGGCAAAAAGAGAACCTAGTAGGTCGGCTTTCTCTTATGCGCTAAAAACCATGTTACCATCGGGCTTACGCAGTGGTGGCAAGGGCAACTGACAAAAGTTTCTTTCGACAGCTTTGACAAGCGACCAGAAAGCATAACTCCCAGTGAGGTAGCTTGCAAGACGCTCGCCAATTCTACCGACGAAATCAAATTTTGCTTTTGCCATTGTTTTTTTACTATGTCTCGAGCCAGTATTAAGCTTTCGCTTCATATGAGATGTGCTAGGGTCCTGATTTTGTCGAGCCATAGTCCAAGCCTCATATGCAGCTAGCTTAAGATGTTTAGCTTTCCTGCAGGGCCTTTTTAAAGCATGGTCTCTTCTTTATCTCTATGGTAAAGAAATCACTAGCGAGTTAGAAATGAAACATTCCATACCCGCCAGGATCGTTTCAGTAACAGCAACTGCGTAAACATCTACATCAGAAGCTGCCTCCACGGGTACAATGCGTAAAATTCACGCCGCCTATCAAAATCTGCTGACTAATAGTGCCATACGCGACGTCTTCTTGTTAGTCGGGGCGAATTGGTCCGTGCGCAGGTCACTTGAGGTCTGGACGTGTGGTCAGCAAAAGGTCCAACAAAGAACACGTGTGGTTCTTTATATCTGGCATTCTTGTTGGAGAACGAACCAGTTACGTGAATTCATAAGTCAAAGCAAATTCATAAGTAGACCTTCCCATAAAATCGATGGATCGAGATCCAAGCCACACAATATAGTGAGTGTTAAAATCTCCAAGAATCACCAACTCCGCGGACGGATACTACTCGAGAATTTTGTCTGTCATCAATATAAGGTGCTCAAAAAATCGAGTTGTGTCGATCACCGCTATGAGACAGTAGCGAGTCAATTTTTCCGCGTGTATACAGTTCAGTCAGTAGCGATTCGCAACTTTTCTTTTTAGTTGGTATATACGTGAAATTTACTCGTTATTTTTTCGTTATTTACCAACATATAACATGTAAACTGAGCGTTAACGACTTCAATTTAACAATAAGATTAGATAGGTATTCAAGTTTTTTAGTACTTTGAGTTTTATGTCTACATAACATAACACAAAAAAGCTTAAAAATGTTACCGCTAAGTAATTTCCTTAAGTGTTAGAGTCTGTTTTGGCAAAAGTTTCTCAGTTACGATATTACTGCTGTAGAATATCTGGTAGACAAAGCAACGGAATACGGCTTATGACTGCTATATAAATGGAAATTGTCGCGATTTAAGTTCATCGTGCTACTCATATTGCAGACTGGTTTCGGAAATGACAGCGGAACGACTAAAGCGAGACCAA
This sequence comes from Zeuzera pyrina, assembly GCA_907165235.1. NCBI lineage: Eukaryota > Metazoa > Arthropoda > Insecta > Lepidoptera > Cossidae > Zeuzera > Zeuzera pyrina. The sequence continues at coordinate 15,860,801 of OU015626.1, forward strand.
GAAGACCCATTCACACGGCGAGTGACATGGAATTAAATGGGACGAGAAATAGTTTACTCTTTATTTAAATTAATCAGGCTTCATACTGAATCGTATTTCATTTATTGTTTTCAAAGTATTGGTAATTAAATTTTGTACGTTTTGTTTACTATATAGATATCATGAACATACGCTATTTAAAAGTAGCAAAAAATAGTAGACGTTTAGGAGTACTGCCTTAAATAAATATTGATAATAATAATTACATACATACATATCCTCACGCTACATCGATAACAGTGTAGTCAGAGAGGATGGAGTGTCAAGTTTCGCGGTTATCACGTACTTCTTTCGCCTTCTCAAATCACATTATTCTTCTCACGCACTTTCGCCGAGGTACGCATGTTAGTCGACGTTTTGGTTATTTAATCTTCATAAGTCTGCCTAGGTCTTCCTTGGCGTCTGCTAAAATTCATTGTCGCTCTGTATATTTTCATCATCAATTCTTAAGCACTAATTTCTTATGTGTACACGAACCATCTGAGCATTCCTTTATCTATTTTTACAATAAGTTACATTATTATCAATCTCAGCCATATTGCGTATGTCTTTATTGCTTATTTTAATCGCGAGTATAATATTTTGAAATGTGATTTCAAAACATTTTCAAAACTCCACGTCATTTATCGTTAGGGATGGACGAAAATAATATCTCGGCTCTAGATTCAACAGTAAATAATGGTTGAAGTTGTACCTAGATAGCAAAACACAGCCATGCAGTAATGTATTGCTATTCCGTCGCTTAAACAAGTTCTATGTATCTTACGAACTGCGCGTGAAAACGAGAAGTTAGCGTATTTCGCATTTTCTTGCTCTTGAATATTGAGTTTGAAGATACTTTATCAAGAAAAGTGGTACCATGCTGTTAAACATCATTATTATGTACAGTTGTAATAAATCAATTTTATTAGCGGTACAGTACAGATAACTTTTTATTTATTATGTGTGAATTATTCTTCTTATTATTATTATTATTAAATATTATTCTTCCAAATAAATTATTTATTAAGGATATTTCCTTAGTAGTCCAAGGTTTTTGACTAAACGCTGTAAAGGGGGCATAAGAATACACTCTGTTTGCACGGATGACAATCTTATGCGAGCGGCAACGAACTTGGTCGCCTCCAGTGTTTCTGCATTATTTATACCGATCTCGGACTGCCATGAAACAAGACAATGGCTTATGTATTCTACTTATAATATAGCGGTTTATTGTCTGTTTACTTTCTTATCTCAGATGTTATGTAAAGTTTTTGAAAAAATTTGAAAGGTTTTTTTGTTATTTAATTTTTATATGTTTTTCATTTAATTTAGACAAACATTAGCGTCAGAGGTAATAAAATTTGTCTATTACATCACCGATGATTTATATTTATAGGTATATTTTTTAGATAATATTGCTTTAGTTTTAAGTAGGTACATATGTGGGGTACTCAATACAGTTATGGATGTAAGTGTATTCAAGTAATAATTTTTTGTTTTAAATATTTTTTTAAATCGAAAGAACTGTGACTCTTAAACAATCTTAGTTAAGATTTTGTTTTTGAGTGTACGTCTGTTGTCCGTTTAGTTCTTCTCCTAACATCTCTGAATCCCAGAACAGGTTTTAATAAAATAGTTATTAAGGATCATTGTATAAATTAAAGGTTTTTTTTTATATTCTAGAAGTTTTAATATTTTATTTCATTTACGGTAAATGGTCTTATGTAATTTAGTTAAGTTAATATTAATAGCACCGAACTTACAGTCGAATACTCAGAGTTAAAATTATTTGTTACTTGCTGCCGAATATTTACTGTCAAAATTAATGTCATGGAGAGACACTTGGTCTTGGTGTTGCTTTGACACTCCGTCTAACTTAAATGGAATTTGATGTTACTATTTTACTAAACGGTAACATTTTTGCGGTTGATAAGTAGCTAAGTTTACTTGTCGCACGCAAATTTTGCTTGGCACACGTAAATTCACGATTCATGAAAAAAGAATGTAATGTGAATATCTAAAAAGAAACAATCGATTTAGTACCCATTGACAGCAGAAAGATAAAGAAAATCTTGATTTCGAAGTTTTAGATTAATATAATAATAAAGTTATTACTTTCTCTAATTTTTCTTTGTACCAAAATCATCTCCGCATTAGTAATAAAAAATAGTATCTGCAACTCGTGCGGTGTTGTCGATTGCCCACTCGAGCGAATGAACGCACTCGCTTCGCTCGTGCGCTCAATTTCGTTTGAGTGGGCAATCGACAATTCACCGCACTTGTTGCACAATATTCTATAATCGACTCAAGAAAGGAGTAACATAAGTTTCAATACTTGTTTGTCTGGCTTCTAATTTTTTGAAAGTAACTAGCGTAAAGAAAATAAAATATGCGAGAGTAATATTCAGAGAAATTTAATATAGAATTTAACAGTAAAAATATCTTAAAAAATGTTATTTTATAGCATGACAGATAAAGTTACGATTTAAACTTTTAAACGTTCGCGTTGCATTACACAATGTATCTAAAACGGGAAATTTAACGCGATTACCTTTATTTATTGTTTGGCTTTTGTTGGGTTTGTTAGGCTTGTTTGCTTGAGACCACGGCCGATCCAACTCGGTCGAAATGTCAAGCCAAAATAAAAAGGTAATCGCGTTAAATTTCCTGTTTTAGAACGTTATGATTGCTTGTTATTTTTGTAATATCACTACAAAAATAAATAGATCACATAGCCTCCATTGGCAAATGCGCTAAACTGTGCGCCATGCCATAAAGAAAGAAAATAAAATGAAATAAATAATCTCATAACAGCGCAGTATGGATTTAAAAAAAAATGTTTCTTTATTTATTTAATATTAAATTTAACGCAAAGTAATAATATTTATTGTCAGTTGACATAATAATATCATATAGGGTTTAATGATAATTATTCGTTAGTTGAGCAAATCAACAATAGTATATTGTGCAACAAGTGCGGTAAGTTGTCGATAGCCCACTCAAACGAAGTTGAGCGCACGAGCGGGCAATCGACAACACCGCACGAGTTGCAGATACTATTTTTTATTACTAATGCGGAGATAATGTCGGTACAAAAAAATTATAGAAAGTAATAACTTTATCATTATTTATTATTGTAACGCGACGCGGCACCACGCGCCACCTTTCCGGCCTCTCCCCGCATGGCGGAGGGAGGGGTGCAGCACCGCCCGCGCCCGTTTGCGTGCGACAAGTAAACTTGTCGCACTCAAATTGTAAAATGAGAAAATAACTACTTATCAACCGCAAAAATTTGCGTTTAGATACTGTTTATCCCGCATGAGTAATAAAATAAAAATATTTTTATCGTAATTGCAACGCAATTTAAAAGTTACGTAGTCCATTCGATCACGATCTGTCAGGAAAGCATTTTCTCAGCGTCCAGGCTTTAGTCAGCCACGTTGAAACATTTTGTCGGCAGGTTTGAAACTTTAGGCTGGATTGCATTATTTTAACATTTTATTACATTAACATTTTATTTGTTATTATATGGATATATATGAGAGAAAATAGCAATTAATGGACGAAATAGAGATTTATTAGGAATTTAATTACATTGACATGAAATTATGCAGTTAAATATTAGGTCTCAACTGTCTCTACAAATGATTTTCATGATTTTAGATGTATTCAATGAAATGAGAAGAACATAAATAGAGACGAGAGGAAGACAGACCCTATAGTGCACTAAGTTTTGTATACCTAATTCTCAGTGCACTATAGGGAAATAACTTGTTGGTTATAAAAAAGCACAACAAAAGACTATCTCTAAAGTTAAATCCTAAAACGCTTCATTCGCTCTATTAGGACTGAAAAGAGGGAACGCGCTTGTGTTCTCACAATGACCGAAGATAAATTCCTAGCAGCCGAGCTGCTCATTTGCATTGTGAAATGTTTACGTTCCCTGACCGTAGCTCGCCACTCCCCGGACTCCCATTTGCATGTTATACCAATTACTTTTTACAAGTTCACTAATTTTATCTAATTTATCTTTACAGTAACGGTCTTGTCATTCCTTCTATGTTCCTAAACGATATGGGGTGACTTACTGATTTCATAGTAATTTGTACGTTACAGATTCAAATAATTTAATAATATCGTTGGTTACAATGGATGTTTTATGATATTTGGCTTAATAAAAGTTATTATGAAAAATACATTACCTGAGAACTCCATTATTTGTAAACTAATTGGGAAAACTCTTTTATTATTTGAAAGGGTATTATACTTCTAGATTGGTACCGTTTAAATTTCACTGGTATTAAAGCTTGGACTTGGAAGACACGCCAAATAACACCAAATAACGCTAACTGCTTATAAGCTTTATTTATATTGATGATTCTCTTGTATGTCATTGGGCTACAGATTTAGAAATGAAGTTAATTGTAGACTTGCCTTATATTTTTAGGCCCAGGTCACTCAAAAAGGAGAAATATAAAATAAATATTAAGATAAAAATTAAACCGATATCAAAACAACACTGAAAAGTATGAATTAACTATCCTTTACTAATCGAAACTCAAGTACAAAAATAACGTTATATATACGATAAAAGTACCCATTTAATTAAATTTGACAGTTATTGAAGTCGGTGCCAAATCAATGCTTGGGATCGACTTCAGTAAAAGTCAAATTTAATTATATAGGTATTTTTATTGTATTTATATAGTTATTTTTCTATATGTGTTTCGTATAAAATATTAACGATATAATCTGTAATAATTAAATCATGGATATTTACTTATACGTAATATTTTAGGAAAATATGATTCTAGATCGAAATAATTTAATAATAAGGAAAATATGTTTATGGATTGAAATTTCCATATTGCCTTAATAAAAGTGATTACGAAAAATATGAGTGTATATGCTGTTTAATATAACATGCGTATGAAACATTTTTGATATAATCTGTAAATCATGAATGTACACCTATCATACCTAAGGAAAATGTGAAGTCCCGGATGTCATACTTACTATTGTAACTTATTAAACCAGACCACAGTAACTATTTAATTTTACGTGTATCTTTCTTTATCGGTTATCTTCAATTGTATGTCATACTTTTGATGGATAAAAATATTTTTAACTAGCTGACCTAATAGATGTCCTGTCCAAACATTAACAAATAAAAATCCAATAGAAAAAGCGCTTTTAGTTTTTGGCGAATTTTATACTATTTCGGGCGCACTTTTTCGATTTTTCTTTCCCTAAAAATCTTATTCGGACTGTTATGAAAATTTGAAAAAATAGCTAAATCGGCACAGCCAATGATATTATAATACAAAAGAGGTAGATAGGTTACCTTAGTACTAATCCAAGTAAAATATTGTTCCAGTTACAACGTTACAAAGTGAAACAAATATACATTGCACTGCGTCGCTATGCAATGTAAAACATAATTGCATTTCAAACTAACAAATCGCATAGCTCTCTAAATCATTGTGATTGATCGATTTCAATTTCTTACTACATTTTAAGCGAATCCGTGACATAGAATATTAGTAATTAATGCCACAGAACCTTCGATCACAAGGTTATATATTTGTGATCGAAGCACAGAACAGACATTTAAAAAAATATGATTGATACCTAATGGGATTAGACAGTAAAAATTGATTTTTGCTTTTTTTCGAATTTCGTTTTTATTGAATCATATACATGAGAACATATTTATTTAAAAAGATTGCCAACATTTTTTAATTATAAATTTGAAAATGATGAATTATATGTTATTGCTTTTAATAAATGTAAACGATGATGAAAACTAAGTGGCTGCGTCATCACATGATCGTGTGTATTATAAAAAACGTTCGGATTATTAAAATATTTTCGAATTTTGAATGCGTAATAGGCATTGTCTGACATTGTTGGTTCTGTAACATTACTTTTCATATTCTTTGACCAAGTCCGGGTTGGCTAATTCGCAAAGTTTCGGGGTGCTACTTTTCGATTGCATGTAACCTATTTACCTCTTTTGTATTATAACATCATTGGGCACAGCCGTTTCAAGTGATGTGTTTACCAAGGAACCGCATTTAATGTTTATTTATACAGATTATTATTATTATTCTTATTTTTTTTAAATGTTACCGAAATAATGAATTATGACACTGATTTAATGGAAAATAATGTAATGTGAATTTTATGAAATGGTACGTTGACTAATAACGATAACTAAAGTAAAATATGACAGTTAAGAACTATAGGTATGTATGGTTATTAATTTGTTGATTTATTGCAATAATGTGTAGGTATGTAAAATATTGACATTTTTATTTTGGAACTTGATCCTTTTTTTGGAATAAAGGCTAATTATTATTATTATTATTTTATATAGTTTAATATAACTTCTACATACTAGTAAGTAGGAAATTAGTTTTGTTTGCACTTACTAATTTTGTAGATATTTACTGAGGCTGACGACATATTATATAATTACTTTTATACTAACTCCATTAAAATTATATTGGTCCTGTTTTACAGATTGCGATTGTTCGCATTGAAAGTGTAGTCTATTTGTTAACAAAATAATAATAATTTGTTCTACATTATTTAGAAAATAGATATTTATAGAAAATATCAAATATCAAATCAATTAAACATTCATAAATCGGATGTTGAAATAAATTAAACGGAAAACGATGAACGATAAACGGAAGAAACTATGAGAATTGTAGAAACGAAATATGTACATACAGTGACGGGCTCGCTCAGGTCAGCAGAGTGAGATTGGGTTGAGTAATAGAAGATGTTTATTATTACTATCACCTGGTGTACCTAATTTGTTTAAGGGCGCCTAGTACACCTCTGCAATCGACATCTAATGGGATATTTATAGAAAGTTAATTAATTATACACAAGAAAAACAATACACGAAGAAACAACATTTATTTCTTAAGTCTAAGTCTCATTGGTGGATTCAATGATTTCACTATATATTTAATATAAAAGTTATTAACAATTTCAAAAGATTAAATGTTATTATAATACAATATTACCTAGTTTATTTTTGTTTATATTAAGTAAGAACCTCTATTATCTAACAGCACTTAGATAGTAATAAGTTTACAGAGTAATTAATAATATTAATGTTTTACAAGTATTGAGCTCAGATATTACTTGTCAGAGTTACAACAACATAATTAATTTATGTTATCTTAAATTAAAGGGAAATATACTTAGTTATAAAGGTTTAGACACCATTACATAGTTTATGTACTGTATTTAAAATTCTCAGTAGTACAGCTACATAAACCCAAGTACATTTTATACATCAGAGTTAAATATTTCAATTCAGAGAGATAAATATATTAGATACACGTTATCTTAACGTGGAGCTAATATCTAACAGAGAATAATTTATCAGTTACAAGTAGATATGTGTTATCAGTCTTATCCCTGATAAATCTAAAGAAGGAAGTGGTCATCCACCAACTGCACCTACTCCACAGTTTTCCCCTTTGTAGGACAATTACTGGAAGTATGGCACCCACATGCCCCGGTCCTCAAGGATTCCTCTTTATCAGGAACTGCGACCTGGCCACGCGTTCTTCCACCGAGAGCGAAGATGATCTACTTGAATTATACTTCTTGATAGACACAGAGTTGAGTACCCAACCATTCTAGGTACTCATTGGATATCTGAGATTTAGATGTTTATGAAAAGTCTTTAGTACTATTCATAAGTATTCATTTAATACAGGTATAGGAGGCCCACCTATTTTTGTTAGGTGTCCCTAGAACTCTGTAACAAGCACATGTAGACATTAGGATCATATTCCCAAGTCCTATCATTATTGCTTGCCCTTATCTACAGCTAAAATACTCACCATGGATTCCACCATGAGGTTACCTAATCTACAATAACATTACTAAATTAATCAACACATTACTTATAATTGGGGGGCTACTCCCACACTAAACTATACGACATGTGGCCTAACTTCGAGTTCCTACAGGAGATTATGATGAGGCAACTCGTTCCGCAGCAGAAAGAAAAAGAAAGTATCCAGACGTGAAACGCTTTATATACCCCCACGACGAAGGTCACCTAGGCTCCCACTCCTGGAACAGCTAGTAAAGAGACAGTGGTCGATAAACCCTATCTAAAATTACATCTACCTAGCGAGTCGATAAGATTAATAAATATTTTATCAGTGTATGAAGTTTATGTCAATTATAGTTTTATTATTGTTCATTAGTACTAATAAATTTATGAACTTGAGACCTACTATTTCATTAATTTAGAGCTTATTCTATTTGAAAACAACGGCTACATATTTAGAGTCTATCGATATGTTTATAGAACGTATCTTTACATCCTCACTCCTAAGCATAGATAATCTAGACCACCGGTACATTTGTCATCGAAGCCGTGTGTCGTTCTAGAATGTTGTAGAAAGTTCTATAAATGAATTTTTAAAATTAATATCACTAAAGTAGGTCTAGATAATTCGTAGATCGTTATTTTTACTTTATTATTTCTCAATCATCTAAGATATTAATATTTATCAACAAGTTTGTTCTTGCTCATAGGCTGCGGTCAATGTTTCAAACGTAGTTTAAAAAAGTTAAACTGCTCTATGTTGTCAATGTCTGTCTGTTACAGTGAATGTTGATTGTAAACATTTAAGTTAAACAAGGAATGATTTATTTTTCTAGCTCAAAGAAGTTAAATGTTAATTTATACTTTAAGTAATTATGTGTTTCTATTAGTATTAATATTAGATATTGATCTCCATGTAGGTGGAGACCCAATATGACTGCTACAATACCATAAGTGCCCAAGGTTGGATCCAAAGATTGTTGTAATTTTAAAAATCAAAATACAAATTCCCTCGCAAATAAATAAAAATAGTACATGAGTGAGACAACTCGTCACTTCTCTGTTTGATTACTTAGCTCACATTTCTAATAGATAGGTAGATATTGTTTGTATTTCTCTTACAATTCTCTCAAAGAAAGAGCTTCCTTGCCTGTCTGCTTTTTGTGTCCCTCTCAAGAATATCTAACATATATTTACGATGGGAATGCCGAAATTAATAAACTATCAGACGACTTCCGGTCAATGGGAATTGCATAAGTAGACCTCTTACATATATAAATGTAGGACAAACCAAGGGAGAAGCCTACGTTCAGTAATGAATCAGTGCTGATGATGAGTTAGTGAGTTCTTCATACAAATTTTTAGTTTGGAGTCATTACGAATTCGGATGAATATCGAAATTACCAAATGTTTGCAATCCGAATAAAGTCAGGAGCGTATTTGCGTAATTTCATTGCCTGGAAATAGACATCATAGTTAATTATTTCCTGCATTCCTATCGTAAATATGTATCTGATTGACGGCTATATGAGTAAGTTTAATATGCCAGCATTGCGCCACATCGATGTTCATTTTCATTCAGTGGAGGTTCCACAATTAGGTCCTCGTTCCACTGATGCAACATTATTGTTACGATATTATGATATATTGTATGTGTGTCAATGATCTCTATACAACGATCTCTCTCGAGCAAACAATTATTTTGATATAAATATTTGGTCAGAAATTGGGTGCGTTTAGGGTCAGTGTCAGGCGCTGTTTGGATTGCATTTGATTTTTTTTTATGTGTAACATCTTTCCTTTCGCTTTCCTGCAATCTGTGGGAGTGATTTCGTGAAAAGAGACGGAAGTGTGTAAAAGGAAGCCGGGGAAGCGCGCGCTGTTTGATTTGACCAAAGAGCGCACGCGGTGGTTGAGTTGGCCGTCAGATGGTTTTCCGAGAGGTAAGTACTGTCAGCCAACAGTGTGATGAATTCAACCTCAAAACGAACACAGATCGAAATGTTTCGACAAATAACAGTGGTGCTATTATTGACGCAGTTTTTCGACGGTTTTTAAATACTTTGAAATCACAAGTATATATGTCTCGTATTTTAGTTATCTTAAGTCTATTATCTGCGCTCTCTCCCAAATTGAACAAAAATAACTGTCTTCAATAAAAAATTGCATTACTCCTAGTACTAATTAAATAAAATACAATTTTAATTAAAAAAAAATTCTTTGTTACAAAAAATCATTTCAAATAATACCTGAATCATTTTTTTCAGGATGTTGCTTATTATCAAGGTGAGATGTTAGATGTTACACATCATATGCGACTACTAAGGCTCGCTCGTTTTTTCTTTTTTTCTTTTGATGTAATGTAATTACTTTTAATTCAGTCTCTAAGTTTTGTGTACGACTGTACATGTTTGTTATTATTTGCAAACTGTTAATTATATGTTTAATGTACGATGTATACACAAAATTAGTTACAAGAATGTTAAAGACAGAATGAGATTTTAGCACATAAGTTCTTGTAACTATATTTATTGTATATCAATTAAAATAAAATAAAAATGCGAAGTATTGTAGAATTCGATGCTCATAAAATTATTTGTTATACCAATGTATAACAAATAATTGGTATAATAATGTACATATATACTCGTAAAATGCGCGATAGAAACAGTTTAATTTAAGAAATTAGAAGTTATATTAATTTGTTTTATAAAATAGTCGTTGTAAAAGCAATCTCGACTTCTAACTTCCTGTAATTAACAAGTTCGCGTTTGTTTTTGATAAAGTACGGAAGCGATTCGTCAGTCTTGCATCCGATGGAGATTTCCATAATTATCTTGAAATATCTCTCATAGGTTCAGTTTAGATTAAATGTGAACTGTCAAAAATTGTTTACACAACATTTAGAGCACCTTAAATAGTATATGGGTACAAATTTTTATACGTATTTCGAGAAAAAATATAAATAATCTTTGTTTATGTTTTTACTTTGCTTGAGCGGATTTCATTAAAGTATTTAGATAGTTTGTATTTAGATTTGGATAGTTATAGCTTTCTGTAAAGAAATATATGCATTTCTTTACAGAAAGCTTTTGGTAGTAAAAAGAAGTGTATATCATTTTGATAGTTTCATTAAATAGTCCTTTTCTGCAACTCCATTAGAGATGAAAGTCTGTTTCTATACATAATATTTCTATGTAAATATGTATATATCAACGTAGGATGCTGTTGTTATATTACACGCGTTTATGTTTATCGATAACTTTCTTGATAAGAACATCACTCAGAGTTGGAGCTTCAAGGAAGTTCGTTACTTTAAGTATTATTTCAAACATTGACCAGATACCTACTTATAGTATTAAGTTAAACATTATCAAAAGGAAATTGCTAGGTATAACTGATAGGTTTTTTTGAAATCTGCTTGTTCTTATTACAATGTGTAATTGTTTGTGTTTGTCCACGAAGTTACCATTGGTAACGTTGTTTTTATCTTCGAAGCATCACATCGAAGAAATTGCTTTAGTGATAGGACCGCCTAAATTGTACTTTTTTCATCGTGTTTTTATTTTTGACTTCATTTATTCTGTACTGGTGCAATAAAGTGTATTGTATTGTATCACTAAGGAGAACCCAGAGCCCCTCGACAACGCGCCGAGGGCGACCATTGCAGGGGTTTTGTTGAGTAAAAGCCCTGTATAACCAAAAATCTCTCCCCCAGAAGGGGTATGTGAGATTGCTTCTTCGTAACCAAAAAAAGGCTTGTATAGACTTTCGTACACACTCTTGCATAACTAAAAAAAATAGCTAAAATAATTATAACTAATTATAATTAAGCGCCTCAAATAATGACTGGTAATGTTTTTACTATCAGCAAAGAAAGAAAATAATATTGTTTTAATAAGAAATAGAATATATCACAAAAAATAGTTACTCCATTCATACAAAAATATTATGTAATGTATTTTTTGCTGAATCAGGTATAAACATATAATGTGTACAGAACATCTTTTTATTAAACACAGCAAACTTTAAAAAAACACCAAAACTTGTAGAATACAACTCGAACTATATTATTATAGACAAACTGACTTTACGTTTAATAGAAAATAAACTGTCTTTCCTTTTATGTTAACTTTGTGTTTCAAGTTTGTTAATGATCTGCCTGTTACAGTTTAAATTGTTTTAACTATTAATTAGTAAAAGCGGAAGACTGACTGAGTTTAACATGCGCTAATTCTGTACATAATTCTGTCATTATTTTAGGCGCTGTGAAATGGCGTTAATATTTGGGAGCAAAATTATTATATTTTCAGCGTTCATTGATTCCAGGGGAATATCTAAATATATATAAAGATCTTCGTGACCTCGTTTTTGTCAGCAATCTATAAATGCTCATTTGTGAGAGATCTGTGGTCCGCACTGTGATCCTCCTGTTTACTTCTTACTCTTCTTTACTAAATACGAGTAGACCATCTCTGTATAAGAGATATAAGAGGGTTGTTCATTACGGTTCAGTTAATGAATGCCCAACTGTCCGTGTTGTTCTAGCTTAACATCACCATCCAGTAGTCTTGCGTGAGCTAGTTCCCTAAATTGCTTAATATAATTCGCGGTTTCTTGACTAGCTACTTTGTTTTATAATTCGTTAGTTCGCGAGTCTCTAACAATAGCCCGTTTATGAACTACCTATGAGTTCTCACTAGGAGCAGGAAATAACACATGCTGTCGCCATTTTCGTACACTGCGTCGATCGATATTAAACCAGGAAATAAAAGCGGAAATTGTAACCAATTAATTCGTTTGGTTAACTTGATGAGAACCCTTTTGAAGTAGGTCATTCGTGAACTACAAAACACTAGCTCTATCCACTGTATATTCCTTCATAACTACATAATGTTCGAAATGGATGCAGCAATGCAATGATAATGGGGTATCGAGCACAATTGCCTAACTTCCATTACCTATCTATCGCCGAACATTACTAACTACGAGCGCTTTTTGAGATTCGAAAAATGTTGCTTATAACTTTTATAGTACTTTTATTAAGCATTCTTGAAAATGTAAAAAGAAAATAGTCTTTTCACAAATTTCGGAAATATTATAAATTGCACAGATATCAAACTGAGTCTTCGAAGAAGAAGAAGTTTCATTAATACTGATTAGTAATCTAATGATTCTTGAAATGTGAGAAGTAATAATGATTTAGCGACATACATGCATTAGTAACAAATAGTTTTGCAAGTAATGTGAACTTCTCCATCAACTCATGTTCAAAGTTCTTATTGAAAAACTTGGCCACGGGAAGTGTCTTGTTTCTAGGTCACTGGTTCGTGGCGCGCAACTTTTGGAATGACAAACTTCTCTTTTGTAATTTATATCGACGGTTGTTGACTCTCTCCTACACAACTTAAAAGTAGTAAATTACCTAGAGAATAATGCGCTTGTAGAATGTTTGTTTTTTATGCAATTATTCAAGTGTTTCAAAGGTGACAACTGAAGTGACATACATTTTGCTCTAGGAACATCTTAGTACGAGTATACTGCACGTCAAGCGGTATGATCGGCGAAATTTTACACTAAATTTTTCATAGTTAGTAAAGAAGTCAAGCGGTGAAGAAATGGAAGACTTTTATGACGTGGATCATAAATAAATAGCATTCTCTGTGTTTTCCATACATGAACAATGCTGCAACATCGTTAAAGTTCTGTTCACACCGCGCTTAGTTTCTTTAGCGTTTGGAGATCGTTCTTTATTCGAGTTCTTCTATACGATTTGATATATCACAACACTGAAATTTATGCTATATAGCTTCGGCACCGTGCCGATCCACCCACTGCTTCCCTCCGGCTAAAGTTAGAACTGGATTTCATGTAAAGTTTAAGAATGCTTTTATAGCAAAAATTCTGAAATACACTGTAAAAACATGTAGTAAATTACGATAACACTAACACCAGTAAAAGTGTCTAGTAAATATTTTGTGATATATTTTGGCTAACAATGATGCCTAATACCTAATGAACTAATTACTAAAAAAATCGAAATTTATTTTCCATTTTCAATCCAACATCGTATGTTTTGTTGTAGAAAAATACGGATTAGAAATGATTAGCCAAAAAAAAGTTAATTGCTTCTGTTTCTCAATCATAGGTAATGTTATATGGCATTTCTGAGTTGTGAATATCAAGATGACTTAAGCATAGAAAAGTAGTAATATGGCAACCAACCTGAAGGAGAATTGTCTTGGTGGTGAACAGATACGCTCATTTTATTTGCATTGAATCGAAGAGGAATGGTTATCTGCTCTTCATTTGGACATTGTTACTATACAATACTATGTTTGTATGTTTAACCAAAATCTCGCTAAGAGAACAGACCTCAATACCGCTTGCTATAATGTAATCGGCATGTACATTAGACATTTTTGTCTATGTTCTGCCAAAACTTCACACTTAGTAATCGACACAAGTTTTGCTTCCCAAAGAAGCATCATCAAGAAAGAGGCTCGGTCAGTTACATCGCATATAATTTACCTTCATATATGTACTTCCTCTAATTCATACTGGGCTGACTTCGTGAGTGATGAACATATTTTCATTCCTCTCCTTTTATTTGTAAAGATAGTTTTGTGATAAATAGTGGGCTTATAAGAAATATACATTTCAAGAAAACAAACTTAAACTTTGAACTGTCTATTTAGAAATGAGATTGACATAAGCACAGATAAAGTTTTGAGACAGTTTTAATTGCTTCCGACTTATCTGATAGCGGCCCTTGATAGCGGCACGTCATTGTTGGGCCCTCCGGTGACTTTATCTTATTTTCAAAGTTTAATTTTGATGAAACTGTTATTTACTTTTTAGTAACTTATATGTTTTTCAATTATAGGTATATCGATTCTACATTACTGTAATTCAAAAAATTATTATCTTAGAACATTCAGTATTTATTTATATTATATTATTATAGTAAATAGCCAGAGTGTTAGCAGATGGAAATGTCAAAAGCTCTCGCATACCTAGGCGAAAATGTGTGAGGAGAATGATGAGATTTGAGGAAGCGAAAGAAGTATATAAGAACCGCGACGCTTGGCGCTCCGTCCTCTCTGACTACCCCGTTAGGGATACAGCGTGAGGATATGTATGTATTCAGTATTTTACAAAGAACTTAAGTAATTTTTGATTTTACCTCTAGATTTTATGAAGTCTTTTATCGTTTCAAATAAACAAATATTACATGAATGTATACTTGATAGCTATTATATTCCTTACGAAGATTAAATAGCCAGAGTATTACCTGACGGAAATGTGTGAGGAGAATGATGAGATTTGAGGAAGCGAAAGAAGTATGTAAGGCAACCGCAACGCTTGGCGCTCCGTTATCTCTGATTACTCCGTTAGGGATACGGCGTGAAGATGTGTAGGTATGTATGTATGATTGCTATAGATAGGAGGTTTTTTGTATTCCAAGGGATTAAGAATCGGGGCGGTCAAATCTTAGGGTTTTTAAAATGCTAGGAAGAGACAATGAAATTATATTAGTTACTATGTGTTACTATGTGGATAGTACGATAGTATTATTACTATCGTATTGCGGTCGGGTTGACAAAATCGCGCCAAATATTATTATTTGGCGCGATTTTGTCAACCCGACCACTAATCGGCTTACGGTAAGACATACTTTGCAAATATATTTACTTTTGCTTACAAAAAAGAAATTGGAGCAGCATAAGCAGTTCTGGGAGTGAAAGAAAAATGTAGGGTGTGCCAATTGCTTAATTTCCTGCGAAATTCATAAAAGTCGGTCAAGAGACAGGGCTTATTTTAACGAACTGGTACAGACGACGGGCAGCTATTTGTCACTATATGGGGCTCTGTTTTGCCATCTGAAAGCTGTAATTACTATCACTAGAAGTAGCGACAAGGTGTACTTTTATTGTAGGTTGACGTTCTGTTCACTCCGAATAAAATACTGTGAAGTTATGTATGTGTGGTATTGTATACCAGATATGGTACACTGGTTTAACAAGGGCAAGTGTACCTTAGTAAATGTTTATTTTCAAAGAATTAGAAGATACGGCGAGTATTTGCAATTTGAGTAACTCAGTAATTCGCTATTTCTGATATATGAGTCATATAACAACAACAGTGTGATATTTTACGAGAAAGAAGTTTTATGTATGACATAAACGAACAATGTGCGAATAAAACAGAAAAGAGAACCATGTAAAGAAGAAAAATATGCTTTTAGAATTGTAAGACTTTCTGTGCTTGTAACTCACGTGCCTCTCGGGTCACGTTTTATAAAGATTGGTAATTTGTTTTTATGATTTCCCATGTACTTACTGAATTTGCATCGTCACGCGAGCCTTTCTGTTTTTTGTGTGTTTGTGTATATATTACAAGCACTTCTGTTTTATGTGTGCGTTACCAACGTGTATTAATTGGTGGTGTTTAACTCCAAAACATGAGAGACCTTTTATAAGTATACTTCTGCAATAATTTTTATTTAAACAACAGCAGTCAATTTATATGTACGTACACGAGAGAGGGTATTGTGCTTGAGCAATAAACCTGCGAAGTTTCTGAGAAAAAAGAAATTGACTGCTCATTTATGAGTGAAGAGCTGTTCTTATTAAAAGTTGTAAGACTAGAAGATCACTTTTTTATAATTGTATTTAATTATGCGAAATTGGCATTTCCGTTTTAATTTTCATTCCTTGAATTTTCAGGGTGTATCAGGTCGAATTACGATTATTTCATTGTTACACCTAACATAGAGTTCAAAAGATAAATTCTTAGTTTAGTGAATTTAATTGAAAACTATCTATGAAATTCTTTATGAGAACCAGATTTAATGGAATTCGAGCTTAAGTTCGAGCGACTTTTGGGAAATGAATTATTCTATAATTGTACTATGGTTTTAATAGTTAAGATGTTGGGGTTGTTTCAACAGTTAGTGAGGAAAGTGATGACATTTGAGGAGGCGAAAGAAGTATGTAAGGGCCGCGAAGCTTGGCGTTCCGTCCTCTCTGACTACCTTGTTAAGGATACAGCGTCAGGATATATATGTATGTATGCTGGACGTATTTAATAAACCTTAGATTTGTCAAATGTAATAATTATTATTTTGATTTAACAACCTACCAAATGAAAAATAAATTATATTTACTAACGCGAAAGGCTGTTTAGTGCTACCCTGTCGATTAATGTTACAACAATACTAACTTCCCGTCTGCAGCTTCATTCGTGCAGAATACACGATTTATACAGTTTCAGTATTTTGAATCCACTCGACGCCGCCCTGCCCATACAAAATTTGCCACCCTGTTTACCCTTTGGGAGCTGAATTTTGAAAAACGTCGAAATACGTGTTTGATTTATTGTATCGAAGAGTGTTTATTCCAAATTTTAAGTAAAATTGACCAAAAAAATTATAGTTTCCCATAAAAAATTGGCCACCTCTTTTCACTTCCTTAGGGGTTAAATTCTGTAAATTTAATTGTAGTTACAATAAGAAAAAGTGACATAATTCGTACATATATAAAAGCGCACTTCGTGCAAAGATATTATTATGTTTCCAAAAAGCTTTTCTCATGAGTCACGTTGAAATAATGTAATGAGTATGCATATGTTGTGAGTATATTAATTTATTAGATAAATTAAACCGTGTCAAGCTGCGTCTAAGGCATAATTGCGGTGACCCAGTTCTGCCCGCGACATTATAACAAGAGCAGATTGCGCCGGAAAAGAGGACAAACAGGGCTGGACTCGTGTTCATAATTGTAGGGGGGCTGAGGGAGTAATAAAAATGAAACAGATCGCGATGCGTGGATGTTTTTGCGTAGATAATTTCTGTTATTAAAAGTTTAATTTTTATTTTATTTATTTGAAAACTTAATAGCCTAACAATATAATTAAACATATATTAAAATACAATAGGCCGATTATAAAGTTTCACTAATAGCAACAATTTAAAATTTCAAACAAAAAGTAACACCAGTTGAAATAGCAGAAAAAAAAGGCAAATTGAAAAAACAATAACAGTTTAGAGAATTAATAAAATACAAAAACTATGAGGTGGAAATAACTATGAAGTTAATAATATTTAGTTTCGTGAGTGTCTTTTCATTATAAATAGTACAAACGAAATTTCTATTTTGTAGTTTGTAACGAGAGTAGGTACTATCTTTGTCATGTGTGTGTGTGTGTCGCATGTGCTTTTGTACCTACAAATTTCTATTCTTTTTGTACTCGATTTTTCATAGCTTAACATCATTATAATCTAAATAAACAACATTGTAATAAAAGTAAGCACATAATATGTAATTTCTATTTGCTAAGTGGTCGAGTGTGATCCCTGATCATATCATGTGATCATATTATAATAATATCACTATTTGTTGTTTATGTCTTTAGGTGTATGTATATATACAAATATTGTTACCTTCGTTATTTTGCTTGTTCATATTGCGAGAGAACTCTGGTAGAGTGGGTAATACACCCACGCATATTGGTCTAGATACGCATCTGAAGACGAATTTGGTGTACCAGTGCCACGTTAAGTGAAGTATTAATACAGGCTTTTAAAATTTAATTTTGTCGGTAAACGAGCGCGCGTCGACCGCATTCATTCGGCTCGTAGGATGTTCTGGGACGGAGTATGTCCCGCCCAAATGTTTTTGGGATTCTTTATTTACATACAATACATATATATATATATATATGTGGAAATATTCACGAAAATGTTACTGTTGACACAATTACGATTCCTTGTTCCAGTTTCATAGTCGTTTTGAAAACGTTTGTATCGTTAACTTACCCCCTTTACATGAATTATCCAAATGTTATTAGAAAATATTTTAATGAAATGTTTAATTTATTTCAGTATTTGCCTTTCAGGTTTGTTGGAAACTATTTGTTTCTTTACCATAATCAAATATCAGAACTTTTGCACAATAGATCAGACGGCTCCGATACAGACATAGTGATATAACAAAAAGAAATAAGAAAAAGTTAATCCATTCGTCCGAAGGTATCACTCAGAAACAAATTTTCGTGGGAGGTCATAGGACCGATCGTAACAAGATTAGTTAGTGATGCGGTGGAACTTCGGTGCCGTCAGTATAGATCAATAAGGACTAAGGAGATTCTAGAAATAAAGGTTTTAGTAACTTGTCTTGAGAGTTGGATGAATATGACGAATTGAAGTCCATTATTCGAGTGGGTATCGAACTAAAAGTGATTAGATACCTTCTTTATATTGAAAATAGCTGTTGTCCACGACTCCACGACTTCGTCCGTGTGGAAAACGGGATAATATACAGCCTGTGTCTACATTGACAGTTCAGTCTAAATATTGATGAAAGAATTTTTGAAATTGGATGAGTAGTTTCGGAGATTACCTCCCACATCCAAACTTACAAACTTTACCTCTTTGTGATATTACTTTAGATTATATTAATACCAAAGCATGCTATTATAACTTCATTAGTTTTATGATTGATATTTCATTCACTGTACGGTAAGCTCTGAATATACCCAAAATAGAGTAAAATGCGATCCCTTAAATATTGTGATATTGACTCCGCGATCAAAGTAATGACGAGATATGTAACGTGACAGGATTGGATGAAAGTGTTATTGTGAAACTGAAGAAGTGTGCTTAGATGGTCGGAATACGTAGAAAGATTGACGACGAAAGTGTACAGAGCCAAAGTGAGTAGAGGCAAAATCCTATGAAGACCAGCGCTGTCTTATCAAGACCGTGTTAGCTGACGCGAATGTTAAAAGCACTCGCATATCTCGGCGAAAGTGTATAAGCAGAATGATGAGATTTGAGAAAGCGAAAGATGCATGAAAATGAACTGACGAAGAAAATGTACAGAGCGGAAGTGAGTGGTAAAAGAAGCCAAGGAAGACCAAGGCTGACTTAATAAGATCAAATAGCCAGTGTTAGCAGATGGAAATGTCAAAAGCACTCGCACACCTAGGCGAAAATGTGTGAAGAGAATGATGAGATTTGAGGAAGCGAAAGAGGTGTGTAAGGACCGCGACTCCTGGCGCTCCGTCCTCTCTGACTACCCCGTTGGGGATACAGCGTGAAGATATGTTATGTTATGAAAGATGCATGAAAGAAGCAATATGCTTTGCCTTCGTCCTCTCAGTCTATTCCGTTGGAAATAGAGCGTCAGCATTTGTATGTACGTATAAAGTAAAGGTTATATCTAAGACTATCCTTTGAAACTTGGTGAAAGTTACTGATAAAAATACGAGTACACGTACAAATTCGTAATATGGTGTAAAGCGATTGTGTGTTTATGAATAAATAAAAATTTTGGTGATTGTTATTAAA
The DNA here is from genome assembly GCA_907165235.1 of Zeuzera pyrina. NCBI lineage: Eukaryota > Metazoa > Arthropoda > Insecta > Lepidoptera > Cossidae > Zeuzera > Zeuzera pyrina. Next base: position 15,881,041 of record OU015626.1, read on the forward strand.
ACGATATAAAGATCACAAATTAAGCAATATTTGAATTTTGTCTCTGTCTTTTTGTGTAGACATCGCGGGGAAAGTATTGGTTAAATTTTGATGAAATGTAGCATAGTTATCTACATATCCTAAAATCACTACAACAAACTTTTTCAAACAAAAAAGGTTCTTACTGTACAATCAAAAACTTATTTTCTAAAATCTACGTAAACCGAATAGTAGGCAAAGTGATTTTAATAAAAACATAACATGTGGCTGAAAATACTGCAAAAGAACAGTTACTTGATACATGTTCAAAGGGATTAACTTATTCAAGTTACTTTATGTAGGTTTTGTAATGTAATGTAATGTTGTAGTTTTAATATAAATAAATAATTTATTCGGGAGGCAGGTGTAGCTACAATGAATATTATTTCAGGAGGTCGGTTGTCGTTCGTGACTTCCAAGCATAAATTTACGTAGAGTTCACTCCCTTTTTACAACTATGGAACCTCGAATTAAAACCTAATAGTTAGTTTGAATATTTTATTGTTATATTCCATTTGGTTTTTTAGAATTATAGACGAGAAAAGTGTTAACTTTATGTTGTTGTTCGCAAGTTTATATGAAATTTTATTATTTCATATCAATATCTCGTAAGCATATAAGCATCAAAATTATATCAGTTGTATTTAACAGAAAAGATTATTTTCGTTCTGTATCGATAGGAAGGAAAACTTACATAAATACAAAGTTATATTAATGTCGAACACTGTTTTCGTTCATAAGAATGTAACAAACATGAAAATAGGTTATTATAAGTACTTACTGAATATATCATATGCAGGTAAGTTGCGAAATAGTGTATGAACAGACGTTTAATTTGTTAATATTTATTGCCATTTGAATCAGGGGTCTAATTGCGCATTTCGATTGACTAGAAACGGACATAATAGTTAATTTACTCTGGTGTTTCCTTTGAAAAAATAGGCTGTAAGTGTATACTAGTGTATATGATTGACGTCCATTAATAAGCCTAAAATGTCAAATTTAATATTCGTTTTCACATAAAAATTACGTAATTAGGCCTCAATTGTGGTTAACGGCTTTGATATTTCATATTTTACTATATATACAATATGTAATGCCATTTTTCGTTCGTAACAGATGTGAAAATAGCGTTCGCCACCCGCTAGAAATTCATCCTCACCCTTCAGAAACGAAATGGTAGCCCACAGTATAGTTTCTAAGGTACTTCCTCCCGCGAATGCTCAGGCTGTGAAATGCTCTCCCTGTCGAAGTTTTACCGAGAGATTGCAGCATGTTTCGATGGGCTCCTCAAACAGAAGGGAAAGGTTTATACAGTGGCGCACAGTATAAATAGCAGTCCTGATGTCGCGAGCGTTCACAGGCTACGGTAACCGCTTACCATCAGGCAGGTGGGCCGTGTCCTTGTTTGCCAACTTTTTAGTATGAAAAAAAGATGGTGACAAATCGCTAACCTACACAAATCCTTATAGTCCCCTATCCCTTGACCGAGTACAATAACTTGTGCGGTAAGATTAGCTGACACATTTTACGTTTTGCTTTTTCCTTCAGACTAATTTGAAAACATTTTCATATAATCAACATAAAAATTTTATTTCGTTGTAAAACAATAGTACTATAGAAACAAATAAATTAGTTAATGCATTTACCTACATTATCCACAGATTGAACACAAAGATTTAAAAAAACAAAACAGAATACAAAGCTTAAAAATTATACTAATAAAAAACAGATAAAAAGATAATGAAACCAGAAAAAAAAAACAGACCAAGGGAACAAAATAGCAATGTTAAAAAATATACTTATATCGAATAAAGAAAATCTTTAATACATTCAACATGTATATGTCAACTAAAAACCGTGAGTAAGTTTTCCTGTAACAAAAATTTTAAATTTGTTTGCAAATTATATTAATAGGTGAAAATTTAGTATTATAGATAAGTAGATTTATATGAGATCACTCATCAGCGTTGGTGCGACATGAAGTTCTAAAAAAAAAAGCTTTGAACACGTGTCCTGCGTTGGTACGGTATGTGAGACACAACATAACTGAATTTACTAGTTCTTTTAAATCTGGAACCCGGTGGAAATGAAACTGCAAGGTATTATTATTAATATAGAAATGAAAGGCGCGTATATAATGTGTAAAAATTAATTTATTTTTCGATTTCATTATCGAACGCTGTAACGTTCAAAATACGTAATATCTGTAATTTTACTGTTTTAAGTCGTCGAGTGAAAGTAAAATACAATGGTAATTCAGTGTTTCTATTCGAGTTGTAAATTACGACCACTGTAACTGAATATATAATTCAGTTCTGAACACTTCGCCTTGAAAGTTGTCGAAAAACGTTAGTTATCCATTTTAAATTAAATATGAGTTATTCCTTCTTATATTTCAAGGTTGATTGTATGACTGATACACGAATATTTATAGGTTTTCAAATCATTATTTTCATCATAAATAGAAAAAGTGTAATTTTAGCTGTGGTTGAAACATATTATACGCCTACATCCTAAAATAAAATGTTACACAATAAAATACGTAGATAAACGATTTAATTTTTTTTACTAATTGACTAAAAATATATTTTTACAAACATACGTTATCTTACGCCATTCGGGGTAGACAGAGTAAATATCCAGGGGTAGTAACCTGACCCGCATTTATCAACAAATATTTTGGCTTACAGGCAAAGCGGAATGGTTGCAGGTTATAAATCCATGGCCTTTATTAGTTTTAAGCTCAATCCCTTAGCAGACTTTCGTGGCTTATGTGGAAAAAAGGTGCTACCAACACATTACATATTTTTCCGACCCTCCCAGACCAGCACAGCCGCGAAAAAATTGTATGTGAGTAATAAATGAAAAAATCTTAAATTTAGTATCGGACCAAAATAGTACGATGAAATATTTAATGAAATAAAAAACAGTGAGAGTAGTCTCAAGTGGCCGATGGCGTGATAGCACAACTTCTATAACTTCCAAGTCCTGGCTCAGAGATCGATTCTCGGTCTGCTCGATTTAGTAAACGTACGTTTCTAATTTGGTTTGCAGTCTAAGTGTTATTGGGAGCTCCTCTAGTTCGTTGTATGCTACCGATAGTATAAAGTCAGCTTAGTTTGGGGTCATACAATTAGTTTAATTATCTGGAGTATTTTCTATGAAGTCAGGTGTTAATTTGCAAGTGTCGATCGCAAGTGTTGAATTTGTATATTTTTTTTACTATCTTCCGCCCAAAGTTTCCAATTCCAACGAAGTATCGAATTGCTGTACCCGCATAGCTAGGCGAAAATGTGGAGGAGAATGATGAGATTCGAGGAAGTGAAAGAAGTATGTGTGGACCGTGGAGTTTGGCGCTCCGTCCTCTTTGACTACCCCGTTAGGGATATAGCGTGAAGATATGTATGTATTGTTAGATATTTAGTATTAATTTTTTATTATTGTAGTAGCGTTGGTTGGCAACGGATGGCATTGGTCCATTCTCAAGTCGACAGTCGTCTGTTTCCGCCGCCGCCCGTCGCGCTACATATCGTTCATTTCCTCACGTCGCGTATCGTGATCGTCGTCATCTACCGACTCGTGTCTGCCGCTTCGTATGCCGAAAATTGCTTTTTTACCCTCGAGTTCGTAACTTTTTCTCTAAATCTTGTTTTGTCAGGAAATAGACTTTGTCGCTGAAGCGTTGCGAGCAGTTGATTGCCCGATAAAATCTGAAAGTGAGGGTTAGGTACTCGAATGTGATTTTTATGTTGGTCCAATAAGATTTATGTATGCGTAAAACTAGTACATAAAGTTTTATATTACAACGATGCGAACGTTTTCATAAATACATTCATATTATTAATAATATCAATAATAAATTAATATTGTGTATCACTATTTTACATGCAGAATATTATTAGTTTTTAACAAGTGTTGATGTCTAATTTATAAAACCATTATGTAAGGCAGACTGACAGCACGTAATAATAGTTGAGTTTCGGATTTATTTCTTTTTGATCAAAAGGGAAAGTTTGAAATTAAGTTATAACTTACTTTAACTTAATAAAGTTATAATACAGATACAAACTTTCTATATCAACAATAAGTTATTGACTTTTAGTAAGGTTTACTTGTCTTGTATTTTAAGATAGAGATGATAATGTCTTAAACGAGTCATATTATTGAAGATATGCCAAAATCTGTTGAATTCGCTCGTAAAGAGTGGTGATTGCGATTGTAAGGCGGTGATTGGTGTTTATAGATTTGTACATAAGGATGAGCTCAACTAATATGCTCATTGGTATTTTTAGATATATTTCTTGGCTGTCGGCTATAATGGTGTACCATTTTAGCGCAGTGCAGTGGAAAGTCTAAAAAAAACCTCCAAAAAGTAAAAAAATAATATGCACCTCATAGACCTTTAACTTTGTAATAAGTTTTAATATGAGAAGTAGTAGTAATATATCCAAGCCTCATCACGTCGGGGGACCGCTAAGTTTACTTGTATTTAAATTTCATACATACTTTAAAATTTTTAGTTGTATTCTCTTTTTTTATTACTTTATTTATATAGCGGTCCTCCAACGTGACGACGCTTGTGTATATTACTACTACTGTTCATATTGAAACTTATCACAAATTTACAGGGCTATGAGGTACATATTATTTTTTTACTTTATGGAGGTTTTTTTTTGTGGCGGGGGTTTTTTAGATTTTTCATTTAATTTTTATTTCATGCTTTTTAAACACTACGATCTACATTCTATCCCCACATTCACGTAAATAGTTTTCGGGACGATACACGAAATTGCGACACGAGGTCGTGCCTCGCCAAAATCTGAGTATTCTGACAATAGTTGTCTGATCCATCATCAGACTCTGATCACCATCTATCTATCTAGCTATAACCTATTCATAGATACCATTTCAATGAGCCTAAACATGATATCTCTACTGTAAGTGGCGAGGAGTTGGATATCCTGCTGACTTCAGGTGATGCTGCAGCATTTGGTCAAGGCTACCATGTTATTGTGACATTATTGAAGTCACAGTATACTAAATTCTGCATAGATTAGACTAATAGAAGATGCTCGCGTCCCTTTAAAAACTAATAAGAGCTGATATTATTCAAACGGCTAAACCGATTTTGATAAAACATGTCTAAGAACCGCCACTAGAAAACCTGCTTTCGAACAAAAAAAACGCATCATAATCGGTCCATTCGTTTAGGAGCTACGATGCCACAGACAGACACACAGACACGTCAAACTTATAACACCCCTTCTTTTGCGTCGGGGGTTAAAAACAAAATTTTCAATACATACGAGTAAAAGTAAATAACTGTTGTTACTGTATTGTGACTCAAATGTACACGTACATATATATATATATATATATATATATATATATATATATATATATATATATATATATATATATATTATGTCAGTTGTTAAATAAATAGTTTTCAGTTTACCTGAAAAGTGAATATAAATTTACTTTAATACACACATACATATCTTCGTGCTGTATCCCTAACGGTGCAGTCAGAGAGGACGAAGCGCCAAGCTTCGCGGTCCTCACATATTTCTTTCGAATCTCATTATTCTCCTCACGCATTTTTGCCTAGGTATGCGGGTGCCTTTGACATTTCTGTCGGCTAACACTCTGGCTATTTGATCTTCATAAGTTAACTTTGGTCTTCTTTGGCTTCTGCTACCACTCACTTTCACTCCGTTGAATTTCTTTTTCAGTCGTTCATAACTGATTAATTCTTTGTTTCCGAACTACTAAAGCATTTTTTTCTATGTTATTACAATCTTTATTATCATGACAATAAGCAATAAAATTAAATTTTATAAGTAGTGAAAGTCAATTTTTTTTAGCCATAGAGATGGTGCAAGATTAAAAATAATTAATAAATTTCGCGTTCGCTTCTGCAATCGTGAATATCGATGACAAATATTTTAATTCATATTCGTATTCGCAATCATACTCGCGAACACTACATCCACTATATTATTTCTGCTTTACCATCGTTTTGCTTATACGCTTATTCGTAGATAACAATGCCGTTAAGGTGTGATTTTGACGACGGAATGGATGATATCACATATCAAAAAAGTCTCAGCAACATGTACAATTTTGAACTTTTGAACGATTTTTACTATTGTAATATATTTATATTTCTCTTATAAATAATAACTAAGCATTTTTTGACGCATTAGTGACTAAAGCAACAAAATCCTTTATTCAATTGTTCATTTAATCACAGTAATTAACAATATGTGTACCGTAGCATACGTAGTATAAAATAAAGTTAAAACGAAATTAAACTCTTCATGTTTTACAAAATTAAATACCGACATTTTTTTAATTATTTGGTAATTCAACACAAAGTGTGACCGCCTCTGTTGTTTAAAACTTGTCGGCAGCGATTTTTCATTGAATTTATAAAATTGTTTATCTGATCCTGCGGCAATCGGTCCCAATGGAATTTTAACAATTCTTTCAGTTGTGGGGTTGTCGACACTCCGTCCAGGTTCTCTAGAACACGTCCTTGGAGCATCTCCCATGCGTGCTCGATGGGACTGAGGTCTGGCGATTGTGCAGGTCACGGCAATACCCGGATGTTTTCCATTGCCAAGTACTCTATGGTCCAGTGAGCTGTATGCGAACGCGCATTGTCATGCATCAGCGTGAAATCTGAGCCAAGACTTTGTGCAAATGGGTTAACATAAGGCCCGAGGACATCTTCAACGTAACTTTCAGCGTTCATATTGCCATCTACAAAAACGAGCTCCGTTCGTCTGTTCTTCATTATACCCGCCTATACCATCACTGTGGAGTCACTGTAAGGGTGTACTTCCCGGACGAATCTCAGCCGTTCAGCATTTCCGGGACGACGATACACTCTTAGCCTTCTCGTATCAGGCCTAAATCCAAACCGGGACTCATCACAAAATAAAATTTTGCTCCTGGGTCCATGTCAAATGTGCCCTACACCATTCGTTTCGACGGGCGCGATTCCCATGGCATATAAGTGGGCACCTAATTGGGCGTCGTGCTCGTAGGCCGTATTCATGCAGCCCATTTCTCATGGTTTGGTGGCTAACAACAACACCGCTTGAGAATTGTAGCTTTAAACCTATCTCCCGGGCGGTTAACATCGGCTGACGTCTTGCAGTCAGTTGTATGTATTGGTCCTGTCGTGCAGTTGTACTCCTTCCACGTCCTGGGTGCTGCTCAGCAGGATTTCCTGTATTAACGTAACGCTGCCAAAGACGACAAATCACGCTCCTATTGACACCGTTAACTAACACTCTGGCTATTTGATCTTCGTAAGTCAGCCTTGGTCTTCCTCGGCTTCTGCTAGCACTCACTTGCGCTCTGTAGATTTTCTTCATCAATCTTTCAACACTCATTCTTTCTTTGTGCTCGAAGCGTCTAACATAAGATAAGATAAGATAAGAGCGTCTAAGAACAATCATTTACGATTCTTATTTGATATTTATTTACACACTAATGTAGAATGAAGTAAATTTAGTTTCCAATTTAAGTCGTTTTTAAAGCATTAAAAATCATTTCTCTCTAAGTTTCATGAAAATATATTATATACCTTTTAGATGATTTAGGACTTTTTATGGGATTGAAACAAAAAATGATGTTTATTCTCTTTTACATAAAAAATTAAAAAAATAATAAAACACTAGCAACGCCCCGCGGTTTCACCAGTTTTAAATTTGCTTTTTCTTCCTTAATATAAAGTAGACTAAATTACGCTCTGCAAAGTCTCCTCTACCTGCTAATGAAAGTTCCGTCAAAGTTTAAAAAACGCGTGTTCGGGTTGTATGATAACGTACAAATAACCGTATGCGCTTGAGTAAAAGCTTGTTTAAAAATTACAGACAAATACATCATTTTTTTAATACATTTTTATGGAGTACCTATATGTATATGTCCTATATAGATACAAGATTTCATTTTTATCGTTATTTTGCTTCTAAACTTTCAGTGATCTGTATTTATCATAAATAAATCTTTCGCTATTCATATATTCTATATTAATGAACCTCCAGTTTAAAGTGTTCAGTAGTACTAATACTTCAAACTACTCTCTGGTTCGAATCTCAAAATGAGACTTCGTTTTCTTGCCGATACAAAAAACAAATACATATTTATCATGTACATAACTACTACACACACTCGTGTGGGACCTAAATTGTGAAATCTTTCGTTAAAGATTAATTCGTTGAGAGCTAATTCGTGCACCTGTGCTCTTTGTCTACTTCATTGTGTTTACTTCGTCGCACTTGACTCTAGCTTAACCAATTAAAAATTAATGTACAGCTTAAAATTCGAAGAGCTGTGTCAGTCATTCATAGTTGAAAACGGAAATTCTAATTAAATTATTCAAAGATAGTCGCAAAGGATATTTAATGTCAGCTATTATTTTATAACAAAGTAATGTAAACGTGTCGTGTCCGATATTCTTAAAAGCTGTCGTTATAGCTTTTGTTGTAGACTTGAATATTTCAGTAATACACATAATACTTCATTAAATTAAGTACCTAAAGTTGTATCTATATTGAAACATTCCTAGTGTTTGCGTAGAGCTTAACGTTTATTTTGAAGTAGTAATCCAAAGTTAACAATCTGATCTGTTAACTTACAGAAAGAGATTCATTATTTGCATGATTATGTTTACATGTACACTTTTTAGTTGTGTTACCTTATAGAGTTATGTAAGTCTATTTCATAATAAATCAGATAAATTATTTTACACCAGTGTTTTTAAATCTTCTTGAATATGCGACCTCTTTACAAGTATACAAGTTCTTGCGACCCCCCAGAACCGTAATAGAACTGATTATTTCAAAGACGACGTATTTAATTTTTATTCGATAGAATCCATACTGATCAAGAAATCAAGTGTACTGTGCAAATTAGTCGCGGGCGCTTTGTAGGCTAATATACTAATATGATATACTAATATTCTTTGGCACGGCAAGCGACAAACTATTAGAATATAGATAAACACAGGACACAGCCTTCTAACAAAAACTGTTGCATTTTTTTTATAGTGCACGACCTTCAACCTTTGCTTTTTACTTTTACTTGGCTTGCGATCGCGACTTAGTGACCCACAGGTTAAAAAACACGGTTTTAAACAATTTCAATTTTACTATTGTGATTTTTAAGTGTAAGTTATCCTGAATTTGTATCTATATAATAAATGCATTTGGTTAACGTTTTATTCAATTGAAATGAATTTCGTGTTTTATTCTTGTTATGCATGACAGTAAATTGTGAAATTTACTGAAATGGAAAAGCTGTCACAAGTTTGGCGGTAAAAATGGACGTATGAAATACTACGGCAATCAAACGTGTTTTAAGCGTGGCATCGAGGGTCACAGAGGGTCGCCGTTGACACTGTATGCGAACAATTTACACACATTTTATATCGAGAATGTCCTACATAAGTTATCATTTTGATGATATCAAATGAAACAGGAATACACCAGTAAAACGAACGAAAAATTCAACTGAGCGCGAGCGAAATACAACGGTTCTATACACAGATACGTAATATTTAAAGGAATAAATTGTATATAGATATATTACCCGATACCGAGTGTGGATTATGAATAAAGCATAGTTTCCTGCATTAATAGTCATCTATAACATGTCTGTAAATACTCTTTATATAAAGATTTATAGTGATCGAGTTATTAGTTGAAGGTGAAGTTAAAGATAATTACTAATACCAGGCTTTGTTCTGCATGAGATGTCACAAATTTTTACAGTGAAAGAAAAGTGAATATTTTAATCTTCATTATCAGATCTTGGCGTGAATGCCTTAATATAAAAGTCTCTTAGATATCGACAAAATATTAATGATGTTTTTACGCATTAGTTGTTTTCCTAAGAATTAAAAATAAGAGCCGACAGTAGTTTTTTTTCTTTCTTCATGGCATGGCGCACAGATTAGTGCATTTGCTAATGTCACGTAATAATAAGTTGAATCGACATGAAGCACGTTCGAAGTAAATTAGTTTTTTCTTCATAACGTAAAACTCCTCCATTAAAGTGATAGTAGGCATTATAGTGTAGTTATAAAGGACTTCTTGAGAAAGCGCGAGAACTTCAGCTACGCATGTTTATTTAGACGTACTCTATTCTTTTCACTTATACAGAACTTTAAAACACAATACACTATCACTTTTGTACTTTAAAACTCACAAAAATGTAAAAAATAGAAAATCGAAATAAAATGACAACTTCACTTCTCACCAAAAATTCCGAGCTCAAAGTAGTTTGTTTCTTCAAAAAATGGCCCAAGCGCGATCTGGAAAGTCGAATAATGATTGGCATGTACCATGAATTCTAATTTAAACGGGTTAATGTCATGCAGATACTTCAAGGCTAATACCTATTTTATCCCGACGTTTCAATCGGATTGCACCGATCGTGGTTACGGGAAGACTGATGAACACGGGCGTCGTTTTTGTTGTGGTCGTCGTGAGATAAAACATCAAAACACAATAAGTAGATTGTTCATATTTTTTGGTGACTGCGGGAAAAGAACGTCTTAATTTGAATAACAATATTGCTTAATTAGTTTTTTCTAAAATACTATCTCGAACACCTAAAACCTTGTAGGCAATTTAATTTCTTTTAATTGATATCTGATTCAAGATTTCTTTGTTTGGTACCTTAATAAAACTAAATCATTATTGGATCATTCATTCGTCTTATGTTCTGTCCACCTGTCTGTCATGCACAAACTTGTCACAGCGATATACTTTATTGTTGGGAAAATTTAGTACTAGGATTCAATTTAAACATTCGTCCCACCACCGAAACTATACTACATAAAATTTTAAAAATGTTAGAGATAATGTTCCCTAAAATTTTCAAAGATTTACAGAAAAAAATTAACGAAAGTTCTAGATTTTATTGATATACAGAAATTAGGTTTAAAAATGTTTTACTATAATGGCTATTTTATTATAATAATTACAGTCCTGTATACATCTAAATGTTGATATTAACAAACTTACAACTGAATATTATTTTAAATAATAGATTTCCTCAAGTTTAGAAATTTACAATTTCATTAGTGTCTTACGGAACCTCCTATGCGTGAGTTGAATACGCAGTTGACCAGATTACTGATGTTATAAAATAGAATCTTATATTAGAAACTTATATTCATTCTTGTAATCCCTTGGTTTCAATATTGTTTCATAAAGTTGATATCTTCCTAAAATCGATCGTGGTCGTGATTCCTTCAACTCTCCCTTTTGGACTGCCACTGGTAGCCGTTCTGAGTACGTAGGTAACAATAGGCCTGTGCCTTATCTACAGACACGCTTTGTCTCATGAGGAATATCTGATTGTATACATATATTATAAAAATTATATCATAACACATAAATCAATGCAATAAGTATATGAGAAGAATGAGTAAAACTGAATATTATATTGAATTTAAAATACAGTATGCATATATTTAAAAATTCTATTACATCCAAGACACTGCTTAAAAACTGAGGCTACTTTAAACGTTTTCCTGGGATAGTTCCTCGGATACATGATGACAGAGAGCTTCCTGACGATGTAGCATAAATGTTCACACATAGACATGAGTGGCGAAGTAGTGAGGGGTTACGGCCGCGTCACAGCTAGGGCGATAGCGATACGAATGGCGGCGTAGAGGCTGCTACAAGCGATGTAGAGATCGCGCGGGTAATAAATGATTTCATTTCAGGCGCCGCACACAATATTTACCTCAAAATCAAGTTAACTGTGTAGTTCTATGTATAATACTCGCATACATATGTTAATAATGTAAGTTGTAATACGTTTTTACACAAATAACTTATCCTTAAGTAGAGCAAATACAAAGTTTTAGCAGACGGAAACGTCGAAAACACTTGCATACCTTGGCGCAAGTGTGTGATGAGAATAATGAGATTCAAGGAGACTAGAGAAGTAGATATATAAAGATCGCGATGCTTGGCACTCCATTCACTCTGACTACCCCGTTGGGTATACAAGGCAAAGTAAGGACATGTATATTTATATATATGTATTTAAATAAATTAAATATATGAGTACATAGTTGCTCATTATTTCAAAAATACTGTGGAAAAAATATCACACCTTGATTTTGGCTTACTGATGGCAAACCAGAATCAGACCCTTATATAGGTTGCATTAACCTATCTATGGTATTTAAAAGCGGTCTAATAGCATAACTATCATTGCCAGAAAATAATATCAATTTGATGTTTTCGACCTACTGATGAGCTTTAGTAGAGTAATCATTTACACTTTTATAACAAGAGCATCGGAAAAAATAAATTATTATGTCAATTTCCATTCAGCGGAAGCTACGCAATAAGGCCCCACTATCTTTCGTCTTGTTAGGCTTGGCCCTTGGTTCAAATGGTACTTCAAATATTTCTCCTTTTTTATTGAACAGCTTGGGAGCATCATATACTATAATGCATATCTTTATTGATAACTATTATTTATCATTTACTGTATTTGCTACTAATTCTATGCTTTTAGGATACTGTGGTAAAAATAAAGTTAAAAACAGGACTGCGTAGTTTCGTCATGTCAGTCTGTCTGCTTGTCCGTACACTAGATTTTTTTCTATCTTTACACATACTGAGGTGTTTGGTAGAAATACGTAGAAAATTAAAACAAGAAATGAAAACTAAAAAACTAAATTGATATTTCGTAAATATATTTTTTTTAATTAAAAAATAATGCTTACGTCGTAATGTCCACTGCATAATCCGCAAGACGAGACAATTAAACAGCGTACAATGTACTCTAGAATTCATGAAATAATTGATAATAATGAATTATTATTTATTATAACAATGTTATAAGTTTTCAACGCTTTCGTGGATCTAGAAAAAGCATTCGATAGAGTAATGCGAAAGAAATTGTGCTCTTCTGCCTGAGTATGGCGTGGGGGCTCCTTACTGTAGGCTGTGAGGTCATTGTATAGCGGCCACGGAGCCTGTGTAAGGATAGAGGGTGACACGTTGCCCTGGTTCGATGTCTGTTCAGGCGTCAGACAGGGCTGCGTGATTTCTGCCTGGCTGTTCGTACTGTATTTGGACAGTTGCCTCCAAAGAATGAAAGGTAGTATGAGTGGTATGATATGTGTTGACACAGTGATAAACTGCCGATTGTACGCTGACGATGCTGTGCTTATAGCACCATCAGAAGCAGAGTTGCAGACACTAGTCACGTGCATGAAAGAAGATTATGAAGTGAAATTATTGAATATGAATGTGAACAAAACTAAGGTTCTGGTGTTTGAAAGGGAAGCGGTACAAACGAAATGTGAGATTTGTGTAAATGAAAAATGTCTAGAACAAGTGAATGAAATTGTGTATCCTGAGAGTGCGTTTTCGAGGGATGGAAGATGTGAGTTGGATGTGGAGAGACGGGTAGCAGCTGGCAATAAAGTGAACGGTGCTCTGTCCGCATTAGTGGGCAGTGTGAATATATCTGACACTGCTAAAATGGCCATCCACAATGCGGTGTTGGTGCCAACTTTATTGTACGGTAGTGAGGCCTGGATATGCCCGAAATCTAGTGAAAGTATGATAAATGCAGTGGATATGCGATCTCTCAGAAATATGTGCGGTGTCACTCTTGCAGACAGGATAAACAATGAAGAGATACGCAGTATGACAGGGTTGCACGACATTATTGTAAAAATGAAGAAAGGAATGCTTAGATGGTTCGGGCACTTAGAAAGAATGAGTGATAAAAGACTGACGAAGAAAGTTTACAGAGCGAAAGTGAGAGGTAAAAGAAGCCAAAGAAGACCAAGGCTGACTTATGAAGATCAAATAGCCAGAGTGTAAGCAGACGGAAATGTCAAAAGCACTCGCATACCTAGGCGAAAATGTATGCGGAGAATTGATGAGATTTGAGGAAGCGAAAGAGGTATGTAAGGACCGCGACTCCTGACGCTCCGCCCTCTCTGACTACCCCGTTAGGGATACAGCGTGAAGATATGTATGTATGTATGTATGTATGTAATAATGTTATTGAAACATTTTTAATTTTATGGACAGTTATACAGGGTGTATATGAAAACGGGACAGTTACTTTAATGGATGAAAGGGCATAACTTTAGTATGTAGTTACAAAAAGAATTATCGAAAAAAACGTATCCGTTTAAGAGTTATGACCGTTTTAATTTTCAAGTGTTATCCGCACCATTTCTCATAAAATTGGGTTGATCGTGTACAGTTACAGATTTCAAATCTTACGTTTTTTTTATTTTGTAATAATTTCATCCGTTACTGAAATACAGCCTGAAAACCTTTTGCGAAAATAATGCGTATACCCCGATGGGGGTTTTCAGGCTGTATTTCAGTAACGGATGAAATTATTACAAAATTAAAAAAAAAACGTAAGATTTAAAATCTGTAACTGTACACGATCAACCCAATTTTACGAGAAATGGTGGGGATAACACTTGAAAATTAAAACGGTCATAACTCTTAAACGGATACGTTTTTTTCGATAATTCTTTTTATAACTACATACTAAAGTTATGCCCTTTCATCCATTAAAGTAACTGTCCCGTTTTCATATACAGCCTGTATAATATGTAGTATACTAACATTTTATATTTATAATAGTTATTAAAATGGGCGGACTTACTGATCTTTGCTGGCAAAGAGCCCGGTACAGAATCGGAGTCGCGCAATCTTGAAGTAATTGTTGGACTCCGCGAATCTACTGAAAGCCTTTCACTGTTAATTAATTTATAATTTGCTCGCCAACTCAACTTCTTCGCTAATTCAACGGTGTTTTCAAATTTTTTAATGAAGTCCCGATTTTATTAATTGAGCTCTATTATGTTATAATACATATACAAATAAATCATAGTTGTTCCTATCGATGTTTATTTAGCTGGATTGATTTAATATTTAGCTGATCAGGTTTCACGATTCGTTTCTAGTAGCAAGTATTATTTGAAAGGTTTCACACATTTCCGACACAGCAATAAAATCAATTTTATTGAAGGCAGCGATACAGTCTGGGACTCATCCTCTCTGTGCACGTGTATTCAATGTGCTTTCAGAAATTGTAATTGTAAAATATTACTTTCAGACCCTTATTGCAAAGAGAGGACAGTGTTATAATACTCGACTCCTATCATTTTATACAGTAAAATTAACATCGAAATCCATCCATCCAACCAAATTTTTCTGTGAACAAAAAAGCACACAAACAGACGAAAATTCTAAAAACGTTCAATCTTTTATTAAAATATCTTTAACGTTTTCAGTCGCTCGCTTTGTTACTGTTAGTATATTGTAAACACTTGACTGAATTCAATCAAGTGTCATTAAACAGAAAAATCGACAATAAATCGCAATCAGGTGTTTGTTTTCAATGTCATTTTGAAATGTACAATGTAACAAAAAATCGACAAGAAACTTCTTGCCGGTTTACCGAATTATTAGTAGTTTTGACTTTAAGTGACAAAAAAATACAAAAATCCAAATAGTCACCACAATCATCCATAATTTGTTACTAATTAAGTAATAATAAATTCAGTTAAGTACTCAAATCAACCACTATAATGTATTCAAAGTAACAGTAGCTTTTTACAAACCAATTATATTCCAATTATATTCAGAAGGCTAACCGTTCGTGCCTGTACCTTCATGAAAGAGATCAAAAGGAGTCTTTGTGTTCCACGTTCGCTGGAACGAATTACTACACAAATGGAAGTCGAATAGAATATGAGTTAATGTCTATTTGATAAGTACTATGGTATGCCAGAAATAATTTGTAATGATGTTACAATCGATCGCGAATTTACGCAGTAAACGGTGTATGTGCTTAAAAAAAAAGTTTAATCTCGTATAGTTCAGAACCTTTTTAACACGCTTTTATTAGCTTCACCTGTATGTTTGTATGTTTGTTTGCAAGTAACGGAATCTTTGAACGAGATTTTCACACACTTCAAAACGTCAGATTAAACTGAAATTTTGCATACTTATCTAGAGATCGATGATAATACGAGTACCATAGTTTGAAATTGAAATGAAAAATTTTGAAAAAAATTTTTTGATTTCATTTGATTAATTGAAAAAAAATTTCCTACCTGTGTAAGCTTCGTATTGTATTCAGTCTCACAATATGAATCTTGGTAAATTTATAGTCAACGAAATAACAAAAGCTATACTTTAAAAAACTTAAAAAAACACGCTTTGAAGGAAAACCGAAGTAAAAAGTAATAAATAATGTTTATCTATTAAGGTTTTGTTTACAGTGATAAAAATTCCACTAACTCAATATAATTAAATGCTTTTTATTAAGTTTAAAGTAAGAATAAAGTGATTGACAAAAAAAAATTGTTGTAAAAAGCGTGGGGTGCTTTTTACTATATTTTTTAATAACTCTTTTAAATACTTTTATCAATAGCTACCATTAAAATATTTTTGACAATTGATATCATGCACCCCACGCTTTTTACAATAAAATCATTTTTTTGTCATTCACTTTATTCTTATTTTAAACTTAGTAAAAAGCATTTAATTATTTTCAGTTAGTGGAATTTTTATCACTATTAAACAAAATTTTAATAGATAAACATTATTTTATACTTTTCAGTTCGGTTTCCCTTTAAAGCGTGTATTTTTAGTTTTTTTTTTAAAGTCGGTTAAAAATCTTTCAATAACAATAAACAAAATAATACTCTATGCAATTACATCTATTGTGTGACCATAAACTAATCGTTAGGATTGTCTTGGGCGAATCACACAACGAACTAGGATTCGGTACTCAATAATATCCAAACTCTAATACAACTTAGAAAAATTTGCAACCGGAAAAGAGTACGGGAATCGAAGTTGAGGCTCCGCGTTTGGTATAGACGGATATACCAATGGGCTGCATTCAATATAGGACTGATTTTGCTATCTTTTGTGATATTAGTTAATTAATTATAATAATAGCTCAGGTGGGAAGATTAAATAAGCACCAATAAAATATGAATGATAGCTTATATGATTCGTTAAATAGAAAACAAATAAAATATTTTTTTATCTGTCTATATTACTAGCGCTATATTATGCTCCAATATTGAAGTTTTATGTGAACACGTGTGTAAATTATTATTATTTGTATCGTATAAGTGTATATCAATTAAGGTAATGTACCGATATTTATTTCTTGCAACTTACATTAGGGAATGTTTTTATAATATCATAAAAATGTAATTGTATGTAATGTGAACGGATATTATTACTCTACAGTACATAATTTATCTACTTATGAATTTGTATGAGATTTGGGTTCTAATCTGACTATAATAATTTACGGAACTAGAGAGACTAGGTATTCACTAACAATAAGTGTTTTCAAACACGTTCAGTACCTACATACACTGTAAACAGAGGAAATCCTCCATTAAAGGAATTTGCATGACCTAAATGCAAACATATCCGTAAATGTATTTGTTTCACCAATTTATACATATTAGTAATGAGAACTGATACCTGCATGTAACGACAGCGCTGCCGGCTAAAATATGAGAGTATAGGCCTTTATAATTAGGGTTGACACATCTGAGAGAAAGAACGTTTTAATTTGTAAAATTACATGATACATAAAATAAATATATGATTAGTTCAAGTTAGACCAACATGCCAATTGTTGGATTAATTTGAATAGGAAAAGATACTGGCTCTGCATTTGCTTCTAGATAAAGTTCAAAACTAACTATTAGGGACCTTCAAGAAAGCTTATAACTGGTTTTCGTCCCGAATAACATTATGGTATGAACCTTCATTTACACAAACTCGTTCATTTTTAAGTTACACATTTTATTCTCTTTCAATTATATTATTGCAACTTCTGGAATACTATATACTAATGAGAGTAGAATACTACTATGTGCCAGATTGCTAGGTGTTTTTGTCTAGTTTTCAACCCTATTGGGAACATGACGTACGTCATTAGCAGGCTAGTGGCATGTCACTGATGTAATTTGGGTCGGACAACACTCAACTTAATGGCTGAGGCCAGATATCCAACGATCTCTGGTGGTTTTATCCCTGCATTTTAAGGTTATTCTCCTAATTATGTCAATAACATTGTTAACTTATCGCTTATAGAAAACTGAGATGTGATTTTTTTAGCTATCAGCTAATGTTATTTTAATTAGCAGCTACATCACGACATAGCCATTCCAGTATCCATGGATGACAATTTGTTTCTTATGTTTTAGCTTCAAAATAATCTAAAGAAAACAAAGCTTCCCAAAAAAAAAGAGAATTATTTAACTGCAGTTTTATTTTAAACTTTTTTATTTGGCACTGAAACTATAAGGTTAAGTTACACATTTGTTTAACACCATTAAATTGTTTATCAAATGATCAGTTTAATTAGCGCATTTCCTTACGACATACGATAAAGCGATCTGCAACTCGCTCCGTGAGCTCCTATCATAACTTCGTAACTTATGACATAGGATCACATTAAAGCAACCCCCATATTACCACATAAATCCTTCGCCAGAGCTGCTACAATTATAAAGCATACATTCTTCCCATAATAAATTACACCTCAGGTTTTTACCTGTGATTTTATTACATTGGTTATTTATTGCCTTTATAATAAGGTTTATTATTATTTATTTATAACATTTAAATATTGCTTTATCTATATATTAATACCTGAATCAAAAACTTTAGTTCCATTTTTAAGAAAATTGCGCGGATGGAGTAGTGTGACATTTGGAACACTTAAAGTTTATGTGGAAAGGACAGAAGGAAGTATAATATAGACATATGGCATCCCTGACTTTTTTCTAGTCCTAATGAAGAGGAACAATTCCATCATACATTGTTGTGGAATAAAACAGCATTTTCGATGAAAGCTCTCAGTCGGCTTGATTTTTTCCGACATCTTGAACTATTATCGTCATATTTCAACAAATTAACACAAAACAGTACTAAACTATACGTATAAAGCTTCCTCTTGAATCACTCTATCTATTGATGACCGCATTGAAATCCGTTGCGTAGTTTAAAAGATCTAAGCTTACATACAGAGGGACAAATGGCAGGAAGCGACTTTGTTTAATACTATGTATAGATAGATTGCCTTTGGTTATTTACTTGTCCAGATACCATCTTAGTTGCTTGGAAACACTCGAAAAAAGTCCACTAAAACTTGTAGACATACGTCTCACCTCATTTATTACGTAGTAATATTACATTCTCTTTGACCTCATTCAGTGTTATTTCAGTGAACTTACGCGTCATTGTGATTGTCAATAATAAATTATTATGTCGGTTTATGCTGTGAAATTGTGTCGCAACTATGCAAATAAATCTTATAAGAACCTAAAGCTATATTTCCATCGGTAAGTCATAAAATTATTCACGTTTTTTTGAGAAAAACGATTACTTATTTTCATATTTTTTATGTCAGTTGAATTAGCCTGGTGATACTACTTTTTTGAATGGGAAAATCGCCGCAACTGTGGGTAATTTTGGTTTTAGGTGGAAACAAATATTATTACTGTAATTTTATTACATAATGCTCTGATTAGGTTTTTTCGATCACCCTGTCTCTAGTTTGACTAATCGACAGAATAAATTTTTTTTTTAATTTATTACACTGTTGTAATATTTATGATTTCAAGTCGCCATTTGTCGAATCAATATCAGAGTAACTACAATTTGCTAAAAAAAAATTGCCAAGTACTAATTTCACAAATGATTTAATATTTTAGATTCCCTGTGGATCCTGTACTAACAAAGAGCTGGATTAGTGTCATACGGCAAATGAGAGGTGAAGATTAATGGATATCTCACAAAACTTTTGTTGTGTGATCTGTACATTTTAATGTTAGTGACGTTTATGTTATAAATAAGAGATTACGAATGTTAAAAAAAGGATCTGTACCATGCAAGGTATTTATAAGATAAAAGGCAAAAAATGAGTGTTACTCGTGTATCTAAGAATTACGAAAATTGTGAAATTAGCCTTAGGCTACCTAATTGACCATATTTTTCACAAGTAATAATTCATTTTTATTTTATTAAGCGCTAATATCAATTTATATTATTACAGTGGTTGTTTTTATCAGCGACGAATATAGATCACCAAACAAGAGATAGAAAAATATTTATAAATAGGATACCACCATATTTATAAATCAGACAAAATAACCCACGAAATAAAATCCAAAAGAAGAAAGAGTACCTACTTCCAAAAGAAGAGATTTAAATTTATATTTTCATATGAGATAAATTGTATAGGTATTGTTTAACTTTATTATATATATGTATATAAAATGCATTTTAAGTTTATTTCAATTGTTAGAAGTTACTGACAACAATAGGGAAAAACTGCTACATATGCTGTGATCCCCAGCAACGCACATTTTGAAATTTTTATGAAAATAAGTACACCGCTATTACGCACACATAACCCGCAACTTGGGCCGTTTTTTTACATGTTGATTGTTGATAACGTTTCATCTAGACAAGTAAATAATCAAAGATAGATGCATTAGGAATACATTAAAATTAATAAATCACTCGTTGTTTACGTTCATACTGCTAATGTCAAAAAGTCTGTCAATTTCAAACTCCTAACAGTTTGTGATCACGTATACGTAATCTCCTTGTAGTAGTAGTAGTACGATTCTCCCTTAGGAGGGAAGGTAAAGGGATCTTAGTCCATACAACCGATGTCTTCAGCAA
The DNA here is from genome assembly GCA_907165235.1 of Zeuzera pyrina. Taxonomy (NCBI): domain Eukaryota; kingdom Metazoa; phylum Arthropoda; class Insecta; order Lepidoptera; family Cossidae; genus Zeuzera; species Zeuzera pyrina. The sequence continues at coordinate 15,901,824 of OU015626.1, forward strand.
TAAATAGATAATTTCTTCATATTATTTTATCAAAATGTCGACATAATACATTTTATTGGATCAAACAGTCGCAAACAGTAGAGATTGTTGCCAAAGAATTTATAAGTTTATATTTACGGTCAAATTTCGACGACAGGCGACCTCTAGTTTTAAGAATTGATCTTATGCGGTAAGAAAAGAACAAAGAGTACAATTTAAAATGCAATTTAGTTTTAGACAATCGTTGTTTTGTATATAGTTCATTAGAAGCAATAATGAAAATGGAAATTTGCAGACAGAATTATACTCATAATTTTCTGTCCCAGTTTCAGTGCAGGATAGCACGTTTCAGAATATTTATAGCTCATTAGAGTTGTCCATCACTAACGTTAATTTATGTACACCCGCACGCTTAGTTTGTCCGCGGTTTGTTCGTGCATTGTGCGGCTGCTAATCTAATCAACATTGTTTCACTGACAAAACTTTACACGTAAATAAATGAGAACAATTAACTTGAGGTTTATAATAACGGTTATAAAACCTAATATGACGAGATATTAAAACTGACAATGGCTATCTACTGATGTAATAATGTTATTTTGTCTAATGAATTTATTCGCTAATAATTATTAATTTTGACCAATACGCCGGTGCGATGGTTATGGCATTTAATTTCTGTGCCGAAGGTTCCGGGGTCGATTATTGGCCAGGTAAATTTATGACACAAACTTTTCAGACTTACGTTGCAGTTTAAGTACTACTGGGTGCTTTTCTGCTCCCCTAGTCCGTTGCATAGTACACATATTAACGATATTATGGTGTTTCTGTTTGGAATAGTATCCGCGCCTTTTTAAGGCATTAATGGGCAGGATAATAGATTGTGACGAAATCCGCGAAAAATTTTTGAAAGCCGGAGTGCAAACTTGAGCGAAACGCGAAACGCCAAATTTAATTAAAATTTATTTGGTAGTTTGGTGTGATTCGTAAACACACAGACAAATAAAAGCAAAAAATGATATTTTTAAATTCTTACGTATTGCATTATATGCATAGATGACGAATATAGAAACAAACATTCATATTATTATGACATCTACTACACATATTACAAGCAGTAGCTCATGTGTTTCGGAAATACATTGTAGTGGATAATATTTTGTTGGCGGCACGAGTATAATGTCGTCCTGGTACTGTTCGTTAATAAAGCTGTACAAGTTTCTTTTGCATTTTGCATTTTATGGCTGGATTATGTAGATATTATTGTATATGTAACCATGTGTATGTACGACGCGACGATCGCGTGTTTATAATCTTTATACATATAAATCTTCTGTTTGTGTATGTCACTGAACTCCTCTTAAACGGCTGCACCGATTTAGATAAAATTTTTCGTGTGTGTTTGTGTGGGTCCCTGGATGGTTTACATCTAGGGTTCTAGGATATTTTTTTATTTCGGACAGTAAAACGTTTGTCGGGTCCGCTAGTAATTTTATGAATTTTGAAATATATACGTATGTCTTGTCTGAAATATTTAAACTAAGGAAATGAGTTATATAACTGACACAGGAAATATTTTTAAAAATATGTGAAAAAACGGATTTAGTTTCATATTGCTTTAAAACGTGTAGCATTTTATGCGATTCATTCAATTAGCGCCGTAATTATAAACATTTTTTAATAATACGACTTAAACAGAAAAATGTGTTAAAAATTTGTGAATATAATATTCTATTTCTTAGCACGAGAGTTTTATCTATGAGACTTCCGACACTCTAACAGCGAACGTTTCCTGTATCAAGGCGCCGTCCGTCGGTGCATTTTAGGAAAAGCGGAAACACTTTTCCAGCGTTTCTCAAGCTTACAGTAACTGTAGATGTACGAAGTAGCGTTCGCATAACAAATAAATAAGTAGAAACGTAAATGTATAAAAATAAAACTTTTACATAATTCGTAAAAGTAAAGATAAGATATAATGTTGCATAATTACTCGTTACTACTACCGCATAAAATTTCGAAACTTGATATATGTATTTTTTTCATTTCATAGGCGGATTTCAATAAGCGGTAAAACGTTGTTATCTATTTTTGAAATCAATAGGTTTGCCAATTGCCATATTTTTTTTGTTGACTTTTGATTTATTTTTTAAAAATCTCTCGTAAGCGAATTTGTCATAACTGGAAGGCGAGCAAACGAGTGATATGTCTAACTTTAATACTTTTGGTTCGGAGTTGATAAGTCAGTCAGTCAAAACATCGTTTTTTTAAAAATACCCACAAATAATATTAATAATAATATACTCAGACATTTCACATAGCGCCATCTAATCCCAAACTAAGCAGCACAGCTCTTGTGTTATGGATACTAGACAATTGATATACTACTTATATACTTTTCTTTTGTAAATACATAAATATTATACATAAACACCCAGACTCGGGGCGGGAATCGAACCCGCAACCCTCGTTTACTTTCCGACGTGCTTAACCGTTGCGCCACGAAGGTCGTCAGTTAAATATATGTGTGAAAATAAGATAAAAAATTAACACATTGTTAGAGCCTGGAGCTGATACTAAGGATATGAGGTTGAGCATTGCATACGCATTTTTAACTCTTAACTGTAATTTGATCATGGCGTCGTTTGTAATTTTAAAAATTGAAACTATTGAAAGTTACTCAATCTAATACTATTGTAATATAAAGCTTGTGATGTAATACTGGTATATGTAACAAAGGACGCGACAAACGACAATAAAATACTTCTGTGAACTTCATTTTTCTGTGGACTTTAGTACTAAGGTTCTCCATGAGCACCGTCTTCGCTCCACTCCACCTGCTGAATTATTAATATACTCTCAGCGGAGACATGATACTTTGCGACATCGGCACGTACGCGGAGAAAGTATAACTACACGCAATCGAAAATAAGTTGTGTTACCGAATAAAGAGGTTTGTCTCACACGAGTATTGATTCGTCTGTTTCGTGAACATTGTAATTATTTTACATTTCATTAGTAATGAAATTTAATTTCTTCTTTGTTTATTCTTTTTACTCAGATGGGTTTCATTCTAATGAAGGTTGAAATTGGAATTAATGTACTGCTGTATATAATGTAATTATTTGATTTTTGAATATTATTATGTCGCGACTCGCGAATCCTCGGGGCAGTTCGGGTCTACGAAGAGGAGTGAAAGACGCAGGGGCCCGAGAAAAAAGATTTCTAACTTAATTTCCGAGACGATCTCACGCGCACTGTGTTAATTATATCCTAATTATTTATTGCATTTATTATATATCTTCTGTCCAAAATAAACCATAAAAAATTCCAGTCCCCTTTCTTTTAAGTCCTTTAGGACCCTACAATTATTTAATTATACTTCAACAAATCAAAAAATTCGCGTATTAAATTATATGATATTTATTAATTAAGCGAGTAGCCAAACAACACATTTTTGCTATACAAGCTTATAAATCAGTTTTAGTTACTCGGTAGCTGAATTTTGAAAATTGCGGCTATTCATTTTTCATTATTTGTGTTAAATAAAGAGTAAAAAATAAAAATATCACAGATGTCAAAAACATAAAAATGTCAAATAGTCAAATCGAATCTGGTCAAAATAAAATCTACGAAAACATTTTCATGATTTATTTACATCTGTAACTTCGAAAATTTCGAATTTTCATAATATGTCATCACCTTTTTGCTGTTGTTAGTCCTTTTTACACCTACAGTAAAGAATTTTCCAAAAAATCCTCTGGTTAGTTCATTCAAAGTAAAATAAATTTAATGAAATAAACCCAGTTATGAGATAATTTATTGTGTACATACAGTCTACTATTGCATCGGAAAAAACCTGAAGAAACTCAGTCAGGTTGACTCAGGTTGGATTTGATACGTAACAAAACATTTCAAGAGACGTACGATCTCTGTAAAGACTGATTTTAGGACAGTATTATGGCATGAGCAGTACCTATGTGATCAGTATACAAAATGACAAGATTCATCGATAGATTTTCTGGACGTAGCCGATTAAAGACGCGCTATGGTTGTAAAAAACGAACAAATACACAGGCCGATACTGGCATAGAATTAAAATAAAATATGCGCAGGATCTATGTGAATAGTGTAAAAACTGACAGTAGTCGTCGGTATTTTTGGAATAGAACTGCCTGGAATATCGATAAGCGTAACATTGTTCCACCCTACTTTTCATTGGACGCATCATGGTATGAGGACTAACGAATGTAATAAATAGGTCACTTTATGAAATGGCGGTGTTTCAAAAAATGCTCAGACTTCAGACATATAATAATATAATATGTACTAATTGTATGAGCGGACAATGATAATGATATAGATATAGAGATACAAAGATGAACTCCTAGAACACATGCCATGTGTTTTGTAGTTTTTATTGATCACTATAGTTATTTTTTTTTTACTAACGGTGTGTACTAACGGTGTTACGTGTATACATATGTACATTTATATACACGCATTCATACTTCCTTCGCCTTCTCAAATCACATTATTCTTCTCATACAATTTCGCCGAGGTATGCGATTGCTTTTGACATTTCCGTCAGCTAATGCTACGGCTATTTGATCAGAAAAGTCAGCCTTGGTCTTCCTTGGATTCTGCTACCGCTCACTTTTCCCTGTAGATTTTCTTCGTCGATCTTTCATTACTCATTCTTTTAATATGCCTGAACCAGCTAATCATTTCTTTTGTTCATTTTTACACTACGAGTATGTAAGTAATAACAGAATGTATACGTTGGACGTCAAGTCCTCTTTTCACTAATGACATGAGGAAACGGGTCTTACTCCATCATCCGGGTCTATATGCGGACCACAGAATACTGTAGGAAAACAGAACTACAGTAGAAAACTGTATTAAATGGAAAATAAATAAAATACCTATTTACTCGGTATTAAAAAATTGTGTTTTTGAATTTTCGTTTTCATTAATTAATTTTACAGTTTTACGTTTAGTAGAAAGAGCACCGCTTTTCAGGCTATGCTATTTTACCGTATTATAATAAGTACGTATTTATATATTATTTAAAATGAATTATTAGCCAACACCGCCTAAAATTATAATACATTACAATACATGTAGTACAATACATAGCGACATTGTATCCAGAGGTAGAGGCTGCGCAACAATTTGAAGTTAATAGATCCAATAGTTTTCGCGTGAAAGTAACTAACAAACAAATGAACAACATTTTCGGATAACGTTCAGATTTTCTAATAAAATAATAGATTTAGAAAATTCATTTTATTTAGGCGTTAGTAACAAAAAGTCTTCTGTATAGTTGCGAGTCATGGTATGAAGGTGACATTCATAATTAAGTTGCGAGAAAGACAAGATTTAATTCAAAAGAATTTTTTGTAGAAGTTTAGTAAAATTATTCATCTCGTTATCGCATTGTTAAGGATTCATTTATCACTGGAAATTTTGACTGCGAACTGATATTAATGTATATCTTTATCTGGTGTCATGAATTGATTCTTAAGGCGACGCATTCGAAATTTTATAGGCGGGGATCTCATTTTTTTTAAGCGATTACAAAACTTATGAAAGTGATAATCGCTAACTTGATTCTTTATTTCATTGAATTCTTTTTGCCAGTTGCGTTACACGATTGGTAACTTTTTTAAGGGAAAAGAAATCAAACAAACCTTTTTTAAAACAGAGAGTTACATTTTTCGAACTAACGGGCCCGACTTCCGCCTTTGAAATTTCTGTGTAGATTAATCTAAACACATTCATCAAAATAGCTGTTGGATTTTTAAAAATTAATTATAGTTTTTTTTATAAAATAAAATAACTGTTTTTTGGAATGTTCCGTAAGGTAGCGCGCGCACGGTATATATGGGCGCGGAAGCTCTATTTTAGATTAATTATTGTTTATTACTGCGTGATCTTAAAATAAATTATTTTATTAATAGGGTTTTCTTGCTTGACCTAAAATTAAGCCATCCTCATAAAAAGGACAAGGTCATTAAAAAAGTTTTATGTACTTCATTTGGTTTAAGATTCTTCTCTTTTATATAAACAATATTTTATTTTATTTATTGTAGGCTTTTACGGAAAACTTTATTCGTTACCCGTAAAACCTAACAATAAATATATTATTAGGAGTACTAGTGTCCACCCCATAGTAGGATCTTGTTACAGCACGCGTAAAGTTATGATAATATTAATTACTTTAGGTGAAGTATCCTTCCCGAAATGAGGAAAAGATTCCAATACAAAAATAGGCCAGTGACTAACTTAATGCCGGAGATTTCCCCTCACCATTAAGATATATAAAGCTCCTAGGCTATTAAATATGTACATTTAGCAGATGATATCAACTATTATAGATGATAATTGTGTAAAAATATAACAAAAAGTGTTAGATTTTACCCAGGTATGGCGAAAAAAAAGGAGTAGTATGATTTTCGCAGCATTTGTAGTATGTACTACTCTGTCAGGAAAGTACCGGGAAAAGATCAATAATACACGAAATGTTAGTTATTCATCCAAATTTATTTTATCACCCTCAAAGTATGCTCTTTCGGAAACGATATACACTTACGCCAACGAATAATCCAATCATCAAAACATTTTTTAAACGCTTTTTCCGGAATTGAGTTCAGTGCTCGCCGCGAATTCTACTTTATGTCTTCTACCGAATGAAAACGGGTGCCACGAAGTGATAATTTGAGTTTAGGAAATAGAAAGAAGTCGGTGGTTGCTCGATGGTATTTCTTGAGTTTTTGGTCAAAACATCGTTCACAATGATGGCCTTGTGCGAAGGCGCATTATCGTGGTGCAAAATCCAAGAATTTTCTTTCCACAAATCTGGCCTTTTTCGTCGAATTTGCTCTCTTAAACGCCGCATAATGCCAAATAATATTCTGTATTTACAGTTTGATCTTCCGTCAAGAATTCCGAGTGCACAACACCGCGATAGTTAAAGAAAACAGTCAACATGACTTTGACTTTTAATCGACTTTGGCGTGTTTTTTTCGGTTTCAGTTGAGTTGGAAGGCGCCACTCCGAAGCTTGTTGACTAGTTTGCATGTCAAACTCGTAAATCCACGTCTCGTCACCAGTAACAATCCGTTTCATGAATGTTGGGTCGGAATTGACTCGTTCTAGCATGTCCTTAGCGACTCTTAAGCGATTGTGTTTTTGAAGAAAATTCAGGTCTTTTGGGACTAGCCGAGCGGCAACATGTTTCATACCCAAGTGATCATTTAAAATGGTACGGATCGACTCGTGAGACACAGAAAGTTCGGCAGCTATTTCTCTCAAACTTGAATGAGCATTTTCAGTCACTATTTCCTTCATTTTTGCGATGTTAACTTCAGTTGCAGACCTTGATGGCCTACCAGAGCGAGGCAAATCTTCCATCACATCTCGACCGCTTTTGAACGCTTTGTACCACTCATAAGAACGTGTTTTTGATAAAGTCGATTCACCGTGAGCCTTCTGTAACATTTTCAGTGACTCCGAACACGAAATTCTATTGGCGATGCAAAATTTAAGACAAACTCTTTGTTCGATGTTTTTGTCCCTTATGAAATTCACAATACACACTAGATAAATGTAACTAAAAACAGCACTGTATTTAATCTAAATAACAGATGCAACTCAAGCTCCGCGCCAAAATGGAAAACAGTTGTTCCAATCTAACAACAACAAAAAAAAAAACAAAAAAATTGAATTTGGAACCATAAACAAATCATCCATTCCCGATACTTTCTTGACTGAATGTATGTTCATCTGCTCTCTCACAAAGCTGAATCTATTTAGCCGATTTTATCGTATTAGATATCATTCGATTTGTCTTAATTACGCACATGATATACGCCGGGTTGTTTTTTGAAAAATTAAGTATAGCGTTTGTAGTAGTGTAACATGTAGTCAATGACAAAAAAAATCTGATCGGACCCCATCGTGAAAGGAAACTAATTCATGATATTGAGAAGGCCATTTTAAAGTATACAGTACAATAGCCAGAAATGTGATACAGAGCAATTCATAACATAAAATTTAAGTTAAAATATATGTTGTAAAATTGAAATCTTACTACACGTTCAATAATAACTTGGAAACAAGATAATAAATAAATAATAAATAATGTATTCAATTAACCTTACAATCATGTAATACAACGAAAAACGGTAAAAATATACGTTAAGGTTAGCTTAATGTATTCGTAATGTGGCAGCTTGTGTTTAAAATAGGGCGAGCCCTGTGCCATAAACACCAGCATCCCCTCTCTGCGTTTCAAGACTAACCAAATTCATTTATCAGAGCTAAGGGCGATATTCCACCATACCAAGATTCAACCAAACCTTCAAACTACAAAAAACTACACCAAATCTCGGACCAGCGAAATACTACCCCAAGACGTGATCGTAAAGTGAATTTCTTTAAATGTGATGATGAATTAACTGTAATTTCTTGAATTCGTTATTGGAGTCGGAGGCCATAAGCAATGGTAAATATAATAAGGTCTAGTAGTTTCTGTTAAATCGTCGTTGGTTTTTAGTTTCATAACCTTTATTTTTTTGGTCCAAAGAAGAGTCAGTTTTCATGACAATTAATGGCGTTAATTGCTCGGCGTTCTTTTAATATTTCCTAGAGAAATGTTCGTGTAGCTCCCACTCGCATCCGACTTGAGTTATTGGCGGCGTGCTGTGAATTGTAAATACACGTAGCCGCGCTATACTGTAGTTACGTAGGTTTCGTAGACTGTGCTACGAAGAGATAAAATTCGTTTTGTTAACACTACAAGGAGCTTTGCAACAGAAAACAAAACAATTTGCTACGTTTTTTATTTTCAACATTGATTGTATTAGGACATTTCTTATAATACCTTGTTACCTCATAAGTAATATAGACAGATACTTTCATATATACATCGGCGCAAGAATATCTTGCGTTGAAGCAAAATAAAATTACAAGATGAAATTCACTGTCAATATTTAATTAATGCATTAATTAATGAACTATCGAAGGTATGTAATTTCTAATTGTAAAATAAACTAGAGTCGTGTTAATTTTGTGACGTCAGAACAAGAAATAGGTAATTGAGGGTAAATGAATTATAAAGTGTCATTTGCTTGACAACTGCTTTTAATAATAGAAACATGAGGGTGATTGCGGTTTCTTGTACTGACGAGTAAAAAGAAGAGATCTCTTATGCTCCAATTCTTGACCAGTGCGGACGTGCGGTGATAACTTAGAGATCTCTCCTGTACATGGTGATATTTAGTTTACAGTTTATAGATTATAGATAGTGATAGTGAGTAACGATTGTAAATACAGTTTTAAATAAATTATTGTGTTATTGTGATTGAGTGATTTTTGTAAAGAATTCAAAAGGAAATACTAGTGACGTCAGTAATGCTGACGTCACACATATTTTTAACCCATCTGGTGTATCTGCTTCGACATATATATTTATTTAACAATTCATTGCAAATACAACATCATAATATAAACAGAAAGATACATACAGAAACAAGAGCAAAAGTACCGCTTATTTCGAAAAGTCTCCCAGCGGACCCGCAAAAGAGACATTTTTTAAAATAGGTAGGACACTGTGTGTACTATAATATTATTGTACTAAAAAAAGAATGAATAATGTGTACATATAAATTTGTGTTAGGTTATATTAAAACAAAACATAATAACGTATCCAAATATGGATATAAAATACAATAACAAAAAAACACATGTGTATAATCAGTATACATTATTTATAGTATATACACAGTCTGGCCATAAATACTGTGATAATAAAAATAAACAATAATATTACATTTGAATTTGAATCTGTCATTTTCATATTATTCATAGTGTCTCTTCATTTTCGCGCCAATCTTTGCTAAATATTCTTGTGATCTTAAAAAGGAGTTGGGCGATGAAGAGAACCGAATTGGAATTACATAAAGTAAATATGGAGTCAAATGCAATTTTTGAAACTCTCCATCCGCTTGGTATTAGTCGGATCTTTGTGTACTGGGCTATTGATAGGTATAACGAAACGTCCTCTATTTGTGACAGAAAACGAAACGTCTTCTATTTGTGACAGAAAAAGATCGGGCCGTCCACGTAGTATTCATATTAAAAAGGCGATCAAAGCAGTGAAGGAATCCGAAGAAATCCTGCCCGAAAGCAAAAGATTTTATCTAGGGAAATAAATATAGCATCTACAACCATGATGCGTTTTTAAAAGATGACTTAAGATTTGCAGCTTACAAGACACTGGTCATTACTTAACCGATAATTTCAAAATGAATAGCGTAGTAAAATCAAAACAACTTCTTAGACGATACGCAAAGGGAGTTCACCGAAAAATTTGATTTACTGACGAATAAATTTTTACAATCGAGCAACATTTCAATAGGCAGAATAATAGAGTTAATGCTAATAGCTCAGGATAAACTTCTCAATTAGTCAGTAGGGTACGACGTGGGCATTATCCGGCTTTAGTGATAGTGTCGTGGGGTGATAGCTATCAAGGAGTGACTGAGCCGTATTTTTGTGAAATAGGTGTCAAAGCATCGGCCTTGATGTATCAAGATACGATTCTTGAGAAGGTATTCAAGCCTCTTAACAACACCATGTTCCGTTACCAAGAATGATTTTTTCAGCAAGACTCAGGATCAGGTCATAAAGCTCGATCCACACAAGCACGGCTGGAAAAGATAATTTCTGACTTTATCAAAACTGAAGACTGGTCGTCATGTAGTCAAGATTTTAATCCACTTGATTATGATTTATGGTATCTTTTAGAGAGTTTGGCATGCTCTAAAGGCCATTATAATTTGGAGTCCCTAAAACATTCCAATAGATCGGGAGTGGCGAATTTCCCCATGGAGAAAGTGCGGGTTTTAATCGATTACTGGCCACAACGTTTAAAGGATTGTATTGAAGCCAATAGAAATCATTCTGAATGAGCTTCATATTATTAAAATGCTAATATATTAATGTATAAACTAATGCGTATTGCAGTAATAAACATTTTATGTAATAGAAAAAAAAACTATGTTTTCATCGTAACAATATTTATGGCTAGACTAGGTACATAAATGCTCAAGTAAAAGTTTTATTAAGAACTCTTCATACTCCTATAATTTTTACTACTCACTCTTTTACATCTGTTTTTAGCTTTGGTATGAATCTACAGCATGGAACTTATGACGTCTTATTAAATAAATATTCTGAATTAAAAATTGGAACAATAGAAAAGAAAAATTTTGCTAGTGTGTAAGCTGATTTACAATTATCCGGTTTTTTGGGAAATTATCTATGTCAATAAAATAGGAATTATTTGCTGTTTTTTTGTTATAACTGAAGTCTAGTTGCCGCCTAATATGAAGGTCAGATGTAAATTATCATGAATCTAACTTTTATGGACGTCTAAAAGCTAATGATTGGTATATTTTTCGATTCAACTGTTAAAATATAAAAATAAAAGTTTTAGTATGTTCGATGTATCCTCAGATCGTTTGGCAGCGGTTATGTCGAGAAAACGTTATTTATCGTTCGTCCATTTCGAATAACAAGCAGCTGGAAAACATTATGGCCACCCGTTTAAATACAACTTAGAGGATTGGAAAGCACTTAGTCTTGTTACGCTAATGTTCTTTGAAATTACTGAAGCCGTTGCCACGGCTTTTATGCCTGTTTTACGTTTCTTGAGAAGAAAGGAACTTTAACATTCCATATTTTATTGTATTCAGTGTTTTAAAGATCATGGAAGTTTTGAAATATTAAGAATCAATTTATTAACACCTAATTCATATATTTTATTTAGCAGTGCGATGTACTTACATTATGTTCAAAAATTGGAAATAACACAAAAGCGTCTAAATAAATAGTCTATATCCGCTCAGTCAATATCTATTTTCGTTAATTAGATGTTTGAAAGTGGGTCTGAATTAAGTTATGACATTATTACAAAAATTAATTAACAAGTAAATATGAAAAGCGTGAATTGAAATTGAGTCTTTATAAAATTTTATACTATTTATATGTATGTATGTATTGTATATGTATGTATCAATGGGTATACTATGTAATTATATGTATGTATGTATATGTATATGTTGTGTATATGTATTTAAAGCATAGTTAAAGTATCTATGATAGTTTGACTCCTCTTCGTCGCCTTCCTATTTTCATAATATATATCCTGTAACCCAAAGGTTGCCTGGAAGAAATTGCTGTTCAGCAATAAGGCCGCCTTTTGTACTATATTTTTATGTTTTTGATCATTTATTTTTTTATATTTATGGTGCAATAAAGTATATTGTATTGTATTGTAATTTTAAGTTTTGGAATGAATATTTTGAGTATTTAGGTACCATTAATTGTAAAATAGTATCATTGTTATACCATTTTTATCAACTTACGTAATATATACATACGCAACATCTATTATTATGTGACAATATAATTTATTTATTCTTATTTATGCCAATCAAATTGCATTAGAATTAACAATAATGCGCACATTTTTTATTTTAATAAAACTAAAAATTTTAGATGAATAAATTATTTTAATAAGCTGGTACTTGATTAAAAGAACCTCAATACCATCTAAGAGGCCCTCAGCTTGATTTTGTTCAGATTAATGTACCTTTAATAGGGTTTTTCGTAATTTTCTCGTTCGTTTCTTTATGATTAAAAATATTGAGAAGAAGTATACAAGTATTAACAGAAAAACAAGGAAAAACTGTTATGTTTCCTTGCAATATTTATCCATAAATATAAATTACGTATAAATTATGAATAAAATGTCGATGAAAGTGAGCTTTTATACATGTTGAGCATTCGTGTTAATAGGTAATGCGTGATTAGAAGATATGTATCATTAATGTGTCTATTTGTGGTATTGTATGTGATACATAATGTACAGGTATATCACCAGTGAAAGGTTGTGATTCGTACCTATCTGCTTTATATAAACGTATTATTCAACAAAGACTCGAACTCGAACAATGTCATATAATTTCATAAAATATATAATACCTGTTGTAAAGCAAGTTTGAAATATATTCTTTAATAAACGATAGTCTCGTTATAGCTAGGATATTGGCCGGCGATATCGAGAATGCCTTAAGAATAGCAATCAGTTTGGAACTACGAGGATCTGCATTATTGGTCGCTGAAGTGAGTTGAACTCGAGACGGACTTATCACTGATCAATACCACAATATTTAATAATAACATACACCATTCACTGTTTTATATTTTTGTAAAGTAAACCATATTCGGTTCAGTTATCCAAAATAAACCGTACGTGTCTTTTTTTCAATTTATTGTATGGAAACAATGGTCGATATATAAATAAATAAATACATACATATATACATATCTTCACACCGTATCCCCAACGGGGTAGTCAGAGAGGACGGAGCGCCAAGCATCGCGGTCCTTACATACTTCTTTTACTTCCTCAAATCTCATAATTCTCCTCACACATTTTCGCCTAGGTACGCGAGTGCTTTTGACATTTCCGTCGGCTAACACTCTAGCTATTTGATCTTCATAAGTCAGCCTTGGTCTTCCTTGGCTTCTTTTACTACTCAATTTTGCTCTATAGATTTAGATTTTATCGATATATAAATAACGTAGATATAAACAATTTTGCAATATGTAAAAATACTACATAAGAATCGTTATTAAATAAAGTATTGTACGTCGAAGAATTAAAAAAAACTGTACACGAGTTGTTATTGAATAATTATTTTATCCCATTTGAGCTTGTAATATGATATGATAATAATAGCGATCATATTTCATTTAAACTTTAAGTTTAAGTGGTTAATAAAACAACACCCAATACTGTTTAGTGAAAATTAATTATTAAAAAGTAAAAGAAAACCTGATAATATAGTTCAGAGCGAGCCATTTTAACACTAATGAAATTATGTTCTGTATGTATAAAAATTTTCTCTTATTACATAAAATACAATGTGTATTCCACTTGTTACATTATGTACAATATTATATATTACACAAAGTATATAAATGTGCTTCATACGCATAACGTATCTAACACAAAAGCACCTGTAATCTGTTATTCAGCACAGGCGGTGTTTGCTATGCGACACAATAATAAGGAATATTTATCAAAGACATTGCTTAGCTTCCAAGTGGTATATCTTGATTTACGCGTAGGTACAGTTTGCTGTATGAAAATTGTTGTTAACTCGAAGCACCTGGTGCTGCACAGTGTATTAAACGACAACTGTTTTATTCGAAAATCATTCGTAATAACACCGGATTTAGTTATCTAATTGAAGAATGAAATTCTGAATCGACTTTCTTCTTTACTTCCATGTGTATTGAACCAAAATTATATCGCATTACATGACAATTAAAGTTTAATCGTAAACCAGTTAATATCCATAACAGATACAATGGTGTGGAATTCTGTGAATATCATTTTGGTCCAAAGGGAGCAATTATTGTGAATTTTTTCAGTAACATGCTCAGCTTGTTTGCAAAAAAAATGTATGACATGTTGCAGGTCCGTGATTATTGTTAGTCTAACAATATTATTATCTTTATATGTAAAGCTCTGTATATAGTACTCATATACTGTAGTATCCACATAATATCTGTATATATAGTAACCCAATGTAATGTAATATTATTGGAAAGAGGATTTATTATTTTATATAAAGGGCAATTCTTTCACCGTTAATATTTGAATGTAGTTTACAAAATCTAAATTAATTGAAAGTACGTAAACTACGGACAATGGCAATTGATTTTGCAATCGGAAATAACGAATCAATTCGGCCAATTTAACGACGAAGGTTGACCGGAGTAACGAATTCCATTACGTATTTGGACAGTATTCTCTATGCCCGATACATATGTATAAGAACAAACGTGATAAGGGACTTTTAGGCCCGTATTCTTATTATAACAATATATTCAAGTGTGATTCTCTGATTGAGCACAGTTAGAATGGGATGCCGCTACATGCGATAAATAGTGGGATGCCTTTCGAACTATTGTCAAGTAGAGATTTACGGTTTAGTATCGTTCTGGAATAAAGGTATTAGTGGAAAATCCATATTTATAAATTGTATATTAATTAAATATTCTCTGAACTTTATAAAGTTCTAAGTCCAGTAATTTCGAAGATGGAGGAAGGGAACAATGCTAAGTTTAGTTTTAATAAGTACACAATTTGTCGTGTATTTAATTCACCTATGATTATTATAAAATATATATGTAAAAAATAATTGACGTGTGTGAGTGGGCTGACGATATGTACCATTTTGCCAAAGAAGTTTTTAAATTACTTAGGGTGACTTGTACAAGACTTAAGGAACTGAAATCTCACTTGTACCAACTATTAAAGTTTGGTACAAGCGAGATGTCAAATTCTTAAATCGAGTTTAAATAGTTGGTGCAAGCCATCCTTAGTTTCTTAAGTCGACATTAATACGGATAGTCGACAGACGGATGGATGTACGAACGATCTTTTAAAGGTTCCGTTTTTATTTTAAGCTACGGAACCCTGAAAACTATGATTAAACAGTTGTTTAATCGTTTAGATATATAAAAATGGTATATGTAATCGCTAAATTCCAACACCATTTGACCGATCACCATAAAAGTTGACACAAATACATATTTTTTCATGGAGAAAGTTTTTATGCTATCTCAACTTGCCACCACTCGAACGAATTCGCAGGCGAAAGCTAGTTGTACCGAAGTGCAAAATATAAAAAATATCTTACGTATCTAAACTTAAGAGATTTTGAGATATATACATCTTATATATTAATTACAACATTAACCAGACTCTTTCCATTTCCAAAGCGGTAGTCACCGCTTGATACGTAGATACTTAATGTAGTTAACAAAATTACCATTTCAATTTTTAAAATGTTCACGTATTATTTTGGTCATTTTCAATTATTATTGACATTTCAATTTACACGTGTATCTAACACGTGAACTTTAGCAGCATGTATTTGTAATATAACTTCATAGATTTATAATTTTATATATATTTATACGTATTATATTTATTGGATACATTCACTGTAGTTGTCCTATTATTTACATGGTTACATAAAGTGTTAAATTATATTATTATTATTTACAGAATATATAATATGTACGTAATGAGAATATTTATTGTTCACCAAGAACATTGTTACCACGGAGCAGAACAACGTTTATAATATTCTGTTCCAATTCTATGTATTAGAAATTTGAGCTGAAGTCGAATACGAATACCGTTGAGTATAGGTCTACTTATGTTGGGAATAGTTGTATTGCGTTTTATTAAAGGCAATTAGCGCTAAAATGACCTAATCATTTAAAATTAAGTCTCATATGACAAATACATAGGAGTATACTTAATTTCATACCATTTTCTATTCAGGGTGGACAGAGAATCAAAGCGCCACAAAGCCATATCTTGACGCGACTATAAAAAATACGTATTTGGGTTTACAGCAGTGATTCTTAACTTTTTAGTGGCTAGGGAGCTTTAAACCGATTTTCCGTCATATATATTACAAATTATTACATATTGTTATATAAATAAAAGTCGTACACACTGTATACATAATTTCATACCATTTTCTATTCAGGGTGGACAGAGAATCAAAGCGCCACAAAGCCACATCTCGACACGGCTATAAAAAATACGTATTTGGGTTTACAGCAGTGGTTCTTAACTTTTTAGTGGCGAGGGAGCCTTAAACCGGTTTTCCATCATATATATTACAATTTGTTACATATTGTTATATAAATAAAAGTCGTACAAACATATTCGAGATAAAAAGTATTCTATCTCTTGAGAATACATTAATTTATTTTTAATGCGATTATTGAAATTGCATACTGTTTACTAACTGCTGAACCTTTGGTTTAGTCCTGTTTAAAGCTAAATGAATTTCGGTATTGGCATCCAAACGTGTTTTATTTTTAGTTATTAAAAGCACTGACTGAGAATCCTTGCTCTCGTATTTAGTTCAAAACAGAGTTAAATAACTCAATGAAATTATTTTAATACTTTTAAGAAATTGCTTTTTGGCTCCAAAAACCTTCAAGTTTAATTCAGGTCTCGAATAAAATATACTTGCTGTAGTCTTACATTTTATTATAACTCTTCTTAGTTCCATTGGGCACTTCAGAAATATTTACAGTGATAGGGTTGCGGATGATTTTTCTATGTAACACTTTATTTGATATCAGAGAGAATTATATGATAACTTCGCGGACAACTTCGGACGCTTACACGGACCACAGATGGACAACCACTGGTTTACGGAAGTCATTATCAGATTTTAGCTTGTAATGGCGTGCTAGCTCATCACTTACATAAGTTCTTTGTAATAAGCCTTATCTGTTGTCCGACTTAAGGCCTGCGGGCGAAGAAATTTATAAACCTGGAATAAAGCGCTATGTGTTACATATGTATAAAATATATTGCGTTCTTAGCAATAACAAAAGTAGTTAGGTTTAAAAGAAAGCTTTCATAATATGCATTAGAATTTTTGAAGTGGTTGCGTAGTCACTAGCAGAAAATTAAAATTATTAAAAAAGAATCTAGCACAACGTGGTAATTAAAAACTGAAATAAAGAAATTGTCGTTTGAAAAATATTCGTACGTTATTAAAACATATTGTCGATGTTTGTTACAGGCGGTCAAGTGCGGGGTTGCTGGCGCCGCAGCTGGCGTGTCAGAATTCCTCGTCGGCACCATCTTCGTCAGCGCCGCCTCTGCCTGCGCCAGCTTCGCCTCCACGCGTCATCTCCGCGCCCCCCGCACCACTTAACCCACCGCCACCAGAGCCCGTACCTCAACCAGCCCAAGAAGATGGAGTCAGATTACGTCGGGCTCATACTGTCGCAGTCCGAGACTATCTCAAAAGAGAAACGCAAACGTTTTTTGGAGTGCAAAGGGATAATGAGAGGGAACAAAGGAGGCTGTGGTATGAAAGACGGAGGCGACACGCAGCTAGAGCCCTTGGAGACCTCCGGCAGGATGACGGTGATATTATGTAAGTTATTTATTTAAATGACGTACAGATATCTTTTTAAATGTTTATATACAACACTTGAAGCTCTGTGATTACACCGGGTGAATCTAAAGCATTATTATTTAGGCATCCAAGGCAATAAATTGTTTTGTTTACGCCATTTTCAAATTTTTGTGTTTATGACGATGTGACTAACTAATTAAAAACAAACGTAAACGGTCGCGCGTTTGTGTCGCATGTGACGTTGACTGGCACTGTAATATTCACCCATAGTTGCCCAAAATATAGCCGTCGTGTGCGTACCACGGCGTTTGCTTATTAGTACGCACACATACAAATCGCGTACGCTAGCTTTCTATGAAGGAATTCTAATGGTATGTATGTACTGTGTTACTAGTTTCCCTTAAGGTTACAAACATTTGACCACGAGAAAAGAAAATTGGTTAATTTACTTAAACACGGCACAACATTATTATTCATGTTGACATTGAACCTACCTCTACATGATTTTGTCGATTGAATTCAAATTGAACTTGTGTAAATATACACTTTTACACTTTTACTCTCTGAAAGTCCTTTACCTGCCAATAAAAATTTCGTCAAAATTGGTATTGCGGTTTGAGAAATTAACACGAACAAACAATCAGACAGGCAGACAATAATTAAAATAAACTAATAATAAGTTTGGGTTTTGGTTACCTATAACCTAGCAAATAACCATATAAGGATATAAAAAAGCCTTATTTTGAAATCACAGACCGACTCTTCAATTTTATTTATATGTATGGATGTATAGATTCTAAGTGCTATATTATAGTTATATATTATCACAACGGTTTAAGTTTTCAATTTAATATGCAGATACATACGTAAATATATTAACTTGATATTATTATTTAATTAGGTTTGACAAGTTACAGTGAATATTATCACTTCCAAAATCATTTAATAGAAGTTAATATAGCTGACGTTACGTGGTTTACTTGAAACTATTGTATTAAACATCACATTCAAACACACTTTTGTCTGGCTGTTCTACTTTACATATATGACGCTGACTAACGTTCGTAAACAAAACGAAGATAGGCGTTTAACAAGATAATTCCCAGTCTAATCTGACGATCCAGTACAATGGCATAATTCATGACTCCCGCAAGCGAACTGAGGCTAATGTTTGAAGCTAAACAGAGTACAAAGCGAAATAATCCCGCATAGAGTGGGGACTGCTGCCAATTCACTGTTCTAAGTACCTAGTGCCTCAAGTAGTTACTGCTAAATTTAAATTAGAAAAGTGAAGTGGGTCATTTTGCAACGTGGCTCGCTCAGGCCGGCAGAGTGAGGTGTGGATTGAGTAATTGATGATGTTATTATTACTGTCTACCTAATTTGTTTAAGGGCGCCTAGTACACCTCTTCAATCGACATCTAATGGAATATTTATAGAAAGTTAATTAATTAGACACCAGAAAAACATCACACAAAGAAACAACATTTATTTCTTATAACTTAATCTCTATGGTGGATTCAATCAGCTCACTATGTATTTATTATAAAAGTTAGTAACAATTTAAAAAGATTAAATGCTATGGTTAAACAAAATTATCCTGTTTATTATCATATATATATTAAATAAGAACATCTATTATCTAACAGCACTTAAATATTAATTAGTTTACAGAATAATTCATTAGTATTAAAGTTTTACAAGTATTGAGCTCAGATATTACTTGTTATAGTTACAACAACATAATTTATTTATGTTATATTAAATTAAAGAGAAGTGTACCTAATTATAAAGACTTAGACACCATTACCTTGTTTATGTACTGCATTTAAATTCTTAGTGTAACAGATACATAAACCCAAGTACATTTTATACCTTATTAATCAGTATTTCATTTCACAGAGAAAAATATATATTAGATACACAATACCTTTATGTGGAGCTAATATCTAACAGAGAATCATTTATTAGTTACAAGCAGAGTGTTATCAGTTTTATCACTGATCAATCTAAAGAAGGAGATGGTCATCCACCAACTGCACCTACTCCTCAGTCTTCCCCTTTGTCGAACATCTACTAGCATCACAGCACCCACATGCCCCGGTCCTCAAAGACTCCCCTTTAACAGGAACTGCTACCTGGTCACGCGATATAGCACCCAAGTGAAGAAGACCTAGACTTCTTGATAGTCAGAGTAGTGTACCAAACCATTCTAAGTACTACTTAGAATGGTTCTAAGTACTTTGATTAGTTCATACTGAAGTTTAGATGAATGTTGAATAGATTTTACTACTATTCCAAAGTATTCATTACATATAGGGACAGGAGGTCCACCTGGTTTCTTTAGGTGTCCTTTGAACTCATTGGATCCACCATGAGATTACCTCAACTACTTTAACATATTATTAACTTAACTAACTCATTTATTCTAATTGGGGTTGCTACTCCCAAACAAATACAGCTAAGACTATCCTAGGCGACATGTGGCCTAACTTTAGTTTCTTCATGAGACTTCGATGAGGCAGCTTGTCCCGCAGCAGAGAGAAAAGAAAAAGGAAGCTGTCGGATACGAGACTCTTTTTATACCCCACGACGAAGGTCCTAGCAAGTCGATAAAATTCATTAATTCTTTCTAAGCGTATGACGTTTATGTCAACAATAGTTTTATTATTATTCGTTCGTACTAATAAGTTTACGAACTAGAGATCTAATATTTCATTAATTTAGAGCTTATTCTATCTAAAAACAAAGGCTACATATTTAGAGTCTATCGATATGTTTATCGAACATATCTTTACATCCACACTTCTAAGTATAGATAATCTAGACCAACGGTACATTTGTCATCGAAGCCGTGTGCGTGTTCTAGAATGTTGTAGAAAGTTCTATTTACAAACGAAATATTAAAAATAATATTACTAAAGGAGGTCTAGATAATTCGCAGTTTGTTATTTTTACATTAATATTACTCAATGCTCAAAGATACTATATTTATGACAGATTTATTTCTGCTGAAAGGCTACGGTCAATGCTTCAAGCGTGATTAATAAACTGATATAACTGATAAACTGGTCTACTTTGTCCATGTCAGTCTGTTATAGTGAATGTTGTTTGTAAACATTTAGGTTAAACACGGTATGCTTTATTTTTCTAGATAACGGAAGTTAAAAGTTAATTTATACTTTAAGTAATTACGTGCATCTATAAATATTATAAGTTATTGTTCTCCATGTCGATGGAGACTCAGTATGACTGCTACAATTTTTGGGCACCTATGTTCATTTTTATAATAAAATTCCTCAAGAAATTATTCAATTAACGGAAAATCAATTTAAACTTGTTATTAAACGCACACTGATTAGAAAAGCATACTACAAAGTTAGCGATTTCATTGAAGAAAAAAACAATAGTCTGGAAACAATCTTCTCTGCACACGCCTTGACTGGCTTTATTTTAAATAAGTATCGTAGAATGATGTTGAAAAAATGATACCTGACTGAGTTCCTCGTCGGTTCTTCTGTGTTCAGGTTTTCTTTTCAAACTGAACTAAAGGAGGTTTGACGTTCAAAAATACCTTGCAATTAGGTTTACTTGAATAAATTGATCTGACTTTGACTTTGAAAGTAATAAAATTAAATAAAACAGCTCGCTCACGACTTTTCACTGTCGAATGTGGTAGGAGGTTTGTACTCTTTAGGAGAATGTAGTTATAGAAATTTATTAATATTTCAAACTTCCTTAGTGACATGAACAGAAACGTGCTCATTGTTTACATTTATTACTGTAAGAATTCCATTCACTATATTATTTACCATAATTTCCATTATATTTTTTGCTTAGTAATGTTCAAGACAATATACTACAGTACAAAAATACGCATTCCTAGAAGCGTACTTAGTGCTAAATAAATGTTAACTTTATTCCTGGAATTCGTTGAATCAATATTTACATACCTACCTAATCAATCTGTCAAAATTATGAGAAGGTTTATAAGTAAATTACTTAAAATATTATATGATATTTATTCTACAATTCATAAAACATCGGCAAAAACCGACATCATTCTCAACACTATTCGCACATTTGAAGACGGATGGTAGCTGTAAGCAGCAGTTCCCACGGGAACTACTTACGTACTGCCGAATATCACGAGCTAGCATATTCGACTTGGATAATTTTGAAGTTGAGCAATTCTTACTTAAAAACGAAAACATACATCATATTTTTGAACTTAAGTATAAATACTTTATTGACATAAATCAGTACATACATATCTTAATTTTATATATTTACAAACTTTAAATTAAATATCTTAAATAATAGACTTCCTCAAAGTTACTTTAACATGTATCCTCAATTACTCAAGTTGTTTTTTAGTTAATAACCTCTCTTTCGCTTTAAAAATGATTGCGTTTATTGATCTCTTGACCATTCAAACTCCTTCGGTAGTCGTACTCGGCGCGTTGCCTAAGGGATCGTAGCTCCTCTCGCACTGTGTCGAAGCACCTCTCAGGGAGGCAACTGGAGAGCCCCTGGCACCCTCGCAGCAGACAGCGCGGACTATATGCGCTGTCGTCCTCCTCGAGGTCACTTGGAACGAGCACCTACTCCTATCGGCCGCGACACTGAGGGCCTTTATAGTAGTCTCTTATGACAGGCGAGGAACACTGTATAACCTTATTCTGTGGTCTGGGCTACAGGGCCAAACGCAAAAAGTCCCTGGATCAACTACCGGTCATATTAAATATGGAAACGGAGTTTTCAAATTGTCAACGAATATGAGTGCATTATTCAGTGCTCGTTTAGCTCGTCGTACGATTCCCATCACACGTGTTGCCGGAATTTAGAAATTACGGAATCTCCAAACATTACACTAATTGCTTGTTTCAAACTAAAGCTAAGCCTTTATTTTGAAACAACGCAATTAGTGTAATGTTCGGAGATTTCATAATTCTGAATTCAAAAGATTCAATGTTTAGTGAGTACACTTACTAATAAGTAATGTATAGTATTACGTAATTAATTTTCTTTTATCTGTCGCAGTATGTACGGTGCATCGGGCGTAGCGCCGCGAGAGGCACGGGGGCAGGTGCGAGAGCGGCCCGACGTGTTACCGGAGCAGTCATCGATAGAGCGCCCGCCGTCGCCACCGTTGCCACCACCAGGGAAGGACAGCGTCGCACGACTCACTCTTACCGGGCTCTCTTATGTTGTTACTGTAAGTAGTTGAATAATGCAGATAATTATTTTCGCTTGTTATCCATACTATCCATAGTAATATTGTAAATGCGAAAGTGTCTTTTTTTGTTTGTCTATTACGTTTTCCTGGATAAAGTTAAACCGTATTTGATCTTTGCTATTTTTTTTTCTAAAGTTAGTTATATAGTTATAGGCTATTTTTTTCTAAAATCTTTCACGCGACTAAGTCGTAGACAACAGCTATACTAGTTATTAATAATTACCATATTATCATCATGAGTTTATGCTGGTCTGGTAGAGAAAGAAAAGCTTATAAAGTGCCAGCTGCTTGTCTTCCTGTGCAGATCGTAAAAGTCAGCCTAGAATATTGCCTGTTACAGGGAATTTGTATAGGCGACGGGTTAACATTATCCCATACCCGTCATTATCTAATCCCAATTTATCATTTGTAAACCCTAATAATTATTAATATAACTTTGATACTCAATTCACGCCGAACAGAATATTACTTAAAATTGTATATAACTCGCATATCTAGGCGAAATTGTGTGAGGGAATGATGAGATTTGAGGAAGCAAAAGAAGTATGTAAGGACCGCGACGCTTGGCGTTCCGTCCTCTCTGACTACCCCGTTAGGGGGGATACAGTCTGAAGATTATATGTATACATGTACAGAAGTTATTACCGCCCAATTATCTATGTTATCACGATGAATATCATGACAATTGTTAATGAATAATTTCAGTTTGAACGCTGTTCCTTACTCTTTTATGTTGTAAAGTTCAACTGGTATTTTTTAAATTGTTATTTATTATATAAGCACAGATTAAATAAATAGATACGTTGATATAAATAAGTGACCGGGTCTCCTATTAGATGTGTTGCTGTAGCAGCTGCGTTGTTATTATCTCGTTATTCTAATTGAGCGAATTCTTTTATATTCTTACATTAGGTAACTCTTTTTACGTTTTTTATTGTATATGGAGATCGTCTTTCATATGCTACTGTAAATAACTGGGGTATCTTACGATGTAATGAGCTCGATTCACTATTTTTATTATATTGTAAATGAGATAAGTACTTAGGTCGACATCACATTTAGGGACAGCGATTGTGACTATAGGTAGCATTTACTTTAATGTATTTTCACTTAGCGCATAGTTATATTTTATAGGGCGTAATATTCTAGAAAGTAGGCAACTACTGTACATATTTTTTTACACTTCTAAAATAGTAAGAGATTTCGCTGTAATCTTTCAAAATCGACTAATATTAATTACAAACTAGTAATTAATATTAAATGATTTCATGGCTTACATATATAAAAATGAATGTTTCTTTGTATATTTGTCCTATGTACGTTCCTAAACCATTCATTAGATGTGTCGAAATTTTGGTGAGTCATTCTACGTACGCCCGCGAAGGTTTTTGGATTATTTAATTTTGTTAATAAATGACCACGCGAAAGAAGTCGGCGGTAACAGTTTACTTTATAAAACCTGACTAAGAGGCAAAATATTAATAGAAATCTGCCTCTAATCAGGTGCTGCGTAATAAAGTTTGATTATAGTATCTACGTAATTAGTAAATTATTAATTATCGACCTTTTTTCAGAAACACCGGGATGAGAAAATGAAATGAAAAAATGTTCATTTACAACTTTTAGATTCTTGTAGTACCGAAAAAGATCGGTCTCGCCTCTTGGCTGTTTCTGAGAAGGAGTCAGGACACTGGTTGCGGGTAATACCTTCAAAAAACTTAGGAACCTTGACATTTGACACAATACAACACTTTCTCTCATAGTATCCCTTCATCTGGGGGCCAGGACTAACCTTCCTCACCGTTGCCGCTACGGTGATCTCGTGGATGTACTAGGTCACCACGGTTTATCCTGTTTACGTAGTGCGGGCCGCATGTCACGACATGCTGCCTTGAATGACGTCATTCGGCGGGCTCTTGTCGCCGATGGCGTTCCTGCAGTCTTAGAGCATGTAGAGACCGCATGGTTTGACGGTCATTCCTTGGAAACTTGGAAGATCGCTGGTGTGGGATGCCACTTGTGTCGACACACGTGTTGTTTCCCATGTACCGGCGACTTCGACTGATTTCTGATATTTGTAAGAGACTGGTTGAGCCTTCGGGAGACCGCCGGGCTGGCAGCTTCTTCCGCCAATGAATGAGTTTGTCTATTCAAAGAGGCAATGCTGCCAGTCTGCTGGGTACCTTAAGCAATGACAGCTTTCTAAGAGGCAACTTTAAGGAAGTCTACTATTTAAGATAATGTGTAGTTTTAAGTTTGTAAATATTAACGTATGTATGTACTTTTTTGTTATTAATAAATAAAGTTCATGTAAATTATGTAAGAGAATGTACGCAATTTAAATGATTTATTTAATTTAATTGTTTTTAATTTAAGTTTAATGTTTTTAAACTTTCACGACTTGTACACATCTTACAATATTTACTAACGGGTCTATGTCGCGTTTATACTTTAAGGCTAATTACCTATTTTATCCCGACGTTTCGACCGGATTGCACCAATCATACCGACATCGCACCGACAATAACAACAATGAAGAAATGCATTGTGTGTGTGTAGTTGCAAAAAACCGCACGCTACGAAGATGTTATTTATGCTTAGTAATTTAAGTTTGTTTAATCTACTTAATTGGTACATCTAATGTTCTATTACAGTGAAAATTTTTCCTTTGATATTTAAATTCGAGAAATCTAAAGTCGTATCAGAGAGCAACTCAGAGAGCTATGAAGTTACGAAGCCGTGATGTAGCAGCCGCTACGGAAGTTACTTAATAACTAATAGCATTAGACTGTGCATACATTATACGTAACTTAGTTATTAGTTTAGTGTTAAAACTTGTTTATATAAACTATGATAATATTATGTCGATATTGGTATCAACATAAGTATATAAGCAACTAGCAGCCCGTTGCGTTTTCACTTCATTATATAATATATAACCTATGTCCATCTGGAATAATGTAGCTTTCAAATGGTGAAAGACTTTTGAAATAGCTTCAACATATAAACCGACTTACGAAATCCGCATTCTTTCTTTATAATATTTAAATAATATGTGAAGAAAAAACTATGTACCCCTTTTTAAGAAAATTGCGCGGACGGAGGAGCGTGGAATTTGATACACTTAAAGTTTATATGGAGAAGGACAGAAGAAAGCTAAAACTTTTGTATAATATGTGTTACAAATAAGTACATTAAATTGAATTAAATAAAACGTTCATTGTTTACGTTCATACTGCCGTTATAATGTCAAAAAGATGGTCGCCAAAGACTATATTATAAGTTTACATTTATGGTCGAATTTCGACCACAGGGCGACCTCTAGTGAGTATAGATAGGTAAATTACTGGCACTATACCTACTACATGCCTACTGTTCGTAACTTATGCTTATCGTCAATAAGTCTTACGGTTGCCATATTATATGGCTTCCATTCCGCAGGGGGTTAATCCTCACACTTAGGGATCTAAATGGTCACATTTCAAAGAGTGCTGAATTTTATTGAATTCTCTCCCTCGAACCATCAAGACATGGAATAAGCTACCTGTCGATGTTTTCCCAAATGACTACAGCATGGAGTTTTACAAAAAGGGCGTAAAGAGGTCTTACAGAGTCGGGAACGCGCAAGTGATGCCTCAATAGGCTACGGTAACCGCTTGCCATCAGATGGGTCGAATGCTTATTTGCCACTGTTGTAATATAAAAAAAAGAAAATGTTGTGGCAGGTTGCGTATAGTCAATACAATTTTATATATAAAATATACACACACATATATCTTCACGCTGTACACCTAATGGGGTAGTCAGAGTGGACGGAGCGCCAAGCGTCACGGTCCTATCTAAAATACATACCTATATAATTTCTGTGATATTCACATAAATATTAAAATTCAATGCTACCGTTTTATACTTTATCGACATAAATAAAGATGAATTTTGTCATCACAATCATAGTTTTCACAATCAAAAAGAATAAATAATTATTCAACAAGAAGAAACCTAATGAGCGTCAATTATGTTTGATCCATTGTACACCATTGCAATAAATACTGGAATTAAAGAATTTCAAGACTCGTTCCAGTGCATTGGAAATTATTTGATTAGGCTGCCTTCTCTTTTCTTTACTGTTAACATGTTTCGTATTTAAATACTTCCGGTGTTTTCATAAAAAAACTGATATCTACATCGTCGACATATAGTATATGGCTGGTGTAAAATATCTGTCTTCTTATCACTAAAATCAATGACACTCTACAGTAAAGTGATAGTAGGCTTTACAAGAGTTAAAGAAGAGTTCTTGAAATAACATGGAATGTGACATGAAAAAATTATGTCGGTAAAGCATTTGCGTATGTTTATTTAGATTTTCCAATTCTTCCACGCTTGTACAGAATTATATCAATATATTGTGTAGGTACTATCACTTTATCACTTTATTAAAATTAATAGTGCAAGAAATAGAAATTTAAAGAGAATATGAATTTTACCTCTTCACCTTCACCACTCGCTTAGCCGCAACCTTAATTTTATATAGCCATAACTTCACGTTATTTGTCAATTAGGGTGAACAGAACATCAAAATCGCACCCCGGCATCATTTGTAGTACTTATAGTATCTTTTTCTTACCTCTAGACCTGGCCCCCATTTATTTGGTATCAACTTTCCTTGTTCTCATTTTCCAATTAGTACGATTTTGTACGTCGTCTTTAAGTAAATTATCTTCTTTTAGGTCTTTTCGTCCTTTCGTCGTTGACAAGTTTAGGGCAAGCTTCACCATCTGACAATCAGGGCGTCGCTATATGTGACCGTACCACCTCAAACGCTTCTTTTTTACCTTGTCAGCTATTGGGGCAACTGAAGATTCCTCTTATGTACTCATTTCCATTCATTTCGAATTTTGTTTATTAGTATGACACCTGCTGACCAACGTAGCATGCGCATCTCCGTTGCGTGTAAGCTCGATTACTTGCTGTTTGGTGATCGCCTAGCATTCAAATCCATACAGAACTGCAGGTCTAATGGCTGTCTTGTAATTGTAATAGTCAAAACAATTAACATCGACTTAATATATAGCCTCATCTCATCAGACTGCCTGTGACCATGTTAGAGTAGACACTAGAACATGGACATTTTTTATCTTATTTGTATATCATATAGACTCTAGGTTCCCAAACTTATTTTGTCTACTGAGTCGAGAGCTCATGCAGTCGTTGTCTAAGATGCCTCCTAGCTAAATGAAATTACAAATCACCCCCCAGGTCTCTACACAACGCCCCCATTTTTTTTCTGGGTCTCTTACCGCCCCCCTTTAGGCCTGCAGCGCCCACAAGGGGGCGTTATCGCCCACTAATATAGACGATATTTTAGCAAGGTTTCACTTTACGAATACTTTCTATTTAAAAATTCTGGTGGTAAGGTCATAGTCATTACACTTTGTATTTTTATTGTCGTCGTTGTCGGTACTTCAATATAGATCTTGCTATTTATAAATAATTGTGAGATGTGTACTAGTAATGAAAGTTTAAACACATTGGCAGGTTGCTTTCTCATTGTCTATACCAGTCTCATACAAAGTTCTATATCTTGATAAGATCTTGACCTACTTTTACGACCTCTCCGGGGTGATAAGCAGCTGACATACATATTCAATAATTTTGTTTGTTGCCTAATAGAGTGTGAAAATGTAAATAAGCAATAGGTAAGCAAAATTCAAAATAATATGGTTATATTTTCTTCTCATCTAAAACATTTAATAGTAGGCGCTTTACAAATTTATTTCTTCATTATAATAAAAATGTAAAGTAACTTGAATCAGCTTTTGAATGTAAATAGCCCTAAATATACAGCACATGTGAGCACGACGATGTAGGTTCTGTGAATTATTCATGTTAGATGTTTTTCTCCTGCTCGTAGAAGTTTACAGAAATCCAATAAGTACTTAATATATGCTTACACATAGTTAGATATTTTATCCAACCCCAATAATTTCTTATTCAGTAGACCTTAAATATACGGCGGACGAATTAGGCTACCATATTTCCGCGCAATAAATTATAAAAGCGATGTCTCCCGGGATCGGCTTGGCCGTTATGGCGTCATAAATAATCTTAGAAGAATTTCTGTATTCCGTTAGCAATACGTCTGAGAGGACTTTTGTCGATGAAATACAACTGCTCCCATTGCATTACCAAAGATTGAAAGAATTTAACTCTATTGCCGATAAATTTGAAATAACTACCTAATAAATAACACATGCAGTACAGTCCATACATTTCCATTTCACGTTCAGAATGGACAAAGTTCAGGTTACAGAAGGAAAAAAGAAACTTTAGATAATAACATGTAGGTAGCTAACTCACTGCCCATTGAATGACCTCGGAATTGGACAATTTCTGATGTACCTAGGCATTTTGCGAAACGCCGACACTTCATAATGGAATATTATATTAGAAATAACGTAATTAGACAAGAAAAGTTTATTTTGATGAAGCCACGAGCAGGTGTTACAAGAGTTTTATTCAAATCATATAATAGCACTTAATTTTTTTACTGAAACATTGAACACATTACAAAATTGCTCTGCCTAATTGCTGGGCGAATAGTTGAACGATTTGGCACGATTTGCATTGAACGATATCTAACTTCTTCATAAAATGCCGCCATTTTGTTGCGTTGCATGACATGCACACTGCCCTATATCTTGATCAGCCCAATTCCACGGTCATTCAATAGGCAATGGGTAAGCAACATGTAATAATCAACAGTTTCTTTTTACCTTCTGTAAGCTGGACTCTGTTCATCCTGAACGGGAAACAGTACAAGGCTATGAATGCTTGTAATATAATTTGCGTGTCATAAGGTAGCTATTTCGAATTTTCGACGTCGTCCGTTCGTTAGGACGAACAGACAAACAGACTTTTGCATTTATAAAGTAAGTATGGAAATATAGTTATTAATACAATTGACAAATTCTTTAAATCTTTGGTATTGTAACGGAAGCTTTCGTCTTTTTCGTCCGAAGTACGAAGTCTTTCGTCAACAAAAGTCCTTTGTTCTATTTAACTAAAACTGGCCTGTATCTAGAAGTACCTACTTAAGACAAAATTCGTTTAGCGTGACTCGTGTAAATCTCATTCTTATGCTATTGAACTCTAGTGGCTATACTTTAAATAACAGAACTGTATAGTTTCCTAGTAGGACGTGATTTATTATTAATCAGTCATGTGACCGTTATGTACTTACGGTTCCACGTGAAAGGTTCAATTTAATATTCGTTATATGACTACAAAAGATACATACAATACAGGTCCATGTATTATTTTGTTTAGAACTACTCCTAACATATCAGAAAAAAAAATTTATGTAGAATGTAGAATTACAATTCACATTATATTTATGTAATTTTTTACTACATTACATACATTACATAACTTCACGCTGTATCCCCAACGGGGTAGCCAGAGAGGACGGAGCGCCAGGAGTCGCGGTCCTTACACACCTCTTTCGCTTCCTCAAATCTCATCATTCTCCTCACACATTTTCGCCTAGGTATGCGAGTGCTTTTGACATTTCCGTCTGCTAACACTCTGGCTATTTGATCTTCATAAGTCAGCCTTGGTCTTCCTTGGCTTCTTTTACCACTCACTTTCGCTCTGTATATTTTCTTCGTCAGTCTTTCATCACTCATTCTTTCCATGTGCCCGAACCATCTAAGCATTCCTTTCTTCATTTTTACAATAACACTGTTGTGCAACCCTGTCATACTGCGTATCTCGTCATTGCTTATCCTGTCCGCAAGCGTGACACCGCACATATTTCTGAGAGACCGCATCTCCACAGCATTTATCATACTTTCACTCGATTTCGGGCATATCCAGGCCTCACTGCCGTACAACAAAGTTGGCACCAACACCGCATTGTGGATGGCCATTTTAGCAGTGTTAGATATATTCACACTACCCACTAATGCGGACAGAGCACCGTTCACTTTATTGCCAGCTGCTACCCGTCTCTCCACATCCAACTCACATCTTCCATCCCTCGAAAACGCACTCCCCAGGTACACAATTTCATTCACCTGTTCTAGACATTTTCCATTTACACTAATCACACATTTCGTTTGTACCGCTTCTCTTTCAAACACCAGAACCTTAGTTTTGTTCACATTCATTTTCAATCCTTTTACTTCACAATCTTCTTTCATACACGTGACTAGTGTCTGCAACTTTGCTTCTGATGGTGCTATTAGCACAGCATCGTCAGCGTACAATAGGCAGTTTACCATTGTGTCACCACATCCCACACCACTCACATTACCTTTCAATCTCTGGAGGCAACTGTCCAAATACAGCACGAATAGCCAGGCAGACATCACGCAGCCCTGTCTGACACCAGAACAGACTTCAAACCAGGGCGACATGTCACCGTCTATCCTTACACAGGCTCTGTGGTCTCGATATAATGACCTCACAGCCTGCAGTAAGGAGCTCTCCACGCCATATTCAGGCAGAAGACTCCACAATTTCTTCCGCACTACTCTATCGAATGCTTTCTCTAGATCCACGAAAGTGCAGAAAACTTTCTGACCTAAAGCCAGAAACCTTCCCACGATAACGCGAAGCGAGAAAATCTGATCCATACAACCCCTACCGTTCCTGAATCCACCTTGCGCCTCCCACAAATATTTTTCTGAAACGCCTTTCATACGTTCAGTCAATACTTTAGTATAGACTTTACTCGCTAAGCTGACCAAGCTGATGGCCCTATAGCACGCACAGTCTAGGTAGGAACCTTTCCCTTTATATAGAGGTACTATGACTGCCGTGCGCCAGTCCTCTGGAACCTCCCCCTTCTGCCAACAAAGGTTGCAGAGTGCACAGAAGGCATCCCAGACCCTAGGACCACCATACTTGATCATCTCAGCAGTCACCTCATCAATTCCCGCAGCCTTTCCACATTTCAAACTTCTTATCACTTTCTCAATCTCTTTCATACTAATGGCATCCTCCAGTCCCTGGCCTGAGTGTGGCAATTCATTAGAATCGCTCTCAGTATCAGAGACGGAGTCGCCACTCTCATACAGTTCTCCATAGTATTCACTCCATCGCTGCAGAACATCCTTTTTATTTGTAAGCAGGTTGTTTTCTTTCGAACGCACTTTATTCATTCTGCAAGGTGCAATTTTTTACTAAATTTTATAAAAATACAAATTAGGCCACAAAAATTAATAGTTACTCGTTATGTAATATTTGTGTATAAATAACTCACCCTCTATACAAAATTGACATTAATTAAAAAATTTGAGATTTTGTTATAGCCACAACGATGAACCAACTTAATAAATAAAAAATCTAAAATACGTGCATAAATATACTCACGATATGTAGCTAATGGGACGGACAGATGATAAATTATATAGACATCAAATACTACATCAAAATATTTAGTAGGTATTTTTAAGTTTAATACAAATCTGAAATTTTGATTTAGACTAGTTTCGTACTAAAGGTGTGATATTTGTATAATATTGCTTTATCATAATAGTTTGTAAAAGAAGACGAGCATTAAAAATATAGAACGTGTCAGTACATAACTGGCAGTACATCCCGTGAATTCTATACAGTCTATGGATGCTACAGTTTCTACAGTTTCTTATAATAAACCTAATTGCTTAGCTACTTATGGGATAGGGTTATACCTAGGATTATGGGATAGCAATCTATCAATATATACACATTCTCACGCCGTATCCCTAATGAGGTAGTGAGAGCGGAGAGACCAAGCATCGCGGTTCATATATACTTCTTTCGCCTTCTGTCAACTGTCAACATTCAGTTCACACATTTTTGCCAAGGTATGCTAGTACTTTGACATTTTTGTCAGCTAATTAACTCTGGATATTTACATACATACATACATATATTTACGCCGTATCCCTAACGGGGTAGGCAGAAAGGACGGAGCGCCAAGTGTCGCGGTCCTTACATACTTCTTTCGCTTCCTCAAATCTCACTTTCCTCACACATTTTCGCCTAGGTATGCGAGTGCTTTTGACATTTCTGTCGGCTAACACTCTGGCTATTTGATCTTCATAAGTTAGCTTTGGTCTTCTTTGGCTTCTGCTACCACTCGCTTACACTCCGTTGAATTTCTTTTTCAGTCGTTCATAACTAATTAATTCTTTGTTTCCGAACTACTAAAGCATTTTTTTCTATGTTATTACAATCTTTATTATCATGACAATAAGCAATAAAATTTAATTTTATAAGTAGTGAAAGTCAATTTTTTTTAGCCATAGAGATGGTGCAAGATTAAAAATAATGAATAATTTTCGCGTTCGCTTCTGCAGTCGTGAATATCGATGACAAATATTTTAATTCATACTCGTATTCTCAATCGTACTCGCGAACACTACATCCACTATATTATTTCTGCTTTACCATCTTTATGCTTATACGCTTATACGTAGATAACAATGCCGTTAAGGTATGATTTTGACGACAGAATGGATGATATCACACATCAAAAAAGTCTAAACAACATGTACGATTTTGAATTTTTAAACGATTTTTACTATTGTAATATTATATTCCTCTTATAAATAATAACTAAGCATTTTCTGACACATTAGTGACTAAAGCAACAAAATCCTTTATTCAATTGTTCATTTAATCACAGTAATTAACAATATGTGTACCGTAACATACGTAGTATAAAATAAAGTTAAAACGAAATTAAACTCTTTATGTTTTACAAAATTAAATAACGACATTTTTTTAATTATTTGGTAATTCAATACAAAGTGTGACCGTCTATGTTGTTTAAAACTTGTCGGCAGCGATTTTTCATTGAATTTATAAGATTATTTATCTGATCCTGCGACAATCGGTCCCAATGGAATTTTAACAATTCTTTCAGTTGTGGGGTTGTCGACACTCCGTCCAGGTTCTCTAGAACACGTCCTTGGAGCATCTCCCATGTGTGCTCGATGGGGTTGAGGTCTGGCGATTGTGCAGGTCACGGCAATACCCGGATATTTTCCATTGCCAAGTACTCTCTGGTCCACCGAGCTGTGTGCGAACGCGCATTGTCATGCATCAGCGTGAAATCTGAGCCAAGACTTTGTGCAAATGGGTGAACATAAGGCCCGAGGACATCTTCGACGTAACTTTCAGCGTTCATATTGCCATCTACAAAAATGAGCTCAGTTCGTCTGTTCTTCATAATACCCGCCCATACCATCACTGTGGAGCCACTGTAAGGGTGTACTTCCCGGACTAATCTCAGCCGTTCAGCATTTCCGGGACGACGATACACTCTTACCCTTCTCGTGTCATGCCAAAATCTAAATCGGGACTCATCACAAAATAAAATTTTATCCCATTGCTCCTGGGTCCATGTCAAGTGTTCCCTACACCATTCGTTTCGACGGGCGCGATTCCCATGGCGTATAAGTGGGCACCTAATTGGGCGTCGTGCTCGTAGGCCGTATTCATGCAGCCCATTTCTCACGGTTTGGTGGCTAACAACAACACCGCTTGAGAATTGTAGCATTAAACCTATTTCCCGGTCGGTTAACATCGGCTGACGTCTTGCAGTCAGTTCTATGTATCGGTCATGTCGTGCAGTTGTACTCCTTCCACTTCCTGGGTCCTGAGTCCCCTGTATTAACGTAATGCTGCCAAAGACGACAAATCACGCTCCTATTGACACCAAAATGCCGAGACAACTGGGACTGATTTCTTCCCGCTTGTAGCATTCCTACAGCTCTCTGCATTCCATTAGCAGTCAAATGGCGTGGCTCCATAACATAAAAAATGACTCACCACTCAATATTTTCAAAAACTGTATATCTCAAAATGATAAAAATGCGATAAATACCAAATTTATCAAGCAACGAAAACACATGAAATCGGGAAAAATAATTAGCTTTTATTTTAGTGAAAACAAAACACAACCGAAAAAGATTTTTAAAATCAGCCAGTATATCTTTCCGAGAACAAAAAAGATTGTATACCAATCTACTTTTCTAAGAAAAAAATAAAGTATCAATTAATAAAACATGCAGTTTCTGTAAATGATGCGTGTTGCTTAGGCTTTTTTGATGTGTGTTTTTTATATTTTTATTGCATTTTTATGTATGTGAAATGGATATTCATATTAACTTCACGTCATTTCTCATTCGGAGTGGATAGAGCATCAACGCTTTTGCCATCCATACTTTCATACTATATATATATGATATTATACATGCGAAAGTCTGCCTGTCTGTCTGTCTGTTTGTCTGGTACGTTTTCACGGCTAAACCGCCAGACCGATTTTTATGAAATTTAGCATGGAGATGGTTTGACGACACCAGAAGATAAACATAGACTTTTTTTTATTTAGCAAAAATCTACCCCTAAAGGGGTGAAAAGTGGCATGAAACTTTATAGGGGAAATACTAAACCTATTATGATTATGATGAAACTAATCAATAAAACCTATTATGATTAAATTTGGTACAGAGATTATGTGTGTCCGAATACAAACGTAGGCTTCTTTGTTTTAAAAAAAATGACGTGTGGTTTTTATATAGTATGTGACGTCATCGTAAATCTAATATGCGAATGTTCCATATTAGGAAATAACTTTATTGTTCAACACCAACTATATGGGTATCAAATGAAATGGAATATGCAGGGGGAAGGTTTCTGTATATGTGATGTCACCATATTTCCAATATGGCGGATGTTCCATAATAGAAATTCACATTTTTGGTCGTCGTAATAATATGGGTATCAAATAAAATGGAATAGGTACGCTGGGGAAGGTTTGCGTTTGTGTGACGTCATCACAAAACTAATGTGACGGATTCTTGGCGGTAGGAAATAACTTTTTTCAAGACCTTCAACAATATAGGTATCAAATGAAATGGGATATACAAGACAAGGTTTCTATATATGTCACGTCTTCGTCAATCTAATATGGTGGATGTTCTCCAACAATATAGGTATGAAATGAAATGGGATACACAGGAGAAGGTTTCTATACATTTGACGTCATCACGATTTCGTTATGGCGGATGCACCGCGATAGAAAGTTTTTTCAAGATGTTCTCTAACAATATAGGTATCTCAGCTAATATTAGTAACCCGGAGAAGTCGCGGAAAAATTTTCCACGTGGATGAAGTCGCGGGTACAGCTAGTTTATATATATACTTATATATGTTTCTTAACGTCATTTTCTTTTTATCTGTTACGTATGTATGCAACATAATATTTTATGATCTAAATCTAAGGTATGACCAAATAAGTAAAGAAATTGGTCAAAATTTATCATGTAGGTACGCGTTCCACTTGTGGACATAGTGTTCTATTCTATACGATATTTATAAAATGATAGAAAAAAAAAGAAAGGAATATACGACAACAGATAGTCTAATTGTTTGATAGCTTTCGCCTCGATTTCAGTAACCGTCAAATTTAATTACATAAGTATTTGTATCGTATTTATTTATGAAGTGAATTATTATGGGCACCCTAACCAATGACAGCTTTCTAAGCGGCAACTTTGAGGAATTATATTATTTAAGATAATGTTTAGTTTTAAGTTTATAAACATTAACGTTAAGATATATATGTACTTTTTATTACTAATGAATTCAAATTTTATGAAGTTATTTTTATACAGGTAATTATTTTGTAATTTTCGGTGTTCTTATTATGAAATCGGTTTAATTATTTTCTTTAAAAGTTTTTTTTTTAATTTTGGCTCAAGTAGCTTTGTAGATAGGCGAGGGGATGGTTAACCTGAGTTTGAAAACTTAATTGCCACGTCATTTATTCTGCTATGAATGTTTTAAAATGTAACTAGTACAATGAGATGTATCGTTATGTCAAATATCGGACAGATAGACAAACTAATGAGTGCTTCTGAAAGAGATTCGCTTTCATGTTTCCGTTTAAAACACGGAATTCTAAATATAATAAAAGTAAATAAATATTTTTTTAACAGGCGGTGACCCGTCGCTCGCGTCAGTCGATATCGGAGCAGTGGTCACGTTCGTTCCGGGGCAGGTCAGACCTGCAGCACGACAACGTCGATGTTAACGAGGTGTTCTTTTCACCACCTGCTTCCACAACGCCGCTCACCCACCATCACGAAGATGGCGATACTGTCGATGGACCTAAGAGGTAAATAGTTTACATACAATTAAAGTCGAATGGATTAATTCAAGTGAATCTAGTTAAAAAGTATTTTTAAAATTAAAATTTACTATCGGTTCGAGAAAAAACCTGCACTAACGAGAATTGACGGGGAACTCGATCAGGTATCATTATTTCGAAATCATTTTTATGTGTATTAAAATAAATATAATATTTAAAAGCCAGTAAAAGTATGTACACAGTTTACTATTTTAGGATTTTGATTTTGGCCTCAATGACATTTTTGATTTACGGTATGATTTTTCAATGTGCATTTTTACAACCGCTTTAAATTTCTTTTCCAGTAATTGCGCGACATTTTTAATAACGTATAATACGTATAATTTAATAACGATATAATAATATGCATCCTTACTTTCTATTTAATTTTATATTATTTGAGCTAAAGTTACATGTTTTGTGTATGGTATGTAGTAAGTCAGAAAGCTAGGTTATTACGTAAAGAACTGCAGACAGCTGCGCCGCAGTTGCACGACGGTTGGTATCATTATCAGTTTTGCTCGACTACGATGGCATGTGGTAAAATGACGTTTCGTAGCATAAATAAGTTCACTAGCAGTACATTTTAATTCACCGATTAATCAACAGAAGCAACGATAACGACTAACACCATAATATCATGCTCGATTTAACAACATATCACTATTGATCGCGTAAGATTCGGCTATCGCTTACAGGCTGCAGTTATGTGATAAGGTAGAAGTAACGAATTTTTTTTAATCTATCTTCACGGCATGGCGTACAGATCAGCGCGTTTGCCAATTTCATGTATTGAATTTTAATAAATAACTGTTATCGTAAAACTCCCCCAGTAAAGTGATAGTAGACGCGAGAATTTCAGCTGCACATGTTTATTTAGACCTACTCTATTCTTTTCACTTACACAGAACTTAAAACGCAATATACTATCACTTTTGTACTTTAAAACTCTCAAAAATGTAAAAAATAGAAAATATAAATAAAATGACAGCCTCACTTCTCCCGTTCCCGTAAAAAAGTGAAGTAACGAATTAAATAGCAAGACAACTAAATTTCGGCGTGTAAATAGCTTAATACGTTGCAAGTCGTAAGTTGTCGCTGTAGTCGTTGAGTTGATTCGCTACTTACCGAGCTGCTTACACGCGGAAATTTAATTGACACGCTTCTTACCGTCTTACCAACTTATAACGTATAACCTAAGCAGAAGAGAGAGACAAATATATAATGTGCCATCAGCTTACCCCATTGCCCAGTTTATGCGTTATTGGTTAGTAAGGCGATAAGTTGGCAAGTCAACCTTTTCACGTGTATACAGCTCGATGAGTCGCAAGTAGTAAGTTGCCGCTTTAGTCGTTTAGTTGACTCGTTACACCGAACTGTTCTCACGTGGAAATTTCGTCGACGCTGTTTACCGACTTACCAATTTATATCGTGTAAACAGGCATAAAGAGTCGACTAAGGAATAAGATAACCTGTTAATCGATTGATTTGTTGTGTTTGGGAATGAAAAAATTAGTAGATATTCTTCGTTTTTGGATTGAATCTAAGAACCTAAGACCTAAGACATGTAGATTTAGAGGTATTGTTTCTGTATGTGGGGTGGACATAATATCTTCTAATTTTATATTATTTGAGTTATAGTTACATGATTTCATGTCCGACATATTGCCCCTGTGATCCTTATTATGTTAATATTGGATCGGATCAAGATCGGATTTATTGATTTTAAGTTTCTTTCTGAAGTTTTAGCTTGATTTTTAGACGTAGAAGTTTATAGGAACTATACGTATTTACATTTATTCAAAGATCTCTCACTATTTTTAGCGTATTTTGAATAATCACATATTAGGTATTATAGATAAGCGGTTTAATACAGCTCTGGAAAGGTAGATATATAGATATCTGACAGAGATATCACTGCGCCCAGATCTTTGTGACATGGGTCTGTGAAATCGGCGATTTAATCTCTGGGCTGACTAACAAATGTGCACTGGCCGACTTTTAGTTCTCTATTCCGTTTATTTATTTAAATGCCTTATATACAACACATCTAACTAATGTGTACCTAATAAAAAAATGTATCTGACAGTTTCTTGCCAGTTCATATTGGTGCAGGTTTTTTTCCGGAATAATGGTAGCTGGCAGATTTGACGTTCAAAAATACCTTATTAATGGCCCGTTGGCGCAGTGACATAGCATCTGCTTTCCAAGCTGGGGTCCCGGTTTCGATTCCCGGTCAGGTCAATTTAGGAAACTGAACTTTTCTAAATTGTTTTGGAGTCTGGGTGTTACTGGGAACTCCCCCAGAGTTCGTTGTGTGGTACCCATAGTACAAGCTTACTGCTTTGTTTGAGGTCACACAATCTGTGTAATTGTCTGGAGCATTATTATTATTATTATTAACTAATAAAGAATGCGCGCGTTTTTTTATATGTAAGAACCTTCATGGTAAGAACCGATAAAAGAAATTAGATGCTGTTTTCCCTACAATAATTACAATTTCTTGAGGAAAGTTATATTTATATTATGTTTTAAATATTTCTTTTTCACTTTTATAGCTTATACATCCCATAGAACAGTAATAACAGACGGCGTTATCACTCCTAAATTTTGATCACAACGCCCAAACAATGAAAAATAATTAATTAGGTCACAGTAGCAAAGTTAAACTGGTTTTGCACTACATTTTGTCGTTAGTGAATTCGACGAAATGAGTCTCTTTTTAATAAAAGTGGCAATATTAAGTGTTTCTTTATATTATACCAACCTTATGCATTGACTGAGCAACTTTTTGAACTCTTTCGTCGGTGTAATTAGGTACATATTTTGTTACCGCAGAGATTACAAATATTAAAAATAATGAGAAATAATGAGATGATTAAAAATAGTGAGATGCGTGTTTCACATCTTTGTTAAATTTTATCGATATTCTAGTGCATAATAATCATTCTGAGAAAGATGGATGTTTTAGAAACAGGAATACTTATATTTTAAAAATAATTCGACAATTTTAAATTTAGGATAGGAACAAATTAAAAAATATTAAACAAGAACCAAATCAAATTTTTGAAACAATACTTCGTAGTTTACGCATCGACGATGTTGTCAATAACATCTATATACCGGTATTCTTCGACTCGAATACCGGTTTTCCAATATTGCATATTTTGTCTAATATTCCGGTTTTTTGATATTTTCTAACACCAGTATCCACGATTTACATACATAATAGAATATTACTGTAGATTGAGCAGAAGAAAAATTATAGTAAGTAGTGGCTTGCAGTGATGTGCACAGACATTTTCAATAACTTAGAACTTGCCAAATTCGACACTTAGAGATATGTAAATGTAGTTTTTCCTTACATGATTTGTTCACCGGATCTACTTTTAAAAAATCTTTCAATTGTATCAAAATTACTATTTGTAGTTTTCTGTAAAAAGACTTATGAAAGCTACGTTCTACATCAACAAATTTGAAAACTCGTTTAAAGTTAAAGCGTATTATATTGTTTTGTTTGTCATAATTTTGTTCATAACCCTACATGTCCCAACCTACATTTTATTATAATTGTTTGGGCAAAGGCCCCATCAGGCCCCATCCA
Organism: Zeuzera pyrina; assembly: GCA_907165235.1. Taxonomy (NCBI): domain Eukaryota; kingdom Metazoa; phylum Arthropoda; class Insecta; order Lepidoptera; family Cossidae; genus Zeuzera; species Zeuzera pyrina. The sequence continues at coordinate 15,942,875 of OU015626.1, forward strand.
TTTTTTGTTGATACCTATCTATTAAACTTTAAGAGAAGGACATTAAAAAATGTTTAAAACAATGAGGACGCCAGAATAAAAAAAAATTCTCCCTCGTATTTTTTATTCTAATTCAAGAAGGTCTTTTAGCGAATATGTTAATTTTTTATGAAATTATACCAATGTTGTTTTGTTTAAAAGCATTAAATACATTTTACATTTTTGATCATCATAACTAACCAATACCTAATAAGTGATGTGATGTAATATTATTTGCGGATGACACATCACTATTGTTTAAAGTAAATAGAGAAGACATAGATATTAGCGGACATTATAGGACCTTGGCAGATGTCTCCAGGTGGTTCGCTGCTAATAATTTACTGCTGAATGCACAAAAAACCAATTGTATCAAGTTTTCTCTATCCAATACACCCAGAATCCATAATAAACTACAACTGGGTGGGAAACAATTAGAATTAGCGAAATTAACTACTTTTCTTGGTTTAACAGTAGATAGTAAGTTACAGTGGGTGGACCATATCGGGGTTTTTGCTAATAAGCTCAGTTCGGCAATATATGCTATTAGACGCATTAGACATTTGACAGATGTGGCCACGGCTAGGCTGGTGTACTTTGCATATTTCCATAGCCTTATGTCTTATGGCCTACTACTGTGAGGATCAGCGGCGCATATAATTCTATCTTTATTTTACAAAAGAGGGCAATACGTACCATCTACACAGTATAAATGCACGCGAGTCGCTGAGAGACCGTTTCAAAGACATTGATGTACTCATCTTACCCTCGTTATACATTTATGAAAACATAATGTACACTAGAAAAAATATAGATCTATTTCAAAGGAAAGGTGTTATTAATGGTATGGAAACTCGTGGTGTGATCAGCTAGTTACTGCTAAATTTAAATTACAAAAATCAAGTGGGTCCTTTTTGGGTAACTGTGTTCGTTTTCATAATAAAATTCCTCAAGAAATTATTCAATTAACGGAAAAACAATTTAAACATGTTATTAAACGCACACTGATTGGAAAAGCATACTACAAAGTTAGCGATTTCATTGAAGAAAAAACAATAGTCTGGAAATAATCTTCTCTGCACACGCATTTAGTGGCTTTATGAATATTGTATTTTAAATAACTATTGTAGAATGATGTTGAAAAAATGATACCGGACTGAGTTTATTCTCGGTTCTTCTCAGTGTACAGGTTTTCTTTTCGAACCGAACTAAAGTAGATTTGACGATCAAAAATCCCTTGCAATTGGGTTTACTTGAATAAATTGATTTGACTTTGATTTTGACTTTTAAAAGCAATATATGTTATAACCAATAAGAAGAGCTATTTGTTAGAGACAGCGTACATATATTTATTCATTTGGATAAATTCAGAATAAGACTTCGAATTTGTCTTTGGTATGGGTGGTCGCCGCGCCACTTTTTTTTATCGCGTTTCGATAAATATAAGGCGAGCGCGGAAATTTTGAAAATACTTTTTTGGGTGCTATGTATAATTTATTTATATATTTTTACTTTAATTAAACAACATTCAGAGTAGACAGTGTTTATTTGTCTCTATAAAATGCAAGCCACTGATAAGTCTCTGGCTTGGTAATGGTCATAACACTGACGTGAACTTTAAAATTGTGTTCAATTTTGAATTTTGGCGTGTTAAATTAATAGAAAATAAAAAAAATTTTGGTCATCATGTGAAGTTCAAATGAAAGTCTTTAAATTACGAATTAAAAAATGAATTCTTTATTTAATTTTTGTACAACTTTCATTTAAAGTATCGTTCAGAGAAATATGAAAAAAAAAGAACAAAACTTGAGAAAGCTTTTTGTCTGTCGTGCGGTTGGTGATAATAGCCAACACGGACTACTAATTGTGTAATTATGACTTTCACTCGACTGGTTGTAATTGTGTATTTGCGGTGTTTTCAGTACTCGGTCTCCGTTGGGATCCGGCGGCGTTGAATACAGGAGGCCGGAGCGGAGTCTATCGTGGGGTGCAGGGGGTGCCCGCATCCATACACCCATGCTTGAGCCATTGGCAGACAATTCTAATAGGAGGCAGTTTGGCATGGGCATTGTTGGCAGATTCTTCCGGTAAGACTAGTCACTAGTAATAACAGTTGTCAGAGCTTAAATATAAATTAATCTCTGTAACATAAAGTTTCTGTAAAATATAAAGTGAACAAAAAATGTGAAATTGCATAATGTAAAAGTGAAAAAAATATGGGTTTATATGGTTAGGGTTTGTAGAAAGAACGAGTGACGAGCGGGTAACGAAGAAAATTTACAGAATGAAAGTGAGTAGTAGTAGAAGCCAACAAATTTAGTAGCAAAGGACATATGAAAATCAAATAGTCAAGTGTATTTCACATTTATTTTTTTACATTTATTTATAAAAACTATGCAATAGCAAAACCAAATATTAGTAAGGTTCTACAAAAATGCTTTTATTTTCATACATTTATAACAACAAAATCATTATCTTTTTGTGAAACTTTTAACAGATACTCCTCAGTTTAAATTAATAATCAGATGAGCAGCACTGATATTTATTTATACTAACAAAGAAATGAGGTCGGCAAGAGTCGGACTGCGAATATTATTTCTAGGATTAACTGCTCGGTCGTCGACACGGTCGGCACAGTATCGACCCCATCGCGTAATTATTAAAGAACCTATACAAAGAGCTGCTCTGCACACTCGCCCGCGAAGCTCACCTCAATGTTTTTATGTTATAGCCGGGCTCGCATCGATTTTCTTTTTAATTAAATGAATCGCTGCACGCCATTTACCAGGACTATTATAACGTTATGCGAAATTGCTTTCGGACGTCATTGTATTTTTTAAATAAAGATATATATGAAAAGGGTATAAATATTTCACGTTGATGATTACCACTTCGTTGTTGCTATCATGGACAATCTATTCAGGCAACGCAATAGCTGGTCATTAAGATTAGATTTTTGAGATTAAAACTAAGTACCTGTGTATTTTAATCCTTCAATGTCGAGGTCTAATAGTGTAACTGCTTGCTATTAACTGGTAATAGACATAATAGATCATTAATTCTGGCTTTTCCATTACAAAAATGAATTTAATTAAATTGTTCATCAATGAGTCTAAAACGTAGAATTGGTAATAATTCGTTTCCAATCAATAAGCATTACATAATTAGGATATGGAATGTACCAACTATATATATTCTCACGCAGGTCCAAAAACTTGTCCAAGAGACAGAGATTTCCAAAAAAATGTATAAAAAATAGGATGACTATGTCACTATTTGTTTCGCTGTAATCTGTAGAACATTTATTACTAGAAATTGTCTTAAAGTGAGATTTTGTTTCGCATTGATGTTCTATCCACTGCGAACAGGACATGGTATAAGGTTATATGTAATATAAAATTTGTACTCATTGTGTACCCATGTATAAACGGTCAGAATAAAATAATTATAGAGTTTAAGCCAAGTGCCTTTATGTAAAAGTGTTAATTAACTGTAGGTTAGAAATTTATTAAATATTGTTTGTCTTTATTAAAGCTTTGTTACTCATAGTTGTTGCTTATTTCATTTTTCGATTGTTGCAGAATTCGATGAAAACTTATTTAATTGTTGCCAATATTAGTTTTTAAGTATAAGCAAAAATTAATATTTATATTAGATACACTATTAAACTCACCAAATACTCACTATAAACACTACCTATAATGCTCACTAGAACATAGTGTACTGGAATAACACTTACTGAATACTAATTTTGACTACATTCTAACAACGACCGTTTGTGGATACATCTAAAGATATATTAATACTTATTGCACTAGACTACTTCTATTTAACAGCACATGGCGGAGGGTATAACTAAATTATTTCTGACTACCGTCATTCGAGTAAACTGTACACATTCACTTGTTGCTACTTGATACAAGGGCTGCTATTTATGTATCCGGAATAACAAAGTGAAACAAACATAAAGCATTTATTATAATTTTATTGCTTTTCAAAACATTCACCATGATGATTGATGTACCTTTGCATGCGTTGGAACCAGTTTTTGTAGCACTTTTTCCATTCGGATTGAGGTATCTCCAAAACGTGCATTTTGAACGCATCAACAGCCTCTTCACGGCTCGAAAAACGTTGACCACGTAATTTATTCTTCACGGTTGGGAATAAATACAAGTCTTTGGGGGCCAAGTCGGGGCTGTACGGCGGATGACCCGTTAATTCGATCTTTTGATCTTCCAAATACCGAGTTGTTTCGGCCGATGTGTGGCAGCTAGCATCGTCATGATGAAGAAGGATTCTGCGTTGTCAGTTGTTCTTTCTTATTTCTTCAAAGACTTCTGGCAAACAAATGGTCGTGTACCATTAAGAATTAACCGTTTTACGATCCTCTAGTGGCACTGTAGCTACATGTCCATTTATACCAAAAAAACAAGCGACCATTTGCTTCAAAGTGCTTTTTGAAAGCATGACTTTTGTTGGGTTCGGCTCATCTTGGAACACCCAAACCGTTGATTGTTGTTTAGTTTCAGAATCAAACGCATACATCTAAGGTTCGTCACCTGTGTAGATATTAAAGACAGCTTTTGACGCACCCTGATTGTACTTTTGTAACATTTTTTCACACTAATCGACACGAGCCCGTTTTTGGTCAATTCTCAAGTTGTGCGGAATCTAACGTGAACAATTTTTTTTACAGCTAAATGTTCGTGTAATATTTTATATATACTAGTCATGCTTATGCCCAGAGACGCCTCTATCTCGCGATATGTAACATGACGATCTTGCATTATTCGTTCCCGCACAGCATCAATATTTTGAGGTACAGTAACCGATTTAGGGCGACCTTCTTTAACTTCGTCCGTGAGCACAGACTGCCCACGATTGAACTCATTAAACTAGTGATACACAGTAGTTTACGATGGTGCTTCGTCCCCAAAAGTCAAAGTGAGTTGATCGATGCACTGTTTTTGAGTTAGCCCTCTCCGAAAATCGTAATAAATCATAGCACGAAAATTTTCACGACTTAAATCCATGGTGACAAAGACTCGCAATTTTCAAAATGACGCCACAAATGATAAACAAATGACAGCTACATGAAACAAATTGAATTCTTCAGCCAAAGAGTTCAATTTTTAAATGTTATAATTACTTTTTCAATATTGTTCTGTAGCTGGCCAGTTCCGGATACATAAATAGCAGCCCTTGTAACTACTACAAAAAGACTAATGTCAGACTCTTATATACAACCTCATTTTGCTATTTAAATGTTACAAAATTATCACGGATGTCTAATTGATTTGATTAAAATTGTAGTAAAACTAACACAAGTAAAATCATCATACAACTGAACAGAACATCATTACGAATTTTATAAAATTTCGGTACAGATATTTTGTGAAATACGTCTAAGAATATTATCTTGGTTTCGTTTAAAAGCAGGAATTAAAGAATACTGAACTGAGAGGCGATGTATCACGTTTGGGTGGGAGCCGTGACAGGTCGTTAAGGGAATGGTTGTACAAACGACACACTCGGAGGAATGCTAAAGTCTCGGTAACATTATGCGCCATCCGCCGGCTTTGTGTCTAAATGTTCAGTACAAGCCGCTAGCGTTAATGTTCTTACATTCATGGAAAATCTTTTAGTCAAAGCTTGCTTTTTTAGACAATTAAAAATGTACATAGTACTGTGTAAAACTACTGTCTACTGTTCTTGTATTAAAATACGCACAATTAAAAAAAAATGATTATTTGTTTATTTGTAGACAATGTATTAAACGTGACCGAAACCTTTGAAAAATGCAAGTGAACGTATAAAATATTAGTAGAATTTGTTAATTTTTTTGCATTAAGTAGCTCATAATTCTGAATTTTTAACCCCTGGCAGATTAGAGGAACATAATTTTAATTCCCTTGTCTTTCTGTTTCTTTGTGGCATTGTAGCTCTTGAGCGGATCAACCGATGTGTACCGGTTTTTTTGTTTGAAAGCTGTAATTTTAACGAATGTTTTAATTTCCAAGTTCTGTTTGGTGGAAATCGATTCAGATTATTACTGTTGAAGTTTTTAAGTTTATGTTGTCTATGTTATGTTATGACTATACAACCATATTGAGAATAATTGGAAGTTCAGATAGAAAAAAAAATCTTTTCTTTTCCTCTAATTTTATTGTAAGCATCACGCTTTTAGCTGTAACAAATTGACGCACCTGATATCTCCGCTGTCGTTTGTTATTTGAGAACTTGACGAAAATAGGTGTTCACACCGCCGCGCGCCGCGCGAAATACGCATTAGATGTATTTTAGTCGTTAAGTCGTGTAAGCTGTTTTTCTGTACCGTTCTGTACAGCATTAATACTGCTATATTATTAGGTAATATTTATTACTATCAGATGTAATGTGTGTATATTGCATATGTATATATGAGTACATATATTATGTACATACATATTTTCGTAACATTCGCTAACATTACAGTTTTCAGACAAAACCGTTACACATCGGTTGATCTGCTCAAGAGCTACCATGCCACAAAGAAATAGACATATAAGAGATTTAAATTCGTAATACTTATCTAATCTGCCAGGGGATGAAAATTTAGAATGATGAGCCGATTGTTGTAAAAAACAAACAATTCAAAACATATTTAAAACATTTTGCTAATATTTCATACATTCACTTACATTTTTCAGAAGTTTCACTCACGTTTAATATATACGAAAACAAAAGGCACAACATCTTAGTCTTCAATGTTGCGTACGTATAAAAAAGCGATCGGAATTGCTTTCTTGGTCTTCATATTCTAAATGTCTATGCATCTTTGTTCACTTATCATTAGGTGGACTGGACTGTTTGCTCGTTTGTCTTCTCAATAGTACAAAAAAAAAAAATTAACTACTAGTTAGTTCCTTAAGCAACACCACTCGGACCAAGAATCAAAATAATAATAATAATAATACTCCAGACAATTACACAGATTGTGTGACCCCAAACTAAGCAGTATGCTTGTACTATGAGTACCACACAGCGAACTCTGGGGGAGTTCCCAGTAACACCCAGACTCCAAGCCAAAAAGTTCGTTTCCTCAATTGACCTGACCCCCCGATCGAACCCGGGACCCTAAGCTTGGAAAGCAGATGCATATGCCACTGCGCCAGCGTCTCCTCACGGTGTCCTTTTATGTTGACCGAGTTTCTAGACTTTTACTAATGCGCGTGACTGGAAAAGGTCACAGTACAAAGATACATAGCTGAAAATGACATATTTTTATTTTTGTAAATACTAGTAGGCAAAATACTTAAGATTTACGAGTACTTTGCACAAAATTATTTCACGACTGAATCATGCGCTGACGCTTATAACACTGACAGCACGATCTTGCCATACTTACTTGCATACTTACTTGCTACTCGTGGTTACACTCAATGAGATAGAAAGAGACGAAATTCGTTTGACAGACGGTCATAAAGCGACAACTTATTATGACTCCGTCCATTATATTTCTTGGTCCGAGCAACACCACGTACATTCTGTTTTCTGTGAAAAGGATGTAAGTAAATGGAATAGAAGAAATCATAAGAGGCAATTTAGAGATACACTATAAAATTAAAATGCTTTATGATATTTGTGATTTTATATCTATTTCGCAGAATAATATTATGTGGTAGTTATTTGTCTGAATATATTCACTTTAATCCATTCTATTTATTGTATTATAATAACAGTAATTATACCCATGATTACCTCTATAGCGTTATTATATCTTTTTCTAAAATAAGTTAGCAAATTGACCAAGGTCGCAATGAATCTCAATTATAAAGTTATTTTGTTTAGGGGATAAAAGTATTAAGAGCGCTTTCGTTAGAAGAACAATATATTTTCCTTTAATATTTAAGTGCCTACCGTCGTTCATTATGATCACAATACAAATACATAAACTACCGTGACGATTATACGATTATTTAGGAATACATATGTAGTTGCTTAGAACAAACGTAAAACGAAATTGCTATAGTGAGTTGATCCGGAGCGATCATATTTTATATGCTCCCTTTAATATATTACCTTGTTTACGTGAACTCCCATTTAAAACTTGCTTTAATGGGGTTTTTTAATAACATCTGCTTTATGGGCACCATGCTGGGTATTATTTATTACACTCGAGTGTGCTATTAGCACGTTTCCTTTTCTCATTATTACTCGTATTTGTTATGATTTTTTAATATCATAATTATGCGATTATAAGATATAATAAATCGCAAAATTAGAAAGAAAAGAAATTAAAACAATGAATGCAACATAATATTACAGATTAAAAATTTTAATTTATCGTCATGAAATAAATTATTTTAAGATGGCAATTGCCAAGTTAAACGAAAGTCATTAAGAATATTCTACTTAACAGAATAGGTCCTCATCTGAGAATTACGCAGAGATGGTAATGATGGTAGTTTACGGTAGTAAACTAATTAATTTGTGATGGTAGCAATAACCATAACATACGTTATCTTTGATTTAAAATAAACTTTAATATTTTAGCTAATTATTTACAAACTAGTTAGTGGTTTGATTGAAAAAGTTTCTTTGATCGAATTGAAATATGTAGTAGGTATAGTCAGCGTCGATGTTACCTGTGTGTGCAAGTCAGCTCCACATCACATTAAATTCTTCAATTTTTTATTTTCAAAATAATTTAAGTTAGAACAACGATAACTGTGACATGGTATAAAATCAATTACTCGATGTGTCCCTACCTACTACGTACTGACGCAAGGCACAAATCGAGCATTTTGCTTTTTTTTGTTATTTCGCTTTTAACTCTACAAATGTATTTTAAGTTTTTTATAATTATTTCAATAGATCGCCAAATTTCACAAATATTCGTAGACTTATTTAAAAATATTAAAATTTACAAACTTCGGAAACTTTTTTTGCATTTGCGTTAGTATAGGTACAAATACAAAAAAACTATGGACTTTTGGCGTCGTATTGATGCTCATATATATTTATTAAATTTAGATTTCAAGATAATTTTTTACAGAAGTTCTGTTTTCTTGATCTGCAGTCGTTCTCTTCGGAAATCGGTGACGCACCAGGAGGAAGTAGCCAGGCAGTTGGACGAGTTGACCGACTATAGACCATACTTCACGTGGTGGGTCAGCACTGTGCAAACGTTGGTGTTACTCCTCTCCTTATTGTGCTATGGATTCGGTCCAGTTGGCTTCGGCAGGCATACGCATTCTGGTCAAGTCCTCGTGAAAAGCTTGAGTTTGCAGCAGGTGAGAATATAATCATTTAATAATTACATTCACATTTTCATCTTAAAATGATTCAAAATTATGTCCAAGTTAGTATTCACTGCAGATTATACACTTTGATATGTACCTCTATATTGTAAAATCATATTGAAAACTGATACCTGACTGAGATTTTTGTGGTTTTTCTCAATGTAGGCTTTTTTTGAATCGATGCCGATTGTAAATTCGATGTTGAAAAATACCTTGTAACTGCGCTAAATAGGCTACATTGATTTTAGTTATTTTGCTTTGACACCTATAAACGAAGGTTACGCGTTCTGTATGGCGTCAGTTCAGACCGTCAGTCTGGCCATCAGTTTAGTCTTAGTCTCTAGCCTTAGCTACACGTTCTTCTTGGTGCCAGTTCAGACCATCAGTCTGGCCATCAGTTTAGCCTCAATCTAGATATTTACTTTAAATGATTAGTCTAGATCTCACTCTGATCGTGTAAGGCGTTCGTTGTTGGAACTCTACCGATGTAAATTACCATTCTTCTAAATCATAATTGTACAAATATGACAATGACGTTTAGTCATTTTGTGAAAATTCCTACCAATGTTTGTATTTACTGTGAATAATTTGTTATCTTTTTATTGTTTACACAAAATACAATAATGAAAAAACAATAACAGATCTTGCAAAACTTAGTATATAAGTTTGTCTGCGATGTGCGTGGCCTTAACGTGAAAATACTAAATATAGTGGATATATAATATTATTATGTACGTATGCATAAATGTAATTTAAACCACAATGAAAATACTTCCAATGATAAATTAAATAAACGTAGGTAAACCAGCTTTACGTCAGATTTTAAATTGAAGTATTTCATTATTATTATTAATAATAATTTATTGAAATAGATTATCCAGCGCACCGACGCGAACGCCATCGGGCCAATTTTATTTTTACGTACGTTAATTTATTTTGAAATGATTGAAGCATAATTTGCACTTCTAATATATTTCAATGACTCAATTAAGTTTAAAAATAACGTTAAGCCATTTAAAAAGTTGTAATTTGGAAGTAATTATTTGAGCTGTATACTCTATTGTAATATAATATTTTTAGCGGCTGAACGAAATGTTTGCGCACAATTTCTGCACTACTAGTACTATTGAAGTTATAATGTCCATTGTCCTGGGTATATTTGTTATTGTACAAATTATTTCATGAGATTTGAGGAAGCGAAAGTAGTATCTAAGGACTGCGACGCTTGGCCCTCAGTCCTCTCTGACTATCCCGTGAGAGATACAGCGTGACGATGTGTATGATGTATGTATTTCATAACGTGAAGTATAAAATATTACTTTTCAATGTTTACCGCGATGGAACTTTGTATTAGAATCGACTATAGTTTCCATTACATTAGGTATCGATGGTGCGTAGCGTAAAGTTTTCACTTGATTAAACGATTCTATCTCTTTTAAATACTACGTTTTGTACTAAAAAACAATCCTTGTGTTTTACTGTTACATTATTTTTTTTGTTATTTGTCATGAAATAAACTGTTAAATGAAATATTCATTTCATTATTATATACGTTTTACATATATAGGTTTATGTAAATAATATACATCCTACATACTAGTCGAATGTATTTACATGTAAATAAACAGTATGAAATTTCATTAAAATTCATTCCAAGTAAATTGAATAATATTGTATTTATCTACTCTTGTTTTACAAATTCGAAACCTATTCATTGTATATAACTATTATATTACACTGTGAAAAAATATTATATTTCTTCATTTTTTTTAGATATTAACCAGATATTTATATGCATATTCCTTAATCGTAGAAGTTTGCATTTAACTCGTATATATCCATTTTATATTTAACAACTGAGCTTAATGTAGCGCGGCCAATTTATGCCTCTAGGGAGCAATGACGCGAGTCAACTTTGAAATTCGGTTTCTTTGTACTCGACTTAGTATAATACGGTTAAATGACACAAAGCTTTTAGACAAAACACGTACCCAGATTTTAATGTTTGAGAAAGCGCTTGAGAGACAATGCCTAATGTATAATGCGTCCCGATTACCCATGTACAAATGGAAATATTGGACCACAAACCTAAAATTATAGATAAGGAACTTTTAGAAGTAGCTTTGCTATTTTTCATATTATTTTATTTCGAATGATAGTTTTTATGTGATAATTCGTTGAATTTTTTTTATATTGCCTATACAAAGGTACTTATATAATGTACAAATGAAATCGAAGTGGCTGTCTGCGATTTCGAATTGCAAGTAACCATAACTCAAACACGCCTTTTTTAAATTTTTGTCTGTTTGTTTGTCTGGGCTAATCTCCAAAACAGTTCAACATATTTTGAGGAGACTTTAATCAGTAGGTAGAAAACTTCTCATAGAGTAATCTAGGTTACCTTTTATTTCAGAAAAATACTAAATATTTCGCGGGTGAAACCGTGAATTACAGTTATATTCAATAATCCATTAATTGATTTTTACAGTAATTACGTGTAACATTTCCTTATTGTACTTGACATACCTGACGTTTACTCTATGACGTCTTTGAAAAAGTTTTAATAAGTAAAAATCGAAGAACTATGATGATGTAATATATTTGTTTCACGTGGATAATAATTGAATATATGGTTTCGAGGCGTACCGTTCTAATTTTTACGTAATTAAGGCGACAAATAGAACAATATAATTTAAAGATGTAAATAGTTTGTAAAATGTATAAATTGATTTTTTTAGGGTTCCGTACGTATAACGGTGACAACGCAAGTCTTACAGTTTCGTTATGTCTATCTGTTCATTGTCGCTTTAATTATCCGCACGTCCTAAGCCATTTATTTCGTTATTCGCACTGAACTAAAATTTGGTATAAAGATGTAAATTAGTAACTCAAGATAAGAAAAGAACAATAAAAATATTAATAAAAGCTATTTTATACTTACCCATTTTTTATTTGTTCAATATTGTTACAGAACTCCAAGCGGTTTTTTAAATGATTAAATCCCGTGTCAATGTCTAGATATAAAAGTATTGTTATTGTTCAACGGACTATCTACTATAGGTGTGCTTAGTTTTGCGAGAAGTTAAAAAACAAATAGAACTTTTTATAGTTTATAACATGCATATTTTTGTTAATAAGCGAAGTTTTATTGGTATTACATACGACCTCGGAACCTCGGATGAAGCCGGAAGCGCAATGACGACGTTATTATTTTATAAGAAAATACCGTGGTATTGGTATACGAAAGTGATTACTTTTTGTGTTTAGTACTAAATAAAAAAATACGTACATACTATTTCGATACTTTATATTTCAATGTCACGATTCCTTTTTTAATTACAAATCTTGCATGCATGTTCAGTGTCTTGAAAATTACCCAAGCATGCAATGTATAAAATACTATAGATAATTACATTTTGAAATCCGAAAACTATAATTTTAATATATGAACTAAGAGCATTTAATAAATAACTTTAAAGCATTAGCGAGCGTTATATAGGACACGTAGGCTTTGTAAAAGCTCCTTTTGTCTATTTTTTACCTCTAAAATAGTCTCTTGCGTTTTCTCTGTTACTGAGAGAATCTAAGAGATATTATGAGAACTGACTTTATAAAGAAATTTTTTATGTAATGAAAAACAGAGTACAAATTATTGAGTAAGGTAATAATTTTTGTAATTCCAAATTAACGTGTAAACGTACTGTATCAAAATTGGTAAACTAACTTTTCTTTTGCTTAGTCAAGCTTAGTGGATACCTACTTGCATTCTTACTGTGACATCAATAGTATACACTCAGTATCTAATGTGTAGTCATATATTATGGTACCTAATGACTCTATGAAAAATTTTTTTAGGAATGACACGTATTTTAGATAAACTTGAAAATGGGATATTATCTACATATAACAATTTATCCAAATTGTTACAGCCGTTTCCAAAAATTGCTCGCTTACAATTACGAAGTAATAAAATAGCTAGAATGAAAGAAAAAAATCTATGTATTCGTTTGATCACTTGACACTTTTAACTACGTACCATAAAAAGTTTCACATTTTTTACACCATATTGTAAACCATTAATTTCAAATATTTTCCAGGTGGAGTGGGAGGAGCCAGCGTCTTTTTGGTTGGGTCCACGAGCGGCGGATCTCATACACTTAGGGGCAAAATTTGCACCGTGCATGAGGCGAGATGCTAGGATAGCTCGCGCGATAGCGGCGTCAGCAAGAAGGGAAAGAGATACTGCATGCTGTATAAGAAACGACGACTCGGGTTGCGTCCAATCATCAAAAGCTGATTGCTCGGTAAGTTTTTAACAGAAATACTTATTTCAAGTTTTATTTAACACAAAACTAAAATCATTGGTTCCCTTTAAGTTGCAAGAAAGTTCTTTAATGCCCTATTATTGTATTATAAACATACATACATTCGTGTTTATGATGTATGTATAAGCACATTGCCTATATTTTATGACATTGACAAAAAGTAACAGTATGAACTATAACGGGGCATTCATTCTAGCGTGCTTTCTTGCAACTGGACGTAAAACTTCTAAGACTCCTCTATTAAAAGTTAAATCTAAATAAACTAAATCAATAAAAATAGAAATAAATCTCAGATTGCTTACCGACGGCCTCGCGTACATGTCGCTGTGGTTCAATCAATTTGAGTCCTCTGTTGTAGGACAAACAACAGGGCTGACTTGGGCTTATTCGATGTAACGCAGTGTTTTTCAACCTTCTTGGATACGCGATCTTTTTACAAGTAGAAAAGCTCTTGCGACCCCAGGACCGTAATAAAATTGGTGGTTTCAAACACGACGTATGTAATTTTTATTCGATTGAGACTATACTGATCAAGAAATTAAGTGCACTGTGCAAATTAGTGACAGGCGCTTTGTAGGCATTGATAAATTGATATTTTTTGGCATGGGTAGCGAAAAATTATTAGATGAAGTCGGTTAAAAATAAATACACAGGACACAGACTTCTAACTAATACTGTTGCATTTTTTTTGTAATATGCACCTTCAACCTTTGTTTTTTACTTTTACTCAGCTTGTTACCGGGACCCCCCGGGCTAGGCTTTGCGACCCCCCTGGGGGCGCCACCGACAGGTTGAAAAACACGGATGTAACGAATATAAGTTGAACGAATATGATTGAACATTACAAATAATGAAATAACTTGCATTGTGAGCATCAACAATTCCTGGTAAAATAAGAGTATTATGGTTAGGTTAGGTTATGCAGTGACTATAATCCGAATCTTAAAAAGGTTTACTGAACTGAACTAATTTTCTTTTCATTAAAAAAAATGTTAAAGTTTAGGGAACTACGAAAAAAGGTGTAAATTATACACGCTGTTAGAGAACTTGAGCTCTGTATCATTCTACAAATGGTCACTCTGACGTGACCATGTGCAACTATGTGTGTATAAGTCGCATATATGTATATTTACAGGCAAGTCAGCTAACTTTAGCTGCTTGAACATAGAATTACGCGACGTTGAGTCGTTCTAAAAAATAAATGTGATTTTTTAAAACGTCATCATCATCACACTGACTTCAATTATTTATTATTAGGGCTGTTAGTAACAAATCCAAGTTTGAAATAAATTACATATTTCAGAAGAATCACATATTTGTTCATTCTGTGTATTGTTAAAATATCATGAAGACGAATAAATTAGAATAGTTTTTACAGGTTTTGAATATTTACATAACTTTTTTATAGATTTTTTTTGTGCATGCTAACGAACAGATAAGAGGATTAATACCAAAGGTGAGTTTTTGGTATACTCGTAAATGTATATGTTACAGATGATGCATCTAGTATGATTCACAAAATGATGATTCAATGAATGTAAATAAAAGTATTAATATAGTATGCACGAGTATTAATAGTTATCTGAAAATTGCTCAAGATAAAAACATCTTGAATATAATTAAGAAAATTAAATATATTTGCTTCGTTACTACAATATTGTCATTACAATATTGTTATTACTATACTAATAATATAGCGTTCATTTTTCAGAATACAATATCGACGTGGAAAAAGTGGTCTTCGGGAGAATCTGGACCTGGTGGTCGGATATCAGGGTCAGTGTGTGGATTAGATCCAAAGTAAGTATTGCAGAGGTATCATTTAAAGGCTGGGCCGCACCAAATTCATCAAGTGTGCGATGCAACCCGAGTGAACTTGTAGTATAATATGATCTACGTATGACATCACATTGAATGTAGTGCAGTCGTAATTGTACTATATTTGCAGATCGTGTGCCATACTGCACTGCAATCAATTAGACATCCACATTTGTTTCAAACATTACTGTTCTACTGATTGCTGTATGTACTGCACATATCAACACGAATTGCTCTCATATTTGGTGTGATCCAGCCGTAAAACTACTTTCGTATTTATTATTTTACGATTAGAATAGTATTTATTGAGACCAATTACTGACATTAAATGTTATGTCTTTTATTAAGATTATTTAAATATGTATATTATATAAAAAATTACGACTCATCTTCAATGCTGGTCGCGAGAGAAAAAAAGCACAGAGAGTTGATAGTTTACGACCTGGCTAGACAAGCCTAAGACAAGTAAGGCACGAAGGCGGTGGAGGCCTCCTTGTAAGGAAATCAAAAGCGAATTGATCAATATATTTTATATATTATGATTCTATTAGTGGAAAACTCTGCTCTTTTAGTTTTTTGTTATCTAATTATACAGAATATTTAAAAAAATTATCGGTTATTAAATATTATATTTTCTTAAAGAAGTTTTATTATTTGAATGATCATTGTGTATGTTCCACGTTCTTTGATTTTTCGAAAATGTAGGAGACAAAAAAATGGGTTATTCAATTTGTGGGGACCCCTGGCTTGTAGGGGCCCCCGGACACATGCTCAAAGTACCCTTATGTAAATCCGCCACTGAAGATGAGTTGCCGGCACCTTTTGTTATTTTTCACGCCCAGACTAACGCGGAAGTCACTCAAAACTTACGCAGAAGTTGATCAGAAGCAGTGTGGAAGTTCATAAAGTTATGATTTGTAATTATTTACACAAAAATTACATAAATTGCTTGACGAATACTCAGTCATTTAAGACATGCTACTCGGTGCGGTCTTAGTGGTTTAAACTAAATTATTACATATTTCAGGTTTTGTGAGGCACCAAGGTCGATAGCGCCGCATGAGTGGCCGGATGACATAACGAAATGGCCCATTTGTCGCAAATCATTATTAGATGGTACATCCGCAGCTGGCCGCGCAGGTCATGCGGCTGAGCACATGGCCTGTGAGGTCATAGGCCATCCCTGTTGCATAGGCGTACACGGTCAATGCGTCATTACTACAAGGGAACATTGCGACTTTGTTAAAGGCTACTTTCATGAAGAAGCATCGTTATGTTCACAGGTACATACTATAATATACGAGTAAGGATATACAAAAATTGTTGGAATTATTTTTTGAGTCGTACTATTTTTCATAACATGTAGATATTTATTAGATACTGCTTTAGAAACGTTCATTAACTACACCTCATTTTCAGGTGATAATAGGCCAATTCATTGCTCCTAAAACTAGTAGATTTTATAATTAACACTTGAATTTATTTAGAAAACAGGAGTTATTGAGTTTTAAACTTCAGTAGCGAGGACAGAGTAGTGATAAGCTAGAGAGAGATGATGATACAGAGCTATGGCGTCGCATTATACTCGCAGCGTCATTGCCCAGCGCTAGCAGGACTGACAGAGACGAAACTCATCCCCACTACTTTAGTTTAAAAGTGAATAACTTATATTTTTCATTGTATTACGAATATTTTTTTGTAGTTTTGTTCTCAATTGCTAAGCCTATCTTTTTATTACGTTGTCAAGTAGCCTATTCTAATATAGGCAGGTGCTTGTACAGGCATGTAGGCAGTACAATGTACATTTATTTCAAAAACTTGGTTTGTCTAAAAATTCAAATAAAGAACTAAGGTATAATTAGGCCACCAGTATTATTACTACTGACTCAATTCGAAATACAATTAGTTCCCTTACGAATGAAAACTACTAAATCGTGTAACAATCACCTTACTTTTAATTTTCAGGTGTCGTGTTTAGATGATGTTTGCGGTATGCTTCCATTCATGCGCAGACGTCGACCCGACCAGTTGTATCGAGCTTGGACTTCTTTATTTGTACATGCTGGTCTTTTACATTTAGCTGCAACACTGGCGCTGCAGTGGCTATTTATGAGAGACTTGGAAAAAATGGCGGGGCCCGTCAGATTAGCTATAATTTACTTGGGTAGTGGCGTTGCGGGGAATATGGCGTCTGCGATATTTGAGCCATACAGAGCTGAGGTGTGTAACGATCAAATTGCCCTAAACGGATAAAAAAATGTTTAAGAAATTTAATATTGAAATCTGTTTTTGCAGGTGGGACCGGCAGGAGCACATTTTGGACTTCTGGCGTGTCTGATAGTAGAAGTAATAGGCGCGTGGCCATTATTGAGGCATCCTCGTCGTGCTCTTCTCAAATTAATCGGGATAGTGGTTTTATTATTCATTCTGGGTCTCTTACCCTGGATCGACAATTTCGCACATGTCTTCGGTTTTGTGTTTGGATTTTTGTTGTCATATGCACTGTTGCCGTTCGTAACGTTTGGGCCGTATGATAGGCGGAGGAAAATTGTTTTGGTGTGGGTGTGTTTAGTGTCGGCGGCGGGGTTACTGTGCGCTCTGGTGGCATTGTTTTACGCGGCGCCTGCGTACGAGTGCGCGGCGTGCGCCTACTTCACGTGCTTGCCGCTTGCGCCCGACATGTGCGCCTCGCAGGACGTGCGCGTGCGCCAGCTGGACGGGGTATGACGGCGCGCGGCCCGGGCGCCCCAGCCGCCGCCGCCCCCCCGCCCCGCGCCCGCGTGCCCCGCTCGCCCCGCGCCCGCCCTCTGCCGCCGCGCCGCCCGCGTCGTCTGCGCTTAGCGCGTGGCGTCCCAAATAGTAACTACTCTCCAGTAATGCCCGCCACACACGATCAAGTACGCTTGATCAAGCCCGTCCAATTGGCATGAAGCGTTGTTTGGCATGAAGCCCCTACAATGGCACACATGATCAAATTTACTTGATGCAACCTCCGCTTCATGCAAATTCGACAGGGTTGATAATGCATACTTGATCGTGTGTGGCGGGCATAGAGTCAAGTTTTCACGAGTTTTAACGAAAGGGGTGTGCTCTAGTTTTCATTATCTAATCGATCGTTTAAGGTTTTATAATCGTCGAACTAGACTATTATAAAAGTATTGTAAAAAATACTATTTCATCGATCACTTTATTTATCGATAGAGGATTATTATTGCGTATTAAGATTCGTTGGTATATTAATTTTAATGAACTTTATCCACGAATTTCGAGTGTGTATATCTGACCTATTAAATAATGTGATAATTATCCACGGGTAAATGTTTACCTGTCGTTCGAATGCGACAAATTTATTATGTATACTGTAAATATTCTGTATTATATAGACATTAAGGTTATTAAGTGAGCTGTATTTACATGTGAATCTGTTTTGCATGCATTTTACGGGAATGTCGTTATAGCACAACGTAATGTTATTATTAAGGCAAAGTTATACATAAGAAATATTTTTCTAATGGTGTAATTTAGTCCCCTTTAAAATAAAATTGTTCGCGGCCAACGATATTTCAATAAAACAACAAAATGAACGCGATTTTTCGTGAACGACGTGTAATTTATATGCGAATATATTTTTAAAAATAAGTTTGTCACGGTTGTGGTGTTAACGTGTTCCCGTAACGGTGTCAAAATATACATAATTTAGTATATTACTAAATAATGTAAATATCATGTTAATTATAAAAAAAAACTTCATTGATATTTTCATCAATTTATGTTCACCATATATAACGAATGCAGTCTTATATGTAAGTATATCGCATTAATGAGTTTTAATTTTGTCAATTTATATATAATTATACGATCAAGTCTGCGTAGGTTTATATGTTATTTTATAAAATATTCTAGTAAGTATTTAAAGACTTTTATCTTTAGGAATATTTGTTTTATGACAAGTGCAAATAAAATGATTACTTCAGTTGATTATGACAAGTGCAAACAAGATGAATACTTTAGTTGATTATGACAGTGCAAATAAGATGATTACTTCAGTTGATTATGACAAGTGCAAATAAGATGATTACTTCAGTTGATTATGAGAAGTGCAAATAAGATGATTACTTCAGTTGATTATGACAAGTGCAAATAAGATGATTACTTCAGTTGAAAAAGCGTAACCACATTAATTTTCTTTCACCTCTATTTCTTTTGTATAATGAAATACAGAGGACTGAAAAGCAACAAAAACTGTTCTTTCGTACTTGGTGTTTTCGATTTCAGCTGTTACCACAATATTTATACTTATTATGTTTTCGGCTACTGGAACGAATCAATCAAATAATTAAACTTCCACTATAAAGCACATACATACATATTTAATTACAGTTTTATATTGGAGAGAAAGATTAAAAAAAGATACCACAAAAATGACATTATTTGTCCTGACAGGCAAAATAATTGATGTACAATTAAAATTGTGGGAGGCATGAGACGGTTTTAGAAACGGTAGGGGTTGTATGAATCAGATATTCTCGCTCCGCGGTGTCGTGGGGGAGTTTCTGGCAATAAGTCGGAATGTTGTCTGCGCTTTCGTGGTTCTTGAAAAAGCATTCGATAGAGTAGTGCGTAAGAAATTATGGAGTCTTCTGCCTGAATATGGCGTAGGGAGCCCCTTACTGCAGGCTGAGAGTTCATTATATCGAGGCCACAGAGCCTGTGTAAGGATAGATGGTGACTTGTTGCCCTGATTCGAAGTCCGTTCAGGCGTGAGACAGGGCTGCGTGATGTCTGCCTGGCTTTTCATGCTGTATTTGGACAGTTACCTCCAGACATTGAAAGGTAGTATGAGTGGTATGATATGTGATGGTACAGTGGTAAACTGCTTTTTGTACGCTGACGTTGCTGTGCTTATAGCACCATCAGAAGCGGAGTTGCAGACACTAGTAACATGCATGAAAGAAAACTGTGAAGTGAAAGGATTGAACATGAATGTGAACAAAACTAAGGTTCTGGTGTTTGAAAAGGAAGATGTACAGACAAAGTGTGAAATATGGGTAAATGGAAAATGTCTAGGACAATTGAACGAAATTGTATATCTGGGGAGTGCGTTTTCGAGAGATCGAAGGTGTGAGTTGAATGTAAAGAGAGAATAAAGTGAACGGTGCTCTGTCCGCATTAGTAGGCTGTATAAATATAATCTAACTTAGCCAAAATGGCCATATGTAATGCGGTGTTGGTGCCAACTTTATTATACGGTAGTGAGGCCTGGATATGCACGACATCGAGTAAAAGTAAAATAAATGCAGTAGAAATGCATCTCGTAGAAATATGTAAAAAAGGAATGCTAAGATGGTTTGGGCACATAAAAAGAATGAGTGATGAAAGACTGACGAAGAAAATCTACAGAGCGAAAATGAGTGGTAAAAGAAGCCAAGAAAGACCAAGGTTGACTTATGAAGATCAAATAGCCAGAGTGTTAGCCGACGGAAATGTCAAAAATACTCGCATACCTAGGCGAAAATGTGTGAGGAGAATGATGAGATTTGAGGAAGCGAAAGAAGTATACAACGACCGCGATGCTTGGCGCTCCGTTCTCTCTGACTACCTCGTTAGGCATACAGCGTGAAGATTTGTATGTATGTATGTACAATTAAAATTGTATGTGGTAAAATGGTCTTTGTCAATTTAGTTTAATATCTAAAAATAATTGGTTAATTAATATCTGCAATAAAATATATTTTATACTTACATGTATACATGTGTAAGTAACAACTGTTACTGTTATTTATATAACTAATACTCAATCACGAGTAATTTTTACTAATTCTTTTCTCACAATATTTAACAGTTACAATTTACAATAATTATTTACTTAGCTATCTTACGTAGATGTCTACGAAACAAGTTATTATGTCATTATAAATTTTGTTTTCGTAGAACTAAAATATTTTAAAAACTATTTAATCCTGTTCGACCACACATTTTTTCATCGTAGTGAGGTTTTTGTTATTGTATTCTTATCATCGACATGTAAAAAAAATTGTTTATATTCTAACGATAAGTATTATTGTCAAATATAATTAATTTTGCAATAAATATTAATCTATGAAGTTGTTTTTTCTTGTTGTTTACTGTGCAGATTAATTTGTTTTGTATTGCAAAACATTTAAGTTTATTTTAGAAGCATGTATCTCAAATGCTCTTCTTATGAGAAACCATGTAAAGCAATACGAACAAGGATATACAAAGATATGAATGCTAACGTTTTCTCGTAATCGTGTTATTGAAATTTTCTTACATATTCTGTATTTTTGACGTTTGATATGCCACCTCTTTTTCTCTGTACGCGGTTAGTACGCGCTCGAACTTTTCACCTATTTTTTTATTAAGTATGTACAAACAAAAGGCGATCTCATTCATAATCCATAATATAATTAAATCATTAAAATCGAGAATGATCAGTCTCGTAAAATAAGAATGAACTTATTCTTTAAATTCAATGGCACATGATCGTGATACGAGTAGATTTTACAATTTCTTGCATGGAATTATGACTATTAATTTGATAATACATTTTTTGAGATTTTGTAGGATCGCAAAATAGAAATTAGATTTTTATATAGGAAATGCGGTATTATGTTATTGTTTTGCAAGTATTTTCGTTATTATTTTAACGTAATGTAATAATAAATAAAATTACATAATAATTAATGAACAAGTAAAATGAGTGACAAATATTATGGATTGAAGAGATTTTCTTTCATTAATTGTTTAGTTTAATTACGTTTATTTATTCGTAAAATTATTTTATCAAGGAGAACTGAAATCATGGAAATAAATTGTTACATAATATTCTTTTTGGTCAGCCATAACAACTAATTCAAATACAGATACAATAATATCTTGTCCATTTCTCCTCTATTGAAATATAAAACATTGAATTAGATTTTTGAACAGTTGAAATTATTAAGTATTAGCATATGGATGAATATGAAAAGTTCAAGTGTGCTTTACTCATGTAAACAAATACAGTATTGCTAAGACATATTTTAATTAAAGAGTTACAAGAGAGAATGTTGGAACTTTAGCTGATTGAGTTGTTAGTACAAATATACTTACTATTCTGTAAAAAAAAAATGAAAAAGGATGCTTTGAATATGCAATTTTAATTATCATGGTAAACTCTGTAAATTGATTATCTGGTAAATTAAAACTAATTCTGATATTTATATGTAGTCCGTTGCATTGTGATTTTTACTCGCACTCTTACATAAAATTGGAGTAAAGAAGTACTGAAGTACACGAACTTCGTTAAACCGAATTAAAGAATTTAGACTGAAAGATTTCGTTCAAAATGAATTGTTTATTAGATTAGTACAAAATTAAGAATTGAGTTGAAACTCTAATGCAGTATGAAACGGGTGTGAGATTGCGGATAAAAAAAAATCAGTCAAATTAATGTATCGGCATTACATATTGTTAGATGGATGGAATTATTAGGTGTGTGCAAAATTTCTACTCGTCTTTAGTGCATAAATAAAAATAAAAAAAGTTTTTATGAACTTATACGTAATCGGCATTCTTATCAGTAACATCTTGCCACTTTTTTTGGTAACGAGAAGATTCCCTTCTCATAAAATTCTTCGGAAATAGAATCCAAAAATTCGTTTGTACTTGTTAAAGTTTATAGAAGTTTTTCCGAGTTAAGTTGCTTTACAATGAACGAAAGAGACAATAGTCAGTAGGCGTGAGATCGGGTGAATATAAAGGGTGACGTAAAACTTCCGATTCCAAGTCCAATAATTTTTTTTTAGACGAGAAAGTTGTGTGATGTCGAGTGTTGTCATGGTCGGAAATAACTGACACGATTGCACAACACCGAACGCTTAATTTTTAACTTTTCCTTCAGTCAAATACTCAACCTGTCCATTTGATTTCTCAATTTTTTTTTAAACCGAGTGAATGCATTGTCTTTCTAATGTAAGTCTGCGCACAGAAAACTTCTCTGATAACTCCTCAATGGTTGTTATCTGATCATTCCAGATCGCGATTTAGCTTTGCAGCTCGTATTTCTTTTTCTGAGTTTTCAAAACCAACGACGGCTGCATTTCGACCTTCAAACTCATGAAGCAAACAGTGTCGGATACGGTCGTTGCTACATGACATGTTAACTGCACGACGATTTGATTGCGAATAAGCAAGGATTACGTAGGTACTCGCGGGCTGTTTGTATGTAGCTTGAGTCATTTATAATATTATTACGCAACATTCGATTATTTAATATTGCGCAACACCTTTATTAAAACTTAATATTTGGGGTTTGGGAAGCGAGTAGAACCTTTGCACACACTTAAGACATGTTTGGACGGTTTTATTAAAAAATTATGTAATTGCAAAGAACATTTTTTTCTTTGAGCTGTTGGTTTTTAAAATTATTACATAAAATGTATGCGATCTAGTGAAACATTCTGTTATAAGTTTTAGTAAAGTGAAATACTCAAATGCCGCGTTCACTGCCGAATTTATAATTTCATCTGTATTTTTCAGTGACGTTCTCAAAGTGCCCTTGTGGCCGGCGGCCCGGCGGACTGTCAGATTTTAAATTTAAGACAAAACTACACATTGTACATTGTGAACATAAAAATTATTAATATAAAGATACTATGTAAGAAATGGTAAAGTAATCTTATTGTAAACTAGTATTAATCGAACAAGAAACCTTATTATCATAAATATCGATGTGTTTCATTTCTATGGTATATTGTATCATAACTTGCCGATCATCAAGACGTCAAGACGTCACGCTATACTCCTTGTTCTTCAAATGTTAAGTTTAAAGTAGGTTTATTATGCATCTGATTAAACTACCCTATACGTTGTTGAATTAGATTTAATAAAAAATTCTCTAATTGCTTAACCTTAATTCACTAGGAATGGACATAACATTATTCAGTTCATTCATTTTGGCGTTCCCATTGTAGAAAAATGTCTGATTAATCTTCACCAGCGGGTCTAAAATATCATATTAATATTCAATTTCAAGCGTAGCGCATGTACAAAATAAGGTAAAACAAACAAATGGAGAACTTCCTCTTTTTTGAATTACTGGTTTTACTTCCTCTTTTTTGAAGTACTGTTTTTATTAATATTATTATTTTTATATATTATTAGTTTTAAGTACCAAACTCTGAACCAATAACATTAGTGGTACATCTATGACGACTACATCTCTTATTTGATGCTATTTAAACCTAAACTGATACTAAGCGACTGGTTTCTGAGACTTCTGGTTTGTAGGTTGCAGCAGAGGTAAATATATCTGTCATTCAAACCAAGGGTTCCTTTCGAGAGACAGATTTTTAGCTTTTTATATTTAGGTAATGAACTTTTTTCTTTCGTTTGGAATTTAGATGTCATTGAGTGTTTCTCAATTCCTTGGATGACATTTATAATAAAGCGATTGTTTTTAGACTTCCATAGCAATTTCTTTACATTATTTGATTTTTAGTGTGAATTTTTATTATTTGGCTCTCGGTTACCAATTTAAGTCTCTGTGAACTCTGCGCCAAATAGCAGCTACAGAATTCTGAAAATGAATTATCGTCTTCTTACTGTTTTTTGTTCTTATTTTATACAAAAAACTAATCAACTATCTTCTGCTTTCCAAGCCGAAGCCCCGGGATGATCCCCAGTTAGGTCAACTAAAAATTGTAAAATCAGTAATTTTAGAGTTCATTGTCAACGTAAACTATTTAAAAAGGTAACAGAAAAAAACAAATAAAAAATTTGTAAGTAGGTGCTAGATTTACCAAACGAGCTAGTCCAAAATAAATGATAAGTATAGAACATTGCAATCGTTTTTTGCTGTCAAAATGGTGTTTGGCAAAAATTAACAGTTCTATTGTGATGTTCAAGTCTACTATTTCATAAAAACAATAAAAATTAACGAAAATATCATTACATACTTAAAAATGTTCAATAATTTTGTCATCCAAAGATAAATGAAAAATAATTGACAAAATAATGAAAAATATTTTTTTTCGGTATCCATTGCGGATTATTTCTTAAAAGAAGTCCGTACACGTATAAAATCTATATTTAGGGGTCGATTTTTTTTGTCTCACTGTCTCTTACAAATATTGTTCGGAAAATATAAATACGTACACATTTCATATAAAAATATTGTATTTAATTATCCCATCAATCCCTCTAATCCATCTAAATTTTTTTTTAATGTTTTGATAAATTTCTCTATTTTAGTGGTTACCCAGAAGCCAAAGTATTAAAGGGACAATTTTACTATTCAAAAAAATATGTTTCTTAGCACGAATTTATAAATATGTGAATTATTATCTACCATTTCCAGTTATTAAGACGATAAATAAATAAAAAAAATATTTTGCCTAAATAACCGACCACAACAAAAAATAGTCGATCAGCCATAGATTTTCAAGTAGTGCCTGAGCAAAAATTTATTGACGTCTGTGATAATGTTTATCTTGTCACTCAATATCTACGTGAGATCGTAAATATCTAGTAAGTCACTGCATTGCGTACTTACGTTACTTACAGCGCATATTGTGGAAGGTAGGTACCCCCTCGTAGTTTCACGACGTAACGAGATTCCTACAGAGTATGATAATAATAACTTTAGTTTTCAGCATTCCTTTCATGATCATAAACGAAAAAACGGTACCCCTAGAAAATTGTTAACGCGTATGTCGGATTCCAAAATTAAAAGAAGGATATGACGTACTCGGGGTAATTATTAAAAACTAAATCTAAAATGATCATTAGCGATTATTTTCAGACTTTTGATTCGTGCGTTGCTCCAGAGGTAAATACATTGGTATTTCATCATTAACACACATTGTATTATCGAAAATTACCGTCACCACAAAGAGTATCTAAATACAATCGATTACATACTACGTCTGTTTGCAACGAAGACAATGAAAAACTATTTGTCCCAGAAAACCTCAATTTATTAGAATATTATAACAGAACTTATCTACAAATTAACAACATAACATAATCGTGATTTAAATATTGAATTTTACAGTATACACCATCTATTAAAACTATTATTTCTTAAACATTCCGCCCACCAAAGTACATTAGGACTTTCAAACAAAACATGCCTACTCTGAAAGTTAAAGAATTGAAAATCAAAAAATGAAGTTAAAACAATAAACTATTATTTAAATAAACAACTAATAAACTAATCTAAACTAATCTAGGGGGGGGGGAGAACATTATATGTTACACAAGTAGATTTAAATTTTCTTACACTAAACAATATAAAAAATATGATGATACAAACTATAATAAATTACTTAAATGAAATAAGCTGCATGTGGACTGTATCTAACTATAATTATGGGTTACATAATGGTTGAATATCATCAGGTTCAGTCGGCAGTAAACAAAGTTTATGTACAGGTCGTTTAATTACTGAACTTTTACACTTAATACTAACCACCCTGGTTAAACCATCAATACCAGGATGGGTATCTATAATTTTAGGTTGGGGGTAATCACTCGTCTTTAATCAAAACTACGTCGTTGATTTTACGTTATCATGAATTCTAGTCCATTTACTACGTTGTTGTAAATTAACCAAATATTCTTGACTCCACTTTCTCCAAAACGACTGTAATTTTTGCTGTAAATAAATCCATCTTTTATTGTAAGGTACATGAGCGTACCCCAAATTTTCATCTGGAACTACAATAGGATTTTCACCTATTAAAAAATGACCAGGTGTTAGTACAACAGTTGTGCCTTCTACATCATTGTCTATGGAAGTTAATGGACGAGAATTCAAGCAACTCTCAATTTGACACAACAAAGTTGAATATTCCTCGTAAGTAAGTTTACTATCTCCTAAGACATGATTTATGTGTTTTTTCATTGACCTTATGGCCGCTTCATACAGGCCTCCCATATGTGGAGCTCCTGCTGGATTAAACTGCAATTCGGTTCCGTCCAATGCCAACAATTCTACAATTTTGTCAGGTAAATTTTTAATACTTTTATCAGCCATAACATCAAACTCCTTAGTGGCAACTATGAAATTTGTACCGCGATCACTAATAAGTTCTCTGCAATGGCCTCTGCGTGCCGTAAAACGTCGAAAGGCTGCTAAAAAACACTCAGTGCTCAGACCGGTCACGAGTTCGATATGTATCGCCTTAGTAGCGGTGCATATAAATAACGCAAATGTACGCGTTTTGGGTTCTATTTGATCCACGTCCACTAAATAACTTAAGTATTACTGGCCCAGCAAAATCTACACCACTAACCAGGAAAGGCCTCTGCGGAGTTACTCTTTCTTTAGGTAAGGTACCCATTAATTGATTAACAAATCTGTTACTGTGTCTACAACAAGCTGTACATTCTCTAAGTATTTTTTAACTAAATATTTTACACCAATTATATGATATTTGTTTCTAATATAGTTTAACGTCAATTGAATGCCGCCATGCAATGTTCTACTATGTGCATCCTTAACTATCAGGTATGCTAATCTACTATTTTTTGCTAATATTACAGGATGCGTTGTTTCTGCTCTAACACAAATTTTAAATACGTCCCCCTACCCTTAACAATCCGTCCTTATCAACAAATGAATTAAGTTTTATAACATGTTTTTTATTTACGCTTTCAGATTTCTGCGAAAATTTAACTAATAGTGTCATCGAGTTTCTTAATTCTATTACACTCAGGTAAGTACTATTAGGATAAACAGGTAAGTTTTCCTTTTTTACCTTATTTTTACATTTATAATAGAATTTTAGACAATAGCCTATCACTCTTACTAGTTTGTTTAAGTTTGAATATTTATTTATAATGTCTATATTTTCCTTTTCAGGTTCCGGTTCTATGACTACGCTACACTGCAATGATACATTCACTTGTGCTCTTTTTTCTAACTCAGTGGGATTTATCAATTCACGTATGTTTTTTACAGGTAAATCACTATCTTCTCGAAGGCATGATGGACCGTTCCACAACAACTCGTGCGAATGCAGTTCTAGTGAAGAAATGCCTCGGGAAGCTACATCAGCTGGGTTCTCCGCAAATACAACGTGATGCCATCTGCTCGTGTCTATTGTGTTAGTGATCTCTGTCACTTTATTTGCGACGAACGTGTTCCAGTAATTTGAAGGTCGTTGTAACCACGCTAAGACGATTGTTGCGTCTGTCCACGCATAAACATTTTCTATAGGAATATTCAGAACATTTTTGATTCTATAGAGTAATTTTGCCAGCAACACCGCGCTACAAAGTTCCAATCTGGATGTCGATATCTTTTTTACCGGAGCTACTTTGTTGATGTTATTAGGCAGAATAGTACGGCAGTGCACTACTGCTGAATACGCGGTATCAGAAGCATCCGAATAATTGTGGATCTCAATTCTGATTAGGTCGTCTGTTATTCCCATCCATCTAACTCTGTAGTTGGCATGTCACATAACTTTTGTCGAAAGTCTAACCATTCTGTCTCTAAAGTTTCTGAAAGTTGATCATCCCAGTCAACTCCTTCTATTCACAATTTTTGCAGGAACACCTTGGCTCTAACTACTATGGGTGCTAACCAACCTGCTGGATCATACAGTCGGGCGATGTCTCTAAGAATTTTCCGTTTGGTTGGTTTTTCAGAACTATTCTCTATGTCAAAGGTAAGTACAAATTTGTCAGATTGGTTATTCCATTCTATTCCTAATATCTTTCTACTTTTTTGAGTTAAGTTTTCTATTAGTGTACTATTTGATGCAAATTTATGGACTGAGAATCCAACTTTACTTAGCAGTTTTGTTAAGTCGCTTTGTAACTTTATCGTCTTATCGGTTGTAGATGCTCCAGTAAGCACGTCGTCCATGTAGAAGTCTTGTATAAACAATTTATGACTTCTTCAGATAAATTACTCATTTCGTCTTCAGCTAGTTGTTGTAAAGTTTTTATTGCTAAATATGGTGCACAAGACCTACCATAGGTAACAGTGGATAATCTAAAGTGTTGCATAGGTTCCTTTAAGTCGAATCTCCATAAAATGCGTTGAAAGTCTTTATGGTTTTCCTCTATACCAATTTGTCTATACATCTGGCGTATGTCTTTAACCAAAACCACGGCGTGCCTTCTCCATCTCCAAGTCAAATCTCTCAAATCAGCTAGAAGAGGTGGCCCTATATTAATATTATCATTTAAATCTATTAAGATTATCATTTAAAGATTTCCCATTACTGGTCTTTGCCGATCCGTCAAAAACTACACGCAGTTTAGTAGTAAGATGCTGCCCATTAATTACGGGATGATGAGGTAAGTAACAAACATTATTGTTCGGTTTACTGTTACACAAAACTGGTTCCATATGACCTTGTTTCAGGTAGTCTCTCATAAATTCATTATATCTGTGATATAAGTCGGGATTCTTTTTAAATTTATATTCGAGGGATGTTAGTCTTTTGAGTGCTATAGATACTGATTCACCGATATTAGGAGGATTCACTGCAAAAGGTAAGTGTACTTCATATCTTCCTTCTATTGTTCTCTTGTGTGTCTTTCTAAAATGTTCTTCACATTTGATCTCATCATTTGTCATTATTATTTTTCCAGGTACAGGTTCTTCAAGATCCCAGAATCTATGGAGTGCAGTGTTTATTTCTAGTTTTACGTGATGAGTGGATACCTTTGTTTGTTGGTTAACCAACCTAGAGAAGTTTTTTGCGCCACAAGTGATCTATTGTCATTTCTATATATTATCAGACCCTGTTGAATAATGTCAGCAAAGATGTCTGCTCCCAGAAGAACATCTACGCGACCTGGCTGCATGAATGTGTGGTCTGCTAATTGTAAACTATGAAGTTGTGGCCAATCAACTGATTGTACTTGCTGTGGTATGTATGAACTTAAAAATTTCAATACATATGCTTTTACTTTGATTCTAATTATTGGATTGTGTCTAGACCTTATTTCAAACTCTACGACTGCCTTGGTAAGTGTTTTATTTGAATTAATACCAACTATACTTCCTTGAATAGGTGCTTTTCTTAGGCCCAACTCTTGACATGCTCCTTCGGTAATTAATGAGGCCTGTGAGCCGTGATCAACAAGTGCACGAAGGGTGTGCATAGTATTGTTTTTATTTGACTGTACTGCGATGAGTGCAGTTGCTAGTATGACTGGAGAAGTTTCGCTAATGGATGTTTTCAGCGTGATTCTATCTATGCTATCTACTGTTGCTGCGTTAACTTGTTCACTGGGTTGCGAAGTTTGTGTTGCTGATGTGCTACATTTCCTACATGTTAATTGAGTGCACTTTTTCACAGCGTGACCTTTTCTTAGACAATTAAAACAAATGTTGTTTTTCTGTACGTAGCTTTGTCGTTCGTTTACGCTTAGGTTACAAAATTGTTTACGTGAATAGATTTTATGGTTTTCATTACAGTATAAACAATTTGTGTGAGATATCAATGTCGTCGTGAAGCTCTTAGCTGTTGCCGTTCTAACATGAAATTGTGTATCTTTGTATTTAACAGCTTCTAGGGTTCTGAATCTGAAATTCAAGAAATCCGAAAGGTCTTTCCATGTAGGTAGTCTGTCTAAGGATTCTATACGCTGTTGAAACAACTTGTGTGACTCACTGTCCAGTTTCTGAATAATTATGTAAACTACTATATCGTCCCAATGCTCTGTAGGTATATCTATTGCTTTCAAAGAAATTAAGCATTCAGAAGTTACGTCCAATAAATCTTTAATCGCTTTGGGTGACTCGCTAGTTATTCTTTTTTGACTTAAAAGTTTAGACAAAATGAATTGACAGTGTTTCTACGGTTGTTGTATCAGTTCTGAAGAATATCCCACATAATGTCATAGTTACTATTTGCTATTGTAATTTGCTTAACTAAATTCTCTGCTTCTCGTTGCAAACTTGATTTTAAATATTGACATTTGTTGACTTTACATAGAGTAGGATTATCATGTACTAGTGATTTAAATATATCATGAAACGATAGCCAATCTTTATAATCTCCCGAAAATGTGGGTAGATGAATAGGAGGTAATTTTGTTATAGGTTGAGATTGTACTATATTTAACGAATCTCACATGTTTTCTGAACTTGTGAAATCTGTTGTTTTGATATTTAGTGAGTTTATTTTTCCTTTAATAGTTGTCTTGAGTTCTAAATATAATTCTAAGCGACAGTCATACATGTTATTTTTGAAATAAATTAGTTTAGACTTCTCTTCTTTAGAAGCTGCGGCCAAAAGATCATGCTTACTTTGCAATTTTTCCCAATATGATTCTAATATTTCTAATCTGGTACCCAAGTATGCATGCGTTAGCCTATCTTTGGGGCTCTTTTTGAAGTTATCAGATAACCTTTTTATTAAATCATACGTTTCTAACTGACTATTCTGATGACTTTCCATTTTGTATTCTTTAATTCAATTCAAGGTATTATTCTATGTCAAATTTCTATATTACGATTCCAGAAAGTTAAATCAAAATTTGTTCAATTATTTTAAATTGAAACTTAAGTTTTTATAATTTCGAGAACCAAACCAGACAACAACGACACAATTATTTGAACGAAGCGACAATCCTGACTTTTACAACACTACTATTTATCCGGCGCGATTGGACCAATGTTTGCAACCAAGACAACGAAAAATTATTTGTCCCAGAAAACCTCAATTTATTAGAATATTATAACAGAACTTATCTACAAATTAACAACATAACAAAAGCGTGATTTAAATATTGAATTTTACAGCATTATACCATCTATAAAAACTATTATTTCTTAAACAACGTCAATTTAGCTTAAATGATCTCTGCCTTACATTTTAGGTGCAGGCATTTTCAAAAGAGGTATATCATATTATATTTTTATATTATGCGTATAATAATAATATATAACAGTATTTTTTATGAAATTTTAGGGTTTCATACTATATTAAGAAAAACAAAATCCAAATCCTTATAAGGTCGTTCATGCCACCATCCACAATCGATACCCTCAGAAGCCATGTGACGTTTGAATTTGAAATATGGTGTAGTAGTCATGGGTAACATTTCGCTATGCCGCGCAATAGCGCCGACTCAGTTTTCTCTGCTAGATGTGGTCGACTCTCTTATTATAAATCTGTTTGCGCATAACACACTTATAAAACATTACACACAAAAAAGGAATTACGACACACCAAAAACCGCTATCAAGAATAATTAATTTCACATAAGAACCTTCAAAAACTCTATAACTTCATGTGAAGCAGCACTGCGCGTCACAAGGCGACACGCCGATTAGTCAGAGAGGATGTAGCGTCAAGCATCGTGGTCATTACAACTTCTTTCGCCTCTTCAAATTTCATCAGTCTCTTCGCACACTATTTTTTTTAAATAGTTTTTATAAAATTATAGGATATAACATAAAATTTAGGGAACGTTTTACTGTTTTCATGATCATTCTAAGCTACATACGAATAAAGGAACAAAAAAGCAAATAAAGAAGCAGTCTAAACGGTTACTTACTGTTACATAAAAACGTAACAGTGACTTTGTAAGATCATACTTGTACCTACTACCTACATCCATTTAAAAATTGTAAATATTTTAACTAATACTACCATTAAAACCTTAAATAAATAAGTTTTAGAAATAATTCATTAAATTGACTGAAACATATACAAAGAAGATGAATAACCAGATGATCGTAAAATGTTACTGATTTAAGCATTGAAAATAATTCCCCTCATAAGGCGTTAAACCGTTAAAGTGTGAAAATAGTCCTGTGAACGAAAGAAGAGCACGTGCAAAAGTATTGAAGTACGTAAATGGGCACGCTTTGTTGTCATGAATAAAGTAACAGATAATATGGACTTAGCAGTATATTAAGATTATGTAAGAGTGGGTTACGGTTGACGTTAACATCAATGAGACAACTTGTCCGTATCACTTTTAAAGATAAACTACTATCTATTTTATCTTTAAAAAGTTTACTGGAACCAATAGAGGAATACCCAAACATGTAGTAACGTTAGTATCTCTCCACTGTTTGGAAAGATAAAACAAGTCTCAAAAAAAGAAAAAAATATATTGAATAAGTGAGTATATTTTTTTGTTTCTTTTTATACTTCGGTAGAGTACAGTCGAGATAAATAATATCGAATCAGAAGAGGTACAGGGTTAAATAAACCCACCTAAATCGTAAATGTAACAACTATTACTATTTTTCTTAAAATCATTTTTCTTAGTCATTACCTCATTCTGGAGCAATTGAATATTGCATTGCATTAACACAATTAAGACGAATCTAAATGACACCTCAGTTATTCCATTTAACCCACCGAGTCATTTAAGCTGTAGGATGTGCCAATATACCCATACTTGCATCTGAAACAGGTTACCCTCCTTTTGGGCCAAACAGGTAAAAAACCAATGCTGCTTTTACCTCTAAAATGTAACTTAACTGTTGTTAAATGTTGAGTTTATTGCCTATTTTTAGCATCGATATGTAAAAAATATATGAATATTATGTAAATACACGAATTAAACTTGACAAGTTTTTATTAAAAAAATTAACGATACTTTTAAATTTGTTGATCACTGTCAGAATACATCATCAGGAAATTTTACTGTCTTTTTCGTAAATATCACACTAAATCATATCTGTTCTAAGTTACAAAGGAGTATCTCGATTGAAAAGTCTATCTAACAGTCAGTTAGTAAAAACTCCATTATTTTTTGGGACACTCAGATACGAAAATTGAAAAATTTATAAAATTACTGACATTTACAGTACAGTACAGATGTTGAAAATAAAACAACCCATTCGTACATGCTGTGATCAGCCGATTTGGCATACAAATATACATGTATGAACCTATAATAATTGAGACTAATACAGATACATATTTCTATGTCATTACTGAGATGATAAATTATTTCAATTTCAATTCAATTTGGCCAATCCTGCTTATGCTAGTAATCTGCGATCTATTGCTAAGATACGATTTCAATAAGTTCAACGCATTACCTGTAATGCCATAGATTACGAGTTTGTTTAGAGTATTTTATGGTCCACGTAGTCAAATGCTTTTGACATGTCCATGAAAAGCGCATAGATAGGTTTCCTGGCATAAACTCTAGGATATATTAAATTTAGAAACTCGTACACCGCTACATCAACGGACATATTTTTTCGAAACCCTTTTTGCTCATTAGTTATATATATATATATATAATCTCTCTCAAAATAATTATATACGTTTTTGTAAATAACAGTCTTTCATTGCTAAAACAGGATTAAGGACTATCGGTCTAAAGTTTTTCTTAAATTTGTCATCTTTCTTGTAGAGAGGCTTAATTATTTTAGATTCCAGTACTGTAGGAAAGAAAAGAAAGTTAATCAAGATAATGTATCATCTTTTATGAATGTCCGTGAATCCTCGACGTCACTGCTGAAGATCAAGTCATCGCATTGGTCTCTGGCAATACAGTCGAAATCTTCAATGAGTTTTTGATTTTGATTTGTACGCGCAACCTATCAATTCGAACCAAAGACTTTGAGTTGATTGATTGTTTAATGAGCAAATTTTCCCTATGGGTGATTCCGCGCGTTGAAACGACATTTCTTTTTTACTCGGTGAATGATTGGAGTAGAGACAGTACTCAGTAAATTTTCTGTGATATTCATTTTCTAATAGAGTGCTATGACTTTTAAATTTTTGTCATTAACTTTAGGAAGATTATTATTCTGTATATTCGAATTTTCTATCTCTTGCTCATCTGATGCTAATTTTATTTC
Organism: Zeuzera pyrina; assembly: GCA_907165235.1. NCBI lineage: Eukaryota > Metazoa > Arthropoda > Insecta > Lepidoptera > Cossidae > Zeuzera > Zeuzera pyrina. The sequence goes on from OU015626.1 coordinate 15,978,130, forward strand.
TAATTTCGTAATTTGTTCCTGGTATTCTTAAATATTCGTGTAGTCCTTATCCGTCGTTATTGGAAGGCTTCCCATTGAACAGTCTACTACGGAAGTAGAAACATGCTCCAAATACGAATCATCAAAAGAACTGGTTTATAAAGAAACAATTTGTTGCTTTCTGAAGGTATTGTTAACGTTTAAACATATGTCAGCGGTTTGAATATCTAACGGTCATTTATTTCGATTATAGTAGAACAGTTAATTTGTTACTTTAATCACTGATTATTTGCTTCATCGGTAAATTATGACAATATAATACACATAGTTAAAGGTTTCCTTAGTTATTAACAATTTTAAACACAACTTCGATTATTTATTTATGTGAAGTGTACAAATTAACATTCAATACAATTACAAAAACTGTTAATTACACTGTTTCACAAACATTCACAGTGGTTATTTGATTAAAAATAATAATTTTAAGCTATATTTTAACTCTTAAAACAATTTAATATTTTTTAATAAAAAACAACACAGAAAATCTTCCCTTTCAAACACCAGAACCTTAGCTTTGTTCACATTAATATTCAATCCTTTTACTTCGCAGTCATCTTTCATGCACGTAACTAGTGTCTGCAACTCGGCTTCTGATGGTGCTATAAGAACAGCATCGTCAGTGTACATTTCATACGGCACATACGTCAGGGATTTCAATTTTTCTAAATGAATACAAAACGTACGAAAGTGATATTCGGTAACCTGATTTTTCATTTCATTGACTACATTTTTCCAGTTGCGTTACACGATTGGTTAACTTTTATAACAAAAAAAATATCAAAGAAACCGCTTTTAAAACTGAGATTTACATTTTTCGGACTAACGGAACCGATTTATGCGTATAAATTTTCTGTGTAGATTAATCTAAACACACTCTTTAAAATGCCAATTAGTATTTTTTGAATTAATTATAGTCTTATATATAAACGAAAATAATTGTTTTTTGTAAGTTAGTGCGCGCACGTATGTATAGCGCAGAAGGTCTATTTCAGATTCATTTTATTGTTTATCACTGCGTCACCTTAAATTTACAGAATACCATTTTGCTGTAAGCTAATGAGTTTCGTCTATTCTTTATAACATTACATAATATTACTTTTATTTTTGACTATAGTCGCATTTAAAAGGATTGATTCTATTTTCAATATGTTAGATACATTTTAAATTATGTTGATTAGTAAAATATTCCTTATTAGACAAAAGGTATTAATGAGTAGATCTCTCAAAAGTATCTTGGTCATTATAAGAAACTTGTGTAGGCGATGGAAAACCTGTCCTTCCTTTGATTTGTTTGTAATCATTATTGTTTTGTTGCACAACGATGCTCTGTCCACCTCGATTTAGGAGCGGCGTGATGTTATTTACCTATGTATGTAGTTCAAAATTGTTAACTACACGGAGTTGATTACACGAAGCGTGTACATGGCCTCGCCTATTTTGAGGGTGTGCCTTTAGATAATTATGATAATAGACTCTACCTTTACAGCACCTTAGTGTAAAAATTCATTACTTATATTATGGGTACCTACAGGTACAATTGTATCTTTTGTAAACAGAGAAATATTAAACGACCTAAAAGTGTCTGCCTAACATCGTACTTATATTGGAGTTGGGAAATTACCGAAAACCAATTTGTACGATATTGTTGCCACGTAAGAAAATAATAAATGACTATAACATACGGCTCTGTGGTCCATTGTGATCTATGTACACTTAATCTAGAACATCAAAGAAAATAAAGCAATTAGGTATTTACTTATAAAAATATGCCGGATTTGACGCTAGGAGTTGTTAAGTATGTAAAAATGGAATTTAATTAACCCAAAAAAGCGGTAAATCGCTAAAGCGCTAAGGTGACAGCAGTGGTGAAGTTGTGTTTGAAAAATACGTTTGAACTTGTACGCTTGTATCTAATAAGCCCGTACAAACAAAACGAGAAATTTAATAAACACGTGTAATCGTATATCAAGAATAGTGCTTCACATTTTGATTAATTCATTTTTAAAATATCAATCGTGTATTTTCCTATTTCTATTATTGAAATTATTCTAAAAACTGTCACATTTATCACTGTTTTGCGGATTCCACTTGGGTCTCACTATTAAATGGTATGCGTAATTTTCGCATTCGCGACAGTGCCATATAAATAACGAAGACTACAATTCATTTGTAGTAAAGACAAATCCCACATAATATGATCATTCAGGAAAGGGACGCGGGGTTTTTATTATAAAACTACACAGACCATCTTGAGATATTAGAATAATATATTGACGCTTATTATTGCTGTTACAATTTTAATTTTAAGAATAGCTACCGGTAGAAAATTGGCTGTAAAAATACATACAACATGTGTAAATATTTCTTCGTATTTGCAAAATCAAAGTAGGCTTCTCTGTTTACAAATTTCCGATATCTATTTTAAGAGACTGAATTGCGATCATCTTAAGAATCCTTGAAACAGTTTACAAAACAGAGATATCAAATTGATAAACCGATAAGTACACTTGAACTAAGAATTAAGTATGCACCCTTTTCTCTGTGTGCTTGTCATGATTACTCACACAAGATAATAATCAACTTCATTTAAGTGAAGTGTACAGATTAACATTCACTACAATTACAAAAACCGATAATTACACTGTTTCACAAACGTTCACAGTGGTTATTTGATTAAAAATAATAATTTTAAGCTATATTTTAACTCCTAAAACAATTTAATTACACGTGTAGGTAAATCTTATTTAATATGATTCTATTTTCTTGAACGCACACTATAACGTCTGCCAACACTATACATTTAGTGTTGAAGTATAAGCAATAATTTCGCACGCTTAGCATGAAACCCGTGTGGCGAAACGGTTAAGGAATACGAAACTTCATAGGGTTCACTGGTTCAAATATGCTTAATAGTAAAATGAAATTTTATATTTGTTTTTATTTTTCTTCTTCTATTCAGTTGTTATATATTCAGGTGTATTTGGTATAGTTTTAGAAAAACAAAGCGAGGAAATGTAAAAAGTTTATTTTCACAAGCTATTATTTATTCAAAGAAAAATGCATAATTTACAACTTTTATAACCTATTTACGTCAATCTTAACATATGATATATAAGTAGGCACAGTTATAAAATTCTTGTCAAACACAAAATTAATAACAGATGAATGGTAGTCAAATATTTTCAGCAGTCATACACATTTATAAAATTAATATTCGGATAATGAAAAAATGTTTAACCCAATTGTTTATTAAGCAATAGAGATGCTTTTAATCACATGTTTTACTAATTTTCAAAGTCAGACAAAAATGGACGAAATTATGAAGGAATATTTTACAAAGTAGGTCAGATTTTAGTGAGAGAATAACCATTTAAAGTCACGATAAAACTTAAATAACAATAAACATCTCTCAATACGTATAGACCTTTTCTTGCTACATTTTAAACAGATAAGTAGATAAATCAGTTTTCCTTCACAATATTTTACGTCCATCCTTGTCCAATTTAAAAGTCTTTTCATCCGTGAAAATAACAACATTATTTAACCAGTCGAAGTTTTCAAAATCTTTTGCGAATTTTACTCTCTCGCGCTTGTATCATTCAGCAAAATTTTTTTTGCTGGTCTACGACATCTTAATCCGCCAGCACGCAAATGGTTTCGGACTGTTTGAAGAGACACTTCTTCCACGGTGGCTGTTGAGCGTGTGGTCTTGAACGGATCTTGTAAATGCGCAGCGACAATGTCTCGGTGACGGCGAGAGGCATCCATGTAGCATACGCCTTTTGGGCCAGGCTGATGACGATCTATGCTACCTGAGTCCGCATATCGATGCACTCATAATTTAACAGTTCGTCTCTGTAAAAGAAATATCATAAATCAGTGTTATTATTATTTTACAATTTAGTATAATAATTTAGCCTAGATGCCTATGCTAATATATAACAACAGATATTTAATATATAAGCTCATATATTTCCTAGTCAAAATTTCATATTTGAATAGATCTGTATCTACTACTTTCATTTATTTTTTACTTAATCTGAAACATTTCAATGACGAACGTGGAAAGTGATCGAAAAAGGCATTTTTATAGTAATAATTATATATATAGTAATAATTTTTATGAGAATATCGTTATTCAACAAAATAATCATTAAAACAAAATATTGTTCACAAACAATAAGACACATTCATTGTATGTAAATAAAGAAAAAATATGTAAGTAAAGAAAAAATTTAATAACACTCACCGATATCATTAAGCGTCTAGCGATTTCACTGACAGAAATATTTTGTTCATATAATATTATGATCTCAGCCCTTTTTAAAACACCTAAATGAGTAGGTAGTATCCATCACGCTCACAAAATAATGCACTCCGAGATCGAAATCTACAAGGTTGACGGAAAGAAAAAGATAACAGTCCTTAATCACAATGAGCTAGTGGTTATTCAAAGGCGAATAAAACAAGTTTAACACGCATGAACCATATAGAACAATTTATTTTTACCCTCAACTTTTTGTGTGTGTTTTTTGTAACTTAATTCTATTCTGGGTAGTATATGTAGTTAGGCCAATATTTTAACCAGGAATATTTCTATTCCGACAAGCAGCCATTTATAATTAAAGCTTATATTTTTATGTTATTATAAACGAAATTACCAAGTGAGGTGAGGATTGAACTCGAACACTCATGCTTGAGACATCAATTCACTAGCATGCGTTGCACACTGAGCTAAAGTAGGATTGATCGTAACGAGTAAAATTACGAATACTATTTACTGTTTACTATTTTCACAGGCTCTTCAAAGTGATAGTAGTGTGCAGATGTGTATTATATGAAGAAGTAATTCTTACACAGGTAAAGCTTAGTGTTGATAGGTTAGCGATAATTCATGCTACATAGAGTCATTACACACACAAAGAGTATAGTGGTGTGAGGTGGTAACTTATCTCCTTTGTTGTGTGTATCATAATGAGTTTGTTCTCAATTTTATGATTAAAGACACGCTCCTTATTGATAGCTAGATAATACCTATACTTTTTCAAAACAAAGTTATGAACGTATTAACCACTATACGTGCTTTTAAGAGTTTCACGGTTTGATATGTTCTCACCATGAAGATAAGTTCCTGATGAGTTTTCGATATTTTGCCGATGTCACAAGCTCCATAGTCACGTAAACTTATAGTTATATGTATAAGAAGCCCTCCATTTATAGCTTATGGTATTAACAACTTTTTCCAAAGTTAATCTTAAATGTGATGTATTATAGGTGTATTTAATTTGAAATTAATCAAATATGGATCCCTAGCTTATTATTGTTTCCAGTAGAGATAGGTAGTATAGGGAGGTATGTAGGTTGAATATAATGTCTAATAAAGCAATATAATAATTTTTAAATGGAATAGGTATATTTCAAAACAGAGTTATGTTTCCTTTTAAAGTATTGTCTTTATTGCACTTACGCTAGGATTACTTATTAAAAATTAGTATTAAATGTGACGTATTATTATTACATACAGATATGCTAATTATAAATAAACAGCTTATTTTTAATCATGCAAATATTGAATAAATGAAACATATTACTACATTTACATGATTTGACGAAGCGAAAGAAGTATGTAAGGATCGCGACGCTTGGCGCTGCGTCCTCTGACTACCTGGTTAAGGATACGACGTGAAGATATGTATGTATGTATATTGCTACATGTACACAATACACATACATAAGTATAGGTATAACTATACAACTAAAATAGTAATGATGTGTTATTTTGTATATATGGATCGTAGAGTGGAATGGTTAGGTTCAAAGGATAACAGTGAACAATGTTTTTTTCCAATGAGTTTTCAATGAAAGTACCTATTATAGAAAAAAGTTATAACAAAACATTTGCTGTTACAACTCATTCTTGAATTTATTATTAACGTCACTATTACCTACTAACGGTCCTGTTTGTATCGATGTTTCCTAATTGTATAAAATGTACAATTATATCTGCCCATATTATAAAAATGTTCGGTTCCTCTCACATGCTGATTTAGTAACTCATAAAAGAAAATAATAAATTGCGAGTAATTGTATCGCATGAAGTTATCAATATGTAAATGCATAGTTATCTAAAACAAAGTCGTGTGACCGTTGTTTAATTTCTGACAACATTGTACTGTTTTCACGATCATTGGAAACGAGGAAAACAGAGGAGCCCTAATGTTTACAGAGCTATTGCTTCAGTTTATATATTAAAGTAAAAGAAGGAAATAAAATCAGTAGCGAGTCTTTTGTCGGAGGCATTGCATCGGAGTCTTACTGACCTTGATTGATGCGGTAGCGATATTTCGTCGAAAACTAAATGTGATTACCATCGTGAAACTTTTTCCTGATTAACAGCAGTGGGAAATTAGTTCTTGTATCATTGTCACGTTGGGAACAACGGTAGTGCGATTTCAATCACGAATGAGAAGTAACTTAGTGATCTCTGTTCTATTGTTCTAGGTGAATCATCAAAATGTTAACAGGATGGCGGCTGACACTATCAAAAAGTAAGTTAAATTCGAACAAAAACTGAACTTCAAATAAATTACATTCATATTGTATTCATATAAAAAAATATGACACTACAACAGTCGTGAATTCAATAACATTATGCTGAAATGAATGAAGCATCATCTTCTCAACAAATATTTTAAAATTAAATCGATTTGTAAAATTAAAATTAAACATACATTTAAAAAAATGTAAAAGCATCATTTACCTATTTTTAATCTCGTTATTGAAGCAAATGCGAGCGAACAGCCAATGAAGCCTACACACAATATTTACATACTTAAAAAATACATAGGATTCTACTGTATCAAGTTTTATTTTCAGTGATATTAATACCGCAAAGGTATGTGTTTTCCATCATGGCTCTTCTGGCAATAGCTAACGCATATACGATGCGTGTATGTCTCAACTTGGCTATCACCCAGATGGTTGTAAGGAGAGGGGTGGCCGTAGAAGGCGACGAACACTACGACCCCGATGCATGCCCCGATTTTAATGTTGAGAACAACTCAACGATTTTGAAAATGTATTATAGAAGTACAGATGTAAGTATATTTTTCAAAGACTAAATATAAGTAGCTTCATATTAGACAATCAAGTCTGCCAGAAAATCTAAATAAATAGAATTAGAAAATATTTTGACGATAAGTCTTGTGATAAATCAATTTTTTTTCATCAGTTTTCTTTAATGAAAACGAAACTTCTTTAATGAACGAAAATTCTTTAATGAACTAATGAAAATTACAGCATAAATCACTCGATAGTATCTCAGGGTTTCGTATTTACGTACAAAAGATTGTTATCTAAATTCTAATGTATGTATGTACAATATTTCAGGTTGCTGTTTTTGATACTTATCAAATTATTTACTTAACTGATATGTTAGTGTTTCGTCAAAATTGTTACATAAATTAGTTAATTTACTTATAAATTACGTTTTTATTACTTGACATTTTTCAACTTGAAAGGTACACAATATTCGGATTTTAATCTCGATGGAAAATAATGAAGATACATACTTCTTTATAACGTAGGCATTAGAGTGGGAGGTTATCTTATGTTTGTACTTACACATGTACTATATTCAATTACAATTACATTAAGTGAAAATTCAAATACTACTTATTGTATCTAAAAACACGTATTAATTATGTTTTATATTAATTAAAAAAGAAACATATAAAAACAAGTATATCTTTATCGTACCTAATCAGTGCCAGCCCGAGGTAAGTTTTAAGATGGAGCGAGATTCAATGGCGCCACCCTTGTTTGTCCCTAATATGTACCAGTTGTGCGTGCAAGCATGGAACTCAGAAGATCTTGATAACATCTTAAGTCTTTGTCTAATTTCTTGACTGGAACAGCCATACTCATTGATAATGCACTCCTATACTTTTTTTTACCCCAGAGAAATCTGCACATGCATATACAATCCCCTGGGGAGAGACTAGGTTATGTGGGTTCGTCTCTAGCGCTGTCCCGAAATATTTTCTTCTCTTTCTTGACTCTCGGAGTACTAGATACTCACAGTACGTATAAGTACAGTTGATGTAAAATTACATAGAAAATATTGTGCAGGATAAGAATAATCGACTTCCTAATTTCTACATATCGTGTTAATTAATTAATGTAACAATAGATACCATCATTCACATACTAGGCAGAGGCTTGCATTCAAAATGTCGAAAAAACTACGTATTTTCTTCTTTTTTGTTATTAAGGTGCCCAAATTTCGCCCTAAGGGCCGGCCCTGAACCTAATATTTATTATATTTGTACTCAAGGAAAGAAATAAAAGGTTTAATACACATCTTGCTTTATAGGTTATCTGAATTATTTGTACATTTCTCTATATTCAATATCGAATTAAAGTAAAATTATTAATAATTGCGTCAGAATTACAAAGTATGGAACAGGGTGAGTGATTTCTGAAAATGTTTAGTTGCAAGTTGCGAGACGAAATGCTTGGCGAATATAAAGGTCACATCATCATTTATCTACACGGAATTAACATTAACATATTTTCTTTTGTTTATAGCCACTTATTACTTAATATATTGGAATCTATGGTAATAGTTTCATTGTTTTCTACAGACGGCACAGTTTGAATGGAGCGAAGCAACCCAAGGATTGTTGCTCAGTGCGTTTTACTATGGCTATGTATTGACTCATATCCCAGGAGGCATGATAGCTGAACGGTATGGTGGAAAGTGGGTGTTGGGGCTAGGCTTGCTCTCAACTGCCCTTTGCACTTTCCTCACTCCTGTAGTTGTCAAGTGGGGCGGTGCACCAGCGTTGTTTGTTCTCCGAGTAATTGAAGGATTTGGAGAGGTAACTTATCAAATATTGAACTATAGGGCAGTGTTGGGCAAAATATAATTTTAAAAACAATTACAATTAAAAATTGTAATTGCAAAATGTAATTGAGAACACATTTGGTTACAATACAAAAAGTAATTGTTTTTACAATTAGTTTTGCCCAACACTGCTATAGGGTGGCCACGAAAAGCTTATTCTGCTAAATTATTTCAAATAACTAGTAACTTTTATAAAATGCATTTATTTGCAATGCGTTTACTAAGACTTAAAAAGAAATTAATTTGATTTTCTTTAGTAAATAGGTGTATTCATAATACAATCTTCGCAGTTTCATAATACGAAAACATTTAAACTTATATGTATATCTGCAAATTTTATAGCGACAGAAAATGCATTAAAAGGAATGCCTGACCATTTATTTTTTAAAGCCCTAATATATTTGAGAGGTTAGGAACGTTACCGTTTACCTCGTTTATTAGAGTGAACGTTTATAACAGAGTGAGCTATTATTTCAAAGCATTACTTTTAATATTTTTATATTTCTTCAATATTGTTAGATATTTACAAAATGTTACGCTATAAGCATAGTAAAGAAAATTGAGTTTGAAATATTGAGTACTTATTTGGAATTTTAACAATGAAGTTGATAATGTTTGTTAATACAAAATAATAAAAGGTTTACTCAGTATAATTTTAATTCTCAACTCCCTAGGGACCTACAATGCCGGGCCTAATGGCAATGGTGTCACGATGGGTGCCAAAGACAGAACGAGCTCGTGTAGGAGCTATAGTATTTGGTGGAGCTCAAATTGGTAATATTTGCGGGTCATATATTTCTGGAGTAATCATGCATGAAGGGAAGTGGGATAACGTCTTTTACGTATTCGGCGGCCTTGGTCTCGCCTGGTTTTTAGTTTGGGTGAGTGATTATCAAAATTTTGTTTTTTATGGAATTATTTGTCTTATGTAAGGTCGCGTTTTGCAAGTAATACTTTTATTGTATTACACATGTAAAAAGTACATATTATACACACATGTATGTACTACAGACAACACTTTCCCTCATTAGTAGCCCCATTTTTTGTAGTAATGATCTATAGAATAATTATTCATCTATTGTTTTTAAAGGCAATTTTTTAACTATTAATAGTAGTAGTTAGTAGAAAATAGTAGAAAATATGCGAGCAAATGTAACTGATAATAAATTTTATAAATAAGTATGTGAAATGAAAGTATTAAAAGTTTATTTTAAGTCTTCAATTCTTTGTTTATTCAGACTGTTACGTGCTATAGTACGCCAAATACGCATCCCTATATATCTGATGCAGAAAAGAAGTTTTTGAACGAGAACGTTGATTCGCTGATTGTAAGCAAACAGAGAACATTGGACCCTGTGCCTTGGAAAGCATTGCTTCGTTCGGTACCTCTGTGGAGTTTGATCATTGCTGGTGTAAGTATTAAGATCTAGAAAATGTAGTATTTATTCCAATAATATTTAAACGTTACAAATTAATACGCGTCTCGGTAACGTTACATGTATTAATTTATGTACATAGATTTGTTTGTACACATCATATTTTTAACATATGATATGTCTGAAATTTATTTCGCAATAAAATGTTTGTTATTTTTTGTTTATTTACAGATTGGGCATGATTGGGGCTATTTTACTATCATCACCGATTTACCGAAATATATGACAGATGTACTTCGATTCAATGTTAGAAGTACTGGCTTTCTTTCCTCCCTTCCATATGTTGCTATGTGGATATCGGCCTTTTTCTTTGGTATTTTGTGCGATTTCTGCGTCAAACGTGGATACCACAGCGTCAAAAATGCAAGGAAAATATACACCACAATTGGTAATTGGTATTTGATTTGAATTTTATTTTTAATATATATTTATCGATTTATTCATGTGTATCCTGTTTAATCTGTGCCTCTTGGGCACGTAGGGTACCGTCCTCGGGCACAGTCCACGGGTCTTCGGTCTAGGTCCGATAGGTCCTGAAATGATGAAATCCACGTCCCTACACGTTAAATACGTATATATTAAATTGATCAACTTTAAAAAACATTACTTTCACACATCAATAATTCTATTCCTGAAACAAAAATCATATCATTTAAATTTGTGTAGGTAAAACTAATCAAAATCAACAATGTTATTATTAAACAAAACCACCGCATGTAAATCGGAACAGTCCTTAAAAGACCTACGATGCTACAAATAACACAGACAGACAGATGGACATCGGCATTACACTTATAACACCACTCTTTTTCGTCGGGGGTTAAAAGTGTATTTTTATTTTTTTATTTTTGTTTTTCTCGCTTTCTTTAAGGGCTCTCAATCTCTATATGCCCGAGGGCCCCTGCAAGGTCTAAGACGATATTGTAATATACTTATTGGTGTGCTGCATAAAGCTTCAATAAAACGTAATGGTACTTTCTAAATATAATAAAATTAATCATATTAATTAGCCACTATTACGACTTTTTATCATTACAATAGCTAACACTGGTGAAAGTTTTTCTTTCTAGGATATCGACGTGGGTGGAAACATATGATAAATAGAGATATAATGAAAGACATGGTTTCGATATCTCGCTGATTTCTTAACTGACATATTTTTCGACAGTCTCGTGAATGTCAAAAAATAAGTCCAACTCACACAATCACAAATAAATTATTATTAAGTACGATCAAAATAATAGTGTTGCCACCAGTCAATGATTGTAATTATAACAGTTAATCACGAATACTGACAATAATTAACAATAACAAATGTTAGAATAAAAATGTTCGTCTGTCCCCAACACTAATACTCTTTAATCATCACTTCAAATATCCGGTACCCGATTAATACGTAGGTAGGTAATGCAGATACCAAGTTTTCGAATTTTCTTTTTATGGAATTGACGAGGGTATCTTTTAGAAACAAAACAAAGTCCAGACACTGTTATAACGAAAACATCTAAATACGGTACATATCGGTGTACCTACTATTTATTTGTATTAAAGAAACTAGCTGTGCCTCGCGGTTTAACATGTAATATAATTATATAAAAAAGAAAAAAATAGCCCACATTACTCTCTGAAAGGTCAACTTGGCAGTCATCAAAAGTCAACCTGCTAATGAAAGTCTTGTCAAAGTCGGTGCAACCGTTTTGGAGATTATCCTCACCCAGATTAACCGACAACATTTTAAAAAAAAATGTTGTCCGGATTTAGACCAGAATTGGACCGGAATTTAACCATTTAAGCATAAGAAAAAGCTTTTATTTCGAAATCATGGACAGACACGTCAATTTTATTTATATGAATAGATGTACAGATTGTCAGTGAATTCATTTGCTTTTAAGAAATTCCTAAACAGAGATAATTACAAAATAAGTTAAGAATAAAAGGAATTAAACAAAAAACAAGTAATATTACTTGCCACTACGAAATTTCATAATTTTATAAATATATTAATTACAGGTTATGTATGTATGTATTTAATTATAATAAGTATTTAAAAAGTTGAAAGAAGTAAGTAGCGCAATGCTTGGGGCCATCCTTTCTAATTAGTCCAGTAGGGATATAGCGTGAGGATGAGTATATGTATGTATAATTATCTAATTAATTCTGTTATATTCTAAGCTGCCACCGGTCCCGCTATTTGCATCGTCATGGCGTCTTATTCCGGCTGCGACACAACACTTGCTGTCTTCTGGTTTGTATTTGCTTTGACTGCCATGGGGTCGTACTACAGCGGTATGAAGATCAATGCACTAGACATTACACCTAATTATGCCGGAACGACGACAGCCATGGTCAATGGTATTGCTGCAATCTCTGGAATTATATCACCATACCTCATTGGCCTTTTGACGCCGGATGTAAGTAATAGAATCAAAATATAATACTGCATTTTAGCAAAAAATAATTGATTGTTATTGAAAGAATTTTTAATTAAAGAAAACCATTACTTAAAAAATATCATATGTAGTGCTATACAAGAGAATAGAGAGCAGCGGCGGAGAGGGGACACGACGGCATAAGAGAGCGTCATGTCGTTCGCTGTCGAAGAATACGAGTCGTTCTCACTCACACCTAAGGCGCAAATAGATGTTTCACAAAAAAAAAAATATTTGTATTAATATTTATCTTGTTGACTAAGACGGTTTTCGGATTTTGAGCTTTAGACTGACCCGTGATATGGTGATTAATATGTATATGGTTTAGAAGCCGAGGGAGGGAGGGAAAAAGCTGTCGAATTCGATTCCCGCCCAGGTAAAAGCAAAAGAAATTTTGTAATGTATCTCGGAGTCTGGGTACTAGTGGATAGTGTACAGTTCGTTGTGTGATACCCATACAAGTGCAGTGCTTCGTTTGGGATCGTACAAAAAACGAGATTGCCTGTAGATTATTATTATTTTTAGAGTTAAGACCTTAAAAGAGTTAGACCTTGAAAGACAAACGGGATCCTCATCAGATCACTCATGTGAAAGCTTTTAGTTCTAGGATATTGACGTGGATGGAAAATATATAAACGATATAGTGTAAAGAAAGGCGTGCTTTCACCAACCCGCGGAATTCTCGACTGCCTATTTTAAAAAATACAATCTTTCAAACCACAACTTCAATGTTTTATAGACCTCTAAAGATCTAAACAACATAAATATCATACGAAACACCGTCTTAGTGAATTCGCGTTCGACAGATTTATTACAACTTGACAAACACCTTCATGCTTTATTATATCCTTGATATCCTTGGTCGTGATTATTCTGCCTTCGTGCTGGGGGTTCCGAGGTCAATTATCGGTCAGGTCAATTTAGTACACAGTTTTTTCTGAATTGTCCAAAAGTGTGAGTGTCGCTGAGAGTTCTCCTCCTCTTCATTCTGTGTTACCCATAAGTAACAATTATAACTATGACTGAATAAACTCTATGATTATTAAGTTCATTAATATCAGAAGCAGATTCCGCTAAAATTAAAACATTAACACTAATTTTGCTTACAGTAACAAATAACGTTATTGTGATTGTAATAGGTATTAAATAATACAGTGCCCAGTCTTGAATAATAATTATTTTTTGTTAGATTTATAAGAATTTAAAAATAAAAACTAATATAATGTTTTGAATTAATTTTATATCGATGAATGATGCAATACGTATTTGACTCAGAAAGAAGAAGAAGCAGAAGAAACATTCTCGAGGAATTCCAGAGATCATAATTAGATCATAATCATTTTTTACATGATTTCCTGAGAATACTTCATTGAGAAGCGAAATATAAGCCAAAGTGAAATAAGCGGAAGAGAGCTAAAACATACGTATTCATCACTTACGACTCCGTAAAGGCAAGTCTATAAAACATTTTTTATTGTCTTTTACAGTCGACTCTCAGACAATGGCGTGTGGCGTTTTGGGTGTGCTTTGCTGTAATGGTAATCACAAACATTATATATCTGATATGGGCAGAAGGTGATCAAGAGTGGTGGGATGACGTAAGGAAACATGGATATCCAGCCAACTGGAAACACGGATCCCTTCCTACAAGAGATTCGGATTCTGAAACACAAGGGAGCGAAGAAAATAACGAAACGCAAAAAAATAAAGATGAAAAATGATGCGAATGTGATTACTACGATGATATTGTAAATAAATATTATATATAATATTATGTCATGTAAATAGACAATTATAAGTAATGTGAAATAATAAATACAAAATAGTAAAGCGTTGTAAAGTGTTTTTTCTACACAGTCAAAGTCAAATAAAACAAATAAAACAAATCCAAATAAGACAAATTGCAAAATATCTTTGAACATAAAATCTACTTTTGGTTCGCGAAGAAACTGCAGACTGAAAAGAACCGATAAGAAAGTGTCACAATGACTGGTTACATATTAATTGTCACGTAAAGTGTTCGAGTAATAATATTATACACCTTTGGATCTTAATTTCAATTTTATACTTCTTGTATCAGTACACAATGTGTGTTAATTTCATAATATTCGGATTATTGGATACAATTCCGCCTTTCTTTTGCTATATAACTTTTTTATAACATATTCGTTTTATACAGTTTACGTGAATCGATTAAATTAAAAATCGATTAAATCATCAACTTAAAAATCTTGACCTCGTCGTAACTATAGCGTTCTGCTAACTAATGGTCCAAATTGTAGTATATCCGTGCTTTCTTGGTCTGAGGTTACGTACATATTTTTGTATGTGTTTCGTTTCCTTTTCGAAAATGGTTTTTAGAATGTTGATTCTCGCGCCACATCATAGAGTCTTTAGTGATAAGTTAAATAAATGTACAATCGAACAGTTTTTAATATGAAACTCCCTTTAATAATTTAACCCCCAACATTCTTTAAACATTAATTTCATACATACGTATGATCTCCTTTTCAATTTTGACATTAATACATAAAAATAAAATAAAAGTATAACCGTGCAAATGTATAAAATACTAGCCGACTTGCTCCGGCTTCGCACGGATCGCACGGAACTTTTACCTATATTTTTTTTTTTGAAAATAAAATATAGGTAAAATATAATAATAATGTAGGTGATGCTTTCTATAGGTGAAAGAATTTTTGAAATCGGTTGAAGAGTAGTTTTTGAGTATATCCATCACATAAAAACAAACCAAGTTTATGTCTTTATAACATTAGTATAGATAACAATGAAAATGACCACATAGAAATAATAACAATTAAAAGTATAACATTTTAACTCATTTTTAGGATCCCGTAACTAAGTGGTATTACAACATGTAGATGAAAAAAAATCCGATGAATGCAGTCGCTTGGGGTATCTTTAGACAGAACTTCAAAACGATGCAGAAGTTGCAAAATGACTTTTTTATATTATGAGCCTAGTTGGTGAGAATTGCGCTTGTAATTAAAGTCGTAAAAATTGTCCCCCTGCGTCTCTAACCTTTCAAGCTGGAAAAGCGGAGGGTGGAAAATTCTGAATTTAACATACTAGAACTTAAACAACACTCGAAGAAAATTGGTATGAATAAGATACGTTAACGATAAACGATAACGACTGCAGAACATTCTTATTTCTCAGAACTTTGTATATTCCTATTTCTCAGAAACAGCTGAAATGATTCAAATGACATTTTGTATTCAGATAATGTTTTAATTTTAAATTTATTTAGAATAGGTGTTATCCATGAAAAATTTCGTTTTCGCACTTTTTTAAGACTGTTGATTCCAGCGCTATCTCATACATTATTAAGGTATCAATAAGCTTATACTGAATTACTAGTAGGCTGAGATTTTCACGCTTTAATATTAGCTATTCAAGAACAACAGATGGTATTATAAAATAACTCGATAGCTCGGGAGACATCGAGTGAAGTTCGGTCGCCCAGCAGCCTAATTTTATCTAACTCCACTCGTAATCGATATCAGCATTTTGAAGGCAATTGACAATTGACAATTGTCTAACTCACCAAATATAATCGAAAACATCCGCGAAAACGATGACGTTTGCGATTGGATGACAGAGTTATCTATACCACGTGACATCATATTAAGTTGAAGACTTTGCAATTGCTTAGTGATTTTGACACTCGTAATCGTATTAAATGATTGCGATTGCGATTAATTCATCATGGTTACAATATTGTCTACCATTATCCTTCGATCACAAATAAAAAACAAGATGCACAATCAAATCTTCAAAAATGTCCGATCCAAATGTGCACTCAAATGAGTATTTGAAAAAGGATTTGCCTACCTAATTATCAATTATGAACACTGTAAATTGAAATTTAGAAAAATATAGCTTCCTCCACTGGCAGCACTTCTATACAAGCCCAGAAGCCCGGCTCACCTTACTGAAATGCTCAGTGAAAAATAAACGATGAATAGGTATCAACTTTTAAGCAAATCGAACGGTTTTGTAAATATCCGTGATTTACTTGTCAAACGAAAACAACAGAAAAAACAACTCCTTAACCCCAAGTCGCAACCAATCAGTGGCAACAGCCGTAATCAGTTCTTTCGCTCTGACATGCTTGCTTGCAGCCAAGCTTTGTAAGTTTGTTTAACAATCCGGCTTTCCTACTGCACTTCGTAGGGATTCATAGTAAAAGGCACAGTAGGTAAGAATGAAATGTGAATATCGTACAATACAATTCAACTTTATTCTTCATTATGTTTATTTGTTTGTGTCTTATTGTACTTACACAGTTATTTGTTTAACTCTTCAGTCAAGAATTTTTATAAACACTAAACGTACACGAAACGGTTGTACTTCGTTCGTCTGTGTCTTTCTATTATATTAGACAATTAATAAACTAAACCAAAATATTTTTTAATAATGATTAGTTAGTTAAAGTTATAATTTTTAGACAATCTATAAGATATTTTCAGTAATAACTCGCTTATAATTTCCCACTTGAAAAAAATGTATATACATAATTGCATGTATTGAAACTCCCAAATTTTCTTTGTTTTTAAACTGCGCCTGAATACGTCATTGCCTAATGTGCAACATTTTGTTCTTTGTCTTGCATTATAATCTATATATGTCTTGTCCTTGTCACGTTCACGTAACAAATCAAAATGACGTAAATAGCGATTCAAATGTATTACGTGAATTATATTTTAAGCACGAAGCGTAAGATTGACTTTAAAATATTATATTTCCAATAAACTTCGTTTCTATGTCATGCAAGTTTCTTTTACGAGCTTTTATAACTTTACGCTTTGATGGTAAGGTCTACTTTAGTTTAACACAATATTGCCAATAGTAGTATACGATATTAAAAATATATAATTATGTCAATTCGGACAATACTTTGCTTACAGAAGATTATGGATCTAGTTCTTTATTTGTGATCGAAGCCAGGTAGTAGTGAATTTAATTGTTGAAAATCTTATTTTACATATTATGTGTCTAATCATTAATTAACCATTAGAGATAAAGAAAATAATTTAAGAACTTGAACTGAACACCTAATTACTAATTACATATTTAACATAAATTGTTACTAACATTGATTACTATAACTTATTTTTTATCATTACCTAGAAATAAAATAACAATTAAATATTTATTTTTATTTAAGATTTAGGGTAAGATTTAGGGTAGTTAGACGCATTAGGCAAATGACAGATAGATAGATACGGCAAGGCTGGTGTACTTTGCATATTTTCACAGTCTAATGTCCTATGGCCTTCTGCTGTGGAGATCAGCGGCGTATATTAACTTTATTTTTATTTTACAAAAAAGAGCATGTAATACGTGCCATCTACAGCACAAATCCACGAACACCTTGCCGTCCTTATACATCTTTAAAATTATTATGTATACGAGAAAAAATATAGATCTTTAAAAAGAAAGGCGATATTAATGGTATGGAAACCTGAGGTCGTGAATTGGTTATTCCAAAATTTAAATGACATAAATCAAATGTTTGATTTTTGGGTTTGTTTTTATAACAAAGTTCTTCAGGAAGTTACTCAATTAACAGAGAATAAATTTAGGTAGATTAGTTACAAAACGTAATTTGAATAGAGAATCACACTATACAATAAACAATTTCATAGAAGATAAAACAATAGTCTGGAAATGATCTTCTCTGCACATGCATTTACTGGCTTAATGAATATTGTATTTTAATAAACCTTTTGTAATCTGAAGTTGAAAAAATGATACCTGACCGAGTTTCTTGTCGGTTTTTCTGTGTCCATGTTTTTTATTTAAACCAAACTAAAGTAGATTTGACGTTCAAAAATACCTTGTAATTGGGTTTACTTGAATAAATTGATTTGACTTGACTTGAATATGATATTATTGGTTTATTCAAATAGCTCTGACTCTGGGCCTCTACGCGAAGTTGTCTTCTTCGATGATGCGATCCCAATTTCTCCTATAATTTTTAGAGCTACGATTAATGAATGATAAAAAACGCTACCCTTATAATTTCATCACGTTCGTCCGTCTGTTACTTCGTTAGTTAAGACTCATCTCTCACCTACATTGATGAAATTTTAAATTTTTATACGACGTCTATAATGGAATAATGTTGCAGAAGAATATTAACTTAGATGTGACTGTCCATATATGATACATTACGGTTACGGTTACGGTGGTGGCCGAGTGGCTGAGGACTCCGCTTTTCATAATACGATAGGTCGTGGTTGCAATTCCCGCTTTAGGCGTGTGAACCAATAAGTTTCTGATTAATAAACATGTATATCAAAAGAAGGAGTAAGTACACTTACAAATTCTACGTTGTCTGTGTCGACGTATTACGCTCGCATTGCTCCGTGTTACTGGATCAAAATTGTCAATCTGCAAGAATGTGTAAATCCATGTATACTTGAATATTGTTAACATTACTATTTTTTGTGTCCGTAATTTTTTTTAAAATGTACAGTGGATGTGCAAATTAGTTTCTTCTCTTGCTTCTACTAACACCTGCTGCGACAGCATTATCAAGCTACAAAATACAAAATTAGATTAATTTGTTATTGTGTAAAATATTGTTAGTTTTATAATTATTTATATCGGTTACATTTTTTTTTAAATATATCTTATTTGCAGAAGTTCTATTTTCTTCTCTTGCTTTATGCCTATTATTTTATTATAGCAATAAATAAAATTTTTACCATAATTTTTACCAATTTTATAGTGCTATTAATCACATTCCCTAAGTAGATATTCAAATTGAAACTAGTTGAGCAACCTTTCATTTAGAGATATTCGGAGACATTCTATGCCAGATATTGTAATTTTACCTATTACAGCTAATATTCGCTCTTCTAGCCAAGAGAGTGGTTTCTTTGAATGACCATCACCGGTGCTAACAACATGTATGTGAAGTACAGAGTTTTTTATGATATTATATTTCAGATCATGTCAAAACTAAAGAAATGAACGAAGAAAATATGCAAGGAATTCTTAGCAGTTAATGTTTTGTAATTAAATTCACAATTATTCGAATATATGTTACTTACTTTGCGCCGTTCTTTACCTTTTTTCGTGACGCCCACGTCAACAGTATTTAACTTAGCAGCCATCGCCTTCCACATATTATTAGCAGCGTTGCCCAAAGCTCCATGTGGACACCGACCATGCTAAATTTGGTTCTTCTCCGTAGCTTCAACTAAGAGAACGATTTCTTGTTCGCTAACTTTTCTTCTTGCCGACATTTAATAATAATTTAATTACTGATTTAAAACAACCTAATTACATTTTAACGTATGTAAGTGAATAAAAAATAAGTACTATCTATTATTAAATTAGGTAGATATTTATAAATAATAAAGACGTTGAAATCTAAATATAACCATATTTGTGAACCATATAATGTCAACTGTCACTCAAAAGGTGTAAAATGAAAAGGTAAAATTGCGCTTGAAAAATCGATAACATGAGTTAATTAACAATTTAGTTGTGTAATACTTCATTTGTTCTTTATAAATAGTCGATAAAATTGAAGACGATGGCGATTAGCTGTTGTCCGTGTGACATACATAATTCCACTTATTTTTACCAAACGTAGTCGCTTTGAACGTGATCGCCTTCAGTATCAATTTCGATTACGATTACGACTGTAGCTAAACAATTAGCCTACAGGTAATTTAAATTTTAGATGTAAACGTTCATGCCCACTACGATTCCCTTCACTGTGTGTTCCAACAAGGACTTGGTTGTTTTTTTTAATAAATTGTAATTTTATTTTATTGTTACTTATAATTGCTACAATATTGTGTTACACTTGCTATAATGCCATGAATTATAATATTACAACTGTCTTTTGTATCTTATTCTGTTATCTCATTAGTTCTTATGATTCCCATTATTCTATTCTATTCTATTATAATAAACAATATTATACAATGTTATACATCATATACATTATATACGAGTACACGCATAAATATATGTTTTTATATAATTTTATTATGTATCATGCATAAATATATATTATTATGTATTTTTATTATAGAAATCAAGAAAATGTCTACCTATTAAATTTTTTTTTCTCTCTCTAAGGCGAGCCACAGCCGAAGAAAAGGCGAGGGATTACAAGGCGTTTCGATGCGCCACAAAGGACACATACTCACCATCGAGGAAGCCAGGTCTAAGCCTGGAGTATTTCGACCGCCTAGTCCCCAGATCGAAAGGGTAGCAGTAATGCTAGTTGTTAATTTCTCAGTGAGTCATACAAATTTGAAACTAGGTATAATGATACATCTTTTTAACCATATGTTGCACTAGTTAACTTTTTAAAACATTCGTAGGAGAATTCAAGAAAGGGCAAATGGAGTATTTGGACTCGACTTGACGATTTGCCCTCCTGATTCCGAAATTTTCTGGACCTAGAATTCTAAAACTTACAGTATACAGGAAAAGTGTAACAAAAGTTCTAAGTCTTAAATTAAAGCTACAGAAATTTTGTTAAGAAATTTACCATTTTGTAAATACTTACCTGTCATACGGAACTCTTTACATGCGACTCGAACTCGAATGGAACAAGTTTTTAAAATGGGATCCGTAACCTATATTGCGTGTAATATCTTGTCTTTATAACATCTGCAAGAAATAAAATGTCAATAATCTTTATGTCAAGTTACAAGTACGTGACGTCATTGTTACGTCGATATTATGAACGATAAGGTTTTGTCATTTAATTCTAAATTAAATAATATGTAATACTTTAGATGTAGTATGGCTTTAAAAATGTGGGATAACTTTGTAAATGAAGTCATGTACATTTGTATCAGTAAATAAAAAAAATACTTTAAATCCAAATAATTAACAATGCATTAACAGCATCAGAAGATAGATTCTAATATTTTTAAATAACTTTCGTCAAAATTTTCAAACTCGTTCATCAACACATTTTACGCTTCTCAACGAGCATCCGCAGGAAATTCTAGCGACTAGATTCGGTCAGCTATCATTAAAAACTTTGAATAGAATGTAAATAAATAAATCAAAGGTTGAAAATTAGTTTATATCAAATTTACTTTTATGGCCAGGGAGAAGGTCATGTTTCAATTAATAATATATTAACGTTCTTAATGTATTTTTAGAACTTAATTTTTGGCTCCAGGCGACTTTACCAATTCATCTTGGAGGGAGTGACCGTCAGCATCGGTTTTGTGACATTAGCGACGTAAGAAAACCTTACGAATGGGAGGCTTAAATGCCTGATCGAACTTAAATCCAGGTCCAGGGTCTTGAAAACACCAGATGTGCATCGCTCCTGTGATTGGGTGGGTACTAAGGCTACTCTCAATCGTCTCGTCGATGAAGCAACTGGGATAGACTGAGCTGGGTTGAAGGTGGTCTCCAATCCTGAATGTGGAGCGTGGTTGCATGCGCTTCCTTCACCACACCTTGATACCTTTAGTGAAGCTATTTTCCAGATAAATGCTATTCTAAAGATTTTTTACGAATTTAAGAGTGGCTTTCACTGACTATATAAACTCGAATTAAGGATCTGACATCTCGCTTGCACTATTAAATAATTAGTGCAAGTTAGATGTCAAATCCTTAAATCGAGTTGAAATAGTTGGTGCAAGCCACCCTTAGGATTGGATATTAATTTTTATTTTTATTTGTTCTTAACCCTGTATTTTTGAGATTATTTTTAATTAGGTAATATTAATTTAAATTGAAAATCTGAATTAATCTAAACTAATATTATAACTAAAGAAGCCAAGGAAGACCAAGGCTGACTTATGAAGATCAAATAGCCAGAGTGTTAGCAGACGGAAATGTCAAAAGCACTCGCATACCTAGGCGAAAATGTGTGAGGAGAATGATGAGATTTGAGGAAGCGAAAGAGGTGTGTAAGGACCGCGACTCCTGGCGCTCCGTCCTCTCTGACTACCCCGTTGGGGATACAGCGTGAAGTTATGTTATGTTATGTTTTTAATATTATAACCTCTTAAGAGGTAAAATTTTTAAGTTTGGATGCAGGAGGTAACCTACGAAACTACTCATCCGATTCAAAAAATTATTTCACCAATGTGTATTAGAAAGGACCTTAAAGGTGGACATCTTATAATATATCGTTTCCCACGCGGATGAAATAGTGGGCTAGTATTAAACAAAATAATATTTAAAAATTTTACTTATTACAATAGCAAAACCTTAGTAGGTATTATTAAATACATTTAACATTAAATTTTATTAAAATATTTCGTTAGAAACTTGTTCGATGTGTCGTTAATATCATTATATATTTACTTTATTTATCACATGCAGTGCCTTTACAAGTCTCATCGTTAAACATTACTACTACTACTAGTACTAGGTACTAGGTTTGATATTAAAGTGTTGAAATTAAAAATATAGAGGACTTGCAAATATTACATTGCAATCCCAGGTTACGTAAAATATTCACCGGTCGCAAAAATAATAAATAAAATTCGTAAAAAGATGTAGCGTAAAAAGATCTTCTGTCTTATTCACTTTATTAATTTTGCAATGTAAATGTAATAAAACTATAAACCAGTTGCCTGTAGTAAGTTGATTGTGTGTAATATAATATTATGTGAACATGTTTGTTAAAATATTTCCCTCGCTATTTAGAGTTCCGTACCTCAAAAGAAGAAAACCCTTATAGGATCACTTCATTGACCGTGTATCTGTCTGTCCGAGGGGTTAAGACCCTTTACCTCAAAAACGGGTACAGATATCAGGTTGAAATTAGTTTCAAATATTGAAGTCTATAGATTCTTGAAGGTGTAAAAAATCCAAGTTTCTTAGTTAACGAAATCAAAAGATACGGCTATTTATGTATATACTCAAACAATACGTAATTTCTGTTGATTGAGAATCATGAAATTTGGCAAGAAGCAAATGTCCCGTAGCACAATGCACACATACATATATACATATCTTTATGCTGTATCTCTAATGAGGTAGTTAGAGAGAACGGAGCGCCTAAAGTCGCGATTCATACATATTTCTTTCGCTTCCTCAAATCTCATCATTCTCCACACACATTTTCGTCTAGGTATGCGATTGCTTTTGTCATTGCCGTCGGCTAAAACTCTGGTTATTAGATCTTCATAAGTTAATTTTAGTCTTCCTTGGCTCTTTTTACCACTCACTTTCGCTATGTAATATGTGTATTCCTCGTCAATAAAAGAGAAAAATAGTGCAATAAAAAGGAAAAATTCAAAAATTGCGAATTTGTAATACATCAAATTTTTTTGCCTTTATAAACATGCATTTGCAGTTGGAGAGTATGACAGAACGTAACTGTTAACTGCAAAGTTAGGTTTGTTTTTAATGCGATTTATACATATTTTTTTGCTAAATACATAACACAAATACTTTGTATGGCTGTACGAAACCCTCAGTTCGTGAGTCCGAGTCGCACTTGGTCGGTCTTTATTAGAGATAGTACATCGGCATATGTGTCATTTATCTAACAGTTTGAGAGCTTGTTATCTGATCTTTTAGCTATCGCAGTACACATCACTCTTGTAGAAACAGGCATACTGCCGCAAACGATATTCTGATTTCGTCACAAGTTCAAATTTTAGTTTTTTGTTATTATATTTTTTTTTGTCGTAGTGAACAAAACGCGGGTGTTGTGTAAGCGATTAATATTCTGTATTTATTGATAAATTCTAATATCAATTGAAAAATTGTTGCTTGATATAATTGTTGCGTTCCAAATGAACGTCGCGTCAAGAAATTCTGAATTTGCGTATAGAGTTACAGAAGAACGGCTTTCACAATTAAATTAATGCAAGCAGTAGTGATCACTGTACCGCTTGACCGAAAAAATTATGTTTAGTAGTGAAAAGCATGTTTGCTATATTTTGTAACTACATGAATGGCTACAAGGTCGCAAATAACAACCACATAGGCCAATGAGAAGAATTCCTGTCTTTCTTATGGAATTCTGAATTCAGAATACTGGAATTCAGAAATTAGGATTACATTTAGTTTTGGCTTAAGGCTACTATCATAATTATTTACTTGTAGCAGTTTCAAAATAAAATTATCAAAAAAAATTCCTGTTCTCGTGCTGAAAATTGAATATAACTAAGTTTACGAAAACATCGGCAAGTTCTTTCATTCATAATGTCTTCATGACGAACAGGATTATATATATACAAATACATATATTTATTGAATAGTAAAGCGACCACGTGTTAAAGAGATATTTGCTTGATATTGTTTCTCGTTTCATTTTTGCCGCAGTGTTAAAATTACACGTTTTTTCTGTACAGTTGAATGGTTGCATTAATTTTTTGTGGTGTAGGTATTTAGGAACAGTGACTATTTTACAGTTTCTTTTACACGTGAAAGTATGCAATGGCACTAAAAGGATGGAGACTTATTCTGAATAAAGGTGAGTTTTACAGTATAAAACATAGGTCGAAGTAGAATATCATATTAGTTCTTTAATTCATGTCAGTAAGGCTGCACTTTATAAATTAATTGAAAAAATAATAAAAATTATTACTAGTACGTGTTGTTGCAAACAACTTTTATTCACGTTATGCTAATGCAGCTAAGCTATTAAAACTGTCATTTCTCCCGGAGGACAGCTATTACAAGCTTAATGTCCCTTTGAGATTATGTACGTTTTATATGTTAGACATTTTAATGGTGTAAAAATATTAATAATAAAAATAGTCTTGATCTTTTTTCTATGAAATGGCAAGTATTCTTCAAAATAACTTGTGCATAAATAATATTGTCTTATATAAAACTAGATTGGAGAAAATAAATAGGATCTAATTATAAACTACTCATGCATATACATAAATATGTATAGGTATACGGAAATATAATACATACACATATATATGTATCTACATACAATATTACATCACGTCCTTTTCGGCAGAGCATTACATTAAGGCAATAAAATCGTATCACTTGATACTATTACATATATTTTGCAGTCTTATACAAAAGTTGATAATCCAAAACATATAAATCCTTATTTATATACTTCAGACTATTATAATATCATTCTGTGACCTCGAGTTAAGAACTACAGGTTTGTATTAGGAACACCACTGTAGTATTTACCCCATAACGAACTGGAGGGAGCTCCCAATAACACCTAAAACATTCTAAATTGATGTGATCGAGATTCGAACTCGGAGTGCGGCTTGGAAGGCTGATGTTCTTCTACCGTGCCAATGGCTTGTCAAATCAAATGGATTACTTTGGCTGTCTTTTGTTACTTGGTAGTAAAAATAAACAGCGATCTGATGAGCGAGCGTTTGATGAGTAACCATGTTAAAGTAATTTATTAATGTCAATTCATTAAAAAACTACAATGACACCTTCAAAACTATAATATTGTTTCTTAATGACTCAGTGTAAGAGAAAAATATTATTAGAGAAATAAGATATTCTGTTGACATTCCTTTCAATATTGAAGACATAACTTCTACTTCTATGCAAATAATAAAATAACTCTGACAATATTATTTACAAACTTGAAACTAAGTATTATCTAAGTTATAAGACTTTCTCATTTACTACAACATAAGATTAATAACATTGTATAATAATAATCAATATTTAATATTTACACTAACAGTTATAATTAAATTCTCAGTGACATTTATACCACAACGCTATGTATTGGGTGTCTTGGGTTTATTCGCTTTGGCGAATTCATTTACGATGCGAGTATGTCTCAGCACAGCTATAACACAGATGGTGATTCATACACCTACTGCAGAGCACATTATTGGCGAAACATGTCCGGATTATACAAGCAATGTACAAATAGATCCACCCAAAACTGATAATACTACTACAGAATACGTGGTAAGTGATATTAAAGACGAAAGTTAGTGAACAACTTAGAAATTTGAGACGAGAAATTTATTTTGTGTCATACGTACACTCGTTTTTGGGTAATCTTTAATTTTTTTAGGAAAACTTTTGGTAACATCGTGGCATAAAGTCATAATGCCTATTATGGTAGAATTATATAAATAAGAATGCAATTGAAAATATTTTTCATTAATTTGTTTAAAATCTATTTCTTTTTGAATAGATCAATTCTTTGACATAAACAGTATGTAAAAAAAATCCAGTCCAATACGTGAAGGTATTATTAGGTATGGAGATTCGATTCTATTTGTGTCTCTTTTTAAAAAAATAAGTAAAAAAAATAAATACTCCGAGTAAAATAAAATTTAATTGAATTAGGACACATGGCAGGATGTGTCCACACAAGGAGAAACTTACATGGCAGTACTGACGCCGCGGCGCTGGGTCAGCGCTTGAAAACGACGGTGTTGTCGCATTTAATTTTTTTTATTGATTTATATATGTATATAATGCAATATATATATAATAAAAATATTATTGTGTAAATAACCTATAACCCAACAGATTTATTTAAAGTTGTCACAAAGTTCGAAATTAAAAATTTATTGGTCGCGACTTCAATCTCGTGGAAATTGTAATGTTCCTTCCGTTTATGTTTGAGTCCCTTGTCTTAATGTACTAGATTATTTAGCATCGGTGATGAATGGAAACCTCGGAAATAATTTACAGGCAAGACCCGTAAAAATTTTTCAGGAGACAAATTATTCTTACTTTTTCTTTTGCAAATTACGAGGTTTTCATTTAAATATCTGTTGGATTCTACTAGAGAAAAAGCAGTGGATAACTTTGAAACATGATAGTACCTATTAACACAGAATAATCATCATTTTGGACTATCACATCTAGGCGACATCTGTGTTATGTTACACATGTTTTTCTCTCCTGTTTTACATGTACGTTGTAAAAAACGTTAATCGTAATATCAGGAATAAATAGATTTATTTTAAAATTAAAATTTATGAACATAAAAGAAAGTTAAAGATCATACCTATATGCACGTAGATCTCTAACGTTTTGTATAGAAGAATATGGCAATTTCAAGTTTTTTTACAAATGAACATTTATTAGATAAGATTAATATAAAATTCTCACAATTTGTTCACTAGGATCTTTAAATTTAAATACTGCTACAGGGTCGTCATCGATATGATTGGGATGAAGCGACGCAAGGATTATTACTTAGCGCCTTTTACTATGGTTACGTACTTACCCACTTGCCAGGAGGTCTACTGGCTGAGAAATTTGGAGGAAAATGGACCATCGGGATTGGTCTGCTAGTAACATCTGTAGGCACTATTCTTACGCCGCTTGCGGTTGGTTACGGAGGAGTTGTGGGACTATTCATTATCAGAGTTATTGAAGGATTTGGAGAGGTATTTCACATTTCACGACTATATTATTGATTTTAAACGATAAGCTCCCATAAGGTTACCCTGAGCGAAGCATGTTGAAGTTTTAACCCGTTCCGCTCAGTGACCCACAGAAATAATAAATACTATGTACCTATTATTATTACAATAAATATTATCTCTGTAGAGCGAACAGAGCTTCAAGACGCAATATCTTGACGCCGTTTCCAGCAATTAATATATATTATGGGCTTATAGATAGCAAAGTGGAAACAGTGATAAGTTGCTAGTCCATCGCCTACATATACCAATGTTTATTGCTTTATTTCTTCACCCGATATTACCTACTGCGTGGGTAGATAAGCAGATACTGATAGATTACATACTTTTCTTGCTCTCCCAGATCTGTATGGAAACACAAAAAGTGCGATTTTGTTAATATAAATATCTTAAAACTAAGTAAATATCACATATTTTTTAAGGAACTCTAAATATCATATTATAACATTATTCTACATGTAAAATATTACAGGAAGTGTGCAACATGTATGTAAATGGTTGAGTGTGTATTTCATGTGATCTTCTAGAGTCTGATCTCTGGAATATTCCGAGGATGCTTCGTTAAGAGGCGAAACACGTCTGGATTATTGATATTTGGAATTTTGGGCGGAAATAGCTAAAAATTATAAGAATTCATCACATGAAATGGATTTCCGAAAAGTAACACCTGAGTCTATACAATATATGAATGTTTATTATTTTACAGCAATAATAGTAATTTAACACAGTAAAATCGCATACTTAGGCAAAAATGGGGTGAGGAGAATGTATCCCTTGGGGTTCCGTCCTCTTTGACTATCCTGTTATAAGGGTTATAATACAGCATGATGATATGTATATGTAAGTATGTAAGACAGTAATATAGGTATAAGTTTTGATGTATTTTGAATGTTTTGTTACAGGGGCCTGTAACACCAGCTTTCGTTCTTCTCTTAGCGCGATGGGTACCACCATCGGAGCGATCTCGATTCGGTGCTATGATATTTGGTGGTGCGCAAGTTGGAAACATTTTTGGACCGTATATTTCTGGATTACTTTTAACGGATGGCGGTGACTGGGCTAATGTCTTTTACGTCTTTGGAGGATTAGGAATCATTTGGTTTATATTCTGGGTGAGATACAAGTTATTTTCTTAATTAATTTCCTCGATTTCTTCGATCAATTAAATACTTTATATTTTAAACTGGCTGTTGCCCGCAACTTTGCTGGTGTGATTAAAAAACGTAGTCTATACTCTTCCCCAAGGCTTTAGGGCGCGTTTATTTGACACGAATTCCTTCGTGCCGATACAACGCGGTCGCCGCGCGGTTAGGTAGTTCCCGGAAATTCGAACGTTGTTGCCTAGTGAATAAAGTTTACATTAGCTTTTAATTAATACATGACAATGTCAATCTACCCCGCCAGTGTATTCTAATTAGGGTTGTCAAATTTCTTCGGCTGATTATAGTATTTAAAAAATTATAGAACATTTAACATTACTTATTTAGTTTCATAAAAATTTTTTTTTTGCACTTCTTGTATTTTTTGATCCATTATTATGTCCGTGTAACCGAAGCCGCCTTTGTCATGAGTTCTTGATCTAAATTAATTTAAAAATTGAATGCGATGAAGCATAATATGCAGAGATGTGATTTATTTGAAATAGATCTATTTAAAATGCAAATACAAAATGCTTATTTTTATTTTGCGTTTGAAATATTTTTTTTCAAAATGCATCGCGCGTTGACCGCGAGCGATTGCGCATTGACCGCGCGGCGGACGCGCGGTTGCCGCGCGGTTGGGTAGTTCCCAGAAATTTAAACGTGGTTGCCTAGCGAATAGAGTTTATATTCGCTTTTAATAATGACACGAGAATGTCAACCGCGCGGCCGTCTTGCGGCGGCGGAAGAAAGTTTTCACGTCGTGTGTCTGCGCTCTTAATCTATATCCATTCTAAATTTCAATAAAATCGGTGCAGCAATTTAAAAATGAAATCGTAACAGACACACAGAGAGAGGCGCTTTCGCATTTATAATATTATCATAGATTAATTAGTTACTAACACATTACTATGGATAACTGATATTAACTGATCGTTTAGTGTGAATGTAGCGCAACTGTTTCTAAATTCGAAGGTCCCGGGTTCAGTTCCCGGCCAACTTAAGCGAAATTGGGAGTACTCTCTCAGTAGTCTCAGTTCACTGTGTGTTACCAGTAGTGCAAGCCAGGGTTTATTGTCTATTTTGGGGTAACACTGCAATATTGCAGTGGTTTTCTAGAGATTGATATAGGTACTTTTTAAATTTTGGAACAATATATCCCAAATATATTCTCTTTTTTCGTTACAAATTGTTCTCACATTATATCGATTTTCTTGACGTTTAATAATAAATATTTCCTTTGATACGAAAGTGTAGTATAAATTAAGCATATTATTAAAAAGTAAATATACAATCGGTTATATAGATAATTACAATACGTAATAATTTGCGTTAATTAATATTCGTTATAGAGTTTTATTTAGCGTTATAAAATATTTTTTCAATAATAATTATTTGACATAGGTAAGTGTCTTTCTATCGCAATAAATTGCGGACAGTAGAAATTTTGCCATTGTATGGAAATAATAGAGCACTGATTGTTTTCGAAATTTTGTTTTGTATTGTGACATCTATGACTATACCTGTGGAGTATAATTTTACTGTAAAAGGTGTATTTCTTGTTTTATAAGGAAAATACATTTTGATACTATTCTGAATAAAGTAACTCAATTGCTTTTTTGTAGGCTTTTCTGTGCTATAGCACACCAAATTGTCATCCCTATATATCTGATGAAGAACGCGAATTTTTGAATGAGAATATTGTTGCTTCT
Organism: Zeuzera pyrina; assembly: GCA_907165235.1. Lineage (NCBI taxonomy): Eukaryota > Metazoa > Arthropoda > Insecta > Lepidoptera > Cossidae > Zeuzera > Zeuzera pyrina. Next base: position 16,009,170 of record OU015626.1, read on the forward strand.
GGTCTTAAAAAGAAATTGGATCCTGTGCCTTTTAAGGGTTTATTAAGATCTCGGGCTCTATGGGTCCTGGTCTTTGCAGCTGTGAGTACAATTTAATATTATTTTTTACATGTCTTATATCAGTCTACCCCACACTGGATGTCTTATTATAATAAGACATAAAGTGTGGTAGGCTGATACTATGAGACACTTAAAATTAATCTCATTGTTAAAAAAAATAAGCTCTATTTTTTAATTTATGTACTTCGAAACGACAAATGTAACCGTCCTTCTGTCTGTCACACTCAATTTTCTCAGAACTTGTGACACACCAACTTAATATTTAGCATAATAATACATGTCGTTAGCTCACATACGTGTATGTTGCAATATCATATCATAGATCATAGAAAAATTGAAGAAAGAGTAAAGTGAGTGCTCGTACGACTTGATCATCCGTTTTCACCCTTTTTTTGTACAAAACTAATGTACCAATAATTTCGAAAAATTAGTATTTAAAGCCTTACATGGAAAAAATATAATGAAAGTTTCGTTGATTATTGTATTAAAAAGGCATAACAATGGTACTGGCCGAAAGATTTACACCACAGTTTGTAAGCAATGAATATTTAAAACCGAATTATTTGATTTTAAGCAAATATGCTTACAGAATTAGAAGTTAAGTTTAGAAGGTAATTTAGAAGTTTACCATTTTATAAAAATTCTTTTTGCGTAAGTCAAAAAAGGATTTGCATTTGTATCTTCTGTTCAATGTTGTCTTTTTATTATTAATACTTAATATTGTTAACGAGGTAAATGTATTAAATAAATCTAAATTGCCATAATAATTTCAGCTTTTCTGCAATTAATTATTGTGGAAATTACAATACAAAGAAACAGGGTTTTGTAACAATGTAGCCTTAAGAACATCATAATTTTTTGTTTAAAGCACTAAAGGAGGATAACATTGATGTTTAATATTTCTCTATCCTTAGGTAGGCCATGACTGGGGCTATTTTGCGATGATCACTGACCTTCCTAAGTATTTCTCTGATGTTCTCAAGTTCAACATCAAGGAAACGGGATTAATGGCCGCGCTGCCATACATCGCCATGTATGCGTCATCTTTTATTTTTGCCAGTTTCTGTGATTATTGTATTAAAAAGAAATGGCATAGCATAGGTACTGGCAGGAAGATTTATACCACAATTTGTAAGTAATGAATATTTAAATTTGAATTAAGCACTTGAATTTAAGTAAACATGTTTAACTGAAGCTTTTTTTCCACCAAGCTTTTAGCCTTCTGTAGCCGAAATGACAGAAGCAGAATCTTTATAGTTTTGTCGTGTCTGTCTGTGCGCCTGTCTGGCGGGTTATCTGTCCGTCTGTATGTCTGTATGCTTGACCGTCCGCATGTTCATCAGTCTGCTATTTTGTCTGTTTGTTTTATTAACCTGTAATGAAATGTCGCGGAGACGAAAAGTTGTAACCCAAAACCGGAAATGAAAACAAAAAATATAGTTATTTTTCCTCCAATTTAAAAAAAAAATTAACAGTAACATTTTTTCTAAATTTGCTACAGAATACAAGTTAATGCATGTACAATACTCTTTTGGCCGATTATTTGCTAAAAAGGGCTTACATTGTGCCACGCCCTACACTAAGCCTAATATAACACTTATGTAACGTAACATATAAAAATCAATGACAATTTTACAAAATTATCATATATATATATTGATTCAAGTGTTGACATAAGAAAGCTTATGACTAGGGTTGCTAACTCTCCCAATCGATATTTCTAGATTTAATGGGAAAAAATTGGGACGCCAAAATAAAATCGGAACTTCTCAAAAAAACATTTTTATTCATACTTAGTAATAAACAAGAAATAAAAAGTTTCCACTGGAAATTTAAACAATATATAGACTCAAAATTTGACAGTCAATGAACTACTTACTAGGTACATACAATACGTTTAGTTTTGTTCTTAAAAGAATATTTATTTAATCAGTAGGCATAGAGTACATTTTGTGGGTATTTACCTACTTACTCCCTTGGCTGGGTGACGACACGACACGCGATTGTGGTAATTTGTGGAAACAACAATAGCGAAACTGGCAGGTTAATAAAATAAAAAAAAATTTGATGTTCAAAATCGGAACAATTAGCGTTCCGCCAGTACTATGGTCGCGGCGCGGGATACAGGGGTCCAAAATCCGGGCCATCCCGATTAAATCAGGACAGTTAGCAAGTCTACTTATGACACGTGTTTGCCTCATAACGAAGTATACTCCGAAAAGTTTAGACTCGATCTGTTATTGTGTTGAGCCAAGTAAATTATGTAGCATTCCAAAGTTAAATATTAATTACATTTATCATGTTATGATATCAATTCAAAAGCAAAATCAAATTGACTAATTTAAGATGACGTACCATATTTGTTGTTGTTAGCTGATAGTTGTACCCAATCGTTTAAAATTTAATAAAAATTTATACCTTATACCCATTTCGATTGAAAAGAGTATGTGACGACGTCACGTGGCCAGCTTACTTTTAAGTTTCTTTTAACAAAAGTGTACTCGTATTAGTACAGATATACATATTGTAATATCATGCCGGTATAGTTTGTTTCCGCCTTAATTAATTTAAATACCTGGCACCAAGAAAGAATTCTAATCTGTTTGACATTACGAGTAATCAGACTTAAGGAAAACCATTTCTTTTTTCTAGCTTCTTCCGTACCGGCAGTTTTTATTATTCTGGCCTCGTATTCGGGCTGCAACCGTATGGAAGCTGTTGGCTTGTTCATAGCTTCTATGGTGTTTATGGGAGGATTCTACAGTAGTGTTAAAATAAACGCTATGGATATAGCGCCTAATTACGCAGGGACTTGCTCGGCGTTTGTGAATGGGCTTGGAGCGTTGTCTGGTATTATAACGCCTTATTTATTTGGACTGTTGACGCCTGATGTAAGTTTTTTCTTGTATTTGCTAACATACATACATATATACATCCTTACATACTTATTTATTTAATGTACTTCAGTACTCATGCATACCCACACGTACATGAAGTCATTGAACATAACATTCGGTAAGTCATGGTGTGCCTGGGGATTTTATGAAACGCTACTATTTAATGAAATTATCCTCACATCATCCACAAAAAATTGGACATTGCATAGACTCTTGAGAGATGAGAGTAATAAGTTTGATCGATATTCGAAGCTAAAAGCTTCGCCACATGATGATCTGGCTGAGCGTAACGTAAAACAGTATTTATTGTGTTTTATGCCACAGTGGCGCTGTTTCCGAGACCTCCGATTAGTTGAGTACGAATATGTCCGTATCTTTCGATTGCCTTGACTTAGAAGCTTAAATTTTTACACCACCTAAGGACCATAGTGCTTGATACAAGTTTTCACTTGATATTTCTTCCTGCTCTTGAAATAAAAGGTCTTGTACAGACGGTCACCCAGACTGCGAAATGATCCTATGAGGAATCTATTTTTTCCTTTCGAGGTACAGAACCCCGAAAATTGTTAAATATTTTTGTCTTATTTATTATTTACTCGTAAGTCAAACAATATAAAAATAATAATGTGTTATAGAATAATAGATGCTCTAATATTGCAATTTTTTCAAGGGGGTGATGAATGACCCCCGTTTTACACAAACCGAGGGCAATCTCACCGTTTTTCAGGAATTAGTATTTGTTGCTAATTCGTTGTTACTTTGTTGAAACACTATAAAATCGAATCTAATTATGACTGAGCGAGTCATCAAATGATTTGCATTGAACGATATGGCGGGTGCCTGGGTCATGAAATGCTACCGTTTCATAAAATGTCCAGGTAAGAATATCATGATTAGCTAGTTCTAACAGTACGACAAAATTATTGGGTTGATCAACTAATTTTATGTCACTGCTGTCCCTGAATCTAATACATAAAAATCAATGTTTGTTTGTTCCTTTGTTCGTATTTTACGGGCTGCCATACCTTTCATCTGATTGTGATGAAATTTGGAATGGAGATAGCTTGAATCCTGAGGAAGGACATAGGCTGTTTTGAAAATAAAGACGCGGACGAAGTCGCGGGCATCAGCTCATTCCCGATAAAAATTACTAAGAAAATATAGAATTATGTATTCATTTCATATATAAATATTGTAATTATCATAAAGATATCCTCAATATATTAAATTAACTTTTAACAATATTTCGATAGTTTTCTCTACTTCAGTGGTTGTCAAGCAGACAAAGCACCAGTTGTCGATAGGACACATTTAATATTCTTTGAGGTTTAATACGATTTCTTAATAACTCTTGTTTATAATAGTACGTTGTTCAGATTTCATTAATGTAAATTATTATCTATACTTTGAAGTTAATAAAACAATAAATAAATAAAAAAAAATTATCTAACCAACCGACCAGCAGCCTAATTGTCTAAACTCCACTCGTAATCGATATCAGCATTTGGAAGGCAATTGAAGCTTGTCGGTTGTATCCACCGAATTGTCTAACGCACCAAACATAATCGAAAACACCCGCGAAAACGATTACGTTTGTGACCGAATGGCAGGATTATCGATACCACGTGACACCATATTAATTTAACTCTGCAATTGCGTAGTGATTTTGACACTTGTAATCGTAGTAAATGATTGCGATTGTGATCAATTCATTATGAATTACAAAAATTACATTTTTATTTTTATTTAAGATGATATCGGCTTATTCAAATAGCGATCCAATACAGCTCTGACACTGCGCCTCTACGCGAAGTCATCTTTTTCGATAATGTGATCCCAAGTAGGGAGAGGCTTCTGCTGAACAAATGTCGGAAATAAAATTGTCTTCTCTTGTAATTTTTAGGGTTGCGCTTTTTAATGTTAGAAAACGCTACCCTTATAATTTCGTCGCGTTCGTCCCTCCTTTCCCGTATTAATTAAGACTCATCTTTCACCTATTTTGATGAGATTTTACAGGCAGATGTCTTATATTATGTATATAATAGAATAACACTGCAAAAGAATATTAATTTAGACGTGACTATCCATATATGATACATCACGAATGTGATGGCCGAGTGGCTTCAATGGTTTCAATTCCCGCGTGAGTGTTGGTTTCAGTTCCCGCTATAAGCGTATTGACCAATGCGTTTCTCATCAATAAAAATTTATATCAAAAGAATGAGTACTCTTATGTATGAGTACTCTTAACTCTATGTTGTTTGTGTCGTAGTATTATGCTCGGCGTTATTGGATCAAAATTGTCAATCTGCAAGAATGTGTAAATAATATTGTTAATATTGCTATTTTTTGTTTAAATTTTTTTTAATGTATCTTAGATGTGCGAATTACAGTTTCTTCTCTCGCTTCTACTAACACCTGCTGCGACAGCATTTTTGGCGTTTACTCCTTAAGAATCGATTTTCATATAAGGCCCCCGGTATGAAAAAAATATGAGGAGTAAAATCTATTCATCGAATGACAGCGTTACGTTTTTTGTACGCAACCTATTGTGCGCACCTGTCACTTTTCAGTCGTGAGTATTAAGACGTACATAGGGTATGCTGCGGGGCAGCTTACGCATGTAAGTATTATGTGTATGTAATATACCTATATGTTATTTCTATATAAAATATATAGGTATATAATATATACTCTACAGCGTCTTCAAATGATGAATATATATATTATACATATCTAGGTTTCTCGGGGTGCTGATTACTAAAATGATGTTCATTTTCAAATCTAAGATGGCGAATATTACTTTTTTTGGATAAATCGATACGGGTATCAAATTCTAGGTTTCTCGGGGTGCTGATTACGAAAATGACTTTCATTTTCAAATCCAAGATGGCGAATATTACTTTTTTGGATAAATCGATATGGGTGTCATATCCTAGGTTTCTCGGAGTGCTAATTATGAAAATGACGTTCATTTTCAAATCGAAGATGGCGAATATTACTTTTTTGGATAAATCGATGTGGGTGTCACATTATAGATTTCTCGGAATGCTGATTACGAAAATTATGTTCATTTTCGAATCCAAGATGGCGATTATTATTTTTTTGGATAAATCGATATGGATATCAAATTCTAGGTTTTTCGGGCTGTTGATTACAAAAATGACGTTCATTTTCAAATCCAAGATGGCAAATATTACTTTTTTTGGTTAAATCGATATGGGTGTCATATCCTAGGTTTCTCGGGATGCTAATTACGAAAATGACGTTCATTTTCAAATCCAAGATGACGAAAATGACTTTTTTGGATAAATCGATATGGGTGTTATGTTCTAGGTTTCTCGCGGTACTGATTACGAAAATGACGTTCATTTTCAAATCGAAGATGGCAAATGCAGTGAATAAAAATATGTACAATATGGAAAAAACCAGTAAACTCCAGTCGTGCGTCGGAGCTGACACACACACTTTTTTTTTTATCAAGCTACAAAACGCAAAATGATATTAATTTGTTATTGTGTAAAATATTGTTAGTTTTACAATTTCTCATTTTTGTTAGATTTTTTTAATGTGTCTTAGGTATAGAAGCTCTATTTTCTTCTCTTACTGAAGCAAAGAAACCTTTGATATCCCCTGCGAAAGCATTTCATGAATCTGCAATATATAGGTGTCTGTATAAGATAATATGTAGTGTTTTTGTTATAGCGATAAATAGCACTTTTATGGTTATTTTCGCCAATTCAATTGTGCTTTTAATCACATTCACGAAGTTAATATTTAAATTGAAATTAGTAAAGGCAGATCTTCCATTTAGAAATATTCGGACGCTTTAAATACCAGACATTGTACAGCTTTTCTAGCTAATTGAGTGGTTTATTTAGAAGACCATCACCAGCGCTAATAGCATGTATATGAAGGGCAGACTTTTCTGATATTATATTTCAGGTCATGCTAAAACTAAAAAAAAGAAAGAAACATGTCAATCGCTTACTTTTGAAATATCAAGCTAGAACATATGTTCTAGCTTGATATTTCAAGGAATTTTTAGCGCATTAATTAAATTCACAACTATACGAAAATACATTACTTATTTTGCGCTATTATTCGCCTTTTTTGTGACACCCACGCCAACAGCATAGCTTTAACTATGAGAACGATTTCTTGTTCACTAACTTTTCTTCTTGCCGACATTTTGAATAATTTAAGTACTGATTTAAAACAACGCAATTAAACTTTTAGCGTATGTAAATGAATAAAAAACAAGTACTATCTTTTATTAAATAAGGTAGATATTTATAAATAATAAAGACCTTGAAATCTAAATATAACCATGTAATGTCAACTGACATTCAAAAAGAGATATAAAATGAAGAGGTAAATTTGCGCTAGAAAAATCAATAACATGAGATAATTGACAATTTAGTTGTATAATACCTCATTTGTTCTTTATAAATAGTCGATAAAATTGAAGACGATGGCGATTAGCTATTGTACGTGTGACATACGCATATCCACTTATTTTTACCAAATGTAATCGCTTTGAACGTGATCGCATTCAATATCAATTTCGATTACGATTACGAGTGAAGTTAGACAATTAGCCCACAGTATAGAAAATAGTTGAGCACCCCATCACACATAACGTCACACTCAATAAAAACACATTTTGACAGCACTTTTGGCGCTATTCAAGATTAAATATTTGTCATTTTTTATTTCTTATATCTAGTGTAATAATGGATCGATACAGTAATACATGACTTGCCCATCATCTATAAGACTTCCTTACGAACCTTGTTCCATGACAGACTGTTCTGACCTGTGTACTATTTTGTCTACTTCACTCGCAATCGTAATCGAAATTGATACTGAAGGCGATCACGTTCAAAGCGATTACGTTCATGGTTTAAATTCCCGCGTAGTCAATGCGCGGGAATTTAAACCACGGCCTATTGTATTATGTAAGGTGGAGACCTCAGCCACTTAGCTACCACAACTGTAATGTATCGTAATATTATGGACAGTAACGTCTAAATTAATATTCTTTTGCAGTTTTATTCTACTTTATAAGTACATAATATAAGACATATTTCGTCAAAATAGGTGAGAGATGAATCTTTACTAACGATGAAACAGACTGACTAACGTGACGAAATTATAAAGATAGCGTTTTTTACCATTAAAAAGCACAATCCTAAAAATTATAAGAGAAAACAATTTTATTTCACACTTGTTCAGCCGAAAGTCCTTCTACTTGGAATCGCATCATCGAAGAAGACAACTTCGCGTAGAGCTCCAAAGTCAGAGCTATATTAGATCGCTATTTGAATAAGCCAATATAAATAAAAATAAACAATATTTAATCGTTGTTTTATTTCTAGTTAATGTTAAAAAATAACTTATACTAATCAATGTTAGCAACAATTTATTGGTAAACAACTAATTAGTAATTAGGTATTTAGTTCAAGTTCTTATATTATTTTCTTTATATTTTAAGGTTAATTAATGATTAGAAGCCAAGGAAGACCAAGGCTGACTTATGAAGATCAAATAGCTAGAGTGTTAGCAGACGGAAATGTCAAAAGCACTCGCATACCTAGGCGAAAATGTGTGAGGAGAATGATGAGATTTGAGGAAGCGAAAGAGGTGTGTAAGGACCGCGACTCCTGGCGCTCCGTCCTCTCTGACTACCCCGTTGGGGATACAGCGTGAAGTTATGTTATGTCATGTTATGTTATTGATTAGTTATTTATGTAAAATGAGATTTTTAATAATTAAATTCACTACTAACTTTGAAATGTTGCGATAATGGTTAGCAATATTGTAACTATAATGAATTGATCGTAATCACAATTATTTAATACGATTACGAGTGTCAAAATCACTACGCAATTGCAAAGAGTTCACCTTAATATGGTGTCACGTGGTATCGATAACTCTGCCATTCGGTCACAAACGTAATCATTTTCCCGGGTGTTTTCGATTATGTTCGGGGCGTTAGACAATTCGGTGGATACAATTGACAAACGTTAATTGCCTTCAAAATACTGATATCGATTACCAGTGTAGTTATACAATTAGGCTGCTGCACGGAAGAATAAGCAGTTATAACGCAATTTATATTTTTCTTCTACTCACAGGCCAGCAAGGGCAGTATATTTAGTAAGATTATTTATATGTGAGTAAAATTTAAAAATACAGTAATGTTTTTAAGGCAAGATTGAATATTTAACGTAAAACGTGTTGTTTCGGTAGACTAACTTTATTAAAAAGTTCGCAAAAACTAGAACGCGTTTTTTTGTAATAGAAGAGGTAGTGGACGAAGTGGGGCAAGGACAAAAAATGGTTGAGCGGACTTATCTCGGTCAGAGGTGAAAACGAGAGCAGTCAGACGTACATTACCTATTCGGAACTTCCTACCGCGTTGTCTTTTTTCATCTGTTACTAATTTGTTAATTTTGCTCGGTTGATGTCCGTTTTTATTTGTTAACAAAAACTTTTTTGTTTTTTTGGTATTTGTCATTTTCGCCGTACATTTTTTTTCTGATTCTGTTATCATGTGTCCGAGATACAACTCAATTAGTAACTATGTATACATTCAAAGTTATAACTACAGAAGTATTTTTTAGTTGTATAAAAGTGGAAAAATGATGATAATTGGAGAAGCGAAAGAAATATGTAAGAACCGCTACGCTTGGCACTCCGTACTCTCTAACAACCCCATTAGGGATACAGCGTGATAATATATATGTATGTATAGAAGGGAAAAATCTTATATGAAATAAGTTCACAGGAGGGGAAAAATGATGAGGATGAGTGATAAGACGAGAGAGATATTTAAACGATGTATTGGTTTTTATAACTGTGTACGATTTGTGATAACGGTAATGAACACATACCTATTTATATAATTTCTGCCTCAAAAGATTAGAGTGTTTGTAACTTGGTTTAATTTTTCGTAAAATAATGTTAAAGTAGTGATGTGAATATAAGTAAAGTACCTCCATTAGTAATGTTTTTCAACCTTTCGTCGCTTTGAAATAAGCGCATTGTTAGATTAGATTAAATATCACATTGAAGGTTACCTTGTAGATCGTAATAGTTAAGTAATGTAGAACGAATTCAATTTGTTCCTAATAACTAACATAATTGCATTTATTAACAAGTTCTTGCGCAAGAATTCTTTACAATAAAATTTTTCTATTTGATTGTAAATACATGTATTCACATACATTATTGTGAAGATATGTGTATACAAATGTAAAAAAAAATTACACACATACTTTCACGATTTTCCTATTCGTGGGGGGTAAAAATTAACGTGAAACTAAATTATACTTTGAGTTTAAGTATTTTATTAGTACTTAGTACTTTATATTATTAGTATTTGAGTTTATTGAAGGTATAGCCGCAGCAGATAGTGCCAGATTGATAGCCTGTCGCCTAAAGGTACTTATAATAAGACCTACCCTTTGGCCAAATTTTACGGCTTGCATGGAAAGATAAGAAGCTGGTATATTCTGTTTTACTTTATCTCCCAAACCAGTCAGGGAATAAAAACTTTATAAATTGCATTATAAGATTTTTTAAATAATATCTTTCTTTATCCAGCAAACAGTGGGACAGTGGCGTCATGCTTTTTGGACAGTATTCGTAGTTTTGGTTGGCACAAATATTTTGTATTTGATATGGGGCAAAGGCGATCAAGAATGGTGGGACGACGTCGATAAATATGGCTACCCTCCTGGTTGGAAACATGGACCTCTTAAGAAAAGGGCAGTGGATACTGAGAAGAAGATAGTATACCCGAAGCATGACCACTCCCCGGTGGCCACGGATTGAATCAAATAGACAATGTTTTTTATAATTTTAATTCATTGAATATCAAATGTTGTGAGTGCTATAATTTATTATAGTAGAATTAAATTATTTATGACATGAATACCACGTGATATTTATTTCTAGAAATTTGTGTTATCCGATATTAAAGATAAATCACATTTAAATCAGTATTTTACTCATAGTAGTAAAAAAGATTATTATGAACGTGATCTATCAGTGGGATAGAAGCGATAAAAAGTGATTCTCATAACTGTAAAATGTTATCAAAAAATTTACCCATAATGAATATAATGTTTAAGGTCACTTTTAGTTTTTTTTAAATTTTCAGTATGTTAGTTGCACATAAAATGAAATTTGTGTAAGATATAACGAGCATATTATTTCAATGTGAAACTATTTTACATATGTGTACAAAGTGTAATTTCTTAATAGTACATACGTATCTAACTTAACGTCTTTTCCCTTTCGGGGGGTAGAGCACACATACAAGTAAACATTAGACGACAGCACATGCGAATGTCCACAGATTAGTGATATATTACTTAAAAGGCAACCACGCGCTCAACTCTGCCTATCTGCTCTCGAATATTCAATGTCTCTCGTACCGTATACTGTGATCTCGATGTGACCAATCAGATCACAGTATACGGTCCCGCTCCCCGCAAGATTTTCGCATGCCTGTTATTAATATGAAATTATTCAAAGCCTCATCTATAGGCTTACTGGTTTGTGACAAAGCATTAAGGCGTATGAAAATCACACTTTAAAGCCACTTCAAGCAATAAATATTTGGACTAACAGATGACAATCTAGAAATAACATAATGATGCGTTGCTTACTCGTTACTTATATCAGTTGCATAAAATAAGACTTATCCTATGGCCAACTTTTACGACCTGTGCAGGAATAGAAACAGCTAGCCCATTTATTACGTAAGTAATGGAATTAATTCTCTAATTATCCGATTGATTTGCCAATACTAAGCCGAATTTATAAAAGCTTCAGTAGAGATCAAATAATTGGTGTGTATTGTCGCGCGCATTATTATATTATTATTATTATTATTTATTTACATAGAAATATAAACAATAAAAATAACACAGATTCTTGTTGTCAACTTTATTGTACGGCAGTAAAGCCTGGATATGCTTAAAATCCAGCGAAAGTAGGATAAATCAGTGGAAATGCGGTCTATCTGAAATATTTGTTGTGTCAACCTCGTTGGCAAAACAAACAATGAAGAGGTACGCAGTATGATTGGGTTGGATGACAGTTAATGTAATAAAGTGTTTATTATAGTACAAAAAAAATGTGTGAGATCAATTTAGGGGGCTCATAGGATTGATAGCTGCAAACCCCTTTTCGTAAATAGCAATATCTTACCATTACCGTGCTTGTATATATACATTCTGTCAAGAAAGTATCGGGAATGGATGATTTGTTTATGGTTCCAAATTCAATTTTTTGTTTTTTTTGTTGTAGTTAGATTGGCACAACTGTTTTCCATTTTGGCGCGGAGTTTGTGTTGCATCTGTTATTTTGATTAAATACAGTGCTGTTTTTAGTTATATCATTCTAGTGTATATTGCGAATTTCATAATGGACAAAAACATCGAACAAAGAGTTTGTCTTAAATTTTGTATCGCCAATAGAATTTCGTGTTCGGAGTCACTGAAAATGTTATAGAAGGCTTACGGTGAATCGACTTTATCAAAAACACGTGCTTATGAGTGGTACAAAGCGTTCAAAAGCGGTTGAGATGTGATGGAAGATTTGCCTCGCTCTGGTAGGCCATCAACGTCTGCAACTGAAGTTAACATCGCAAAAGTGAAGGAAATAGTGATTGAAAATCCTCATTCAAGTTAGAGAGATAGCCGCCAAACTTTCTGTGTCTCACGAGTCGATCCGTACCATTTTAAATAATCACTTGGGTATGAAACATGTTGCCGCTCGGCTAGTCCCAAAAGACCTGAATTTTCTCCAAAAACTCAATCGCATAAGAGTCGCCGAAGACATGCTAGAACGAGTCAATTCCGATCCAACATTCATGAAACGTTTTGTTACTGGTGACGAGACGTGGGTTTACGAGTTTGACATGCAAACTAGTCAACAAGCTTCGGAGTGGCACCTTCCAACTGAACCGAAACCGAAAAAACCACGCCAAAGTCGATCAAAAGTCAATGTCATGTTGACTGTTTTCTTTAACTGTCGCGGTGTTGTACACTCTGAATTCTTGCCAGAAGGTCAAACGGTAAATAAAGAATATTATTTGGGCGTTATGCGGCGTTTAAGAGAGCAAATTCGACGAAAAAGGCCAGATTTGTGGAAAGAAAATTCTTGGATTTTGCACCACAATAATGCGCCTTCGCACAAGGCCATCATTGTGAACGAATTTTTGACCAAAAACTCAACAAATACCATCGAGCAACCACCTTATTTACCAGATATGGCTCCAGCCGACTTCTTTCTTTTTCCTAAACTCAAATTACCACTTCGTGGCACCCGTTTTCATTCGGTAGAAGACATAAAGGAGAATTCGCGGCGAGCACTGAACTCAAACCCGAAAAAAGCGTTTAAAAAATGTTTTGATGATTGGATTATTCGTTGGTGTAAGTGTATCGTTTCTGAAGGAGCATAATTGGAAGGTGATAAAATAAATTTGGATGAATAATTAACATTTCGTGTATTATTGATCTTTTCCCGGTACTTTCTTGACAGAGTGTATGCTGGTATTGCTGTAATGCTGGTATTTGTTAAAAAAAAACATGGGCTTATTTTTGAAATAAGGTGAGACAAAAACAAATTGCCATCGCAGAGACAGATTATATATACCCGCTAAAAAATTAGAACTATTTTACAATAACTCTTACTGTATGCCAATAACTCTGTACAATAAATTACCTGATCACTATAAAACTGATGGGCTGCCGCTATTCAAAAAAAGCATCTTTGTTTTTAAAACAAAAATGTTATTATAGTGTAAAAGAATGTATCAATGACAATTTCTCAGCATAAATTTTCTATTATCTTGCACTCAATTAATTATATTTTTAATTTATTCGTTTTATTATTTTTTCAATTTTCGATGCTTTGTATATTTTGACATTTATTTTTATTTATTCTTATTTTGACATGTTTTTTTTTGTTTATTCTTTTCATTTTAGCTTTTTTTTATTTGTGAGTTTGACAGGCTTATGATTATTTGAATTTTCTATATTAAGACAAGTAGAATATTTGCATGCTTTTCATGTAAATCTAATTATACTCGCATTCTCGCAAATAAATATACTATTATTATTATTATTAAAAAACCAGAAAAGATTGCTTGAGTGGTTCGGGAACGATAAAATTATGAATGATTGACGAAGAAAATCAACAAAGCGAAAGTAAGTGGTAGTGAAAGCCAGGGAAGACGAAGATTAACTTATGAAGATCAAATAGTGAGTAGAGTGTCAGGTGATGTTAATGTCATACATGCCTCAGCGAAGTGTGAAGGGAATGATGAGATTTGAAAAGGCGAAAGAAGTATGTAAGGTCATGGCACTATTTCCTTTGACTATTATTTATCAGATACGGCATGAGGGATTATGTATGTATTAGGGTTTCTCGGGAATTTCGCTTCGAGAAGTCTCGACAAATCGGACTACTCGAGACGAGAAAAAAGTGTCGAGAAATCGAGAAATCGCGACTTGATCTCTTGGTTATGTTTGCGTCTGTGTTCTCTTCTCCCACGCGGTTATTTTTATTTAATTAAACGAATGTGATTAAAAGCTCTAATTATTTATGGGAAAAAAGATACTGTAAGTGTTCAACTTTAATTTAAGAATGGTTTGTATGAAGATACTCGTTATTTTAATTTGGGCTATTGCAACTGCCGGGTATTTGCACCGTTTGGCTATAACTTTCGTTCTATAAGGTCTCAGTAGAGGAAAGACTCATTATTTCGTTAAACAAAAATGTCGTTATTAATAAACCTTATAGAACGAAAGTTATAGCCTAATGGCGCAATTGCCCCGCAGTTTCAATGGTTTCAATAGCCCCGACCGATTATATACTATTTGTTTAATGAAAAATATACTCAAATTCAGTTATTTTGTTTACAAATATATGTTATTACTCACAAGACTGAATAGGAATTAATAAATGTTGATGATTATTGCATATTAAGCGTAGTTTTATTTTGCATTTGAATAAAAATGTTCTATTTTTTTTTAAATTTCAATATTTCTCGAATATTCGAGAATTCCCGGGAAGTCTTAGTCGAGAATTCTCGATCTCCGGGAAGAAAAGTAAGTCGAAAAATCAGAAACCCCAGTATGTGTATAACATGATTCCTAAAACAAACATTCGTAAATGAGATGACATTACATTCAACAGTGACTAAGCGCAAGCTTGTGTAGCAGATCTAAGTAAATACTGAAATTAACCCAGTATTACATTATTTCCAATACTAGTTACACACTAACTTCTTCTCATGATGTAGAGTAAGGGATTTTTAAGAAAACTTCCAAAAGACGAAATGGCGTGTTTTGGAATGTGTAGTGAAAATTCAAAATCAGTGAACTGTAGTAAGCTAGTAAATAATAATTCATAATTTGTACCATTTTTTTGGAATTACTACTCCACTCTCAGTGGAACTGTACTCTACTGAAAAGTTGGTGCTAAAATGACAAACCATCAGTGATCAGTCTAAAATAATGAGCAGAAGGTGGGGTCACATGACCGACAATAGTTGCCAAAAGTTAGTCTTTATCTTCAGGTACTTTTTTTTTAATGCCTTATATTCTACAACAGTGCTCGCCTATTCTTAGAACATTGCAGTGGATTTTAAATTAAGGTAACTCGTCCATAGAATTCATTTCTGCCTAAGTTTTGACCTGAATGGTGATTGTGACAGTGAAATAATAATTTGATTTTATCTTCAATTTCCTTTCTTTATTTCGTAATAAATTAGATGCACAAAAAAATATATTAAAATGATAAAAGTATATTAAAATGATAAAAGTATATTCAATACAGTCAAATCGAAAGCTTTGAAACTTATACGCACATTCATACATCACCTCACGTTATTTCTCATTCGGGATGTGAAAGCAAATACTTGTAAGTGTAACAAAATCAAAATCCGACGTCACTCCTAGTAGTATCCGAGCCACAGACAAACTAGCCTACGAGACAAGAAATGTTTCAGAATTTCTAAGAACGCTGTTCTGACAAGATTAGAGGCATGAGACGTAAGCGGGCGGCACGGTAACGTCACGTACTAGACGAAAAAGTGATGTACTCGTAGATATTGTATATATCGATAAGTTGTAGGTAAAAGAATTCTTTTTATAAGTTTATTTTAAAAATAGAAATAATATAATATGTATGTATGTAACCAAAACAAAATTCTTTAGAAACACAAAAAATCTAAAATTTCGAATAGAAATACAAATTTAAATCCAATTCGTTTGGCTAGGTGTTTATGCTGATAAAAAAACTTTTTAACAAGAAATCAAATTCACGAAAAACAAAACTGAAAAGCTTTAAAGGAGGTTCTATGTTCGTCTGCATATATTTTTTTTACCAACTTATAAAAAGGAGGGGGTTCTATGTTCGTTTGTCTGTTTTTTTACGTATGTTTACCGATAACTTCGTCACTTGTGGACCGATTTTGTTTTGTTTTGTTTGAAAGGGAGTTCTTCCGGAGTTCCAGAGTTTGTATATCGTTCCGTTCCTCAATTAAAAAAAAAGTTAGTTGTAGACCCACCCTAGATACTCATTTAGATCTAGATCTCTCAAATGGGAGAAATAAAAAAATTTAAGGAAAAACTTAAACTGACTTAAAAAAAAACTGAAATGTACAAAATAACTATTCTTTACTAATCACAACTCGAGTACAAAAGGAATTGCTTTGTAACATACGATATAAATATCTATGTAATTAAATTCGACGGTTATTGTAGTCGGTACCGAATTAAAGTGCTACAATAGAATGTATATTGGTTTGGTAGGCTTAACACCGATTTCAGTAACTGTCGAATTTCATTTACAGCTATTTATTTTGTATGTATAAGGTATTTTTTTTATATTTGAGTTTTGTTTAGTACAGAAGTTTTGAAGTCGGTTTAACTGTTTTCTTAACAATTTTTAAATTTAAATGAGACCAAAATGCGAATGTACTCCATCCGATAAAAAAGAATCATCAAAATCAGACTACTCTGTAAAAAGTTAGACGTGGTAGTACATAAAAAAAAATAAACACATCGATGCGCCGAGCCTTTTGTTTAATTTTAGACGTATTTAAATAAGAAAGTCTGGTATCGATATATTTTTTCATTACACACTTTGTCGAATCAATACTATGATTAGTTTCAGTAAAATTAACGTAAATTGGTGGTAAATAAAATCTGGAACTCCCCAATAATAAAGAATTCCGGAAATTTTTAACTTTTGTCTTTTTATTTTATATTTCATGACATAAATATTTTTACTGTCATCTTTTTTGCATGCATATTTTAATTAATGAATAAATAATTAATAAATAAACAATTAATAAATTTATTTTAATTAATTAATAAATAATTGTGACTAATTCCCAAAATCTATAGCTATTTTCCGCTAAAACTCTAAAAATACCGAATAACCAGCACCGAATAAAACCGGTGCTCGTTAGCTGACCGAGTCCTATCTCTGGTATATCCTGAGGATGCTCCGTTGAGGGGCGAAACACGTGCCGACTGGTGGTTTTTGCAGTTTTAGCGGAAAATAGCTATAGATTTTGGGAATTTGTCACATGAAATGGATTTCCACAAAGTAACACCTGACACTATACAATTTAATAAATTGTTAAATAAATATTTATTTAACAATTTATTGCACACAACAAGATATAAAAAGAAAGATATACTACTCTGTCAAGAAAGTACCGGGAAAAGATCAATAATACACGAAATGTTAATTATTCATCCAAATTTATTTTATCACCTTCCAATTATGCTCCTTCAGAAACGATACACTTACACCAACGAATAATCCAATCATCAAAACATTTTTTAAACGCTTTTTTCGGGTTTGAGTTCAGTGCTCGCCGCGAATTCTCCTTTATGTCTTCTACCGAATGAAAACGGGTGCCACGAAGTGGTAATTTGAGTTTAGGAAAAAGAAAGAAGTCGGCTGGAGCCATATCTGGTAAATAAGGTGGTTGCTCGATGGTATTTGATGAGTTTTTGGTCAAAAATTCGTTCACAATGATGGCCTTGCGCGAAGGCGCATTATCGTGGTGCAAAATCCAAGAATTTTCTTTCCACAACTCTGGCCTTTTTCGTCGAATTTGCTCTCTTAGACGCCGCATAACGCACAAATAATATTCTTTATTTACCGTTTGACCTTCCGGCAAGAATTCCGAGTGCACAGCACCGCGATAGTTAAAGAAAACAGTCAACATGACTTTGACTTTTGATCGACTTTGGCGTGGTTTTTTCGGTTTCGGTTCAGTTGGAAGGCGCCACTCCGAAGCTTGTTGACTAGTTTGCATGTCAAACTCTCAAACCCACGTCTCGTCACCAGTAACAAAACGTTTCATGAATGTTGGATCGGAATCGACTCGTTCTAGCATGTCCTCAGCGATTCTTATGCGATTGAGTTTTTGGAGAAAATTCAGGTCTTTTGGGACTAGCGGAGCGGCAACATGTTTCATACCCAAATGATTATTTAAAATGGTACGGATCGACTCGTGAGACACAAAAAGTTCGGCGGCTATCTCTATCAAACTTAAATGAGCATTTTCAGTCACTATTTCCTTCACTTTTGCGATGTTAACTTCAGTTGCAGACGTTGATGGTCTACCAGAGCGAGGCAAATCTTCCAACAGATCTCGACCGCTTTTGAACGCTTTGTACCACTCATAAACACGTGTTTTTGATAAAGTCGATTCACCGTAAGCCCTCTGTAATATTTTCAGTCCGAACACGAAATTCCATTGGCGATGCAAAATTTAAGACAAACTCTTTGTTCGATGTTTTTGTCCATTATGAAATTCAAAATACAGACTAGAACGATATAACTAAAAACAACACTGTATTTAATCTAAATAACAGATGCAACTCAAACTCCGCGCCAAAATGGAAAACAATTGTGCCAGTCTAACAACAACAAAAAAAAAAAATTGAATTTGGAACCATAAACAAATCACCCATTCCGATATTTTCTTGACTGAATGTATAGAGAAAATAGAGCAAAAGGTACCGCTTATTTCTATAAGAAATTCCTCCCAGCGGACCCGCGTAGAGAGAGATTTTATAAAAAAGGGAGATTTTATAAAAAAGAAAGAGAGGTAGACACTGTGTGTATTACAATATTGTTATACTAAATATAAATAATAATGAATATTCAAATAAATAACAAAAACACATACAATCAATATATTCATACATATAAATATATAAACGCGGGTAGTCGCGGTGTAAACACGCAAATTTTATGTGTTCCAAGATTTTGTTTATTTTATATGGTATTAGTCTCAGTTTTGTAATTTAGATGACTTTATTATTAGCCAAATCTTCCAACACTCGCTATACATTTGCTTTTCTTCAGTTGTATTACCAATTTACCTCTCCATGACACTTTTAACTTCGTGACCTTCATTCAAGATGGATATGAAGCTTCTCCTGACATGTGTAAGGTGAAGGTCCTTATTATTCTATTTATTTTGTCCTTCTTCATTCGTTTCTTCCTATAGGTACATACCATTCAATCCCACTCTTTATTTCCTATCTACTTCCTTTTATCTTACTATTTAACATTTGTCTTATTTGTCTATAACATTTTTTGCTTCCAATACAATTTTTTTAATCCAATACTACATTCATCTAAGCCTATACACTCTATCCTTATGCCTACTTATGCTAATATCACTTTGTTCACTTAAACTTATGTCATATTTATTTCTTATCCATCTAATATCGCAGTTTTACACTTTTATTCTATATTCTAACATTGAAATTCTTTATGTTCCAATCTTATATTCTTCTAAAAAGCTATTTATTCCTTTTAGTTACCTTTTGCGTGATTTTTTTACAATATTTTAAAAATTTATGTCTATTGTTATTTTCGGCCATGATTGAGTGTATTGTCTCTTCTTTTATTTTAATTCCTATCTCACTTTATACTTTTACCCTTTCATACATTGAGCACTCCGCCAAGACATGAATCACACTCTCGTCCCTACCCGTCTCGCATGGGCACATTGGGTTCTCCTTGCGTCTGAAACGATATAGATACTCGGAGAACCCTCCGTGCCCCGTCAAGATCGGGACGAGAATGTAATCCATATCTATCTTCCTCATCACCGGGTAGGCGTTGGCGGCATCAGGGAAGAATATCTTAGTAACCGAGGCCGTTTGCTCACTTTTGTACCTGCTGTTCCATTCGTCAATCTACTCCATTCTAGTTTGTCGCTTGACGAATGAAACAGGACATGCCTCGTACTCCGGCCTCGTCTTCTTACCCAGTGCCGCTCCCTTAGCCAGTTCGTCGGCTCTCTCGTTTCCCTCCATCCCCGCGTGAGCTTTAATCCAATATCATTTGATTGATTTACCTTGCTCTCTAATCTTATCGATTGTGGCTCTTATTTTCACCGCTAGGGGGTGAAGGGAATTCCTACTTACTACCGCTTTCACTGCTGACCGTGAGTCACTAAACACTCCATATCTGGATGTGGCGCAGCCAAGTACGTACTCAGTTGCCCCTGCCAGAGCCAGAAGCTCAGCCTGAAAGACGGTGCAGCAACCGTCTAACTTTATTTTCTTGTACTTTATTTCGGCGTCCCCTTTCCTTGCTGTAAACGGCGCCCCAACTTTGCCATCCACCCTGCTCCCGTCAGTATAAACACGGAGCTCGTGTCTTGAGGCATTATCCAATGCTGTACCGTCTCTCAGAAACTCATATCTTAGCTCCGTCCAGGTAGCCGGGTTGCGGTGCCTCCCTATACTGTATCAGCCTCTCTACATCCCGGTCCTCTATCACTCGCCGGGAATACGCCTTTTTTATTTCATATAAGAGTGAAGATTCTCTCACTCTTATATCCAAAGGCAGAATCCCGGCGATCAACAGGGCCGAGTTGAGAGAGACCGTACGATATGCTTTTATTATCTTGAGCACGAATCTTCTCTGCGCCACATCCAGCCGCTTCTTGACCACTAGGGGAACATTGGGCCTCCAGAGGGTCAGCCAAGAGTTTGGTTTCATCTACGTCGTCGAAAGCTGTCTGTCCGTTCGATTTCGTCACAGGAGGCGTTGTTTGGAACGAATCCGATTTGAGAAATCGGGCCAACTTTCAGTATGCTTGGTGCGTCGGCTCGATCTCTCGCATCAGATCTCTCTACTTATTTTCCCTAAGTTCGGAAATTCGGTCTTTGACTGAAATCAACTCGGAATATTTTTGGTCATTTTAGGTGGAATGATAGTAACTGTTTCTAGTGCAATAATAGTTTTTAAATGTTATAATAGTCGGAGATTTCAATTCAACTACGGCACGTACACTACTATTTGTAAAAAATTGGAAGTTTTGAAATCGCTCCAGACAATTTCTTGTTTTTACATTATTTTATAACATACTGTTACGGTTGGACCTTATGCGTAAGGAAATAAGGTCGATTTTTAATGGAGCTCGAAACATAACTTTTAGTGCTTATATCTCGAGACCTAGGCTTTATCGAGTTATGACCTAAAAACGCATTGCTAGGTTTAAGGCCTACTATCGAATGGTATAAGTCAAATTAAGAAAGAAGAACCAAGTTGCACCTCGAATATTCCCGAGCGATGACGTGTCATGTACCTATGACTCATGCAAACAGGCGGCGTCGAGAACAATGTCGAATTACCGTTAGCGAGCGTAATTCACTAGAAAGTTCCACCCTCGTTTTAGCCGACTATAAATAGAGCTCCGTGTCCGCCGCCGAGTCAGTCTTTCTCAACTATCGTTCGAAGCGATATATCGAGGCGACATCAAGGCGAATTACGAAGACCACTACGACGACTACTGCGACGACCTTGGATAGAAGAACTTGCGATTCGGGAACGTTGTTATTGAGTGAAGCGTGTACCTTCGGTGACTACTACGCGAGTACCTACTTCGAGGGCGACTACGAAGATTAGGAACCGCCGTAATTAAGTTCGCGTGTTCTTGACATCTACTTGTACGAAGAAAAATAAACTCTTTGCACCCTTAACCGGCATCTTATTACCCTCAGCTCGTAACAATACATATTAATTACTTGTTAGTGAAAATTGGATATCGTTTATTCTTGGATTTAATCTACAGGTGTAATCAAAATGACGAACTGACAAACAGGTGTACAGTTAGTTCTAGTAGGTTTTTTTAAGTTATACGTTTGAAAATTGTTTATGAGAGAAAGTATCGAATCTTCTTTTTCCTGGTTTTTTTTAAAATTATGTACATGAGCTGTTTTGTTGGTCATATATTCTCCATATAAAAGGAATATTTTATTACATTTTCGACCTTTCCAATAAATGAGTGTTGGTAGATATCCTTATTGAAATATAGAGGTTGTTTATTTTCTTTGTCGAGATTATAGTAGGTACTGGTAGAGTGAAATGTTATTGCGATATTTTGATTTAGAAATACATGCATATCTTCACGTTGTATCTCTAATGGGGTAGTCAGATTATATTCATATCAAAACAATTAATATGTAAAAACATATATAATTAGATAAAATATGAATGTGTTAGAAATTGAACGTTTTTACCCAATTGCCACAGAAGGTGGGTATTACTTTTCGGTTTTATTTATACTCATAACGAGTGTATGTATACATACATACACTCATAGATACAAAAATTATGTACCTACACAATTTGTTATATGTAAATCTTAAGTATAAATAAATAAATATCTCTTTTGTTTTTAATATCACTGGAATAGGCTTTCGCTCTACAATACACAGGTAATCTATTTGCCATTAGATAAGTTCATACTGTAAAGGAGTCTTGTAACGTAAATGTGGGTACATGTACATATATTATGTATATGTACCCACGTTATACACCCATTCTATAAAAGTATTTATTAAAATATAAATATTTTAAATCTGGTGGAGATTAAACGTTTTTCTTAAACGGTATATTTACTCGAATTTTAATTTTACGGTATTGTTCATAAAACCACTTGAAGCCGATTAAAATTACTATTAAATGACGTCTTTGAAAGGAAATTAAATCTCAGTTTGGTTTTCTAATTAGTGACGTTAAACTTAACTGTGATTAATTTCGTATACGACACTAGGCAAATGGCCGAAAATGGTAAGTACAGTACGTATTTTGAGCGGTGAAGGCCGATGTGTGATTGACCACAATTTTATTGATACAGCTACTTGTAACTTTATCCTTTAATGGGCCAAAGACTATTCATTCGTAGAAATGATTTTTGCGGTTTTCACAAATAACTATGTCTAACTTCCTACATTACTATTTTATCTTATTTAATTATTATTTTATAAAACTCTGGTCTTAAAAATCTATATCCTTTAGAACTCCTTTATCCTCCTTTAGATATCTTCAAGATATAAAATAAATAATGTACGTATGTAAGCATAATTTCTTTGCATTTTATTGTCGTCTAGAACTATGATCAAGTTAAAGTTAAAAAATGCACTAGCCCTTAATTGAATGTATGTAAATCGATTCAATATACCGCATAGAAACCGTGCTAAAATAGGTACTAAATTATCATAACACGTGTGCAGAGTAATCTTTGCTACTGCAGTGATCTATGGTATGACGGGCTGCCGCGCTGCGCACGCGCTGCCAACGACGGCCACAGTCGAGTGGCCGCCGCTCGACAGTCAATCGTTTACGAGTTGTTTGACTCGACTTCATTAGTGTCAACTGTAAAAAAAAGTAAAACTTGAATGGAAAATAAAAAATACTTTGGACCGAGTGAAACATCGAGACAATTATTGGACGTTAATTGGTGAGTCACTATTTATTTATTTACTAGATATTTTTAATTATCGAAAATGCATTATGCTCTACTTTATGTAGTAATAACATTATTGCTAATAAATCTTATTGACAGCTTACCGTCACCGATTTAATTAACGTGTTTTTACAAATGTAAATCGATAAGTGCATGGGAAAATAGCTGCTCTACATTACTATACATATATTTATATCTTGTTATTAGGTATCACATCTTTCTATTGTTTTTAAAGGCAATTAAATAATCGTAAAAAGGAATTTTTTGATAGTGAGAATCTCAGAATATTTTATTATATTTGTCTTTTTCTGAGATAATGAAACAGATAATACTACTTTAAGAATTCAAAGTAAACTCAATATGTTAAAAAAGTTTTCTAATGCAAATACTTTTCTACTTTATAGTAACGTTGGCAAATCCAGGTTAATGAAACTTCGTTTAAGAGTTAAATGAAGACGCTCTTTTTTATAATTTTTGCAATTAATTTAGAAAAGTTGAAGGCGAATGAGAACGAAACGTTTTTAACTTATGAAATTATGAAGGGAACTTTTATTCCGTTAATATTCACATTATTAATCTATGTTCAAAGATTTCGTCTACGTTTTTCAAGAACTATTGTTTAGATTCACATAGTATATACGCACTTTTATGTTTATATTATTATTATTTATTTATTTGATATAAGTGTCTATGGAGGTCCCACCAGACCTGCATCACTGCGACCAAAAATTGATCTATTGTAATCTTCATGTTCATAACACATTTCGCAAGAAAGTTTAACCATGCAAGTATTTCTGTGTCGTTATTTATAAATTTCTATGCAAGGTAATTTTTATTTGAGAAGTAGACTATATTTTTAATATTTAATGTAATTCTGATTACTTGCAGTTTAATTAAGACGAAGTTCAAATCTCGATACTTACTGCAATGCCGTATTGTGGTGATGTCTAGACTTTATGGATTTAACTTTAAATAGATACTTTTATGATTTGAAAATAATGTTTTCTTAAATATGGCCTTTTCTCAAACAAATATTGTAAAGAGGTTAAGTCTAAAAGTTTGTAAGTTTGGATGTAGGAGGTAATCTCCGAAACTACTCATTCGATTTCGAAAATTTTTTTCACCAATATTTAGAATGGACCTTCAGGGTGTACAAAGGCCGTATAAATTATCCCGTTTTTATCAACAGCTGGTATTCTAATAACATTTACAAGCACTAAAAAATCATTAACGTGATAGTCGTATATGACTGTTGTTCATTTACATAATTTATAAAAAAAAAACTCGTATATTGTCATTGAAGTTTTAAAAAGATTCACTGTTTTAACTAAGCAATTACATTTTTAATAATTATGACATACTGCTAAAGAACTAAAAATATCAATGTATGTAAAATAAAATGTTAAAGACTGAAGCAAAAAGTTCAATATTATTCAAATGGTTCCAATAATTTAAATTAGAAAACTAAGTCTAAATATTATGTGATTAGAACATATTTAATGAGATATTAGCGTATGAACGTAGATATCCTTAATTAGGATAAGACTATTTTAAAACGTGAATTATAATGTTTACACACTGCTTATTTTCTTGTACGAAATCAAAACAGTAAGCCAACAGGTTTAACACTAATACAAATGTATAATAGTAGATAAATATTGTTACGATGGCATACTGATTACCCCGCTAGGGATACAGAATGAGGATATGTATGTATTTATTTATGCATGTGTGTATGTATATGCTGTAATAAAAGTACCTACTAAATGGCATGAAAATAAAATTTGAAGTACTTATACCTACTACATTTCGTTAGTAAAGTTTTTTAATTAAAGTATTTTGCGATTTATTAATTATTTTTTTAAACTAACCTTTTTAGAACCGTATGTTATCTTTTCACCATAACCATATAACCACCTTAAAATTACAGTAACCATATAACTTTTTATAATTATGTGTTATATGGTTATCTGTCCCGAAAATATTGCTTTAGCGATAATTTCGCAAATCATTCAAAAATTGTACTGTCCGCATTGTGTTTTTTCTTGTTTGTATTCATGCGAGTGTATTTTTTTACTGGAGCAATGAAGAGTATTGTGTTATCATCTTCGTGTATATAAATAAGTAAATGTAATAAAAATATAACATATTTGTACATAGTTTAAATAAATTTTCTTGGATTAAAAGTATTTTCCGTTTTTTTGAACAACATTATTCAGCTTCTTTTGCAACTCAGTTTGTTGATAGCATATAACATGTTATTAGCATGCATGTTGATAATACCAGTAGTATCCAGTTATGATGGTATTAGCATTAGGTCAAGTCGAACGAGATCTGAACGAAGACACGTGGTTTTTGCGTTGTCATAATATTACGCACTGTGATATTATATATATATGTATAAGTTACATATTATACTGTTTCCGCATATAATTAAAAGTATAACCATTTGAAATGAAATAAACGCTTGAACACATACAATTTTATTAATATGTACATACATATCCTCACGCTGTATCCCTAATGGGGTATTCAGAGAGGATGTACCACCAAGCATCGCGGTCCTTACATACTTTCTCGTATCTTTAGTAATTAATTTATCTAATCAGATATATCCGATTAGCGTTAGCATCAAATGAAAGGCACGTGTAAGTAACAAGTTAAATTGCTATTGACATGTTCTAATACGACAAATATCAAGTAAGTTTAAAATAATTTAACACTTTGCTGATTTTCGTTCATCGAAATTTATTTCTATACAGAGAAAATTATTTTCATAACTGATTTTATGTAACATTTGTGAAAAATAGAAATATAAGTAAACCTCGTCCAGTAAAATCGTTGTTAGAAAAGATCAACTCTGCATTTTGGAAAGGCATGGCGGCTTTACTACAATATAAATACAAATGCATAAGTATTATGGTCTTATTGTCGTCATATATGGAAGAGTAGACGCAGAAAATAAGGGGAAGAACAAATATTTTGCGTCTTTAAATTGAGTGGAAGAATAACCTTTGGTAGCGTTTATTTTTTTCTCTTCCTTCACGTAACCTATTACGAAACTGTACGAAACGGAAATGGATTGATCTCGCTTGCTAAGCTTTTTTTGCATTACAGTCGAGGCAAAATATACATTGTAGTGTAACATACCAAAATTGATAACACTTTATCTGCCTTCTGATATTAATGATTTTCCGTGTAATGGTCTTTGCTAGTGTCAAATTATATTAATAATAATTATCATGGAATAATTTTGGTGAATATCTTTTTAACAAAATAGGTAAGTACACAAAGTTACATGTAAGTTTACGTGAAATAATGACCATTAAATTAAATATCGAATTCGGGAGTAGTTTTGGGAAGCGGTATTATTTTGTTTTTAAAATGTTTTAGCAATAGACATAATAAAAAATGTTGACGATTTATTATTGACAATTATTTTTAGTTTATTAGTACTAGCAGCGACCCGCTCCGGCTTCGCACGGGTAGAAATTTATTTGGAAATGAAGTATAGCACGTGTTACTCGCTGATAATGTAGCTTTCTATAAGTGAAATAATTATTTAAATCTTTTGAGTAGCTTTTGAGTTTATCCATTACATACAAACAAACAAAGTTTAATTCTTTATAATCTTAGTATAGATGCTACAAAAAATCCAAAAACATTAGCTTGTCACTTCACAGTTATAAAGAATAGATAAATTAACATTTAGGTAATTTGGCCTCATGATGTATTAGTTACCCACTAAGTATTTGGTTACATGCCTATTGATGCTGTTTGTATACAACTTATCCGGTTATTTTCCAGTGCTGATGTGAATAGTATTTTTCCACATTTACATAAAACATTTTTATGGCCATAATTTACACACTCTTTCGTATGTATTTTGCATTGAGTACCTAGTTGAGCATTCTCTACCTAATTGACAGTAATTAGAACTATGTCGGGGGACAAAACCTTGAAGGATTTACTTGATATTTTAATCTTTTAGTTAATGTACATACGTATAAGACTTATTCAAATAACAGCGATCATTACCCGATATCTTATGGCGTTGTGCATTATTACCAGTGATCGGATAATCGGGCGCTTATATACCTAAACTTCTTTTCTTGAAAGAATAATATGGATATTCCTTCCTGAATTAATAAGTAATCCCGGATTCCCGGGATTAAACAATTTTGTAAAAACAACTATAAGTAACTTAATGAAATTATAGCAATGGTTATTTTGATTTAGTATCTTTATTTTATACAAAATAAATCTAAATAAAATTATAATGGCAAGTTTAACAAGGAACAGCCGTCTTGAAAGTACGAGAGGGTGTGTAAGTATTATTCAAAGAAAATATATCGTTTTCACAACGAGTTCTAACTATTTTGTATGCAGGTAACATTTTTAGCAATCAGGAATTTCAAACGATTCCGGGATCCGTGATTCTAAAAGACATGTCCATATTATTCTTTCATAGGCATAAAAATGAAGTTTAGGTATATTAGCGCCCGATTATCCGATCTCTGATTATTACAGTACGCAAGATATTTTATAAATTAAGTTTGAGAATAAAATAAGGTTTAGATTCTACACATATTATGTAGGTACATATTTCAAATGTAAGGTTAGTATTATGTAATCTTTTAAATGTAATAGGATAAGAAAATCTCATATTTTCATTTCATGAAAATTAATTGATTTTTTTGTATATATAATATGGAAATATGTGGCTACATGAAAAATATATAAACATATGTATACATATCATAACATGAAAAATGCGGAACATATAATAAAATACGTAACATGGAACATTCACGTTAACCGCCTGAACGCTTGGAGGAGAATTTCAACTGTACGGAAAACATATAAGATACTTAGCTGGTGTATTTCGCATATTTCCATAGCCTTATGTCTTATGGTCTGCTACTGTGGGGATCAGCGGCGCATATGAAATCTATCTTTATTTTACAAAAGAGGGCAAATACGTACCATCTACAGTATGAACGCACGAGAGTCGCTGAGAGATCATTTTAAAGATATTGATGTACTCACCTTACCCTCGTTATACATCTATGAAAACATAATGTACACTAGAAAAAATTTAGATCTATTTCAAAAGAAACTCGTGGTCGTGATCAGCTAGCTATTCCTAAATTTAAATTACAAAAGCCAAGTGGTTCATTTTTGAGTAACTGTGTTCGTTTTTATAATAAAATTCCTCAAGAAATTACTCAACTAACGGAAAAGAGATTTAAACTTGTCATTAAACGCACACTGATTGGAAAAGCATACTACAAAATTAGCGATTTCATTGAAGACACAACAATAGACTGGAAGTGATCCTCTCTGCATATGCATTTACTGGCTTTATAAATATTGTATTTTTAAATAACTGTTGTAGAATGATGTTGAAAAAATGATACCTGACTGAGTTTCTTGTCGCTTCTTCTCAGTATTCAGGTTTCCTTTTTGAACCGAACTAAAGTAGATTTGACTTTCCAAAATACCTTGAATAAATTGATTCGACTTTGACTTTAAAATTGCTGTCTATCGTGACTGAAAACTTGTCTACTGTAGTCACTTTTCATTTTCGATCAGTGATAGACAATTCTCAGGATTTGTTAACGCGCTGTAGTAGACACTTTGTCATTTGCGATCCTATGTGTACAACTAATGTGAAGTATTCAACAAACACCGCATCCTTAACGTCTCAAGGTGCTTTATTGACTAATTGTGATAGTCATCTGGGCATTTAAATAAAGATATGCCAGAATTCAGTGAGGTTTTCGCCATGACGTTGTATGGTATCACGTAAAGTAAAGAATGTTGAACTAAACTCCGTCTAATATACGTATTGATACGTATTGTATTGAATTATTTTTGAAAACATGTATAGATGATCTACTTGTGGAGACTGGCTTTTTTTTTGTATCGAGAGTGTAGTTGCTCAAGCCAACTTGATGATTGTCAAACGTTGAACATTATGGTAGGACAACGCGACACTACAGGTTCTTCTTCTTCTCTTTTATATAATGGTAAGTCGTTTCAAATTTATTAGAAATATTTCGGCCATTCTTATGTAAAAAATATACGTGTAATAAGGTAAAATGTCTGTCTTATTATTATAAATCCCTAACACTCTCCAGTAAAGTGACAATAAGCTTTATTGAAGTTAAAAAGGAAAAAACCTCTTGGAAAAACGCGAATACTTCAGTTGCACATATTTATTCAAACTTTCCAATTCCTAATACTTGTACAGAACTTTAAAACACAATATACTATCACTATGTACCTTAAAATTCTCAAAAAAGCAAAATATAGAAAATTGAAATAAAATACGCGAACTTCATTGCCCACGTTCCCGCCTATACCACATTGTGTTAACAATGTTTTTTTATAGCTTCTTAAGGCGTTGGCAACTAGGGGATCAGCCAAAACAGAGTAATGATCTTACATTTATGGAGCTCGATGGCATTACCCGTCTGATAAATATCTTGTAATGTTTATATTAAAATTTTCCTTCAAATGCTTCCATGAAGATATATTATATGTAGGCGAAGATAAGATTATATGTAGGCGAAAGAAAAAAATATTAAATATACGTAAAAATATTCCTACACAAGAGACATTACTTATTATATTACATATATGACGTTATTACTTGTTATATGAAATTTTTTGAATGAATTTGTGTATTTTATGAACATTTATAAATTCATGGTATTCATAAAATATATACACACCGGCACAATTAGCGGAACACAAAAAAAGCAGGATTTTAAAATCTTTTACTTGAGGAACTGGCCAGTTATGATATTTTTTTAATTTATTGTCAAATTTGAAAATAGAAAATTAGATGACATACACTTTTTTCATTCATTTGTTTTATTTTCCCGAACAATACGTTTTGTCAACTTGTTCGAGTAATAACTACGTAATTGTAATTTTTTTGAAAAATTGCACTTAATGGTTTTTTATAAATTTGTTATTCTATAGGCAATTTTGTTTATTAAAAGCTCTTTATTATGCCTGACTTAACATCACTGGAAATCATTAGGGCTGATGAAATGAGAAGAAATGGCCATACCTACAGATCGATTGCCTCAAGGCTTCGTCGACCAGTATCAACGATTCATCGCAGCATCCAGCGGTACAGATCGTCTAATTCTCTTGTGAGCAGGAGGGGTCAAGGTAGAAAAAGATGTACATCGAGGCGAGATGACAGTTTTTTACAACTTGGAGTTCGTAGGAATACGCGATTAACGGCTGTACAAGCTCGAAATGAACTGGAAGACGTTCGAGGAGTACGAGTAAGTGAGCGTACAGTTCGCAGGAGATTTGAAGAAGTTGGTTTAGGGTCGTATATACCTGCCAAAGGCCCAAAACTTGAGAGACGTCACCGCGTAAACCGATTAAGCTATGCGCGAGAACATCGTCATTGGGATTTGAACGAATGGCAGCAGGTTCTCTTTACTGATGAGTGCAGAGTTCTTTTAAAACAGATCGATGGGAGACAGCGAATATGGAGACGCAAAGGAGAACGCCACATACAGTCTAATTTTGAACACACAGTGGCTTATGGTGGCGGCTCGATTATGGTTTGGGGAGGGATATGTTTGGGAGCTCGATTATGGTTTGGGGAGGGATATGTTTGGGAGCTCGCACGGAGTTAGTGATAGTCACAGGAGGGACCATGACAGCAGATCGATACATCAGAGACATTTTAGAAGAATATGTTGTACCATTTGCCCCATTTATTGGTGACGACTTTATTCTAATGCAAGATAATGCTCGTGCTCATAGTGCACAATCGGTACAGGCATATCTGAGCCACGCAGGTATACCGGTGATGCAGTGGCCAGCAAATTCCCCCGATATGAATCCGATAGAGCATGTCTGGGACTTGCTAAAAAGAAGGGTTAAATCCAGAATGCCACCCCCCAACAATCTGAATGAACTTGGAAACGCATTACTTGAGGAGTGGGAGCGGTTGCCTCAAGAAATCATCGATAACATAATCTGTAGCATGCCCAGACGAATGGAAACCGTAATCAGAGCAAGAGGGGGAAACACTCGTTATTAATTTTGCTTTAATTTTATTGTTAAATCATTTAATGCTTACTTTTTTTTATTTTTTGTGATGGTTCATAATCATCTAAAAATTTCACTTATTTCAAATTTCTTTATTTTTCAATAAAAAATAACGAAGACTTTTCAAAGTCGTTGTTAAAAGATGTTAATCAATTTGTTATTTTGTGTCTAATTACATTTTCGTCAAATATATGCGTTATTATCTCATAGTCTCACTTTTTTTTCTGTTCCGCTAATTGTGCCGGTGTGTATAGATTGTACCAGCCGATTATTCTCTTCTCACATGGGTCATATAAATCTACCAAGGGTTAGAGTTATTACTTATTACATGGAATTTACATAGACCCGTAATTATTCTTTTGCGTAACGAATAAGGAAAGTCTCTTGTTAAGTATAATATACGTTGTAAGTAGATACGTCATGTGTTAAGTGTTATGTTTATTTCAGATCAAAAATCAAAATGAATGGAACGTTTGCTTGAAGCGGAAACACTTAAGATTTATTAGTTATTTCTGTAATGTACGTGAAGTTAGTAATGAGCTGACACGAATTACACCGACTGTGCGAGGTTGCCGTCCTTACTATAGTTAACTGTTTTACTCGTGGTTACATTCAATGAGATAGAACGAGAGACACGAAAATTCGTTAGACACACGGTGATAAGAACGGCGACCTATTATGACTTCGTCCATTATGTTCCTTGGTCCGAGTTGTATGTTTTTATTATGTAATCGAACTACAGTGTACGCTTATGATTATATTCATAAATTTTCTTGTATTTTAGGTACAGTCGCCATTAAATGCATACGTACAAACAATTTAATTAAACTATCGAAAAGGTCACATCGTTGTGGATCACGAGTTAGTGATACATATTTTACTAAACAGAAAAATATGATATTTTAAAATTTTGTAAGTGAAATTTATTATTCATAAAATTTAAAAAAAACTTGGGAACTATTGTCGGTGCGGATTTCATAATTATGCATTATAATAACGTTATTCAACGTCGTCATTTATTTTTTGAATCAGTTTTAGGTACGTCTAGTCAGTTTTGATGTTTCACTATTTGTTTAGAATTAAATGAAAGTGCAATTTACAGATGCAATTTTTAAAAATAAAACGAACGAAGCTTATTAGTAATTCTGTATATTTTTATGACGACGTTTTTAAGTCTATGACTTAAAAATAAAAAATTTCTTAACGCAACTAGAACAGGACAACTATGCTTGCATTTACTTTCACACAAAACAATAATAATTAATTAATTTATTTGTAAAATTAATTGTTACTTAGTTTCTAACTTTTAAATGTGAAACTTATTAAAACAATGCTTCGTTTATGCATAATTGTTTATTTTGTACAAAACCTCTAGCAAGTGTCTGAGTTTGAAGTTTGAATGTTACGATTGAGTAACCGACCTCGAAAGAGCGTCGACAATGACCTTGATAATACGCTGACTAGACATACAACGATCATTATCATTCTATGGAATTTGTAAAATGTCTTGAATGTAGTCAATAAAATCTAGAACCATTTTGAATATACACAGGTCAAAAAAGTCTATGCAACGCGCTATTCTCAGACAAAAAGTACTACAATATTAATTCAAATTATATTTTTCTTATTGTTCCAAAACATATTGGCTGTATTAAAAAGGAAAATACTACGATCGTCTTTTTTTCTGAAATTAAAATACTGCTTTTCTTTTACTGAAAAAGAAAATACAGTTATTATTTAATAAACAAAAAAAAACGCTAATTCAGAAAACCGTTTAACATTTCAAAGTGTTTAAACTTCATTGATGTGTTGTGCCTTATTCGCTTGTATTTAGGAATTCTATTCTAGATGACGAACTGCTAGCGAAAATGTTGCGATTAATGGGTTATGGAGTTTTAGTTTTCCTTCAAAAAATACATAAAAACTTATTTTGTGAAAGATAAATAATTAAACTTAATATCTATAAGTAGCCAGAAGTGTTGTAATCTATATTGCAAAATAATTGTAAATAAAATTTTGTGCAATGATCATAAAGGTTAATCTATTATAATATTAAGACAGGATTTATATGAATAAATATATATTATTTCGACAGAGCCAGTGATGTTTAAGACGATTACATTAAAGAATAAAATAGAATTTTATGCCACGCAAAAGAAGGCATACCGATGTTTTCAATGAAATAGAACAGAAAATTACGTGCTTTGTTATCCCCGGGACGGATTTTGAGCGCTCGAAGAAAATAAAGGAAGTGACTCGCGCATGTGTGTACCTACCCGCGAATGGCCGGGTATGGTAGGTAGTTGGTTAGTTATTTACTAAAGTTATTACTAGTTATTTACTAGTTGAATTTACTAAAGTTTATAGATTTTTTAATATTTATATAAATAATTATAAATAATATTTAATAAAATTTATTTAATTAAATAATTATAAATAATATTCTGTACATGTATTGGTCAACGTTCAATATACGACATTATTTTCTACACCATTTATAAACTCTTATGTATTTTATACTTAAATTCTCAAGTAAGAACATTGTTTAATTGTAAAAATGTTAGGCTTGTGACGTGAAAATATTTCTTGTTTTATTTATGACCAACTGAGCCTTGCGGTTTCACCCGCGTTACATTCGGTATTATTCTGATATTAAAAGTAACCTAGATTACGTAGATTACTATCTAGCAATGAAAGTCACGTCAAAATCGGTTTAGGCGTTTCGGAGATTAGCCCGGACAAAAAACACACGACAGATAGTCAAAATTTTTAAAAACGTGGTTAAATTTTGGTTACGTGCAATTAACGACATAAGCTTAAGAAAAGTCTTTATTTCGAAATCACGGAAAAACGCTTCGATTTTATGTATATGTATAAATGTGTAGATAAATAACTGTAATGACGAAACGTTTCAAAAAAAAATTGTGTTCTGAAATGATTTTGCATGAAAAACAAGTAAATTATATTTTTTCTGCTTGTGTTATCTTAAACGAATTTTGTCAGTAATTCGAGATTTATGCCTATACATCGCCTCTTCGCATTAATACTGTATAATCTCAAAATTTACAAATTTTACAGGAAAGCATTTTAAAGATTTTAACAGTCAATAAAAATTTCTTCAATGAAGTTTCGTAAAAGTTTTATTTATTTTTAAATATTTTTATGTTTTACCTTTACAAATAATATTAAAATGTATATTGATTTAAATTCCTTGTAACTAAAAAAAAATATTGAAAATAAATCGTTTCGAATTTTGATAGTATTCTAGAGAACATATTTTCAAAATTTTATTATTTATTGATTCAAAAAAAATGTGTAATTAAATAGATAAGGTTTATTTTAGGGTTAATAAAATATTTAGGCTATGAAACTTAATTCTGTTTAATAATTATAACAAAATATTAAGTCTATATAATTACCCAGACCAACAAAAAAGGAAAGGGGGAGCTGTCAAATTACAAAGTAGTCTTTTTTATTTATTCTTTTTCATTGACAAGCGCATTACTAAAGGCTGTACAATCTTCGCATGCATCTTTCTTCGGAATGAACAAAATAAAATATTGAAGTCTGGATTAAATGTTTTATGAAACATTACTTAATTAACACAATTTTTATTTGTTTTCTTCACTGCACGAATTAACGTAATACTGATATATCCTATATCAGTAAGATTTCTTCCTCCAGTGATATATTTGCTAGAGTGGAAAGCCATTATATCCGAGCTAATTCAATAGCTCGGATCGGTTTTCCACTTAAGGAATTGACCAAATAAATTCCCTGGCATTATTATTTACTGATTCATTAATATGATGATGGTGTTCATGTTTCCCCCTTTTATCATCAAGCATTGACACAGGATTATTCGTATTAAATACCTTATTTCGCACTGTTCGGTTTATAGAGTGGGAAATATCAAGAGCGTTTAAGAAAATTTTTGACACACACGGAACTGTTTGGTTGTTGCAATTGAAGAAAAATTACAAATGATTTTTTCTTGGTCTATTGCTAGATTTATATACATATTTTGGGTGTATTTCCTCAATGCTTTGAGAAATAAAGTAACGCTTGTGTAACGCATCAGGTAAAGCGTAGTATGCATCAAAAATTTATTTTCGTTGCTCTTCCGAAAATTTTGTTGGACATTTTTCTCCACCAGAAGCCTTAATGAATTTGGCATTTACGACTTTATTATTTTTTGTAGTGTAGCTTTTACCTGAATGTTTCTACTTGATTTTTTCTGATTCAGAATTACTTAATCGTTGGTCTGTGGTAGGATTAAAATTGGGATCTGCTATACTGTCATCTGAAGAAAAATCTTTTGCACTTGAACTGGAAGAGCTTGTCGAAGAATGATTGCTAGAATCAGAGTCACTGTCAGACGAAGATGAATCTACAATAAAATAGACAAAATTTGTAAAAAAAATATTTTGTAAGAGTACTGAGGTTCAGTATTTAGTAACTATCTCCATCATAAAATTCCATTTGATATGAAGTGTTGTTACGAGCGTGATTTAAAGTAAAGTCAGCTCCAGTAATCTGTGCTTGCTCTGAATGAATGGCATTCTCCTGTAAATTGTCTTGATCAAGATGTAAACCTGAAAGAAATATAATACGTAATTAGGTGGTGTAAAAACAAATGAGTAACTTAATACACATAAGTAACCTTTTCGTTACTTACATTACGATCTTGATTAAAAGGGTTATTATAATTGACAATACACATACCTAACGGGACATTCATCACATTTTTTGGCCCATTTTCGGGTAGTATTTTGTCGATCGATTCAACCTCAATAATAGACATAGTATTATTTTGAGTCAACTCGTCGGCTGTCTCCTCCACACTGTTAATCAACATGTATATCCAAAAGGAATATTATTTTTAGGTGGGGTAAAACTGAAAGGATAATTTGATAATACCTACTTAAGTGTCCTTTTGGTCGCATTAAAATCATAATAACATTAAAAGTAACAAAAATAACAATTACATAATATACATTACCTAACGTTGCATTTATTACATTTTGAGTACCATTTTCGCGTAGTATTTTGTTGTTCGATCTTGGTTCAGCCTCAACAATAGGTATCGTATTGTTTTGCTTTGACTCGTCCGTTCCTTTACGAATATTTCTCTTAAAACTCTTTAAGACTTTCTAGAAAAGTAGGTATTCTTTGTGCCATTTCCACAAATTGATTATCGTATAATTATAAAAAAAACGATGTCGCAAAATAAAACTACTTTTTAGAACATATAAATGTACAACACCAAAGAAAACGTAACTGAGAAGTAATTTCTAACAATAAATTGAAAAGAGGGCAATTTCGCAATTAAACATTTCCTTGCACAGGGTTTATGATTAAAACCGAATAAATATAAGTTTAAATAGAAATTTTGGCAAACGTTTTGTAAAATACAATTGTACACTTGACTTTGACTTTGAAAATATGCAATTTCGAGAAATGAGAAAAGAAAAATATTTTAAATGTTTCAAATTATTTTTAGAAAAATGCAATAAATTTGATATTGATTATTATTAATGAAATATAACGCTTACCTTTTGGTTGAAATAAGGTTTTATATACTTTTGAAGAGACAGAGGGTGTAAACTTCTCGTAAGCTTGAACACTGCTAAAGATTGTACTATTTTGATGTGAAAGAGACGGTGAATCTCACCAATTGAAAAGTAACCAATGCGCCTCCTAGCAGAGATTTGTGGAACTACATTCTTTTGTCAATATTCCAGAGAAAATATAGGAAATTCTGAACATTTCTGTATACTTAACTCAATTTCGCAGAATCTTCGATATTGTACACTATTTATCCGAAGAGGTGACATATATTATATATTTTCACGAAGTCATCATTTACTTTATTATGTACTGAGTCTCATTGAATATTACCGATTATGTACTCAATCTTAGTCCATTATCCATTGCTACTGCAATAAAGTGAATGTGAAGTGAAAGGTTTGACTATGAGAGTGAACAAAACTAAGGTTTTGGTGTTTGAAAGGAAAGATGTAGAGACAAAGTGTGAAATATGGGTAAATGGAAAATGTCTAGAACAAGTGAACGAGATTGTATGTACGTTGGGGAGTACGGGAGTACGTTTTCGAGGGATAGAAGATGTGAGATTAATGTGGAGAGACGAGTAGCAGCTGGCAATAAAGCGAACGGTGCTCTGTCCGCTTTAGTAGGCAGTGTGAATAATATTAACTCACTAATGGCCATACACAATGCGGTGTTGGTTCCAACTTTATTGTACGGTAGTGAGGGCTGGATATGTCCGAAGTCGAGCGAAAGTAAGATAAATGCAGTAGAAATGCGATCTCTTAGAAATATATGCAGTGTCACCCTTGTCGACAGGATAAGCAATGAAGAGATACGCAGTATGACAGAGTTGCACGACAGTGTTATTGTAAAAATGAAGAAAGGAATGCTAAGATGGTTCGGATACATGGAAAGAATGAGTGATGAAAGATCGACAAAGAAAATCTATAGAGCAAAAGTGAGTGGTAAAAGAAGCCAAAGAAGACCAAGGTTGACTTATGAAGATCAAATAGCTAGAATGTTAGTCGACAGAAACGTCAGAAGCACTCGCATAGCTAGGCGAAAATATGTGAGAAGAATGATGAGATTTGAGGAAGCGAAAGAAGTATGTAAGGACCGCGACCCTGCGCGCTCCGTTCTCCCTGGCTACCCCGTTAGAGATACAACGTGAAAATATGTATGTATGCAACGAATTCGGAAATTATGTATGTATGTATGTTTAATTATAAAAATATTTTTATTTATGTTCAATGAACTGCCACGTAACAATGATATATCTGTTACCAATCAAATCACTTTGATACAAGTATTGTTTATTTATCCTAGGCCTACAAATATTATCTTTGAAGTGGTACTTTTCTGTCTCAATATTTATACTGAGAATTAATACTTAAAGTACTTACATCAGGTTCGAGGAAAATATAAATGTGTTTGCAGGTTAAGGGTAATACCCGCAGACTGAAGTAGGATTAGGTACTTTCGTGCTTTGGTTTTTAAACTGATTAAACCTTTACACGGCATCACATAAGGTAAATGAAAAGTATTTCAGTTAATACTAATATTTAAGTGTAATATACAAAATTTTACGCATAGCTCAGTTCCTCTTACTATTGATGATGTGTAACAAATATTAAGGCGACGCATTGGAAATTTTGACGGGAGGGATCTTAATTGTTCTAAGTGACTACAAAACGTATGAAAGTAATATTGATAACGTGATTCTTTATTTCATTGACTTTATTTTAACAATTGCGATACACGATTGGTTAACTTTTGTGACACAAAAATATCAAAGATTTAAAACAGAGATTTACATTTTTAGCAGAAATGGGACCGATTTATGTTTCTGTTTAGTTTTAATCTAAACATATTACAGTTGGATTTTTTACAATAATTATTATTTTTAAAATAAACGAAAATAAGTACTTTTTCGTATTTTTCGTAAGCTACCGTGCGCACTTTTTCATAGACCAGAAGGTCTATTTTGGATTAAATTATTGTTTATCAATGCGTCGCCTTAAAATGGGTTTTATACACTAAAGTTACATAATATAATAATTATGTAATATGTAAAATTGCCTTCTGTTCGTGGTATATCATCTACATTGAAATAGATAAATGATAGATAGAAAATAGACGCACTGGATGTCGGTTTGCAGAAACGAGCCCATCATCAAATATATCATCTATATTGCTTACTAGTAAATTACTTTCATTCAGAGTTAAAAATTAAAGAATGCAAGAGCAGTAAATAAATAATAACTTCTATCGTAAAAAATGTTTCTCCAGGACAATTTATATCAGGAGGAGGACATATGTATTCCATACAAATAGCGAAGAGCTAATGACAGTTTAAAGGTAGACTGTTTTATACCAGCTGATACCATTATTATTATCCCTTCAAAAGCGTTTACAGTTTAGTCACATTGTAAGTAATCTAAGAACAAAATCACGGTAGCCACAAGGAACCATCGCAGCCAGGTTTTTTGGTAATTTATAACACGTGGTGGTATACAGACTTCCGTGATTTTTAGGGTCCCATATCACAAAATGTAAAACGGCATCGTTATAAAATCACTCATGCGCACGTTGTTCTATCCGTTTGTCCGTCTGTCACACACGATTTCTCCAGAAACTATGTGAGTTACAGACCTGCGGTTTGGCATAGTGGTACTAATACAGCCTGTTAACTCATGTAGGTACCCTTTTATACATATGTATAATTCTTCTATACCTGTCATTGAACTCCTCCTAAGCGGCTGGACCAATTTTGATGAAATTTTTTGTGTGAGTCTCTAAATGGTTTAGATTCACAATCAGACCCGGCAAGTGGCGCTGCAATCAGGTTTTTCTTCTGTATGTGTATTTGTAACTGAGCTCCTCCTAAACGGCTGGCCTGATTTTGATGAAATTTTTTGGGTGTGTTTGAAAGGGCTCATGGATTGTTTAGATTGGACCTAGTAGTTGGCACTGCAATCGGGTTCTACGAATTTTTCTAAAGTTCGTGCAGGACAACGTCTGTCGGGTTTGCGTATTTTTGAGTAGGTTCCTGGATGGTTTAGATTCATAATTGGACACACACAGTAGGTGGCAATGCAATCGGGTTCTAGGAAATTTTATTTTTATTACGGGGAGGACGTCTGTCGGGTACCCTACTCGTATATTGCAGTAGTTAAATTAACATTCATATGAAAATTAAAGAAAAAAAACTGTAATATTTGAACTTGACTTGAAAGTTCAGACCGAAGTTAAAATTTTATTTGTCTAGACTCAAGTGTTATTTTGCGGAAATCCATTCATGTGATGAATTCATACAATTTTTAGTTATCTACTGCCCAAAATTCCAAAAACCGACACGTGTGTCGCCTCTTAACGAAGAATCCTCAACATATTCGAGGGATCAGACAGTAGGTAGTGGGTTTGGAATTTTAGACTGAGGATAGCTAAAAATTATGAGAATTCATGGAATTCTGTTTTCAAAATTTAAGGGAATATAAAATTCATGTCTTATCGATTAAGTTTAGTTTACCGCTTTGTAAATGTCGCATGTAAAATGAAACAATTAAAATCTTCTCTTGTATAATGTTTAAGTTTGGTTGTATCTTTGATGTATTACGTTAAATCAAAAATGTCCAGTAGAATAAATAAGTCAGTCATTGTTGCATTTTTGAAACAAATAGGCATGCTTTTTGTAAACGAGTAACAATTGTTTTAATATACATACAACATACTATACAATCTGGTCTTAGTTATAAAAAATTTTAACTTATTGAAGATTAAACGTAATACAAAAAAAACTTAAATTAATCTATACTAATATTATAAAGAGGTAAAGTTTGTGATTTTGGATGTTCGGAGTAATCTCTGGTACTACTGATTCGATATTGAAAATTCTTTCACCAATGGAAAGCTACATTATCAGCGAGTAATATGGGGTGTATTTCATTTTCAAAAAAATGTCTACCCGTGCGAAACCGGGGTGGGTCGCTAGTAATTTATAATTTGGAAATATCTACCCATGATACTGAACAACTCTACAAGAAAATAAAATGAAAAGTGTGTACTTTTTTTTAACTTTCTTAAAAAACGAAGTTTCTTACTCGGTCGGTAACTTTTATACAGGAGTAAGAGAAATTGAAAGAAAAAAAAATTTGTTACTGCACATTTTTTTGTTCGGTATTACTCTTTTCGGCTCAGAAACTATTAAAATTTTACGACGGCTAAATTAAAGATTATTATCGAACTGCGAAAATGATTTTAATTACGTTACTAAAATGTAATTTACGAATAAAACTTCTTACATCGATTTTTTGAAAGTTATGTAATAATTACGAAAAATGTCAAGATATTCTTATTTATGGATATGGTAGAGTTGGTTTTACATAATACTAACGACCCACTTCAGCATCACATATAAGTAGTAACTTTAAATGTTGTCAAAGTACCAAGCTATATAACAGTAATAATTCATTTGAGCCCACGTAATGTCTTTTTAAAAGAAGAGAAACAACGCGAAAGTTAAAACTCAATTTTTAAACCATTTATTGTCCCTGTTCTAAATTTTAGTTCTGTACATCAAATGGCTATAACAGACATAAACGGACAACGGGGTGATTCCATAAGCGTCCCTTTTAACTGTTTTGAAACAGAACAATGAAAGGGTCAATATTGTTTACTTCCAATGAAAATATTACATACATTTTTTAGCTCCATAACTTTAGATGTTGGCCGAGAGAGATCGATAAGTTAGAGAATGATAAATTAGATGCTAACTTGCACGAGGTACGTATATGTTTAGCAGAGGATTGAAATAGACTATTGATGAGGAGTATATTTTCCAAAAATCCTTACTTAGTAGAAATTTGCATCACAAAAAGAAATACTGTTCAAACATGAAGCCTAAGCTTCATTCAAGCTTAGGCTTTTCGACTCAGTGATAATTTCTAATTCCTCACTGTGCGGTCCTTATAAATCTTTGAAATTATTATGTGTACAAAAAAAAATATAGATCTATTTAAAAAGAAAGGCGATATTAATGGTATGGAAACCCGAGGTCGTGATAAATTGATTATTCCAAAATTTAAATTACATAAGTCAAATGTTTCATTTTTGGGTAACTTCATTCGTTTTTATAAGAGTTCCTCAGGAAATTACTCAATTAACAAAGAGTGATTGGGTATAAAACGTAAATTGATTAGACAATCATCCTTTAAAATAAACGATTTCATTGAAGATAAAACAATAGTCTGGAAATGATCTTCTCTGCACAAGCATTTACTGGCTTAATGAATATTGTATTTTAATACAATAGTCATTAAGCCAGTATCATTTTACCTTTTGTAAAATGAAGTTAAAAAAATGGTATCTGTCGATTCTTCTTGTCGGTTCTTTTCAGTGTCCAGGTTTTCTATTTGAACCGAACTGAAATAGATTTGACGTTGTAATTGGGTTTACTTAAATAAATTGCTTTGTTTTTAACTTTGAATTTTGTATTTTGTAATAACCAATAGTGTTTGAAAAACTAAATCAAAAAGTACATAAATAGTACGAATCATGAGTAGATTATGTAGAATAGAACAAATAACATGAAATATTGTCATATTACTTTTCTTCGTTCTGAAATATTTGCACGTGTTTGAAATTTGGTTTATATTTTATTGAAATCGGTTCAGCGATAGTAAAGATGAAAAGGTACTCCATTTATCGTGAGTCAAAACCACAGGTAAGTTTCTAGCAACGTAATTGAAACTCGTATTAAATGTATGGGATGTTTACGGAAGTACAATTTGTGAGTTGAATTTCAAATGGCAAGAATTAAACAATGCACTTCCGGATTGCATGACGTAATTATGTAGTTAAATTGCTTTTTTGAATTCTGTCTCAACTTTTATCCTGTAACGTTTTACGGTTGAATTTATTTCAAAGTTACCTCTGTCACGCCATTAATTTGTAAATAAACGTTAAATATGTATCGTAACACAGAAAAGGAAATGATTTTAGGCTTTTTAGGATAGTCCTAATATTAGATCCCAAACCAACTATATGTAAATAGTTCTTACCTATGTTTTATGAGCTACTTTTTAACAGATAGCAACAATCTCTCCACAGTATTTTTAAATTACGAATACTTTTGTCATCGTAATTCTCATGAACGTTTTTATTTCAATGGTATTTGTAAACGAATATTTTAAAATTGTTCATAAAAATGAATAATGACATTAATATAAATATGTTGCATATAAAATAAAACAGTGTCCATTAATTGGTCTAAATATTTATTTGATCGTAAATAATTAATTTTATTACCCTTTGTAATCTATACTTTCAGGAATTAAATCTTCTTTAAGTTCGTGAGGTTTCTTTAAGTTTGATTAGGTAGGTACTACGAGTACCTATAAATACTTTTTGATGACAGCATTGAAATTATGATATAATGACTGTAATTTCCATAGTCATTTGCTGCCTTCATTTATTTCAAATTATATAATTTTAAGAAAAAAGTCAATCTGACTTTATTTTATTTCAAATTCTTTCTTGATTTAAGAAAAATTGTTGAGGTAATACTCCTAAAATATCTTGTTATTACGATATCGTAATATTGTGTAAGTGGAAGAAATACTATAAAAAAGTGATAATTATATTTAATATTTGTTAAATTTACTTAAGCTTCAATCTTCAGTTGAAGTGCGTTTTGAAAAGCCTAATGTCTTATTTCAGGGTAGACATACGAGAAATTCTTGCTTAAATATGTACACATGTACGTATACGGTTCCATTAATTGCATAATTATTCTGAAGTTATAATATTCGATTACATGCCCTTGAGATGTTTATAATAAAACTAGTATTTAATACAAAATAATGCTCTTAGAAGTGAGTTTTTTTATTTTCTAAATTTTAAGCAGTCTATTATCATATCTTAGAAAGGAAGTGTTCACAGACTTTGAAGATTTTGCAACTATCCGTAAGATGAAACATAAATTTATTAGGCAACTTTCAAATGTAATTGAGGGAGATACAAATCCACTGAAAAATTTACCGCAATAAGAAAGAGGGATGGATGAAAAACTAACATATAACATAACTTGACATTAACGATATTTAACAATTCTTTTTTATAATAAAGTTCAGTTAATATAATACGTAGGTATATTTTATAATATGTAGGTAAACGCCCTGTGACTCAATCGTGCGAAATATGGCGATGAGAAAGAGTAAGTATATATCTACTCGTAAATGTTGTATTTTATAAACACTTATGCAAATATTTATC
Source organism: Zeuzera pyrina (assembly GCA_907165235.1). NCBI lineage: Eukaryota > Metazoa > Arthropoda > Insecta > Lepidoptera > Cossidae > Zeuzera > Zeuzera pyrina. The sequence continues at coordinate 16,053,861 of OU015626.1, forward strand.
TAAATATAAAAAAAATACATTGGATCACAGATTACATGTATGTAAATTTTGACCAGTACAATCCGATTAATGACAAAAAAATTTAAAAGATTCACGACACAATTTGAACTTATAATTACTCGTATGTACTTGTTATGTTTGTACATGGTAGACTATTTATTTTAAATGTAAATAACGTGGAGTTTTTATTACAGTATTTAGATATCCAGGTTTGTTCAGCGAATTGTTATATTACTGACGTGATTTTTAAAAGTAATTACGTATAGTATACTAAAGAACATGTCGTGGCCAAGTTCGTGATAAAGAAGGAATATGAAATGTGAATATTCAAAGTACCTAATTGTAGTATATGTAATAGTACAACATTCAAGTATTACTTTGTAAATTCGCGCATTTTCTGAGTATGGAAGATATGAGTTGGATGTGGAGAGACGGGTAGCAGCTGGCTATAAATATATAAATAAAGTGAACAGTTCTATGTCCGCATTAGTAGCCAGTGTAAATTTATCTAACACTGCCGAAATGGCCATCCAAATGTGGTGTTGGTGCCAACTTTATTGAACGGTAGTGAAGCCTGGATATGCCCGAAATCGAGTGAAAGTATGATAAACCCTTGTGAACAGGATACGCAATGAAGAGATTCGCAGTATAGCAGAATCCATGCGAATAAATAAAAAAAGTCGCTTTTGTTTTAAATTTCGTAATAAATGCTTAAAGTCTGGTATGATTAAATGTTACTAAAACCTAAACATGTGTTTTTAAAGTTTTCGTCCGTCTTTCTCTATCTGTTTGTATGAGTTAATCTCCGAAATAACTGAACCGACTTTGATTTCGAACTTTACATTGAGGACTTTGCAGAGAGCGAAATAAGTTAGTTTTTATTTCGAAAAAATACCAAATTTGACGCGTATAAAATCACGGATAACAGCTAGTTTAATAATAAAGTTATTTACTTCCTAGTAATTTATTCGTTATGGCATAATTTCCACAGAAAATAAACATGAATATAACATTTGATACTGTTACTTCTACTTCCATTCAATGCGTAATTAATACCTTGATTAATATTTATTATCAGAGAAAATAAAAATCAGATAATGGAAACTTAGAATTTGTCGTCATAAACCGGACGCATGTAGACTCTTACTTATTTACACGACAGTTCAGCAGTTGCAACTTTGCGAGTGGCATCGTCTGATGAATGCACTTTGCGCGTGTGTACCTACAGAAATTAAAATTATTAATTAATTTTTTGTAATTAGATACAAAAAATAAAGTCGAAATAAATAAGTCAGTTTCTTAAAAACAACTGCGTAAGGTAGGTTTTTTAAATTCATTATGCATCTATTAAATAAAACACTAATAATCCTAGCACACACAAGCACACGTGCCAAGAGTACGTTATGCGGTACATACTCGTAGTTTCAAGGTCAGGTGGCTGTTTCTCTTCTCGGGTTTTCGTTTTCCTTAAAGGATACACTGTTTTAATTTCATTTTCAATCGGATAATTTATAAACTAATACTTGGAGCTATAAATATATTAATTTGAAAATTATTCATTGCAATTTCACGTCTCGATTGCTTTACCGATTGCCACGTAGATAAAGTTTACTTTTGAGGACAATTTTTGAGATTTCGTTTCGTTTCGCAGTCGTTCTAGTAATTCCTATAACCTCATGATGTTACTTCATCAACCAATATGTATCCATATGTTCGTTTCTTCATATGCTGCTCTCCTAGTTATACTCAGACCGAATAGCATGAAATTTTGATTTTTTTTTGCACAAATTGTTAAAGGTACGGCCAGGTTATCTGGTGTTTCATGTAAAGGTCCCAATTACTGTGAAGTAGATGTGGTATAACACTAAAAATACATTTTCTAACTTAAGTTTCTTTACATCTAGAAATGTGTATGAATTTCTTCGCATATTTATTTGAGTAGATTTATATGATACTTTACATTTTTTTTTTTACAGTTTATTTGCTTTGCAGTTCTATTTGCGAAACAATGTACTCAAAAGTCAAATAGTCCGTAACTCGTTTCTTAATAAAAGTAAATAAATAAAAACATAAAGTTGATGATTACTTTGAAACTTTATTTTAAATTTCAACTGGACTATTTTAATTTAGGTAAACAAAAGTAAGACTAAGTTTGAAAATCAAAATTCCACCAGATCGTGAAATATGTTATCCAAAAAAAAAATCATGAAGTTGCTTCTTATTTATTTCAACAACACGACGTCGGAAAAAGCTTTATAATGACATTTAACACAATCTAATTTTCTTAATTTCAGAATGAATTGAATGAATGAATAGATAGATAATAGTTCTTATTTTATACCGACATGTTGTGCTTGATTGGTTTTTATTCGTAAAACTGTTATTTCTAGAGAACCTATGGTTAAGTGTTCCAAACAATATTTGAAGTGCTAGACCTATTTTTGAACAATGTGTCATGTGTTTTCCATTTTGATGTATATGTACATACTATATACAGTAATATACCAATTTATTTTAAGTACGAGGTTTAATGTTATCTGAGCTTAAGATAATAATGCGAAATACTAGCAGAAAGCGGTCGACCTCTTACCATTACCGAGTGAATTCATGTTATTCGCCGTCGTCTCGTTCAACGTTGCAACACTGGTTTGAGCGAAAACGAAAGAAAACAATTCGCGCACTATAAACCAAATCAATAAAGTAAACACGCGATACACAATAATTTTAAATGTCCTCTCTAAAGGTAGCCGTCCGCTTGTCACTATCGCCTGTTTGATTTGAGCAAATCAAATATATTGAAAAAATGTAGTGTTAAAAATTCCAGATACTTTTATTTATATGGTAACTTTTAAGTTATTTTTAAGGAATTATAATTTAATTACTTCATTTTATTTCGTTTTATTATAATTATATTTCATTTCGTATTGTTTCTGCTTATTTTCATATGAACATTACTGTGTACGTACATAGTACGCTAATCAAAATTTCGTGTTTCAGACATTGTGAACATTTAACTAACTCTACCTTACCTTTTTAAAGAATTAAAATATTTTAATAAACCTTAAATATATTATATTAGTTATGTGGGTACTGCGATTCCATTAAAATTAATAAACTATTCAGTAATAATAATGGCCTTGACAATCGCTGGAGGTAAAATAAATATATTTTATATGTTTCATCACGGAAAGTTTTTTTTATAAAAAAACAACTGTGGCATAATATTTTTTCCTGTTTAAAGTCATTTGTGGTGTTATAACTTCATTTGAGGCATACGTGTATACTTTAAGCCAACAAAGTTAATCTTGAAGTTTCCCTAAAAAATTTTTGGTAAATGAGGTTTATTAAAACTGATAACATGCCAGTGAAGCTACTGTAGGGGCTTTTTTTGTTTTATCGTTATACTGCAGATAGAGCAGAGTTCATGGGAAGGTTTAACTAATTTGTTGAACTTTAACTATGTATTAAAGTTAATGAAATTTCTTTGACAGGAATATTATTTTATTTATTGTAGAAATAAAATTATGTAATATAATATATAAGTAATAGCAGTGGTAGCAGAAGCCAAGGAAGACCAAGGCTAACTTACGAATATCAAATAACCAGAATGTTAGCTGACGGAAATGTCAAAAGCACCCGCATACCTAGGCGAAAATGTGTGAAGAGAATGATGAGATTTGATGAGGTGAAAGAGGTATGTAAGGACCGCGAAGCTTGGCGCTCTGTTATCTCTGACTACCCCATTAGAGACACAGCGTGAAGATAGGTATGTTGCATGTATAAAATATAAATTTATACAACGTGATGCTATTGTCCAATACGACAGAATCACATCTTGACACTTCTGGCGCTGTTTGCTCTAGTAAATGGCAAAACAGAGAACTACATAATACGTATGTATGTATATCGTATATAGTAACAGATTGCTAGACAATCGCCTTTAATTTCTCATAATAGGGCTCAAAACTCGGACCATATTTTAGTTCCGGATTTGGTTGGTATTCATTCATTAAAGAGACATTTTTATTTGAGTATGTGATGTCTAAGTTACGTAAATCTCTTGTTTGGGAATGAATGAAAAAATAAAACTAGCTACACAATAATTTGAAACGAAATTATTATATTAAAAATTACTCTTGATTGCATAACAGATTAATTACTTATTAGCGTAAAATTATATTGTTCGGTAATGAAACTTTAATTCGATTAATAAATTTTGAATTTATAAGTCGAATTGGAAATTTTAAACTCTGGTTTTGATCTCTACAACTCCAATTTAACAAGGATGTCGAAATCTGTCGAAACTCTGGAGTTATAAGTAAACCGAAGTTCTGGAGCTAAAGCCCTCCCTCATAATAAATCCTGTTCCTTGGCTGACTTTTACAACCCGCACAGAAAGATAAGCAGCTGGCCTGTGTACTACCTTTTACCGATAAATCTCGTCTAAAATTGTTTTTTAATATAATCCTGAGCGTGATTATGGAGGAATGATTGCTTTTTGATTCTAGCATAAAAACTAATATGTCCTTCAGCTGTTTGGTGATTTTGAATAGAATAATGAAAATAAAAATGTATTCCATGAAACCACATTTTCATTTTAAATACTATTATCCATCTAATTTGTCATTTAACTGATTGACGATTTTTAATAGAATATACGAAAATGAAAGCATATTCCATGAAAACAACTCATTTTGGTTTTAGACACTATATAATCTCTTCTTTTATATTCATCGCGACACAGCAGACACGTACCTTAAAGTAAATTGATTTTATATTACATACATTAAAGAGATAGTAGAGCCTATATTCCTTCACTGTGTTACGACATCGAATCGTTCTCCACATGTGAAATTTACGATGACTGTTACTCAAAGTTTATGTCCTTCGAAACCGGTCTTCTGTGGGGCATCGATAAATAAAGAACGTTACTGAATGTTCTTAAAACATCGCGAATATTATAATCAACCCTTATGCCGTATAACATCACTTTGGTGATGATCAATTTACTAAATTGTCTCCTTGGATGGTTGAGTGTTCCAAAAATATTTTTTGATATTATCCTAAAATGATGTGGGGCGGGAAAACAGAATTCACTCGTAGACGAATTACGTAGCATGAGACTACTTATGTATTTTTTAGAACAAATATTTTTATTTTGTTATTTAGGCAAATCTTGAGTTACACTCGCTGTAAAGTATACGTACGTAAAGCACAACGTGAGGATCTGTAAATCTATGCTATTAACTTTACTTAAGGAGGATTCGTAAGCCCTTTCCTTCCCTCATCACTTGAATGCATTCCCGATTCTACGTGTACAAAATTTTAGTTTTTCACTAAAGAAATAAAACCAGATCTAAGAGATTTTGGAGGTTATTCACAAACGTCTGAAACTTTCCGTGGTGGAAAAGCCGATCGTCGCAAAGCATAAATTCAATCCGACGGCTTGAATTTGTGAATACAACTATAATATGATATAATATGTATTTAATATGATATACATATAATATAAATATAAAGAAGTATGTAAGAACCGCGACGCTTGGCGCTCCGTCCTCTCTGACTACCCCGTTAGGGATACAGCGTGATGATATGTATGTATGAATGTATAAATATAATACGATTTCGAATTTGTTAATCGCATATAGGACAAAATCATTAAAAAGTTTTCTATCAGATACGAAAAATAGAATTTCCGACGTTTGTGAATAACCCCCCAAATCTCTTAGATCTGGTTTTATTTCTTTAGTGAAAAACTAACTACTTTTAACCATATTTGTCACATTTTAATTAGATTATCTACAACTATTTCCAATGATCTGAAACATAAAACCTATTTAGAAACCTGAATAAGTACGTATAGTTATAGGTATACGGTATGGAGAGGAGGTACAGATTTACGTATTTTTTAATATTCTAGTCTAAAGGCTAGTGATAAGAACACCAGGTCTATAATGACTGATACACATCGGAGTATGACTGCATGGTACACTTTAATATTATTTTTTAGAATTAAATTAACCTTTCACATTTGATGCGATCGTATGTAATAACATTTTGTTAGCTGAAAAAATGTCCTTATATCAATTAATCCAAACCCTCTAATCCTGTAATACGAGTTTATTGTATAATTAAAATATATATACATAAACGAACGACAATAATATGGTTCACGATGTTTTAAATCACCTTGTCTTCATTGATTAACCATCGAAGCGTGACTACAATTTTGTTCTTAGTAGCTCCTGATTTTTCATAATTGCTAGTTACGTAATAGTTATGGCATTTAAGTACAAAAATGATGAGATTTTATCCGCGTTTATTTATACCTTCAGTAAAAACAATATATCAACCGATTTCACCAAATGTTATGACATAATATTAATATCGTGGTTGCATTATGAAGCCAAAATGGTATCGTTATATTCGATTAAGAATGAAAAATTTTGCTATTTAATATTTTTCTATACCAAAGTTCTTGTTAATAAATATTGCGCACTTAATGTCAAATTATACTGATTATGAATTATACTGAATAGGAACGATTGACATTTTAAATGAGACATTGCTCCAAGAAACGCGAATGTTCAATAATACGTTAATAAAGTGATTTAAGTAAAAGATATAATATGTACATTTTGACAGAAGAGTGTTTTTTAATAATATATGTAGTTCTGAACACCGAAATCGTAAGAGATGGTTCAAAGTAGGTACTGTCATAATCTGAAGATGTGGAACGGTAAAATTCTCAATAAATGTAACAAAGTAAAATCCTTAACAAATTAGAGATGAGCCAACGAGTAGTTAATGGTCTGAAAAAAAAATTAAAATCCAGATCAATCAATACTATAGTATTAAAATTGAAACATTTTTGCAAATATTAACTATATTTTTCATTTAATGCTTTTTAGTTTTTAATGAAATCACTGCATATTCATAAAAAAACAAAATAATATAACTATACAGGTTACATAATATATGTATAATATTGACATCACATGATGTTATTTCTTGTTAATATGTCTACGTAACAGCGAAGATAACACTATTTGTTATTCTAAGGCACTCATCTCGTTGGATCAAGTACTAGATTTGCAAATAAATAATACTTATATGTTCATACATCACAAATGAGATAAAACATTTAGCGTTTCATATCTTTGTTACAGAAACCTTCAAAGCTGTAAATCTTTCATCATTTTCCTTATCATTCCCTTCTATTTTACGTGAAAATTATAAATATCTTCCTTGTTCACAGATTATAAAAATAACATTTTCATCATCACTCGACAAGGAAAATAAATAGCAATGTTAACGGGATGGCGACGTACAGTATCAAAATGTAAGCATTCCATCTTTTTCTACTTAATTACTACAGAAAAATTTTAAAACATTTAGATTTTCACTAAAATAAGAAGATTGTTGATTTGCAAACAAATGTTTATGTTCGAAACGTATATAATTAAGATTTGATGTGAAAGAAAGTATGACGATAGTGGATGGATTGAAAAAGATGAAAATAGGAAAAGAAAATAAGTAATTATAAGGAATACTAATTTCTAAAAAAATCTTGCACTATCACTAAATGAGATTTATTTCTCTGCTCAGTATTCCTAATTCCCCAGCGGTATGTCCTCGGCATCATGGGTCTGTTGGCTGTGTGCAACGCGTACACAATGCGGGTGTGTCTCAATCTCGCTGTCACACAAATGGTAAACAACACGAAAACGGAGGAATCGCATTATGACGAAAACGCATGCCCTGACGAGATAGAAATATTTGCCAACTCTACAATCAGTTCAAGACCGGTGAGTGTTAATTTATCCTTAATTAAGGCGTTCATAGTGTTTCATACGATCACTGAAGCTGAGTAACGTTGTGTATGGTTGTCATCTGTATGGGTGATCTAGTGCCATCAATATCGAACGTTTGCTTCTGTACTTTGGAAGGTGCGTTACACCGCTGGTTCCGGTTACAGATATGTGACGATGAGTGACCACCATCTACGTAACTGGAACAGATTAGTGGCTACTAGTCTAATGTCACTTTCCATGAAGATCTCTATCTTATCTCACTTGTGAGTCTGTGTCCAGAAATGTGACGTGTTTACTGCTATTAAGGCATTAATTTTGAGGCAGGTTTTACATAATAACATCGGCTCCATGTTCGCTTCAAAAACATTCACATGCTTATCTCTTTTTGAAGTTGTTTTGTAATTGCCTTTATAATCGAATGTTAGCTCATGAGTACATCAGATGTCGATTTCACTCGAATCATTTTATATGTGTGGAACATAATTGTACGAAAACAGAAGTTACTGAACAAGAAAAGTAATTCCCATACTGATGTCTGCGAGTCAATATCCGGCATAATGTTTTTTGAATGCGAAATGGGAAATTGTAATTTACATGTACATACAAAATACATGATACTTTAAACATAAGTCGTACAACATAACAACTGCATGTATATTAATAAAAATAAGTAATAATTAACAATAACGCAAATATATAAAATCGTTAAACACACAATAACGATGTATTTATTATCGAACATTAATAATACGAAGAATAAAACTTTAACTCTGCTTTTGTTAAGCAAATAACATGAATATACAATATACATGTATGTGTCGTATTCACAACGCAGCTCTTATTATTTAACGTGACAATTGTGCCAAAACAAAAAATGGAATTAAGAATGTACCTAACATTCATACAATTAGTCTCGCGTCCACTTTCAAAACTTAACATTCTGAAACAAAAAGAAATTATTAAGAATGTTAATACTTTACACAAAGAATTTAAACAAAAATGTAATTAGTGATATTTGAGATTTATAAATATTTTTTTACGAAGGTATTTTTTATTTTTAAGGTTTTACGAACGGTAGAGGTTGGTTGTATTTTCTCGCTCCGCACTATTGTGGAAAAGTTTCTGGCTATAGGTCAGAAAATTTTGTGCGCTTTTGTGGATCTTGAAAAAGCATTCATAAAATTGTGGAGTCTTCTGCCTGAATGTAGCGTGGAAGGTCCCTTACTACGGACTGTGAGGTCATTATATCGTAGCCACAAAGCCTGTGTAAGGATAGATAACATGTCGCATTGGCTCGAAGTCTGTTCAGGCGTTAACCAGGGCTGCGTAATATATGCTTGGCAATTTGTTTTATATTTGGACAGTTGCCTTAATACATTGAAAGAAAGGTAGTATGATATGCAACGGCAGAGTAGTAAACTGTCTTTTATAAGCTGACAAAGCTGTACTTATAGCACCATGAGAAACAGAGTTACAGAAACTAGCCATGTGCATGAAAAAAGAATATGAAGTGTAAGGTTTGAATATGAATGTAAACAAAACTAAGGTTCGGGTGTTTGAAAGGGAAGATGTGTACAGAAGCTGTACAGAAGTGTGAAATATGGGTAAATGTAAAATGTCCAGTACAAGTGAATGAAATTGTATATCTGGGGAGAGCTTTTACCAGGGTCGAAAGATGTGTTAGATGTAGAAGGGTACCAGCTGGCAATAAAGTTAACGGTGCTGCATCCGCATTAGTGAGCAGTGTGAATATATTTAAAGCCGTTAAAATGGTTATCCACAATAAGGTGTTGGTGTCGACGTTATTGTACGGTAGTGAGCCTGGATATATGCCTCAAATCGAAAGAAAGTAAGATAAATAGAGAAAAAACTAGATCACTTAGAAATGTATGTGGTGTCACCCTCGCGGATAAAATAAGCAATAATAATATATATAATATAATATAATGTAACGTAATAATAATATAATATAATGTAAGCAATGAGCAATGAACAGATACGCAGTATGATAGGGTTGGACGACAGTGTTTTCGTAAAAGCGAAGAAAAGAATGCTTAGATGGTTTGGGTACATAGAAATAATGAGTGATAAAAGACTGACGAAGAAAATCTACAGAACGAAAGTGAGTGGTAGGAGAAGATGTTCGAAAATACCTTTTAATTGGGTTTACTTGAATAAATGGATTTGACTTTGACTAAGCCCAAAAAAACCAAGGCTGACTTATGCGGATCAAATAGTGTTAGCTGATGGAAATATCAGAAGCGCTCGTAAACTTAGGCGAAAGTGTCTAAAAAGAATGATGAGATTTGGAGAGGCAAAAGAAGTATGTAAGGACCGTGATATACTTGACGGTCAGTTCTCTCTGACTACACCGTTAGCAATACGGCGTGAGGATATGTATGTATGTATGAGATTTATAATTTAAAGCCATTATATTGTAATTATATATACATAGGTACTTTTTTCGCCGGACACACGTTTCAACATTGATGACGTAATTGGCACACATTTTAAGCAACATTACAAAATTCTGTAACTTGTAAATTCGTCAATAAATTATTGAGATATACATATATGCGTATCAACATTCATGCACTACGTATTTTCGCCATTATTGCAAATTTTTAATATATATTTTTTGCTATTAATAATGCACATTCATTTTTACTCTATTCCATGTACAGCACGAATATTTCATTACTGTTAACATTTTGTGAAAAATAGTGGAATATAACACATATGATATGATACTTTACACCGTAGAGTCCAGAATGAAAGAAAATATTTTACGTTCATATACATTTTATCTCCGTATTGTTTTGTTAACGGGGTAGGCAGAGAGGTCGGAGTGCCTAGCGTCGCGATTCTTACGTATTTCTAGCATCTCCACCAATCTCGTCGTTCTCCTCACACATCCTGCCGAGATATCCAAGTGTTTTTGACATTTTAGAGATTCAGGGCTTTGTAGAGGTAAAGATTAATGATTTTAAGGTTTACATAAAGATTTAAACGTTATCTTTGAATTTTCTTTGCGTTTGAATATTGCCGAAAGAGTTTTATATATTTAATTAACTTATTTTATTAAATTTATGTAAACTTACACTTCACATTAGTTTCCAAGATATAAAACGATATAAAATATTGAAAAAAGAACCATCATTGTACCCATCATGCAGGTTATTAGCAGCGAACTGATTACATTTTTATTCAAAACGTTTCTGTTTATAACAAATATCAGTAGTTATTCCACACAGGAATGACAAGTGAATGCATTTTTTTTCAGTACGCAATATTTGATTGGTCGGAATCGACCCAAGGGTTGATACTCAGTGGTTTCTACTATGGTTACGCATTAACACATGTTCCTGGAGGTTATTTAGCAGAGAGATATGGAGGGAAGTGGACACTGGGAATTGGTCTGCTAAGTACCGCACTCTTCACATTATTGACGCCAGTGGTTGTGAAAGCAGGAGGAGCAACATGGCTATTTATATTACGTGTTTTACAAGGGATGGGCGAGGTATGTATGTCCATTTTAATCGTTGATAAAGTTAAGACATTTTTACTGGTCACGATTCACGACTTTATTTTTTTAATACCTTACTGATATTGTAAACATCGTGGTGCTTCAGCTTCAATATAATTAAACGGAATATGTATTTTTGCAAATAAAATAAAAACGAATTACGTGTTTATAAATTACATTTTAATATTTCATTGAAACCACATTAAAATATTTCGTCTTCCTCTTTTATTTCTTTTGTCAGCATGGATATTACTATATTTTCCATCTCTCGGCAGCCTCGGCTAATATATTCCCGTGTACGAGTTATAAAATATTTTCGAACGCTGCACATAATAATGCAAAATAGTTAAATTTAAACTTTAGCTCTCAGACTGAAAGTTTTAAATTATTAGCACGGTTACATAAAAAGTGTAAAGTAAAGAAAATACCGTAGTTTTTTTTAACCAATTGATTAATACAAATGTCATGTTATTTCAGATAATTACAAATATGCCATCCCTTTGAAATTCACATTTATTTTGTACATCGTTTTTTCACATTACTACTAGATTGTATTTCCCACGCTTTTATAATTTTAAGTGCATGATATTAGAGATATTAAATTAATAAGCGATTGTTTTTATCGATAAAATCGCTTATATAATCGTTGTCAATTATAACTGACAATGCAACTCACGCACGCTTATTATGAATAGAAATATTGTCTTCACCTTGAACTGTCTAAATTTTAAGTGCATTTTTTGTGTTTTAATACTAAACAATGAAGTGGTCCCTTTCACTTTTTTATTAATTGCCAGAGCTTATCTAACAAGTTAATTGAGAACAATTAAAATGAATAATAATATACATGTTAAAATAGTACATTTTTATATTATTTTTTAGCTACATAAATAAATAAATAATCATTGCCTTGTTTTGTAACACAACCTTTATTACATAGAAAAAGATTGTGGTCTTTTTTGAAAAACTGGATTGAAACACATAGATTTACGTTAGTAACTAATTAATCTGTGACATAGCTCTGTTAACTATGTTTACACACAGTATTACTTATTTTCGTAATTAGCAAATTTTAACATAATAAAAAAAATTATGTATGTATATAGATACTATGTTTTTTATATATGAATATAATATGTTACTAACAGCATTAGAATAGTACTATTAGTATAAGTAGTTACCTTAGATAACAATTAACAATTATTGTAATTAATTTAATAAATGTTATGTTTTTTCATCATTTCAGGGTCCTACAATGCCTGCTCTAATGATAGTACTTGCACGTTGGGTTCCACCTCACGAACGGTCTCGACAAGGTGCTCTTGTGTTTGGTGGAGCGCAAATTGGCAACATTTTTGGTTCCTTTATGTCCGGATTTTTAATGGCTGGTGACGGCGACTGGGCCAACGTATTCTATTTCTTTGGGTGCTTTGGTATTTTATGGTTTATATTTTGGGTGAGTAGAAATTAAGTATGGTTCTAATCTTTGTACTCACAAAGATACAGATATAAGTAAACAAGTGGACACTTATCGAGTGAATACGCAAGATAGTTTAACGTTATGTCTGGTCGATACTTTTCATCAGAGTTTGAAATAATATTTTGAAGCGCAGTTAAGATGTAAGAAAATAAAACGGTTACTTTTAGCAGTGTCAATAGTTTTCTACATTGTGAATAAAATATGTTCTTAAGTAGAAATATTTACAAAACAATATGATAATTTATTCCTTGGCTTTTATATTTTTTATTTCAACTGTTATTTCGTGCAAATATTATGTAGTTTCCATACTGGTCTGAGACAGAAAGAAATATATAGAATATACCTACTCATTTTTCTGTGTTGATAGTAAGATATAATTGTGTGTGTGCTTCATTAATGGAAACCATTTTTTGGTTTAACGAGTGATATATGTAATATAATTCATTAATTGTTATATTGTAACCTGAGTGTTTCCCTTAAACAAAGGTAAAATAAAAAAATAAAAAAATTCGACTAAAATATAAAGATAAATATGAAGGATTTGTGTAGCTACTAAGTAACAGTCTGCAACTATATGGTTTTGCTTTGCTATCTGTTAACCAAATACTATCAAAAGTGATATCAAGATGTGATGTGATGTAACGCTTTTGTGATACTGTTAAACCTTGATACTCTATCCTTTCGAATTGAAAAAGACATGATGTTACCTATTATATATTAAAATATCCTTATTTCTTTTTAAAAATAAGAAATTAAAGTTATTTATATGTTGGAAAAGACAGGGCAATTCGTGCTCTTGTGACTCAGCTATTAGAAATAGGTACCTAATTTACAGGAGGCGAACTCCTAAATGTAATACCATGTTGTTACAAAGTTAATGTGCAAACGACGGAACACTTTTAGTAACGATAAAATTAGGTAGATAATTGGAAATTTAATAACAGCAAATGATCCGTCGGAGAAATGTTAGTCCACCGGACGTCTCATGCACTGTCAGCGTCGGCCTCGACGTTTCTTTAGCGCGCGTTCCTTCCAAACCGCAAGGCGTGCTTTGCCTTAGTGTACTCAAATGAGTGCCTTTTATTATTTGCACCAACATATACATATATATTAATTTATACATAGATGATATTTTATAATTTACAAAACATTAGACTCTCAAATCTCAAAAGATTAAGATCACACCACACTGCTTGATAAAGATAACGACAAAATCACAAACAAAGCTGTTGTCACCTCTTCGTTGTAATTTACCTAATACATATTTTAAATGTCGTCTATTTTATGTTTCAGAGTCTTATGTGTTATAGTACCCCGAATACCCACCCTTACATATCTGAGGAGGAACTAAAGTATTTGAATGAATGTGTCACTAGTGCCGACACGAAGAGTGTTAGAGATCCAGTTCCATGGAAGGCTATTGTCAGATCGGTACCGGTCTGGGCTCTACTTTTTGCTGCGGTAAATACATTTTTCTTAAATTATGTGTATAGTTGGACGTATAACTAAGTACAACGATTCAAATACATGATGTTTAAAGTTTCACATAATTTGAAACTGTAGTTACCTACTTATACATATAATATGATGATAGGTACGACTTGTAGATTTAATCGAGGGATGTATTATAATTATACAGAATAGTAATCAGCACTGAGAAATTGCTCACCGTTTACGGCCAATTGGTAGCAACTTATTTAACAAATAATTATTTTGTTAATATTCAAATAAAACGTGTTTATTAGTTAATGACGTATTAAAATTATATCGGTCCTTGCATGCTTAATTTCAAGTAACTAATTTATTCCTTATTTTACAGCAAAATAGTACTAATACTCATTCTATAAAAACAAGCACATTTTCCGCACAGACACACACACGCACACGCACATAGTTTTAGTTTTAATTTATAACTTAGTTTAAGCTAATTTTCCATTTAATTTAAATTTCATTTTATTCATATTATTTCAATTTAATTGTATTTTTATTTCATAAATTACTATTTTCACACTGAAGAACACTGTACTTATACTATAATATAGGTAATTATAATTTATAGAAACAATAATAATGTATGGAAGAGCGGATTCTCCCAATACAAGCAATTCCTTGCTTAAAGGGGACACCAGCCCATGTGAATACATCTAGGAGTTATTGAATAACTTTTTTGAACTTTTTTTTTGAAGTACAGCCGTCTTGTACTATATCCTTCTCACTTACCCAACCCAATAAAAATCCAGTAAACAAGTTGTTTTTGAACGTCAAATCTGCTTTGGTTCGAAAAGAAAATCTGCGCACTAATATAATAAGAACCGACAAGAAACCGAGTATTATTTTTAAATAAATATGAAACCTTTTTCTAAAAGCTGCATTTCATATCAGTTCTTAAAATAACAACTTATTAAAAATTTTATGTAGGTGTATCCTACTTTTTTCATTTTTGACTATAATGTAAACAAACTTTCGCTAAATTTTCACCGTTCGCTGGTCCGACGTATTACACGTAGCACTTTAATAACACTTTTTTTTTGTCTTTATATACGAAACTGAAGTATGCACATATAACACTAATGTTATCCAATATACATCAGCATTGAAAAAATTGATATTATTTGTCAAGCATTTTGTTTTTAATTTGTAGTGTTCCCTAAATGTTGCGTATGTTCCTAGATCAAATTAGTATCATAAATCAGTTCATTCTAATATGTGAGTGACACTATGTATTCGAAATGTAAGACAGAATAATAAAAGAAGAATATTATTGTTAGCGAAGTGCAAACAATAATAATCTCCTGTTCTTCATTTGTAAGTCTTTTTTAAAAACACAATTTGTTTTAATTCTTGGTGGTTTTTATTGAAGCACAAACACACAAATCTACAAAAATAAATGTTTGTTTTACTAATAAGTATGATAACTGAGTCAATCATTTGCGAACTAGCTCATCTCTAGTTGCCTTATAAATGTCATAGTAGCCACATTTGCTTACATTATGGACAAATACAAAAAAAAATAGGATACACATACATTGATTTTTTATTGTAAATATAAAAATATCTACATAGTTTAAAGACATAAAAATGGAGGAAAAGTTCGTTTATCTATTTCTATTTAAACGAAAACGTATGCTTGGCTATTTTCGATTTGAAACTCAGATAATTCTTACTTGCTTATAATAATATGTATGTACGAGTATGTCGTTATTAATAAAAAACAAATATGAATGAACATTTCTTTTTATTTTCGGGATATTTTTAATGTGTCAGTGATTATTCTTTCATAAAAAACCAGATTAGAGAACATTTAGCGAAGTTTATTTACACATTGGATGAGTATTCCATCATCATCAGCATATAGTAATCCACACAGATCGTCACCCAGTCCTATGATGGATGTCCGGATGAGTATGTATTTACGAGGCTTTAATATTTATTGCAGGTTGGTCATGACTGGGGTTACTATACTATGGTTACTGATTTACCCAAATATATGACAGATGTTTTGAAGTTCAACATTGCCACTACTGGTACACTTACCGCCATACCATACCTTGCTATGTGGATTTGCTCCTTTATATTTGGTTGGGTTTGCGATTTTTGTGTCAAGAAAGGATGGCATTCAATAAAAACTGGAAGGATAATCCACACTACCATAGGTAACTATTAAATATAAATTAGATGTTAGATCGATCTTTTTTTATTCCACAAAGAAGATAGAAAGCAGTCCACTTGATGGTAAATCGCCCGACATCCATGTACATTTACAATATTAATGCGAAAAAAGCACTTCAGGTTTAAAACGCGTTGGCCTCAGGGACTGAGATGTCGTGAGTCTTGTGTCATTCACCAGCTGTGACACTCAACACCGGAACACAACAGAGCAAGCACTACTGTTAGGCGACTCAATTAACAAGTAAGATGGTAGTAGTGATCGGTACGGATCCCGTAGAATGTTGTACTATCGGCAAAATATTCAAACGCTATACGAAGTGTTAAAAAGTGTGAATGAATGGGCACTTACAATATTATAAAACAATCATTTTTATGTACGAATAGTTTACGTTAAGAGAAAATCTAATGATTATTTTTTGTTTATAGCCGCGACGGGACCCGCAATTTGTATCATATTAGCATCGTACGCCGGTTGCGATCGCTTTGCTGCCGTCGGCTATTTCATCGCCTCAATGGCTCTCATGGGAGGTTTTTATAGCGGCATGAAGGTGAGATAATTTGAAATTTATCTGTCTATTATTTTAACACACTTTGACCTAATAATAAAGAATGTATTTTCACGTAACAAATATTAAAAAATTTGTATTACATACAATAATTCTTTGGTATGAGATTGGTCATGAATTGTAATTTTTATTAATCTAGTGGTTGTACTTATCAGGTAAATGCACTGGACTTAGCACCGAATTACGCCGGTTCTTTGACGGCAATGGTCAATGGAACTTCTACATTATCCGGTATAATTACGCCATATTTAATCGGATTATTAACGCCTGATGTAAGTAATATCATAGAGTAAATTTCACTCACGTGGTAATATTTTGTATTATGCATAATTATATATCCTAAAATGATATTTAATTGACAGTGCAGACAGAGGGCGGACACCCAATATTGCGTAAAACTTGTAGTTATTCACTAATACATTCCAGAAAATTACAACTTTAACTTCTTATTTCATTTATTCAAGTTTCATTGCATAATCATGTATTAGTGTTAGTGCAGCTTTTCCTACGATGTGACTATTCTGTAACGAAATCAGAAAGACTGTAATGCTGCAAAATTTTGCAGTGAAAACTTAGATGATATATTAAATATTTAAGATGGGATACGACAATAAATTGGTACAACATACTGGTTTTTGTTTATAAAAGTACTAAGTGAATTTTCTTCTTCCATTTTGAAATATCAGTACTTATCTTGTAATTTGAAATTTTTCAACAATTGAAATACAGTCATTTAACATAATGAATCATGAAAGCATGTATGTAATAATTTTCTTTTTAAATTTTTTCGCGAGTAATGACTTCGACTTTCGAATAAATTGGGTAGAAATTTCAAATGAGTGCTGAGAAGCCCGGATTATTCTGTTCGTGAAGTTTGTTCGGAATAATAATAGGCCTTTATTGATAAACGCCTTCAACTCAATGACAATGCCCGCAAGATGCCGTCAACTTTGCGGGATTATGTCAAAGTTAAAGCTTTGATATTCACTTTGAGTTTGCTTGAGTGTCGGCGGCCCAGGAATTTTCATGTCAATAGAGATTCTTAAGTACTTTCTTATTACGGTTATTACAAACGGTTTTACTGGTCCCTAAACTCATTCTTTAATGTTTACTTAAATTTTTGGAAATGCGTAGATACATTATTGTGTGTTGGGTATGAATAAGTAATATTATCGATAGTCGATTTGCAAAAACATTCATGAGATCATTTTTGGTTCGGACATTGTAATTAATAAAAATTAATTTGCACACCAATGTATTTTTTTTGTTCATTGCGTTACATTATATATATTTTGTATTACATATATGGCCCCACATTACTATAAGTTAGAGTTAGTCGCGTCTGGAACCCTCAAGTATCAGACACCAGAGATGTCTTGCGTCTTGAGATCGGTTTTTTAAAATGTACCCATAATTCTTCCAATGTGTTGAAGAATGTACCTGAGTAAATATTGTAACTGTTCCAGCGAGTAAAATATGGGTTTTAACTTTTGTCTGTTTCAGTCAACGTTAGTGCAATGGCGTGTGGCGTTCTGGGTATGCTTTGCTGTATTGGTTGGTACAAACATAATATACTGTATTTGGGCAGAAGGCAAGCAACAATGGTGGGACGATGTACGCCAATACGGTTATCCGCCGGAATGGAAACATGGACCGCTCAAAACTGCGGAAGACGATAAAGAGAAAAACAAAGAGGCGGAAGCGAAGCGCACGTCGGCATAAATCTTCACTCTTGTCTCTGGTTGAAGACTGAGATTTACATGTATTTATGCGATCGTATTGTGCATAAATTGCAATTAAAGTTCCGATATTTGATAAAAAAGTCCATACTTATTAAAAAAAAAACAATAGCTTGGACTTCGATCGAACAGGTGACCTGTTATCGATAATACTGCTACCCCACTACATATTACAGGTGAATTTGTTCAACATAAAAATAATTAATTATTATTATATTATTATATTATATTATTATATTAAATAATTAATGCGATTGTATGATTATAGGTAATGGTAACGCGTACCAAAAAAATATATAAAATGAGCATCATTAGGTACATTGAATAGACACATTGAAGAACCTTCGTAATATTAATATATTTTTATAAGATGTTTCATTAGGCTATATGTATTGAATAACAATTTAAAATAATATACAAGAATCGTATTGCACGGAGTTTCGAGTAATGTGACAACGGTTTAACTTTATTCAAATCAAATAGATGGCGCCAGTGGCATGGTTGTAATTACTTATTTTAATTTAAGTTAATTGTAAACTTATAATAATAAGTTATGAATTAGCATTCTTGTACATTAAATTTTATATTAATACTTATGTAATATATAGAGTTTAATGGGAAGGAATTGACTTCTCACAACACAGTATACCTATCCTAGTGTGAGAGTCAGTGTACCTTTTTTTGTCAATATTCATATTATTTTCTTAAATAAGTAAATAAATAACGTATTATCTATGGTGCTACTAAATTAAATAATTATTACATTAGAACCGATATAATATTCATAGCCATGTTTCTGGATAGTTTTCTGTTGCGAGAAAAATAATAATTATAATTGAATAAAATAGTGCAAAAATAATATAAATACTGTAAATACTGTGAAATTGATGTAGATGTAGTTTGAAGGTACATACAACAATATGTAGAGAGGTACATATATGTGTAATCAAAAGTGTATAAGTAAATCCGTAAAAAATGTGTCATACATCCATCCCCAATGGGAAACGGTGTAGAGATATATATGTATAAAAAAATTCTAACTTGATCAGATTCATAAATAAAAAGTATTATTGGTAAATAGTTCGTATATTCTATTTAATAATTGTTCCTTCGTTAATTTGTCAAAGCTTTCTGTTCTTTTAGAATTCTTAATTAAACACTTTTGGTGAATATTTCAAGTGTTAAAAAGTGCCATCTCTTTTTCTTCTTATTTAATTGAATGGTACAAGTGCCAACTCTTTTTTGCTGAATTATATATTATGTTAACAATATTTAATTTGTTTATGAAAAGTGAATGTATGATACTGTAAAATAGTATGACAATGTAATATACGCTAACGAACGAAAAATGATCGGCGTATCGATGTGATATTTTACTATTACAAAGTTTCCCGTTGAAAATGTATGGACCTTAAGAGCACTATAAAATTGTTAAAAACTAAGATAAACATGCTTTTTTATCGCAATAAAATGTTATCACGTTATCAATATTATGTTACGTATAATAATGCTACAAAATGAATCATAAACTAACAGAAAACTGTAACAATATAAAATAATAAATAATGTGTACTGTCGAAAGAAAGACAATATAATCTTTGCTGTTATCCTAACAATTACTTCAGCCTGCATTTTACGTGATTTAAATAAAAAAATAGTGTGAATACTATTAAAAAAGTTTACTA
This sequence comes from Zeuzera pyrina, assembly GCA_907165235.1. Classification (NCBI taxonomy): domain Eukaryota; kingdom Metazoa; phylum Arthropoda; class Insecta; order Lepidoptera; family Cossidae; genus Zeuzera; species Zeuzera pyrina. Next base: position 16,074,340 of record OU015626.1, read on the forward strand.
ATAGTAGTAATTTATCCTGAAAAGTATTAATTTTAAATTGTATGTGATGGAAATCAGAAATAGTAAAACAGTGGAAACTATTAATTTTATATGTTTATATTAAGTTTTAGTTTGAATTAGGTACTAAATCTATTGATCATTACATCATCCATAAATATTTAAACACAAAAATTAAAGCAGGGTTGAAAATTTTCCTACAACTACTGAACGTAATAAATTAGTTTGTTATTACTTAAACTAATTTATTCATACCTAATTTAAATTACTTACGTAAATTTCACATTGTGTAAGTACTTCAGGCCTCGAAGATTATTCGATGTTATTTCTATTTTCAGTTATTCGTTGATGGCAATATTTTTTCTGGGAATCTTTTTTGCTTATCATGTTATCAAAGGCAAAAGGGTAATTTATCTTTTTAATTAACATAATATTGTACACGAGTGACAGAGTTGCTTGAAATATAATTTAATTAATATTTTCCATTTGATTCATTGATTGTGATAAAAGTATGTATTGTGATAGTTTATGAAATGTTACGTACTTTTGATTTTTGATAAAATAAATTAATAAACGAGTAAATTGTCATTCATTTGTTCATTATACGAGAATTATTACCAAATTAAATATCTTTCTCTTTCATATTTGTCTGTATGGAGAAGAAACATATGAAATGTGACAGACTCAAGAACTTGTGTAGGCGATGAAGCTACCAATTATATCTGTGCAATTTCACTGTACTATATTATAATATTATATTATACTATATTATAACATTATAATTCCGTTTTGACATCGGTATGGCCCAAATACTGCCAAAAGCTGTTTCGCGGGGTGATTTTATTGTGTTTTGATACTCTATTCACTCCGAGTGGAAATGAAAATTACGTATGTATTCGTTATCTTTCGTTAGATTTTAATATTTGTCATCTTTGTCGCAGTAATTACTCAATGTCATAGACGAATACTACTCAATTAGTTAGCTGAGTAGGGCTGTTCTTAAGAGACGTAACAAGTGTAAAAGAAACATAATTGAGCCATTTGAAAGAATAGTAAAAGCGTTTACAAAACGAATAAATGCTTAGACAGCTTTTAGATATCGTTAGTGATCTAATACTTGTTTTAAAAAAAAATGTTTATGTCATCAATGTTACCATGCATAGGTACTACGTACTATTCTTTTTATTTTCTTGGAATTGGAAAGTCGATAAAGATCTAAATACTTAAGAATACTACTCTGTCAAGAAAGTACCGGGAAAAGAAAATAATACACGAAATGTTAGTTAGTTAGGATGAATACCAAATTTATTTTATCGCCTTCAAAGTATGCTCCTTCAGAAACGATACACTTACGCCAACGAATAATCCAATCATCAAAACATTTTTTAAACGCTTTTTTCGGAATTGAGTTCAGTGCTCGCCCGCGAATTTTCCTTTATGTTTTCTACCGAATGAAAACGGGCGCCACGAAGTGGTAATTTGAGTTTAGGAAAAAGAAAGAAGTCGGCTGGAGCCATATCTGGTGAATAAGGTGGTTACTCGATGGTATTTGTTGAGTTTTTGGTCAAAAATTCGTTCACAATGATGGCCTTGTGCGAAGGCGCATTATCTTAGTGCAAAATCCAAGAATTTTATTTCCACAAATCTGGCCTTTTTCGTCGAATTTGCTCTCTTAAACGCCGCATAACGCCCAAATAATATTCTTTATTTACCGTTTGACCTTCCGGCAAGAATTCCGAGTACCGCGATAGTTAAAGAAAACAGTCAACATGACTTCGACTTTTGATCGACTTTTGCGTGGTTTTTTTTGGTTTCGGTTCAGTTGGAAGGCGCCACTCCGAAGCTTGTTGACTAGTTTGGATGTCAAAGTCGTAAATCCACGTCTCGTCACCAGTAACAATGCGTTTCATGAATGTTGGATCGGAATTGACTCGTTCTAGCATGTCCGCAGCGACTCTCTTGGGATTGTGTTTTTGAAGAAAATTCAGGTCTTTTGGGACTAGCCGAGCGGCAACATGTTTCATACCAAAGTGATTATTTAAAATGGTACGGATCGACTCGTGAGACACAGAAAGTTCGGCAGCTATCTCTCTCAAACTTGAATGAGCATTTTCAGTCACTATTTCCTTCACTTTTGCGATGTTAACTTCAGTTGCAGACGTTGATGGCCTACCAGAGCGAGGCAAATCTTCCATCACATCTCGACCGCTTTTCAACGCTTTGTACCACTCATAAGCACGTGTTTTTGATAAAGTCGATTCACCGTAAGCCTTTTGTAACATTTTCAGTGACTCCGAACATGAAATTCCATTGGCGATGCAAAATTTAAGACAAACTCTTTGTTCGATGTTTTTGTCCATTATGAAATTCGCAATATACACTAGAATGATATAACTAAAAACAGCACCGTATTTAATCTAAATAACAGATTCAACTCAAACACCGCGCCAAAATGAAAAACAGTTCTGCCAATCTAACAAAAACAAAAAATTGAATTTGGAACCATAAACAAATCATCCATTCCCGATACGTTCTTGACTGGATGTATAACAAAAATGTAAATAGCGTCCACATAATGTTTAATCACAAAGTTAATAAAATTTAACGATAATATATTTTTTTAAATTTTGGCTGTTCTAATGTTAGCAACAACATAATGTAACATGCTGTGTCAAACTACGATTGTTTTTAGAAGTCAATGTAGTAGTTTATTGAAGTTTATGAAGAGATATTTTAATATAACAGTGTTCAATTTCTACCTGTAAAACCAAACCGATAGGAATAATTGCTCAACTGTTGGACCAGGAATAAAATAATATATCTGAGTTCTATTTAAGTAGTATACGTATAAGTCTCAGAGTCTCATTGTTAAGAGTAATTGTTAATAGTGAACTTTCAAGATTACCGCGTCGTATTTATTTTACATCTGTGGCAACATCTGGGTTTAATACGTATTACAAGTACCAATCACGTAATAACGTTTTGTTATGTTCTTTTCAGATAGTTCTTACTAAGTATACAGTATACACATACAAAACTTCCTCATTATTTCTGATTTATTTGGGAAGTGGTTTTCGTCCTTCATTAATATTGAACGTCATATCGTGGGCTATCTAATCATAAAATGTTATTGTCTATATTACATTTGTAATCTGCTCCCAGATCGGACCGTTAGTGTGAGTAGAGAATATTAATTACAACGATCATAGCGTTGTGTGAAAAATTGGGTATGTTAATTTGTAATCATTGCTTCTGAGAGCGTCCGACGTCTACATACATATTATAATTTCCGGTCAAACCCTTATACTACCACAACTTAAAGATTACGATATTTTATAACTAATATATATATATATATATACATATATACCAATATCTATATATTTCATTTTCGATAGGTATACTCCTCTTTTATTGTTCAATCACGCACGCACTCCTTAATTTACTTACTCGCTTACACATTCACTCATACCCATATGGTTGTGACAGCAACAGGTAAAGGTATATAACTTTATAAATACGGTACAAATACCCATATAATTAAATTAGACAGTTACTGAAGTCGGTGCCAAGCCTACTAAACTAATAGACGTTCTGTTGTCGAACATTGATTTGGCATCGACGTCAATAACTGTCAAATTTAATTATACGGATATTTGTATCGTATTTATAAAGTTATTTTTGTACTTAAGTTTTGATTAGTAAAGGATAGTTATTTCATACTTTTCAGTGTTTTTTTTTGAAGTCGGTTTAATTTTTTTATAAACGTTTTTTTATTTCTTCCTTTTGAGTGACCTTGGCCTAAATAAATATTTAGGGCAGGTCAACAATTCGTTTATTTTCTAATTCTGGAGCGCAATGTGTTAACTTCTATTCTATTGAAGAACACAAACCGTGGGCTTTCATAATAAACATGGGATATTATTGCCCATTATGGGCATTATCAATATCATCAATATAATATCATATCAATATCAATCAGTTATAAAAGAACAGTGTAAAGGTTGCATCATAACTACACCCTAGCAGTATTCTTACAAGACGACAGCCAGCAGCCGCATTCTCTGTCCGCCACAAGATTGACTCTACTGACTGAATTTATTATATCACAGGCAATTTATATCTTCTCCATACTACCATTATACCATGTGGGGACAACGATAGTTAACAAATGATATATAAGAGAATCATCAATATAAATGAATAAAGGTTATAACCAGGTTGTATTATTTAGTGTATCTTAGAATCTAAAGCTTCAATATCAGTGAAATTTCAATGGGACCAATCTGGAGGTGTATTCTTTCAAACAAAAAAACAATTTTTCAAATAGGTTCATTAATGACGAAGTTATGAGGTAACAAATATAAAAAAAAAACACAACCGAATTGAGAACCTCCTCCTTTTTTGGAAGTCGGTTGAAAAGATAAAAATACTGTCACTTTCAGTATTCGAAATGTTATATACAGATATACATATCTTCACTTCAATTTAATTCATAAATAATGTCTTGAATTATTTTTATTTTTGCCCTCATAAAGAATTATCATTGGATTTTAGTAAAGTAAGACATTTGTATCTTTCCAACTACTTTGTATTATACATCTAACCATTAGAAACGGCTGGACCAATTCAAGTAAGAGTTCCTAATAAAGAGGCAAACTCTCTAATTTTACACATTTCTTGTCTACAAACATATTACATAAATTCCATAATCCTACCAATACCCTGTCTCTTACCGCAGACTAATTATATTTTATAGCCATTGACGGCTATTTTTTATCCGATACCGAAGGGATATATATCACCGTTACCAAAGATTAATTGTTATTAGTGACCACTATAACAGCTTTCACGCCAAGTAGTGTGCAATCAGGTCCTTTTACATGGAAATCTGGTTCCAAATTAGTTCATTTGTAACACCCAAAACCATAGAATATGAAATATTATTTACAAAGTTAATTATTTAAAAAGTAATTAAAGTAAAGTATATATATAATTTAAAAAGTTAAAAGTTAGTACATACTGACAATGTTTTAGGTTGTAGTATACTTAATTTAAATGACGATTTTAATTTTAAATTCGTATAAATTACATCGTGGCGAAAAATATCCGAGAAACGGCAGTATACATTAATATCTACATCTTACAAAAATGAGAAAACCACATTTTCGCAAAAAGTAAGGGACGAGTTAATAAAACTGGCCAAGACCATGTCGGATACACATTCAATAACAATTCCAAACGGAAAAGAAGTAACAATAGAAGCAACAATAGTACTTAAGTAGATCCGAGTTGCAAGCAAGTTCAGCAAAGCTTATGACCCATTAAAAATCATATTGCCGATAATGTCAAAAAGTGACAGCATGATCTTCAATGAGGTATTAACTTTTAAGAACTTATTATTAAGACGACGCATTGGAAATTTTGATGTCGGGGATTTCAATTTTGCTAAGCAATTACAAAACATATGCAAATAATATTTGGTAACCATAATCTTCAATTCACTGACTATTTTGACAATAGCATTACACGGTTGGTTAACTTTTGTAACATAAAAAAAAATTAAAGATACCTTTTTTTAAAACAGAGATTTGCTTTTTACGGACAAATGGGGCCGATTAAAGCCTCTAAATTTTTTATATGGATGAATCTAAACAGACACTTCAAAATGACAATATGATTTTTCAAAATTAATTATAGTTTGTAATTTAAACGAAAATAACTGTTTTTTCGTATTTTTCGTAAGCTAGCGCGCGCACGTTTGCATAGAACAGAAGGTCTATTTTAGATTAAATTATTGTTTATCAATGCGTCGCCTTAACTTCTTGCGACGGGGTGTCAGTCTCGTGCTACCCAAGCCTTATAGAAATAAATAAATACATAATACTCTTGAGAGTATAACGAATCGTGTAACTCAAACCGAGCAGTAAGGTCATACTGTGGAAGTCACGCAACGAATAGGAAGAATATCCAATGACATTAAGACTTAAAAACAATCTAGGTAATTCATTACCTGAATAGGTCGGCTAGACAAGTGGCAAACGATTCGTACAATCGGAACGCTTGCTGGCGTTATTACGTTTTATACGGTGGTTTTCACACGACTTTACTTTTCGTTTGATTGAACAGAAAGGTAGTAATAACGTTTGACTACCAATTTAAAATTCTTTACGCTGGATCACGTGATATTTGACATTCTATTCTACTAGCATTTACGACAATTGAGCCACATATCTAGGCCTTTGACCAGAATTCGCACTTGAAACATTCGAATTGGTAGACTGCTGTCTTGCCTCTATATCAACAGACCATTGGTTAAGTCTTTTTAATTTAGAGCCATTAGAAAGTTAGAAAGTTTTAAGTCTAAAGTTTTAAATCTACAGTATTACGTTACAAGGGTAAAGCAAAATTACTGGTACATAATAGGTGTGAATTTGATCCCTTTGTGCCTCAGTGAATTCATTAGACCGAAATCAAATCTGATTACTCTAGTTTCTGAGACAGCTTTATAGTTTCCCTCTGGATAGTTACGGTCATGTACAGAAATCAGTAGGTACCTATGCAATTTATTAATTAAGGTTAGGTATTGAGTAGCCGACCTAGACAGTAATTCTAAGATATTAAGGTAAGGCTAACCAAAAGAAAGAAGAATAGACATACAGAGAGAGAATTCTTTTAATTCTTGACCTTTTCTTGACTTTATGTCGTATCTACACGACGAACCTAATTTAATAGAGTCCAATGATATTTTGCATGTTGAGATCCGTTAAGTGGTTTCGATCCTGTGAGGGAATAAATGCTCATACGTATGTTTCTTTTATGTTTTTTAAGTTGTTGAAATCATAACCCTCTTTTTAATTTGCCGTATTCGGATTTTGAGAAAGAAAATTTTATAAACTTGTATTTCCAAAAAATAAAATTGAAGTGTATGTCTATGACATCGAAATAACGGTTTTCTAGCTAATATTATAGTTATCGCAGGTTACCAAAATCTAAACCCGCATTTTTTAAATTATTGTCTGTTTGTCTATTTCTTTCGCTGGGCTTATTTCCTAAGCGGCTGAACCGAACTTGACGGTATTTTAATTGGCGGGTAATCAGAGAGTAATTTAAGGCTTATCTTTAATCCCAGAGAAATACCAAAACCAAGAATAAAATCGAGAGGCAAAGCTAGTCCATAATAAACTGTATGCAAGTTACTGATTTTAACTAGCATAGTACGTAATCTTTAATCATTGTAATTTGTAAATTTAATTCATAGCCATAGGTTTGAAAACAGATGGCATTACAATAAAGTTGTAGTCTTGAAATAATACAAATTGATAAGCTAACTAAAGCTACTAGACTTCTGATTTCGCGTTTCATAATTGGGTTTTGCAGAAGCGACAAAAGATCCATAACTGAAAATGCAAATTACTTTTGAAATACGAGTCGAGAAACTAGTGCGTAATACGATCCGACTATAATTTTATGAACTACGTATAGGTAGACAAGTATTGATTACAAAGGCTGTTTAAGTTGGAGGAATATTAATGTTTCTTGGTCGTTTGAGAAATTCCTAGAAATAAGTATTTCATTTAGGATTATTAGATATTAATTGCGAAGAATGAAAGCTTCGTTCCAATTTGAATGTATCTATCATATCATGTATCTTGAGTTCTTAGTCCATACTTCATAACATTGATAAAAAAGGACGAATTGAGAATCTCCACTTCTTGTGAAGTCTGTTAAAACATTAATTATTAATGCAGTCAATTATGTAGTAATTAATATTATGTATGGGGGTAATTCATAATGAAATTAATAAGAAGTTGGATAAAAAAATATCACATAGTTACTAGGTATATCTTCTCTACTTTAGTTACTTGGGTACCACTTTTGTATGACACGTATTCAGAAACCGATATTTTATCCATAAAGTCACAGAGGATCTATACAGTTACCACTCTTCCCCTTCCCCCATTCGTGTGAAATGAATTTTGTATTTTGTATTTTTTAAATTTAATTTAATGGTGAAAATAAGTATATTATGTAGTAAAATTGTGTTTTAAAAACCTAGTCTTTATAAAATGTGATGTTGTCATGATACCTAGAGCATAGCATAATTGCATTATTGTAATATAACAATAAATAGGTTTGTAGGTTAATTAATAATAATGAACACATATTGTGTTATAGCAAATTAAAAAAAAACGAGGAAACATCAAAGAACTCTTTGGATCTATATTATTTAGTACTAAGTGATATAAGTAACTCCACATTATTTTAACTTTTCCCAGCACACAAATGATTATAATTATTATCTGGAAAGTTTTCTAACAGAAGGCAAAGAACATCATAAGTTGAGGTATGTTTCACATAATAATATTGTATCTTTAAAATTTCGGAATCCTTACTTCTTTAATGTTTTCGTATGGGTAACTCAACGGTTTAAATTTTAAGAAAATAAGGTTGGTCATATTTATGGCAGAACCGACGTTGCATCAAATGAGTTCTAGGGTCGATACTGACTTTAAACTTAGTGTAGGGTAATCTTTCGTTGGGGCCGAGTGGTGTGGGTGACCCGCCACAGGGGGTGGACCAACAGGCGCTTATAGCTCCCATTAAGTGGAGCCTTAGCCTGCCATCCCAAGACCGCAGTGCGTAGACTTCATGTCTACACCCTTCTCGAGGTGACCCTGTTTCCACTGAACACTGCGGATCTAGACTGGAGAGTCGATAAACACTCCTGAGGGTGGTGCTTCGGCGGCGCCTTCAGTACCGGGTCGGGGCCGATGAGGCTGCAGTGCCGAAAGGGCCTGGCCCGGACCGGGGGGGGGGGGATGTCCCCATTTATGGGAACAAGTTGTGTTCCCCGTCCTCTGCGTGAGGGCGGGGGTCGGGTGTCGGGATCACTTGCCCCTCTTTCAGGAAGGGTATTGTGGCCCCGGAGGTGGAAAGAAGGAAAACTTTTTAAAACCCGTGAGGATACACGTAAAAATCTGAGGTGGATAGAAGGAAAACTCGAAATGAAACCCGTTAGAAAACACGTTAAAACCAGAGGTGGAGAGAAGGAAAACTCGAAATGAAACCCGTGAGACAACACGTTAAAATCAGAGGCGGGAAGAAGGAAAACTTGTAAAAACCCGTGAGTAAACACGTAAAAATCAGGTGGGCGTGCTGACGCCCCTGCCGTGGTGTAGGCGGGGTGCGGAAGCCGCCACTTCGGAGGCCTGGGGTGTCCTTCGGGGGAAGGCGCCTCACCAATGGCCTCGGGATGGTGCGCGCGGTTGTTCCCGCGCGCCTCCCAGGAGAGCGGGTAGATAAAACTGCCCGCAAGCGGAGGAGGGCCCGGCTCAGGCTGGGCATAGCCGCGGGGGTCGCGGCAGAATGCCAACGCGCTCCCGTTGCCCCGGCATCAAGGCTCTCGAGGAACACCGTCAGGTTTTAGTGGGTAGACTCGGCCTAGCACCCTAATGTCGAGGAGTCCCACATACCCCCCTGCCACCCCCTTACGGCAGGACGGGATGCATAAAGCATTTCCTGACGCAAAAAAAAAAAAAAAAAAAAAAAGGGTAATCTTTCGTTAGATTGAGTGACGATTAATTCATGCAAATGGCGACTGAAAGGAACTGCATGCGTGAGGTTTTGGATTGTCTGTTCGGTGGCACGCCTTGGGCACAGTACAAATATAACAATATGATAACTTCATAGAAAGCTAGAGAATGTTCTCTTAGTTCTCTAAGCGCAAGTGGCACGCACATGGCTTCAATATACTCTGCCTTGAAGCTCTGTTAGGCAGTGAAATCTATTGGTTACATAATGATTATGATGAGTGACAACTCTCTAAAACTTTAATTTTACGTCTCTTTAGTAAACGAGTATTGACTGATGATTAAAATGAACATCCCTTAATAATTACATTAACTTTTACATCTTTGTTCCGTAGAATAATAATAATATACTCCAGACAATTACACAGATTGTATGACCCCAAACTAAGCAGTAAGCTTGTACTATGGGTACCACACAGTGAACTCTGGGGGAGTTCCCAGTAACACCCAGACTCCAAGCCACTTTAGAAAAGTTCGTTTCCTAAATTGACCTGACCGGGGATCGAACCATAGAATAGAAAGCAGAAATAGCATAGAAAGCAGATGCATATGCCACTGCGTCAACGGGCCAATCAATGAATGAACTATTAGGTAAACGGTGAGACTATAAGGTGATTTGACAAGCCGAAAGAAAAATAATAGTATAGAATGTGCCAATAGATTATTTACCAACGCAAGTCGCAAAATTGGTCCACGAAAAGGACTTAATACAGATTTAATAGTCAAGAGTATTATGTGTCTAATAGATATAGAGGATGAACTAATAACATTTTACCAAACCGAATTACTCATACAACTAGAAATGGCGCCAAGGTGCGATCTTGTTACGCTCTGATGGACTGTCCACCCCGAACGGGAAAGATGTGAAGTTATATACGTTAATACACATTTGACACTGTCAACGTAAGTACACAGTCTGTTAAAGATAAAAAATGAGATATTAATAGAACATAACATTTCTCACATGAACGACGTCTTAAATGCGTTATATTAATCTGCTAACCGGTTACTCAGCGTTTAGGACGATTATCGACTAAACTAAAGCTATATTCATAGCTTTTATTCAAAAGACTCGTTGCAAAATAGAACGTTTTATGACATTATAACACATATTCTAATCATATTCAGCTTTTATATTTGTCAAATAAAGTTGTCATAACATAACATAACATAACGTAACTTCACGCTGTATCCCCAACGGGGTAGTCAGAGAGGATTCATTAATAAATTATTGTAGTCCACAGGTAAAAAATAATTTATATACTTACGTATTGTAACTGAGATTGCGATCACATGTTCATTGATAGTTCTTAACGTACATTGACAAGATAGAATTTTCTCTATAATTGTACTCCCTATATGTAGCAGTTAAATATTTGTCAAAAACAAAATACTTAATGATATTAGAGTTATTTTCAATCCATCCATCTGATATTTTTAAATAAAAGTTGTCCCTATTTATATACGATATAAGTTGTTGATTAAAAACGTATTGTAACTAGTACAGTTATGGTAAGTTGATTGATCGATTGTAACAGATATGGACTGGAATTAATAGTGTCTGCAAAAGTCATTTCTGTCCCTATACTATGCTGTAATCCGTTAGTTCTTTCTTACTTAGAGAGTGAGGGATAATACAGTATGTTCACACTAGCAAAAAAAATTCTTGTATTTGTTACTTTTTTCGTGAATTTTTATTTTCATTTTGATTTTTCTATTTCCAATTCATTTTTTGGGGTTCTGTAACTCAAAAGCAAAAACGAAATCCTTATAAAGCTATTCTTCGAATATCTTAAAAACTACTCGATATGCGACTTGAAATTTGATATACTCATGTTTGATATTTGAACATATTATAATCTTATTAAACCACATACACGTATTTTGCACTAGTTACCAATTTAAGATATTCATGGGAGAACAAAAGAACATTATTCGTACTCAATTTAATAAATTTTCCTCCTTGTCTCCGATACGACTGGATCTAGAATTTTAAACATTCAGGGAATATGCAGCCTTGCTTGAAGTTTACAGTATGTTTATAGAGTAATTCCTAGGTAGGTATTACAAAATCTTTAAAAATTAATTTCATAAACTTTTTAACCGACTTCAAAAAAGGGAGGAGGTTCTATGTTCGTCTGTATGTATTTTTTTTATGTATATTCACCGATAACTTTGTCAATTGTGGGCTGATTTCGAATTTTTTTTCTGTTTGAAAGGGCGTACTTCCGAGGTGATGTCATTTCAATTTCAATGTGATTGGAGTTAAAACTTCGAAGATACACCAAATAATACCAAATAACTCGACCTGGTTCTAAACTTTATTTATATTGATGACTCTCTTGTTTATCGTTGCACTCCAGAATTAGAAAGAAGTTAATCGTAGACTTGCCCTAGACATTTATTTAGCCTAAGGTCTCTTAAAAGTTAGAAATAAAAAAATATTAAGAAAAAAATTAAACCGCCTAAAAAAGACACTGAAAAGTACAAAATAACTTTCCTTTACTAATCAAAGCTCAAGTACAATGAAAATAACTTTATAAGTACGATTCACATACCTATATAATTAAATTTGTCAGTTATTGAAGTCGGTGCCAAATCAATGTGTAACAACTGAAAATTTATTAGTTTGATAGGCTTCAGTCGGTCGGTCAGTCTTCAATTTTTTTTCATATTGTGAATTCAATACGGAACCCTGTATGAGCGGGCCAAACTTGCTTTGATCGAATAATTTTTCATTCGTTTTTACTATCAAAAAGCAAAGCATAGAAATGCCAGTGGATCTCTTGTCTTTCATGACGAAGCAACAACACATGGCGTGTTTTTTCATATTCAGACACATTGACCCATTTAATTTGCGTTGACAAAAGAACAAGACAACAACGGTCTTTGCATTAATTGACTCCAGTGACCAAATAAACAAACAATCAACCATGACCTCGTAACCGAGTAGTAAATTTTAAACTACCGCAGAGTAAACTGAGCCGATCCATGGGAACCATTCTGTAATTACTATAGCTTTTAGGGCATTTGTAATGAATGTATTTGACCATGCCATTGACTTTATAACTCTAGAAAGCCAGCGAGGTAAATAATATCAAATAAAATGTAGATGTGTAGGTGCCGTTTTCTAATAAAATGGCGGCCAATCATCTTATCTGATAATAAATATGTGTTACATGTATAGGTGAGTCAGTTTATCTGATTCACCTTACCGTTGCTGCTCGGACACGGCTTCTGGAATTATTTACAAAGTCTATCGACCATGCACACCAAATTCCGACAGTAACTATTTTTCTTTGTTATTAGGTTTTTTGTTATACTCGTACAAAAAATAATAGCTTTCAGTCTAACCTAAAAAAAGGAAAACATATAATGCGCCAACTACTTTTCTTTCCATAATATCACGTATATTAGTAGTAAAAATTCGTCACCGATTGAAACTTATTACACGTTTAGTCCAGTAGCCCGGGTTCGAGAATAAGGCTACAATGTTTCTCGCCTAGGAGGCTTTTGGGGTCGCGGCCGATAGGAGTGGGGCTCCAATCGTCCTTCCACGCGACCTCGACAGCACGTGTGGTCCGCACCGTCGTAGGACTGCGAGGGTGCAGAGGGGTTCTGTAACGGACTCCCCTGATAAGTGTGCTTCGGCAAAGAGCGAGAGGGACTCGCGAGCGAGAATGCGACCGGCAACGACATCGTCAACGAGGTTTCAGTTGGTACACTCAATCTAGAGGACTCTCATATACCTTCCCCGCCACCCCTTGAGCGGCAAAAAAGCGGATTTTTATAAGGTGCTCGCATAGGTGATGAGTAACAACTGGTCATATTTGTTTTCGCTTTGCAATATGTAAGCTTAAACATCAATTTCTTGCAAGAAGTGGCGTGTTAAGGTGTGATGTTTTTGCGCCTCGTTGTTTCGCCCACTCCAATTGAAAAATATCACGAAGTTGCATACACAAAATGTACTAACATTTTATCTTAGATGGTATAAGTATAACATTCGGGTATGCATATGTTCATAATTTTTCTCTTCCTCAATGACTTGTCCGATTTTGGTGTTTTTTTTTTGTATACGGGGTCACCTGCATGGTTCTTAGCTATAGTTCGACCTAGTAGGCGGCGCTGTTGTAGAGATCCAGAATCCCACTCGGGCGAAGCCGGGACTAGTAGCTAGTACCTCACAAAATCTATTACAGATGAACATTAAAATACCACAAAAGAATATACTGATATGTTACATTGTAAGCAATTACAGTTACAACACATTATTAGACGAAATCAAATTCATGTTGTGATTCTCATTTTTTGTGCACGAGAGTATCTAATTATTTTGTTGTTACAAAGTGTAATAACTATACTGCGTTTGGAATACATTTCAGTTTGATAAATAATTGGCAGCATTGAACCCTGTGGCAACCGAATCTTGATGAGGGTTATGTATGTTACACTTCTGGATTATAACATTATCTCTTTAACTATTTCATACATTTTAACACTGAAACATAAGACATCTTCGTAAATGTTGTAATAATGGTTTTGACTTGAGATTATTTAACAATAATATTTGTAAAAAAATTCTGTGTCTTTGTTCAATTGGACACAGAAAATATATACAATAGCTTATTGGAATTAGTCTAGTGTCTTTAGATATAAATGGCTTTATCTTCCTTATAAATATAACGTAATGAATTATACTCTATTATGTAACTGGGATCCTGGTATTTTAATCAGCGCGATTTGTATAGAAATCCATTTAGTACAGTGAGACTCAAATACGCAAATAGATGAAAAATGTAAATTACTTGCTTTGAAATGTAAACAAGCCAAATAATAATATAGACTGCATGTGAATACCCTGCTATTTTACTATTTGAGGATATAGTATGCAGTACAGACAGATTTCATTAGATATAGAGATTATTATTATAAATATTCGAAATTAACACCTAACTCAAGATATTCATAACATCACTAGCATGTAAGTACATAAATAAATAGGAGATCGTAATTGCTATCAATTAAAGAATGAACTATTTCATTGAAGACAATTGTAGAAATACAAATAGACAATTGCAAAAGGTGCTATTTTGCATATTACTAATGTAGTTTAATTTTATTTTTATACCAGCTGATGCCCGCGACTTCATTCGCGTTTTTTATTTTCAATATAGCCTGTCCTTTCTCAGGATTCAAGCTATCTCCATAGTAAATTTCATCGCAATCGGATGAACGCTATAGCAGCCCATAAAGTACGAACGAATAAGCAAGCAAACATTGATTTCTATACATTAGATTACTTCAAATTCTTTTAAAAAGGTAGGTATAAGAGGAGTAATCTTAAGTATAAAAAAATGTCTGGTAGCTTATTTACAGACACAGATAGCGACCTCTTTAGATCAATCAATCTTATCGACTAGGTACACAGAGTATCTTCTACATGGAGACGAACGAGATATAAAATAGTCTTGCTCTTTAACTACTATATACGAGATAAACGAGACTGTGACAGTAGGTATATAGTAGTGACTACAGTTACTTTGTACTGTCATAGCGTTATATACCCAGGATCGAAGTTATTAGTAAAAATTTTTTTTTCGATTACTACGATTTCCAACGACGTTTTTTTTCAGGATCTTAAAGGTTTCGCTTTAGCAATGTAATTTAAATTACTAACAATATAAAAGAATAAATTGAATAAACATATTTAACAAAAATATTTTATATATGATTATATATTTTTACGTATGAATACCTATAACATTACGTTATTTTCAAGTCGGGATGGAATAAGAGACAAGACACAAAAATCAAATAATGACGCTGTTTTTAGGAGTAAGTGACTGGTTACTAGTCCGTCGCCGGTATGTATAGTTTCGTATAATAAGTGACTAGGTTTAAAGTCGTAGTCAAATCAATTTATTCAAGTAAACCCAAGTGAGGTTTTTTCGAACGTACCTTCTTTCAGTTCGAAAAGAGAACCTGCACACTGAGAAGAACTGACAAAAACGCAATCAGCAATTTTTCAACATCGTTATACAATAGTAATTTTAAAATATACCTATTCAAATTCATAAAGCCAGTAAATGTATATGCAGAGAGGTTATTCCCAGACTTTTATTTTGTCTTCAATGAAATCGCTAATTTTTAACCGACTTCAAAAAAAGGAGGAGGTTCTATGTTCATGTACGTATGTTTTTTTTATTTTTTCTGTGTATGTTCATCGATAACTTCGTCAACTGTGGACCGATTTGTAATTTTTTTTGTTTTTGTTTGTTTGAGGTATACTTCCGAGGTGGTCCCATTTAAATTTAAACGGTACTGGAGTTCGGACTTCAAGAAGATAATTTTTTTTTTTTAAGAAAGAATTTAATTATGTATAAAAAAAAATTATATAGGTGTGTGTATCATATTAATAAAGTTATTTTATTGTACTTGAGTTTTAATTACACATCTTTGAAATTATTATATATACGAGGAAAAATATAGATCCGTTTAAAAAGAAAGACGACATTAATGGTGTGGAAACCCAAGGTCGTGATAAATTGGTTATCCCAAAATTTAAATTATATAAGTCAAATGTTTTATCTTTGGGTAACTGCATTCGTTTTTATAACAAACTTCCTTAGAAAATTACTCAATTAACAGAGAATAAAGTTAGACTGGTTATAAAACGTACATTGATTAGACAATCATACTATAAAATAAACGATCTCATTGAAGATAAAACAATAGTCTGGAAATGATCTTCTCTGCACATGAATTTACTGACTTAAAGAAAATATTGTATTTTAATAAAACTTTTGTAAAATGAAGTTGAAAAAATAATACCTGACTTAATTTTTTTGTCGGTTCTTCTCAGTGTGATTTTCTATTTGAACCGAATTAAAGTAATTTGACGTCAAAAAATACCTTGTACTTTTACCCAACTTGATTTTTGTAATTTAAATTTAAGAATAACTCGCTGATCACGACCTCTAGTTTCCATACTTAATATAATAACGGCTTTCTTTTGAAACAGATCAATTTTTTTCTAATGTACATTATGTTTTCAAAATTGTATATTATATATATTTATACTTCTTTGCTCTCTTATATTTTAGGTTATATATTTTATGATGTAAATATACAAATTATTATTGAATATGTATTATGTTCTTTTTAGTTCTGCCGTATTTATTTGCAGAGAAATATTTAGATATGTTAACACGATAGGTTACTTCAGTGCAGGATGCCGAATACGATATGCTTACTCTAAGGCTTACCTATATATTATGTATTTTGTAGTTATATTTTTTCACAGACTGTCAAAGATAGTTGTAGTCTGGGAATGATGTTCTCCGCACTTGTATTGACATTTGAACTTAAAAAACATTCCCAATCGAACTCTGTTGTAGGATGCTGTGGTAGGATGATATAAAAAAAAAATATCGCCGATTACTTTCTTGCAGTTAATATTTACAAACTTAAAACTAAACATTGTCTTAAATAATAGACTTCCCCAAAGTTGCCGTTAAAAAAGCTGTCATTGCTTAGGGTGTCTAGTAGACTGGCCAGTTTTTCAGTTTGTTGTTTTGTCCAAACCGGTGGTAGATTGGACGTTAAAACATACATCGTGATCGGTTACTGAAATAAAGAACATATTTTTTAACTCGAAATATAAAAATATTATTGTGACAAAAAAAACAAATAACAGACTATAAGCATGAATTTTTATGTATAAAAATTAACAAGAGTAATATACCTTACTTATTCCAATCTACCAATAACCAATATAGCATATTCAAGATTGTAATTAAATTTTGTTCTTTCAAAACTTTTATCTACTCATCTCCACAATTGTATCTCTACTTTGCATTGAACTTAGAGCCTCATTCATAAAATTTGCAACACTTAAAGGTTATTGTACGTTTTACGACTGGTAATTTTGGAATTATAAATTTAAATGTGTTTTATAAACAGTGACCATGCATGCTAATGAATACGCTTGATACTTGGTGTAGAGAACTATGTAACAATTATTATAGCTATAACTATATTAAGTATCGAAAGAGGGTCACGCCTAGTAACATTTAGCTTGTTCATTCCGGTTACAATATAGTTAAAATGTGATTTTAGTCTATTCATAGTGTACAGTGTACATACTTACATTACGTAGCTGTTATAATTTTCCGTAATCAGTATTTGTTTACCGAAAGAGGTTTTTGTGGAATTTTACATACTAGATATATAATTATTAGGTATGTAATATTTTTTTCACAAAGATGAATAACATACCTATCACATTTTATTTTTTTTGTGTTCATATCCTTCATACATTTAAATCATGGCTGTATAACAATTATACTGGATTTTAACATTTGCCTTTGCATTATTTGTATGGTTTCTAATAATGTTTATTTTACTTACCTGATTATTTTCCGTCACAAATCAAGTACACATTAAAAAAAAAATTGCCCGTGTTAAGAAAATAAATTTAGTAATTTATTCGTTCGTTTATTTTATATTTCCTTATATTGGTTATATTTTAAGTGTTCTTCAAGTTTTATTTATCATACTTATTATATTATGATTTTAGTTTCAATTTTAAAATAGTTCGAAACCAATCAGATGAAATTTTACTTTTGTTATATTGTTTTTAGAAGTGTATTTTTCTAGTTAACAGTAACTGGAACAATGCAATCTGTTACTATATAAATAAAAATGAAATGCTATTTGTTGGTAAGAACGGCTGGACCGAGACCGACCAAAAAGTCCGAATTAGTTTTTACGGAAAAAAATTGGAAAAGTTGCCCAGAAAATTGGAAAATTCGGGAAAATCAAAAGTGATTTATTCTATGGGATCTATTATGAACTCAAAACCGTAACTCACGAAAAATAATATAATAATAACAAAAACCTTATAATCAAAGGTAATAACTACTGAGCCACAGCAAAGCGTACTGGACACAACTGGTTTTAAAATAAAATATAAATTCATGTGTTATATTTCTATACATAACATTATTATAATTATTCCTTGGAAGACTTTAATGTGAACAAAATATTTAATTAATGAAAATTTATCGGAACGTTACACGGTTACACTGTGATAAGAATGGGAATTTAGCATCCAATTCTTCAAAAGTATCTGTTAGTGCAAAAAAAATCATGCAACATTAATTTTATCATTACTTATTATAATAACGGAAATAACAGAATTGACATATCTGAAGTAGATGTTAATATCTAATATTGTGTATAGTTACTCATTCTTATCTTTGGGGCAACGAGAACTTGACTTTAAATTTTGTAATGATTGAGTTACGTTGCTATATTTAAACATAGACACCGGCTTTAAGGTTATCCACTTAATTGTAATTTATAAACTTTGCTCAATAAATAATGACAATTTCTTTAGACTTATTAACATCTCTACATCAATTCATTGTTTTCAGTGAATATAGTATAAGTAATAGGTTTTCTAAAATTAATTTTGTAAAATAACGTGAGGTAATTTATATTTAAGGTGCTTCAAGGATTTTTTATGATTATAAAAGATGACGTCAAAATATATGAATGAGATGTAACCTCCAAAGAAAATAATAAAATAAATTTACGATGATTAAATTATAAAATTAAACGCGAATATAGCCTCAAACGGAACCATAATATCAGAGCTACTGCATATGTAAAAATACATGGCATCGCTGACTCTACAACAGGAATGGGCAGATCAAGAATACTGGACAACATGAGTAGGTATACCAGTCAAGGCCGACAACCTCGTGTTGTTTTAGGTGCTGGTGGATACATACCAGCGTCGATAATGATTCCGAGACAAGTTGACAATATCAGAATCTGCCATGTGGTCATACGCGGCACGCGTATATGCATTAGACCGGAGTAATTTTAATGTTTATCGAACATCATCTGTACGATTTACAACATTGATAAAGTAACCACAACGATAATTGTGAATTGTACCATATTATATTTCAGTTACAAAATAGTATTCGCGCGATGTGAATGAGTGGCTCTTGTGTTTACATTACATATTGCATTATATTTTTAAATTTAAATTGTTAATGATATAATGTCGAAGTGATTGTCTCCATGTAAATTATCTCAGTTATTTTCAGTGTAAGTGTTTCTCGATGTTCATATTCCGAAATATTTTTAGCCGATTGAAATTAAAACAAAAATCTTCATAAAAACATAAATAAATATTACATAAGATGCAATAAGCAATTTTTCTCAATATATTAAAGTAAAATTATAGGAGTTAAACAGGTATTTAGTTTTAAGAGTTGATAATGTTTGTGAATACATATCTTACCATAACTACGAATAAAGTGCTAGATTTTGTATGCGGGAAAAACATTAAAAAATAGATGTTTGAAAAAAATTAATTTCATTGTTTTCAGAAAAACTATTGTTTAGTGATAAAGTTACCGTGTTAATATGGAGGACGTAAATGAAGCGCAAGCGCATAAATTACTTGGTCAAAAGACGCAACAAACACAGCAAAGGATAGACAATACGTTTATCCGAACTCTACGATCATGTAAGTGTATATTTTTTTAATTTATTTTGAAGGTCCTGGGACATAAAATGTTTTTCTATGTCTTTGGTTATATTCCGAAATTAAATAAATAGTTTACAGTAATTTTTGGACTTCATTAAATAACAAACTACAATTGAAAGAGATCGATTGAATAGTTGACACATAACTGACAAAATACAATAGACGAAGGCATATCGAATTTTGATTAGTAATTTTCACAATTACAATTACATTATAATAAAAACGAAACGTTATCCGTTTTTCTTTCACGCAAATACTACTGAACCAATCGTACGCAATGGCTGAACTCCCAGGCTAAAATGTAAGCTACTATTTGTAACAGTGGGCTTACTCGCCTGGTAGAGCCAGGCGAGTAAACCCACTGTTATAAGCTAGTATTCGATATCTTGATATGATAATTTATAAATGCTAATAACTAGATAGAAATTATTTAGCCGTTTAGATAAAATATATACCATTGGGGTATCCTAGCGCAGAGCGGATTTACATCCACAATCGAATAAGCATGACTGTCGCGTGTTTTTTATCAGGCGTGTATCGCGACAGTATTTAAGGAAAAATTATGCCAAATTTAAAATGGATTAGAAACTTTTTTGAAATGATTTTTTAAGGGATCTTGTAGTTTCATGTATAATGTGTTTAGAATCATGTATAATATTTTTAGTATGACAGGGTTGCACGACAGTGTTATTGTAAAAATGAAGAAAGGAATGCTTAGATGGTTTGAGCACATAGAAAGAATGAATGATGAAAGACTGACGAAGAAAATCGACAGAGCGAAAGTGAGTGGTAAATGAAGCCAAGGAAGTCCAATACTGACTTATAAAAATCAAAAATATATCACTCACTCACTCACTAAATATCACTCGCATACTTAGGCGAAAATGTGTGAGGAGAATGTATGTAAGGACCGCGACGCTTCCCGCTCCGCCCTCCCTGACTACCCCGTTGGGGATACAGCGTGAAGGTATGTATGTATGTATAATATTTACCCAATAGAACAATGGTTATCGGATACATCGTCTTTACTATTTATTTGATCGTTTATTTTCTAAATATATCATGAACGTCACAACAAATGGAAACCGATTGAGTGAATAGAGCAACAAAACTGAAAAATTTAGAGTATTTCAATTTTACGATGTCTTAGATCGAATGATTGAAAACATGTGCGTCTAATGTCACCCTTTACACACGTTTCTATATATCTTTTTATTTCTATCTAAAAATCTATTTCAAAGCCTTTTGTACGCGCGTCAAAAGTCGTTTGAGCGTGAAAAGCCTTAGGTTTGGTAGGTCAAACCAAGCAGAACTGTATCAGAACCCTGTTCCAATACAGTGTTATTATTAATTTAGTGGAATTAACATTTGTAATAAGTATTAGTATGTTAACATAGAGTATCAATACAATTTCGAAATTCAAAATTATTTGGATTCCGTTTTGTTTGTATTCAAAACTTGTTATAAAATATTATAGATGGAATCCGTTGGTCCCATACCAAAGTCCAAATCTCTGTTATTGTGGTCGAAAACAACAAAATACTAAATATGGAAAGCCCCAGGCGCACAGATATATTTATTTTAATGGAACAGCATTAATTATGTATCTCAGTACAAATTGTCTATTAAATCATCAATTTATCGAGTACACTAGTGAGTAATTCTGCAACGATATGACATTATGTTCTTTATATCAATGTGGTATTTGTATTCATATAAACTAGAACATATTACGACGTCTTCGTGTATCATACAAGATTATTTCGATAGTATGGGTAAATATAGACGTGTGTAAAAGTACCCATGACAACGGAGACTTGCGTTCTACAATTTTGGCAAAAGTCAGTAGTTTTATTGTAAAACCTCAAAGTTTAAACAAAAACAAAGGTACGTGAAGCAACCCTAATATCAGCGTTTTCTCGTCTCTAGCAAACATTTGGAACACAGGGCATAATGATAGGGTTGTACATTTTTATTCCATTAAATGAATGTTTTTTTTTTATCGAAAACAAAATAAATGTATCCCGTAATTATTACATATGAAATATAAATGACAACAGTGACACGTTGGGACCTCGGCGTTTTTATACCCCCTTTTACAATAACCTTGTATATAAAATGCCGGTGTGCATGTGTTCTTAATTCTTCTCCTCCTAAACAACTTGACTGTTTTGAAGAAATTTAAAATGACGATAGATTAAGCCCTGGAGAATAGGCTTCTTTTTTAAATTCCACGCAGACGAAGTCGCAGGCAACAGATATTACGTAATAAAATTAACTTATCAACTAATAATATTTATAGACGAATAAATAAAAGCAATATCGTATACGATCTCAATACGATTATTTGTCATTGTTTAAAATTTTACAAAATAGAGCCTTGTTGTTATCTTTATTGAGAATATTAACTTGTTCTATTATAACTTGTCGAACTCATAAACATTTTGACGTAGGAGTAGGGAGAGTAGGAGGTGATGAATTTTACTTTGTCACTTACCTTCAAATATATGAAGTTCTAAACGAACTATAAATACTTAATATACTGTTGTAATAAGTACTTCTGAAACATAAGAAATAAAAATATATGACTTCTTACCTTTATTTTTTTATAACTAGTTGTACCTCGCGGTTTCACCGAGTTAAATTTCACATTTTTCTGGTATGAAAAGTAGCCTGTATAAAAAGTAGTCCCGGAAGTATCCGGTATAGAAATAGTCCCTGAAAAGTCTTCTACTTGCCAATGCAAGTCCGATCAAAATCAGTTCAGTCATTTCGGAGATTAGGTCAAACCAACAAACAGAAGAATAGACAAAAATGAAAAAAAAAATGCTTATGTGCAAATAACTATATAAACTTAAGAGAAAGCCTTTATTTCGAAATCGCAGACAGACGTTTCAATTTTATTTATGTTATATGTTGTGTATGTATACTTATATTTGTATATATGTGTAGATATGTCAATTTATGTAATAAAAAGGGCAGTTCTATCTAAAAAGCCGATTACTTCAAACGAATCCGTATCACGTACTAAAAATAAAATAAAAGTATTATGAAACATCTTTTTCGCTGACGGTCACTTGAAAGCCATAAATACATAAAATATAGGTAGGTGAGCAGTAGAAAGTTGATATTTGATAGACCTTGGTTTACTCACAGGACTTGATGACGAATCGAGTTTTGAACGAACAAGCTTACTGTACTTATATATAGGTATACACACGTGCAAATACGCTATATAATGTCCGTACAGTTAATATGTAAAACAGGTATTTATGGGGTAATTGAAATTCTAATATATGCTTCCTTAGTCATAGAAACATTGACATAAAATATAATGACTTGACATAGCGTAATTCAATAACGAGACTGCCAAAGTAAGCCTGCTTCTTTGTAACTGCGTACATAGTTTCGCACACATTTATATCGAAGTAAGCCTAACGACCATTACTTTGCTACAACAAATTACTCACACATCAACACACACTACTGCAAACATTGTTATTTTTAATGTTTCATTATTGGAATTCCCGATGCGAAGCCTTCGTCCGCACCTACGAACTATTATCTATTCTAACAGTTTATGTGGTAATACATCTGCATTTTTATTATTCTCATTATTGTAATTCATTTTTATCTGATACACGTAGCCGTTAGCGTTATCCGCTAATTTTAATCGGTTAAATCAACCATTAGGGTGGCTTTAAATCTAAATCTAATTTAATCTAATAATTTAAATTAAATCGTTGGTGCAAGCGAGATGTCAAATCCTTAAATCGAGTTTAAATCGTTACTGCAAGCGAGATGTCAAATCCTTAAATCGAGTTTAAATCGTTGGTGCAAGTCGCCCTTAGAACGTAAGTCTTTAATAAAATGTAATTTAAGATAGGAGTCTATTGAATAGACTATGTATAGAGAAATCTATATAAATAAAAATGAAATGTTGTTCATCGTTAAGCGCAAAATTTGAGAACGGCTAGACCGATTTAGCAAATTTTTTTTATATATTCGTAATAGTCCGAGTAAAGTTATAGAAAGAAGAATTGAAATTCCACGCGGACGAAGTCGCAGGAAACGGTTGCAAATAAAAATATATCTATATTTAGCGTACAGAACCGTTGAAGCCATTTGTAATTTTAGGTAATATTTGGATTTTCATATTAAGTTCCATGTTATTCCTGGAGATAAATAAAAACGTTCATATAATGTACTGGTTGCTTGTCTTCCCGCACAAGTCCTACAAGTTGGCCAAGGGATAGGACACATTGTAAGGGTTTTGAATGGGCAATGGGCTAACAATCTTTCACAAGCATATTAATGCTTCCATCTGTTCATCTACTTATTAGCAAAACAATGTATGATTTTGTTATACCTACCTTGAAATTCTGTTCATTTAAAAAGGAAAGTGGTGTGATTCTGTTATTGCGGATGTAACCTTTTTGTTGTGATATTGTTTTTACATGACTTTTTAAAATGCATTTTTGATTAAAGAATTGTAGAATTAATTAAAAATATATGTCCTTCTAGCTTGCTCTTATACTTTTAAAAATTAGCACCTGAGATATAATCCTTGCACTCTTGTGTTTGATCGGTAATAGGTGTCATATTATGTATGTAATATCCAATGACGTTTTACTTTCTTCTTATAAGGCATAGATTTGGATACTTACGTTGAGTTTGGTCGGCGACAGGCTCCCCACCTGTTACGTTGTCGGACGTAATGGATTATGTGCACCGAATGTTCGAAATTGCCTAGTGGTTACTATAAAATGCCTCTCATGCTTTCGGATACCGTTAAGGATAAAGAGGAGCTATAAATTAAACGGTACAGTAAAACTGTACCGGTACTTTATCTCAAATCGCAAGTTTAGCTTAAAATGTATCTGTCCGAAAAAGCTTCCAGAAAAATATTTATTGTTGTATAATATTGTGGACATAAAGAAACACTTACAAGATTTTAGAGAAAGTCATAACGGCTGTTTCGAGGTAATTAAACTAATCAAGACACTTTAGTGGTGGTTCTATGTTAAAGTCCTAGACATGTATCATTTCGATGTTCGCTTAGTGTCAATTGCAAGGAAATGGAAGTGGCGTAACCAGACCTAATTTCTTTATAATAAATTCTGCCTACAGGCCAATTTTTACCATCGGTACGGCAACATAAGACGCTGACATTATCTATAAACACTAGATCATTGGTGCGCCTGTTAATTTTCTTGTAGCTTATGAACTTTTTGAGTGGTTGAGGTCATATTTCTGCAATGCATTTCTTTTATAGAGTCAACGTTTCACTGTAGTCAAATTATTTCAAAAATTCTATAGACACTGCATTCAACGCAGGTGAAACCGCGTTGAATTACTATAAAATTGTATATTTATTTTCTCTACTGCATCAGCGTGAAAACTTAAAAAAAATGTATTGAGTAATTGTATTTAATTGTATTGAGACTAAAAATAAATTTTCAATTATTAAGCGATTTCAATTTCGTCTCTGACTTTAGAACGCAAAATCTTATTTTCTCGTGTGTAAAAAGCATAATAATATTAAGTATGTAATAAGCCTTAGGAAAGTAATAACTTATTTGCCTTTAATACAGAGTTGGAAAATATGAACTTTTGTATTCATATTTTCCTTTCATTTTCCAAACAATGGAAATACAGGAAAAGAAAATTAATATTCAAAATTCTTCATCACAAAGGTAGTATGGAATTCTAAGATGGCGAATACAATTTGAATTCTTTATTCTTACAGGTTGCGTCATTCCCCAACGTTGGATACTTGGTGTGATGGGTTTGCTAGGTGTGTGTAACGCATACACGATGCGAGTGTGCCTCAATCTAGCTATTACACAAATGGTCAATCGCACGAAAAGCCAAAACGGAACTTATTTCATAGATCCTGACGCATGTCCTAGTGACGATCTAGTGATCAATGGCACTGTCACCGTAGTTGAAAAACCTGTAAGTAAACGAAAGTAATGAATAACAGTACTACAAATATTAATCTTAATAGACAAATTCTTATTAAATATATGGGTTATTTTTTCACCAAATTAACTGGTCAAAATGTATATTGTAAAGTGCATTTAGGGCTTACTTTTTTAAGCGTAATTAAATTTATGCCTTTATTTTCAAATTTTCTGATGACATTGAGCAGAAATAGCTTCTGACTCTTACATTTATGCAATATATTTATTTATCTTATCATTCGAATCGATCATACACATACACCGCAAATATTTGCCAATGGCATAAAAATTATATAATACAACCGCTCCATTGCTACGAATATCAATGTAATTTCTTTCCAAACTGAAGGTTCGAACAAACTCATCAAGAATAGGATTTGGGGTGTATTTGAGTTGGTGCTCCACAATTTTGTTGCGTGATATAATACAAGGTTAGTAGCTAACTATTTGAAGATATTATTATTTATATCTTTAAGTACCTGTATGTAATGTTACGTGTTTGTTGGGAACATATAAACATACGAATAATCGTAAACTCTTTTTGCGTTGGTTTAAGTCATGTACATTAAATCCATATTATATAAAAAATCCTTAATGAATTTATAAAAAAAATATTTATTTATCCAATGTGGAATTGATAAAATTAGGAAGAATTTACAACCGTTAAATATGTCGACTCTGTCCTCATTCGTAAGTGTGCTTTAGCCTTTTATCTCAAGTACCACCAGATAATAAAATCGTTGCAAAATGCTTTTATGTACCTGATTCTATGTAATAAATACCTGAACGTTACTTTGTCATTCAAGACCATATACTCTGATAGTGATAAATGGAATTCACTCAAAATGTGGTCCATAATATGTTGTCGTGAAATATAAAGAATATGTTGATGAGAATTTTGTCGATGTCGCAGTTTGCGGACTTACCTTGAGCAAAGAAACATTATTTTCTTTGTAACATGAACATAGTATGTAAATTCTATATTTGTATGGGTTCTTGATGTTTCTTCAAATCGAATAATCTTTTCACGTACCGAAGTGTAACATTTGCAGTTTTATTTTTACGCAGTAAACGCACAAAGAATATAGCATCTGTAAATATTTTACTGGTGGGTACTGCAAATATTGTGTTATCAGGTATCCGCGTTTTGCTTTGTAAAGAAAAGTGCAAAATAAATAGTTTTTATTGCATGTAAAATATATACCTATTTTTAGTTAAAGAAAAACTTGTAATATATTAGGTAACTTTTATTACAAGTTTATTATACATAAATGATAATAATATTTGCTTAATTGTTATAATTTGTAGCTGTATTCGACTAGAATACATGTCGATTGGTGCGTTTGTAGTTTTGGGCAAAGGGTAGTTAAAAATTATAAGATTTCATCACATAATTGCGTTTCCTTTTCATTAATTACGAAAATCTATTCATAATTGTGTTTTCATGATATTATAAATTAGATATGTGTACTGTTTCGCTATCGAAAACAATAATTTCAGATGTTTTAAAATTATCTGAAAGCAAAAGATAAAATTTGGCCAAGTGTGAGTTCGATTTCCGCAAAGAAAGACAGTGGTTACCGCACGATATTAAAAATGGTTTTGTAAATATGATTTCTGAAAATCTGTAAGAGCTTCGTTTCATTTTTCCTGTAAACTTTAGATAAAAATGTAATATCTTCATGGCTTTTGAATTTGTACGTCAAGTAATTTTTAAGAAAATCGACTGTGATAAACGGACGGGCGCATGAAATATCTTATGTGGTTTCCTTCCTTTTTAATTTATGAAACCTTAAAAAAAAATTAAAAACTATTATTTTCAATAGTTTGTGTGTCTGTCAATGTATATCTATGTCTACGCGTCATACAAAAATTATGATGAATCAAGCATAGTTATTTCATTCCACGTTTCTAGCTATTGCAAAATAAGTAGTAAATTGTATAATGTATAGATAGATGGATCTTCATATAATCCAGCTCGAAGGACCATGTATGTAAATTTGTAGTGGACTGTATAATACATAGGTAGATGGTTCTTTACATAAGATTCAGAAAACATTTAACTGCACAGTCAAATCTGTTTTATGTAGGGGAAAGTGTTGTACCTATGAACGGTTTTACCTGTGGACACCACTGATATTTAAAAAAATAAACACAGAAATTGAACGAATTGAACGCATACGTAAAGTAATTTTGAATGTGGCAACACTGACTTGCTGCCATTTTGTGTTTTTTGTTGAGTGACCGGTGACAGACTGTTAAAGGTTTTCGCTCAAAAAAGTAAGTATTTATCTCTTTTTCGTCCTATTTTTTTGTGAATATATGCAGAATACAGATGATTATTTTTGGTCAAACTGTAGTGTATATCGTTAAACATCCATTTGCAGCGGTATAACAGTGTAAACTAGTACATATCATGCCGGTAATATATTTTTAGGTTATACTGTCAGATTTGTACCTGTGGACATCGAAGTGTATGTACCTATGGACTGTCCACAGGTACAAATTTTAGTTCGACTTTCTTACTTGATTAGCATATTACGATTTAGAAATCATTTTTTTTCAATTTTTTCAGTGCCTCGTAGTAAAGATGGAAAAACGCGACGTAAGTTGTGTTCAGAGACATTATCTGAGGCAATTAAAGAGGCTAGAAGCGGATGTTCTTTGCGAAAAGTTGGACAAAAATATCAAATACCAAAATCTACGATATTTAAATACCTTCACATAAACAAGGAAAAGGATCTGAGCAAGAACAATGTAGATATTTTGAGAAATGACGTGAAGAAAATATTTGATGAGGAAGAAGAAAAACAGCTTGGAGAATATTTAGAAAAAGCAGCTTATCTTCATATGGGCTTAAATGCTAAACAAGTCAGAGAACTGGCATACCAGTTTGCAGCGGTGAAGCAAAAACAAAACATCCCAAATAACTGGCACGAATACAAAATGGCTGGGATGGGATGGCTAAGATACTATCGTCAACGTCATTCACATTTGTCCCTACGGAAACCCGAAGCAACCAGTCTGGCGCGAGCAAGTAGTTTTAACAGAGCTAATATTTCTAAATTCTTTGATAACCTCCAAAAAGTAATTGAAAAACACCACTTCACCCCTGAAAATATTTATAATCTAGATGAGACCGGAATATCCACAGTTCATAACCCGAGAAAAGTGCTGGCTCCAAAAAAAATTAAACAGCTGGGTAAATTCACATCAGGAGAAAGAGGAGTTAATAATACCATGATTGCCTGTATAAATGCAGTTGGAAATTCTGTTCCTTCTTTAATAGTCTTTCCTAGAGTTTTCTTTAAAGATAACATGTTAAAAGGTGCCCCTCCAGGTATGGTTGGTGCAGCCAACCAATCTGGATGGTCAACTGAATTGATCTTCAAAAAATATATGGATCATTTCATAAAATTTGCCAAACCTACGAAAGAAGATCCGGTTCTCTTAATAATGGACAACCATGAAACGCATATCTCAATTGAGATTATTGAAAAAGCTGTCGATAATGGTATAGTTCTGCTCACGTTGCCTCCACACACATCAGATAATTTACAACCCTTGGATCGTTGTGTGTTTGAACCATTTAAGGCGCAGTACAACAAAGCAGCCGATAAATGGATGCTAAATCACCCTGGAAAGCCGATCACTATTTACGATATTTCAGAAATCGTCGGTGAAGCATATCCCCTTGCTTTCACACCCAAAAACATAATTAAAAGTTTCGAAGTAACAGGTATATGCCCATTTAATAGAGATATATTCAGTGAAGAAGATTTTCTATGCTCATTTGTTACTGATCGACCGGAGCCATTGACCACAATTTCTGATAGATCAACTCAAAATCAGTCTGTCACTGAAGAGTTAGCAATTAACTTGAAATGCAATCAAGATGAAAATCTAATTGACTACCAGGAGCCTAATAGCAGTGTAGATGAAGTTGTGCATATTGTTGGACCTTCTGTAGTTCATCAAACAAATCTAAATACAGAAACTCAATCAGTAGATGTAGTGATTGCAGTATCAAGCAGGTCTGTTTGTCAATTAGAAATGGCCGCTCTTGATGAGACTGTTGATGGGTCTGGACAAGGTAAGGTAAATGCAGCAATCACTCCGAGAAAACAGCTTATTTCACAAATAACGCCAGAATCTGTACGCCCATTTCTAAAAGCAGACCCTCGAAAAGCAACTCGACGAGGAAGGAAACCTGGAAAGAGTAGGATTTTAACTGACACACCAGAAAAAAACGATATAAAGAACGAAGCAATTAGAAAGGCGGAAAATAAAAGAAAAATTGAAGAAAAGAACAAAAATAAGAAAAAAAGCTTACCGACAAAACATTCCTCCGAATTGCTAGCAAAGGCTGGCCCTAGCCAGATAAAAATTAAATCTGCAGGAAAAAGGGTCAGAATTCTTCAAGATCAGCAGTTACCCTATGCCATATGTATGGGATGTAAAAGACATGAATATGTAAACAAAATGCTCAATTGTTCTCTATGCGATTTAAAATATCACCAGAAATGTGTATCAAGATCACATTTAGATAATTTTGAATCAGATGAGGAGTCGGACTTTGTAAGTCAGAAGTGTTATATTTTAGATGATGGTGATTCAGATGTCTCCGATGATTCTGCCTCAGAACTATATGAAAAGTATTACGATGCCAAAAAAGAAAAGAATAATTGATATATTTAATGTTAAAGTTGCTTTACAAAGATATTCTATTTATTTTTGTTGATTTTTATAGAATTATTATGTAAGGAAAAGTGATCTGTCCATAGGTACATTGCCGTCCCTAGGTACGAGTATTTCTGTCCAGAGGTACAATCATAAGATGTACCTGTGGACAAATTTAGTGTTTTTAAAAAAAGTGGTTAATTTTGATAAATATAATTCGTACAAAACTAAAGACTGCTAATTATTAAGCGTTAACTAATCCTGTAACAACATTTGTAATCCTTTACGGCTAATAAATAATAATTAAGTAATTAAACCTTATTTTCATTCAAAATCCGGCGAATGTCCACAGGTATAACACCTTCCCCTATTGTTAAGGTAACCTATTCGCATAGGTTTAATGACAAGAGAACACTTGATTTAATTCATAAAGAAAATAGGAACAAAGTCGTTGACAATCGTTGACCAATTTAAATGTATGACAGTAATAAATAAATAAAATATAATGACTACCCTCACATACGTATGTGTGTAACAATAAAAATATAACAAAAAGATAATGATTTTGAACAGCTATTATTTACTGAGGAAACGTTTCATCTCTATCTCTGTTCGAGATAGAATTAAGTATTAGAGTAGTGTGATAGAGGAAAAACATACGTTACCTTTTTTATCCGTAAAAGCTTTATAAGATTGTTATAATTTTATTTTTTCAAAATTCTTCAATGATTATAAACATCTCTGTTAACGTTGTCGAATATTATACATATTATTATATATCGTTGTATAGGTAGATGAAGAAATCTCCTGAATTTAATCATAAATAAACTGATTGATTTGATGTGATGTTTCTTTCTGTCTATTTCAGTACGCGATATTTGACTGGGACGAGAAAACGCAAGGTCTTATACTTAGCGGCTTTTACTATGGTTACGCAGCAACACAAGTACCTGGTGGCTATTTAGCTGAACGTTTCGGTGGCAAATGGACCCTGGGCGTGGGCTTACTGAGTACAGCTTTGTTTACATTCCTCACACCGGTGGTCATTAGAGCGGGCGGAGCAACATGGCTTTTTATACTCCGTGTGCTACAGGGAATGGGAGAGGTAAAGTACACAATGTTGGTAATAATAATGTGTTTATTGTAACTATTTTACATGAACATGACCTCGGTAGACCAGTGATTTAAGTGTTGCATCCAAGCCCGGAAGCGCGCAAGTAGCCGTCGTTTGGTTCTCTTAGCACAGGGAGTGCAATAGTTGTATTGTGTATATTGTGTAGTAGTGTGTATTGTTTGGCGAATTTATTTATTTACATTTAAGTACTACCCATTTATGTAATAATCTGTGATGAACTAGTGAGTTGTCTCGGCTTTGTACGATTAGGTACAACAATAGGTGAGTATTTTTAATTCCAATTTTAAAATTGCCTTTAGCGCCTCAGGGAATTATAAATGTAATACGTATTTCAATACGTACCTATAAAAAGGATCTATACAAAATTTTTTCCATCACTCTCGAAGAAGCTGATTTTCAAAAATCGATGAAACACGATTCGTTTATTTCTAACAAAAAGTTCAAATACGATTTTTGTATGGGTAACATTAACTTCAGGGTTTTCAACCATACAACAGCTTCTCGTCATTTCGAGATGATTTTCCAAATATCCTTTTGGACCTTAGTCCTTGTAAGAACTTTTAAATATTTACCTTTACATATTTCAGTGACAAAGAATAGATTTGATCATTATTAACTAAGTACTTATGTATGAATATTTACTGATACTTCAATTAGCTTTTTTTTGTGTAAAAAAACTATTAATATTTTATAACATTGTCTTTAACTTTGACAATGCTACATCCATGTTTTCTTACATTGCTAGAATTGCTAGAATTGTCGACCACTGTAGAGGTTTGAAGACAGTATCTAAATTACAGTATCGGACCGTAGCTCTCCGCTGTCTTTAGACGATTTTGCAATTTATCAATTTCTGAGGAACTATCATTCTTTAATGTGAGAAATGATGTATTCGTGGTTGCTCTGGTGTTACTGGTCTGAGGTGGTTAATTTTGATTAAGTGCGTGACTCCTTAATCAGTTTATAGGATTGCCTATATTATTAAAAAAAGAGATTTTCTCTACGTCTACTCATATTATTCAAAGCAATCAAATATTATCTCATTTTATACTCAAATATGTGCATAAAGGCGGGTATATAAAAACTATCGCGATCTTATTTTTAGATTGTTGACGACTGCTCATAATTTTCTGCTTCATCTCTTTGTTCTCGCAGTTATAATAAGGTTATAACTATAATACGTATATGTAGTTTGGCTTTCGACGGATGGTCTATAGATTACATATTTATTTTTAAATCCTTATTCTGGTATTTAACGTTTTCTTAGGGTCCAACAATGCCAGCATTGATGATTATGTTGGCGAGATGGGTACCTCCGCACGAGCGAGGATTTCAAGGTGCGTTAGTATTTGGCGGAGCCCAAATTGGCAACATCTTTGGCTCGTTCATGTCTGGTTTACTCTTGTCCGAGGGTAGAGACTGGGCTTACGTGTTTTATTTCTTTGGTGGATTTGGTCTTTTATGGTTTTTGTTATGGGTAAGTAATTCATATTTAATTTTAAACCTAATGGATGGCAATTAATAGCTATATTTATCTCTATAATATCAAATGCATATTTTTGAGTATTGTATGATGTTCATACAGCTTTATTAAGGTTTTTTTATTTTTCATTTATTTTTAATTCTTTGGAACACCAACAGCACAAACAAATAGAACAATACAGAAAAATTAAGACATGAAATTTTTATGTGCTAATTACACGTATCCGCTTATATAAAGTATTCGGTAAAGATCAAATTAGGATATACTATACAAACCATTTGAATGTATTAAGAAGTGAACTCTAATGGTATTTAAGTTATAATTTAATTTTTGGTCTCTGCTGTGCTTGTTATTAAAATACCGTTGTACTCAATGCGAAAAAGCGATGTTTTAATGGCGTTATTGGCTAAATGTTGATTCATATAGCAAAAGCTATTTGTCTATTTTTAAAACGACATTTATTTGAATATAACAAAGTTATTATGAAAGTCATGAGAAGTAGCTCATAATGTGATGTTTAATCTGTGTGTAAATATCATTTACAGAGTCTTTTATGCTACAGTACACCAAATACTCATCCTTATATATCAAAGAAAGAGTTAAATTACTTGAATTCCAAAGTGACAACATCTGAAAATAAAACTTCCAAAGATCCAGTGCCGTGGAAAGCGATATTACGTTCAGCGCCTGCCTGGGCGTTAGTCTGCGCTGCAGTAAGTTTATTGGCACTTTTACTTTTTACACTTCTATTGTCTGCGTTGTTGGAAAACTATTCCATATCGATCCTCTTTATTACAAAGACATTGTGTCGGAAACTACCAAGTAATGTTTTTGTGTTTTTGTCGTAGTATATCTAGTACTTCTCTACAAGGCAAAAAATAGATGCTACTCGTACTGTAACCATTATTATGCGTCAGCTTTAACTTAATTGAGGTTACCATGGAAGTAACCTTGATAGAACATTATCAGAGTACAAGATAATGAGGATTTTTAACGTTAAACCACATCAATCATGTTTTCTGGTTGCAGGTTGGTCACGACTGGGGCTACTATACGATGGTCACAGACCTTCCGAAATACTCACACGATGTTCTCAAATATAATATTGCGACAACCGGAATTCTTACTGCCCTGCCTTACATGGCCATGTGGGTATGCTCTTTCCTTTTTGGATTTGTTTGCGATCTGTGCGTTAAAAAAGGATGGCACACCATAAAGACAGGGAGAATTATCCACACTACTATTGGTGAGTGTGAAACACTTGTAGAGAAATGAAGAAAGTTTTAAAGTATTAATGTGAAATATTGCCAAAATTCAAAGAAGCGTTAAGAAGTTGAAATATGGAATGTCGAAAATATCGATAAAAGTTGTGCATTTGGTAACTATTGAAATAAAATGTTTCTTATCATAACATTTTTAATCCTTTTTGTTAATTGTGATTGTATGAGTAAAAATAATAACGATTGTTAACAATGTGATTTTGAAAAATACAATAAAATTTTATAGGACAAAAGCAATAAAATGCAACACAATAATTTTTTGTTCACATCTTTTTATTTGAAATTATGTCACATACCTAATATAATTTTTCTAATTGTGCGTTATATTTACGTAAATAAAAAGTTGTTGTTCAGTAAACGTAATATTATTCAATTTCAGCTGCTACGGGTCCTGCAATTTGTATTATATTAGCATCATATTCTGGTTGTAATCGGACTGCAGCTATGGTTTACTTTGTCTTATCGATGGCGCTTATGGGAGGCTTTTACAGCGGGATGAAAGTAAGAAAACCATTTTTAACACTCTCTATATATATGACTGCTAAATTTTTATTACTTTTTCTTACAAATTGAAGTAAACAATTTTGTTTCCTCCATCTTGGTATACAATAGTATATCGCACTACATTAGACCACCTCGCACTATGCCAAAGGCCATGCCAGATTATATCTAGAGCAAGTTAAAAAAAATATCCTAACCTAATTTAAATATCATTATTTTTATTTTATCCCACGGCACTATCCTACTATTTAACGGCAAGCCAGGACAAAGCTTATAAAACCTTTGTTGTGGCTAGCCCTTTATCTCTAGACTCTAGCTGATTTCAATGATTTATACGCCTTTTGAAACACGAGGACACTAGATACGTAACATTATATCAATCGTGTAAGCGACTATTAATCTTGGTGATCATAAATGGAAGAGGTGCGTCATCGTATAATACGCCCCCAATGCTTCAAGTTAAATTAAAAAAAATACAAAACAATGAATCTATAAATACTCGTTTATTTTTTTCATTATTTTACGAAACTAAAAAAGAATATAAACATACTAGGTATATTTATTACTCGATTTAAACAATATTCATCATTTAAAAGTTAGTTTGCGAGGTTTAATAATAAAAAAAAAATACACACATTATATTGTATAGTTTATACATCTGCACTTTATATCCAAACGGTAACATTCTCCTTGGACACTTTCGTCGAGATGTGCGAGTGTTTTGACGTTTGCATCAGTTACATTCTGGTTATACCTTTACATAAATTTTACTATTAAATAAGTTCGTCAAAATGTGTTTAATAAAACAATTAAGTATCGTAAGTTTCATCTGACAAAGTATGATGATGCTTCAGGTCAATGCACTGGATTTGGCTCCTAACTACGCGGGTACGCTGACATCGCTTGTAAATACTACATCTACCTTTGCTGGGATTATTACACCCTACCTTATTGGGTTGTTAACACCTGATGTAAGTATTTGTGCAAGGAAATTTTATAAGTGCCTGTGCGAAATAACATTGCAAAAGTTCCTGAAGACGGATCGGAGACATCCCGATTAATACATTTATTACAAGAATATATTCAATATTTTGTCTACTTTTTAAGCTGTGAACAGGCCAATACTTCAATTAAGATTCTAACAATTTTATGAAGCAATAACTATCGAAATACGGTTGTTATTAACATTTTTTATTACGACTCCATTTCAATATAATGTGCCCGTTCAGAGGTTTGAATAGAAAAAAATAATAGTGATAATTAATTTTTATTTTCAAAAACCAATAAATACACAGAGGATCAGTTCAAAACAAAATTCTACCCGTGACAACATAGTTGATTATATTAATGTTTTTAAAGCTTCCGCGACTTTACACATTTTACAATTTTAAAGTAACTAGGTCTATGTCGTGTTACAAAAGTTGGTTATATTGTGCCCTTTGTGATCATGACAAAATATCTCTTTTCGGTTTCCAATAAATTGGTTAGTTCTTGTGTGAGCTATACTAATATTACAATGCGAAAGTTTTACTGTAAGTTTGTCTGTCTTTTTGTTGTCTGTGTTTTCATGAGTAAATCGCTGAACCGCTTGTAATGTATGGAAATAGATTGAACCCTGGACATAGGCTATAGGCTGTTAGTTTAAATTCCATGCGGATAAAGTCGCGCGCAACAGCTAGTTCAATTATTAAAAAACTCATGTAATTTCGCAAGAAATATCTATTAATATTTGTGGCAACTTAATATTAGGAAAACCTTGAAAATGAAATAATAATTTATTATATATATTACAATTATAATTATATTACATTTACTTACGAAGTTCATCCACTAAATTACAGTACCTACCTATGAATTCGTTTGTTTTTTTTGTACTTAAATTTTTAACAACCTTAATACGCTTTCAGTCAACATTAGCACAATGGCGTGTGGCGTTCTGGGTGTGTTTCGCGGTATTGGTCGGCACTAACATAGTGTACTGCATTTGGGCGGATGGTAAGCAGCAATGGTGGGACGATGTACGCCAATTCGGCTACCCACCAGATTGGAAACATGGACCACTTATACGGGAAAATAAACACTACAATGTAGAACAAGCCGAAGAAATGAAACTGAGGGCTCAACAAAAGGATTGACGAATCGACTAATACTCATAATGAATTCGAATACTAAAAAGTACCTGCCAGCAGTGATTGTTAAAAACAAATCTGTAATATTTGTGGAAACCAGAGTAGTACTAGTCAGTTTTAAACCTAAATGTGAAGTTGTGTCTAAAATTGTTGTCATTTTATACGCGCATATTTCATTATTCAACAACAGAATATTGTAAGTTGTTATAAAATATTAGGTATGCAATAAAGTTAACGAATTTATTTACGACTTTTATTTTTTTTTAACTTTTTGGAGATCTTTGTTCTAATATATTTTTTTTAAACTCGTGAGTTTTATTTCACCATTATGCTCATATTTCTACTTCAATGATACTGGTCTGGGAGAGAAAGGAAAACGTAACTTTGAATGTCATAAAAGGCGGCTAAGAAATTAGAATTACTAAAAAAAACTTATGTAGATACATAACACTATATGGTTCTATGTATTTGTACAATTCATTAAATCCCTACTTAAATGGAGTTCAAAATTACGTAATAGTGCATTCACTAACTTGATGTGTAAACTATTGTAACCCACATACCTAAATAAAAATGCAATACTGTTCGTTGGTAAGCGCATCACCAGAGAAAATTTAGACCGATTAGCTATTTTTTGCTTTAAAATGTTTGCAATAGCCGAATTAGGTTTTTATAGAAAGAAAATCTGAAAAAGTTTCATAGAAAATTTACAAATTCAGGAAAATTTAACGTCGTTCTAAGATTTTTGTATGAACTCAAGACCATAACCTACGAAAAATATAATAATTACTGAGTCACAGAACAGCGTGGCCGGGCGCAGTTAGTTTTATAAATAAAATATTTTAAGTTTCGTAATAGATACACATATTTACAACTGTACAGTAATTTTTCTACTTTTCCAGCTCATCCTTCAGTCTACGTGGTATAAGGGAAAATTTAACAAACTATGCTAGGTGATCAGTTCAGTATAATTTGTTAATTGTAGCCAGTGCGCAACTTCCATTAGCAAGATATGAATAATATAATATACCTACATACTTCATATATTCTGACTTTCCTATTACAAAAGCATAAACATTTCAGTTTATTCAGTCAGCGTTTTCATTGTAAATGTGTAGTTAATTAAGCAATGAGTATAGAACATGAAACAATTGATATTCATTTTCAGACAATAGCAGTTGTGCAATTACGGCTCAGGTGGAACTAGGTACTCTTATCACTTTATATTCAATTTATGTCAGATGTCTGGAGAACTCAATGACGAATTCAGGCTATTTTAAAGTTATTTATTGTCCTATCCAACCAGATTTGTTTGGAAACCCTTAAATTTCAGAGTTTATACAGCTAGAGAAATACCTGTTGTATTTCTATGACCAAATTGCGCAATTATTTACTGAAGGATTTACCTAGCTACTTTAAAAATAACCTCTAATGCAAATATATTTATTGATAAAGTAAATTGTGATAAGAATCGTATGCTAGTGTCAAATTCTCCATAAACAGTCTTTGTTTAACAAGTAAACACTTTTTCGCGGAACTTTCGTACTGAAGATATATAGGTACCAACCGACTTATCATAATTCTTAATAAATATTAGTATACTACTTGATACCCGCGACTTCGTCTGCGTTTTTTATTTTCTACCATCGAATTCAAATGTTACTACAATATTTAAATGTTTGACTGTCATACGCAATTTAAATTAAAAATTATGTTTTGATGTAGGCTTATTATTGCTTATTATTTTATAAGTAAATAGAAAAAACTGTGAACAACTACTTGTTTATTCTACTTATTTACTGAGGTATAAACAATGTGTAAGTATTGACATAAAATAAATATAATACACAAAAATTTTTGAAAAATATAAATCTCAATCGATAGAAAATTTAATAGTCACTTTTTATAGCTACTGATGAAAGAAAAACTATTTCCTGAGGTTTTATATTTAGTGCACCATGCATCTGTAGGAACTTTACTATGAATGCGAGTGAAATGGAGATATGTCGCGTTCTCTCAGGGTCAGTGATGTCGCTACGTCATTGTCACCCAAAAGTTAATTTTCCAACAACTCAGGTTTATTGGAAGCTATAGCAAATGCAAAGGCACTATTTATCGGAAATTTCACGCGAAACTTCATGAAATAACAAAAATATTACAAAATTAAATTCTAATAAAAAAAAATCAATTCATAATTTTTAAATTGTTAATATCAAATAAAAAATTATATTAACAGCCAAAAAATCCCCTACAAGTATTCCGCATAGTTTAAAAAAAAACTGTAACAAATAAATATTTTTTTTAATATTCTTGCAATTTAAGCGCGTTTTGTGCGAAAACTATGGTGAATACGCAAAAATATAATAATTTTTTTTTGTAGCGAATTAAATTCTCTACAACTTTTGTTTGAAACTTTTTTCCATTTTCCCAGCCGTTAGAAGATTTTGGGCAAAAAGTCATGTTTGCACTCTTTTACATTTTGCAAACTTTGCCGTTTGCTCAGACACCTGAATTTTTGTACCATTATTATAGAAACACTTATGCAAATTTTCGCGTTGGTTTCAGCTTCTTAACTTAAAATAGAAAAGTTGAGACTTTAATTTTGTTACGCCATAATGCACTATCCAAACTAATTGCGAAAACGCTTGAAGCTATGTACGAATGTGTATGTTTTTAAATAATCACGTGCATAGTGAGGACTGTTTTTTCAAAAAATAAAAAAAACTTCAAACAATGGTTAAATGGTTAAGTACATTTTGAATTTTATTATCATATTTACATAATGTTGACATGATTATTATAGCATTTTTAGTTTATTACCACCCCACTCCGAAAATATATATTTAAGTCTGTATCTTAGAAATAAGCACTTTTGACAAAGACTTTTAGAATTAAGCTGTTTTGTTTAGTACAACACATTTAGAATGCTAAAAAAAGCGGGAGATTCTTATTTTTGGCAAATAATTAATATTATTTTATTGAGGTCTTCATTATTTCATAAAAATATTACGTTACATAGCTCTTTTTTATTAAATTTGTAATTATATTTTTCAAATGACATGATCTTAACACCATTAAGATTAAAATCATGAATAAGAAGTTTAAAACCATACTATCGCAATCATGGTCTAATTTACTCGGGTTATACTTTTATTTCTGTTCATCAGAAAAGAAATCATAATAGAGTCGATTTATTTTTTTAATATTATAGGTACAATTTTTTAAATACATTTTCGGTACTGAAAATTAAATATTGTGAAAAAGGATTTGCTGTACTTAATTATGAATTTATGAATACTGTAAATTGACCCTAGTATTATTTTTCTCACAATAAAAATCAATATAGCTTTTCTCCACGGACCGTAACTTGTACTTCATACAAGCCCGAGAGTTCGGCTCGCCTTACTGAAATGATCAGTGAAGAATAATTAGTGAATAGGTATCAACTTTAAAGTTTATCAAACGGTTTTAAAAATACCCGTAAATTACTTGTCAAACGAAAATAATGGAAGAAAACAGGTACTAAACCTCAATCGGCAACCAATCAGTGGCAACAACCAGCCAACAGATACTAACAACCTCTCAAGACATAATTAGAGTTCAGAATCAGTTGTCTCTCTCTCTCACATGCTGGCTAGCCGCTAAACTTTCTCAGCTTGTTTAAAAACCTGTCTTTCGTACTGCACTTCGTACAGCTTCATAGTAAAATGCGCACAGTATGTAAGAATCAAATGTGAATAGCGTCCAATACAGTTCAACTTTATTCTTTAATATTTATTTGTTTGTGTGTTTTCATTATATTTATATGTTTATTTGTTTCACTTTTCAGTCAAGGATTTTTATAAATAGTAAACGTACACGAAACAGTAATATTTCGTTTGTCTGTATCTTTCTATTACAATAGATAATTATTAAACTAACACCAAAACTTTTTTTAACAGTGATTTTAAATTCTTTCATTGTTATTCATAAAAGTTATGATTTCTAGACAATCATGATAACATATTCAGTAACAACTCGCTTACAATTTCCCATTTGAAAATAAAAAAAATATCAATAATTGCATAATAATTCTCCCAAGTTTTCCATATTCCTAAATTGCGTCTGAATACGCCATTGCCTGACGTGCAACATTTTGTTCTTTGTCTAGCATTGTAATTTAAATATTTTTTATCCTTGTCATGTTCACGTAACAAATCAAAATAACGTAAAAAGCGATTTAAATGTATTACGTGAATTATACTTTAAGCACGAGGCATAAGATTGAATTTCAAATATTTTATTTTTAACAAACGTCGTTTCTATGGCAAGATAGAGTACTTTACGAGCTTTTACAACCTTATGTTATGACGGTATGGTTTACTTTAGATTAACACAACATTACCGATAGTACTATACGATATTGATAATGTATATGTCAATTCGGACAATAATTTGTTTTAATTTTAATGAAAATTCTGAATCTAGTTCTTTACTTATGATCGTAAACCTGTTGGAAATAAGCCATTTTGTTTAGGACCTGTTGGAAATAATCTGTTTTGATCTATAGCAATAAAACCATTTTGTAATTAATTACTTTTTAATAAGTCTTACAATTAGAAAGAAAAATAATGTTATTTACTGAAACCTAAATACGAATTTCCCCTATTTCATCGTTAAGGCAATTACACATAGATTCCTCTTGATTTTCCATGTCTGTATCAGGGGCAGGTCTGTTCTTAATATCTTTATACCAGGCCAATTCTTGTATATCAATCCACTCTTTCCCAAATTGTTTAGTGAGTAAATTATTTACATTTTTTTCTTATTT
Source organism: Zeuzera pyrina (assembly GCA_907165235.1). Classification (NCBI taxonomy): domain Eukaryota; kingdom Metazoa; phylum Arthropoda; class Insecta; order Lepidoptera; family Cossidae; genus Zeuzera; species Zeuzera pyrina. The sequence continues at coordinate 16,116,481 of OU015626.1, forward strand.
GCTGATAGTTCCTTGTTCTCAAATACACCTACATTTCTCTTTCTTTTGTATTTCTGTTGGTATTTTTTTTCCTCGTTTTAACAGTGTTTGGACAACTTCATGAGACTCAAATCTGTAGTTTTAGAAAGCTTTAATTTCACAGCCTACTGTCATTCCTATTCTGATTTTTTGTTCTATCTTAATCTGTTTCATTTTTTTGCAATCCCTCCAGATTATTAAAATTTTCTTTCAGATCTTTTATTTCCAGTAGTTGCCAATCTTGTCTCAATAATTTTAAATTTCCATGCCTTTTCAGAATTTCGTTATAGCCATCCCTTGTAGTAATAATCGTTTATTTGCGGATTTATTTTTCTAATCGTCCCAACACCCTGTCTGCTGGCAAAAAGGTATGACCACGAAATGGGAAGTAAAAATGGATGGCTTTAAGATGCACAGGAAATCTGGAAAACAACCATTGTCCCAGTGTTTGGAGGATGTGATTAATTTTATTAAATTTTTGTCTATAATAATGACTTTCTTTGGCAGGAAGGTCGTTTAAAAATTGGCTTCATGATTCCTTTTCGTTCACAGATTTGTGAGACTTATGATCCCCGCCACGATTTTCTGTAAGAATATTTCCTTGGACTGTCTGTTTATTAATGTTATTTAACCGTTTTTCAGATACAGAAAAAACTGTAGAAAACATCTTCTTGCATACACGTTTCATTTTGTTTTTCTTTACAAACAGATTATAGGAACAGCTCGCGTTCCGTGACCTGACATTATTTTTGGTTTTGTTGGTACACAAGTTGGGCTTGTAGTAATTGAACGAGAAGAGCCGAAGATTGGACTCAGTGGTGTGCTTTGGAAAAGGCCTATGTCTATCAGAGGACTTCTATATGCTTATGATGATGAGACCTTGCTGTATGTATACAGAGTGTGTGTTTTAACTGGGACAGTATGGAGAAATCTCAATCCTTTTTTTGTATTTTTTGTAAGCATCAACATTTATTGTATTTCATTGTACAAATGGAAAAAAATCTGGACAGTAGAAGTTGGTCAAATTTAATAAAATATTTTTTCAACCAATAAAGTATGGAGAAATCTGAATCCATAGGAGATACAAAGGAACAGTCTTAAGAATCATTTGGCTCCTTTTGTGACAACAATTTTAGCATTATACATTTTTTGGTCAAGCGTGAGTTGTCCATAAAAATTTGTAAAATCGACTATTTCTTTCTTTAATGCAGATCGACTCAGTTTTACGTAAACGTCATTTTATTGTATTCAGTTGCATGAACAATTTTATGAAAAACATTTTCATGCAACTGAAGAATACATTCAAAGTTCCATAATTGAATTTCGTATAGATGCGTCTTACGCGGAATTCAAATATGGAACTCTTTTTTTGCACACAAAAGTTTTTGTCAGTTTAAATGAAATGTTTACGAGTAAATCGACTGTAATTAGTACAATACAATAATTCTTCTACTGCATGAAAAATTTTTCATTAAATTTGACAAACTTCTGCTGTTTGGATTTTTTTCACACGATACAATGAAATGACGCTTACGTGAAATTGAGTCGATGTGCATTAAGAAAAGAAATAGTCAATTTTACTCATTTTTATAGACTACTCACGCTTGATAAAAAAATTGATATTGACAAAATTGTGTTCATAAAAGGGACCAAATAATAATAATAAGAAACTCAGACATTTCACACAGCGCCATCTAGTCCCAAGCAGCACAGTGCTTGTGTTATGGGTACTAGACAACTGATATACTACTTATATACTTTTATTTTGTAAATAAATACATATTATATATAAACACCCAGACTCGGGGCGGGAATCGAACCCCAACCCCCGTTTACTTTCCGACGCGTGAAGCCGTTGCGCCACGGAAGTGGTCAATGGCACTTAAGACGGTTCATTTGGATGTCCTATAGATTCGGATTTCCCCATACAGTATTGTATGAAAAAATATTTTATTAAATTTGACCAACTTTTACTGTTCAGATTTTTTTCCTTTGTTATAATGAAATAATACTTACATAAAACTGAGTCGATCCGCATTAAAAAAAAATTGCCAATTTTTCTAATTTTTATGGACATCTCACGCTTGACCAAAAAATTGATAATCCCATAATCGTTATCACAAAAAAGACCAAATGGTTTTTGAGATAGTTCCTTCGTATCTCTTATAAATTCGGATTTCCCCATACTATCCCAGTTAAAAAAACACTCTGTATACGCCTAAGAATTAAACTGGAGTAGATTTCAATGTTTATTGAACAACATTTGCACAATGTATGTATATCATTGATAAAATAACCATGATGACAATATTATAATAAATACGAGTGTGTACCGCAAAACGCTCAAGTATTAAGTAATTCCTATGACGTGAATGCGTGATTTTGCTTATGTTATATGATGCAATTTAAACTTTAAATTGTTAATTGAATGTGATGTCGTAATTACTCGGATCTCCGTTTCATTGCCATAGTTATTTTGTCAGTGTAAGTAATGCTCAACATTTTTTTTGTTTTCCGCAATATTTTGAAATTTCGTACTTATTACTTTCACCTCTTGTGTCCATTATACGACAGAAATGATAGAGTTCTTACTCCGATTAGAATATTTTTAGACTTCAAAGACTTTCCGAATTTTTTGCCGTTGCAAGCATTATAATCACGAGTCGACTGGCAAAATGTGGGTGGCTATTAAAGAGCAGATATCCCACCTTTACTGGTTTTTTATCTTAATTTTCACCGATACTACCCACTCAAGGAACACTCAAACAAGAAAAAGGGTAGACAGAAATATCCCATCTTTACTGATTTTTATCTTAATTTTCACCGACAGTACCTACTCAAGGAATACTCAAACAAGAAAAACGTTAGACAGAAATGGCTGTTCTTAATACCCACCCAAATTTCATCAGTTAACGCGCGGTCATGATGCTCACAACAGTACTGGAACGCTAGAAGTCTCCAAAAACTGTTATGATCGTTAAAATCATATCATCCTAAGACTAAACCTCATCATATAAATTTAAACTCTTACTTAGATATTGAATTTTTAACGTCCATGAAAGAAGACTGTGAAGTGAAGGATTGAATATGAATGTGAATGAAACTAAGGTTCTGGTGTTTGAGAGAAGATGTACAGACAAAGTGTGATATATGGGTGAATGAAAAATGTCTAGACGAAGTGAACGAAATTGTATATCTGGGGAGTGCATTTTCGAGGTATGGAAGATGCGAGCTGGATGTGGAAAGACGGGTAGCAGCCGGCAATAAAGTGAACGGTGCTCTGTCCGTATTGGTAGGCAGTGTATCAGTGGTATCTAACTCAGCCAAAATGTCCATACACAATGCGAGGTTGGTGCCAACTTTATTGTACGGTAGTGAGGCTTGGATATGACCGAAATCGAGTGAAAGTAAGATAAATGCAATAGAAATGCGATCTCTTAGAAGTATGTGCGGTGTCACCCTTGTGGACAAAATAAGCAATGAAGAGATACGCAGTACGATAGGGTTGCACGACAGTGTTATTGTAAAAATGAAGAAAGGAATGCTAAGATGTTTCAGGTACATGGAAAGAATGAGTGATGAAAGTTCGAAAAAGAAAATCTAAAGAGCAAAAGTGAGTGGTAAAAGAAGCCAAAGAAGACCAAGGTTGACTTATGAAGATCAAATAGCTAGACTGTTAGCCGACGGAAATGTCAACAGCACTTACATACATAGGCGAAAATGTGTGAGGAGAATGATGAGATTTGAGGAAGCGAAAGAAGTATGTAAGGACCGCGACGCTTGGAGCTCCGTCCTCTCTGACTACCCCGTTAGGGATACGGCGTGAAGATATGTATGTATGTGTGTATACACACACACACACACACACATATGTGTGTATGTGTGTGAGAATATGTATGTATGTGTGTATACACACATACATACATATCTTCACACACATACATCTGTGAGACCGCGACGCTTGGAGCTCCGTCCTCTCTGACTACCCCGTTAGGGATACGGCGTGAAGATATGTATGTATGTGTGTATACACACACACACACACATATGTGTGTATGTGTGTGAAGATATGTATGTATGTGTGTATACACACACACACATGTGTGTGTGTGTATACACTCATACATACATATCTTCACGCCGTATCCCTAACGGGGTAATCAGAGAGGACGGAGCTCCAAGCGTCGCGGTCCTTACATACTTCTTTCACTTCCACAAATCTCATCATTCTCCTCACACATTTTCGCCTTCACATATGTGTGTGTGTGTGTGTGTGTGTATGTGTGTGTGTATGCGTGTGTGTGTAAGTGTGTGCATGTGTGTGTGCGCGTGTGCGTGTGTGTGTGCGCGTGTGTGTGTGTGTATGTATGACTTTTGAACAAAAAATTTTTGAAACGGGTTTTAAAAATTTTACTGTTCTCTGTTCTCTGATCTCTGTACAGAACACAAACAGTTGTGTGCGATGCGCGAAATCGCAACTTTGAAAAAAGGCACACTAATGGATTCGGTTCTGTCTGTCTGTACATCTGTCGCGGACTTTTTCCATAGAGACTGTTAGATATAAGCAGTTGAAGTTTGGAACAGTTATAATAAGTAGTGGACCAAATACCGCCGTGTATTTTAAAATTTTTGTTTCGAGTTTGGAGTTAGTTTTGGGGTTTTTTTGTGATGAAAGAGGGGGCAAACGAACAAGCGTGTCACCTGATGGAAAGTGATGACCGCCGCCCATAGAACCCGTAACATCCGGGGAAACGAGGGTGCATTGCCGCCCTTAGGGAAAAAAGAGAAAGGAAGGAGAAAGGGGAAGGAGGGAGATCTGCCACCGGAACGAATTACAATAGCAATAGAAGTGCTGTTATTTCACGCTGATATTCTGTGAGAGGGTGGTATTTCACCGGGCGAGTCGGCCCAATTCGTGCTGTAACGCAGCATGGCTCTACCATACAAATATAAAGTATAAATATAAAGTAAAAAAAAATGGTTTTCTAGTTATCGCGTGGGCTTTATAAATCACGAATAGAAAGATATGTGACGTGTGTGGTATTTTGTGTGGAAATTCTTTTAACACTTTTTCGAGAGAATGTCGAAAAATGACTGTCATCCAACTTACCTGTTCAAGAGCATCACTTAGAAAAATCTGAGAAAAATGATGAAATTAAGAATAATTATGGATTATGTATAAATATTATTTGCCTACATTAAAAAGCTTTGCTTAAAGTTTATTTTGTGGTTAGCAGTTGATCATGTCATAACATATAATGTCAGATTGTACGGGACACTAGTTGTGAAAGTACGACTTGAACTTGAACGCTCTTTTTTGTTTTCTTACAATTTTTAAAACCGACTTTAGAACTCGCATACCTATGCGAAAATATATGAGGAGAATGATGAGATTTGAGAATGAAGTATGTAAGAATCGCGACACTTGGCGCTCCGTCCTCTCTGACTACTCCGTTAGGGATGCAGCGTGAAGATATGTATGTGCGCTTTAATATAATACATATGTACATTTAACGGTAAAAACAAAATACAAGTACTTAATTAAAAAATGAAAATTGCCTTTGTTGTTTTCAGGTATAAAAAAATTGTGTTCAAATTATCGTATTAAGTGTAAATATGAGGGAACTAAACGAAGCTCAAGCGCATAAATTACTCGACGAAAAGACGGAACATACACAACAAAAAACAGATAATACGCTTATTCGAACTCTACGGTCATGTAAGTGAATATGCTCACCCAACATAAAATTTGCTTTTTTGTTACAACTGTGTATAATGTCAAAACTTTTTTGTTACAATTTATTTGGTACTTGACTTTTTGTTATAAGTATCACAATATAATTATAATACATCAGTTAAGGTGACGAATTGGAAATTTTGGCAGTAGGTATCTCAATTTTTCTAAATAATTTCAAAACGTGCGTTTCGAAAGTGCTATTTGGTGTAGGTTATCAAATAGCACTTTTGCATTTTTTTCTTCGTTTCATTAACTTATTTTTGCCAGTTGAGATACACGATTAGCTAACTTTTTTAACAAAAAAAAAATCAAATTTTAAAAGAGGTTTCATCTTTTAAAATGTAGATTTACATTGTTCGGACTATTGGGATGGATTTACGAGTGTGTCTCTAAATTTTCAGTGTAGATTGATCTAAACACACTCTTCGAAATATCAGGTGGATTTGTAAAATTATTCGTAGTTTTTAAGATAAACAAAAAATAACTGTTTTTTCATAAGCTAGCGCGCGCAAGTTTGTATGGAGAACGTAATATGGGCGCAGAAGCTCTACTTTAGATGAGTTATTGATTATCACTGCGTCACCTTAAAAGCTTTTTCTTACCAATTATGTACCTGGATTTTATTTACATATATTTCAATTTGCAGACTAAATATAAAAATAAACTTAATCTTGCAAAAGTTTCCCTTTAAATGAAATGAAAAAAATTAAAAAATTTCTTAGAAAGGTAGTAATGTACGTGTTACCAATTACGAGATAATACAACTTTATAATATTTAATTTCATTTCCTTTGTTTGTGTGGTTTTTGTGGTAATGTTAGTGTATTGATATTGTATTTGGCAATAATTTTACTCAAAATTCTAGTTTACTAATATTTTCAAACTGTGAAATAAGAATACAAAAAAAAAACTATGACGTTATTTGTAAAGTTTTTAACACTAGAAAGACGGAAAAATACTCTTACTGAAAAAGACGGCGAGGGGTCAAATGACCCCTCGTGTAAAAATATTTTATTTAACATATTATACAATGAGCCTCTGATTTAAAATAATTGTAATCTATAGAAAAAGCAGGATAAACATTCAAACATTAACTTGATTTGTTAAAACATCGTTTATAATGACTCTGACCTCTATAACAACTTATTTACAATTTCGAACAATTTTTGATTGATTGCATTGTCCACATAATGGTTTTTTGCAAATATCACACATTTTATTGGATCTATTCTGACAAGAATAGAACAGTAGCGCCTTTTTCTTGTTGCTACACCTGATTGCCTTGGTGCTGATGGTTGTATTGAAGCCATATTTGAAGATTCCTCCAACATGTTGCTGTGTTCTAAAGCTAGCTAGCGTATAAAATCCCTTCTGCGCACTTTGTTGTTTGTCACCTCTTGACATAAAATCCGAGCATTTATAGCAGCAAGGTCTAATATGTTATAAATGACTTGTACTGGCCATCTTCTCGATAGAATTTTACCTGGCTCTTAACGAGTAATGCAGTAGAGTATACAACGATTCCAAACCTCTAAAATGAGTGCACACTTGTTAGCCTGCAATCTTTCAGATCGTAAATCGAATCTTATAATAAGTATCTCATAATCTCTTTGAAACGATCCCTAGACATTGTTTTCGAAAAAAAAGCTGTACCCCTGGATTTATTCCAGAAATTTCATTTACAGAAATATTTTTGTAAATGTTCATTTACAGAAATATTTTTTGCATCATATGCACCACTAGCATATAAAATTCAGATGAATTTTTCGAGTTCTTCTAATGTGATTCACCAACTTGAATGACCAAATACTCGCTGAGCTTCCGCCTCTGTGCACCTTTTGATGTGACACAAAATATTATCCAGTAAAAGTTTCGGACATGTGTATTGCGCGAATCCCACGCACTCGCCTCCTTTGCCCTTTTCCCCTAGATCGTTGTTGACGTTGCACACGTAGCTGAAAGGAGAAAAAAGAGTAGGCAAGAGTAATTGTATGATATATCAAATTATCCACATCGGCTATTCTAGGAATCGTACGTAAATGATTTTATCAGATAAGTACCTATAGTAAAGTAGATAATTACCTGGTAGCATGTTGTCATTTGATTCATTTCTACTTGAGGAGCTCGTCTGGGGAGTATTTACCTCTTCTTCCGAATCACGTTGACTTTCCACATCTTCACCCTCACCATCTGATTGATCTTCAGGCAAAAATTCGATAAAGATCGGTCGATATTTGATGATCGCTAAGCCTAGGCATTGTAAAATAACTAAATAACTGATTTCACCACGAAAGTAGCGGCCATTGATATGAAGCTTCAAAATTAGTATAACACGTAATAACCACAGCTATACAAGAATAATATAAACATTATAACCTACCTTCGATTGCTTAGTTTATCTCAATAAGTGCCGCGTGGGTCAAATGACCGGCGCCGTCTTTGTAGGTAAATGTTATGTTTATTTATTATAAGATGATGATATGGTCATAACATCAATGGTATATTGAAATATAAACCTTTTTGTTAAAAGTAACGAGAAGATGTAACATAAAAATAAATAGTTCCGAAATGATCGAACGCTAAACTTCAAAATGGGTCAAAAGACCCTCGCCCGTCTTTCTAGTGTTAATAGTTTCATCTTTGGTTGAATCAGGTTGCGTTATTCCCCAACGTTGGATACTTGCTGTGATGAGTTTACTGGGTGTGTGTAACGCCTATACGATGCGAGTGTGCCTCAATTTAGCTATTACACAGATGGTCAACAGTACGAAAAGTGAACACGGATCGCATTTTATAGACCTCGACACATGTCCAAGTGATAACCTAACGATCAATAGTACAGTGACCGCAATCAAAAAACCTGTAAGTACATTATGGAGCACCATAATTATGGAATACCAAAAATCTTTTTAATAGTGTTTATTATTGTGTAGACTATATGATTTTTACTCCTCAGATTAGAATCATCTGTGTTCTTACTGGCAAAGTTATAGCTCTGCTCGTGAATATAACATTAAAAATGTAGAATATATATATTGTTGTCAATACTAAAGAAAGTGTCAATGAAAACTTTGTCAATGTCGGTCTTTTGTGATTTAATTTTAAATACAATTATCGAATCTGAACATTGCTATCTGAGACAAAATTATTAGGGTATCATTTACAAGTACCTTGATGGATAGCAGTCTACAGCTCTGCGTTTTTCACAACATTTTCTATCACGTACAGCAATTTTGTGGACCCCGCATAAGCTGGTTTCACGGCAGCGGCGCTATTCCCGGATCGTTGCGACTTAGGAGTCTTGAAGAAACAAGCTTACTCTATATCTATACTTGGCCTTTAAGGAAACTTAAAGGCCAACAACGCACCCGTTATTCCCCGGACGTTGCAGGTGTCCATTGGCGGCGGTGATCACTTTCCATCAGGTCACTCGCTTGCTCGTTTGCCCCCTTCACCATAAAAAAGTAACAGAATTTAAAAGGGGATGGATTTAATGGCACTTCAAAATTTCTGAAAATATAGACAGTTGCTATGGATTGCTATTAAAAAATATTATGTTATACAATTAAATGTTACTCCTTCATTAGAAATATATTATATAGCTTTAAACAATTTCAGACACTATAAAATAATTATTGCCAACAAAAAAAAACAGTCATTTAAAATAATAGATTGTGCTATGAAAAAAAAACAATTTTTGTAAATAAACATGAAAAGCTGTCATACTGACATTGCCGACATATCCGGCGCAGTGAATGGAGTTGGTCCAATTGCGCGGCGTTTCTTCCTAACTCCTGAAAATAACTCGGGAATACACCTACTAGTATACAGTGGCTAGAGTCATTGCCTCTCTCAAATCGAATGCAATGGGGAATGACGGTATCTCGTTGGATATGTTGCTTCTAACACTTTCGCATGCGTTGACTGTTATTACAGATATAGTTAACTGTTCCATATGTACATCCACTTTTCCTGATTTGTGGAAAACGGTGTCATCACACCCGTGCCGAAGAAAGCAAATGTCTCTGAGGTTAATGATTTGCGGCCTGTTAGTATTTTACCTTGCATCTCCAAAATCTTAGACAGAGTGATATGTATGCAGGTCACTGCTTATTTGGAGAAACATAATATATTACCTACGTTTCAGTCGGGATTTAGAAAGTTACACAGCACTTCCACAGCACTAATTGACATAGTGGATAATATTATGGCTCAGCAGAACAGGGGCGAGGGAACTATTTTAGTGATGCTTGACTTCTCTCGGGCATTTGACTCGATAAATACTTCGCTTTTAATGTCCAAACTCACCTATTATGGTTTTGAATCATCTACAGTCAGGTGGTTCTCCAGCTACCTCAGTAATCGTAAACAGATAGTGAGCACAAAGCAGGCAAATGGTACGCAGGTGTTTTCGGAGCCGTCTGCTGTTACTAGAGGAGTTCCACAAGGATCTATATTGGGTCCTCTACTTTTCATATTGTTTACGGCTGATGTCTGCAGTACAATAAAACACTGCAAGTATCACATGTATGCTGATGATATGCAGGTTTATTTGTCCTTTGATCCCGAGGAAACAAACAGCGCTGTAATAAAAATTAACGAAGACTTACATAGTATAACGTTGTGGGCAGGGACAAATAACTTAGTGCTAAACCCATGTAAATCTAAGTATATGGTACTTGGAACAGCGGGACAGCTAGACCGTATAATAAACAAAAATCCAAAAATAACAATCTCTGGAGAACGGGTGCTGCGGGTGAAAGAGGCCCGAAACTTGGGTGTTTTGATGGATGACAGGCTTCGTTTTGAGAATCACGTACTCGAAATAGCACGGAACTGCTTTTATAGACTCAAAATATTATACCGAGTGCGTGACTTTCTTAACGAGGAACTACGCGTTAGATTGTGTGACTCGCTTTTGGTTGCTAGACTTGCGTATGCAGATTCTATTTATGACCCTAGGTTGTTGGCAAGAAGCGGACGCGTTATGCAAAGAGTACGAAATGCTTGCGTGAGGTTTATTTTCAACGTTCCTCCACGTACCCATGTTGGACCCTAATTAAACGCTTCCAAAATATTAAGGATGTCACTGCCAAGAAAGTTACACCTTGCAACGCTGATATTTGGAGTGATAAAATCTGGCAGGCCAGAGTACCTCTTTGAAAACTTAGAATGGAGAGGTAGTGATAGTGACGCTAATATAAGACTAGTTGCAAACGTATTGCGTGTGCCGCAGCACCGCACGGCTGCGTTTCGCGGCAGTTTTAGATACGCAGCCACCAAATGCTGGAACAACTTGCCTCCACCTCTTCGAGAACTTTGTACTATTTCTAATTTTAAGTCGCGACTAAAATTGTATTTTCTCTCATGCCAAGCGGACGGATCCTATAGTGGTGGCTAGGTTGTTCCACAAATAAATAATTTAATAAACGGAAACTTGATTGGTGCTAGTCGAAAAGAAATGTATTTGTATGCATATGGGGGCATGAAGAATATATGTATTTATATATCGCATATATGTGGTGTAGGTATTATATATGATAACATATTTTCAATATTCTTATAATTATTATTTACTAGTCCTCAGACTACCCCGCTGGGAATGCGGCGTGGCGGTATGTATGTATGTATGTATGTATTATTTACTATTTATTAATTTAATTGCTACGGCCATCTGTTGGATCGACGTACTCCACAAATATTGGTCGCCGCTGAAAATCAGCGCTGTAGCACTTGTGCTGCAGCACGTACTGAGTCGGTGTCCATTTTAGCATCATATCACTCACAGTACACATTGTTTGTTGTACGCGTTTAAAACTTTTTATTTACTTGTTTGTATTGTGTGTGATGATGCTAAATAAAATCTATGTCTATGTCTAGTATATATGAGATTGTTGTACTATATACTAACAGCAAAAGATGAAAAGATATGGAAGGATATAGAGATGTTTCACGATTAAATTTTTCGACTTTTAAACTTTCCTTAGAGTGCGGACTCCTGTTTCGATACTGCTTTTGAAAATAACTCAGAAATATCCCTAATAGTAAATATAACATTGCTATATATATATATACATATATATATATGTTACCAGCAAAAGATGAAAAGAGATGGAGGATTATAGAGATGTTTCGAGATTAAATATCCCGTCTTCAACTATTTCTTTAGAGTGCGGACTCCTGTTTCAATACTGCTCCATGTATGTGTGATGGTACAGTGGTAAACTGCCTATTGTACAGTTGCCTTAATACATTAAAAGGTAGTACGATATGCAACGGCACAGTAGTAAACTGTCTTATATACGCTGACGATGTTGTGCTTATAGCACCATCAGAAGCGGAGTTGCAGACACTAGTTACGTCCATGAAAGAAGACTGTGAAGTGAAAGGATTGAATATGAATGTGAATAAAACATAGGTTCTGGTGTTTGAAAGAGAAGATGTACAGACAAAGTATGATATATGGGTAAATGGAAAATGTCTAGAACAAGTGAACGAAATTGTATGTCTGGGGAGTGCGGTTTCGAGGGACGGAAAATGTCAGTTGGATGTGGAGAGATGGATAGCAGCCGGCAATAAAGTGAACGGTGCTCTGTCTGTCCGCATTAGTAGGCACTGTGAATATATCTAACTCAGCCAAAATGTCCATACACAATGCGGTGTTGGTGCCAACTTTATTGTATGGTAGTGAGGCCTGGATACGCCCGAAATCGAGCGAAAATAAGATAAATGCAGTAGAAATGCGATTTCTTAGAAATATGTACGGTGTCACCCTTGCGGGCAGGATAAGCAATTAAGAGATACGCAGCATGACGGGGTTCCACGACAGTGTTATTGTAAAAATGAAGAAAGGAATACTAAAATAGAAGTATGTAAGGACCGCGACGCTTGGCGCTCCGTCGTCTCTGACTACCCCGTTAGGGATACGGCGTGAAGATATGTATGTATCTATGTGTAGATAAAATTACTAATTCTATAGCTCCATTATGTATATCCCATTTAAAGGTATAGGTTTACTCTAGTAACTATTTAATGTGATATGTACAGGCTTAAAATTTTTATCCGTCTGTTACTTATGCCCTTATATGCTGTGAGATTAAATTTAATGTGACTCGGCGTAATTTTCAAATACATATTAGACGGGCTAATTAGGATGCATTAAATTTATATTTATGGCGACCTTCCTAAAGAATTCAGTAATGTCCACGATGCCTTATAAACATTACGGACATGATGGCTCGGTGGATTCCTAAAAGCATAACATGTTTTAACAGCAAATTGTATTAGTGGATGTGCAAATTTGAACAGATCTGAGCACTGCGTCCAAATCAGATCTATCGCAAATCACATTTTAAGTTACTCTTTATATTGACATATTGAGAAAAAAAAGATAAAAAAAAGTGCTAGATAGCATTACAATGTTTTAAATGTTATGTTTATTTCGAAGAAAACTGAGGACCTAGACGCGTTTTTGTTTTCTTTTATTTCAGATCGCTAATGAACAGCATATTATTATTAAATTATTTACTATGTTATATGTACATACTTATTTTACTCTAACTTTTGCCAATTATAGATTTTAATCGCTTAATATCAGATTTCCAAATAAGTATTTTTTAAATAATAAAATTATGTATGTCACATTGAAGCCAGTGTAAGTTAACTGTTATGGTAGTGTCGTGAGGATGAATCTCTGGAATCGAATGTTCTCGTTTATACGTTTGTACGTATATTGTAGATAATTTTTCCATTTTATTTTTAATTCTTATTCATTCTTATTTCTTTTCAACCGACATCAAAAAAAGGAGGATGTTTTATGTTCGTCTGTATGTATGTTTTTTTTAATTGTATGTTCACCGATAACTTCGTCAATTGTGGACCGATTTTGAATTTTTTTTTTGTTTGAAATAATATACTTTCGAAATAGTCCCATTTAAATTTCATCTGTATTGGAGCTTCTGGAGTTCGTAGATACACCAAATAACAAGAAATAACATGACCTGGTTATAAGGTTTATTTATATTGATGATTCTTCTGTATATCGTTACGCTCCAGAATTACAAAGAAGTTAATTGTGGACCTGCTCTAGATAATTATTTAGGCCAAGATCACTCAAAAAAGAGAAATAATAAAAAAGAAATTAAACCGCTTCAATAAAAGGCACACTGAAAATTATAACATTACTCTCCTTTACTAATCAAAACCCAAGTCCAATAAAAATAACTTCATAAATACGATACACATACTTATGTAATTAATTTCACTACACTATCGGGTGTCGGTCAGGGTAGTACCTTGGGACCTACTCAGTTTCTAATAATGAGAAACGTCCTACCTCAAGTACTAAAAACATCTAAATGCCTGCTATTTGCGGATGATTTAAAATTGTATAGATATATTGGGGGCCCCCATGATAGTGCTGCGTTGCAGAGGGACATAACGACTATCGAAGAATGGGCTTACACAAATCGTCTTGAATTTAATCAAAGTGCAAAGCCATTACGTTCTCGAGAGGGCCTCCTTTCATTGCTACTTATTTCCTATGTCAGGCGTCGATTGATCGTGTAGAGCGAATAAAAGATTCGGGCTTAACGTTTAATTCGAAATTCACATTCAAAGAACACATTCTGACAATATGCAGGGGGGCCAACAAAGTGCTGGGCTTCATCATCAGAACCGCGTATCCGTTCAGGGACGCTAGAGCAGCCTTAATGTTGTACAATGCGTATGTGCGTAGTGTGTTGGAATATGGAGCGGTGGTGTGGGACCCTGGCGAAGCTGTTTATGGGGACACCATTGAAAAAGTACAGAAAAAGTTTGCTAGGTTCCTTTATAAAAAAATCTACAATATCTATCCGTTTCTCTTTCCTACGATGTACGTATATGGGATGGTCGAGATGGACAGCCTGGTGCTGAGACGTAAATTAGCTGTTTTACTACATTACCGCGACATTTTAAATGTCGTGGTGGACAATCCGACTGTGGTATCCCAAATGGGACTATTTGTTCCTGAGCGATACCTACGCGGTGGCAATGGGGCGCGTGCGGCGACTGTTCGCAACGCCACCCTCGTATACCCTAAGCGCTGCGCGCCCCCACTCCACGGGCAATCGCCCTTCTCAATCATTTGCTCGCACGAAGGTCGCGTGCCGACATACTTGATAGCAACGAGATAACATTTTGCTGAGAGGCTGTTTCGTTCCTTAGTGATTATTTAGGGACACAAAGCAGTATCACTATGTAAAACTTATTTTATCTTTGTATGACTAGCATATAAGTGATTTGGCAACCGCTGTAAGCTTATTATGTGATTAAATGAATTGAATTGAATTCGACAGTTATTGAAGTCGGTGCCCAATCAATGTGCGACAACAGAAAGTTTATTAGTTTGGTAGGCTTGGCACCGACTTCAGTTTATTCAGTTGATACATTATCCTTGGCAACATAACACGATATACATTCAGTCAAGAAAGTATCGGGAATTGATGATTTGTTTATGGTTCCAAATTCAATTTTTTGTTTTTTTTTGTTGTTGTTAGATTGGCACAACTGTTTTCCATTTTGGCGCGGAGTTTGAGTTGCATCTGTTATTTAGATTAAGTACAGTGCCGTTTTTAGTTAGATCATTCTAGTGTATATTGCGAATTTCATAATGGACAAAAACATCGAACAAAGAACAGAATAGAACACTATCGCGGTGTTGTGCACTCGGAATTCTTATCGGAAAGTCAAACGGTAAATAAAGAATATTATTTGGGCATTATGCGGCGTTTAAGAGAGCAAATTCGACGAAAAAGGCCAGATTTGTGGAAAGAAAATTCTTGGATTTTGCACCACGATAATGCGTCTTCGCACAAGGCCATCATTGTGAACAAATTTTTAACCAAAAACTCAACAAAAACCATCGAGCAACCACCTTATTCACCAGATATGGCTCCAGCCGACTTCTTTCTTTTTCCTAAACTCAAATTACACTTCGTGGCACCCGTTTTCATTCGGTAGAAGACATAAAGGAGAATTCGCGGCGAGCACTGAACTCAATTCCGGAAAAAGCGTTTAAAAAATGTTTTGATGATTGGATTATTTGTTGGCGTAAGTGTATCGTTTCTGAAGGAGCATACTTTGAAGGTGATAAAATAAATTTGGATGAATAACTAACATTTCGTGTATTATTGATCTTTTCCCGGTACTTTCTTGACAGAGTAGTATACACGTACATGTAGATAATTCAGTTCATAAGTTGAACTATATAGACAGACTTTTACGAAACTGGCATCCATTGTTCATAACATTAGAAATAGATACCCTATTTATATATGAAATCAATAAGTAATGAATGTTATTTTATTTTATATTTCAGTATGCGACATTTGACTGGGACGAGAAAACACAAGGATTTATACTTGGCGGCTTTTATTATGGTTACATAACTACGCAGGTACTTGGTGGTTACTTAGCTGATCGCTTTGGTGGCAAATGGAGCCTCGGAGTCGGTTTACTGAGTACAGCTCTGTTTACATTCCTCACACCGTTGGTAACGACAGTGGGTGGAGCGACATGGCTTTTTGTACTTCGCGTGCTACAGGGGATGGGAGAGGTAAGATTACAGAACACTTCAGATTAACAATCAGATTATGATTTTCCCTTTAAGATATACAAGATAGGACTCGTAACAGGCTTATATCTAACTACATGAGTTATATTGACTGGAAATATGGAAATAACTTGGAAATAAACCTGACAGAAACAAGTGGCTTATGGATAACGATTAGAGAAGTGATTTATTTGAAATACATCTATTTAAAATACGAAATGCAAAATACCTACTTTTATTTTTCATTAAAAAAATGCATTTTATATTTTATTTGAAATGATCTACATAAATATTGAATAGTATTTGTAAAATACATAATGGTTTCGTTAATTTTTTTAATTCACATTACTTATTTTTCATTTTTAAATTCATAATTACTTTATTTAAGAACGCACCCATCCTAAATGCTGCCAACAATAATGCCAACATTGCAAGTCAAACTGTTTCTGTGCCAATGCCACTGCCAATAATGCCAATACTACAATAGACCTGGAAAGGAAACACTTCCAGGTCTATTTTCGTAAAGTGGAATGATTATGAGGCCACATAGACGGAACATGAAAGATGAACTCTTCGAACAAAACTAGTGTTAAAATCAGTGAAATAAGTATTTTATTTGAAGAAAGTATTTTGAAAATACCAATTTTGTATTTTCTATTTAAATACTTTTATTCAAAACCATTTTGTATTTGCATGTAAAATAAAAAAATAACTAAGCATTTACATTACATTTAATAAAGTATTTTGCACATCTCTGATAGGATAGTCTAGCATCTGGTCCAGATCTGCTTAACAATTAACAGATGGTAAAGCGCAACCAGAAAGTAATAAATTGCTGATACCAGATATATCTTTTTGACACATTCACATCAATGAGTCTAAAATTGTAATGATTTCAGCTTGAGTTGCGGTCGCGAGTAATTTAAATCGTACGTCCTGGAGTAGAAACATTAATAATTTATAAAAGACTAGCGGACCCGACAGACATTGTCCTACCCGACATCAAAATGACATTCCTGCAACCCGCTTGCAGCGCCACCTACCGGGTCCAATTGTAAATCTAAACCATCCAGAGACCCATTTAAATAAACACAAAAAATTTCATCAAAATCGGTCCTGCATTTTAGGACGGGTTCATTGACATACACGCGTACAGAAGAAAGTCTACTCAATTGGAGCAGAATTAAAAAATAAATGCTTGATCACAATAGTTTATTAGAACAAAATACATAAATATAACACTAAAGAAATAATACATTCTTGTAAAAAAAGGTCAAATAATCAACACTTACGTTGTGGTAAAATTCTTGTACTTATCTACATTTATACACAACATATTATTATACAAAAAACGAAACGTATTACTCACGTAACGTCGAGATTTTTCCTATAATATGAACAATAAGAACCGTGAATAAGTAACCGAACGTTTAATATAGATAGTCTGGTGTAAGCAAGATGGCATTATCTGGTTTCGATGATATTTTACTTCTTAAGTCCCAATTACCTATTACCAGAAGCGTTGTTAAGGTGACAAAGTGATAAACAATGATAAAATTAATAAAAATAAATTCTCTGTATCCCGCAACCTATACATATGTACCACACAATTACGCGCGTGCGCTAGCTAAGCCATGAGATCCGAAGTATACGAAAGAACAGTTATTTTTGATTATATTAAAAACTACAATTAATTTTAAATATCCAACTGGTATTTGAAGTGATCGATTTTCGTTAAAGATGCTTGAATTGGTTTAGTTAGTCCGTAAAATGTAGGTCATTAAGTCCTGTTCGTGTACTCTAAATGTATAAGGTTTTATTTTCATTATGATTACTTAATAAGGTAACTTTACTGTTTTAAGGGTCCAACAATGCCAGCAATGATGATCATCTTAGCAAAATGGGTGCCACCACAAGAGCGTGGATTTCAAGGTGCGTTGATATTTGGTGGAGCTCAAGTTGGCAATATCTTTGGTTCATTCATGTCTGGTGTACTCTTATCTGAGGGTAGAGACTGGGCTTACGTGTTTTATTTCTTTGGTGGATGCGGTCTTTTATGGTTCTTATTCTGGGTGAGTCAATTTTAAACTTAATAAAAGGTACTTAGTAAATTATTTATCTCTATCTTGATTTTAAACGAATATTAAATATTAATTTTATTAATTATTATTATCGCATGGTTAAATCTTATCAAAAATATTTTGTGGAATTAGATAAAATTACATACAATACCTGACAGAGGTGGGACGTTCATCTTTAAATGTCAAAACTAATCTTTATAATTGAAAATATAAAATTACATACAATATTTCAAAAACATTATACTGTGTTTACTTTATTTGAAGTTTTGGTAATTACAATTGTTTCAGTGACGAACTAGTTGAGAATCATAGTTGTAAGAGCTCTTTGTTTACCCTCGAAATGTTATTTAATTGAATATGATAAACTTTTTATACAAGCTTGAACAATATACCTTTTACATATTTTCATTATAAGGGGCACATTTATAATGACTTATTTACGTCTTTGTTTTATTGCAGAGCTTCTTGTGCTATAGCTCACCAAACACTCATCCTTTCATATCAAAGAAGGAATTAAACTACTTGAATTCTAAAGTGACAAGTGCTGGCGATAAAGCTGCAAAAGATCCAGTGCCGTGGAAGGCAATGTTGCGGTCAACACCTGTCTGGGCTTTAGCCTGTGCTGCTGTAATTTTTTTGGGATTCTTGCCTTAATTTTGCTTTATATATTTGCACTTTAAGAAACTGTGAAGAAGACTGCGTAAGCACAGTCTTTTAAAAATGTTTCGGATCTGTCCGTTTTACAACGTTATCAAGGCTTAACTACAGATCACTAAGTAATGTTGGAAGTGAATAATTTCTTTTGGTTGATCGCTCAGGAAACACGAAAAATGTATGTTACATGTACATATAAGATACGAGCTGTTTGTTTTACTGCGTAAGCTGCTAAAGTCGAAGGGCTAGTAATTTGCATTATTTGGTTCCGTTTTGTCATTTATTATGTAGGCCTATATAATAGGCGTTAAAGTATGAAATTGCCGTTTTAACGCACTGGCAACTTTGACTTAAAATTAAACCTGGATGGCGTCAAATTTCAGAGTGTAACTTTTTTCTCACGAAAACTTAAACTTTTTTAACTTTAAAAAAATCATGACATGACATTTGATTGTTCGATTTTCAATTGATTTTACACTAAACTTTTAACGTGAAGATGGATACACCAAAAATTAGAGTGATATTTAATTGCGGGTCTATGTCGCGATTATATTTTAAGGCTAATTATCTATTTTATGTCATCTAATGGAAAGATCGTTTAAACCTTTGCGATAGAACTCTGGGGACCTGGACTCCACAAACTGTGTGAAAGCATTTCGCACTGATTCCTGGGAAGACAGTTTCTTTTCAGTCTCCCCGTGACCACGATCGGTGCAGTCCGGTCGAAACGTCGGGATAAAATAGGTAATAAGCCTTAAAATATAAACGCGACATAGACCCGCAATTAAATATTATAACATGTGTCAAGTCGTGAAAGTTTAAAAACATTAATTAGAGTGATTTTCGAATACGAGTTCTAACGTGGGACTAATGCGGAAACTGCTCGTAATGTCAATGCTGTGTTTGGAGAGGATACGGCTATCGAACGCACTGTGTGTTTTTGGTTTAACCGCTTTGGGAAAGGAAACTTCGACCTGAAGAATGAAGACGACGAAGACCAACCCGTATCAAACTAGCAAGGAATTAGCGGCATAGTTTGACGTTAGCATACCCACGATATGATCCATTTCCAGCAAGTGGGTAAAATTAAAAAACTAGAAAAATGGGTGCCTCAAAATTTGGCTGATCCGTAAAGAGCAGCATGCGTTGAAGCTTGCCTTACCTTGTTTAGCCGGTACAGAAATTAAGAGAATTTGGACTGAATTGTGACGTGTGACGAAAAGTGGATTCTTCTACGATATTCGCAAGCAAACAACGCAATGGCTGACCCCAGATCAAACCCCACATCAATGCTCTAAAGCGAAGCTTACCCACAAAAAGGTACATAATGGTAACTGTTTGGTGGTCACTTCATAGTGTAGTTTACTACAGCTTCCTCAGATCCGGTCAAATAATAACAGCAGATGTCTACTGTGCAGAACTCCGAACATTGATGGCGAAATTCGGCAGCAAAATAGCGCCGACTCGTCAATCGATCTTTACCATTATTGCTCCATGTGTTAGCGTCACCCCTCAAATAACTACTATTTTGCAAGTCTTAAATGGCATCACTACTTAATTAACCTACTAAAATAGCGCTACATTAACATGGCAACATCGGTTTATCGCCGTTGGCCAATTCCCACAGTGGTGGGAATTGCAGAGTTAACGTTATAGAAGAGATCACACGACTAGACATTCTATTAGAGCAAATCCTCTCGACAAGAGCTTAACGGAAAGTGATGTCTTAGTGTTAAGTGTAACAAAGTACAGAAAGACAAAGTGTTAACGAAGTGTTGTAAGATTTCTAAGGTGAGTGATTATTCTATAATAATGAATTACTCTTAAAATTAAGGTGTTATAATCGAGATGTTATATCGTGTGATGTTCAAAGCAAAGAATAAGTCATTTTAAAGTAATATTGGCGTTCCTTTCACATGATAGCACAAGACCTCACGCTGCTCGAAACAGTTTTAGCACTACAAGACTTGTAGTTGGAATCTATCCGTCATCCTCCATATTCGTTGTATCTCGTCCCAACTGACTACCATCTTTTCTCCGTTTAAACAATTTTTTGTCCGGAAAGAAACTGTCTTCCCAGGAATCAGTGCGAAATGCTTTCACACAGTTTGTGGAGTCCAGGTCCCCAGAGTTCTATCGCAAAGGTTTAAACGATCTTTCCATTAGATGACATAAATGTATAGATGACGAGGATAAATGCTTTGATTAAATAAATATATTACATCCTACGTAAAAGATTGTTCGGCAATTTCATACTTTAACTTAGATTTTTAATAGTGAACGTCAATGTAAATTTCAACCGAATATTCTGACCAGCACCAAAAAAAAAATAGCGTAATGTATGTACAGTTTAATTCTGTACAAAGCAAACGTTACAACGTAACATTATCGTTTCGATTACGTTAGTGAAGTTTACCAGAGAAAAACCTTAACAAAACTATTGTAAGATTGTTAACGTTATTAATGTAGACAACATCATGTCACGTTATTTGTTTCTTGGTTGTTCTCAGGTCGGTCACGATTGGGGTTACTACACAATGGTCACAGACCTTCCAAAATATTCACACGATGTTCTTAAATTTGACATCGCAACAACCGGTGTTCTTACTGCTCTGCCTTTTATAGCCATGTGGGTGTCCTCTTTCCTATTCGGTATAATTTCAGATTTGTGCGTCAAAAAAGAATGGCACTCCATCAAGACAGGAAGAATCATTCATACTTCAATCGGTAAGTGGAAGATGGTTCTAGAAAAAATAACGAAGTTTTAAAAATATCTCATAAAATACTGTGAAGAAATCGTCCAACAATAAGTAAAAAAGTAATTTTTTAACCTGTTACATTTATCTATGTTAATTTTATTTCAATTACAGCTGCTACGGGTCCTGCAATCTGTATTATATTAGCATCATATTCTGGTTGCAATCGTACTGCAGCTATGGTTTACTTTGTTCTATCGATGGCCCTTATGGGTGCCTTCTACAGTGGGATGAAAGTAAGAAAACAATGTATTTTAGCATATGATCAATGAGAGTAAAGAATTAAGCTTCTTCCTTCAAAGTAAGTTCAGTGCATGCAGCTGGATAAAGTATTTAACTTATTGTCAGAATCTTTAAACCATCCTTTAGGTTCCTGACCAAGATTGACCATTTTAACTACACAGCAGACCAACGAATTATTAACTTTTAAACTTTCGCGGTGCATTATAGCATATATCTAAAACGGAAAATTTAACGCGATTACCTTTTTATTCTGGCTTGAGGTTTCGACCGAGTTGCATAAAGATGCACGTTTTAGGTATATTCTACAACGAATTATCGTATCATAGGTACTTTATAAAGTGAAACCTCCGAAGGTGACATTGCTAAATCATTGATAGTCAATATTGGTGACTGTTTTCTTTCCCATTGACTTAGGAGAGTAAAAAAAATGAACTGTACCTGCTAGTTACCTGCTAGTAGCTATTTTCCCACGCAGATTCAAAAAGTCGACAAGGTATCGGCAATAACTTAATTGGTTTCGCTTGTTTATTAAAAAGTGGCGTCAATGTGTGTTTCAGTTACATTATTTTTTTATTTAACAATATATTGCATACCCAACAACATGTGTATATATTGGGTCCTTACATATGAAATTGGCGTTTTGTATGGGAGGAATATAAAGTCAATTTTTTTTGTAAAATATATATAATTAATCAAAGTATGCACCGTTGTTATCTATGCACTTTTGCCATCTCATAGGTAGTTCATTGATCCCTTTACTAAAAAAACCATGGGGGCGAGAATCAATAAACTCTTTGAAGGCGGTTTGGATTGCCGCATCGGAGTTGAATTTTTTTTCTCGTAAGAAGTTGTCCAAATTCCGGAAAAAATGGTAATCTGTTGGAGCAAGGTCCGGGGAGTACGGTGGATGGCGTAGACATTCCAATTGTAGCTCATCTAACTTAGTGGTTGTTTGTTGTGCAGTGTGTGGTCTTGCGTTGACGTGAAGCAGCAGTGGCCTAGAGCGATTGACCAATCTCGGTTGTTTAGCAGCTAGTTCTTCCTTCATGGTTTGCAGTTACTGACAATAGATATCTGCCGTAATCGTTTGGCCAGGTTTTAGAAAGCTGTAGTGAACGACACAGGCGCTAGTCCACCAGACACTCACAAGTAACTTTTTCTGAGTCAATTTTCGTTTAGGGCAGGATTTGGCTGGGTCTCCAGGGTTCAGCCATTGCGACGAGCGCTTCCGATTATCGTACAGTATCCACTTTTCATCACAAGTAATGATTCGATTAAAATCCCTTCATTATTGTGTCGGTTGAGCAAAGTAACACAGCAGTCGACGCGTGTTTGCAAGTTCGATTCACTCAAATCATTAGGTACCCATCGTTCAAGTTTTTTTACTTTCCCGATTTGCTTCAAGTGGATTAATACAGTTTTGTCACTTACCCCGAAGCCTGCAGCTATCTCTGAAGTGCTTTGTGATGGACCCGCTTCCACAATAGCCTTTAATTCTTCATTTTCCACTTTGGTCTCCGGCCGTCCACGG
Source organism: Zeuzera pyrina (assembly GCA_907165235.1). NCBI lineage: Eukaryota > Metazoa > Arthropoda > Insecta > Lepidoptera > Cossidae > Zeuzera > Zeuzera pyrina. The sequence goes on from OU015626.1 coordinate 16,140,094, forward strand.
GGTTGGTTCTGAAGGTCGAAATTTCCAGAACGAAAACGTTGAAACCAAAAACGTACCGTGCTTTCTTTTGCGACACCAGCGCCGTACACATCATTAATCCTTCGAGCTGTTTCTGCAGCACTGGTGCCACGGTAGAACTCGTACTCGTAAATATACCGATATTTCATGTTTTCCATTGTGCGGTAATAAGTGACGCCAAAGAAAAAAATAATGAGGAAAAAAACAAATGAATGACTGTTTTCAAAACTCAAATGTACCAGCTAAATGAATTTATAAATTTGAATTTGGAATTCTTAACCAAAGAGCAGATATTTCAGATCAAAATGGTCAGTACGACAAAACGCTAATTTCATATGTAAGGACCCAATATGTATTATTTTTACAAATTGCATACCTGAAAATTGAACCTGAAAATGAATGAAAGATTGAAAGGTAGTATGAGCGGTATGATATGTGTTGACACATGCTGTTGTATATATATGTATATGTATATATATATATATATACATATATATATATATATGTATATATATATAATATATATATATATATATATATATATATGTAGCAGTGGCGTGCCTAAGGCAAATCTAACATAGGTATCTATGTTCTTCATTGTTTCTTTAAAAGTGTAGGGAAGGCTAAAATTCTATAGAATACTATAAATCATGAATTTGGCACAGCCGGTGGACAAGACAAATAAAGAGAGATCGCTACCCGCGTTATTTTTCAACAAAACAATTATTTTTATGTTTTCTTATTAAAAATGTACAGATGTAAATAGTTTATCAGTTCTTAAGATTTATGTCTCAATTCGTTGTTTATCCAAATTACAAAAAAAAATCACTGTATTCATGTGTGTTTGTGAATTTATGTCTTTTATGGCGCCAGTATAGTTTTTAATCGTCATAACCAGAACAATTCTAAATATTTTCGTCATTTTAATAAAATATACAGCACCAATAATAATAAGTAGTACCACCTACCTATAACTGATGGGAGAACAAATAAAAATCGAATCAGTTTCATAAGCTGATATATTAAATGCTAATTACTAGTCAAATTCAAAAATTTGTTCTTTTATCTATGCAAAGTTCAAAAATTTTACATTTTATATGTTGATTAAAACTTGTATAATACACTAAGTCCTCACAATGAACAACTTATTGGATTTTGTATTACAAATTAACTCACTTTCGATGGAAAAAAAAACTTATCACTTGTCCACCGGCTCAAACAAATAAATATAAGTCTTCGGTTAAATAATGAAGTTCGTATGACACGCACGGCGCGGCGCGCGGGTGTTTTTGTTGACAATAGATAAGAACTATTGCGCTCGTTAACACGCGTCGGTCTTCTCTCGGGTGTTTCGGTGTAGTTTGAGTGCTCATTGTCCATATTTTCCTTGCTCAATTTTATTTCCCCGATCCTGTGCATACTTCCTTGGTTTCCTTATTTCTGACGACTGTCGCCATTGTAAGGAGAGGACCCGCTAAGTCATTAAACTCGATGTCGTTAGAAAGAACAAAACCGTAAATATAACAATCAGGTGAAAACAATAAAGTTGAATCACATTGAATTGTATTCGTATCGTATCTACAGAACATTATTACTATCGTATCTCTCAATCTGTACAAAGTTCAGTGTGAAAGTCGGGCTTTTCGCTTCATACTAATTGCTTTATAAACCTAAGTAAAAAAGCTACAGCTATAACGAATTTTGCCACTAGAGGAAAATAAAGATTGCAAGCCCCGTTACAAGCCAACGCGTGAGAATGAGAGATTGATTACTTTGAGGTTATTTGTGATCGAAGCTTTGAGGTCGTTAGTATCTAACGACCGACGCACTGATTGTTTATGACTTGGAATTAAAAATCTATTTTATTTCTCTAAGATTCCCACACTGTTTTCGTTTGACAAGTAATTCGCGGGAATTTAAAACTGTTTGATATGATTTGAAGTTTTGAAGTTGATATTTATTACTCATTCTTGACAAGTTAGTTCTATGTTCTTGACTGAGCATTTTAGTAAGACAAGCCGGGCTTTTGGGTTTGTATGAAGGTAACGCCACTGATAAGTAGATACAAAAAGAATAATGAAATGTACCGCTTATTCTACAAGAAATTTTTCACAGCGGGCCCGCCAGAGACACTTTCTGGGAGAGGTAGACACTGTTTACTATGATTCTAATTGTAATGCACAACTCTCCCGATCGCTGGTGGGAAGATAATTCTATAGTTTACCTAACGGCATGTAGGTACAGAAAAGAAATAAGTATAGAAGTTATTCGAAATATTGGAATTACTTTTCAATAAACAACTTTACAAATACAAACTATTCGCCAGTATAAGATAATGCAGTATGTAGTAAATATGTAGATACAAATTCGGTCTAATTTCATTAAATTGCACTATAATGTAATGAAGTAGAGGTATTTTGGAAAAATCATGTCCGATTCGTGAAGATATTCAGGTAAACATCGAGATTCAGTTATATTTATGTAATTTTTTAACCGGCGCGCGTTGTCTATTGGGTATAGCGCGCACCGCCATCAATGACGACGGTGTTGTCACATGTCAAAAATTGCTAGATTTTGAGATAATTGAGTAATAAAAACGAGTATTTTATATTGCAATGACATTTTTATTTTTATGAATAATATAATATTCTCGTTTTGCTGAATTATCTCCTTGGGATACCTACATACCCCTTCGGATCGGACAGGGATTTATTACATACTGTGTGAAGGCATCATGAAAATAAATTGCACGTAAACGTAAAATTATTGATTTGAACTATATAATACCACATGCAAATCCTATCATTTTTCTATTTATTAAATCAGTGCTATTTTTTTTTACAGCCAACATCTATTTTATCTGTGTTATGATAATAATGTTCTAGGTGAACCCACTTGATTTAACTCCTAACAACGCGGGTACGTTAACGTCGATTGTGAATACTACATCTACTACTGCTGGGATCCTTACGTCATACCTTATCGGGATGTTAACACCTGATGTGAGTACTAATAACCAAAAAATATAAACAGTGATTGAAAATACCTTGACTTGGTCTGTGAAGTAAAAAATACTACACGTATATGCGGAAAATTATTATTATTTTGCTAGAAATAAAGTGGAAATGAAGTCTTCATCTTTGAATGTTTGCTTTCCTATGCTCAGCGTGTAGATAACATTTTGTGAAATTTTCATTTTGTTTTAATTAATATCTGTCATATTAACGTTCCATTGATAAATAATAACTGGGTGACTTTAAAATAATTGGCATCCTTTTAAATTAAAACTCTACTCCCGATACAGATTTCTCTAGAACATAGGTTCGCAACCTTATTTTGCTCACATCCCATTTTGAGAATTTTTTTTTCTAAAGCCCCCAATTTTTTTTTATTTACCATCTGTCGCGAATCTGAAGCAGCTATTACCACGATTATATTATTTAAACGTGTAATATTATATAGTCGTAAAATAGGACGTGAGGCCTATCCTATTTCTGAGTTTAAAGAAAAATGTTTCAATGAGAACAATTAAAACGCATACTTAATTACATCGAGAAGTATTTTTATTAATATTCAAAAGACATTAAATTTATAACTTGTCTAATGAGAAGGTTGTATTTGATGTATTTTAAGGATAATATCAGGCTTGATTTTATTTAAAAACAATCGTAAGTCGCCGCGTTCAGTAACATGGAGCCGATTTCACTTTTTAGTTACCAACGTTGCTACGGCACTAAATCAACGTTCGGCTAAATAGGACTATGGAAATGCTATTAGAAATCGTTAAACAAACGACTATAACGTTCGGTACAGTTGCAAAATCGGCTTCCACAGCCAAAATTCTTGGTAGCCATCCTTCATTTAATTTTTAAATCCTCATTTGTTGTCAGTTCTATTAGTTCTTCTTATAATTGGGATGATCCTGCTGTGTTGATATTTGAAAAAGGGTCCAAAGTCCAGTCTGGTATATCCATGTTTAAATGTTCTGAAATTGTTCCTTAAATTCACTATGGAGGTGTTCCAAGTGTTGACAGTAAACAAGCAAGTCCATACCATACTGCTGATAAATTTGGGAAGTTATTAAATTCCCCTCTGCCGATATTTCTTTCGTATAATAGCAGTTCGAATTCGAAAGCAGTAACGCTATTTTTTGTCTTAATCAAGTCTAAGTCGTCGCCTTGAAGTTACATCATTATACAATTTATACCGGTCTGTCGAGTACGTTTAGCGTCTTTGTTTCCTAGGAACTCTATCACAGATCCCAAACAGATTGTAAAATCGAATCGAACAAGTACCTTTCGACAGCCAGCGCACCTCTGTGTGAAGCAGTAATCGGTTGAAATGTTCATAATTGGAAAATGCAAACGAGACTAAATAGTCTGTCATTCAACGAGTTACTTCTGATTTTATTAACTGCTCTGATAACATATTGCAGTGATGTATGGACGCGTTCACTCAGATTTTTCGCAACCAAATGCTGGCGATGAATTACACAATTTCCAGCAAGCACGTTGGGAACTTTATTTTTAAGCATGCTATGAAGCTTTTGTGACGCTCCGTCATAGCCGGTACGATATTCGTAGCAACTGACAAAATATTACTAAAAGCAATTTCATTTTCGTCACAAAACTTTTCCAGTGTATTAAATATGGATTCTTCTTTTGTATCTGTTTGAAAATTTGTAGCAAAAAATAGTTCTTGACGTATTTACTCGTCTTTGATGAACCTCGCGTATGATAATAACAATGCTTCATTGGTTGGTAAAGTGGACTCATCCAGCTAAATCGAAAATTGACAAGTCCGCAGATGAATGCGCAATGATTCTTCAATGTTTTCAACCAACTCATCTATTCGTATTTGCACAGAACTATTGAGGATTTTTTCAGAAAGTATCTGCGGCTGGTTTATGGAGCACTGTGGTTATTACTTCTCTTACAGCTGGTAAAATTAAATCTTCCCCAATAGTACGTGGTTTGCCTATTTTCGCAATCAATAATGAGCTCGAAACTCGAAGTCCGTCATCGTCGTTTAGAAGTTGATGAAAGAAGTTTTGATAAAGTTAGCTGAGTTTCGTACTTCTTTTTCATGTCTTGAAACTAGGTCACACCTTTGTCTTTTATATCTGGGCGTATTTTATATAAATGATCTTGAAGCCTAGAAGGCTTCATCGCTTCATTTGAAAATGTTTCTTGACAAATAATAGGCACGTTAGCGATGATGAATTTGTGGGATTTTCGATAAATCCGTATATAATAATATCCACCCTGTATTGCCGTCTCTTCTTTTTTGCTTTCGGCATAGTTTTTACTTTACAAATACGTGAGTAAAAGATCAACTTTTAAAACCGGGCGGGCGCCACGCGGGGGCAAGGGCGACGCAGGAGCAGTGCGCGGATCGGGGGCTGCGAGGCTCAGTCCTGTCGTCGCATGTATGCTCACTGGTTGACACCCGAATGCTCCGAATACACTGAGCAAGTTGGAACAAGCACAAATAAAACTGTAAATTTTTGCAGGATTGCAAAAATCATGGTATTTAATAAAAACTTGTTATAACATAATTGCTACAAACATATTTTTTGGCATTTTTAATTAATAGGCTTTTCTTAATTTCACCTGTCATATATGAGACATTTCACGTGAAATCAGGTGTGAAATTTTTAATTCTAATGAAAAATTTACATTTTTATATCATCCAATTTAATGTGGATGTGATGAAATCTTTCAGTTTAGATGTAATGAAATCTTTCAGTTCAATTTTAATCTACCTCCCAAACTACCGAAATATGTGGATATTTTGCACACGTGATAAAAATTATTAGAATAGTTAAATACAATAACCAAAATTAACCAATATTAAAATTTACTTTAGTACGTGATAAGTGTTTTTTTGTCTTTTTTAGACTATACTTTTTTAATCTGTCCATGCCCCCTCTGTGCTACCACTTTAACGCTCCCTAAATATCTCTGGGTCTTATACTACCCCTCTGAAAGTCTCAAACGCCCACAAGGAGGCGATGTCGCCCGCGTTGAGAACCTATGCTCTAGAACCTACCAGTGGCGGTCCTAGCAAAATTTTTCAGGAGGTGTGAGATCCAATTGAGACGCCCTTCCAAATATACAGTCGCCATAGACTTAGGTAATATAGAGACTGTAAATAACGTACATTTTTTTAAGAGAGAGGGATATAAGAAAGGAACGAGATAAAATTGCCCCACTAGAGCGCACTCATGAATGTGTCGTTGCACATATTTTAAAAAACAAAATTTTTCAATTTGTTTATTACTCATTAAATAATTAAATGATTTACGTACGTAAATGACGAGCTTGTTTAGAAACTCTTCTTGATGAAAATTTTATTCTAATAATATGTAATTTACGAGCTGGATTATTGTGGAATTAATGTTGGCGAGTAGGGTTAAGCAGTATTGGAATGTTTGGGTTTTATTTTTTACGCCTATCTATCGTCGCATTTTCGGCGCCTCCTATAAGACAGTGGTCGGTGCGGTCGCACCGTTCGCTCTAATGCCGCCACTGGAACCTACATACCTAAAACTTAGGATTAAAAATCAAAATGAACGGAGCCACAATATGATGTCACTCTTATCACCGTGTATGAAACGAATGTTCGTGTCTCGTTTTCTATCTCATTGAGCGTGACGACGAGTAAAACTGTTAGCTATAGTCAGTTTGGCAATCTCGCACTCGATTTAATTCGTGTCAGCTCATGACCGACTTCATATACAATACTGAAATATTTACATACAAAATAGTTGTAAATCTTAAGTCTTTTAGCTACTAGTATTCACACAAATAAAAATATGTCATGTTCAGCTTTGTATCGTTGTATTGGGACCTTCCTTAGTCATGGACATTAGTAAAAGGCTCGAAATTAGGTCAACAAAAAACGGACATGTTCTTGGAGCAAAAGTTTCGTCTATTTTGGTCTATTCTCGGCTAGTAGCTATTGTTGGTCCTAACCTAAAACATTTAAAAGAATAGTCAAACTTATTTTCGATTACGAAATCTCAAACTTGTCATGTAGCCATACAAGGACCATTCAAAGTGGCTGGTGTTAGCAAACAAAAATATTCCGTTATGCCGCGTTGTTTAGTATCAGCTCGATTGTCTGCTATTTCCCATTGCAGTGCATATATAAAATAAGTACACACAATAATTTATTAAATACACACTTCTTCAAATGTCTTGAATAGGAAAAATAAATAAAAGGCTAGATAAAGCCTACATGACGACTAGCCGCTACCCACAATTTCGTTTGCGTGGAAAACAGATAATATACACCCTTTATGTTCATTTTGAAGATCTTTTAATTATTGGTGAAAGAATTTTTGAAATCAGTTCAGTAATTTTCGAGTTTAGCCGTTACATAGAAACAAACAAAGTTTACTTCTTTATAATATTAGTGAGATTATGTTGTAACAGAAGTAATCCTATTTACTAATTGAATTTTTTTCAGTCAACATTAGCGCAATGGCGTGTGGCGTTCTGGGTGTGTTTCGTGGTATTAGTCGCCACTAATATAGTGTACTGCATTTGGGCGGATGGTAAGCAGCAATGGTGGGACGATGTACGCCAATACGGCTACCCGCCAGACTGGAAACATGGACCCCTTTTACGCGAAAATGAACTACACGACACAGAACAAGTCCTAGACATGAAGCCGAATGATAAGCAAAAGAATTGATTAATCGACGTATCAATCATCAATCGACGATCAGTCAATCAATATGAATATTGAAGTACCTACATGCAGTCATTGTTAGAAATTAAGTCGGCAAGAGTGAGAATAGCAACAGCCAGACTTACATCATTGTATATTTTTCAGTGGACTGTGTAATATGATAACTAGGATTTTTACACAAGATTAAAAGATAACAGGTTTGACTCAGATTAATGTTTAATGCGAGAGAACTTTGATATAAATAAAAAGTAGGAAAAAGTCCGTTGATAATCGATTACCATAAAAACTTTAAAAGTAGTAAAAAATGATACAAACATTAATGAATATCCTCACATTACGTAATAAATAATAATGAAAAAATGGTATTTATCGACTAATATTGTGATATAAGATTGTGATCATAGTATAAATCCTAAGACTTTTTGTGAGTATACAGACTAGAAAAAGGTAGATAAAAAAGTTTGGGAATTATGAACTTTGAGTAGTGGTAGCTTTGGTAGATATCAGGGTGTAAAGGTGATCAAAAATGAAGAGCTAAAATGGCTGTAGTATAAACAATGCGATGTAAGTCTGGCCGTTGCTAGCTCTTATTTAATTTATAAAAGCCGGTGAAGACTAGTCACTGTATATCAAGTAATCAAGTACCGGTATGTAGTTTGTTTTCATCAGTATACACACAAAACTAATGAAACTAACTTTGTTATCGAGTATGTAATAAATATATTTACGTGATTACTGTTTATTTAAATTTAATCCTTTGTGAAATGAAACATATGTATTATACACGTTATGTATGTATGTAGTTCCAGTATTTCTCATTCGAGGCGGACAGAGCAGCGACGAGTACTAAAATCGGATTTCGACGCTTTTTTAAATAAAAAGCTTACATATTATGGGAAAGTTGAATCACAATATAAGTACATAATTATGACATTTCGCTGTCCCATCGCCCATGTTTCGTTAGTCTTTGGTCGACTTTAACGACTATTATTTACTAGCAAACCCGGCCCGTTTCACCGGGTGTTAGTTGAAGTTAAAATAAATTAAACAGTTTTTATAATTATTTTGATACTGCAAAAAAAAAAAAAAATCTAGTGATCCGATCGCTACCAAACTTTACAAGAACACCCGCTAGGCCAATCTAAAGATTCTCTGAAAATTTCATCGAAATCGGTTCAGCCGTTTCGGAGTCCATAAGGAACATACATACATACATACATCGCCTTTTATATATATAGATTATACTTAAATTAGTCTCTAGATACATATTTTTTCCTATACCAGCGTGAAAGCAATGCAATAGGTACCCACCTACAGTTATTCAAACACATAATTCTAATTAAAATTAATTTTATTTCGCAATTTTTTAACTAGAAATAAAGTACACAAATACAAATAAAACATACAACAAACAAAAAAGAAAGACAAATACAATTTTTGAAACAATGTAAATATATAAAATTCTACAGTGATTTAAATGATACATTATTATAATTATAATTGTTAATAAAATATAACTTCGTTTTGTGGATTTACATTTTAGACCTTCGTCAAGCAACAGTGCAGAATATATATGCATGTTACATAGAAATATTTGTCGGAAGTATGCTTTAATTTGTAGTTACCACAGTATGAACACCCAAAAATATTTTTTTCAAAGCAAACATTACTAAACAAGTAAATGTTTTTATTCTTCGACAGCTGATTTTTGTACAAAGACAATTACTTGGGAATTCCACGAGCGTTTCCTGTAATCAATAAATTCAGGTACCTAGCAACCTCTTCAATCGTTGTTTCATACGCGTAAGCAGTTCTATTAATATACATGTATATATGATATACGTACGTGAACCTATATATTATGTGTTTATGGATGCTTGTTAAATTACAAATGCTAAGGGTTAAAATAAGATATCGCCAAAGATATATTGCAAAAAAGCGGTAAAGATTTACATATCATTTGGTTGTCTTTAAAATATATACATATGTAGGTGTATGTTATGAGAGCAGTGAATCACATTGTTTCACATAACAGTAAAGCTACTTTTAGAGAGAATTTTACATAGCAAATGAAATTTTGGAGCAATATTTTGACCCAACATTTTAATAGGAAGAATAATTTCACATGAATACGCGTATATATCAATTTTGCACCAGTAAACTGGTAAAAGCTTTGTAAATATTCCACACTTAGGCATTATTTGTGGATGTCCACAATTGGACATTATTTGTGGGTGAAGTTATCAACCGTTAGATCAGTCTTGTATAAGATTAGTGGCGGCGAGTAACCCATTTCCGGAGAGTACCTATTAGTATATAATATTACAAAAAATTAATGTCGCTATTGGTATCTTCGTTTGTATTATTCGCATGTGATAGCTGCATTCTTTTGCGTGCTTCTCTAAGTTCTCGCGTAGTTTTAGAAATTTGGGTTTCAAGATAGCATTTCTTTTCTCTTAGTTGAACCACCTGTAATAATAATAGCTTTTTATTTGTTAGCATTCATACATTATGTATGTGTTAGTACTTATGAAAATTAATTTATTGGCACGCGAATATTCAACTTCATTTGATTAACATTCTTAATTCTTAAAAATAAAAAGAAAATTCTTCTCGTTAAGTACTATTTTATATATGTTATTATCTATTACTACTATCGAATTAATTCAACGTCAATAATTTGAGGCACAATTGGGTCGGGACAGTGTTTGAAGCTTCCAGCTGAATATTTTAGTTAAGTTCATATATTTTAAGATTTTTATTAGTTATCAGCAAATAGCTATCTCATTATGGATACAGTTAAACATGAAACTTTATCTACAGATTTAAATATTATTTATTAACTTCGCGCTATACTTTTAATTAATATTACTTATTTTTTTGTTGTGTACACTGAATGTAAATTATTGTAGTCAAATAATAGTTGTACTAAAAATAATAATATGTCCATAAAATAAAATAATGGTGCATATTCATTATTAAGTTTAAAAAATCACAACGTTCGAAATTATGTTTCATATTGTACATGGACACAATTCAGTTTATCTATCTCTAAATCTTTTACCCAAAAATATTTCAAAATGGTATTTAAGAACATTGATAAATTAATATATATTGACAAGGAGTAAATGTTTCTTGTCAATATAAATTAGACACGGACAGACACGTAGTGTGTCCAGAACGTAATCAGCAAAGCCATGCAAATATCATTAAGGACATATGTTTTTTCTAAGTGTATTCACAAGTAACGGCTGTCCCGTACACGTTCGACACGCGACGTGCCTCTGTACACATATATGAATGCTCCTTCATAATCAAATATTTTTAAACAAAACCTCAGCACTTGTGGCTTGCATCTGATGCAACGACGTCTACAGACTGACATATTTAAGGTCGATTTCAAAGTATAAACCGATTTTGTATAGAGCTTACTCCATACTCTATACATTTTGTTTTTCAGACGTTGGAATGTGAAACCTCAGAGTCTGCGTGTAAAATAACATAATTTTATGTATTTTTCTATTCCTATCCTTTCAATCTCAAAATATTTACTCCAATTGTGTGACCCGAAAATAAACATTAAGCTTGTACTATCCCCAATATATACACATATATTGGGGACAATTTCGACAAGTTCATTTCTTAAATTGACTTGGCCTTGAAGTCAGATTCATGCCGCACAGTTAGGCTAGTTAAGGGTAAGTATGAAAAAATTATAATGAATTGCCATAGTAAAATATACAAAGAGAAGTGGTGGTATCCGCAATTAAATATATATTTGATTTTGTATGATCAATATACCTCGTCAGTTGCGTCCTGGAAATCACGCAACAAATCTTTTCTCGTAAGCAGACCAGCTTTCAGTCGTTCCGCCTCGAGCGACCAGCGCAGTCTGTCGCGACGATTCTAAAAAACATCTTTATTGAAATTATAATTATTTTAGTTTTTCTCTTACGTTTTGGGAAAAACGTGAATAGTCATACGAGTTTGGAAAATGATAATGTACTTTCTATTATAATTTTTTTTCTAAATCGAATGAGTATATTACTACAAGAAGTTCGCCTAATAATAAGCAAGAACGAGGTACAAACTTTTTGAAAAGTAAAAAGAAAATACCGGCTGACAAAGCCAGATCATATGTTAATTACCATAAAAGAAATAAACTGATTATCTTTTGTTATTTTAAAATTGAGTCGTTTGATTGCTGTTTATTGTATCGTGTTGTCAAAAATGGAAAAATTGAATTACACGTGGTAAATCAATGAAATCCATAAAGATTTACATATTCCACAGTGGTGCGTTCGTGTGTCAAATTGAAACATGGAAGAACATCACCAAAAATTAACCTGGCTCGGGGTGCCCTGTGACAGCTACTGAAGAAATAAAAAAGTCGAAAAAATTGTTTTACCTGATTGTCGTATCTCGATAAGTTCTATATCTGAAAAAAAGAAAATTTTTGCAGCAGCAGCAGCAGCTTTGGTTTGACAAGTACTTAGCGGGAATTTTTAAAACTGTTTGATATAATTCGAAGTTGATATTTATTACTCATTCTTGACACGTTAATATTCTGTGTTCTTGACTGAGCATTTTAGCATGGCAAGCCGGGCTTTTGGGCTTGTATGAAGGTACCGCCACTGTCTGTAAGGTAATTTAAAAGGCAGCCAATGCTTTTAGAACGATTTAGTATAAGTTACGCACCTTCACATGACCCAAGTCTTCTCTAGCTCTCAGAAACTCCATTTCGGCGTCTCCGAGATCGCATTCAGAAAAATCTATGACTTCGTCGGTGTGATGCATTTTCTCTCTGATGTGAGCTAGCATTTGATTGTGCTCTGTACATTTACTCCGATTTTTTATGAGTTCATCGTCTCTTTCTGTCGATGGAAATTTTTTATTGTGTAAAAATAAACGTATTTAATGGAATTTTTGATTACATAACATTATTGTAAGAAAAAAACAATAAATAGTAAATGAAATGGTCAAAATTTTGAAAAACATATTTTTAAAATCGAAAAATAATGATTTGTATTAAAATTACCTTCAATTTTCGTCACATAATTTTGATGATCTATATGCAGCTGTTCATACTGTGCCACATACAGTCCTGGTCCAAGCTTTTCAAGTTTGCGTACAATTGCCTCCAATTCTGATACTGCATTCCTAGCTCTGATGTATCGCAAGTGAAGGGCTTGTGCTTGCTCACTTTTACATTTTTGTAGAAGAAGAAACCGATCCACTGTCTGTTAAAAAATAATAAGCAATTCTGTCCAAGTTGGAAGTTTAGAGGAATATTGATGCCCTATGAACTACTAAGACCATGAAAAATGCTCTTAATTTAGACCGTGGCGTGGATTCTTTATTTTGTAGGTATTGAAAATATCTGAATTTTTGTTTTTTCGAAATATTTTCCCTAAATTTTTTCTTAAGTTTGCCCTTATTGTCTAATTTTTATTTGGCTATCGTATTTTAAAATATTGCATTATCATTAACTGTAATACATAACTTCCCTAAGGGGGTAGCCCGAGATGACGGAGACTTTAAAATTTCTATTTACAATAATGTATGTAAATAGAAATTTTAAATTCTTTCAATTGCAATGAAGGCGGACAAGTATTACATGAAGCTATGTAAAATTTTACGTTTTATACTATTTTAGTACAGAACTCTAAAACTAATAGCTTAGAAACATACCATATTCTCCGTAATAATAAAGTTTTTTTATTAATATTTTTATATAAATTTAATTTGACGTGATTAAAACTCATATTTCAAAGGGCTCTTACTACCTAAATATATAACTTAATTAAAAAACTGAAGTCGCAACTACGAAATGAAATTATTTAGTCTCGTGCGTTGATATGTCAAAATAAAAGGTGACGGGGCAAATCGAGGTGTTCGGTGGCCGCCCGGCTCGACTGATGCAAGCGATAATCGCTTTAAAGGTGGTCGAGCGCAAACTTCCTTGATGGTACACTTATACATAAAAGTTAACATATCGCTGTCATCTGTAACATTATATATATGTCGAATTAAGTACGGGTATTTACGATGTTTTTATACACAGGTATGTATACCGTATAATGTTGATATGATGATGTGTAACACAGTCATTTTGTTTTAAATTGACTTCAAATAATTGGAGATTCTCGATTCGTCGGAATCTTTATTTTCATACAATATGTTCACGGATTTCTTCGTCATTCGTGCACCGATTTCAATTATTCTTTTTTTATTTGAAAGGGTCCAGGGTGGTCATAGAAACAAAGTTAAGATCTGATGACGGAATAGTGCTAAAACAAAAGGACTTCTCAACGGTTTACACGTTTCCACTACATTTTTATTTAAATTATCGTTCCAAGATTGATAAAAGTTAGTTGTACCTTAAATATTTATTAAGGACAAGAACACTCAAGAGGGACAAATACGTTATTTATTTAATGAACATGAATAGTGCAAGGAAAAATTAAACCGACTCGAAAATAAAAAAACTGAATACTACAAAATCCCTTAATAATCAAAATTTAAGTGCATAAATAACTTCGAGTATACGGTACAAATACCGTAAGCAATATAATTAAATTTGACAACAATTGAAATCAGTGCCGCAACAGTAAATAACAGCTGAAACCAGAATGTTTCTGCTGTTGCTGCTGTTGTTGCTGCAGTTCAAACCTAGTTTGGTCAAAATTACTTTCAGTCAAAATTACTTTTATAGATATTTATGTCGCATTTATGAAGTTATTTTTGTATATTTGAGTTTTAATTAGTAAAGAATATTATTGTGTAGTTTTAATTCTTTTTATAATACATTGAAGTAGGTTTAATCTTTCTTTTCTTTTTTTCTTTCTTTATCTACTTCATCAGCATATAAATACGTGCGATGTATTTACTTATCGATTATATCTTGGCATTATGTTTAATAGTACATGATTGTCGTGTACATATGTAATAGATGATTTTTCGATAAAAAAATTGTAAGATTATTGATACAACAGTATTTTACATTTTTTTTCAGGTATGCATTAATACATACATGCATATCTTCACGCTGTATCCTTAACGGGGTAGTCAGAGAGAACGGAGCGCCAAGCGTCGCGGTCCTTACATACCTATTTCGCTTCCTCAAATCTCATCATTTCCTCGCACATTTTCGCCTAGGTATGCGAGTGCTTATAACATTTTCCTTGGTCTTCCTTGACTTCTTTTAGCACTCGCTTTCGCTCTGTAGGTTTTCTTTGTCAGTCTTTCATCACTCATTCTTCCTAAGTGTCCGAACCATCTAAGCATTCCTTTCTTCATTTTTACAATAACACTGACGTGCAACCCTGTCATACTGCGTATCTCTTCATTGCTTATCCTGTTCGCAAGGGTGACACCACAAACATTTCTAAGAGATCGAATTTCTACTTTATTATACTTTCACTCGATTTCGGGCATATCCAGGCCTCACTACTGTACAATAAAGTTGGCAGCAACACTGCATTGTGGATAGCCATTTTGGCAGTGTTAGATATATCCACACTGCCTACTAATGCGGATAGAGCACCGTTTACTTTATTGCCAGCTGCTAACTAGTCTCTCCACATCTAACTCACATCTTCCATCCCGCGAAAACGCACTCCCCAGATATACAATTTCATTCACTTGTTCTAGATATTTTCCATTTACCCAAATCTCACATTTCGTCTGTACATCTTACCAAACACCAGAACCTCAGTTTTGTTCACATTCATATTCAATCCTTTCACTTCACATTCTTCTTTCACGCACGTGACAAGTGTCTGCAACTCTGCTTCTGATAGTGCTATAAGCACAGTATCGTCAGCGCAGAATAGGCAGTTTACCACTGTGTCAACAAATATCATACCGCTCATACTACCTTTCAATCTTTCATTCATTTTCAGGTTCAATTTTCAGGTATGCAATTTATAAAAATAATACATACAGACATATCTTCACGCCGTATCCCTAACGGCGTAGTCAGAGAGGACTGAGCGCCAAGCGTCGCGATCCTTACATACTTCTTTTGCTTCTTCAAATCTCATCTTTCTCCTCACACATTTTCGCCTAGGTATGCGAGTGCTTTTGACATTTCCGTCGGCTAACACTCTAGCTATTTAATCTTCATAAGTCAGCCTTGGTCTTCCTTGGCTTCTTTTACCACTCACTTTTACTCTAGATTTTTTTCGTCAGTCCTTCATCACTCATTCTTTCCATGTGCGCGAACCATCTTAGCATTCCTTTCGACATTTTTTCAATGACACTATCGTGCAACCCTGTCATACTGCGTATCTCTTCATAAAATGTATAAATAACAGTACAACATAACGTAGTATTACAATGTAAAACTAATGTGACATTGTAAAATGAAATATTATATCACCATTTTGACGGATATTTATCATAATATTACCTTATCAGCAATAGGTTTCCCTTTCTTGGAGTAGATAAGACCAGTACCAGTAGTTTTTTCTAACTCATGTAGATCTCTAAATTTTTTTTCTGCTTGCTCCAATCGCTCGCCATAGAATATTTCAACAGATGCAACTTTAGCCTTTATCTGTTACAAGGAATAAGATAAGTACTACAACATTTTTGTTTTTTTTTTTAATAAGAATAAAATTGAGAAGTAATCTCTAATCCTTACATCGGCTATTTCCCTTTCTTCTTTTTCTTTTAGTTCTTCGTAAACAAATAACTTTTGCTGATATTTTTCTTCTAAGTCTACAGCTCCTTCGAGAGGTTTCAACACATGTTCAAGTTTACGTTTCCTGAAATTTCTTTATTGTTTGAAACTTTTACTAAAAAGTGGTACAAGTTACGTTTCTACAAAACGTAATGCAACTTGTCTATGCAGTTTTTGTACATAATATTGTAACTTATCGTAAAACTACATTACAAAATAAAAAATGAAAAAGTAGCAAAATCGTTATTAAGTTTTGTAGGATTTCAGAAATCCAACTGAATTTTTGTGCGGAACAAGATTTTTTGGGATATTTTTAATCTTTATTGAGAAATGTGTTTCCACATTTGAGAATTTTAGGGTTTAAAGATAAGGTTGTAAATATCTAAATCTAAAACCAAATAAAAAAAGAAAAGCGTAATACTGCAAACAACACAGTGAGGCTGGCATGTATATATATAACTTGCAGTCGGCATAGGACAGCCAAATATCGTGCGATATCTGCTGTTAAAACGAGTATTTCTGTGATATAATCTGAATAGTGGCGCTAAATCTACAACGAAAAGTGCATTTTACGGTCATGGCGCAATAGACATGCAATTATATCATGACATTTGAAATTTTTTATTACAATGGTCTTCGGTCGCGGAATAATGGTACACCCGTTGTTATTAAAATTACCTTATCTTTGATAACGTTGTTCAACTAATAACATTATTTTATTAGTAACGCATTTTTGTTATCCGACTTTTGTATTGTACGTTGTAAAGATACGTCCCAGATTGTTTTGTAATAGTATATAAGTAATAATAGTTTCTATAATAATTTGTTCGTGACTTGAACATACAAGTTCTGGAACGATTTGACCATTATCCTTTAAAACAAACAAGGAAACGAGTAACGTTATCTTTAATGTAACCTTGTGTTTATCCAATAATCGGAATAATTAAAACCCTTAAAATGCCTACTAGTTAATGGCAATACTTCTTGAACTTTTAAACTTTCGCGTTGCATAATAGAATATATCTAAAACGGGAAATTTAACGCGATTACTTTTTTATTCTGGCTTGACATTTCGACCGAGTTGCATCGGCCGTGGTCTCAAGCAAATTGCTTGCTTGAGACCACAGCCGATGCAACTGGGTCGAAACGTCAAGCAAGAATAAAAAGCTAATCGCGTAAAATTTCTCGTTTTAGATATATTCTATAACACTTCTTAAAGTTTTATGTTCCAAACAGTTTTTATTGTGATTTCTTGATAATATGTGTTTCTTAATTTCTTTATGTATGAAATGTCATTCCATCCTGCTTTTTGTTTTTCGAACCTTCAAATATTCGAATCTTGATTTTTACACCTATTAACCACACGATGCGACATTTATGCAATAAAATAATGTAATTTATAATTACGTCATGCTCCTTTAGCAGATTAGCTAAAACTAATAACGCTAGATGTAGTTTGGTTGCATGTGTATATACATCTTCTTTATATTTATATATATGGCAAGGCGTAGTTTTGCCAGCCTCACTGTGTTGTTCGTGGCGGCGTTGTCTTTCTTTTTTTATTTGGTCTGAGATCCAAGACCACAATTGACTTAAGTATATAGTAGCCACCAAACACCACCAAAGTGTGCATATACTTATAATATTTATTTATTTGGTGAAACTTAGAAGTTCATACTTACATTTTATTTAAAAAAAGCAGGTAAAGTGCTTTACTAGCTAGGTTACAAGGATTATAGTAATTATGTCAGGTCTTTATTTTGGACTTATTCCAGAAACGAATAGACGTATATGTTATCTACTTTTTTCGTATTAATAGTTTTTTACATTTATTCGATTTCAGTGTTTATTTTATTTTTATGTAAAACAATAATAAAACTTGAATTGTGTTATGTTAATACTTAGAGAAGTCTTCAAATGTATGTATGAATGCATATTGAAAGTACCTACTATTTATTTATATACAATAATCCACAGACGCAAAATGTATGCTTCATTCGATGACTCTGCTCTACAATACTCCATAACCCATATTATGCGTATCTTTGGTACAACCACTACAACACAATCAATAACGCTTAATAGTGACGATTTGCTACGTTTGGTTTCTTAGGGATTTGATATAACGTTATAAGGAAAAAAAACCAAACGTATGTACGTACTTACCTCGTCTACTTCTAATAGTATATAGAAAACTCAGGCTGTAATACTACAGATGTAGAATAGGTATATTTTTATAGTTCAGTGCTAAATAATAAATTCTTATATGTCAGGTACTTACGGGAATAAACTAGTAGGTAAAATAGGTATTCAATGTAAATAACGGTATCGCAACTGTGTTAATGTTGTTTTCGTGGAAATTTAGACGTTAATGCTATTTTTTATGTCCAAAATGTAAATTATAACTAGAAAATATCTATGTCATAGTAAAGCAATGAATTCTATTTCAGCTGGAAAGAGAAAATTAAGGATGATTTTGGATACCTACTTATAATATTCGGCTAGTCGACGATGTAGTATGTTGTTTTTCATCTGCACCTGATTACGATCAAATGTTAGGTCTCTGTGTGCTTGTAAATATTCGTCTCGATTTACAGTGACTGCAGCAGTCCCAACACCACGACCAATTTGCTCATTAGCTTCATTCTCGCCCGTATCTTCTTGGACCGTTTCTAATAATTTATTTTGAAATAATTTAAATATCTTTAATCCGTTGCCGTACTGCATACTTGTAGTACCGAAAAAGATCGGTCTCGCCTCCTGGCTGTTTCTGAGAAGGAGTCAGGACACTGGTTGAAGGTAATACCTTCAAAAAACTTAGGAACCTTGATTGACAATACCATACTTTCCCTCATAGTATCCCTTCGTCTGGGGGCCAGGACTAACCTTCCTCACCGTTGCCGCTGTGGTGATCTCGTCGATGTACTAGGTCACCACGGTTTATCCTGTTTACGTAGTTTGACGACCTCTGTGGCGCAATGGCTTAGCGCGTCGGAAAGTAAACGGGGGTTGCGGGTTCGATTCCCGTCTCGAGTCTGGGTGTTTATGTATGATATGTATTTATTTACAAAAGAAAAGTATATAAGTAGTATATCAGTTGTCTAGTACCCATAACACAAGCGCTGTGCTTCTTACTTTGGGACTAGATGGCGCTGTGTGAAATGTCTGAGTGTATATATATATATTCCTTGGAAACTTGGAAGATCGCTGCTGTGGGATGCCACTTGTGTCGATACACTTGCTGTTTCCCGTGTGCCGGCGACTTCCAAGTCAGCAGGTACCGCGGCCAGCGCTGCCGAGAACTTGAAGCGGCGTAAGTATGCGACTCTCTCTGAGAGTTTCATATTTACGCCCTTTGCAGTCGAAACTTTGGGTCCCTGGGGCCCCGAAGGCCATCGACTGGTTTCTGATATTTGTAAGAGACTGGTCGAGGCTTCGGGAGACCGCCGGGCTGGCAGCTTCTTCCGCCAACGAATCAGTTTGGCTATTCAAAGAGGCAATGCTGCCAGTCCGCTGGGTACCTTGAGCAATGACAGCTTTCTAAGCGGCAACTTTGAGGAAGTTTATTATTTAAGATAATGTGTAGTTTTAAGTTTGTAAATATTAACATATGTATGTACTTTTTGTTAATGTAAATAAAGATACTAGTTCTAGGGTAATATCTTTATGGTTCAAAAATTAAGTGCTTAGTCTAGATCTTGTAAACTTTTTGTACTAAAGGTATTTTTTATTTATTGATATTGCTAATATATTATTTAAAATGGACGTGATTAATTTGTAGCAATCAGGAATTCTTGTCGCCTTTCTTGTGCAATCCTACTAGTTAAAGCGATAAAAATTGAAGATACTATTAGATCTCATCAAAACAAACAATAAGTATTTAGAGTATCTGTCTGCAATACGCTTATAATATGTTCTACGAAAACTGGACACAAACCTTTTCTTACGAATGAGTGGGCAAGAGATGGGTCCAATACGTATTACTAGATTTATAACGGCCAACTTATCTGCTTTTAGAGTTTTCAAGCCGCATATGCGACCCACATCCTAGGTTAACAATCACTGAAGCTGTTATGTACCCATAGCCATAGCAGTGATTTAATGAGCTTCGAAATTTATACTTATTATATAGATTATGTAGGTCATTCATCTAGTAAATTCTAGTATGTAGCCGCGCGTGACGCCGCTTAATCTTACTCATTGCATCAAACACTATTGATATATTGCGAACTTCTTAGCGTGCTCGTAAAATGTACTACACGCATAATTGCTTACATAATATTATGTTATTATTTACGCTGTATTTTTATACATTAAATATTTTCTTATATTTTGAATCAGTGCCCAGTGTAGTAGGAACTTTCAATAAGAAATTGCTCTTACTAGTCGCGATGGTAATGAGATACTTAATATGTCGAGTTTGAGTTTTTTGTAATCTGTATTCTGATAAATTACATCTCACATGGTACCTACATGGTTAAATGTAAGCAAACCATAATAAAACACATACATATTAATTGTTAATTTGTGAAGCGAAAACTCTGGTTCCCTTTTTAAGAAAATTGCGCGGATGGAGGAGTGTGTTTGGTACACTTGAAGTTTATATGGAGGACTGGAGAAAAAAAAATGTTTATGTAATATGTGTGATAAAATAAGTACATTAAATTAAATTAAATAAAACGTTCATTGTTTACGTTCATGCTGCCAATGTCAAAAAGACTGTGAATGTAAAACTCATAAAAGTTTGTGATGGTATGTAATGTAAAGGTCCTTGTACAAAGCACAATCAAACAGTCGGTCGCATAGAGTAGATTGTCGCCAAGAGATTATTAGTTTATATTTACGGTCGAATTTTGACCACAGGGCGATATCTAGTATGAATTAAGAGGAATACTTATTGACTTTCGTATTGTGTGTGCGGAAAAAAAAATCTTTAAATCTAAAACGCGTCAAGCAAAGTTCTTATGCAATAAATAACACTTTAAATACCAATTTAAAAAATGAACATATTTTTAGTGTCTTACCGCTAGATCCACTGGAACTTTCTTCGTTATCATCTTCACTTGAACCATCAGATTTCTTAAATTTAGCTCGCGATTTTTTAGGTTTCTGTGATTTGAAATTCATTATGATTTCTCAGGTTCTTAATTAAATTCAGATTCGACGAAAAATATTTACAAATATAGGATTATATATTAAACATATGATAATGAGAACAGATTAGTTAACACATTGGGCCGAAAAGCATCCGGCACGCTTACTAGTATTACCTAACTTGCGAACAGTATGCGACAGTTAAATATCGTGCGATATTTGCTGTGAAAACGAGTATTTGTGTAATATAAAAATCTACTGAGAAAAGTGCATTTTACGGTCATGGCGCAATAGACACGCAATCGTCATACATGATACCAATTTTTTATTATAATTAGTCACCGGTCGAGCAATGATCGCGTGGCTATCACTGTCTGGAAATTTTTAGACAATAACCCCGCGGTTCGAAATAACTTTTAAAATATTGGATCAATCTTCATAAAATAAAAACTGATTTAATGTTTATTTACAAATAATATATAAATATACAATACCTCTAAACTTTTTCTTAGTAATGGTATTTATAAATAAATAAAAATGAAAAGTAAAAATAATTTTTGAAATTGTAACTAGAAATTCAAAACAGATCTATTGTATTTATTTACTTCTGTTTGTGTTATGTCTTAAAAATACTATAAATGTAGTGTTTCTTGTATATAACACTAATTATTATAATGAAAAACTTGCCGCTAATCCCTAAAGAGTGGACCGGAACCCTGGCAATACTTGGAGACGGACGCGGTCAGTGTGATACAGCGAGGACTGTTGGTGTACCACAGTTAACGTTAATGAAAAACTAGCGACCCGCGCCGGCTACGCGTGGATAGACATTTTTTTGAAAAAAAAATGCAGCCTATGTTACTCGCTGATAATGTAGCTTTCTAAAGGTTTCTTTAGGCGAAAGAATTTTTGAAATCGGTTTAGTGGTTTTTGAATTTATTCATTGCATACAATCAGACATAACTTACAAATATACATACATATCCTAACGCTGTATCCCCAACGGGGTAGTCGGAGAGGACGGACAACATGACTTACCTCTTTATAATATTAGTATATACATAGATAAAATGAATAACCTTAAAATTTTATGGTTTTTATTTAAGAACTTTAAATAGTTTATAGAACAATCTTTATTTAATGAAACTGTTTCCAATATTAACCTTTCGATTTTTTTGTAATCGACCCGGTTTCTTTACGGCTCAGTGTATTTACTGATATATTTTAATACCTATGCGTTATATAATGTTTACATTATATTACAGGAAAATAACTAGAACCTTTTTGAAAAAGATGTTTGGAATTGAAATCATGAATAGACATGATTAGAAACTTAAAAATCAGTTTTAATACAACGTAGAAGATCAGGGAATGTAGTACCATGTTATTTTGAAATGCATATCTACATATATTTTAAAAATGAATGTTGTTTATGTCCCATAGGCGTTTCTACACCATTCATCTGTTTCCGATAAAACTTGAGTAAAGCGCACGCCACTGAAGGTTTCTGAGTTAGTTTAAACTAAAGACCTACGAACAAAGTCGTTGGCAACAGGCAGAAAATTATAGAACTGACGATTACATGTTGTCTTTACTAATGCATTAGAGTACAAAAATTTGGTACATACATACAGCTCTAATTGGATATTCATTTTCCGTGTCTTGATACGAAACATGTTCATGTGAATACGATTTAAGTGAATACGTATACTGTGTACATATGTATATTATGTAAATTCCAAATATTATTGTCATTTGAAATGAATATCGACGACGATGCGCAGAATTTTTCTCCATTAAGTACATTTACAACACACAAATACACATACAAAAATAATGCAATTTAAGACACATAACCCGATACAATTGGAAGGCTACGTAGCTGCCAAATAGGCTAGTGTGTGCCAAATAGCTCATTTTAGACGTAAAAATATTTTTCAATTAGGTTGTGGTTTTAAACTTTAAAGATTTTTGAATAATTATCCATAGCATTTTAATTATAAATTATTTTTACTGATAATCTTTTCTACACATGCATTTACTGGCTTTCTGAATATTGTATTTTAATAAACCTATTGCAAAATGATGTTCAAAAAATGACACCTGACTTGTCAGTTCCTCTCAGTGTGCAGATTTTCTTTTCGAACCCAACGAAGTTCAAAAACAATTTACAATTGAGTTTACTTGAATAAATTGATTCGAATTTTGACTTAAATTTTATTGGCTGGCACCTTGCGCCATATTTTTATAATTTATTAGGAAGTCATTGTTATTATAAAAAAAATATGATAGATTGAACAGTTTAAATATTAACTAAAAAGGTAAACTTAATAGGTAAGGGTAAGTATAGATAATATACCAATATATTATTGCTGTAGGTATTTAATTGAATTTCTTTCGAATGTTCTGTTCACTATTTATGAAATGGTATAAAATTACTTGGTATGAATATCAGGTATACTTAACCTATTCGTTTACATAAACTTTTTTAGTTTAAATAGAAACTTCATTCAGTGATTTATTATGAATTGTGATGATAAAAATGAATAATAAAATTACGTAAAAGCAAAATGAAATGTACTTTACTGGTGCTGTATATAGTTATCCGTCATGAAATAAATATTCAAAAGACGTCACGGAGTCTAAAACGTAATCATAGTTTATCGCCAGATAAATTCCCCAGACAATAAATACTAATAATAAAAATCCCCAACGGTGTAGTAATTCGTCGTGGGGTGACAGGCCACTGAACGCAAACTTTGACGTGCAGACCTCAGTCACGTAACGCACATTAATTACATTGAAAAGGGACAATAATAGCGAGACATACCTTAGTCTCGGCCATATCGCGTGATCCGCTTGAATTACCCTACTTGTATTGATCTGTTTAGGGTTACATACAAATTATTTTATTCTATTATCTGTACAGCACGACAAGCAAAGAATACGGCAGCGTTGTTATGGCGACAGATAAACAGAATCGAATTAATTTTTGTAATCTTTGTTGCCAGTATATTGCTTTAGTTAGATTAAATAAAAAAATATCCAACCAATCTGGTTTGTGAAGAATATTGTTTAATTATTTATAGGCAAATTATTATAGGCAATTATTGTAGGCAAATAGAAGTTTCATGAGCTTGATATAGGTTGGGTACATGTTGGAGTCATTATTTTGATAGGTTTTATATTTTTCCTGTACCTACTGTATCATAATAACTAGCATTTTTTTACCAATTAAATATAGTGTAATAGTATGCTAAAAAAGGAAGGGAACTAATTTGCTGAGGATCTTTATACAAAGTCTCAAGTAATAGACGTAATAAATTAGAAATTTAGTATGATTTATGTAAAGCAAATAATGTATAACCGATTGCATTTAATCATCTGAAATTGCAAAGACGTTAACGCCATTCAAGACATTCCCTTGACAGCAATGAGCTCACTAGACTTTTCCCTCAACATAGCGATTTTTTTAGAACACTAACCTTTGTTGACGTTGGCAGTGTCACAGGCCGCTTCTGGGCCGATGCCAGACTTTCGACAATGCGCATCTCGAAATAGCTGCCGGCAAAAAGTGAATACGACTTTTTTCTTATTGAATGTTATGATTGCAACTTCGATGTTAGCAATCTACTTTACTAAAAGCAGGTGCATATGTGTTTATACGTTATTTAATCAGATTAGTCTTTTACTATACTTAGCTATTATTTCAATAGAAATTTGTCTCTATTCTCTTTTTGTTTCCGTTGTCTTGAAAATCATGAACTTCTTGCACTTTATGACTCGCGTAAGAGAATAATATGGACAAGATTTTTTCACAAAACTATTTTGTTATTTAGAAAATATTTAGATTCTTAATAAATATATGAGTTTTAAGATCGTTTAATTTATACTTAATATGAGCGGATTTTGTAAGTTTATTTAAATGTGAGGGGTATTCTCCGGAACCACTGCACCTATGTAACATAACATAACATATCTTCACGCTGTATCCCCAACGGGGTAGTCAGAGAGGACGGAGCGCCAGAAGTCGCGGTCCTTACACACCACTTTCGCTTCCTCAAATCTCATCATTCTCTTCACACATTTTCGCCTGTATGAAAAATTATTTCGCCATTTGAAAGGTACATTATTCCAGATGGACATAGGCTATATATTATGTATTGAACCCGGGCGAAGCCGGGACGGTCCGCTAGTCCATGATATATTGAAACTTGTTACACATTTTTGATAATGTTTTTGTCAACTGCAGATTTTAAAAACAAATGTGTGAATAAATATACCTTACTTACATTTTTAGGATTTCGTTCCGAAATTGAAAAAAGTATACTTATCAAAACATTTCGGTTTCCGTCCGTCTGTACGTCTGTCTGATTGCTACAACCGTTTTTCTCGGACATTACTTGACTTAAACTACTGAAATTCAAACAGTTACACCAAGTGATGGTCCGTAGACAGATCGGGAATTAAAAAGCTAAAATATGACTTCAGGGGAACTTTAAAGTTAAAGAAGTGTCCGCCTTATCTTTAAAAGTCAGAAAGAAAATCAGAAAAAAAAATGATGAACACTGAGAACAAGGTGTAATAAAAAAAAGTTTATATTAGGTAATTTTATTATTACAATTAAAATAAGCTTTACGAATCAACTTTATTTTGTGGTTGGCAGTACATACATACATATCTTCAAGCTGTATCCCCAACGGGGTAGTCAGAGAGGACGGAGCGCCAAGCTTCTGCACTCCTCCCTCCACTTCCCGCCGCGTGGTGCATAGCGTGTTGGGTGGCAGCATGTTTTCATAATATGAAAGGTCTACGCATCTTCTACGATACATTGTTTAGTGGTTGGTAACAAGTAACGACTGACTATACGGAATACTATTGACGCAAGTACGAGTTGCATTTAGACGCTTTTATGTGAAACTGAAGATTTTATGTATAGTGAAACACACGTATATACATACGTACATAATATCTCCACGCCGTATCCCCAATGGGGTAGTCACACACACGTACATAAAGATATTATGTGAATTATTATCTCTAAAAATATGTAATACAACTTCCGTATGTTCGTGGTCGCAAAATTCAAAAAGTCTGTCGATTGAGGTCGATTGACTTAAAAATGACATAACGTTGCGTTCTAATACCTGCGTGTTTTTATACACTAATATATGTATAAATAAAAACGTAAACGTTCTACACGCGCCACAGCTACGCGTGACTGGGAATTGTTACTATGTAATACGAACAAACCCGGTCCTTCGAAACCAAAAAAATCCTTACGCATCGCTTTGGCTCCACATTTATAATACGTAATGCCCAAGAATGGAATTTCCTGCCATCTTCTATGTTTCCTGAGAACTAAAATCCAGGCATCATCAGGGTTAGAGTGAATAGGTTTTTTCTAGATCGATGTGCTCCATCTTCGGTCGCGTCGACGCTTAGCAACAAGTGAGTAAGTGGCCAAACGTAGATCTATTTTCAATAAAAAAAAATGTAAACTCTAATGTAACTATAATATTATACACGTACATACAAATAGATAACGTCAACCTATTTTCCATTCGAGGTGGACAGAGCTTTGAGTTTACAGTTGGCTAAGCTAGACATGTCACGAGCCCATCGCCTGTACAAATAACTTATTAAAAGCCCTTAGACGATATTTACGAGTTGCATGGAAAGATAAGCAGCTGACACATTCTATGTTTTTATATTTTTATCTAACCTTAACAGTCGCATATGCAAAAGTATATAATTATGTTAATTATTAAAAATAAAACTTACTTATTTTACAAGGTTGTAGTATATTAAAATTCATTTTGTATTTAAATAATAAAGGAATTTATTCATTAAAAAAAGAATTATTATAAACGGTAGAATGTAGGCACATAACAACAATACACAATGATACAGAGTGGAATAAATAACACACTCTGAGAATATGTTCCGTAATTGAACAAAATTTAGAACTATGGCGTATTAAGCAACTGAGATTATTAATCATTGGAAAACCAAAGTTATTTTTGCAGGCCTTAAACAGGTTACTATTGAGAAATTTCAATAGTAACCTATTTAATGAAGTTGTTACAGAGACGACAGTCATTTTCCAAATTACTTGTTAAACATATCGACACTTTTCATAGCATAAGGCGATTACTACACTGTGTCGCGTGCCGCTACATTTCTCTTCATAATTTTCTGGCTTTCAGGCTAGCTAGATGTGAGCTATTCATAAATTTACATTTATGAATGGCTCACATCTATTATGAGAATGGATCTGTCTAGCGCAGGTACAGCAAGTGGAAGGGCTTGTATTGTATGAAACTACGTGCAGTTTCATATACTACAAGTCTTTCCACATTGTGAGAGACGTCGAGTCTCTAGACGTCGACTTCATAATGATTTCACTGCGCGCACTGCACATACCGCAAACCCGACTGTACTGCATTTGCATTTGGTGTGGTCTAACCTTTACAATAATTATACGAATTATTCAAACAGGATGTGATTATTTCTTAATGAGTTATGAAACCGTTATTATTGGTATAGGGGTTATAACTTCATAATAAATTCCTATCTCTCATTACTTTAGTTATTTAAATGCAAAAATTGATAAACAAGAACTCGTTATTATTTACTCAATTACGGTATCCATATTCAAAAAATTACGCTTTATAATTTCGTTGACTAGAATCAAAATACACAGATCCCATGGCAAGTATTATAATATACAATTAAACAAAAATACACAATGAACACATCGTACCAAATAACAAGACATACCTATCTTCAGTAAATAACTTTGTGTGTCTAAGACATCGTTAATCTTATAAGTTTGAGGCGAATCTGTACCTATGCTATATTTTTAATAAATACTATTATATTACGCATTTCACATAAAAATATCGCAAGCGAGTAATAAAAGTGTCACAATAAAGATTTTATTTTGTCGTTTATAAGATTAACAAGGAATACATAAAAACATCGCGAATTATAATACAGGGTGCGACTTTTAGATTTAAGGTCTTTAACTTTAGACGAATAGAGACCACACCCTGTTTAGGCAATTTTAGCATAATATAATATATATGGAAGACATATGAACATTGCTACAGCTATTGGTCGTTTGAGCACTGTTCAGAATAGTGATGGGGTTTTCCAGCAACTGCATATATTGCTTGGAAGCGGTGAGACTGTGACGTCATCGGCCAATAATTGTGGGTTCATCGGCCATGGCTAGTTCATCTGTGGCCGCCTTATCGCCTTTTCTCTTGCGGGAATACCAGAGGAAGGAAGCAGCGGCGAACAGGTTAACAAGAACGACGAACCACGCCAAGAAGAAACTAATTGAGTAACTAAAAAGAAAAATATAAATGAGTTTCGAAGAAGATGACATTCTGTTATTGGATTAACGTAATTTTTTATTACTTACTAATGATAGGCACGATCTGGATAGACAAATTTAACATTTTTCTTTAGATGGTCCACTGAGGACATCATTACTTGCACTACGACGAATGTGCAGGAAGCTGTCAAGAGAAAGTAATTCATGATGTATTAATGGCGATACTAATAAAAATAAAAATCTCGATAAAATTTATCGAGAAATATAAAAGGTAGAATTAAGGCGACAAGTGCTATATTCTCAGGAGAATTGAACTGAACGACAAAAAATATAATTAATAACGTCTGGAATATGATATCAACAACGTATAGCGTTTCAGGTATAATAATAACTAAAATATCTAAAATTAAATTATATACTTATTTAGTTTTTATTTCGGTGTACCAACGCTTGAAATTAACATTTCAAAATTTGATACTTACTGCTAATGAAATGAATGCCGGCGGCGAGCCGCTTAAACATATAGCGGGGGTTGCGGAAGGTATACATGGAGAAGCCACACCCCATAGCCATTACGAAAAGGCTAATTATTCCAAAAGAGATCATCGTCCGAACGTAGTCTGTGAACAAAAATTTTATTATGACATGCAAGTTCTTTGTTATCAATATCGGTTATTCTGTTTGTCGCATAGACTTAAAAACTATGCGATCGATTACGCTCAAAATAGATTATTGATTATAATTTTGAAAGCTGTTAGAGCAATTTCTAATTTATATGATATCTACACTAACATTAAAAGAGGTAAACTTTGTTTGTTTGTATGTAATGGATAAACTTAAAAACGATTCAACAGATTTCAAAAATTCTTTCATCTATAGAAAGCTACCTACATTATCAGCGAGTAACACAGACTGTATTTTATTTTCAAAAAATCTACCCGTTTGAAGCCAGACGCTCTCGTTTTGCACAGATAGAGATTTTTTTTTAAATTTTTTATAAAACAATAAATGAATTCGACTCCGTGCAATGCTGGGGCAGCTCGCTAATAACAATCCACTGTTATTGTATTTATACTCTACTTCAAATCTCAGTACCTACGAGTAGCTGTCGCTTACAGGTTTGCATGCGTTAGAATGCACCACATG
The DNA here is from genome assembly GCA_907165235.1 of Zeuzera pyrina. Classification (NCBI taxonomy): domain Eukaryota; kingdom Metazoa; phylum Arthropoda; class Insecta; order Lepidoptera; family Cossidae; genus Zeuzera; species Zeuzera pyrina. The sequence continues at coordinate 16,170,081 of OU015626.1, forward strand.
TATACGTTTTGATAACATTTATTTTACAATTGTAATTCCGTTGTTACAATAGTTTGTAGATATTCTTGAATAGTATTGAAAAAAGTAAACGTAAAATATTTCATAGTAACAATATTGCGCATAAAACAATAAAGATTTTTGTCGTTGATATAAAAAAAAAGAAAGACATAGATCTGAAATAAAAGACACAAAATTTCGTTCTCGATCAATCGCAATGAATAACGATATCTTTCTTTCATTACAGTTTATAATATTGCCATAAAAGACACAGATACTGCATTGATTTATTTTCTTCAATACTGGCATATGATAGATATTGTTAGCTTTACAATAACATGAATCATATTATTTAGCAACTATGATAACTTGTAATGATTAAAACAAGCGGTGGGATAATATTAACTTAACTATGGCAACGAACTGTCTTTGGTTACTGCGGATTAATGGTACACAATGGAAAATTGAATACCTAAACACATTTAGTTTTATTAATATTGGTGTGCGAAAAAAGTATCTGTAATATATCCGGCCATCGAGGATGTAATGTTCTAACACAGAATAAATTTTGATTGTATCAGTTGATTATGGTCTCTATTTTCTAAATTATTATTTAATTTCATATTAATTGCACACTGCCTTTAGAAGATTTTCTAATAAAACTGTTATTTGTTAAAACAGATAGTACGGCATGGAAACGCTTACGGTATATAATACGGAAAGTTAGTTGATTTACTTATTTTTGTGGCTTACTTGCTATGTCTACATTGTAGGCAGGATCTGAAGGCTTGCCGTTTACCATTACAGGTTGTGCTAGGTAATTGGTGCATCCTGTAACAAAATAAAATTATTGAAATGAAATATATAATAGGTACGCTGTACATTTGGATAACATTTACCAAGAATAATTGTGGAAAGTCTGCATAACAGAAAATGATATCAACTACGGAATAAATTCAGAATAAAATTATCATAATTTTTCGTCATTAAAACGACTAATAAACAACTTTTACGATTTTACGATAAAAAAGAGCTAAAAGGGTGTCTAATGGCTATTTGGCTGTATAGAGATACGTAAATAAGTATTACAATGGGAAGGATGAAAGGATGTAGGGGTAACGATGTTTAGCCTTCAAGCCGGAACATTACAAAAGTTTCCGGTACGTTATCGTGTTCATGAACTTAAAGTTATGGCTACATAACTATAGTTTATACCTAAGTAGATATATCGAAATTCTGGTAAGAAAAAATGTAGTAAAAATAATATTCTAAGAGCCAGTGAAAGGCAGACTGTAAAATATTTTACCAAAGATGAAATTTTCCCGGTGACCCTCCTATACCTACCATACATGAGGTGGAGAGTCACTAAGTCCAAAGCGGGTAGCCATGGCGTCACTCAGGTAAGACAGGTATAAAAATCAGACCAACTTCAAAAGTATTTTACCAAAGCTGCCATTTGGATATATGAAAGGATATAATTACAATATTACTATAAAATAATGGAATGGCAGACGATTCGGCCGGTTGTTACCTTATGGCAGACATTTTAGAAAATTTGAAAAAAATAAAATTTCAAAAGTATTTTACCAAAGCTGATTTTTATATATATTATTTATCATAGTATTACAAGCTTAGTTTCAACACGGCAGAAGTTTTCTCCGGTTGTAACATCCCGGCAGACGGCAAACAAAGTCATACAGTGCGAGTCGATGCATCTACAGTATTCACTCGGACATCTACAATATTTGGATACAAATGCATATATTATAAAGAAAAAGCAAGAAAGGATGTTATTGACTGTTACAAGTGTTTTATAGCGAAGATGGTCCGGTAATAAAAAAAAATTAATTATGAAAATGAAGATAACAAAAATAAAATTGAAGGTTTTATTGATAGTTTTTATTTGTTTGAATCAAAATATAAATTCAGTAATGGATAATATAATAATTTTTTACTCAATTCAAATTTACATTGTTTCATATTTTTACGGATTATTTTCTTTTATTCGTCAGTCTCATCTTCGGAATCATTCCCAGCTTCACATGACTCATCATCCATCGAATCAGCCTCTGTAAAAATGAAGTTTAAATTTGTTAACTGAACCAAGCACATTCATAATAGAATATATCATAATGAAATTACCTGGAATTATTAGGCAGGAAGAAATAATTAAACTTACCTATTTTTTATTTGAAAAATTATACTTGTAGGTACTACACGTACGTATAAATCGTAAACTAATGCTGCTTAATATTTAATTGAGAATTCAACCCTCTTGGGATGAGGGAGTGTTGACTGTCACACCCCCTATCGATCCTTAACAATATTTTCAATTTTCAATGTCCATCTGAATGCGTATAACATTGCGCTACATATTGTACATAATGTGCATTAAATGTCATTCAAAAAATGGCAACAATAATTAGCAGACTGAATAGACATATAAATACAATCAAACTACACCTTATCTGCACTTATAGTCCAATTTTTAATTAGGCAGTGATTTGACGTTTCCAGGGTAACCAGTTTTTTTAATTTTTTAATTGTGATATCCCCCTATTTCGATTTCATTATTATTAAGTCCGCCGATTCCCCCGCGGCATAATCTACATGAAATCTCCTTTTCGAATCAATCCTTGCATGAGATAGCGGAAGCGTCGAAGATATATGGATAATTGTAGTATTAAGAAAAGCGGATAAAATAATAAAAAATGAATAGTCGATCGATTTAGTTTGAATCAGTATAGACACAATTCTACCATTTGACGTCACTATTTTGGTTGGCCTGTTCTGGCCACATTATTTAAAACTTTAACACATGACTTTTGGTGGGAATGGGAGTTTGTCATACGGGAGGTTGTCATTTTATTTAGATTTTAAATTTTTTATATTTCTAGGAGTTTTAAAGTACAAAAGTGATAGTACATTGTGTTTTAAAGTTGTGTGTAAGTGAAAAGTATGGAGTAGGTCTAATTAAACATGTGTAGCTGAAGTTCTCGCGCTTCGTAGAAGTCCTATAAAACTTCAGTAAAGTCTACTATCACTTTACTGGAGTAGTTTTACGATAACGATTCTACTTATTTATACAATACGTGACATTGGCAAATGCGTTAATCTGTGCGCCATGCTATAAAGAAAAAAAAATCTTTGACATTGAAACGTCAAGTTACTCTACCAAATTAAAAGTTAAACCTAGTTAAAGTATGCCTACCTACTTAACACTCTCTATAGAAACAAACGTTGTTTATATACAGAGTATTAAGTACCAGGCGTACATGTAATTGAGAAGGTTATCGGACATTACTATCGATCATATATGTAAGTCTAAGAAATTATAACTTAGATAATTGAAATATACAAAAATATAGAGCTACCGCTAGTACCGGGTTTCTCGACCAGAAGTCCGTGGAACATTCAGGGTTCATGTCATGTGTGCTTGGGATCTATGGATAGCCCGCTTAAGATAGATAATTTATTAAGATAATAATAGGTAATGCAACAACTCAATTTAACTAGCCTAATCAACTTAAACAAGAGCAATCTTCCCACTAACTGATTATAACACACGTTATTGTCTTTCTCCAGAGTCCAAAAAAGTATTTTTAAATTCTCTTGTTTTCTTTTCCTACAACTCTATTCGAAAAGGGTCCGGTCAGATTTTTGTAATTTTAAATTTGTTCCGACACTACAATTAGGTTAAGAAACCCTGGTGTAATATCAACTACGGAATAAATTTATCATCCTACGTTTATTAAGATTCCGTACTTAAAAAGGAAAATATGGAACCCTTATAAGATTACTTCTACATCCGTCCGTGTATTCGTCTATCCGACCAGTCAAGACCTTTTATCTGAAGAAAAGTTAAAGGTATCAAGTTGAGATTTATATCAAACACTGAAATTTATAGTCCCTTGGAAGTGCAAAAGATTCAAGTTTCTAAGTTAACAGAATCAAAAGATACTCAAACTAAAACTACTAATACTACTCAAACAAAAACTGCGACCGTTGACCTAGAGCACTGGTTCCCAAACTTATTTTGTCTACTGAGTCGAGAGCTCATGCAGTCGTTGTCTAAGATGCCTCCTAGCTAAATGAAATTACAAATCACCCCCCAGGCCTCTACACAACGCCCTCATTTTTTTTCTGGGTCTCTTACCGCCCCCCTTTAGGCCTGCAGCGGCCACAAGGGGGCGTTATCGCCCACTTTGGGAATGGCTGACCTAGAGTTAGGAAATTTGGCAGTTAGGTTTTACTGCACAATGAAAGGGAAAAATCCAAAATTTTACGAGTTCGTAATTACATTTCATTTTTTTTTTAAACTTATATTTGCAAACATTACATTTGCAGACGAACATTACAAACTTACATTTGCAGTTGGAGAGTATGAGAGAACATGTTTTCCATCTGCAAAGTTAAGGTTTTTTCTTGTAATCATATACATAACACAAATACAGTGTATGATGGAACAGAACCAGTGCGCGAGCTCAACTCACATTTTGACGGTTTTTATAGAGAAATCGATTTACCCTACCTAAATTTTTTAACGTTCTCGTTCGTCCTCGTTCACTAGTCGTAAAGTTTAATTATTCTATTTTCGACCCTACCCTATTTTCGACGCTATTTTCGGGTCGACAATAAACTGTAATTTTTCTCACTTTTGTAAAATTTATAATAATACAAAAAACCTACAGGAATAGCAATAGGTATGTAACATACGAAATTGTATAAATGAAAATTTAACGTTATATTATTTAGAACAAAGAATATATTAAAATGCTGTAAATTAATTAACATCAGCCCAATAATTCTCGAGATGTACACTGTGTACATTGGTGTGCTGACTGATAGAATAAACTGAAATCATTTAAAAAAAGCATGGCTCTTTAAATTATTGTTTTTTAACCTAAACTACAGTTTCATTTTCCACAGTCAGACTTATAATATTTTTGTACCCTGAAGATCTTAACTCTGTACTTTTATAGTATATAAGCCGTTACCCGCACACTTCGCTGGGCGTAAATGAAAATTTTGTACTTATAGTAGATTTTGTTTGAAAAATGGTGAAGGGGCTGTAGAATTTAAAAAACAAATAACCTGAAACCACCTACAAATGATTCCGCATCTAATAGGCATAATCTCATACCGATATGTTCAGTAGTTTTCACGTGATTGCGTGACAATTTTCATTATGTATATTTATGGAAATAAATCACTAATGGAACAACTTACAGTATTTCATTTGTTTTGAAACATTTTGTGAACAGAAATAATATATAATATCTCAATGTAAACATAAAACATGTTGTAGCAACTGCCCTTTAAATACCTTTTAGAAATTCAATGTGTTCGAGTTTTGACACAACATTTATTCTGAGCTATCTCTAGGGACGACCTCGTTAATATGTATAATGATGTTAGACGATGTGGAGCTCTTTAATTATGCTTTCGTCAGTACCCTGAAGCTTATCGCCTTAAGCATCTCAGTATACCTTGATAACGATAAATTGTAGAAAATAACATTTCGACCTCGCTCGGGGCGCTATGTCCTATTTCGTAATATTAATACCTATTGGATACTGTTGTTTTATCGCTGTTGTCGAGCAGATATTGTTATAACTTATTTATACGTTAAATATATGTGTGAACTACTGGAAGTAGCGTGAGATCAGTTGTTTTACATAACAGCGGTGTTCTTCGTTTACGTGGGCTCTATATTAAAACATGGATATATTAGGTTTGTATGTGTAGCGTTTTTGTACTCGCTACGAGAACCCTTCCAATACTCAGGATAACAAGTATCGTATGTTGTGGTTTTCTATTCAGTACACTCAATCTTAAAATGAAGATTTAATTTTAACCCATCAAGCCACTTCAGACATATAATTTTTTATTATTTCTTGGATTTTTTTCATTTCCCGGTATAACAAGTACTCTTCTCAGTACTGAAACTATCGCTGTATCGCCGTCATATACTTCACCAAAATACTGTTAGTAGTTTTGCGTAATATGTACACACAGACAAAATTCAAATTCTAAAATCGATATTCATATTCATCGCAAACATTATTTTGAAAAGTGTTTCTCTCCCTTAATTGTTTTATAATGTGTAAGTATAGATAACATAACATAACATAACTTCACGCTGTACCCCCAACGGGGTAGTCAGAGAGGACGGAGCGCCAGGAGTCGCGGTCCTTACACACCTCTATAGTAAGTAAGTATAGATACTTGTAAAATACGCTTTTCTAGATAACAAACTACTTATTGATTGATTTATATCACACTAGAGGTCGCCTTGTGGTCGAAATTCGACCGTAAATATAAACTTATAATATAAACTCTTTGACGACAATTTCTACTCTGTGCGACTGTTTGATCATTCAAGGAGGTTAAGTACATACATGTGATCACAAACTGTTGTAAGCGCTAATCACCTACTGAATTGAATTGTTTTCTCGCTTTACTTGACGTTGGCAATGTACTCACGTACGGTGCCATTTAAAAAAAAAACTGTTGTGAGTTTGAAATTGACAGTCTTTTTGACAGTGGCATTATTAACATAAACAATGAGTGATTTATTTAATTTAATGTATTACTAATGTGTATTATTATGTAAAAATATTAGCTTTCTCCAGTTCTTCTCCATATAAACGTTAAGTGTACCAAATTTCACACTCCTTCGTCGGCGCAATTTTTTTAAAAGGGAACCAAAGTTTTCGCTACGTATTAATATATAGATTCTAAATACATTTTATATCAATTGAACAATTGAACATTGTAGTACAGAAAGAGGTTTTTGAATTATGTCATAAATGAAAAAATATATGCATATTTGTTTTATTCCAAGTAGGTATGTATGGAGTAATGGAATATAAAAAGTATCTTAAATTCAAAGGTGTAACATTTTAAACTAGTTTTAGGCTTAAGCGTCTTTACAATATATTTCGACTAATAAAGTTAAAAAACTTAATTTAAAAATTTAAAAAACCCCTGACAAAAAAATCTCTAAAAAGTAAGAATATAATATGTACTTACCTATTGGCCCTTTAAGCTTATGATAAGTTGCAGTATAAATAGCAGTATATAATATATCCAAGCGTCGTCGCGTCGGAGGACCGCTAAGTAAATAAAGTAAAAACAGAAATAAAGAAGGAAAGCTTAGTGATCTAAACTAACTTCTCGTCGGGGGTATTTTTTTTTGAATTTTATTTCATGGTTTTTTACCCCTGACGCAATATAATATTGAAGCATTTTCGCATTGCCCCACTTGGATATATTACTATTTATTGCTTTTAAAACAAGCTACAATCGACATTATCCCCGAATTCACACAAATACTTTCCGCACGATACTCGAAATTCAGACCTTGTTCACCATCTATCTATAACCTATTTATTGAGACTGTTACCGTGAGCCCAAAGACGATAACTCTGCTGTAAGTTGGTGAGGAGTTGGGCGTCCTGCTGATTCCAGGTGTTGCTGTAGCATCAGTTCAAGTTCAAGCAAGATGTTATTTAATATTAGACCTGTAGATGTTGCTCACATCCCTACAACAACAAGAAAAGAACTAAGGATCTTCAAACGGTTGAACGGATTTTCTTGCACCATAGCTAATAACACTCTCGATAAAGTCACCATTCAAACAAACAAAAACATTAAATCAAAATTAGTTCATCCATTTAGGCGCTACGATACCACAGACAGACGCACAGATACACACGTTAAGTTTATGACACCCTACTTTTTGCGTCGGCGGTTAAAAGTGAAGTATGCTTCAATTATTAAACAAATAGCACTGATATAAACCGTATAGTAAACATTTGCTATCATGACACACAAAATTTCAGGTTAGATATCGACATAGGCATAATGGTTTTTCTATGCTGCACGATCTTACTACAACGTTATGTTCGAATAGGTATTCGACACACTCAACCTATAGAGATGAAATATCGGACCATTTTATTCACCACTGCTAAGTTTATGTACACTAAGCAATATTAACTCTCGCTCGCATTAACGAGTACATAACCAAAACTGGACATATATTTAAATATTTATGTAATGGCTTATTGCTCTATTCGGTGTTATGGCAAAAACGGCAAACAATCAAACTATAAAACAGAGCACCAGTAACTGCAACAGTGTTTACCATAGACGTATTATTTGTTTTCATACAAAATAAATGGCATTGCTGCTCTATAGGTTGAGTGCTCCATGTAGATAATATGTCACTATCGTATGCGGCTGTGTGCCGTGTCTCATTTTGAGTTTACGTAGAAAAGCTCGTCGAAAATATTAGTGTATTGTATCGAAACATTGAAAATGGTGATCATAGTGCACCCCAAAGGGCTCAAAACATCGTTAAGATGTTGTCTCTGGTAATGACATTATCCTTATTCTCTGCTAACAAATATAGTTTGACAATGTTTCTGTAGAAGGTTTACGTTAGCAGATAAGCAGCCTGTGAAATAAAACTTTTGTTGAAAACTGAAATACAAGTGCGCGTTACGGTTTATAACGTTAGTGCTGCAAAAGATATAAATAATTTACTTTTTAAAAATCTTGGTTTGTTATACGTTAATAACAACACGAGAATATATTTCAAAAACGTTAATTTGATAATGTCTTCGATTCATAGAAGTTTACAACAAGAAACCTGTTAGGTCAATGTTTACCAACCGGGGGTTCGCGGAGCTCTGGGAATCTGTGGATCTATTCCAGGGGATTCGCACCATAATGGCGTGACCGAGCAATTGACGGAAACTTGCAACGAAAACAAAGCCGCGCGGTGCACCGCCCACTGCATTGTGGCAACTAAATCGCAGGTGGGGTTTGGGGTCCCCACCCCAGACCCCATCTTCTATTTTATAAACCTCTGTGAGTATTGCAGATAAAGGTATGTTTATTGTAAGCGATTTCTTTAGGCGTCTGCAGCGGATAATGTTAATATCACGCTAGAAGTCCGCCCTTGAAAAAGGTTACAAGAGTTCGTGCTAGTCCACATAATAGGCGGGGAATATTATGTTAAGAGTAAAATCGATGTACATGATATACCTACTCGTATATTAGGAGTGTTTATAATACATTCGCATAAGTGCAAAATTATGTAAAACTGGATCGTTCTAACTTATTTCGTCTGTTTGTGGTACGAACGTAGCTACTGCAGAATAATATTTAGCTTGTCTGCAATATATATATAACGGCACATAGTCGGTTAATCTTGAACTTCGAAAAACGGTATAGTTTGAGATAGTATTATCACAAACAGACGAAATAAGTTAGAATTATGTGCAAAACTTTCACGTAATTATTTTGTAATTATTTTTTTAAAAGTATAACTTTATAAAAATAATATTAGCGCAATTAATGTAATCTGTAAATGTAAAAATGTTATTTATTGACACTATTAAAATGTTGGCATGTTGGCACGCATTTTCATTACGTATCATTTAAGTGTCAAAAGATCACGTCATAAATGAAATATTACGAACAATATGAAGAAGACAAATAATAGATATTATATTTACATATACATTATATGTATGTAGTTATATCTATATAAATAAAAATGAAATGTTGTTCGCTGCTAAGCACACAATTTGAGAACAGTTGGACCGATTTGACAATTTTTTTTTACATGTTTGTAATAGTCCGAATAAGGTTTTAAAGAAAAGAAAAATTAGAAAAGTTGCCAGAAAAATCAAAAATTCGAAAAACTGAAAGTGCTTCATTATATGAGATTTTTGTATGAACTCAAGACTCAAGATCATAACTAATGAAAAATAGTATATAATAGCTACAGAGCCACAGCGAAGCGTGGCCGAGCAAAGCTAGTACAAAATATTATAAACCTGATAAAAAATATAAAAAAATATAAAAGTTGTTCAGTGATCATGAAACGAATTTAAATTTCTTATTAATTTTTTTTTGAAAAATAACGAATAAAGAAAATGATGTGGGCTACTAAGAGCCGGCAGCTGTCTCTTGATGAGGACAACTAAGATTGAATATTAAAATCGAAAAATATTTATGTCGTAATAAAATTAATACATTTAAGTTGTGTACAAAAACATTCCGAACACAAACATCTCAAAAAGAGGTATATTTTTATATCTTTCTCCATAGAGCTTAGTGGAGTGGAGTATGGAGGCCAAGTGTTTTATGCTGGAGTTTGGGCTGCGCCTGAGGAAAAACGGTTTAGATCCCCGTTCCGAGTCGTACCTGCTGCAGCGTATATCGCTTGCAATACAAAAAGGCAATAAATACTGCAAGCGTTATGGGCACGTTTGCATCAGGTACGATTGGGGGTAATCTCTTTGACTAAGGCTACGGCCAACTAATTATTATTTTTGTGTAATTGTTATGTTTTAATATTATAATTTTTACTTAATAGTGTTAAGATTTTGTAGTATAATAATTCTTAGTTTACTGTATTAAAATATACATTTAAGTTCATAATTTCTCTAAAGGCCGGTAACGCACCCGTGACTCTCCAGACGCTGCGGGTGCCCATGGGCGGCGATGGTCACTCTCCGTCAAGTGACCCACTTGCTCGTTTGCTCCCTCTTTTATAAAAAAATTAATAAAAATAAGTAATTTTTTATAGGTACTTTGGTTTTATACATAGCGCTTGTCTGTGTACAGTAAAAATGCGTACTGTATGGCGGTTCGCGTATACTACAATAAATTACCCGATAGTTTCAAGAATTACAGTTTACGAGTTTTTAAAAGAAACACTTGACTTTTTCATGTCTCGATGCTATTATTCAGTAAAAGATTATTTATATGACATGAATTTGTAAATTGCGTTGTTTTGTTTTTATGACTGTGTTAAATTATTTTTATTTATTTTTTATGTAAAATTGTGTGACATGAGATATTTAGATAATTTTAATTGTAACTCTTGTGACGTATTATTATGTTGTGTACAAAAAATAATTTGTTAAACGTTTGCACGCCAAAGTATGGCAGGATGATTACCTGATGTAACTGTTCAAGCAAATAAATAATTACTTATTTACTTACTGTAGTAGGATCTTTACATCCATATGTTACCGTACGGTTCCTTATCTCTTCGTGGGTGTTGTCGTTTTTTTTATACCGCAGAAAAGACAAACGAATAAACTAAGACGTAAGATAGTAAATGGACTGAGGCCCTTAAACATTTACAATATTAAAGCTAAGAAATCACTTCAGATAGCGAATTTATTGGCAAACCTGAGAATTAATATACTGCGCTTCTTGTGCCCGAAATTTAATCAACTGTCTTTCCATTTACATCGGAACGCAACAGTGCAAGCATTTCTATTTATAGTGATAACGATTACTCCCCTGGCAACGCCGAGTTCCGAGATTCGCCCTCCATACGAGGTATCCCTCGGCAGAAGTCTCAAGCGGTCGACCATCTGGTAGGACACCTTCTGCACTCGCCCCAACGCGAACGGTGACGCTGTAAAAGCCACTCGGGCTAATAATGAAGAGGAGGATTTTTTAGTCGGTTCGAGTCCGACACTATTCAATCAGCATAGAGTCCGACTGTGTCGTCGTGAGACTTTTTCCCTTCTCGGAAACAAAAAAAAATAGTGATAACGATCCGGACGGACTCCGTACAAGATTATTTTTTTGATAACGAGATATCTGAGGAAAGGTACCTAGTTCCTTGGTACCCTTGGGAGAAAAACTGGGTTACGTGGGACTTATACCTATTAAAACTTCTGCGGTGGATGTCGTCGGCAATTGACGAGGGGCTACGGAATCTCTTATGGTGCTATGGTAAGCACCGGAACTTAACTAGTAGCTAACTAATCGGACTAACTGGAACCGAAATTAAAATATTTAGTATATCTGCTATAAACGATTTTATTTAGTTATGAATGCCACTTCCTTCTGAGTATGGACGTAAGAATTTAATGTGTTTTTTTGATCTCCAAATCGTCTAATTACGTAGCAATGAGGTGTAGTATAATATTAATGGCGAATATATATGCGTATATATAAACTTATAATCTATTTTTATGTTCTCAAGCTGTTTTATTCAGTAGAAGAATATGTCACTAAAAATATTTATATGAAAATGGGCGGGTCTCGCAACTCTTTTACGAAAAAAATTTGTAAAACCTCATGTAGAGCCGTTTAGCGTCTTATTACTCTTGAGTTTCCATTTAAATAATGTAATCAATGTATTTGATGCAAACATGACTATGAATGTATCTTTATTTTTTTTAAAGAACGTTTTGTGACTTTGTAGCCTCACAGTACTATTGAACTGTACTGTGCTGCTAAGAATGACTACTTTTTACAAAGCCTAAGCTCTAAAACTAATTTTCTTCATATTAGCGAATAAAAGAAAACGAAAATTTTCATTACACTATAAATGTTTTATGCTGTGTAATTTATGTTTCTTTTCGCAGAAGAACGTCTGAATTATCTACAAAATGAATGTTATATTTTGAAGGGCAGTCAAACATGTTACTTTTGTTATCGCAGTGACTTCTAAGATTTTTGTACTGTGTGATTTATGTGGACGTGTTGTTTAAGAAAAATTGTCGTTTACGACATAATCACTGGGAAAGAATTACATCAAAACATGATGTGTTAACGTTTTACGATAGTAAACGTTTTTGTGTTAGCTATCACTGTGTCAGCTATCACTGTGCCAGTTATTCAATAGACATTTTTCAGGTCAACAAAATGTCAACAGTGACATAAAACATATTATAAAATATTATAAAAATATTTTATATATTATAAAATACGAATGTACCATGTAGCGTAAACTATGGTACCATAGTTAGTAGTAGTAGCTAGTAACCAATCTGTGTTAATAGTATAGAGATTTATCCACTATTATATTAAACGAGCAATATTTGTTATATATATATGTCGGAAAACACACGGGGCAATTCGTACTTTTGCAACTCAGTCATGAGAAATAGGTACCTAATCTTACAAGAATCGAACTACTCAATAAAATACAACGTTAAGACTAAGTTAATGTGCAAACGACACAAAACTTCATAACAATTATTACGTAGGTAATTGGAAATTTAATAATGGCAAACGATCCGTTGGAGAAATGCTATCGCACTGGCCGCCGTAGTCTAACAGACTCTCAGCGCCGGCCCCGACGTTCCGTTAACGCGTCATCGGAAGTCGCGCTTTGCCATAGTATAGTCAAATGAGTGCCTTTTATTATTTCCACCGACATATGTATATTTGATTTCGCTTTCTCGAAAACAGCTCTAGCGATTTCGTTGAAATTTACAATATAGGGGTTGAGAGGTGTGAAAAATCGATTTAACTAGGTCTCAATTCTGGGAAAAATCGTTTTCTCCGTCTTTCACACACTTAAAACTTCTGAACTCTAAACTTTTTTGATTTCGCAGCAGAGTTTACCTTCTCAACAGCACAGTGGCTGAGTGTAGGTCTACCACGCCGAAGTGGGCGAGTTTGAATCCTGCAATGTGGTCAGACCTTTTTCGTTTTTTTTAAATATTTTGAAATAATATGTCTAAGTTCAGTTTGCAAGAAGTACCTATTAAAAACACATATCATTTTAATAATGTACTAAGGAAATAAAGTGAAAAACAATAATATAGAAATAAAATGAAAAATAATGATAAAGCATTGACTTCATAACTTCAGACAGCCTGTCCCGTACTACGAAGTAAGACAAATAAAATAAAATGTAGTTGTTGTAGTTGTGTGGGTGCTGTGTTTGCACTTTGTAAAGTGCAAAGTGGCTAGAGCGTAAGTCTATCATGTTAAAGTGCGCGGGTTCGAATTCTACAATGTGGTCAAAAGTTTTTTTTGTTTTTTTTTTATAAAACACTAAGTAAAGCTCGGTCGTCCAGGTACTGGAATATAATATGTAGATTATAATTATTCTGCATATACATTATGCGTTTAATTTTTAATTATAGTCATTACCTGTGTATTATGTGACCAGTATTTTACGAAAGAGTGATTATAACATTAAGAGATGACCTAGTCAATATTTTAATAAAACTAACATGTCTTAATGGTATAGAAATACATTTTACCTTTTTAATTACTTTCAAAGACTAAACGCTATCTATATAGAAAATATCCGAGAAATTATTGCTTTATTTTATTTTACAGCGTATTAAATATTACAAGAAAAAATCGTCAATTATTCTATCAGTTTTTCAAATAAAATGTAGGTATTTTATGTTAATATTAAAAGTAATTTCTAGTCTATTATATTGGAATTAGTACTATCGTTATTTTTTAATTCCACATCGATTTACCCTCATGAAATTTCAAGCATAATACCTGCATTGCACGGTTTTAGTGATTTAGTGATTCGAATAGTTCGTTTTTCTTATTAAGGTATGGATCTTTAAAAACTACGAAGATTAATATTTATGTCCCGTGAACATAGTGGCAGGTCTACAGACACTGGGGTGATTTGTTATAAACATTTTTTAACAATTAAGACACCTTTTTGGAATGGAAGAAGTGAAGTAGGTATTTTGTTAAGATTTTCAATTTTTTACATTTTTGGGAATTTTGAAGTACGAAAGTGATAGTTCATTGTACGTTAAACTTCTGTGCAACTGAAGTTTTCATGTTCTTTTAAGTAAAGTCTACTTTTACTTCAGGAATAACGAAGCTATATTTGACATATACTTTTTACGTTAAAATGGCAGAAATGGCAGAAAGAATAAGTAGCGAGTTACCAGTATACACAAAAAAAAAGAAGAAGAACATCATGACAAACTTTAATATTAGTTTGTCATAAATATTCTTAAAGTTAAATAAGTCGTAGTTACATAGCTCAGCGACTGCAGAAATAGCCTTGTTTTCCAAAGTGCCATTGAGAGTCGCTATGAAGTACAAACTTATTTTTGCTGTCAATTAATTGAATAGTGCGTAATCTAATTAAATAACCCCGATTCTGTGCGTGATCCGTCACGTATTTGATCAAATTTTTCAATTTTAGAACGTAACAGCAGTAAAAAGTTTTAGGCATTAATAACTCCATTAAGCACAGTTCGCTTCGTTCGTAATATCATAAATATTATACAACATCAGAGGTGTAATAATATTTGCTTCCTCTTCCGAAATCCTCCATCTAAAGACTTAGTACTTAGATAGCGGAAAATTCGCTGTCAAAACGGAGAGAACCGTTACCGTCGTAAAAGACGTTCTTGTCTGTTTTGTATTTTCATCATTAATATTGTAAATAAATCTCTTTAAATTATGTGTTACAATTAATTTACTTCTAAGGCTATTGTTAGAATTATTGTAATATTGCTGTATGCATGTAATTAATGACAGTACTTTAAATGAGATTATCGTTATAAATGTAATATATTTCGAAAACTAGTACATAAATCTCGTTACGACTCGTTCGATGTAATAAAAAAATGTTTAAATATACGCTCATGCGATACGCTAACATGATTAAAACAGTGCAATGAAGAAACGACTAATTGGGTGCTATTTTTTTTATGTCATATATTTTATGATGTATGAGACTCTAAGGAAGCTAATATTGAGTGTGAAAAGATTTTCTAAATTTTATTCTCTACTTCGCATCGTTAAGGGGATGCAATATATCCTTTATGTTATTCATACACAAAAATAAGAACTGTATAAAAGTTGAAAAATAGGTAAAAGAAAGGCCTACCATTGTATATTCACGATTTAAGGTTTTACATAAGTAAACGTGTCACCAAAATCTGTAGTATATTTTTATGTACTATGTAAACATTATGTCAAAAATATTTATACTTGTATCAAAAAAAAAATCGATTATCTAGAATAATCATGAGTATTACAAAATTATTAAATGTTAATAGATATTTTTATGGCACATAATGTAAACACTTTTGCTTTAACGAAATCGTTATAAGTATGTATTGATATTGGTCATCGATATCTTTAAACGGTTGGACGTATCGTCATTTATTATAACAACCGTCGTTATTTTCGTCACGAGATCTGCTTTCGAACCGTTAACTGTTAACAGCATACCATTGTTTATTTATTTACACGACACGCAACGCGTCGTAGCTACACGAGATTCAGATCAGTGGCGACTTGAAAAGAACCAATGTGGTATTTTTGTCGGTGACTATAAATCTTATTGTGTGGGCTGGCCTGGGCGCGCTGTTTATTTTTTGTGAAAATTTCGTTCATTTCCTTGAATACTGATGTTACTCTTTTAGCAAAGCTAGTAGATATGCTGTTGAGTTAGTTAAGTTGTTCAGTTTAACATAACTGCGTTGATTACATTATGTTCTATGACACACTTCTGTTTTGGAAGAATAAATTATGTGTAAATAAAAATGATTTTATTGTAGTTAGAAATAAAGTCGTATTTTGCTGTAGGCATCTTGAATCGCTTCAAAGAAATTTTTCATTATTACTTTTGAATAATGATATAATTTTCAATTGTATTTCAATTTGAATTACATTTATATTTCGCTGTCTGTAGGTATCTAAAGTCCTTCAAAGAATTTTTTTATTTTATCTTTTCAATATAATCTGGTCTGAAAAATTATGTGCATGAGGTTCATATTGTATTATATCTACTTGCCTATTTAATTAATTTATTTAGTGTAGCTTAAGTAAATTACCTACTACAATTAAAACTTGTGTTATGGTTTTGTTCGAGAATATTCTCATTTAAATGAATTAAATATTTTCTATACATGCCCACTGTTAGGTACCTATGTGAACATACGAGTACATGAAAATCTTTATCGAATATTTCATTTTTACTTGCTTTTAAGTGAAGGTTTGAAACTAGAGTGAGCACATATTACTGAACAATTTGTCAATACTTTGAGCCTTTCTCGTCTGCTTTTTAACTATACATTCTAGTAGAGCTGTGAATCTTGTTGAATACTTCACACAGATGGCACCAAATTTCCTTGGTTTCCTTTTTGAACCGAACTAAAGTAGATTTGACGTTCAAAAATACCTTGCATTTGGGTTTACTTGAATAAATTGATTTGACTTTGAAAAAAAAAAAAAACTGAGTTTCTTGTCGGTTCTTCTCAGTATTCAGGTTTCCTTTTTGAACCGAACTAAAGTAGATTTGACGTTCAAAAATACCTTGCATTTGGGTTTACTTGAATAAATTGATTTGACTTTGACTTTGACTTTGAAATATTCACGATGACATTTAACATTTTTCTTAAACCTCATAAATATGTAATTACCACGAAAAAATATGTTATTTTAAGTTAGACAAGGTAGGCTAAAAGGCTAAAAACAACATCTACAATTTAAAAAAATATATTAACGAAACAATTTATTTTTGATATGCCAAAAACTTTTTAGCTGAAACATTAAGGAGCTTCAATTGTATCACTTACTAGTCAACTGACAGTTTCTCATTTTAACAATAGTTTTTAATTTCAATGTCATTTCACACACAAATACATATTTCAGTGTAAGTTTCTTGGCGTGTTATGTTGTAAAAATGATATAGCGTCCGGACGGACTGCGACGGAGAGTTAATGGATGCATTCCACGCGGTGTGTCGACGCTCCCGCCGCGCGGCTAAAACGACACCCATGTCATCCGAGAATGTTGACCGACGGATTTACTTGTATCAAACTACGAGGACTTACGAAAATATGTAATATTTATCGAACCGAATTGAATGGATAATGAATTGAATTGAATGAATAAAATCTCACTGAATTCATCATGAAATGTCACAATTATTCATGGTTGCTTAGGAGAGTTTGTATCTTAATGGTTGTCACAGAGTATAACGAGTAACGAAATCACTTTGACGAATGCTAGATTTTTACGAATGTTACATCGTTCACTGCTTGATAGGCTAATAGTAACAGTTTTTGGTCATTGACGGGTTGCCTGTGTAAGTGAAATGACGTGAGCATGACTTATACAATCCCAATACATCGTGATAATTATTTTATTCGGATTGGTAAAAATAGTTACAGTACGAAGAATCGCAAATCGAACCGAATTTTATTTTTATGCAAAAGGCAAAACAGGGTAAAAAAATTATAAAATATTCGGTTAAAAATTTACAATTACATAATTTTATTGAATCGTATCACTTACAAATTATGTGTCTACACATATAATTAACTAAATCTGTATTGAATATTTTTTTAAATACATTTTCTTGTACTAAATCAATTAACCTAAGTTTATACGAAGTATGAATTTTTTCGAAAATTCTAAATATAAGCGAGATTTTGGTCGTGATGGTAGAATGCAGTATATAGGCTGTTAAATCAAGAAAGACTATGGCAACTACATCAACGCCATATCTAGTAGTTGCAAATCTGTGGTATTTTTATAATTATTTATTGACGATTGATACACACAGTGATAATAATTGGCTGTTGTATTACCATATCATCTTTATTATACTTATTAGAATTATGTCAACACGCAAGATGTTCTTCCACACATAGGTACATTTCGTCCCGTTTCGTCATATTTTATTGATGAGTCCAATACGATCTTATTCAGCAAACAGAACATTGTTTGTATGTGAAAAAATATTCTCTTAGATTCGTACAAACATACAGTTATAAAGATCAGCACCACACTGTTTATTTCTATGATTATTACATCATTAATAATAAAGAAAAAGCTCATAAAATATCGAAATCTGCGAGTAGGTATTTATGTCATCTCGTTAGTTAATTGTGTTGTTATAATCGTGCGTCTGAGTACTTCAATACGGGATGCTTTATTCTTTTTAATGCGAAAGAACATAAAATTAAAAATGAAACCGGTTCAATATAATTCTATTTTTTAATTTCTGGACTAAAAAATATTGTAACCTTTGGTCGGTCCCTAATACATTCAAGATTCGAGACTGTGTTGAGAGGCAAGCGTTCAAGAAGTGCGTCTCCGAATTTTTTATATATAATTAAATGTATGTAGCTACGATCACTGATAGAGTCGAGAAGGCGAGTTTTTATACTATAAGGAAGACAAAAGAGCAAACAGCCGACCAGGGCCTTGGATATTTTTTGCAATATCAAGGCGAAGAGAATATTTTAGACTACTAATGCGTTGACAACCCTAAGTAGTAAAATGATGTGCCTCTTGTGCCTAAATTTTAACCGATTTTCTTAACCTCCATACCAGAAAACAACAGCCCAATCACTGCTGTTTAGTGGCAGAAATAGCGAGTAAGATGATGGTAAAGATCCAAACGCTCACTATACAAGGTCCATGATACCATTCAGTTTATGGTGATCGTAATTTTTTTAATTTGATTTTGTACTTCTTAACATAAGTATAGGCGTTTACGCGTCGAATTCCTGTGCTCGGATTGTGGTCCCTTGACATGGCCTCCATTTTGTAGTGACATCTCATTTCTGATTTAAAAATTATTGTGCACATTGACTGCAAAGCGGTTCGGTGCCGTTATTTTATAACTAAGAGACACTTGTTAAAAATGTTGTAAACTGACTTAAATATATTCTGTACTTTCAGTGGACAGCACTGCTCATATCAAAATATAAAAACTTTTTAAGGAAAAATTAAACAGTCTTCAAAAAACACTACGAAGTACAAAATAATTATCCTTTACTAATCAAAACTCAAGTACAAAAATATTTTTATAAATACGATATATACAAATCCCTACGTAATTAAATTTGACAGTTAATGAAGTCGGTGAACTAGTAGACTTTCTGTTATTGCCATGCAATGGTTATTTCACAATGATTTGGCACCGATTTCAATAACTGTCAAATTTCGTTATATATGTATTTGTATCTTATTTATGAAGTTTATTTTTGTACTTTCGTTTTGATTAGTAAGGGATAGTCAATTACTTTGTAATTTTCTGTTTTTTTTTAAAGTCGTTTTAATTTTTCTTAAAAGTATTTTATTTCTCTCTTTTGAGTTACTTTGGTCTTAATAAATATCTAGGGTAGGTCTACGACTAACTTGTTTTCTAATTCTGGAACGAGATGATGTACAGATATAAATCATGAATATAAATAAACCCTTACAAAAAGTTAGGATTATTTGGTGTCTCTTCGAAGTCTAAGCTTAAATATGAGATACATATAAATGAGATCACCTTGGAGTTATACTGAATTCAACGGAAAAAGATTGATTGAAATAGACTCATATAAAAAAAAGTTATGTCAGAACATACATAAAAAAATGTGATACATATTGACAAACATCAAACCTCCTCTTTTTTGAAGTCGGTTAAAAATAAAGCAATTAAAACAAGAAGCATCAATGGATTAAAGACTCAAGAAAGACTTAGTAAACGCTTATCATTGACAGACTTAAATAAATCAAATTCAAGGACACTAGCTTATCATTGGATTGCTTACTGCTGTAATGAATTACAACTTTTGACAGATACATTTATTATTATGTTGGTATTTACTACTAATTAGGTTACATATTCTTAAAATTGTCTTAGAGACTACAACATCATTATGTAAATATTTTATCAACATTATGTATACGCCTTTTTAAATTTTTTACTTAGAAGGGAGCTTTTTGGTGCTCTGAGTACATTGAGTGAGTTCGCGACTTAACAAGTAATAATGACTAAAAAAACGGATCCATATAAGACGACGGTAACCGAAGGAGTTATAATATCCAAGGAAAGTTAAAAAAAACACTATCTATTTGAGTATAACCGCGTGTAGAGGCAAATGGTTAATTAACTATGAATACTTGAATACTTTCAAATATCCAAAAACAATTGGATATTTTAGCGGGGGGAGGAGGGGGACAAGTGATAATAACAAAAATTACCACTTTAAAGTTTGATACTTTGCAAAAGGGATCCCTGTATCAAAGGAATGTCTCGTCACAAATCCCCAACATTTTCGAATGACCTACTAAAAGACACGCCACTGAATGGAATAGACGAGTAAAAAAATCATCCCCGCTTTACGTATAAAGGAGGTTTTTTTATTTTTATTTTTTTTAAACCTCACCCCAATTGCTATTTTTCGGGGATCTTGTAAATTGCAACCATTAAGCAAGCATTAACTAATCCCCATTCATTAGAATGTCAAGAACATTAATTTAAATAGATTGTATAATTTAAAATTAAATTTACAAATAAAAGAAATTTGAAAAATAATAGTAAGGTTGAAAATAATAGGTTAATATTGTGTGTAGATCGTATTAGTATAACCGCTCACAATTGCATGTATAGGATTGTATATTTCATATAAAGGAGGTTAGGTACCCAAAAAAATTAGACGTGATTATTATTTATAACCGTGTCAAATTACAGCTTTTTAGTGCCAAGAGTCTCTGGGCTAAACTGCGGACAGACGGAAAGACAGACTTGGCGAAATTATAAGGGTTTCTTGTTTTACTACAGAACTCTGAAAAAGTCCATCTGTTTTATTTTGATTAACTTCCGAAATAACTTCCGAGACTTTCCGGATATTACTTGCTTCACGACTTTGTTTGTACACGTTTTATTTGATGGCTCAACGCAGTACAGAATTAAAATCATTTCAACTTTTTAGGGTACTGTAACCAAAATGGAAAACATGGAACCATCAATTCACTTTATTTCCCTTTATTTATTCCATCACTTTACACCTACTAAAGTTGAAATTTATACAGAGACGTAAAAATCAGAAATAAGAAACGAAAAAGGTAATATGGGGTACTTGGACATATTTTCATTTTAATTCTTTTTTAATTTAATGATAAATCATTTAATTGAACTTATTCTTTATTCGAAACTATTAAGGAATTCTAATTAAATTATATATCTGACTATCTATGTAGTCAATATACATTTTGTGGCTATTACAAATGTTCAATTTTGAAAAGGTAAAATCGGAGCTGTTAAAGAACTCTCATACAAATTTTCGTTCGAACGTCCAACAAAAATCTAACGCAACGCTTTGAGTTAACGTATAATGTGACTGATAGTTGAGTGACGAATATGTAGCGAACCATCATGTAATTGTCATTCATTTTGCATAACAATGCGTGAGCGTGCAATGGCCGACTAATGCCAATTTTTTATTTTGTTATAAAAACTACGACTGTTTCTTGCATTATACTCTAGGCGGGAATATTGTTAAATCTATGATTATTAAAGATGGAACAATTATCATATCATGTATTTTTTTATTTATAAAATATCAGTTTTTTTTTAAAACACCACAATTATAAA
The DNA here is from genome assembly GCA_907165235.1 of Zeuzera pyrina. Taxonomy (NCBI): domain Eukaryota; kingdom Metazoa; phylum Arthropoda; class Insecta; order Lepidoptera; family Cossidae; genus Zeuzera; species Zeuzera pyrina. Next base: position 16,192,234 of record OU015626.1, read on the forward strand.
AAACATGCTTTGTTTAGGTAAAACATGAGACACATTAACATTAGTTTTTGTGTATTCTTAGTCGGGACCTGTGTTTCTCTATTCATAAAAGTAACACCTTAGTATTTCAACAATATTTCGATTTAGACTTCTGTAGTTAGTTGTTTTCGCCAAACATTAATAAATGAATGACTTTCGCTGAAGGCAATTCGGTCCCATTTTCTAATAAACCCCAATCACATCGAACCTATGGGTGACAGTGGATTTGGACAAAAACGTGAAACGCAGTTAGGTCCAACAAGATTAATTTCATGAGATAAATTAAACCCAGGTAAGTAGGTACAAGTTTTTACCTATAGATAAGTACGACTTTGATACGATTTCATTGAATTGGCTTACGTATTATCTAATCTTAATAATATTATTTGCAAAACCTTTTATTTTTAGCTGAAATGAGAAAACAACTGCGAGAAAAAGTAAACCAGCGGGAGATTTAATGTACTCAGAGAGTGAGTTAAAACAGAAGGTGCCTTGAAAAAAATAAACTTCACAATTTTAAATGAGCATTAAAATGCAAGACTTCGTGAAAAGTTAAGTGTATTCAACGTTTCATATTCCACAGTATAAATACGCAATTTAGAGCAATTTTTGCAAAATAGTAAGCATTAGGTACTTCTTAATCTTTCTTTCACTTTTTAATGTTTCTAATGTTTTTAATGTAACTAACCGTTAGTGATTTGTTCTATTAAAGCGAGCGAGAAAATACAATTTAAAAAAACATATTTACATGAACAAACATATTATGTAATTACATACATACTACGTACATGTATTTGCTATAATTGTATGCAATCCATTGAAACTCCATTTTGAACTAGTAGACAATTTATCTTATATGAAAGACGTCTCGTAACGTTTCCCAACATGTGGCGTTTATCCGTATTATGTTTATTCGAGAACCGTGACCAGCCTGCAAGTTAGTTGACTTACCTGTTGACATAAGTACCTACGTACGATATTAATATTGCTTTATTAATATTGTATCTATATACGAGATTAGTTTGTATTCTTTCTGTTTTAACTCTCGTAAATTAGTTTCATTGGTTTATGTTCATAAGACGATTTTTATATTTGGAACTAGAGGACCGGACAGACGCTGTCCTGTCCGAAATGAAAAAATCCTAGAACCCGATTGCAGCGCCACCTACTGGGTCCAATTGTGAATCTAAACCATCCACGGGCCCACTAAAATACACATAAAATATTTCGTCAAAACCGGTCAAGCCGTTTTTGAGTTTTAGCTAGACTAACGAACATCAATTGATTTTTTTATAGATATAACAAAATTCCGATAAGTCACCAGCGAGACTACTTTTTTGAAGACTTCTATCAATACAAATATTGATATTACATATTTGCTAGTTACTAGATATCAACGACTTATATTAAATTTGTTGTAGTATTCCATTTATTACAGAACCCATTTTAGTAAATGACTTGTATAATTTTAACCATTAGTAATATTCCAAAGATGAGCTGATTTTGTAAATTTGTTTATGCGGAGGGTAATCTCCGGAACCACTGCACCTATTGGAACAATTATTTCACCATTTGAAAGGTACATAGGACGTAGGCTATATTATGTATTCAACCTGGGCGAGGTCGGGACCGGCGCTAGTAAATATAAAATCAAAGAACAAAGTCATTATTAAAATGAAACTTTAAAAAAATATTTTATTCTTCAATTTAATGGTAAAATTGCCAGGATATATAGAAATACTACAAATATGTCGTTCATTATAATATAATATTATTTTTACTCAGCTAAGTATATGAAAAGAAATTTCAAGGTCAAGAAAGCAGAAGAAATATTACGTGTGCGAAAATTCTTACGGGCTTACATGTTAGTGTCATTACTCGTAAGCATTACTCCTTAATTATGTGAAAATGGTTATTCGAAAATAATTTAAAAGCTTTCCGGACTGCATTCGAAATTACTCATAGACTTACTAAAAAAATTCTTATTTAAATTCATATAAACGGTAGGCCTGACATGTTGACGTGGTGGTGGAATTTATTTTCCAGGACGAAGCCTTGGGTTCCATTCCTGGTCAGGTCAATTTAGAAAACAACTTTTTTCACATCTACTCAGAAATATTTTTATATTGGCTTGGAATTTACAGTATTTAGTATAGTACCCAGGTGTACTATACTAAATATCATAGACTACTTATAATTTGAGATTTGAGGAAGAGAAAGAGGAATGTAAGGACCGCGACTCCCGGCGCTCTGTCCTCTCTGACTACCCCGTTAGGGATACAGCGTGAAGATATGTATGTATGTACTTATAATTTTCCATCCATAAGGACTAGGCTCCATCCATAAGGACTAGGCGTGTACGTCGCACAATATTGGTGTAATTCTCTAGAGTACGTAGAAATATATCTCGGAAGTATGTAGGTAAATTATAAAACTACATTTCTATTAATTTGACATTCTTTAATAATAGCTGTATCTCACGGTTTCACTCACGTTTTTGATATTTTTCAGGATTAAATAGTAGCCAATGAAAGTCGCATCAAAATTGATTCAGCCGTTTCTAAGATTAGCCCGACAAACAAACAGACAGACTGAAAAACTTTTGATAACGCATTTTTGGTTTTTAGTAACGTACAAAAATAATCATGACATGAGCTTATGAAAAAGTTTTTATTTCAAATTTCTAGGCATACACCTCAATTTTAATTACTTTTATTTGTACCCATACTATCTTCACGCTATATCCATAACGGTACAGTCAGAGAGAACGGAGTGCCAAGCTTCGCGGTTCTTACGTACTTTATTCGCCTCCTCAAATATCATCATTTTTCTCACACATTTTCGCTTAGGTATGCGAATACTTTTGACATTTCTGTCAGCTAACACTCTGGCTATTTGGTCTTTGTAAGTCAGCCTTGGTTTTCCTCGGCATCTGCTACCATTCACCCATTCACTAATTTGTATAGATATAATTATGTAGATAAAACATTTGAGGCATATTTATTTCATTTGTACAAAAGAGTGAAATCAAATTAGCTTTCGCGTACTCTAAATTCTCACAAAAACAGAAAAAGAATGATATAATTATAATTTCTTTTTTGTTCATCCTCGTTCTTTAATTCTTTTACTTCGTGAAATACAAAAATGCAGACCGTTCATATATTATATACCCGTATACTGTTGTTTTCATATGTCACAAATATATGTATGTTTATATATATATACATGTATATATTGGCTATTCAAAGAGGTAATGCTGACAGTCTGCTGAGCACCTTAAGTAATGACAGCTTTCTTAGCAGTAACTTTGAGGAAGTCTATTATTTAAGATAATGTGTAGTTTTATGTTTGTAAATATTAACTTAAGATATGTATGTACTTTTTGGCTATTAATAAAGTTCTTAATCAGTATGTTATATATTATTCGCCAATTTTCAACATATTACTTTACGTTAGTAACTAATTAATCTATGATATTACTTACTAATGCTAAATTTTCCTGGAATGCCAGTGATGTTGAAAGACCGCGGCGTTGCCGTTGTCACGTTGTGCTTTGCTGATATGTTCGCCGACTCATCCGGCGTAAACACGTTTCGGCATATCTCCCACACCCCAGAATCACTCGACATGAAGTATCGATGTGTGCTGGGCAAGTATATCCCTGAAAGACAAATAGCTTGAAATTTTTTGAAGTAGGCACTATAGAGAGATTTTGGGCACTATATGGCACTATAGGGCACTATAGAGACATGAGAAAAATGGATGCAACTATTAGAATATTGAAAATAACTATACTATGTGTATGTTACCAAATATATGAAATATCAGAATATACTTTTAAAAACGTAATTCTAATTCTTATCTGTGGGAAAAAAGCAATTTCTATTTTACCAACACAGTCAAATACCTACATGTATTTCTGTACATATGAGTATGTATGTGTACATACCTAAGTGATATGTGTACTTTGTTATCTTGGTCTCACTCAAAAACACGCGAAGAATACAACTAGCAAATCAGCCAAGAATTTGCCAAGCATCTATAGATTTCGGTCGCGTGCCAGGTCTTGTTGAAACAATGTTGCAAATCGTTAAGAATAACTGCACACTTTAGAATTTGATTGGGAATACAATTTACAATTAAGATAAAGCAACTATGTATATATAACACATGATATATTATAGTTTGGTTTTAAAAATACTTTTAGTATAGATAGTCAATATATTATGGCCAATGTTAATCTGTGTGTTACTTAAAGACTCGAGTGCCACACGATCGATTGAGCTCTCCGTGAGAATCATGAAGATAGTAGTACGAACAATTTTCAAATTAAAAAATTAGCCACTGTGAAGCGTGGCGCGGTTCAGCTACTAGATAATTTTGTTCGTCTCTAGTCAATTGTAATTCTCAATCGATAAATAATGCTTTTTATTCACGTTTCAATTTAGATAAAATTATATTTAATTTTAAGTGCTTTTACACGTTATTGGAAAATATTTAACATTTCTCTGAGTATTTTAGACGAAAATAATTGATGACCTTTTCATTAAAATCCATTGTTTCAGTCCGAAGGATGAAAACGAATTTTTCTTAATTGTATAAAATTACTTTTGATGTTAGATTATTTCGTCGTTAATGTACCCAGTGTTTTAAAAAGTTTGGTAAATTCGCGTTTTAATTTCTAATCTCAAAGATTATGGACTAGTCTTGTTAGAAGAATTTAAACATTGTCGCTGAAAGTGATTCTATTATTTATCGATGTATTTAAGTCCACGTGTTGTTTTTTTTTCGGTTTTTACCGAATTTGAAATATCGTCACTGAAACGAATATTATTTTCTAGAATTATTTAAATGATTCTTTTCCGATATATTATGTGTACACAAAACACATAATATTTCATTTTTATATTTTAAATAAAGATATTAATACATATATGTCATTATAGACTGAGACGTGGTACTCACGACATGAAAAACTCTTCATTAAATCTAATCGTATTAATCCTAAGCTTTTGGTGTTAGTGACTTACCGTCATGTGAGATTGGCGTGAGGCCAGATTTTTGGCATTAACAACTAATTATTTATCATAATAATGTGCCGGACAATCGTTTATGTTGAAACGATACCATTGGCAAGAACTAGGGAGCACTGGTCATTGGAATTGAAACCTATGTCAGTTATACGATTATTCTATCTAATTTCAATAAGTTTGTTTGTAAGTCCAATACTAATACAATGATGATTAATATTTCAAATAAATTGTTGTGCGTTAAATGTGTATACTTTGAATGTCATTTCATAATATTATTTTATTGGAAGTTCATCAGGGACCGATTCACTAAACTGTGAAATGGCTAAATTTCGTGCATAGATTGTTGCCAAAAATAGTCTTCTATACTTAGAATCATTTAAGTAATAGAACTAACCAAAATACAATTCATAGCGGCATATCTATACGCGTGGCACATACGGTACTGGACAGAAATAGAACAACGGCCGTCGACCCCAATGCCACACGTCGTAATTAAAAATAAACTATCTGGGCACATGTCTTTAATTTCCTCTATAATACAAATTAAATGTTGCTACAAATTCGTCTGCGACATGAATTTGTGCGGAAATTATTTTTCTTAGATAAACAAGTTCATTTCAGTCTATTTTGCAACAAGAAATCCATTTTGTCTGATTCTAATTAGATTCGAAATAGGACACAAAAGTTCAGGTCCAAAAAATACAGTGTGGTTTTATGTTTTCAGTTACAATTGAAAACATTTCAAATATCATTTTATTTAAATAGAATAATTTAATTGAAGTATTTGAAGCTTGATTAAAACGTATTATAACGGAGAATTGCAGTTAACTATAGATAACACATTATTATGTAACTTAAAATGTAATACTACCCCGTTAGGGATTCAGCGTGAAGATATGTATGTATGTATAACGTATGTTGTACATACAAATATATTATCTTCACGCTGTATCCCTAATGGTTATGTATGTATAAGATATTATCTTATGTATATTGGGATTTTTTGGTTGCGATCAAGAGAAGTGAAGTTGTCATTTTGTTTAGATTTTCGATTTTTTTTTACTTTTGGTAGTTTTATATTCCAAAAATGCAAATATTGTGAGTTAAAGTTCTGAGCAAGTTAAAAGAATTGAAGGTCTGAATAAACATGTTTTTAACTAAGATAGCCTACTTTATTGGACTTAGTGATAGGAAAAAAAAAATTTACGTCATGGCATGTACTTTTTTGTGAAAGATGGAAAATTTTTACATTAGACAAGTGTTATTGCAATCTGAATATGAACACGGAGAACATGTCTTTATGAGAATAGCTTTCTTTGCCTTCCAAGAATTGGGGAATAATAGAAAAAGAAGGGGGGACTTTTTGGCGGTTTTAACTTGAATAAAACTTATTATCACTTTACTAGAGGAGTGTTAGAGACTTAGTGATAGTCGAAATTATGACTGATGACATCGGCTATATGGGCGTAGATCTCTTTACAAAATGGCAAACATACTTTTTTGAATAAATCGATGTGGGTGTCGATAACCTGTTTCTTGGGTCCTGATTACGAACATAATGTTCAATTTCAAATTCAAGATGGCGAATATTAATTTTTTGAATAAATTGACATGAGTGTCACCACTCTTGGTTTTTTTCATTAAAAAAACCTGAATATTTTGTTTTCGATTACACCATATTTATTTTCTTTAATCCTATGCATATTTTCTATGCAAAATAGTTTCTATATTTCACATCTGCCAGGCGTTCCACGACGACTCATTTTTTTTGAATCGATCTGGGTGTTTTTTTTTTGCAATTTCTTGGTGTGCAAATTTTGAAAATAGCGTAAATTTTCTAATCCAAGATTATTTTTTTTATTGATTGAAATGGGTGTCATTTTCGATGTAGCTTGCTATGCGGATTACGAAAACGACATCTATTTTGAAGTCCAAGATAGTGGATCTGAATTTTTTTCAACTGATATAGGTGTTAATTTCGAGATTTTTCAGGGTGCAGACTTCGAAAATGGCGTCAATTTTGAAATCTATGACGGCAGATAATTACTTTTATTATTAAACTAATATCGGTATAATTTTTGATATTACTTGCGGTGTGGATTACGAAAATAACGTCCATTTTAATTCAAAGACAATAGATCTCAAATTTTTCAAATTGATTTGCGTGAGTTTCGGTATTTCTCAGGGTATATATTACGAAAATGGTGTTATATTTGAAATTCAAGGCGACGGACAATATTTTATTAATACATTTATGTAATTGTAACTTTTGAGCTTACTAGGCGGTCCAGATTAAGAAAATGACGTCCATTTGTGTATTCACGATGACGGACACCTTTATTTTTTGCATAAATCGATGTGGAATATTGGATAAGAAAATAAAAGCTATTTTCGTAATCAGCATCCCGAGAAATCTAGAATATGATACCATATCGATTTATCCAAAAAAGGAATATTCGCCATCTTGGATTTAAAAATAAACGTCATTTTTGTAATCAGCACCCCGAGAAACCTAGAACATGACACCCATGTAGATATATTCATAAAATTAATATTCGCCATTTTGGATTTGTAAATAAACGTTATTGTCGTAATCGGCACCCCGAGAAGAAACCCATATTGTGACACCCGTATCTATTTATCCAAAAAAATAATATTCGCCATCTTGGATTTAAAAATGAACATCATTTTCGCAAATATAACTCCGAAAACCTATAATATTATAATAGCCGTGTCAATTTACTGAGAAAAATAATAACACTGCATAGGCTATAGGTACACGAGGTCAGTACAAGCACGTGGCGGGCGATGCGTGACGTTAGCGTCGCCACGCCAACAGGCGGTCTGTCCGCAAAAGATGTTTCACCTCAAAAACAAAGAAGTTCATAATATATTCAAATTTTAACACATTATAATATTCCATACTTTGTATGTAGGCAGTGCTGCCATGTATGAAAACCGCATGGGTGAAAACTCGCTGTTATCTTGCGATTTAACTTTTTAATTTAATAAGTAAAAAATGTAATAATTACCTTTTAATAACTTTATACTGTGTAATTTTAGGGAAGTATACTTACAAAATCATGCAATTCTAATTAGTTGTTATTGATGAAATCGAAAATGATTAAGACGGGAAAAATGACTTGCGTGACGTTGCGTCACCGAGTTTTTAAGCCCGATTGGTTTTTAAGTCACCAAGTCCCCTAATACTTAAACCAAAACCTTAAATCGAAACTACTACGAAAACTTCATCGTTAGCGTACCCCTATCCGGTTTTAGGGATTCGCTAAGTATTAGGGGAGTTCGGTGAAATCGGGCATTGGTCAGATGGTAATAAAAAAATAGTGAATATACGTGACATCATGAAAGACTATTTTTCCTGTCTTAAAAAAAAATTTGTATTAAAGAATCCAGCATGGTTGAAAGTTTCTTGTTTTTTCCAAAGTACAGTTTTACGCCATTGAAAGTTATATCTGTACACTCGAATCTAATTTTTTTTTTCTTTTTATTTATTCGTATACCTCAGAGTAAAATTGCTGTGGCAGATGAACAGGACGAAATTATCTATGCGTTTTATGCTATTTGGCTACAGAGTTCTCCCAACAAAATACAATTATAATTATTTTTTGTATCCTTCTTCCGTCCTATACATTTTTTTTTCTCTATTTCATTTGAGTTAGTGCAGACGTGCGTAATTCATTTAATTTTGTCTAGAATTTAATTTTGATTATAATGTGTAATATCTAATTGCATAATGCTGAGCCACGAGTGCGCGACAACACTGTGGTTATGTGTTATGGTTGTGTGGTGGTGGTGGCATAATGACGGTATTAAAGAATCAAAGAATAAATGATTTTCGAGGAATAATATTCGTTTCAATGGTTCTATAGAACGTCTCAGTTTTAGTTTATGTATTGAGATTAATAATGTTTAAAAAAAATAAAAGTATAAAATGCTGCAATCGGCCATGTTAACTGCAACATCAATCAGAGCAAATGACGTTTGCTTTTTGTATTCTATCTAAATTGTGAATGTAACTCTAATAACGTAATGTATAACAATATTTACCTAGGCGTGACGTCACAAGCGGACGCCATGACACCTAGCGTTTTCGCACTTAATTCAAATTACATGGAAAAATTTGCAATAATTGGCGTTAAAACTTAGTTCATTGTTGAAATAATATTTTCTTCGAAAATAGTAGACGTGTACCTACATTATAGAACGGGATTTCAAAATCTCTCATCATGCTTATTATCTGTGTGCGTGTATAGTCTGTGACTGTATGCACAGCGTCTTATGCGGAATTGTGCCTACTCTTGACTACGGGCCCTGGGGACTCAGACCCTTAAAAAAATACTTAGCACAAAAAAATATTTAATTAATCCAGTAATCGATAATAAAAAAAAAATTACCATCTCCTCCTTCAATATGGACCCATTTCTCTGTGCAGACTGCAGCGATCCATACAAAAGTGCAGAGGCCGATCAACACTGTGCAGGCGAAGAGTATGCGTCTTTCTAACATAAGAGCTTGAAGTAAAGGTCTCCGCTCGGCTCCTATTGACGACGCGGTCGACATTTTGTCTGTTTCCATATTCACTGAACTGCAACAAAAAAATTGAGACTGATAAAGGCGTCGATTATACATTTCTCTCACTCAGTGCTGAACAATATTTAACTTAGATGTTGAGACGCTACCACCTTACATTACAAAAAACATTACAAAAAGTTCAAACAAATATAATAATTATACAACACCAATTACGTTAGCCCAAGTCAAGAATTAGGCTTATACTAGGTCTTTGTGTACCACATAACGAAGTAGGGGAGTTCCCAGAAACATCCAGACTCCAAACGAGCTTAGAAAAATTCGTTTCCTAAATTGATTGATAGGAAAGCAGATGCTCTGCTACCAACGGTATGGTCAATACAAACCGTATTTGAATTACAAAATAAGCCTTGAATTAGATAACTTTGCATTACAAATCATTATATTAATACGTGAAGCGAAAACTTCGGATCCCTTTTTAAGAATGTTGCGCGCATGGAAGTGTGAGGTTCGGCATAGTTCAAGTTTATATGGAGAAGTGCAGAAACCTAAAATTTGTATGTAATATGTATTACAAATATGTTAAATTAAATTTAAAAGTCTTTTCGCCAAAAAATCTCTTCTATTTTCTCACTAAAAATAAAACACTCTTTGTTTCATACTATGCCAATGTCAAAAAGACCGTCAATGTCAAACTCATAGGTTTTTTTTATCATATGTATATAGGGTATGAAACCTCCTTGGATCAAACAGTAGCACAGAGTAAAGATGTTGCCAAAGAGTTTATAAGTTCATATCTACCGTCGAATTTTGATCACTGGGCGACCTCTAGTATATAGAAATACATCATATTCCTCGATTACGATAAAAGAAATTTAAATTTTTTCATTATTAATGATTCTCTAATAGTATGTATTGGGTTTAACGGTAGACTATACAAATGTAGTTATAATTAATCTATAGTACAGTATTTTAATCAACACCAGAATTTAGCAGAGGCTCGTCGAATATTTCAAATGCGACTATGTAATATTTTGTTATTTAAGAAATCAATGAAGAGTATTGATTTTAAATTCTATTAGACACTATTCTAAAGTAGGTATATACATATTAACTGGATGTACTTGCGTATTTTACGATATTTCGTAAGAATTGTAAAGAATTTACGGTCTTAATTAGTCCGTCCGATAAAATAATCTTTTGTGATGTAAAACATGATTTTCAATATGTAAATTCTTAACATTATACACATTTATTTCTCATCACTTAGAATTTCAATCATGTGAAAATAATGTCAAAAGGTAATTCCCTACCTTCCTTTTATAAATTTAATTTAACGCAATTTTTTGTTTGTTTTACTGGAATTAAACCTACTTTCGAAAATGAGGATAAAAGGGAGATTATACAAAGGTATAACATTTTGGTATTATGATTAAGCTACTTGCCACATAGGTATTAATATATTTGTGCTATGTGTATGTAATTGGTTCTCATAACTAATTTTTAAAATCAATTTTCAGAGGAAATGGAGTAGACGAGTAGATTTTCACTGACGTGGTTTGTGTAACTGCTAAATTGAGCATGACCTCTCGAGTTCAATTTCCTGCCAGTTCAATTTAAGTGTTACTGGATATTCATCAGTTCAGCATGAAATACCCATAATGTAGGTTTAGCTCTTCATTTGGGATCAAACAGTGTTGGTTTTCAGATATGCCGCGTGTATAAAAAATGTTCACATTTTCATAGTATTATTTCTTTTATCGACCATAAGTAGTTACTATTGACAGCTATTCCTTTTAATAAACGTTTTACTAATATATTTGATGTCGTTAAACTTTTGTTTCAAGTGTAATGGAAAAATTTCATAAGTGATAGTTTTTCTGATCGTCATTATGAGCAATGTATTTCCTCAAAACAGAATTTAATGTAGTGTAGTAAGTACGGTCGATAGAATGCATTTAGTTTTGTTTAAAAAATTGACGAACAGAGATATTTGTGAGATTTATATTAGAACATGAAAAGATAAATGCAGTAGAAATGCGATATCTTAGAAATATGTGCGTGTCACCCTTGCGGACAAAATAAGCAATGACGAGATACGCAGTATGACAGAGTTGCACGACAGTGTTATGGTAAAAACGAAGAAAGGAATGCTTAGATGGTTCGGGCACTTAGAAAGAATGAGTGATGAAAGACTGTCGAAGAAATCTACAGAGCGAAAGTGAAAGGTAAAAGAAGCCAAGGAAGACCAAGGCTGAATTATGAAGATCAAATAGCTAGAGTGTTAGCCAACGGAAGTGTCAAAAGCACTCGCATACCTAAGCGAAAATGTGTGAGGAGAATGATGAGATTCCAGGAAGCGAAAGAAGTATGTTAGAACCGCGACGCTTGGCACTCCGTCCTCTCTGACTACCCCTTTAGGGATACAGCGTGAGGATATGTATGTATGTATGTATGTATATTAGAACGAACTATTCACTAATTTTAAATGTAGTGAAAAATAATACCTGCAAAACTATCAGTTATGTACATCATAAGAGAAAGTCAAGAATGTCTTTAATAGAAATCGTGTTACGGAAATACACTTCGCATTTTATTTGTTGAAATTGTGGAAGTTTCCAAGAAAAAAAGTGCATATTTGGTATTATGAGTTAAATACTGAAATTTTAGGTACTAATATGTATAAATAATTATAATTAATGAACTGCAGTTTGTTTATAAAAATTATTAAGTTCATAAGCTAAAAGACTAATAAAAACATTTTTAATCAATTTCACAATAACTCGAACATCTGGGGAAGTCGCAACCGTTTATCTTTTTACGTATTTTTTAGAAACTCATCACACATATATTTAAAATAAATATAATTGGAGACTGATAAACTAATGAAATTTTAGTTACAATTACTAAGCTGTACATATTTAAACGTTAATATTTACACACTCGAGACAAAGTATTATCATAAATAATAGATTTCCTCAAAATTGTCGTTTGAAAAGCTGTCATTGCTTGGGGTGACTGACAATATTACCTGTTTGAATAGCCAAATATACAAATACAACAAGAACATACAAATTACTTTCTTGAACACGTTGAAAAACCAGGAATAAAAGCAATTTTTGTGGTTGTGTAACATACTTTTATATTATTACAAACAGACTTTGGAATGAAATAATATTATGTTTCATATCATTACTCTAAGTATTTATGTGAACTCATAAAAAATATAACGAAAACAATATTGAAGTAAGGAATGTTGCCTAATATATTGTCTTTGTAGAAGTATTATTCTGGTTCTCGCAGTTTTATATTTGAACATTTTATATTTAGAAATATTTCAATGTCACGGACGCTTTAGCAGCGGAATACGAATATAATAATTTCGTTTACGATAACTTGTTAGGTACCGTGACATTACAAATAAAGTTTTTTACTGATAAAAATTCAGGATTTGACACAGCATGACTTGTAGATACAAGTAGGTAGTTTGATTATGTTGATTAAATTTTTGCTTGCATGCTGGTCTGCGAAAGAAACAAAAATATAGAACGTGAAAGTTTATCTTCTTATTTCAGCCCAAAAAGTTGACCAAAGGATAGAACTTATTGTAACGAAATTGTGTTGGCAATGGCCTAATAAACTTTTGCTATATAGTTTTACTTCTCATCTGCAAGCATCTGCACTTAATGTCAGAAATTCTGTCACGGTGTGACTTCACTACATTCATGCTTGATGAAGAAATTGAACAATATTATGAATGTACATTTCTCGTTTTTAGCAACAATTAATAACTTTTGTCTTTCAATGCAGTGTATGCAGCAGATAACAAGACGGCATTAGATTAAATAAATAAAAGTCATGATTCATAAACAATACAGAAATCTTGATTTATAGTTTCATTGATAAACTCTCCTTTTTTCTCCTTCTCTTCTTTTAAATTTAATATTGCCTCTTTGGCGTGTAGATTAGTGAACCGAAAGATTCGACTTCGATTTTTACGACTACGTCAATTTAGTAAACAAATCTGTCGGTATAAATGTTTTTTTTTGTAGGGATGTATGGATTTGATTGTATGGATTCTTTTTCCTTTTCTGCTCTTTATATGTAAGAAACAGCGTATAATCTGTCTTTTTATTTATAACATAAGTTCTATTTCAGAGATTTTGTTGCAAATGTTTTTAAGTAGAATCAAGTAGGTACATAACGTACATTTTGAAGTAACAGAGATATTTATACGTACTAATAGCTAAGAGTTTCGCAAATTATGGTTTCGATAAAAATACTGAATCTTACTTGCAATTAAGCTTACTAGGAGATTCTGTCCTAATGTTATTATTGTAAACCAGTAAATAAACAGATTTTGATTTGATTTGATTTGATACATATTTTAAGCTATTGTCGACAGACGTTCTACAGATTTGCGTATAAATATTCCTATTTTGTTTACGAATTAGATAACGCTATAGGATATATTATTTTTAAACTGAATCGCAAGATACAAGAGAAAACCCAATATAATATAAAGAAACATTACGCCTTCAGCACAAAATTATCTGGGGATTAAAACTAGTAAAGATGCACTTAAAACACCACTTGTATCTTTTAAATATTATGGTGTAAAAAAAGTCCAAGGTATATTGAATTTATTGTTCTATTGTTTGACAGTGAGTTACTTCTACAAACTAGATTATTTTTAAAACGTTTTCAAACAATATAGGTACATTCTTATACAAAGTGTTACAAAATACCCTATACTACCGAAAGGGGGTTGACGTACCCATGAAACTGAACGACTTTCCCTAAGTAACATGGGTCGAAATATGAAAAAAAATTTTGGTCCTCTCATACAAAATGAACGCTCAGCTGATGAAATTAGTATGAAAGGTCCAAAATTTTTTTCATATTTTGACCCATGTTCCTTGCGGAAAGTTGTTCAGTTTCATGGGTACGTCAACCCCCTTTCGGTAGTATAGGGTATTTTTTTAACACCTTGTATATAACTGGCACAGCACAGAACAGCCCATCTCCTTAGCACTTTATTTGTGATAGCGACCCGCATCGGCTTTGCACGTGTAGAAATTTTTTTGAAAATAAAATACAATCCTTGTTACTGATAATGTAGCTTTCCATAGGTGAAAGAATTTTTGAAATCGGTTGAGTAGTTTTGAGTTTATTCATTACATACAAACAAATAAAGTTTACCTCTTTATAACATTAGTATAGATCACTAGTAGATATTCAAATAACAAGTTGAGTATTATTTGTTCTTGGATTATCTTATAGCAGCCATAAATGTCTTCCTATTTTTGGAGACTCATAATCTCTGCTATTGCAATATGGCGGTAATTCTTAAATCAGAAGTCTTTAAAGCCAGTTGAAACCTTTACTGTAGGTTGAAAACTAGCATAACAAAGGTTCTGGGGTACATCAGGATTTTTTATCTGAGATTCTAACGAAACACAGGATTCGGGATCTCCTACAGAACACACTAGAGCCTCCCACACTCCAACGGTGGTCGAGCTGGATGCGTTGCTGACAATAACATCGCATCGATTCTGACCACCACAGAAATTTTAGATGGAAAATGGCTGGATACATTTGTGGTTTCTTCTGTGTTAATAAAAAAGGGTCGTGAAACCTAACTCCACCAACGCGTACTGGATCCATTCATTGCCAAGAACGAATCTGTGCCCAGCAGCAGTCGGAGGTAGCCGAACATTATGGTTATTTTAATCTTTGGAGCTGTTGTACGAAACAAAGATCTAGTACTCCATCAAGCCATTCTCGAAGATACTTGAGCCAAGATGAATTTCCGGCCTTCCTGGTTTTGCTCTTCTAAATTCCATAATCTTCCTCTGCATAAGCAGTTGGAGTAGCTGGTATTTCTCATTTCTAATGACATGTCCAAAGTACCCTAATTGCGACTTTTTGTTGTAGTGACTATGTCAGGTCGATTGTACATTCTCTCATGTACTTTGTCATTCGAGACCATATTCCACAAAATACGAAGCATTCGTTGTATGTATAAGAGCTAGTAATTTTTTGCCCAAATGTTCAACATACAACAGAAATTAACAATAAAATTAGTATGTTTATGCACATTACTATTACTACGTTATGAATCAATGATAATATATATAAAGTACGTTATGAATTAGTTGAGTTTAGCAACCGTCAGCGAAGATTACATGTTATTCGATTTATTGAAAACACACCTTCTATCGATGCATATTACGTAAAAGTCTATTACTAATTTTATGCATACCTATGTTACTATATATTCAGCTGACTTCTTATACATTCTACTTGCAGTGTGACGTCATGACGAGTTTACGAGTTTATTCTAATACGTATGCTGCGGTTCAATTTAACATCACACTAAATTATAATCGTGTATAATGATCTTTCCGCCAAGTCTTCAATACCTATATTTCGTGTATGTGCGTTTTCCGATTTCGTATAAAACTACGCCTACGTTTAAAACATAGGTAGTTTAAATAAACAGAAACTGATTCTACTGGTAATATTAAAACAATAAAACGGTAATTATTTGCTTTATTTCCACACTAACGTAAACAATTGTTCAATTCCGATTTCCAATTGTATTCATCTTAAAAACTATTTTTAGTATAAAATTCCGTTGCTATTACGAAATATTACAAAAGCTATATATAAAATATAAATATAATTTTAGAGATCATGTTAACGAACTATGACGTTGTTTGTGATATAATTCTAATTTTATAAAAATATCGTGACTGCAAAATTATTTTGGCACGACATTATATTGTAATCGGAATTGAATGCAGTCCAATTCCAACTCAATCTTTTGCTAATGAGATCTATGAAAGTAATACATCACATTAAAAAAATTCTGTAGTAGTAAAAAAATTGAATTCTTAGGTAGAGTAGGATGTCTTTATAGAAGATAGCATATGTGGTTTGTATGTGTGCGCGCTATATGCACGTACGCGCCGCGCCGTGGCACGCACACAACGGCAATATTTTGGGCGAGTATGGGTAATTATTGTAGCGCCAGTCAGCTTCGCACGTGGCCCAAACATGCAACCGCTTCCACTTGCCTTTAGTTTGTTCTTTACATTGTCGCAAATACGAAAATGTCTAAATCACACAAACGAACGTATTATAATGTCCTTAGACGTCTAAATAATTTTAATCATTCGAATGCAGAGTTGTCATTCTTCAACATAAATACAAGAAATCAAATTAACAAACACGAAAAACTTATCCGCGTGCATTGTTTTGTATTATTATGTACTAAATGTATAACTAAACGAGACGCTCTTCGTATCTCACACTCAACACGATAACCCTACGCGTCCGGCTGAGCGTAGGCAATTCCCTTAGGCAGGTGGCGCGAGTCGGTCCTCTTTTCTATATATTCTTTGGTTCTGGTTAGATAACTAGTGCTAATAACAGTGTAGAATTTTAGACGGAATATAGCTAAAAATTATAAGAATTTATCAAATTAAATTCTATTAATATCTTGAGGATAACTAGGCAATGAGATTGACTCATCATTGCGTGACTTATCGCAAAGTTCTAAAAATAGATGTATTCTTTCAGGTAAGCCAGTGTAATAAATTAGGTCCGTTTTATTTGGTCTATTTTGTTATTTATTTTACATATCTTTACGCTGTGTCCCTAACGGGGTAGTAAGAGAGGACAGAGCGCCAAGCGTCACCGTCCCTACATACTTATTTCGCTTCCTCAAATCTCATCATTCTCCTCGCATATTTTCGCCTAGGTAATGCGAGTGGTTTTGATATTTCCGTTAATTTGTTAATAGAATGAAATAATCAACGTATAAAACCAACCACAATGCAAGTAACTAACACAAATGCCATTCGATATCTGCATTGAGGGACTTTTTCCATGATTTTAGGAAATCCATATTTCAAACTAATATCGTCATATCGTATACCATGTTGTGAAAAGTTTAATTCAAAGAAAAAATTTATACAGCGTAGTCATAATAGACATCTATAGATCTATAGATATCTATCAGAATAGACAGATTTTAATACAAATAGATATTAAATGATGTGTCTATAAATATTACAATTTTTTAAAGAATTTCTATCGGCCTTAATTTTTTCGTACTTTACAGTAGATCATTTATTTTTCAAAAGATTCATATGAATATATGTATGTGACATAACATGCCTATATATTTTCACTTTTGATGCCTAAGGTTATAAACGTGGTTGTCAAAGTCAAAGTCAAATCAATTTATTCAAGTAAACCCAATTACAAGGTATTTTTGAACGTCAAATATACTTTAGTTCGATTCAAAGAGAAAACCTGGACACAGAAGAACCGACAAGAAACTTATTTAGGTATCATGTTTACAACATAATTTTACAAAAGGTTTATAAAAATACAATATTCAGAAATCCAGTAAATGCATGTGCAGAGATCATTTTCAGACTATTATTTTTTGGGCTACTTTAGTTCGGACTATGGAGTATTGGACTATATTATATGGACTGGCCCGTTGGCGCAGTGGCATATGCATCTGCTTTCCAAAGCTAGGATTCCGGGTTCGATCCCTGGTCAGATCAATTTAGGAAACGAACTTTTCTAAATTGGCTTGAAGTCTGGTTGTTACTGGGAACTTCCCAGAGTTCGTTGTGTGGTACCTATAGTACAAGCTTGCTGCTTAATTTGGGATCACACAATCTGTGTAATTGTCTGGAATATTTATTTATTATTATTATTATTTCTGTCAGCTAAGACTATATACGTTGGTATCAGTATAAAATAGCTACTTATTTGTAATCTTGCCATTTATTCTCTGTTATACTCTACTACAGCTACTTGATTGCCATACAATTCATTATGATAAAGCTTTTCAAGTTTATCTCGTGTTACCAAAAAAAAATTATATTCGTAACATAGCCCGCCGCACCAAAATACTGTATACAAATACAATATTCATTAGTGTGTGTAATTACTTCCAAGCAGAGAAGTTATTAAAGAGCAATAAATCCGTACATTTGCTCAATATCTCGTATTTATTTACGTACACACATACATTTAAGACTTCTTAATACATATTTTCACAAACACATTTAACTGTAATATTTTTTGGAGGGGTGAGTAATGTTATCGTAGAAGATCTCCAATAACGTCAAAAATGAAGATACCTGTTCATTGTCTCAGTAAAGACTAAGGACAAAAAAACAAAATAAATATATTTAAGTGATGGATATAGTATTCGAACGCAATTTTTTAAACTATTAAGTGGATAAATATATAAGAATGTCTGTTTAGTGTACACCGACACTCAATGTTTATATTAACAACGGTTTCATACTAAGCCCGTCTATACGCACAGGCTTAAAGAAACTTGTCTGTGTGTATAAAATGAACTGCTTACGTAAGCAAGTCCGAATTAAGATATCTATCTAACAAAACGATGACTAGCGGAGCGGAGGAAACCAATTAAAATCAACGAAACCGATTTTCACCTAAAGTATAAAAATTCGAAAGTAAGCGATTTCATTAAACGATTTATTTTCGATTTGCCTGATCTTTGCAATCTCGCTTTAGAAATTATTTAATGTGCATACATACATACATATCTTCACGCTGTATCCCTAACGGGATAGTTATTTAATGTGCAATTAGCGATAAATCCCCTGTATTTGGCAAAACTAATTGAACATTGGAAAGATGACGTGCTAGTGTTTTCAACTCTAGACTAAAGGAAAATTTTAAGGATTCCATTACGTTACGTACCTACTTTTTAAAATTTTTCTTAAGCTTTTCGGCAAATTTTGTTTTGCAATCGCTAGTAAGTAACAACCGACAGCAACAATAATAACATACGTACCTAAATATGAGGTACAGCTGACCGTTATTTTTTTTAAGCCATTGTAACCAGTTCTTTATAATATCACGTTATACTTAAGTATGTGTTCAAATAAAGTTTTGATTATTTGCCATAATATAGAAGATAACGTAGTAAAAATCTATTTATACAAAAGACGATATATCACCAACTAAGCTTCAGCTAAGCGGCTTATCGGTTTTCCAGCGGGACTGTAGGCACTGCAACTGAATATAAAATGTAGGTAATACTTTAGTAGTACTTGTAGAGGTGGTAGGATAAAAGTGATTTTGTCGTTTCGTACTATTCTGGAATATTCGAATAGTCTATAAAAATATTAAAATAAGTATGTGTGCGTATGTGTTAAACAAAATTCAGTACGTGAAGTCAAGGTCAAGAAATGGTATAGGTATAGATATAAAAATGTCTCCAGTGAGATATATCTACTAAATATTCTAAGTATATACTAACTAAAAACAGGGCTGCGTTATGTCCGCTATTCCTGCTGTATTTGGACAGTTGCCTCCAGACATTGAAAGGAAGTATGAGTGGTATGATATGTGATGGTACAGTGGTAAACTGCCTATTGTACGCTGATGATGCTGTGCTTATAGCACCATCAGAGGCGGAGTTGCAGTCACTAGTTACGTCCATGAAAGAAGACTGTGAAGAGAAAGGATTGAATATGAATGTGAGTAAAGGTTCTGGTGTTTGAAAGAGAAGATGTACAGACAAAGTGTGATATATGGGTAAATGGAAAATGTCTAGAACAAGTGAACGAAAATGTATATATGGGGAGTGCGTTTTCGAGGGATGGAAGATGTGAGCTGGATGTGGGTAGCAGCCGGCTATAAAGTGAATGGTGCTCTGTCCATATTGGTAGGCAGTGTAAATATATCTAACTCAGCCAAAATGGCCATACACAATGCGTTGTTGGTGCCATCTTTATTGTACGGTAGTGAGGCCTGGATATGCCCGAAATTGAGTGAAAGTAAGATTAATGTAGTAGAAATGCGATCTCTTAGAAATATGTGCGGTGTCACCCTTGTGGACGAAATAAGCAATGAAGAGATACGCAGTATGACAGAGTTGCAAGACAGTGTTTATTGTAAAAATGAAGAAAGGAATGCTAAGATGGTTCGGGCACATGGAAAGAATGAGTGATGAATGAACGACGAAGAAAATATATAAAGCAAAAGTGAGTGGTAAAAGAAGCCAAGGAAGACCACGGTTGACTTATGAAGATGAAGAGTGTTAGCCGACGGAAATGTGAAAAGCACTCGCATACTTAGGCGAAAATGTGTGAGGAGAATGATGAGATTTGAGGAAGCGAAAGAAGTATGTAAGGACCGTGATGCTTGGCGCTCCGTCCACTTTGACTATCCCATTAGGCATACAGCGTGAAGTTATGTTTATAAAAACAAATAGACGAAAAAATGCGTCTGTTCATGTATCAAAAATTAAACGAATTTGATTGTAATTTGAGGGTAAGATGAGGTTTTGTTACTATAAATGGTATATCGAATATCCTGCTCTCAATTCCCAAGTGTTATTTATTTAAGTTGGTTAATTATGCTAAGGCGTGAAGGCGGCAGGATGCCTGGCGACGTCGTCACGATGTTTACGGACTCGTCAAATATTGAGCCTGCTTCACGCTCAATCGTATCAACTAGATAAATAGACCTACTTCGATGTAATACTGGGTTTCTTATGAACCTTTGCTAATATTTGTGAAAAACATGCAAAATTATATAAATGTTATTGTAATGGAATATATATACATAATGAGATTTTATTGAAACTGGTAACGATTCGCATATTCTTTCAAAATCAGTCTTCTGTCTATTTTTAAAATATGTAGAAAGCAGATTTTGAAAGAATTTGAATGGGAAATTTTACTAACTTTCCGACTGATTTCTGTTTGTAGGTTATTAAAATTATTTAAATACATACTTTGCTTTAATGTAAAGTTACGATATGTAGTCAATCTATTTCAGATTGTCTAATATTATGATAACTCTAGCTGTAAGCAACATATTAAAGTGTGTAAATCATTGCCTTAATATCTGTATATTCGGTTCGCTTATAAAATAAAAGAATCTAATCAAATATTAATGCTATATCTCTTATGACACTTTTAATTTGAAAATGATACTAGTACATAAGAATACCAACTGTGATAAATAGTATAAGAAATTGTGTAATAGAGCTAAACATAAATGTATAGATTACATATAAGTAACGAGTTATAAGTAATAATATAAGATGATAATGTAATAAGGCTCATAAATGACAATGTACAGTAAAATAAGTATAACACAAGAATGCCAAAATAATGTATTATATACAGATGTAAATAGAATATGTAAATTAATATTGTAATTAGATAAATAAAGATAAGGATTAGCTTACCAAATGTTAGGGAGAAAGGATGTTAGAAAGACAAATGTAAGAAAGATAAAGGCCCTGATTTTGCCTATGGCAGGGGAAGCAGATTAAATAAATTAAAAATAAATAAATTTGAAATTGAAGTTTATCGACATGTGGACTACGCAAGTGCGCATCGCTGTGACATTTCGTAACAAAAATTAGTAAAAAGCATTGAAGGGAAAATGAAGCCTATTGAAAGTTTCTACTACTTATTAAAAGAAATATTGAAGAAAAAGTTTTGTTATAAAAACGTTACGTCTCCGGCATACAACGTTATTCGTTACTACCTATAACTAATAAATAGACTTAACATACAAAACTGTTGAATGTTTTTTGTCAAATATGCATTTGAATAACAACTTCATAGGCAGCTTTAAATCACTGTAACTGAAATAAAGTGATAAATCGACATACTCCTGACATGTAAGACCCGTTTCCACGAACCGGAACGGAGCGTAAAGCTTCATTAAGCTGTACCCTTAGCTGTATCCCAACGTACATTACATACTTACTTACATATATGGATGTAATATACATGTATGTAGTACACATATGTATACATGTATGTAATTACGTAATCTACGTTATATATAGAACATACATACATATATACCTTCACGCCGTATCCCTAATGGGGTAGTCAGAGAGGACAGAGGGCCAAGCGTCGCGGTCCTTACATACTTCTTTCGCTTCCTCAAATCTCATATAAATATGAAATATCTAATTTGGCAGGCCGGCAGCATTGCCTCTTTGAATAGCCAAACTGATTCGTTGGCGAAAGAAGCTGCCAGCCCAGCGGTTTTCCGAAGCCTCGACCAGTCTCTTACAAATATCAGAAACCAGTCGATGGGCTTCGGGGCCCCAGGGACCCAAAGATTCGACACCAAAGGGCGTAAATATGAAACTCTCAGAGAGAGTCTCATACTTACGCCGCTTCAAGTTCTCGGCAGTGCTGGCCGCGGCACATGCTGACTTGGAAGTCGCCGGCACATGAGAAACAGCAAATGTATCGACAGAAGTGGCATCCCACACCAGCGATCTTCCAAGTTTCCAAGGAATGAGCGTCAAACCATCCGGTCTCCTGCCGTCGCTGCGCGCAAAGCCTACAGGCTCTAAGACTGCAGGAACGCCAGCGGCGACAAGAGCCCGCCGAATGACGTCATTCAAGGGAGCATGTCGTGACATGCGGCCCGCACTACGTTAACAGGATAAACCGTGGTGACCTAGTACATCGACGACATCACCACAGCGGCAATGGTGAGGAAGATTAGTCCTGGCCCCCAGACGAAGGGATACTATGAGAGAAAGCGTGGTATTGTGAATTAAGGGTCCTAAGTTCCTAAGGCTGGCAGCTTCTTCCGCCAACGAATCAGTTTGGCTATTCAAAGAGGCAATGCTGCCAGTCTGCTGGGTACCTTAAGCAATGACAACTTTCTAAGCGGCAACTTTGAGGAAGTTTATTGTTCAAGATAATGTGTAGTTTTAAGTTTGTAAATAAATTTCTAATATGGCAGGTATAAATTTTATTCACGTAGTAAACAATTTGTTTTTATCTTTTTTAGTGTTGATGTTTAAATATGTATATCGGTTGAACTGTTGACGGTAACATACATGATAAATCAGTCAATTTTGAAAAGATTCAGTCTTCCAAAGACGCGAAAAACTTTCATAAAAGAATTAAACCGACTTAAAAAAAGAATACTGAAAAGTATGAAATTACTATCCCTTACTAATCAAAACTTAAGTACAAAAATAACTTTATAAATACGATACAAATACCCATATAATTAAATTTGAGAGTTACTGAAGTCGGTGCCAAGCCTACTAAACTAATAGACTTTCTGTTGTCGAACATTGATTTGGCACCGACTTCAAAAACTGTCAAATTTAATTATACTACTCTGTCAAGAAAGTACCGTGAAAAGATGAATAATACACGAAATGTTAGTTATTCACCCAAATTTATTTTATCACATTCAAAATATGCTCCTTCAGAAACGATACACTTACGCCAACGAATAATCCAATCATCAAAACCATTTTTTAAACGCTTTTTCCGGAATTGGGTTCAGCGCTCGCCGCGAATTCTCCTTCATGTCTTCTACCGAATGAAAACGGGTGCCACGAAGTGGTAATTTGAGTTTAGGAAAAAGAAAGAAGTCGGCTGGAGCCATATCTGGTGAATAAGGTGGTTGCTTGATGGTATTTTTTGAGTTTGTGGTCAAAAATTGATTCACAATGATGGCCTTGTGCGAAGGCGCATTATCGTGGTGCAAAATTCAAAAATTTTCTTTCCACAAATCTGCCCTTTTTCGTCGAGTTTGCTCTCTTAAACGCCGCATAACCCCCAAATAATATTCTTTATTGACCGTTTGACCTTCCGGCAAGAATTCCGAGTGCACAACACCGCGATAGTTAAAGAAAACAGTCAACATGACTTTGACTTTTGATCGACTTTGGCGTGGTTTTTTCGGTTTCGGTTCAGTTGGAAGGCGCCAATTGTAACACTTTTTTTTGTAGGTGTATACTTACGGTTTCATTACATACGAATTAGAATCAATCACGAATTTTATTTGAATATTATTGTAGTGTGTGACAGATGACAATTGTCTACGATACAATGATAAATAGGTAACGCGTTCGGAAAGTTGTTCGCAATCGAGTACATAGTTACTACTTCATTTCTTCTGAAGTAAAATCAATAAATATTGCAATTTAAGTGTATATTATTTAAGCCAGAACATAATATAGTAAACTTTTAATTATTTAGTTGTTTTCATTATAAAGTTCATTGTTACTTTCGTTAAAATCTACATTTACTTACGTTACGTTCAGTAATAACATTGAATGTTTGGACACATTGATAGTAATAAGTATCGTGGTAATAAATCGATAATCGATTTTCTTTTGTATAAAAATAGATTTGTTGTAAACAAAATAAAACAATTTTGGGTGATAATACTTTTATTAGGTATTAATATAATTTGTCCAGGTTTGCTTTCCCATTTTGACGATGAGATAAATAAATTATTGTAAAAATTTAAATACGAGTAATTCCTAATAATCGATTGTAATTGATAAGAGAGAGAGAGACGAGTGTTGGCTATATATGTTTCACAAATCAAGTAGAATGGAATGTTCGAGCAAATGGGCATTGCTTCCGGTTTGTTTTTCAGTGGCTACTTTTATCTAGATCATTCTAATTCTATTGTGGAACTGTCAATCTGACACTTAGATTCTGTCTCTGTGAAATTTTCAGACACTTCCTATTGGTTGATGCTTTTTCAGAGACTTGCTGTCTCTTTCTTATGTCGGAAACATGAGACTGAAATCGGAGTAGTTTTCAGTAACATAAATAATGATGTGAGAGGGTACAAAATAGTGTCGAGGTGTGGTTCCAAAATGGAGGGAGCCATTCATTTTTGGTGGTGGTTGAGTGGTAGACAAAAAAAATGCCAAAATGGAAATAAAGTTTATCTGTTAAAGTTTAGCTGTATCTATATAATTAAGATGGTTTTTTTAGTGTTATTAAGAAGTTGTTTTTCATTTTTTTCATAAATATTATGATAGACCTCATGGTAAGTAGAATGTAGAAGTTGTAGTTTTCTTTTAAAAGTATTTTCCTCGGTGCTTAGTACAGTGTATTAACCCTAGGATTTTTGTTACAGAGTTCCAAGTTTCATTCTACGTTTAATTCCAAGTTTCATTCTATGTTTAATTTCAAGTTTAATTCCATGATTGATTCCATGTGGGATTCAAAGTTGAATTCCATATTTGATTTCCAAGTTTAATTACATGCTTAGTTCTGTGTTTAATTTCCGGCTAAATTTCATGTTTATTTCCACGTTTGATTGGAGGAGTGGTATATCTTATTCCCATTCTTAATTCCATACACACCATGGACTAGTGATGGTTTTTTGTTATTGGTGCATTGCAGTATGAGGTGGAATTACCTCTACACATATTTAATCTCTTTTCGTTGAGATTTATTTGTTAGCTACGAGTAAAGTGGACTTCATGGGGATTCTGTGAGACCATTGGAGGGACAACTCGGCTGGCGGAATAACTAACATAACTAAGGGTTTAGTGAACACCGTGGATAATCTAAAGGACCATTGGTGGGACAACTCGACTGGCTATATATATATATACATGGTTATCTCCTTATATGGTAATGTACAAGCAGATATAAAGAATTATTAACCACCCGTAATAAATTTACTTAACTAACATTGTATTTCGGTATTATAGTACATCCTAAGGTTTTAATTATACCAAATATTAAGAAACTATTACACTTATTAATGGTTACAGTATTCATTTTTGTAATTTCCAATATAGATGTAATTTTTTTTTTGTGAGTAAAATCTCATTTAAAATTTCTAATGATAACAGTTAAGATTTCATTAAGTGAACTCATAAGATCTATATTTAGGGATAATTTTATTTTTTTAATAAATTGGTGAAGGTTGTAATAAAGTGTGTATTTATTTCACGACTGAAATCGATTGTAGCAATACAGGGAAGGCGCTCTTATAAAAATTTGCTCTGTATTCCTCTCCAGGGTGGCCCTAAGGAAACCCAATATACTGAGTAGCTCATAGTTATCTATCGACAAACCCCAATAAAAAATTAACATCACCGCGAGGCACGTTATACACTCCGAAGCTTGTTGACTAGTTTGCATGTCAAACTCGTAAACCTACGTCTCGTCACCAGTAACAATGCGTTTCATGAATGTTGGGTCGGAATTTACTCATTCTAGCATGTCCTCAGCGACTCTTATGCGAATGTGTTTTTGAAGAAAATTCAGGTCTTTTGGGACTAGCCGAGCGGCAACATGTTTCATACCCAAGTGATTATTTAAAATGGTACGGATCGACTCGTGAGATTTAAGACAAACTCTTTGTTCGATGTTTTTGTCCATTATGAAATTCGCAATACACACTAGATATGATATAACTAAAAACAGCACTGTATTTAATCTAAATAACAGATGCAAGTCAAACTCCGCGCCAAAATGGAAAACAGTTGTGCCAATCTAACAACAACAAAAAAAACTAAAAAATTGAATTTGGAACCATAAACAAATCATCCATTCCCGATACTTTCTCGACTGAATGTATGGGTATTTGTATCGCATTTATGAAGTTATTTTTGAACTTAAGTTTTGATTAGTAAGGGATAGTGTTCTTTTTTGAAGTCAGTTTAATTTTTTTATAAAAGTTTTTTTATTTCTCCCCTTTGAGTGGCCTTGCCCTAAATAAATATCTAGGGCAGGTCTACAATTAGTTAATTTTCTAATTCTGAAGCACAACTTGTTAACTTTCATTCTATTGAAGAGCACAAACCGTGGGCTTTCACAATAAAAGATGCGATCAGATCGAACATGGGATATTATTGCCCATTATGGCCATTATCAATATCATCAATATAATATCATATCAATATCAATCAGTTATAAAAGAACAGTGTAAGGATTACATCACAATTACACACTAGCGGTATTCTTACAATCCGAAGACGACAGCCACCAGCTGTATTCTCTGTCCACCACAAGACTGACTCTACTGACTGAATTTTATTATATCACAGTCAATTTATATTTTCTCCCTATTACCATTATACCATGTGGGGACAACGATAGTTAACAAATGTACAAGAGAATCATCAATATAAATAAGGTGTATCTTTGAAACCAAAGCTTCAATACTAGTGAAATTTCAATGGGACTAATCTGAAAGTGTATCCCTTCAAACAAAAAAATTATTTTCCAAATCGGTTCATAAATGACGGAGTTATGAGGTAACAAACATAAAAAAAATATACAACTGAATTGAGAAACTCCTCCTTTTTTGGAAGTCGGTTGAAAATCTGAAAAAAAGAATTTAATTTGACAAGTCTAGTAATAAAGGTGCTAAAATATGCTCGGTTACCCCGTCACAAAAGCTTTCAGATTTTCCTCAAATTCCTTTGTACAAACTCAATAATACGTAATTCAACTAATAAATAATATAATGCCTATCAAAGATTTTTTTTGGCACTTACCTTAAACTAGTTCTCATGTAAAGATGATTAAGTTTTGAATACTTTTTCTTTTCGTTGGACATAATTCTATATATTAATACGTGAAGTAAAAACTTAGGTTCCCTTTTTAAGAAAATTGCGAGGACGGAGGAGTGTGAAATTTGGTACACTTAAAGTTTATATGGCGAAGGACTGGAGAAAGCTAAAATTTTTATGTAATATGTGTTACAAATAAGTAGATTAACTTAAATTAAATAAAACATTCATTGTTTACGTTCATACTGCCAATGTCAAAAAGACTGTCATTGTCAAACTCT
Source organism: Zeuzera pyrina (assembly GCA_907165235.1). Classification (NCBI taxonomy): domain Eukaryota; kingdom Metazoa; phylum Arthropoda; class Insecta; order Lepidoptera; family Cossidae; genus Zeuzera; species Zeuzera pyrina. Next base: position 16,220,466 of record OU015626.1, read on the forward strand.
TAATAGTTTGTGATCATATGTAATGTAACCTCCTTGGATTAAACAGTCGTACAGAGTAGATAGTCGCCAAAGAGTTTATATTATAAGTTTTCATTTACAGTTAAATTTCGACCACAGGACGACCCCTAGTAATAATACATAGGCAAACATTTTTAGAAATTACCAACACTTGTGAAAACAAGATACGTCGAAATACTAAAGACCACTATACGCATTTTATAAAGAAAATTCCTTCTAGAATGAATAGCTTTTGTGTACGTGACTATAATATTTGTGTGTGCTTGTACCGTTATATCCGTCCATTGTTCCAAATAAATCGCAATTAAAGCATTGACATACTGTGTTATACTATTTATTATGAAAGTTTATTATTGTTTTCCATGAGGTTTCCTATTGTTTATTTGTTTTCTTCTTACTAAAAGAAATATGTCTAAAACGGGAAATTTAACACGATTACCTTTTTATTCTGGCTTAACGTTTCGACCGAGTTGCATCGGCCGTGGTCTCAAGCAACTCGGTGCACAACAACAAGCAACGATGCAACTCGGTCGAAACGTCAAGCCAGAATAAAAAGGAAATCGTGTTAAATTTCCCGTTTTAGATATATTCTATAATGCAACGCGAAAGTTTAAAAGTTTATTTAAAACAAAAATAAAAAATTCATTAGAGAGCCTTCCTCATACTTTCAGTAATTTTACTCAAAACTGAAAAGCTTCTCAACTACATACATCTTGTTAAAATTAGACTATTCCATTATTTAAAAGAATATTAAAGTTGTAATCTTAACTGCATTAGGTTATTTCTGTCTGAGAGCACATGGTTACAATTAAAGTATCTTTAACTATCTCCATCCGACTACATTATAGACGACTTCGTGACAACTGTTCGACAACAATTATTACTTGACAACTACTTATTCTCAGTCCTACTCAGTCTTATATGATACGGCTCCATTAATACACAAGCAAACCATTTTATTCTCGCTTTTGTTATTGAAATGTTACAAAACAATCACAGGTGGCTAATTTTTGTGATTATAATAGTTGTGAAGCTATAGAAATATAACATTTTTTTGACTTAAAAATTATAAGAAGTAATGGGATGCCTTGAAAAACTTCGAAGATTTAGAATGCTTATGAAATATTAAAGTACTAAAAATAACCTATTTAGTGACTCTTGTGTACTTTCTCGTCGAGGTAAGCGTTTTTAATTTACAGACTACAAAAATATACTTAAATAGTTTTAGCTAATTATCCAATTAATTATATTTTTTTAACGGATCATAAGTCCGTCTATGCAGCCCAGTGCCATCAAATTCATTAATTACCCCCGCGCCCTATGGCGATTACAATAAAGTAGATTTTTACAGAATTGCGATTTGGTCATATTTTATCGCGGAGAGATCTCAACATTTTTGTTTTTGCACGTAGGTAATTGTAATTTGCGAGAAAACTACATTACCAATTTCATAACTGGATTTTAAGATTTGAGATGTAATTACTTATCCTTTTTAGTAAAAATCATTTCAAGATCTGTAGAATTTTCAACTATGCAACTGGAAAACAGGATCTTTTCTGGAATTTTTTTTATCGAGTTTTTTTTCGAATCATGTTTCCACGTTTAAGGATTTCAAGATAAAGAGTTTAAATTGTATGTATCCAAATATCTAACTCTAAGTCTTCTCAGACATCGAGGTTGAGGTCAAACAATAAGGAAAGGAATGGTAGGACTGGAAACAGAAAAACGAACTTACGGAAACTTAAGTTTCTAATTTCTTTTTATCTACGGAATTTTAAAATAGTGGACGAATAAAATATATTTGTCGGAAAAGACACGGGGTAATTCGTGCTTTTGCAACTCAGCCATGAGAAATAGGTACCTAATCTTACAAGAGGCGAACTACTCCATAAAATACAAAGTTAAGACAAAGTTAATGTGCAAACGACAGAAAACTCTTTGTAACAATTATTACGTAGGTAATTGGAAATTTAATAATGTCAAACGATCCGTCGGAGAAATGCTATCGCACCGGCCGCCGTAGTCTAACAGAATCTCCGCGCCGGCCCCGACGTTCCGTTAGCGCGTCAACGGAAGTCGCGCTTTGCCATAGTATAGTCAAATGAGTGCCTTTTATTATTTCCACCGACACGGCCTTCCTGACAACACGCACGTCCTTGTGCATTCTTCATCTCGCTCTTGAAATAAAACGAAATCTGCACGTCTCTGCAACAAACATCTCTTCATTCTATCACAGACACTCTAAACGTCTTCACAAACACCCTAAATATCTTCACATACACCCTAAACATCTTCACATACACCCTAAACATCTTCACATACACCCTAAACATCTTCACGTACACCCTAAACATCTTCACATACATCCTAAACATCTTCACGTACACTCTAAACATCTTCACAAACATCCTAAACAGCTTCATACAAGGTACGCAATCACAAACACCCCGAACCCGCTAACACAAGGTACCCAATGACGAACACCCTAAACACCCCCATACAAGTTACGCGTATAACACTCGCTACAGACCTGCGCCTTGCAGTCTGTCAACAAGATGCTACTTAACGTACCTTCATCACGTCGTCACATACATTACGCGTATAGCACTCGCTACAGATATGCGCCACACGCTGGGGGCCAACGCGCATATAGCACGAGGCAGGCCAGCGGCTTGCAAGCCAGTCAACGAGATGCTACACAACGTACCTCCAACATCTCACACGCCGAATAGTCCCACAATCACCGCGTCACTCTCGGGCTCCATCTCGCCCACCGACTCCTCTCTCAACAACAAAACTATAGCCGACGCGAACTCGTTTTACTCTAACGCAAACTACATAGTGTTTTCATCGTCACTATGAGTCCTTCACTCCCTTTAGGTACCTTATGCAAACTTGTGGGGTACACGATACTTCAAATTCTTAAAGTTTACCCCTGAACACTCATCGTACACCTCATTTGCTTATTAAGTTTTAAATCAGAATTTCCAACTCCAACTAAGTCAAAGTCACCCTAATCCATTCAAGCAAACCCAGCCACAAGGCGTTCCCGAACGCCAAATTCACTCGAAAAGAAAACTCTGATACCGAGAAGAACCGACAAGAAAGTCAGCCAGGCACGACTCTTTCAACATTAGTCCACAACAGGCCTACCAAAATGCAACGTTCAGGCCAGTGACTCACTCGTAACTACAGAAGACGTAGTTGTGCGGCGTATTGAGAATCGATTGGATAATAAACCCGCCTACCTAATGTAACTAGTTTATTTGACCTACTTCCCCAGTCTATATTTTACCTATCTATCTGTTCACGGGGTACCTAATCTACCTCCCTACATGCTTCTTCGTGACAACGGAGTGAACCGACAGTGATGTCAAGCAAAGACACCTTTGCCAAGGATGTCAGACAACCGAAAACGAATGATCGCTGTCACATACAACAACTCTGTTCACGCGGCCGCCATATTAGTTGACTAATTTTCACAAACTACTAGATTAAGCAGCCGATTTTAACAATGACGGTAACAAAAAAATTAATTCGATTATAAATTCTCGCTTAAATATCGCTCGCTACCACATAAACATACAGACGTGTCGCAGGACTTTATGTGTTCCCCGTGAAAATAACAAAATTCAACTGCAGTTTGAGGTTATTACAGGTTTGGCCTACCTGACGCACGTTGCAACAGTTAATCGGAATGAGGAGAAAAAAAGCAGAAAGCGCAGTAAGCTTTTGGTAATCTTTAACAACTATTTACACAGACTTATCAACCATCAGTCATGAACACACACACACACCAACAATTAGGGCCCAGTTGCTACCAGAAACGTAGTGACACATGTCACCCAGGTCATCGTCACATCATCAGCAGCCCAACGCTCTCTCATGTAGTCATGGTATAACATAACCTCCTCTACTCTCATTAACATCGCACGAATGTAACTGACAATTTTGCCTCGTGACATTTTACGAAAACGTTCATGAGCGTAGATACTTGTAGATCCGACTACTAATCAAAGATATCAAAACTTAACGGTAACCTTCAAGCAACTAACTTTAAATGGACTCCCAAACGGAATATTGCGTTAGCTTCAATTACTCTCGTCGTTATTTTTCAACACAAAACCACCAACGTTAAATTTAATCAATTTCGATTCATTGCCATCAAATCTATCATAACTAGCGTTCTTTTCAATATTCGTTACCGCGTGTTCCGTCCCATTCGCAGCATCGGGTTCATTTCCTATCCGTAGTCAGTTTGAAACACTTAGCTACTCTAATTTAAGAAGAATTCAAAAGCGCTAGCAATGTTTAAACTTGTTTCGCTCATAATGATAATGAGGTTTTAGAGTTTTACTGTTATTAATCAGATTAGACCTTCACAATCGTCGGGTACAACATGAAATAAATTTTTCACACCACTAACTTTAATTATAACCTCCCACGATATTTGCTCTGTACTATATACTCCTGACTCACCAATGCCAATAATACTAAAACTAGAATCAACACACAGAACATTGGGCACTAGAATTAGAATAAAATGGCTACGACTCACCGGGCTGTAGTTTCAGTTGTTAACGTAATCCTTGCGTCCCGCAAGCGTCCACAGGTCGATCAGTAGCCGAATTCTCCTTTTACAAAAGACCGTGGATGCGACGAGTAAGGGCATTAACAATGTGAATAGGCTTCTGCATTTTGTTCACTCGCGATTACACCAGAATCAGACTCACTGGTCCCGTAATCCCACTTCTGATGTCGGAAAAGACACGAGGCAATTCGTGCTTTTGCAACTCAGCCATGAGAAATAGGTACCTAATCTTACAAGAGGCGAACTACTCCATAAAATACAACGTTAAGACAAAGTTAATGTGCAAAAGACAGAAAACTCTTTGTAACAATTATTACGTAGGTAATTGGAAATTTAATAATGGCAAACGATCCGTCGGAGAAATGCTATCGCACCGGCCGCCGTAGTCTAACAGACTCTCCGCGCCGGCCCCGACGTTCCGTTAGCGCGTCATCGGAAGTCGCGCTTTGCCATAGTATAGTCAAATGAGTGCCTTTTATTATTTCCACCGACATATTTATAAGTTAATTTTCACGTTACCGTATTATAGTGCCTCTAGTTGCTGCGATTTAGAGTTATTAGGTATAAAAAAATACCTTCTCCGGTATTTTAGAATACGGTCAAAACATGTTAATTCGTTTTAAAGAAAACTGAAAATTAAATAGCATAATTGTGATCTGTGACATAAATTTCATGAAAAAAAAGAATTAATTATGCAATTGAAAATGTCTGTCTCTTGGAGAGTGACTCTCCTTTGCACGCCTTTTTTTACCTTTTAAATTCGTTCGTAATTGGATTCTTCATCTTTAATATGTCATAATATAGCACAAAATATACCCTGAAATTCATTTAAATTCAATCGTCTGAGGTACACATTATTATTATTATTATGTGAACTATGTATAGTGATGAAACCAAAACATGTACATTTTTTACACTAACTCTATTATTAATATCCCAATATTAAATTTTGTTTATTGCTGTATGATACTTAAATTAGCAACCTAAAGTTTCTTCATAAAATGTAAAAAAAAACTATACTATTCTAACCATTCCAGTAATTTCACTGCTTTGCTTCCATGCATGTTTCAATTCACGGTAAAGGAAATCACAATGTTGCAAGTTAGAGCAACACATTAATTTATCAAAGGAGTATTTATATCAATTATTATGAAGTGTGGATTCTGAATATGTATAAACTACTTGAACATAGTATATGTTCTTTTACTTGTTTGGAATGTAAAGTAATAGCTTTTTATAGGCAATAAATAATAGCTACTGACGTAATACATTATAGATACTTATATGAAAGTCATGTGTTCATTTTTTTACTATTTGAAGACGATGTGTCAATCGTATGAACAAGAGCCACGTTTTTAAAGTAATTATGGATGTTAGCCAAATGACCGTAGGCAGTGAAATGTATGCTATCGTTATGCTACATTACTCACACTGTTCTCTACTGTGACATTTTAACTCAACGGACTAGTTGTCTTTGTGAATAAACTCTAAAATATTTTCTTCTCTCCATTTGTTAATGAATAATATGAAAACACTCGAAAAAATTACTGCTTCTTGTTTCACATTTCTAAGAAACTAGCTGTATCCGCGTTTTCATTTGTGTGGTTTTAAGATTTCACTGGACAAAACTTCCTCTATTTATAACTATTTGACTATCCCACCAAAATCTTTATTTTCTGAGATAAACAGTATTCTGAATCTTGACCCGGGATATGAGATATCATCGCCGCAAGTTTCATCAAAATCCGTGAGAGATTTGCACATATTACATCTTATTGTTATATTCAAAACAGATAAATAATATTTGCAAAAATTGATAGTTTTTTTTTTCTATACAGGTTTTAATGAGCATGACGATTACATGTTTTTTAAATATTTAATATTTATGCATTATAAATCCACGGATTGCGGTTTTAACAGAGAACTTGGTTAAATATAAGTATTTATCTCATTTGTAATCTAGTTTACTCTATTAACGGGACCTTGAACCTATTAACAACCCTATGCAAGAATACCGGAAATATTACTAATAATTACTTTTAATAAATAACATGTCATTTCTGTTTGTTCGAGAGGAAATTAGGTCAACAAACAAGAGATTTATAACGGTAAGTAACCATTTTGGCAAAGGATTGACAACATCACAAGTAAATCTTTGTTTGTTGATCTAAATTCCCCTAAAATCGTATACAAATAAGGTGTTTCTATGTGGATTTTCCATTTCATGTGCTGAATTCTTATAGTCTATACTTTATGTGAAATAGCAAACCCACCAATCGAAACAAAATTCCAGTCACCAATCGACACGTGTTTCGCCTCTTAACGAATTTTAAGCGAAGGATAGCTAACAGTTTTATACTTACATATCTTCACGCTGTATCCCCTCACGGGGTAGTTCTTACGCTTCCTCAAATCCTATCATTCTCCTCACACATTTTCGCCTAGGTATGAGAGTGCTTTTGATAGTTCCGTCAGCTAACACTCTGGCTATTTGATCTTCGTAAGTCAGCCTTGGTCTTCCTTAGCTTCTTTTACCACTCGCTTTCGCTCTGTAGATTTTCTTCATCAGTCTTTCATCACTCATTTTTTCTAAGTACCCGAACCATCTAAGCATTCTTTTCTTCATTTTAACAATAATCCTGTCGTGTAACCCTGTCATACTGCGTATCTCTTTCTTGCTTATTTCGTCTGCAAGGGTGACACCCTACATATTTCGAAGAGATCGTATTTCTACTGCATATATCTTACTTTAACTCGATTTCGGTTCTCATTTAGACTGTGCGTGCTATAGGGCCATTAGCTTGGTCAGTTTGACAAGTAAAGTCTATACCAAGGTATTGACTGAGTATGAAAGGCATTTCTGAAATAAATTGGAGGTACAAGATGGTTTTAGGAACGGTAGGAGTTGTATGGATCAGATTTTCTCACTCCACGATATCGTGGAAAAGTCTCTGACCGGTGATACATATAGCATATAGAAAACATAGCTTTTCATAAGTTTTTTGCACTTTTATGCATCTAGAAAAAGTACTCGATGGAGTAATACTAAAGTAATTGTGGAGTCTTCTGTCTAAATATGGCGTAAAGGGCTGACTGTAAGCTGTGAGGTCATTACATCGAGTCTATAGAGCCTGTGTAAGGATAGATGTTGACATGTCGCTCTGGTTCGAAGCCTGTTCAGGCGTTCGACAGGCCTGCGTGATGTCTGCCTGGTTGTTCGTGCTATATTTGGACAGTAGCCTCTAGACATTGAAAGTTAGTATGAGTGGTATGATATGTGATGGTAACTGTCTTTTGTACGCTGACGATGCTGTGCTTATAGCAGAAATAGAGTTGCAGACACTAATCACGTACATGATAGAGAATGTGAAGTGAAAGGAACGAATATGAATGTGAATAAAATTAAGGTTCTGGTGTTTGAAATGTAAGATGTCATGTCACAGATGACAGACACTTGTCACGTGCGCGAAAAAGGAATGTGAAGTGAAAGGATTGAATATGAATGTGAGCAAAACTGAGGTTCTAGTGTTTGAAATGTAAGATGTACAGACGAAATGTGAGAAATGGGTACATGGAAAACATTTAGAACAAATGAATGAAATTGTATATCTAGGGAGTGCCTTTTCGAGGAATGGAAGATGTGAGTTCGATGTGGAGGATTGGACGGGTAGCAGCTGGCACTAAAGTGAACGGTACTCTGTCCGCATTAGTGAACAGTGTGAATATATTCGTATGTAGTGCATTTAATAATGCACGATATACCGATTTCAAAGAATTCCTAACATTTAATAATAACTTTACTTTCTGAAAAGGATGATATGAGAATACTCTGTAAAATTTATGAAAAGATGGTACGCCTAATTCTACTGATAGCCCACCATCGAATAGCGCGTCAACTGATAACCCAAAGCCAAGCAATACAGCAATCTGATACCACCGAACCTCCTGATATGCAGTGAGTATGTTTATCAGAACGCCACTTATTACTGTAAATATAATTATTCAATTGCATATAGACACTTGTAAACTCATAGTGTAAAGCAATTTCTACCACACCAATTAAAATAATATAACTCTTTGGTGGTAACACAAAGAAAAAAATTAAGAAGATATCCATAAATAATATTTTTCGTAACTACTATGGTAATGCATATTATTATACAACTTTAAACCAAATAAAATTAGTGTTAGTATTATCTATGCATAGAATAAAATAGCATGTTTTATATATTGCATATTTCATGTTACTTTCAAAAATAACTAGGTACCTGTATTGTATACACACAAGTGCAAACTACGAAGTGAGGCCGCTACGGCATTGGTACCACTACAGTTAATTGTAAATGTGGATGTATATGATCAGTTTCAGTACAATTTACAATTAGGTTTTTAAACTACTCGTTATGTAAAATCGATGCTATAAAATAAAGCAATATTTATATGAAATGCATACATATAATATTGAAGTGTCTTGGTAAGTAATTTTTATTAAAAACTATTTCAATGTTTTGATTGACTAAATCTTATTTAAGTTTTCGGAAAATTATATTCAAACGAACTGTAGTGACGCTTCAAAACTTTTTTTTTAAGTGTAAGTGTATTTAATTTTAAGTGTAATTTTTAATTATTCAAAAAACTTATCTTTTATTGTGTCTTATCTTATCTTCTGAGTGCTACAAACCGAGAAATCAAGTCAGTAATAAAAAGAAATACGAGTAAATTAAATATAATAGAAGTATATCATCTTTCGTCGTAAATTCGCATTTCCTCAAAATAAAATCATAGGTCTAAGTAGGTACATATTTTTTCTAAAATTGTGACACATGGGTAAATATTCGTAAAACAAGAAATCCGTTTCAATAAGGTAGTACTGAAACTGGCAACTGGCCATTTGACTCTTTCCATGTCCTATTTCATAATGCTAATGAACTGAATGTTGCACCTCATTAGTCCGCCATTAACAATACATTTTCATTTTTAATTTACTTAACAGAAAACAAAACCGTTAGAATCGAACGAAGCGACAACTTAATCAATGAAAACTATGGATTTATGTAGAAAATCTACCTATAGTATAACAATGGTAATATTACATATAAACAAGGTGTACAAATATTGCTTTTTCTTCTGAACCAATTATTTGTTTTTTTTTGGTTACAAGAAAGCTTTAAAAAATAGTATTTTCTTTTATTTAGAAACGCTTTTGGAAGACATCCCTACAAGAATTATTAAGCATTGCCTACTTCGAACGACATAATAAATAAATGAAATCCAGACAATTTCACTAATTGTGTGATCACTGATCACAAACTAAGCAGCCAGCTATAATCTTCATAATTATAAAATTAATGCTGTTCCGTTAGTAAGCGCATCACTTGAGAAAGACTGGACGGATTTAACTATTTTTTTAAAATGTTCGTATTACTCGATAAGGTTTTTAGGACAAGCAAAATTGGAAAAGTTGTTGAAAATTGGAAAATTCGGGAAAAATTGAAAGCGCTTTTATCTATGAGATTCTATTTACTTAAAGGACAGAACAACTTGTGTCAGGTCAGCCAGTGGTATACAAAATCGTTCCGTGCTGCTCTGAGCGAGAAAGTAAAATGTAGAATGTGTATAATGTCCTGATTGTCCTCTCACATTGATTGCTAAAGTCAGCTGAGAGATAGAGTTTACTATACGAAACTTGTTTAAGCCAAAGTCTAGAAATCTGTCACTATCTGGTTCCGTTTTGCTTGATACTTATTCTAGTCAAAGTGTCAAATAGTGTGATAACAGTATCACACTTGTATGTTCACTCCGAACAAGAAATGGTGTGAAATTTGGTGTATATTGTACATACGTACATATCTTCACGCTGTATCAGCAAAGGGGTAGTCGGAGAGGACAGAGCGCAAAGCTTCGCGGTCCTTACATACTTCCTTCACCTCAAATCTTATCGTTCTTTTCATGTGTATATGTAATATCTATAAATAGTTTCGTTGTCTTTTATTATTAACAAATGATCATTATTTAATTCACGCACTTATCTTACACAAATTCATAACCGTAGATAATTTTGTACTAACTCTATTTTTAACAATTACTTATCTTACACTGCTTGAAAATTGAACTCTGCATGCAAACTTACCGACTAATGAAGTGTCCCTAGTGTTGAAACTAAGAGTGGCTTGCACCAACTATGTAACTCGATTTACGGAGTTAACATCTCGTTTGCACCAACTAGTAAATCGTTGGTGCAAGTGAGATGTCAAACCCTTAAATTGAGTTTAAATAGTGTAAGCCAACCTAAGTGTAGTTTCAATAATATTTAAAATAAATGTTACTAAAATTACCGTGAACAGGATCACAGTACAAACACTTTAGTGCCTAAACACACAGACAGATAAACAGAGTTAGCTCTCAACAACTTGTGTCAACTTGGGGATAGCATTACAGGCGGTAATAACAGCCTACTTTTTTTTAACTAACGCTAAAATAATTAAATGAAAAAATCGTGTAGCGTGAATAATAAAGAGAATTATAAATTCTTTTGCTTGAGGAAAATAATATTATAGGTAATTTCTTTTACGGTTCCAGTAATAACCGCAATTAATAAGTTTTAAACTTATTATAACTCATTATATGAATTATTCAGTAAATTATGGACTTCCTTAATTTTTATTCATATCTAATATAACAAATTCAGCTTACTTAACATGTATAACATGTAAAGTTTTTTATACGCACTTGTAATTCACACGGATGCAAGGTTTATACTGCGTACGGACTAAAGCACAGGCTTGGTTCTTAGGCATTGAGTAAAATATAATTTTATGTACTAATTAATAACAAAAATGAAACTACGAATCCCTTATTATGTTGTAATTATCTGGATTTAATTAGGAAATTACGTGACCCAGTTTTCCATTGAACAACTCGGCTTAGGGAGAAATTCCATCTTTATATTGCTGACATCTTTTTTATTGGCACGAAGCATTGTGCTTTCTGTAATAGCTATCTTTTATAATACCATTCTTTTGTAATACCAATTTACTCCTTTCATTATAAAGGGTTTCAAGCACCTTTTCAGAAATGATGACACGATATTAATACAGTTTGGAGGTTTTTAAAAAGCTTGATTAGTGTAGTTACCTATAAATTGAATTGTAATATCAATGATATATTTACTCATGATAGATATAGGCCTCTCTCAGAAGTCGCCACCAAGCCAACGGATCTTCAGCTTATCGCAATTTAGTAGCTATTTATCACATTCAAGTCAAGTAATTTAGACAGTCTATTGTGTACAAATTAAAATGTTATAGGATTAAGCTGTAATTTTTTGTTTTTCATTTCCAATTCGAATGAGTGCCAACTAAGTTTAAAAAACTTTTACAAAAGAATTTATAAAAGTCACAACAGTTAACGAAAAGTAAATTACTAAAATATAGTAAACTTTTATCACATATATGTTTACTTATTCAAGATGTAATAATGTTTTACATTTAACTTCATTTAACGAGTGAAATCTCACAGCTATCATAAACTCAAACACTGTTATTTTTAGTTATTTTTAAGACATTACGACCATTACGGTTGATTGCAAAGACGACGTGACGAACCGTCGTACTTCCGTGTGTTATTTTTACACAATAAATTAGTACTTAAACAACGTACGAAAGAAGTAGAGAAAACGTTGCTATATAACAAAATCAGACTATTCTTATTTTGTTTGTCCCAGTTTAGAAAAATCTCATTGTCGCTTGATGAATTGCGAAGAATGTTAAAATCTATCTGCTGTGGACTGAAGAATCCTTTTTTCTTATTACAATAAAACAATTATGATGTCTCTCCGAAAATGAGTCACCGATACTTAGGTACGGTTGGTAGGTACATAAATAATCTATGGGAATCATTTTATGCAAATATACGGAATATACAACGTGTGAGGTAAGTAGTAAATAAATCTTGCAACTGCCGTTAGGACATAAAAACCTATCAAATGTTTGAATATTGAAGGACCATGATTTTTTAAATTTGTATTATTACTTATTTTCTTTTTTTTTTACACTTGTAACATAACGTACTAATTCGAGTTGCCAATTCTACAAATTAGAGAATTTTTAGACTTTATTTTTAATTTATTACCTCCAATTGTGAATATTTACATATAATTTTGCGCTATCGAATTTTTATCATGTTTTTTAAACTGTTATCTAAAAAATTATTTACTCTTTCAATTCGGACTACCTACATCTCCGTTACATCATTAACCTTTACCCAGGGGGACAATTCGGTATGACAATATAGATTTCGCCCATATGTCTTGCCACGCGTAAACCACGTCAATATCGTGTCTCCTTTAAACTATGTCGCGGTAAGGGATCGAGTACTTTGTATACTGTATGCCCCAAGACAAATTGTCTATAGTACATTATAAATTCACTAGTACGTTCTGAACATAACTTTTGTAGTATTTGATCTTAAATATTTTTAATTGAAATTTTATTTTTTTAAATGAACAATGTTACTAATAGCTGTAACCTTACGTGCTATTCATTATTTTAAAGACTAAAACCATAGGAATGGCTATAAATGTAACATATTTGATAAACAATTCACCGACAGCATGACAGAAGTACACAATCATAAATGACATGCTTTTGAACATTTTTCTACAATGATGTTATATTTACAAAAGAGGTTTTTTTACCAAACTTTACCTAATATCTTTTCCTTAGTCTATGATTTTACCAAAGTGATGTTGTGACTATTATTTTATAACCAAATAATTCTTAATCAATTACGGAAAGAATTGTAACAAAAAACCTGAATAGTAAACGGTTTTCATTGGAAATTTAATCGTAAGTATAATAATTTGCAACTAAGTACCATAATAGATTTTAATTCTTAGCGGGTTTTCAACATAATCTAGTCGATTACCTATATTTTGTTAATATTTACATTTGTTCGCAGACTATACGAAAGATGTATGCCGTTGTGCGGCAAGTAAAAACAAATCAATTTTTCTGCAAGTCAAGTGAAAGTCACAACAGGGGCCTAATTCACTATGACCATTTAGCGATTCCTTGCTTAGAAACCACGTCAATTCTATACTTATCTACGATATCTGCAAAAAGCGTATTCCGTATGACACATTTAACGATCTCGCGCGGAATGAACACGACGTTAGCGTGATTTGAACTGTCAAAAATTCCACGTTAGACAATCGCGTGGAGTCGCTGTGATCACAAATTAGTAAGATTATGTCTGTTGTGACTTTTACTTGATTTGCATAAAAATTGATTTGTTTTTATTTGCCGTGAAACGGCATACCTACGTATTTCGTACAGTCTGCGAACAAATGTAAATATTAACAAAATATAGATAATCGACTAGATTATGTTGAAAACCCGCTAATAGATTTAAAATCTATTATGGTAGGTAGTTGCAAATTATTATACTTACGATTAAATTTCCAATGAAAACTGTTTACTATTCAGGTTATTGTTACAATTCTTTCTGTAATTGATTAAGAATTATTTGGTTATAAAATAATATTCACAACATCACTTTGGTAAAATCACAAACTAAGGAAAAGATACTAAGTAAAGTTTGGTAGAAAAACCTATTTTGTAAATATAATATCATTGTAGAAAAATGTTCAAAAGCATGTCATTTATGATTAAGTACTTCTATCATGCTGTCGGTGAATTGTTTATCAAATATGTTACATTTATAGCCATTCCTATGGTTTTAATCATTAAAATAATAAATAGCACGTAAGGTTACAGCTATTAGTAACATTGTTCATAGTAACAGTGTTCATTTAAAAAAATAAAATTTCAACTAAAAATATTTAAGATCAAATACTACAAAAGTTATGTTCAGAACGTACTAGTGAATTTAAATTGTACTATAGATAATTTGTCTTGGGGCATACAGAATACAAAGTACTCGATCCCTTACCGCGACATGGTTGTAAAGGAGACACGATATTGACGTGGTTTACGCGTGATAAGACATATGGGCGAAATCTATATTGTCATAGTGAATTAGCCCCCTGATATAAATTTACTAATTTGTGATCACAGCGATTCCACGCGATTGTCTAACGTGGAATTTTTGACAGTTCAAATCACGCTAACGTCACGTTCATTCCGCGCGAGATCATTAAATGTGTCATACGGAATACGCTTTTTGCAGATATCGTAGATAAGTATGGAATTGACGTGATTTCGAAGCAAGGAATCACTAAATGGTCATAGTGAATTAGGCCCAGAGCCTATATTATATTAATTTGCACAGCATATTATTTATTCATAAGTGATAATGCTATTAAAATATATTGAATCTCTTAAATAGAATTTGTTCTCATGATTAAAAACGTTTGAATTTTGAAGGTCCATAATTTTTGAAATTTGTATTATTACTATTTTCTTTTTTTTATACTTGTAATATAACGTACTAATTCGAGTTGCCAATTGCACAAATTAGAGAATTTTGCATTTTATTTTTAATTTATTACCTCTGATTGTGAATATTTACATATAATTTTGCGCCATCGAATTTGTATCATGTTTTTTATACTGCTATCTAAAACATTACTTACTCTTTGAATTCAGACTATCTACATCTCTGTTACATCATATAAGCTTTACCCAGAGCCTATATTATATTAATTCGCACAGCATATTATTTATTCATAAGTCATAAGGCTATTAAAATATATTGAATCTCTTACATCGAATTTGCTCTCATGATTGAAAATTGAAAATCTGATTTGAAGACATTGGACGATGTAATTTCAATTAGCTTACAATGTTAAATAAGCGTGGGTTTAAGTAAATATTTAGATTATATTTTATGTAGTAATCTGTTATACACCTAATAATACACACGCGCATTCATATTCTCACACTGTACCCCTAACGGGGTACTAACAGACTACCTAATGATATAATGAATAAATTAGAAGATTGCTTTAAATCAGGTAATATTTGATTAGAAATTATGATTAGAAATAACTGAATACTTACAGAAGTGTCTTCGTATCAATCGAAGTTAAATTATAAATATTTACAGAGATATGACTTTAGGTTAATCGGAAAACACGTGGTCTGATAATGTGTACCTACCTAAGCTTTTCTACTTATTTTACAGAATATTTAAAAAAATGGCTTTCATGCTGTTGATATTTTTTTAACAATTGTCAAGAAATATTGTCCCAATTAACTGAATTAATGTAATTCTATTACTGTTTCTAATCTACATAACAGTCCAAATGCAAAGTGATACATATTTGAGGATCGACAATAACTGTGGGTAAGAGTTAATACGATATCTTTCAATATTGAATATAACTTTAATATAAGAAATTCTTAGCATGTATGTAGATTAGATAATTGTGTTTTTTTTACATAATTATATTAAAACACAAGTATTAACCGAACTAACCTGTTGAAAGCATCGGACAGCGTTGCTAGAACCCAAGCACCGGTGATTCTATCATGAATAATTAATAACTTCAGTCATCTTTCACGTCGATAATTTTAATAACTTTTGTTATGCACATTAAATTTACATGTTATTCTTATGTGTATTGTCTTAAATGAACACAGTCAGAGGTGTTATGCACTCGCTAATGTATTTGTGGTGTTCCGACGTTCGCGCTAATACTCGGCAGTAGAGATACGTGCGTTTCAGTCGATTCTGCCGTCGAACTGAACAAACGGACCGATGAAAATTCAGCCGACGTTCTAGGTCTGCGCGCTTTTCGCCTGTTGCTGGGTTACCATAACACAGATGGCGGAGCTTTTTCTTAAAAACACATTTTTTTGAGCTCTACTGAAAAAATAAACATAATTTATAAAATAGATTGGAAGTCCTTTTTTTTGTAGATGATTATTATACGTTTCTTTTTAAGAAAATAAGGAACTTTATTAATGTATTTGATGAGGTAATTTTTATTTTTCTTCTTATTTTAAGTAGAAAGCCTTAATTTCGTACACTTATTTTCTCATTACTTCTTCTAATTGGAGGCTTATATTCCCCTTTCAGAAAAAAAGGACCTCATCAATACATTTTTGATGAGGTAATTTTTGTTGTTATTCTTATTTTAAGTTGAATACTAGCAATGACCTAAATTTAGTGTGCTGATTTTCTAATTACTTCTTCTAATTAGAGGTTTGTATCGTTAGAATATAATATGACCGTTGAACTACCACGTTTACCTTCATCAAACTACTGGTCTGCATGCCTATTTTGAAACCGTATCAGAACCGTGTATACAAGTAAATAAATTTAAAAAAATGAGGAGAAAGATTTTAAATTTTTTGAGTCCAAAATAAACATTTCAGAGTTTTAATTTTTTTGCATGTTTATGTGCTTGCTTGTTTGAGTTTCACTGGGAGACGAGTGATGGATGTCACACAATCAAATTAAATAAATTAAAGTATGTGTAGACAAAGTTTAATAATTTTAGTAATTGAATGAAAATTGAAATCGAATGTATGGGAATTATTTTTTTATTCAAGGTAAGCCGTAAATATACGGATTAGTACAAAATCAGATTGAACAATTTCTTGCAATAGTTTCAGTTAACCAGTATAACACGTGTGTCTCTTGTCTCAAATAGGCCGAAAGCAGAATTTCGCAGATTCTGGAGTAGACCAGCCAAATCGCAGGTGCAGCCGGCTTATAATTCATAAGAGGCAAGCAGTAAAATTGTATTACGAAAGTTTAAAACTGATCTTAATACGATAGACATTAGCAATTTTCTTTGTATACCATGCAGATGAAGTATGGAACGAAGTTTAGTATGTGTACACGATTACATTGATCGTAAGTGCATTTGCTGTAAAACAAAAAATGCAACTGGCAAAAGAAAAAATTCTAAAGAAAAGTTCTTTATAAAAATGGAATGTACACAAAATATTTGACAAGTCACTTTATGTCTGCTAGAATAAAAATAATATTCTTAATTACTTGAGTATAATACAAGGCATTTCTTTTTTAGTTATTTAGACGGTGGTAAAAGTATTGTAGTGAAAAATATGAATTTCATGTAAGTATCTATATATATAGCATACAATAATACGCGAAGAGAAAACTTTGTACCCCTTTTTAAGCATATTTCGCGCACAGTGTGAGAGATTTGACGTTTGAGTATCAAGTAAAAAATCAAACAATTGGGTATAGTTGAAGACTATATGGACAAGGAATGCAAAAGCTAAAATTTATGTGATTTGTATATAATTTATTATACGAATACATTAAAAAACATTCACTGTTCACGTTCATATTTACTATTTCAAACACATAATAACAAAGAGCTTTGAAACAACGAGAATGTAAGATTACTGTCAATGTCAAACACATATATTAGTTTGTGGTCGAAAAGTCGCACAGAGTAGAGATTGTCGCCAAAGAAATTTAAAATGATGTCAACAAATAGTTACTGACAGATTGAATCAGTTTCGAGCTGTGAATTTTATGTGATTGGTGAACTGTGAGCTGTTTCTAATAATATGTTAAGAGATAAAGTGTTCATATTATATTTAGGATCTCGACCACTTAATAAAGGTATTCCTTTATTATTATTAGAGTATTATAAGTATTAGATCTAAATATTACAAAAATATTACGTAAATAAACTTGTTGCAAACATTGAAATGATTTAACCATAAACACTGTTACGGTTTCTTATTTTTAACCGACTTCAAAAAAAGAAAGAGGTTCTCAATTCGTCTGTATGTTTTTTTTGTATGTTTGTTACTTCATAACTCCGTCATTTATGACCCGATTTCAAAAATTCTTTTTTCGTTTGGTAGGTAATACTTCAGAGGTGGTCCCGTTTAATTTTCTTGTATATCGTTGCGCTCCGGAATTAGAATGAAGTTAATTGCAGACCTGCTCTAGATATTTATTTAGGTCAAGACCACTCAAAAGGGAGAAATAAAAAAAAAATTTAAAAAAATTAAACCGCCTTCAAAAAAAACACTGAAAAGTATAAAATAGTTATCCTTTACTAATCAAAACTCAAGTACAATTAAAATAACTTTATAAATACGATACATATACCTATGTAATTAAATTTGTCAGTTATTGAAGTCGGTGCCAAATCAATGTGCAACAACATTCAGTCTATTAGTTTGGTGAGCTTGGCACCGACTTCAGTAACTGTCAAATTTAATTATATATTTTTTTATTATTTTTTTTTTATTTTGCAGGTTCTTAAAGTAAAAACAGTTTAATTGAGAATTAGTTTTATTTTGAGTACACAATTATACTATATATTATAATTATTTGTGTACACAATTTTCATTATTCTTATTTTCATTGTATTTATTGTCAAAGTTACTTGGTTGTACATTAATAACATGAAATAAACAGTATATATTATTTATTATTATATATATAATAACAGTATATTTTATTTATTATTTCTGAATTAAACGTAAAATAAAAAGATATTGTTTAATTTCGTGAAGCTCATCGTAGAGATTGAATACAATTTATCGACAAGTCGATATTTTCTAATATTTGTTTTGTACAATCTTTGTTAATGTTATTCCAAAGATAGTGTAAACGCAAAGTTTTCTCTAAAACTATTTTAAATACATAGATAAAAAATCAGTGTTTGTCTATAACTTCTAGGTTTTCTGCAAATGCAACTGTAAGAGTAAATACGAATAAATGTATACGAACTTAAAATTCGCTTAGCACTTTCAAACATTGATTTACACATACATTTTAAGATACCATACTATACCTAAACATTCTCGAACTCAATTCTCGAAACAACTTTTTCTTTCTTTATAAATAAAGAAAGAAAAAGAGAACAGATCTTCACTTGAAGTCTACAGAAAAATTGTAAAGAAAATTCTTAGTTCCAAGTTGTTCTACTTATCATTCCACATTGGCTACTGGCAATATATTAGGTGATGAGTTAGCAAACTGTAACTATCTGATTCCACTTACCGTTTGTAAGCGCAAATATACTTGTTTCTAGAATCAGCGATAGTATATTGTGGTTTTGTTGCGACTTTGATCGCCCCTTCTGAATAGGAAATGGCCTAAAAATTGTATGTATTAAAAAAAATCTCCACCGGATTTCTCTTGTGTAGAATATAACGATTCTATCGTTTTCAACATCAAACATTTTTGTGGTTTAAATGTAAAATCCAGATTAAGTACTATATCATGTAACTGACCTATTTTAATTTACTAGGTAATTTTTTTTTAATAATTATTATTTATCGTATAACCATTTGGTCAGCGCACGCCGACAAAACAGTCGCGCAGCGCTTTTTATTCTGACTTGTTATAAAAATATTGAGATTCCGAACTGAAACGCATTTCCATCAAAACATAATATAGCTTATATTTCAAAGGGATAGTGTAGAGTAGCTATCCATTAATAGAAGCATGTTTACAATCGGTATCGTAGTTCGAAGCTCACCCCTACATGCAAACGAATAAACTTTTCCCTCTTTATAATATTAGTAAAGATAAAACACTAACAAAGGGAGACATACATATATACTGCTATAGATATGCCAGAACATGGTTGGAACGTCAAAAATAAAGTAGTGAAAACTAGTATAAGTTTCATACATACATTCACACTGTCACATACATTCACACTGTCACATACATTTACATTTGATTCCCTTTTCATTTAAACCAAGTTGTTGGAATCGACACAGTTCTTACGGTTACGGTTATTCCTTTAGAGTAATTCTTATTTTGTCGATTATGTGGAATTCGCAATAAAATATTGAATTCTTTACTTTTACCTGCCTAAGTACGTAAATAAAATATCATTTATTTACATAACATCATACCATCCTCGTTTGAAATAAACAGATCTTCAAGGCATGACGAATTTGCCGCTACCGCTTTCGAACCTTGATGCTACTTTTGCCAATAAGGATTACAAATGCCAAAGCGGAGTGAAAAAATGTTAAATTCCTACTCCTACATCTTTTATGAATTTTACGAGCTGCGTGAGAAAATAACAGCTGGCATATTCCATACTTTTCCTTACACTCATACCTAAATTGAAGTAGTGTTGCATAATTATACATAAGTAGATCATTAAAGATTTGAAATAAAATCTGTCAAATGCAAAGTAAACTTCCCTGTTCATGTTAATGATAATATAATAAAATATGTATTAATACCAATACATGCTTGGAATAACAATGTATGTGAACTCATTCTTCCATGACCAAAATTTCGCTATGCACTTAGTTCATAGACACATTAGTCATCTGAAGGCGTCATTCAGACATCCTCGTCCAATTATACGCCTGTCGTAGATACTTTAGTAGATCGAAAGAGGCAAAAGTAATACGATTAAGTCTCTTTCCGACCTGTCAACAATTGGATGAAAATAATATAAAATAACGGACTATCGTTTGAAGTATCATGCGAGTGTTTGTAACATTGTCCGTGATTCTAAGTAGTTAAAGCTCTACTATACTGTCATATTTTCGACGTTTTTATGTATGATATGGCATCTATCAATTTCTATGACAATAATCCATGTTTCTTTTCTTCATTAGTAATTTTTTCATACCACGAAAGTGGCAAACAAGCATGCAGCCTGCTTAAATAGTAAGTGGGCAACCGTAGACAGTGGACGCGTGAAACACAAAAGGCATCAATTTCGCGTTGCCGACCAAGTGAGAACGTCTTCACGCCCTTTGTGAAGAGCTCCATGCTGTAGTTATTTGGTAAAACCTTGATAGAGAACTCATTCCACAACTTGATGGTTCGAGAGTGAAAGCTTCTTTGAAAACTGGCAGTGCGTGATAATTTAGGTTCCAAGGGGGTAAACTCCTTGCCGACGGCGAGTGGTGCGATACAAGAAATTAAAAAAAAACTTCACTATTACGATTTACGATAAAATCTAGATAGACACACTTGTTACATAAAATATATGATATATAATATTACATGTATAGTTTTAAAAAGAGACGAAATTGTTCAGCCACACGCGACCTACCTCAGAACTAGGATTTAACCTGTGTCTCGAAGGGGTAGATCCTGTAACGACTGATGTAATATCTCATTATAATTCACAATGTTATAGGTATGGTACACAGAAGAATCCAAATTATACATATTTCCCACTAGCGTAGCTAGTCGGGCATAGGTATTATAGGAATCACCTTAACTTAACACTAAAGTAATAACTACTTTTATAAGAATTAGACAATTCGTAGTAGGTATACAATTGTATGTAATGACGATGTGTGTGTATGAAACTCTGTGAGATGCACATACCACATGGAATTGGTAATTTAAAATATCTGTAGGCTTCATGGCGAATAATTCCTCGGAACACAATCCATACAGACCGTCCATACATACAGATTCTCCTCAGACTTAGGGGTTGATGTCCACTTGTGAGCGTGAGATCGTTGACAATTCTTACAGCTCGTCTTCGTACTGAGTCTAAAGGCGTTCATAATCTTCTCGTTTCAGGAGGAAAGAAGAGCCCCCTATAAAATTAATTGAAAAACTGAAAATATTTCTAGCTGTGTATTGGCGTGGATTAGTGATTATAATAACACCGATCGTTTTCATAGTTCTAGTTTTGCCTTTTCCAGGAGAGGTAAATTTGCAAATTAACACAACACAAACCAAAATTATTTAAAATAATATTAATATGACACAGAAATAAGAACTTTCTTCCATAAGACATCGACATCAAAAGACATGGACAGTGTAGTAAAACGGCCGTCTGTACTTTGTCCATATTTTCATGATGATGAAAATAGTAATAACTAACATTATTTTCAGCCTTATCAATGGTGTGGTATCAATATACTTTAGCAGTAATAGCTGCGTACTGGGTGTCTGAATGTATTCCCCTTCCCATTACATCTTTTATGCCGTTCTTTATATTCCCTTTAACAAACGTCCTCAGTACTTCCTTGACTGCAAAAGCATACATGAATGTGAGTATTACATATAAATTCTTTACATCGCTTTGAGATCATATGCAGTAGATAACAAACATCGTACAGTGACCTTAGTTTTTTATATACCCCGTAATACCTTGCTATGAGAGACTTGAATGCACGCTTTATTTATTGTTCATTTAGTTCACAAATTATATATCACTGTAAAACTAAACATGCTACTAGTATAACCTAGAAATATGTCTGTGTGAATATTTCTTCGCCTCAACTAGAGAGTCTGTATTGTATAAACGCTATGTAGTGTTGTTGTACGTTGGCTGCAAGAACTGATATCTCATTTAGTTTATACTTTCTCAAGCTGTACCCGCGACTTAATCCGCGTGAAAACTTTTCCGTGACTTTTCCGGGTAAGTATTTCATTTTCATGCCACATTTTTACTATCGAGCAACATTTTAATATGCAAAATGACCAAGTTTATGCTCAAAGCTCTAGAGAAGCTTCTCAATTAGTCAGTAGGGTATAACGTGGACATTATCCGGTTTCAGTGATGGTTTGGTGGGGTGGTAGCTATCAAGGAGTGACTGTACTATGTTTTTGTGAATAGAGTATCAAACCATCGGCCCTGGTGTATCAAAATACGATTCTTGAGAAGGTAGTTAAACCTCTTAAAAATACCATGTTCCATAACGAAGAATAGTCCTTGCAGCAAGACTCAACACCGAGTCATTAAGCTCGATCCGCACAAGCGCGGCTGGAAAGGAACGTTTCTGACTTCATCAGAGCTGAAAACTGGCCGTCATCTAGTCTCGATCTGAATCAACTTGATTATGATTTATGGTCTCTTTTACAGAGTATTGCATGCTCTAAACGCCATGATAATTTAGAATCCCTAAAATATTCCATAAGATTAGCAGTGGCGAATTTTCCCATGCAGACATGCATGCATGTTTCAATCAATAACAGGTCACAATGTTTAAAAGATGATAAGGTCAATGGAGATAATTTTGAATGAGCATCATATTTTTAAAATGCTCACGGCAGTTATAAACATTTTATGCAATAGAAAACAAAACTGTGTTTTCCTTGTAACAATATTTGTGGCAATTTTTTAATAGAGAAGATTTTTATGCAATTCCCTTTGTTGTATGTCGCCACCACGCGAACGAAATCGCGGGATAAGGTAACATTAATACAAATAACTTGTAATACTTCATACAGAAAAAATGTACAACATTCATCATCAATACCGTCATTGAACAATGTGCGATCGCTGTTCAGCATAATAGGTAGGTGTATCTCAAGCCAATCCATTTCAGGCACACATGCAACTCAGGTTGCGTATTAAAATTTTTTCATGCACTTTTGAAACACATTTACGAACATCATACCAAAATTCAACCTCATTGCTGAAATTTAAATTTCAGCTACTATTTGGTTGGATTATTAGTTCAACGATAACGATCATCAAAAAACCCTAAAGAATAAGGGAAAAATGCGGTATAAACACAAATACGTAAATTCGAAATTTAATTAATCGCTGATACCGGATTTCCTATTCCAGGATACAGTTATGATGTATCTCGGGAGTCTTGTCCTTGCATTTTCTGTGGAACAGTCAGGACTACACAGGCGTCTTGCTCTTGGCACTATTCGACTCATTGGATATTCTCATTACAAGTAAATGTCATTAAATTTTTTATTATATCTTTCTGCTTTTTATAATTTAAGTGCATAGTTTTGTCCACTTCATTATACATTTAGATAATTTGTTAAAAGAATTAAACGTGAGTGTGGTTTAAATTTGATCACCTTTAGACTAAAATACAAACCAATAATTATAACATTTTATCATTTGAAAATCTTGTCGTCGACATTATTTATCAAAGAAATCTTTATTTGAAAGAGCAAATTCAGACACAATAAAGAACAACAAAGTAAAGTGTAGTATTTTTACTCAGCACCAAATCGGTGCTGAGTAGCTGACCAAATCTGATCTCAGGAATTTCCTGAGGATTCTTCGTTAAAAGGCGAAACGTGTGGTGATCGAGGTTGAAACTTTCGATGGAAAATAAATAGCTAAAAACTATACGAATTCTTCACTTGAACGCAAAGTAACACCTGAGTTTGTACAACACATTTTTTTTCTTTTTTTTTTATGTTGGAATAATTATTTCGCTGTATTTTGAAAAACGCCAGCAAAAATATAAATCGTAGAAGCTTCGATAGAATTAAGTAGTAAGTGAGGTACTTATAGCAATGGAAAACCCCAAAATTTACTTCAATTATCGATTAATACTAATATTTTATATTAATTAATAATTAATTAGATTGTATTAAAAATTTTTGCTGCAGTCGGGAAGGTAAAATGCAATAGAGAGTCGTAGAGTTCAGTATATATAATTTTCTCTATGCGTGGAGCGCTCGAGTTTTGACTTATATAATCTCGCGGCGGAGGGGAATAAGCCGTCGCTCATTCTTTTCGATGACGTCACGAACACCGTCGCGCTCTGCTAGATGGCGCCAGTGTTCCCCTTTATGTTTGTTGGTCGGTGTTGCTAACAATCGCGTCACAAATATCAACAGCTTTTACTCCGAACAAAATAAACTTATGTTGAAGTCAGAGACAAATTAATTTATTCAAGTAAATCCATTTGTAAGGCGTTTTCGAACGCGAACCTAAGATTACAAAAGAAAACCGCACACTGAGAAAAACCGACAAGAAACTTAGTACAGTATAATTTTTTCAACATCTTTTTACAATACATATATTAAAATACAATGTTCACAAAGTCTCCCCTTTAGTACCTCATACCTATGTGAAGTGGAATTTTCAGCAGTGGATAATATTAAAACTAAATATCGAAATAAATTGGACATACCAAACACAATGCGATTAAGCGTGACTTAAATTGAAGTCGATACTAAAGCTGTAATGACAAAAAATAGGAAACAAATTACCTACTTTCTTCTCATTGAAATTAGCACTCCTTGTATTTAACTAAAATCATTAAAATTTTACAAATTAAACGCATCAAATTACTTGCGGACTATTGCTTTGTCCTCAATGAAGTAACTTATTTTATACTAGCTGAACCCGCGACTTCGTCTGCGCGGAACATTTTTTAGTGGCTGTCCCGGATTAGGTTGGATTATATGTACATGTACATAGTATGTTTAAAGATTGTTTTTGAAAAAAAGTCTACGTCTAGCCTACATCTGTCTTCGGTCATATACTATCTCTTTACCAAACATCATAATTGGTTCGGCGGTTCAGCATTTCCCATTCAAAGTTTCATCCACCTTTTCAATCCCTTAGAGGTAGTTTTTTGATAAAAATGTAGCCTATGTGCGTTCTCAGGTTTCAAACTATATCCATGCTACATCATAGTCAGTTCAGTAGTTTAGCATTTTCCGTATAAAGTTTCATCCCCCTCCCTCCCGTCCCCCTTTTCACAGATTTTTGATAAAAAAGTAGCCTATGTATTTTTGATAAAATAAGTCTTATCATCTCACCCGATTTTATCATTACCAAGATATAGGGTTTCCCATAAAAAGTTTCATCCCCCTTTTCACTCTCTTAGGGGCAAATTTAAAAAAAAAGTAAGCTATGTCTATTTTCTGATGTCAAACTAGCTGCCTGCCAAATTCCATCATAATCGGTTCAGCGGTTTACCATTTCCCATACAAAGTTTCATCCCCCTTTTCACCCTCTTAGGGGTAGATTTTCTAAAAATTAGGTAGCCTATCATGAGCGCAATCACATGCTCTTACTATGTACCGACTTTTGTCAAGATCAGTTTAGCCGTTCTTCAGTTATAAAAGGACATACGGACAGACAGACAAAAATTTTATTCATGGTAGAATCGTAGTCAGTAAGTCACAAAATGACTATCTATCACAAAACTTGACGGCAAAGTTAAAATTGCAGACAGACGCTAGAGATTTATATAGTAGTATAGATTTTTTAATCAATGCAATTAGTCGAGTAATTTACCGAGTAATCCTATTGTAAAACGAATGCAGTTATCTAAGAATTAACTACTTGGCATATTATGATATTTTAATTTCGCAATAACCAATTTATCATGACCTCGAGTTTCCATACCACTCCACATCCGTAGTAAAATTGTAAAATGATGTGAATAATATCATTCCACGCATTTCTTACAAACAGATCTATCTTTTTCTGGTGTATATTATATTTTCAAGCGACTCTCATGCATTCATACCGTAGATAGCGCGTATTTCTCTCTTTTATAAATTAAAATGGAGGTAAAATACGCCGCTGATGATAACAATGATGATGATGACAGCTAAAGGCGATATTAGGCTATGGAACTATTTAACCATGCAATAGCTTAGACGTATCCATGTTCATGAATAATTGTCCAATGCACCCATTTTATCTTATTATTATCTACTGTTAAACCAAGAAAAATGGCTGATTGAACTAGTTTTAATTGTTTTACACCCAGTTCTAGTTTATCGTGGATTTTGAGTATATCGGAAAGAGAAAATTTGATATGCTTAATTTTTGTACATTCGGTAGTAAATTACGTGCAGTGAACCATCTCGAAGCGTCCATCAACATTCTACTCACCCAGCTAACATATAGGTACTTATATCTTTTTGGAAATGCAGCGAGATACTATTTCATACAAATCTCAGAAAATATATGTGAAATCAATAATGTAATACAAAAAAAGAAAGGTCTCAGAATTGAACCTTGGGGAACGCCCCTTTTAATTTTGAATCAGCAGACAAAACCCTACTTACACTAAATTTTTGCTTCTGGCCAGACAAATATGAGAACACGAGATCGAGAGCGTTACCATTAAAGTTTCGCGACTAACGCAATCAAAAGCCTTGGAAAAATCTTAAAAAATGACTATGTAGAAGACAATATTCTTGTAGTAGTAAACATTTAATTAGTAAGTAATGACTACAGTAGTAGTAGTAGAATAGTGTATGTGCGTGTATGTGTATGTTGTGTATTAAAGTTAACATCGAAAAGTTTTGAATGCCTGTAAAAAATATGTTTAACTGTTGATTCAATTTTGAAATACAGGTACTAGATAAGGTTATTACATCTAATCTTCAATCATTTCAACGATAATTTTATCAAGTACAAGTTTAAAATTATTCCTGTTATTTTGACTCAAAAGAGTTTCATTATTTTCGAAATACTCATTAGAAAAACTATTTACAGATTACTGTTGGGATTGTGTATTATTACAACATTCGTGTCAATGTGGATTACGAATACTGCAGCGACGACAATGATGATTCCTATAATTTTTGCCTTGTTAAACGTATTAGAAGAAGTAAGTATCTACTAAAGCTATACAAAAACAGTGATGTGTTTATAACGTATAAATATCACGATGTCTATTTTTTGTTTATAATCGTAATATCTTTCTCACAATGTACATGATATTCAAATATTTCACAGCAAAAATTGTTGACCGTTTATGTTAAGAATAAAGCAACAGGTGAGAAAGAAGCTAGCGATATAGCAAGCTGTTATTTTTGCTGTGCTACCTTTTCTGCAACTATTGGTAACATTGGATAATTTGTTCAATGCCTGTTTTTTTCTTCTAAAATTATAAAGATTAAATTAAGGATTTCGTTTTCAGGTGCCATTGGAACTTTAGTGGGCACTGTTACTAATTTAGTTTTTAAAGGACTTTTCCAAACGTAAATAATTTGTCTCTATATTTAATTATTAAATAAACGTAAACAATAAAGTAAAAAACACTTGTTTTTGCTCTGCATTCGCGTCATTTCTTATCCGGAGTTTAGTAACTCAAACGGTGCAACAGAATTACACCTTGACGCCAATTCTGGCAACAGTCAGTGTTGCAACAAGCTGCAACATAATATATGTACATAATGTATATACAACACAATCTCAACACAAAATAATATGATAACAGAATGAAGATCGCGCGAGTAACACGACCAGCGACTTCTTATTTTTTTCTTTTTAACCACACGCACAATAAACCAAACTGCATTTTTTAGTTTGCATTTCAATTAGTTAACTCCCAAGAAGCTAAATAATTCTAAATAATCACAGACAACCAGTTACTTCTGGCAATAACGCTTAAAAAAGTTTTGTGTAGTGAACGCTATGCCTTAATTACTTTTACAATATTTTCGAGAAAATAAATAGCACATTCTAAATCATCTTAGGAATAAAACTGGGGAATTACAACTTAAGATGTAAATGTTGTTACCTTCCACCGACAGGCGATATTATTTCGATACCGAGTGAAATGAAGAATACACACTGAGTTAGGTTAGTTGTAACCATTTCTGCCTACATTAGACAATTATACCCATTTTCTGTCGTATTTTTCCAGAGAGTATAAAAATGCTCCAGAATATTTGTCCTTTCCTTTGTTTTCCGCATTTACAATTCCATATATGATACTAATGGAAGCCTGTTTATATTTCTATTTGGTGTTCGTCTATTTGGGATGGTTAAGGTTAGTAACAAACTTCTATTCGAATTTTGGCAAAAAGCATTGTAAAATTTTAATTGATATTTACGTAATAGTTTTAATGTAATTCTCCAATTCTTCGGAGGAAAAGGAAAGATTCAGTTCACAACGGCATTTCTCTAACATAACATAAACATAACATATCTTCACGCTGTATCCCCAACGGGGTAGTTAGAGAGGACGGAGCGCCAGGAGTCGTGGTCCTTACTCTCCTCTTTCGCTTCCTCAAAACTCATCATTCTCTTCACACATTTTCGCCTAAGTATGCGAGTGCTTTTGACATTTCCGTCTGCTAACACTCTGGCTATTTGATCTTCATAAGTCAGCCTTGGTCTTCCTTGGCTTCTTTTACCACTCACTTTGGCTCTGTAGATTTTCTTCGTCAGTCTTTCATCACTCATTTTTTCCAAGTGCCCGAACCATCTAAGCATTCTTTTCTTCATTTTTACTATAACACTGTTGTGCAACCCTGTCATACTGCGTATCTCATCATTGCTTATCCTGTTCGCAAGCGTGACACCGAACATATTTCTGAGAGAACGCATCTCCACAGCATTTATCATACTTTCACTCGATTACGGGCATATCCAGGCCTCACTACTGTACAACAAAGTTGGCACCAACACCGCATTGTGGATGACTATTTTAGCAGTGTTGGATATATCCACACTACCCGCTAATGCAGACAGAGCACCGTTCACTTTATTGCCAGCTGCTACCCTTCTCTCCACATCCAACTCACATCTTCCATCCCTCGAAAACGCACTCCCCAGGTACACAATTTCATTCACTTGTTCTAGGCATTTTCCATTTACACAAATCACACATTTCGTTTGTTCCGCTTCTCTTTCAAACACCAGAACCTTAGTTTTGTTCACATTAATTTTCAATCCTTTTACTTCACAATCTTCTTTCATACACGTGACTAGTGTCTGCTCTGCTTCTGATGGTGCTATTAGCACAGCATCGTCAGCGTACAATAGGCAGTTTACCACTGTGTCATCACATCCCATACCACTCACATTACCTTTCAATCTCTGGAGGCAACTGTCCAAATACAGCACGAACAGCCAGGCAGATATCACGCAGCCCTGTCTGACACCAGAACAGACTTCAAACCAGGGCGACATGTCACCGTCTATCCTTACACAGGCTCTATGGCTACGATATAATGACCTCACAGCCTGCAGTAAGGAGCCCTCCACGCCGTATTCAGGCAGAAGACTCCACAATTTCTTCTGCACTACTCTATCGAATGCTTTTTCTAAATCCACGAAAGCGCAGAAAACTTTCCGGCATATAGCCAGAAACCTTCCCACGATAACGCGAAGCGAGAAAATCTGATCCATACAACGCCTACTGTTCCTGAAACCGCCTTGTGCCTCCCACAAATATCTTTCTGAAACGTCTTTCATACGTTCAATCAATACTTTAGTATAGACTTTACTAGCTAAGCTGACCAAGCTGATGGCCCTATAGCACGCAGTCTAGATAGGAACCTTTCCCTTTATGTAGAGGTACTATGACTGCCGTGCGCCAGTCCTCTGGAACCTCCCCCTTCTGCCAACAAAGGTTGCAGAGTGCACCGAAAGCATCCCAGACCCTAGGACCACCATACTTGATCATCTCAGCAGTCACCTCATCAATTCCCGCAGCCTTTCCACATTTCAAACTTCTTATCTCTTTCACACTAATGGCATTCTACAGTCCCTGGCCCGAGTGTGGCAATTCATTAGAATCGCTCTCAGTATCAGAGATGGAGTCGCCACTCTCATACAGTTCTCCATAGTATTCATTCCATCGCTGCAGAACGTCTTTTTTATTTGTAAGCAGGTTGTTTTCTTTCGAACGCACTTTATTCATTCTGCAAGATGCCGGACCACCTCGGTACTTACGTACTTCTTTCCAAAATAATTTTGAATTTTCCTCGAAGTTGTCCGACATCTTGTTTTCGTCTAATACCCTACACCTTTCACGCTTCTCTTTCACTAGTGCCTTCGTTTCTGCTTTCTGCAGCTTATACCTGTCTTTCATCAAACTTTTCATACCACAGTCATTAGTAGCAAGGTAGTCTCGCCATGCTTTCTTTTTCTTATACACAGCCACTTTCACCTCATCATCCCACCACACATCACGGTTTTTACTATTACCAATATTATTCATTCCACACACTTCTTTCGCATTTTAATTTTTCTCATATCAAAAATTTACTTTTTTGTCCTTACCATACTTGTTCTATGAAAATTCTTCACTTTTGTTATCAATAAGCTCCTAACACCCACTAAAAAGTAGTAGTAAGTTTTACTGGAACTAAGAAGGACTTGTTGGAACAATACGTGAACTGGAGTTGTATGTGTTTATTAGAATTCATAAACACTTGCTACATGCACATGCTAATGTGCGACTGTCACTATTCTATTTTAAAACTCATAACAATTCAAAAAAGAAAAAGTCGAAACAAAATGTAAAATTCACTTTCTGGTTTCGTTAAAAGCACTTGATTAGGTGTTAAATAAGTTGTAACGAAGCAATATAACGTCACTGTCACCGGGTCTGCCTAGCTGACATCACTTCCTGCCTGTCACATCTGTTGTCGCCAAGGCGTGGGAGAAGTGTTGTCAGCAAGTCTATATAAGCCGATGCGTGCCAAGATCTGGATCATTCTTATCATTCTGTGGCTTTAGTTGTTGATTGTTCGTCGTCGGCTATTCGTGACAACGTGTTGTGTTATAGTTTGTAATTTGTTATTAATTATTGTGAAATAAAATGTGAAAGTGAATATATGAGACTGTGTTCTTAATTATCGCAACAAAGTATTTGTAATAAGGTTTACATGCAGTTACAGTAAAGTCCATTAATAGTATATTGTGCAACAAGTGGGATAAGTAGTCGATTTCCCACTCAATGTCAATTGAATGCCCATTCGAACGAAGTTGAGCGCACGAGCGAAGCAAGTGTGCTCATTCGCTCGAGTGGGTAATCGACAACACCGCACTATTTTTTATTACAACTGTTTTTTATTACTAATGCGGAGATAATTTCAAAGCAAAGAAAAATTATAGAAAGTAATAACTATATTATTATTTATTATTATTGTAATGTATACTGTTACCTATGTGAATAAAGTGTAAGCTTACTGACGGGATGAGTGGCGGTGTGGGAGAGTATGCGCTTGCCGCACATGCCGCGCTCTTAACCCGACCGCCGAGGTGAGCAAGCATTTCTATAAACTCACGTGTGTTATTAAGACCTGTACAATTATATTAATCTAAAACTTCGAAATCAAGATTTTCTTTATCTTTCACACTGATGTAATGGGTACCAAAATCGATTGTGTTTTTTTTTTAATATTCATTTTACATTATTTCTTAAACCGTGATTTGCGCGTACCAAGCAAAATTTGCGTGCGACAAATTTAAACTTTTCACACTCAAATTGTAAACTAAGAAAATAGCTAGTTATCAACCGCAAAAATGTGCGTTTAGACAGTAAACAGTAGTAGCAGAGCGTTTAAACAGTAATTTATCCCGCATGAGTAATAAAAAATTAATTAATCCCTCCTTGTAGACCATACTGTTACTTTTTTTTAACAATATCATAATCAATAAATGTGAATAAGGCATTAAGTTTGATGGATGTTCCGCGAACTAAGCGTGATATTTTAATAATATTTTTTAAAATTTTTTCATCCGAGTTCCTTAACACTTTTGATACATTTGCCAGTGTATTTGAAACTCATGTTCAAATTTACGAGATAATGCATATTTCTTAACGACGAGAATTTTTGATTATTCTGCGTTTTAGACCTTCAAGTGCAGTAGCTAAAAAAGTAGTATTGTCTAAAAAGGGTCTCGAAGTAGCCAAAAAAGCAGTAAATGATCAATGGAAAGAACTTGGAAGAATAACATTGTGGGAAGTGGTTAGTTACTTTATTTTATTTAATAACAAGAATTTTAATATTTGTCAAAGGAAAAATATGTTAATACTTTTTCCGAAATAATAATAATAGATTTTAATAATTTTGTACCTCTTACTCAATAAAAAATAAAACTCTATTCTACCCAAAATGCGTGTGTTAGCTATTGTCAATATTCATGATTATCTGTTACAATCATAATCGTTAACAAATGGCAACACAATTATTTTAAGAGTGTTGCTACTTAATAATAATATGGTATTATTAAATGTCAAAAAATAAGTCGGTCGAGAAATACACGAGCTAGCGAAAGAATATCTTCTAATTATATCTCGATATATCCTACGTATCCATCCATGTCGACATCCTAGAAGAACGAATAGTGAACGTGGTTGATCTTTTTTAATACGTAGTAATTTCACATTCTCTTCGTTAATATCTGGTTGGCTATGCCTGGGCTGGATCGGTTGAAACATATATTGGCGATATGGAACTGAAATAAAATAAGAGTAATTTTGGATTGTATTAATTGTAAATAATATTAGTACATGCACATAATATGAAACCATGATTGATATTTCATTTACAGATGGTCATTATACTATTCACTTCTGGTATGCTGATGTTTTTCACTCGTTCCCCACAAATGTTTACAGGATGGGGCGACATTATTAGCACTCATTTCAATATAGACATATCACAAGTATTGTAAGTATAACATACAAAGCCATTTAAATAATAATATACTTCTCATGAAAAAAATCGAAACACTCCTGAAGTTTGGTTTTAAATGAGTCTTATGAATTTTTTACTCTAAAACAAAAAAAAAGAAATAGTACCAGTTAATTGCGGATATTATATGGTATCGTTTAACAAAAATTAATGTTTCAAATTAAAATTCTTTAGCTAGCTAGCTAGCCGTATTTTGTTCAACAGGTATGGTTTTACCCTTTGAGAAGAATTTGTAAAATGTTAGAAACAATGACGTAGGACAAAAAAATGTTTAAAAAAAGTTTATTCAGTATCTCGTATTTCCTCCCCGGGCTATAAAGACTGCTTGCATGCCGTTCCTCATGGAACGGATGAGTCATAATCTTGTGTTGTAGGATGTTATCCCATTGTTCTCGTATAGCTGTTTTAAGCTAGCCAAGCGTCTCCGGAGCAGGATCTCTCGCTCTTACTAGTCTCTTCAACTCATCCCATAGGTGTTCTGTGGGAGTCATATCCGGGCTTTTTGCTGGACAGCCCATAACCGTAATACCGACTTCGTTCAGGTATTCATTTACAATGCCTGCGGTATGAGCCCTCGCATTGTCCTGCATAAAATTGAACTCTTCGCCAATAAAATGTGCGTAAGGTACCACATGAGGCTCCAGACACTCTTCGATGAAACGTGATCCATTTAATTACAGTAAGCTAGGTCCAGATACAAAAGCAAGTTCGGTTTTTTCATCGGCGCTTATGCCTCCCCAAACCGTCCATGAACCGCCACCGTCACTGACTCTTTCTTCAATGCAACACTGTGCGAAACACTCTCCCTCTCTTCGATACACCTTCTTTCTTCCGTTGTTACCGTACAGCATGATCTTACATTCGTCAGAAAAGAGAACTTTGCTCCATTGAAGGTATGACCAATTTAAGTGCTCATGTGCAAAGTTAAGGCGCGGTCTTCGGTGGTCTACCGTCAATTTTGGGCCATTAGCTGGTTTATGAGGTTTCAGGCCACGCTCCGCTAATCTTCTTCTAATAGTAGAATCGCTCACAGTCAATCCTCGAATCTCACGGAGCCGCTGCTGCAGTTGAATAGAGTTAAATCAATGATTTGATGATTAGAAACTGAAATAATATACCGGTCATCTCGTTCAGACGTAACTCGATGTCTACCAGAGCCTGGATGGTGATTTAACATATCAATCTCCCGATAACGCTGATACACTCTATTGACGGCAGAGAGGCTAAGATGCAATTGTGCAGCCACAACACGTTGACTAAGCCCTGAATTCAGCAACGCCATGAATTGAGCGGCTTCCCTGGGCGAGGCATCCATATTTGTTAAGAAAATACTCTCCTTGGTAGGATGTCACAAAGCTTTGTTAACAATCATTATTAAAAGAACGATATTTTTGGAAAAAAAAACGTGATTAAATGCAGAAATTCCGATGGAATCAATGATGTTGTATTTACAAAAGAGGTAGAGGTGGTTACATGCACTCGAAAAGTGGCACCCCAAAGCTTTTTTTTTTCTTTTTGTTTTGGCTTCGCAGATTGCATTTAGCCATTGACCAAGTAAATATGAGTCGAAAGTTAGGGAAACGAAGTTTCCCGCTCTTTTTTTTTCTTCTTCTTCCTTTATGGCATAGCGCACAGTTTAGCGTATTTGCCAATTTCACGTATTAATACGTAATCTATAGTGTAGAATCACAAGTAAATTAGTTTTTTCTTATCATAAAACTATAAAACTCCTCCAGTAAAGTGATAGTAGGCTTTACTGAAGTTATAAAGGACTTCTTGGAAGAGCGCGAATACTTCAGCTGAACATGTTTATTTAGATCTCCTCCATTCTTGTCACTTACACAGAACTTTAAAACACAATATACTATCACTGTTGTACTT
The DNA here is from genome assembly GCA_907165235.1 of Zeuzera pyrina. Taxonomy (NCBI): domain Eukaryota; kingdom Metazoa; phylum Arthropoda; class Insecta; order Lepidoptera; family Cossidae; genus Zeuzera; species Zeuzera pyrina. The sequence continues at coordinate 16,256,029 of OU015626.1, forward strand.
TAAAACTCCAAAAAATGTAAAAAATAGAAAATCTAAATAAAATGACAACCTCACTTCTCCCGTTCCCGCCAAAAAGTCCCCCCAAAGCTTTGCTAATTAGCCAATCCGGACTTTGGTCAATGAATATGAAAAGTAATGTTACAGAACCAACAACGTCATGCAATGCTATTGCGCATTCAAAATTCTAAAATCTTTTAATAATCCAAACGTTTTTTATAATATACACGATAATGTGATGACGCAGCCGCCCAGTTTTAATCATCGTATAATTCAATGTACTACTTCATTCCATGCATAAAAATAACCCAAAATGGAAAAAAAAATATCAAAAAGACAAAAGAAATGAATTAAAATTTGAAGGTAATTAGAAATAATAATTGCTACGGTTTTCTTTCATAGTAAATGCATAATAAAAAATAATATTAATTTTATATGAAAGTAGTTGTTTCACTTTTTCAAATTTATAATTAAAAAATGTTGGCGATCTTTTTAAATAAATCTGTACTCATGTACATGATTCAAGGAAAACGAAATTCGAAAAAAAGCAAACATCATTTTATACTGTCTAATCCCATTAGGTATCAATCATATTTTTTTTATGTCTATTCTGTGGCATTAGTTACTAATATTCTATGAATTAGTGACTAATTCGCTTAAAATGTAGTAAGAAATTGAAATTGACCAATCACAATAATTTAGAGAGCTATGTGATTTGTTAGCTTGAAATGCAATTAAGTTTTACATTGCATAGCGACGCAGTGCAATGTATATTTGTCTCACTTTGTAACGTTGTAACCGGGACAACATTTTACTTGGATTAGTACTAACGTAACCTATCTACCTCTTTTGTATTATAATATAATTAAATGGAATACATATCGAAAACAATCTCCACATTGAGCACCAAATTCATTTATTCGACGAAAATTCGAAAATTTAAATTCAAATTTTGAATTGTGATACACCATTGTGTAGACTAAATTGCCAGCTATTTATTGTAGTATTTTTGTAATGATATCAAACCTCCTTTATTGAAATACCGCCTGAATAGCACTTGCAGTAGTGTTTCGTTTTTTTGATGAGAAGTTTATAACACCACCTACTCGCAATTTTCCTTATTTTGTATTATCCTTTAAATTATTTATTATTACAATTTTTTTTTTGTAGCATCAAAGATTCGACAGCAGCAATGTTAATATCATTCATGATGTTTCTGTTTCCATCTACATTGGAATTTTTCAAAAATTTTACTGCAAAATGTAAGTAATTTGACTGCAACAGCTTGTAGACCCTATATTTATTTCATTATTAGAAATTACGAAAAGTTAAATTTCAGACTATGAACAGTTACCGAAGAAAGCCATTCCGAGCGTTCTGAATTGGAAAGTATTAAACTCTGTTATGCCATACAGTTTTATGTTCCTACTAGGTTAATATTTTAAATATTTTCCTCTTAATTTTATTTACATGAATGTAAATATATGTAAATAAAATATCGTAATTAATTTCGTTCAGGTGGAGGTTTTGCGCTTTCTACAGCCGCGAAAACAGAAAACACTGATTTGAGTGGAAAAATTGGCATAATGTTAAGCGGCTTGCAGAGTTTGCCAAATTTTGTAGTTCTTTTAGTTGTAACAATCTTCACTATCTTTCTTACTAATTTTGCATCCAATGTTGTAACGTGTAATATTGTTACGCCCATTGCGATAAAACTGGTAAGTTTCTATGTAAATAACGCAATGACTTCTTCTATGCTTACTTTAAATACATTAATTGAATACGACACGGTTGCAATAGTACCTACATTGAAGTCATTTGTATAAAAAATGCTAGGCGGAAATGCGTGAGGAGAATGATGAGATTCGAAGAGGTGAAAGAAGTTTATAAATACCATGAAGTTTGGTGCTCCGTCCTCTCTGACTACCCCGGAATGCAGAGTAAAGTATGTATGTATGTATATAAAAAATAGTTGTGAACTATTTATGTTTCCTGGAATATTAAAGCGCGTTTGTTCAAGTATTACTGGAATGTTACAGAAAGGATTAAGATTAGTTAAAATACTTTTTAATTAATAAAATAAACCTGGTTATTTAAATTGAACATTACTATGTTCAATTAGTCTATTATGCAACAACGGTAAGTTGTCGATTGTCCACTCGAATGATGTTGAGCGCACTAGCGGAGCGAGTGCACTCATTCGCTCGAGTGGGCAATCGACACCACCGCACGAGTTGCAGATACTATTTTTTATTACTAATGCGGAGACAATTTCGGGGCAAAGAAAAATATAGAAAGTAATAACTTTATTATGATTGGTTATTATATTAATCTAAAACTTCAAAATCAAGATTTTCTTTATCTTTCACATTGATGTCAATGGATAATAAAATCGATTGTGGTTTCTTTTAGATATTTATTTTACATTCTTTTTTAAATCATGAATTTGCGTGTACCAAGTAAAATTTGCGTGCGACAAGTAAACTTGTCGCACTCAAATTGTAATATATCAAAATGGCTACTTATCAACCGCAAAAATGTGCGTTGAGATACTGTTTATCCCGCATGAGTAATAAAATATTATTTTTATAAGATTAATAAGCATTCGTTAGACTTTTTGGCGGGAACGGGAGAAGTAAGGTTATCATTTTATTTAGATTTTCTAATTTTTACATTTTTGGGAATTTTGAAGTACAAAAGTGATAGTATATTGTGTTCTTAAGTTCTGTATAAGTGAAAATAATGGAGTAGGTATAAATAAACATGTGTAGCTTAAGTTCTCGCGCTCTCCTCTAGTGAAGTGAGGAGTTTTACGATCAGAAGAAAAAACTAATTTACTTCGAAAGTGCTTCACGTTGATTTTACTTAATAATACTTGAGATTGGCAAATGCACTAATCTATGCGCTATGCAATGAGAAAAGAAAAAAAAAGCATTCGTACACGCGTAGCCGAAAGTGTGTAAGGAGAAACTTGAGGAGACGAAAGAAGTATGTAAGGACCGCGCGATTCTTCACATCTACTGAGGTAGATATTAGATACATGATTACATATGTGTTACATAATTACATAAGTACATACGTGCTATTATTTAGTCATACTCCGTTTCATATTACCTGTTTTTTATTTTCAGGCCGTAGTGATCAACCAAAATCCTTTGTCTTACGTCTTAGCCTCTGGGTTGTCGGCTTCCTACTATTTCCTTTTGCCCGTTGGTACTCCAGGCAACCTCATCGTGCGAAGCGCTGCCGATATTCCTACTAATAAAATGGTGCTTGCATTGCAAACTGTATGAGTATCGCTGTTTAAATATGTGATCAATTGGGGCTTTCCGTCGTAAGACTGCGTACGAAAAATCTTTACACTTTTCTAATGACTGCATACTATTAAAGCATACTTGCCGAACTAGTCCTATCCATTATTTTCAGTGTACATTACATGCACATACATTGAGTGTTTTAAACACATCGCTCCATAGAACACTAGTTTCCGGCAAGTTTCAGTAAAACTTGGCAAAGCTTTTTAAGACAGTAGTAATCACAGAGAGAGCCAGATGGTACGAGTACAGGTCGTAGGAAAAGTAGTTTGAAGAGTTAGGTACATAAAATAAAAATGATTCAAATCATGCAAAATTGTTTCCATAATATCATACTTATAGTTGTTTTGCAAAATGAATTATATCTATATCTATACTAATATTATAAAGATACAAAATTTTATTATTTGTAATGGATAAACTCAAAAACTACTCAACTGAATTCAAAAATTATTTTCCCTTCCTTTGATTATTTTTAATTTATCATCAAACTCTACGGAACCTCCTTCTTCATCAGATATTGTACAAAAATTACATAGTGATATTATTAATTAATTTATCAGTAGTTTTATTATCGGAATCGGATACACTTTTCGCGGTTGTTTTAGCGCCACTATACAAATTACATTACAAAAATTTTCGTTTTGACAGCAGATATCGCGCGATATTGGCTGTCGCATGTTGTTTGCAAGTTACGTAATAAGTGTGCCGATTATAGTCGCTCTCAGTCGTATGTACTTCTACCCGTCTCGTATTTATTTTAGGTTTTCCGAGTATTAAGCCCCAGAAAAAGTTTCGAATTTTTTGCATATATTTTTATTTATATATAATTAAGACGTTATTAAAATTTCAGCGTGAATCAAACAATTCTTTTTTTGTTTTTTAAAAATACAAGTTTGGAGTATTTTGGTTCAATGTTAATCTCTCTAAAAATATCCGCCTTCTTCAAACAGCCTTCTTTATTTTTTTATTCTGCACTAACTTGACTATCGAAAAGTACATGTTGGCTTATGAATCAAATACTTTTTTTGGCTCAAAACATTTTGCACCTTTCTCATATGCGCAGTACCTGCCGTACCCACGTAGGTCAAGCAAACGGTCCATTACCTATTGGTCTATCCTATTGATATAACCACGTTACATTTCTGCCTGAATCAAACACTTCATGAAACGTGGTTCACGGGCTCTTGGGTAAAAATCGAAATCGTTTCACAATTTCTTATTGTACCACATGCGTTTTCATACGTGAGGTAACGTTAAGACTATTGAGTTCGCTTGGTTATTAAAATTTCTAGTAAACAAAATAGAATGTTGTAGTTTATTTTTTTAGAAGTTATAATTAGATAAATAGCTTACATAATTTCAATATAAATTCACATCAGTATCATTATGCTGGTTTTTGAACTGGGCACTAGGTAGAAACCTGTGACGCACAATTCGTAAATAAATACATTTTTTAATAATATGCGCGTTAGAGTTCCTTATACTATTTCAAAATTCCAAAATATTTCAGTAGTATGTGTGTGTGTGTTAGGCCGGAGCCACACTGCTGCGCACGCTACGCACGGACACGCTATACACGTCGCGCACGTGGGTCCATTGGTCTGGCTGCGTGAGTCAACATTTTCACAGCAACCAATGCACGCACACGTAAAACATGTGGGCCACGTGGGTACATTGGTCAGCTGCGTGTGTCCTCATTCCCCACTGCGGGCCACGCACAAGCACTAAACTGTAATATGTAAACTACAATACAAACAAGGCGCACGATTCTCGTCTCCCCCGGTCCCCGCTCCCCGCTCCCCCTCCCTATAGATACGGCATTCGTCCGTAGCGTGGACAGAGTGGGTCGCAGTGGGGCTTTGCTTGCCACGCGCGCTAGCATGTGCATGGCAGGCACTTCGGAACATACCACGCGTGTATCAGTGACGTCATTTCGTACGCAGCGTGCTCGTGCACTACTGTGGAAGTATCTACCTTCATTTTCATACAAATCGTTTTTGTACCCACGTGTGTAGCTCGACCGTGCGCAGCAGTAGGGCTCCGGCTTTAGATCTCTCGATATCTCGATCCTTACTTTTGGTTCTGTTCCTGACATTTCAATATCAATGTTATAGATGAAAGCTGGCCTTGGACCTACGGTCACTGCTATCGTACTAACTTTGTTAGCTGTCTACTTTTGGGCTCCGGTCATATGGCCTATTTTAAATGTGACGAAACCAGACTGGATTCAAACAACAACGACATAAGTATGATGATATTTTATGCATAATAAAACGCTGCTTCATAAACTTTATAATGCTTATGTAACTATTGTAATATATGGCAGATTATGGCATGTAAATGTTTTGTTATTGGCATTGTCGAAGACACTGGCGATTTTGAATATTTTTATTTCTTCTAATGTAATTCTGTTTTGAATTTTTTAGTATAATAATGTTTTGTCTTTGAACTTGTTCTCGCATTATGTAGTTTGCTTTAGAAAAAACGTTTCAGTCTAAAATTTTATCTGATATTAGATATTATTATTAGCTTGAAATTTTGCCTTGTCTTGGGTAGTGACTGATTATTTTGAAAGTATTCATCTGTATCGGCTACAAACAGAATATTGCTTTTCGCTTTTTAGCAACAAACATTTATAATTTATACGTAGTATGTTGATAAATTATTGTGTATTTTAGGCTAGACGAGCAACGCAAAATTAAGGCACTGATACTTCGTCGAATCATTTAACATTTATGAAAATCGAAGAGTAGGCCTTAATTCTTATGTTTGTTGAAAAAGCATATTATAACATATTATATTGAAGTGACTGCTGTGGCATACGGTTGCGTCTCGACATCGCGGCTTTTCGACGACTCACTGAGCGCATATTTGATTCTAACAAAAAAAATAATAAAAAAGCGTGCCTCAGCGCAGCTTTACGAAGTGTTTGTTTTAAAACGAAAATGGTTTAAATAATAGTTCTCGTGAATAATGAAAAACTAATTTGCCAATGTAATATTATTCATCGTAGCTTTAAGTAATTGATTCTCATGTGCTGCAACGTCAGTAATAAAAAAGGGTATTAATTTTTTTATTCACACGCATAGTGTGCTGTTTCTGTGTAAGATCACCGTTCTGTTATTTTAATAAAAGGTAGATGACAATAAAACCCTCATGGTGTAACTTATAAGATCAATGAATATTAGTATTGCGTTATTATTGTAGTATTACATATGTGTTTTAATACTGGTATACTAAGACAAATCGAATGGTTAGAATGAGCTTGTTTTAAAATTGAATAAAATAAAAACTAGATACATAGAAGTTAAAAATTGGTTGAACTACGAAACTCAAATAAAAAATTATAAAGAAAATAAATAAACAGTGTATTTTGGGATGTCAAGAAGGTCAGGAAACAATAAAATATTATTAACAAATGAACAATGCAATATTATAAGATTCGATATATTCTATGCAATGGAAGTAATTGTAAGAGCGAAAGTGTAGTTAATTAGAATTACACATTAACTTGGTTATTTATTCTTCTTAATGTTGTGCCGAATTATTTATGTCAAAGTCATACTAATTTCTGATTTTTCAAAATACGTAATAAGAATTGGCGAAATGGAAGAAAGCATTGCTTTAATCCACTGATAGTTTCCCAATAGGTAGAGTATCAACTGCTAATGGAAACAAAAATACCAATGAAACTTCTAACACGACAAGTATCAGTGATATACAAGCTTAGTTCTTAGAGATCTATGTCATTTATAATAGATAAATGAAAAAGTGCGTGTATCAGCTCCGATGCACGACTGGAGTTTACTGGTTTTTTTCCATATTTTAATTACTTTTGTTCACTTCGCTGTATACAATAATATTAAATATCAATATTAATAGATATAAAAAAGTAGCATTTGCCATCTCCGATTTGAAAATGAACGTCATTTTCGTAATCAGTACCCCGAAAAATATAGAACATGTCACCCATGTAGATCTATCAAAAAAATAATAATCGCCATCTTGGATTCGAAAATACACATAATTTTCGTAATCAGCACCCCGAGAAACCTATAATGTGACACCCATATCGATTTATCCAAAAAAGTCATTTTCGCCATCTTAGATTTGAAAACGAACGTCATTTTCGTAATTAGCACCTCGAGAAACCTAAAATATGACACCCATATCGATTTATCCAAAAAAAGTAATATTCGCCATCTTGGATTTGAAAATGAACATCATTTTCTTAATGAGCACCACGAGAAACCTAGAATATGATACCTATGTCGATTTATCCAAAAAAAATAACAATCGCCATTTTGGATTCGAAAATAAACATAATTTACGTAATCAGTACCCCGGGAAACCTATAATGTGACACACATATCGATTTATCCAAAAAAGTCATTTTCGCCATCTTGGATTTGAAAATGAACGGCATTTTCGTAATCAGCACCCCGAAAAACCTAGAATTTGATACCCATATCGATTTATCCAAAAAAGTAATATTCGCCATCTTGGATTTGAAAATGAAAGTCATTTTCGTAATCAGCACCCCGAAAATCTAGAATTTGATACCCATATCGATTTATCCAAAAAATAATAATATTTGCCATCTTGGATTTGAAAATGAACATCATTTTCGTAATAATATGAAGAATATATCTACACATTACTGAAGACATCGGCTATTATGAGCATATATCTCTTTGCCTTCCCTTGCAGTGGAAAATCGTACAAAGAATAAGGAACTTCGTTCCAAATACGACTATAACACTTCCGTTCAGTGAATGTAATATTACTACGTAACTTCCGTTATATATTTTTCTTACGGTTTTAGTCTCACATTTTTTTCAGTTCTGCCGCGCAGCAAAATCCCTATCTCCTCCAAGCCTTTTTTTTTTGCGTCAGGAAATGCTTTATGCATTCCGTCCCGCCTGGGGGAGGCGGGGGGATATATGGTACTCCTCGGCTGATGAGTGCAAGGCCGAGTCTACTCATTAAAACCTGACGGTGTTCCTCGAGAGCCTTTGTACCGGGGCCACGGGTGTACTTACGTATTCTTCCGCGACCCCGGCAGGCAACGGCCGGCGCTAAGCCGCCAGCCTCGTCTTGTTTTGGGTGAGAGGACAGAACTCTCACCCATAATGTCATGAGAGGCGCGCGGGAACACCGCGCGCGCCATCTCGAGGCTGTTAGAGGAGTGACCCTCCCCCGAAGATCACCCCAAGCCTCAGTGGGCTCTCCGCCGCTACTGACGGCGGCGGTGGAAACGCACGCCAGAGGCGTTGGTCACGTGGGGAGGCCACTAGTCCGTGGCCATCCCCTCCACTCCCGGCCTGGCAGGAGCCACACGGGCGGCGGCAGAAGCCACCCTTTCGCCCTTTTTGGGCTTTGCCCCCGCGCAGGCCTTCCCCCGCGTTAGATGATTGGTGTCGGTGTAGAGTTGGGCAGCACACTCTTTAAAAATGAGTATCGTGCGAGGGCCTCCTTTTGCAAACGTGCTAGCACAGGTGTGCTAGCACATTTGTGGAGGCTGGAGAGGTGGGGAGGTGCCTGTTGAGTGTTAAATGCACGATGCACGTTGTACGCACTGTGCAAGTGTGCTGTGCATGAAGCGACGAGCCGAAAGAGGAAGATTTATACGCTCCCTCGCTCGCACTCAATAAGTACGAAAGAAATTTTCGAAAATTATCCATCAATAATTAGCAGCAAATGTACGCGTTTTTCTTTGAAATGTCACCAAGTCAGTGCTAACGAAATGAAACGACAAAAATGTGAATTTTATTAAACTTTTAGTTTGTTTAAACTTTTAGACTGCAATTTTTTACAATTGCATAGAAATTTAACGAACAATATAATATTACTTTTGTACTATAATACTCCCGAAATGCAAGAGATGTAAAATCTAAATGAAATTAAACTGCGCTTATTCCCACCAAAAAAATGCACCAAATAATCAATCTCTATGTGGATCAATCACTCAACTCGCGCTTCACGACACGACATTGTGCCTCGCGTAATCTGTGCTGTGTGTGGCCTCGCGTGGCGCGTGCCGCCTCGCCTCGCGCTGCCTCGCGGCCGAATCGATTTCAAATGTGCTAGTGTGCTACCACACTTTTATAAAACGAGGCACTCCCTCTTTTTCAAAACTGTGCTGGCACAATTGTGCTTACTCGCGTGCTGCTTACCCAACGCTATGTCGGTGCACAGCGTGCACCCGCCGGCCTTATGACCCTCTTTACCGCAGCGGTAGCACTGTCCGCTGCGGTCCACCTCTGAATCTCCTCCAAGCCTGCCGTAAGGATATTTATTTTTATTTGATTTATTTATTTTAGTAAGTTATCTATATTATCCATTTGTTTAAGTTATTTAATTATTTTATTTATTTATTAATTTTTATGTTCATTATAAATTTAATTTACAAATTGCGCATGATCTCTTCGGTCACAGATAAAAAACCGTAATCCTTATAAGCAAGAGCAGAAGTAGCACCCGATAGCAGACTCGTCAAGGTGCAGGCGCAGCTAGTTTACAATAATAATGGGTAGGGCTTGGGTAGGTAGTAGAATTGATTTATTGAACTTTAAAACTGATCACTTAGGAAGCCAAGACCTATAATGCACCTGCATATATTGTAATATATTGTTTAATAATAATTAAATAATCTTTTACACCTTAAAATTACTAGTACCTTAATATTAGTAATTTTCTTTAAAATCTATGTATGTGCAGTAGAGGCAGTCTAGTGTAGATGTAAATTGTATATTCGTTTGTTGTCTTCTTGCTGTAGAACAATTTTGCTACATATAAAACGTTTTGCTTCCAAAATAAAACTGGCACAAGAAAATATATTAAAAAAAACGTTCTTTATAAAAATGGAATATTATACACATTTGACAAGTCACTTGATTCCTGCTAGAATAAAGTTTTCATTCTTGTTTTTTTGAGTAATTAATATAAACCAATTCTTTTCTCGCTATTTGAACGGAGATAATACTACCGTAACGAAAAATATGAATTTCTTGTAAGTATCGTAATAATAACATCCCTTTCCAGATCAAAACCAAATCGGTTTCGATGTAAAAGACTGGTTTCTGATATTTGTAAGAGACTGGCCGATGCTTCGAGAGACCGCCGGGCTGGCAGTTCTTCCGCCAACGAATCAGTTTGGCTATTCAAAGAGGCAATGCTGCCAGTCTGCTGGGTACCTTAAGCAATGACAGCTTTCTAGGCGGCAACTTTCAGTAAATCTATTATTTAAGATAATGTGTAGTTTTAAGTTTGTAAATATTAAAGTATGTAGGTATGTACTAATTTTACATTTGTAGTTTAAAGACAATTATCTGACTTGTAGCTCATCGAAAAAAGAATAACAGATTCGTTAATATAAGATCACTCACGCGTCCGTATCGCCTGCTACCGACTACTTTCATGGACACTCAAACCAAATTTAAACTTTCTGTTCAGTGCTCTTTTTTGAAGTCGGTTTAATTTTTTTATAAAAGTTTTTTATTTCTCCCTTTTGAGTGACCTTGGCGTAAATAAATATCTAGAGCAGGTCTACAATTAGTTTATTTTCTAATTCTGGAGCGCAATGTGTTAACTTCCATTCTATTGAGGAGCACAAACCGTGAGCTTTCACAATAAAGGATGCGAACAGATCGAATATGGGATATTAATGCCCATTATGGCCATTATCAATATCATCAATATAATATCATATCAATATCAATCAGTTATAAAAGAACAGTGTAAAGGTTGCATCATAATTACACCCTAGCAGTATTCTTACAATCCGAAGACGACAGCCACCAGTCGTATTCTCTGTCCGCCACAAGACTGACTCTACTGACTGAATTTATTATATCACAGTCAATTTATATCTTCTCCCTACTTTACCATTATGCCATACTACCATTATACCGTGTGGGGACAACGATAGTTAACAAATGACATACAAGAGAATCGTCAATATAAATAACCAGGTCGCGTTATTTGGTGTATCTTCGAAATCAAAATTTCAATACCAGTGAAATTTCAATAGGACCAATCTGGAAGTGTATCCTTTCGAACAAAAAAGAATTTTCCAAATCGCTTCATAAATGACGGAGTTATGAGGTAACAAACATAAAAAAAAAAACACAACCGAATTGAGAACCTGCTCTTTTTTTGAAAGTCGGTTGAAAAAAGGTTACAATTGTAGTTTAAAGCTATTTTTAAATCTATTGACAACTGAGTTATAATTTGTAAGTATATGAAGTGTATCCGATCACATCATAATAGGCGCACACCGGCAGAGCAGATCCGCAGCGCTTTTTCTTAGAACTGATTTACAAATATTGAGAATTCGAACTGAGATCTTATTTCTATCAACGTAGAATATAGCTTATATTACTAAGGGATTTAACAGTTTAGCTTTCTGATAGTAGAATGACATCTAGAATAGTTCCAAAATCACCCTCTACAAATAAGGTCACAAATACTACGCGTAGATAATTTATAAAACATTAAGTTATGACGCCATTTAAGGGTTATCAGTAATGTCATAGGCACTAGGTATGTCGGAACGTGATCGGAACGTCAAAAACAGAACAGAGTAGAGGGCAGACTACATAATAGATTAGGTATTAAAAACTAATAACGCTCAATTCTTTCCCGCTTGTTCAATTCGGGTAATCGTAATGTTGATATTTTTGGATATGTTGTAAGTTACAACTGATAAAAATTAAAAGTTATAATCAACAAATAATGGACGTATAATTTGGTGCATCACTAATATATGTTATAAAGTACTAGCTCCTACATAAACTACATTCTAACTCTGAGTCGATACAATACTATACGAATGTAAAAAACGGACAAACACGAAAACGTTTATTCTTTATAGTAATTTCATAGTAATTCTCATTGAATTTGGAATAATTTTACCTAGCTACATTCCTTTGAAGTAAAATATTTTTTATACACAATGTCATGCATTGTCTTGTTCGATGTAAGCAAAAAAAATCACCAAGACATGATAAAATGAAACCCTGACGTGACTTCAACCAATAAGGCTTATAAAATAGCAAAGCCCATTCAGAAATTATCAGATTACTACTTCGTCGTATTCCTTAATATCGCCTTTTTTTTTATATCGGAGGGGGCATACGAGCAAGCGTGTACATGGTCACCCGCAACGTCCAGGGAATCACGGGTGCGTTGCCGGCCTATAAGGAAAAAGTAGGCTCGTTTCTTGAAGGTCCCTAAGTCGTAATGATCCGGGAATACCGCCGCATTACGCGTACGCGTAAGGCCGACTTTTACGAGCTGCCTTGGAGGACAAATGGCATTTTCCATACTTTTTTCTTCAACCAGTCCTAAAAGGAAATGGTGTTGCATATACATATATTAAACTACTAAAGGTTTAAAATAGAATTGTGTCAAATACAAAGTAAACTTCCCTCTTCATGTTAATAATATTATACAATACCAGTATCTTAACGTATTTGGACCAATACATGTTTGGAATGAAGATGTATATGAACTCACTCTTCCATAACAAGAATTTCGCTTTAAGCACTTCAGTTTGTAGACGCATTAGTCATCTCATGGCGTCATTCAGACATCCTCGTTTAATTATACGTCTGTTGTAGATACTATAATACTATAGTTGAGAAAGGAAAAACTTAAACGATTAAATGCCTTTCTGTCTTAGCTACATTCGGATGAAAATAATACAAAAATAACTGACCATTATTTTAAGTGTTATAACTTTATAACTTGTATATAATCGTGACCAACAATAGATAACATTAATGACAAACAGGATACAAGATTAACTCTGATCGAAATTAGTTAGAGGACAAATATACTGTCATATTTTCAACATTTTTGTGTATGGACATTACTTCCGTCAATATCTATGAAAATAATCTCGGACCCGGAAAACGTAATGGATAGAGCCATAATATGTTGCCGCTCTTATCGCCCTGTGTCAAACGAATCTTCGTGTCATTCTATTTCAATGAGCGTAGCCACGAGAAAAACAGTTAGCTATAGTAAGTATGGCAACCTCGCACTGTCAGAGTAACTCGTGTCAGTTCATGACCGACTTCACGTACATTACTAAAACAATTATTTGCAAAATACTCGTAAATCATAAATGTCTTGACTACTATAGTATTCAAAAAATTAAAACATGTTCAGCTGTGTATTGTTATACTGTGACTCTTCCCTGATCACGCACATTAGTAAAAGTTCAGAAAGACATAACATAACATATCTTCACGCTGTATCCCCAACGGGGTAGTCAGAGAGGACGGAGCGCCAGGAGTCGCGGTCCTTACACACCTCTTTCGCTTCCTCAAAACTCATCATTCTCTTCACACATTTTCGCCTAGGTATGCGAGTGCTTTTGACATTTCCGTCTGCTAACACTCTGGCTATTTGATCTTCATAAGTCAGCCTTGGTCTTCTTTTGCTTGGCTTTTCTTGGCTTCTTTTACTACTCACTTTCGCTCTGTAGATTTTCTTCGTCAGTCTTTCATCACTCATTCTTTCCAAGTGCCCGAACCATCTAAGCATTCCTTTCTTCATTTTTACAATAACACTGTTGTGTAACCCTGTCATACTGCGTATCTCATCATTGCTTATCCTGTCCGCAAGCGTGACACCGCACATATTTCTGAGAAACCGCATCTCCACAGCTTTTATCATACTTTCACTCGATTTCGGCCATATCCAGGCCTCACTACCGTACAACAAAGTACCGTTCTTGAAACCTCCTTGCGCCTCCCACAAATATCTTTCTGAAACGCCTTTCATACGTTCAGTCAATATCTTATTATAGACTTTACTCGCTAAGCTGACCAAGCTGATGGCCCTATAGCACGCACAGTCTAGATAGAAACCTTTCCCTTTATATAAAGGTACTATGACTGCTGTGCACCAGTCCTTTGGAATCTCCCCATTCTGCCAACAAAGGTTGCAAAGTGCACAGAAGGCATCTCAGACCCTAGGACCACCATACTTGATCATCTCAGCAGTCACCTCATCATTTCTCGCAGCCTTTCCACATTTCAAACTTCTTATCACTTTCTCAATCTCTTTCATACTAATGGCATCCTCCAGCCCCTGGCCCGAGTGTGGCAATTCATTAGAATCGCTCTCAGTATCAGAGACGGAGTCGCCACTCTCATACAGTTCTCCATAGTATTCACTCCATCGCTGCAGAACATCTTTTTTATTTGTAAGCAGGTTGTTTTCTTTCGAACGCACTTTATTCATTCTGCAAGGTGCCGAACCACTTCGGTAGTTACGTACTTCTTTCCAAAATAATTTGGAATTTTCCTCGAAGTTGTCCGACATCTTGTTTTCGTCTAACACCCTGCACCTTTCACGCTTCTCTTTCACTAGTGCCTTCGTTTCTGCTTTCTGCAGCTTATATCTGTCTTTCATCAAATTTTTCATACCACAGTCATTTTTAGTAGCAAGGTAGTCCCGCCATGCTTTCTTCTTCTTATGTACAGACACTTTCATCTCATCATCCCACCACACATCACGCTTTTTACCATTATCAATCTTATACATTCCACATACTTCTTTCGCAGCCTCGATCATGCTATCCCTAAGGTTCTGCCAACATTCTTCAACATCCTCGCTCATCACTTTCAATCTATCATCAAGCTTACCGGATAATACCCTTTCATATTCATTCCTGGTGGTCGCATCTTGGAGTTTCCAGCTTTTAATGCGACAAACCGCTGCAGGCTTGGACACTTCGCGATGTCGCTATGCCGCAAACAGGCATAGCGACATCGCGACACCCTTATTCTAGCTACCACTAGAAAGTGGTCCGTTCCTAGATCGGCTCCTCTGTGTGCTCTAGAGTCCATAACCTAATTTTTGAGCCGGCTGTCCACCAGGAATAAATCAATCATACTTCTTTTATCCTTCCTTTCCCACGTGTACTGATGAATCCTTTTGTGTTTAAATAAGGTATTAGCAACAAAAAGATCCTTTTCCATACACAGTCCTAACACAATCCTACCAGCATCATTCACTCTCTTATCACCATACTTGCCTAGGACAGACTCAAATCCTGTTCGAGCTGTCCCAACCCATCCATTCATGTCTCCACACACTATAATTCTCTCATTCTCCTCAACCGTTTCTAGAACTTCCCTAACATTCTCCCAAAACTGATCTAGCTCGCCCAAGCCGACAGAAGACACTGGGACATACACCACTAAAACAAATAACCTCGTCAACCCTGTCTTGAGACGCACCCAGAGCAGTCTCGGGTTTACACAATTATACTCAGTTACACAACCAAACGAGAGGACAGCAAGACGCCTACCCCCTGGCATCCCTTTTCTTCTTATGGTACACCTGACCACAAAGCGATGCCCCCTCCAAGCAAGTCGACAAGTTCACTGCCCTTTTGCTTGGTTTCACTCAAACATAACACATCCAATCTTCTTTCTTCCATAATATCAATCACTGCATTCATCTTCTCTTCAATCCCACCTCTCACTTTCCACGCAGCTATTCTGCACTCCTCCCTCCACTTCCCGCCGCTAGGTGCACAGCGTGTTCGGTCAACAAAAAACGGACACGCTCTTAGAGCAAATGCGACAAATATTATGTCCTTGTCGCACACACACCACACACGCACACACACATACACACACACACGCACACGCACACACACACACACACATACACATACATACACATAAATACACATACATATACATACACACACATACACTCATACTCTTCATCTTGAGTACATGTACTCAAGATCGACAACCGATCGACGAGTTGCAGATATAATTTTTTATTACTAATGCGGAGATAATAATTTCGGTACAAAGAAAAATAATAGAAAGTAATATCTTTATTATTATTTGTTATTATATTAATCTAAAACTTCGAAATCAAGATTTTCTTTATCTTTCATACTGATGTCAATGGGTACTAAAATCGATTGATTTTTTTTATATATTCATTTTGCGTTATTTTTTGAAATGAATTTGAATTTGCGTGTGTCAAGCAAAATTTGCGCGCGACAAGTTAACTTGTCACAGCCAAACTGTGAAATGAGAAAATAGCTACTTATCAACCACAAAAACGGGCGTTTAGATACTGTTTATCCCGCATGAGTAATAAAAAAGAATAATCAGAGGTGTTTGGGTTAGATTCTACCATTGATAGCAAGGCGATCAGAGATTCATAAAACATTACTCGAAGAACTTAGATTATTAAATGAATATTTAAAAAAAAATTTAAATAGAACATCTTAGAGATCGGCGACGGTTCCATATTTTCATTTTTATTTAATAATTTATTGCAGTCACAATATATTACATAAAGTAGAAAGACACATACAGAAAGAAGAGAAAAAGTTACCGCTTATTTCTATACGAAATTTTTCCCAGCGGACCCGCGAATAAGATATTTCATAAAAGAGATCAGAAAAAAGACCATATTTGAAGTTAGAACAATATGATCCTCCATTGTATAGGTTCAGGTGTTACTTTACGGAAACCAATTTCATGTGACGAATTCTTGTACTTTTTTGTTTGCCTTTTAATAAATCATCCTCAGAATATTCCAGAGATCAGACTCCGGATGTCAGCTTCGTCGAATACGGTGCTAGTCTGCTTTTAGAATTCTTTACACGATATGATCCTATTTGTAAGCATTATTATTATACTAATTGTATGCATTATCATTTATCTCTGGTCATAGACAGTGTGAATTATTATACGATCATAGATTTGTCATACTGAAATGACTTATAGGTCATGATCACAACATTATATTTTTAAATGATGGTGCCCAGTATATAAATGTAAAGCTCCTAGACGGAGAATATACGCTTAGCTTGTAATCATTTCATTCCGTGGTCTTGATCATAACTAAACTGATGGTTATTTTTACTCAAATCATAATTTCGTCAGTTATCACGCTATTATGACATGATCCGTCTAACGTCAATCGGATTCTACTGATGCACTGAACTGACTGCATAATGAATGTGTAATCTCCCGTCATACAAACGCCAACAAGCAATTACTTCTAACTGTTCATGACGATCACAGCAACTACTGCTCAAAAAATCATTCCAAAATAATAATTAACTTAATCCTCTTGTTTCAGGAGAAAGGAAGAACCCCCTTTAAAATTATTAGAAAAACTGAAAATATTTCTGGCTGTGTATTGGCGTGGATTAGTAATTATAATAACGCCGATCATTTTCATAGTTTTAATTGTGCCTTTTCCAGGACAGGTAAAGCAAATTAACAAAACACGAACCAAAATGATTATGAATAATAAAATTAGTATGACACGGAATTTAAAATCGAAGTCAAAAGACATCGACAGTTTATTTAAATGGCCGTCTGCGCTTAGTCCATATCTTTGTGACGATATAAATAATAATAAATAACATTATTTTTCAGCCTTTTCAATGGTGTGCATATACTTTAGCAATAATGGCTGTGTATTGGGTGACTGAATGTATTCCCCTTCCCATTACATCTTTTATTCCGTTCTTTATATTCCCTTTAACAAACGTCCTCAGTACTTCTTTGACTGCGAACGCGTTCATGAATGTGAGTATTACATTTAAATTATTTTCATCCTTTTAATATCTAGTAAATACGCTGTATTAGACGTACGTTGTAAAAACGTAGTGATTATATTCTCTTTGGTTGTATTATCAACATAATCCCTCTAATGCGTTGCTCTATACGTTACTATTAGACAGATGAAAACTGCCGATAGCGTAATAATGACACATGTAATGAATAATAAGTATATTATCATTGTACTTTCCCAGTTATAAGAGTGAGTAGAGTCATATAACTACAAGAAAAAAATTGTTTACAATAAGAGCGCTATCCTCTTTTTTGCGTTTTACACCTGTTACGAATTAACAGGCAGAATTATAGCTTAGGTAAGGTTCTCGCAACAAGGTCGAGAGTTGTGGCAAACAAAACACGAGTAAGCTTGTATTTGTTGTAAAGAGTTGGTTTATACAGATAAAGCTTGTACAGACACGCTCGCGGTAAGGACGTCATTGTTTAGCATAACTGAGAAATTACTTTTGTTAGCTTTTGTTAGGTAAAAGAGGTAAGTTAACGTTTATGACGTTCGAATAGAGAAATTCCCCCTATTTTTAACCAAAACATGTTGGAAATTGTTATAATATATACTAATTCTGAAGACGTGAGATCAGATCAATTATGTTGATGATCATCTGAACTTACTGGGAAATAAGTTATACGACAAATATTATGTCCTTGTGGTACACGCATACGCACACACACACACACACACACACACACACACACACACAGGTACACTAATACACACATACACAGGTACACACACACACACATACACCCACACACACACGCATACACACACATACACACACGCACACACATACGTAATAGTAATAATTATTTCCTAAGTCTGGTTTTCTTCTTCCAGGATACAGTTATGATGTTCCTCGGAAGTATTATCCTGGCTTATTCCGTGGAACAGTCAGGACTACACAGGCGTCTTGCCCTTGTCACTATCCGATTCATCGGATATTCTCATTACAAGTATGTCTATCCTTCCAATTTTAACTAACTTCAAAAGAGCAAGAGGTTTTCAATTCGTTGATTTTTTTAAAATTGAACGTAGATTTGCGTTTTAACATTTATCGTAAACTGTATCGTATTTGAATAAGAAATAATAGAATATTAATTTAATCGTTTAAGAATATGTGCCAAGATTATAAACAATACAATATTTATACCTATATTACACAAACTTACGTTTCTAAAACTGTAACAGAGATGTGTAACAAATACATAAAGTATTTAAAAACACGCTTAATTGATAATCCAAAATCAATGTTTTTAGAATGTTTTGCTTGCTTGAGACTCTGTATAACAAAAATTCTTTTTTGCTTTGGCTTTTAAGGCTTTTTTAACCCAAAATAAATCTTATTACATTTTTTTTCTTTATATGCGTTTCATTGTTGAAATTCTGATAAAACATAAATTTCGCGATGATTTATCTACGACATAAGACGAAAATTATTAGTTACAGACAAACTACTATCATACGGATATACAAAGAACAATTTGCTAACAATTCAAGACATTTTTGTCTCAGCCACAGCAAATTAGATAAGCAGTCCACTTTTTACAGATTTTATGAACGCTGTGTGATCACAGCGTTAGAGTAAGAGTTATCCAAGTTTGTCGGTTAGCCGAACATTCGGTTTTAGATTATGACGTTAGTTGCAGAAAAATATCAATCAAAATATCAACTCCAAAACGAGTAAAATATTTCTAGACATTTTATTATCTGTTTCTGTTGTCAAAAGAACGTCGCGGAAGGAAACAAAAAATTAAAGTTATATTATTCTTTAACATCAAAACTTGTAGAAGACAATGTGTTGTAGTAGTAGAAATTTCATAACTTTTTAATTGGTAATTTTTAAATTAGTAGTAATCATAAATTGTGTGTGTAATTACGTGTATGTGCATATACGCGTGTATTTATGTTTGTGCTTGCATGTTTGTGTGTTGTGTATTGTAGTTAACACTGAAAAGTTTTCAGTGTCAGATATTAAATTATGACATGAAGTCTTTCGCTGATAATTTTATCAAGTACAAGTTCAAAGTTATTGCTATTGTTTTTATACAAGAAACTTGTATTATTTTAAACATACCTATTTATTACGAAAATTGTTTACAGATTATTGTTAGGATTGTGCATTATTACGACGTTTGTATCAATGTGGATAACCAACACTGCAGCGACAACGATGATGATTCCTATTATTTTTGCCCTATTAAAAGTATTAGAAGAAGTGAGTACTTATACATAAAATAGATAATATGTAAAAGTATTGTAATATGTTTTTTATGTACGTTAGGGTGTCCCAAACTATGAAGGAAAACATTTTTTGCAAAATTTTATACGCATACCCTCTTAATTGTTTCTATTTGATATTTTTAGAGATTATTCTTAATCATACCAAAATCTTACTTGATGTGTACTTCTCTCCTTCTTCTCGTATTGATTTTTTTTCCTCTTTAGAAAATATTTTGCTAAATTTAACTCTTTATAGTCACACTATTATCATGGCAGATTTCAATACCTGTCTACTCAAAAGCGATAATCTTTCAAATTCTCTATACTCAGTGTTACAATCTACAGACTTATCTATTCTTCCTTTAAATGCAACCCATCATTTTCCAAACTGTTCTTCTACACTTCTTGACTTAATGTTCGTTTCTTCTCCTGAGCACGTTTCAAATCATGGACAATGTCCATCTGATGCATTTTCCTACCACGACTTCATATTTCTCTCTTTTAAAATTCGCCCTCCTAAAGCTAGGCCTAAAATTCTCTTGCAACGCAATTTTAGTGCAATGGATCTTGATGGTCTTCGTGAAGACGCGGCAAACATTGACTGTACACCACTCATTGGTGTTGATTCTGTCAACGAAAAACTCGATTTTTTCTTATCCTGCCTAATAACACTATGATGTACATGCACCGATTAGAGCAGTGAAAATCAAACACCCTCCATCTCCTTGGCTTGCTGATCACATTAAAGCATTGATACATAAGAATAATATCACTAAATCGAAATATAAATCTAGGCCTATCCAACTTATTTGGGAGAAATATGTGACCATTGGGAATCATTGCAACAAGGTATGTAGGGACGCTCAACGCCGATTTGTTCATGATTCTGTTGAAAGTGCAGATCCAGCTAAAGTCTGGAAGTTCCTTAAATCAATTGGAGTGGGGAAAAAAAGACAGAGCGTTGTTCCTATAAATTTAAATATTAATTCTTTAAATAATTATTTCCCAGCTTCGCCTGAGTTTAATAGGACAACAAAATTAAGTACTCTGAATTCTCTTTCAAATCGTTTTACTCTCGATTTTTCATCATTTACGTTTAAGCAATTCACTGATTGTGATGTTAAGAAGAGCATATTGTCAATTACCTCTGATGCTGTTGGCGTGGATAGCGTTAGTCGAAAAATGATTTTACCTATCCTCGATGAAATTCTTCCTGTTATCAGCCATATTCTTCATCAATCCATTACTAGTGGTACTTTTCCATCCGTATGGAAAGATGTACAGATTATTCCAATTCCTAAATAACCTAACCCTACATCTTTTACTGAATATCGTCTCATTTCAATATTACCTTTCCTATCGAAAGAAAGTTTTTGAACGCCTAGTCTATATAATCAATTAAATAATTTCCTTACCATAAATAATTTGCTAAATCCATATCAATCTGGTTTTCGTTTTGGACACAGCACGACTACAGTATTTACGCATATTAGTAATTGAAGCAAAACTTTGGGACCAGAATCAACTGGTCACGACTTCCATCTGTTGTTTTTGATAATATCCTACAGTGACTGTGTGAAATATTTAGGGATATACATGGACGCAAGTTTTACCTGGAACCCCCAGTTGAATGAGGTTAGTCGCCTGATGTTTGCTTCTGTTGGGTCGTTAAGAAGAAATTTTTAATTTTCTTCCAATTACTACCAAACTTGCGCTTGCTCAGTCTCTTCTTCTGCCTGTACTGGATTACGCCGACGTGTGTTACATTAACCTTTCTGAAGAGCAACTTAACAGACTTGAACGGCTTCAAAATTTTGTTATACGTTTCATATTTGGATTGCGTAAATATGATCACATATCCGCTTTTCGCACTCAGCTCAAGTGGTTGCCGATTCGTCTTCGCCGGAATGCCCACATTCTTTTTTTACTTTATAACATTCTATTTAATCCTACTGCCCCTCTCTACCTTAAAAGCGTTTCAAGTTTCTTCCTGTAACTAATACTAGATTCTTGCGATCATCGGAGAATTTGGAATTGGAAATTCCTAAACATACTATTAAATTTTTGGCTAAATCTTTTACTGTAGAGGGTGCGCGTTTGTGGAATTCATTGCCAGTATTCAAGTCGAGTCGAGAAATTTTCTTTGGATAAATTTCCCACTAGTTATATGTTTGTCTCAAGATCTACGTCATCATCAAATAGCGATAAAGCTGCTGCTACTTCCTCAGACAAATGCCATAAATATTGGTAAAACTTCTGCAGAGCTGCTTTCGAAATAATTTTATCTATTTTTTCGTAAGCTTCCAATGACTTCAGTAGCACAAATCCTTGTAGGGTGCTTTAACTGCCAATATGCATTGAAGACTCGGTTTGACGTATATTATCACAATAAATAAACAGACGTCTAACAGTGCTATCTTGGTGTTATTTTAGTCTCATTTGAAAACTGAGTAATGATATTTTAGGGAATAAGTTGCTCTAGGCATCCACTTAGCTTGGTGCATGGCACCCGAAAGTGTGATTTTAAATTTTCTGTCTGTACCTCTACCTAAAAATATTACAGAAATCTCCATTAGCTCTCAATAGTCATCTCTGGCAATTGCGTTGGTTAGTTCAGCACGGTAAAATTTAAGTACGTTTTCAATCTCAGAAGTAGTTAGGCATAGTTCTATCTTTTATCTTTAGCATTCTATTTTAAGGAGATCGATTTTTTAATATACCAGGAATACCAGGGTTTATGGTCACTTGTTTTATTTTTTCTTCGAATAAGCTTTCCAACACCAGTTTATGCACGTGATGGCGGCAAGCAAAAAAAAGCATTTCTCTATCAAGCTTTCGCTCAAATAGCACACAGACTCTCATTTAAGTCTAATATTGCTTTCCAAACAGCTTATGCCTGTTCTTTGCCCGTAAATATATGTATAGAGATTAGCACTTTCCTTCGCAGTTAAATTCACTTTACGAATATTACAAAACAATACTGCGAGAACCTGTCTATTCGAAGGAAGTTTCGAAGTCGTAGCTTGATGTTTGGCATCACCTACTATGTGTAATATATCTTTCTTTGAACTATGCGATTACAGCGACATGTTTACTAATCAAAAAATACGTATATAACTGATAAAACAATAAGAAATTCTAAGCTCATTAAGACATAGGCGTGCGTGCTCAAGTAATTAAGTACTGACGGCTTCAGATGCAAGTCGGTACGGGTTGCAGTTGTTTAAATTGCACGAAACTTTATTTAAAATTTTTTTAACATAAAACAAATAAAATTAGAGGGTGTGCGTTAAAAAAAAACAACTTTAATTTTTTTGGGACACCCTAATGTATGTAAATGTATAAAAGAACACGACGCCTATTTTTTATTTATAATCATAATATTTTTCTCGCAATGTCCATGACTTTGAAACATTTTACAGCAAAAATTGTTGACTATTTATGTTAAGAATAAAGAAACAGGTGACAAAGAAGCTAGCGATATAGCAAGCTGTTATTTTTGCTGTGCTACCTTTTCTGCAACTATTGGTAACATTGGATAATTTGTTAATTGCTCACTTTTTTTTATAAAGTCACAAGTATTAAAACAACGTTTTTGTTTTCAGGAGGCATAGGAACCTTGGTGGGCACTGCTACTAATTTAGTTTTTAAGGGGCTTTTTCAAACGTAAATATTTTATCTTTGTGTTTATCTATACTAATATTATAAAGAGGTAAACTTTGTTTATTTGTATGTAATGGATAAACTCAAAAACTATAAACCGATTTCAAAAATTCTTTCACCTATAGAAAGCTATATTAACAGCGACTAACACGGGCTGCATTTTATTTAAAAAAAGAGTTCTACACATGTAAAGCCGGGGTGGGTTAATAGTTATTAAATAAATGTAAACAGTGACAACATGAAACACCTTTGCATTCATTACGCCATTTCTTATCCGGAGTTCGTTGAACAGAAAGGTGCAACAGAACCTGGCCGCCAATTCTAGCAACAAGCGGTAACTTCTGGCAACAACGCCTAAACCTATTCCCTGTAATGGGGCCTAGACCTTATCACTCTTACGCTATGCTATATGCTAGAGAAGATGCTGCTTGCACATTTTAATTGACTTAGTTAAGAATCAAACTCGGAAATTCCAACTTAGAAGGTTGTAAACTATTAAGCTTTCGCGTTGAATTATAAAATGTCTTAAAACTTAAAGGACTTATACATGGGATTACAGCTGTAAAAAACCAACAAACAACCAAATCAGTGACAGCGGAATATCTTCTCCAATCGGATACTAATCATTGGATAGAATTTCATCGCCCACGAGTCTATTCCACCGATCGCCATCTTAATTCAAGAACCCTGCGTGAAGCGATTGAAATTAAGAAACACAAATTTATAAATCGGGAAAACGGATGCAATTTATCAAAAGCGTTGAATCCTGTGATTCAAATAACAAAATTTTGTTTTTCACATCCGGTTAAATATGTGGTCACTGTGAGTGTAGTGTGTAGGAACCCTAATAATTATTTACAAATATTAGGGGTAGATGATAGATAGATCTGTCTCGGACACGGAGTGACACTCGTTGCCACAATTTACTTGAGACCACGAATGATGCAATACGGCCGAAACATCAAGCCAAGTAAAAGATAATCGCGTTATTTTCCCATGTTTTTAGATAACTTAAAAGATAGACATTGTTACTTTCCATCATAACATGTTTTGTGTTAGGCCAGTTGGAACTATTTCTGCCTATATCAGAAAATTATAATATGTGTACTGTCATATTTTTCCAGAGAATATAAAAACGCTCCGGAATTTTTATCCTTTCCGATGTTTTCGGCATTTACAATTCCGTATATGATATTAATGGAAGCGTGTTTATATTTCTATTTGATATTCATCTATTTGGGATGGTTAAGGTTAGTAACAATATACACTATATTCAAATTGTTGCAAAAAGATCTCTAAAATTTTCACATTGTGAACCTGATAGTTTTTTTTAATGTAATTCTCCAATCGTTGAGAGGTGAAGGTCACTTCTCTCAAACACCGTTAACGTTGGAATCGTGCAATGTGATTCTGATGATATTTTATGAAATGTAGCCAAGCCTACTAAGAAAATTTACGAAGATAATTTTTTCATATTTTGCGTTTTAGACCTACAAGTGCAGTAGCTAAAAAAGCAATAGTGCCTAAAAAGGCTATCGATGCAGCAAAAAGATCAGTAAATGATCAGTGGAAAGAACTAGGAAAAATAACATTTTGGGAATTGGTTAGTTTCATTATTTTATTTAATTAGAACAACTTTAACACTCATCAGTGGTAAAATGTATAGGCCCTGTAGCGATGATATAATAACCGCACAGCCCACAGCGAAAGACCCCTCACGCCATGTTCAGGCAGGGAAATCTTTTACGCTATTCTTTGAAATTTGTTTGGTTTAGATCTTCCATGCTTAAGGTTAAGGTTAAGGTATGCTTAAGGTGGTTCGTTTTCCATACAAAAAGTAATCATAATATACTGTTTCATTGAATAGTAAAAATGCTTAAAAATGTGCTCATAAATACTAGTTCTGGTACTTATTTACGCAATATTAATAAAAAGTAATAAATCTTTAATAGAAATAACATATATCAAATACCGTTTTTTACAAAATGATATGCGTGTTGTGTGACGATTTTCGTGTAACAACACGAAATGCAAATAAATTAGCGATGTTGCCGGCCTGCACGCGCCGCCCGTACGCTATGTTGCCATTCATGGTATCTTTCCTTCAAACTTCAAAATGGATTAGAAACAATAATTCCGAATTTTTAACAGGACTACAAATTATTAGTGTACACAATATATTATAAATCGGTATCAAAAATGTAAACCTAAAATGAGTTAAATTATTATTTAAATAATATGTTGTATATTATTTATGTACTTTTATAGTTGATGACAATAATAGATATTATTTGGATATTATTATCTACATAATTATATCTTCACGCTGTATCCCAACGGGGTAGTAAAAAAAGTGTATCCAATTTCAAACTAACAAACCCCTTAGGCGCATCAACAGGGCTCCTATGCAGATAACAAGTACATCTATGCAACCTTTTGAGCGTGTAGCTCTTGATATAGTCGGACCCGTGCCCGAAGCTGGTGAAAGAAAATTGAAATTCATTTTAACCCTACAAGATGAATTAACTAAATTTTCCTTAGCCTATCCCATTGCGAGTACTACGGCTGAAGAGACTTCTGATTGTTTAGTTTATTTTATCACATTATTTGGCATACCTAAATATATTCTTACTAATCAAGGGACCAATTTTACAGCTGAAGTTTTCAAACAAACTTGTAATCTCTTAAAAATCAAACAGTTATGGTCAAGTCTATATCATCCCCAAACACAGGGTGCCTTGAAAAGAAGCCATGTCCTCAAATAATGTTTGAAATTATACGTTGATGAAAATCAAACGAGTTGGCCTCGATATGTATATACATCAATGCTCGCCTATAATACTACAGTGCATTGCACTACAAATTCAAGTGTTCCCCGTGTCAAGCGTCACAGTCCTTACATATTTCTTTCACTTCCTCAAATCTCATCATTCTCCTCACAGATTTTAGGTATGTATCCGCGTGCTTTGGACATTTCCGTCAGCTAACACTCTAGCTATTTGATCTTCATAAGTTAGCCTTGGTTTTCCTTGGCTTCTTTCACCACTCACTTTTGCTCTGTAGATTTTTTTCATCGGTCTTTCATCACTCATTCTTTCTATGTGCCCGAACCATCTATACATTCCTTTTTCATATTTAATATGACATTGTCGTGCAACCCTGTCATACAGCGTATCTCTTCATTGCTTATCCTGTCCTCAAAAGTACACCGCACATATTTCTAAGAGATTGAATTTCTACTGCATTTATCGTAGTTTCATTCGAGTTCGGGCATATCCAGGCCTCACTACCGTACAATAAATTTGGCACCAACGCCGCATTGTAGATGGCCATTTTAACAGTGTTATATATATTTCACACAGTCTAATAATGCGGACAGAGCACCGTTCACTTTATTGCCAGCTGCTGCCAGTCTCTCCACATCCAACTCACATCTTCCATCCCTCGAAAACGCGCTCCCCAGATATACAATTTCGTTCACTTGTTCTAGACATTTTCCATTTACTCATATTTCACACTTTGTCGTACATTTTCCCTTTTAAACACCAGAACCATAGTTTTGTTCATATTCATATTCAATCCTTTCACTTCACAGTCTTCTTTTGTGCACGGTATTAGTGTCTGCAACTCCGCTTCTGATTGTGCTATAAGCACAGCATCGTCAGCGTAGAAAAGGCAGTTCGCCACTGTACCATCACATACCGTACCACTTATACTACCTTTCAATGTCTGGAGGCAATTGACCAAAAGGCAGACATCGCGCAGCCCTGTCTGACGCCTAAACAGAATTCGAACCAGGGCGACATGTCACCATCTATCCTTACGCGGGCTCTGTGGTCTCGATATAATGACCTCACATCCTGCAGTAAGAGGCCTTCCACTCCATATTCAGGCAGAAGACTCTATAATTTCTTTCGCACTACTCTATCGAATACTTTTTCATGATCCACGAAAGCGTAGAAAACTTTCCGACCTATGGCCAGAAATTTTCCCACGACACCGTGGAGCGAGAAAATCTGATACATACAACCGCTACCGTTCCTAAAACCACCTTGTACCTCCCACAAATATCTTTCAGAAACGCTTTTCATACGTTCAGTCAATACCTTGATATAGACTTTACTTGCTAAGCTGACCAAGCTGATAGTCCTATAGCACATGCAGTCTAAATAGGAACCTTTCCCTATATAGAGAGGCACCATGATTACGGCGCGTCAGTCCTCCGGAACCTCTCTCTTCTGCCAGCAAAGATTGCACAGTTTATAGAATGCATCCCTGACTCTAGGAGCACCATACTTGATCATACCAGCAGTCACCTCATCATTTGCAGCAGCCTTTCCAAGCCTTCTTATCGCTTTCTCAATCTCTTTCATATTAATGACATCCTCTAGTTCGTAACCAAGAATATCGGCTGTATTTAACCCCCGACGCAAAAGAAGGGGTGTTATAAGTTTGACGTGTCTGTGTATCTTTGTGTCTGTCTGTGGCGTCGTAGCTCCTAAACGAATGGACCAATTATGATGCAGTTTTTTGTTTGAAAGCAGGTTTTCTAGCGGTGGTTCTTAGACATATTTTATCAAAATCCGTTCAGCCGTTTGAAGAATATCAGCTCATTTTTAGTTTTTAAAGGGACGCGAGCATCTTCTATTAGTCTAATCGATGCGAAATTTAGTATACTGTGATTTCAATAGTCACAATAAAATAGTAACCTTGACCAGATGCTGCAGCATCATCTGAAGTTATCAGCATATCCAACTCCTCGCCACTTACAGTAGAGGTGTCATGTTTAGGCTCATTGAAATGGTCTGTATGAATAGGCTATAGGTAGATAGATAGATTGTGATCAGGGTCTGATGATGGATCAGACAATTATTGTCAGAATACTCAGATTTCGGCGAGGCACGCTCTCGTGTCGCAATTTCGTATATCGCCCCGGAAAGAATTTGCGTGAATGTGGGAGTAGTGTGTAGATTGTAGTGTTTAAAAAGCATGAAATCAATAAGCGTCGTCACGTCGGGGGATCGCTAAAGTAAATAAAGTAATAAAAACAGAATACAACTAAAAATAATAAAGTATGTATGAAATTTAAATACAAGTAAACTTAGCGGACCCCCCAGCGGACGTAAGGACGCTTGGATATATTACTACTACTAATATTGAAACTTATTACAAATTTAAAGGGCTATAAGGTACATATTATTTTTTTACTTTTTGGAGTTTTTTTTTGAGCCGGGGGTTTTTTAAATTTTTAATTAAATGACTATATTTGAACAACGACCGTTTGCGGATGCAGTTTAAAATAGACTAATACTGATTGCACTAGACTCCTTCCATTTAACAGCAGATGGCACAGGGTATAATTAAATTATCTTTGACTACATCCATTTGAAAATTATACTGTATACGATCGCTTGTCGCTGCTTGACAACTACTAGACTAAAGTCAGACTCTTATATACAGCTACACCAATACCTAAGCAATCCACTTTAACACCACTCTTGCTATTAAAATGTTGCAAAATTATCGCAAATGGCTAATTGAAGTGATTAAAATTGTAGTGAAGCTAACACCCGTTCCGGCCAAAAAATGTAATATACGTTGTAGCTCGTAACACAGTTTAAACAATTTTTGTAATAGAAATTGTAACAGAAAATAAACATTATCTTATCTTATTAAGTAAGAGAAATAAAAATATTTTTAATTTTCATTCGTAGGTTTTTTATATAAAATGAATTACATATTTTAATTTCTAATATTTTACTACCTAACAATATAATAACGGTATAACAATAAAAAAAAAGTTATTGTGTAGGGACTCGAACACTGAAATTTACAATTCTCTAGTATCAACATATACCATTGAGCTAATTTGACTTAAACATTTAGTGTGAAATTATTAAATAGTACAGTCACTTGAACTCAGTATACATGTGTGGGTAAAAAGACCAAATTTGTGATTTGAATTATTTATCATGATATGCGACTAATAGATCTACAGGATAACTTACAAAGTTGTCTGAATAGTTGCGTAAAGGTATAAAGTGTACGCAAACATAACTTTCGAGTGTGGAAATACAAAAATAACTCTATAAAAAAATAAAAACCTCGAATTTGCGTAAGTGACGCCATCTATTGAGAAAATAGGCGCACGGGAACCGAACGAACCACCTTAAATACCTGCAAATACCTCGTTCCGTTTATTCTCCACAAGTGTTGGCCCTTTTCATCAATAAAAATAGTGTGGCTCCAATCGAAAGTTAAATATGTTCAGGCAAAATTTAAGCATTCTGCTTTATGAGCACTAGTTAAAGCCACTTTTTTGGTAGACGTCGGTGATGAAGTCCCACAGAGTGCAATATATTTCTTATTGCTCGTCGAAATTATTAGTTTCTGAAACTCTTTATTCTTCCATATTGTCGACTCATAAAATGTCTTGTCGATGGGTAAGAGTCGAGCGGCGTCCAGAACTAGTATGGCGGTGATCAGTAAGATTACCCCCCTCTGCATCTCTCCTGATCCAGAACCTAACGGTCTCTAGTAATATTATGATTTGAAGATATTTCGCTAATATTATAGCCAGTTTCATGATCTGCAATAATTGCAGCTCCTTCATGGATACTTAAATTCCTCGGCATTATCAAATTAAATACGACGCAGAGTTGTTATTGAGCGCAAGATATGCAAGAGAAAATGTATGACACTGACACACACTGATAATTAAATAGAACATATTCTATTCGAACTTCGTAATGACTAGGCCATTAAAAAGGTTTGATGTTGAATTGAAACTAGATTTTGGGTCAAAGGTGTATACTATATTGACCCTTGTTATCATATCAAGTAAGAATGATTTTATATGCAGTTGTCTGCTTAGTGCTTTAGTTTTAAAAGGTACTAAAAATCTACGACTTGATAAAGGAATGAATTTGAAAACTGACGAAGATTTTCGTACCTCGATTGTACTCACCTTACACTCGTTATCTTTAAAAACAGAATGTACAATAGAACAAATATAGATAAATTTCAAAAGAAAGGCGTTATTAATGATATGTAAACTCGTTGTCGTGATTAGCTGGTTATTCCTAAATTTAAATTTTAAAAGTCAAGTGGTTCATTGTTGGGCAACTGTGTTCGTTTTATAATAAAATTTCTCAAGAAATAACTCGATTAACAGAAAACACATTTAAATTTGTTATTAAACGCACACTGATTGGAAAAGCATACTACAAAATTAGCAATTTCATTGAAGTAAGAATAATAGAATGGAAATAATCCTCTCTGGACATACATTAACTGGCTTTATGAACTTTTTAAATAACTATTGTAAAATGATGTTGAAAAAATGATATCTGGCTGAGTTTCTTGTCGATTCTTCTGTGTCCAGGTTTTCTTTTCGAACCGAAGTAAATTAAATCTGACGTTCAAATATACCTTGCAATTGCGTTTACTTAAATAAATTGATTTGACTTTATATTTTTTTTCTAGATCCACAAAAGTGCAGAAAACTCTCTCTGACTTAAGGCTAAAAACTTTTCCACGATTGTTTTGTGTGCAAAACGTGAAGTGTTAATGTTAATGTGAAAATAAATGTTAATGATATTTAGTGTAGGTTAAGAATCCGTAAATAGATTATGATTATGATAAAACCATTTGTGCCCCGATTTCCAGTATAGCGGCCCAACGATAACACTTCCGATTCTGAAATTTTTAAGCTTATGTTGTTAAACCTCCTACATAATGAAAAAACAAAATTGTGCCTACGCAAAATGCATGGTTGACTTGTTTAACGTATTTTTCTCTGTTCAATTGAATGGGTTAAATAAAATGCTTGTGATATGGATTTGGCACGGAAAAAGACTAGAATAATTGTGAATTATGATAACAGACTATAAACTAAAAATATGTACATTACAATGTGAATACGAAATATATACATTTGGATGAAATCGTGGTTAATATTTAATTTTCAGATGGTAATTATATTATTCAGTTCTGCTATGGTGATGTTTTTCACTCGTTCCCCACAAATGTTTACTGGATGGGGTGATATTATTGGCATTCATTTCAACGTAGACGATACACAAGCATTGTAAGTGTAACATACAAAATCACATAAATATAATTATAGCTACTTGTCTGTATTTTATATTTTCATTTCATTATATTGCTATTTTTTTATAGCGTCAAAGATTCAACAGCGGCAATGTTGATAGCATTCATGATGTTTCTATTTCCATCAACATTGGGATTTTGCAAAAATTTCACAGCAAAATGTAAGTAATAATTTAGACTACTTTACTTTAACTACTTATGTATCTTATACTTGCTACAGATTACAAAATGTTAAATTTCAGACCACGAGCAGTTACCTAAGAAAACCATACCGAGCGTTCTGAACTGGAAACTATTGAACTCTATTATGCCATATAGTTTCATGTTCTTATTAGGTTAATATTTTCAAGATTTTCCTCTTATTTTCGTTTTTATATCTGCAAATAAAGTGTTTTAAATAATTTTGTTCAGGTGGAGGTTTTGCGCTTTCTACAGCTGCGAAATCGGACTATACCGATTTGAGTGGAAAAATTGGCACAATGTTAGGCGGCTTGCAGAGTTTGCCAAATTTTTTTGTGCTTTTAGTTGTAATAATCTTCACGATCTTTCTTACTAATTTTGCATCTAATGTTGTTGTATGCAATATTATTACGCCAATAACATTAAAATTGGTAAGTTTTTATACAAAGTGTGTATAATGAGTGCATCTATACTTGCTTAATCTTTATTAAATATTATGACAAAGGATAATCGGCAAACCTTCCCCCTGAACTATAGATTTTACACGTACCTCATTCAAAACATCGCGGTAAGTCGACAACTTCTTTCTACAACAACATTCTCTAAATGCATAGGACATTCCAGAAAAACCGCGTTTAATTTTTTAAAATAAAAGTAACAAATAATTTGGCCACAAGTGTTTATCGATCAATAAACACTGCAGTAAAACATAATGCAGAATTAATTAAAGTTTTATGCTGTTGGAGGACTCCTCCTTCCCTCTTGTCACATGTTCCCGCCGCTTCTCGCTGTCAGGCAGGCAATTATAACCCGACAACCTGACTATGGCATAACCAAGAGGAGTATTTCTTCACTGATCTGTGGATGGGTGCTTATTGTACACGTATCTACGTATGTTTATATGTATGTATAGATGTATTTTGCGTTGGCATATCTAAACTGATGTATTTTTGTTACCATCTACAAGTTAAATGCCTTAATCGATTTGAGCATCCAAAGTGTCATTCGGAGGAAACTCCGGTCGTCCCTTTCAGGCGACTCGTGAAAGCAGCGCGTGGGGTTTAAGAGCAAGCTCCCAAAAAATGTTCTTTGCCTAGGCTCCGCCCTTACACTCCGCCACCCGAACGCGACATTTATCGTAATAACTGGAACATTAATTCATATAATAAAATATTCTTTAGCCAGTATTTAGTAAACTGTATTGTCTTCCTGTTAGCAGTAATTTTATGTAACTTACTCAAGTAATTTAGGAAAAATACTTAAAAATCTCTCAAAAAGGCATCATATTGCAGAATAAAAAGTATCGAACGAAAATTCATAAATTGTGTAATGGTTTTAGGCAGTCGCTAGATAAATGTATAAAGTAGTATGTATTTAAATTTCTCATTTATTAAACGTGTGCCTGCCTCAGCAAATTTATTTAAAAACGCTCAAAATTTTGGCAGCCGGGTCTTAAGCTGCTGTAACACTACGAGGATGCTAGCAGGTCTCTCCAGTACTCTCGTAGTACTGAAGCAAAAACGATATGGAATATAAAAAGATTACTTTTCTAAAAGACACAACTACAGAGTTTTTCTTTGTGTATAGTCATCAGTCAAGTTTTGTATAGTCATACGTATATATAGAATCCGTAATAAACAACCAGTAATTTTTCTTCGCAAATTGGAAATAATAATGCTTATATTGCGAAACAAAATAAAGATAAACATTGTCTTCTGCGGAGATTTCAACATAAACTTACACAAAAAATCAGGCACAGTGGACGATTATACTCGAATAATAAGGAATTACAATTGTGTTATTCATATTAATGAACCCAAGAGACAAAACTCTTGCTTAGATCAAACTTTAAGCAATATATCTGTCGCGAAAGTATACCTACGTAATACCTCTGGGATTATTAGATCATGAGACTGCAAATATTCTTGTTACTATAGACAGACAGAAAGAATCACTTTCACAGTTTGTGTATCTTTGGAAAAGAGATTTTAATACCGATAACATGAGGAAGTTCCAAAAATGTCTAAAAGAACTAACCTGGTCTGAAATCTATTCAGAATCGAATGTCAATTCGATGTATAACAAATTAATTGAATTATCTCTTTTATTTTATGAACTGTGTTTTCCTATGAATAAATTGAAAATTATTAGTAAGCCTAAACATCGGTTATGGATTACTAAAGGTATAAAAATCGCTTTTGCAGTAAAACGTAGTTTAAGATTTTACTTATCACAAAAAAAATCAAAGGAAAATAAAGCTCAGTATTATAAATATAACAAAATACTTAAAAGATGTGTAGCTACTGCTCAAAAAATAGCTAATTAAGCATATACACAAAGAGCTAAAAATATATCAAAAGCTACATGGAAAGTCATAAATGATCATGTAAAATCAAACAAAATAACGAATAATATAAACCAGATAATATAAAATAATGACATTAAATGATCTCTAAATGTTATATTTTATATATTATAATATTATATTTTATGCTAATATTTTTAATGAATATTTTATAAACTTGACACATAATAATAATACAAATCAACTTTTTGACCATACTACGACACTTAATAATATCAAACGAAATCATTCATGTTTTCATATCCGACTGATCAGAGAGAAATTTCAAAAATTATTCAATCTCTTAGAAATACTTCATCTGTAGGTTATGACAATGTCCCAACAAAAATAATAAGTCTAGCTAACATAAATATCTCGCCCATATTGGCGCATGTAATAAACTTATTCTTTCAAGAGATTGAAAGTGACAGTGATAAAGCCGGTTTATAAAAAAGGCAATAGAGAAAACATAAAAAATTTTTGACCTATCGCTTTAATACCTATTTTTTCCAAAGTTATTGAGAAAGCAATGTACTGTAGACTGAATTCGTTTATTGGAAAGTTTAATATTCTTTCTCCTGAACAATACGAATAACATTGCTTGGTATAACATTAGATGACGAATGTTCCTGGAAATCACATGTGAATAATAAATATATACAATAAAATAAGCATATTTGCTTATGCCCT
Organism: Zeuzera pyrina; assembly: GCA_907165235.1. Lineage (NCBI taxonomy): Eukaryota > Metazoa > Arthropoda > Insecta > Lepidoptera > Cossidae > Zeuzera > Zeuzera pyrina. Next base: position 16,291,189 of record OU015626.1, read on the forward strand.
GTGGACACCGACCTAAGTGATTAATGAAAAAACTGCGTTAAAAACCTATCACGGATATATGCGCTCTAATCTGCGTTATGTATTGTGGTTATGGTTATGTTAAGTATTGTGGGGTAACTGTGTTATAATAGGTCTTTACTTACATATGAAGTTGCCGTTTTGCCGCCTGAAAACTAAAGTCAACAACGACGAATTAAAGGCAATAGTTGACGACACTCAATCTACTGCTGAGTTAGCAGCAGCTTTCGATGTTAGCATCAAAACAATATTGGTCCACTTGCGTCAAATTGGCAAGGTAAAAAAGCTGGATAAGTAGGTGCCGCATGAAATGAACGATCGCCAGTGCGACGTACGCGTTGAGGTATGCCTTGCGTTGCTTAATAGACACAGAAACGTAGGGATTTTAAAACTGCATTGTCACTTGCATGAAAAATGAATTCTTTTTGACAATCGTAAGCGGTCATCGTGTTGGTAAGACCCTGGTTCAGCACTTAGGCAATGCCCCAAATAAAAACTTACCCCTGGAAAAGTGATGGTTACTGCATGGTGGTATAGTGCCGGGGTAATTAATCACAGCTTCTTACCAAATGGCGCTAGCATTACCGCGGATGTATACTGTGAGGAACTGGACACAATGATGAAGAAGCTCGCAAATCTCCGGGCAACCTTGGTTAATCGCTCGTCCACGCTGCTCCTGCATGACAACGTTCGACCTCACACGGCACAACAGACGGTCTCTAAGCTACAAGAGACAGGGTTAGAAGTTTTGCGTCATCCACCATACTCACCAGACCTTGCGCCGACAGACTTCCAATTTTTCAAAATTTGGACATCTTGTCAGGAAAAAAGTTCTACACCCGAGAGGCAGCTTTGAAGAGTTTGTTGCCTTCCGTACACCTGACTCAAGAAGGATATTTAAAAATTACCCCTGCGCTGGCAGAGATGCATCGATAGCATGGGTGCATATTTTTATTAATAGAAATAAAAAATATATATAAAAAAAATACTTTAACTTTTTGTATACTAAACGGCAATTTCATAGGTAAAGACTATTGATAGCACAAAAACAGTGTATAAGAGCCATGTGTAATATAAATCCGGGGACAACTTGCAAGCTTTTATTTCGAGAACTGAAAATACCGACTGTTCTTTAAACATAACATAACATGACATAACATAACTTCACGCTGTATCACCAACGGGGTAGTCAGAGAGTTCTTTACTTGCATATTTATAAAATTTGTAATTTTGTAAAAACTCATGAAAACTTATTTAAAACCAAAATGACAAACTATAGGCCAAATAATAGATATCTCAATAGACTAATACCTCTCAGCATAAAAATCGATATCTATGAGATAAAATCTGTCCAACAACGCTAATTCGTATACATAATCATTTATCTGAGAATATTGAATATCTAACTTAAAACAAATTTGGAGTAACTCTACTCAAATCACCAATTGATAAATGTTTTTATTCTGTCCAGGAGTACTTGAACTCTTAAATTATATATATATATATATATATATATTTTCTCTTTATGTTAATATACTTAACACATTATGATCAAAATTTGTATGCCAGAAACGGTGAATGTGTGTGCAACGAAATATCATGTAACAATCACATATTTATGCATTTTATTGACAATTATTTGAATCTGTATTTAACAGATAATTCGTTACTTTTTCTATTTAGCGAATCCCTTAAATTACCTATTTGTTTTTATTTTCAGGCTGTAGTGATAAATGAAAATCCATTGTCATACGCCTTAGCGTCTGGATTGTCAGCTTCTTACTGCTTCCTTTTGCCCGTTGGTACTCCGGGTAACCTCATCGTGCGAAGCGCTGCTGATATTCCTACCAAAAAAATGGTGCGTGGTAGTGTTAGCCATCTGACATTGCCATTTAAATATGTGACCGGTTTGATACTTTCGGACACAAGAGTATGCAGAATTTTTTTTTCACATCTCATGTGACGTGACTGCAAATCAATGAATTGTAGTTACCGCAACTGTCTATTTCATATGTCTACCATACATATTAAAACGTGAAGAAAAAATTCGTACCTCTTTTTAAGCACATATTTAGAAGTGTGAGTTTTGGCATAGGTAAATTATTTAAGGAAGAGGAATGCAGAAAGCTGAAATTTATGTATGTGTTACAAACACATTACATAAATGAAATAAAATTAAAAATTCATTTTTTACGTTCGTATTGTCAATGTCAATCGCATAATATTTTGCGTTTATATCTCAATGTTGTGGTTATCTAACTGTTTAATCGCACAGAGTAAATATTATCGCCAAAAAGATTTAAAATGTTGCCTGCAAATTATTACTGACAGATTGACTGAATAAACTTCGAGCTGTGAATTTTGTGTGATCTGTGAGCTGTTTCGAGTATTTGGATTGTATGTCAAGAAAAAACGTTTATTTTATGTTTACTATCGAGATTCGACCATAAGGCTAGCAATAGTGCACTTAATTGAGTATACGTTTGACATCAGTCCTTCCTGATGAAAAGCAATAGCAAAGCTGAATGTCAAACACGCTTATCCAGACGATATTTATTCACTCTGAAAGTTACTTTGAAAATGTATAAGTTTTTGACTAAGGAAATATCGCCATCCAAATGGTATTCCACACCTTAGCTGTACGTATTATGAATAAAGAAGCAGTATGTCAAGAACATAAGGATGGAATGAAAAGAAGAATGGCTGTCTCAGTCATTATTTTATGTCTACAAAATACCTAATGTTTCAAACTTGTCACTTCATGGAACATCCTGCAATTTCTACCAGCCTAAAGTGAGACTCGTTTAGAATCAGATGGTACAGGTCTGTTGCGTACATTGTGCGGCCAGTTCCTAATGTTAAATAAAAATATTTAGTCAGGCACGGGTTAAACTCGTGTGAAAAGAATTCCGTACCATACATTATTTATGTAATTGTTTTGTAAAATTTTATCCGCGATATTTCTTATAAAAATTAAAGACAAGCCGTGCCAGTCTTATGCAGTACCTATACTGAGATCTCATCTCATATAGAGTCAAGACTAACGATTCAGATCTCTCAAAATTGAAATTTCCAAACATACTTGAAGAATATTTCATCAGTTTGTAATTGTCAGGATTCAGAAGTACCGTTAAATAAAGATTGAAAAAATTCTTAACCCTTATTAATCCATAAGTATAACTTTCTTTGTGTAAGCAACTAGGTTATAAATAAAGATTAAAAACACGTTACTCTGAGGAAAGTGATGGCGCAGTCCGCGATAGCGTAGCATTGCGAAGCGAAGATGCTGGGGGGCATTTTTATTTACCCCCAACGTCATTCAACACAGAGCGAAAGGAACTCCCATGCGTTCCATAAAAAATTGCGAAGCTTCTCGAAAACGGGCCAAAGACTACGACTATAGAGGTTTTATCGAATAAAGGCTCAACATAACCTGGTCTCAATCCCAGTCGCCAAGTGCTGTATTCAGGTTTCTCCTGCGTTACCAAAAAATAGTTAACAGCCCATTAATACAGATCGGCATTCTGGGGCTTATTTTGACAAAATTTGAAATGATTTGTAACACTATTACTCATACAAAAGTCACTCAATACTCATTTATCTACCAAAAATTACGTCAATTAAAATCAATCACCAATATCTTTTATATTTAAGCGAGTCAATTCAAAAAGTCTAAGATAGTTTCAGAATTATCTACTTTACATGCGTTTTCACAAGTGAGGCAACATAAAAACTATTTACATACCCTAGGTAGTTGATGTTTCTAATACTGTTAAATTTATTAAAAAATTGTATTATCTAACTTTTAATTTTTTTTCTTTCTTCATGCCATGACGCACAGATTAGCGCAATTGCCAATGTCACGTATTATTTAATAAGCAGAATCGTTATCGTAAAACTCCTCCAGTAAAGTTATAATAGACTTTACTGAAGTTATATAGGACTTGTTGGAAGAGCGCGAGAACTTCTGCTACACATGTTTATTTAGATCTATTCTATTCTTTTCACTTACACAGAACTTTAAAACACAATATACTATCACTTTTGTACTTTAAAACTTCCAAAAATGTAAAAAATAGGAATTTTAAATAAAATGACAACCTCACTTCTCCCGTTCCCGCCAAAAACTCCAGCTTTTGATTTTGTTTCTGTTTTCTGAACTTTCATTTTAATGCTTACAGATAAAAGCTGGACTTGGACCTACAGTCGCTGCTATCGTACTAACATCGTTAGCTGTCTACTTTTGGGCTCCGGTCATATGGCCTACTTTAAATGTAGCCACACCAGACTGGATTGCAGCAGCACCAGCACCAGGAGCATAAGTATGAGAATATTTCAGGGATAATGACACGTTGCTTCACAAACAGCATTTTTATTATTACGTATTTTTTAAAGAAAGAAAATATTAAAATGACGAATATTTAGAATTATACATACTAGATTGATAAATTATAACACTTAAGGTCAGATGATCAATGCAAAGTCGAGGCATCAAACATTCGTCGAGTTCTCTAACGGAAATGAAAATAGAAAAACAGACCTTCTCTTATTTTTGTTCAAAAAGGGATAAATTGAAATGGTGGAGGTGGCGCTTGCATCACGACATCGTGTCTTCTAATCGAATTTCGAGCGTTCATTTAATCCTAACAGTAAATCAAAGTTCGCGCTTTCTGAACGTCTGCGCTTCAACACTGCATTAAGTGTTTCCTGTAAAACGAAATAATTTAAATAAATATAATTTATATAAAAAATTATATACATTTTTATTCATGTGAATAATAAATAACGAATTTATACAAGTCATTATTAATTTTCATATCATGTAATGTAGATGATAATAAAAAGGGTTTTAATTTGTTATTCACTGGCATAGTGTGCTATTATTAGCTCTTCAGATATTTTATTTTACTACAAGGTAAATGTCAATATTATTCTGTGTTAAGTAATTTTGTTAAAATAAGTTAAATAAATAATATGTAATATTACATTTTTGAGTTTTAATGCTGGTGGATGAAAATAAACTGAATACATACGTAAAAGAGGAATTAACTTGCAATTAAATTGAATAAAATATAAATTATATACTTGAAATTAAACATTGGTTAGACTACGAATACACTTTGCAGAATAAATATTGTTCGTTCAAAAGAAAACCATCTACTAACAGTTAAAAGAGATGTTCTGCAGCGATGGAGTGAATATGAATACTATATAGAAATGTATGAGAGTGGTGACTCTGTTTCTGATACTGAGAGCGATTCTTATGAATTGCCACGATCGGGTCAGAGACTGGAGGATGCCATTAGTATGAAAGAAATTGAAAATGTGGAAAAGCTGCGGGAAATGATGAGGTGACTGCTGTGATGATCAAGTATGGTGGTCCTAGGGTCTGAGATACCTTCTGTGCACTGTGCAACCTTTGTTGGCAGAAGGGGGAGGATCCAGGGTGCGCATTATTCCCATTTAAACTATGCGTGCTATAGGGCCATCAGCTTAGCAAATAAAGTCAATATCAAGTTATTGACTGAACTGAGTGAACGTATGAAAGGAATTTCTGAAAGATATTTGTGGGAGGTGTAAGGTGGTTTTAAGAACAGTAGAGGTTGGATCAGATTTTCTTGCTCTGCGTTATTGTGGGTAAGTTTCTGGCCATAGATCAAGTTTTCTGCGCTTTCGTGGATCCAAAAAAGCATTTCATAAAGTAGTGCGAAAGAAATTGTAGTCTTCTGCCTGAACATGGCGTGAAGGGCGCCTTACTGCAGGCTTTGAGGCCACAGTCATTATATCCAGGCCACAGAGCCTGTGTAAGGATAGATGGCGACATGTCGCTCTGGTTCGAAGTCAGTTCAGGCGTCAGACAGGGCTGCGTGATGTCTGCCTATTTGGCAATTTCTTACCTGGTGATAGAGTGCAGGCGAAAAGCTACTCTAAAATTGGGAAAACATGGGTGTTTGCTACCGCGACTCAACGTCTCAGAAGACTGCATTATGCTGTACAGACCGACAAAGGATTGCAGTGGACGCGTCACCTGGACCAACTCCTACCAGAGCGCCTCTGGTGCTGCAGTCAGAAATAGTCGGGAAGGCGTGTCACATATGACATTCTTTTTTTTAAATATTATTGCTTAGCAACGGTGGATTATGATCGTGTGTCATGAACAATTGTAAATAAAAATATATCGTAATAATTTAAAGTAGTAATTAATTGGATATAATAGCGTTCGATAGAGTAGTGTGAAAAAAATTGTGGAGTCTTCTGTCTGAGTATGGCGTGGAGAGCTCCTTACTGCAGGCTGTAAGGTCATTAAATAGCGGCCACAGAGCCTGTGTAAGGATAGAAGGTTACCTGGCCCTGCCCTGCTTCGAAGTCTGTTCAGGCGTCAGACAGGGCTGCGTGATGTCTGCCTGGCTGTTCGTACTGTATTTGGACAGTTGCCTCCAAAGAATGAAAGGTAGTATGAGTGGTATGATATGTGTTGACACAGTGGTAAACTGCCTATTGTACGCTGACGATGCTGTGCTTATAACACCATCAGAAGCAGAGTTTCAGACACTAGTCACGTGCATGAAAGAAGAATGTGAAGCGAAACAATTGAATATGAATGTTAACAAAACTAAGGTTCTGGTGTTTGAAATGGAATCGGTACATACGAAATGTTTATATATTTGGGTACATGGAAAACGCCTAGAACAAGTGAACGAAAATGTGTATCTGGGAGAGTTTTCGAGGGATGGAAGATGCCAGTTGGATGTGAAGAGATTGGTAGTAGCTGGCAATGAAGTGAACGGTGCTCTGTTCGCATTAGTAGGTCGTGTGAATATATCTTGTAAGCCTATACTCACTATGATTATGCCTACTTATACTAATGTCACAATTTTATTACAATAACTTATTACTTATACCAATATCACATTTTTGTTTATACATTTGTTGCTTATCATTCTATTATCACAATTTTATTTATTATTCTATTTTAATTTCTACAATAACTATATTTTCCCATTATAGCTATTTTATTATTCATATTTTTTTAATACTATTTATTTCCCATAATTACCCTCTATACTATATCCTTGCAATATTTTAAAAACATTATCTCTGCTGTGATTGTTTGCAATAATTGAGTGTATTGTGTTTATTTCTGGTTTATCTCTAATCTCATTTTCTGCTTTTAATCTCTCCTAGCCGTACAGCGGGCACTCCACCAGGATATGAATTACACTCTCGTCCCTCCCCGACTTGCAAGGGCACTTCGGGTTGTCCTTGCATCTGAATCTATATAGATACTCAGAGAAGAATACTCAGAGACCGTGCCCCGTCAGAGTCTAGACCAGAATGTGATCCATGTCTATTTTGCTCACCACTGGGTAGACGTTGGTGGCATCAGGGAAGAATATCTTGTGACCGAGGCTGTTTTCTCACTTTTATACCTACTATTCCATACGTTAATCGACTCCAATCTAATTTGTCGCTTGACGAATGAAACAGAGAAACGAAACAGAGAAACTGTTTTGGAATGTTAGGATTCCTACAAACTGGGGCGTCGACTACCAGGGCATCGAGCACCTACGAGAACCATTAGTGCATGCGTAGCACCCACGACCTAAGGCATACAAATTTAATGATTCGGCGATATAAATCCGAAAAGAACAACGATGGTTAATAAGGTCTTTTGAGGCGAAACTTATTTAGACACGGTAGAGCGAAGTAGCCTGGATCAGATGAAAGGTGAAAAACTTCCTATTTTTCGACTTCAACCGGCAGTTGAAAGGAAAGAGTGGGAGAATCGTTTTTACTCTGTCAAATGTGTGACACGCACTGTGCACGCATGCGTAAGAGGTAACGAGAAAGAGAACTGTGATTTCTTTATTATACATATAATTAATTAAAATAAATAATTGGTTTTACTCAAGCTTTTATTTAATTAATTATTAATTAATCATAAGTAGCCATTTCCAAATATAAATAATAAAAACGTTAAAAAGCGTTAGAATACTTTCATTTCTAACGCGCGAGAGTCTCACGCATGCTTTATTTTTTTTAAGAATTCTTTATTAAAAATTTGGCGTCTATGTTGGGAGGGAGCAATAAGCACCCACGGGTTTTCTTAAAAGTTGGCGCCCCTGACTACAAACAATAATATATTATTCGATAATATTCTATACAATGAATGTAAATGTGTGAGTGAAACCGGACTAGTATGAGTCTGACGAGCGCACCGAGGATTCCTAGATTCCTACTAGAATCTTTTGACGAAAAAAAAACGAAAAAAAGTCTGTTTTTTTATGAAAATACTAATTTACGCTTGTCAATTTACATAATAATATAATTGACATTACTGAAGTTCATGAACTATGAAAACATCAAACATTGCTCCAATGAAAAGATTAGTCGAATTGAAAGACAAATTTAACTTTGTAGTTGAAAAAATGTTCGCCCATACATCAATATATTATACGTCACAGTCAATTCTCCAACAACAAGATAAGTGTGTTTTTATCGTAAAAAATAATTTATTGATGTAACTATAAATTAACGATTTTCGGACTTATTCTCTTTACTCGTGCTGTAAGACCTTGCTTCTTGCCAAATATGATTCTAGGTCGATAGGACTATACAGCTTTTGATTTACTTGTTTGTGTCAGAATATATGGCATAAATAGCCCTTATTTTTTTATTGCGTTGACTTAGAAGCATGATTTCTTTAGAGCTCCAAAGGACCACAGACATCAATAAGTATTTGATATTTATTTCAACTTGATATCTCCACGCGTTCCTGAGAAGAAGGGTCTTCACAGACATACAGACGGACAGACCAACGGTTAACGAATTGACCCTGTAAGGGTTCCGTCTTACCTTTTGAGGTACGGAACCCTATAAATAGGCATTTTGTTAAACCAACTCTGTTTTTTATTATTGTTAATATTGTGCCCAATTATGTCGTAGCCATACCGATTTGTGACTCATACATACGTAAACTTCTCCTACCAAAATGGAAGAAAATAATCCGTCGAATCAATTAAAGGATGGTACATTTAAATCCACTGATAGCTCGCCATCGAGTGCAGCATCAACTGATAATGCGAATAGAGACACCACTGATACCTCTAACATACCGTAAGTATCAACTATTGTTAAAATATGTACAGTGCTTTGCAAGCTCTATCAATTGTAATAAATGAAAATATTTCAATATTTGTGGATAAAAATTATTATATTATACGTATTAAAGAGGTCAGAGTATTTTATACGCATCTTTTTACGAAAATTGATACTGAGAGCTGTGCCTTATCTAGATAAAAATACAAACTAGCTGTTGTCCGCGACTTCGTTCACGTGAAATTAAAAAAGTAGCTTATGTCCTTCACCGAGGCTTAATCTATCTCCATTATAATTTTCATCAAAATCATCATCATCTGTCCAGTGGTTTAGTTGTGAAAACGTAACAAACAAACAATTTCACACAAAGTTCAACTCACCTCATTGCGAGTTGGATTTTACAAAAATGTGACACTCTTGTCTCATTCTTTTAAATAAGCAATATTCGTACTCAATTTCATAGCCGTATACTGTTCCATATAAAGCTCAACCCACCCTTTTCTCCTTTAATATGTAAATTTCCACAAAATCTTTTCTTATCGAGCCCCTACATTACACAAGCTATCATCAGACCAAAATAAATGGACCCAGCTTTAAGTAGCAGTTTTGTGATTTCATGATTAATCAGTCAGTTGGTTTGTGAGTCAGTCAATAAGTGGTATTTTGTTTTTATGTAGATGTAATATAGATTACACAAGTTACGCATTCGGTGGAGGTTACTTTCCTGAATATGCCAGTTACTTATCTTCCCATGCAGCTTGTAACAGTCAACTAAGGCTTACTTTTTAACTGACTTTTGGTAGATTCGTTCTTTGTCAGCAGAGTTGCTAGATAGTTGCAAATTATTAAGTAATTCGGGGACTGCTAAGATTTCTTACACTTAATGTTATTTTATGCATATATACATATCCTCAAGCTGTATGCCTAATGGGGTAGTCAGAGAGAATGGAGTGCCGATCATCGCGGTTCTTGCATACCTTTTTCGCCTCCTCAAATCACGTCATTCTCCTCGCATATTTTTGCCTAGGTATGCGAGTACTTTTGACATTTCTGTCAGCTAGTACTCTGGCTGTTTGATCATCATAAGTCAGTCACATTGTTTTCATAGCTTATAAAACTCACACAGTAGTATACTGTATTATTTGACTTCAAAATCAGACATGTGTATTGTATTTCATACATTTATGGTAGGTATTTAGTATTGCAAATGCACGAAAAGAACTCCAGTGTTGCAATTATGTATATCGAATAAATAATGAATAATGAATATCTAAACTTTTTTAACCGCTTTTTACAAATCGAGACAAGTGGTCACAGGAGACCATATCAAATCAGGAGACCAATCAAAAATGCAGTAGAAGAGCTGATTCTGAATTGAATTTTAAAATATCGTTACGAAGGTTTCATTTCGTGATTTTTTTCGGGATTTTTCAATAATATTAGAAATTATTTCTAGTGTAAACAAAAAGATCTATTAGTCTTATGTAACACAAAACATTACAATTACGTTATCTTACTAATGAGCGATCATGCACTCTGTCTAAACGTCTCAACCTAAAGGTTAATATCGTATACAAAGACATTTGCATGTTTTATCATTTCCTTTCATCATAAAGTTTACTGTTTCAGTGGCAAAGAAGAACCTGTTTTAACTTTGAAAGATAAAGTTAAGTTATTTGTGAATGTTTATTGGAGAGGATTAGTGATTATCCTAACACCAATTGTGTTCATAGCTTTAATCGTGCCTTTTCCGGGAGAGGTATACCCGTGTTATATTTTTAAAATATAGATTAAGAATAAAAATCTGTAAATCACCTATGTTTAACACATATTTTCACTTAATTACAAATGCTACAACAAACTTACAAAACAACATAATGAAAAAAGAAGCATTTGGATTCTAGGCGACTAGGATTCTAGGCGTCTAAGAACTAAGATTAAGAATAATAGTAAATAAATTTATCAAGGTGTATGATATCGTAATAGGCATTAGTTTAGTATCAATAGCTCTAACAATTTCCTACTTATTTTAGACTAGCCGTGCCTCGCGGTTTCTGCCGTGCTAAATTTGGTATCTATCTGGTATAAAAGTAGCCTATATTACTGTTTGAAAAGTCAGCTACTTGATGATGAAAGTCCCGTCAAAATCGGTTCAGCCATTTCGTAGACTTATTCGAACAAATAAACAGATAAGCAGACAGACGTCCAATGCACGTTCGGATTTTGGTTACACACCTGCAAATTAAAAAATAGCATAAAAAATGAAAAGATTCCTTGAACTCCAAATCCGGGTTTCGATATAAGTTCAGGTCAATTTATTTAAATCAATAATAATATTATTTAAATCAACTCCTGAACTGTTTTGGAGTCTGGGTGTGGCTGGGTGCTCTCTCAACTTGTCGTACGATACTCATATCATAAATTTTGTACTTACGTGTCACATAATTAGTGTGATTTTCTTAAGAATATTATTATCGATATCACGTTGCTGAAATTCATGGTAAACGTTCGACAAATTCTTTCAACTATCGTATTTTTCAGCCTTACCAATGGTGTGCTTATACTTTGGGAATAATGGCTATATTTTGGATGACTGAATGTATTCCTTTGCCAATTACATCTTTTTTGCCATTCGTCATATTTCCTTTTACTAACGTTTTGAATACTGCTACGACAGCCAGAGCTTACATGAATGTAAGTGACATGTTTAAACGTATTCAAGTTCCTATATATTTCATGTTACAATTAACAAATAACAAAATAACAACAAAACAAAATACGAATTGGTAAATAACTATTTTTTACGTAACAAAGCTCTCGATATGAATTTCATATTTTTCTCGATTTTATTTTTCTTATTCTTAGGATGCAGTTATGATGTTTCTTGGGAGTATTATTCTAGCTTATTCAGTGGAGCAATCGGGGTTACATAAACGTCTAGCTCTAGGCACTATACGAATAATCGGTTACTCTCATTACAGGTATGAATTATTATTTAATATTTTATTTCATATAATATTCTATGTTTGTTCTCTGCAAATGTTGACTCCTCATCAGATGTAAATATTAAACAATAAAATTGCATTAAAATAGTATGGTAAAATGGTAAACAATATTTTTGAGCCTTTTTAGATGAAACGGGTATTACAAGGAAATGTTTATCTACCTTTAATATAAATAAAAATGTAAATGTTCGTTAGTTCAAATTATAAAATCTCCAAAAGTTCATCACCGATTGCTTTGAAATTTTGATACAACGTTGCGTTTGAATACATGCGTTTTTTCATATACCAAAAACTAATATACCTAATATATCTACTGAGCCACAGCAACGCGTATGAGTACAGCTAGTATGAAATAAAATTTAATATAATGTAAAATATGAACTCGACGTGCAATCTGTTACAGATTATTATTTGGGTTGTGTATTATAACTACGTTTGTATCAATGTGGATCACCAACACTGCAGCGACAACCATGATGATTCCTATAATCTTTGCCCTTTTAAAAGTGTTAGAAGATGTAAGTAATTCAAAGTTTACACCTATATATATTAAACACGTGATTGTTATGCACTTCAAAGTCTATTGTGGATTGGTATTTTTCATCTATACTAATATTATATAGAGGTAAACTTTATTTGTATGTAATGGATATATACAAAAACTATCAACCGATTTTAAAAATTCTTTCACTTATAGAAAGGTACATTATTAGCGAGTAACATGGGCTATATTTTATTTTCAAAAAAAGTTCTACCTTTGCGAAGCCCAGGTGGGTGGCTAATATTAACGTAATTTTATTTCTTTACAGCAAAACTTGTTAGTTATTTATGAAAAGAACTCTGCAACGGGCGATATGGAGTGCAGTGACATAGCAAGCTGCTATTTTTGTAGCGCTTCCTTTTCTTCAACTATTGGTAACACTAGTTAAGATTCATACTCGTTTAAATTTTTATTTTAATAATTCGAAAATATAACGTCGTTGTTTTTCAGGTGGAATTGGAACTTTAGTGGGTACTGTTACGAATTTGGTTTTCAAAGGACTTTTTCAAACGTAATTGTTTAATATTCCGTTATTCAGTAAATTTATTTCGAACTAACTTAAAATTATTTGAAATCACAACAATAACACGAATAACGATAAAATAACGAATTGATTTTAATGAAAAGTGTGATAGACAGCGACAAGTTTCTTTCACAAATGTTTACGGATGCATGTCTTCATATTTCTTTAGAAATCTACTAATTGATATAAAAGAGTAATCCACTGAAAGTTTTTGTTCTTTACTAATGAACTCTGATTATTATAATTTACGAATAGAATAATCTAAATCAGCACTTTCATTGCGCCAACCACAATTCTTGATTTTCTAAAACAACAAGCTAAATAATATACTTATATTCGCGTTATATAAAATAGATACTGAATCGAAAATGTTAGATCAATAATACGTCCGTTGAATAGGATATTTTAATTTGACATTGTTAGGAGAGTAAGATGTAAGTGGAAAAAGTTAAAGCTGTACTATTACATTTGCAGAGAATTCAAAGATGCCCCAGAATATTTATCCTTCCCTTTGTTTTCTGCATTTACCGTACCGTATATGATTGCAATGGAAGCATGTTTATATTTGTATTTAATATATGTCTACATGGGATGGTTAAGGTAAATAATTTACAGCTAAATATAAACTGAAGTGTTAATAATAAATATCACACATCGAATTAGGATACTGGCAAGTGACATTTGGACTTCAAATCGATTTGAAACATAATAAGACTCACTGTATAAGCAAATCAAAGAGTTTTATTTTTTTATACCGACAAAACAATTTTGTTTAGTCTGTACCGATTAGGGACTGCAATCCGGAAAATAGAACCGGTAATCCGGCAGATCTGGAATCATTAGATGTCTACCGGATCCGGCACCAAATTACCGAATCCGATCCCGGATCCGTTAAATTAAAAAAAATACACGAAATTGTTTTTTTTTTTTAATCTCGTGTTATTGAATGTAAGTAAATAGACATAATATACATATAAACGTAAGTAAATAAACATTGTTATTCTTCAATTGATAGATTAATATTATGTTTATGTTGCAATTATGAATGATAATGAAGTAAGAATGATGTAAGTAGATAATTAGACTTAGAAGTTGTAACGATATTAACATAACAACATAACATAACATAACATAACTTCACGCTGTATCCCCAACGGGGTAGTCAGAGAGGACGGAGCGCCAGGAGTCGCGGTCCTTACACACCTCTTTCGCTTCCTCAAATCTCATCATTCTCCTCACACATTTTCGCCTAGGTATGCGAGTGGTTTTGACATTTCCGTCTGCTAACACTCTGGCTATTTGATCTTCATAAGTCAGCCTTGGTCTTCCTTGGCTTCTTTTACCACTCACTTTCGCTCTGTATATTTTCTTCGTCAGTCTTTCATCACTCATTCTTTCCATGTGCCCGAACCATCTAAGCATTCCTTTCTTCATTTTTACAATAACACTGTTGTGCAACCCTGTCATACTGCGTATCTCATCATTGCTTATCCTGTCCGCAAGCGTGACACCGCACATATTTCTGAGAGACCGCATCTCCACAGCATTTATCATACTTTCACTCGATTTCGGGCATATCCAGGCCTCACTGCCGTACAACAAAGTTGGCACCAACACCGCATTGTGGATGGCCATTTTAGCAGTGTTAGATATATTCACACTACCCACTAATGCGGACAGAGCACCGTTCACTTTATTGCCAGCTGCTACCCGTCTCTCCACATCCAACTCACATCTTCCATCCCTCGAAAACGCACTCCCCAGGTACACAATTTCATTCACCTGTTCTAGACATTTTCCATTTACACTAATCACACATTTCGTTTGTTCCGCTTCTCTTTCAAACACCAGAACCTTAGTTTTGTTCACATTCATTTTCAATCCTTTTACTTCACAATCTTCTTTCATGCACGTGACTAGTGTCTGCAACTCTGCTTCTGATGGTGCTATTAGCACAGCATCGTCTGCGTACAATAGGCAGTTTACCACTGTGTCACCACATCCCATACCACTCATATTACCTTTCAATCTCTGGAGGCAACTGTCCAAATACAGCACGAATAGCCAGGCAGACATCACGCAGCCCTGTCTGACACCAGAACAGACTTCAAACCAGGGCGACATGTCACCGTCTATCCTTACACAGGCTCTGTGGTCTCGATATAATGACCTCACAGCCTGCAGTAAGGAGCCCTCCACGCCATACTCAGGCAGAAGACTCCACAATTTCTTCCGCACTACTCTATCGAATGCTTTCTCTAGATCCACGAAAGCGCAGAAAACTTTCTGACCTAAAGCCAGAAACCTTCCCACGATAACGCGAAGCGAGAAAATCTGATCCATACAACCCCTACCGTTCCTGAATCCACCTTGCGCCTCCCACAAATATCTTTCTGAAACACCTTTCATACGTTCAGTCAATACTTTAGTATAGACTTTACTCGCTAAGCTGACCAAGCTGATGGCCCTATAGCACGCACAGTCTAGGTAGGAACCTTTCCCTTTATATAGAGGTACTATGACTGCCGTGCGCCAGTCCTCTGGAACCTCCCCCTTCTGCCAACAAAGGTTGCAGAGTGCACAGAAGGCATCCCAGACCCTAGGACCACCATACTTGATCATCTCAGCAGTCACCTCATCAATTCCCGCAGCCTTTCCACATTTCAAACTTCTTATCACTTTCTCAATCTCTTTCATACTAATGGCATCCTCCAGTCCCTGGCCCGAGTGTGGCAATTCATTAGAATCGCTCTCAGTATCAGAGACGGAGTCGCCACTCTCATACAGTTCTCCATAGTATTCACTCCATCGCTGCAGAACATCCTTTTTATTTGTAAGCAGGTTGTTTTCTTTCGAACGCACTTTATTCATTCTGCAAGGTGCCGGACCACTTCGGATCTTACGTACTTCTTTCCAAAATAATTTGGAATTTTCCTCGAAGTTGTCCGACATCTTGTTTTCATCTAACACCCTACACCTTTCACGCTTCTCTTTCACTAGTGCCTTCGTTTCTGCTTTCTGCAGCTTATACCTGTCTTTCATCAAATTTTTCATACCACAGTCATTAGTAGCAAGGTAGTCTCGCCATGCTTTCTTTTTCTTATACACAGCCACTTTCACCTCATCATCCCACCACACATCACGCTTTTTGCCGTTCCCAATCTTATTCATTCCACACACTTCTTTCGCAGCCTCAACCATACTATCTCTAAGGTTCTGCCAGCATTCTTCAACATCCTCGCTCAACACTTTCAATCTATCATCAAGCTTACTGGATAATACCCCTTCATATTCATTCCTGGTGGTCGCATCCTGCAGTTTCCAGCTTTTAATGCGGCTAACCGCTGCAGGTTTGGACACTACGCGATGTCGCCATGCCGCGAACAGACCCCTTATTCTGGTTATCACCAGAAAGTGGTCCGTCCCGAGATCGGCTCCTCTATACGCTCTTGTGTCCATTACCTGCTTCTTAAGTCTGCTATCCACCAGGAATAAATCAATCACACTTCTCGCACCCTTTCTCTCCCACGTGTACTGATGGATCCCTTTGTGCCCAAACATGGTATTAGCCACAAAAAGATCCTTTTCCATACACAAACCTAGCACAATCTTACCAGCATCATTTACTCTCTTATCTCCATATTTGCCTAGGACAGACTCAAATCCTGTTCGAGCTGTCCCGACCCATCCATTCATGTCTCCACACACAACAATTCTTTCGTTCTCTTCAACCGTCGCTAGAACTTCTCTAACATTTTCCCAGAACTGCTCTAGTTCAGCCAAACCGACAGAGGACACTGGGGCATATACTGCCAAAACAAAAATTCTTGTCAACCCAATCTTGAGGCGTACCCAGAGCAGTCTGGGATTTATACATTCATACTCAGTCATACAATTAACCATACGCGAGGACAGTAAAACGCCTACCCCTTGGCATCCCCTATCTCCTTGTGGTACCCCTGACCACAAAGCGATGCCTCCTCCGGGCAAGTCGGCAAGTTCACTGCCTCCTCGCTTGGTTTCACTCAAACATAGCACATCCAATCTTTTCTCTTCCATAATATCAATCACTTCATTCATCTTCTCCTCAATCCCACCTCTCACATTCCACGCAGCTACTCTGCACTCCTCCCTCCACTTCCCGCCGCTAGGTGCACAGCGTGTTGGGTGGCGGTCCCCAACGCCGAACTGCACTCTGCACACACCAGCGGGGACAGACCGGTGTACGTCGCTTCCGGGGGACGCCCTAACATTATAATTTCCGTTGTCCCGCATGGTATGCACAGAAGAGGAATTGCAGCCCTGAAAAGGGCTGGCAGGGGTCGCGACGAGCACGCTTCCTCAGTTGACCCCCAAAACGATATTAACGATCCATATTTCTGATTTTTCTATATTACATGACTTTCTTCGCATACAGCGATGACCTAACGTTTTAAATTGAAAATATGTGCTTATTTACATAACATTGCAGATACTAGTTTAGAATTCTATAATGAGCATGTCAAACAAACATATTCGCTTGATCATCTTTTATATACAGGTTGTCCAGTAGCAAATTTCTAACTTTGAATGTATTAATTCGCAGCATTTGGGCTTTCAACGACGTCCTATCCGCTCTCCTTACTTGCTTCGTTCAGAAATAAACTTTAAATTTCAGATTTCTTAGTAGCCTGGAACAGTAGAACAGAAGGCCCCGTGCTTTTGCTATCGAAGCTTACATTTCGAGAAAGTTTTTGCTGTGTAAAACACGCCGTAGATTTAACAATCGATACCGTATTCGTCGATGAGGTACTTTCACTTACACATTTCAGGATATGTGAACAAGCAGAATTATCGTTACCGGGATATTAGCAACCCAAGATAAATGGATCAAAAGCCTTTGCAATGCCTAAGATTACAGTGTGAGGTGCAATGATTTCTGCATCTGCGATTATCGGACCCTTTTTTTAAAACCACAGTTTATCCAAACTATGATCGTAAATTCAGAAAAATATAGACGATAAAAAATTTTTTCACATTGGAATTACAGAATAGTCACCACTTAAACCAAAATACGTGGTTCCAGCAAGACGGGGCAACAGCTCAACAGCTAATGTGTCTATGAACACAGTGGGGCAGTTATTTTGAGGAAAAACGTATCCCACTGCGGCACCATACCGTGGCCACGCAGCGCACTAGATTAGAGACTGTATGCTTTTTTCATATGGGGAAAAAATCCGTTGTTTAGAAAATAAATCCGGGCACTATCACGCAGTTAAAAAAAATATTCGAGCCGAAATCAGCATGGCTCCTCAGGCGCTCTGTAAATGTGTTTTTCAAAACATGCGTGCTAGACTTGAAGAGTGTGTTAATATTGATAGTCGCTATTTAGAGAAAATGGTTTTTAAAAAATAAAATCCGCTTTTATTGTTCTTAAATTTATTAAGATGTTATTTATTTACAATTTTCCAAAGTTTGAAATCTGTCACGGGACACCCTTTAGTTTTGTAATGAATAGGAAAAATTGTTTGTGACCAATCCCATCAAAGGCAATCGGGCCGGATCCGACCGGATTGAAATTGGTGCTGGATTGCAATCCCTACTTCCGATACATAATAATTATACGGAATCATTTCGTATAATAATGCGTGTCAATCAGTTTCATCCATTTCATGTTTTAGACCGAAGAGTGCAGTAGCTAAAAGGACAGTATTGACTAAAACAGCCATAGAGGCAGCAAAAAAATCAGTTAATGATCAATGGAAGGAAATTGGAAAAATAACATTTTGGGAAGTGGTTGGTTATGACTTTCATTAATTTGACGTAATTTGCAATATAATGTAGAAGTAATCCATTGAAAATACATTCGCGGATTATACATACATACAAACATATCGGAGAGGACGGAATGCTAAGCATCGCGGTTCTTGCGTACTTCTTTCGCCTCCTTAAGTATCATCATTCTTCTTACACGCTTTCGCCGGGTATGCGATGTTTTTGACAATGTCGTCCTCTAACACTGGCTATTTGATCTATAAAAGTCAGCTTTGTTCTTCCTTGGCTTCTGGTACCACTCACTTTTGGTTTGTAGATTTTCCTCGTCAATCGTTCGTCACTCATTTTTGTATGTGCCCGAACCATCTAAGCATTCCTTTCATCATTTTTACACAACATTGTCATCCAACCTTGTCATACTGCATATCGGGTAGCAGATTATACTTTATTTAAAAGAAGTATGCATTCGTACTTCACGCCATTTCCTATCCCGGTTGAACAAACCATCAAGGCGCAATAAAATTATAAATTCACTTCTACTAAGATATATTTACATGTATTTGCACTTACAGATTATAAAATGGGAACAGGTGGCCACAGGTCGTTAGCCTACTTCCTGTGCCGTAAAATAAACAGTTGGCACTATTTTCTTTTTCTTTTCGACCCAGGCTATAGCGGAAAAAAATATAAATCTATGCATTAGATGTAATATTTTTCATTCGTGTGAAATTAGAAATTTAAATAAATGCTACATAAGTATATACATTTATATGTATATTCTACTGATTCAGTAATAGTTTTAACATTTCAGATGGTAATCATATTATTCACTTCATCCATGGTGATGTTTTTCACTCGCTCACCACAAATATTCACAGGATGGGGAGACATAATTAGCACTCATTTCAACAGAGATCCAAAAAAAGGAGAGTAAGTTTAAATACTTGTGATAAATATTGTGGTTCAATAAAAAAATTACTTAGGTACAATAAATTAAGATTGAAGCTGTGTTCAAAAGTAAATGACAATGCCAAAATTCGCTACCACTGATCCCAGAGTGCCTAACCATTCTATTTAAAAAATATATTTTAATTTCTTATGAATTTCTGTGTGGTTTATAACTTCCTTAAGTTAGCGTAAGCAAGTATTAAAATAAGTATTTCTAGTAACTAGACATTAATTATGGCCGAACGAGGCTGTAAACATTGACATTTTTGTTTTTTATATTACGTTATATGCAGATTTATAGTAAAAAATAACTGTATCCTACAATTCAAGAGTGCAAGATTTCTATAACTATTACTGAAAATCTCTAAAAAAGAAATTACTGCTTTCGTAAATGTAATGACTGATAGAAAGATAGCAAACAAACGACGTTATGCGAGTTTGATTTATGAATTATGACACACCTAACGCCATTGACATTTCGGGTTTTTATGAAGTTACATCTACACCATACTTATTTGCTAGTGAAAGAACGTGTGAACTTGTATTTCTACAGCGATTTCATTAGATTGTATGTAAATAACAACCCCTGCTTTGTTTCTGTGTTTTATTTGTCTGTATGATTACTCTTGGGTGTGTTCAACTTTACTGTTCTAGTAGTTTTGGAAAATGTCGCGATGCGCGTGCTATTTTTTGGTAGGCGCTTTAAAATTTTAATTTTTTAGTATTTTTAGATTTGCTAGCTATTTTGCTATAGTTAATATACTATTTTGAAGTGCCCATAATAGAGTATACAATAAAATAAATACTAATACCGGGCATGCGAATTTGTGAATAGGACAAAGTTCCATAGTTTTCGGACATTGTCATTTCAGCCGTTATCACAATGTCTATTGGAATATATTTTGTAAAAAATCATCATCATCATCATCATATCAGCCGAAAAACGTCCACTGATGGACAAAGGCCTCCCCCAAAGCTTTCCACAAAGACCGATCCTGCACTGCCCGCATCCAATGACTTCCGGCGACCTTCACCAGATCGTCGGTCCGTCTTGTGGGGGGCCTACTTACGCTGCGTCTTCTGGTACGCGGTCGCCACTCGAGAACCTTTCCGCCCCAACGGCCGTCGGTTCTGCGAGCGATGTGCCGCGCCCACTGCCGCTTAAGTCTAGCAATTCGTTAAAAAATAAGTGTACTTAAATAAAATTACAAAATAATACAAAACAATCAACGTCGTGTACTTACCATTAAAATTGTCAGATTATTTTTGTCTTTATCTGATTATAGTATCAAAGATTCAACAGCGGCTATGTTTGTGGCATTTTTAATGTTCCTCTTGCCGTCTACATTGGAGTTTTTCCGGAATTCCACAGCAAAATGTAAGTAATATCACAAATTACGCTGTTAATATATTGCTATCAATCCACATGCATAAGTTTATATACATTTCAATTCTAGACCATGACGAACTACCCAAGAAACCAGTACCGAGCGTTCTAAATTGGGAGCTTATGAATTCCGTTATGCCATACAGCTTCATGTTCTTATTAGGTTAGGTTAAGTTTTTAAAAATTACATCTAATATTAGATTTACAACAACATCTTCATAAGCATTTAAATTGTTTTTATTCAGGTGGAGGTTTTGCACTTTCCACAGCATCAAAACCACAATATACGGATCTAAATGGTAAAATTGGCATAATGTTAAGAAGTTTACAGAGTTTGCCAAATCCTGTAGTCATATTGATTGTAATAATCTTCACCATATTTCTTACTAACTTTGCATCCAACGTTGCTATATGCAATGTTGTTGCGCCTATAGCAATGCAATTGGTAAGCTTTTTTCTAAATAAGTAAATAATAACTCTTTTTTCGCCACATTTCTTGAACTGCAACTAAGTTTATTTTAAAATTAATTATGAAAAACGTGAGATTTTTAAGGAGTCCTTAAAACTTTATAAATTAGGGTAAATATAGAATGCTTCATTTTTTTTCTAACCATTTTGCGATATTTGTTTTTACCTTTTTCCCTTTCATTTATATTATGTATTTCTTTGAATTTATTTCCAGGCCATAGAGATAAACCAAAATCCTTTGGCTTACGTCTTAGCATCTGGATTATCAGCTTCTTATTGTTTTCTCTTACCTGTTGGTACTCCAGGGAATCTCATCGTGCAGGGAGCTTCAAATATGCCCACAAAAAAAATGGTACGTGAAACTTTACTTGAGAATGCCTTGTATTAATTCTAGTGAAATTTCTTATGTACTAATAACATCTGCTAAAAGTCTCTACCTCATCAGATAAGAAAAGTATATTATTGCAACTAAGTTGTGAAGGAAATTGCTCTTTGTTAAATCTACTCAATGATCAATATTAAGTAAATGAAACGGAACTGAAATCTTAAATCAGAAATTGTTCCGAACAGCATTTTCTGGAATAAATGATAATTCTTTAAATACTACTCTGTCAAGAAAGTACCGGGAAAAGATCAATAATACGCAAAATGTTAGTCATTCATCCGAATTTATTTTATCACCTTCAAAGTATGCTCCTTCAGAAACGATACGCTTACACCAACGAATAATCCAATCATCGAAATATTTTTTAAACGCTTTTTCCGGAATTGAGTTCAGTTCTCGCCGCGAATTCTCCTTTATGTCTTCTACCGAATGAAAACGGGTGCCACGAAGTGGTAATTTGAGTTTAGGAAAAAGAAAGAAGGCGGCTGGAACCATATCTTGTGAATAAAGTGGTTGCTCGACGGTATTTGTTGAGTTTTTGGTCAAAATTCGTTTAAAATGATGACCTTGTGCGAAGG
Source organism: Zeuzera pyrina (assembly GCA_907165235.1). Taxonomy (NCBI): domain Eukaryota; kingdom Metazoa; phylum Arthropoda; class Insecta; order Lepidoptera; family Cossidae; genus Zeuzera; species Zeuzera pyrina. The sequence continues at coordinate 16,313,895 of OU015626.1, forward strand.
CGCATTATCGTGGTGCAAAATCCAAGAATTTTCTTTCTACAAATCGTCGTCGTCGTCGTCGAATTTGCTCTCTTAAACGCCGCATAACGCCCAAACAATATTCTTTATTTACCGTTTGACCTTCCGGCAAGAACTCCGAGTGCACAACACCGCGGTAGTTAAAGAAAACAGTCAACATGACTTTGACTTTTGATCGACTTTGGCGTGGTTTTTTCGGTTTCGGTTCAGTTGGAAGGCGCCACTCCGAAGCTTCTTGACTAGTTTGCATGTCAAACTCGTAAACCCACGTCTCGTCACCAGTAACAATGCGTTTCATGAATGTTGGATCGGAATTGACTCGATCTAGCATGTCCTCAGCGACTCTTATGCGATTGAGTTTTTGGAGAAAATTCAGGTCTTTTGGGACTAGCAGAGCGGCAACATGTTTCATACCTGAGTGATTATTTAAAATGGTACGGATCTACTCGTGTGACACAGAAAGCTCGGCGGCTATCTCTCTCAAACTTGAATGAGGATTTTCAGTCACTATTTCCTTCACTTTTGCGATGTTAACTTCAATTGCAGACGTTGATGGCCTACCAGAGCGAGGCAAATCTTCCATCACGTCTCGACCGCTTTTGAACGCTTTGTATTACTCATAAGCACGAGTTTTTGATAAAGTCGATTCACCGTAAGCCTTCTGTAACAATTTCAGTGACTCCGAATACGAAATTCCATTGGCGATGTAAAATTTAAGACAAACTCTTTGTTCGATATTTTTGTTCATTATGAAATTCGCAATACACACTAGATATGATGTAACTAAACACAGCACTGTATTTAATCTAAATAACAAATGCAACTCAAACTCCACCCCAAAATGGAAAACAGTTGCGCCAATCTAACAACAACAAAAAAAAAAACAAAAAAACTGAATTTGGAACCATAAACAAATCATCCATTCCCGATACATTTTTGACTGAATGTATGTCGTAACTTACGTCTGTGTGTTTGTTTGTATGTATGTATTTGTATATTGTAACTGAATGAACGAACATTTGCAAATTATACTTTCTATTTTAAACTACATACCTTGTGGTAATGTTATAGATACGTAACCTAGCAACAAATTAATGGTTCTACTATTTCTTAATTGTTACAGATTAAGGCTGGATTTGGACCTACGGTCTCCTCTATCATACTGACTTGGTTAGCTGTCTGTTTTTGGGCTCCAATCATATGGCCCGTTTTAAAGATATCCTCTCCAGATTGGGTGAAAACCATGTAATTAGTTACACTGAAAAGATAGATAAGTGTGTACATATTACATGTACATATTTTCAATGATTTCAATGTACATATTTTTCAGCTCCTTTATACTTAAATAATAGACATTTAGTTGTAACGACTTTAAGTCTTTGTTTTAAAGCAAAAAAGAATAATTTTCTTTCTTATATATTAGAAATCTTTTTTACACAGGCAAGGATTTTGATTAAAGTGATTTAAATATGAATATCATTTTAATATTTGAAAATGACACAGTTTTGTTTACGTTCCAGTGTACAAACTCCTTTTATTATATCTTAAATGTTAAAATATGTTTAAATTATACATATGTATATAATTATAGTGCAATAAATATTTAACGACGCGTTCGTGTTTCTATAACTAATCGTGTCTACCATCTAGTAATTTTTAAACAGATCTTCATAATTCTGGTACTATAATGTAGGTACGTTTATAATTGTACTAGCTATGCCTGCGACTTCGTCTGCGTGGATTTTATACGTCCACCACTTTTGTCTGCCTCTACGTGTTTAAAATATAAAAAATATTGATCGAATAATTTTGAAAAAAACATGATTGTGTACAAACTCAAGAAGTTATACTTCTTTAACGGGAATAAAAGTTAAAAGCAAAACTGGCCACATACAAAATAAAGCATAAAGAACATATGAAAAAATCGAAATTGGTCACCTAAAAAGAAAATAAACTTTCTTCATTGCTAACTCATGTTAGGACTTTTTGGCGGGAACGGGAGAAGTGAGGTTGTCATTTTATTTAGATTTTCTATTTTTTACATTTTTAGGAGTTTTAAAGTACAACAGTGATAGTATATTGTGTTTTAAAGTTCTGTGTAAGTGACAAGAATGGAGGAGATCTAAATAAACATGTTTAGCTGAAGTATTCGCGCTCTTCCAAGAAGTCCTTTATAACTTCAGTAAAAGTAAAGCCTATTATCACTTTACTGGAGGAGTTTTATGATAAGAGGAAACTAATTTGCTTGTGATTCTACACTATGGATTACTTATTAATACGTGAAATTGGCAAATGCGCTAAACTGTGCGCCATGCCATAAAGGAAGAAGAAGAAAAGAAAAAGAGCGGGAAACTTCGTTTCCCTAACTTTCGACTCATATTTACTTGGTCAATGGCTAAATGCAATCTGCGAAGCCAAAACAAAGAGAAAAAAAAACTCATGTTAAACTTTTTAGCGGGGACTTTTTGGCGGGAACGGGAGAAGTGAGGTTGTCATTTTATTTAGATTTTCTATTTTTTACATTTTAAGGAGTTTTAAAGTACAACAGTGATAGTATATTGTGTTTTAAAGTTCAGTGTAAGTGACAAGAATGGAGGTGATCTCAATAAACATGTGTAGCTGAACTATTCACGCTCTTCCAAGAAGTCCTTCATAACTTCAGTAAAGCCTACTATCACTTTACTGAAGGAGTTTTACGATAAGAAAAAACGAAATTACTTCAAACGTACTTCATGTCGATTTTACTTGGCAAATGCGCTAATCTATACGCCATGCCGTGAAGAAATAAAAAAAACTTGATATCGAGACTTTTTGGCCAGAACGGAAGAAGTGAAGTCGGCATTTTATTTACATTTTCTATTTTTTGTGTTTTTGAGAGTTTTAATGTACAAAAGTAATAGTATATTGCATGTTAAAGTTCTGTGCAAGAGGTGAAAATTGGAAATTTGAATAAATATGTGTAACTGAAGTTTTCGCGTTTTCTCAAGAAGTCCTCTTTTAACTCCAGGAAAGCCTACTATTATATTACTGGGAGTTAGTAATAAGAAGACAGACATTTCACTGAATGGCAAAAATGTTTCTAATAAATATATAACGAATTGCTCGTATTTAAAAGAGAAGAAGAACTTCATGTTGTGTTATATCGACGTAGACGCGCGCAACTTCCTTTACCAACTTAATCCTGTGTTATATCTATGACGTAACTTCCGCTACATACTTGATCTGTTTTTCCAAACGCTCCATAAGAAATATAACTTCAAAAGTTTGTGGATCTCGGCAACAGCACCAACTACCGGTTCCAACTATAGCTAAGACCCATCCAGGTGGCGCCTTGTACACAAAAAAAATTCCTCAAAATCTGTCAAGGAGGAAAATAATTACGAATACACGCACACTGGAATTTCATATACACATATATAGTTAACTAGCTGTACCCGCGACTTCGTCTGCGCGGAAAATTTTTTCGTGGCTTTCCCGGATTAGGTTAAATTATATGTAAATATGCATAGTATGTTTAAACATTGTTTCTGAAAAAAAGTCTACGTTTAAGCTTACGTCTGTCTCCGGTCATACTATCTCTGTACCAAACATAATAATTGGTTCGGCGGTTCAGCATTTCCCATTCAAAGTTTTATCTCCCTTTTCACCCCCTTAGGGATAGTTTTTTGATAAAAATGTGGCCTATGTCCGTTTCCATGTGTCAAACTATATCCATGCTACATCAAAATCAGTTCAGTGGTTTAGAATTTCTCGTACATAGTTTCATCCCCCTCCCTCCCGTCCCCCTTTTCACAGATTTTTATAAAAAAGTAGTTTATGTAATTTTGATAAAAAAAAGTCTTATTACCGCATATCATTGTCAAGATTTAGTGTTTCCCATACAAAGTTCTGTCCCCCATTTACCATTTTTTATACAGTTTCATCCCCCTTTTCACGCTTTTAGGTTTAGATTTTATAAAAAGATAAGTAGTCTAGCATGAGCGCATTCATATTTTCGTAGTACGCACCGATTTTTATCAAGATCGGTCAAGTTATTATTCAGTCGTAAAAGGACATACAGATAAACGGACAGTCAAAAATTTTAAAATGGTGTAATCGAAGTCATTTTGTGATAAATACTCATTTTATGAAAAATGAGTATTTATCACATAATTTCACAATAAAATTATATCATTACCAAGATTTAGCGTTTCCCACACCAAGTTTCATCGCCATTTTCATCACCATCATAGCGGTAAATTTTTGATAAAAAAAAAGTTATCTTGTTACTCATTAGCTCATGTCCCTTTTTCTGATGTCAAATTATCATCCTGCTAAATTCGATCGTAATCGGTTCAGCGGTTTACCATTTCTCATACAAAGTTTCATTTCCCTTTTCACCCTTCTAAGGCTAGTTTAGCCTATATGTGTTCCCAGGTGTCAAACTATATCCATACATACATACGTACATACATCTTTACGCTGTATACCTAACGGAGATCAGAGAGGACGGAGCGCTAAGCGTCGTGGTCCTTACATACGTCTTTCGCTTCCTCAAATTTCATCATTGTCCTCACACATTTTCGCCTAGATATGTGAGTGCTTTTTACATTTCCGTCGGCTAACTCTCTGGCTCTTTGATCTTCATAAGTCAGCCTTGATCTTCCTTGACTTCTTTTACCACTCACTTTCGCTCTGTAGACTTTCTTCGTCAGTCTTTCATCACTCGTTCTTTCTATATGCCCGAACCATCCAAGCATTCCTTTCTTCATTTTTACAATAACATTAACTATAACCATAACTAATAATAACAATAACTATATCCGTGCTATATCATAATCAGTTCGGCTGTTTAGCATTTACCGTACAAAGTTTCGTCCCCCTCCCTCCCGTTCTTCTTTTCACAGATTTTTATAAAAAAAGTAGCTTATGTATTGTTGATAAAAAGAAGTCTTATCGCCGCACCTCTCACTATCAAGATTTAGCGTTTCTCATACAAAGTTTCATCCCCGTTTTCACCATCTTAGGCATAAGTTTTTGATAAAAAAATTGCCTATGTCCGTTTAGTAATGTTAAACTATCTCCCCGCCAAATTTCATCATAATAGGTTCAGCGGTTTACCATTTCCCATACAAAGTGTCATCCCCCTTTTCACCCTTTTAGGAATAAATAGCTAGATCGGTCAGGCCGTTCTTCATTTATAAAAGAACATACAGTCAGACAGACAAAAATTTAAATATGGTAGAATCGAAGTCAGTGAGTAATAAAATGACTATCTATCACAAAATTTGACAGTAAAATTATAATTACAGACAGACGCTAGAGATTTATATAGTAGTATAGATAGATAATAGAAAGATTGTTTTTGAAAAAGAGCCTACATACGGTCTACGTCTGCCCCCGGGCACGTACTATCTCTGAACAAAACATCATTTATCATATATCACCATAGTCAGCGGTTTAGCATTTCCCATTTAAAGTTTCATCCCCTTTTCACCCTTTAAGGGTAGCTTTTTGATAAAAAAAAAGTAGCCCATGCCCATTCTCCGATGTCAAACTATCTCCCTGCCAAATTTCATCATAATCGGTTTAGCGGTTTACCATTTCTCGTACATGGTTTCATCCCCTTTTCACCCCCTTAAGAGTAGTTTTTTGATAAAAAGGTAGCCTATGTCCCAATCCCAGGTGTCAAAAAACTATATCTAACTATATGCTACATCATAGTCATTTCAGCGGTTTAGCATTTCCCGTACAAAGTTTCGTCCAACCTTTTCATAGATTTTTGATAAAAAAGTAGCCTATGTATTTTTGATAAAAAAAGTCTTACCACCTCACCAAATTTTATCATTACCAAGATTTGGAGTTTCGCATACAATTTTTCATCCCCCTTTTCACCTTCTTAAGGGTAGGTTTTTGATAAAAAAAAGTAGCCTATTTCCGTTTACTGATGTCAAACTATCTCAGTGCTAAATTTCATTATAATCGGTTCAGGGGTTTACCATTTCCCATACAAAGTTTCATCCCCCTTTTCACCCCTTTAGGGGTAGATTTTCTAAAAAATAAGTAGCCTATCATGAGCGCAATCATGTGTTCTTACGACGTACCGATTGTCATTAAGATCAGTCAAGCCGTTCTTTAGTTATAAAAGGACATACAGACAGACAGACAGACAGACAGACAGACAAAAATTTTTAAAATGGTAGAATCGGAATTAGTAAGTACTAAAACGACTATCTATCGCAAAATTTGACAAAAATTCAGAAATTACAGACAGACGCAAGAGATTTATATAGTAGTATAGATAAAAAATTTCTCGTTGTATATCTACCGCGTGAAATTTAAATCATTCGACAAAGTGAAATAGATGGCTCTACCTATATGTTGAACGAGAGATTAATTCTACGTGGTAATTCAGCAGCCAAAAATATTAAACACGAACTATGGTGTTTGATATTGACAGTATAACAGAACTATGTGTTTGACATTAGCAATATGAACTTAAACAATGGATGCTTTATTTTATTTATTTTATAATGTATATTGTGTATTGCGTAATGTAATTGTAACAAACATTAAATATAAATTTTAGCTTTCTACACTTCTTCTCCATATAAACTTTAACTATGCCAAATCTCACATTCCTCTGTGCGCGCAATATGCTTAAAAAGTAGTACAAATGTTTTAAAATGTTTTTTTTTTCTGATTATGATAAACAATTTGATAGGTACGGTACTATTACCATCGTAGTTTAGTTTTCACTACTACATAATATGTATTGTACGTATTATAGCTTTTTCAAATTCTTCTCATTAAGAAATGAATATTGTTCATCCCTTATCCGTACAACACCATTCATTGAAAAGCGAAATACACAAATGGCAGTGTTTTATTTTATTTAAAGGAATTTTAACAATTAAAAATATTATAACACATGTCATGTATGTTACCATTATAAATTCGAAAATCACTTTTATAATCCGCACCATTGCTACCAGTCATTATAGTACACGGATTAGAACATGAAACGATATCGTCACTTTATCACTTAACGATATGCTTTAAATGTATATTGAATGTGAGAGGCGAGGTAAAGATCAGACGGGTGTAGTCCTGCGATAAGGATCGGTGCCAACAGCGCGGTCATGTCGTGATGGTTCATCACCAATCAACGCGCGCGCGCCTGCTCCAAACGTAACTAGCTCCTCTTCTCGCGAAGGTGGCGGTTCCACTGCTGACGTGTCTAAGAACCTACCACTAGCTATAGACGCCTGTGATTGAAATATGGAAGCACTTCTCAAACCGCTTAATGTATTAGCGCTTGCAGGCGCTTCCTTAAGTTCTTCAAAGTAGTTATCACAAGCCGTCGGCCGAGGTGCCGCTGGGAACCCATACAGCGTGGACGACGACAAGTCTTTCAGTGATCCAGAACTTAAATTTATTCTTTTATGTTTGTGTATAGAACATTGTGGCAAATCGGTCTCATCGTAGACGAAACGACGTCGCTCCCGCGGCGTCGCAGCAGATGAGCCTGTTGGAGGATAGGTGTCTCTTTTCATCATTCGTCTTTCCAATAATGTTGAGTCACGTTCTCTAAAATCTGAGAAGGCGAATTCGCGATCCCAGGCGCGACAGTCCGCTTTCGCTTTCTCCATTAACTCTGTTATCCAGTCTTTTTGATACCATTGCAAGAAAAGGAATATAGCCGAAGTACCTGCTAGTTCTACTGCCACAAATCCACTAATATAAAGCCCAAATGAATATCCGTAACTATACGACATTCGAGGCATGTCGAAAATGGCCATGTAGCGCAGCTTGTGACCAACTTGAGACTTGAATACGGATATGTACATGACGATACCGGTCAGCATGATCAAACCTGAAATGTAAAATAGGAATGAAATTATTATGATGAAAATTTCAAAAACCTAACACTAGACTTAATACTTTGTTCATACGTAAAATCCTCGTATCTAAAGATTTGTTACAGAAAAAATAGTTGATGTCCTTTTGTGTACGCACCCTTTTACTTGTTGTCGAAAGTTTAAAAAAAATGCTGCTTTCAAAATATGTTTTTTTGGCTCTTTTGCCTATATTATTCATCATCATATTTCTATCATCATTTGCCTATTAAGTATTCGTAGTCATATTATTCTTAGGAATTATTTGATGCGAAAACTGAGACCATAAAGTAGGTATATTTATTAGGATATTTTTGTATATATCGTAGTATGAAGAAATTAATAACTCGCATGATGTTTATTGAGAGTGTTTAAATGCTATGTACTATTGCAAAATGTCGGGTATAGTGTCAGCGTAAAATCGAAGGTGTCACGATAGTTGTTAATGGTAGCTTCACATTATTAGCGTGCATAGCTGTTTTACAAAAGCTAAAAGGCTTGAGTGAGATGCTTTGGCCCCTTTACGAGCGAATAGGTCGCGCTGACTCCAAAACTTTTATGCGAACAATTTGTAGTAATCGCTATTGTTCTCTCTAGCAATAATGATTATCAGAACATCATCATCAACATTTATTGAGACGTGAACCACCCCAAGGTACAATTTGTCACATATAACTACCATACATCCAGATATAATTATACAGGTACCTATGTTTTGCAGTGAATGCAATTAAAAATTAATTATTTAAAAATCGTAAAAAATTACATGAAATTTGCAATTTACAACAGTGAAAACTGACCAACAGTTGTACGTACTGCATATATCAATGTACTCGTATGTATAGTCTTTGTAATTCCGTGTAAAAAAAAAAACAATACTGTTACCAGAAACAATAAACAGGACCCCAGCGATGAAAGTGCATAGTCGACGTCCTTTTACACAGTGTCCTAGCACACAGCAAAGGGCGCCAACTGCCTGCGTGAACACAGCCAACAGTAACGGTGCCGCTGACCGAGTTACTACGTCTGTAAAAAAATCGATAAGTATTTAAAAAAGTCGATTCAATACAACTAACAACTGTCCTAAATTGAATTTCTTGCCAATTCTTCTCAGTCTTTCCAAACTGATAGTAAATTTTATATAAACAGACGGACACCGAGGTGATTTATAAGTGTTCCTTTTTTCAAATTTCGAATCGAAACACAAAGAATAATATAACGGTTCGTAACAGCTAAACACCGCTCTGAATCTTCATTAACCGGCCAATGCGGCTCGTGCATATTGGTTAAAATTCGCTTATTAACGGTTACAAGTTACTCTCAACCTTTTAAGTCGATTTAAACTGATTGATTATAAGCTTTTATTTCTTTACTCTATAAAAGTTTAAAGTAGTAATTTAAAACAGGCCAATTTAAACTGATTTGCTTGAATAAAAATAATATTAAGAATTTAATGAATTTTTATATTAAAAAATATATTTACATGATTATCTAAAAGTTACTCTTTTGTGTCTTACTTAATATATATATTATGCAGTTACATAACTTCCTAAACATAGGTCCCGTTTTTGAATCATGGCCAGGAACCTAATTGTTTAACTTCGATTGACTGAAAACGGATAGATATCAATTGGACAATTTAGACTTGATAAGCGTGAATCACATAAACTATTTTTTATCTCAGAATAATGACAAACATAGAAGGCGAACTAAAATAACAATAAAATAAAATAAATAGTTCATTCTATATTTACTATTTTTATCTCAGAACTGTATACTATTTTTTACCACAGAATAATGACAAACATAGAAAGCAAACTAAAATAACAATAAAATACAATAGTTCATTTTATTTTTACTTAAGGTATTAATAGGGCATTAAAAAATATTTTTTGTTTAATTTAAGCGTGTAATATAGCAAGCTGTTTTACAAAAACTGAGTAAGATAACCGTAACTGAGTTTTATTTTAGCCCGGATCTTGTGGTCGTTTTTTCTGAGAAATGCGACCGATGAAACTAACGATCTATATGTATGTTAATATCTATCAAAATACATTATGCGATCAGACCCCTGTTTAATTTAGAATGTAATTTATTCAAAATAAGCTTAGAATGTCATTGTCATTAAGTATGGCTAGTTGTATGGCATCCATAAAAGTTTAATGCTTAGTTTGGCACCTGTAACAATCTAAAAGATAAATTAATATTTTAATCTTTAATTATGAGAGACTAACGTAGCCTGCGACTCCGTTGTCCACGTGGAATTTAAAAAGTAGCCTTCCCCTATCTATCTATTTGGTAAATAGATAAGTTTAATGTATTTACTAAATTTAAATAAAATTGGTCAGCAGTTTAGCCATGAAAACGTAACAGATAGAAAGAGACAATTTTGCAAAATAATATTAAAGTATAAATAATACTGAATTTATTAATTCGGTACGAACTGGGCAACATATATTACAATTTGGTTATTGGTGAATGCTTTCCCAGTTCTTCACTTTGCTTATTAATTGTAAACATTGAACTTACAAGGTATTGCATTTGTGGAATCACTTGGATCGGGAGCGTACTGCGACAGCGGAAAGTATGGAATGTCCAGACACCGATACACTGTGCTGCCAGCTGAAACAGTTAATCCATTAAGTATATACACTGACTCACCCATTGAAGACATGATATGAATGAATACTGTGTATTAGACTAATGGATTAGTCGCGACACAGAGATGTCACTCGTACACCACTACGTTTTGTATCATATCATTACACTAAATAAAATGTAGCAATGGACTGTATCGAGAGCAAGACAACGTAACGTTATCCATTGCGACTAATCAAGAACGTAAACATTGTGTTCTTTAGACTCTATATATGAGATCTATGCGCGTGGTGCTCATATCGCATATCTTTCGTTCCTGAAAACCTGATTTACTAATCACTTTAGCTGGACATACGGAATATATCTCTCGTCTGTAGGCAAATGTGAATGTGTTATAAATTTACATATTTCTAGGTAAATGTTCTAAGTGATGGTGAATCATAAATTGAACTCCACTAAACAGTACAGAGGCTATAGCTTCTCATTTTTTAAACCAAACTTCTAAATATTAAACCGACACACAGAAAAACACGGATTGCAACTTTGTTGTACACTAAGCATTTAGAGATTTTACAATAGAAAACGCTTTTAATCTTCTAATATATAAAAATCAATGATTGTTTGTTCGTATTTAATGGCATGCCATATCGTTCATCGCGATGAAATTTGGTATGGAGATAACTTGAATCCCGAGAAAGGACACAGGCTATTTTAAAAGTAAAAAAACGCGGGTGAGGTTGCAGGCATCGGCTAGTTACATAATAAAACAATTAAGAAAACACGCGCGAGTCACAGCGCAGAAATATAAATCTTGCAAAAACCAGACAAGCCAGACTCCATCTAGTTTAATCAGACAAATTCCAATCAATTAATTTAAGTAAACCCAATTGCAAGGTATTTTTATCAATATCGTTTAGTTTGGTTCGAAAAGAAAACTTGGATATTGAGAAGAACCGACAAGATAATTATTCAGTTATAATTTATTCAACATCATTCTACAATAGTTATTTGAAACACAATTTTCATATAGTCAGTAAATGCATGTGCATAGAGGATTATATCCAAACTTATGTTTTTCTTTATTGAAATCGCTAATTTTGTAGTATGCTTTTCGAATCAGTGTGCATTTAATAACAAGTTTAAATCTCTTTTCCGTTAATTAATAATTTCTTGATGAAGTTTATTATAAAAACAAACACAGTTGCCCAAAAATGATGCACTCGACTTTTGTAGTTTTTTCGAATACTAGCTGATCAGGATCACGAGTTTATAAACCATTAATAACACCTCTCTTTTGAAATAGATCTATATTTTCTCTAGTGTACATTTATTTATATTTTTTCTTACAGCGTGGGAAAGGTGAGTGCATCAATGTCTTTAAAATAATACCTCAGCGTTTCTCAGGCATTCATACTGTGGATGACACATATTGGCCTCTTTTGTAAAATAAAGATAGATTTCATATGCGCCGCTGATCCCCACAGTAGCAGACCGTAAGACATAACGCTATGGAAATATGCGAAATACACCGGCGTAGCCGTAGCTACATCTATCAACTGTCTAATGCGCCTAATAGCATATATTGCCGAACTGAACTTATTAGATAAAGTCCCGATATGGTCCGCCCACTGTAACTTATTATCTACTGCTAAACCAAGAAAAGTAGCTGATTTCGCTAATTCTGTTTCCCACCCAGTTCTAGAAATTATGGATTTTGGGTACATTGGGTAGGGAAAACTTGACAGAATTGGTTTTTTTGTGCAGTAGTAAATTATTAGCAGCCAGCCATGTTGAGATATGTTGTTCACTAATATCTATATGTTGTTTCTATTTACTATAAACAATAATGATGTGTCATCAGTAAATAATATTATTTCGCATAGGTCTTTAAGCATAAATGAAAGATCATTAATGTAAACCAAAAACAGGAAAGGTCCCAAAATTGATCCTTTTGGAACGCTAATCTTTTATTTGGAACTGATAGATGTAACCCCATTTACATTCACTTTTTGTTCTTCGTCAGCCAGATATGAAATCACGAGATCGAAAGCTTTATCATGTATTTCATACTATTTCAGCTTGTAAATTAAAGTTTTATTATAAACACAATAAAAAGCTTTGGAAAGATCACTAAACACGCCAACGGCATGAAAAGCAATTAAAAAACAATTTACACGTGGTCATCAACTGTAGAGGCATACGTAGTAGCATCCATATTGAGCATCTTCTAATGCTTCGATAGGCACATTAAGTCTTGGGTTAAAAGGTAGTACCTAATCGCTAAGGACCGGCGACTTAAACATTTTGTTAGTAGCCTGGTTAATATGTAATAGCATTAATTTGTAAGAAGGGCTGTGTCTGTGTTCAGCAGTGAGATGCAGTTATAGACTTTTACTTACTAAAATAACAATCTACATTGGAAATAGAAATGTGTTTTAAGAATAATATTATAATATATAATTCCGATAGCGAATAATGCTGTTGCTTATGGTTATGCACTACATAATATTAGTTGTCTATACCTATTATACGAAATTCTTTACTCTCAGGTCACTGAACTACCAACCACATGGAATTTTTAAATACGTAGTCAAGATATTCGGTCTACAAACGCTTGTGTGTACACATGTACACACGTAATAATTAGAATATTCACTCTCGTAAACGATATCATCACCGCTTAATGAAGGAAATGGACTAGTTGCAAATAGATGGACCGTTACCGACGCATCAACGGACCTAGTAAATGGAACAAAAGTCGGCCGAGGACAGACCATAAAACAGTTACGTATTTAGGTCATTTTTTAAACTTTATAGCACAAGTAAATATATAATAGTTATAACTGTAACTTGATGAAACTACGACTTACAATAACTGTGAACAACAAAGTGAATAACGTACGTAGAGACAAAATAAAAGCATGGCCGTAGTCAAAAAATATTGGCAGGTTGAAAAAAATTGCTTTCATTTTATATATGCTGTATGACTATTCCCGAACGAACTAAATGAAAGATAGGTTTAATAGTTGCGAATGTAAGTCATTTGTTTTTAACCTATACCTGGAACAAGAATAGGATAAGTTCCATCTCTGTCAATCCTGATGGCATATAAATATACTTCGAGTTTATGACGCCATCCTTCTGTAACGTCATTTCCTTCTAGCTTCCTTCCCCACTACTGAAGTTAGAAACCCAATAATTCCTATTTTTACAATAAATTCAAAAAATTTCTTTATCAATTATTTTCAAATTTTCTAAATATTTTAATGCAATATACATAATATATTACACTTAGGAGAGGTTAAATAGTCTGTTCGATTTAATGACAAAAATAAGGTTTAAAAATGTGTTTCAAGTTAATTTATTATAATATGGATTGTTGCAGTAGCGCAGTGTAATTAATATTCTATCGTCATGACGTATTCTTTATTCGTAAGAATAGAACGTATAGAGACATTGTTGTAGAAGACGAAGATTAAAAATATTTTTAATTATTTACCTCGTAAATATGTGAAATAAATGTAGGTGTAATAACACCTAAAGATTAAATGTAACGAGTATTAGGCTATACAAAAATATATCATAAGGGAAGGGAGCAGTATAAAAACTATTTCTGAATTCGTGCCCGTCATTTATGAAGTAAAACCGAGCACAATGCATTTCCGCGCGACGACGTAACGGAAACGGCGACGCATTGTAGGACCACAGCCGTGCTCGGAAGTTTCATATCTGCTCGCACCGTGTGACTGTCGCTTTATTACACGGAACATTTTTATTTCAGTCCTTTTAGATAGAGCGCGCATTGGAAATTGGAATGTCATTCTTGTCAGTCCTACGCCGGGGTCTACGCGATGTCTACGTGACAGTGTTTATTTAACGAGAACAAGATCGAGAGACTAATAAATCAGACAAAGGCTTCATTCAAAATTTTAGTACCTATTATAAACTGAAACCGCACGTACACAAACCTCTGCGAGAAAATTGTGGTGTCATTGTACTGTTTACATCGTAATTGAAGATTTATTTTAATACAACATCGTATGACTTAATTTATATATGTATCTACAGTGTATATCCTATTTTTTTTCATTTTTCACTTTAAAGAAAACAAACAAGAAACTAACGAAAATTTCGCTAAATTTTCTCCGTTCGCTGGGCGCCCGTATTACTCTCTAATAACACTGCTTTTCTGTTATATACACGAAACTATGAAATATGCACACAAAACTAATATTATCCAATATAGCACAGCATTGTAAAAATTGAGGTTATTTGTCAAGCGTTTTGTTTTTAATTTGTAGTGTTACCTAAAGGTTGCTTATATTCCTAGACCAAATTAGTGAAATAAATTAGTTCACTTTAATATGTGAGTTACATGAATAATTCGAAATCTAGCGATGTGCAAACAGTAATAATCTCGTATTCTTTATTCTTGAGTGTTTTTATAAACAATTTTTATTATTTATCGTGACGTTTAATTATTCTTTTGATTCTTAGTGGTTTTTATTGAAACACAAACGGACACAAATTCTAAAAATGTTTGTTTTACTAATAATTCATAAGTATGTCAACTGAGTCAATCATTTGCGAACTAGCCCAACTCTAGCTATGTTATGAACGTCATGGTCACCACAATAA
Source organism: Zeuzera pyrina (assembly GCA_907165235.1). Taxonomy (NCBI): domain Eukaryota; kingdom Metazoa; phylum Arthropoda; class Insecta; order Lepidoptera; family Cossidae; genus Zeuzera; species Zeuzera pyrina. Next base: position 16,329,026 of record OU015626.1, read on the forward strand.
GGACATATTTAATTACTTTTTATTAAAGACAAAAATTTAGAAAATAGGATACGTGTACATGTTTATTATTACGTAAATAAAATAATAGTTCCTTCATTTATAGATATGGAAGCAAGAAATAAATATAAAATAATAATAAATAATTATATCTTTATACAATATCTCACTGGAATTTAACCAGGAGTTCAGGATTATGATTACCGAAAATAAAATAACTACTTACGCTCTGTGTGACATATCCTCCAGAGGCCTGAAACTGTGTGCTTTGGAACTAAATTTTGTTTCCCTGTTCCATTGTACGCAGGATTGAGCATATTTTCTTCAGTGTGCAGCCAATTGTTCGTGGATACAGCTACTAAGACAGCTACCACAGCTGTCCCGGCTGATAGAGGTGTAAGCAGCCAAAGACACGCTACTGATGAATCTATCTGAGCCACTAGAGTAGGCGATGGAGGTGTCGGCCTGTAATATTGAAATGAAATAAAGTAATTTAGTGAGTTTTGAGATTCTGTATAAACACAAATGTTTTTTCGAAAATTTAGTTATCTATGCAACATTTAAATACCTATCGTAATACTAAAAGGTAAATTGTTTATACATTGTTACATTTAACAATGACTTTTTAATACTTAAACAGTAAGTATAAACATAAACCAAACAACAGTTTAAAACATTATATATAACATGTAAATAGAAATAATTTGGCTTTCAAACAAAATATTACATTTGATTTTCATCAAAAATCAACAGATGGTTTTACAATTCTAATCGGCGGCGTTATTACCTAAAAATTTGCAAACAGCGACAGCCACGCGATTACTGCGCGACCTGTGCGAATTGTAATAAAAAATTGGTATCATGTATGATGATTGCGTCTTTATTGCGCCATGAGCGTAAAAAGCACTTTTCGCGGTAGATTTAGCGCCACTAAATAAATTACATTATACAAATTCTGGTTTTGATAGCAGATATCTTGGGATATTTGGCTGTCGCATGCTGACTGCAGGTTAGATAATAAGCGTACCATGAAAGCGCACCGGTCTATGTCATTTCAGTAATTTTAAGGCTAATACGTTTTTTATTCCGACGTTTCCACCGGATTGCACCGATCGTGGTTACGGGTAAGACTATCAGTGCAATCTGGTCGAAACGTAGGGATGAAAAAGGTATGTCGTGTTTACTGTACATTTATTAGGCTAATATGCTTTAAAGTATTAACACCAACATAACCTGGTTGGTTGGAATTGTAAGATGTACAGAAGTCGTCGCAAAAACTTAAAAACATTGAAAGGTGGTTTATTTTATTTCGATTTTGAAAGTTAGACAATAAAATTACTAAAATTGGAGTGTCTGTGAAACCACATTTAAGTAGTGGATTGTGACTTTTACTAAAGTATAAAAATGTACCTGGGCGGGCGGCGGCTGGCGATGGCTCCGCTGAGCGTGGGCGCGGGCTGCGCACGAGCACCGCGCGGCAATGACGCGTGCACACACTGCGCACCGCCGCCCCACATACCTTCTCTGCGCTTCACTGGAAATTGACAATTAATTTCATTTAGAATAATTACATTTTTTCTTTAAGGGTCATTATTTATTATAGTATCTATAGCAAGGGTTGTTATAGATTGCTATGGGGAACTTATAGAGGAGATGACCTTTTTTCGATATCACAGGAGACACCTGAAATGTGGGACTTATACCCACTAAAATTCCTGCAGCGACGCATTGAACCCCTCTCACTTTTTAACTAATAATTCTCACATTTTATCATATCAAAGTATTACGTTATTCTGAATGTTGTGATTGACTAGTTCATATGAAATTGATGTGAGTATTCGTATCATTTTGGTACGAATATCACCAGGCCAATCAATATATAATATGTTTAAGCAGTACATACAACGTAGTCGACATAATACTACGGTTAGGTATGCAATTTATTTATTTGTATTTTTATACGAGTTTTCACTGATTAGTTAGAGCATTAAAGCCTTTTCAACCTTCATGTCGCTAAAATTTAAAAATATTAATTATTAATTAAATTATGAAAAAAATATAAACATATCCTGTCTTCATTTCAAATATCGGCATTTATTATAGGTTTTTATAAATACGTATATTTTACAGTGTGAACACATTACTTTTTTACATCGAAGTAAAGAAAGCTTCGCGAATGTGCAGTCTAATTGGGGTATTAGTCCCTTTGTAACTTCATCACATATAGAGAGCTATATAGATAAAAAATGTAAGCTTTATTGTTGTCTGAGTTTCTTATACAAAAATTATTTTGTTCGAGTTCGAGGGAGAATAAACCACTATAATTTAGGACGCATCAATAAGTATGTAATATAAGAAATTTTTATTAAGTACATATTGATAACAATATTTATTAATATTAAAAATCCAAATTCTATGTAACTTCAATCCACACGAGTTTCATCTTTCAACAAGACATCTCCAGTCTTGTTGAAAGATAAAACTTGTTGAGTAGAAATTTTTGCAGAAAGTTATCTTAACGTTAACAGTAATTTAATCACTTAAATAAACCACACAAATCATTTGAATTTTCAATGTCTAAAATAATAAGAGCCTCATAAATTTTTTTATTTTATATAACTTTTATAATTCGATGTAATTTTAGGCATGTAAGAAGGTAATATTCGCAACTTAACGTAAAATTTAAGTGTAATTAATAAATAAACAGAAACACATCCCAGTAACTTCTAAAATTCACCCCTAATTTAATACTTTTGTAGAAATATCATGAATAACATAAATATTTGAGTTAAGGTGGACATATGTATAGCGTATGTATATTGTACATACATGTAACGTAAAATATGTGGTGGAACATATTTCAGTAATATAAGTTGTCACATCTTTATGTTATTTTTTTTAACTCTTTATTATTTATAGATACTCTAAAATCATAGTACTTAGTAGTTAAAGTAGTAATTAATAACTTGTGTGTATTATGCATGATATATGTTGTATATGACGTTAAAAGGGTGTAATAATTGACTCAAGAATAGATATAAATGAAGTAACAATTATTGTTTTTTATCATTTCCTTGTTACAGCAAATTTTCTAATCTTAAATCTATATTGATTTTAGAAATTTACCTAACATTATTGTAATCCAATTATACCAACTGTCAAATTCAAGCTGAGGTTTACCATAAATCAGCCTACATGCGACCCAGCCCTGCCTTGACATGTGAAAGGAGATCATTATAGTGACACAGCAAACTTTGAGGAGATGATTGATAAACATCGAAAAACAAAATATTGATATATATAAAACAAAAAACCTTTAGTTTTCATGAACATTATGTAGTGGCGCCCTAATGCTCAGAAATTAGACTTAGTTTCACAAACAAACCCAATTGAGATTAATTTTACGTCAATACCTAATACCGTGTTTAAGAAATTCTATCGCATCTATATATGAATAAACAAACTCGCAACAGACAGAAATTTAATCTACGACATCTGATTTAACAAAAATAACTTTTCGTAGACGTAAATTACGTGAAATGTTAAAATTACTTCGTTGTTTCCATTCATTATACTGACGTTCAAACTTCTGTAAACAGTTCCAAATTACAAGATGTATAAGCATAAATAAATAATAAAATCATCATTTTGAATATCCCGCTATTAATATACTATATACTTCAGTAAATCGTATCTTGGCGACCGAGCTTTACTCGATGTCTTACAAAAAAATAATAAAAAATTCTGACCACATTGCAGGATACGAACCCACGTATTTCAGCTTGGTAGATCTACGCTCTAGCCACTGTACTACTGAGAAGGTAAACACTGTTGTGAAATCAGAAGAATTTAGAATTTAGAAGTTTGAAGTGTGTCAAAACATAGAGAAAACGAATTTTCTCAGAATTGGAACCTAGCTAGATCGATTTTACTCGATCGACCACCGTAAAGATGTATATTGAAAATTTCATCGAAATCGTTAGAGCCGTTTTAGAGAACGCGACTTATCATGGCGTTTAGAACATGCCATACTCTCTAAAAGAGACCATAAATCGTAATCAAGTGAATTAAAATCGGTACTGATGACAGCCAGTCTTCAGCTCTGATGAAGTCAGAAACTTCCCTTCCCAGATCGAGCTTTATGACCCGGTGCTGAGTCTTGTTGAAAGGACCATTCTTGATTATGGAACATGGTGTTGTTATGAGGCTTAACGGCCTTTTCACGAATCGTATACACCTGGGCCGATGTTTTGATATCCTTTTCAGGAAAATATGGTTCACTCTCAGTCAGTCCTTGATAGCTAGCACCCCACCAAACCATCACTGAAGCCGGATAATGGCCACGTAGTACTTTACTGACTAATTAAGAAGCTTATTTCGGTCCTTCTGTTTATTAAAACGTTGCTCGATAGTAAAAAATTTCTCATCAGTAAATAAAAATTTTCTGTGACTTCCCTTTGCATACCGCCTAAGAAGTTGTTTTAATTTTACCATCCTATTCATTTTTAAATTATCAGTTAAGTAATGACCAGTGCGTTTCTTATAAGCTTCAAGTTCTAAGTCATCTTTTAAAATACGCGACACGTTTCTGGGTACTACAGTCATTTACTTAGATAAAATGTTTTGCTTTCGGGCAGGATTTTTTCGGATTCTTTCTTTCACTAATTTAATTGCCTTTTTAGTACGAATAGTACTTGGACAGCCCGATTTTTTTCTGCCACAAACAGAGGATGTTTCAATATATACCTATCAATAGCCCAGTTGAAAAACATTCGACTAATACCAAGCGCATGGAGACTTTCAAAAATTGCATTTTGCTGCCTACTTTGTCTAATGCTATCACAACAATTGGGTTTTCTTTATCGCTCCACTCCGTTTTAATATCACAAGAATATTTAACAAAAGATTGGTGCAAAAATGAGAAAACACTATGAATGTTCATATAAGGAAAGGTTCCAAAATCTAATGCAATATTTATTGTTTATTTTTATTGTAACAGTATTTATGCCCAGACTGTGTATAAAGTTAAATATATAATACTATAATCTTTCGCAAAGTAAAACCATTTTTATGTACAATATTTACTTCGATCTGTTTTCTTCCTACATAGCTCCCTAGTAATAATATCTAGTGTGTTTTGTGAAATAAAACCAACTAAAATAAGTCAAGTACCAGTTGAACTCACACACGTAGGTGTTTGTGGCTTATAAGGGCTATACCTACTATAACTATAGGTAGATCGACTGGTTTCTGATATTTGTAAGCGACAGGTCGAGGCTTCGGAAAACTCTCGGGTTAGCATCTTCTTCCGCTAACGAATCACTTTGGCTATTCAAAGGGCTAATTCTACTAGTTTGCAGGGCACCCTAAGGAATTACAGTTTTATAAATGGCAACATTGAGGAAGTCTATTCTTTAAGATAATATAGGTCATTTAAAGTTTGTAAATATTAACATTTAGATAAGTATGTACTGATTTATTTATTATAAACCATAAATTAATATTACATAGACTAGGGTAGATCTTTATAAACTTATAATATTAATGACAAAGATAACACTTTCATCCAGATATGTCATTTTAAACTTTCCAACAAATGACCAGTTTTTCTTAGAAACACATGTCGTGTTTCCAAGTTTACACTGCATTGTATTGTTTAGAATAGCAAACTCTGAATGCGGCCTTGAAAAATCATTATTCTCATGTACCAGAATACGATTAACTACATACAGGCACTATATATAAGTATATAAGTAGTGGTAAATGCCATCATTACTGCGTTGAATAAATAAATTATACAGTGTTACATGAAAATTATGGCTAAGTATTATATTTTGAATGGCTAGAAAATAAAATTATTATGTCATGTATGAGCCACATAAAATAAACAGACCAAAGAAATTACAGGCCTACGTTACATGGGCAAGACAAATGGTATATTCCGATCCCTGGAGATCTAGTGACCGACGAAACTCTTTGAATTTATGCTCTCGGCGAGATTTGATCTAACTTTTTGTATAATTTATTTTGTATAATATAAGCCTCTATCCTTGTGATATAATTTTTACTTGTTCAATTATCACTTATACGTTCGTTATTCATATCATTCTAAAAACATCTGCTATGTGTTGTGCACATATAATATTTAATAAATTATACATATAATACTTAATAAATTTTGTATTTCAGTTGTAATTTACCGTTAAAACCAGTATGTGACATACGGACGTAACTCAGTCCAATAAAAAATGAAAGACAACGCCGCCACTAACTACGCTGTGTAAACTACGCGTCGCTATTTAGTTAGTTTCAGCTAGTCTGTTTCTAGTTATTTCTGTTACCGCGAAAATGCCGAATTATATATAAGTATACATATATTTTTTTTAAATTATATCTATAGTATGTTATCTTTGCTTATAATTGCTTATCGATTTCTAGGTTGTGGCAGAATATAAGAGTTTTGCTCCTATGGGCAAAGCTATACTCTGAGCCATCACCTTTTCGTACACCTGCAACACACACATGTTGTGCAATTTTGCTGTAAATAGTTTTAAGTTTTTGTTTTATTTTATTTTATCTTATTTAATACTATACTTATTTACGGTAGTACCTAATTAATCTGTACTGGGTATAGCTATATGTAAGATTGTAATGGCATGTGTGTGACCAAGTGTGACTGTATGAATAAACGTTTTATCTATTTATATAAAGTTAAGCGAAGCAAAAACCACTCTTCAAAAAATAAAATCTGGATTGAAAATGGATGGGATCACGTTTTTTTATGTAAATAAACTTATTACATTTATATATTATAATATTTTGGAATAAATCGAATAAAAACTGCTTGGAACATAAAACCTCCACAAGTGTTGCCATTATTAGGTGTTATCTTTATTCCAATTATTAGGTAAAAAAGCAAGCAACAGTACACACACACAGTAAACAGTACAGTACAGCAAGGTAACAAGATATTCTCTTGTTAGTTTTAAAGGATGATGGGCAAATTTTTCCCAGGTGCAACTATGTAAGTCGCGGGCGAATTCTAATACTATCATAAAACTGCACGAGGACGTATCTGTACAATACAAAAATTTGTTAGTAATGCAATAACATTATCAGTAGAATAACAATTATAACGTTATTTTTGTGATAACTGGTGTACTAGGAATCTATATGGCAACACTTCTGCATACCACCACTAAACTAAAAACTCGGCCTCACTGTGTTGTTCGCGGCATTATTTAATCAAATTTCTGGTATTTGTAAGGTATTATAAAAGTATGTGCACTATGCTTGCTAGTGACTACAGATAATTTTGTAAGAAAATCTAATAACCGTTTTATACAATCATTTGATGTAAGTACTTACTACAGTCACTACAGAGCACAGTTCATATACTAATTGCGGAGGTCAAGATTCTAGTTCTGCAAGAATTAATAGAAAATAAAATGTAAAAAAAAACAAAAAATAGGCCATTGAGGATTGCTGACAGAAGTGAAAACTTAAAACTATGAAAAAAGTAAAAAAAATATTTTGTCGTATCAATATATACATTTTACAACCTAAAATTTCTCTTCTCTTCGAACAAAACTAGTGTTAAAATCAGAGAAACAAGTATTTTATTTGAAGAAAGTATTTTGAAAATACCTATTTGATATTTTGTATTTAAATACTTTTAATAAACTATTTTGTACATATCTGGATAAGAGCGACAACTTATTATGCCATGTTTGTGAGTTTAAGGTGTTCACAGTTCATTGCAATCAACCAATCACCAATAAGCTAAGTAGACAACCCGTATGCTTATTATAGACCGGCACCTAGTGACAGATTTTTTCTACAACAACATCTAGAAATTTGTTTGCACCATAGTAAGATAACTCCTAAGCCACTATGAAATACTCATTGCGTGACGTATAGCAGGGGTCAAATATAAAAAAATTGCCCAGTGTGCCTATGAAAGTTTTCACTACAAAAACATTAAAAAAAAATTAATAGCGTGTCGGTGACGCAAATCTCGGACCAAGAAACATAACGGACGGAGCCATAATAAGTTGCCACTGTTACCACCGTGTGTCAAACGAATTTTACTCTCTTTCTGTCTCATTGAACGTAACCACGAATAAATAAATGTGATATCAGACATAAGCTAAAAATGTAAACAACTGTGATAGTATAAAAAATAGAGATAATAAAATGGGTAAGCATAATTAGAGTGTATAAGTTAGCAAATAAATGTAAGCGTACATTGTAATAGGTATAAGGAGGTAATGTAATAGGTGAGAAAAATTGAAGGATTATAATAAGGATAGGTAAAGAAAATGGATGGGAAATGAAGAGTAGGGAAAACGAAAGAGGATGGATATATAGAATAAGTATTGAAAGAAAAATGACAGATGGAAAGAAAACAGATGGACAAAAACCCTTCCATTACACACGTTAGGGGAAGCAGAAATAAATAAAAAAAACACGAATAAAACAGCTAGCTAAAATAATTATTGTAAAATACTCGTAAATCTTAAATGTTTTGGGTATTTACAAAAATAAAAATATGTCATGTTCAGCTGTGTACCTATCGTTGTACTGTGACTTTCTCTGATAACGCACATTAGTTAAAGTCTAGAAAGTTTATTAAAAAAAAAGGAACTTGCTTTTACAGCAAATGCTCCGTCCATTGTTATTTGGTCCGAAACGCGAACTCATACAGCCATCCAAAAAGCCTATCCAAAAAGCCTATAGTGCCTATAGACGATTTCACTTCATAACTGGTCATACATAAAGAAAATTAAAACTGTCCGCTTGAAATAGACGAAATTAATAAAATAGCATGTCGGTGACGCGAACTCATATGATTTTACATTTTACCCATCCAGAAATCGCCCGTAACGCCTTTATTACGTTTCACTTCATAGCTGGTCACATATAAAGAACATTAAATAGCCATAGCCACTTGAAATGAATGAAATAAAGAAAAATAAATAGCATGTCGGTGACGCGAGCTCATAAGATTTAATGCATCCAAAAATCGCTTAATAAGCTTATAAAAGTTTTCACTTCAATAATTCAAACTAACTTTAACAAATCTTTGCCTTAATCGATTAAAGATACTAATTACCAAATTAAGAAATCAGTTAATCGCTTGATTTGATAGCAATCAATGTAAATGCTGAATCAATGAGACCATTTTCAACAGTAGTGATCAAATGAATGAAACCACCGCTAATAATCCGTTACTAAAATTTAAAATAAAATAGAGCTGTAGTTATGTAATTGCTCCTAATTTAAAAAGTAGAACAAAGGACACTACTTATACGGATTTCACATTATAGTACATACTTATTAGCTTATTACAATTACCCAGACTGCGTACATATAAGTTATTAAGCAATTTAGAGATGTATGTAAGACTTATTTGTTACACGTGACATGGGTTAAAAAGCGTCAAACTGTATGAGAACACGTGCTTACTTTCTTTTATTATAGCTAAGGCGTTACTTTATACAAAAGCAACACATTGTCTTCATTTGGTGTCTTGTTGTTGACAAGTTATTGGTTTCTGTTCAATAATACGCAAACACAAGACATACGTTGGTATAATTTTGTTTTGGCAGTTGGTAAGTACAATCATTTCGCTGTTTCCATTGAATTCTCCGTCTAGTATTAACCTGATAACAAGACAAGATTTCAATAGAAGTGAAATTGTTTCATCTGTATAAACTCTGTATAATTTTTAAATTATCTCGTTATCATTAAAATGTACATCATTTCATGCTGTTTTCCATTAGGTAATTCATCAATGTACAACAAATTCCCAACTTCGTAGTATATTATTCAATGAAATACAAGAAATAGTAATAGCAAAATAAGAAAATTAATTACATATCTAAAACTACGATAAGACAACCTAGATTATTTAAAAATTACTGTATTATGTAGCGCCACTCGGGGTCGCACGCGACATAAATATGCGACCGCTTTCGTTTGTCTTTAATTCGTTCTTCATATCGTCACAGATACGAAAATGTCAAAATTGCATAAACAAACGTATTATAATGTCCTTAGAAGCCTAAATAATTTTAGTCATTCAAATGCAGTTTTCAATATTAAACATTATTACTAAAAATTAAATTTAACAAACAAGAAAAACTTATCCGTGTGTATTGTTTTTTAATATCATGCACTAAATATTTAACTAAGCGAGATGCTCTCCGCATCTCACACCCAACGCAACAACCCTACGTATCCGGCCGAGAACAAGCAATTCCGTTACGATTGTGACGGGATTCGGCCTTCTTTTCTACATATTCATTGATCAGGTACTTCAAGAGTATAATTCATTTATATATGAAATAGTATAGATTGTGATAGATATCAATAGTATTGTATTGTAGTTGTAATAGTATTGCAATTAGTATCGATACGGGAAAAGTACCGGTAAAAGAATCTTTTCCCGGTAACGTAGCCAACGAATAATCCAATCATGAAAAATTTTTTAAACGCTTTTTTCCGGAATTGAGTTCAGTGTACGCCGCGAATTCTATTTTATGTTTTCTACCGAATGAAAACGGGTGCCACGAAGTGGTAATTTGAGTTCAGGAAAAAGAAAGAAGTCGGCTGGAGCCATATTTAGTGAATAAGGTGGTTGCTCGATGGTATTTGTTAAGTTTTGGTCAAAAATTCGTTCACAATGATGGCCTTGTGCGAAGGCGCATTATCGTGGAGCGAAATCCAAAAATTGTCTTTCCACAAATCTGGCCTTTTTCGTCGAATTTGCTCTCTTAAACGCCGCATAACGCCCAAATAATATTCTTTATTTACCGTTTGACCTTCCGGCAAGAATTCCGAGTGCACAACACCGCGATAGTTAAAGAAAACAGTCAACATGGCTTTGACTTGATCGACTTTGGCGTGGTTTTTTTGGTTTCGGTTCAGTTGGAAGGCGCCACTCCGAAGCTTGTTGACTAGTTTGCATGTCAAACTCGTAAACCCACGTCTCGTCACCAGTAACAATGCGTTTCATGAATGTTGGATCGGAATTGACTCGTTCTAGCACGTCCTCAGCGACTCTTATGGGATTGTATTTTTGAAGAAAATTCAGGTCTTTTGAGACTAGCCGAGCGGCAACATGTTTCATACGCAAGTGATTATTTAAAATGGTACGGATCGACTCGTGAGACACAGAAAGCTCGGCGGCTATCTCTCTCAAACTTGAATGAGGATTTTCAGTCACTATTTCCTTCACTTTTGCGATGTTAACTTCAGTTGCAGATGTTCATGGCCTACCAGAGCGAGGCAAATCTTCCATCACATCTCGACCGCTTTTGAACGCTTTGTACCACTTATAAGCACGTGTTTTTGATAAAGTCGATTCACCGTAAGCCTTCTGTAACATTCTCAGTGACACCGAACACGAAATTCCATTGGCGATGCAAATTTTAAGACAAACTCTTCGTTCGATGTTTTTGTCCATTATGAAATTCGCAATATACGCTAGAATGATAAAACTAAAAACAGCACTGTATTTAATCTCAATGACAGATGCAACTCAAACTCCGCGCCAAAATGGAAAACAGCTGTGCCAATCTAACAACAAAAAAAAAAACAAAAAATTTGAATTTGGAACCATAAACAAATCATCCATTCCCGATACTTTCTTGACTGAATGTATGTCTCTCAATACAGGCTAAAACTAGTAATCGGTTCTAGCTTCTCTGAAAAGAGAACGCAAACTAGAATAGAAAGGACCTGGCCTTTCGAGGAGGTAGAGTTATGGAGTTACTATGTATGGCATTTGACTTTAGCTGTTCATTTATCATGAGATTTATCGCCAATTTAAAGTAAGGTACATTCTAACGTTTATAACTAATGTTAACGACGATATATGGTAACTTTCTTTAGTCTCTGGTGTTAACGCGAAGACCGCGTCTTTAGGAGCATCTATTTTGTTATTTTTCAAGAACGAAAGAAAATATAACAGTAAAAAGAGAAGACAAATATTAGTTATCTTTTTTAGAGTTTCGTGGTTAAAATGGCAATAACAGAGCCTTTTAGTTTCTCTGGTTTCCATCATGTTAACATCTTTGAATTGAAAGCGTAGTAACGTAAAGTGGTAATCTAAAACCAGTAATGAGAAAAAATAATTAGATTTTGGACCCGCTTTTTTAATTTAACGATCTTATTACAAACAAAATCAAAAAAACAATTCAAATAAACTCGTACTTTGCTGAATCCTAAGTTAATCCGGACACGCGACCGGTACACTCTTGGCTTGTGTTTAATTCTTCTATAACTTCTTTGAGAATTTTAATTTTTTATTAAGTTTTATTATATTGTATTTTAAACGATTCAAACCGAATTTCTTATTAGTTAATCGGTTAATTAAACTCATTACGGGCTTTTTCCGAACTGGTCGTATAGACTTTGATTTAAATTTTTCATTGAATTTTTCATTAAATAAAGTTACATACGTAAAGTTCGTTTTAATCCAGTGCGCAAAAAATAAACAGAATTTAGTTTCTTTTAATTAAATAGAACAGATTAAAATAAATAGATTGTTACAAAAAATTTTTTTTGAAACAATCGTTCTGAGAATTCAAAGAAGAGGAGGTAAAATTCAGAGGATAGTTATTAAGACATAATGGGGGCAGAAATTGTCAACTTGAATTCGAAAAATTTGGTAACTCGTTAAGAAATCTCGGAATATTTTACAATTTTATTGGGCGATTACATAAACAATATTTATTTGTTGACTTCGCGTTCATGAATAACAATAATGAAACTTGGACAGATTTTGTAAAAATTATACCAATATTTACGTAAGTATAAGAGTGGGGGGTAAGAGCTTTGCTCATTTTCGCTGACAAGGAAAGAAGGGTGTATCAAAAATGATCTTAAAGGGATGGTCCTTTGCATTTCATGTACGGAACCCTAACAAGGAACTCGTAAGTTTGACTGGGTTTTTTGCGATATTAATACTACCATAGCTAATGAATATATAACACTATGCGAAAGGAAACGACACATAAGCATGCTGTATGTTCATAAAAGCGCATGTGTGGTGCGTGTACGAATGATCGTGGTGTGGAGCAACGGGCAATCATCAGAATGCCTCGGCTCAGGGCTTCACTCGCGCTTCAACTCAATCAATATTCAGTACCAATCTTGTAATATCTAACACGTATTATTGTCACCTAAATGGTCTTGTATTTCATTCTAATGCCATAAATCACTCCTGTTATTCCATTTCATTACACCTTTCTTTTCGATTGGATGTAAGTGTAGACTGAAGGTCACCAGTGGGCGAATTCACACTACGATAAGGCCCGTATTCCAGAACGACACGAATAGCTAGAAAAAAATGCCGCTACTCATAACATGTATCAGCATTACTTTCTAACTATTCTTAAGCAAAGATTCATTCATGAGTATCGTTCTGGAATACAGACCTAAGTGTCTAAGAGTCGCAGCTGTGCCATAGTTGAAAGAGACCAAAATATTTGATCTTCTTTTAGGAATATAATATGTCCTTCGCCACAAGACCACCATACCACAAGAAATGTTCGAGATAAAAATAGAAAAATAATACAAAATGTTATTATAACCGTCAATACCTCAATCTTAACAAAAAGAAAATGTCGCGTCGATTTTCTTATAGTGGATCTGTCGAAGGACGAGACATTAGAGTAAATCCGAAGCCTATTGTCGCCGTATACGAAACAGAATTTCCGTCGCAGGTAGGCATTGGTATTCAACCCTAGGGGTACCAACGAATTCATGGCGACATAATCTTCATTTCTTCGTAACCTTGCCGCTGCCAACCCTAACCCCAACAGTGTAATAATGTGAAGGACGTCTATAATAAAATTCAATTATTTTCTTTCTCTTTCCAAGCTTTTGTCAAAAATTCGGTTCGCCCGGATCTTTTATTACACGACGCTTTATAGCTAATTAGATTAGGCTCGTAGAATTTAATTCTAAAGTTATTTACTTTTGCCATTTCTTTACAATATTACAGACACTTCTGAAGAGAAAGCAAAAATAGATGGGCTTTTTTCGACAAATCTCGTATGTTAATGCGACTTTTCCTGTGACCAAATGCGTTTAAAGGAATTTTCTTTTAACATTACTACATTCATATTTTAATAAGGGTGTTGTGAGCCAGCAGCCTTGCTTCAGCCTCAATTAATGAGCAAAAGCGCTTTAAATTACGGAAAATTGCGGGTCGTCACAGCGACGTAATTGTGATAACGTGATCATAAGGTGTAACCATTTTCATTTTCCACGTAGACGCTTCCTTGTACAGCACGTGTAAGGTCGAATGTAAAGGATATAGTAACATAATAATTATTATTATGGATCACAAGGCGAGGCGTGCCTACAAGTAAGTACATATGGTAAAATAATGAAGCATTAACTCGGTTTCATATTTCACAATTATATACTACAATATCAATCTGTAAGGTAAACTTCTACACATCTGTTTTCTTATAACTGATTAAATACACGTCAGATAAGGTGACATTTTTAATATTCGTAGAAAATATTCTGGCTTAAAACATAAACTCAGCATAGCCGGCAGATACTCTTAGTATATCAGAAAATTTGCGTATCTATACATACGCTCATATATTTTATATTCACATAAACTAAAATACACTTTATATTTATGTATTCAGCTTCAGAAAAGTCACGAAAGATATATATATATTGATGTCTGATTACTTTGACTATACTAACAATATTTTTTAACTAGAAAACTATAATAATCATAAGGAAAAAAGCAAAATGGAGATCTCTGGATGAGGACTGTGGTCAGACAGCCTGATTAATTATTATTTATTTATTACTGGAATCATATTGAGTATACACTGTAATTGTTCAATTGTTATGGCATTTATGTATCAGTACTTAGTAGTTTAATCAGTGAAATAAAGACTTATTTTATTTATTTATACATTCATACATAAATACGTATATCCCACTTCATACTAACACAACAAAAATGTGGCATTACGTTACTAGCAGGTTTATGATTAATTTTATGGTAGAAATAAGGCGTGAAGATATTTATGTATATATGTATTTTCGACTTTAACGGCATGAATAATATTGTTAAAGTCAAACCGATTCAAACCAATTTTTCCAAGAATTTGTATGATGTAGTATCTCGATAATTTTTTTTTAATAACATCTTTTTAATTAAATAAGACAAGTAACACATAGTCTACATAAATTTTTTCCTATAAATTAGATACTTGTCATAAAGACATCAAATTTTATCGAGTTTTGTACGGAAATCTTCGATTGGTTTGAATCTGTACATATAAATAAAAATGTAAACGTTCATTTGTTAAAAATCTTAAATCTTCAATAGTTCTTCACCGATTGCTTGGGAATTTTGATACAACTTGCGCATTTCATACCCAAGACTAATATACCTAATATTGTATAACTTAGTGAGCCACAGGAACGCGTGGCCGGGTACAGCTAGTAGGGTAATAAATAGATATAATAACTTACGAACAACCTTCGTCCATAACCCGGACATAAGAAGTGCTCCTAAAAATAAAAATTAAACCCTGTTCGTATTTACAAACTTATAACCAAACATTATCTTCCTCAAAGTTGCCGCTTAGAAAGCTGTCATTGCTTAGGGTGCCCAGCAGACTGGCAGCATTACTTCTTTAAATAGCCAAACTGATTCGTTGGCTTAAGAAGATGCCAGCCCCGTAACTTCCACCAGTCACAATTACAAATATCAGAAACCAGTCGATGGGCTTCAGGGCCCCAGAGTACCAAAGTTTCGCCTGCAAAGGGCGCAAATATGAAACGCCGCCGCTTTAAATTCTCCGCAGTATGTCATTTATATCAATAAAGAATTGTAATGCTGTTTGTTGGAAAGCGTGTTGCTTGAGAACGATTGGAGCGATTTGGCTATTTTTTTTTAAATGTGCGTAATAGTCCGAATAAAGATTTTAGGATAAAAAATTGGAAAAGGTGCTCGAAAAATTGGAAAATTCGGAAAAAACTGAAAGTGCTTTTTCTACGTCATATTTATTTATTTTTTTCACAGGACATCGTCTATCGGGTCAGCTAATTTTTAATATTAATGATCATTAAGAAATCATTTTAATCAATAATGATCATTCAATCATTATTAAAATCTATAGTTTATTAATTATTATGCTGAGGAATTTCCTGAGAAATTTGCTTAGGATACTTTTAATTTAGAGACTTTAATTGAACTTTGAATTAATTGAATTGTGTGCGGTTAGACCTTGTATAGATCAAGTTACTTGTATAGTGTATACAAAGTAGTAATAACATACACCAAAACTTCTACGATTATAGCGGGATTGTATTTAAAGTCCAACACAAACGATGGGCAATCCATGATGTATGTACTTTTTTATCCGTAGACAACATAAAACTTTATGTTTTTACGTACAAGACGCAAAAGAATTATATCTTCGTTTATTTGCAATAAGAATAATATACACGTCTTAAGACGCTCTAAAGAAGTTGGTAGACAAGTCAGAATAGTTTTAAATAATTATAAATTGAGAGTGAGAACACAGTATTCATATATTTATTGAAAGTTTAAAAGTATGTTTCTTTTTTAACTGGTGTTAATAGTATAATGATTTTTTTGCGATCATAGTGTAATCTCGTTAATGTTCTGATAATCAAATTGTCTGCTATATGCAGCCGAAAAAGGCTCATATCCGACGTAGTTTTTGGTGCTTATATGAACGAACAAAAACATCACAATATATATAAGTCTGCGTTGAGCCTTAGTGATTTAAATGCAAATCTGTTTTACTCGAAATAGTTTCTGACAGCTCGTGACTTTACCACACTGCCGTTAGAGGGTACTGGTGTATTATTACATCGTTACCACTTTTAAAAGATATACGAAAAACATTTCTTAATTTCTTTTTAAATTACTTTCTGTAAAACAATAAGGTCGGTGCTACCATATTGTTAGAGCAAGTACGTAGTTTTTGGTGAGAAATATTTTGTATGAATTATGCACTCACACTATTCACTAATCAAAATGTAAACGGGGCACAAGGGCTCAGATTTCATTGCGCAAGACATTTTTATAAACACGTAACCTTCATTTATTGTGACGCTAAAAGCCAGTACATCCTACAGTCACCATAACGTACATAATTCAATGATGAGAAACGATAAAAGAACATACATAACATTATAAATTTTAAGCTGTTTTACTGCTGTTAAACTTTGGCACAGTACAAAAAAATTTTGTTGTCTTATGTGTCTATAGGAAAATTTAAGGTTATCATTTTAAATTACTATTTATAGTAAACGCACGTTTCGTTTAATGCTTTAAAGTTTAAATTTCTATTTTTTTCTGTGAGCCACAATTTAGAAACGGCAAATGTTTATTCTGATTTTGTACTTTAGCTAACTGCGATATAAAATCGAATTTACTCAATTTAATTGTCAAATTTTTGTTGTTAGAAATTCATAAAAATGGAACTTATAGAAAAAATGATTCGCTATCCACCAATTTGTACTTATGATGAAATATCATTGTACTTTATGGTTTATCTGTTTACGATGTTATCCGTCGGGTACTGGGTCTGGGTCTACTGGGTCAGTTGAAATATTAGCTTATATTCAGCTATTAGGTGTCTTATGAATAGGTATACATAATTACGTACGAGATGAAATACTTTATTACTTCTTTGACTTCACTATGTTGAAATTCATTGTAACGATTTTCTGATATTTACTTTGTATTTATTTACATTGTAGGTACGTATCCTATGGAAACAAAGACATAGAACAGTAGAAAAATATTACCAAGATTATTATTTTTTTAAGACATCGAACTACGACATTAATTCCCAAAGATCTTCCTTGAGTTGATACTGTTTACATACTGTTACCAAAATAATGTTGTTATTATTTTGCTATTATCATTACTTCTTGCACCTTATTCGACTTTTAAATTAATGTTCAAGTTTAATGATGTTCTCTATGTATTTTGTCACCATATGATAGTGAATTGCACCATACCAGCTGAACTGTACTGTACTGCTTACAATATAACGTATTAATTTTCGATATTTTAAAATCTATACACGTGTAACCGTCAAATTGTGAATGAACCTGCACTTGTCGACTGGATTCACAATCTATCCGACTTTATCACCCGTAAAATTGTGAACTGTCCCTGATTGGGCGGTCTTGGCGGTAGCTCGTAAACTTAGGTTATGTTCGGCGACTAGCAGTGATATATATCACTGAAACTTCACTTGTTTAGTTAATTGTAGGTTTAATATTACTATTAAATGTAACTTTTAGCTATTTTCAACACCAAAACTATTAAAAACCACAAAAATATCTGTTTGTTTATGTTCGGCGACAAAAGAATGATAGACAAAGATAGTAACGTGAGGCCCATGACATCAACCAATCAGCGCGCAAGGTGCATTCCGTCGCATGCAAGTACGATGCCAGTTCACAATTTGACGGTTTAACATAAATAGATTACAAACTATCGAAAATCAATATGTTCTATTCTTAGCCAACACTCTGGCTTCTTTCTTTGATCTTCATAAGTCAGCCTTGGTCTTCCTTGGCTTCTTATACCACTCGCTTTCGCTCTGTAGATTTTATTCGTCAGTCTTTCATTATTTATTTTTTCCATGTGCCCGAACCATCTAAGCAAAAACACTGTCGTACAACACTGTCATACTGTGTACTCTTCATTGCTTATCCAGTCCGCAAGGGTGACACCGCACATATTTCTGAGAGATCGTATTTCCACTGCATTTATCTTACTTTCACTCGATTTCGGACATATCTCGCCTCACTACCGCACAATAACGTGGGAATCAACACCGCATTGTGTATGGCCATTTTGCTGAGTTAGATGTATTCACACTGCCTACTATTGCGGACAGAGCACCGTTCACTTTATTGTCAGCTGCTACGCTGCTACTTGTCTCTCCACATCCAACTAACATCTTCTATCCCTCGAAAACACACTCCCCAGATAGCAAACGGAAATGTCGAAAGCACTCGCATACCTCAGCGAAAATGTGTGAGGAGAGTGATGGGATTTGAGGAAGCGAAAAAAGTATGTAAGGACCGCGACGCTTGGCGGTCCGTCATTTCTGACTATCCCGTTAGGTATACAGCGTGAAGATATGTATGTATGTATATTTTTAGCATTATGGTACAGTTCACAACTTATCGATAGTTTACTATCTCGCGAGATAATCTCGAGAGATAAAGATGTTCACAATCATATGGTGACATATATTTGTCTGTTGCATAGTTACGTAGCTCTCAAACAGATCTGATTTGCATGTACATTTTTTCTATAAAAGCTGCCAATTTCCAGAATCTTTTTAGCTATGTTTTAATTTTTATTTGATGATAATGTTATTGTATTTTAAAGTTTAAATAGTGAAGCTATATAGATCTTAGCTACATAGTGAAGCTATGCATATTAATAAGATATATTATTGTGCCAAAGTTCAAATTTTTCACCGCATGGACACTAAGAAAATCGATTATGATGAATGGACAATAGACGGACAGACGTGATAGCGATCCTAAATAGGTTCTATGTTTCTTTTTGAGATATAGAACGGAAAAATGCAAAAAATCAAAATTCCTAATTCAGACGTTGTTCCAGTATAAGAAGGACAAATCGATATGAACTACATTAATTTCATTTTCTACCGAATACAAAGAGCCACACATTTTTTCCCTTTTTCACGACATCAGTTCATATCAGTGTGTAGTACAGTATACAAACTTAGTAATAAACATCCGAGAATGTATTTTGTAGGTGACGCAACCTTCTCGCCAAGATGTCAATAGATCAATATGACAGATCATTTGTCTACGCCAGATCGTCCATAATAGATAACTAATTATTATCCAAGAGATAGGTGTTAGTTGATAGATACCTTCATGTATCTGAATCCAAAAATAATACTAATGTAACAAGCATAAGGCAGTGCAGTGCAGGGCATCTTGAAATCTTTACTGATTTCTTGAACAGTTTTGAAGTTAATAGAAAACAACACTAATAAAAATCAACAACAATTAACTTTTATTAGAGGTTTTGCTTACAGTGGCAAATGTCATGGCATTAAATTGCATTACATTGGCAAGTTATGTTTTGGAAAGAGATTCGATTATGAAGGATAAATATAGAGAGGACAGAGAACTAACATGTCATCAAATGTAACTTAGTGTTTGTAGTATGCCGAGTAGAAAAATATGATATCAGAGTATAGTAATAGATTTACCTATTATAAGTAATAAATCAACTAGTAACGTATTCAAGTAAGGATTTAGATATCTCGTTATAAACACTTGATATTAGTTCTTTTGACGCGGCGAGTGACGCCAATTTAATTTAATGCAATTTTTGTATTATTGTGTTTATTAATATAAATATGTATTATATATTTACGTTTTATATTCTCCATATTAATTTTATGATAATATAATTTAGATTAGGTTAGTTTAGCATTTTCATTTTAAATATATGCAGTACCAATATTTTCTACTTTTAGCCTTATGGTTGACTGGTAGAGAATGCCACTTGGCATTAAGTCCGCCATTTGTACATTTTTGTGCAATGAAGTTTAAATAAAAAAATGAATAAATAAATAAAATATATTACTTAAATGCACTATATTATATATATAATATTAAAGTAACAGTAGGAGGTAAATTGGGATATTGTACAACCCGTTTTAAAAATGTTTAGGTAAAAATATTTTTGGTCTAATAATATCGCAAAATAAATTATAGGTAACCGCCAAATTAATCAGA
This sequence comes from Zeuzera pyrina, assembly GCA_907165235.1. Lineage (NCBI taxonomy): Eukaryota > Metazoa > Arthropoda > Insecta > Lepidoptera > Cossidae > Zeuzera > Zeuzera pyrina. The sequence goes on from OU015626.1 coordinate 16,349,855, forward strand.
ATTTTAATTAAAAAAAATGATAAAAAAAACTCCAGACAATCACACCAAGCGTACTATGGGTTAAAAATAATAATATAATTTCTATTAATTATTCGTATAAATCTCATACAACGAATTGAGGGAAAACCCAGCAATACCTAATCCTACACACTTAGAAAAATTCATTTTCCTAATATTGACCTTGATTGGAATCCACTCCTGAATTTCCCATTCGGGCTCGATTTGAAAATCAGACGTATTAATCTCCACAGACAAGTTTGTAATACTAGTTAATAATTAAAGAGACGAATTTTTGGTCAAAAGTAGCCCCTGAAATAGAATAGAGAGTGATCTTTTAAAAATATGATGTAGGTAGTAAGTACATACTTGCTGTATAACCCAATATGACATAATTATAATGGTAGTACTTAGTTGAAGTGCTGTCAAGGTAAGTTTTTACTGCGCTTTTTTCACCCTGAATTGAAAATGGTGTGAAGCTATATTAATATGCATTTGATCGCCCAAATTTTATTCGGTAAAGTGGCAAATCTTTGTGCACTTAGAATCTATCTCTGCATTATCCTTTATCTACATATCAACCGCCAATGTGTGATTAACAGCAAAATTTTTCCAACTATTTTCATAACCAATATATTATAACATAAATTATTTATAAGGCCATATCCCGCCGGTCATTGTCTAAAAGGCAGTTAAGCGACATAGTAGAATTTAGTTTTATTAATTTTAACATTATAAATTAAGAAAAGTTTAACTGCTACGGTGAAGCGTATCCCAGACTTACTTCGGTTTTAGTCATTTTTATTTCTTTATAACTATTGGTCGTCTAGTAGTATTATGAGTAAAAATTAAATAAAAGTTGTATCGTCACAGTTTTAGTTTTGAAACGTCCGAATGAGATACGAATACAAAGTTTCTAATAGTAATGGCTGTGATAAACGGTCTCATTAAGCATAATTACGCAGGCTGCGACGTGGCATTAAAGGCGAGGAGCCCAGCGATGAAACTTATAAAACTCATTTCAACGGTGACGCCGAAATTATGTGCCGCTTCGCACATTGTGCTATTGTTCAGACAATATTCAATTTTGTTTGCAAAATCAAAGTATGATAATGTTATTGTGAGCTTGATATAAATGAAATAAACAACAGTTTGTAGGGCAAACTCTTTCAATTATGAATTTAACAGGGGTATTTTTATACTGAGTTTATTGTTTTAAACTACAAATATCTATTAAGAAAAACTGAAGGTTGCTATTACAAAAGTTAAGTAACTGTTGTAAAAGGCAAGTTACAATTATGTAATGGTTATTATACACATTGTTAATGTATAGGTAATACTTAATTAGCCTAATGCCTAGCTATAAAAAAAGACATATTTAAATAATGTTTAGTTTTCAATTTGTAAATATTAACGTTAAGACATGCGATATAATATTGTAGGTATGTATTATATTCTTTTGTTGGTGATTCTGACTTCTGACCTTTGTGATTATGATATTACGCATGAAAATATAACGCTAAAGCAAGAACGAATGAAATCATTTTATTCCTAACGATGAGACTACAAAAATAAATAATAGTAAATGATATTGTATGAAACAAGCACTTCGTTATGCCATCGAGACGTCTTTATGAGCTAAGACTTTTGTAGTTAGGCTAAGCGTTTACTGCAGCAATCACAGAAAAGTAGAGTTGTGTAGGAAATTTATTTTAAGGTCATTGAATCACGACAGAAAAAAAGAGTGAAAATAATAACATTTTATCAGTTAATTATCAGAATTCTGCCCCATTCTTTCGCTTCAATGGACCTTTAACTTAAATCTGTGGCGTTAAAGCATACCAAGACTAAGTTGACTCGGCACAGATGTCGCGACGGGCGCCTGCAATTTATTTAATGTGGCTCCGCCCACATTTTATGACGTTTTTTTGCTACGATGATGATACCGTCTCATCTTATTGAGCCGTTTGCTCCACTACCCCCAGGGAGAACTTTTATTAAGTGACGGTGCTTTGCAGCTTCCATGGACGTTTATTTAACACGGAGAGTTTTCGTCTCGCAGCGAATCATCTTTTAGACGTAGAAAGTCTATAAACGCATATTTTATCATGAGATGGGAGCGACTTGTAATACGTTATAAATTCTCAATTTCTTATCATAATAAAGCTTCAGAACTTTGAAGTCTTGGTTACGTATAAAAATCTAAAGATATTAAATACCTAACACATTAATAAAACGTTACAATCTATATTATAATATATGGGTATCATTATTTTCCGTTACTAGTAAGTAGAAGATACTTTTTGCTGATCCTTCAATTTTTTACTGATTTTTGACGAATTTTCCTGAATGAAATTTTTTGCTGATCCTTCATATTATGCGATTTCATTAAATGTCTTTTTAAATTTATTTTTACAATTACTAACGAACAGATAAAAATACTGTGTTTTGTATAATGATCTAATCAATATTGGAGATGCTTGTAAAGCTAAGCACCATTTGTTTAGCGAAAAAAATACTTAATTAAAATGTTTAGAAAAATTTGCTACACAAACTACGGAATCAAGAAATAAACCAATGGTACATTACCTGGCGATCTTTGATTGCCGACCTTCTAGTGCACTTTTCTATGAAAATAAGCGATGATGAATATTAATAGTGAAGGGCACCTCCAGCCACATGCAAAGCGATGACAGCGATTCAAAAAAAATTCATAATTCGATTTTATCTTTTTAATAGTTTTTTTTGCGGCCATTGTGCGAAAAGGTTGATAATGCACGTGATGTTGAGTCCAGCCATCAGGACCGGCTCAAATTCACGCACAGGAACGCGCTAGTGGATGTTATTCCTCATTCCACAAATTGTATGGCGATGGAAAAAACAAAAAGAAAGGAATCCAACTAAATACAAATATTTTTAACTGCAGAATTTGTGATCAAGTTAAACTAAGTTTTAATTTGGTCCACAATTTTTTATCATGGCCTTTTAAATAAGTAAGTGAAAGATTTCTTAAAATACTCGTTAAGTTAGGTAATCTAAAACATAATCTATAAATCTAAAACAAAATGAAAATAAATATGCGGAAGTATATTTTATATAAAACGTTATTTATAATTCGTTTTGTTTTGTTCAACTAATATAGGAATTTGAGAAAATATTCCAATACAGGTAAGCGTAAATGGTTCAGTGGTCTGTAAGCAGGACATGTTTTGATTTATTGGAAGTTATTTTGCGTGGAGGTAGACCCTGACTTTACCAATTATGAACCTGCTATTTGGAAATAGCAGGTTCATAATCGGTATTATTGTATTGACATTGGGTCTCGTACTATGTAACCAAATATTCTTAATTTACAAATATGTATAGTACAGTATAGTATACATGTATGGTACAGTAATTTATACATATGTGTAAATTAAGAATATTTGGTTATAACCATATATATACATATATATAATAAATATAATATATATACAATTAAGTGTATATATATATATACACTTAATTGAATACAAAAGTTACATTAATATGTTTGAGATTTCGTAGAAAGGCGAGTTTAAGAGATTTCTTCCATCTGACCCCACAAAGCAGTGTGATTGCTGCAGAGGGTAAATAACGAAATTATAACTAAATCGTTAGTGATTTGTTCTATTATTGAGCAAAATATAAATTCAATTTAAAAAAACATATTTATATAAACAAAAAAAAATACATAAATAAATGAAAGACAGTTATGTAAGCATTAGAAGTACATAATTCATACGTAATACATTAGATACATACATAAAAAAATAGAAATAAGTATATACAAAAATATAAATACGTGAATAACACAAATATTTAATGAAGTGATAAGTAGTGGTCCTTTAAACGTCTCTTGAAAGAAGTTACTGATGGACTAGTACGAATTTTTAAAGGTAACTTGTTCCATAATTTAATGGCTCGTGCAGTGAAGGAACTGTTGAAGAAATCAAAGCTGGATAAAGGATACTTTAAAGTTTTAGTGATCCAGAAATGTCTAAGTCGAGAAGAAGTAATTAAGAGGAGAAAACGAGAACGAAGATATATAGAAGCAGAGGAATTATTCAGAATTTTATATAGAATAGAAAGTATATGCATATTTTGCCGAAGACGTTCATGAAGCCATTTTTGCTGAGAGCTGAAGATTGAAATCTGATCATGTTTGCGAAGTCCGAAAATAAAACGAATAATGTTATTAATGATCAATATAATATTTTAATTTATTAGACATTGTTATGTATTTCATTTAAAAAACAAAATAAAGTTAATGCGAAGAGCTACATTTCACTTAATGGAAAAACATTGTACGAGATGTACATAAAATTTTACCGGGGATTTTTTTTATAATCCCTTTCGAATTGCTTTGTATTCGTAAAATAAAGTACAAAATCCCTTATAAGTTCAATGCCCGTTTTAGATAACTTTAATGTTTATATACATACATATCTTCACGCCGTATCCCTAATGGAGTAGTCAGAGAGGACGGAGCGCCAAGCATCGCGGTCCTTACATACTTCTTTCGCTTCCTCAAATCTCATCATTCTCCTCACACATTTTCGCCGAAGTATGCAATAATACTTATATACTAATACAAAAACAATATTGATGTTTAAAACACGGTTTTCGAGAAAATTGTTGGTTATGACTTTTTTCATTTGAAAGTAGAGCCAATAATGTGACATCACATGTTTCGACTCATAACGAGACATCAACTTCAGAACTTGGCTGCTTTCACTTTGATCGTACGGCGATGGTTCTTAATATACAGACTAGTATTAGTAAGTAGTGTCCCATAAGTCTCAAATGAAACGAGGCTACTGAAAGAAGACAGAACAGTATGATAGTATAACTGTTTCTTGACTTACTACCTCGAAATCTGTCTATACAAAGCTATAGTTACTAGCTTGCTAACAGAAATGACACTAGCATTATTCTCTAACATTGTGACGCCCGGAATTACCTACTAACATTTACCAAAGTGAGAAATGCGTCTCGACCAGTAAAAGAGCGAAGCGTTGTATATGAAAGTTAAGAGGCATAAAATCATACTTGATAGAGCATTAGAGCATTTCTGTGTTTTTGTTTCAACGAACTGAAGTTGAGAGTCAAATTCTGTGTATCAATATTTACCAGTAAGGGGTAGTGTGTAGTTACAAATTATGTACAGAATGTTATTATGTAGATACAGTATGTTATTATGTAGATACAGTATGTTATTATGAAGATACAGTATGTTCGAAAGTAAACAGAATTTATGGCTAACAATTATCTAGGTACACTTCATAGTACTACTTTAAGTTAGTAACTAATTAATCTTTGGTACTAGTTCTCGGCAGCCAAAATTATACTTACAGAGCCTTACTAATAAACGCGGCGTAAACATTTAATAGTTATAACAGCCTTCTGTCACACTCAAGCTTATGAATAAAATAAAATAATGGAAAGGGACAAAAATTTGTTCAGAAGTTTAACCTCGTCATAATTTTTATTAGTAACACGGGTAGAGCGGATATTTTCGGCATTAATCAAATTTAAAAAAAATGTTCACTATACGCAATCTTTTCTATCCAAAAACGACCTCTGGCGGTTAGGTTAAAAGTCGGCGTCAGATTTTTTTTTAATTCTTTGAAAGTTTTCAATCAAAATCAAATTCCGTCACTGACATATCAATAATACACCTCATTAAGTATAAAAACACATAAGCTATTGTATCGTGCTTCCGAATTTATGTTTCTTGTTTGTTTTTGAGTGACCAACTCTGGCAGGATAATAGAATAAACGCCCAGCTCCAGTGAAATTCTAATTGCGTACACGCTGCACGTGACAACTCACGCCCAATACTTAAACGACGTGACGCATGAACACCAACACGAATTTTTTACTATACGTGTATTGACGTGTACGCGTTTGTTTTTTAACGTTCCATATCTTAAAGAGAAAAAGGAAAACTTTATCTTGATCACTCATGTCTCCGTCTGTTCGTTAGGCTGACTGTCTGTCTATACATTGGTCAGAGTCGAATTTCGCAGAAACGGTACTTAATATAACTTGTTTGACATGGTGATAAATTTTGTTAATTCGTGTTTCGCACTGGATAACTCTTTAAACTATTCATAGAGAAATTAAAAGAGGGGCGAATTGAGTATTAGAACTCGCATAGATCCTCGCCTTCTCATGTCTCCGAAACGACCTGCCAAGAATTTTACATACATTCAGTGTCAAGTATCGGGAATGCATGATTTGTTTATGGTTCCAAATTCAATTTTTTGTTTTTTTTGTTGTTGTTAGATTGGCACAACTGTTTTCCGTTTTGGCGCGGAGTTTGAGTTGCATCTGTTATTGAGATTAAATACAGTGCTGTTTTTAGTTATATCATTCTAGTGTATATTGCGAATTTCATAATGGACAAAAACATCGAACGAAGGGTTTGTCTTAAATTTTGCATTGCCAATGGAATTTCGTGTTCGGAGTCACTGAAAATGTTACAGAAGGCTTACAGTGAATCGGCTTTATCAAAAACACGTGCTTATGAGTGGTACAAAGCGTTCAAAAGCGGTCCAGATGTGATGGAAGATTTGCCTCGCTCTGGTAGGCCATCAACGTCTGCAACTGAAATTAACATCGCAAAAGTGAAGAAAATAGTGACTGAAAATCCTCATTCAAGTTTGAGAGAGATAGCCGCCGAGCTTTCTGTGTCTCACGAGTCGATACGTACCATTTTAAATAATCATTTGCGTATGAAACATGTTGCCGCTCGGCTAGTCTCAAAAGACCTGAATTTTCTTCAAAAATACAATCCCATAAGAGTCGCTGAGGACATGCTAGAACGAGTCAATTCCGACCCAACATTCATGAAACGCATTGTTACTAGTGACGAGACGTGGGTTTACGAGTTTGACATGCAAACTAGTCAACAAGCTTCGGAGTGGCGCCTTCCAACTGAACCGAAACCGAAAAAACCACGCCAAAGTCAATCAAATTCAAAGTCATGTTGACTGTTTTCTTTAACTATCGCGGTGTTGTGCACTCGGAATTCTTGCTGGAAGGTCAAACGGTAAATAAAGAATATTATTTGGGCGTTATGCGGCGTTTAAGAGAGCAAATTCGACGAAAAAGGCGAGATTTGTGGAAAGAAAATTTTTGGATTTTGCTCCACGATAATGCGCCTTCGCACAAGGCCATCATTGTGAACGAATTTTTGACCAAAACTTAACAAATACCATCGAGCAACCACCTTATTCACTAAATATGGCTCCAGCCGACTTCTTTCTTTTTCCTGAACTCAAATTACCACTTCGTGGCACCCGTTTTCATTCGGTAGAAAACATAAAATAGAATTCGCGGCGTACACTGAACTCAATTCCGGAAAAAGCGTTTAAAAAATGTTTCGATGATTGGATTATTCGTTGGCGTAAGTGTCTCGTTTCTGAAGGAGCATACTTTGAAGGTGATAAAATAAATTTGAATGAATAACTAACATTTCGTGTATTATTGATCTTTTCTCGGTACTTTCTTGACAGAGTAGTACATACATATCTTCACGCTATATCCCTAACGGGGTAGTCAGAGAGGACGGTGGGCCAATCTTCGCAGTCCTTACATACTTCATTCGTCTTCTTGAGTCTCCTCATTCATCACTCATATTTTCGCCTACATATGCACCACATCTCTAAGAGATAGTATTTATCTTACTTTCACTCAATTTTGGACATATCCATGCCTCTCCACTGCACAGTAGTCAAAACACTTAACAAAAGTACTCGCATACCTATGCGATAATGTGTGCGGAGAATGATGAGATTTGAGACAGCGAAAGAAGTATATAAGGACCGCGACGCTTGGCGCTCTGTCATCTCTAATTGGGGATCACGTTAGGGATACAGCGTAAAAATATGTATAAATGTATAAAAATTTATAATTCTATGAATAGCCTACGTACAAAACCCTCTGTGTGTCGCGTTTGATCGATTTTTAGTTTTAACATTTTTGTTTTAAGTAAAAGTATAGTAGTAATTTAAAATTTCTAAAAGCCATAGTTTCGGCTTATACTTTTTCAAATATTTCAACGTAAAAAAAGCTAAAATTTCTAAAAATAGCACCTATGTACATACATATTATTAATAACACCTGGGCGACCTACCTTTACTCGATGTCTTACAAAAAAGTAACAAAAAAAAGTCGGGCCACATTGCAGCATTCCAACCCCCGTATTTCAACTTAGAAAATTTATGCTCTACGCTACTGAGAACGTAAACTTTGTGATGAAATCAGAAGAGTTCAGAGTTTCGAAGTTTTCAGTGTGTGAAAACATAGAGAAAACGAATTTTCTCAGAATTGGACCCTAGCTAGATCGATCATCAAAATCGTTGGAGCCTTTTCCGAAAACGCGATTGTAAAAATACAAATCTTACTTGTATAATACTACTGTTTTTAATAACATAATAACTTAAAATTAAAATAAAGTCCATGATATTTAACATTAAATACATTGTTCACGAAAATAAATAACAGATTTTTCTCCATGATTTTTAGCCATAGACTTTATAAATAACTCCAAAGCCAGACGCCGTGTCTGAGTAGCAACGATGAGCTAAATCAGATAACCTGACTCACCTGTACATACGACACACATTTATTATCAGATAAGCTGATCGGTCGGTCGGTTTCGTTAGAAAACAACAGCCACATATTTGCATTTTATTCTAATGTTATTTGCCTCACTTCGTATTACGAGACGGGCTCTCTGAAGATATAAAGTCTATACTTTCATTATCATCATTATTTTTCATTCTATTTCCTTACTAGCTGTACCCGCGACTTCGTCCGCGTGGAGAATTTTTTAGTAATTTCAACCAAGTTACTGAGGTTACCTGAGATACCTGATCAGAGATCTTGAAAAAAGTTACTTTTACGATGGTGTTGAACAAAAAAGTTATTTTCTATCATGGAACATCCGCCATATTGTATTTATAATGACGTTACAATACAGAAATCTTCCCATACATATTCCGTTTCAATTGATACCCACATTGTTGGTGTTGATCAAAGAAGTTATTTTCTGTTATGGAACATCCGCCATATTGGATTTTTGATGGCGTCACATATATAGAAACCTTCCCCTGCGTATTCCATTTCATTTGATACCCATATTGTTGGTGTTGAACAAAAAAATGATTTCCAATTATGGAACATCCGCCATATTGGATGTATGCTGACGTCACATATTAAAACACCACATGTCATTTTTTTAAAAACAAAGTAACCTATGTTTGTTTTCGGGCACATACTATGTCTATACACATCATAATCGGTTCAGCGGTTAAGCATTTTCCATACAAAGTTTCATCCCCTTTCTCACCCATTTAGGGATAGATTTAAAAAAAAAGTAACCTATGACCGTTCCCAGGTGTCAAACTATCTCCATACTAAGTTTTCATAAAAATCGGTCTGGCGGTTTATCCGTGAAAACGTATCAAACAGACAGACAGACAGACAGACTTTCGCATTTATCATATTAGTATGGATTATAAGGACATTATTAAAGTGATACGTGTTTTTAATAGATACTCATTGCAAACTGCACTTAGACATTGTTTCAATTTACTAAAACAAAACAAAATAGGTCTGACTAAATTGCAGGATTCAAACCCACGCATTTCAACGTGGTAGACCTACACTAGGCGTTATGCTATTGAAAAGGTTAACTCTGCTGCAAAATTAACAAAATTTAGAGTTCAGAAGATTTAAATTTGTGAAAGATCGATAAAACGATTTTTCCTAGAATTGAGACCTAGCTAGATCAGTTTTTCGCTCCCTTCAACGCCTATATCGTAAATTTCATCGAAATCGCTATAGCCGTTTTTGAGAAAGCGATATCAAATATATATATATATCTATACAATATAAATATGGCTCGTTTAATATAATAGCGGTGATTATGTATAAATTAAGGAATTTGAAAATAGTGAAACTTGGCCTATATTGCAAATTTTTTATTCGTTTTACTACTACTGGGTAATAAAATTTAAAAAAAAATATATATAGGTAAGTATGAATATAATAAACGAAATAATAAAGGAAACACACAAACTACTTTGTACTAAAAAAAATCAACGAAAAGTGTCTCGTAAGATTTAGGTAATAATGTTATAATTCTATTATATGCTATATTTAATCATTAAGAAGGAAATACTTTCAAAAATTTATAATACTTACAAAATTAAAATATCTATATTAGAATCATAAAATGCATTACGTTTTCCACATCGATCACTGTGGCTGTCACTTTACCTGAGTTTTTGGCAACTAGGGTACATAATGCTTGATCATGCTCTAGCTATTACCTCGAAATTTATATGTAAGGGTAATATTCTATCAAATGTAGAAGGTAAAACGAGATTGAATAACACGTTGTATAGACTCAGGTTCTTGTGTGGACAGCTTTGTAGCTTGGATCAGTGAATAACGCTGCGTTGTTCCCCATCTCACGTAAGAGGCGACTAAGGGGCCTTGGAAGCTGCTGTCGATCGGAGTGGGGGCTCTGGTCGTTTCCATACTATCCCGGGAAGACAACAGTCTACAGCGAGTGTGGTTCACGCTGAAGTGGCACTGCGAGAATGCGGGGAGCTCTGTAACTGCTCACTCGAGTAGAGCTTCGGCATAGTGCGAGAATGGTTCCGGTGCGTTTCGTAGAGATCGTGAAGCTCCTTGACCACGTGCCGAATACCACTACCGCAGAAGTTACACAGAACCCTGTCCCACTTCCAGGGGAATAGGAACAAATTAAATGTTATTTTGTGGAAATTCATTTCAAATAATGCGTAACATTTATAATTAATTCGTATCGGTAACTATAATGTCCAATACTAGCTATTTTCCGCCAAAATTCAAGTTTATTAATCGCCACGTGTTTTGGTTGTTAACAAAGCTTCTTCGGGAAAGTTTATTCTCGATCAATTATCGCAATGAAATAAGACTTTCAGCGCGATTCTCTAACGCAAATCAGTTCACTTCACTCCTAGTATATTTGGTTTAGAGAATTCCATTTGATGGCCAAGCAAGTTCGAATGCTAAGTGGGGTGAATTGTCAGATCAGTCTCGCTTGGGAGATTCGAGTTTTTACATAATAATTTCATAGCTGAAGTCGTTGTGAAGAGAAATCCATGTCAATTGATAAGTTTAAATTACGATTAAAAAAACAAATTTCAAGCAACCTAATTACAAATAATAACATATGATTTAGATAAAAGCTAAAAACCTTTCTAAGATGTACTACGTATCTACCTACATACACAAAGGCTTGCGGAAAAGTAGCTAGAAACAAAAAAAAATGAAACCGCCTTCAAAAAAAACAATGAAAAGTATAAAATAACTATCCTTTACTAATCAAAACTCAAGTACAATTAAAATAACTTTATAAATACAATACACATACCTATATAATTAAATGTGACAGTTACTGAAGTCGGTGCCAAGCCCACCAAACTAATAGACTTTATGTTATTGCACATTGATTTGGCACCGACTTCAATAACTGTTTTTTTTGAAGGCAAGGTTTCATTTTTTTTAATAAAATTTTTTTATTTCTCCCTTTTGAGTGGTCTTGACCTAAATAATAATCTAGGGCAGGTCTGCAATTAACTTCATTCTCTCGTCTCGACTCGTCAATATAAATAAAAGTTATAACCAGGTCGTGTTATCTAGTGTATCTTCGAAGTCCAAGCTCCAATATCGGTGAAATTTAAACGAAATCACCTCTAAAGTATTACTTACCAAACGAAAAAAGAATTTTCGAAATCGGTTCATAAATGACGGAGTTATGAGGTAACAAACATACAAAAAAAAAACAAAAAACAAAAAAAGAACAACACAGACGAATTGAGAATCTCCTTCTTTTTTTGAAGTCGGTTAAAAAAGATGTTATCTGATTGCTAACCCACCGCTTATAATCTATACTAATATTATTACAAAGAAGTAAACTTTGTCTGATTGTATGTAATGGATAAACTCAAAAACTACTAACTGATTTTAAAGATTTTTTCACCTGAACTAAGCTCTATAATCAGCGAGTAACATAGGCTGCATTTTATTTAAAAAAAATTCTACCCGTGCAAAGCCGGGACGGGTGACTAGTCTATGAGAAAGCTGTCCTTTGGCCGACTTCTATGAACTTCAGAGGAAGATAATCCATTTTTATCTAAATTTTTCGTAACTTGCTAAAACGACATATCATGTATATTTCGCGTAAGATGGATTAGAATGATAATTATGTACTAAATTGTACGGCCACAATAATATCGACTAAATATTATCTGGCGTTACTTACATACTTGTATTACGAAAGGAAAATCATGACGAAAATTTAGTAACCTTTCAGCGTTTTATAATTTTTCTAAAGTGCATAGAGACCAAATAACTCCTGTTTTTATTACATTTATTCATTCTTAAAAATGGAAAGAAACGCTAAGACCGATCAGCTTAAGTATTACAAGCAGTAAGGTGAACGAGATAGAATCACGAGCTAGAGAGCGCGATACGGACATTTGATCGATGGTGCTGTTTTGCATTACCATTTCTATACATACTTATTACGGAATCATAAAAACGCATCATGTATGTGCAATAAAATCTAAAGTACGCAAGAATATCTTATGTAAGCACATTTGTTACTGAAATGGGAGCGTATTTTAAATTGACATAATATTATACAAAATTGATGAAGATATTTATAAGTAATAATTTTTATGTCTAAGATCAAACAAATGGGATTTTTGCATCAGAAATTTAAAAAATAGAAGTATAATAAGTTCAATAAAAGCTTTCTTAAAGCCGACGTTTGCGAAGTCAACGGTTGTAAAGCGTCGAACTAACAAACCGACAGGTTAACCTCTTGGTAGTCCCAGGATTATTCTCTGGCTATTATTGAATTGTCAAAGGACTTCGAAACTAACACATACTTATAACGATGTAAGTAGGTTACCAACCAGTCTCTTTTACGCTTTAAACTGTCACGGAATAATATTAGGCAGTTATTTGAAAAACTTAAACCTATTCTATCACTACTGTATTCTTGATATAGTAATAATAATTCTAATTACTTACCCACTTTGGACATTCTGTTAATAATTTTTTTGCTATGGCACGTACGTATTTTCATATGAACACAACATAAAAAGATTATGCTTTACATTTTTACACAAACTCCCATTCCACTCGTCCCATAAATAAAAATGTTTTCTAGTAAGTTTTTTGTACTACTTCTCCCGCGGTGATTACGTCACCGCCACTCGTAGAGAAGCCAAAAGTTCATGTCGTCGGCCTAACAACGCAATTGGTTACAAATGATAGCTATTCTCTCATGGTTCTCTGCAAAAATAATGGATGGCTAGGCATCTGAGCATGAAGCAATCAATCAAGGAAGAGTAGCACGCCCACACCTATCCATGTGTGCGAACGTTACGCGTAAATTGAAAGAACACACACATATTTACCTCTGTATGAACATTGCATAATATGTATACATTCATTATTGTCTAGAACGTCTTATTCAGATGAAATTACTAACTTTGGAACTTTCACCTTTACTCGTATGTACGTATAATTATGTATCTACAGACTTTTCTTTATTAGCTTGCTAGTGAGACTAGAGATTCACATTACACAGGCTTAAAATATTTTTAAAAGAATCTCACAAGTAACGAGTTACAAAGTTTTCTAGTACGCCACATCTTGTGTATAATGTTACGCCAAGTTCTAGAATATTAAATAATTGACCAAAAAGCCAACAAATATTTTAGCTTAATACGAAGTAACCGTAATTGTTAGTGAGCGATGGTAAAATGTAAATTAATTTCAAGGTACATAGCTACAAAGCCCGGTGTCAAAAGCTTGCCCTCCAATTTTAGCGAACGAAGGCCTATCTTCGAAACTCGTAGTAATCGCCTGAAAGATTAACTTCTTGATAACTTTTACGGAAGATAAACTTTGCTTCTTTATATTAAATTATTCCAAAACTTCTGAGAAACGAACGAAGAAGATTTTTGGGAGTGCTAATTGATTGATATTTCGTTTTGAAAAGTGAATTTATTTTTGTTTGACTTTATGAAAAAGGGAAAATTGTCTTTTGTAAATATGCGGATCAAAATGTAGTTCCTCATTTAGATCTACTAGCTAACGTGTAAGTAATAGTGGCTTTGTTTAATCGTCTCAGTCTGTGTCACACTTCAGTGAGCTCGAGCCATGAACAAATGGCTGATCAAAGGATTCACGTGAAAAAAGAACAATAGTTTTTTGTGTCTATAAAACGACTATAGGAATGTTTCTTACTTAATCAGCTTACATAATATATACACATATGCATATATCTTTACACTGTATGCCTAATGGGGTATTAAGAATGTACGGAGCGCCAAGCGTCGCAGTCCTTACATACTTCTTTATACCTGCCGATGCTTAATTTCGACAAAAATAAATTACAACGGTAACAAGGGAGCCTTAGATATGGTATCTGAATGAATGACATTCATATTATGTAACGACAATTATAATAGATATAAGTATCTGTAAATGTAAATACATTTTATGAATAGATATAATACTTAGTATATATTTTGCATAACGTTGAGAATGACCTGATTAAATCTATTTGGGAAATCCAGTACCTATTTTTTGTCATTTGCAATTCGAAATTAAATAATAAAATAAAGTCAGTTGGATGAAGTTGTACCAAGATTAAACAAAAGTAAAGAAAAGTGCTAATTTGTCTTCCCAGCTTCAACGAATAAGTTCATTTAAAAAGCATTTATATATTTATGTAGATATATAAGAAGTTCGTCTCACAAGCCTTTTCATTTCTTTCATTAAGAATCGCTTTGCTTCCCGGCGACGTCCTTGAACAAGAGAAAATGATTGTGTTGGTTGCTTTTTTCAAGGTTTTTCAATAACTCATGAAAAAAATCTTCCATTTTTTATACATACAGCGTAATGATATGTATATGTATCATCACGCTGTATCTTTTAATACGCCGTTAAGGATACCGATTTTTTTATAATCATTATACATAATTCTCGTAATGACAAATTTTAACATGTTTATTAACTTACACAACAAATATAGTTCAAAATTTAGAATGTTTCAAAATAATGCTTCCAAAGTGTATTTGTAGGCGAATTTCTTTTATTTCCATATTAATCGGACCAATCACCAATGATATATAAATAGCTAAGAAATTATTTTTAAGTACTTATCATTATGATACACGAGTATTGTAAATGATCAAACGTCAATAGAACGTAATAAGCTTTACCTAAGCCTGTCTCTTATACACATCGCTTAGCAACTACTTGAAGCATGACATTATGTTACCTAAACGATATATGCGGGTTAAAAGGAATCCCAAACTATAAAATGATCGACAAAATATGCTGTTAGGGCTCCACTGTGAACGAAGCGAGAAATAAGATGAGGGAAACCTGACTTTGTTTATAGTTTACAAATGCCTTTATTATGCAACTCATTTGCTTTACAGATAACCTTAATTTATCGTTAAAAAATGCTAACGTAATGGAATTAGTGTAAGTATACTTAATGAAAAGAAAAAATGTACATATGTACAAAAGGAAAAATGTAAAAATGTACATATATAATACATACATATGCCTATACATCTGCTTTCCAAGCTTAGGGTCCCGGGTTCGATCCCCGGTCAGGTCAATTTAGGAAAAGAACTTTTCTAAATTGGTTTGGAGTCTGGGTGTTACTGGGAGCTCCCTCAGAGTTCGTTGTGGGGTACCCATAGTACAAGCTTACTGCTTAGTTTGGGGTCACACAATCTGTGTAATTGTCTGGAGTACTATATTATGTTATGTTATGTTATGTTATAATACGTCACATCACATCACATCACATTATATTATATTGTATGATGTATTGTATTGTATTGTCCATATGTGTGTTGTCCACATGTCTATAATGTGTATTTTTACTACTTATTATGTATGAATATTATGGCGACTAGAGTAAAATAATTAATGCCTTTGTTTATAGTTAAACTCAACACACACTGAAAAACATATCAAATCAAATTAAATTGAAATCATAAAAAATGTTAAAAAAATATTTTCATTTAAACTCTGATAGAAAGAAAAAATAAAGAATTTTCCAGCCGTTTATCTTTGCTTGCCGAGCGTAAAATTCAAAACTTAATATATCTGAATAGGCAAGGAGTCAGAAACTAGTCACATGACAAAGCTTAAAAGGAATTAAATACATTTGAATAGGCGAGAGACCTAGCAACTTAGTGCTCATTCATCTCAAAATAAATACTAACTGCTCTAGGTATACCTACACCCCGAATAGAGAATGGTAAAAAGTTATGTATGAAAGAAGGATTGAAAGAAATACATTATTACTTAAAAACATTCCACGTATTACGAGTACACAGAATTAATTAATTTGAGGAGAATGTTGGGATTTGAAGACAAAAGGCGTTTCACCTTCTCTATTTATGCCGTTAGGGAAACGTCGTGATGATATATATGTATGTAGGTATGTATTTTGTTGGACAAATAATTTAATTTATTGTATTCATTAAAGCTTCGAAGAAATTAATATTATTCAAGGGTTCAGTTGCTCTATTTACAGTTCATTACTGTCGATGAAATTAAAAAATAAGTTCAAAAATCTATAAAATGAAAAAAGAAAAAAGTATGGCCAATTTGCCCAAAATCCTACATTAGGGTCAGCTCACTGATACACGATGCGACATGACGCAGCGCGCACTTTTGAAAAGAGCAATAGAATACAGAACTTATTTATAAAGGTAAAAGTTTCATTTTTTAATATTAATAATGTACTTAAATTATTACTTTTCTATTGCTCTTGTAAATAAGAGTGAAATTAGTAACTTGATATTAATCCCCTGCCTATAAAATGTGTAGTTTCTTTTAAGCCTTTAAAGACATTATAAAGGTAAGAAATACATTTCAGTAAAAGTGTGAAAGCGATTTAAATACAACTATTACACTGCGATCGAGATACTGCTCCTGAAATGTATAATAATAATAAAATACTTTCATTTATAAAATACTTTTGCAACAACTTCTAAATTCTACAGCTTTCTTGAATAAGATGTACGTGTCTCAACGCATCTCGGTGTGTACTGACCCTTACATTTCAAAGGAGGCGGCGGTGTAGATTTTTCGCGGGAAGGGAAGAGTGAGATTTATGACATTTTTATTTTTCTTACTTTCGTGTCTTTCACAGTTATAAAAAACAATAGTGACAGTAAAGATGTAAGTACGAATACGAGAATACGAGCGATTTGATTGTGATTTGACATATTTGGTTTACGAACCGGTGTCTGGTTGGCTTGCTATGATGTAAATGTGTGTGTAAGACTTGTATGTATTTGCATACCGCAATGCCTGTAAGGTTATTTGCTGCGCTGTTGAATTGCGACACTGACTGCTTATTTTTTAAGGCTGAAAATGATAATATCGTAGATTACAGTTCCAGTCACGTGTACACTGACAGTAAATACTAAATGAACGGTGAAATTAAACAAAAACAATTGCTATGGACGTTACCTAAGGACTCCTTAGCTTTTTGAAGAAAGTACAATAAATGAAATTAAAAAAACGGGTCGAAATACCCATTACAAATGTGCATCTTTATATTTTCAGCTAACGGAATAATTGGATTGTGACACACGGAGAGATAGACTTGACGAAACTGTAAGATTTTCGTATTCGCCCCTTTGGTTACGGAATTATGAAAAGAGAGAAGCTTAATGAGGTGATCTGAACCACTCTCCGATACATTCATTTGCTGTGCGTCAGATTTTCCTCTCCTCTAAAATAGCGAACTGAATTGTTTCAGTAAATGATCTGATTGAGTTAATGTATCGGATAATTTCACCGTTTTATACTAATGAATTCTTAGCGCAATAATGGTTCGGCGTTTGACGCTATCACTGAGATTAAATAACGTTGCAAGCGGTTAGCTTGAATGGCAGTCTAATGGAATCCATATCAAGCATCTCTATGCTTAGGAAGGCAAGTTGATCATGAGTAACTGTTACATTATAGCAGTATTTAATTATAAGTAAATAAAATGTAAAGTAGTTGCCAACAACAAAAGTTACAATCATAGTAATGTAATATGAACATAGAAACTAACAAAAAATGAAGTTGAGAATGAATGAAAGATATTCCAATATTATATATCTTCAGAGTTTTATTACTTGGGCTCATAATATTATTATTATATTATATTAATTTAAATATATGTAGGTAATTTACCACAGTAAATTACCTACATATACATAAATTTACATAAATATCGTTATGAAGGTATGTAACAAAATAACAACCATACTTAACTATTACTTTATACAGTCCTTGTAAGATACTCTACTTTAATGAATTGTTAAATAAAATCCTTAACCACGCGATGACAATAATCTACCTACACAATATTTAAGCTGTCATTCCACCGGTAGTAAAACGCAACGCACCGCAATAAAACAGGCATTAAATGCATGGAATATTATAATGGCCAGAGTGGCGTTTGTAGAAAAAATATTTTATTTTAAAGCCGTGCTCAGACATTTGTACAAGTACAGATATATGTTTAAGTACACATTTCACTAGAAATATTTTCCGAAATATTTAAAATGCAAACGAGCAAAATCTCTATCAAGAAAGGTGTACACTATAAACGCAAAACAGTATAATAATTTTTATTAAGCACTAAAACTTATCAAGTGCGTAAGAGTTGCGTTTAAATATTCGCGAATTTCGCCCTTTCATGTGTGCTAAAAAAATAACATAGTCATCGTAGACATGATATATTCTTGAAAATGTGAAATATTCTTACAAATATTTGCAAATGGCCTCCTGCACATAATTTTTGCGTATCTATACAAAGCTAAGGCTAATGTCCGAGACCGACATAACAGGAGTCAATCTTTTAGTATATTTAGTTAAACTCAATATAATATATATCGTGTCACATGGTTCCCATCGAAATCGTTGACTAAATATCAGTTTTCTAAATTCCAATTCAGGTTGCCTCGTATGACATTCTATTTTAAATATGAGTATGATACCACAGCTGTGCACATTTTGTTAATGTAATTTATGTAAAGTTCAAATTTTAATTTGGCATTGTTTTATATTTTATGAAACAAAGTTAAAAAATCACTATTAAAACATAACATAACATAACTTCACGCTGTATCCCCAACGGGGTAGTCAGAGAGGACGGAGCGCCAGGAGTCGCGGTCCTTACACACCTCTTTCGCTTCCTCAAATCTCATCATTCTCCTCACACATTTTCGCCTAGGTATGCGAGTGCTTTTGACATTTCCGTCTGCTAACACTCTGGCTATTTGATCTTCATAAGTCAGCCTTGGTCTTCCTTGGCTTCTTTTACCACTCACTTTCGCTCTGTATATTTTCTTCGTCAGTCTTTCATCACTCATTCTTTCCATGTGCCCGAACCATCTAAGCATTCCTTTCTTCATTTTTACAATAACACTGTTGTGCGACCCTGTCATACTGCGTATCTCATCATTGCTTATCCTGTCAGCAAGCGTGACACCGCACATATTTCTGAGAGACCGCATCCCCACAGCATTTAACATACTTTCACTCGATTTTGGGCATATCCAGGCCTCACTACCGTACAACAAAGTTGGCAGCAACACCGCATTGTGGATGGCCATTTTAGCAGTGTTAGATATATTCACACTACCCACTAATGCGGACAGAGCACCGTTCACTTTATTGCCAGCTGCTACCCGTCTCTCCACATCCAACTCACACCTTCCATCCCTCGAAAACGCACTCCCTAGGTACACAATTTCATTCACCTGTTCTAGACATTTTCCATTTACACAAATCACACATCTCGTTTGTACCGCTTCTCTTTCAAACACCAGAACCTTAGTTTTGTTCACATTCATTTTCAATCCTTTTACTTCACAATCTTCTTTCATGCACGTGACTAGTGTCTGCAACTCTGCTTCTGATGGTGCTATTAGCACAGCATCGTCAGCGTACAATAGGCAGTTTACCACTGTGTCACCACATCCCATACCACTCATATTACCTTTCAATCTCTGGAGGCAACTGTCCAAATACAGCACGAATAGCCAGGCAGACATCACGCAGCCCTGTCTGACACCAGAACAGACTTCAAACCAGGGCGACATGTCACCGTCTATCCTTACACAGGCTCTGTGGTCTCGATATAATGACCTCACAGCCTGCAGTAAGGAGCCCTCCACGCCATATTCAGGCAGAAGACCACAATTTCTTCCGCACTACTCTATCGAATGCTTTCTCTAGATCCACGAAAGCGCAGAAAACTTTCCGACCTAAAGCCAGAAACGTTCCCACGATAACGCGGAGCGAGAAAATCTGATCCATACAACCCCTACCGTTCCTGAATCCACCTTGCGCCTCCCACAAATATCTTTCTGAAACGCCTTTCATACGTTCAGTCAATACTTTAGTGTAGACTTTACTCGCTAAGCTGACCAAGCTGATGGCCCTATAGCACGCACAGTCTAGGTAGGAACCTTTCCCTTTATATAGAGGTACTATGACTGCCGTGCGCCAGTCCTCTGGAACCTCCCCCTTCTGCCAACAAAGGTTGCAGAGTGCACAGAAGGCATCCCAGACCCTAGGACCACCATACTTGATCATCTCAGCAGTCACCTCATCATTTCCCGCAGCCTTTCCACATTTCAAACTTCTTATCACTTTCTCAATCTCTTTCATACTAATGGCATCCTCCAGTCTCTGGCCCGAGTGTGGCAATTCATTAGAATCGCTCTCAGTATCAGAGACGGAGTCGCCACTCTCATACAGTTCTCCAAAGTATTCACTCCATCGCTGCAAAACATCCTTTTTATTTGTAAGCAGTTTGTTTTCTTTCGAACGCACTTTATTCATTCTGCAAGGTGCCGGACCACTTCGGTACTTACGTACTTCTTTCCAAAATAATTTGGAATTTTCCTCGAAGTTGTCCGACATCTTGTTTTCATCTAACACCCTACACCTTTCACGCTTCTCTTTCACTAGTGCCTTCGTTTCTGCTTTCTGCAGCTTATACCTGTCTTTCATCAAACTTTTCATACCACAGTCATTAGTAGCAAGGTAGTCTCGCCATGCTTTCTTTTTCTTATACACAGCCACTTTCACCTCATCATCCCACCACACATCACGCTTTTTGCCGTTCCCAATCTTATTCATTCCACACACTTCTTTCGCAGCCTCAATCATACTATCTCTAAGGTTCTGCCAACATTTTTCAACATCCTCGCTCATCACTTTCAATCTATCATCAAGTTTACTAGATAATACCCTTTCATATTCATTCCTGGTGGCCGCATCCTGCAGTCTCCAGCTTTTAATCCGGCTAACCGCTGCAGGTTTGGACACTACGCGATGTCGCCATGCTGCGAACAGACCCCTTATTCTGGTTATCACCAGAAAGTGGTCCGTCCCGAGATCGGCTCCTCTATACGCTCTTGTGTCCATTACCTGCTTCTTAAGTCTGCTATCCACCAGGAATAAATCAATCATACTTCTCGCACCCTTTCTTTCCCACGTGTACTGATGGATCCCTTTGTGCCCAAACATGGTATTAGCCACAAAAAGATCCTTTTCCATACACAAACCTAGCACAATCTTACCAGCATCATTTACTCTCTTATCTCCATATTTGCCTAGGACAGACTCAAATCCTGTTCGAGCTGTCCCGACCCATCCATTCATGTCTCCACACACAACAATTCTTTCGTTCTCTTCAACCGTCGCTAGAACTTCTCTAACATTCTCCCAGAACTGCTCTAGTTCAGCCAAACCGACAGAGGACACTGGGGCATATACTGCCAAAACAAAAATTTTTGTCAACCCAATCTTGAGGCGCACCCAGAGCAGTCTGGGATTTACACATTTATACTCAGTCATACAATTAACCATACGAGAGGACAGTAAAACGCCTACCCCTTGGCATCCCCTATCTCCTTGTGGTACCCCTGACCACAAAGCGATGCCTCCTCCGGGCAAGTCGGCAAGTTCACTGCCGCCTCGCTTGGTTTCACTCAAACATAGCACATCCAATCTTTTCTCTTCCATAATATCAATCACTTCATTCATCTTCTCCTCAATCCCACCTCTCACATTCCACGCAGCTACTCTGCACTCCTCCCTCCACTTCCCGCCGCTAGGTGCACAGCGTGTTGGGTGGCGGTCCCCAACGCCGAACTGCACTCTGCACACACCAGCGGGGACAGACCGGTGCACGTCGCTTTCGGGGGACGCCCTAACATAATCATTTCCGTTGTCCCGCATGGTATGCACAGAAGAGGAATTGCAGCCCTGAAAAGGGCTGGCAGGGGTCGCGACGAGCACGCTTCCTCAGTTGACCCCACTATTAAAACATAGTTGCCATAAACTAGAATGACATTTCTTACGACAATCATGTTCATATAAATAAATAAAAATACAATAATTTTAGCTAATATATTAAAAAAGAAAACTTTAAACTTAAATTATATAATAATGTCTTTATTGTTTAGTTTCTTTTGGAGTAAAATTCGATAAGCCACCGTCGCCCTAAATGAAATCCTAAAAATTGCAGTTCTTACAAAGCAATTTGTTTTCTTACGGTCTTTGCATAAACTAATAAGGTTCTGCAGCAAATTTTGAATACACATAAACTATTACCTACCTATGCTTTGCAATAGTTTTTACACAACGGTAGATAATCGATAACCTAAAACACACAACGTGGTGTAAATATTGAGAGCTGCTCTAACGCAATTCGCCTCGTGATCAGAGCGATCATGAAGTTTGCCCCTACCTCTATTTATGTTGTGGTTACTTGCATCGTACAACACTATATACAGGGAAAATAAAAACCTAAGAAGGGAAACTTAGTAGGTAGCGTCCTCAAAAAACTGATGCACATAACCACCCGCTTTTTTTAACAACAATTTTTAGTGATCTTAGCGGTCCCGCAGTAGCGAGTGACATCAAATAAATAATGAATATGCGTTCCGCGTTTGCGTGTGTATAATTGACCAGCAGAACCTCAAGATCATGTTTCATAACCTGGCTAAACTACATTAATGACATTTGCCAAGTTACATGATTTAACCTACACATAATAACCGCTTCTAATTATGTCAATTAAGTTAATCATGGCACTATATGTTTCTTCTTAAAAGTTAAAGTCGTAAGCAAATACAATACTAACTACGAAAAATATATTGTTATAAATAACTACATAAGACAGACTTTTATAGTTCATTACGCGCTTATCGAATAAAAGACTGTAGTTACCTTAACGCTAACACGTGTCCAAAGCGTACACAGTTTATAGTTTCAAGGTCAACCGAGTGCTTCGTCCTCTCTCTGGCTTATATTTTTCACTTCCGCATACTTTACATTGTTGTATTGTACTGGGGACATTTTATGCCTCATGTTACACATTTTCGCAGTGGACTTTACAATTACACACATTTTGTAACATTGCCTTGTATTCATTTTGTTAGCCTCACTGAATTGACTGAATTAAGTATAATAGGACACTTATCTAAGTACATGCTTAGGCATATTTTTATAAACATACATATCTTCACACCGTAGCCCTGACGGTATAGTCTGAGAGGAAGGAGTGCCAGGCATTGCGATCCTTACATACTTTTTCCGCCTCTTCTATATTTATAAACACTTGCTCAAAATCTCCTTAATAAAGAAACTTCATACTTAAATCTCCATGATGGTGATATCCAAGGAGAATATTATTAAGGCGAATATATTTTAACTTCAATGGATATCACATCTCGATTCTCAGACCTAAATAAACGGAGCGGCAGCTTAGTTCAGATTATATTTATTGTTTTACTTCCGTTCAGAATTTTATGAAGGTATTTCTGAAAAAATTCCAAAAAAAGCGAAAAGCTTTGCGTCTTTTCAGAATATTTTACCATTACATTATGAATATTTCCACCGTACAAAGTCAACATTTACTTTTCGTTGTTCTTTTCAGGAATAATATTTTAATATGATGTAATTTGCTCCAATAAATAATTATTTATGCCAAGAAATGTTAAAAAACATATTTTAATGATGTTTTAATGCTACATGTTTTTTATATTCTGACACATGTCTATGAATTTGAGTATAATTTAGTAATGAAAGTGTTCGAGATTATGAAAGCTGACGTCATAGCCTTTTTTGTCGTTCACGATTTAATTTTTCGCAAAATTGATAATTAAAATTAAAAAAAGACTGTCTTTTTTATTAATTATTTACATTCATTTTTACGCCTTTTCATTTCGTTTTAAGCGTTTTATAATTCACTAACTTTTACATGATGAACAATAAATAAATGGACTGAAATAGCATCGAAATATCGGGAAAACTCTATTTATATTATACAATGGATACAAACCGTGAAAGTCTTGTATTACTTTTTCTCGCGACTTTGTCCGCGTGGATTTTGAAAAAAGAGTAAAATCTATCTCATGTCTTATTGTAGGACTTTTATATACTATGAGTCAAAGGAGGCGAAAGAAGTAAGTAAGGACCTCGATGCCGAGCGCCCCATCGCCACTAACTACCCCGTTAGGGATACAGTGCGAGGATATGTATGTATGTATTTATACGTAGAGCTAAAAGCCAACATCTAACATGTGAAATTTAGCTAACTGTGAGAGCGGTTTACAGATCAACATTAACAATATTTAGACCCTGATCGAAGCTTCAACGTCACCATTTATTGAAATAGGGTAATGATATACGTAACATAGAAAATCAGTTTTTAACTCGGAGTATAATTTTTCAGACATCAAAAAGCGCTTAAATATATCATGAACTTTTAACAAACAGCACAAACATACGAAAAATTTGACAAATACTTATTTATTTTAGTTCAGAAAAGACCAAAACCAAATCCCAATATTTTTTCCAAATCCATTTCCAATTTACAAGACGCAAAAGCTGAATTATAAAATCTAGGCATTTTTATGTATTCTTAGCCTGAGATAGAAAAAACAAGTAGACAATAATGAATTATTTATTATTATTTAAAGTTTCTAATAACCCGCTACAAAATAGTTCGGAGTTTTGACTTCAAGAAGACTAAAACCTGCAGACTCTATTCCTCGTTGATGTTAAATTTTTGTCCCCGAAGTTCGGTCTTCGACTTAGCGAATACAAACTATTCACTCGGAGCCAGATCCGGGCTACCGGGTGGGTGACCGAGATCTAGAAACCCGTACTCAAGAACAGCAGAATTAAAACTGCAGCGACATACGCAGACGCATTATCGTGCACTAGCAAAATTTTGCTAGTATTCTCGGGATACTCGGCAGTAATTACTGTGTTATGTTCATTAAAATCAATCATTGGGGTTCCTAGGGAAACTTTAATAATTCTGTTGAATATCAATATGGACGAGATATACCTATTCGTATCTAAATAGAGACCTGAAGTAGCGTCTGCAAACAGCTCCTGCGATATTTTATACAACCTTACTTAGTCTTGGAGTGGCTTGCACCAAATATTTAAAGTAGATTTAAGGATTCGACATCTCGCTTGCACCAATTATTTAATAGTTGGTGCAAGCGAGATGTCAAATCTTTAAATCGAGTTTAAATAATTGCTGCAAGCCACCCTTAGTCTTGCATAAAAAGATAAATAATGGTCTTAAACAAATTTCTCTAATTTACATTGAATTGTTGCAGATGGAAACTAATATTTAAAATATCGATAATTCCTTGTAAATAATAAAACTGAAAAGAAAAAAAACATAACTAGTCACTCTATATATTATTAGAAATTTCGTTTTTGCAAAAAACGATAATAATGGTCTTAAAGAATACGCCCAAAAAATAAAATTAAAATATAGCTTTCATTACAATATTTATAAAAATTAAAAAACTACACAAATACTCATTAAATCAATAGATAGTATATTCTAAATATTGTGAAAGAAATTATAACTGCTGTAAATGAAATAGAACCTATCGAAAACAGACATCCTTTCAATTTTGCTAAGTAATCTTGAATACAATCTGTTCGTCAGCCCGAAATAAAATATAAAAAGCGTCTTAGCTGCCGTCTTGGTGAGAGATTAACAGCTATAATCAAGCAATTGGGTGAGGATTACAGCAATTTTTATGTCACCGTAGACCGAGGCCGCCCCCGCGGGCTCGCTAAGCGTGCCATCAATCAAGCCCGCCGTTGAAACTCTGGCAATAACAATGACGAGCATACTCCTCGGAATTTCACTGGAAAATGAATGTACCTACTTAAGATGTAATAAATGCAGACTTAATGCGTAAGCGATACTTCAATAACACATTTGTATCGCTTACGACAATATTGCGCTCTCTGTATAAGTAACTATTATATAACGGTTCTTTATTTATTGAATGAATTATCGAAACCCTGAACGATTTTCTAACGCTTGGAACAATTATTCTGTCTAACATTAAGATTGGAATAACAAAAACTCGCAAAACTAATAAAAGTCCATTCCTAAATAAATACCAAAATGTTTTTAAGCACAATATCTGTCCCAGGTCTGCTTTTCTTTGTAGTCGTTACTGAATCCGCCTCGGTATATGTAAAGAGGTATTGTTATGTATCAATGTGAAGTCTAGCTCTATTATTTTTGAAAAGACAAGCACATAAGAAGTCAAATTAATATTCAGCATTCAGCTTAGTTTTTCGGTCTATTATCCCCGCGCAAACACTTAACCTTGAACAATTGTATAGATGGGCTCCCTGGACGCATCTTACGATTTCAATGCTTTTTTAATCAAGTCAGAAATCAGATAAGAATTCATCGCAGAACATAGTTAGGTCCCCATCATTCTTGTCGCCTTAACTACGTGTGGTCTACACCACTGAGTTCGAATCCCTTGAGGGATCGGCGGGCATGTAATCGAACAATGTGCAAGTAAACCATACTCATGCAGTCTGTTATTTACAGCTGAGGACGGCTAAAGTGTCTGTTCCGCACAGTTTGGGTTGTGTTAGAATATATGGTTTTGTTTTGCAATTACAGTTAAGTTTTAAGTTTTTTTTTTTATTACATGAACATCATTATGTCGGAAAAAACACAGAATGATTCGTACTCTTGCGACCCAGTTGTGAGAAATAGGTACCTAATTTGATAAGAGGCGAACGAAAGTATCACGTTATAACAACGTTACTGTGCGAACGACAGAAAAATCTTAGTAACAATTATTATGTAGGTAATTAGAATGGAAAACGATCCGTCGGAGAAATGCTAACATGCCAGGCACCGTAGTCCAACAGCGTTGGTCCCAACGTTCCGTTAGTGCACATCCCTTCCAAACCGGAACTCGCGCTTTGCCGTAGTATAGTCAAATGAGTGCCTTTTATTATTTTCACCGCAACCATACCAACTGTAACCATATACATATTTTTTAAAGGCATGTATCTCACTATATAAACAAACGTTTTAACTATCTTCACTGTGCTACCATCAGCATTCTGCAGCCTTCAGTAGCAGCAGCATAGAATTTCTCGTGCAGTCAACATTAGTTCGTCTAGAAGCCAATCGAATATAGCTATGACTTGACGACGACTGGTCCCCGTACCATGATAACACTACTAACAGCACTAAAGCCGGTAAATACATAACACTCCTATAGACACTGAAATGCCGAGCAACATTGGCTTGAAATTCTCGAATGTTCTTTCGAGCGTCCCTGCATCCCTTTGCATCTCTACCATGGTAAGATGTCGACGTCGCTCCATTACTACAGTGAGAACTCACGACATTTTCGTCATGCACTAGTAGATTTCTTGTAGGTTACTGCAGCTTTTCAGTCGAAAAACTTCAGTCGAATGAAAGGAGATGAAAAAGAAATTATGTAAAAATTGATGAACGAATGTTTTTTAGTTTTTATCACAATTTACTGAAAAACCATAATACTAATTTGTTTATTATGAAAGTTCGTTATTCAAAGGATATTCGATATTCAATTTGTAACAAAGAAAAAAGTTTTTATTTAAAACAAAATGCGTTGCTTTGATTTTTTGATGAACTTACGTATATTTTAAATTAAAGTATTTTTATAAAGTTTACGTAATATTATTATGTGTGATAACACCGACGCGGACAAAATAAGCAATGAAGAAATAAGCAATATGACAGAGTTGAAAGTGGTATTCTAAAAATGATAAAAGGAATGCTTAGGTAGTTCGGACACATAGAATAATGAGTAGTAATGAACGATTGACAAATAAAATCTACAGAGTTGAACTGAACTGAATTGAAAGTGGTAGCAAAATTCTTGAAAGACTGAAGCTGACCCATGAATATCAAATAGCTAGAATGTTAGTTAATAGTAATGTAAAAAACACTCGCATACCTCTGCGACAGTATGTGAGAAGAATGATGATATTTGAGGACGCGAAATAAGTATTTAAGGACCGCAATGCATATCGCTCCATTTCCTCTGACTAGTCCCTTAGGGACACAGTGGGAAGATGTTTGTGCATGTAAGTGTAAAAGTATAATAGATACACTGTAACATACAATAAGCGGTAAGTGTCTTCATTCGTAGAGATAATGATCCAAATAAAATTGTTATTTAAAAAACTGTAATTACGTCGGATAGTGATTAATTCCGAGTTGTCGATAATACATGCACAGTCTATTGGAGATTAAACGTCCGTAAGTACGTTTACCTGGTATTTAAAAACTCAACTAATTGATGTAGAAAACCCTGTAATTTAAGGATTTAATTATGAACATAATAGAGACGACGGAATCGGTCTCAATTCCGTTCCCTCATTTTTTTACGCTTTATGTTGTAATGCGGTAATTCACAAGGTTCCCGAATACTAGGTTCTTGGAATAATACTCAAGATTCCTAAATTGACACGGACGACGCGGTAAGACTACGATAATGTTAATAAAATATACCTCCCTCATTTACACACAAGTTTGTCTGCGTTAGATGATACCAAACAGTTTTTCGCAAACAGAAACTCAAGGTTATAACATTATTAAAATATGCACCTACCGTTACAATGATTGTACGCGTGCTACATATTTATCTGAAGTACATACGTACATACATATCCTCACACTGTATCCCTAACGGCGTATAGACAGAGATATTTGAAGTAATTTCAGAATTTGACACAATATTTACGAGTATGTTTCTAGTGCCACAAGCCATAGTCAATAACTGCTAAGTAAACAATTGACGTCCTATACAATGTGTATGTAATATAAATGTCTCAAACCGTTTGTTTTGTTAACACTCATATTAACTAATTGAAATTAAAATTAAAAGGCAACCTTCTTAACGAACTGTTTAAGTTTCTATAGAACTTCGTATCCCTAATTAAATTATGTACAATTTATATATACACGTACCTAACTAAATTACATGCACAAATATCTTATGTGTTACGTGATATACTCTATGTTAGACCTCATTCCCTTAGATATGTAGGTACTTAGGTACATCAACACGTCCACAGAGCGTAACTTGTAACGTTAATTTCAGTTTGGCTTGAAAAGAAAGATTTCTGTTTATCAGCTTATGTTAAAATATTTTTTGTTATTATCTAAACATTGTAAAATCACCGTAAAAACAAAAATCATTGCATTTGTTAATTACGTAGATTTTTTAACAATACGTGCTGCTGTGTGGAGAATATTTATTACAGAAAACATCTTATGAATTTCTACATTCTAAACCAGTAAGTAAATCCTGTAACTATAAATGCTCCAACCCTGTACACATTTGAAAAAATTTATGAGGAAATAAATTCAGAATTTGTTGATGAATTCGATAAAAGTTGACTGAAAAAGAAACGATAATCAGTTAGCAAAGTTTTCGATTTATGTTGTAATACGAGTATCACTAAGATTGACATTGGGTATGTTTCAACGATACATTCAACCGTTATCTATTGTTATATGTAAATGTTTACGTGATAACCCTGCAAGTTGTATTATTATTGTACAACTTCTCTTAAAAACACACATAATTAAACAAATTCACGTTTTTTCATATACACGAAAGACACCATGTAGGCTTAACATAATCAGGGGACTTCTAGTAATAAGTATTTAGGCCTACAGTTGGCAATGTACAAGTTGCGCCTGCCGTCTGTATTATATGATTGCGCTACGAAACCATAAATAATGACAGGTTTTAAGCCCATATCGCCTATATTGTGTCCTTACATATGAAATTGGCGTTTTGTACGGGAGGAATATAAAGTCAATTTTTTTTTGTAAAATATATTTAATTAATCAAAGTATGCACCGTTGTTATCTATGCACTTTTGCCATCTCATAGGTAGTTCATTGATCCCTTTACTAAAAAAACCATGGGGGCGAGAATCAATAAACTCTTTGAAGGCGGTTTGGACTGCCGCATCGGAGTTGAATTTTTTTCCTTGTAAGAAGTTGTCCAAATTCCGGAAAAAATGGTAATCTGTTGGAGCAAGGTCCGGGGAGTACGGCGGATGTCGCAGACATTCCAATTGTAGCTCATCTAACTTAGTGGTTGTTTGTTGTGCAGTGTGTGGTCTTGCGTTGTCGTGAAGCAGCAGTGGCCTAGAGCGATTGACCAATCTCGATTGTTTAGCAGCTAGTTCTTCCTTCATGGTTTGCAGTTGCTGACAATAGATATCTGCCGTAATCGTTTGGCCAGATTTTAGAAAGATGTAGTGAACGACACCGGCGCTAGTCCACCAAACACTCACAAGCAACTTTTTCTGAGTCAATTTGCGTTTAGGGCAGGATTTGGCTAGGTCTCCAGGGTTTAGCCATTGCGACGAGCACTTCCGATTATCGTACAGTATCCACTTTTCATCACAAGTAATGATTCGATTTAAAATCCCTTCATTATTGTGTCGGTTGAGCAAAGTAACACAGCAGTCGACGCGTGTTTGCAAGTTCGATTCACTCAATTCATGCGGTACCCATCGTTCAAGTTTTTTTACTTTCCCGATTTGCTTCAAGTAGATTAATACAGTTTTATCACTTACCCCGAAGCCTGCAGCTATCTCTGAAGTGCTTTGTGATAGATCCGCTTCCACAATAGCCTTTAATTCTTCATTTTCCACTTGGGTCTCCGGCCGTCCACGGGGTTGGTTCTGAAGGTCGAAATTTCCAGAACGAAAACGTTGAAACCAAAAACGTACCGTGCTTTCTTTTGCGACACCAGCGCCGTACACATCATTAATCATTCAAGCTGTTTCTGCAGCACTGGTGCCACGGTAGAACTCGTACTCGTAAATATACCGATATTTCATGTTTTCCATTGTGCGGTAATAAGCGACGCCAAAGAAAAAGATAATGAGGAAAAAACAAATGAATGACTGTTTTCAAAACTCAAATGTACCAGCTAAATGAATTTATAAATTTGAATTTGGAATTCTTAACCAAAGAGGAGATATTTCAGATCAAAGTGGTCAGTACGACAAAACGCTAATTTCATATGTAAGGACCCAATACAAGTGCCATAAAACAAACGCTTTCCTCCGGTCGATTTATACGACTTGAGTTGGATAATAAATAGCTGGCTCATGCTATATTTTATTTCTCCCTTAGGATCAGCATGTAATTCAGTTGTTTAGTTTAGACAAAAATGCTAATACCGATCCCTAATAATTTTCTATGAAGACAGTACCACACTTATTACTTATAGTAAGACAGTATCATGCGTAATTATTTCTTCTCGTAATCTTAAGTATTGGTGAATTTCTGACAATGAGGTTTTACGTTTATGTGGCGTAATATTTTATTTAACCGAAACTCATAATAATTACGGAGTAGATAGATTAACAACATATAAACGAATATACACTATTTTGTATTCTCCATCGTGTAATTTCCAGCTGGGGTATACTTTCGTGTAACTTAGATGTATCTCTTTATAGACAAAGACTCCCAGCGGGAGGATTTGGATACGACGCGTGTAATAAAGAATTCGCGAAAAACAAAGAAGCTGTGGAATCGTTTCGAGTCATTACTGACGTTTTTGTCTCCCTCCCGCGTCCTTTTCACGCATAAAACTTTCATTTTTGTCGTCCCCATCGACGTGATGAAATTGTAAGCGGACAAAATTTGGAGGGTTCTTGTTTATGTAAGTATTTACAAAACTTTTAAAAAACAGAATGACAGATTGCGAGAAAATTAATATATACAATTACAGTAACAAATTAATAAATAGGTGATACACCTCAACTGACTGTAAAAACATTGACAAGTCTCAGTTAGTTTCATATTAAATAGATACTGAGTCTGAGCCCAAAATAGATTTTCTTCGAAATACTCGTACTAAACAATTTGTTTAAGAAATTACGTCACCGAAGTTATTTTTTTGCCGTATGCATATTCTAGCTTATGTCTAAGGCTCTGCTTTTTTGTTATTTGTTGTGAATGAGAAGTTTACTTTTCCTCGTTTTGGTGTTGTCATTTACGAAGTATCGACATAAGTCCGCAACGTCAACAGTCCTTAATCACAATACAATAATGAAAATTGCACTGTCTATAGAATATTACATAAGTTTAAACGAGCTGACGAATATTTTATTGACTGAAGAAACATATTTTATTACAAAACAAAATTACAAAATCATGGTTTCAAAACGAGATAATATCATAACGTTCTACGTTATTTAATTAATATTGGCAGATATTTGAGCAATCCTGTCAAATTAGATGTTGATTATCCTTAAAACGTTTGTGGTAAGCCAACTATTCATTACGAAAGGGAACACTGAAAGTTCTTGTTTGCACGATTAACGAAATAAACTGTTGTCTGGTTAGTATTCATAGTAGTCAACTCATTGTGTATTCGAGGGGCGCACGAAAATGAAATATGGACTATTCCCCTTGCATTTTGAGCACAAGGTGACTACGCGATACTCCACATTCCTCGTTATCGGTTATGTTGTATTTTAATTTTACCGTCGCCGATCGTGCCATTATTACCTACACCGATAAGAATAGAACTGCGAAATTATATTTACTACAATTTTTTTAGATATGATATAAACAGACATTTCAATAAATCAATCGGCTCTATGTATTTTCCAATAAATAAGCAACTTAAAAAAAATATTAAAACAAATTAAACCGCCTTCAAAAAAAACACTGAAAAGTAAAAAATAACTATTCTTTACTAATCAAAACTCAAGTACAACTAAAATAACTTTATAAATAATCATACCTAGGCGAAAATGTGTGAGGAGAATTATGAGATTTGAGGAAGCGAAAGAAGTATGTTAGAACCGCGACGCATGGCGCTCCGTCCTCTCTGACTACCCCGTTAGGGATACAGCGTGAGGATATGTATGTATGTATGTATGTATTTACACATACCTATATAATTAAATTTGACAGTTACTGAAGTCGGTGCCAAGCTCACCAAACTAATAGACTTTCTGTTGTTGCACATTGATTTGGCACCGACTTCAATAACTGTCAAATTTAATTATATAGGTATGTGTAAATACGATAATTTATAAGTTATTTTAGTTATACTTGAGTTTTGATTAGTAAAGAATAGTTATTTTATACTTTTCAGTGTTTTTTTTGAAGGCGGTTTAATTTTTTTTAACATTTTTTTTTATTTCTCCCTTTTGAGTGATCTTGACCTAAATAAATATCTAGGGCCGGTCTGCAATTAACTTCATTCTAATTCCGGAGCGCAACGATATAC
The DNA here is from genome assembly GCA_907165235.1 of Zeuzera pyrina. Classification (NCBI taxonomy): domain Eukaryota; kingdom Metazoa; phylum Arthropoda; class Insecta; order Lepidoptera; family Cossidae; genus Zeuzera; species Zeuzera pyrina. Next base: position 16,383,628 of record OU015626.1, read on the forward strand.
AAGAGAATCATCAATATAAATAAAGGTTATGACCAGGTCGTGTTATCTAGTGTATCTTCGAAGTCCAAGCTCAAATATCAGTGAAAATTAAATAGAACCACCTCTGAAGTATTACCTACCATACGTAAATACGTAAGATTTTTCGAAATCGGTTCATAAAACAAAATAAAACAAAAAACAAAAAAAGAACAACACAGACGAATTGAGAACCTCCTCCTTTTTTTGAAGTCGGTTAAAAAGAAACCTTTTTCAACCTTTACTATTATTAAGCGTAACAATTATAGGTATAGTAACTATGTTTTTAAAATTTATGAAATGCTTTTATTTTAATGTGGTATGTTTACGATAGTAATTGCGTACTTAATATTATTGTTACGAGCTGAGGGTAATAAGATGCCGGTTAAGGGACAAAGAGTTTATTTTTCTTCGTACAAGTAGATGTCAAGAACACGCGAACTTAATTACGGCGGTTCCTAATCTTCGTAGTCGCCCTCGAAGTAGGTACTCGCGTAGTAGTCACCGAAGGTACACGCTTCACTCAATAACAACGTTCCCGAATCGCAGAGTTCTTCTATCCAAGGTCGTCGCAGTAGTTGTCGCAGTAGTTGTCGTAGTGGTCTTCGTAATTCGCCTTGATGTCACCTCGATATGTCGCTTCGACCGATAGTTGAGAAAGACTAACTCGGTGGCGTACACGGAGCTCTATTTATAGTCGGCTAAAAAGAGGGTGGAACTTTCTAGTAAATTACGCTCGCTAACGGTAATTCGACATTGTTCTCGACGCCGCCTGTTTGCATGAGTCATAGGTACATGACACGTCATCGCTCGGGAATATTCGAGGTGCAACTTGGTTCTTCTTTCTTAATTTGACTTATACCATTCGATAGTAGGCCTTAAACCTAGCAATGCGTTTTTAGGTCATAACTCGATAAAGCCTAGGTCTCGAGATATAAGCACTAAAAGTTATGTTTCGAGTTCCACCAAAAATCCACCTTATTCCCTACGCATAAGGTCCAACTGTAACATTGCCCCCCTCTTAGTCATGCTCGTCCCGAGCATGATTTTAACCATGATAGCGAGCTAGGCGATCCACGTGGATGATCTTTAGTTTTCCTCTAGGCTCCTTTTTGATCCGATAAGTAACGTCATTTATTCTCGTTATCACCGTATGTGGTCCATCCCATCTGGCCTGAAATTTCGGAGACTTCCCTCTTCTCCTAATGCGATTATGCAACCACACTAAGGCTCCTTCCTCAAATCCCATTACATTAGCTCTACGGTCATAGCGAGTTTTCATTCTTTCACTGGTTTTCAAAGTACTTGTTCTTACGAGTTCATAAATGTCATCCAGTTTTTGCTGTAGATCGGACACGTAATCGGTAGTTGGCTTTGGAGCGTCAGGTGGTACTTCCGTTATAGCATCAACTGGTAGTCGTATCTCTTGTCCAAAATTGATCCTAGATGGTGTGAAATTTGTGCTATTATGTACAGCGGAGCGGTAAGACATTAAGAAGAGCGGAATGTATTGGTCCCAGTCCCTTTGATGTTCTTCCACTACTTTGGCCAGGTGATTCTCCAACGTCTGGTTAAATCTCTCGACCATTCCATCGGATTGCGGATGACCTGGTGTCGTACGCGTTTTCTGTATCCCAAGTAGTTGGCAAACTTCTTGGAATAATGCCGACTCGAAATTCCTACCTTGATCAGTATGCAATTCCAAAGGTACGCTAAACCGACAAAATACCTCCTGAACGAGCTTTTTGGCAACTGTATGAGCTTCCTGATTGGGTACAGCAAACGCTTCTGGCCATTTACTGAAATAGTCTTGAAGGACAACTATGTAACGATTTCCGTCTTCAGTTACAGGAAACGGTCCAGCTACGTCGACTGCAACTCTTTCCCAAAGCGCTCCCACGTTATACAATTTCAGCTGGCCTCTGGTTCTTGTCTGTGGCCCCTTTACTGAGGAGCAGGCTGTACTTCCTACACCAGTCCTCCACATCCTCGCGGCACCGCACCCAGTAAAATCTTTTCCTCACCTTGTCCAAGGTTTTCTTTACGCCTAGATGTCCTCCCGATACTCCGTCATGAATCTGACGTAACACCGATGCCACTTTCCCTCGGGGGACTACGACCTGCATGGTAACCTCTTGTCCACTGGGCGACTCCCATTTCCTATGAAGAACTCCATTATGTACCACGAGACTGTCCCATTGAGCCCAGTAACTTTTCGTAATTGGACTGAACTCCGACACTTCACTCCAAGCTGGCTTATGGACACGTTGCTTCCACTCTATTATGCACTTCAAATCGCTGTCTTCTTTTTGTGCATACCCCATGGCTTCGTCGCTCCACGTGTCATCTAAAGCATTTACTCTTATTACCCGTATGTTCTCTTTAACTTCCTGTCTCGAACAATGCCGACAAGATTCTTCGCAAGGTCGTCGGGATAAAGCATCGTCATTTGAATGTGGTTTTCCTCTCCGATGTTAACCACGAAGTCGAATTCTTGCAGCTGTTCCAACCATCTCGCTACCTGTCCCTCTGGGTTCTTGAACTGAAGAAGCCATTGTAAAGCAGCGTGGTCAGTACGAAGAGTAACCTGTCTTCCGATTAAATACTTCTTAAAGTGTTGTAAGGTCTTAACAACAGCTAGAAGTTCCCGGCATGTAACGCAGTAATTTCTTTCTGGTTTCGAAAGACATTTGCTGAAATAGGCAATGACGACCTGTTGTTCTCCTTGTTTTTGAGATAGAATTCCTCCAATGCCGACATTACTGGCGTCAGTGTCTACAACAAAATGTCCCTCTCTAGTAGGGTAGCCCAATATAGGAGCCTCACACAGATGCTGCTTGAGTAATGTGAATGCTTGTTCACATTCAGGATTCCACTCAAATTGGCACTTGTCTTCTGTCAACCGATGTAAGGGCTTCGCCACTTCAGAGAAATTCCTGACGAATCGGCGGTAATACGCACAAAGTCCCAAGAAAGAGCGCACGGCGGTTTTGTCAGAAGGAGTTGGCCACTCTTGGACAGCTCTTATTTTCTCTGGGTCCGTTCGAATTCCTTGTGCCGAGATGATGTGCCCTAGGTATCCAACCTCCCTCTGGAGCAGAGTGCATTTCTTAGGACTGAGTTTCAGGTTAGCTTCCCATATACGTTGGAAAACCTTTTCTAGATTATGCAAGTGCTCTGCGAAACTGCGCCCCATGATGATAATGTCATCCAAATAGACTAAGCACGCATCGCCGAGTAACCCCACTAAAATGCGTTCCATTAGGCGCTCAAATGTAGCCGGAGCATTGCACAGTCCAAATGGCATAACATTGAGCTGCCAGAGACCATTTCCAGGGCCAGTAGTGAACGCAGTCTTCCCTTTATCCTCCTGGCTGAGTTCAACCTGCCAATATCCACTTTTGAGGTCAACTGTGGAGAACCATTTCATGCCACTTAGCTAGTCTAATGTGTCATCTATGCGTGGTAAGGGATAGCTGTCTTTTTTTGTAACACTGTTCAATATTCTGTAGTCAACACAGAATCTTTTACTGCCATCCTTTTTCTTAATTAGAACAACAAGAGATGACCAAGGGCTAGTCGATGGTCGATGATGCGATTCTTCTCCATTTCTCTTAACATCTCTGATACCTCTTGCTCCCTTGCTCGTGGAATACGACGAGGTCTCTGTCTTATTGGTTGTGTATCTCCTGTATCTATGCGGTGCTTAACAAGCCCAGTACGTCCCAAATCGTCATCGCCTTTCGAAAAGATGTCTTGAAAACTTAACAATGATTGTTCAACCTTGCGACATTCCAGATCGGTCAAATTTTCCCGACAGTTCTCAAGTAACGTGGATATATGTGTTGCAGCATGATTACCGTGGTCTGTTTCATGCAAGCCTACTCTTCGCAGTTCCTTTCTAAAACGACTTCCTTGTTACTAATGTTGACAACACGTACCTTGGCTTGTCCCGAAGTCATTACTAGGGTTCGCGCAGTTATCCAGTCAGGGTGATTCCCAATGTCTTCTACTATAACACTGCGTTTACTGTATACTGTCGAGAATCGAACTTCTACTAAGGTTTCTGACCTCGGCGGCAAAACAGTTCTTTTCAAACTGTACACTGATCCTTGTTTTGCGCCTTCCAGAAAAACTTCTTCATCTGGAAACCTTAATACCCCTTTTGCTACATTGAGAACACAACGTTGCTTTGCCAAGAAGTCCAACCCAATGATGCAATCGTCTGTAATGTTTGCTATAAGAACTGGACGTGTCACAGTCTTATCACCCATTTTCAATGTCGCATTTGTTTCTCCAAGCACAAGCAGTGGCTGGCCCATAGCAGTCTGTAACCGGCAACGTGAAGATCCTTTCTCCCATTTCACAGTTCGTGGAAGTAGTTCAGGTTTAACAATAGTACGTGATGCACCGGGGTCCAGTGTGAAACAGCATGGATTTCCGTTCAGCTTTCCTTCAACGATCAGGCTGTTTCCATCGCGCATCTGAGAGACTATCACAATAGGGGCTTGCTTTTGACCAGCCAGCGCTTGCCCCGCAGCCCTGGCTGTTTTTAGTTTAACTTCTCGGAGTTAACTTGTGTCCCAGACGACGTTTTTCTAGCCCTTTTACTGGGACAATTGACACGAAGATGTCCTCTCTCACCGCATTCATAACAGGTTGGTCCTCTTTGAGATCTTACCTGCATCGTGACTTCTCGCACACGATGAGTTCGGCTGTCTTGACGCGCTGCCTCCACCTCAAGTGCGTGTGCCAGGGCTGCCTTGAGAGTCTGGTGATGTCCCAGACGGACAGCAGCTCTAACTTCCGTGTCGCGAATCCCGTCGACGAATGCTTGCACGACAGTTGTATCAATAAGATGTAGTAGATGCGTAGACTCGTCGTACCATACACTCAACTGCCATGGCCCACTGCTGCAAACTTTCACTGCTCTTCTGCGCACGGTCTCGCAGTTGGGCCCTATAGACGTGCTCGAGGTGCTTTTCACCATATCGAGACTCCAATGCTTCGAGCATATCGGCTAGTGTTCTATCTTTGCCGCCAACATTTTCTAACACCTGCACCGCATCACCTCGTAGGGCAAGTGTAAGGGCCGTTAAAGCCTGTGTGTCGCCCCATCCGTTGCCCTCTGCCACCGTCTCAAACTGTAGCCGGAAAGCTGCCCATGACGTAGTTCCATCGAAGTGAGGTACCTCAAACTTGGGTACAGCACTGGGAACAGTTACGACACCTCTCACTCTGACTTTCTGTACTCTCGTGCAGGCTCTGTATCTCTTTGCCATATTCAGATAGCATACTGTCATGTGCATTTATACGGGCGTCCTGCTTTTCCATATCGCACCCAAGATCCTTAACTTCTGTATCCAGTTGACCTATAGTGTCACCTAACGCCGTGATCTTAGAATTCATGGAGTTCAGTATCTCCTCCTTGCTTGCTTCTGTAGCTTCTCTTACTTCCGTTATACTGGCTTGCGTGGTTTCCATGGCTTTCATTATGCTAGCTTGGGTGGTAACCCTGACTTCCTTTATGCTAGCTTCCGTGACTTTCATGGCTTTCATTATGCTAGCTTGGGTGGTATCCCTAACTTGCACTATGCTCGCCTTCATCTCAGCCAAGCTAGCTAGCAACACTGCCATATCGAAGTTCGCGACCCCAGATGTATCAACGTTAGTGGGCGTTCCAGTGGAAACTGGCACTTGTGCCGTCGCGGACATTCCTGCAGTAGCGGGTGCTCCGTCGGTGGGTGTGTCAAGTAGTGCTTCTTCTCGACGCACCGAATCCATTGTTGCTTGACGTCTCGTACAAACTCCTTGTTCGTCCCTTGGTGTGACCGGCATCCCACTTCTGACACCAATTGTTACGAGCGGAGGGTAATAAGATGCCGGTTAAGGGTGCAAAGAGTTTATTTTTCTTCGTACAAGTAGATGTCAAGAACACGCGAACTTAATTACGGCGGTTCCTAATCTTCGTAGTCGCCCTCGAAGTAGGTACTCGCGTAGTAGTCACCGAAGGTACACGCTTCACTCAATAACAACGTTCCCGAATCGCAGAGTTCTTCTATCCAAGGTCGTCGCAGTAGTCGTCGTAGTGGTCTTCGTAATTCGCCTTGATGTCACCTCGATATGTCACTTCGAACGATAGTAGAGAAAGACTAACTCGGCGGCGTACACGAAGCTCTATTTATAGTCGGCTAAAAAGAGGGTGGAACTTTCTAGTGAATTACGCTCGCTAACGGTAATTCGACATTGTTCTCGACGCCGCCTGTTTGCATGAGCCATAGGTACATGAACGTCATCGCTCGGGAATATTCGAGGTGCAACTTGGTTCTTCTTTCTTAATTTGACTTATACCATTCGATAGTAGGCCTTAAACCTAGCAATGCGTTTTTAGGTCATAACTCGATAAAGCCTAGGTCTCGAGATATAAGCACTAAAAGTTATGTTTCGAGTTCCACCAAAAATTGACCTTATTCCCTACGCATAAGGTCCAACTGTAACATTATTAATATTATATGGGTGTTAATATTATAGATTTTATTAAAACACAATTTTCTAATATTTTTCAGAAATATTTAATAAGTTGGTTGCATTTAGAGAATACATTATTTTAACCTATTAAAACTGTGTTTAGTAAATGTATATGCAGCTTTATTATCTTAATTTATCTTAATTATATTAATTAAATTTAAATCTTTCAAATTTTTGGCACAGTTACCGTTGTAAATTCGTGGAAATACAAATATATTAAACCTAATAAGAGGAATTAATAAAAAATCCATTTCATGTTAATTGTTATCATCCAGCAACCGCAAAGTTAAAGTTTGTCGTAGAGTAACTCTGTATGTAAGAAATACTTTCAAATACAAAATAAGGTTTGCTGTGGAACTTTCTCTTTATGTAAAAAAATATATAATCGAATCATGATAGTTTTCTTTTAATGTATTGCTTATTCTCAATTTTCATTATTTTTTTCAACTTTATCGGAGTGACACTCTTCGAGATAAAGTTTAAAGTTGACATGTTTTACTAAAATAATAACAACAATGAAGTATTGTAATTAATTTAGTAAAAAATGTCAACATACACTTACGTTTCATGTTTTTCTTGTTATTTCCTGCAACATCGTTTGTAGGAAAACTCTTTTTATCGGCGATGTTACAGGAGAATATCTCGGCTTCTACTCATCTGATTGAGTGGAAAATGAAAAATAGCCTAATATATTTAGTTAGGGATATAGCGTGAAAATATAAATATAAATAAATATACTCAGACATTTCACACAGAGCCACCCAGTCCCAAAGTAAGCAGCACAGCGCTTGTGTTATGGATACTAGACAACTGATATATTACTTATATACTTTTCTTTTTGTAAATAAATACATATTATACATAAACACCCAGACTCGGGGCAGGAATCGAACGTTTACTTTCCGACGCGCTAAGCCGTTGCGCCACGGAGGTCGTCAATATGTATAGTAAGTTAGATGGAAAATCAAGCTGGTACATCAACCCAACGGTGTCCACATAAAATAGAACACAGAAAAACAGTACGGTATTGTTTTAATACATTTAAAAACTATCTCAAAAAATAATCCTCAATATAGTTCTATAAAAGAGTACTATTTCAATAAAGTAATTATATTATGTCTAAGTAGGTATAATATTATATTATGTACAAGCAAAAAACTTTTTTAATTATTAAAATTGATTTCACGAAAAAATGTAAGTAAGTAAGGTAAGTAAACTTATAAAATTAAATCTTCTGAAAACATGCTAAAAAATCTTGTAGGTACTTGGAAACATTTTTTTCTTGTATTTTATTGAAACTTGTAAGTACATTCCCGTTTCCACGAAACTCAATTTACAAACACTACGGACTAAATCTTCTTAATGCTGTATACAACAAATAGATACCGTTGTTTTCTCTCAGAAAAAAACATCAAATAAGAAACACTGTAGCGAATACAAAACGAAGTATAGAGAGCACTCAGTAGTGTATGAGTCGGGCGAGAATACGATATGTCTCCATCACATTTCCATACATTACCCGCTCTGAAGAAAGTTTGTCGCTTGAACTCGAGGCTGGAATGGATATTTCTGCATTGATGCGTGACGCTAGAAATATCTCTTTCGACGCCCTATTCCGTTTCCACAGTCATTTCTTTGAGTACTTTCGTACGTTCACTTCACTTATGGTAAATATGTACAGTCAGAGACGTAATTTCAAGGTGAAAATAAGATTTTTTATTGTACTGAATGTTACGAGTAGAGAAAAAGAATGAACTTGACGTCGTCACTTTATCTGCCTGAAGATTGCAACTTATAAATAATGTATATGTAATAGATAGGTAAAGCCAACAAAGCGCAAAATGTAAAATTTATGTTAATGCATTTCAATTTAAGAATCAATAAAGTATTTTAACAACTTGTTTTCCTTCCTCTTTAAAGGAGAGGCCTGCTCACGCTATTGATCATGAGAAGTAATTCGACTATGCAACGAAAGTCCAGTGCAACGGATGAAAGTAAAACAGTGGTGAATCTGCTTTAAAAGTTTTTCGGCTACCCATAAATTTAGGTTTAACCCTTCTTTGCATGATGATAGAAATTTCCATCATAACATTTAGTGAACAAAAAATTGTACTCAAAATAGGTGTGCTGTAAATTGGTTGTTGCTGGCAACTTTTTTCATTATTATTGCGTAATAAGGAACGTAGCTCTAAAAAAAAATAAAACGTCACAGCCATTATAGCGGGTTTTAACTTGTCATTCCGCTGTTTGTTGTGGTTAGAAGAAACGTGCGATTTCCTAAATATTTTTTTATAACTAATCTGAGATTTTTTGATAATAAAAGCGATAATGAGTGAAAAAAAGGTTTGTTTTTGGTGTCTCCGTTATTTGCTGTGCAATTTATATCGAATAAAACCAACAGCATAAAATGTATTTTTAAGGTGCGAAACCATTCGAGATGAATGCCAGTAAATTTCAATAGTTATCAGCTTACCACGTTTTATGTGAGTGGGAACTGTACCAAGAAGAGCATTTACAAATGGTCAAGTATTAGGGAAGTCAACCGAATTTTCTACTGCAATTTTGTTACTAGCGAGGAGAACTACGAATCGGTAAACGGGTTCGCACATGCCTGGCTTAGTAAGAGGAAGATGATAACTAGCTGAGGTTAAGTAATGACGACTGCCGCTGACAGCGAATATTGTGACTGCGATGTCATGTTTTATGCCTGATTAGGAAAGAAGTGTAACATATTAGGACAAGGAATAAAGATTTGTAATAGACAGACATGTCAAATCGCAAAGGTAAGAGTTATATTAGTACACCTAAATCCCCCACAATTCGCGAAGCGAGAGGTGGGTGGGCATGGGAAATAGTGAGTTACAACCATGTTCATCAAAGATAGATTACAGTTGCTACTTAGCCTTATTAGTTTTGGCACAGAGTAATTAGTTACTAACGTACAATAGTATCAACAATTATACTATACTAGCATCGAATAATCTTGGAATCATTTAAGCATCCCTTTTTAATTTCTTGCTCTGTTTCCTTATCTGAAAACCGCACCGCGATGTCTTTGAAAAGCACAAGCTAAAACCAGTTTTATATCACCCCGCTCAAGAATTAGGTAGCCATAGTTAATATTAATCTTGTTTAAAGTACACTGCTTTTTTCTAAATGTTGTAACGTAACAGTGTTGAAAACCTCTAAAATACGTATTTATTCCTGTTTTTCTGCACGCTAACAGAAACGTAGATGTGATCTTGTGATCGATGAAAAGCGTTTTGTGATATATTTTGATTGATGTGACAAGGTTTTTACGGTCCACCCTTCTTAGCTGCGTAATACTTTTAATTTATCAAAACAGCGTGAATTGACTCCATCCAGGGATATTTTGGTGATTTATAACTCGTGACTGTTTATCTACACAAATTCTCTCTTTTGTACATTTTAGTAAAAATATAAGAAATTACATAAATGTGTACGTGTAAACAAATGTATATTAATTTCAATAGTCAGTTTGCGCGGACGGTGCGTCTTCTTTTTCTTCTCTTTTATATACTGTATCATACTATTAGTAACTTGTATCATATTATTAGAGACATTTCTGTCATTTTCATTTAAAAAGGTGCTGGATCTCTATGTAAAATGTCTGTCTTTTTTATATTAATAATAAGACCCTAACACTCTCCAATAAAGTGATAGTAGGCCTTACTGGATTTAAAAAGTACGCGAAAACTTCATTTGCACATATTTATTTAAACTTTGCGATTCTCAGCACTTGCACAGAACTTTAACGCACAATATACTATCGCTTTTGTCTTTTGTACCTTAAAACTCACAAAAACGCAAAAAATAGAAAATTTAAATAAAATGCCGACTTCATTTATCCCAATCCCGTCAGAAAAAAAATGTAGGGACAGTGCATCTACCTTCCAAGCCGAAGGTACCGGTTTGATTACCAGCTAATTTAGAAAACGATTAGGAATAGCTACGTGACATATATTCAAAACATTCTCCAAATACTCAAATTCATTCCTTATTCTAGACTTTTTGCATGTACCCATATCTCACATTTGGTCTGTACCGCTTCTCTTTTAGACACTAGAACTTTAGTTTTGTTCACATTCATATTTAATCCTCTCACTTCATTGTCACATTGTGACGTTAACATTCTTCTTTTATGCACTTAACTACTGTCTGCAACTCTGCTTCTGATGGTGATAGCACCATCAGAAGCAGAGTTACGTCATAAGCACAGCATCGTCAGCGTACAAAAGGCAATTTACCACTGAACTATCACATATCATACCACTCATACTACCTTTCAATTTCTGGAGGCAAATGTCCAAATACAGCACGTGCCAGGTGCCGCAGGTGCCGGTGCCGGTGCAGGTGCCAGGTGGACATCACGCAGCCCTGTCTGACGCCAGACTAGACTTCGAACCTGGGCGACAAGTTGCCATTTATCCTTACACAGATTCCGTGGCCCCAATAATGACCTCACAGCCTGCAGTAAGAGGCCCTTCACGTCATATTCAGGCAAAAGATTTCATAATTTCTTTCGCATTACTCTACCGAATGCTTTTTCAAGATCCACGAGAGCAAAGAAAACTTTCCGACCTATGGCCAGAAACTTCTTCACGATACCGCGGAGCGAGAATATCTGATCCATACAACCCCTACTGTTCCTAAAATATTGTATCGCTTACTGTTTCCCATATCCCGGCGACTGCCAAGTCAACAGAGGTGCGGCTGGCACTGCCGAAAACATGAAGCGACGTAAGTATGCGATTCTCTCCGAGAGTTTCATATTTATGCACTTTGCAATTGAAACTATGGGATCTTGGAATTCCGAAGCCCATGACTGGTTTTCGACATTTGTAAGCGACTAGGCGAGGCTTCGGGAGATCGTGGAGCTGGCAGGTTTTTCCGCCGGCAAATCAGTTTGGCTGTTCAAAGAGGTAATGCTGCCAGTCTGCTGGGCACCCTAACCAATGACAGCTTTCTAAGCGGCAACTTTAAAGAAGTTTGTTATTTAAAATAATACATAACTTTATGTTTATAAATATTAATTTATAGACATGTATGTACTGATATATTTCAATAAGCTATACTGTAATTTACTTACATGTTTTATTATTGCCTATTAACTTGTAATAAGAAAATTAAGATTTTGTTTCATGTCTTAGAGATAGATAACTTACTACAACGTAATTTAGTAACATACACAGGTGTAAATATAAATATGTAGCTATATCACACGAGATCCTCTACAAATAACCGCTTTAATAATCGATAAGGCCGGGGTCTAACCCCACGCAAAATAACTTCCAATAAATCAAAACATGTCCTGTTTACGAACTACTGAATTCCCTATTACTTTTGAACATCTCACAAAATTGCAATAACTATAATTCATATTGCTTGTATTCATATGTCTAATAATATAAATGCGTCAATTATTGATTTGTATACAATTCCCATATTGTATGTTTTATCTATACATCTGTACCCAATCTATACATATAAATAAAATAGAAGTGATTTCGAAATAAAGGCTTTTTCTTAGGCTCATATTTGCACGTAACGAAAACCCAAACATTTTTTAAATATATTTTTCTCTTTCCTGTCTGTCAGTCTGTCTTTTCGTTTGTCCGGATAATCTTCGAAAAGGCTAAACTCATTTTGACGAGACTTTCCAATGAAAGGAGACTTTTTAGAGAATATTCTGAGCTACTTTTCATAGAGGAAAAATACCAAATTTTCCGGGTGAAACCGCTTGGCACGGTTCGTATAATAATAAAGACAATATTGTTTTAAATATTCAAGTACAAATGCGATCTCGGAATTTGTGCGGCGACACATTCGCGAACAGAACACGCAATGTAGATATAGGTATGTAGGATAGAGTAAAAATTTAGAAACAAATACTTAAATAGTTCGAGTATATAGAAAAAATAGTATATTGTACAAGTGCGGTAAGATGTTAATTATCCACTCGAACGAAGTTGAGCGTACGAGCGCAGCGAGTGCGCTCATTCGCTCGAGTGGGCAATCGACAACACCGCACGAGTTACAGATACTATTTTTTATTACTAATGCGGAGATAATTTCGGTATAAAGAAAAGTTATAGAAAGTAATAACTTAATTGCAAGCAATGGACATGTTGTTTAACAAGAGCATTTATTTGTTTTTTTATTTAAATAAACAGTTATATTTGAATGATTTGGAAACGTAATGTTCATATTTTTTGAGTTTTTTGTAGAAATTGAATCTAAAACTTTGAAATCAAGATTTTCTTTATCTTTCACACTGATGTCAATGGGTACTAAAATCGATTGTGTATTTTTAGATATTCATTTTATATTTTTTTTTTAAGAAGAAATCACAAGGTTTACTTCTTTTCGGCACGAATTTCTAAACACCGAAAAAAATATTACAAAAACCTATGCTATGTGGCGTACATAATAATGTGAATAAATAATTTAAGTATATATACAATATACATACCGTATATCTATTGAATAATACCCCAATCAGCCCACTAAACCTTTTCCTCTACGTGCGATATTGGTGAAATAAAATACTACAGGTTATTCACTCAATATAATTTCGTTATTTATTTATCAGATAACAAGTAATCAAAGACAAGGATATGTTTAAAAAAGCATAACATCACATGGGCACCTGCTTCTGATACACATTGCTTATGACATTTTGTAAAATAGCACGATCTTCCTGACATTAATGTAAGCAGTAATAAATATATATAAGGTGTATATTGTGTTCTCCACGGAGCCGAAGGATGAGCGAAAGGCATCGTGCGCGGTGTTTTAACAGCTATTGTGAACACCATAATTACATTTCATATCTTTTCATTTTCGTCTTGTAACACGATACTTGAACATACTTTTTGTTTTATTTTTATACATACTTATATTTCATACTGAAAATAATATATTAACTCTGAAACGTTAACAAAAAAATACTCATGAATAAGATCATGTCAAGAAATACCTAATATCCACCCGCGTCAGTTCTATTTTTTCTGACATTTATAATTCACATTATTTAGGAAAAATGTTTAAATGTCAAACTTAATTATTAAGATAAATAGCAATATGAACCTCAAGTTTCAAAGTGAATAACTTTTATCGTTATTCGAAGATTAAGTTCAACACCGAAAATATTCAAAGCGATAGACACGAATTGTATTTGTTTTCAGTATAACTATGTTTAATGCATTTAAATGAATTATTACATAAAAAACTATTATTAATTATATGTGAACATAAAAAACACCAGAGACACATTGACACAACGTCAATGTAAACTTGATTTATATTTATGTGACTCATTCAGCAGTTCGAATATCGAATCTTCGAAAGTAGAAATTTTTGCTAACGGCAAACTACCGACTACCTACTAAATTATCCTGACTAATACTAAGGTACGTAACAGCCCGAAGGGAATCTATCGAGTTAATCCCATGATAAAGCTGCAAGAAAACGTATATAGAAAGTTATACTTAATCAAATGTCTACTTGTACTTTCAAAGGTATATAGACAAGTGTGTCACACGTTAAATAAAATATTTAGAACGTTTCTTCGTAAAGTAATATAATCACTTTGTCACGAAGTCATTTTTGTTCAGTTCCAAAAGTAGAAAACAGAACATATATGATGTCTGCTCTGTGTTTCTTTGTCACGTATGATTTTTTTTTTTCAGAAATTATTTAACTTAAACAACTGTAGCACTTAAATAATGGTTCAAACACAGACACAAACTCCAAAAGCTGAGATTTGACTTTGCCTAAAAGTCATAAACAGTAAGATACATTACTTTTTTACTTCATCGCTTTCGATGTCAAGTGAAAGCTCTTTAAACACGACATCAAAAATATAAAAAACGTTTTTAATGTCACTTTTTTTACACTTCTTCGAAAGAGGCTTAATGAACGCTATCCTTTAAAGAAACGCTCAGATAAAAAAAAAGACGCAAACATTGGGAGTAAGATGTAAGTAGATTGACGGAAAGTTATCGAAGTTGCGTTATATACTTGTTTTTATATAAAAAAGGTTCCATAACAAACTTTGTTTCGCAATCAATAAATGAATGAACCTTAATTATGTAAGTATAATTTGCACTTGGCCGCTTTTTATTTTTATTTAAATAATGAAAATAAAAATAAAATAACTCTGTGACATTAACTACCCATACACTTGTACATATATAGCGTTACATTGGTAACCAATTAATCTGCGATATAGCAATGACATGAATTATCATAAGAATAAAATAATAAACTTTCGTCTTATTGTTAGTTCATTAGTTAAACATAACCGAAGTATTGTAGTTAATGCGTAAATATTCAGTATAATTAAAAGATTTGTGTCTCGTAACACTAATTTGTTTAACTCACAACTAAATATCAGTGCCAGTAGTCAGTCAAAAAACTTCAGCACTTACTGAAGATAAGATGGAAAAGTTTGGCGGAAATACTTGTCATCAAGACAGTCAACGAAGACAGAAACAAAAGGAGGAGGAAAATGTATTAAAACAGTAAAAAAACGCTAGATATTTCTAAATCTCAGAAAAAACAATATTGTAGGAATTAATCATTTAAAAATACATTTGCAATCACGTCATGTATTATAATCTTGTGTAAACTTAAAAACATATTTCATTCAAGACACGAACATTCATTCAATACAACATTTCATATTTGAATATTATTATCATTTTGAAAGCTCTATAGTCTGCATTTCCAAAACTTTTTAATTACGAATTCAAACAACTCTACGTGAGTGGAAAAAGCATGTAGTGGTTGCAATGAAAAAGTTTATTTGTATAGGTATACTTACTTTCATGTGCCGCAATGTAAAGGGAGTTAAATTATACCGCACTTTAATTTAATTTATAGATAAGTACATACATATTCTCTTGAATTAATTTATCTTGCCAGAAATTGGAAAATTCTATACAAGAAAAACATAATAAAACTTCAAACCAACTGTGGAAAACAGGCTTTCTAGGAATTATATTAAGTGTCAAAATTAGTGTTAAGATTTAAAATAGTTTTGAAATGTTGAAACTGCAAAATTACATTTATTTTTTTATTATTTGTTCTGTTAGTAAATTTATATAATATTATTATGTACAATTTTTTTTTCTGTTTTATTAATTTATTAAGTCAGCTAAAACATAGGACTTGTTCTCGCCACTATCTGATTTCACTTTATCATTTGTCAAGCGCGAAAATTTATTGATGGAAAAGTGTGATTTTTCTGCCTTGGTGCTCTGTCTGAATGAGAAAATTTATTGGCTAAGATTTACATGAACTGTGGATATCACTTCACTTCTTTTTCTTTACTTTTTTATACAGGTAACATTTTCATTTTTATTAGAAACATTTGTGCCAGTATATGTGTTCTGTGTTTGTGCCACTCTCATGAAAGAAGTGGTGTATCTCTGATGTAAAATGTCCGTCTTCTCATTACTAAGTAGTTACCATATCACTCCAGTAAAGTGATAGTAGGCTTTACTGGAGGTTAAAAAGACTTCTTGTAAAAACGCGAAACCTTCAGTCGCACATATTTATTTAAACTTGCCAATTTTCCACACTTGCTTATATTTTTAACGCACAATATACTAAGAATCACTTTTGAACTTTAAACTCTCAAAAACGCTAAAATAGAAAATCTAAATGCCAACTTAGTTTCTCCCAGCCAAATTTTTTTTATTTTACTTATTAAATCATATCTTCTGTGTCAATTATTTAGATGGAAATAGGATTTGTCTGATGTATAAAATCTTCATCTTTCACCATAATGCATGTTTTATTATTCTATTAATACAACATAGTAGTGTTAGCACTTAATCTGTTTACGCAATCCTTACTACTCAAAAATGATTTATGGAATTAGGTAAGAAGTTTTAGGTCCAAATATCTGATTTATACAGTTTTTTTCAACTTACGTGGCTAAGCTGATATCTTAGTTGCTAATGTCTCGATTAATAAAAAAAAATCGTCTATAACCATAACCACCTTATAACCATAAGACTTTCTGAGCTAATCAATCCGATAAATTATTACGTCTATACAATTGCACAAACTTTATTATGAATAATATTATCGCCTCCAATTTGTCGCAATAAGTTGTCTCGATGAATTTCCTAAAGACATTGTGTTAATAAAGTCTTTAGGGAAGTTAAATGTCAAAAAACATAAAAGTTACAAAAATACTTATTTAAGACAAGTAAATTTTTATTAACTTCAAAGTGTTAAGTTTTGGCGAATCGAACTTTTTTTTTGAGTTTTTGACTACTTGTAGTGAGTGTGTCTTCTTTTATATATCACAACATCGCATTACCGTTAGCACTTATTGTAAAATGTCATTTCGTATATATTTCAAAAATATACAAAAAATTATTGCCTTTTGTAACTTGTTCCATTACCAGGGCGTCGTTGCTTAATCCTTCACACTCCCCCCTCTTACAACCACTAATTAAATTGTAAATAGGATGTAATCACTTCCATTTAATTTATTAAATATTATAATATGTATGTTATGTTTATGTTATGTTATAATATGTATGTCTTAATTTTTAATATCATATGGGTAATAAGATCAAACCTGACCTATAAGTCCTTTTATTACTTAAACTTGTGTTTCTCTATTAAAGGGGGTCTTCAGGGTTAGGTCACGGGATCAAAGTGGAAGCTCCAATCATCTACTTTTACGCTGCGAAAATGCTGGGTAATGAAGTTTAGTTCCCTTCGAGACGTGCTTCGGCACAGTACTATGGGGCGCACCGGTTCGGTCCGTGGGTATTGCAAAATCCAACAAGAATTTAATATAATAGAATAGGTAATATAATAGGTTTAAAACGAAGTTCTTTAACTGCAGTTTCCATTTTTGTGAAACTTAATTGCAATACCTAATTAGACAATAAAACAACACAAAAACAAATAACTGTTAATAAAATTTCTTAGTGTAAAGTAATGAGGTTATACAGCCGGCCGCACATGCTGCTCTTCTGCTCCAATCTCGATACTCGCACGCACACACACACGTATATAATAGAAAGGGACAGAAAGATCACTGTGAATTTGTGCATAAAGCTAACAAATCTATCGCCACGCGGCGCGCGGATCAGTCCCACTTCGCGCAATTACTGTAAATAGCGCGTGTTCGGAAGAGACAGAGAAAGAGACAGTCGCTGATAGTCGAATGGAGGGGGCATAACCCTTTTTCGTTACGTAATGATTTCTACTAACTCACCAACCTCCCGTAATCGGCGTTAAGGAACTTCGTTCCAATAAATAATATTGTCACATATTATTCTTATGGGATTGCCCACGATTTTTCATGAGATTCTTGTGACTATCCCGAAGCTCATCAACATGGGTTCAGGAAAAAAACCGCTAGCGTTTTAATAGATGAACTCTCATCACGAAAGTATATAAGGTGGGTGTTTAGGGAGTCTGGACCCTCCCTTAGCCTACGCTAATATTCGCCGAATGTCCATCTTATTGTATCCGTGTAAGCAAATCGAGCACGACCTGAATAATCCCAGTGTACAGCAGAATATACGAGTACAGAGGCATAAAGTACTTTTAACTTCTGGCAATAAACGGTCTGTCGAAACTACTACCTCCATCATTATACTTTCTCCTTTTTGTAAATATCACTTAGAACATATTTATTTATTTATTTAGAGAAATCAACAGTCATATATACTAAAACATTTTCCAATGTTGTGTAGCATAAATGTACAGCCCAATTAAAGATTTCTACAATAAAAAAAAGGAACAAATGATAAGTAGTCTATGCATGAAAAAAGTAAAACTAATAATAAATAAAGACATTATTAATATACTGTCATAAAAGGTACAACAGATAAAAGTTGATTTAAAAACAGAAAGGCATTTGGATAAGAAAATCTATCGAACACGTGCGAGCGCATCCACGAGTGGAAAAAAAAAGTACATGCGATGTACCGCATAAATGTGCATGTGATGTGTGTTTAAATACTGTGCAGTGCAGCCTCCAAATGGTTCGACCGACCGAGATCACACTATCACGGTGTAGAAAATTTGCTTTGTCGAGGCGAGGAAATGATTAAGTTATGGCAGGATCCAAATGATGGAGCTACTATCAAATTACTAATAAATAATTTATGTATTTAACACCGGTGAAACAATGGAACATAGCAAATAATTGTGTATACTTATACAACTTCTAAGAAATATGCATAACAGAATTACTTCATTAATTTCCCAGTGATATACTTAAGACATTATTACAATTCCGGGTAATTTTCCGTGTAATTCTGTAGTAAATACATTTTGAAGAGATTCTATATTACATAGGTTTCCGGAAAATATACTTTTATTTAATTAACAGCTTGATAACATTTATTTAATAAAGAAATACCTGGAAAACCTTTATTTGACGGGATTGATTATTAACATGACATTGTTAATAACAATTAATTTGTAACATACTTGAACAATGTATAATGTTATCATCAAACATAAAATATTATTTGCCATTTAGCTAAATGAGAAAGACTCAACTCAACTCAGTCTCAACGGAGAATAAATATTTTCGTATAAAATAAACAGTAGTAACAGAATTATTTCGAACTTATTTCATAGTCAGTAGAATAAACCCTAAATACATTGGCAGGCAGTTTATCGAACGACTTTATGAGACGGCTTTGAGAATAATCCCCATTTTCATTTTCGTTGAGTAGCAATTGTTTCTCGGCTCGTTTTATTGCCGTCGTTTGTGAGTTTCAGTTTTCAAGTTCGCATCACTTCGCGGCCACATTCAAATAACGAGAGTTCTCGGTTCAATTTGAGTGCTTCGTACAGCCTAACTAATGTGAATACGTAAGTGCATGAAGTCTATATACATAAAATTTAAACTGTATAGGTAGACGCACAATTATTATTAATTCTGAAAATAAAACTTTTACTGACATTCTTTATGTAAAATCACATAGACTAGTAGCTGTATTTTCGTTACCGACAGTTCCATATAAAAATTTGAAATTATTTGTTAAACAGAACCAATCCACTTGACAGTGTTCACTATGTCATTTTTTTATTGCCTGCAAATATGTCGTGTACCTATGACCAAAATAATCTCACCAACGTAAAAATAGAGACCAATCACTATTTTTTAATTGTCATTTTTATTTTAGTAATGCTACTTTTCAAGGTGTACTGGGTCTGTATTTAAAAGCAAAGCCCTCTTTTAGCCTCGAGAACAATCGTAACTGAAGTGACTTTTGACCGAACCGGCTATTTTATGTCAAAAAATTTAGCTATACAAATACGTATAGAAAATCTTGAAATACTCTTTGGGTAATAAGAATTTTGATATGTACATAATATGTACTCATTTCTATTCAAAAATAAAGACGTCATATAAACATATTACATTTGAATTTAGGATATAATCTGCAGCTTATTTTTCATCAGAGTTAAGTTTCGGCATTACAATTTTTAGATAAGAACCTTCGACATCAATTTCTAAGAACAGGAGAAAGTTATCAATAATGGTTCAATGGTAAAATGTAATTAATATCGACAAACCAGTTTTGATTAATTTTTCAGTTGAACAAAGTAGTCGATGTGAGAGAAGTCTTACAATTAATAAAAAGTAGGGCATGTTTATGTTGTTTTTTAAGTTTTATAATAGCTTCATCATAACAAAGCATGGGGGACTACCTTGCTACTAAAAACGACTGTGGTATGAAGAATTTGATGAAAGACAGATATAAGCTGCAGAAAGCAGAAACGAAGGCACTAGTGGAAGAGAAGCGTGAAAGGTATAGGGTATTAGACGAAAATAAGATGTCGGACAACTCCGAGGGAAATTCCAAATTATTTTGGAAGAAAGTACGTAAGTACCGAAGTAGTCCGGCACCTTGCAGAATGAATAAAGTGCATTCGAAAGAAAACCGCCTGCTAACAAATAAAAAAGATGTTCTGCAGCGATGGAGTGAATACTCCGGAGAACTGCTTGAGAGTGGCGACTCCGTCTCTGATACTGAGAGCGATTCTAATGAATTGCCACACTCGGGTCAGGGACTGGAAGATGCCATTGTATGAAAGCGATTGATAAAGTGATAAGAAGTCTGAAATGTGGAAAGGCTGTGGGAAATGATGAGATGACTGCTGAGATGATCAAGTATGGTGGTCCTAGGATCTGGGATACCTTCTATGTACTGTGCAACCTTTGTTGGCAGAAGAGAGAGGTGCCAGAGGACTGGTGCACCGCAATCATAGTACCTCTCTATAAAGGGAAAGGTTCTCATTTGGACTGTGCGTGCTATAGGGCCATCAGCTTGGTCAGCTTAGCAAGTAAAGTCTATACCAAAACTTACACAACTCCACCACGAAAAATAATTGGATCAATTTCCATCAAATCATTCTCAAAAACTGTAGCTCTCTCATTCACAAAAAATCTCTGTTCAAGAATCTTGAAGCTACAAACAGGCAGACCGACAGTATATACAAACAGGCAGACGACTTCTTGGCGGGAACGGGAGATGTGAAGTTGGCATTTTATTGAAATTGTCTATTTTTTTCGTTTTTGGGAGTTTTAAGTTACAAAAGTATATTGTACGTTTAAGTTCTGTACAAATGCTTAGAATTAATAAATAAAGTTTGAATAAATATATGCAACTGAAGATTTCGCGTATTCCCAAGAAGTCCTATTTAACTCCAGTAAAGCCTACTGTCTGCTATCACTATACTGGTACTGGGGAGTGTTAGAGCCTAAGTAATAAGAAGACATATATTTTGCATAAGAAGATTAGAGATATTAGAGATAAAGACAAATAGAGGCACTAATAAAGAAGAAAAAGAAGACAGACAAAAGTGTGAAGTTTCTTTTAAGGGTTAAAAAATAATAATGCTTAAGTGAAATAGGTTTCTGATTAAGTCAGTTTGAGAGGAATCCAGGATTTGAAAGTTTTCACAGTATATTTTATGAGTGTTAGAACTTAGAAACCATTACGTTAAAGGGGTTGTAACGGGTCGACAGCTGAGATAAAACAGATAGCAAGTAGTTGCAGAAGAAAATAGATTACAAAAAGGTGGTATCGAGTTAAACAGTGCATGATGGATACATCTATTTACTTCGCAGACGCAATAGCTTAGGATTAACAATAAATACGTAACTGATTTTTCTGGATTGGGTTTCGCAATAAAGTAAGCACGGTAGTATACCGACTGATAGTTTAGTATGTCAAGGAAGTTTGTAAATACCAAAATTATAAAACACAATGTACTTAAGAATCCGCCCGCGCAACCCAGTGCAACTGAATTCGTTTATTATCCCCACGCCCTATCGTGATAACAATAAAGTTGATTTTCGCAATTGCGATTTGATCATATTTTAGAGTGGAGAAATCTCCACATTTGTTTTTGCACATAATTGTATAACAATTTGCAAAAATACTTCATTACCAATTAAGAAAGTGGTTAACATATTTCTTTCGCTTCCTCAAATCTCATCATTCTCCTCACACACTTTTGTCTAGATATGCGAGTGCTTTTGACATTTCCGTCGGTTAACACTCTAGCTATTTGTATGCTTAATTATTTATTTGAGTGATTCTTTACACAAAACATGGATTAATAAATCTACTGCCAAGTTCGCATTATCCAGTTTGTACATAGTGTTTTCAAAAATGAATTTCAAAAAAAAACGCTACATAGTGTTAAGGAACATCTATGCGAAATTTCAAGTTCACACTCATCGTTAGTGAATTGGCCTGTTCATTGATAAATCAATCAGTGAATCAGTCAGGGAGTTTATTATTTTACGAAATTATTAATTAGAATGAAAAATTACGAAAATATACATATATGTAGATTATATTCACCTTATTTTAAAAGATATTTTAAAACCTTTATCTCTAAACAAACACGAAGTGTACATTTTCGAAATAAAATTTTCTTCAATGATTACACTAAGTACAAACTGGATAATGCGAACTTGGCAATAGCTACCTGCTCAGACTGTCTAGTACGCAATGTGTCAAACGGAATCGCTCGGTCCCAAGATTAATGCCAGACCAGATCACGAGGCCTTGTCGAAGACGTTGAGGCATGCCAGCGGTTTAAAACAACAGCTCTGCAATCCGTCTTGAAAATAAGGCTACAGTATTCTTTGCCTGTCGTAAAGGGCGAAGGGGCCTTCGGAATCGCAGTTGATCGACGTGGCGGCTCCAGTCATTCATCCACGTGACCTTAAGGAAGACGACAGCGCCTGTGATCCGCGCTGTCGTGACACTGCAAGGGTGCAGAGGGGCTTAGTCACTGCCTCACAAAGAAGAGCTTCAGCACGGCGCGAGAGCTCCGGCTCCGGCGGGTACCGACATTTCTTAGGAGAACACCAGAGCCCCTTAACGTCATTGTGATGACGACCACCGTAGGAGTCTTAGCGGGTAAAAGCTCCACATAATCCAGTCTCAACCCAGGGACCAGTGTTTCATCTCTCTGTGTTCAAATTTCTCCAGCGTGACAAAAAAAAACTTAAAAAGGACCCAATAATAATCAGACTCTAAACAGTAAATATTTTTTGTAATAATTTTATTTAGGTATCTCAGATTTGAAATCTATTTCAAATCTGAGATACCTAAATAAAATTATTACAAAGTTACTACGTAATAGTCTTATTTGAAAAGCACTTTTTGTTAAAAAAATTATTTTCTATCTCGTTTAGTAATATAATGAAATAGTTATAAATTAACATCGAGAATATGTAAAATTCGAGTTTATTTCTTCGCAGTTAAATTTTGAATAAAACAAGCGTTTTACTAGGAATATAACTTCTTATGAACCTACCACTGCCACAATATAAATATAACAGTAGGATGTCTTCATAGAAATCTAACGTATGCTGTTTGTATCTGTGCGCACTAATACACACTCGCCGTGGCACACACACAACGGCAATATTTTGGGCGAATATGGGTAATTGTTGTAGCGGCAGTCGGAGTCAGTAATTCGTTCTTCATATCGTCACAAATACGAAAATGTCTAAGTCATATAAACGAACGTATTATAATGTCCTTAGATGCCTAAATAATCTTAGTTATTCGAATGCAATGTTATCATTCTTCAGCATAACTAGAAGAAATTAAAGGAGTTCGAATATTTTGGCATACTTTTCAGTTACCATTTTGTTTTTTTTTCAAAATGGCGACGCACGATAAAACCTATATATATATCGATTGGGGACACTTTTACAAACAAAAAAATCATTTAGGTCTCTATGTCCTAAAACGTAACGTTACAGAGTTATTTGCGGGACAAGATCGATGTACGAGAACTTCAATAACCATGAAAAAATATTCACTGAAATGTTTCTACGCATTTTATGATGCTGGTAATAGCTAGACGGATTTATCTTTATTAAGTATTAGTTAAAATAAATACAAGTGCCTATTTTTACTGTTTATAAAGATTTTTAGTCTATTTTTCGAACAAAGGAAGGCGTAATGATAAATATGTATGCTATGTATGTATCTAGTATTACAACCAGCAACCTTTGATTTCGCACATGTTGTTTTCTTGTGTAGGCAATGTGTAATATGGACGAAAAATCTGCATAATATGTGTGATAAGATAACATGACATAACATTTAATTTTTATAGATATGAAGATGGCGCCTACCGGCATTCAATTTTGAACAAAATTATATTTAATTTTTCTTTGTTGTTGTAGCTTTATAAGATAGCGAGTAGCAATTTTGCTACCGTTGAAATATTTTTCAAAGTAGTTCCAGTGAATAAATAATGTAAAATTCAATCACATTAATGTTATTTATTACATACGAATTATATGACAAGTGGCGATTTTGTTAGGATTTTGGTGAGTTTTCTTTTTGTCTACCCTGCTGAAAATGTCTGTGTACGTCACTGAAGAGTCTCCTGTCCAACCACCAGCCGCCTTCTTGGACAATATTATTTTATCCGATGATGATGATGACGATTAACGAAACTGTATTTTAATGTTTTATATAAGTACTCGTAATACTTTAATACGTATATAAACTGTAAATAGGTGACTGTGTTAGATTTTTTTTGCACAACCATCAGCTGTATATATTTACACATAAGAATAATCTACAGTTTTGGTGGAGTACCTAGTAGTTTTCGTGACTTGCTTCCCCTATGAAGCATCTCGTAACATTAACAATAAATGATGAGTTTGTAATATTGATTAATATTTCAAACA
This sequence comes from Zeuzera pyrina, assembly GCA_907165235.1. Taxonomy (NCBI): domain Eukaryota; kingdom Metazoa; phylum Arthropoda; class Insecta; order Lepidoptera; family Cossidae; genus Zeuzera; species Zeuzera pyrina. Next base: position 16,408,424 of record OU015626.1, read on the forward strand.
TTTTAGTCCTATTTCAAAAACGAGTACGACTAATCAGTGTTTGAGATACAGAGGATACTTGCGAACTTTCTTAATATGGTATGTACTGTAGGTAAGCTCCGCATAAAGTACATTAAATTCTGTTTCAGTAGGTACCTATATTAAAGACGCGATGTCACACTGTCCACTTTTGTTTGTTTGCTTATGGGCGCATGATGGTGCTAGTTTATTTCCATAATATTAAAGTTTAAATAGTTGTTTTTGGTTCTTAAAAGTACATTATGATAATATATTGACAGCCATTGATATTAATGTTTATACTATTTAGAAAACATTATTCTTGTTTTGATCTTCCGCCGCAGTCGGGTAAATATACTAATACTTATGTTAAAAGTTTAATGAATCTAGGAATTGCTATTTGTTTCTACTCAGTATAATACATTATACCATTTATTAGAAATATACATAAGAAAGTATAGAACATTTAATGAATATTTTTTCCTAGTTATTGAAATTCTCAAACATCGATCTTTTCCTTCAAATAACTCTGTAACGTGACGTTTTAGGACATAGCGACGTAATTTTTTGTTTGTTTAGGTGTCCCTAATCGATATATATATGTTTTATTGTGCGCCGCCATTTTGAAAAAAAAAGAAAATGGCGACCGGGAGATATGCCAGGCTCAGAACAAAAATCTTCGAACCCCAAATAACGAACACAAAAAACTTATCCATGTGCATTGTTTTTTATCACTATTTACTAAATGTATAACTAAACGAGATGCTCTCCGCATCTCACACCCAACGTAACAAGCCTACATATCCGGCGGAGAGTAGGCATGCATGAGACGAGAGTCGGCCTTCTTTTCTACATATTCTTTGCCACTGCCCTGATACGTGTTGAAAGTTATTTACGAAAAGACAAGTCATATCTTCATCTCTCACTAGTACAGTATCTCTAACGTCTAATGGGGTTTATTACTAGCAATGACGATATTCTTTACATTCAGAAAAATAATTCATGTTAGTACATAATTCGGCGATGTTTAAGGTTTCAGTTATACTGCATAATATGATAGAAAAAATCTTTCTGTAGTCATTAAATGTTATTTTCTACTGTTGAATATACCTAATAATTGATATAATAGTTATCCCTAACTTAGGAATATCTAGTTTGATTGAGTTATTATTAATAAATTCCGTCTAATCAGTTTAAATAAATTTTTCAAGGAAGTATTATGGAAGTTGAGAGACAATTTATTTCTATATCCATTGGGTAATTAAATTGAAATTAATAAATGATTACTGTTTTTCTGAATACCATTGCAGATTAAAGTAATTAATTGAATTATATATTTTGTCTATATATTATACTTAATAAAATAGGCATTAATAATATACTAATTTATTTATAGTATATTATTATACTATAAATAAATTAGTCCACAAATCTAAATAATGAAATGTTACAATTTCAAACAAGTATAATATAATTTTGTTGAAATATTAACTTCATTAAAAATCTATTTTAAATCTATATCTGTCATATTATTTATTTGTCGTTACAAGCGATACACGAACGATAGCGAAAATGTCAACTAATATTATAGTAAAAGTCCAACGACACTGCTTGTATGTAATTGACTGATTCAATCGTGACTTTTACACAAATACTATACAATACTCTTTATTACATCATCAGTAAAAGTGTATTGCAGATGTAGAAATAAAAACACTAAAAACAGTAAAATTTCGGCAACCTTATCGCTAAATCGATTTCTTCCAGGCAACCTTTGGGTAAATTAAATAAATAAATAAAGAAATGGTAGGCGGTGTAAAACAGGCAAAACAAAAAAATAATAATAATAATAAAGAAATACATGTTCTATGCATAATAATATATTATTATGTAAATTATGTAGTTCTATACATATGTACATACATACATACATATCTTCACGCCATATCCCCAACGGGGTAGTCAGAGAGGACGGAGCACCAAGCGTCGCAGTCCTTACATACTTCTTTCGCTTCCTCAAATCTCATCATCCTCCTCACACATTTTATATTACATGATATATTACATATACATAATGCACCTAATACAATATACATATTACTATGTGATACACATATACAGATAAATGAAAAAATAGTAAGAAAAATAATAAATCGTCCAATCAACGTTCAAACAAGACAATAAAATGTTAGTTATGACGTACGGTGAACGCCATATGTTGGCGCTAGTGTCTTATAAAACGTGGACAAAGTTAAAGATGCAGAACGACAGTTATAATTTGTCCATGTTACCGATCACATCTTCAAACCCTGTCATATTCACCACATCAAAATAAAACGCGACTCATGTTGACATTATACCAGTTTGCCTCAGCTTCCAAATTCATGGTGTTCGCATCACAAGATGCGACTATGTACCACTTGGCGTATCATTCCTTTCGTGCTCTTATATAATCTACAGAAGAACTACAGAGCGTACTCGTACTGTATTAAGTTAATCATGTGCTAAGGATGATGGGCTTATTCCCACTCCAAATAGCACAAAAGTATTACAGTAAAAATATTAACGTTTTTGAGATAATTGTGTTCCTTTAAATTTCTCGAAAATCGATATTTTGTGTTGGCTTCACTGGTGCCATTTTTACAAATCACCTTGTTTATTTATTTTTTGTTATGTGCATTCTAATAACACGTCAGTAACTCCAAGACCACTAAAAAAGTTTCAGAGAAAAGACATAAATATAAAAACAATTATTTCTAAAACGGTGATATTTTTACTGCTGTACTCTTGTGTTTTTTTGGAAACCCGAGTTGTCACTCCTAGCATAATGATTTACTCATTGCGGGACACCCTGTAAGTGTATAATGTACGTAATTTTCTTTTGTATTTTTCTTTTTTTATCTGTTCTAATTTTCTTGAAGAAGCTTGAGAACTTATCGACTAATTAGTTTGAATTTTGGAGCAATATACCTAAAATGTATGAAATGTTTCAAATTTACATTTCAATATATTATGCGTTAGAAATGTTTGTAATAGAGTGATCCGGATAATGCAAAGTTTATCATTGAATTCACGCTTTCACACCTCAAATTACATCAAATACACATTAATGAAAACATAACACTAGATTTGATTACAGATTATTATTTACACATTAAACAATATGAGATTAAATCACAGTGAGGAAATTTTGTATAACAGGAATTTATTTAAGTTACACTAAAATACGTAATGGAATGTACAAGGCGATTTAATAAAAAAAATTATAAAGCAGCTATTGCATTGTCTTCTTTTGTGACAAAATGCACGAATCTTTTGAACTTTTATTAAAATTTATATGTAATGAAATGAATGATATGATATGAATACTAGATTAATATTCACAACCAAATAAGAATAATACAAATTAACAGAAATAAAGTAATGAATTGTCGATGATAAAGTATTTGTGTCAAATATACATCCAAATAAAGTTTTAATTAAAATGATATAATAACAATTATAAATTATTCACTTTTTTTTATATTTATTCACTATTATATTAAAAGAGCAATATTTGTATGTATGTATATGTATATTTGATATCGCTTTCTAGAGAACGGCTCGAGCGATTTCGATGACATTTACAATGCCGAGAGGGGGGGCTGTTCGTCTTTCACACACATAAAACTTCTAATTTAAGTACGCAGCACAGTTTACCTTCTCAACAGCACAGTGGCTGAGTGTAGGTGTGTTTTTTTTCAAATTTTGAAATAATATGTTTAAGTTCTGTTCGCGACAAGTACCTATTAATAACAAATATCATAGTACATAATAATGTAGTTATAATAAGAAAATAAAATGGAAAATAATTATAAAAACATAGACTTCATAAATTTCTATTTAAGCCTTAAAAACAGTATCCTACGATTTAGTCACCAGTTTGCATTAATCCTGTCGCTAGATCCAATACATTCAATCTAAAGTTAAGGTTTCGCGACGACGGTGATACTCACTCTACAGACCAAGTTATCCTAATGTGAACAAAAGAAAACTTTAAAAAAAGTGGGCAAGTTGCAGATCAAAATTATAGTTCAAAGGCACTTGAAAAAAATATTGTACGAGCTTAATTTTATTATAATTTTTACAGATTACAGTTGTTTAAACGCTACTGAAAGAATTATGCTCTTCTTCTAATCACATTTTTAAACCGAAATAGATACATTTTTTTGTGGACATCTGTGACACCAGTGTCGTTTGGGTCGAGTGTCAGTGTCGTCGTTTATCCCGCAGCTAGAACTGTCATTACCATTGTGACTATACCATAAGGTATACCTACGTTAAATAATCCTGTTTTTCGCGGTAACATTTTAAAAGCAAACGATGTAAACATAGAACAAGGATAATGGAAGCAAAAAGATAATGTAACGTTTATAATGGTCGAGAATTGTTTGGAAATTGATAGCTGTATAAAATTAGTATCTGTAACTCTTAATGGGATAATCTGCGTAAGTACAAAAGAACTTCAGACACATGATACTGTCGCTAATCAATACTGGCTCTTTTGTGATGCGATCGTACTGAAGAAGATAGTTTTGTAAATATGTGAAATACGTAATAAAATATTGTAATGACTTAAATATAACTTTACATTTTTCGTTATTTTGAACGTGTTTATCTTATTAACATTTATTCTTAGTTTTATTGTTAGGAAATTCTAAACTGCATAAGTATACGGAGCGAGGTTGTGTCTAGTTTGAAATCGTGAGTTCTCGTTACTACTGGTAGACAAAGAGACCTTTGTTTCTTTTATTAATACATTTATAAATTATATACGAATCAATCCTATTTCTGTTTTATATTCTGTTTGTTGCAAAAAATAACTCCAATACAGATCAAAAGAAAAACATTAGGTTTATATCCACCTCCCTCAACCGTACTGTACGTGACCTTTTCAATTTTTCATACATTTAAGTATTATGATGTAACTCTTTGGTATTTGTGTTATAATTATGTATAATTGGCTTTAAAGATGAAATTAATATTCATGTTTTCTGAATAATTTTTTCCGTTAATTGTTATGTTTTCAACGCGTTATGGTACGAGTATCTAAACGAGTATAGTACGAGGACTAAAGAGTCCGAAGCTTTCGTTATCAAAGATTGAAAATACTATAAATTCTGAAATAATAAAAATTGAACTTTTTTTTGGTTTTGTATCCATAACTTTAAGTTTATTATATGATATTTTCTTTTGTACAAAGGTTAACGTGACACATCATAATATAATGTCGTATTATAGTTATAATACGACATATATATTATTGTTATAATACGACATATATTAAGTATACGACAGTATAAGCTATACAGTAATTACTATAATTTTAGGCAGAACTTAGTTGTAATGAAATTATTACATCACTATCGATTGAACATTACATTAAGTACATTAAATTAATAATAATATTGTCTAAGTGTGTCTATTCAGTTACATTTTAATTTCATCTGTTCTAGGCATTAAATGTGAGATGTGACTATGAAAACAAACTCTTTTCGTTGTTGTTGGTTTACAAGTGTCGAAACTGTTAATGTACGTTAGGTTTCTGAGTAACATTAGTCCATTCATTCAATTTCAAACATTATAACTATAATATTAGAAAGTATTATACTTATTGAACAGAAAGTATGCTTGGACTACTAATGAATAACAAATCAACTAATAAACCAATAAATATTTGCACCTAAGTTTAATAATCAATTAATAACTAATAAACTGACAATTTATTGTAAGGTTTTATCTTTTTAATCATTAACGTTATTGTCTACCTTTCCAGAATTTTTGTAGTCAATTCGTTTTACAACTTTGTTTTTTTGCGTCACAAATACCTACTGGCTATGTAAATATTATCCTGCTGTGATTAAATCAAACACGTAACTGTAATTTACACAATTAAAAAGAAAAGAGTGATTTTATTCACCTAAATATTTTAACAAAATATGGCTGCGTCATTCTTGATGCTCTGATAAAAATATGTTATTAATGGTAGAATTTTATTTTCGCTCAATGAAGCCAATCAAAGTCAAACTCAAGTGATCTATTCAAGTAAAGCTCACTACAAGGTATATTTAAACATTCAACCACCACTGAAAAGAAACCATAAAAGAACTTGGTTAGGTATAATTTTTTCAACGTCGTTTAGCAACAAAATTTCATAAACATTTTTTTGAGAAAAAAACCAGTAAAATAATCATTCTCTGACTAATTTTACATCTTCGACAAAATCTATGATCCTGCAGTAGATAGATATGATATTTAAACAGGTGTACTTTTTTAATAACAATTCAAATTTTTTCAACCTCGTTTAGCAACAAAATTTCATAAATGTTTTTAAACTTTCACGACTTGTACACATCTTACAATATTTACTCACGGGTCTATGTCGCGTTTATAATTTAAGGTTAATTATCTATTTTATCCCGACGTTTTGACCGATTTGCACCGATCGTGGTCACGGGCAGACATATGATGACAGGTTAACGTAGGTAATTAGCCTTAAAGTATAAACGCGACATAGACCCGTGAGTAAATATTGTAAAAATTTAATAAAAAATATTTTTGAGAAAGAAGCCAGTAAAATGATTATTCCCAGACTATTTTTGCATATTCGTCAAAAGCTATGTTCCTGCAGTAGATAGATATGATATTTTAACAGGTGTACTTTTTTAATAACAATAAAAAAAATTTTATACAAATGTTTTTGAGAAAGAAACCAGTGAAATAATAATTCCCAGACTATTATTGCATCGTCGACAAAATCTATGATCCTACAGCAGATAGATATGATATTTTATTAAGTGTACTTTTTTAATAACAATTAATTTATTTTAAATAAAATTAAAACACTACAAGAAACTTTGTTTTACTGTTGGCAGTTCAGTGACGGTGGTTCGGATATTAATTAACAAATTACAGTACGAAATGATAATAGCTCAAGCACGCATGCACTTGTCTATTTTTTAAATATATTCAGAAGCTAAATAACATATTTTTTTTGTCCTCAAAAGCGATAAAACTGCGAATGGCGTATATAACAAAAAGGGAAACCTTCAGTTGCTGAGTGTCAGCTAAAACTTAACAAGCGCCTACTACATCAAAGACATTAGATAAGACGAGATATCTAGAGAAAATCTACGGTAAAATAAAATTAGATAAAGAAATTCTGGATTGCAAAAAGAACTCTCTTCTTTCTTATTCTCAACATTTTTACGTTATAAATAATGTAATATTTTTACACAGTTACATTTTATGTATTTTTCACATGTTTATTAACTCTTATTTAGTTACTCTATCATGACAGTTACGAAATATAGCGATTAAATTAAATATAATATTCATATACAAAAGTAAGTTCAATATTTTAAGTTCAGCAAGACTTCATTCGTCATACTTTAGTAAATAACACTTTAAACAATATTTAATATTATAATTCATTTTGGGTGATACATTTATTAATAATTGACATTTAGGATTACAGAAAGTACATATCTCAAGTATATTTCTATGCTAATAAATCCGCTAATATCTTTCTATGCAATACAAGTTCAAGTAGGAAAATCTTCAGCATAAAAAAAAATATTATTAGAAATAGTTGCTTTTATACATACCATATAACGTTGTATTTATTAACCGTAGCAAGCAACCGCTAATCCTTTAACTAATTGTATATATCACCATAACTGCACGTAATTACCACGAAACCACGGTTAGCAGTTATCTCCCACTTCATACGTCCAACAAGATTCGTAAGCGCTCAAACCTCCCGCTACGTCGTAGCCCTTCTACGGCACGTGCGTCCGTCGTAAATCCGTAGACACACTGGAGTACAATCGCCACGAACTGAACACACGAAGTTTACCGATTGTGGCCGAGCTTAGCCGAGACTTTGTAAGCCGTGATTGATATCAAATGAAATGTGAGGAATGAGTAGTTCCAGAGAGCTCTTTGTTTTAAGGATTACATTTTTTTTCCTGCCACGTCAACGCGACGATGGTATATCTCTCGAGGAAAAGTTTTTACATTTCGCACAACAATGTCCAAAATAATAATAACGGTACTGAAAGTCTAAAGTACTCACGAGAGAGGACATGATATGATATATTTACATAAATCTAGTGAATAAATACAAGTTCAGCATTATTTTATTTAATGTGTTTTCTGTTTTTCCTTGTAATTTAACATTGAAATGAATATACAGATTTATTTTTCATAAATCGAACATGAAAACTATTGGAAAGCGATGACGAGAATCTCCAACACAATACAATTCTTTAACTTAGTGGATACCACGATAGCACACTTACTTACGTAATAATTAACGCATAACGTACATAGAGATAGAATAGATATTGTCTATTGATATTAACATCATCAGTTTTCTTTAGTGTTACACAATATATATCATTTTCATCTATCTATTTTCAAGGACGAGAAAACAAGGAGTTACTTCATAAAAGATGATGTTATCGTCGTAAGGCCATGATTTGCGGTTATTGAATTATTATTGCTAAGGGTTCCACTTAAAGGGGTTTAGATGATTAAACCCTCCCCCGAGCAGTACCATCCCACCCACTTAGGTAATTTGAGAAATACCAAGAATACCTTTATTAAACCCACTGTCTGTATACATGTAAAACAATACAGATGCGTATACAGAGTGATAAAGGTACAGTACGTTTCACTAATTTATCTCCTCTAATCAGTGCCCGTGACTTTTCTTCATTAAAAAAGTCTATGAAACGGAAATACAACTTTAGGAAGCTCAGTTCTTTAAGTATCACAAAATTTACCCCTGATCAGTATCTGATCACTGAACGGTTTTTTTAAGACAAATAAATCAATGGTTATTGTCTTATATAGAGGACTGCTGTAAACTCGTTAAATTCGAACTACAAATACTTTAACACATTTTACAAAAACTAACGAATAATTTAAACGTGTTATATGGTAGCATGTCCCTAGTGATTCATTGTCACTGATCCAAAATTGTCAAAACTGAAATTATATAAACAAAAAAAAAACCAACAATGTAGTGTGACTGAAATATTCATTCACAAAAGATTGTTGGAAAATGACAATTTAACTTGTAACGTTATTTGTGGCTGCTCTAGTTAATATATTAAAAATAAAAGTAGCTGGTATGCATGAACTTTGACATTGATCTTATGAGGGTTGTTCAGTTCTTGCAGCCTAACTTGGAGTGAAATGCAGTGTCAATTTACATATCGGGCGTCTTAACTGCACTATTTCAAGTGATTCAGACGTGAACGAGAAGCCTGTCCTGTTATCAAGACAGGCTTTTCTTTCTTTTTTAGCAAAAAGAAAACTTTTGTTATACATACAACTACCTCTTGGTTTACCTCATGGGTTTTCTTTGTAGAAAATAACACTATTTATATTTTAGTAATTGAAAATATTTAAAATTTAATCTAGTATGAATTCTAGGAATAAAGGTATCTCGAGCTTTATGTTATTAAATATTTATGATATTATCAATTGATCTTTTTAAAATAAAATTAGTTATAAAGTTGTTTCTAATACAAAAGTGAAGAATAATAACAAATTTGTTGTGAGGAATAATGAGGAGGCGGAGAATAGTGAGGAAAAGTACATAAAAATTACAAAAGGCGCTTTTATCATGAGATCAATCATAGGACTTAGTATATTTTAATTATAAATAAATGGAGAACCACATATACCTACTCATATTAATTCAAGATTTATGAACGAAAAGATACGGAATAACTACTTAGAATAAAAAAGAATTTATGGAATATTTCTTTTAAAAAAATTAAATATAAATTAAATATACTGGAATATATTTAAGCAAACTCATATAAAAATTTCTATAAAACATGTTAAAAGATTTTACTAGTTTAAATCGGCCAAACAGCCACCATCAAAAATATATCAGACCTGCCATTGTAAGGGGTCATTGCGAAACAATTAATATCAAACGGAATCTATCTGTATTTCAGCATAAGAACATAATTCGGTAAACGAGAGAGACAACATGCTCCTCAACCGCACATATTGACCAATAAGAAATTTCCCCTGAACGTTGATAGTGAAAGATATATGTATATGTCACTTTGACACTAAAACTATAGATTTGGAACGATCTCAATAAAGACAATTAAGTACTGAAAAACAATCGGAGATATGCTAGAACTTTCCTTTATATTCGACCAGTGAAGGAGGCGCAAAATAGCAACCTTCGATCTGATAAATGTCAATTACTTATATTATTTATTTTAAACTACTTTTTTTTATCCAACTTTGAAAATTATAAGGCAACCTGAATATTTTATGTTATTACAAAAGTTTCATTTTAAAATATTTTTTCAATTAAAACTTGTTTGCTTTCTTAAACTTATATAACTAAATATTGTGGTTCAGTGAATCTTAAAATTTGGTGCATTGAGTTTCTAAACGTGGTATTTTAGTAAAATCAAAATTAGCATTTAGTGAGTTCTAGTGGGCCTTATACATAGTGAATGTTTAGCAAGTTTAATAGTGCGTTTAAATATACTAGTGAGCTTATAGACTTATCTATTTAATTGTTTAATAGGTGGAATTAGCAAATAAATTAGTGGTGTGTACAGAGATTCGTAATGTATAACAGTGTTTCCACATAAATCCTTCAATTTAAAAGTATTTTTATAAATAACACAAGAAAAACTCGTTCGGAAAAAGCCTACCTAAGCTACGAAAAATAGTCGTCATCAATAAATACTTCATTCGAACGGTTAAAATCACAATAATTTGACAAAAGTCGAAATTATTTATTCAGACAGCTCTCCTTTATACACATTTTTAAAAGCAGTATTTCTTCAAAGAAAACCAGTACTGAGGAAAACAGGAAAAATCTAATATTATTTTATATATTTTACTGACATTCGAGAATATTTAACCAAATAGGTCAAAGAATAGATACGAAAAAATGTACTTCTTGTTACAATTGACCTTTTCTCATAATTATTTTATACACAATTCTTCTTCGTAATTTATAAATAAGTACTACTAACAATTTAAGGACACGTGTCTACTTCCAGGAATGAAGACGAGATTGAAATAGGTGACACTCCACAAAAGTTAATGAGATTAGTAAGCTAATGGTAGTGTCAATCCAAAGACTTTAATTCATATTTAAATTTTCCTAAAGTTTCCATAAGGCTTTCAACCTGGTTTCGTAGTTACTGCAATTTAGTTATTACAATAAATAAAGAAGAAACACGAGATGAAAGCTTTAGACGATTATATTTCTTACTACTATTGATAATGCATCGTATCACGTATCAGTCGCCAAAGCTCCGCTGGTTCACAGATATTGTTATATGTAGCGGTAGATTCGTATTACCCATTTCAAATCTCGAAATATATATTGTAATACATTTAAATGTGCAAATTTGGGCTTGAGTTTCCGAGTCATTTGCGTTCATTAGTTAGAGTCCAATAATGAGAGCGATCGCGGTCAACGGAATGGTTAGCTTAATAGCTTTGCGCAATGTTTAACTACACAATATATGTTAGTTCAAGAAAACTACGTACGATCTTTAAATAGTAATTTTAAATTCACCGTAGAATTTAAACCAAATTAAAAAAAATATATAATTGAAATAATAATTACGTAGCTATCTTGTGCACACGTAAAGCGGAAAGTGTGGAGCTACGTCACTAACAGCGCCGAAATGCATTTATTTTACGTTATTTCCAGTCAGATCACGGTATGACAAAGCATTTACCTTGGAGTATCGACAAACGTATGGTTCTTATCTATCCGCCAGAGTTTTTTATTGGATGCATCTTGATATCACTGCTACACTAAAGGTCGTTTCATTAACTACCCAGGCACATTACGACCTGACCAATTCTACGCTCTGACGACGACATACACATTGCATAAACCTTAGCAGAGGTCTTACATTGTTTATTCTTTAGATTTGTGTACCATATTTATTCACTACAAATAATTCAAAATTAAACAAACAACCTACTGAGAGTCTACTAAAAATATGTATCTATGAACAGTGACATACCTAACGATATACTTATTTTACTTACGAAAGTAAATTCAATAATTTCATCTACAAAATACGAGAGCAAATTAGTAATACCTTGTGACGGTATTTATTATGAATACTTCAATAAAATAATTCCAATTCAAATTTTAATAACAGTATTTAACTTGTAATGTAACTACTCTCTAGCAATAAAACCTAAAGCGATTCGCTCAGATTGGATATAACGTTAGAGAGCACATCTAACGACATAAACCTATCCAGGAAGCACGGCTATAGCCGTCACTGCTCTAACAGTTATGACTTGGAATACGATATGCTCCCGCAGGTACTAACCCGCTTTATTGCATTCAATTTTATTTTATATCCTTCATATTCGTATTGATCATTCAGACAAACCTTTTGAATGATATTGTCTATTTGCTATTCTGAAACGAGTTTTACTGTCATCATTGATTTCATGTCACTGTACCTATATCTCTGTGGTATGGTGGATGTGGTGGAAAGACTAACCAAACTAGAGATCTGAAATTTACGTTTAGAAATATGTAGAAAATAGGAAATAATTATGTGCGATAATTTGTAACCTGACCTTAAAAAATGTTATCTCAACCATTTTACATAAAAATTTATTTAAAAATGTTTGTTGTAAAATGAATTGTGTTATTCAGAAAGTATTTTTACAAACATCAACTGAGTTGAAATGCATTATTTTGTATACAAAGAAATAGACACAATACATTTTTAGGTAATTCGCTTTACAAGATAAGCCTAGCTTTTAAAGAATTGCGACAAACGCCAACTAACGACTGCAGTCTTATCTAACAAACAAACGTAATAACAAGCACACCTTAACGCCCCTGTGATAAATTCTTTTTATTCGGTCTAAGATAAAAGAATTTAGCCTAATATAACAACAGTCAACATTGATTGCTTCTATTAAGAGAATTAACCGTTTTTGTTTTCTACGGTTTTGTGCCTTAAGGGGAAAGACCCCTAAATAATCACTCATACGTCCGCCCGTCTGTCTGTCGCAGTCGGCTTTCTCGGAAACTAAGTGAATATCACAGCGTAATAAAAAAATCATACAAATAGTGGTTAAATGCCTGTAATGTTCGTGCAACTGACATCGCAAGCCAATACAAGGGTTGTTTCGATGTTTTTATCATATATATAAAATACAGACATATTTTAGTGTTTAATCACATTTACCCCTTACTATTTTGACAATACTTTATGTATCTATAACAGTACAGCACAATGTCTTATATAAAACTGTCATATAACTACGGACATTATAATTTGTGAATTTCCAAATCGATCTACTATAAATGCAATTGTGTAAACCATTAAATCATCTACAATAAGCACGCATTAACCCTCGAAAACATGTCCCGAGCTACTGAGACGACGGCATGGGCAGCTCGGGCTCGCCATATTCTCGTTTCACCCCTCACACCCCGAACGATTGTACTGTCTAGACGTCTATCACGAATTTACACGAAAAACTTATCCGTGTGCATTGCTTTCTCAATGAGTATATATACATATATACACAACCTACACGATTATACATATATATATATATATTATATGTGTTTGTATATTTCTAAACCTAGGTTATGTAGAATAATCTCGGCCGAGTACGTAGGGTTGACATGACCGCATCTCATTCATATATGACCCAGAGTAGGCAATTCAGTCACGCACGGGGCAGAAGTCGGGCTTTTTTATACATGTTATACTCTCTGTCTAAAGTTTGCGAGAAAAATATAGTCGTATGGATATCCATAACTTAAGTTTAGAAATTTATAGTTTTAAATTCGTAAAACGATAAATCTTTAAATCTCGCAATTCGAATTTAAATTAGCATTTAAGCAATTGTTTAAACATAGAGACTGTCAAAACTATTGTTGCGTTATTTATCAACTGTTGTTTGCAACAGCAATATATTAAAGCAATATATTAAAATAATGTTGCCTTTAAACGTTTTTGACTTATACCAAGCTAATTCTTAGTTCGAAGACAAAGGATAACTTATACAAAGTATTCCGACTTTACAGCATTGAGTGAAAGGGGTGGCAACAGATAAGAGGTTTTCTCCGAGTGTCGTGGTTATTCTGTCTTGTACAATAGACTATTAATACCATCAGAACACCGGAAGGCCCCAAATATTCTTTTAGGCTTCTTGTATTACTTACTGTAAACTGGGGAGGTATTATTTTTAATGAAAATTATCATTTTCGAGTAAACGTGCTTCGTAAAAAAGTGAATTTACTTTGTAAAAAAGTGAACACTTTATAGAATTATATAGAAGTATACATTTCGTTTGAAATTTATTTTTATTTAATTTTGTCCAAATAAAGATATCAAACTATGAAAAATTATTAATCAAAAATTTAAAAAATAGTTTTAATAAATTTTCTTTTTTGTAAAACAAATAGATGTCATTGTGGGTCGGATAAAAATATCCATACTCTTTGAGTAGGTAGGGACGTACAACTTGCTTTACATAGATATCTTCTCGCTGTATCCCTGACGGTATAGTCAGAGAGGACGGAGCGCCAGACGTCGCGGTCATTCCTCAAATGTCATCATTCTCCTCACACATTTTCGCCTAGGTAATCGAGTGCCTTTGCCATTTCTGTCGGATAATACTTTGGCTATTATTTTGATCTTCATAATTTATTTTTACTTATAATATACGAATTAATTTTCTAAATATTTTTTTTTCCACCACTATTGATGATTTTGTATTTAAAATATTTGTTGTTAGGTGTCGGTATCCAGAAAACTTTAGTATCAGTAACATTAAACGTTCTGCATAATCTAGTGGTATGGAATGAAAGCAGTGTGGTCCACAGAATTTAATATAAGACTACAGGCTCCGGTATTTTGTAAGGATTTAGCTTTGTGGCTAAAATAATATTATGTTTCCTTTCATTTTTCATCAGAGCCTGTGTAAGGATAGATGGTGACATGTCACCCTGGTTCGAAGTCTGTTCAGGCATCAGACAGGGCTGCCTGATGTCTGCCTGGCTGTTCGTGCTGTATTTGGACAGTTGCTTCCAGAAAATGAAGGCAGTATGAGTGATATGATATGTGTTGACACAGTGGTAAACTGCCTATTGTACGCTGACGATGCTGTGCTTATAGCACCATCAGAAGTAGAGTTGCAGACACTAGACACGTGCATGAAAGAAGAATGTGAAGTAAAAGAATTGAATATGAATGTGAACAAAACTAAGGTTCTGGTGTTTGAAAGGGCAGAGGTACAAACGAAATGTGATATTTGGGTAAATGGAAAATGTCTAGAACAAGTGAATGAAATTGTGTATCTGGGGAGTGCGTTTTCGAGGGATGGAAGATGTGACTTGGATGTGGAGAGACGGGTAGCAGCTGGCAATAAAGTGAATGGTGCTCTGTCCGCATTAGCAGATAGTATGAATACATCTAACACTGCTAAAATGGCGATCCATAATGCGGTGTTGGTGCCAACTTTATTGTACGGTAGTGAGGCCTGGATATGCCCGAAATCGAGTGAAAGTATGATAAATGCAGTATAAATGCGATCTCTTAGAAAGATATGCGGTGTCACCCTTGAGGACAGGATAAGCAATGAGGAGATACGCAGTTTCATAGGATCGCACGACAGTGTTATTGAAAAAATGAAGAAAGGAATGCTAAGATGGTTCGGACACATGGATGTGATGAAAGACTGACGAAGAAAATATACAGAGCGAAAGTGAGTGGTAAAAGAAGCCAAGGAAGACCAAGGCTGACTTATGAAGATCAAATGGCTAGATATTAGCCGACGGAAATGTCAAAAGCATTCGCGTACCTAGGCGAAAATGTGTGAGAAGAATGATGAGATTTGAGGAAGCGAAAGAAGTATGTAAGAACCGCGACGCTTGGCGCTCCGTCCTCTCTGACTACCCCGTTAGGGATACAGCGTGAGGATATGTATGTATGTATGTACGTATGTATTAATCTTAAATTATTAAAATATCTTTATCAATCTAATTCGAACCACCTTTCGAATTCGAACCTTATTACTTACAATAATTAACACCTACCATATAAGAAGTTTAAAATTTTTTGCGTAATTTTAGCGTAATGATGAATGATTATGGATTTATCTCTTATTCATGAAGAGATT
The DNA here is from genome assembly GCA_907165235.1 of Zeuzera pyrina. NCBI lineage: Eukaryota > Metazoa > Arthropoda > Insecta > Lepidoptera > Cossidae > Zeuzera > Zeuzera pyrina. Next base: position 16,424,639 of record OU015626.1, read on the forward strand.
AAAAGCTACAAGGATAACATTCGACAATAACGCAATTTGAGCAGCGATGGAGATGCGTTCTCTGTTTCTCTGTTTAATTGTCTATCTGTTTATATATAGTAGTCCTTAACTTAACGAACCGAGTTACTTTTTTTACAAGCTTTTATCTTGCTGTGGTAGTATGTGTGGGTCAAATCTTAAAAGTTAAATTAGAACCTTTTCTTTTTATCCTACAGAGTTGAATTTTTAAGCGTTGGTTCAGTTCTGATGATAATGCATTTTTATGGTAAACATGATCTGAATCGACATCCAGGATTAGCTTCAGAAAAAGTAACTTTTCGACGATCAACAGCACAAACACGAAATTTTGTGTACGCATTTTATTACGACAGCCAGTTCCAAGTTTTGCCATGACATGGTTGCTGTACTCAGGGTTGGGTCCTGATTAGGGAACTCCTCTGTGGTTAACAGCTAGCACAGATACAAAATGTTGTATACGCATTCAATTATGATAACCCATTCTAAGGTTAGCTCCTAACGAAGGAACTCCTCAACGGTTAACAGCACAGACAGGAAATGTTGAAGAAATAGACTGTACTAAATTAATAGGCTAACGACCATGCAACAATGATGCATAACAGACTTTGAAACATGTCCAGCAAAAATAAAAAAAATAAAAACTTAATTAATAGTAAAAAAAACCTTTTTAAAAACAAGTTTTTATTTAAATGCTCTAAAAATAAGAAAATAAAATTTAAATTAAATTAAACCCATCAATTTATTGCATTATACAATTTTTATGACATAAAAACTTGTCGCGAGATTTCCATGTGTAACTAAACAAGAATACAATATGTAACTTGATCTTAACACAAGTAATTGTAAGAAAAATGTATGTATTTCATAAATTTAAACGGGTAAATCTCGCGTCAAACTTTATGACATAAAAATTGTACTATAATATAATTAATTGATAGGTTTGATTTAATTTAAAGTTTATTTTCTTCTTTTTAGGGCATTTAAATAAAAGCTTGTTTTGTAAAATGTTTTTTTACTATTACTTTATTTTATAGTTGCTATTTTCAGTAACGTTGTTAGCTTATGTTTGGTTGAAATCAGTATAGATTATTTCTTGTATCGGAGGTTTCTAAACATATGTATTCTAATTTATGTTATCTATTAAAAATCAGATATATTATACATTCAACTTCATTTTGACTAACACAGAGAAAAAATTTGATTGCTTGTTTGTAATTTATAAACTCAAAAACTACTGAACCTAATTCAATGTGCAACTTAGATTGCATATTATTTTCAAAAAAATTCGTAGCCGTTCGAAGCCGGGGCGGATCGCTAGTATATATAAAGCATAAAAATTTGATTGCTTGTAATGAATAAACTCAAAAACTACTCAACCGATTTCAAAAATTCTTTCGCCTATAGAAAGCTACAATATCAGCAAGTAACATAGGATGCATTTTATTTTCAAAAAAATTTCTACTCGTGCGAAGCCGGTGCAGGTCGCTAATGTTTTATATATTGTGCTGATGATGTATTCATTGATGTATCAATAAATGATAGTGTTATAAAATGTCTCGCGCTATACCCATACAATTCAATATTTTATTTTGAATGGAGATCTTATAATTTAGCAGAAAGGTATTTCATTTAATGTGACGTCAAGTTGGTATATAAATTAAACGTTTTTACAAAGTGTATCCACTTTCCCGATTTCTCTTAATATATATATAAGAAAAAAATAAAAAGAATTTTATTTTCCAATCAAGACATTATTTTATTAGATTTTACCACTCGTTCGCTATCTCCATAGTGTTAGTTCTACATTAATTTTAATCTCAAATTACCCACATGTGATATTATGTAACATTTTAGTAACAAGAAAGAGGGTAGAATGGAATTCCTTATAACTGGGTTTCTAGAATAAATTTATTTGACCATAAAACTATTTCTCAAAAGAGAAAACGTTCCATTATTTAAATCTGAGGGTATGCTGATGCATTAGAAAGCAAATTTTTGATTAGTGGGTAAAAAAAAAAAATTTTTTTTGACCAATCTAAATTTTATGCATCTGTAAATTATATTTTTTTTTTGTGTTTAATCGTTACTTGCCAACCATTCTATTACGAGGGCGTAATAAGTAATCAGGAAGGCCGATGCTAAAAGGGTTAATTGTTTTAACGCGAACTTTCATATTTTTATACATCGTGTGCTGACATGTATTCTCAATAGTTTTCATCCTAATAGATATTTAGGACGATTGTTGCATATCTGATATCGACAAAACAGTTTATGATAAACGTATTGTTACCTTTATTTATTTGAATCGTTTAATATTTGGATTCGAATCTTATAAATAAATCTCTTGGGCATAGAAATTATAATATTGTACGAGATTGTACGCAAGAAAAACTATTACGAGGACGTAATTTGTATTGTCAGGAAAGGCCGAGTGTTAGTTCCACATTAATTTCAATCACAAATTACCCACATGTGATATTATGTAACATTTTAGTAACAAGAAAGAGGGTAGAACGGAATTCCTGCGTGTAGTGGGGCTGCATAAAAGCCTGATTTTGGTCGTGTAAGAGGTCAGTTATTGAGAAGCCGTCGAATAGTCAAGTGCATAATAGTGGTGATGAAGAATTGATAACGTGTTCATAGTGAACAGTGCTCCCGTTACATTTCATAATTAACAATACCTATTGGAATCAAAATATCTAAAGAACAGGCTTTTCCAGTAATATCACTCTTGTCCGTTAAAATGTTATTATGGTTAAAGATAAAGATGTATATTGTTAGGTACAATAATATTACTGCAATATTGACTTCACTTGAAACTCGTTTTAATATAATTGTTTACACTTTTAATTTTAAACAATTTTTATTAAAAAAATTTTTAATAAAAAAAACAGACTTCAAAAAAGAAAACTGAAAAGTATGAAATAACTATCCTTTACTAATCAAAACTTAAGTACAAAAATAACTTTATAAATACGATACAAATACCCATATCATTAAATTTGACAGTTACTGAAGTCGGTGCCAAGCCTACTAAACTGATAGACTTTCTGTTGTCGAACATTGATTTGGCACCGACTACAATAACTGTCAAATTTAATGATATGGATATTTGTATCCTATTTATAAAGTTATTTTTGTACTTAAGTTTCGATCTGTAAAGGATAGTTATTTCATACTTTTCAGTGTTCTTTTTTGAAGTCGGTTTAATTTTTTTATAAAAGTTTTTTTATTTCTCCCTTTTGAGTGACCTTGTCCTAAATAAATATCTAGGGCAGGTCTACAATTAGTTTATATTCTAATTCTGGAGCGCAATGTGTTAACTTCCATTCTATTGAGGAGCACAAACCGTGGGCTTTCACAATAAGGGATGCGAACAGATTGAACATGGGATATTATTTCCTATTATGGCCATTATCCATATCATCAATATAATATCATATCAATATCAATCAGTTATAAAAGAACAGTGTAAAGGTCGCATCATAATTACACCCTAGCAGTATTCTTACAAAACGACAGCCACCAGCCGTATTCTCTGTCCGCCACAAGACTGACTCTACTGACTGAATTTATTGTATCACAGGCAATTTATATCTTCTTCCTACCACCAATCATGTGGGGACAACGATAGTTAACAAACGACATACAAGAGAATCATCAATATAAACGAATAAAGGTTTATATTGATAATTTGGTGTATTGATGTATCTTCGAAGTCAAAGCTTCAAAATCAATGAAATTTCAATGGGACCAATCTGGAAGTGTATTCTTTCAAACAAAAAAGAATTTTCCAAATCGGATCATAAATGACGGAGTTATAAGGTAACAAACATAAAAAAAAAAATACAACCGAATTGAGAACCTCTTCTTTTTTTGGAAGTCGGTTGAAAATGCATCATTATGAGACCAAATGTATTTATTTATTTCTAACTTTTGTTAAAAGTTGAACTACGATTCCACAGCGTGTTCCTACTGATTAATTTTATTACACGTGTTTTCGGTGACGGCATGATTGAATACGGAAACAATTGTATATAAAAACAGCGAAGTCCACTGTAATAGAGAGAGTTGAGAGAGTGAATAGTAAGTCAATTCTAACTACATCTTTTTTTTTTGTAATAATATAATGTCATTTATCGCCTAGAAGTTAGTGACTCTGAAGATATCAGTATGTCCAAATAATTCATTGATAAATTCAAAATTCTTGTAGGTAGGTAGGTACCACAATGTCAGACAACACAAAGGAAAAATGACACAAGCTGACTTTTTCTAATAATATGACACAATGTTAGTGTAAAAAGTTTTGCCTAAAAAGTATCATTTTGAATTTAGATTGAATTACATATAGCTTACATAGCAACAGAACTTACATATAGCTTTAAATTAAATTGTAAGTCACACTTCCAATTATCGAAATATATTTGACTGTAAATCAAGTAATATGCATTTGAGAGCGATTATACATACTACATTTATATACGTATATTATGTATAATATTTTACATTAATATTATATGCGATAACATTATTATTTCATCGAATATTGGTGCTTTATTTGTATGTATTCTAAGTAATAATGTAACTCACTATTCATAAATTCCTTAATATTACAAGCAAAAGAAAAAATAATTTAGTATTTCGACGTCTCTCGACATTTCCTATTATAGGACGAAACTGTTCATCATTAATAAATTTCAATATAATTTAATTAAGTGCGCAAAACCAAGTGCAGAGAATGGAAGTAACTTAGTTAAATGCGAGTGCGAAATCCACAGCCACCTTAAGACCTTAACACTGGCAACTGAGTGGAGACTTAGTTAATTTTATGCCGTTCACGGCTACTTTAATTTCTCGCTCGGCTGATAATTTTCTGGCGCCGGCACCCACGGAGAAAATCTGGGTAGAGTTCAGCTTCTGCGATATTATTTAAATGCAGACATTGTACACAGTCGGCTTTCGTATTTTATTACTAGTACGCTCCGCAAAAAATCGCCAGTTACGTTTTAAGTGAATTTGTACCTATTGTTTTCTACAGTGCAGCGACAGAATGAAAGTTATTGTTGCTTTTAGTGAACCAAATAGCAAATACACATGTATCAAAAGAGTAAAAAAACGTAAATCTATTTTCTATACTGACATGCAAAAGAAGGATTCTTATTAAAATGAACGAACATACTGTCTCTTTTGTCGCTTTCATAATTTCGAAAAATTTATTTATTGCAACTTTCATAAAATACTTGCCTTGTTTTGGTGAAAGCTTATTAACTTTAAACTACTCCATAATTTTTTATTAATTCGGAAATAATTATTTTAAGAGTAAATTTTAACATTACGTCAAACCAATATGTATAAAATTATTAAATGAGAGCAAAAACAAATAATTAAATTACAAAATGTACATTTCACAAAGAACTTAAGGCTGCAAGTGGATATGCCATTTATTTCACATTATGGACATACCTACCTATTTTTGAGCATCGTTTTTAGTACTCCTCTCCAAAATTGTAAAAAAGAATACAAGATTCACCCCGGTGTTCGTCTGCTTGTCTATGTGTTACATTGTTTCTTGATGACTATTTAACATAAACAACTGAAACCAGCTGTTCACGCAAACCCAAATCAACTGTTAAAAAAATGAAAAGCATGTGACTGTCAGACAATAAAATATTTTCACGAACACGTTAATTTAAAATTTATTTCTAAGGAACATACATTTCGTCACACAGTCATAACACTTCTTAGTGTATTACTTTGTGTATCTTCTAGCATATCGTTGTTAAATTATAGCGTCCAACAGACAGTAATTAGAAGTAGAGTCCCGCCATGATAAACTTTTATTGCTTTTTTTAATTTACGAAAATCATTGAGGTATAGCAATGTGATTACGTTTTATGTTAGAAATACGTTTAATTCGTAAAAATTTGTGAAAAATTAATTGTGAATAAGAATAAAATTGTTTTTCTTGTTCATTAGTACATTTTTTTTCATTTGCTTTGTGTTTTTTTTTAATTTTTGACTATGAAATGTGCTTTTAGTATAATTTTTGTTTTATTACTATTGTTTATAAAAGCGAGCAAAGCGAGATCAAATACCAGGGCTGCTATTTATGTATCCGGAATAACAAAATGAAACAAACATATAGCATTTGTTATAGTTTTATTGCTTTTCAAAATATTCACCATGATGATTGATGCACTTTTACATGCGTTGGAACTAATTTTCGTAGCACTTTTTCCATTCGGATTGAGGTATCTCCAAAACGTGCACTTTGAACGCATCAACAGCCTCTTCACGGCTCGAAAAACGTTGACTACGTAATTTATTCTTCACGGTTGGGAATAAATAGAAGTTGTTGGGGGCCAAGTCGGGGCTGTACGGCGGATGACCCATTAATTCGATCTTTTGATCTGAATGGGAGATCAAGAATTAATCTCCCATTAATTCTTGATACCGAGTTGTTTCGGCTGATGTGTGCCAGCTAGCATTGTCACGATGAAGAAGGATTCTGCGTTGTCGGTTGTTCTTTCTTATTTCTTCAAAGACTTCTGGCAAACAAATGGTCGTGTACCATTCAGAATTAACCGTTTTACGATCCTTAGTGGCACTGTAGCTACATGTCCATTTATACCAAAAAAACAAGCGACCATTTGCTTCAAAGTGTTTTTTGAACGAATGACTTTTGTTGGGTTCGGCTCATCTTGGAACACCAAAACCGTTGATTATTGTTTAGTTTCAGGATCATACGCATATATCCAAGATTCATCACCTGTGTAGATATTATAGACAGCTTTTGACGCACCCTGATTGTACTTTTGTAACATTTTTTCACACCAATCGACGAGCCTGCCCGTTTTTGGTCATTTCTCAAGTTGTGCGGAATCCAACGTGAACAAATTTTTTTTACAGCTAAATGTTCGTGTAATATTTTATATATACTCGTCATACTTATGCCCAGAGACGCCTCTATCTCGCGATATGTAACATGACGATCTTGCATTATTAGTTCAGCACAGCATCAATATTTTGAGGTACAACAACCGATTTAGGGCGACCTTCTTTAACTTCGTCCGTGAGCACAGACCGCCCACGATTAAACTCACTAAACCAGTGATACACAGTAGTTTTCGATGGTGCTTCGTCCCCAAAAGTCGAAGTGAGTTGATCGATGCACTGTTTTTGAGTTAGCCCTCGCCAAAAATCGTAATAAATCATAGCACGAAAATTTTCACGACTTAAATCCATGGTGATAAAGACTCGCAATTTTCAAAATGACGCCACAAAGGATAAACAAATGACAGCTATATGAAACAAATTGTATTCTTCAGCCAAAGAGTTCCATTTTTAAATGAATTAATTACTTTTTTAATATTGTTCTATAACTGGCCAGTTCCGGATACATAAATAGCAGCCCTCGTAGTAATAGGAGTACCCTGACTCAATATGTTCGGGCTAGATTTGTTAAGATCACTAAGAATAGGACTCGTGATGAATCCTAATACTAATATTGGTAATAATGTATTCGAACCTAAATGGATCGTGTTGGGGTGTTCCGAATTCTAAATTCGCGTAAAGCTTTAGAAAAAAATAACATAGAATAAAAATAATGTAAGAATTTTTTCATCACCATTTCTCGTCCGCAAGAGTCAAACAGAAATATTTGACCTTTTCTTAGGTATTCAAAAAAATTATTATCGTAAGAAAGTATAAAAAAGTAACAAATAGGAACTTTGCACCGGTAGGACTCGAACGCTAGTAGTTACGAGTGCAGTTAGGATTCACATAAGGCATTAAATAGACGATTACGCAACTAAAACGCATTTCCTATAATAATTTATACGAATTTATTTTTATTAGATTTTTACTGGTTTTCAAAGGTATTTCCGTATTTTATAATTCTAAATAATTATGTAATTCGTAAAGAAAATGCAATATCCAAGACCATTTTGACAAGTGTATTGTATATTTATTTTCAATTCATTTAGGTATACAACAGCCGTGTGGTAACTCTTACACGGCTAACGGTACCATAGGCACGTTGGAATATGGATCTTAGCAGCAAGATGTAGCGAACGCTCTTCTTTCGTCACAAAACACTATTAGCTGTTTCTTATCACGATATTGTGACGTTCGAATAGTGGTCAAATAACACCGAGATCCTCATCGACAGCAAGGCAAAATCGATGGCTTCAAGTTTCTTCTGGAAAAGATCTATTGTAGCCACTAGAATGCATTGTAACAAAATCTATTCAGAATCCAGAATCCCTTGTAACAACCGGAGACATGAAAATCCACGTTGAACCGTATTCAAGAGTTGTTGCTGAGCAATTGAATAATTCGAAATCGTTTGCCTAATGCTACAATTGCAATCTTAGACTTCACTGGACAAATCAAGACTGATCTGTAGTTTGTTTTATGAGAGAGACTTGGAATGCAACTGGATACAAAGACATCAGCTTGTTTGGAGAGCTCTTGGACGTCAGCCTCGTTTGAGGACCTGCTGAGAAGTGTATGTGTACAGTAGTGGAACTATATGGTTTGGGCAAAGATTTGGATCGATGGAAAAACAGAGCGTAGTTTAATCGGCGATATTTTGAATGCTCAAACCTCTCTGCCAAAGGATAAAAGACAAGTGACTGCTCCATTGAGAAGAAAATTGGGACTTAGCATTCATTACAACAACGTCCCGTACAAAGCACAACAGTATCCCGGTACAGCACATGAACGCTAGCAGAAGTCGCTATCTCAGTTTTTCCATGACCTGCCCGACTTTAATTCCATCCAGCATGCGTAGGACATGTTATAACGAAAAGTTTCTGATGCAGAAGGAAACCTAATTCTAAAACTTTTTTTCAACTTCACAATAATAATGGGAGGCCATTCCGCAGATATCGATGAGTTCATTTTGGGTATGAATCAAATTTGTCGAGTAATAAATAATAGGGATAGTCACACTGATTTCTGATTTCAGTTTTTTATTTCGAATGTATTCTTTTATATTATCTATTTATATTATTAGACCTTTTATGTAAGAACCACGACGCTTGGCGCTCCGTCCTCTCTGACTACCCCGTTAGGAATACAGTGTGAAGATATGAAATATTAGATTCCGAAATTATCTTATATATTTTAATACCTTTGTTGCTTTCAGACAACGATTAATTATTACATAAACGCTTTTCGTTTCTCTCTTTTTAATTTTTAATATAAAAATGTACTGAAGGGGTACGCTTTTTCTTTTTTCTACTTCCTTCCATAGAAAAACCAGTCATTTCATTAATTATTTATTTATTAATATTATACGTAAGTAGAAACCAATATCCGTAGACCATTTAGAATAGTGTATGTATAAGTACTGTATGTACATATTTATTTTCAATAAGTAGCTATTTCGCATTTAACAATAAGCTTTATCTTGTCATAAGTAGGTACCTAGTTCGTTTCTGTGCTTAATGAATCGAAAAAAATAATATTTTCTGTAATTGACAATTCTTTCATGTTACCTAAGCAGAAAAGGATCTGAGCACCTATCGGATATTATATATTGGTACGAGTACAATAACTAAAATCTGAACATAAAATAAATTATGTGTGTTCTGGAAGACATTAAGATTTCAAAAATGAAAGTATATTGCTTACGTTGCATCTTAAGCTTAATCTAATTTTTAATCTATTTCTTTAATGCATAGGTATATTACTAAAAGCACACACAAATATTGTACTACCGTAATATTATTTCTTAAAATAAATTGTTATATCTTTGGACTTTCTTGTGTAACAAGCTCTATGGTACACTGATTAAGACAAATAAGACGTTACGGAAGACGACGCGTATTTCAGATGACCCCAGTCGAGTTCAATTAAAAAAACGAATTTTTGCTAACTGGATGTCGACGACAAATTGACCACCTGTCACGTTGAATCGATTGGATAAAAGTGGATATGTATTTCTAGTAACGGTATTTTGGGGATGGTCTGTCGACTAATGTGATCATATTAAAAAAACTTCTAATTACATTTGTTACTTTATGTATTTATTTTTGCTTTTAGGTATTTCTTTATTATTTTGATCACATTGACAAATTATTGTTATTTTTACAAAATATATTCCCACATCCCACGTGTCTGAATCTATTACAGATTGATTCTATCGCATACAAGATATATCGATAACATTACTCACTGTCAGATAAAAAACCAAAATTCGGAAGTGAACCGTGCTCTAAATCAGAAAGGTTCAGTGTTATGAAGATTGGAATTGGTGTAATAACAGTAAAAACACACATAAAACTCATCGAAAACACGAAGTTAATGTCCAGTCGTATATGAAACGAGTTTAAACGAAATCGCCCAGTCGTTGCCGAGGAATCTTTCAAACCATTTTAACAAGATTTGAACATTTTTGTCGCAATTATTTTGTTCAATTAATTGTATTTTTAATTTTATACCCACACATTTTTTTTTACACGTTTGCGCAGTTAACACATACATGGTAATTACATAATACATGTAATACATACTTACATAATGCATACATAGTATATAATTTGCAATTCATAATACTTAATTAAAATAATATAGCAATATTAGAAATTTGGTAGATATAAATACTATCTATAATGATATACAATAACAACGGCAACAGAGCCATATCTGTATAATCGTGTTTGAGTGGAGATTTTCTTTCGAAAATGTTGTAATATATACAAGAATTACTCGAAAACTAAATAAGTTTGAATGCGGATTAGGTTATTTTAGAGACTATTATACTAATTACTCAGCAAGCTCGGACATCGATCACTTAACTTTAAGAAAAGGGAAACAACATACCAAGCAATGATTTCCTTATTTACGATGCTGTACTAATAAAACGGAGGCTAATATGTTTTTTGATATAAGTGTGTGTCGTTGGTGGGTCGACTTATTTTGGTTGCTATATTTTTAAAGTATGAAATACGGAGTGTTTCTATTGATTTTTTCAATAATAATAATTATCTGTTTCAGACCACTGTTATCTGACCATTCATAGCGACACTAGATATAGTGCCACTGCAACGCTCCACTAACTTTGTAGAAAAAAAAATTTTTTTTGGTAGGGTAGGCGCACCAGTGGTCAGCCTTTTAAGGAAAAACTGGAATTGTAAAATGTATAACTTTAAATGAGATCCATTTATAGCAATTATTATTTTTTTATTGAAGTACAATTAATTTTATTAGACTTAATACTCAAAAAGCAAAAATATATATAAACTAGCTTGTAATATTGATAAATATAAAAAACCAAAAAAAGTCACTTTTCCCCAGTGTTCAGCCATCAAAATCTAGTAATCAGCCATATTGGTGCCAGTAATCAGCCTTCATGATTTTCAAAAAACAAAAGTATTTTTTTATTTGAACCACTTACCTAGTTTGGGATATCGATCGAACATAAGGAGTGAAATCCAAGTACTTATTATTTATAAATTTTAATCGAACATTAAGTACTTTTCAATTAGTAATATGTAAGTAAATTAACATCAAATTAAATCAATATGTACCTATTCATTTTTAATCAGAGCAGTTTTGACAAACAAATTTGAGATTCAGTACTTCTTCATAAAGTTTACCAACAAATTTTGTGTATCTGAGATGATACCAGGCTGGGCATTCATCACACCCTAAATTTTTCATATCGTTATTCTCTGTATCGCTCATCATTTCTTCTTCACAATTTTGACATTTTATTTGAGTAACTGTACAATTTTTTTCTGTTTTATGTTGAACTTTTCTCTTTTTTGCCTTAATTTTAGTCAAACGCTCTTGTTTTCTTTTCAGAACTAGTTGCTCTTTTTCTTCTTTGACTTTTTCCCGTAACAATTTTCTCCTCAATATTTCATCCTTCTTTTTTTGCTTTTCCACTTCTTTCTCTCTTTCAAAATTTCTCCACTCCTCTGAAGAAATAGCCCCAAATCTGTTGATCGCTTGGTTTGACCTATCCGGTTTTTTGATTGGCGAAGGTATTTTCAAATGTTTTTTTAAAACAGAAGATACTTTAACAGGTGGCTGCATTACTTGAGAAATGACTTGAGAATTGGCACTTCTATTTTCCTTTCCTTTTCCTCCGTCCTGATCAATTGGAATCAACACATTGTTGTGCACTTCAAATGCATGAATTTCACCTTCTAGATTATTAAATAATTCATTGTCAAATTTAGATAAATCTACATTTTCATTATCTCGAATAATGGCTGACAAGACACTACTGCTAGCACTTGGAAGAAAACTTGACATTGCCATTACAGTCTCATCACAAAGATTATCAATCGATGTAGTTTGACCAGAAGGACAGGATGAGTTCATTGTTAATGTTACATTATCTAAACTATTCTTGTAAGGAATCAACATGTCTGAATTTTCAAGATTAGGCATGGCATTCGATTTATTTATGTTTAAATCAGCTGTAAGTATAATCGGTGATGTGATAACTTCATTATTTGTTGTCAAAGTGCTATGTTTTCCAAGAATCAACATGTCTGAATTGTCAAGATCAGGTATGGCATTAGTCTCATTTATGTTTAAATCAGCTGTCAGCATACTCGGTGATGTGATAACTTCTTTATTTGTAGTCAATGTGGTTTGACGTCTAGGATTAGGAAGGTTAGCACGAGAAGTAGATAAACTACATCTTCCTTTTGCATCTTCAATAATTTTTAACAATTATACTGTGTCGACTCCGGAATTAACTAATTCTCCATGCAATTGGTTTATAACCCTTACAGCAGTCGCATAGTCTTTTTTTTTTGAACGAATTCGACGGTGGAGAAGTTACTGAAGATTCTGTGCTTTTATCTTTTAAACTTTCGCGTTTGTTTTGGATACATTTCGTGTAGTGAACCGCGTCAGAATTAAATGGGTAAATACCACATTTACGGAAACCGTTTTTGATGGAATTCGCTAAGTTATCCTTTGTTAAGACTTTTTCCAAAAGTGGACAAAATGTGGATTTTGTAAGCATTTTATTCATATTTTCCGGTTGTGTGCACCAATCATGAACTGTGACTTTCCAGTCCGATTTTAGTGCCTTAAAAACGCCAACATCCGCCGGCTGCATCATGTGGGTGGTGTTGGGTGGAAGAGAATATAAAATAATATCTTGATTGGAACAATACTCGCTTAATTCCATAGTTAGATGGCTTTTGTGTCCATCAACCAATACTAAAATGGGCGCCTTAATATGGTTATCCTGTATCCACTTGTTTAACCCTTTTGACATGTAGTCATAAAATATTTCGGCCTTCATCCACCCTCAGTCCGATTTCCCTAAAAACCAAGAATCAGGTACACTATTTACAACGTCCTTAGGTGGTCTTATATAAGGAAAAACGACGCATGGTGGTAAATATTTGCCACTGGCCGTAAAAAAAAGCAAAACCGTAATAGGGTCTTTCTCTTTTCCTTGCAAGACCTTGTATACGTTTTTATATCCACGTGGTGCTATTACGCGTCCAGTTTTTGGGCAAATAGTAAAGCTCGTTTCATCCCCGTTCAGAATTCGTTCTGGAACATCAAGAATGTCACAAGCATTTATTGACGTCAAATACTCTTTTAGATCTTTGAGCCATTTTTGAATGGCTTCTTCGGTAATTACAGCTCTGCCTTTTGAAACATTTTCAGGTGTTCTATGTGTTAGGGTGGGATTTCGCCTAAGGAATGCTTGGTACCATTTTTTACCAGGGCGTCCGTTTTTAAACGGATTTGCCCTACCATCTTCTTTTATTATATTATGGACAGTATTTAAAAGATCATCAGCCTTCAGGGGAAACCCACATTTTGCCAGATCGGAGCACCACTTTACTAAGGCGGCTTCTTCGTCTGTAGTTAAAATAGTCGATGGGCCCATTTTTCTAGGACCTTCAGGCACTCTCAAGTGTAATCGATCCTGCAGGGTACCTCGCGGAACACCATATGTGCGGCTAGCCGCCCTTATCTTCATGCCATCTCTTATGGCATTCATTGCCTCTGTGATTTTCTCTTCTGCGTATTGTTGTCTTAGCCCCCTCTGAGGCATGATGAATTAATTCTGGGGAAACAAAATTAAATAAATTATAATAAAATAAATAAACAAAAAAGATAAAATTAATTACATTAATAACATGCAGTTTTAAATAAAAAGGCTGATTACTGGCTCAGCAGAGCCAGTAATCAGCCCTATTAAACGTTTTTTTTTAAAGGCGGCTGACCACTGGGTAAATCATTAATAATTGAGCCGATACTTATGTAAGACAAAAAAGACAGTATAATTTATTTATGACGCTAAAATGACCTTGATTTACAAAACTGACCAAAGAACCAATGTTCAGCCGGGGCTGGCTGACCACTAGCAAAAGTGGATTTTATTGGATCCAATGTCCAGCCATCCCTATTTTACTCGTTTTATAAGATATTTAAAACTTTTATTGCATTTCATATGCTCTAAATACACCGATTAGAGTAAAAAACCTCAACATATAAAACATAGTTAAAAATAAATGTGAAAATACTTACATATAGTGCGTACACTTCTCCTTACAAAAAAAATTGCACAGGCTTGACGTCCACACATCGCAGCGCTAAGAGCGGGTTTGGCGATGAATAAAATTTACTAATAGTTGTCTGATCATGACATCAGTGATGGAATTAACCAATCAGAACACAAGGAATGAGTTGGCGCTGTTTTCGTTCATTTATTCCATTCTAAATCTTAGTAATAACAAAATAAAGGTTACAAAGGCTGACCACTGGCTTGAGGCTGACCACTGGTGCGTTTACCCTACCACGGAAAGCTCCTTATATTCATACATATCCTCACGCTGTATGCCTCATTGAATGATCGGAGACAATAGAGCCCTGAGTATGTCTTCACATGCTTTTTGGCCTCCTGAAATCTCACATTCTCTCCTTCTCCTCACACGCTTTTTGACTATTTGATCTTCTTGGCTTTTGCTTTCGCACTCTTTTGCTTCGTAGATTTTTTCGTCGATCTTTCATCACCCGTTCTTTCTACGTTCCCGAACCATCTAAGCATTCCTTCCTTAATTTTTATAATAGCATTGTCATCCAACGTTGTTATATTGCGTATCTCTTCATTATTTATATGGTCCGCGAGGGTAATAGCGCATTATTTTCTAAAAGATCACATTTCCACCGCATTCACCTTACTTTCAATAAATAAAAGGGGAATATTTTCATAATGTGTGTTATGTGGAATGTATACATATTAAAATCCCCGTAGTGCTCGTTTTAGGCATACGAGAGCCTCCGAGATCTCTTATGGAACTCGCAATAGTGCCGTGCTGAAGCAAATCTTAGAAAGGACCAAGGCGCCTTTACCCCTTTCACTCTCATCGTACACTCACACGCACGTTTACGTTTATTATGTATTTTTATTGTACACATTAGAATTTATGAAATTATCACAGGTTGCTTACTAACGAGAATAACATGACGAGTTCTTATAATATTTAGCTAGCTCAACAAAGCGTCCTCAAAATATTCTAAGGATAAAACTTGGCCAACTTTGAAATATCTAAGGACATTCCAGAGATCAGACTCGGTCAGCTCTGCAGTATTCTAGGGATCAGACTCGGCCAGCATCAGAATATCTTAAGATATTCCAGGGATCAGACTCGGTCAGCTCTGCAATATCCTGAGGATGCTTCGTTAAGAAATAAAACACTTGTCGATTAGTGGTTTCGGAATTTTGAGCAGAAGACAGCTGTCTTCTGCTAAAAATTATTAAAAGAATTCATCATATGACATTTCATATGATGAATTCCGCAAATAAAGATATAATGTGAATAATTTTGCGTTGATTTTAACAATAGTTTACACAATATATACCATCTTCTATATATACACACATATCTTCACGCCTTGGGGATACCTTGTGTAAGACATCACTTGCTAAGCTGACCAAGCTGATGGCCCTGCAGCACGCACAGTCTAAATGAAAATCTTTCCCTTTATTGAGAGATACAATGACTGCGGTACGCCAGTCCTCTGGAACCTCCCCCTTCTGCCAACAAAAGTTGTACAGTACACAGAACGTATCCCAGACCCTATGACCACCATACTTGATCATCCCAGCAGTCACCTCATCATTTCCCGCAGCCTTTCCACATTTAAAATTTCTCATCACTTTCTTGTTCTGCAAGATCCCGGACCATTTCGGTACTTACGTACTTCTTTCCAAAATAATTTGGAATTTTTCTCAAAGTTGTCCATCTTGTTTTCGTCTAATACCCTGCACCTTTCACGTTTCTCTTTCACTAGTGCCTTCGGTCTAACACCTTACACATTTCACTTAGTTTTTTCGCTTCTGCTTTCTGCAGCTTTTATCTGTCTTATCAAATTCTTCATACCACAGTGATTTTTAGTAGCAAGAAAGTCTTGCCATGCTTTCTTTTTTTTATACACAGACGCTTTCACCTCACCATCCCACCACAGATCACGCTTTTTACTGTTCCCAGTCTCATTCGATCCACACACTTCTTTCGCAGCCTCGATCATACAATCCTTAAGATTCTGCCAACATTCTTCAACTTCCTCGCTCATCACTTTCAATCTCTCATCAAACTTAACGGATACTACTCTTTCATATTCATTCCTGGTGGTCACATCTTGCAGTTTCAATTTTCGATGTGACAAACCGCTGCAGGTTTGGATACTACGCGACGTCGCCATACTGCAAACAGACCCCTTATTCTGGTTATCACCAGATAGTGATCCGTTCCCAGATCGACTCTTCTATGCGCTCTTGTGTCGGCAACCTGCTTCTTGAGTCTTCTATCCACCAGGAATAAATCAAACATACCTCTCTCACTCTTTCTTTACCACTTGTACCAATGGATCCTTTTGTGCTTAAATACGGTATTAGCTACAAAAAGATCTATATAAACATCAGAACAACAAACTCGATACAATTACACAAATTGTCTGACTCCAAACAAGCACTAGGCTTGTACTATGGGTACCACAACACGAATTGGGCGAGCTCTCAGTAACACCCAGAATCCAAGCCAATTTAGAAAAGTTTTTCTAAATTGACATGACCGGGGATCCAACTGGGGGCCCCGGCTTAGAAGGCAGGTGCTCTGCCACCACACTATCAGACCAGTCACATAGAATATTTTATAGAAGAATGGTAATAATATGTAGAATTCTATATACATCTTAATTAAATATTTTATAAAAGACACATGGAAACAATGAGTGATAAAAGACTGACAAGAAAATTTACAGAGCGAAAGTAGCAGAAGCCGAAGCTGACTTAAGAAGATCGAATAGCCAGAGCGTTAGCTGCATAACATACCTAGGCGAAAATGTGTAAGGAGAATGATGACATTCGAAGAGGTGAAAGAAATATGTATAGACCGTGAAACTTGGCGCTCTGTCCTCTCTGACTACCCCGTCAGGAATAGAGCGTTAAGATATGTACGTATGTATGTATGCATAGAGAAAGCACTATCGTTATACTATCTTCATGTCGAATTTAACGGATACTCTTTGTAACTCAAGAGTTCCAGTAAGTAATTACTTAATAGTAATATTTATGTAGCTTCAATTCAATCGTGCATCTTTTTAATGTATACAATGTTTATCCCATATCATTAATTATGTATGTATGTTTCACTTTAGATACTATGTGTATTATTCAGATGTATACAATACATTGAAACCTGTCCACCTGTGCGAGAAAGATAAACAGTGTTTCAAACTTTTTAATTATTAGTATAGGACCATAATAAGGGACTACAGATTAAAATTACATCATTTACCGATATTTAACGTGTCCTTATTTTGGTTAAAAATACGACGTAAATAGTTATTTTTTTTAATCTGCCAGCTTTTTACCGGTAAAATTAAATAAAGTTTTTAAAACAGATTATTATTCACATATACAAATATGACTTCATGAAATTTTTCAAAATACGTCTATAGATAAGCAACTATACATATCAAAAGAAATGTAGTCTTTGTTTACAGTGTTTTACCATCTAATAAATCATTTAATTCCTACACAACATGAATGATGAGAACATGAGATCAATCAATAACAACACGCTAAGAAAACGAGCTCACCTTTCGTTGATTTCGCAGAGCTCGTATAATCTTCTTTCCATACGTAACTAGAACCGCCACTTGTTCTAAAAGAACTGCTTGTGTGATTGAACATGGTCCAATTGGCTTCTTTCTTTCACTAATTACTGCACAAAAATAAACGCTACGTCCTTGCAATTCGTCATTTTGTAAAAAACACTGAATAGTGTTCCATTTTTGCATTTATGTCCACAAATAGCTTCAATATGAACGCAACCGGGGCTCGTGTAAAACGAATTTGTGTCGAAACTAGAATTCGTGGCGTGAGCTCGTCCCAGATGCGTTATTTTTGTTTCCACACCACTCCCGCTGTGTTTATTCAATTTTAATAACAATATTTCCCTCCATTGTTGCTACATTTATATTTTGATATCATTTACTTTGATAAAGCACAGAATCAGAAGCGAAAAAATCAAATCTATACCAGGTCGTATTTTATTTTCAATAACTCAGTTAATGTGGTACTTAAGGACCAAAACGAAGAGACTATATTATTTAAATATTACAATAGTGAGTTTTTAAGGGTTCGGCGTGATTCGACACAGTACGAGCATTAATACTAACAACATAAAGGCCTACGAAATTATTAGGGAAAGAAGGGGTAACAAGAGTGCAATCTCCACTCTTTTTACCCCTTCTTCCCTATATTTTAATAGTAGTCACCCACACATTTTCGAAACTATATATCTGAGTTGCCTATGAGACCTCTTAGTTGGGAGGAGGCTAACTTGAATAAAGTTGTCAAATAACGATTTTCGTGGGACTGAACAGTATTATACCGACAACCGGTATCGTCGAATTTAGTAGTGTTTCTTGAGTAAGAAAAATGGTGTTCTCACTTTCTCAATTGATGGAGAGGGGAGCTATGACATCACAAACATTCTTGGTTTGAATTTTGTCGAATAACTCAATAAGTACTTAACCTATTGGACGAGTGAGATGTCATGTTAAAGGTATTGAAACGCCTAACAAAATCATTTAATAATCATAAGCATAGATTTAATATTTAAAAACTTATTTGAATAAAAAACAGGAATTGAATTGTTAATTTTTTATAGTCTAAATAACGCGGTAAATATTATGATTACATTAAAAATGGTGCTTAACAGCGTTCATCATAGCTCCCCCTCCACTAATTGAGAAAGTGTCAACACCGTTTTTCTTACTCAATAAACACTAGTGAATGCGACGATACTAGTTGTTGACATAATACTGCTCAGTCCCACGAAAATATTTTTTAAGCGCTTAGCCTCTCTACTATCTTGGCGTCGCCCAGTGCCCCCGCCATTGTTTCTAATGACTCACGCCAGCTGCCGCCAAGCAGTTGGCATTGACAATCGTGTCGCATTGTGTATGGCCATTTTGGCTGTGTTAGATATATCCACACTGCCTACTAATGCGGACACAGCACCGTTCACTTTATTGCCGGCTGCTACCCGTCTCTCCACATGCGACTCACATCTTTCATCCCTCGAA
Source organism: Zeuzera pyrina (assembly GCA_907165235.1). Taxonomy (NCBI): domain Eukaryota; kingdom Metazoa; phylum Arthropoda; class Insecta; order Lepidoptera; family Cossidae; genus Zeuzera; species Zeuzera pyrina. The sequence goes on from OU015626.1 coordinate 16,444,250, forward strand.
AACGCACTCCCCAGATATACAATTTCATTCACTTGTTCTAGACATTTTCTATTTACCCATATTTCACACTTCGTCTGTACATCTTCTCTTTCAAACACCACTACCTTAGTTTTATTCACATTCACACTCAATCCTTTCACTTCAGTCTTCTTTCAGGCATATAACTAGTGTCTGCAACTCCGCTTCTGGTGGTGCTATAAGCACAGCATCGTCAGCGTACAATAGGCAGCTTACCACTGTACTATCACATATCATACCACTCATACTACCTTTCAATGTCTGGAGGCAACTGTCCAAATAAAGCATGAATAGCCAGGCAGACATCACGCAGCCCTGTCTGACGCCTGAACAGACTTCGAACCAGAGCGACATGTCATCATCTATGCTTACACTAGCTCTGTGGCCTTGATATAATGACCTCACAGCCTACAGTAAGGGGCCCTCCTTGCCATATTCAGGCAGAAACTCCACAGTTTCTTTCGCACTACTCTATCAAATGCTTTTTCTAGATCCACGAAAGCGCAGAAAACTTTCTGCCCTATGGCCAAAAACATCCCCACGATAACGTAAAGCGAGAAAATCTGATCCATACAATTCCTACTGTTCCTAAAACTACCTTGTGCTTCCCACAAATATCTTTCAGAAATAGCTTTCATACGTTCAGTCAATACCTTGATAAAGACATTACTTGTTAAGCTGACCGAGCTATAGCACGCACAGTCCAAATGAAAACCTTTGCCTTTATAGACAGGCACTATGACTGCGGTGCGCCAGTCCTCTGGCACCAAAGAAGATCTGGTAGAAAAATGAACAAATTTCAAAAATATGAAGGAAAAGAAAAAGAGAAAAATAGTCTAAAGATGAGGGCCAGTGGAAGAAGACTAAGGAACAGAAGAGAGCCCTGAAAGAGCAAAGAACCCAGTTCCTCCTCTTACTAGGAATCAGATAGTACTTCGGTATCAGACGTAAATATTTATGTGCTATGCCAGGATGATAAGGCAAAAGACGCAGGAAACAGATGTCTAACATGCAGTGAATTCACAAAAACATCAATATCAAGCACGAGTGGACAGCACTGTGTGGGATTGAGCCAAGGGTTAAGTCTGTAATATGTGTTAAATTTTGTGTTCGACTTTGACTACCCACAGGGTGACCACGATTGCCCTCACTTCGATGCAATGGGGTTATTTTTTTTTTAATAAATATTTTTAAAATTAATTGCCAAAGTGATAGCATATATTATGACCATAATAACTGATAATCGAATACTTAAATTTTGTTATTAGTTAGGTAGGCGGTTGTAATAAAGATTTTATTTTGAAATAATCTTTTATTTGAATTAGTGCTTTGAAGAATGTGACTCGCATTTTCCGCTTTTCCCATGTTAGCACAAGAATATCAGTTGTTCCAAGTTAACATATATTCGAAATTTTTGTTAAGAATATATTTAAAAATAAGTAAAGTAGATTTATTTTATTTTAGATTTTCTTAGATACTTGTAGTACCGAAAAAGATCGGTCTCGCCTCCTGGCTGTTTCTGAGAAGGAGTCAGGACACTGGTTGAAGGTAATACCTTCAAAAAACTTAGGAACCTTGATTGACAATACCATACTTTCCCTCATAGTATCTCTTCGTCTGGGGGCCAGGACTAACCTTCCTCACCGTTGCCGCTGTGGTGATCTCGTCGATGTACTAGGTCACCACGGTTTATCTTGTTTACGTAGTGTGGGCCGCATCTCACGACATGCTGCCTTGAATGACGTCAATCGGCGGGCTCTTGTCGCCGCTGGCGTTCCTGTAGTCTTAGAGCCTGTAGGTATTGCACGCAGCGACGGCAGGAGACCGGATGGCTTGACGCTCATTCCTTGGAAACTTGGAAGATCGCTGGTGTGGGATGCCACTTGTGTCGATACACTTGCTGTTTCCTATTTGCCGGCGACTTCCAAGTCAGCAGGTGCCGCAGCTAGCACGATAACTTGAACCGATACTGAACGATAACTTTAACCGATAACTTGAAGCGGCATAAGTATGCGACTTTCTCTGAGAGTTTCATATCTACGCCCTTTGCAGTCGAAACTTTGGGTCCCTGGGGCCCTGAAGCCCATCGACTGGTTTCTGATATTTGTAAGAGACTGGTCGAGGCTTCAGGAGACCGCCGGGATGGCAGCTTCTTTCGCCAACGAATCAGTTTGGCTATTCAAAGAGGCAATGCTGCCAGTCTGATAGATACCTTAAGCAATGACAGCTTTCTAAGAGGGAACTTTGAGGAAGTCTATTATTTAAGATAATGTATAGTTTTAAGGTTGTAAATATTAACGTGTGTATGTACTTTTTGTTAAAGTAAAGTCATAGTATTCGTCACATTCGTAGCCACATACTACTGGTAGTATTTTTACTGAAGACGTTATGTGAAATTGTGATGAACGTCTTCATACTCTTTGTTTATGAAAAGTTATTTTTCGCGCATTTGTTTTTACTCGACCTTCACATAATAATATTATGAAAAGCAATGTAAAAATTCGAGATCATATTGTTTAACTGCTTCATAAAGGGTCTGAAACATTTTCATTTGAATAATGTCTTCGTTTGGCTTCCTTAAAGGTCTGTATAAAGAACCCTTATTGCGTATCCGTATGTATAAGTATTAATCGACTTTTGAAAGGTACCTTTAATAAAATGTATAAACATTTGTACGTAACGTAACATTATGTTTTATAAGCAGATTTTATGAATGCTATTACAAGTATTAGATGAATTTGCATAAACTTCTATCATTAAATGGTACACATATTTTACTATAGCTAAGGTTAATACGCAGGTTTATACGACATCTTCCAAAGAGGATTAACAAAGTTGGAAATCCACCACCACTAACACTCTCACATACAAGTATATTCTAAAGTTACTATAATAATAAGGATTCAGAATCAGATTACATTAGAAAATGGAGTTTTGTGAAAAACATTTTCTAAATACAACCATATCGGAAAAATTATAACTATTAAGAAAAAATACAAAATACACAGTAAGTAGGTTTGTCTAGAGAAATAAGGCTGTTTTTTCCCCATAATCTTTAAATATTAACACCTTTTGGATCTAGTAGGTACTCAGTAGAACTAGTATTTCAGCGTATTAATAATAGCAATTGCTCGCAATTTCGTCCACGTAAAATTAAAAAATAGCCTGAATCCTTCTCCGAAGCTTAATCTATTTCCATTATACATTTTATAAAAATCGGTCAAGCTGTTTAGGAGGAGAACCTATAAGGCGACTCATTGGAAATTTTGACGGCAGGGATCTCAATTTTCCTAAGTGACTACAAAACGTATGAAAGTATCTGGTTACCTTCTTCATTTCATTGACTTTATTTTGACAGTTGCGATACACGATTGGTTAACTTTTGTAACACAAAAAAAAATATGAAAGAAACCTTTTTTAAAACAGAGATTTACATTTTTAGGAGTAACGGAACCGATTTATGGTTCTAAATTTTCTGTATAGTTTCAATCCAAACATATTTCTCAAAATGAAAGTTTGATTTTTTAAATTTATTATAGTTTTTAAAATAAACGAAAATAACTTCTTTTTCGTATTTTTCGTAAGCTAGCGCGCGCACTTTTGCATAGACCACAAAGTCTATTTTGGATTAAATTATTGTTTATCAATGCGTTGCCTTAAATGACGAAAATTTTTTGCTGTCACACAATTACAATAAAAAGCGTAAACGTTGCTCCAAGCTGAGCTTAATATACCTGTGAAAACAGCAAGAAAATGAGTTCAGTAGTTTCGGAGATTAGCGTGTACATATGGTACAGACAGGCAAGAGACAAAAATTTTAAAAAATGCTTTTTTGTGTTCTGTTACTCTTTTTTAACGCCCGCAATAATTTTTTTGATAAACATTCAATGTACAGACACATGATATCTACTACTTTATTATATGTATCGTACAGTTGCAGCCATACCATATTTTTCTGTGGACGACATCAACGATATCACCTACTCAGATCGCGGTTCATACTAGAGTTTTCTAATGTCTCTTAAGATATAGCACCTGGATGTCCGTTCTAGATTACACAATATTATCATTGTAGTTTTATCTAACAATCTTTTCGAAACTTTTTAAATTTTCTTTAAGTGAGGTTCAACTGTAAGCTCCTCTAATTCATTACATCGACCTATAGTACCTGTTCGCAAGCAACCTATTTTAATATTCAACCAACCTATTTTTACTTTGTAGAATAAAATTATTTTAAAATGTGTATATAAAAATAGAAATAAAAAACAGTTGCAAACTTGACATGAAACGATTCTCTACAGTACCTATAAGACTAGTGCCTGATTTCGGGACCATTACTGCAATTTATCTGGGGTATTGTTATTTCTATAACTGAGAATGTTCTAGGGTTTCACTCGCGTTTTAATTTAATTTAATTTACTGGTGAACGATTTTATTGTCACGATTTTACCGTCCACGATACAATAGGTAAGCAAAATGCTTCCTTATCGTGTCTTGGAAAAAGGCGCTTTTTCAACGTCCACAGCACGACATTATCGTAGACGGAAATTTGTAAGCGTACATTATGATTTCCTATTATATCGTGGACGGTAAAATCATTCAATGAGCGGCCGTTGGATTCAGATAATGTGCCAATTACTGTACGAGCTTGAAAAAGTATTTATATATTTCGAAATAGAGACAATTCAATTCAATTTGTTTTTAATATAAATATAGAACATAGATGTATAGACATAAAAATGTAATGGCCTGAAGACTCAAAGAGTCACAGATAGCGCCGAAGAGATAGGAAATTCTCTTCGGTAGGAAAGATATAATTATAGTTACTAGATGTCGCGCTGTGGTCAAAATTCGACCGTAAATATTCGATTCGATATAAACTTGTAACATAAACTCTTTGGCAACAATCTCTACTCTGTGCGACTGTTTGATCCAAGGAGGTTACGTATATGTGATTACAAACTATTACGAGTTTGAAATTGACCGTCTTTTTGACATTGGCAGTATGAAGATAAACAATGAGTGATTTATTTAATTTAATGTATTTCTAATGCATATTATATAAAAATATTAACTTTCTCCAGTCCTTCTCCATATAAATCTTAAGTGTACCAAATTTTACACTCCTCCATTCGCGCAATTTTCTTAAAAAGGGACCCAAAGTTTTTGTTTCACGTATTATTTATTATATTAAATCTTTGTTTATATATGTTAGTTTATACTCATTGTAGGCCCATTAGAAATCATCGTAACATTATAATAATATTGATTATTAGTTAACGTACAGAAATAATTCAAAGGTGTAACCAGGATTAATCGACCAATAAGCAATGTTGTAATCAGGCGTACGCTGCAATGTGGTTGTGATTTACTACGTGAAAATTAATTAAACGTCCTGTGAGACCCTTGTGAGAAAACAGCTTTTACGTAAACGTATACGTAGAAGCTGGATTTTACGTGCATATACTAAAATATATTCGAATATTTATGTGCAATGTAAATGTATGTGGGAATGTTCATATATTTCAATGCCGGGTTGTCGATTTTAGACATTTATTTGCTTTGAACTCCAGAAAATATTTAACCAACTTCAATAAAACTTTCGCAAATTATTTACTTTCCTCTCCATTACGCAAGTTAAATTGTTAAACTGAGTGGTGTTGCGGGTATAAGCTAATATATTACAAATGTACATAATTAGTTTCACGCCATTTCCTATTTGAAGTGGACAGAACTTTAAAACTCGATAAAATTAACAACTTATCAGATACATACATATATCTTCACGCTGTAGCCCTCACGGGGTAGTCGGAGACGACGAAGTGCCAAACATCGTGGTCTTTACATACTTCTTTCGCTTCCTCAAATCTCATCATTCTCCATACACATTTTCGCCTAGGTATGCGAGTGCTTTTGACATTTCCATCGCCTAACACTCTGGCTATTTGATCTTCACAAATCAGCCTTGGTCGTCCTTGGCTTCTTTTACCACTCGCTTTCGCTCTGTACATTTTCTTCGTCAGTCTTTCATCACTCATTCTTTCTATGTGTCCGAACCTTCTAAGCATTCCTTCCTTCATTTTTACAATAACTATCGTGCAACCCTGTCATACTGCGTATCTCTTCATTGCTTATTTTGTCCGCAAGGGTGACGCCGCACACATTTCTAAGAGATCGCATTTCTATTACATTTATCATACTTTCACTAGATTTCAGGCATATCCAGGCCTCACTACGGTACAATAAAGTTGGAACCAACACCACATTGTGGATGGCGATTTTGGCTGTGTTAGATATATTCACACTGCCTACTAATGCGGACAGAGCACCGTTCAGTTTATTGCCAGCTGCTACCCGTCTCTCTACAGCCAACTCACATTTTCCATCCCGAAATGCACGCACTCCCCAGAATTTCATTCACTTGTTCTAACTTGTCACTTAAACCCTTAAACTTGTCACTTTTAATAATAAATATTTCAATTTACATGTGTTAAAACAGAGCTACTAGAAATTGCTACTAGGCTGCTCCATATCAAAACCTAGTAGAGGCTACAAAATAAATTTTAAAAGAGAGAAACATAAATAGATACAGATTTTATGAAATTTTTATTTTAATGTAGTATAATTTTCAATGTAGATATAATACCTACTAATCGATGAACACATTAGTATGAATAATACCACAGATTTCTTTAGTTTTTAAAGTAAAAAACTAATTAAAAAAAATGCCCTTATACTTACCAAGTTTTGATACATAGCAGCCGTAGTTCTCTGAAGTTGATATGATAAAAATTCGCATGATGTTAACACAAAAGCCATCCAGTTTTTTAGACTTCCCGGCACTTGACAAATTTTTCAGCTCCACGGATAACTTATCGCTAACTACACAATACGCTATCTTTTTGTCCGTTAATTTTGCCACGTTAATTTAAAATTCAGGTCGCTAACTCATCATTTATATAAGTATCTTATAATAAGCTTTATTCTAATGCCCTTTCCATTGGTCAACTTCTACAACCTGTGCGGGAAGATAAAAACTGGCCTGTCATATATTTTTCTTTCTCTGAAGAATGTGTATTATATTTCTTTCTCTCCTAGATCAGAAAGCTAATATGTTACCATATCAGCTTCAATGCAAAACATATTCGAGGATTTCGATCAAAAGAGTTGCTTTGCTATTAAATATAAAGTAATTTTAATAATTTGATCTCTAGTAATTTTCTACGAAATTAATGTTTTATGTATGTATATTAGTATATTAAGTTAATGGTATATTAAGTGTTAATTATATGTATTAAGTTAAAGGAGTCCGAACCCATTTAATGTTTTTGCTCCATTCGGGTTTCAAGCTAGGTAGCTTGAAAACGTAAACAGGTGTTCACGTTTTCATAAACGCATACGTATGTGTAAACTACATTAGAATCGACAACCAGACAGACTTGGTGTAATTAGGTTCGGTTCCATTTTTACAATTTTAGCTATGAAGTTCTAAAAATAATCATGAATAATATTTTATATTTATATTTTGGGTATATTGTAAATATATTAATTAATATGTTCTACTTTCTTGCGAAATCTCGACTGTGTTAATAATAATAATGTATTAGAAACCGCATTAGGGTCTTATAACATTGATTTGCGAGCGTGATTCTAGCGAGGCGATTTGAACGTGCTCACAGTGAGTTCGCCGCGTCAAACACCGAGTTCGACACGTGTATGCGATGAGGTCATCGTGTGTGCGCGAACTCGTTGCCTGTAAAGAGTGTATGATTGTGTCGACACTACACAGCGAGCATTCGCGAGCATTCATGAGTCGCATCGCTGGAAACATGCTCACAAATCATTAGTGTGATAAGGCTGACATTTCATGGCAGGTGCACACACAAGTAGTGGAGACCCTAATAAACTAGCTCGTGTGGACTTGACAAACTTTGTACATTGTTGATAAGTCTCAAGTTTCCAGTCACATTAAACGTAGCAAACATTGTTTAAATGGGTACTGTGGTTACTGAAATTTCGACTAAGCAACTTTAGCTCAAATGTAACTTTTAGTTAAATGGATATAATCGTTTTACTACATTTTTTTCAAATAACTGCTTGCAGGTTGCAGCGCTGAAACACTGCATGCATAATATATAAATATTTATCTCCTTCCATTAAGGCATAATGTACTTGATACCTGATTTTCGTATATTAATTTATTTACCTAAATATGCGTTCGAGATTTTAAAATTTTAACGCTAGTGTGATAACCACATAACCTCGAGTTATAATAACAATAATAATAATTAAAGTATTTTCTTTTACTACGTACACTATTACTTTGTAACAAACTAGCTGGCAGGACAGACATTGCCCTTTTCAGATCTAGCAGGGCGTCTTCCGCGCTCGCCCCAACCCGATCGGTGACGCTGTAAAAGCCACTAGAGCTAACCCCAAAAAGGAGGGTTTTTTAATCGCCTCGAGTCCGACACTACTCAGTCGGCGTAGAGTCCGGCTGAGTGTTCGTGGGGATCCTTTAAAAAAAATGACCTTTTCAATTAGTAGCACGATAAGTTTGATTTAGTTAGATATAATTACTTGACTATAGCACCGCACTCTCGACAATACAATACAGTCTATTGTGGAAATATGATCTCAATCGGTTGAGGCGTTCAAGTTATGCGGTAACTATCATATACACTAACGATTATACGTAGTATCATAATTTACAAAGAAAATTACACAGAAGGAGGGTTTTTAATCGCCTCGAGTCCGACACTACTCAGTCGGCGTAGAGTCCGGCTGAGTGTTCGTGGGGATCCTTTAAAAAAAATGACCTTTTCAATTAGTAGCACGATAAGTTTGATTTAGTTAGATATAATTACTTGACTACAGCACCGCACTCTCGACAATGCAATACAGTCTATTGTGGAAATATGATCTCAATCGGTCGAGGCGTTCAAGTTATGCGGTAACTATCATATACACTAACGATTATACGTAGTATCATAATTTACACAGAAAATCTAAATTTACATAGAAAACAAAATCGATATCTTTACTTTAAAAAAAGTTTTTTTTTCCAGTTGAAATAATTAATAATAATAGTGTAAAAACTACAATTAATTTAAAAAAATCCAAATGGTATTTTGATGCGTGTGTTTAATGCGTGCGCACAATTAATTTACATAGAAAATTTAAATGAACATAGAAAGTAAAATCGAAATCTCCTCTATAAAAAAGATTTTTTCCTGTTAAAGTAGTTAACCAATTGTGTAATGCAACTAATAAAATGAAGTCAATTAAATAAAAAATCAATCTTATTTAAATAAAGAATCAATAAAGAATAATCAATATCAAATATTACTTTCATATGAATTGTAACCAATTATACCCGATTTACGTTGGTCTAGTGTTTAGCAAAGTAGATAAGTAGATAAAGGAGATAAGTATAGTACGTAAGTACAGTGATGTAAACCGATCGGACAGTAGCAAGTCGACTTGGTTTGCAAGCTGCCTTGCAAGTGGATTCAAAAAGAATCGCTTACTATTCTTTTGGGTGTGACGCCCCTCGCACGCTCTCTTTTCCACCGAACGGTTTTTGACTTGCCCTAGACGGTCAAATTTAATACAGGGTATGAGTGACCGGCAACAGGACGGTCCGTGTGTGCTGTTTTATGCGAAATTGTAAACAAAATTACGTCTAAATGGTAAATATTCATTTAAATATTCATTTATATATTTTTACTCCACTGTATTGAAAAGAATTCTGTGCAAAATTACACGTATTTTCCGACGTTGCTCGTCCACCTCGACGGAGTAATGCCACTTGCTGTAGTATAAACGGTCACTGTCCAGGCGTTCGCCACTCGCCACTGTACATGCACTCGCTACTCGCCACTATTCTTGACCAATGTAAATCAGGCATTAGAAGAATCAAAATCCTGCCATTTAAATTTCCAACTCGTTATGTTAAAATAACACCTAAAAAATAATGTTGAAAAATAATTCCTTAATGAGAATTTCTTGTCGGTTTCTCCTCTTTAGTGTTCTCAGTGTGCAGGTTTTCTTTTCCGATCAAAAGTAAATTTAATATTCTAAAATACCTTGCAATTGAATTTACTTGAATAATTTAATTAAACTTTAACTTTACATGAAAGTTTTGAAATTCGCTTGAGCTTCTCCATCACTTCCTCTGTTTAATGCCGTGGTGTTTCCTTCCATTATTTTTTTCATAAATCTCTCACCATGCAGCCTCTTTTTCACTTACATGTTAAAATTTATAATGTTTCCTTACCGTCATTCTTCTTCAGTCTTCTAATATCAGATTGATACAATAATAACCCATCGTACAGTCTTAGAACGCATTTAACATTATACCTACTATATTTTTAATCACCGATGCTAAAATAGGGGTATTATAAGTTTAACATGTATATTTGTGTGTCTGTCTGTGGCATTATAGTTACTAAACGGATGAACCGATTTTGATTTAGTTTTTTTTTAAAGGTCTTAGCTATGATTCAAGAGAATCTGTTCAGCCGTTTGAAGATCAGTAACATGGTAACCTTGATCTGATATTGCGCTCATTGGAATACTCTCAATGAATAGGTTATAGATGGATCAGATGGTGATCAGGGTCTGAATGTCGTACATCGTCTCGGAAAGTATTTGTGTGAATGTGGGGATAAAGTGTCGATCGCAGCGTGTTTAAAAGCATGAAATAAAATTTAAATTTAAAATTTAAAAACCTCCGACTCAAAAAAATTCCAAAAAGTAAAAAAACGTAATATGCACTTTGTAGCGGACGGCGAGACATAAGCTCGTGTGAATAGCGTGTAAATATAGATATATGTTTATATACAGTCTTTCCCTTAGTATTATTGTTTTTGTGAGCCTTTTTATTAGTCAGTAATTAGTCAAGTAAGGGAAATGTTATTGTTTTACACGCTTTGTATACGTAATAGTGTTTAAGTAAACGTTGTTGTGTTTATATCAAGCATTGTTTATGTTAGTAAAGGTTATTAATGTGTGATTATGTTTGTATTCGTACGAGGATAAGATTATCTATTGTAATAGCTTGATAAGTCTAAATAAATAGATGAATGTAAATATAGTGAGCGAGAAAGAGACATAGTGTCGTCTCTGTCACAGAGGCCCGCGGCTCGCGTAATGCGCGACTCTGGCAACCAGTCGGGTGAGGCCCTCTCAAGAAAGAAGACATCGGAAAACTACTAAGAAGACAGAAGTAAAGAGTTCTCCTTAGAAGCAAAGAAGAGTTCAAGAGGAATTCAGACCGAAGACTTATTGAAGGGCTCACCCACCTCGCGTCACATATATGTGTATGACATATATATGTTGTAACTGGTTCATGTGAAATACAGAATATTATTTTGGTTTCTCGTGTTTCTTTCAAATACGTCTTGAATACAGTCCACTGCTGAATAGTAAAGTTGGGGCACCGGCGAGAGAACGAAGATATCTACGAGTCGAAGGCTCGCCCCCCCAACACACTTATTGACTCTTTAAATTTGTGATAAGTTACGATATACGTGGTAATAGTAAAACATCTGAATGTCGTCGCGTCGGGGAACTGCTAAGTAAATAAAGTAAAAACAGAATATAACTAAAAATGATAAAGCAGAAAAACTTAGCGGTCCCCCAACGCGACCGCCACGCTTGGGTATATTACTACTACTATTTACATGCATTACGACTTATCATAAACTTAAAAGGCCAATAGGGACATTTTTTTTAGTTTTTAGAAAATTCTTTTGAACTGAGGCTTTTTTTAAATTTTAAATTTTTATTTTACTTATGATGGACGAACCATATTACAAGACAAAACTTCGTTTAATTCCTGTGTTCATACCTTCCGTGTAGAAATATTATTATAGTCTCTAATAAGTGATAGGAATTAGGACATGAGTATTTTTCTATAAGCATTCTTTACGGGTTGCAGTAAAGAGAAACGTAGTTTTTTTACTATAGGAAATAATCATCAATACTTATACGACTGTCGATGTAGTAACAGCTCGTCGTAGGTTGAAGTGAAACATAAAAAAGTAATAAAACAGCGAACATATTTACATACCATAATTTTAGGTTAAAAACCCTTTGACCTTTATACCTACTTTTCATAAAAAAACGAATATACGAAACGGATCGTTTCGCCTCAAGGTAAACAAAATGCAATGCCTACGTGACTGAGTATTTTTCCATGTAACGGATTCAAGTCGAGTGGAAACGTTGCCCATGTTTTTACACTTATAATATTTTCCCTCGGTAATATATAACACTGGCCATAAAAACTTGAAAAAATGCGTATTCATCGTAAAGATAAGCGTACAATGGTTATTTATAGTGAATGAACAAAGTGAAAGCTAGGGGTGCGAAAGGGGTCGCCACAGTCGGACGATCATAATTTTTCATCTCATTAACTAGGAGAAGCGCCGCGCTCCACGTGTCCTAAATAGGCACTGAGCCTCATTAGCTGATGCTCATATTGTTCGTTCAATCATGTACGCCACTGTCCCCTACGTACCTGAGATCCTTATGAATATCCACTGTGGATAAAATTTAACCGTAAAACCTGTTATCATAATTAAAGTTTCAAATTCTAGAATTAAAGCACTAATAACTAAACGTGAGATAATGTTATAATCTTTCAATCTTTTCCTTTATTTTTCAATATTTACCTGTAAAAGATACTTACCTAGCTTAAAAAATTAATACTATGACAAGGAATAAAAACTCGCCTTTTGTAAAGATAAATGAAAGATAACCTTATTTAATTTTGGAAATAGCTGAGATATATATTTAGCTCTAAATAAAATAGTTCTCAGAAAATAAATATCTTAACTCGTCTCATTTATAGCCTGTAATTAAATAGTTTGAATTCAGTTTACGACTGAGAATTAAAGTGAAGGCTTTATGTCGTTTTATTAAGGGATTACGGAACAATATCTACATCAAGATTATATTTGTTTTAAATAGTAATATATTTTTCAGTTATATAAATTTTTAACTTGCAAAATAAACATTAAGTATATGTAAAATATGCATATAAGTATATAATATATATATATAAGAATTACACACATCAGCGACCCGCCGCCACCGGCTTCGCACGTGGCTTGATTGCGAAACGTCAAGAATACCTCTCTACTCCTATAAACCAAACGAAAAGGTGTTATGTATACACATAAACCTTCTTCGTTAGTAAAAACTGCGTTGACGGACACTTAAGCTGTAAACGTTGTAAAGGAATATACAGACAAACCCAGATTACGACTTTGCTTCATAATACATACATACATACATACATTCGAATACATACATACATACATACATATCTTCACCCTGTATCCCTAACGGGGTAATCAGAAAGGACGGAGCGCTAGGAGTCGCGGTCCTTACATACCTCTTTCGCTTCCTCAAATCTAATATAATAATCTTACTTTATAATAATATTGGTATATTAATTACAACGGAACATTGCGTTATACAAGGCATTTTGGGTATGTATGTATGTGAGTATGTGTGTGTGTGTGTGTGTGTGTGTGTGTGTAACCTATGTTGGCGACAGGCTAAACTAAAAAGGAGACATTATTGGTTACTCATTCACTATGTATATCGGTGATAGATTAATTTTACTTAAAATGTTGTGGATTATACTATTTTAATAGCATAGAGTAACTACAAATAATGTGTTTTTGATAACTTCAGAACAATGCTTTTTCTAACTACTTTCTGATTTTAGCATCATTTTTTTCAGTTTCAAAATTGTTGTGTTCTATTGTTTTGTTTTGTTTTTTACTACTTTGTGTTTAATCATAGCAGATAATGTTGTAGGCACTGCACTGCATTCATTAATTTATTTGTTAAGCACGCGTCGTGCTTTTATTATTATTTTTCCAATTTTACCTACACTTATTTTTATTAAAGATATCTACTATCAAAGCACATTTGTATTCTACTCGCCAACCCCTTTCATTTGATACCCATATCAACAAGAATCTCAAAGTAAAAAGTAATTCGGCATTTTGGGGTATCTGTCATATTAGGTGTGTGAAGTTATACTCGTACATGTAGTAACATTCACACACGATGTGTACACATTATACACATATTTATGTAAAGGACAATATTACTTTTAATTTAACTTAACCGAATTGGATAAAGTTGATGTGATAAGTGAAATGCGAAATAAGTATTTATTAAACATTTCATTCTCAGTGATGAACGTCAATATACGGTTTCTACTGCGATGGACGTTGCTTTATAGTTTACCTTACACGCGCTCTTGTAGAACACTGTTAGATTTTCAAACTTAATTCTTTTATTTTTTGATTTATTTTATCGAGGTTTAAGAGAAGTATCGAAAAAGCAATTATGCTTCTGGTGAATGCGATGCTTAATGAGTATTTAACTAGATTTATATAATTTTACTCCAAAGCAAAGAATATTCCAATGTTACTCTTGGACTATAGCAGAATTATAGTAGACTCTAAAATTGTCTATAATAATGTCTACTAAAAAAGTCTTTTTTGAAGACGCAATTACCTACGTCAGAGACAACTATGGCATTCATAGAATTCAGTGAAAATAAGTACTAATAATAAATCACACCATTACAGTTCTATTTTCAGCGATGAGTTTTCATTTTTTCAGCATTTATATTTTACGTGCACTCTAGTGTTAAAAAGAAGAGAAATCAAAAAGAAAGTTGAATTTCATATTAGTTAAAACTTCGCTCGTTGTCACGCTAGTAAATAAGAAAAAAACAGTTAAAAAACTAAACACCACGACTACAGAAAAAATCGAACTCTGAAAAGAGACAAAACAAAACAAAAAAATATTATCGTTAGAAATTCTTATCTATCAACTATTCAATTATTTATCATCTAATAAGTAAATAACTTATATATTTTAGTTTAACACATAGACATAATGTTGCTCAGGTTATAGCCGTGGTCGCATGCCACCCTTTCGTTTGATATCCAACACAGCACTTATTAAAAAGTTTTTCTTAATGCTGGATTTTATGTCTACTAGAGGGCTCCATATTAAACTTAGTGTGACGTCGCCAGTCTATAATCAGCGAACAATTAAGATATTTCTAACGATACCTCGTTTATCAAATTACAATAGATAGTCTAAGGTTTGTGGGAACAATGACCATACATACATAGAATGCTGAAATCATAACCCTTCGTAGTCGGATAATATATAGAATATTCCAGCTGATTTTTGTGATTGTGATTTTTTTCCATCATGATGCCCTGTCGATGTCTAATGGCGAAAGGTGTGAAATTATGTATATACGTAGAAACTTACTTGTTTCGCCTTGCGTATTATCTGAAGCACTTAATTACTGTAATCGACTAAAAAGCAGCCAATGACTAAGTACTCCCATTGGCTGCTTTCCAGTCGATTACAATATCAAAATGCTAGATATTTTGTTGGTTACAACATAACGCGATGTGTGAAGGTGTAACAGAGGTTTTCACAGAATAATTAAGTACTAAGTTGCAGAAAAATGCGTACATTCCACGTCTTTGAATTCAATGGCAAAGAAGTTATGGGTATGAGATATATGAGTACCTTGAAACGGTATAGTTACGGAGATAAGTCGCGCATGCACTATTCTTATAACTTTAACTTGCTCCATCTTTTTACATTACATCTATAATATTATAATATTATAATAGTCAATCAAATACGCCAAATAGTACCTAAAAGAAATGTTTATTTTAAATAATACAATATATGTATTACGTGCAGTATGTTTATTATAACCCTGAATATTTTTATTTTAATTTTCGTATTCTACGTATAAATACGTAACTGCCATGAACATAAACCGCCAGTCCTGAACATGTTTTTTTTTTACTCTCAGTAAAATTTATTTTCTTTATTTTACCGCTCAGACCAACGGTTTTCACATCACGAAATTTCTACCTTTTTTCATTTTTAACTTCACAGATATGCCTATGAAATTCAAAATGCGTACGCCTATTTCAATCGTAAATCAAAGGGTAC
Organism: Zeuzera pyrina; assembly: GCA_907165235.1. Taxonomy (NCBI): domain Eukaryota; kingdom Metazoa; phylum Arthropoda; class Insecta; order Lepidoptera; family Cossidae; genus Zeuzera; species Zeuzera pyrina. The sequence continues at coordinate 16,460,294 of OU015626.1, forward strand.
AACAAATTACCCTCTATCATATTGCGTCGTTACACACGTGATTGGAAAATCACGGAATACTATATCACTGCGCATGGATATTGATTTTGATTGAGCTCCGTACTATAAATATTGGGCTTTTCGAGTCGAACATTGCAGAAGAATAATATTTGCAATTTCAACTATATTTGCGCATTTGAAGCAATATTCGTCAGATACTCATATAACTGTAAATCTTTAATCATTCTTCAACTGAATTTCACATTGAATACACATAGAAAAACCAAATTTTTATTAAAGCACAGCCCAGGTAGTTATGAACCGTGTTGCCAGCTTATCATCGACATACTCTTAAGACCCAGACATTAAAAAAAAACGCGCGAGAGCGTGTGCGACGTTGTGCGACATGAATTAACTTAGAGTTTTATAACAATATTTCTAAGCGGCAACTTTGAGGAAGTTTATTATTTAAGATAATGTGTAGTTGTAAGTTTGTAAATATTAACATATGTATGTACTTTTTGTTAATAAATGAGAATAACAATATTGAATAAAGTAGAAGTTTAGTTCATAATATTAATTTGAAATAAAAAAAAGTTACTTAATGATTTGTTTCTCATTTCCGGATTTAGATTATTAAGTACGAATCTGTGCCAAATGTCAACTCACTAGGAGTACCCATATCTAAAATAATATTCAACATACGGACAGGCAGACATACAGATTGATAGACAGACATACGGACAAAGAGATAGATACTATAAGGATGTTTTTAACGGCTTCCTCTGGCGTGAGTTAAGTCAGGGACTTTGTCCTTTCTTTCTTATCTTATAATCTATCTTTCTTGCTACTTTAGGGTACATAGTTCTTCTATTCGCTTCCTTTCCTACTCTGTTTTCCTTCTCTCTTATTTCTTTATTTACATTTTCTTTCTTTACTGTTATTCTATATTTTACAATCTTATATTCCAACTATCTTATATTAATTCCATATTTTATTCTAATGTACAATGCTTTATACATAATATCACAGTTCTTTTATCTCTATTTACAATCCTTATTCTATTTCTTCTTTCTCTTCTTTCTTCTTGCGTTATTGTTTAATTTACTTAAACTAGGTACAGATTTATTATATTGATAAAAGAGATGGACAGATCAGGATAGATATGTGGCCGCGGACCCGTATTCCTAGTAGTACTGTTGGATGTACATCCCAAAGAAAATCTAAAACGTATCCTTTGCAAGAGAAATGTTTGCCAGCGGAGTAGAATGTGAGCTGAACATGGTACGATCACAGATTAATAAGGTACAATTTTATTACCTAGTACTAGTCGGGAGTTGGTACCAAAATACCAATACAGGTCCGGGGACACGGAACCTGGACTCGTATCCGCAGAGCAGGATTTACATCCGGTACCGTATCTATAAAAAAGCCAGACCTATCCATATCTAATTGATATGAACCACCGACATGATTTTATCGAACGAATTCAAATTTACCCAGTATAATAATATGACTTAACTACACGCCATTTCCAATTTTTTGGTGGCCCAACATTAGGACGCAACAAAATTATACCATGAGGCTCTTTCTAACAATAATATTAGAGTTTACGGATAACATTTATTACGGATAACGTATGTGGCATATATATAGTGGCATGTTGCTAGCCTACATCTACACAGCGATCGCCTAACCAAGTTAACCTAACCAAGTTTTTAAATAAGTCCTATCCCTTGGCCGTCTCTTACGACCTTCGTGGGAAGATAAGCAGTCTACAGATATTTTAAAAAAACTTTTCGTAAAGCCTGGTTAGATCTAGGAATATTACAATCGATTCTATTCGTACATGTTTAGACTTAAAAATATTTCAAGTTGACTCCTCTTGCAACGCGTAGGGATGTATTAGAATTGTGTTTATGCATTATACAAAGAGATTAGACTGTCCGGTCCTATTCAGTAAATTTTAAATTAGAATATAATCTAGTACCACTTGGTGAGAATAAACGCTTGTATCATCTTTTCGCGAGACTGTTTAGCTCCAAATCTTGGACCGGTGAGCTATTCAAACTAAGTAAACTATAAAGGTGATATATTTCTTACCTCTCGCTTCTCGCATGATATTATGTAAGAATATCATCACAAATAATTATTACACAGGTATAAAGTACTTGTATCATACGCAGTATTACACAAGTAATTGTAACGGCTAGAGTATTTGATAGAAGCTTGATATAGGGCTATAGTTCAGCCGAGTTAACTTTTCTTATTTAATTAATTTAGGTACGAGTAAGTCTTGTTTCAGTAAATAATAATATACGAGTTACTGCACGCTATGCTTACCTGTAAGTAATTGTGCGCCTAGCATAATATTCATAATGTAAAATCTTTGTAAATTGTTAAAGAACTCAAAAAAAATTACAATAGAATAGACTGTTCACGTTGTTCACATTATTAGTCGTTGTTAGGTTACAGAACAGTGTATGAGAAAATTGTTTACCCTTTGCCATACTCTTCACTAGTTACATATACTAAAAATCGAACGCATTCGTGTAACATGTAAAAGTTGCAATGAAAACTGGACCATGACTATATATAACAGCATCACGTTGCATTTATTCGACAATTCCGTATGATTATTTCAACAGTTCTTATATGTGAAGATTAGCATTAATGTTAAGACGTTTACTGTGAAACGTCGAACAAGAATACGTGCGATCAAATCCCTCTACTATACTGCTTTTTTTAGTAGAAATTTTCTTATCATTTTCGTAATTTTCAACCTGCTTTCGAGTATAACAAACATGTCGTCAAAAAGCAAATGTGCAGCTTGTCCGAAACCCTTCCAAATGTAGTATTTTTTCACTGTCCTCGTTATAAAGAAAAATAACACTATAGCTGTATGAACTTTACACTGGACAAGTATAAAAGCTTAGGGTTTGTATTGTGTCGATGTAAAGAACTGAACTCTGATACTCCAATACCCTCAGCATCCGCACAAAACCGCGAGTAGTTTCATCGAACTGTTCTTGTATTTCCGCTGATAACGTACGGGAAATTATTAGAGAAGAATTGCGAGACACATTGCGTATTCGGTTAAACCTTGAGTTACTTGAGATCAAAAAATGATTGTTACTTTTGAAAATTCGATTTCATTTTTCAATGAAGAATTCGAAAAGACAATGGCGGCTCATACTGTTCATAGCAATTACTCCGTAATGAAAACGAATACTTACGACAAACTACACAAGAACTAGCGTCAAAATTGCGGCAATTGGATCAAGCTGCACAAGCAAATAACTAGGAAATCCAGTGTGTGCCTGAACATAGACAAGAAAATGTAATTAATTTAGTACTTCAAATAAGTAAATTCATTAATAGCCCTCCCTATTAATGATGAAGATGTTCACCACTGTGCTAGACCAGCAAAGCAAAATACAAAATCGTCTCGACCAAGATAAATTCTGGTAAAATTTAGCCGTCTTCTAGTGAGAGACAATTTCATTGCAGCTGCAGGGATTTTCAATAAAAAGAATCCAAATGACAAATTAAATACAAGTCATCTCGGTATCGGTGGAGACAACAAAAAGGCTATATAGTATATAGCTGAACATTTGGCCATCGGAAACAAAGCACTTCACGCCACAAAGCTAAAGAATTATATTATTAGTTCGTGTGGTTCGTGATGGAAGAATATTTATGGGAAGAGACGAAGAGGCTAGTTTAACTATGTAAAGACTAACGATGTTTTAAGTAGTTTACATTAATGTGTTTTCCACTTAACTTTTTTCTTTTTGCTTTATTAATACTTTTCTTTTTTTGATCTTTTGTTGTTTTAATGTAGATATGGTGGATCACAATAGAATAACCTCTTCTTATAACCGTTTGCACAAGGCGTTGATATCTTTGGAGATACAGCGTGAAGATATATATGTATGTATCATTCTATTCCTGTAATTAGCGTAAACCTAGTTGGTGGCCTAATCACCCATTCCCAAAGTGGGCTATAACGCCCCCCTGTGGGCGCTGCAGGCCTAAAGGGGGGCGGTAAGAGACCCAGAAAAAAAATGGGGGCGTTGTGTAGAGGCCTGGGTGTGATATGTAATTTCATTTAGCTAGGAGGCATCTTAGACAACGACTGCATGAGCTCTCGACTCAGTAGACAAAATAAGTTTTGGAACCTAGAGCCTAAATAAAAAAAAAAGAAAAGAGCAACAAAAAATTAATTTTAGAAAACCTACCAATTCACCATCGTATTAACTAGTAACTACTTATTACTTAAATTGCCTCTTGAGTTTTGAGTTGAATGTTTCGCTAATGCTTATGAGTGACTAATTTGTGTAAATAGATAGGTAAATAGCTCACTAAGTTTCAATTACTACGTTTCAATGAAATATTTTCTATGGAAATACATTAACGAAACGAAATAAAAGCGTTTTTAAAATGGAATTACACGTTTACTGGTTTGACATCAACTCTACCTAGCGGCGAATACTTTTACAACGTCAATTCAAAAGGCGTCCCAATCGTAAACAAAAATTTCTCTGTATATAAAAGGCAGTGAGTGAAAAGAGTAATTTTCTCCTCCATAAAAACAGTTACGCAGTTATTTATGGTGATACCGCAATCTATACAAGGGATTTTGCCCGGGGCAGAGCATTAACGATTATCCGGGTTTTTCCTACAAAGAAATATTACTTTGACAAATAAATTCCTTGTACTTCTTTTCATGCTCTACAGAACTGTATGAAATCCCGAGCGCGACGCTAATGTGAAATGATATTTTCCATTCAGTTATTATTCAGTCGAGTATTCTAAATAATTCCCTAAATGTCCTTAAATACATATTTATCACAAGAATCGTATTATACGTTATAAACATAAATATAGCTTACAAAATTTAAAGTAACCAGTAATTCTAAAACAATGGTATAAAATTGCCACAACAAAATGAATGTACAGATTCATTCGGAACAGTCGACGCGTTGACGCGACGTGCCGTTATCGTTGCGCGGGAGTCTTTTACAGACTGGCGACCAAAAGCGCGTGTTTTGCATACAGATTGCCACGCTTGCACGGAATTTTGCATTTTATACCTCTTTCCCAGCAATTATGTGGCACGAATATTTTTTCTTTGTGGTTACATACCGGTTTTTAAATGTTTGCACTTGCTAACGTTACGTTTAGGATGAACTGTGTAATCTGCAATAAAATAATTTACACATTACAAGAACTCGTTAATATTAGATATCATATATGTAATAGATCTATTATTTAATATTTAATGGGACTTATATTTTTAGAAGAGTAATCTTATTGGAAATAGTCATAATACTAATTTTGAATAGTTTTACATTTTTTAAACTATAAAAATATATCTTGTAGGTTCTATCACATAAGTACGTTATATGCACCTATCTCTATTTCACTAATGATATGCAATTTACGCGTAATATATTTTCACCGTTACGCATTATACATTTGTGCTCATAAGGCATAATATTAATTTATACGTTTATACTCGTATCAAAATAATATATCGTTATACGCGCTTATATGTTATACGGTCAAATGAAAAATTCATCTATTATGAAAATTGATAATATATATTAAAATCATCAAATAAAAATTGTAGATGCATTGAAAGTTTTCATTGAAGATAAAACAATAGTCTGGAAATGAGCTTTTCTGCTCATGCATTTACTGGCTCAATGAAAATATTGTATTTTAAAAAACCTTTTGTAAAATGAAGTTGAAGAAATGAAACCTGACTGAGTTTCTTGTCGGTTCTTTTCAGTGTCCAGCTTTTCCATTTGAACTGAACTAAAGTAGATTTGACGTTCAGAAATACCTTGCAGTTGGGTTTACTTGAATAAATTGATTTGACTTTGACTTTGACTTTGAAGTTGAAAATTTACTGGTTTAAAGTCCCTTAATGTGTTATGGCTGCTATGGCATATCCAGTTCTGTTTCCATTTTTGTATTGATTATTATTTAGAGAAAATTTGAAGATTCTCTAAAGACTAAAGATAAAAGAAACGTACTAGTGATCCTGCAGAAAATCAAGGTAACGGACATAGCTCGAAGAATAAGCAGGCTGATGCGGCAGCGAGTTAGTCACATTTGTTGTGGAAACGCAACCATAACTGGCACAAATGAATTTAATAGTGGAAGCTGCTTTTAAGTAAACGTAGTGTAGTGCTTCCTCTAGCGAGATGGAACAACGATTTTCGAAAATGGTAGTCCTTGAATGAGAAATGCCTAAGATCAGGCTCTAGCGTGTGGTCTGTATCCAGTAGTGGACTAACATAGGTTGATGATTTAACGTTGATATAAAAATAAAATAAAATCTTTTTCCAAGACGTCTTAAAATACTTAAGGAATAAAAGAAGAAACGACTCTTGTAATAACTATAGATTGTTTGGATTTATCCCGATTGATAAATCATAATATCTAACGCGTTGTTGTTGTTAGGGTTGCTACCTTTCATTAAAATATTAAAAATAAAGACCCCCACACAACTATTCTTATTGCGCCACATTATGCTTCCACAGTAGTTGGAAACGCAAATTGAGTAAAACCTCTTAAACTACCACTAAACTGCTGTCTTGGGCTCTTTCAGGTATAGCGCACAATAGCAGAAAAGAAAAATAAAGTAGGTATTTATTTCTCTGCGAACAAAAATGCCATAACTTATTTCTTTAACCAACTCTCCTCTTCAGTTTATTATAATAATAATATGTACCCGTAATGAAATTTAATTACTATTTAGTATTTTATATTTGAATAATAAATAAACAGTAAAATTATTACATAATGAATAAAGTATTCATACCGTACGCACAATGAACGCTGCACCTACAATTTTTGACAACCCTGACAAGTCATAAGATTCGACACATACGACACAATACGAGTATATCTATAACAACTACAGCACAAGAAAGGAAGTTATTAACTCGCTATCTAACCTTTATTTATTTCGTGAACCTTGTCCAGACTTAAGTATTAAATAACTTATTGCAATTTTATAGGATATAACCAAAACGATCGTTTGAAAAGATATTTACATTTTTCAACGTAACCTCTTACATTTTCTTTTTAACAAGTTGTATCTCTTAAAGAGAGAAACATTGCCTTCTAACGACTTCTATTTTTTTGTGTATTTTATTTGTGTATGAAAATAAATAAATAAAAATATTTGTCAGAATTTGTAGGATAACACTTTCATCATAAATTCCTTTTAATATAGGACAAATATTCTGTATTTATTTGCTGTGTTAATATTAAAGAGTTACAATCTGATATTGGTAGAAAAACAGAATAAAAAGGAAGCAATTTAAATTTTAAACCAACGAAACTTGAATTGTATTACAAATATCTAAATTATTAAACAAGTTGACCAAGTGAAAGAATGTCAGAATATGTAGTCGTTAAGGGGTGTGACTAGTCATTTAAAACAGTTGCGTTATCTTCACGTTATCGATTTGTTTACAAACCAAATTAAATATTGTACCAAAAAAAATAGCAAAGAAATTAGATGAGTAAAGCGCATTTTAATCAAACTATTAGTAAAAGTTATTATATGAGATAATATTAAGCGAAAGTTTTATATAGTCATACTTGCACTTATTTTATTTAAGTGCTAATTATTAATACTTTAAACATCGATACTTCGAAAAATCGATGTGCCCATCTATTGCTGGGCCTTCAACTACTTATGTATATCGAACGATATGGTGGATATTAGTTGGACATTATTTTGTAACTATTGTATATATTATATAAGAACTATTTTGTATAATTATTATGTTTTATACCATTCTTTTATAGTTCTTTTTTATTTTCTAAAACTGTCAACATATTAGTTGTAGTTTAATTAGTATAAAGCTACTGTTCTTTAATACTGTAATAGTTTTCTGTAATTGGTCCGTTTTATAATTTTTGCTAACAGTGGAGTTTCACTAAATAACCATCCAAATATTAAATACATACATACATACATATCGTTACGCCGTATCCCTAACGTATAATATTATTTCTATGTACAATCAATTAAAGCTGCGAGTCCTCTAAAACTACTCCAGAGATTCCAATGAGTGATGGCCTTTATAGTCTGGAGTGTAATGCACCAGTTCACTTCATTTGGCGCGTCTCGCCTTGTTCGAGCTCGCCTGTTGTGAATAGAATCCAAATTACTTGAAAAATTCCCCAGCAGCTGCATTCCTCGGTACCGAGAATACTTCACTTAATTTCCTCCTTAACACAATTTATAAGAAAATGCTTGTCGACTTAATATGTTTAGTATTTTTTTCTAAGTGTCGCTAATAATACTTTATTTTGTTAAGTTGAGATGTTCCTTAGTACGATTACAATATACTTAATAATATGAGTTATTAGTATTTATCTATGTTTATGTGATACTGAATTACTGTAAAAATACAAAGTGTATGTAGCAAACAAAATCTATTCATTTTAAGGTGTTTTGTACTTTAGTTCATATACATGAGAAAAGTACTAGCCTTTTCTTGCTAATTACTCTGCGGAAATTCATAAACGAATATGAAAAATCTCGAAGGACAATGGTAAAAGTAACTATAAGAGCATTCTACCTTCTAAGAGTAAAAATCCCCCAACAACCTGAATAGTTCTCGAGTTATAGACGCAAACTCATAATACGAAACGTAGATGAAGAAATTACGTAAGTCGCGTATACAAAGATCTATATAAATATCTATACATAAATGAGGAAATTTTTGTTTATGCTTTATACCTACGTATAATGAATAATCATTAAAATCACTCGCCACAGCAAACAAACCCCTATTTTTTGATAAGATTTTAATTAGAATGCTGGATACTAATAAATCAAATAGATCCTCCATTTAACAAACCAGTATTAATGGTTAAACCCACATACGTTTATCCTCGTATACCACAATCAAGATGACAAACTCCGTACAAACGAGTCACGACTCGGTCAAGTTTCGTTAGTTTTTCCAACGCTTTAGTAACACGAGAGAAGGATCAGGGTAAAGGCGGGTGGAGGGGGTTAGTAGGAGGAGGAGGGCTTAGGTTACTACGACGCCGTGTAATCTCAAGTTAGCGAGCAATTTGGTGTTTGCTTTCTGTAGAGCTGCTTTGACTAGACTGTTGCTACGCAGGTAGAGACGGGTATTTAAGAAAATTTGATGCAAATGTATGGAAACAATAAGGAAGTTATTTGTTTATGTTTAGCATAAAATACTTGCTTCACTTCATTATGCAAATATCTCAACAGATTCATTTCTTGATACAATGCATTGATTACGAAGATGGTGTAATTTAACGCTATAAAGGTACTAAGTTTACGTAAAATAAAAATGTTGCGCTACAAAAGAACGATCCTTACCAACGTAAGTTTATAAAGTTAAAAAAAATGAAAAAAAAATTGTGTAATATACTCATATGCTCACTTGGATTTGTTAAATGGAAAGTCCATATAACAAATCCCAACTACTTGAATAGAGGCAGTAATGGTCATTGATACGTAAAATTTTGAAAGTATCGATACTTACTCGATTCCAGGTATCGCATCAAAAATAACAATACTAATTGGCGTAAGTAACTTTTAAAAATGGTTACAACTTACAGCTAGACTTACGGTGATTATTTTTTCACGTATATTTTAAATTGTAAACACACACGCACCACATAGACAAATATATGTACCGGAGTAGTACCTATAGATATATGTTTGTGAAAATGATTTGATAAAAAAAAATTTAATTAAAAAAAATTAGACCGCTTTCAAAAAAAACACTGAAAAGTATAAAATTACTATCCTTTACTAATCAAAACCAAGTGCCAAGCCCACCAAACTAATAGACTTTCTGTTGATGCATATTGATTTGGCACCGACTTCAATAACTGTCAAATTTAATTATATAGGTATGTGTATCGTATTTAGAAAGTTATTTTAATTGTACTTGAGTTTTGATTAGTAAAGGATAACTATTTTATACTTTTCAGTGCTTTTTTTGAAGGCGGTTTAATTTATTTAAATATTTTTTTTTATTTCTCCCTTGTAAGTCACCTTGACCTAAATAAATATCTAGGGCAGGTCTGCAATTAACTTCGTTCTAATTCCGGAGCACAACGATATACAAGAGAATCATCAATATAAATAAAGGTTATAACCAGATTGCGTTATTTAGTGTATCTTAGAAGTCCAAGCTCCAATATCGGTGAAAATTAAATGGAACCATCTCTGAAGTATTAGCTAGGAAACGAAAAAAGAATTTTCGAAATCAGTTCATAAATGACGGAGTTACGAGGTAACAAACATACAAAAAAAACAACATACAAACGAATTGAGAACCTGAGAGAAGCATTCTTAGGCTTTCTTGGTTCCAAATATACATCTTTAAACTCTAAAAGATCTACTTTTCCAACGCACTTGCTATTTTTAAACGTATTCCAAAAAGTGTCGAGTATCTTACGAAAGTATCGATACCTAGTATAGTATAGTAATAAAAGTATCGACTTCTAAATACTCGGTATCGTAACGAAAGTATCGTTACCACTCAGGTATCAATATACTTTTTTTGATACCTAAGTTTATGCCAAATTAGTAAATGAGCGACCTTCAACCATGGCTCAGAATATTTGACACATTTACATTACATTAGTTTAGTTTTATATGTGTATGTATTATTAACGCGAGTTACAAAAATAAATGAAGTACTGACCGGTGATTAATCCTAAATTTAGGAAAAAAATGTTTCTAATGTCTTGAAATCTTGAAGTCTTGAAGTTTGTTGTGGTGGTGCCCATAGCTTAGAGCTTAACATTTGGACACTTACATGGTTTAGTTTCATAGTACTTGTGAAAAAATCTTGAGATTAATAACAGACAGAAACAAGTGTTTATTGTTGTTGCAAACGTTTCTTACTATTATTTAAATTTGAGAACAGATATTTTAAAAATTAGTCGAAAGTGTTTTAGATATAACAATTTTTATTTTCCGCAATTTCCTCAATTAAATAAATACAGAATAAAGTATTTGATCAAGTCTTGACTTGTCTTGACTTGACAGCGTTAACGAAATAAAGTAATTGATCAACTATTTGGAGCTTTGACCAAATAAAGTATTTGGTCAAGTATTTGGAACGTTGACGAAATAAAGTATTTGGTCAAGTGCGAGATCGTCTCTCAGGTGTAGGGCTATATCCATTATTTATAAATATTTAAACGAGTTTGTAAAATTAATAGCTATAGTTACATGAGACTTCGTCTCTCATTACATTTTTCTTATGCACTTCAATGTAGACTACATTTCCTAAAATTTTTAAAAGTGTATATCTGAATAAAATATCAAGTTTGAGTATCCAATTTAAATCTATGAACAAGTTAAAGCGCTGATAGTATTATGATGCTAAATAAGTTTGTAAATGGCATAGTTTCCAAGAAAAATTACTGTGACATGAATAGATGGACGGGCACATACAGTGATTTTGTAAAGGTATCGTTTTTTTCTTTTAGGCTACAGAATGCTAAAAACAGTAAAAGTAAATTACCATTTACTTATTAGATTCTGGCCGTTTTATATGTTATGTCCGCGCAGTGAGCCGTAAGAGCATGTGAGATAATCGGGCGTGAACCGCGTGAAACAAGCGGCACGATGGCTATTCTGTTGCGGTAGAATAGATCGTTCCCACCTACACAGTAACAACTTGTTTTAACATTTTCTACCTCACAAGGGGCTCTTTGGTAACAAGTGTATCTACGTATCTTGTTTATATATCTATTTAAAAAAACAAACGCAAAAATGCTACGACTGTTTTTATATTATTATTCATTCTTTTGCTACTTTTTTCGTGTGCCTGCTGGTGCTAAGCCGAAGACCTGGATTTGATACCCGGTCAGGTCGATTTTTTCTTTTATAAGTTGATTGTTTCCGGAACGAACTTTTCTAAATTGACTTAGACTAAATTGACTTAGTGTTGGGAACCTTTTGTGGTACCCATGTTACAGCCTCATATTTAGTTCGGACCACATAATTTGTACAATTATCCCCTACTTAAGTATGTAAACTAATGACTTCTATATTTTTTTAATGAAAATGAAATCTTTTTCATTCGTTACATTCATAGTTTTAACTTTCTTTTAAGAATATAGTACAAAAAACAATGTAACAATCTATTACATCAAAAGTTTTCTAACTGATTTTTAACGCCAGATTTTACGCTAGATTTTAACGCCTTTGAGAGCACGTGCGAGAACAGCGACTTTAAATTTTTACTCTTTTTTCGCACCTGTATCCGTCATTTAAAAAAAGAAATGCCTACAACAGAATATCGAAATAAGCGTTTTACCCACTTCGGTAAGAAGTAAAATATAATGCCTTTAGCGTTATAGGTATGTCCAAATATTTAATTGGTGAAAATTTATATATTTCTAGGCTCGGCGCAAAATGCTCACTATTATATCCTGCGGCTACTTTTTATAAAAAGACCACTGCGCTCAGCCATTACCTGCTATGTGGTTATTAATAAAATGTGGCAGTAACTGGCGCATATGCGTACAAATTTTGTCACCAGCTAGGTAAAAGCAATCGATGAAAACGTGTGACTTTATTGCGCCTTGATGTTCCATCCTCCCCTAAACAGAAATGATGTGAATCAATCTTTGTAGATGATGAACCCGTATACCATAAATTTTAACCATTTTTCACCCAAAGTTTCAGACTTGTTATTCTAAATAGGTTTTATATTCGTCAGCTAATCAGTACTAAAAAAAGCATTTTCAGCTTTTTTTAGCTTACCGAACACCATCTCTGGAGTTTCTTGAGGAAGCTACGTTATGAAGTGAAACATTTGACAATAAGAAGGCTTGAAATTTTGGATGGTAAATGGCTAAAAAATATTTGCGAACTTGTCGCTTGAGAAGGTTTTCCTTCAAAGTTACACCTAAAACTACAATGTTCGTATGTATTTATGTGTATATATACTGTATATATACTGTGTACAGTGTTTTTTGTAACTGGGACAGTATGGGGAAATCCGAATCTATAAGAGATACAGAAAAACTGTCTTAGGAACCATTTGGTCTTTTTTTGTGATAACAAATTGGGCGTTATCAATTTTTTGGTCAAGCGTAAGATGTCCATAAAAATTAGTCAATTCGGCAATTTTTTTTAATGTGGTTAGATTCAGTTTCATTTAAGCATCTTTTCATTATATAGGAAGAAAAAAATCTGGACAGCAGATGTTGGTAAAATTTAATAAAATATTTTTTCATAAAATACAGTGTGGGTAAATCTGAACCCATAGGAGATACAAAGGAACCGTCTCAGGGGCCATCCAGTCCCTTTCGTCAAAACAGCTTTGGCATGACAAATTTTTTGGTCAAGCGTCAGTAGTCCATAACAGTTAGTAAAATGTACTATTTCTTCTTCTTAATGCAGATTGACTCAATTTCACATAAGTCGTCTGGTTCTCATAGCACAGGTAATGTCCTAGCTTGAGCCCAGACGATTGGTGTGTATCGTCTGGCGCATTTATTTATTTATTTGTTAACAATATTAGTAATAATATTTTTAGTACAAATTTCCTGTCATCATACCTAACAACTTTTAGTTTACAACTTTTTCAAAACTTAAACGTTCCCCAAAAGATACTCTTTAAATTTAGTTGTACTGTATACCTACGTTTTACAGTTTTAAAATTGCACTTACTCTACTTGGTCGCTTTAGCGATCAAGTAGAGTAAGTGCAATTTTCAAAAACATTATTACTACTACACTATTTAAACTCGATTTAAGGAATACCATCTCGCTTGCACCAACTATTTGGTGGTTATTGCAAGCGAGATGACAGTTCCTTAAATCAAGTTTAAATAGTTGGTGCAAGCCACCCTTAATGTATTTTCATTAGTGTATGAAAGAACGGTTATGAATTATTAAAACTTGTAGTACAAATGTTATTGAGGAGAATATTAAGAATGGAATGCTGAGACGTTATTAGTATTTCGCAATTAATTATTTATACATTACTAGCTGAAGCCCGCGACTTCGTCCGCGTATTTTATTTTTACAATAGCCTATGTCCTTTCCCGGGGCTTAATCTATCTCCATACCAAATTTCATCGCAATCGGATAAACAGTATGGTAGTCCATAAAGTCCAGTCGAATAAACAAACAAACAAACATTGATTTTTATATATTAGATCTCATGTCGCTAAGGGATAGACAAAGTAGAATATATATGTAAGTATGAATATATACATTTCATTCACTCGTTAAATTTTACCCATTGAAAGAGATATATACACATATATGTATGGAAATTAGATTGACTCCATAATTGTTTTGATCTCTCCACAGTCAAATAATCAACTGCGTTACTTGTATGATGGCTCCGGTCACATCACTCATTTATTTTTAGGATAATAATTAAAATTTTATTTATGTTTTATGTTCCGGTGAATATCAATCGGGATTACTCGCCGGAAGGAATAAAAATATGTTTGCGTAAACATAAATGACATGCTATCATATTGTATGTGGAAAAATTAATTCACCTATTGTCCACGTTCACTGGTTCATCAATTAACGCTGTTATCGAACTGTAAATTTTTATTTGTCCAATATTTTATTTATTCATATATCAAATATTGATTAATTTTACCATTTCTACAGACCAATTAATGCAAGAGAAATAAACTTATTTCATTAAAAGCGCGTTTCCTGCGTAACGGATTTGGCACTGCATGCGTGTTTGAAGCCTAATCGCGCATAGAAAACAATAAAATGATATATTAGCTTATTAATAATAATGCTTACAAACAAATTACACATGAACCTGAAACAATTTATTTGTACCGTAAATGGCTCCGTTTGCTAGACAAACTCTTGTCGATCGCATTTTCATACAATGAAATTAAAGCATAGTATGGTCTGCATGTCTATTTAAATGGTGTTAAAACACAAAAAAAGTTTGTAATATTGCATTCTGCAGGCAAGCACTAATATTTGAATTGATACACTGCTTACGCATACGTACTTAACTCTTTTAGGGTACCTCAAAAAAAAACCGAACTTTTATAGGATCACTTCGTTGTCTATGTTTTCTGACTACCCTTTATTTTAAGAACGAGTAGAGAAATCAAGTTCAAATTTATATTAAACACTGAAGTATAGTAGAACACTTGGAGGTATAAAAATGGAAAGGTTTTTGTTCTTAGTCAACACAATCAAAATATCATCCAAGCAAAAACGTATAAATTCATATCTGCCTTTGACCTAGAGTCGCGAAATTAGTCAAGAAGCAAAGTCTCACAACACAGAATAATCTAAAGGCAAAGGAAAATTCGAAAATTGCAAATTCGTAATTATATCACAGTTTTTTACCATTACGAAGTTACATTTGCCGTTAGAGAGTATGATAGTACGTGTCGTTCAACTGTAAAGTTGTTTGTTTTTTGTATTGGACTTATATTTTTTTTTTGTAAATATATAACATAAATACATGTACGATGGTATGGAAGCCTCGGTCTGCGACTCCGACTAGTACTTGGCTGGTTTATTTTTCTTCGTTATATCGATGAAAAGTAAGAAGAAAGAAAGAAAGAAGAAAAGATATGTATGTATATACATACATACATATCTTCACGCTGTATCCCTAACGGGGTAGTCAGAGTGGACTGGTTAATACATTGTAAAATGCTAATTTTTTTAACCTTCTGCATGCCTAGTAAGGTCTACTAACAGACCCACCATAGCTTAAAAACAACGACATCTTTTAAAATTTAAATGTACTAGTGCCGTGATCCTAAGTAGCTTCAGGTCTACTCGTAGACTAGTAGTTATATTTCCGCCTCTTATGTAATGCAGAATGCATTCCTGATCAAATGTCACGGGTGTTAAGTGCATCCGAGTCTGCAAAACCCGATCATGCATAAATAGGTACTAAATACATAAATATTTTATCGGCAAATTAATTTTTAGGGTTTCAAAGCCATGAAATGTCAAAAATGGAACCCATGTGTTTCCTTTGTGTCAAATAAAATACATACCTACTTGATCTGAAATGTTTTCATCTTTTTATGACTGAAAATTAAAAACGTTACCGAAGATACCATAGATACTAACTGCATGATTCGAAACAAGGGGCAAAGTTCTTTGACCGAATATGCATATTCTAAGACGGTTTATTAATAAAGGCCGACAGTAATTTAAATTTGGTTATACAATTTTACCTAAACTTAACTTAAAAAATACTAGAAAACATGGGCACGACATAGACAAATGATATTTAATTACGGGCCCGTTAGACCCACCAGGCATAGGTATACTGCGATTTCTTTTTACCGGGCATACCAAGGGTTATTATGTATCCCAAAACAGAATCGTAGTGTAATACGCATTACGCAGTAACGTAATGTAAAAATCATAGGTAATTTTTTTTTTCTAAATTATAATATGACGAGCAATTTTAACGATTTGGATTTATTTTGCAATACAAAATTATAAATGTACTAGATACAGCTTTCAAAGCGGCAACTTTAAGGAAGTTTATTATTTAAAATAATGTGTAGTTTTAAGTTTGTAAATATTAACATATACGTATGTACTTTTTTGTTTTTAATAAATGTACTAGATAATATTATAGCATGTTCGCCTAAACATACAGTTCTCTATATATTACGGTATTCTTATCCACCTACCTCATTTTTTTTATTAAATCTCGCTTGAACTAAAACTACAATTTAGCTTCTAATAATTAGATTAGACATTAATCAAGGAAAATATACTAATTTCTAAGCGGCAACTTTGAGGAAGTTTATTATTTAAGATAATGTGTAGTTTTAAGTTTGTAAATATTAACATATGTATGTACTTTTTGTTAATAAATAATTGTAATATTAATCTGTAATAATAATGTAATATTAATTTGACTGGCTTGTTGGCGCAGTGGTATATGCATGTGCTTTCTAAGCTAGGGTCCCGGGTTCGATCGCCGGTCAGGTCAAGTTAGGAAACGAACTTTTCTAAATTGGCTTGGAGTCTGGGTTTTACTGGGAACTCCCCCAGAGTCCGTTGTGTGGTATCCATAGTACAAACTTACTGTTTAGTTTGGGGTCACACAATCTGTGTAATTGTCTGGAGTACTATTATCATTAATCTATTTTTCTTTAACTTCTACATATTTTGTATTTGGAATTGCTTTAAAATCTAAAATATTTTATTCGGATAACTTTTTAAGTGATTGTGTTTCTCGTACTGGAAGCTGTAGTGGCACTACTACTACCGCTTATCTACTACTGATTACTTACTTACTTCTATTGCATACTAACTACTGCTGCTTTCCTTCCGCCGCTGGAACGCTTTCTGTAATTGGTGCTTCACCCACCTAACCTCACATCGACATCAACATCGACATCAAGGAGCGAATAGCGGTAGTACGGTACCGCGAGAAGGCAAAAACCTCAGTAATACGTCTCAGATACCGAAACCCGCTTGACGTAATATTGTATAGCTTTATCTTCCCTCATTTTTAATAACTTTCTTTTTAAATTATAATTATTTATTATATCTTTTCTTTATTATCTAATTTTGTACTCCCCTAGTAATCTTTCAGGATGCGAATTGTGACAACCAACGCATGTTGAACAGAACCTCATGTCGGGCCGGATTCCCTTTACAGATAATGCGCCTTAATTACCATTGATGGGTTTTTTAAAACACATGCAATATAATTATTTGTAAAGTTGAGTAGGAAATATTATACATACATACATATCTTCACGCTATATCCCTAACGGGGTTGTCAAAGAGGGTGTGGCACCAAGCGTCGCGGTCCTTACATACTTCTTTCGATTCCTCAAATCTCATCATTTTCGTCACATATTTTCGCGTAGATATGCGAGTGCTTTTGACATTTCCGTCAGCTAACACTCTGGCTATTTGATCTTCGTAAGTCGCTCTTGGTCTTCCTTATATTAATATAATACTAAAAGTAAACTGTACATAGTATATTATATAGCATTGTTTGAATAAAAAGATGTAAAAATAAGGTAGGCGTAGACATCACTTAAGCTGATGTCTAATACACTTACCTTACCTAGAGGCAACTAGTACCTATTCCTATATTGTAGTATAATACCTATTCTGTGCTAGAGATATAAAACATATAACAATATGACTACAGTTTACTGAAAAATCTCTTGGGTAGTTTCTAAAATTGTGTGTGTTAGGACATACTGATATATAAATGAACGTTATACACAAAAATAGCGATTTCAACAGTTGTTACAGCGATGTAATGAAGCCAAAAGTACACAAGTGAGTTGGATTATTTCCAATTTCAATTTCCCCGAAGCCGAAGCCTCATTTGGAGTTGCACTTTATTTATTGCCTGCCATCGTTTGCTGCGAATTGAATCCAAATTACTGGGAAAAATTCCTAGCGAGCTATGCGCTGAATTCCTCCAATATTATATTTAGTAGAGGAGATAGTCCTTTACCTTTCCCCTTTAGCTTGGAGACACTTAAGTATTTATCTATACATAAAGAGCAATATTTGACATTCACAAATTCCAGAGATGTCAGCACACTGACCTCATCTCAGATTTTTATATAAAAAAGGTTAGACGATTATAATATGAAAGCCGTCTTGTAACCTTTAGGCAAAGATTTTGTAAAAGAAATTCTAGATTCCATTTAAAAAATAAGATTCAACTTTAAATTATATCACATTAGAAGCACAGATATCAAGAATGAGAATCAAGTTCATGTACATAACTTACTTGGAGCAGGTATTGAGCAAAATTATAACTCGACACCGAACTCCTAACACAAAATATTTGGGCCTACAAATGGCAATTTGTAGCCAAATAGTGATAGGTTACTGAGTGTAAATGTTATATAGATATAGACTATATTAATGTATGTATACAATATAAAAATATTTTTATTATTACATAGATATCTTGACGCTGTATCCTTAACGAGGTAGTCAGAGAGAACGTAGCGCCAAACGTTGTGGTCTTCACATACTTCTTTTGCTTGATTTTTATTATTGCTTCACTTCATTACATAATGTTTCAAAGGCTTTTACTTTTCCACACAAATGCCTATAAACGAATGCAACACAATATATACTAAATAGCATTTTATGTCTCCATCAACTGGCAACAAAGCCCGCTAACATTTTTTTACACAATATGTCTCTTACGTAACGTAAAAAGTGCAACGACCGTTACTAACAGTTATGAGGACTTATGAGTTACATTATTGCATGTTTTTTTTGCTTACAATAACAAAATCGTGTTTCAAGTTTTCTTGCTCATATCCAGGTAAAAGTATAGCTAAAGGAAACTTAATCGCAGCTTGCTATTGTGGACCCCTTTTCGACCCACATCAAGGCTATGGAGCACTTTGACAGTAACATTATTAACACATGGCATAAGGCCTGGAATGCTCCGATCTTACAACTACCTGCTGTAATATAAAGTCTATGTAACGATCTTTCTTCTGTTTTACCTTCAGTGTATTCCCAAACGAAAAAATATTGGTAGTAAAATAAGTTCAATATTAAGATGCATTGGCTCCTATATATTACAATGGTTTTGTTCATCCATCATTTTATGTCTTTCACATTTAAGATTATATATATATATATATATATATGGTATATATATATATATATATATATATCTCTTAAGAGTCGATTTCTGAAAACATTGAATATACCAAATTTAAATTTGCTGTGTCCTTTTTTAATAAAACTAAAAATTAAAAAAGAGAAATTTTGAAAAATGAAATAACAAAGTCTAATTAAAATGAAAATTGGTTATAAATGTAATTGATTATTGTCATTGTACCCATTCGGAGTGTCAAAACTTTAAAAAAAAAATTAAACCGACTTCAAAAAAGAACACTGAAAAGTATGAAATAACTATCCCTAACTATTTTTTATATGGGTATCTAAATACCCATATAAAAAAATTTGACAGTTATTGAAGTAGTCGGTGCCAAATCAATGTTCGACAACGGAAAGTCTATTAGTTTAGTAGGCTTGGTACCGACTTCAGTTACTGTCGAATTTAATTATATGGGTATTTGTATCGTATTTATAAAGTTATTTTTGTACTTAAGTTTCGATCTGTAAGGGATAGTTATTTCGTACTTTTCAGTGTTCTTTTTTGAAGTCGGTTTAATTTTTTTATAAAAGTTTTTTTATTTCTCCCTTTTGAGTGACCTTGTCCTAAATAAATATCTAGGGCAGGTCTACAATTAGTTTATATTCTAATTCTGGAGCGCAATGTGTTAACTTCCATTCTATTGAGGAGCACAAACCGTGGGCTTTCACAAGAAGGGATGCGAACAGATTGAACATGGGATATTATTGCCTATTATGGCCATTATCCATATCATCAATATAATATCATATCATATCAATATCAATCAGTTATAAAAGAACAGTGTAAAGGTCGCATCATAATTACACCCTAGCAGTATTCTTACAAAACGACAGCCACCAGCCGTATTCTCTGTCCGCCACAAGACTGACTCTACTGACTGAATTTATTACATCACAGCCAATTTATATCTTCTCCCTACTTTACCATTATACCATACTACCATTATACCATGTGGGGACAACGATAGTTAATAAATGTCATACAAGAGAATCGTCAATATAAATAACCAGGTCGCATTATTTGGTGTATCTTCGAAATCAAAGCTTCAATACCAGTTATTTTTTTCACAACAAATTTCAATGGGATCAATCTGGAAGTGCATCTTTTCGAACAAAAAAAGAATTTTCCATATCGGTTCATAAATGACGGAGTTATGAGGTAACAAACATAAAAAAAAAATAACATACAACCGAATTGAGAACCTCCTCTTTTTTTGGAAGTCGGTTGAAAATATCCAAAGCGCAACAAAATCAAAAATGGATGACACTTTCTAGTAATAATAACCAAATTTACAGACTTATTTACACCTATGCAAATACAAGTTAACAACAAACGCAAACAAGCTTTGGCCGATTTTTATAACATGCGCAGGAAATTAACAGTCCAAGTTTTTCTGTCTCTCTCAGACCACCATATAAATAACTCTTCTAGACCGAATAATGCTATGGTGTTGACCGCCTGCTGTATAAGGTGACTAAAGGGGCCTTTGGGGTTGCAATCGACCGGAGTGGAGGCTGCGCGGTCATCTATCAACGCAACCCCAAGATGCATCGGAATATCGATGCATCTACCAATGCAATGGTTCTGAAACTATAACGCACCGAGAACGGCTACTGCAGGAGTTGTGTAAAAGCCCCGTGGAACCCAGTTCAACACCTGCTGGAACTGGGTACCTGTGTACAAGTTTCTTCTGCGAAACCTAAAAAAAGATACTAAAAGCAACTTTAAAGTCTGTTCTTGTCTTTTTTGCTGTTGATTTATTTTAGCGAATAGCAAATGAATTACTTTAAATTACGCTAAACTTAACAAATCTTGAGTTACAATGATAAAATTTCTTAATTTTTTATACTTTAGGAAAAAAATTTAAACTGTAATGATAAAATCTCTTAATTTTCTATACTTTAAGAAAGGTCCATAGAATTATTACATATTATATACCATAACATTTCTATCAAAAGACTTGGAAGAAGTTTATAAACAAAAAAGTAGATAGTAATTTCAAAAATTGCATTTTCTTGTTTTTCTCGTCTTGAAAAATCCCCTTGATACAAACTTTCCAAAAAGTATTAAATCTACATATTCGTATCACAACAAAACTTTATAATAAAATAAGGTTGAATTTTGTGTAAGGAATTAGCTCAGATTAGAAAAAGCATTAAGTGAATGCTACATCAGAGTTAAGGAATCTCATGTAGGAGAAAAGAATTAAGTATAGTATATCGATTGTAGATCACTATTGGTCGACGCACCAGTCCATTTGGCGTCTAGCCAGATTCGTCGCCCTACTTGTAATCTACTCATGTGGAACGAGATTAACACGACATCTGTATTGTATTTAGTGATTTTACACTGACTATTACATGTTCTGAATACTTTATTATTTTTTATGCTTTTATCTTTTTAAATAAATTGAACAGAAATTCCGGTACGTTCAGAGGTTAAGGCTTTTCCTGGAAAAGAGGCTTTGTTTTGTATTTGTTTTCATCACGTTTTAAAGAATAATGATAAATAATGCCCAAAATCTGTTAAATTTATCACTAAATCTGTTCGAGATATCATTGAAACCGATAATAGTGTAACAATTTCAGAAAAATATACAGTAAATATCGGCGTGAAATAAGTGACCAGGTCTAAATTATTATTCCAAAATTTACCGAGGAAGCTTCGTTGAAAAACGAAACACGTATCGATTAATAAGTTTGAAATGTTTGTAGAATATAGCTAAAAATATGGGTATATAATAAGTTAAAATTATAAGCAAACATATATGATGAATTACCGCAAAGTGACATCACTGCAAATGGCATTATGGATTATCGCAAAGTAATATTACCGCAAATGGCATTATGGATTACCCCAAAGTAATATTGAGTGAATAGAAAATATCGTTTTGTCCTCGCGCATCGTCTAACGAGATTGTCACTTGTTTAGTACTTTCTCTTTTTAATCGTCTACGCCATAGTCATAAGAGCATGTACAATGTACATATATATGTGTGAGTATTTGTGTATTATCATCTGTAGACTTGACATCTAAACTGATTTCAGTAAATGAGATGTTAATAGAATCGCGACAATCCATCTGGTAACACAGAGTAGGTAAGGTCATCATAAATCTAATATGGTGGATGTTCCAGGATGATAAATAACTTTTTATTCGGGATCTCTTGGTAATGGTATCAAGTTAAAAGGATTGTTTTGTTAAACACGGAAGTGGACATTTTATCGTAAAGTGAACATTTATCCTGAACTGAAAAAGTTTGAATAAAAAGTATCAATTAAAAAAACAAAAATCAAACCGTTGGTGCGTCATCAATCATAGTTATTTAATTTCGTTAACAATTTTTCTTTCATCAAACTGAAGTGGCAACATGTTGATGAAATACAAGGGCTGTAATGGCAAAAGCAAGCAAGGCTAAAAAGACATTAGATAATAATACATCTTGTGAGTAGTTGATAAAGCTTTAGGAAGATGATACAAAAACATTTTAAGATTCTATAACGCTCGCATCACAATGTTCTTTTCACTATATTTTTTCGATGTTAAAAAATATCCTATTAACAATCAGCTACACGCATTTAATGAGATAGCTTCACTCGTAAACGCTAACAGATATACACATAAGTATTATTAGTAGTCAACGTAGGTACACAACATATGTATTAAGTAACAGCACCTGGGCGACAGCTTTGCTCGAATCGAAAAAAAAAATCACATTGCCGGGTTTGAAGCCGCGCATTAGGTGGCCCTACATTCTAGGCACTGTACCATTGAGAAAGTAAACTATTGTGAAATTACCAAGCAATACCAATTTTCAATTTTAAGGGTGTGAAAACACGGAGAAAACGAATTTACCTAGAATAGATTGTAAATTTCATTGAAATCATTAGAGCCGTTTTCGAGAACGCGATTACAAACATACAAATTGTGGGAGTGAATGGCTGGAGACTAGTGAGAGGAGAGGGGTTATGGATGATGAAACATGCGTTTTTTACCTTTGAACTGGGTTCCTTGTGTTTATGTTTATTACAAATTTCACTATGTAGTTTAGTACACTCGCAGCGAGCTGAATATTATATTTACGATATTATTTCTATTATTTGCGTAGATTAACATCTAGTGAGTTGCGTGCGCGCGCGTCATATTTTTTCTTCTTTTTATTTCAGGAGGGGAGTGGAAACGGTGAGAAAGTGTGTAGTGTTGTTAGTGCATTGAATAATTATTTTAAAATATATAAATATAATCGGCGTAGACACAAATATTGCTTGTATTTTAAGATAGGATATTAGCACATAATTCCGGAAACACCGTGCCAAAGAACTCTCCAATATAAAATATTTCTAGATACTTAAAAATAATTATGATACTTGAGTACTTGGCCTTATAACATATTAATATAAAAGATCGTAATCAACTTAGTAATAAAAGACAAGAAATCGTAGTTATCATAATTATAAATAATTCCATATGAGCATTGTTTGTGAATTATTTACCCATTATATCACAAAGTATTAAATTGCCCTTATAAACAAAAGGATCAGACGTATACCTACCAGTTTAGGAGAAAGTAGCTTAAATGTTTGAAGCGCTTATCATTTCCAGACCATTGAATTCAGTACGGGTAGTCCGGACTTCGCTTTCGCCATAACAAGAAATCATACACGTCGCAAGAAAATAATTCGATTGTCGAGCATCTGATGAATCGCCACGAGACATGGGGATCTAAAATTTTTAATAGCCCTTAAAATAAATTAACGGATATCAATAAAATAAAATAAAATTCAATAAAGAGTGAGTGAATTTGTGAGACTAAATGTTGTTATATGACTACTGCTATTACTATTTTATTTATCACGAAAGACGACAATCATTCTCGGTAATACGTTATAACTATTTAAAACGTAAAAATTTTTGTTTTTTACTTCGACAACACAGGATATATCGGAGGATATTTGGTACAGTAAAAGGTCAAACTAGTAGAAAAAAAAATAGTAGAAAAGATTAATTGTTCTTCTTCTTATTCATTAAATTTTATAATTTAGAAGAAGTAGAATTATCTTTATGACATTATAAATACATCTTTAATATTTAATTTCATATTTGTAACTGTAATTTTGAAATAGTTTTGACAATTTTATAAATATATATCCTCTCGCTGTATGTCTAACGAGTAGATAGAGAGGATAGAGCACCAAGCATCGTAATAACTACATACTTTTTTCGCCTTCTCAAAAAATCTCTTCTCATTCTCTTGACTTACTTTGTTACTTTGTCACTTTGTTGTTCAAAAAATCATTCAAAATCTAATCATTTGGCAATAATAATTTGACACATTTACGTTATAGTATTACTAAGTATTACATAAGCAAGTGCGACAACGACAAAAAATTGTTTCAGAAATTGATGGAAAGAGTTAACTGTAAAAATATCAAAAACAACTAAAATTTTCAAAACTCGTAAAATGAGGTCTGTTTATCGAATCAGTCTAAGTTTGTTGTTATACCTGTACCTGTAAGTTACATTGTGTTTCAGAGTAAGTGAATCTTTAGTATGTACTAGATTAAAACCCCGATCTTAAATTTATAGCCAAAACGAATAGAAAAACTTATCGATTCTAAATACGCGTATGAAAAAAACTTATTTAAAAGGACCACATTACAAACAATTAAAATTCGAAATTAAAATGCATGATGACATTGAACCTGGTGCTATATAGTGTATAATATTAAAAAAATATTATATGATAATGTAATATATTTCGCTAAATTTTAAATGTAATATTATTCTAGACATGTTTCGCCTCTCAACGAAGCACTGTAAAAATGAATATAACTAAAAATATCTAATATATAAATGCATAACCACAACGGAATTACTATATTATTAAGACTGCAGTACAAAATATGTCGAAATAATTTAATGAAGCTAGCTGGCGCTGACTGCAATCTGGGCAGAATTTATTCACACTGGGAAATCGAGCAAGCGGCTCGAAGTACGAGAAAAAAGTATTTAATTGCTCCCAAGGAGCGAAGAGAATGGTGAAAATTCGGGTAGCGAATTTATAGGAGCTATTTGGATGCAAATGATGAGCTCGCTGCGGCCTCCGCCAGTGACGGTATAACCCCGAAAGAATAAGTGAGAAACGTCTTACGAGAGAAAGGCTCTTCAGTATTTATATAAGAATGTTTCGGACTAAGCAATTACCCCTGTCATTGTTTAACGTTTTGTTTTTATTTTTTTTTTACTAATTAGAAGAGCACAGAGCACAAACGAGGCACTTCGTATACTTAATAACTTGATAAACAAATAAGGTAAATAAGTCGATAGGGAATTACTGAGCAATAGTTACAGGAGATACAATAGCAATAGAGTAGGTATACCTTCCAGCATTATTTCCAGAAAAAAAAAGAATTACATAATTTTTTAAATAAAATATTAATAATTATTGAATTTATAATAGAAAAATTAAGTTGGTCTCATAATTAATAAAGCGAACGCTTAATTTACAAAGTTTCATAATTACGTAATTCAAAAATCTTTGTTGGATCTCACAGAATTACGCTCGATTAGCACCAACACGGCAAAACCCCCGCGGAATTGTGATCATTCTATGTACATATCATTCTATGTACATGTGTCCATAATAAAAAAAGACTTAAAAAGGATGTAATCATAGTTGACAAAAATGAATATATACGTCATCTCCGGTGCAGCGAAGTGCCGGAAGCCGCTGCGGTCGCCGCCACGCCGCTGTCTCTTCCGGCGAACGCCGCCATCTTATAAGAGAACTTTTAAAAGTATCCCACAAAGGACTGAGTGTCGGACTAGTTCGATGTAAGTTTTCTAAACAAAATACAAAACTGAAATGCATTTTCTGTTCACAAACAATGCATTTATTGAGATGCTTTAAGAAACGCTTAGTATTATTCTTTTCGTTTAAAGTTTTAATGTAACATTGCGATGACAATAATAATTTACCATAATTTGTTCATATTACGTGTAAGATAAAAATGTTATTGTGTTTGAATGAAGTCATGTTTATGTAATTAATAATAATACAACCAAAGTTGAAACTGTTTGAGTTTCTTTCTTCACACTGGTGATGCAGCAGACTTCCAGAGTATAGATCAATTCAATTCGAGAGTATACATCAATAAAAATATTCCATACGAAAACCATAGTACCAAATTTGATCCCTGAATTGATTCGCGATACTTTGAACGCCTAACTCCTATTAGTAATGCGACCGTTTTAGTTATACCTTAAAAAAACCCGATAATAATAATAAATAAACCTTAAAAGAAAACAACAACCCTTATAACAATAATGCCTATAATGTTACTCATGTCATGTGCTTATCTGTCCATTTGTCCGTCCGTCACAGTTATAAAGGAAAAATTTCAAATACCACATAGTAATACGTTTTACTAGTATTTCGCACTAGAATATTCACTACATTGCACTAGAAAATACAAATTGAGTATTCGAATTAGAATGGACTATCCCTCACCCTTCTTATCTTACGATTAACCTACGATTTTGAAAATTTCAAGGAACATAAAGCCTTACCCGAAGTTCAGAGGCAAAATATTACGAAAGTTTTGGGTCTTATATATGTTTTCAGAAACTAAGTTTAGAAATTTACCCTTTTATAAATATCGTACTTAACCCTCTGTGCGTGAGTCCAACTCGAACTTGACCGATGTTTAATAAATATAAACCTCCCTCAATGAAAGCTACTTCCATATCGGATCGGTGATTCTCGAGATTAACATAATATTAATTCTAACATACACACATACACCTGAAACTTGTGTTTTAGAGTTCCGTACCTCAAAAAAAAAGAACCCTTATAGAATCACTTCGTTGTCCGTCCATCTGTCACTCCGTCTGTCAAGACCCTTTTTCTCACACAACACAACATACACACATACACCTGAAACTTGTGTTTCAGAGTTCCGTACCTCAAAAAAAAGGAACCCTTATAGGATCACTTCGTTGTCCGTCCATCTGTCACTCCGTCTGTTAAGACCCTTTTTCTCAAGAAAGTGTGTAGATATCAAGTTGAAATTAATATCGAATACTCAGGTCTCCAATCCCTTGGAGCTGTGAAAATATCAAACTTCTAAGTCAATGCAATCGAAAGATAAGGCCGTTTATGCCGTATATTTTGACACTCGCTAGGGAATCAAAACCTATAGGGTACTCCCCGTTGGTCTAGAATCATGAAATTTGGCAAGAAGTAATGTGTTATAGTACAAGTAAAGGGCAAAATCCGAAAACCGTTAATTTGTAGTCATGTCACGTGAAAAAATATTTTTTCTGTGACATAAAGTTAAATTTGCAGTTGGAGAGCATGGAAAAACGTGTCTTATGGCGCACATAGATAAACCAACTATTTAAACTCGATTTAAGGATCTGACATCTCACTTGCACTAATCGTTTAATAGTTGGTGCAAGCGAGATGTCAAATTCTTAAATCGAGTTTAAATACTTGGTGCAAGCCACCCTCAAAACTGTAAAGTAAGTTTTTTTTAATTCGTCTTATATTTTTTTGTAAATATGTCGCAAATACATTATGTGCTGGTACGAAACCCTCGGTGCGCGAGTCTTCTAAGTCTTGCACTTGTTTATATTATGTAATATTATAAAAAACTGGCTAAAAGCATGTCGAAAACGTATAACTATTTATGACTCATGTAGCAAAAATTAAAAAAAAATTAAAAGATGCACCAAAATCTATTATTTTTTCTCTTATCTGGTCACTAATAAAATTATGTGCTAAATTTCAACTTAATACGTATAAAAATGACGAAATGAAACTGTGGCATACGAATAGATAGACATGTGGCGAAACTGTAACGTTTCATTTTTGGCATTTTGACTACGAATCCGTAACATTTCGAAATAAATAAAAACACATCGTTAATAATTTTACCCATAAAAGAATGGTCACGGGATGTTAAGTCTAGAATGGATTAATTACCAACCAAAATTAGGGTTGTTGGCACCTAGGCGCCTTGTAAATTTAAATTTTGACGTTTACGACCAGCCGCAACAAGACATTATAAGACTAAGTTCAAACAAAAGGATTGTTCAAACACATTACATTTTATATTAACGTTTATGCAAGCAAATTATAAATGTTGTGCTTATCTGCCTATTCGAGCTTACTTTATTAAACACTCATATGCATCAAGTTGTATTATAAAGGGAAAATTTGATCAATGTCCAGTGGTCAATAGTTTAACAGACTGTATTACCTTTTAACAGACTGTTCGATAACATATAGATACACGTAGATAAGTACTTATTAGGTACTTCTAAAGATAAAAGAACAATATTTTATGAATAATTAACTAATATTGTTAATAGAAAACAAAGTGCTTTACTAGGTAAAATTGAGTTAAATATTCGTATTGCGTTATGTTGTTGCGTTGTGTGTAGAATATATTGTGTTGCGTGTGAATGTCTGAAGGCAATTACAGCCAGTACAGCCTTTTTCTATTCTGCTCGCCAATTATTTTTTATTCGTCATTTACAATCAAAGGGATTCCCAATACTTGTAGACATCTCATTACCTCATCGAATTTGGTACATTTGGTAATTTGATATATTACTCTTAAGACTCACCATTACAAAAATACTTCGTTTGCTCCAATCGTTGTTTTGGTATTCTAATGATAATGTAATCTGATGTTTCTGGCACAAGAAGCACTACATCTTAATCCTCAGAGCTGCCAACACATTTGCAATCTAATGCATTTGAAATCTGAAGTGCTCCTTTAAACTATTTTTTCTCGTTATTTTAAGAAGGTTTGTTCTGAAAAAAGTCATGCCCCCTCCATTGTGGCTATAAATACTGCATTTTTTTTTCTTAATATTGATATCATAAATGTTCATAAACTCAATCATTCCACTAACCATCAGATAGAGTGATTGTTCGTTTGTCTTCTTCGTGGTATAAACAAATTTACGGGTTAGGTCTGGCAGAGAAAGATGAAACATAAAAGTTATAAATTTAAAACTTAACTACGTAATAATAACTTACAAAGAAGGCGAAATAATTCTAATATATTAAATTTTATGCCGGAGTAGGTCTTGTCCCTGCTTAAGGCCTCCGACTCCAACAATTAATTCAAGAGGTAACAGTTAAAGAATAAATAAATGAACTTACATAAAAAAAAATATAATTTTTAAATAAAGCTCTCGATAAAGTACTCGTTCCAGCTTTTATTCATTAATTATGAACATAATATACACACCGGCACAATTAGCGGAACAGAAAAAAAAGTGAGACTATGAGATAATAACGCATATATTTGACGAAAATGTAATTAGACACAAAATAACAAATTGATTAACATCTTTTAACAACGACTTTGAAAAGTCTTCGTTATTTTTTATTGAAAAATAAAGAAATTTGAAATAAGTGAAATTTTTAGATGATTATGAACCATCACAAAAAATAAAAAAAAGTAAGCATTAAATGATTTAACAATAAAATTAAAGCAAAATTAATAACGAGTGTTTCCCTCTCTTGCTCTGATTACGGTTTCCATTCGTCTGGGCATGCTACAGATTATGTTATCGATGATTTCTTGAGGCAACCGCTCCCACTCCTCAAGTAATGCGTTTCCAAGTTCATTCAGATTGTTGGGGGGTGGCATTCTGGATTTAACCCTTCTTTTTAGCAAGTCCCAGACATGCTCTATCGGATTCATATCGGGGGAATTTGCTGGCCACTGCATCACCGGTATACCTACGTGGCTCAGGTATGCCTGTACCGATTGTGCACTATGAGCACGAGCATTATCTTGCATTAGAATAAAGTCGTCACCAATAAATGGGGCAAATGGTACAACATGTTCTTCTAAAATTTCTCTGATGTATCGATCTGCTGTCATGGTCCCTCCTGTGACTATCACTAACTCCGTGCGAGCTCCCAAACATATCCCTCCCCAAACCATAATCGAGCCGCCACCATAAGCCACTGTGTGTTCAAAATTAGACTGTATGTGGCGTTCTCCTTTGCGTCTCCATATTCGCTGTCTCCCATCGATCTGGTTTAAAAGAACTCTGCACTCATCGGTAAAGAGAACCTGCTGCCATTCGTTCAAATCCCAATGACGATGTTCTCGCGCATAGCTTAATCGGTTTACGCGGTGACGTCTCTCAAGTTTTGGGCCTTTGGCAGGTATATGCGACCCTAAACCAACTTCTTCAAATCTCCTGCGAACTGTACGCTCACTTACTCGTACTCCTCGAACGTCTTCCAGTTCATTTCGAGCTTGTACAGCCGTTAATCGCGTATTCCTACGAACTCCAAGTTGTAAAAAACTGTCATCTCGCCTCGATGTACATCTTTTTCTACCTTGACCCCTCCTCCTCACAAGAGAATTAGACGATCTGTACCGCTGGATGCTGCGATGAATCGTTGATACTGGTCGACGAAGCCTTGAGGCAATCGATCTGTAGGTATGGCCATTTCTTCTCATTTCATCAGCCCTAATGATTTCCAGTGATGTTAAGTCAGGCATAATAAAGAGCTTTTAATAAACAAAATTGCCTATAGAATAACAAATTTATAAAAAACCATTAAGTGCAATTTTTCAAAAAAATTACAATTACGTAGTTATTACTCGAACAAGTTGACAAAACGTATTGTTCGGGAAAATAAAACAAATGAAAGAAAAAAGTGTATGTCATCTAATTTTCTATTTTCAAATTTGACAATAAATTAAAAAAATATCATAACTGGCCAGTTCCTCAAGTAAAAGATTTTAAAATCCTGCTTTTTTTGTGTTCCGCTAATTGTGCCGGTGTGTATATTATGTTATAATTTTGATACAAGTTCCCGTTAGAGGTTTTTGATACATTGACTAATTCATGAGCAGAATAGAAGTACTAAGTATAAAAATTCTCATATATTAAAGTCAAAGGATGGTCTTAGACAAAACTCGTCCCATTTCTTCAAACAGGCGTAGGTTACCCATCCATTTCTGCCAACACAGAATGTAAGTTTGAATGGTCCAGCCTCACTAGACAACGCGTCGATGGCGCAATGAATGGCCCATCTCCGGCGGCAGAGGAGAGTGCCGGAAAGGCAAACGTCGTTCACCGCTCGTCCTTTTACTCCATCGAAGATAACCAGAAGCGTATTCAGAGGAGGGCTGAAGAGGGTAGCTATCCCACCTTAGAGTTTATATACGTGGTGCGATTGACGGTATGGTTCATTCTTTCACATCGTTTAAAATGTGGCGAAGATTATAATACTATTTATGTTTCGTAATTCGTCTACTGATAAATTTCTGTCTGCTTCGCACCTCCTACCATCAATGTCTGAATACAACCTACGTTTAAAGACTTATACTATATTTTTTTGTTTCTACAACATTTCTGCTCTTAAATTACTTTCCATCTACTATAATTATTGTTCCTAATATAAGCTACAGCTAATTAACAGCTATAATAAACTTACTACAAATAAATTTGTATTGTATAATTAGCTTACTAGCTAACCCGCGACTTAGTTGACGCGAAAAATTTTTCCATGGGTTTCTAGTGACAATTCCCATACAAAATTACCAATTTAGATATTTTCGATTATTCGACTGTTCCTTTGGGTTTTTTCCTAATTTAATTTTTTACTAAACTATTATTTTCTTAACTTATAACTGGGTATTGAGGTGAACAAAACAAAAAAAAGCATATTCAAATAGTCGAGCATTTTTCGAGTTTTGATTTTTATATTTTTGGATATAGATTGTAAGATATATAGAACAAAAATAATGAAGACTAGTATATTGATTCTCAAAAAAATAACAAAAGACTAGGAATAACCCAACAGGGAATGACATTAACAATATTATTGAAATATAGAATTAATATTGCCATGGAAAAATTAATTTGTCTACATTAATATTATACTTTTCTACTTTTAATAAATTTAAAGCTGTCTAGATCGAAATTCCAAAGTACATTACTATTTACTACATTCTTAATGAATTCTCATATCCACGTTGGTATTTTTGATTTAATAACCTTTTTGTCTTCGCTGCAAGTACGTCGTAAAGTTCAACAAAGACAACGAAACTGTATGTATCTTCTAAGCGTAATGAGATGAGATAGCTAGCTCTAGCTCTATAACTTTTAAGTAGAATTGCTA
This sequence comes from Zeuzera pyrina, assembly GCA_907165235.1. Classification (NCBI taxonomy): domain Eukaryota; kingdom Metazoa; phylum Arthropoda; class Insecta; order Lepidoptera; family Cossidae; genus Zeuzera; species Zeuzera pyrina. The sequence continues at coordinate 16,493,125 of OU015626.1, forward strand.
AGTTCATATAACAATATTGCAACTTTAAATGCATTAGTAATTTAATAATAAAATAAAATTATACATTTTCCCTGTTCAATCAACGAGCGCAAACAAGGAAATTAATACAATTTCAATTAATTCAATAGTTATACATAGCATTTATGTTTTTATGTACTGTACATTATTCACATTACATTCCTCTAAAGCACCCATTCCCAAAGTGGGCGATAACGCCCCCCTGTGGGCGCTGCAGGCCTAAAGGAGGGCGGTAAGAGACCCAGAAAAAAATGGGGGCGTTGTGTAGAGGCCTGGGGGGGTGATTTGTAATTTCATTTAGCTAGGAGGCATCTTAGACAACGACTGCATGAGCTCTCGACTCAGTAGATAAAATAAGTTTGGGAACCTAGACTCTAAAGGTAGAAAAATAGAGTGAATGTAGCGCTCTCCATATACTCTTTTTTTTCTTTTTCTCATTTTTTCCTTTTTTCTGAATGTTTCAATACATTACAATACGTTACTGCGTTGGGTTGCTTTAATACATTAGACCTATCCAACGCTACTGTGTAGACTGGTTTAATGTACTGAAGCACTCAGATCCAGATATACGGACAGATTCAGTGTCTGCGGACCTGTATGGAATTTCCGAACTGCATCGTTTCAACTTACTACTTACTACTTTTCTTTTTCAAACTCTCGTCACGTGTTCCACACCAAACATCTCGTGTAAAAGTTGTGTCAAAGTTGCGATCTGGATAATTTAAATCTGTCAGTTCCATCGGCACCTGCCCACCTCCAATGGAAGGTCAAGTAGATATAATAATCCTGACACAGGTTGCTCTTTTACTTAATGAGATCTCCTTATAATTTTAGTTTTACGAAAACATGCAGTAGGAGTCAAACGCGGACCTAGTGGCGCAATGGCTTAGCGCGTCGGAAAGTAAACGGGGATTGCGGGTTCGATTCCCGTCTCGAGTCTGGGTGTTTATGTATAATATGTATTTATTTACAAAAGAAAAGTATATAAGTAGTATATCAGTTGTTTAGTACCTATAACACAAGCGGTATGCCGCTTACTTTGGGACTAGATGGCGCTGTGTGAAATGTCCGAGTATATTATTATTATTATTATAGTTATCATAAAAAAAAATAAAAAAAACAATTTCGGTACTTGTATATTTCTATTGTGAACTAATTATGCCTCATATGCACGTTTTCCGTATGTTCCTGCATAAAAAGTAGCCTAAATTACTCTCCGAAAATTCTACTAGCTGCTAATGTAAGTTTGGTCAAAATCGGTTCAGTGATTTCGAAAATTAGCTCAAACAAGCAAACAGACAGACAAAAATTTAAAAAAGCGTGTTTGGGTTTTATTTAAATGTCAATAATCACATAAGCTTAAGAAAAAGCCTTTATTTGGAAATCACAGAAAAACGCTCCCGTATTATTTGTATTAATTAAGCTTAATGTCAATAGTTATTCTAATGATTATCCGTAATAAAATCCAATCTGCAATGACAGACAATTTTTCAAAATAATTACACCTACGCGTATGTATCTTATACATTGACGCCACTACTATCAATATTTGGACTTACAGAAAGAAAAGTGAGAATTTGTTAGCCTATCGTCTACACAAGTGCCTTAAATACCCCCCTTGTCAGACTTTTACAACCTGCGAAGGAAGGTATGCGGTTATTACATGTTACGTTTTTCTTTCTTTCTGAGATTGGTACGGAAATTCAAAATAATTGTTTCCTACAAGAAGGTAGAACATGTGAAAATCGCATAATATGCCATTTTGATCGTTAAATTGTGGCTCAGTTTTACAAAAAGGTACAATTATGATCATAATTTAAAAAAAATACAATCATGTCCATAATTTTAAAAGTAGATATACGAACAGATTAAAAAAAATTAAATTGGATAATTTATCACAATGTCATGATTTATGGTCAGAAACTCTTTCGGTAAATACAAATGAGGGGAAGTAAGGACGTTGGGTCACTGCCAAAGTGAAGACTGATTAATGATTTCAGAGGCACACGGGAATGTTTTGGGAAAAATAAATTCAAACTTCTCGGCCTACAATCACTTAACGTCCAGGCTAATTCGCAAAGTTTCATCGTTTTTAAGTCCATCCAAAATTTATTTTATCACCGTCACTCAGACTGTTTTAGTCAGTATGTTTTAACGATGTATTCTTGTATTAATAGCACTCTAGGTAAAACTGGAAAATAATTACTTTTTGTCCTTCTTCTTCTCTTTTGTATACTGGCATATTTATTTGTTTCATATTTATTAGAAACATTTCTGCCATTGTCATGTAAAAAATAGGTGAGATACGCTAACATAAAATGTGTCTCCTTATTACTAAGCCTCTAAACCTCTCCAGTAAATTGATAATAAATTACTGGAGTTAAAAAGTTCTTCGAAAAACGCTAATACTTAAGTTGAAATTATTGAATCGAACTTTCCAATTCTTAACACTCGTACAGAACTTTAACGCACAATATACTTTCACTTGTGCCTTGAAACTCCCAAAAACGCAAAAAAGAGAAAATTTAAATAAAATGCAAACTTCACTTTCTCCGTTTTTGCCAAAATCTCTACTTTTAGTTTACAACAGCAACAGTCATACAACAGCGCATGCGCATGCGTCCGCAGATAACACTGACTGTCGTCTGTTACAATTAAATTTAATCAAAAATAATTGTTTTTATTTAACCGACTTCAAAAAAAGGAGGAGGTTCTCTATTGGTCGTAGTCTCTTTTTTATATTATATTCACCAATTTTGATAATTTTTTTATTTTAAAGCATATATTTGCAGTATAGTCCCATAGAAATTAAGTTAAGATCTGATAATGGAGTACTAGTTATACAAAAGATCTCCTCAACGGTTTATATATTTCGATCGTCCTTAATTAATGTTCCGAAATTGACAAAAAGTTGTAACTGTAGCTTAGTAATTTACTATTAACTCAAGTAGTAGGCAAATACCTATATGTACTTAATAAAATTTTACAGTTATTGAAGTCTGTGCCAAATCAATAACAGAAATGCCACTAGTTTGCTAAGCTGGGCACCAACTTCAGTATCTATCCAATTTTAATTAAGTACATAAATATGTAGGAATTACTATCGTATTTGTGAACTATGTACGGACTATGTACTATTTACTTGTAACTATGTACTTGAGTTTTGATGAGTAAAGAATAATCAGTTCGTAGTTTTCTGTGTTTCTTTGAAGTCGGTTTAAATTTTTTTAGTGGCTTATTGTTACATAATGTAAATTATTTAATAGCTATTAACATTTTTTCAACGCGCACACATTTAACATAACTTACGCAATATAAAATATTGCAAAAGCGATTAAAATAGTACCTACTCAAAAAATAATATAAAATTGTTAAGTGTTATATGACACCTAAAATTAACATTTTACATGTGTCACCCACACCTTCTTAAGTAGAACTTTACGGTAGTAAACTAATTAATCTGTGGTAGAACTATGAAAAAATATATCCTAAGCTTATGTTATATTCGATTTTTAATTCATTCAGGTTTCAAACATTTATTTATTTGAAATATGAACAAATAAAAAATAAAATCCTTCTTCCTTTAATCGTTCCTTTAATAAGTATCTTAATGTTATATAAGTCGTTGCGAATCACCTTCAGCACAAAATCTCCAAATCTGTATCACCTACGTGATGATCAGCGCTTCGTTACTAAACGAGATTTACACGGATTACACAGCTGAAATCGCGTTAAATACAATCGGATTTTAATTACATTCTACATTTTATTGACTTTTCCAATAGCTCGTTACTCGTAATCGTTTTCGGATCGTATAAGTGGAGGATAATTAAGTAATAGCTTCGTTTTTGTTAACTACAGTTTGTTAACTTTATTAATTACCTTAAATTAAATAAGTTTTTATTCTTAGAAAAGAGTATTTTCATATTTTTCTACACCTGCCTATTTTTTTTCGATTTCATTTTATGTTTAATTAAAACCACGATGCTTGGCGCTCCATCCTCCCTGACTACCCCATTAGGGATATAGCATGAAGATGTGTTGTTGTTGTTTAATTACAATTTAGATGTAGTATTATTGACCACAGTAGGAAATCATTATATTTAAACAGTCATGTCAGTTATTTTATGTCTTTGCCTTTGAAAGAAGCCTTTGGCAATCGTGCCGAATAAGAACGTGACAAACCAAGACATAATATATGTATCTCTAATTACTAATGCTTTACATGCTTACTAATATATACTTATAAATACTAAGCCTCCATTTACTAGTGAAGTAAAAGAATTTTTTTTAAGATGGAGGAATTATTAGTAGACTTACTGTTCAGCGTTTGGAAAATTTTAATTCATTTTTAGCCTTTTCATATAGGCTTTTGGTTTAGCTTAATGTTTGCCATATTGCAAGTTCAACGAGAACAAACGGCTTAATATGCCTTACACTGAAATATTTCTTCAGCAAATTACAAAACCCATGTACCATAACGCTCTCATTAGTTTCTCGGTAGTATATATTAGGTGTAGACAGTGATAGTTGGCAAAGTAAGATGGTAGACTTTTAAACTCATTGCTATGTAGGCTTACTATAAATCAACTGGTGATGAACTAGCAACCCGTGACTAAAAACTGGAGACAGAATGATAAAAAATGACTTTATTACTAAGTTTTGACAACCAAATTTATGAAGACAATAAATAAGCGTATATAAAGCATATACTATAAAGCGTTCATAAAACCCAATCTCGCGGACACGCCATAAGATTCCACTCCTTCGTCTCTGCGATATGAACGACAAGATGGATAGTCTATTTGATAGCCTCAGGTGTCTTTTTTGCGGGAATCCATCTTCGATCTACAAACAATCACAAAATTTTTTAGAATTGACACATGTTTCACCTCTCAGTGAAACCTACCATCGTGATTCGTATGTGGCTTGCGTTTACATAAGACTTGTTAAAGTTCCTGAATGCTAACAATACCACGACGAAAGTAGTTTTTGTTTTAAAAAAATTTTATTATACCTTTATTATTCGAAATATAAGTAGTTATATAATATGTATAATAGCAGCGGAGCCAATAGGGGATTTTGGGATTTACGCAAACGCGACAGATTAAAATATGGGGGATACCTTGCACCCTGTAGAGTACCTCCACCATACCTAAGCCCTCTCTCTATATAGGGGCCGCGCGTGTAGGGCAGCCGATCAGATTAGTAAAAAAAAATCGATGGTTAGAAATACTCTAGCACATCAGATTAAGTTCTGATGGGATAATTACACGCTGAAAAGTGAGCATTTCAATAATCTGACTACTTAAGCGTGACGTAAGGACGTGGGAGGGTCACAAACTTGCAAAAAAAAAACGTCTCCTCGACATTCCCGAGCGGTCAAGTTTTATTTTTATTTTGAAGAAAATAATTCAAGGATAACGGGAAAATATAATCTGTAGATTTGCACAAGCCGAAGTAACAAAAATCGTCAATAAAGTTTAGCGCGTACAGCTGCAGCGAAGCATGTACTCCCCACTTCAAGCCTCTCTCTCCCTTTCACTCTTTCTCTATCTTTCATTCTCTCGCATAGTTCCCACACATTACTCCAACTTCTAATTCGAGATAATATACTTTCCGTCAGCCATCACGAATGTAAAATTACTACCTAATAAGAGTCGGGACTTCCATAGAGCTAAGTAGACTTCCAAATGTCAAAAAAAAAATAGCCAAAATAGCCAATCTGATGGCTTTGAAACAATCAGCATTACCAACATAAAGAACAAAATAGAGACGTGCCGCCTAATATTCAACTCTATGACCACTATAATTAGCGCAACGTACTGCACTAGAAATAGGTAAGAACGATTTAAACAATTTAAATTTTTTTCAACTCTTCAGGTTAAAAAAATCCCTCTAAATAATCATCAGATTTTGAATCATCACGACCAGGACATCAAGTTGAACCCTCTGTATGAAAATCTGATGCGCTGGAGTATTTTAAAATAGTGATTTTTTTTGCATTTTCAAAAAGTCCCACATACCCTTCCTGCCGCCACCTGAGCAAGACAGAGATGTATAAAAAATTACCAAAAAAAAAGGTTCGCAGGTTTGGAAGACCTGGCCTATAAAAGTCCTATGTAATAAGTAATAACTTATATAAGAAAGATTCTTCTACTTTTACGCAGAATGATAAGCAACTGGCATTTCCATACTAATATTAGATATGAATGAGAAAGTTTGTTTATTGGCTACGATTTTATGGTTAAACCATTGAATCGATGGTAATCAAAGGCATGGAGATATTTGCAACTTTGGGAAAGAACATAATATGCTATTTTTTAAACAAAATGCATGTATCTTTCTTTCTAAGAGGAGTAGGATATATATCAATATGAGAAGAAACTAACGATTTTAAATACTTAATTTTATATTAGTAAAATTAGATGATTGGTAAAAACTGAATATTGCATTTCAATCTTTTTAATCTCATTCAAAGACTTGACTTCAGAAGAGCATCATAAGAAGAGCTTTCAATTCAATTATCTCAGCAATAAATGACTTATTGAGATTTTTCATTTAATTCAATTAATAAAAGGGCAGTGATTGTATTTGGACAAAAAGTGAGCGTAAATCAGTTTCGTTGATTTTTGAGTATAATTTTTGTAAAATTGTAATAAGACTTTATACTACAAAAATGGTATTCCATCGTATATTACGTATTAATCGACCTGCCTTTAGCAAACATATTTATGTATGATATTTAGCTCATTGAGTGCCTTTTTAATTAAATAGAAATACCTTTAAACAATCGCAAAATCAACTGTCGAGTAGACTATTTCTTTGCGCTATCCCCAATCCTTATAATGAAGATAGAATGATATTACATTATGTACTTGTTGTCGCAAGCTACATATGATAATAATAAGAATGTCAATGGATATCGTAGTAAAGTCTACCTATAAGACTTGTCTGTGATTGGTTGATTTAATCATAATCTACAGTGAACGCCTTATGCTGGCACTAGTTTCATTTCGCCACCCCGCGAAAAGTCCAGGATACAAGAGGGCAGTTGCAATTCATCGACCTCGTCGATCACATCCTCGGACCTGTATTAATTAATATTAATTATTCTCCTGTTTTTGGGATTCCGAATCAAAATGGTGAAAAGAAATCCTTACGATGTGACGTCGTCCGTCTATTTATCGCAGCTGTTTTTTCTAGCAACTATGATACTTTCCTAGTATCTGCTATCGACTTACAACTTAGTTTTAAATATTGCTTACCCACATTTATTGCAAATGAAATAAATAAAAATGTTTGTTACTTTATTGCAATATAAGCACGGATTAAGTCAAATGGCTCAAAATACAATAGGTCAATCTTTTAAAATGAGGTTTAAGGTCAACATACTACACATTCACTTTATTTTATGCCACATTATTTGAAAAATGTATGAAAAATACCATGCCTACCTTATCTCCTAATTTTGTAAAGCGAAAAATCTGAAATAATTAGTTAAAAAAGGCTTATGTAAATATTACAGGAAAAGTAAAACGATATCTTTAACTAGCACAGTCCATTAGAAATCAGCGAAACTACAAGAAAACTTAGTAATGTGTTTCCACTCGAGCGATGCTCAACTTTTCGTGCATATGCGCGTTGACTCTTTCAGAATGGATTCACTCTTTCGTATTGCTTATTCGTGTTGCTAAAATATGCAAATACATATGCGTATACATTTCTAAAATATAGCACTTGGTGCACAAGTCCAACTCGCACTTGGCCAGTTTTTTTTTTATTGTATCAAAATTTTCGTTTGTACAAATCATCACATAATCCATAGAAGTGAAAATTTTTAAGCTCACGTACAGTGCCTTTGTGTTTCTAGCAATTCCTGAACATTAATAATAAAAACGAATAAAACTTTTCAATTTGAGACTGCCAGTTAGGCTGAACGCACATTGGCTACCTATCGCATGAGCGATAGTTAAATAAAAGTTATCTTTTTGTCACTTAAACTACTGAGCGATTGTATATACTGCTATCTTATCGCTCGAACGTTCATTCTGTGGTCTCAGTTTGATTTTTTTTATATAATTGCTCCATTATACAAATCGCACATTTCTCTTATCAACGTCTGCCTATCTAGTCGGGTTGCACAACACTGTTTGATTTCCGTCAGAAAACCAGCTCCTAAAACAATACGATCGATCATACAGGCGTCTGTATATACGTACTACCGAGTGGTAGAGCCACGCTGCATTGCAGCACGAATTAGGCCGGCTCGTCCGGTGAAATATTACCCACTCACAGAATATCGGCGTGAAATAACAGCATCTTATTGCTGTTGTGTTTTGTTCGGTAAGTGAGAGTGCCGGTGGCACATTTCCCCCCTTCCCCTCCCTTCCCTTAAAGGCCGGCAATGCACCCGTGACTCCTCGGACGTTGCGGGTGTCCATGGGCGGCAATCATCACTTTCCATCAGGTAACTCGATTACTCGTTTTCGCCTTCTTTTAGAAAAAAAAACGTCATCCTTAGGTAGGTCACGCCCATGTAGGTAAAAGCTTTATTACCTACAAGAAAATAGTTAAACAACCATCTAAAATGAGTATTCAAAAATTAAAATTGTCAGCCATTGATTTTTAAAATTTTAAAATTACGCAAAGATAAAATATAAGCTAATAACAACTTTTACAACTTTTAGATTCTTGTAGTACCAAAGATCGGTCTCGCCTCCTAGCTGTTTCTGAGAAGGAGTCAGGACACTGGTTGAAGGTAATACCTTCAAAAAACTTAGGAACCTTAATGACAATACCACGCTTTCTCTCATAGTATCCCTTCGTCTGGGGGCCAGGACTAACCTTCTTCACCGTTGCCGCTGTGGTGATCTCGTCGATGTACTAGGTCACCACGGTTTATCCTGTTTACGTAGTGCGGGCCGCATGTCACGACATGCTGCCTTGAATGACGTCATTCGGCGGGCTCTTGTCGCCGCTGGCGTTCCTGCAGTCTTAGAGCCTGTAGGTATTGTGCGCAGCGACGGCAGGAGACCGGATGGTTTGACGCTCATTCCTTGGAAACTTGGAAGATCGCTGGTGTGGGATGCCACTTGTGTCGATACACTTGCTGTTTCCCATGTGCCGGCGACTTCCAAGTCAGCAGGTGCCGCGGCCAGCACTGCCGAGAACTTGAAGCGGCGTAAGTATGCGACTCTCTCTGAGAGTTTCATATTTACGCCCTTTGCAGTCGAAACTTTGGGTCCCTGGGGCCCCGAAGCCCATCGACTGGTTTCTGATATTTGTAAGAGACTGGTCGAGGCTTCGGGAGACCGCCGGGCTGGCAGCTTCTTCCGCCAACGAATCAGTTTGGCTATTCAAAGAGGCAATGCTGCCAGTCTGCTAGGTACCTTGAGCAATGACAGCTTTCTAAGCGGCAACTTTGAGGAAGTTTATTATTTAAGATAATGTGTAGTTTTAAGTTTGTAAATATTAACATATGTATGTACTTTTTATTAATAAAGTAGCTAATAACATGGACACTTCCTGCTGGATAAATAGAAAAAAGAAAAAAAAATGGAATGAAGGCTTTGGAGTGTGGAATCGCTGAGATTCAAGAAAAAAAATTGAAATTAACGAACATAACTATGAAAACCTCATAGATTAAATTTCTTCAAATGCCTTTGTTGGTGGATGGAATCCATGTGAAAATAAAAAACCGGCCAATTACAAAATATATTTACGCAATTAGAGTTCGGTATATGCCTACTGTCATTTGTTACCGCAAAACAATTTGTAGTAGAGCTTCCATTATATGTGCAAAAAAATACCGACACTACAATCCTAATAACATTCCTTCCACACAATTCCTAATATTTTAGAAATTTTCAGTATTTATTAATGATTTTCGTTAAACTTTTGGAGAAAATATATGGGAGATAGCAAATTTAATATAATTTTTCAAAAAAACGTTAAAGGAAAATTTATATAAAATATGTTACAAAATTCTGACCAAAAACATTTTTTTTTTTGCTTCTATTTATGGTCCCAAAATCAACTCACAAAGCCAAGTATCTACAAATAGTACTAAATCTAAGCATTTTATCAATACATATCGGCCCGTTTGTTTTAGACGCTTCTCCACAATTAATCGAGATTGTGTCTCATCCTAACAGACAATATTCCCACGATACAATGTTCGAAACATTTTTTTATCAGTAACAGAACCATAGATACCTACGAGTATACTGTTGTATATCCAAATATAAAAACATGTTCTCACTATACATTTTTAATACGTAGATGTCTCAGTGAGCTTTAACTTTAGTATTATCGAGCTTTTGTAGGTACGCTAAACAATTAATTGGGGTCGACGCTGATGATTGTTGCTAAGCCAGACGTAACACCTAAAGCCTGAAAGCGGTTTAGAATCCTTGTCAGTTTAACTGATAGTTTCTGATCTGTACTTTATCAATAATCCTCTATACACGTTTAGAGTATTATATTCTTCTTTTTGTTTCTTGAAATACTTCAAAATAAAGTTGCAATTTGCATTGATCTATATATTTGCTTGTAACTTCTGAAATTCTGAGAGGGTTTAATTTCGGTTTTTACAATAATTTATTACAACGAAAAAGTTTCATGTGTACACATTTATATTTAGTCTATGGAAGTACAGAATTAATCAAGTTCCCTTGCGAAAGTGAGTCGTTAGTTGCATTATAATTATACTGGTATAGGAATAATTATCTTATTTTATGCTTCTTAATTAATTATTGAGCTCGCAATATGATAAAATCGTCTCTGTATACTCATAGAAATATAATCTCAGATATTGATTATTATATTTTTATATTCTTCGCATCGCGGACAAATCTTTATGCCAGGTATGTATGTCTTTACACGCAATATTTCATGTATCTACTCTATCAAGGTAATAAGAGGGCTGCTATTTATGTATCCGGAACTGGCCAGTTACAGAACACTATTAAAAAAGTAATTATAACATTTAAAAATGGAACTCTTTGGCTGAAGAATACAATTTGTTTCATGTAGCTGTCATTTGTTAGTCCTTTGTGGCGTCATTTTGAAAATTACGAGTCTTTATCACCATGGATTTAAGTAATTTTCGTGCTATGATTTATTACGATTTTCGGCGAGGGCTAATTCAAAAACAGTGCATCGATCAACTCACTTCGACTTTTGGGGATGAAGCACCATCGAAAACTACTATGTATCACTGGTTTAGTGAGTTTAATCGTGGGCGGTCTGTGCTCACGGACGAAGTTAAAGAAGGTCGCCCTAAATCGGTTGTTGTACCTCAAAATATTGATGCTGTGCGGGAACTAATAATGCAAGATCGTCATGTTACATATCGTGAGATAAAGGCGTTTCTGGGCATAAGTATGACGAGTATATTTAAAATATTACACGAACATTTAGCTGTAAAAAAAATTTGTTCACGTTGGATTCCGCACAACTTGAGAATTGACCAAAAACGGGCTCGTCGATTGGTGTGAAAAAATGTTACAAAAGTACAATCAGGGTGCGTCAAAAGCTGTCCATAATATCTACACAGGTGATGAATCTTGGATATATGCGTATGATCCTGAAACTAAACAATAATCAACGGTTTTGGTGTTCCAAGATGAGCCGAACCCAACAAAAGTCATTCGTTCAAAAAATACTTTGAAGCAAATGGTCGCTTGTTTTTTTGGTATAAATGGACATGTAGCTACAGTGCCACTAAGGATCGTAAAACGGTTAATTCTGAATGGTACACGACCATTTGTTTGCCAGAAGTCTTTGAAGAAATAACAAAGAACAACCGACAACGCAGAATCCTTCTTCATCATGACAATGCTAGCTGCCACACATCGGCCGAAACAACTCGGTATTTGGAAGATCAAAAGATCGAATTAACGGGTCATCCGCCGTACAGCCCCGACTTGGCCCCCAACGTCTTCTATTTATTCCCAACGGTGAAGAATAAATTACGTGGTCAACGTTTTTCGAGCTGTGAAGTGGCTGTTGATGCGTTCAAAATGCACGTTTTGGAGATACCTCAATCCGAATGAAAAAAGTGCTACAAAAATTGGTTCCAACGCATGCAAAAGTGCATCGATCATCATGGTGAATATTTTGAAAAGCAATAAAACTATAATAAATGCTATATGTTTGTTTCATATTGTTATTCCGGATACATAAATAGCAGCCCTTGTAAATAGGATACCAGGATATTTTCCGTTTTTGTTAACCTAAGCTAAATTAGGTAACGTTAGCTACAGTTCGAAATTTTTAAGGACAACTTTTACAATACATACGAGAATGTACGTGTAAGGGTAAAGATTGAGTATTTAATTCTAACAAATCAAATTAGTACGAGAAAATTATGAAACTTCTCATGTAGACATGTATGATGTGATCTATGTGTTTTTTGAAAAAATACTAATGAAATACATATTTTAAGTAACATAACAACGAATCAGTATCAATAACATGACTATGACTTCCCTATCATCTACCTTTGTTGTTAATAAAATAAAATATATTGTTGTTAATATTTGAATAAACGAACCACTACTATAATAATACAATTTAATTGTGTACTAAAATACAGAGTATGGCAACTTCATTTTTTTACATTGGTTTTGCGTTTTGATATTGCTTCATTTTCTGTAGATGTAACATAATCTTTTTTATTATTTTTCTGGTTGTGCCGCTTCATAAAAAAAAAACTAATTGATTGAAAACCATTGTATATGCTTCATAAAATGTATATACTTTCACTTACATACACTCCATAATTAAAACGACACTGAAACTGCCATTCTTCTTTCCGAAACGCTTCGCTCAGTAATGAAATACCTATCGATTAAACCTAAAACTTATTAAATAAATGTAAATAGTACCTAATAATGTTGTAGTTATATTACAATATAACGAAAATTTAGTTTCGTGATAAATAAAAATCGTGGAGTGTATTATACCTACCTATGAGACCTACAACTTTAATTAAATTTTTCTCATCTCAAAAGAAAATTTCAAATTTGTATGCCAAATACTTTCTGAAAAATCGCCTGTAACAGACGGACAGAAAGATATACAGACGGACGCATTAGTGATTTAAAGTTTTTGCTCTTTTCGTCCGGAACCCCAAAAAAGGTAACTAGAGCTAAGTTATTAAAACTCACTCGTGACGTAACTAGTAAGATTTATTAGGCATATATAAAGCCCTATTTATCTTTATATGTTCATTACGTAGCATAATATAAAGAACACCAGGAATTCCATTGGCTCGTTTACTGAATTAATGATTATTATTTGTATTATATAAATGAGTGACTGTAGCTAAAACAGATTTTGTGTAAGTTTCGCTGCAACATTATAATCTGGTCACAATCTGCGTCATATTCCAGAACAATGTTGCCATCAACCCTGAAATTTATCGTCGGGTGGCGGCATTGTCGTTGACCGCAACACGTGTTCCACTAAGTAATTGTTTCAGTCCACGCTTTCTACTAATAAGCATGTTTACATGTTTGTAATAAACAAATCAATAAAGAGATATTACATAGGACTGGTTTGTGTTGAATATCACGTGTAGACGTGACATAACTTATAGAAGTTATGCCAATCTAGGAACTATACAAGGACACGAAAAGACATTTTATTCTTCAAATCTGAAAATACTAATTGGTACGTGTGTGTGCGTGTTTATATAGTCACACAAAATATCATATACGTCATGGAGCACTTAACATATAGAGCCGAAATATCGGCCCATCCTACTCACCACTGCTTAGTTTTTTGACACTAATAAATATCAGGTCTCGCTCGCATTAAAATAGTTCATAACCAATACTGGGCTTGTGTATACATCACTGTATATCCCGACAGATATTTAAATTCTTATTCAATAGCTTATTGTTCTTATCGATGGCATGGCGTTAGGGGCCATTCATTAATTACGCACCCTTACGTTTTCTCAAAATCTTTACGTCCTTATCTCGGGGAAGGGTGGGCCAAAACCAATCTCACGTAATATTTTAAAGTCGAAATGTGTGATTTCTAACATAGAATGATGGATATTTGAGAGAAAAGTGATGGGAGAAACAACTGAGATCTATTTTTTCTTATTAAATGTACAATTCTATTTATACATATTTTTATTTTAAAATGTTTTATCGTGTATTAAGTTTTCAAAACCTTTAATGTTCATTTTCACACATTCTGAAGCTTAAAAATAAAAATTATGTTACGTTCTCTTCGTATATTAATCTTACTTCAATTATTAGAAAGAAAAATCCTTTTATTATCATGCAATAATAGCGTTAAATTATTGGTCACAATTGCATATTATTTTACTCATACTATTATCATTTCACAACTTCAAAATCCCGCGTAGTTTCTATGCTGTTCCAAACATGGCGGCTTCAGTCTCACTGTTTTATACTCTCTGCATCCATCCGTCGACACGTCTAGTGGACGGGCACTGCCTTGAAAAATTGAAACTTTTAAAAATTACAAGTTTTTAAAAAACAGATAAAATGTTACGTAAAAAGGGGGAGGGGAGTCCGAGAAATCTTATGTGCCCTTACATGAGGGTAGGGGGGGTCAAAAATGGTCAAAATCGTCCTTACGTAATTAATGAATGGCCCCTTACGTTATCTTAGTCTATTCATTTACATAAGCGGCACGCAGTAACCGCAACAGTGCTTAGATGTAAATTGTTTTCAAACAAAATAAATGACATCTCCACTCCATAGGTTAAGTACTCCGTTATATACATGTCCATGTACGATCGTAGAATTGAGAGGATCATGATATGCCTGGATATTTCATGGACTGGCCAACTGCCACCATTTAATCTAATGCATATCGTTTGATGATTCGCTCAGCTATACTGAGGCAGATCATGCTCTGGGAAATAAAAATATTATAAGCAATTATAAAACGAAATAAAAGTTAAGCGCAATTGCGTTACCTGCATAAAACTTGTAACTCCTGCTGATAGTTTCACTGAAATTCACTTTTCTCGACTAATTACTTTAATACAATTTTTTATAAAAAATATCACATTTGTTTTTACGCGGCCATCTTGCACCCACGAAAACCAATCGGAAAAAACAGACACATTGCGATTAGTAGCTGTTTTACCGTTATGATGTTATGAATATCGTCAAACGTATTGCTCTCATCGATTCACCCAATAGGAAATTTCTATTAAGGATGGATATAGGATATAATACCATAAATCGATATCTAACACCATTTTTGGCAGTACTTGGACATGTAAATTGTAACGCGGTACATAACATGTAATGACTGATTGTTAGCCTCATCGCCTTTAGAAGTTCCTTGAGATAAGCTTTATATTTTAACCGTCTTTTACGACCTGCGCGAAGTAACCAACATATTCTGAATTTTTCTTTATCTTTTAAACCACTACGAAATCAAATGAAAGATAAACATATTTGTAGATATAAGAAAATGATATTTCGTTTTATTACTACTATGTAAATGTAGATTGATGTAGGATCGACTATTATAGGTACCAATATACCTAATAGATTTAGCTAATTTAGAACTTCAATTTTAAATTTATTTTCAAGACATTTTTCTATGAATACCTAGAGTTAGAAAAAGTTTTAGTATACAATTTTACATAAAAACAGGGCTATTATAAATCTTGTCCTTAAAATGAAATAAAATTTATGTCAACAAAAATACGACTCAAATACAGAAAGCCCAAAGTTTGATTCACGTCTAATCTTGTAAATGAACTAAAAACTAGATGGGATTTGAATGTAAGCCTGCGATAAATCCACAACCTAGTTGCAGAACTGAGGTTTAATTGATTAGAAGTGGATGTCTCTAATTACAATAGTGCTTTAAAATGTCGTTCTCACTAGAAAATGTTTATCATATATATTATGTGTAATGTATATAAACATACATCATATATAAAAATCGGTTGTTTCTACTTTCGTCATTGAAATGTTTCAGATTAAGTAAAAAATATATGATTATAAAAGTCAAGAAATGTTTATAAAAGTCACTCGCATGCATCGCACTCATTATTTTACGCGTGAGCTCACTCCCACGTGACTGTCATTCTCTTTATAAATGTATACCTATTTATATAAGAATAATATATTTATAATAATATATATGTCGGTGGAAATAATAAAAGGCACTCATTTAACTATGTTAAGGCAAAGCGCGAATGCGCTCGAACGGAACGTGGGGGCCGGCGCTGGCAATCTGTTAGACTACGGCGTCTGGTGCGTTAGCATTTCTCCGACGGATCTTTTGCCATTATAAAATTTCCGATTACCTACGTAATACATACATACATATATTCACGCTGTATCCCTAACGGGGTAGTCAGAGAAGACGGAGCGCAAATCGCATCATTCTCCTCACACAGTTTCGCTTAAGTATGCGAGTGCTTTTGACATTTCTTTAGGCTAACACTGGCAATTTGATCGTCATAAGTCAGTTTTGGTCTTCCTTTGCTTCTTTTACCACTCACTTTTGTTCTGTAGATTTTCTTCGTCAATCGTAACGCAAAGGTAACGCTTTGACAAAGCGACCACTAAGGGCAGTGTACAGGGATCTATCGCAGGTCTAATGTTTTGACTGGCCCGTTGGCGCAGTGGCATATGCATCTGCTTTCCAAGCTAGGGTCCCGGGTTCGATCCCCGGTCAGGTCAATTTAGGAAACGAACTTTTCTAAATTGAGTTGGAGTCTGGGTGTTACTGGGAGCTCCCCCGGAGTTCGTTGTGTGGTACCCATAGTACAAGCTTACTGCTTAGTTTGGGCTCACACAATCTGTGTAATTGTCTGGAGTATTATTATTATTATTAATGTTTTGGAATTTGAACTAAGAATTGAACTAAGAATTAAGTATCCACCCCTTTTCTATGTGTGCTTGTCATGATTACTCACACAAGATAATACCATCCAACTTCATTTAACACACGTGTAGGTAAATCTTACTTAATATGATTTTATTTTGTTTAACGCACAATATAACGTCTGCCAACACTATACTTATATTTAGTGTTGAAGTATAAGTAATAATTTCGTGCGCTTAGTATGAAACCGTGTGGCGAAACGGTTAAAAGGAATACTAAAATTTTCATAGGGTTCACTAGTTCAAATATGCTTGATAGAAATGAAATTTTATATTTGTTTTTATTTTTCTTCTTCTGTTCAGATTTTGTTATATATTAAGGTGTATTTGGTATAGTTTTAGAAAAACAAAGCGAGGAAATGTAAAAAGTTTATTATCACAAGGTATTATTTATTCAAAGAAAAATGCATAATTTACAACTTTTATAACCTATTTACGGCAATCTTAACATATGATATATAAGTAGGCACAGTTTTCCATTTTCAACCATTTTCAACCATTAACCATTAAGTTAACCATTTTCAGCAATCATGCACATTTATAAAATTGATAGCCAGATAACGAAAAAATGTTTAACCCAATTGTTTATAAAGCAATAGAGATGCTTTTAATCACATGTTTTACTTATTTTCAAAGTCGGACAAAAATGGACGAAATTATGAAGGAATATTTTACAAAGTAGGTCAGATTTTAGTGAGAGAATAAACATGTTACTTAAAGTCACGATAAAACTTAAATAACAATAAACATCTCTCAATACGTACAGTCTATAGACCATTTTTTGCTACATTTAAAAACAGATAAGTAGATAAAACTTAAATAACAATAAACATCTCTCAATACGTACAGACTATAGACCATTTTTTGCTACATTTAAAAACAGATAAGTAGATAATTCCTCCACAATATTTTACGTCCATCCTTGTTCGATTTAAAAGTTTTTTCATACGTGAAAATAACAACATTATTTAACCAGTCGAAGTTTTCAAAATCTTTTGCGAATTTTATTTTCTCGCGCTTGTGAGTATCATTCAGCAAAATTTGGTTTGATGGTCTACGACATCTTAATCCCCCAGCACGCAAATGGTTTCGGACTGTTTGAAGAGACACTCCTTCCGCGGTGGCCGTTGAGCGTGTGGTCTTGAACGGATCTTGTAAATGTGCAGCGACAATGTCTCGGTGACGGCGAGAGGTATCCATGTAGCATACGCCTTTTGGGCCAGGCCGATGACGATCTATGCTACCTGAGTCCGCATATCGATGCACCCATAATTTAACGGTTCGTCTCTGTAAAAGAAATATCATAAATCAGTGTTATTATTATTTTACAATATTTTTTAGTATAACAATTATTTTAGTATAATAATTTAGCCTAGATGCCTATGCTAATATATAACAACAGATATTTAATATATAAGCTCATATATTTCCTAGTCAAAATTTCCTATTTGAATAGATCTATATCTACTACTTTCATTTATTTTTTACTTAATCTGAAACATTTCAATGACGAAAGTGGAAACAACCGAAAAAGGCATTTTAATAGTAATAAGGTAGCCATCATAACCAAGGACGCTTGATTGCTATTTTTTATAATATAGTTATTCAACAAAATAAGCATTAAAACAAAATATTGTTCACAAACAATAAAACACATTCATTGTGTAAGTAAAGTAAATATTAAATAACACTCACCGATATCATTAAGCGTCTAGCGATTTCACTGATAGAAATGTTTGTTCGTATAATATTATGATCTCAGCCCTTTTTAAAACACCTAAGTGAGTAGTACCCATCACGCTCACAAAATAATGCACTCCAAGATCGAAATCTACAAGGTTGACGAAAAGAAAAAGATAACAGTTCTTAATCACAATGTGCTAATGGCTATTCAAAGGCGATGAAACAAGTTTAACACGCATGAAACATACAGAACACCTTATTTTTACCCTCAAATTTTTGTGTGTGTTTTTTGTAACTCAATTGTGGATAGTATAGGTAGCTAGGCCAATATTTTAACCAGGAATATTTCTATTCCGACAAGCAGGTATTTATAATTAAAACTTATATTTTTACGTTATTATAAACGAAATAACAAAATAACATAAAATCGCATTAGACCTCGGGAGGTGAGGATTGAACTCGAACACTCTTGCTTGAGATGTCAATTCACTAGCATGCGTTGACCACTGAGCTAGAGTAGGATTGATAGTAACGCGTAAAATTACGAATACTATTTACTGCTTACTATTTTCACATTTTTATACTTAAGTGATAGTAGTGTGCAGGTGTGTATTATATGAAGAAGTAATTCTTACACAGGTAAAGCTTAGTGTTGATAGGTTAGCGATAATTCATGCTACATAGTGTCATTACGTACACAAAGAGTATAGTGGTGTGAGGTAGTAACTTATCTCCTTTGCTGTGTGTACTATTACATCTATTATTTAAAAATTTGGAGCAGGAGGAGCTCCACTGTCAGGCCTACGCGGATGACATCGTTCTTATATTCGATGGAGATGCAGTCCTGGAGATCAGGCATAAGGCTAATGCCACTCTTACCCGAGTCTGGGATTAGGGAGTCATGAACAAGTTGAAGTTCGCGCCTCATAAAACTCAGACGATGACTATTATTATTAGGAAACTGAAGCACGACTCGCCACCCCTACGCATGGGAAGGGTGGCAATTGACATGAACACCGAAATTAAGATACGGGGTCTGATATTTTTTGTCAAAAAGCTGTAAACATCTATAAACAGAATTCCAGGGCTGCCAAAGCTAATTGGAGGCTCCACCCCGAAATCTTCAAGACGATTTATGTGTAAGTGGTAAAACCGATAGTAGTATATGCGGCAAGCGCGTGGTCTTCCGCAGACGAGAAGAAAGGACTTCGAAAAAAACTGGAGTCAGTACAGCGGGGCTTTGAGCAAAAATGTGTATAGCCCATCGTACAGTGTCCCTGAACTCGGCCTTGGTGTTGACTTGCCGCTTGACCTTAGGATAAAAGAAATTGCAGGTCTTTACAAGGCGAGAAAGGGGATGCCCCAGCCGTTGATGAGAGGGAGGGAGATGGAAACGATGGTGGGGTTCACCGACACTGACCATCCGGCAAGGCACACGAGAATGGAGTTCAGATGCCTGCAAGATCAAGATCGAGTTGATGCAACAAAATACATTTATGTTCGCATTTTCACGGACGACAGTGGAATTGCGGGGCGCGTTGGAGCCGCCCTCTCGATATGGAAGGGTGATCTCGAAACAACGTCCCGCAAATTCCTACCGTCGTCGAACAATTCGGTTTATCAGGCGGAGCTCTATGCTGTGTGCATTGCCATAAAAGTGATTCTCCGGCCCCGAAATATCATTTGGAATATTTAGTGATTCCAGAGCGGCTTTGGAGACCGTCGACAATAACACATCACTTCATCCCTTGGCTGTGGAGACCAGACGTAACTTATATAGAAGTAGGGGATTAGGATAGACAGTGAAGCTATTCTGGCTAAGTGCATAAACGGTATCAGGGAGAATGCTGAGGTGGACTTTTTGGCAAAGGAAGTAGCACAAAATTTCAAGCGGAAACCAGACTACGATCTATGCCCGGTATCATTCATCAAGCGGCAAATCCGTGAAATCTCGCTTGATGAATGGAACCAGAGTTATAGATCGGGTGAGATTGCCGCCATCACTAAGGTGTTCTTTCTTAATGCCATTAACGCATATAGAACGGTTAAGAAACTGCAATTCGTAAATAAAATAACTCAAATGCTGACGGAGCATGGTGGATTCCCTGCTGCTTACTTACATCATTTTGGTATAGTGGAGGACCCTTCATGCCTCTGTGAGGCAAGGGTCTCGGAAAGCGTAATGCATCTAATATTAGAATGCCCAATGCCCATCTAATATTATGGCTACTTAAGATATAACACAGAGGTTTTACTTGATACAAAATTAAATATTTCTAATATCAGCGAAATTATGGAAAATGACAAAACTAGACAAATATTTATTAATTATTGTGAGATTATTGCAAATAAAGTAAATAATAGAAATAGCAAGATATGAAACGTATATATCATGTAGCATATGTATAGGTCATAATAATAGCTCTTGTAAATAGTACAAGATAAAAATCTGCAATTCAACAAGATTAAATTATACTATACTATACTAACTTCACGTTGTATCCCCAACGGGGTAGTCAGAGAGGATAGAGCGCCAGGAGTCGCGGTCCTTACACACCTCTTTCGCTTCCACAAATCTCATCATTCTCCTCACACATTTTCGCCTAGGTATGCGAGTGCTTTTGACATTTCCGTCTGCTAACACTCTGGCTATTTGATCTTCATAAGTCAGCCTTGGTCTTCCTTAGCTTCTTTTACCACTCACTTTCGCTCTGTATATTTTCTTCGTCAGTCTTTCATCACTCATTCTTTCCATGTGCCCGAACCATCTAAGCATTCCTTTCTTCATTTTTACAATAACACTCTTGTGCAACCCTGTCATACTGCGTATCTCATCATTGCTTATCATGTCAGCAAGCGTGACACCGCACATATTTCTGAGAGACCGCATCTCCACAGCATTTAACATACTTTCACTCGATTTTGGGCATATCCAGGCCTCACTACCGTACAACAAAGTTGGCACCAACACCGCATTGTGGATGGCCATTTTAGCAATGTTAGATATATTCACACTACCCACTAATGCGGACAGAGCACCGTTCACTTTATTGCCAGCTGCTACCCGTCTCTCCACATCCAACTCACATCTTCCATCCCTCGAAAACGCACTCCCCAGCTACACAATTTCATTCACCTGCTCTAGACATTTTCCATTTACACAAATCACACATTTCGTTTGTACCGCTTCTCTTTGAAACACCAGAACCTTAGTTTTGTTCACATTCATTTTCAATCCTTTTACTTCACAATCTTCTTTCATGCACGTGACTAGTGTCTGCAACTCTGCTTCTGATGGTGCTATTAGCACAACATCGTCAGCGTACAATAGGCAGTTTACCACTGTGTCACCACATCCCATACCACTCATATTACCTTTCAATCTCTGGAGGCAACTGTCCAAATACAGTATACACACGAATAGCCAGGCAGACATCACGCAGCCCTGTCTGACACCAGAACAGACTTCAAACCAGGGCGACATGTCCCCGTCTATCCTTACACAGGCTCTGTGGTTTCGATATAATGACCTCACAGCCTGCATTAAGGAGCCCTCCACGCCATATTCAGGCAGGAGACTCCACAATTTCTTCCGCACTACTCTATCGAATGCTTTTTCTAGATCCACGAAAGCGCAGAAAACTTTCAGACCTAAAGCCAGAAACCTCCCCATGATAACGCGAAGCGAAAAAATCCGATCCATACAACCCCTACCGTTCCAGAATCCACCTTGCGCCTCCCACAAATATCTTTCTGAAACGCCTTTCATACGTTCAGTCAATACTTTAGTATAGACTTTACTCGCTAAGCTGACCAAGCTGATGGCCCTATAGCACGCACAGTCTAGGTAGGAACCTTTCCCTTTATATAGAGGTACTATGACTGCCGTGCGCCAGTCCTCTGGAACCTCCCCCTTCTGCCAACAAAGGTTGCAGAGTGCACAGAAGGCATCCCAGACCCTAGGACCACCATACTTGATCATCTCAGCAGTCACCCCATCAATTCCCGCAGCCTTTCCACATTTCAAACTTCTTATCACTTTCTCAATCTCTTTCATACTAATGGCATCCTCCAGTCCCTGGCCCGAGTGTGGCAATTCATTACAATCGCTCTCAGTATCAGAGACGGCGTCGCCACTCTCATACAGCTCTCCATAGTATTCACTCCATCGCTGCAGAACATCCTTTTTATTTGTAAGCAGGTTGTTTTCTTTCGAACGCACTTTATTCATTCTGCAAGGTGCCGGACCACTTCGGTACTTACGTACTTCTTTCCAGAATAATTTGGAATTTTCCTCGAAGTTGTCCGACATCTTGTTTTCATCTAATACCCTACACCTTTCCCGCTTCTCTTTCACTAGTGCCTTCGTTTCTGCTTTCTGCAGCTTATACCTGTCTTTCATCAAATTTTTCATACCACAGTCATTAGTAGCAAGGTAGTCTCGCCATGCTTTCTTTTTCTTATACACAGCCACTTTCACCTCATCATCCCACCACACATCACGCTTTTTGCCGTTCCCAATTTTATTCATTCCACACACTTCTTTCGCAGCCTCAATCATACTATATCTAAGGTTCTGCCAGCATTCTTCAACATCATCGCTCATCACTTTCAATCTATCATCAAGCTTACTGGATAATACCCTTTCATATTAATTCCTGGTGGTCGCATCCTGCAGTTTCCAGCTTTTAATGCGGCTAACCGCTGCAGGTTTGGACACTACGCGATGTCGCCATGCTGCGAACAGACCCCTTATTCTAGTTATCACCAGAAAGTGGTCCGTCCCGAGATCGGCTCCTCTATACGCTCTTGTGTCCATTACCTGCTTCTTAAGTCTGCTATCCACCAGGAATAAATCAATCATACTTCTCGCACCCTTTCTTTCCCACGTGTACTGATGGATCCTTTTGTGCCCAAAGGTGGTATTAGCCACAAAAAGATCCTTTTCCATACACAGTCCTAACACAATCTTACCAGCATCATTCACTCTCTTATCTCCATATTTGCCTAGGACAGACTCAAATCCTGTTCGAGCTGTCCCGACCCATCCATTCATGTCTCCACACACAACAATTCTTTCGTTCTCTTCAACCGTCGCTAGAACTTCTCTAACATTCTCCCAGAACTGCTCCAGTTCAGCCAAACCGACAGAGGACACTGGGGCAAATACTGCCAAAACAAAAATTCTTGTCAACCCAATCTTGAGGCGTACCCAGAGCAGTCTGGGATTTACACATTCATACTCAGTCATACAATTAACCATACGAGAGGACAGTAAAACGCCTACCCCTTGGCATCCCCTATCTCCTTATGGTACCCCTGACCACAAAGCGATGCCTCCTCCGGGCAAGTCGGCAAGTTCACTGCCGCCTCGCTTGGTTTCACTCAAACATAGCACATCCAATCTTTTCTCTTCCATAATATCAATCACTTCATTCATCTTCTCGTCAATCCCACCTCTCACATTCCACGCAGCTACTCTGCACTCCTCCCTCCACTTCCCGCCGCTAGGTGCACAGCGTGTTGGGTGGCGGTCCCCAACGCCGAACTGCACTCTGCACACACCAGCAGGGACAGACCGGTGTACATCGCTTTCGGGGGACGCCCTAACATTATCATTACCATTGTCCCGCATGGTATGCACAGAAGAGGAATTACAGCCCTGAAAAGGGCTGGCAGGGGTCGCGACGAGCACGCTTCCTCAGTTGACCCCCTTGATTAAAATAAGTAATAATTTTGATGTTTAATACTGAAAATAGTAAACGTAAGAAAATAAATTAAATAGAAAGTAAACGATGTATATGGGTATTAGAAATAATGAGAATTGTGATTAGCGAAGTAAATGTAATAATGTATGGAAATAAATAATTGAGCACCAAAAAAATAGGATAAGATAGAATTATATAAAAGAAATAAATTAAGAGCTAAAAATGTAAACTTATTAATAAGATTAAAAGACACCTAGGAGAGCCAAAGTCCCGCAAATATAAAAATTAAAAAAATCTATCATCTAAGCATTCCTTTCTTAATTTTTACAATAACGCTGTTGTGCATCCCTGTCATACTGCTTATCTTTTCATTGCTTATTTTGTACGCCAGGGTGACACCGCACATATTTCTACTACTTACCTACCTGGATAATACCTACGTAATAATTGTTACAAAGAGTTTTTTGTCGTTTGCGCATTAACTTTGTCTTAATGTGGTATTTTATCGAGGAGTTCGCCTCCTACGTAGATTAGGTACCTATTTCTCATAACTGAGTCGCAAGAGCACGAATTGCCTTGTGTCTTTTCCCACATACATGTATATACATTGTTTTATGCTTAACTTTTCAATTCGACCAATTTCAAAAATCAGCTTTGGTAAAATACTTTAGAATTTTTTTTTTCAAAGTCTGCCATAAGGTTACAACCGGCCAAATCGTCTGCCATTGCATTATTTTATAGTAATAATTATATCATTTCATAATTATATCCAAACGGCAGCTTTGGTAAAATACTTTTGAAGTTGGTCTGATTTTTATACCTTTCGTCCCTGAGTGACGCCATGGCTACCCGCTTTGGGCTTAGTGACTCTCCACATCATGTATGGTAGGTATAGGAGGGTCACGGAGGAAAATTTCATCTTTGGTAAAATACTTAGTCTGCCTTTCACTGGCTCTTAGACTATTATTTTTATTCACGTCGAAGAAGTATAGTAACTACTTACGTGGGTTCATGAGTACGCGCACACTTTTGTTTTGGTAACTCGGGACAAAAGTGAACATAGAAACCCGACCCCTTGAGGAAGGGTAAGCCAGGGAGGGTGGGTCATGCAGGGCTTTTGTTCACTAAAACTCCTGCGGTTGTTATCCTGTGCGCGTTGTCGAAAGACTCCAGAATCTCCTACGGAACGCACTTTAACCCCTATCACGCTGTGCCGAAGCACTTCTTGAGAGGGCAGTGGCTCAGCTCTCTATCACTGTGGACCCGGAACTCAACTTTACAGGACAGAAATTTTAACCTGCACACCAGCGGGTCAGTCATTAATATTATCATAATCGTAAATTATTGTATGATTAACTCACTTATTACACATATTATATCATTGTCATAATATTCTACTTACAGCAATGGCAGTATGACAATTATATCCACAAAAACAAATATTAATATTTATTGTAGAGTATTTCAGAATTAATCAAGCGTTGACATTATTAATACTACACCAAACTTATCAAATAACACAATTTCCTTAACAAGAGCCAAATTCCTAAATGCCAACTGATATATTACTAAGCACCTAGTTTAAATTATGGTACAGAACAACAAAGTTATAGGAACTCGGCGAATGATTTATATTGGTCGGGTTAACCCATGTGGGCGATAGCGTGCGGTGTGTTAACTTTTGCCGATGGGTTCAGGGTTATAAAGTTTAAGGTGCCACACCTATTAACGGTGTCATAATTTTGTATTTACTTGGTTATGATTAAGGATATTATAACATGAATATAAATTGGAGTATGTCTCTACTTACTTTACATTTTCCCACTTCGATTACTCTACAAATCTTGATAAAATGTACCTTACAAAAAACCTATGTCAAAATGGATAGGTTATTTTTTAATTTCGTTCAAGTTGCAGAAAATTCTACGGGCATGACGTTCTTTTTATTTAAACCGACAGAATTCGTACAATCGTGTTATTACCTACATTATTATTTAATGCATACAGCATTAAGCATTTTCAACGATACTTTATTGTAGTTGTGATTATTTAAATCATATTAATGATCGAACTTAAATTTATATTTTATAGAATTTTATGTTTTATAGTTCTTCATAGATCAAATGTTGGAGTATCTAATATAAATAATGTGAAAAAATTTCTACATGCATTTTTCCACATTATTTAGATCAATCATCTCAAACATAACATCTCAAAAATGTTTTTAAAACTTTTTATGAAAAAAAGGACCTTTATACCTACAACTTTCTCGTATTTTCACATAATAAACACAATATGGTTTGAAATATTTGGTTTCGTCAAATAAAAGGACATTCGAAGAAATCAAAAAGATATTATTTACTTGAATTTTGTTTATCTACAAAAAATATTACGTACCTGTCGTATAGAAAAAATCTAACGCAAATATTTCCCTGTTTACTCTACGTTTACACAAAATCGCCTTGAAAACTTCCGGTGCCGTCACATAAGTCAGAAGCACGCCTACCTCTGTAGAGAGCCCTAAATATCTCAAACAAACATTCCAGGCGAATTCGAACGATTTGAAAATACGACCGAAGGAAATACAGTAGCGTTTTATTGTCAGCCAGGCGATTCGTTCGACTTAATAGCCGCGTAAAATTGCGCTGTTCGCCGTCCGACAATCCGACGTCACGTCGGTAATCGTTCACGCACGAAGTATAGATCACGAGCATAGCTTACACCGTCTACGTTACAGTTTACTTAGTGGACGCCCACTAACTTCGTCATAAAGTATCAAATCGCTCATAAAAACTTGATAAACTTCCACAACTTTGTTCATGCAGAAGAAATACTATATTCTGGCTATATTTCTAGATTGTTGCATAACATTTTATCATATGAAAATGTTTATAATTAAACCTCGATCCTGATTTAAACGTAATCCATACTTAGAGAATAATATGTTCTAGGCTCTTAGAAAAAATTCATACTGCGTAATAGATAATAATCTTGATAGATATATCTCGTATTCACTGAGTCAAAATTGCCAAAGCTATGTAATTATGGATAAAATGAGCTATAGCTATTTTCGATAGCAAATGTCTTCTGTAACGTAAGCATTCTCCGACCCTCTTAAAAGGGTAAAAATCAGCTAAGAGCATGTCAGATACACTATACGTATAAATGCGTTAGGGCTCCGTCAAAATATTGGATAATTTCATTCAATAAATTACCGTTGAATGAACCAAGTTGGTTCAAAATAAGCATTAGATATTTTATTCGATTATTCTTATTCCTGGTTTGAATTTTAATTTTTCTGTCAAAGATGACATTTTTATCTGAATGAAATAAACACTTTATGAGCAACATATTTCATATTTAACCCAAATAATCAAAGCTCTAACTGTGGTATTGTAGTCTAAGATTGATATTGGATCCTTTGCAAACCTCTCTTTTCAATTAATTGCTTTTGTAAAACCCAGAACTTCAAAGCAAAGGGTATTGGAGCGACCCCGATACGTTTTAATTTTGATCAAAAAATGAAACGGCCACATTCGTAACACAAATTCGTACGTACCGGTTTACGCAAGAGTTCAGATAAACGAGGAAATGTGTTTATATGTAGTATACATGTACATATGTATGTATATTCTGTTCACTGATTCACTGATAGGAATAATATAATAGTGGAAATAAACCATATTCATACTGTTTAACTATTATAACAATATAACATAAAACATAATATAGCTACTACATATCTTATGATCCTTCATTGTTTTTCTTTCATTTATTATTTTCCTATAACTGTAACATTAATAAGCGCAGAAATACATAACATTGTGTAAAATTTTTATGACATTGTACGCTCATTAGAACATAATAGGACTTTATTACACTAACATGTTGTGTATACTCAAATTCAGCTTTCGTAACAACGATATCGTAACGTAATATTACTTTCAATCTCTTACGTTGCCGATAGCATCCTTACGAATCTGATCAGAGCGACTCGTCAAGTGGCAACGCTTCGTACAATTGAATGGCTAGCGTTATTGGTCGCTCAAAGTAACATTTTGCTAGGTTTTATACGACGATTTTCGCACATTACTTCGTTAGCTTTAATAAAAAGTTAAATAACATTCGACTACCAATTTAAAATTCGTTACTTCAGATCACGTGATATTTGTCATTCTATTCTACTAGCGTTCACGACAATTGAGCTACTTGTCTAGGCCCTCAGAAGTGTTCTTTGTGCTTATCGTAGTTCAGCAATAAAATAATAAACATACCTATTAGCTGTCACCAGGTGACAACGCATGCAACGATGTTCCTTTCTCACTCAATACTTAACTATACTACAAGACTGCACATATGCACGTAAGATTTCGGATCAAATAGATTCTATAGTCTTCCTAAATCAAATCTTCGACATTTTTCTTTTGCGTCAACGTTAATTGTATAGTCTACACAAACTTACACCTGACAGAATAAATTACCTCATAATATACTAATAATAAGTAAGTACTTATATTTATCATTATAATGAAACAAAGATAAGACACATTCTATACCTTCTACATTAAAACGCTCCATAACATTTTTGTAAACTTCTAAGAGAGCACTTTGCTTTACCCTGACAGTAGTCGATAACCGGTAATAAAGTCTGCCACCACACTATGTTTTCAAAGAAGACATTGTTCTCTTTTTAAATAATAAAAGCGTGGCTTTAATACAATTTGTCACAAAAAAAAATTTATTGTTCTCGAAGCGAGAAAAAGAAATTTGAATAATTAAACACGAATTGTATCTCGATTTTCAAAAAGCTAAACATTAAAATTGACATCGTCTGAATATAAATTTAGACATTTCGATTGGTAGAAATGATTACTTTTCTCCTTGGGGAGAGAGGTCCAACGAGTGGCGAATACGTGACACCGAAAGATTGTGAAATTGTTATTCTAACCATGTTGAAGAGCCCGTCTAGAATTACAAAAATTGTTTCGCGGACAAAAACGTATGCGTTTTGTCAAAATAAGACGCGGCGCGACATCGCCACCCACTAAAGATATCAATTTGAGAATGTCTATAGGATAACATCTTCACTTCATTATTGGAACGACGCAAACATTTTGTTTTAAAAATCAATCACATAATATCTATATCGTAATGAAACAAAAATATCCCGTATGTAAACTTCTCATAACAAAATAATTGAATGAAATTATACTATATATTTCTAGGAAGTATTCCTTTTTTAATAATTTTATTATTAAAGCCAAAATTTAATTTGTATCCTAAAATAATTTATTAATAATAAGATATAACGAATAAATTTCAGTTAAAAAAGAATATTCGAGTCGATATAATGCGGTGAATTTTAAAACTTTCCCTTTCTTGTCTTATAATTAGTGGGTTCACGTATATTTGTAAGTATTACCTATTGTTGGTCACTCTATCTTCAATCCACCACGCACTTCTTAGACAACGCTTAGTAAGCATTATAGTGTACCATATCAATGCACGACTTTTTTTTTGGAACGCCACGTAATGACCTTTTTAACTGTATTTTTGGTAATGCAGAAGAAACTCGAGATAACAAAGCCCCAGAGGGAGAGACGAAGTTACGTAGGGTTTTTACTCATTGAAAATCCCGCTGTTCTCAGCGCGTTGTCGAGGAGCTTTGGGATCTTCTACAGAACCCACTGAGCCCCTCTCGCGCTGCAGCTCTCGAGGGCTAGAGACAGAGTCACACTATCACCCTCGCAGTGCCACATGCATTGTCGTCCTTCTTAGAGCTGCATGGATAGAGACACGAGCTCTCACTTCTATCGGCTCGATCTAGAATGGCGGCCCCTTTAGTCCCGGGCTGTAAGGCTGATCTTGTTAGTTACTGACGGAATAGTAGTTTGTTTCAAGTTTGACGTTATTTGTTATCTCTGTCTGTCTGCGTCTTTGGTATTGTAGCTCTTGAACAGATAAACCGAATTTCTTGATTTTTTTATAGCTGCGGTTTCCAGTAATGTTTTTATGTTTGGTGGAAATCATTTATTATCTATGTAGGCATATTAATTTTTTTAATTTTAGTTGTAAATAATTCATTATTGTTACCACATTATATTCCTGATAACATTATAAAACTCCTAAACCCGTGATAACACAGCACGCCAACGGACAGAGATTTAAAACTTTAAAAGCCTCTTTAATGTAAAGTTTCAGGAGAGAATAAGTCACTTTAAGCCTTTTATGTAGTCCTCTTCCGTCACAAGAGTGGAACACAACATTATACGGAACAAAATATGTATTTATACCTTAAAGCTTGGATGTACAGAAAATGTTGCCTAAAATTATAAATATTACAATATAACATATTATTGTTAGAACATCAGAACTTAAAAGCGGAAGCTCTGGAATTATGTTTTTACTTATATGTTATTTATATGTAACATTTTTCTATCTTATATCTTGACGCTGTATCTCTAACGGGGTAGTGAGCCTGGACTCGCCTCTCCACCGTAAATATTATATGTAATACAATAAATACTCGTACATATCCTCACGCTGTATCCCTGACGGGATAGTCAGAGACGATATGTAATATATAGCTCAAAACAAAAAGTACATACATATGTTAATATTTACAAACTTAAAACTACACATTATCTTAAATAATAAACTTCCTCAAAGTTGCCGCTTAGAAAGCTGTCATTGCTCAAGGTACCTAGCAGACTGGCAGCATTGCCTCTTTGAATAGCCAAACTGATTCGTTGGCGGAAGAAGCTGCCAGCCCGGCGGTCTCCCGAAGCCTCGACCAGTCTCTTACAAATATCAGAAACCAGTCGATGGGCTTCGGGGCCCCAGGGACCCAAAGTTTCGACTGCAAAGGGCGTAAATATGAAACTCTCAGAGAGAGTCGCATACTTACGCCGCTTCAAGTTCTCGGCAGTGCTGGCCGCGGCACCTGCTGACTTGGAAGTCGCCGGCACATGGGAAACAGCAAGTGTATCGACACAAGTGGCATCCCACACCAGCGATCTTCCAAGTTTCCAAGGAATGAGCGTCAAACCATCCGGTCTCCTGCCGTCGCTGCGCACAATACCTACAGGCTCTAAGACTGCAGGAACGCCAGCGGCGACAAGAGCCCGCCGAATGACGTCATTCAAGGCAGCATGTCGTGACATGCGGCCCGCACTACGTAAACAGGATAAACCGTGGTGACCTAGTACATCGACGAGATCACCACAGCGGCAACGGTGAAGAAGGTTAGTCCTGGCCCCCAGACGAAGGGATACTATGAGAGAAAGCGTGGTATTGTCGATTAAGGTTCCTAAGTTTTTTGAAGGTATTACCTTCAACCAGTGTCCTGACTCCTTCTCAGAAACAGCTAGGAGGCGAGACCGATCTTTTTCGGTACTACAAGAATCTAAAAGTTGTAAATGAACATTTTTGCATAGAGGCTCATCCCAGTGTTTTTGAGAAAAGGTCGAGGTAGGCAGGTTAGTACTCGGACAAACACTTAACCAAGCATTTCGAGCATCAGTCAAGCACGGCACCTCAACCGATCCTAAGGAAGGGCGAATAACAGATAGGAAAAGGTTTTCCGTGCTGTAGGCTGACGAAAGAAAAGCTGGCAGTGACACACTCGAGATTTTGCGTATGCCCAGGCCTCCATAACAGATGGGAAGCGAGGCTTGATTCCAGACCCTGTCATCAACAAAGGAGCAATTTAATATTTTAGATAATGTATTTTTTAGAATATTGTCTACAGATTTTAAAAGCGTTTGAAATTTAAAAAGCTGAGAACAGCGAAGAGCATATGTAAGTTTTGGAACGAAAAGGCAAAAGCGGACAATGAGGAGAGCCATGTGGGAATTAATTTTGAAAAGTTTGTCTGAAGACTGGCTAAATTTTTGTATTTGATCATTGATAAAGCAGGGTATGGAGTCATCTAAGACGGGAGCACCTAGGAGGTACAGCGATTCTTTTGACAAGACTTTAATACCTGGTGCCAGATTGTTAAATTTATTAATTATTTCATTTTTTGTAATAGTTGGAACAGAATCGGAAACAAAGAGTTCACATTTAGAAAAATTTAATTCTAAGCCAATATCTTTAAACCTTTGAATGAGGGTTTTAAGGTCTTCTAAAACAGTAATTGCTTTACCTCCTATTGTTCCGTCGTCAAGGTACCAAATATTAAATTTGGAATTTAAATTACAAATCGCAGGATGGATAGCCAGACTAAAAATAGCTGGTCCGAGAGGATCACCTTGTTGACAGCCAACTTCGGAATGTAATAAATTATCTTTATATATTAATTTTGAAGGACTGCTGTAAGATTGCCAGAGGTAGGGATATATGTCCGGAACATGCTGTTTTATCTGTGTCAACAAGGTGGATCTATCAACAGAATTAAATGCATTTTTTACGTCTACTTTGAGGAGTACCTCACCTCCATCATGTGTCAAGAAAGCACGCGCCGCATGCACTGCCGCTTCACATCCTCTCTTTGAGCCAAAACCTACTTGTGTAGGACAAAAATAGTTTGATACGGTAGAGAGAATGTGACGGCAACAAATTTTGGAGGCAATGCGCCGTATAGTTGCACCTACGGCAATTGGCCTAACGCCACCGTCTTTTTTTTTCAGGGCACATAAATTGGCACCATATAGGATGTCGGTTATCTCCGGGGGCACCTTACCAGCCAGCATAACATTTATTAGTGCTGTTAAACTAGATAAGAGTGTCTTACCGGTATCACCGACAGAGCCTGTAATCAGATCTTTATAATGTTGTGGCGTTAAGCCATCGAGACCTCCCGCGGAACCGCTTTTAAAAGAATTTATTGCGGCAAGCACATCTTCCTCCGTAGCTCGAGTCGACACATCATTTGGATGTGGGGGATCTGGCAGACAACAAGCCACAGAGGAAGAGGGATGCTTTGATCTGAGAGCAAAAAGAGTCTCGGCCGTATTCGGTGCCAAAACATCGCTGGAAAATAGCAAGTGAGCGGCACCTCTTAGATCGCCGTCGCTAATTTTTGTTTCTATTTTTGGAATACTGTCAGAATTGAAAGATTTATAAATGGGCCGAACATGAATGCTCGGAACTGAAGAGTTAGAGCACTTATGTTTAATTTTTTGTGTGTTTTTTTTTTTGCTCAAAACATGTATTTTGGCAATGCTTGGCGCTCCGTCTTATCTGACTACCCCGTCAGGGATACAGCGTGAAGATATGTATGTATGTATGTATCTTACGAGTAAATCTTATTAAACTCATTAAATTTAATAATGTCACTTGTAACTAATTTAATATTAATTTTAAGCAACTTACATATCATTTAAGTTTGAAAACTTCAGTCATTTAATTGGACCTGGAGCCCCACGAAAAGAATTCTGGGTACATCTGCGACTGTTATTGTTCTACTAATCATCGGTTCGTCGTAAATGTGTTATTTAATAATACAATTACATGAAAATTATTAACAGTGAGTTAGTCACTATTATATTGCCTCCACCATACCGTACAGGGGTCGCATCGTACCATACTGGGTTAGCGTAGTGGAGACAAGATACGGGGTGCTGGGTTGGGCAACTTCCACGTGGTGCACTCTGGGAGCCGACCGGTAACTGCTCGTTGTTTAATGGGTTGTTACTGGGCGGCGGCTAATAGCCCGACCAACGTGCTGGTAAGGGGTGTCCATCCGTGTGTATCCTGAAATATGCACGTTGATGGACTTCGCTGTGTAGTTGTCGTCACCTTACCCCTCTACTTTCAGAAGGGAATGGTGGTCGTGCATTTGTTTGTGTTTTTGTGTCCTCTGCGGAGGACACAAAGTCAATTTGAAGACGTGAGGTGGAAAGAAGGAAAACTTTTAAAAACCCGTGAGGAAACATGTAAAAATCAGAGGTGGAGAGAAGGAAAACTCGAAATGAAACCCGTGAGAAAACACGTTAAAATCAGAGGTGGAGAGAAGGAAAACTTGAAATAAACCCGTGAGACAACACGTTAAAATCAGAGGTGGGAAGAAGGAAAACTTGTAAAAACCCGTGAGGAAACACGTAAAAATCAAGTGGGCGTACGGACGCCCCTGCCGTGGTGTAGGCGGGGTGCGGAAACCGCCAAATTGGAGGCCTGGGGTGCTCTGCGGGGGAAGGCGCCTCACCCAATGGCCTCAGAATGGTGAGCGCGGTGTTCCCGCGCGCCTCCCAGGAGAGCGGGCAGGTCAAACTGCCCGCACACGGAGGAGGGCCCGGCTTAGGCTGGGCATAGCCGTCGGGGCCGCGGAAGAGTTCAAACGCGCACCCGTTGCCCCGGCAATTTGGCCCCGTGGAGGAACATCGTCAGGTTTTAGTGGGTAGACTCGGCCTAGCACCCTAATGTCGAGGAGTCCCAGATACCCCCCTGCCACCCCCCTAGGCGGGACGAGATGCGTAACGCATTTCCTGACGTAAAAAAAAAAGTGGAGACAAGATACACTAGATCTCCTTGTGAACTTATTTATAAAAAGAGACTACGCACAGCAAGAAACCCTAACAATAAAAGTTGTAGACCAAAATCTGATTATGTACTGTTATAATCAAAAGTAGGATTTATTAAAAAAATATACAAGGAATGATTATCCCAACTCCTAATATCAATTTAGAGATTCATTTTGCTAGTAACTAGAAATCACTAAGAGAAATATCTATATATATAATAGCAGGTGTTCTTCGTTCGGTGTCTGGAGCAAAAGTGAAGTGCTCTCGCGTCGACCATCGTTAGCGCGCCTCGCCTTCCGGGTGAACGTCTAAATGACATCTGTCAATCCTACATTGATTCCACATCCCTTTCTATTTAAAGTCCATCTCTTTTACTTTTATTGAGATAAATAGAGCTCTTCCTTTAACAGTACGGATTTCAAAAAAAATGTAAACAAGATGTAAAAACTGTACGTAATTCCTTGAAATCATTGCCAGTCAGAAGTCTAATATACTTTCCTTTACCTAATGCCTCTGATTTCAAGACATTTCACAGGTAGGAAGTTTCTGTTATTTCGTCTTATATGTCAGTTTTCGTCTTATTCGACAGTTTTCGTTAAATAGGTACGTAGTCAGGGTATAGATTCATTTTTGTTATTAATTTGTAACTAGCGTCCCGCTCCGGCTTCGCCCTGGAGAGATGTTGAATGTTTGCACATACCAAAATATTTTTTAATTTAGATTTCCGTACAAAAATACCATTCAAATTTCCGAATTTTTCTGTGGGTTTTCAAAGTTTTCTTTTATACAGATCTTGTACTGACTATTAGAATGACAAAAAAAAAACAGACAAATCAGTGAAGCCGTTCTCAAGTGTGCCCCGTCGTACATATGGATTTTTATTTATGTAGATTTTATAATATGAAAATAATGGTAGAACTTTTAGGATTGACGGGGTGCGGGAGTGTGGGAGGGGTGCGTCCTGCGTCACGAAGTCAGTCCGATTGGACTCCTTTCTTTTTGCTTTTCCTTCGCCATACACATTGCAGATTGAGGGAAATTTCCACTAGGGCGTTCCTGTGCGTGAATTGTGAGCCGGTCCCGATGGCTGGAGTCGACATCACGCGCATTATTAACCTTTTCGCCTAGGTATGCGAGTGCCTTTTGCATTTCCGTCATCTAACACTCTAGCTATTTGATCTTCATAAGTCAGCCTTGGTCTTCATTGGCTTTTTTTGCCACTCACTTTCGCTCTATAGATTTTCTTCGTCAGTCTTATATTACTCATTCTTTCCTTGTGGCCGAACCATCTCAGCATTCCTTTCTTCATTTTTACAATAACACTGTCGTGCAAGCCTGTCATACTTCGTATCTCTTCATTGCTTTTTTGTCCGCAAAGGTCACACCGCACTTATTTCTAAGAGATCGCATTTCTACTGCATTTATCTTACTTTCACTCGATTTCGGGCATATCCAGGCGTCACTACCGTATAATAAAGTTGGCACCAACACCGCATTGTGTATACCCAATATTTGATCATCTCAGTAGTCACGTTATCATTTTCCGCAGACTTTTCACATTTCAGGCTTCTTATCCCTTTTTCAATCTCTTTCATAGCAATGGCATGCTCCAGTCTCTGACCCGAGTGTGGTGATTCATTAGAATCGCTCTCAGTATCATTAAATTCTTCATATAAAGTCATTTTTAGTAGCAAGTTACTCTCGCCATACTTTCTTTTTCTTATACACGGACACATTTATCTCATAATCCCACTACACATCACGCTTTCTACCATTTCCAATCTTATTCGTTCCACATACTTCTTTCCTAGCCTCGAAAATACTATCCCTAAGGTTCTGACAACATTCAACATCCTCGCTCATCACTTTCAATCTTTCATCAAGCTTACCGGATACTACGCTTTCATATTCATTCTTGGTGGTCGTGTCTTGCAGTTTCCAGCTCTTGATGCAACAGGCCGTTGCAGGTTTGGACGCTACGCAACATCGCCATGCTGCAAACAGATCCCTTATTCTAGTTACCACTAGATAGTGATCTGTTCCCAGATCGGCTCCTCTGAGTGCTCTCGTATCCATAACCTGCTTTTCAAGCCGGCTGTCTACCAGGAATAAATCAATCATACTTCTTTCATTCTTCCTTTTCCTTGCATCCCCTTCCTTCTTGTGGTACCCCTGACCACAAAGTGATGCCCCCTCCTAGCAAGTCGACAAGTGCTCCTCACAACTAACAATGACCCTCCTAGCAAGTGACTGCCCTTTCGCTTGGTTTCACTCAAACGTAACACATCCAATCTATGTTATTATAAAATACAATAAAAACTATTAAAAAGATAAAATCGAATGACTGTCGAAGGTCGAAAAACATTTCGACCATAGACTCGCGCGTTAATTAAAAGTTACTAGGGGAAACTGAAAATATCAATGAATTGCGTAATAAATTTGAATCTATTAACGATGATATTAATGAATTGTCGTTAACAATTAACCCCAAACATAAACTCGACTACAGCCGTTTGAGCTCCTTTGAAGATTTGTATTCCGCTATTAAATACGCTCGTAATAATTTATTGAAATCTTCCAAAACTTCACATAACGATTCGCAGAATGTTCCTTATACGTCTAATTGCAAGAATATAGTTAAACTACCGCCCATTGAACTTCCCACTTTTGATGGAAACACTGATAAAATTGGACTATTTTTTAAGAAATATTTCGCGCTAATGTTCATTTGAATGTACAGTTAATGATTCTCAGCGTGTGCAATATTTAATGAACAAGTTAACTCACAGTGCACTTAAAATGACCGCAGATATTGTACCTACGGGTGATACTTATGGTATTATTTGGTGTATTCTGGTCAAAAAATATCAGGATAAACGTACTCTGGGTGTGCATTACTTAAATAATATTTTGGAAATTAAACATTCAGTCTTACCGCTGCTAGCTTAAATTCATTTGTAGAAAAATATTCCGCACTTTTGACGACACTAAATCAGTTAGACATTCCGGATTTAACCGTTTTTATTTTTATAATCGCACATTTTGGTTTGAGAAAAATCGATTTCCAAATTTTACAAAATTTTGAAATCTCTGTAAATGGGAAAGATATTCCCACTTGTAACGATTTAATGTCTTTTGTTCAAGACCTCGTAAAGATTCTCGAACGGTCAAACAATAATCCATTAACAAATGCGCGCGCAAAGCCAATTCAAATTCATTCAAAAATAATAATACTTTTAAATCATTTATTGCTAGTAAAAGCGAATTTCACTCACAAACTTCTTTACATCCAGATTTTGAACGCTGTGGTCTGTGCAAATCAACTGACTATAATAAGTTTTATTTTAGTTTTCAATTTAAAAATATTTACGATCTTCATAAATGCTTGAACTGAACAAATCTAAAGAGAGTGGTGTAAATTGTTTTAGTTTATTACATTCAGTTGGCAAGTGTCAATTGAATAGTAGTTTTAATTATTGTAAAAAATTTCATCACACTTTATTCCATTTTAATTTTTATAGTAATAGTTCACGTCATACACAAGGATCACGCATTGAACTTGGTAACGACTAATTATATCCTGCGTCCTCTCCCACGACTATGCCTACGTTTTGCTCGACCTACGAGTATACCGCACCACAGCATAGTGAATAACGCAATAGTGTCACTGAGCAACTAATAAAAAAGATGTTACCGTTTCACTCAGCTCAGACTTAAAACCTAAAACCTTGTTCCAATATTTTATTGTCAACGGCACAAGTATATGTTTAAATAAGTGCCATATAAAAGCGTCTCTAGTCCGGATAAATTAGTGTGCGAAAATATGTTCGATTCTTCTGTTATTTATAGTAATATTAAATATTCTGTTGACTTACCTTTTTGCAAGAGCGCCTCCGAGTTACTCTCGTACCGTCGCTTCACCTCGTCTCGCTTCACGCGTCTCACCGTCGTCGCTTTCTCTAGAACGCGCTAGAACGTAAATTCAATCAGGTAGATGGTTTACGAGAGGACTATAATAAAGCAATAAATTAGTATATCGAAAGAGGTTACTTATCGCAAGTTCCTCATTCTGAATTAACAGATGAAAGTTACTATATAACGCATTACGCTGTTATACGATCGAACAAAAAAAGTACTCGTTCTCATACAGCGTGTGTTCATCGTCCTAGACGCTAGTGCTGAAACGCATTCACGATTGACTCTAAATGACGTGCTTCATGACTAACGTGACCATACGTCTCGCTTTGGGCGGGACAGTCCCGCTTTCAGGCTGTCTGTCCCGTTGTCCCCAGCCAGAGCAAAATGTTCCGCTTTTCCAAACAAACCAAACGATAATTAATACTTAACGTACTGGTATCCAAAACACAATTAAGTGTCGCAGTTCTGAAAGCAATTTTAATTACCAAAATGGACATCAACAATTATGTGATAAGCTCTATTTCTACATGAAAACTAGACATGACGTTTTGAAACTGGTTTGTTCCGCCGACAAATATAAAACAAATGCATCTACAACTGAATCTAATGTTGATTAATTCAAATTACTATTACTAATACTTTGTTCCCATGTTCTTGTTCTTGAATAAATTGTAAAATAAGCCTTTTGTACTAAATTTCGCAAGCGTCCCGCTCTGTCAAAAAAAATGAATGGTCACGTTATTCATGTCGGACCTAACCTACAGACCGATTTTTTTTATTTTGACTTTAGAATTTTTCCTATTGCAATGACTTCTGATGTAAAACAAATGTTTCTTCGTATTGAAGTAAATGAGCATCACTGCAAATATTGGGTCCTTACATATGAAATTGGCGTTTTGTACGGGAGGAATATAAAATCAATTTTTTTTTTGTAAAATATATTTAATTAATCAAAGTATGCACCATTGTTATCTATGCACTTTTGCCATCTCATAGGTAGTTCATTGATCCCTTTACTAAAAAAATCATGGTGGCGAGAATCAATAAACTCTTTGAAGGCGGTTTGGACTGCCGCATCGGAGTTGAATTTTTTTCCTTGTAAGAAGTTGTCCAAATTCCGGAAAAAATGGTAATCTGTTGGAGCAAGGTCCGGGGAGTACGGTGGATGTCGCAGACATTCCAATTGTAGCTCATCTAACTTTGTGGTTGTTTGTTGTGCAGTGTGTGGTCTTGCGTTGTCGTGAAGCAGCAGTGGCCTAGAGCGATTGACCAGTCTCGGTTGTTTAGCAGCTAGTTCTTCCTTCATGGTTTGCAGTTGCTGACAATAGATATCTGCCGTAATCGTTTGGCTAGATTTTAGAAAGCTGTAGTGAACGACACCGGCGCTAGTCCACCAAACACTCACAAGTAACTTTTTCTGAGTCAATTTTCGTTTAGGGCAGGATTTGGCTGGATCTCCAGGGTTCAGCCATTGCGACGAGCGCTTCCGATTATTGTACAGTATCCACTTTTCATCACAAGTAATGATTCGATTTAAAATCCCTTCATTATTGTGTCGGTTGAGCAAAGTAACACAGCAGTCGACGCGTGTTTGCAAGTTCAATTCACTCAATTCATGAGGTACCCCTCGTTCAAGTTTTTTTACTTTCCCGATTTCCTTCAAGTGGATTAATACAGTTTTGTCACTTACCCCGAAGCCTGCAGCTATCTCTGAAGTGCTTTCTGATGGATCCGCTTCCACAATAGCCTTTAATTCTTCATTTTCCACTTTGGTCTCCAGCCGTCCACGAGGTTGGTTCTGAAGGTCGAAATTTCCAGAACGAAAACGTTGAAACCAAAAACGTACCATGCTTTCTTTTGCGACACCAGCGCCGTACACATCATTAATCCTTCGAGCTGTTTCTGCAGCACTGGTGCCACGGTAGAACTCGTACTCGTAAATATACCGATATTTCATGTTTTCCATTGTGCAGTAATAAGCGACGCCAAAGAAAAAATAATGAGGAAAAAAACAAATGAATGACTTTTTTAAAACTCAAATGTACCAGCTAAATGAATTTATAAATTTGAATTTGGAATTCTTAACCAAAGAGGAGATATTTCAGATCAAAGTGGTCAGTACGACAAAACGCTAATTTCATGTGTAAGGACCCAATATATAAGGATATTGTAGGACTGCAACTATATAAGAATATATTAGTAATCATGAACCAATTCTTACTTATAATTTTAATAATGTCCTTTTGGTCTTACGTCAAGTCCTTTTTTAGCTATGCGTACATTGCGCAAATTAGCCTCTGATTATAATGGTCGCTTTCCTGAAGCTTCTTAATTAGTGGAAACTCAGTTTTATATGGACGATTTTATTTATTCCGCGCCCGATACACAAACTGCTATAAGCGTTTCTCGTGAGCTTATTGAGTTATTTGAAATGGGTTTTTTTGATATTGTCAAATGTGATCCGTAACACAGACTCAGGTCTAATACGGACGCCAGACTCTCCCGACGACAATTTGATGTTTGAATGATATGTACATTGTGTTGAGAGTAAATGTCAAATAAATAAAAAATAAAAAAATGGGTAAGCAACTCAACTGCTTTGCTAAGTACGCTCCTTGATTTGCACCGCCTATCTGTAAACTTTTCTGAATCCCGGTAAGCACAATTGTAAAATTTTAGGACTGTCTTGGGAATCTCCTGATGACTTTTTCAAGTACGGTTTACTCCGACACCAAATGTACAAAATACACCATTCTTTCATTAGTTGCTCGCTTATTTGATGTGCTTGGACTGGTGGCTCCCGTTGTGTTATACACCAATATTCTAATTAAGAAACTTTGGATGGGTACAATCGATTGGAATAAATCGCCTCCAGAATCTATACGAAAACGCATGGCCGCTTTAATTTTAGACTTCCCCGAGCTTTTCACTTTAAAGATTCCTCATCAATCAGATGTTCACGTTGGTTTTACAGTGAATTTAGTAGCCTTCTGTGATGCTAGCTTCAGTTGTTATGGTTGATACATTTGTTTGTACGTGCTTGATATTGATGGAAGTATTATTGTTAGGCTTTTATGTGCAAAGTCGAAAGTTTTGCCCGGTAAAATTATATCGTTAGCACGCTTGGAACTTATAGTGACTTTATTATTTTCTACGCAAGTTCAAGTAGTCAATGATAGAATATCTGTCCGCGTTACTATTGCAGAAATTTATACGTTTTCTGATTTTACTTGCGCGTCCGTAGATTCATTCTTCTCCTCATAATTGGTCTATATTTATAAGCAAGCGCGTTGCTAAGATTCAAGAAATTTTACCTCCAAAATCATTTCATCATGTGTCGGGTAAAGAAAATCGAAGCGAGTGCTTATCCCACGCCATGCTGCCTTCTCAACTGGTCTCTCTTTTACTTTGGTGGGACAGTCCCGACTGGCTTCGTAGACCTACTTGCGAATGACCTATAAATTCATTTTCACCTTTATAGGAGGACCATGACCTCACCGCACCGCTCACCTCTCGCTGCTGCGACTCATGGAACGCTCTAAACAACTTTTTACAATTATTTTCTCCGCGATCGCAGAGGCAAAACACAAGACGCGTGAGCGGTGAGGCCCTTGTTTTAGAGAATGAGAAGCTTCCCGAGTATAAGAACACACTTACTTCTACCACTCAATGTGAGCCGAAGCTTATTAATGAAATAAGTAAACGTATCTCATCTTGGAACATACTTCTTTAAATATTGACTTGCATTCTAAAATTTACTAAACGCTTGAAAACCAATACTATATGTGTATCGAATTTTATTTCTGCAGATATATTAACGCCTGCGCATTTTTTAATGTCTACCCCGTTACGCTTATACCTTTATCTGAACTAGCAGATGAACGCATTTCATTGTCTAAGCGCGAATAACTTTCAGATCAACTTGTCCAGTCTTACTGAGACAAGTAGCGAGTTGAATACTTGCGTACGCTGCAAGTGCGTCAGAAAGGGTGTACTTCGGAACGTTCTATCGAGTTAGGAACTGGTTATCGTAGGTAACGAAAATGTACGAACTTTATGTTGGCCATTAAGCATAATAACCGAAGTTTTTCCTGGCTCAGATGGAGTAGTTAGAGTTGCCAAAGTTAAAACTAGTACCCGCAATTATAGCGCCCAGTTACTAAATTATGTCCTTTACCCACACAATAAATATATATTTATAACTTCGGTTTTTAAACTTATATTTTATGGAATTCTTTTACAAACTGTAAGAATGTACGCGAAAATGAATAATAATTTACCTCACTATTGATATTGTTATTGCAACACCGCTTAAAATACCGATTATGGTTTCCGCATGCTTTTATTAGCTTATGAAACATAATGTTAGTATCATCTCTTCTTTTCATGTTAACCCATGTGGCTTGGGTATAATTCAATATAATTTTTTCACTTTTACTTTCTGTTGAAAGTTCTATGAAATTCTAAGGTGTGGAGTATGGTTGCTCTTTTCTTTTTATTTTTTCCTTCGCCATACAAATGGTGAAATGAGGCAAAACTTGGAAGTTTTGTCTTATTTTGCCACAAGTGGACTTGTGCGTTCCTGTGCGTGAATTGTGAGCCAGTCCTGATGGCTGGACTCAACATCACGCGCATTATCAACCTTTTCGCACAATGGCCGCGAAGAAAAATAAAAACTATTAAAAAGATAAAATCGAATGACTGTCTCATAGTCATCGCTTTGTTTGCATGTGGCTGGAGGTGCCTTTCACTACTAATAGTCATCATCGCTTATCTGTATGAAAAAATTCACCAGAAGGTCGGCAATCTAGGATTACCAGGTATGTATTGG
Organism: Zeuzera pyrina; assembly: GCA_907165235.1. Classification (NCBI taxonomy): domain Eukaryota; kingdom Metazoa; phylum Arthropoda; class Insecta; order Lepidoptera; family Cossidae; genus Zeuzera; species Zeuzera pyrina. The sequence continues at coordinate 16,536,650 of OU015626.1, forward strand.
TTTATTTCTTGATTCCGTAATTTGTGTACCAAATTTTTCTAAACATTCTAATTCAATATTTTTTTCGTTAAACAAATGGTACTTAGCTATTTACAAGCACTGATTTATATTTAAAAGCTTCTCCACACCTTTTCACTTATTCACTCGTTCATCATCGTACTGCACGTTTAGTAACTATGTCTTACTGTACATCTATACACAATACAATTAAAATATTTGTTGCGATTTCGAAATATTAAGTTTTTCTTAAACTTGTATTGTTATTTGCACTTAAACACAGTTAGAACGGGTTTTTCAAAATTTTTACGTGTCTATCTATTTGTCTGAGTAAATCTCTGAAACAGCTGAACCTGAACGAGACTTTCATTGACAGGTAGGAAACATTTGACTTAGGTAATTTAAACTTTGGAATAACCAATTTATCGCGACCTCGGGTTTCCATACCATTAATATCGCCTTTATTTTTACAAATATGAGACTACAAGATCAAGAGCGTTACCATGAAATCCATAGTATTCAGGCTTGCAAATTAAAATTTCATGACTAACACAATCAAAAGCCTTGGAAAGATCACAAAAAACACCAATGGTATCCTGGGATCTCTCCCAAGTTGAAGTACAGTCTTGATCAAGCTTGCTCCTGCTCGAGTTGTTGACCGCCGTTTCGTGAACTCTTATGTGAATGTTTACCGTGAAACATCCTTGAATGTTAAAATGTGCCAGCATTTGGTCGAGTATTACTTTTTCAAAAATTTTACTCCACGCTGGTAATATTGCCACCGGGCGATAATTTGATGGATTTACCATACAACCTGATTTGAATAATGGAGCAATTTACCGTGTTTCATTAACTTGGGAAATACCCCTTGATCGACGCATTATTAAATATATCTACCAAAATTGGCGATAATATAGTTATTACATGAATTAATAGTCAATATAAATTTTCACTTTTCTTTTTATAATTACTTTAAAAATTTTTTATCTTAAGTAAAGACGTGTGTATAAATTAATCATTAAGGAACCATTTTCCAACAATTTTGCACAAAAATGTCTGTTGTATGCAAAAATAATCATACACCATTAGCAATTTACATAAGTGTATTAAAAAAATAATTTTCAAAAGCATTAGCAACCTCTACTTTATTAGTAACAATTTTATTACCAATTTTTATTTAAAAATCTTCGTTATTTCTATTTTGTATACTACCAAGTTTGCTGTTATAGTGATCCATGTAGCCTTTATCGTATTGTTTGACTTTCTAATTTTTCGCTTTGGCGTGTTTTGATACTTTCAATATTTTCGAATAAGTGCAGACATATGAAAATTTTCATCTGCAGTGTAAGATTTTTCATTATATAATTCATAAAGCCTATCCCTACTTTTTCTTATGCCTTTCGTCGCCCAATCCGTAAAACGTAACTTGTTATTAACGACTACTTCCTTTTTCTTTGGACAATTCTTATTGAATATTTTAGATAGGTTTTTGCCTAAAGATTCATACATCATGTTTGGATCATCAACCAGAAAAGCCGCGTTTGCAAATTTGGCTACATCATGAGTATAGCAATAGATGTTATTATGCTGAAGAGTATGTTCTATAATTTCACACTAATTTATAAAAATGTTATCTATACACGTCACGGAATGTCATGTGACCCTGGTCAGTTCATCGAAAATATGCACAAGTTAAATATTCGATATATCTTCATTGAAATCACCACACGCTATTATTGACTTCTTACATTTGCTAAGTCCTGAGTTTCTCCTCTGCAGAAATTAAAAACTGACTAAAATCAGATGAGAAAGGTGTGTAAGCACATAAGAATATGTGCTGATCCGTTTCTGCACATGACATTTTACATACATGTTCAACAGAGCGAGCAACTTTGTCTTTGCGGTTTTTTAATTTAAGAAAACTTTTACACAAACTCATGTCACCATCGCCAAATGTCAATGCTCTGTTAAACACTGGCCATATTAACATTATTTATGTTAAAAGACATTTTAACTGCTTCAACCACGTCTCTGTGAGGTGCAAGATGTCTACGTTATATTTTTCTATTAATAATTCAGCATCTAATATTTTGCCATACCATTTAATAAATATCGTACATAATTTAGCCGATTTTTTACTAATTACGACTTTAATTGCAAAATAATACACATTTCTGTTTAGAAAGCACATGTAGGTAGGTATGAGATGCCAACATAGGCACTAACATTCACCAGGCTAGTCATTTTTTCGTAAATACTTTATAAACATAACCCTTTGATTCTGAGTTAGGACTAATTTCTGATTAATTTCATCGATAACTGTAATAATAGCAATATATTATATAAAATATCAAATGTAATTAATAATTATTAACATTTGGTCTTTATGACAAGGGCTTTCTTGATGAAAACTGTTGATATTTTGATGTACACGCGTAACGAAATTATTATGAAGTTTCTCCGTTGTCTGATACATTTTAATTACCCATATTTATCCATTAAATCTGCAAAAGTTCATTGACCACAGACAAACAATAACAGAGGCCGTCAAATAGAGCGTGTAAACAATTCATAAATGGGTATTATTTAGGAAATGAAATAATTTTTGAATAACAAATAAAAATATGTTGTTAATGTTTTGGATTCAAACTGATGTACGTAAGTAATGTTGAACAAATACATTTAAACCAAGTTTGAAAATACTTCCACCAAAGTTATTTTAAGTTTCAAATCTAGTTCTTTGTGTAACAAATGATTAAAAAGTTAATAACGAATTGTCATCAATCAATAACTGAAAAAATGTGAAAAAAGCTCTTTCTTCTTAATTTTTCTAAATATGAATTTAGTGAGCCTTGAAACTCTAGTTATATGCTATACTAAAGTCATTGCTTATGCAAACCAGAACGAATGTCAGAATCATGTTGTAGCATTCATATTGGGTGTCTCCACCTACATGGAGCCTACCACCTACAATAGCTTAATAATTACTTAAAGTATAAATTAACATTTCACTTCTTTTATCTTGAAAAATGAATCATTCCTTGTTTAACATAAATATTTACCAACAACATTCACTGTGACAGACTGACATTGACAACCTAGAGTAAAATTAACTTTTTTTAACAACATTGAGCGTTGACCGTAAGCAAGAACAAACTTGTTTATAAATATAATATCTTTGATTATTGAGTAATATTAATGTAAAAATAACAACCTACGAATTATCTAGACTAACTTTAGTAATATTATTTTTAATAATTCGTTTGTTGACAGAATTTTCTATAACTTTCTAGAACGGCACACGGCGTTGATGCCAAATGTACCGGTTGTCTAGTTTATCTATGCTTGGAAGTGCGGAGGTAAAGATACGCTCGATCATATGTGTTCTGTGCGCTCGATAAACATATCGATAGACTCTGATTAAGTATCCGCTGTTTTCAGTTAGAATGAGCTCTGAACTAATGAAATATTAGATCTTAAGTTCATTAATTTAGTACTACTAAGAAATAGTAATAAAACTTGACATAAAAGTCATACACTTTGATATATTAATTAATTTTATAGACTCGCTAGGTAGATGTAATTTTGGATAGGGTTTGTCGACCACTGTCTCTTCATTAGTTGTTACAGGAGTAGAAGCATAGGTGACCTTCGTCATTGGGGTATGTAAAGCATTTCGTGGCTGGCTAGTTCCTTTTTCTTTTTCTGTCTGCTGCGGAACGAGCTGCCTCAACCAAGTAGAAACTATTAGTTAGGCCACATGTCGCCTAGTCGAAAGTCTGGCTATACTTGTGTGGAATTAGCACCCCATTTATAATTAATACTGTTTTTGATTTAATAATGTGTAATTGTGTAGAATAGGTAATCTCATGGTGGATCCCATGGTGAGTACTTTAGCTGTAGAGAAGGGCGAGCATTAGAATGATAGGACTAGGGGATAGGATCCTAATGTCTGCGTGTGCTTGTTACAGAGTTCGAAGGACACCTAACAAAATCAGATGGGCCTCCTGTCCCTATATTTAATGAATACTTAGGAATAGTACTAAAAACTATTCAAAATCATCTGAAGCTTAGATATCCAATGAGTACCTAGAATGGTTTGGTACACTACTCTCTATGACTATCAAGAAGTCTGAATCCTCTTCGCTCTGGGTGGAAAAACGAGTAGCCAGGTCATAGTTCCTTTTCTGAAAGGAACATACTTGAGGACCGGGGCACTTGGGTGCTATAACGCGTGGCCAGGTCATAGTTCCTTTGCAAAGGAACATCCTTGAGGACCGGGGCATGTGGGCGCTATAATTCAAGTAGATGCTCTTCGCTCTGGGTGGAAGAACGCGTCGCCAGGTCGCAGTTTCTTATTATAAGGAACATCCTTGAGGACCGGGGCACGTGGTTTCTATAATTGAAGTAGATGCTTTACAAAGGGGAAGACGGAGGAGTAGGTGCAGTTGGTAGATGACCACCTCCTTCTTTTGATTCGTCAGTAATAAAACTGATAACACTTTCTATTAGAAATTAAAGACTCCATTAGATATTAGCTCTACGTTGATTTATTAATATTGTGTATCTAATATATGTTTCTCTCTAAATATTTGATTTTCATGTACAAAATATATTCTGATTTATGTATCTGCACTATTGAGAATTTGAATGCAGTACATAAACCATGTAATGGTCCCTTAACCTTTATATCTAAGTATATCTCTCTGTAATTTAGGATAACAAATAAATTATGTTGTTGTACCTATAACAAGTAATATCTATATTTGTAAATAAATAAATTTGTAATACTTGTAAAACTTTCATACTATTAATTACTCTGTAAACTTAGTAATAGCCAAGTGCTGTAAGATAATAGATATTCTTTCTTAATAAATATACAATAACAAACAAGGTAATGTATTAAAATAGTATTTAATCTTTTTAAATTGTTAATAACTTTTGTATTACATATATAGTGAGCTTATTGAATTCATTAATGAGAATTAGTTATAAGTAATAAATGTTATTTCTTCGTGTGATGTTTTTCTTGTGACTAATTTAATTAACTTTTCAATACATATCCCATTAGATGTCAATTGCAGAGGTGTACTAGGCGCCCTTAAACAAATTAAGTACACCACTCTCCAGGTGATAGTAATGATAAACATCTTCCATTACTCAACCCAGAGCTCACTCTGCCGGCCTGAGCAAGCCACGTTGCAATGTCAGGTGTATTGTTTCATACCAGGCTGATAATCCGCCATTACATAATGTAAAACGCAGTATTATTAAGAGAGAGGAGGAGGACAAACAAACGTTTAAATTTATAATATATAGTTGGAATTAGTTATGATCTAGTTCCTAAATAATAATAATTCGAATTGACTATGTAAAAATATTCTCTGATTTTTTTGAGTAGTTGAACAATGACTCCTTGTTGCTTATTGCAAATATAAATCCCAACCCGATTGGAATTTTTTCTTCCCATTGGAAGAATAGTAGGATACACCCGGTTCAACAATGCTACTGTCAGTCTATTGACTCTGTATTAGTTTTATTTGTTATTATCGAATCATAAGTCAAAACTGAATGACATAACCCGTCATAAAATAATCGCACTCCTAACAACTCAATTTCTCGTCATTAGTGTTTATTTGGAATAGTAATTGTCTGTTTAAGGTACATTTACGTTAATTTAAGGTATATTTATATTGTATGTATATAGTTACCAGTTATTTATTTGTGGTTTTTTCTGTTAACATATCTGAAAGACATATATGGCCCCGAATATGATTGTCGATCGGATCAATTTAGGAAATTGTTCTAAGTTGTCTTGGAATCCGGATATTACTGAGTACTCCCGTACTCCCCCAGTTCGTTATGTCATGGTACATTAGTTTGGTTAAAACATTTGGTGTAATCGTCTAGAGTATTTATTTATTTATTTATTTACATAAACACATAGATGCCTAAAATTTTCTCGTAAATAGCATCGTTTTGCTATTACAGTCAGCGATAGCTGTAAACGAACAGAATCGCTACTTGAGAACTTCCAATAAAGAGAGATCGGCACTGTTTGCTGGAAGTTCTCAAGGAGATCGGTCCAGGTTACTAACTTCTACTTTACATCGAATAGGTAGGTAGTTACATCACTCGATTGCCGTTGAAGGTTCAAAACAAACAAAGGTAGAATATTTTGTAAACGAGTAAAGATAAATTAGTTCCTTCGAAAGTCGTGTGCTTACGTAGGTACAATTATATATTATTGTATGTATAAAATGAAATCGTGTTATAACATAATATATGCACATACATAAATAACTTCACGGCATTTTCAATTTGAGGTGGATAGGACAACAAACTCTCATCTCGACTGCACTATTAGCGATAAATAGTCCAAATATCAAAGCCAATCGTTCCGTATTCCGTAGGCCTTAGCCTATTATTACGACCTACGTTGAAAGGTAAGCAGCTGGCACATTAACTATTTTCACTTACTTCTAACTCCTTTTTATATTTACTGATATTGTTTTTAACTAAATAACTGATCCATTCAATCGAATGTATGAATATCGTCTGAAAGTTTTAAAAGATCTTTCAAAATTAAAGCACTTTGAAATTAGTGTAAATAACACTTAAAGTTTTGTTTATTGCTGTAACAAAATTTCCTTTGTTAAAATTTCAATTTCAATTATAATTTTATTGAAATATGCCAGCAGCAAAAAATATTTAAAAATTAAAAATTAACGCTATAAAGTAATCATACTATGCTATGAATACATTAAAAAAATATAAAATAATAATTGGTATTATTAAAATACAATTTCGTACCTATATATATTTTTTCCAATGTAATTTCTGCTGTTATCCTGGCAATGATATCTGCTGGTTGAGTTATTCCATAATTTACGCTGAAAAAACTATCACTGGTAAACAAAAACCAAAAACTAGAAAAAGTTCAATACAAAAATTTTGAACAGTTTTTTTTTAATCTCTTTATTAATCATCCCCGACGAACTTTTGACTGGTTTTTGCCATAACAATCTACATAAATAAAACTTCCTCTGTTACTCCTATAATCGGTATGGTCAGGTATAATTTCTTTTAATAGTTACCTTATGTATGGGAGATCACTGCTATGGAGATTCAGTGATATCAAATTTGGACACGACCTACTTTGGATATTGGGTTCTATCCTATCCCAAAGTTTATATGTTACACGGGGGTTACATTTCATTACAAGCCGACATGGGCCGTTGAAGGGCGCTGACAAGCGTAATATGGCCAGTTTCTAGCTGTCTTTATGGACCCTGTAAATCACTTTTACCTACTTGACCCGAACGTAACCGATAGCACCCGAACATTAAAGGGGTGTGATTTATAACTGAACTTAGCACATTGTCGCCATCTGTTGCTCGACTACACATTATGTATTAGTTTATTAAGAAGGGAACTGAATTTTGCAGTTTGCTTTTTTACTTTTAAAATATCTATTAAAACATGTTATAAAAACGTATTTTTTAATAAAAAAAAATATGTAAAAAGGTCTAGGTTTGCTCACCATAGTACAAAACTGAAAGATGCTATCAAATTAACCAATTTTATCTCATTATTTGACCAAATAAATATTTTGCATATTCATGGGTATGGTTATACAAACATAAATTAACTAGCTGTACCCGCGACTTCGTCTGCGCGGAACATTTTTTCGTGGCTTTCCCGGATTAGGTTAGATGTACATATGCATAGTATGTTTAAAGATTGTTTTTGAAAAAGTCTACGTCTGTCTCCGGGCACATACTATCTCTGTACCAAACATCATAATTGGTTCGGTGGTTTAGCATTTCCCATTCAAAGTTTCATCCCCTATTTCAACCCCTTAGAGGTAGTGCTTTGATAAAAAAGTAGCCTGTGTCCGTTCCCAGGTGTCCAATTATATCCATGCTACATCGTAATCAGTTCAGCGATTTAGCATTTTCCGTACAAAGTTTCGTCCCCCTCCCTCCCGTCCTCTTTTTCACAGATTTTTGATAAAAAAAAGTAGGCTATATTTTTTTGATAAAAAAAGCATTATCACCGCACCAAATTGTATCATTACCAAGTTTTAGTTTCCCATACAAAATTTCATCCTCATTTTCACCTTCTTAGGGGTAGATTTATATAAAAAGTAGCTTATGTCCGTTCTCTGATGTCAAGCTATTTTCTTGCCAAATGTCGTCATAATTGGTTCAGCGGTTTACTATTTCCCGTTCTAAGTTTCGTACAACATTTCACACATTTTTGTTAAAAAAAATTGGTTTATGTATTTCTGATAAATAATGTCTTATCACAGCACCAAATTTTATCATTACCTAAATTTAGCATTCCCCATACAAAGTTTCATCCTCCTTTTCACCCTTTTAGGAATAGATTTTTTATAAAAAGTAGCCTATGTCCGTTCTCTGATGTCAAACTATCATCTTGACAAATTTCATCATAATCGGTACAGCGGTTTACCATTTCCCATACACAGTTTCTCCCCATTTTTACCCCTTTAGGGGCTGATTTTCTAAAAAGTAAGTAGCCTATCATGATCGAAATTACATGTTTCTACTACGTACCGATTTTCATCAAGATCGGTCGAGCCGTTGTTCATTTATAAAAAGACTTCTATACAGGTAGACTAAAATTTTAAAAATGGTACAATTGAAGTCAAGTGAGTTATTAAATGACTATCTATCTCTACATTTTATAGTAAAATTATGATTGCAGATAGACACTAGAGATTTATAATAGTGCTAGCTGTACCCGCGACTTCGTCTGCGCGAAAAATTTTTTCATGGCTTTTTCGGATTAGGTTACATTATATTACGAGTATTTACATGTGCATAGTATGTTTAAAGATTGGTTTTGAAAAAAAGTCTACGTCTAGCCTACGTCTGTCTCCGGGAACATACTATCTCTGTACCAAACATCATAATTACTTTGACGGTTCAGCATTTCCCATTCAAAGTTTCATCGTCCGTTTCACCCCTCTCAGGGGTAGGTTTTTGGTAAAAAGTAGCCTATATCCTTACTCAGGTGCCAAATATATCCATGCTACATCATAATCAGTTCAGTGGTTTAGCATTTTCCGTACAAAGTTTCGTACCCCTCCCTCCCGTCCCCCTGTTTAAAGATTTTTGATAAAAAATTAGTCTATGTATTTTTGATAAATAGTGTCTTATCACCGCACCATGGGTATAGCCGGATATATATAGAAAATCTGCCCTTGCGGCTTTTTCGACTCGAACTTGGGGGATCGTTTTGGTATCAAATAAAAATAATTCAGCCAAATTTTCAGCTCATCTTAAACGGTTTTCGAGTTTTTCAAAAAAATCTCTTTTTTCGATTTCATTTTTTTTTAATAGTAAAGTTCAAAATTAATGAACGGTAATATTTCTCCTAATTATTAGTAGCAAAAGACATAAAAAAACACTTGTAATGACTCCCAAACGAAAAGCCAACTTTTGGCAGAAGATTTAAAATTTAAATCTCTTTTTTAACGCTTTTTTGAAAAGTGTCACTCACCAAATTTTGGCAGAAAATGTCTTTTATACTCCTCTACATTCAGGATTTTTTTCAATTTTTTTGAAGTGGTGGAACAATATGAAAAAAATTAATATGTAATTTTTTTTTGTAATCTTGCGTTTAAGTAAACTTATATTTTTTAATGGTAAAAAAATGTGTAAAAAATTATTTGTTATTTTTGATAACAAATAATTTTTTACTTCCTTACTTTACTTACATTCCCACTAGAGAAAAAACATAGAGAAATACATAGAAAATTAACACATAAAAATAAATAAATAAATAAATTATATGTGATAAATTCCCAAAATCTTACACATTTTTTTATCATTAAAAAAATATAAGTTTACTTAAACACAACACAAAAGGACATACAGACAGACAGACAGACAAAAATTTTAAAAATGATAGAATCGAAGTCAGTCTGTCATAAAATGGCTATCTATCACAAAATTTGTCAGAAAAATTATAATTACAGACAGACGCTAGAGATTTATATAGTAGTATAGATAACACCATTAAGGCGACGCATTGATGAACAATAATTTAATCTAAAATAGACCTTCTGCTCTATGCAAACGTGCGCGCGCTAGCTTACGAAAAAAACGAAAAAAAAAAACAGTTATTTTCGTTTACTTTAAATACTATAATTAATTTTAAAAAATTTAAAAAAGGGGGATGAAACTTTGTATGGGGAACGCTAAAACTAGGTAATGATAAAATTTGGTGTGGTGTAAGACAATATTTATCAAAAATACATAGGCTACTTTTTTATTAAAAAATCTGTGAATAGGGGGACGGGAGGGAGAGGGACGAAACTTTGTACGGGAAATGGCTAAAACACTGAACCGATTATGATGATATTTGGCAAGAAAAATAGTTTGACGTCAGAGAACGGACATAGGCTACTTTTTACAAAAAAACTGCCCCTAAGAAGGTGAAAATGGGGATAAAACTTTGTATGGGGAACGCTAAAACTTGGTAATGATACAATTTGGTGCAGTGACAAGACTTTTTTTTTCGAAAATACATAGTCTACTTTTTTAATAAAAAATCTGTGAATAGGGGGACGGGATGGAGAGGAACAAAACTTTGTAGGGTAAATAGCTAAAACGTTGAACAGATTATGATGACATTGGCAAGAAAATAGTTTGACATCAGAGAACGGACATAGGCTACTTTTTATAAAAAAAATCTACCAAGAGGGTGAAAAGGGGGATGAAACTTTGTATGGGAAACGCTAGAATTTGGTAATGTAGGTGTAGTAGGAGTAGGTAGGTGATAAGATTTTTTTTATAAAAAAAACATAGGCTACTTTTTTTATCAAAAATCTGTGAAAAGGGAGACGGGAGGGAGGGGAACGAAATTTTGTACGGGAAATGCTAAACCGCTGAACTGATTATGATGTAGCATGGAAATAGTTGGTCAACTGGGAACGGATATAGGCTTCTTTTTTATCAAAAAAACTACCCCTAATGGGGTGAAAAGGGGAATGAAACTTTGAATGGGAAATGCTGAACCGCCGAATCAATTATGAATATTTGATACAGAGATAGTATGTGCCCGTAAACAGACGTAAGCTAGATGTAGACTTTTTTCAAAAACAATCTTAAAACATACTATGCACATGTACATATAATCTAACCTAATGCGGGAAAGCCACGAAAAAACTTTCCGCGCAGACGAAGTCGCGGGTACAGCTAGTAATAGATAATTTTTGTTCACTGTGTCCCACTCCTAACACTTAAAACAGTATAAAATTTGAAAATTCTACACTAATATTATAAAGGGAAGAGCGCATTTTGTAAGTTTGTTCATATGTGGAAAGTAATTTTCGGAACCACCACACTTATTTTAAAAATTCTTTCGCCTTTTGAAATGTAGGTACATTATTCGAGATGGACACAGGATTCAACCTAGGCGAAGCCGGGATGCGTGGCTAGTAAAGCATACATACTTAAAAAATGTCGAATGATATGTGATAAATAAAAAAAATTGAGTTATAAATATGTACTTATTATTACTTTGTTTGTTTGTCATTCCCTGGTTTGAATCACCTATTTACTATTATTTATTTATTATTTATTATTTTTATAGACTTACTCGTATTATTGTGTTGGATAACAACTACGAATTTAATAGCCAATATCTCAGACTCCAGTGACTCATTCGTTTACGTGACTAAGGGGCTTATGTTACCAGACGTCTCGCATATAAGCTGAGAACACAGACCAGTAAGCCTCAGACATGGCTTAGGAAAGCACCTGCGACTGCCCGTACTTTTGTAATATGTTACTTAAACGGTGGTTATGTCGACAGCTCTCTGCCCCGTTATCGAATATTCAACGTTCGTCTCAATGTAATCAAACAGCGCACCGTCTTACAACCCGCAAGATTTTGACGCCTTGTTGGTTTTCATTATAAAACTGAATGAGCTATCTACGAATTTACTGGTCTGTGACTGAGGGTAAACTTATAAGAGGCCATACTGCTACGGCTCACATTGTTTCCACACTAGCTAGAAACTTGAAATGCACGACTCATGTCTTTATCCAGCCGTATTACTCGTATACCTAGTCTTGCACATGTAATTTATCAACACTATTGTGTAGAAACTACAAGAAATAGAGGACCACAAGTAAACCATTTCAAAGATGTTTATAACTTATTCAGTACAACTTTAAAATAAATAATTTCCATTTCACTACTATTGATTTTATAACGTTTATATTCATTACAAATTCACAACATAAATACTAACGCGAGTACAAATCAATTGGTGTTTTTGGCTGCGTATCTCGAGAGTCACTGAACTGATTCGGATGTGGTTTTCACTGTTAAAATCTACGTTTCTTGAGAATAACGAGGTACCGTAGTTATTTTAATTTTTATAGAACTTAGTAAATATTCATTTGAAATATTGGATTTTCACTTATTAACAGAAGAAATTTTTCAAAAATATTTTGGCACATTAATGAAAAAAGAATTTTATTAAAGGAGATTATTTAAACTGTTAAGAACCCTTTGAGAGCTTTCAAAATCAAACAACGCTTTGTTTTCTAAATGTTATATTGTTTTATAAAATACCTTTTCACAATCAACAAATATTACAAAAACATAATAATAAACTTTTGTAATCTAATGTCCCTTTTGTTTTACCTTTGATTTTCGAAAGAAAAAAGCAATAAGAGTTGAGCAAAGTTTTCTTTAGGGTTAAAGGTTACTCTCAGAGGGGCTGTTCAGTTAGTTTACTTAGTATTAGAGAAGTTTGTTTAGGCCGACCCACCCAACACTAGATAATAATGCAATATAAATATTACGGCCACAAATCAAATTCAACCGCTTCCGTTATTTACATAGATGACACGTCTTACAGGCTAAAGTCATTAAACAATAATAAGTAAGTCTCATTAAATGCAAAGCATCATGAAATCTTAAATAGTTTAGTTTGTTCAATTGAAGTAATTGTACAAATACAAATATTACACAAGTACTAATACAACAGCGAAATATGAACTTTAAGTACGATATTTAATCTGTTCAAATTTTAAGGAAATTTCAATTTCCGTTGAGATCTCATTATTGAGGAATATCAAAATTGCTAAAACTTTTCCCCCCTTGTAAGCTGAGAAACTTGAATTTAATGTCTCTAAAGGTTATTATAATGTTTTATTTATTGCCTTTATATTAAAACGTCAACTTCGAAGTGACTTTTATGACGAAGGTTTCGTATTTAAAATGAAAAATGGATATTCAAAAAAGTTCATTGTAAGACATTTTTGGTAATGTCTTTAGTTTAATAACGACAACCTGTAGCTCTGTAGGCTCTTAGTGAGTAATACAAATATCTGCATTCGAATTATTAAGAAAATAATAACAAGAATCAAAGAATGCAGGTATAAATTAATTAAAAAAAAAAGTAAACCATCAAAAACGATAATACTCCAGACAATTACACAAATCGTGTGACCCTAAACTAAGCATTAAGCTTGTACTATGGGTACCACACATTGAACTGGGGGAGCTTCCAACAACACCTAGACTCCAAGCCAATTTAGAAATGTTTGTACCCTAAATTGACCTGACCGGGCATCGAACCCGGGACTCCAGGTTGGGAAACGAATGCTCTGCCACCGTGCCAACACGCCACTCATGCTTTATGCCAACGCAATTATCCCAATACAATTCAAGAAAATCATATGATCGATTTATTGTAAATACTAAAAATCTTTTTTTTTTTAAATAAAAAAAATTTTAAATCTCCAGAAAAACACCACAACTGAGGAAATCCCCAATCAACTAACATTCTTACAAACCGGTTATGAAACTGGTTTCTATGATAAACTACCCCGTTAGGGATACGGCGTGAAGACATGTATGTATGTATGTAAAATACTTGATTCGGGATTTTCACTGTTGTGGTGTTACATTAAAAATTATAAAATTGTAAACTTAAGAAGTGTTTTTATCGATCAATAATATAATTTAACTTTTTATTTTATTAACTGCTAATATTACATTGTCCTTATTTTTCTTCCACTTGACCTCATACCAAAAAACCGACCGAGCACGGGTCCTGGTATCCTGAAAGGAAATATGTGAAAAGTTGTTAATTTTTACCAAGCGCCTTAAAACAACAAGGTTGTACAAATAACATTGAGTACCGCTTCTATAGGACCACATAAGTTTGTTTGTAAAAGAGTTCGGCTGATTTCTAAAAATACTGCGCTAGTTAGTTATTTTTGCTGTGATACGTATGTACATAAACTTCTGTCAACTTTTAAATTTTCACAATCTTGTCAGATTTTTCACTACACTAACTTCAGAGTTAAGAGGAGGCACGGTATTTTTTTTGACATTTCTCATCATAAGTCGAAAAGTGTGCGGCATAAAAGGAAATAAAGACTTATTTTATAATATTTAAAGAAAGCCTATTCAACTTAACCTATTAATACCACTTTTTTGTCCCCCCTTTCAGTCTGTTTTGCAATAAATATTTTTTTTAATTTTTTCATTTGCATTAAACATGGACAAAAATTATTTAAAACTATCCCAAAGTCGATATTTATTTAAGTCTAAAGTTTATTTCAGCGATTACTAGTGACTAATTGTTGACATAAACAGCTTTGACAAACAGACAGCGGACAGAGTCGCTCTTTGAGGGTTCCGTTGTAATGATTTTGGTACGGAACCCTAAAAATTACATATAATCTTATGTATGTCGGTGGAAATAATAAAAGGCACTCATTAGACTATACTAAGGCAAAGCGCGCTTCCGTGTATTGGACTACCGTGGCCGGTGCGACAGCATTTCTCCGACGGATCGTTTCCCAGTATTAAATTTCCAATTACCTACATAATAATTGTTACAAAGAGTTTTCTGTAGTTTGCACATTAACTTTGTCTTAACGTGGTATTTTATGGAGTAGTTCTTCTCTTGTTAATTAGGTACCTATTTCTCATAGCGAACTCAAATGAGCACGAATTGCCATGTGTATTTTCCGACACGTACATATTATAGTTAGTTTGTAGAAATATAAAGGATTGTAACAAGCTTATAATATGTGCATGTAATAAAATATTAATCTGAATCTAGTTTCTATGATAAATTTAAATTAAATTAATAACTATTCTTCATTTCACCGTACCTAAATGAACTCTTTGTTTTTGAGACCTATTATGTACATAAAATTTGAACAATGTTAATTCCTTTATTCTCACCTTGTCTATCTGATATTATGAAGACAATATTCAGCAAGGATTTCATAACCCAGTATCTCCCCCATTTCTTAATAAGCACAACAAAAGGATTAATACCTAGGAATCATAACAGTTATTAACAGCTAGCAATTTATTGGTGTGGTAGTGGATGTTTTATTGTTTAATATACAATCAACTTCCATTTCTATATAACAAATGACAATGCTTAAAATATATATACTGTGAATAATATATTGTAAAGTAATAATAGTACATTACACTTGGCAATACAATATACTTGGCTCTCCGTCCTCTCTGACCTCACCCGTTAGGGATATAGCGTGAAGGTATGTATTTATGTTTTAATTTCCCTGCTCCCATTATACGTATGGTAATATCAGTATCTTTATCTTATTTTATCTCTTTCGTTGTAGTCATTATCAAATGTATATTATCTATGATATCTCCTTCTTTTTCTTAGGTACAAATATGAATGTTTCTTTGTATTGTAGCAATCATATTGAGTCTCCACAGACATGGAGAACAATAATTTATAATATTTATAGATGCACGTAATTACTTAAAGGATAAATTAACTTTTAACTTCTGTTATCTAGAAAAATAAAGCATTCCTTGTTTAACCTAAATGTTTACAAACAACATTCACTGTGACAGACGGACATGGACAACGTAGACCAATTTGAGCTTTCTTAAATCACGTTTGAAGCATTGACCGTAAGCCTTTCAGCAGGAATAAATTTGTTATAAATATAGTATCTTTGAGTATTGAGTGATATTAATGTAAAAATAACAAACTACGAATTAACTAGACCTCATTTAGTAATATTATTTTTAATAATTCGTTTGTAAATAGAACTTTCTACAACATTCTAGAACACGTACACGGCTTCGATGACAAATGTACCGTTGGTCTAGATTATCTATACTTAGGAATGTGGATGTAAAGATATGTTCGATAAACATATCGATAGACTAAATATGTAGCCTTTGCTTTCTGATGAAATAAGCTCTAAATTAATGAAATATTAGGTATCTGGTTCGTAAACTTATTAGTACGAACGAATAATAATAAAACTATAGTTGACATGAACGTCATACACTTAGAAATAATTAATGAATTTTATCGACTCGCTAGGTAGGTGTAATTTTAGATAGGGTTTGTCGACCAATGTCTCTATGCACTAGTTGTTCCAGGAGTAGGAGCATAGGTGACCTTCGTCGTGGGGTATAAAAAGAGTCTCGTATCCGTCCTTCCTTTTTCTTTTCTCTCTGCTGCGGAACAAGCTGCCTCATCTAGGTCTCATGAAGAAACTTAAAATTAGGCCACATGTCGCCTAGGATAGTCTTAGCTGTATTTGTTTGGGAGTAGCAACCCCAATTAGAATAAATGAGTTAGTTAAGTTAATAATATGTTAAAGTAGTTGAGGTAATCTCATGGTGGATCCCTTGAGTTCAAAGGACACCTATAGAAATCAGGTGGACCTCCTGTCCGTATATGTAGTGAATACTTTGGAATAGTAGTAAAATCTATTCAACATTCATCTAAACTTCAGTATGAACTAATCAAAATAGTTCTTAGAATGGTTTGGTGCACTACTCTGACTATCAAGAAGTCTAAGTCTTCTTCACTTTGGTGCTATATCGCGTGGCCAGGTCGCAGTTCCTGTTAAAGGGGAATCTTTGAGGACCGGGGCATGTGGGTGCTGTGATGTCAGTAGATGTTCGATAAAGGGGAAGACTGAGGAGTAGGTGCAGTTGGTGGATGACCACCTCCTTCTTTAGTTTGATCAGTGATAAAACTGATAACACACTGCTTGTAACTAATAAATGATTCTCTGTTAGATATTAGCTCCACATAAGGGTATTGTGTATCTAAGATATATTTTTCTCTGTGAAATGAAATACTGATTAATAAGGTATAAAATGTACTTGGGTTTATGTATCTGTAACACTAAGAATTTAAATGCAGTACATAAACAAGGTAATGGTGTCTAAGTCTTTATAATTAGGCACACCTCTTTAATTTAAGATAATATAAATAAATTATGTTGTTGTAACTATAACAAGTAATATCCGAGCTCAATACTTGTAAAACTTTAATACTAATGAATTATTCTGTAAACGAATTAATATTTAAGTGCTGTTAGATAATAGATGTTCTTATTTAATATATATAATAATAAACAGGATAATGTTGTTTAACCATAGCATTTAATCTTTTTTAAATTGTTACTAACTTTAATAATAAATACATAGTGATCTGATTGAATCCACCATAGAGATTAAGTTATAAGAAATAAATGTTGTTTCTTCGTGTGATGTTTTTCTGGTGTCTAATTAATTAACTTTCTATAAATATCCCATTAGATGTCGATTGCAGAGGTGTACTAGGCGCCCTTAAACAAATTAGGTACACCACTCTCCAGGTGACAGTAATAATAACATCATCAATTACTCACTCTGCCGGCCTGAGCAAGCCACGTTGCAGTATGTTTGACCTCCTATGCGTTCCTCAACCTAATTGTGATGAAACTGGTGAACTGTTCTGCGTACGCCGGTGAAGGTTTATAAATTATTTAATTTATGAAATAAAAGATCATGCGAAGTCGCGGGCAACAGCTTGTTAATAATGATCTCAGCGCACAGAAATACCAAAAGCAAAGGAAGGATGTAAGTAGAATGAAAAGATTTGAAGAGGTGAAAGAAGTACGTAAATGATACTCGGCTCTCCGTCGTCTCCGACTACCTCGTTAGGAATACAGCGTGACGTTATGTTATGTTATGCATTATGTAATTACATATTAATTAATAATTATCATATCATCATGTACTCAATATAATGTCTGTATCTTCATTAATAATAGCGAACACCAATTAATTATTGTAGTCAAACTACAGTTGTATGAGATTAATTATAAACACAGCGTCACACACATCTATGAATAAACATCGCCTATATCTACAGTAGATATACACAAGGACAATCAAACGTGATAAAGCATACAGTGTAGGCATTCACGTATGAGAAAATTAAAGGCAAAACTCTTAGAGCAGAACTGGAATTTTGCTAATAAGGGGTAATAACCAATTAGGGAAATTACCTACTTGCCCTTGTTCGCATACAGTTTATTCGCAAAATATACTCATACGTACTTGATACGTGATCGTATACGTCACATATTAAGTACCTCGCCAAGCAGAAACTTTGATGAACTCACATTTAAATTTCAAATGGTTCCGAATAAATTTGCAACGTAATACCCTTTCATGTTTTAATACATTTTATCTCCTTTTTTCTTTTGAGCTATCTGTGAATGTTCTTTGGTCTTGCAGATCCGCGAAGCTTCATTAACTTCCGCTAATAAGTGATGAAACTTTTTACTTAAGGGAGTTTTCTTTACTTCAACCGTAGAGATAATATTGAAAGTTGCAACCGTGAGTTTTTATTTATTTCGTTTTTAATAGCTACTAGAACATAAAACAAAAACACGTAAAACGTTGATTATACTTCGTACTAGAGCGGTCGTGGTTATGACTCAACTATTACGGTGGTTGGCACAATTGAAATTCTATTCCTTTCTTTTATTATAAAGTGAGAACAGTCATTTAAGGAATATTATGCAAGGGGTTATGCAAGAAATGAGAACAGTCTTTTAGGGAATATTATGCAAGGGGGGTATGCAAGATACTAGCCTACAAGATACTAATCCATACTAGCTAATGACTGAAAAATCATACCTAGACGCCAGTTACAGAGTTAATAAACAATAAGTATTTGTTGAATATTAATAATAGCGTTTTACCTACCAACAAAACGCTTATTAAGCGGTAACCTTATTTGAAGCCTAAATATTTGAGAGTAGTGTACTTGATTTCCGGTAACGGATCAGTTTTAGCTCGAATTCACCCACCACGTCTTACTTCCCCTACTCCTGTACAGGAGGTAATGATACCGAGGTGCAACTAAGCGGTCTCGACTTCCTTCATTGGATCTCAAATATATATAATACGTAGGTATTTACATAAATTATTTTATACAGGTAGAAATGTAATGTTAGGCTTCAAATAAGGTTACCGCTTAATAAGCGTTTTGTTGGTAGGTAAAACGCTATTAAGCTTTGAACCGTTATTTGAAGCCTAAATATTTGAGATCTGTCTGATATCTCCTAGTGTACAGGTAACGTCAATGTGACGTTATATTATAAATGTAAGTAGGTACATGAATCTTGTCTTCGAAGTCTTGTGTATAGTATCGTACATGAATCACGTACGTACATGACAGAAATAGTGTACAGAATAATTTTTAAAAGGTCGTTCTTAAAATCTTAAAGGAATAATTTAAAATAATAAATAATCATTGTTCATACGTAGTATGTTTATTACATACAAGAATATACCATGACCAAATAAATAACTAACAAATTGAGGTACTTATATTAGTTAGATACTTGAAGAAAATTTACTTGTGTAAGAAATAGTATTAAAATTGTAAACTTATGTTTACATAAAACAATGATTGCATGTAAATCATCAAAAACCAATTATTATGACATAAATAATGAATGCCTTAGCGAATACAATTGCAATAATCCAAATATTGCTTAATTTAATAGAAATAATTACTTAATAATCACCTTTAGTAATTGGTGCAAAGAGACGTGGTACAGTATTATCAGATTGTGAGGAATAAATTTCACGGCAATAATACTTCAAAAATGTATTTTCAGATCTCCATTTTACCACGGGCGAGTAATTTCATCTAGTGGATAATTTTGAATCCAGTTTTTAGATGCCACTGCGGGTCGTATGCTACCTGCACTAGCTTTAATACCCGCCTGTACTAGTACTTTTTTAACCCAGTTAGCAATATTCGTCCGCGATGCTGCTTTAGGTATACCACATACAGTCAAAAACACGTTACTCTCTTTACAAATAGACCGACGGAATGTAGATAACACAATGACTCTCCTGACCCAAAAAACTGGGTCCAATGCTTGACAATCTTTATTTTTAAATATACGCCAACCAGACTGTCTATTAATCATTGTATCTGTCTCGGAGCCAAATTTTGGCCAGAAAACAATTGAATCGTTAGAAATAATACAGTCATTATTGTTAACATTCAACAAAGTAAGGTCGTGGATACGACGACCGGAGCATAACAGTAACAGTAAAGTTAATAAATAAATAAAATAAATTAAATGTGGACTTAATCGAGACTCCATATTTGGATTGCAAAGAGTGGAAATGGCAGATTTATAAACTAAAATAGTTCTACACGCTAAACCATTAATTTGATGTAAATCTATCAAAAATTTTGCTAAATGAGCCCCACTAGGATTAGAAATGCTTACCAAACTGTTAACAGCCCATACACACCACTTCTGCCATGCTTGTTTATAGGTCTTTAATGATGAATCTCGCCAACTTCTTTGTAAAAACTCTTTCTGAACTTTAGACCACCCTGTTAAGCTTGTCGACCACCCCCACATTTCCATACCTCCAGAAACATGTTTTGAGTCAATGAAGGCGGTTGATTTGTCGTTACATTTATGAGAACTTCCTCGAGGTTTCGAATTGTGAATGGTGGACTCGGTGCTCGATTTTTTAAATCTGGTCTCCAGAAAACTTTCGTCCATCGTGGAGCCACAATTAAGTATATTCCTGATGCTGTGTTCAGATGTTGCAGGACACGTGGCATCAGAAACGGTGGTGGGAAAATCCACGCCAATGGGTAATTCCATTTTTGACTAAAGGCGATTGAAAATATGTGGGGACTACATGGGCTACTGCTGATGCGAATAAATCTATTACAAGATGACCCCACTTGGCAAAATGGCAAAAACAACAGAAGTGATCTGAGGCAGCAGATGCCATTATGGTGGACGATTTAAACGCGATAACTGTTCGGCTTCTCCGTTGTAACACCCCGGTATGTAATAAATCTCTATGTGCACTCCGAATCGATCCAGTATTTTGAATATTTCGTAAGTCAATTCCATGAAGAGATCCGATTTCATGCCGCCTTCCTTTTTCAAATATGATACCACCGTACGATTGTCGGTCTGTATTAACAGAGACGAGTCTGCCAGGAGATGACAATGATCTTTTAGAAAATACTATATCGCCATCATTTCTCGTCGATTGGAATGTAGTCTCGCCTCTTCCTGCGACCACTGACCTGACAAGTTCAAACTATTTAGTCGAGCACCCCATCCAATGCCGGACGCATCCGTCACTAAATAGTTTGAAACTGGAGGGTAAAGAATTGGTGAGAACAGACGAAGGTTGACGGTCCACTATTTCAACTCGCTCAACGCTCTGATCGGTATTGGGTACCGTTTGAGTGAATTTTGTTGAAGTAATAAATGGCAATGTTTGAGAAGCGATCGATGGTTTAGACGACCTCTGGGAATCGGAAAACTTGCGAAATTCAGAGAGCCTACTATGCTTTGAATTTCTCTCAGGTTTGCTCTTTTTCTTTTTAGCAGTGATGTAATTTTTGCTTGTAATTCTTTACATTTCTCTAGAGGCAAACTTTTTCGATTCCTGTGAGGATCCCACACAATACCTAGATATTGAAGATTCGTTTTTGGTATCAGTACGGACTTGAGGTAATTTATTTTCCAGCCCAGTTGTTCTAAGATATTTATTCCTAGTTGCGCTTGTCGCTGGAGCGTATGAGGATTTTGACATGCCAGGAAGAAATCGTCCAAGTACATCACAGTGCGAATGCCCTTCTCTCTTAGAATCCGCGCTACCCAGTTTGTCAGAGACGCAAAAATTTTTGGTGCGCATGCTAGGCCGAAAGGTAGGGACGTTATTTTCCAAAGCTGGCGTTTGTAAATAACTCTGAGAAAACATCGGTGACGTTTGGAGATTAGTGGGTGAAAATACGCCTTTGATAAATCTATTTTGATTAACCAATCCCTTGACTGTATAAAATTTACAATTTTCTGGACGTTTATAAGCTTGAACTTTCCCACATGCACATAAAGGTTTAGATTTTTTAAATTGAAAATCGGACGGACAAAACTGTCGCTTTTTGGTATTAGAAAAATCTGGAACACAAAACTACGACAGAGGGGCAGGTTCCAAGACCTCCATTTTTACTAACTTCGTCCATGTCTGTCGACTCTGGCGTTTGAAAACGATGACTGAATAAATTCGGAACTACTAAAGCGAGTTTGGCTATAAAAGATATGTGGAAATTCTGAATAATTTTTGTTAACGCCAGAGGAGCTTGGAAAATATGCCAGTTCTCAAGAAAATCCGGTAATCTGCCCGCTCGAAATGGGTGCGAGTCAGAATTTTCTTTTTGTTGATCTGCGAGGGACTGATTGGCCGGGGTTTCTCCCTTGCCCTCTACCGGTATTAAAATATATTTCGTGGCTTTGAAAATTATGTCCAGGTCTTTGTCGAGGGGACCTTGTTTGTCAGCTAGATTGTCGAAAAAAAAGCGAGAATTGTCTCAGCCTTGGTTATAAAAATTAAAGCCATTCCAAGAACCTTATATGGCCTGCTTATAAAATCATTATGTGGGTAGATATAATTAGTCACACCCGGTACTTTCATAGAATATTTGGGAGCATGGCTAGGCATGGCCTGAGCCTGCTGTTGTGGCTGTGCTTGCGCAGCAGCTCTGTTCTGGGGTGATATACGAAGCGGCCAAAAAACTTTCGTTACACCTCTCGATTTATCAATTAACGAAGAAAAAGATTGTTTATGAAAAAGTTTATCACAAGTTGGAGGCATTTTACGCGCAAACTAGCCTTCACGAAATTATCTTTGACATTACGTAAGACATTATCACGTCTTTGTTGTATTAATTCGGCTCTTTGTCCGCATGCCAACTGTAAAACATCACTACTAAGTTTTTGAAAACTACCTTTAACAAATAATTTGTTTATTTATTCATGCAACGATTTGGAAGAAATATTATTACCCACAGAATTTTTCCACTCTATCAAAGTTTTAAAACCATCTTGTGCCGCTTCATTTTGTTTAATAAGAGCTTGTGTAATCGCCGCAAAACCGCGCTCAATAAGGGCTAATGAATTATATTTGTCATAGTGTTTGATCTCGTCATTGGTTTCTAAACATGTAAAACCTGGTAAGAACAATACTGTCTCTGTACCTCCGCATAACGAACATTATTCCAATTTTCTGTATTAAAATGCTGTATGGAATTAATAATATCTACGTGAGCCTGTGTTGACTTAGGAATTGAAGGCTCTTTTAATACTGTGTTTAAAGCAAAATCTAATTTAACGGCTGATTTATCAGTTTGCACTGGTTCTTTAGTAGCATTCTCTTGATAAAGTTCACCATTAATATCTGCGCTAATGTACGACTCAGGGTCAACTGAGTGATGATATTCAGGAACATAAGCACTCGAGTGAAAAGCGGGCCGAAAAGCAACGTTATTGTGAGCAATATAACTTTGTATACCACTTACTTGCTCTGCTAAATGTCGCAAGGATTCGTCTATTCGACGGTACCGCTTACCAGCCGGATGACTCGAGTCCGAATTTTTTCGTTTTTGCTGCTTCGACCTCGACGGCTGCGGCCACAGGCGTTGGTGATGGAACTTCACGGGAATCCGAACTTGACGAAGATGAATCCGACGTATATTCACCTTCGTTTTCACCATTATTATTATTATCCATATCGGATACTAACACAACTGATCGGTAAGAAAATCAAAACGCCAATGAAGGAAGTCGAGACCGCTTAGTTGCACCTCGGACTCACTATCTGCTGTACAGGAGTAGGGGAAGGAAGACGTGGTGGGGGAATTCGAGCTAAAACTGATCCGTTACCGGAAATCAAGAGTACCGTACTCTCAAATATTTAAGCTTTAAATTACGGTTCAAAGCTTAATATAGATAAATCTTGTAGAATAAGAAAGATGGAACATAAATCAATGTAATAGCATTAGTAGTGTAAGAAATAGATGTAAACAGATTAGAAGGTAAGGAAATAAAATTGTGTAATAAATTAGATAAATAAAAATTTAATGAATGTAATGAATGTAAGAAAGAAAGAAGAATGGGACTATAAAAGATGGAAGATAAGAAGAAAGATGGAACGAAGAGAAATGATATAAAAGAAAGAAAGAAAAAGAAAAATAAGAATGAAGAGGTCTCTGACAGGCAAAAGTCAGGTGAAGCAGATAAAAAGAAATAAAATAAAACAATAAGTATTTGAGCTTACAAGCAATATTTAGCTCACAGATGGCAACCCGGAATCAGATACCGCCTAAACAAGTCTCACACAATAAGCCTTAACGCTTAGACAACTTTTAGGGCATGCACAGGAAGGCATGAACCTACCACATTTACCAAGCCAGCATATAAGCAAGCCTGTTATATACATACAAACATACATACATACATATCTTCACGCTATATCCCAACTAGGTAGTCAGAGAAGACGGAGCGCCAAGCGTCGTCGTCACCTTACATACTTCTTTCGTCTCCTCAAATACGAGAAATAAAATCAGTTTCTATAAATGGCATAATAATAATAATAATATCCCAGACAATTACACAAATTATGTGACTCCAAACTTATTAAAAAAATAATAATGATATAGATAATGTACTCAAAGCTAAAAAATAATAAATAATTAGGCAGGTCCTAGGTAACAGTCATCACACCACTCTCCTCATCAATCTAGGGCATTGATCAGTCTAAATAAAATCGTGGGGCACGTGAAATTTCTACCTGAGTAAATATGTAAATAAATTTTATAATGATATGAGCGGTTAACTGTTGATAGAAATTTCACCCTTTGATACCTATATTGAGGGGGTTGTTAAAAAATATGTAACCCGCCATTTTGTGGCGGCGGCCATCTAGGATTTACGATGATACTGAATAAATTCAAATGTATTGTCATCAGAACTAAAGGTACTAAGGAACTAAAGGTGTGTAACAAATGTCAGATCAATCTGTCAACAGGAAGGGGGTAAAATTTCAATTCCTAAATTTGACCCAAAAAAAAACAACAACAAACAAGGCATGCTAAACAAAACCGTTTAAAAACGAAGCACTAAGCATGTACTACAGTTTGTACTATTAAAAAAATTGGTACTACACAACCACACCCAGACTTCCCCAGAAGAAATGAATTTAACAAAGTTCGTTTCCTAAATTGATATGACCGGGGATCGAACTCAGGACCCTGACTTGAAATACAGATGCTCTGCTACCGTGCCAACGGGCCAATCAATATTAATAAAGATCAAAGATGGACGATACATCAGAGAAATATGCGATGTCACATATTGAAGAAATGAATAGGTACTTAGAAATAAAAGTAGAGAAAATAAACGAAGTGCATCGAGGAAGAAAATCGGCGCAGTGAATACATGTGAAAGCCAAGGAAAATCAAGATCGACTTATGCAGACCAGATAACCCAGTGTTAAGTGACGCGAATGTAAACTCAGTTTCAAAGCCCACGAGGAGAAGACCGCGATGCCTGACGACCTTTATTTTTAACTAGCGTTACCCGTGACTTCATCTGCGCGGAATATTTTTCTGTGGATATCCTGTTTTAGATTAGGTTACTTGCACATGTATATATTATGTACATTACATATGTAGAAATATTGTCTTTGAAAAAACCCTACGTCTAGCCTACATCTGCCTCCGGGCACACAGTTTCTGTACCCATCATAATTGGTTCAGCGGTTTAGCATTTTCCATTCAAAGTTTCATGCTCTTTTTCACCCTCTCATATATAAGAGTTGGTTTTAAAAAAAAGTAGCTTATGTCTGTTTCCAGGTGTCAGACTATCTTCATGCCATATCATAATCAGTTCGGTGTTTTAGTATTTCCCATACAAAGATTCATCCCTCTTTTCACCCCTTTAGAAGTAGATTTTTGATACAAAAGTAGCCTATGTCTTTTTAATAGAAAAAGTCTGTCACCGCACCAAATTTTATCATTACCAAGGTTAGCATTTCCCACACAAAGTTTCATTCCCATTCTCACTTTCTTAGGAGTAGATTTTTCATAAATAATTAGCCTATGTCCGTTCCCTAATGTCGAACTTATTCCATGCCAAATTTCATCATAATCGGTTCAGCGGTTTACCATTTCCCATACAAAGTTTCATTCCCCTTTTCACCCCTTTAGGGGTAAAATTGTTTAATAACGTAGCCTGTCTTTGGCGCAATCACATGTTTTTACTACATACCAATTTTCATCAAGATCAGTCAAGCCATTCTTAAGTTATAAAAGGACACATACAGACAGACAGGTAGACAAAAATTTCCAATTTCCGCAAACAGTTCAAATTGCTCCCTATCCGTTTTCGCAGTGACTCTCATATCCTTACACTTTTGTTTAATATTCTTCATAATCCTTCCTATCCTTCATTTCATATCTTCGTGATCGTTTTCATTTTCTTTTTTCCAGAATATCACAATCTCAGAAACAGTACTTGTTCCCTTTTGAAAACACCTAGTCACAACACTGCTGCTTATGTTCCTTTTGTTCCTTCCTTTTGTTGTAAAGCTGTCAGGAATTATTTACCCACATCTGTACGGAATTGTCTTACACTGGCATCTTTCAAAAGACACTTGAAACTGCATTATCTGTCTTTTGCATAATATTGATTGATTGTATTTAATGTGTACTACCTGATATAGTATCATGGTTTCTATGAATATATAGGTATGGTTATTGGTTATGTTGTATTTTTTTTAATATATGTATGTATATACATGAACATAATTCGTACATGTAGGTTGTATGCGTGTGCACATATATATATAGCTATGTATTGTTTACAGTATATATGTTATATTTTTAAGGATCTATTTATGTTTTGAACTTGTGTGTGTATGTATATGTATGCGTATAATATATACACATTTTTTTTAATGAGCACACACTACTTTCATACATTTTCTTTTTAAGGTGTGCTGGTAGAGATCTCTTAAAGACATAAGCGTTGGCCCTTTGTAGATTACTGCTTCCAATTTTGTTCCTATGTAAGTTTTGTTTGTGTGCAATAAAATGAATAAATAAATAAAAAATCTAAGTTTGTGAGTCATAAAATAACTATCTATTACAAAATTTGACACTAAAATTATAATTACAGACAGACGTTAGAGATCACTATTATATGTCCACTATTATATGAAAACGGCTCTAGCAATTTCGATGAAATTTACAATATAAGGATTGAGAGGACCGAGAAATCGATTTAGCTAGGTCTTAATTCTGGAATAATAATTGACAACTACCTATATCGAAATTAAATTATATTCATTACTAAAAATTGGATTTCCTTTATTATACAATGCGTTAAGAAGCTTCTAATTATTCGAAGTACTGTATTGATTGAATCGAATGAGTATTTCTGTTAATACACTACTTATATTAATGCGTAAGATAGGCAAGGTCTTAATCTTGTCAAGCTCTAGGCCTGAATACCTAGACTAGATAGGTTGTTTGCAGAGTTGTTTTGCAGTTGACGTTTTAGAGCTTAGGGCCCAGATACTATAGCGCCCACGACACCTCACACTAATTTTTATAAAAATATTTTCAAGTTAGGCTTTATTTTTAACATACAGTTCCCAAAAAAGGTTACGGAGAGCTGAAATACATGTTCTGAAACTCATAACAGCTTTCTTTGCATATACGAATACACGTAAGTAAATAAGTAAGCTTGTTATAAAATTTGACAATTAATTTCAATCTATTTAGTTCGTGTGCAAAGGTTATAAAACAATTGCCTTTGTATTTCCCAAAAAAACTGAGTTGTTTTTTGGGTGTAAATGTGTGTTATTTTTTCAAATATAAGTAACTTCGTTCAATTAATTTATTTATAAAGTTTGAAACCAATATCAGTTTATCAAACATGTGGAAAATTTAAAGTTCTGTACGACGTTACTATGGACACATGTGTATTGCCTGAAATTAGTTTCGGAGGTCTGCGTAGGTTATATTTGAAATGTTGAAGGCCCCAGGTCGATTAGAATGAAATTAATAGCACTTTATATAATTATTGAGGGATTCTGAATTAAATAAGGGACCATTAGCAATGGCGATACCGTCTTCAGTAATTATGAAAATCATTTTTGAATGTCGCCTTAAAAGCGTTATTATTGATAATTAGGCAAATTAAATGACCTTATTATCGACAGTCAATTCCTTAAAAGCAGTATTACGAGTTTTTCGTGACGCAAAAGCTATATGGCTTTGTTACTTGTGTAACTACATATTCATACATATATTATGTCAAATGCATGTGTTATTAATTTTAGTGAGAGCATCTATTACTAAACGAACGATTCTATAAGACAGGGTGAATTTAAAATGACTGACAATACTTTAACCGATTATTTCACGTATGAACATACGTATGTACACATGGCAGGTGTTACATGTTCATACAAGATATTGACGAATATTCGTCATATTCGTCACTCAGTCATCACACAATTCAAAGCGTTGTACTTTGGTTGGACCGTGATTAAAGTGACAGCCAACCTAGCGTGTAACGGCCACATATGCACTGCAATCCTTTTCTAGTGGCTAGAAATAGTCGTACACGTGAAATTTGTGAGCGACATATGTCAACGCTCCTAGATAATCACCTCGACACTTGACACAGCGAGGGATAAAGTGATCGTTATACAGCAGTTTGGCGAGACGGCGAGATACATTACAAACACAAGCGATTTCAAATTGTCTTTTCACGGCTACTTCAGTATTTCAAAGTTTCGAAGTTGAAATGCTTGTTTTTAGTTTTTAGGTTTTGGAACTGATTAAGCGATTGTTCGACATCAATGCAGTTATATACCTAATGGACAGCATAAATATTAATTTATACCTAGAATTATTGATATAAAAAATCACCAGAAAATCGAAATTCGAAAATCGAAAATTAAATAAAAATCATTTCAGCAATTAACTATTCAAAGTATTTTCGAATGCGTACAGTGATATTCGTATTATGTATTCATGAATATTGTTTTATTATTGCCTCTTCAGTTTTTAGAAATCAAATAGCAAGAACGAAACCTTTATAATTTGTGTCGATTCTGTCTTTCGGCCTCTTTCTGCTCTCCTTACCATATGTTCACCTGTCCGTATGGTACAATTGATTTGTTTTGTCGCCATTACACCTATGATGAAATACCTGAAACAACGAATCTACAACCAGAAACAAAAATGAAATTATGTGTATTTTGGACTCATTTTTTTCAGTTAATGTCTTACTTTATCTGAAGTTGCAATTGAACTCAAAGTTAATGTTACTGACGCGGTCTTATCCGTCTTTTTTTCATAATTTTCATCTATATTTGTTGTAGATATCTACGATACTCTTGTAGATTTACAGGCCTTGATAAACGTTACACAAATAGCTCAAAAGTAAGTTGTTATTTAAGCAAAGCGTAAAATATGTATATTTACGTATTTTACCAAGAAAGTTCGCTCATAATATGACAGTTTACGATGACGGAGAGGCCAATTGAGAAGGAATGAAAATATGGAGCCGCAGAAGCGATTTGTCAAAAAATATAAAAATGAAAATTGTGAAATTTTTCTTGAAATTTTTATATTGCTCAAGGAATTTATATCTCTTTCTTGCATATTATACAGGTGTGACTTATGAAAATATACTATCTCTTTTGTTCTAAAATGTATTACACAGTAACGAGTCGCCATTTTCTAATGTCGAGGTACACAAAAAGTCAATATGCAATAAAACCACACAACTAACAGATTGATAGCAAATAATACCGGCCCAGTCTGTGGTAAAACATGCTCAATGAATGGTTCCGTAGTTGGGTTGCACAATATTCATTTAATCGTCAGCAATTGTATTTTATAGTATTTCTCAGACATTGAAAAATAAAGTTAATTCTGCGGTCGCTTTCAAGTAACAGAAAATATCCTATATCTATCTCATAAACTACACAACATAGGTTATTCAAATAATTTTTATTGAAATTGTTTTCTAAGTTCTACCACTATCATAATTTTTTTCAGAATTTTCAACCCCATAGCGAAAAACTTAGTTGGGTAGGCATATATATTACAATTTTACATACGCATATTTCGCCGACTATTGATTTAAGTAAATAAAAATATATATAAAAATTAAAACAATTAAAAAATGTATTACATAAAAAATATTTTTTAAAGATCTATCTTAAGATACCCCACATGCTTATGTGCGTTAGAATTTTTTTTCGTCCCTGTTACAGGTATGGAAAGTCAACCCCTAATTCTAATTTTTCGTAATTTCGTTTCCCTTTTTATAGCGGTTCATAGAATATACATAGTGACCTTCCAAATTTCATCTACATATTATACAGTGCCAAGTCTTCGAGTAAAATTGTATCAATATATGGACGGACGGACATATGGATAAATGGATGAAAGAACAGACGGACAGGATGAAATCATAAGACTTCCGTTTCATTCTTGCTTACAATCTATTGCGTCATTTTATTTTACTTCTCACATACCTCTATAATAAACAACGTACCTGGTCTGAAACTGTGAGTAGTGTCTCTCTGTGTGTACCTGGTCTATTTTACAGTACACAATGTGTTCTAACATGGCATATCTAGCCTTTTACCTAATACAAGTCGTGACGTCACTTTTAGCAATAACGCTTACAACAGGACCCTATTTCATGGGAGTAATATCGTGGTATTTTTCACTTTACCACAGTAAAATCAACAAAACTTTATTTCATAAAACAGTGGAAACCAGAATTGTTTTTACTGCAATAGAATACCAGAGCAGAAATTTAAGGCAAAATTATGTTTCACAATTTTCAGTTTTTACTGTAGTAAACCACCTATTTCATTTATGTTAAAATCATTTTGAGAGAAACTACGAAATTTGAAAGGAAAAATAAGAATAATAATAGTATTAGTGGATTTTTGAAGCAAAATTATTTGTATTGTATTTTATGATGTTAAATAATAAGGCAAAATTGAAAAATTAAGGTACCCATTTGAAATGACGAATGAAAATAATAAAAATTCCACTGAAGTAGAATCTTCGCGATAGCAACGTTTTTTTGACATAGGTTTCATTGAATTTACTGTGATTATGTAAAAAATAGCACAGTATGACTTATATGAAATAGGGTCTAGGTGGTAAAAAGGAATTAACTACCAAAACCTCTGTGGTAGTCTTCTCGACGCGTGGTCGAGGGACTCGTCTCTTCTACAGAATGCACAGGAAACCCTCTGGCGCTGTGCCGAAGCATTTCCCAGGGGAGCAGTAAAAACCCCCTCTGCATCTTGCAGTGCTACGATATAGTGTTGAATAAGCAGCACGCGAGGAAGCACAATTGCGCTCAATTGTGTACAATTAGATCAGCACAGTAACAATACAATACAATTGTATCAGCACAGTTTTGGGATAGAGGGAGTGCCTCGTAGAATAGTGTGGAAGCACACTAGCACAGTTACACAATTGAACCAGCTGCGAACTGCGATGCTGTGAAGCGCGAGTTGGGTGATTGCTCCTCAGATTGATCATTTGAACTTTTGTAATCTATGGCTAATGACAATGTTTAATTTCTTACGAGTAGATAATTTAAACTGGTGAATGTAGGTATACTTTGTTAAAATATGCATTTCTTTGGTACTTTTTGCGAGCAAACTGTCCTCTCAACTGTCCGACTGTCCATTCAAGAGGCTCCTCCTAACACATCGTGCTAACACGTTTGCAAAAAGAGGCATTCGCACGATACTCAATTTTAAATTGTGTGCTGCCCAACTCTACTACGACATGAGCTGTCGACCTCGTCGAGGTCGCATGGATGGACAACCGGAGCCCTCACTTCAATCGGTCGCGCCTCAATAGCCCCATTTGTAGCAGTCATATTGAGTCTCCATCGACGTGGGGAACAATAACTTATAATATTTATAGAGGCACTTAATTACTTAAAAGATAAATTAACTTTTAACTTCTGTTATCTAGAAAAATAAAGCATTCCTTAGTTAAACTAATTGTTTACAAACAACATTCACTATGACAGACGGACATGGACAACGTAGACCCGTTGAGCTTTCTTAAATATCGTTTGAAGCATTGACCGTAAGTCTTTCAGCAGGAATAAATTTGTCATAAATATTGTATCTTTGAGTATTGAGTATTATTAAT
Source organism: Zeuzera pyrina (assembly GCA_907165235.1). NCBI lineage: Eukaryota > Metazoa > Arthropoda > Insecta > Lepidoptera > Cossidae > Zeuzera > Zeuzera pyrina. The sequence goes on from OU015626.1 coordinate 16,569,054, forward strand.
GTAAAAGTGATAGCCTACTGATTATCTAGACCTCCTTTAGTAATATTATTGTTAATAATCCGTTTGTAAATAGAACTTTCTGTAACATTCTAGAACACGCACACGGCTTCGATAACAAATGTACCGTTGGTCTAGATTGTCTATACTTGGAGGTATGGATGTAAGGATATGTTCGATAAACATATCGATAGACTCTAAATATGTAGCCTTTGTTGTTAGATAGAATAAGCTCTAAATTGATGAAATATTAGGTCTCTAGTTAATAAACTTATTAGTACGAACGAATAATACTAAAACTATAGTTGACATAAACGTCATACACTTAGAAAAAATTAATGAATTTTATCGACTCTCTAGGTAGGTGTAATTTTAGATAGGGTTTGTCGACCACTGTCTCTACACTAGTTGTTCCAGGAGTAGGAGCATAGGTGACCTTCGTCGTGGGGTATAAAAAGCGTCTCGTATCCAATAGTTTCCTTTTTCTTCTCTCTGCTGCGGGACAAGCTGCCTCAACAAAGTCTCATGAAGAAACTTAAAGTTAGGCCACATGTCGCCTAGGATAGTCTTAGCTGTATTTGTTTGGGAGTAGCAACCCCAATTAGATTAAATGAGTTAGTTAATAATATGTTAAAGTAGTTTAGGTAATCTCATGGTGGATCCCATGGTGAGTACTGTAGCTGTAGATAAGGGCGAGCAATGATGATAGGACTAGGGAATAGGATCCTAATGTCTACATGTGCTAGTTACAGAGTTCAAAGGACACCTATAGAAACCAGGTGGACCTCCTGTCCCTATATGTAATGAATACTTAGGAATAGTAGTAAATCTATTCAACATTCATTTAAACTTCAGTATGAACTAATCATAATAGTTCTTAGAATGGTTTGGTGCACTACTCTATCAAGAAGTCTAAGTCTTCTTCACTTGGGTGCTATATCGCGTGGCCAGGCCGCAGTTCCTATTAAAGGGGAATCTTTGAGGGCCGGGGCATGTGGGTGCTGTGATGCTAGTAGATGTTCGACAAAGGGGAAGACTGAGGAGTAGGTGCAGTTGGTGGATGACCACCTCCTTCTTAAGATTGATCAGTGATAAAACTGATAACACTCTGCGTGTAACTAATAAATGATACTCTGTTAGATATTAGCTCCACATAAAGGTATTGTGTATCTAATAAATATTTTTTTCTGCGAAATAAAATACTGGATAATAAGGTATAAAATGTACTTGGGTTTATGTATCTGTAACACTAAGAATTTAAATGCAGTACATAAACAAGGAAAGGGTGTCTAAGTCTTTATAACTAGGTATACTTCCCTTTAATTTAAGATAACATAAATAAATTATGTTGTTGTATGTATAACAAGTAATATCTGAGCTCAATACTTGTAAAACTTTTATACTAATGAATTATTCTGTAAACTAATCAATATCTAAGTGCTGTTATATAATAGGTGACTTTATTTAATACATATATAATAATAAACAGGATAATGTTGTTTAACCATAGCATTTAATCTTTTTAAATTGTTACTAACTTTTAATAATAAATACATAGTGAACTGATTGTATCCACCATAGAGATTAAGTTAGAAGAAATAAATGTTTTCTTTGTGTGATGTTTTTCTGATGTCTATTTAATTAACTTTCTATAATTATCCCATTAGATGTCGATTGCAGAGGTGTACTAGGCGCCCTTAAACAAATTAGGTACACCACTCTCCAGGTGACAGTAATAATAACATCATCAATTACTCAACCCACACCTCACTACCGGCCTGAGCAAGCCACGTTGCACATTAGTCGCCTTTTCTTTTCGCGTTCGGAGAACACCGTAGTTTTAATCTCTGGCCTCGTTTAAAGGGCTGACCTATCGGATCCTAGCCTAGCTATAAATCATGTTTCGACAAAATAAATATATAGAAATATGACCTCAATAGGTCGAGTCATTCAGATATCGATAACTAACAGAGACAGAGAGAATGGTTAAAAGAAGAAGAATAAGAAAGATCAAAACAGTGTTGCCGACTTAGTGGATTTTCCACTAAATCTGGTGGTTTGAACCCCCTTTTAGTGGGGGAAATATTGCGTTTAGTGGCTGGTGATTTTTCTGGTGGTTTAGTGGAATAGAATTTTTCCTATTTTTTTTTTATTTAGTACATAATCACGCCAGTATAAAGTTTGGACGTTGCAGTTCATAATATTTCTAATTTATTTTAGGGGTATTTACTTTACTATGTGAGCAACACTAAATCTCTGTTGTCAAGTAACACGGGGATTTCCCTTAAAATATGTTGTTTATAGCAGTTTTCTGTCAGGTGAAGCGGGGATTTCCAGCAAAATATTTTTTATATTCTAAACTTTCTTCTTTCTCAAATTGGTCTTATTCACTGTCTGAAGTTTGTTCGCGAGGGATAGGTCACTTAATGAAAAATATGCCGAAACCTCAGTATTCTCAAAAGTTTCGGGATTCTTGGCTGCAAGACCCTGCTTTAAAAGATTGGCTTCAGATGATTGAAAGTACTACTGGCCAAGTAGCGAAGTGCAAATTTTGTGGTACCACTTTAAGGAGCCATTATGGAGACTTAAAATCACATGGAATGTCGAAGAAACATCAACAAAATGCAAAGGTAAGCTAACACGACTATTTTATTACGGTAAAGCATGGTCAATAATGTGTCCATGTGGTACCGCATTTAGCATTACCTCATATTATCTTCCTGAGGGTGTCTGAGGGATGTGAAAATGGCAGCAGTGCTTCCCGTGAATGCAACATTTTGCATTGTAGTGTTCATAAATCCGCCTCGCCTACCAAGTTTGATGAGTGTTAGCATAGTAGACAGAGTGCATTTATTTTTTACACGACTGCCCAAAAAAAGGAGTGTAATTTGTTTAGAGTTTAAAAAAAATTAGGGTATCGTTGGAATCCTTACATTCTTATCCCGAGTGACATAGGCTATATTTTTTTTTGGAGATAGCTGTCGTGTTTTTTTTTTTAATTTATTTTTTAAACTTATTACATTATTGTAAATTGTTGCAGATTATCACTGAGCAACCCAAATTACCATTTAAACCAGAACCCATTGGAAGTCAAAAAAAGGAAGAGGCCAGGCTTGCTTTGTTTACAGCCATGCATACGAGTATACGAGTAGTTGACCATTTAGGTGAGGTAATCAATCATAGCCATCAAAGGGAAATAGATAAAGTACAACTACACCGAACGAAGTGCACCGCGGTCATAAAAAATGTATTAGCATCACATTTCATTGAGGTTTTAAAACAAGATATTAAGGATCAATCATACAGTTTATTGATTGATGAATCAACAGATATTGCTGTTCAGAAATATTTGGGTTTGGTTATAATTTATTATAGTAAAGCACACCAAAAAATAGTATCTACAAATTTAGACCTTGCAGAGCTGCATGAATGCAACGCTGAGGGTATTGTCTCCGCTATAAAAAAGACACTTAAACGATTCGATTTGAAAGTAGAGAACTTTATGGGCATTGGTACAGACAACGCTTCCGTAATGGTTGGAGTAAATAATGGAGTTTTTGCGCAGTTGAAAGCAGAGGTACCACATTTGATTCTAGTGCGTTGTTTATGTCATTCCTTGCAACTGGCTGTTTCTGCTGCTGCAAAGCAATTTTTGCCGAGGAATTTAGAATTTTTAATTAGGGAGACCTATGATTGGTTTGCTCGCTCTTCTTCTAGACAAAGTGTTTATAAGGAGCTATACAAAGCAATGAATGATGGCCATAAACCACTTAAAATCGTTCAAGCATGTCAGACACGATGGTTGTCAATAGAATCAGCAGTCTCGAGAATATATACGCAATGGCTAGAGCTAAAAACTCATTTTTCTATAGCCAAGATCCACGAAAGGTGTCACACAGCAGAATTATTGCACTCTATGTATGCGAACGAGATGAATTACGCATATATTTCATTTTTATATCCAATATTAATTGAGATAAACAGAGTCAACAAAATGTTTGAGTCAAAAGATACAGACCATACCAAATTGTGCGATGAGTTGATCAACCTGATAGATATGCTTGTCAGCAAAGTCACGTTACCTATAAATAAAGTTAATATTTTCACTCAAAATATTCGTGATTTTTTGGATCAAAGATGTTATTTGGGATTCCGATTTGAAAAACAAATACAAGAGATGAGAGAAAAAGGATTACCAGCAGCAGAGGAAGTATCAATACGGAATCGGTGTATACAGTTTATAGTTAGTTTGATTGAAGAAATTAAAAACAGGCTGCCGGAAAATGTGACTTTGACGAAAAAGATTTCTCGAGTAAGTGTTCAACAAGCACTAAATCACAACAAAGAAGATCTAATCGACATAGTGTCTCAATTAAATAAAAAAACAGACTTCATTGCAAAAGTTGATGATCAGTGGCGACAAATACATTTAATGAAATGGAGTGAAACCAAAGACACAAAAAAGTTTTGGATCGAAGTGTTGCATTTTAAAGACGCTCAAGGAGAAGCTAGATTTCAAGATTTAGCGAATTTTGCAATTTCTCTTTTAATATTACCACACTCCAATGCCGACGTCGAAAGATTGTTTAGCAGCATGAACATTATAAAAAATAAACAGAGGAATCGTATGAAGTTGAATCTTTTATGTGCCATATTAAGAGTACGCTGCGGTATGAGGGTGATAGGTAAATGCTGCAATGACTATGAAATTCCAATACACGTTATAAAAAAAATTGGCACCAATGAATCATATCGTTCCTTGGAAATTGATGATGATGGTGGCGGTGAAATAGACACATCTGATGACGATTTGTAATAATTTTAATATGTTTCATTTTCGTAATAAACGTTTTTCATATATCCCTGCTTATTTTTCTTTCATATTAACAATAAAAAAGATTTAGTGACAAATTTAGTGGCTTTTTAACTTTGGTTGTTTTTGGTTAGTGGTTTTCTGGTGGTTTTAGAAGTCGAATCTGGTGGACAGCTCGTTCACCTGTTGGCAACACTGGATCAAAAGTATCATGATGTCTCTGACACTAGGTTAGGGGAAGAAGAATAATAATATAAAATAAAAAATAAAAAAACAGAAACACCAAATATTACGAAATATCTGTGAATAAAATAATAACACGTACCGTGTTAGCTTCGCTACATTATGAATACGTCGTTTAGTCATGTGACAATTTTGGTAACATTTTAATGCAAGAATGGGCTTAAAATAGATTGTCCACGTATTAATGAGGCTGTATGTCTGACTTTAGTCTTCGTACAGTAGTTGTCAAGTAGCAACAAGCCATTGTGTACAGTTTAGTCGAATGGAGGTAGTCAGAAATAGTTTAATGCGAACTGCCACCGTATACTGTAAAACGGAAATAGTCTAGTGCAATCAGTTGGTGAAATTATTGGTGATGGTGATTGGTGGTGGTGAAAATATTGGTGAAAAGTCTATGTTTAAATGTAGTAAAAATTAAACATCAAATAAATAATAAATTTAGTGAAATGATAAATTTAGTGAACACATTTGGTCAAAATATATTTTAATATCGTGTTTTAATGAATCTCTGAATTATTTTTTTTTGATCAAAACGTGAGACTTAGTTTCTAAACGCGGCATTTTAGTTAATCAAAAGTAGTGCTCAGTGAGTTACTAATACATTATGTTCTAGTGAGCCATTTACATAGTTTTTAGTGAGTATAATAGTGTTTCTGTTTAGTGTGCTTAGAATAGTTAGATCTCTGTAGTGAAATAGTAAAAACAAAATCCTTATGGTTTCGTTATGTCTGTCTATGTCTGCTGTCCATCTAAATGTCGATACGTACTCGTATGTCTCAGCGGATTGATTTCATTGATGTCATTTTTACATCTACTGTAAGGTGATTTTGACAAAGAGAAATTAACGTCTCTGATTTTGGTAGCTGAAAACCCGAAATTAGTAAATTTTAGTCCCATTTCTCAATTGTACTCGTACATTATCCAAAATCACTACGCATTACTACGTTACCCTAAGGTAACGTATCCGACACGCTATTGCCCGCTTTTTTTACACTCGTTGTGACAGCAACACAAAAATGTAGGTACATAAAAATGATATCCCTAAACAACTCTGTTAAATCGTTTTCTTTTCTTATGTTTTTGTCCCACGGAAAAATCCGCTTAGGAAAATCACTGTTTATGAAACAACTTTTATCCGTATAAAGTTCGCCGTTCACCGCGTCATTTACCTGACACAGGCAAATGTGAGGTACCCTCGCCAATATACCTACATTCTGACGTAACTATCTACCGCAAGTATGGGAAGACACGTGCCTTTGTGTCCCAAATTGAATCATGAAGCGTTGAGGAAGCTATAATAAATTAACAATTAAGCAGTACCTTGCACCCTTTTAGCGACCGCTCTTTATTACGAGCTCCTTATGAGAATAATTTAATATACCTAATTATGAGGGTATGTCCTCAATGAAGTTAAACTGGTATCAAGTTAATCACTCTCGTTCAAATTTGAACTACAGTTCAGTCTATAGGTATTACGTTCAACTAGTATCAAATCAAATCAAGTGAAAAAAAAAATTATTGTCTTTGTAATAAAGTAAATAGAGTAATTAATATCAGTTCATTTACTACAAGTAAAATTAAAAAAAAATTGGTTGTTGTTGTCTACATTGATTTATTTACAAACGGAACAACTATTTAATAAAATTCCATGAATTGAAATGATTATTAGAAGAAAGTCTAGACGTTCCGAATGTAGGCAATACTTTTATTTATTTATTCAAATTATGTATATATACTTTATATATTTAATTATATATTTAAATAAATAAAATATAATAATAAAATATAATAAACAAAATAAATAAATATAAATATTAAAAATTAAAAAAAAAAACTATTATTACTTTTTTTTAATTTAGCAGGACAGAATATACATGATGTATTTTACTGGTTAATGTTCAGATCACACGCACATCATACGCACACACACGCCATCGCACACTTCTATAGTCACATACATAGTTTACCGTATATACATTATACATTTGTTAGCTGACAACAAATATAATATTATGGCTAAGATTGTATTTATAGAAAGAGGTGACTGGTGCCTATAAAACAGCGTTTTCTAGTTTATGCACCAATAGTATCGATTGTCATAAATGATTAATATATTCTTCAATATATTGTTATAACTTTATGTGTATTACGATGTAATTAAAAATTATTATAATTATTGTCTTGACAGAAGCATATTTTTTTACTACATTAAGTACATTATGTTTTAAAGTTCCGATAGAACGGATTTATTTATGTTTCATGTTTTCATAATGTACATAGGTATGTACTACGTACACATATACGAAAGATTTAGGACTAATATAGTCCAACTGCTAGTAAGGTCATCGACCTTAAAGGTCAATGCTCATTTAACAAGACAGCCGACTAGCGCCGCCTCTTCTCAAGTGATTGGGAATTGTTATATGGACTTTTCAGACATATACACTTGTGCCAGCTTATTCTGACACATTTCCTTAATCCGCATAACTATATTACGTAAATATCGGCAAAATAAATGTCCGTAACGTTGCATTGAGTTTATTATAATATTACATACATAGTAAAAATTGTATGTAAAATTAGTAAAAGGCTACATGAGACGTGAAGATATCACTTTGGTGTTAAAACGCCAAAACAGTATCAATATATAATCTACCAAATTCTACAGTTATATTCCATCATCATCAAGTAACAAATAAAAAAAAACTTTTTTTAAAACGAGCAAACGTGTCACCTGATGGAAAATGATCACCGCCACCCATGAACACCCGCAACGTCCACGGAATCACGGGTGTGTTACCGGCCTTTAATACTGCAATAATACTCATCTAACAATTCCATATAGGCACCGGATTGCCTCACTCGTGAGCTGTCCGTATGATATGTCCGAAGTGAGGTGACATCTCGCCATTTGCTTGCAACACGTCTAACGTATGTGAACCAAGGGCTCGCCCGCCGACCGCGAGTACTTCGCGTGAGGTTTGGTAACTTACAATTTGTTGACTGCGCGTGGCGTCCACTAGTGGACCGCGAGGCGTCAATTTGTCTTTTACTAGTCGACTATTCGTTCACAAAGAGCGGACGCTGAGCGTAAAGACGATGCTGTCTGGTGCCGGGTTAACAAATAGGAGTCGACCTTAAGGATCATTGAATCTCGACCCATCTAATGGCCACGGTCTGTGAACTCGTTTCAAAGTCTGTTTCCTATCTTTGTCAAATCGTCTTTATTCAATGAAACCACATTACGAGGTATTGTTGAATGTCAAATCTACCACTTTTATAGTACCATAGGATAATAAATAACGCATTTTCGTCAAAGCGTTAGAATTTTTAAGAGTTTTGAATCTTTTTGTATTTTTGTATAAATCTGAAGCGTATGTTTACTGTCAAATTTTGTGATAAATAGATAGTCATTACATGACTTACTGACTTCGATTCTAGGATTTTGTAAACATTTTGTTTGTCTATATGTCCTTTTATAACTCAAGAAGGGCTCGACTGACCTTGATGAAAGTTGGTATGTATTAAGAACTGGTGAATGCGTAAATGATAGGGTCCTTTTTTTATCGAAAATCTATCCCTATAGGGACGAAAAGGGGGATGAAAGTTTGTATAGGAAATGATAAACCGCTGAACCGATTATGATGAAATTTGACATTCAGATAGTTTGACATCATAAAATGGCCACAGGCTAGTTATTATCAAAAATCTACCTCTAAAAAGATGAAAAGGGAGATGAAACTTTGTTTGAGAAATGTTAAACCTCGGTTATGATAAAATTTGGTGCGGTGATAACCTTTTTTTATCAAAAAGACATAAGCTACATTTTTTATCAAAAATCTACCCCTAATGAGGTGAAAAGGGGCATGAAATTTTGTATGGGAAATGATAAACCCCTGAACTGATTACGATGTGTCATGGAGATAGTTTGACACCTGGGAAAGGACATAGGCTACATTTTTCATCAAGATAAAACTTTGAATGGGAAATGCTAAACCGCTCAATTAATTATGATGAAATTTAGTACAGACGTAGTATATGCCTAGAGGCTGGACGTAGGCTTTTTTCAAAAACAATCTTTGTACATATAAATATGTACATGTAATCGAACCTAATCCGGGAAAGCTACGAAAAATTTTCCGCGCAGACGAGTCGCGGGTACAGCAAACATATACGTGGTTATGGGAAAATACAACGACATTTTATCATGAGTCACACTCACATACCCTGTATATCAGTTTTATTCAGAACACAGAAATATTTTATTTATTTGGTAAACATTATTCTAATTCTATTTTATACCATTATACAAGCGATCTCTACTTTCTTTGCGTCAACATTTTCTTTAACATTAGGAAAATGGGAAACATTTAAACTGACTTAAAAATTGGTAAAAATGTGGACAAAATTGCTATGAATTGCTAAAAAAATGCAATTAAATGTTATTCTTCAATAAAAATACATTATAGCTTTAAAAAACTTGTAGACGCTATTAAATAATCAGAGCCAATAAAAAATAAGCAGTCATTTGAAATATTAGATTGTGCTATGAAAAATAAAATTCTCTATAAACTAAATGTTCTTGACAAGCTGTCAAACTGTTGTCCTGTCAATGACATGGCTCCATTCATGTCCTTTCCTTACGCTAGTCCCTATATTAGTATACTGTGCTTTTCTTGGTGATCATAGGGTGATCAAGAAACCGAACATAAAAGGTATGGCTTTCTGAAGTGGTTCGAATTCACAACCCCACATTACTTCGCTCCGATTTAATTAATTGAATAAGTAGATATATAGTAATAAAACAATAAAAATGTTGTAAAACCTGTCGCTACATCCGTATTTGGGAAGCGTTTTGGTGTATTTTCTGCGAAAGAGAGGTTTAAAGGAATGTAGGGAGACGGGAAAAGAAGGACCTAAAATTCTGGTATGGAAGCAAATTACGAAAGTTTGTGTAAGTGTAAGTTTAGTAAGTTTATATAAGTGTTCTTATAGAATGGATTTTAATATGGCGCCTCGCCGGCCGCTATCGTGGCACGTTCGCTTCGCTCGCTCGGTTCGCGCGTTGTGGTTTAAATACCTAACATAAAAACCAAAATGAGTGTTCATGTATCGTTAGAAATTACGAAACTAATATTTTTAAAAAACTTAAACTTGTGAAGCGACACTTTCAATCTTAAATACTTATAGCGAATGCATTGTTATAAAAATATTGTAATGTGGCATAATTTTACAAAAAAATTTCCTAATTGTACCCAATGTGAGATAATCTCAACCTTAGCCTGTATCTTTACTCATAATTTCCTCCCAAACATTCCCATTGCACTAATTTAAAGTTTCAGTGATTATAAAGTGTGTAACCAAATCTTTGTGAAAACTGCTAATTTTAAAGTTTACATATTTTTATTGCAGGACTATTATTTTAAATTAGATGTGATTTATATCAAAAGTAGCAAATTTATAGATAAAACCATAAATTTTAAATTATGCGAGCTGTCACCAAAATTACGTATTCTATTGTTCTATTATATATATCCTTAGGAAAACTGTTTTTAGTGTCTATATTACAAAAACAAGCATCTTCTTTCAAGCTTCATTAATTTAGGATGTATACTAATAGCATTATGAAGAGGTAAACTTTGTTTGTTTGCATGTAATAGATAAACTCAAAAACTACTGAACCGATTTCAAAAACTCTTTAGAAGGCTACATTATCAGCAAGTAACATGAGCTGCATTTTATTTTCAAAAAAAATTCTACCCGTGCGAAGTCGTGGCGGGTCGCTTGTGTTAAATAAATCGATTAGACATTTTTCATAAAAAATAAAGTGCATTCGTTTTTGTAATAAAAAGTGTTTCTGAGGATGTTACTTAGTTAATGGAAAATAGATTTATATTTGTTATAATATAAGGTCCGCGAAGCTCGGTGCTCCGTCGTCTCTGACTACTCCGTTAGGGATACAGCGTGAAGATATGAATAAATGAATGAATACAATCATACTACAAAATAAACGATTTCGTCTAAGACAAAACAATAGTCTGGAAATAATCTTCTCTGCACATGCATTTACTGGCTTTCAGAATATCGTATTTTAATAAACCTATTGTATAATGATGTTGAAGAAATGATACCTCACTGACTTTTTTGTCGATTCTTCTCAATGTCCAGGTATTCTTTTCAAATCGAACTGAAGTAAATTTAACGTTTATAAACACCTTGTAACTGGGTTTACTTGAATAAATTGATTCGACTTTGAAAAACATGTCACAGATAAATGCCTATGTCGATCCTAATCTAATATATTTTCCATTTTATTGACGAGTGATGACCAAAACAAATGTTTAAGTATCGACCGAAGGACCTGCTAGCCACCACTTACGACAGGCGGAGAACATCATAATCTGTCTATTATAGGGTTTGAATACAAACTCATCAAGCCACAAATAAATGCATACTTATTACAATTCAGACCAGAATTATTAAGCAGAGTGTAGGTTTTTCTGCCTGATTTAAATCAAAGTCGACGTCTGTAACTACTTTTACAAGTTTCCATTTCGCCTCTTCCGTTCTTTCCGTTAAAATATGTATTAATCTCTCCAAGTATATTCACCAAGTTGAATTGTATTCATCAAGAGCTGTAAGGTGTAATTTGAATTACTTTCGTCAAGAGAACGACGTAGATAGGAGGGTAATCACATTTAAAGGCTAAACTTTTACAACTATGAAAATTGTTGCCAGAATCGAGTTTAACTCTCATCGCCTACTCAAAACTGGGGACTTGCCGACTCAATAAAAGACATTTTAAATCCATTCAAGTTCCTTCCGTCTATATTAACATTATGAAGAGAAACGTTGGTTTTCATAATTAAGTCATGTAATTAGTATTTTTTAGCTAAATGCCGTCAAAATGTCAAAATTTAATCAGTACGTGATTTGCGTCTACGAAGCGTTCTCATAATAGTTTATAGTACCTAATAAGATGTAAGAAAATTACATACATACATAATTATCTTCACGCTGTATCTCTAACGGAATAGTCAGACAGGACGGAGCGCCAAGTTGTAACATGTACTCGTTGTACATGTAAGAAAATTATAAAATATTAAATATTACAACTAAATTAGTATTTATATAGTATCTAAACGTTAAGAATTAAAATCTTAAAACTAAGAAAATATTATTTGAATATATCGTATAATATTGTCTTCCTCAAAGTTGCCGCTTAGAAATTTCTAATTACTTAGGGTGCCTAAGGTAATGGTAATGCTGCCAGTATGGTACTGGCAGCATTACCTCTTTGTACAGCCGAACTGATTCGTTGACGGAAGAAGTTGCCAACCCGACGGTCTACCGAAATGTTATTATTATTTATTTATTGATTCACTTCAAAATAAACATTACAACTATACAAATAATAATTATATAAGATGGAGTTCCGCATATTACTCACTATGATGAACAGTAACAATATTGTCCATTTAGTCCGAATAATCAACAGTGAAACATTAAGAGAAGAAACAATTATAACATCTTTTTACTGCTATAAATAGACCCTACGTGAAAACTTAATTATTATTTATATTTGCTCACACTATTTGCTCAGTATGACAGGGTTGGACGACAGTGGTATCATAAACATGAAGAAAGGAATGCTTAGATGATTCGGACACAGAAAGAATGAGTGAAGAAAAATTGACGAGGACAATCTACTACAGAGCGAAAGCAAGTGGTAGCAGAAGCCAAAGAAGACCAAGGCTGACTTATGAGGGTCAGGGATTTATGCTGAGGATCAAATATTAACTGACGACATTGTCAAAAGCACCTGCAAACCTAGACGAAAGTGTGTAAGAAGAATGAAGAGGTTTGAGGAGGCGAAAAAAATATGTGGAGACCGTGATACTTTGCCCTCCGTCCTCTGACAACCCCTTTAATGATTCAGCGTCGGGATATACATGTATTTAGACACATAAACATCAAAATACACTTGTTTTCCTGTTGATCTGGAAAGAAAGATAATATAATCGTAGAATGCCAGCCGTTTCTTCCTACACATAAAAAGTAAAAAGACGGCCAAGGGACTTTTTATAAGGAGTTTGTTTAAGTGATGTGCTAGCAACACAGACAACCTACCCCATGAGACAAGTAATTTTTACGAATTTCTAAGAATACTATTCTGTCAAGGTTAAAGGAATGGGACGTAAACGGGCGGAACGGGCAACGTCACGTACGAGAGGAAAAGGGATTTATGTTTGTCGATATGGTACATATCGATAAGTCATATAGCAAATTCTTTTCTTGAGTTTCTCATATATAAAATTTAAACTTGGCTGACGCACTGCCATTTGGCTTTATAGAAAATCATTAAAAGAAGATATTTTTCGCAAACTGTAATTAGGTACCTAATACTTTCATTTATTTTTAACGATCTTAATCATTAAGTTTTCAATTTAAAAGCAGCCATTGTATTTAAAAATAAGAAGGTGGCCTGTGACTAGCAACTTGTAATTGTCACTAACCCGATAGAGATATCGGGTTAATTGTATTGTCATCTGCAAGTCCAAATTTACTAGAAGTGGTGTAAAGGTGTGATTTACTAGACACTGATATATTATTTATTATTACTTATTGTTATTAAAGCTCTATCCTCCCCGAATTCAAAATGGAGTTTAGTTAAACTAATATAAAATGCACTTATTTTCATTAAAATATTTTAAAAGAACTTCTACGGATACGATGTGCTCTCTACGAAAATTTCCAGTAATTATACGTAGATACCTATGTAAGTATTACAACTAATGAGCAGGTAATGAAAACGTTGTCGAAATGGTTGTCAAGATAGACATCGTACAACACTTATGTGCAGAACTTATCTTATGTTTTATTTATTATGAACTGGCAACCCACCCCGCCTTTGTACAGGGATTTCTCTGCATATATTTATAACCTTAATCTCAATGCCTTATAGGTACACATAGACATTCCTCGTTGAATGTACTAAATTATGGTAAAAACCGGATTGAAGTCCGTCAGCAAAATTTTTGGGAAAAGAGGCACAACATATTATTACTTAGGGTTGCCAATGCATGTGCGAACTAAAGTGCTTTCTTAGCTGTAATATTGTAACTCTCAGGGCCACTCAGTCCACTTACCGATTGTATGTTTTCCCACTTGTAATATAATAAAAAATTAAACAAAATTGAAACTTGTTTTCTGCTATTTAGATATTATTCGGTAAGTATCCGTCTCTCTAGTGTGTTTTGTTTGCATAACGTTCATATCTATTACTGCTACAAGACGTCATCATTATTCATTGGTACTTACTACAACATAAATCAAATTTATGCAGTTACTTGCTACTGCTTATGTTAACTAAACTAACTTAAGCTATTAACTGATTCGGCATTAGGTACATATAACATGAATAGAAATACGCTACATATTATTTTAACTTACATAATGTAGGGGAATCTATGTAAATACCTACGTATAACGCGATAGTTAATGAAATACAAATGGAATAACGAGAAAATACATCTTAATCAAATGAAACCCTATCGTTATCACCAAGATTTGAAATTGAAGAGTTTGATATCAATTCAAAGCCAACGTAAAAGTCACAAGTAGGTATTATAACGTAGTTCTCCCGATAGAATATGTTTACAATCCTGAATGTTGTTTATGTTTCACATTTGCTACCATCTAATTAAGTACTAATTAATTCTACGAAAGATTCTACGCCTCACAGGAATTGCGTACAATGTAACGAGTTTTAACAGTAGGAAAATAATTTACATACATTATTTAAATGTTAATGAGAGTAAAGGTCTAATTAATATTTTATAGTACATTTTAAAATGAAATTGCAAAATATGTCAGCATAACGTAAAACTTTAAAGCAGTATGAATTACAGAAGGAAAATATATGACTTTATCAGAAGCGACGTGAGGCTCCCACAGAGACTGGTTACGTGAAACGACCAAGCACAATTTCCTACGAGAAAAGGCCAGCGAATGCATTTA
The DNA here is from genome assembly GCA_907165235.1 of Zeuzera pyrina. Classification (NCBI taxonomy): domain Eukaryota; kingdom Metazoa; phylum Arthropoda; class Insecta; order Lepidoptera; family Cossidae; genus Zeuzera; species Zeuzera pyrina. The sequence goes on from OU015626.1 coordinate 16,584,127, forward strand.
AATCGCACGAGTTATCATTTCTATTAGGGAAATGGTTTATATTATCCGTCTTTAGTGTTCGGCACCAAATGTTTTACAAAATCTAACTACTTATATTACGTATGCATATCATATACATACATTTTTCCAGCCTGTAACGAATTCTTAATCTAATTTAGATAGAACGTGCAATGCAACGTGCACATGGTTGAAAGAAAATGATACGATAAATTAATATGAAAAATGTCTTCAATGTAAATAAATTATATTAACAACTATTTTATTGACGACTTAGATGGCGCAGTGGTTTAGACGTTCACCCAAGGTTCCGGGACCGCGGAAACCGCGGAAGGTTCCGGGGTCGATTCCCGGTCGGGTCAATTTAGAAAATGAACTTTTCTAGATTGTTTCGAATTTGGGTGTACTGGGAGACGCCCCAGTAATCGTCATCTGGTTTTCATAGCACAGGGAATATCCTAGTTTGAGATCTGATGATTGGTGTGTATTGTCTGGCGCATTATTATTATTATTATTATGTAATTTAATGTCTTTTTTAATAAAATGAAACTAGGTAAATGAAACTAAATCTTTAAAATAAAATATTATAAAATAAACCCAGTACTCAAGATTAGAGCCTAAACAAAACGTCACGTTGACAAATTCATGAGTGTAGTCAATAGAGCTCCACAGCAATTTCAAACGAAGAAATAATAAAAAAAAAATAATGTAGATCTCAAATATCCATTATTTAATTATTTGTTTTCATTTATTGTTCTGAATTACCAATGTACATCTTTGTACAAACAAACAGACTAGCATAAAACGTAACGAAATTTTATGAGTTACCATTCCCATTTTTGATACCGAACCCTAAAAACATCATTCTAACTGGGCCCAAAAAAATTACAAATAAATTAATCATACATACATATGTACATATTCTCACGCTGTATCCCTAACGGCGTAGTCAGAGAGGATGGAGCGCTAAGTATCGCGATACTAGCATGCTTCTTTCGCCTTCTCAGTCCTAATCATTCTTCTTACACATTATTGCCTAGGTTTTCGAGTGCTTTTGAATTTCCATCAGCTAACACTCTGGCTATTTAATATTCATATGTCAGTTTTGATCTTCCTTGGCATAAATCTGATATACCGGTCATCCGATTGCGATACATATTACCTTAACCGTTCTTCCAATTGCAATGAAATTTGGTATGGAGATAACTTGAATCTTGAGGAAGAACATAGTTTATTGTAAAAATAAAAACGCAAACGGAGTCAGGCATCAGCTCATAATCATAACAAGGTAATGAGTAAAAATAAAAGCATTTTTTAATAAGAGGTTATGGCAAAAAGATACATGAGCCCTAAAAACACATTATGTACAAATAGTACGGATTATAACATTCAATTAATGCCTAGCACGATAACCTTCCAAAAAGTTAATTCGCTTCTCCTTCCGTCGCGCGCCGTTCGAAAGCTTCCTCCATCGAAATGCAGGTTTTTACATTGCGTTGCTAATTAAGCCACAGCTTTTTACGACTATACTAAGTGTCGATATCAAATTGTTTCCGAGAACAATATCTATAGGTATAACAAATAGAGAACCATGGATAACTACATACTCATAGATTATCACATTCTTAATAATGTATGTATGTATAACATTTGGTGCTGCCTTGTGAATTTCTAGATTTTACGTATAAAATTATTCATGCGTCTATCCGTTTGTCTGTCTATCACAGTTGATTTCCTCAGGAAGTACTTGACATTGAAGTTTTGAAGTTTGATATTTCATATGTTGCTCTAGTTCACATTTTAAAACATTATTAATTATTCGTAGAAGAATTAAAGAAGGGGTCAATTAAGTTCTTGATCTGGACTTAATTATCCGTATATAAGCCGTGATCATGGTGCTTGCAACAGCATCGAAATATCGGGAACTCAAAAATATTTAATATCGCAGTAAGAACTCGTTTATTTTATTGTTACTTAACTTGTAATGTAAGGAAAGTCCTAGCTGATATAAATTTACAGAAAACCATCAGTTTTGAAATTCAACATTTCATAAATATTGTACGGAACCCTTGTCCGCGAGTCTAATTGGCACTAGACCAATTTTTAGAGTTCTGTTGACAACAAGGAACAGTTTCGCCATGTTAGTCTGTTCGTCTACTCACGTTTTAACTCAGGGACTCTTAGTACTAAAAAACTCTAATTTGGCACAGTGTAACGTTATAACGATCATTTTATTTCATAGTTTAATTTTGTGATAAATCTTGTATTTTAATATAATAAAAGTTAAGAAAATTTATTCTAATAAGCAAATATTATAATAAATAAATATAAAAATTAGTTATCATGAGAATACATAGTCTTTGCGTTGAAAAACTAACTAAAATACGAGTAATCTGTGCGACAGTACTTTTCTTGTCGCTCGCTATGCGCCGAGGCACTTAATCGTTCTACCCCCGTTTAGTTTGGAACTCCGCGCGTGACGTTACAAACTGTAATGCATTCACGGCGCTCAAAAATTGATATTGTCGTTTTGTTGGCTTTTGTAAAAGTATTTAAAATTATAACTAATCATCACATAACATATTGATTGTTATTTACATTGTTCTTCGGCATTCGTAATTTACGTGGGAACATTATTTATAATTATCACCTCATTTTATTGGGTAACTGAACAACAAATTTATTTATTTTGTGAAGCTAATAGTAACAGTCATTTTAGCTTATTATTAATTTCAATACTTATACTAATTTGAATTTTTTTTTCTTTATATCTATTATATTTGCTATTAAAAAGTTTCATCATTACCTCTATGGCCGTAGCATTCCGTTCATTTTAAGAACCGATCACAAACCTTTAGTTATGATTTTTGGAAATAAAAGAGGGATACCCGAATTAGCGGCGAACCGTCTGCAAAGATACGCCTTATTTTTATCAGCATGTAATTTTAATATTGAATACGTAAAAAGTGAAAAAAATGTAGCAGAATTTTTGTTACGGGCTACAGAATCGGTATTGAGTAATAACGAAGCGACATATGAAGACACGGATAAGATTTTATTTATAAATTATATTACAGATGTAGTACTGAAACCGATCACTATAAAAGATATTCAGATAGAAATCAAAAAGGACACAATATTAAAGAAAGTTGAAGATTTTATTAAAAATGGTTGGCCTTCGAAAATATCTGATCCGGAAATAAAACCATATTTTACAAGTCGTTTTGAATTATGCGTGGAAAATGGTTGTGTTTACGAGGACATAAAGTAGTTATTCCAACAAAATTTCGCGAACAATTGTTAAATGAATTACATAATTCGCATTTTCGGGGTTGTAAAAACAAAAATGGAGGCCCGAGCACGCATGTGGTGGCCTAATATTAACAAACATATTGAAGAAAAAATCGGTTCTTGTACAATATGTAATACACTTCGTAGTAGTCCGCCTCGCTCACCGCTCGCGCCGTGGCCATACCCCCATAAACCATGGCAACGCGTACATCTCGATATGTTTTCATTGGAAGGCAAGCAATTTCTGGACGCAGTAGATGCCCATTCAAAATGGGTCGAATGTTATTCAATGACTAATACGAATAGTGAAGCAATTATCACGAAGTTGAGTGATATGTTTAGTAGATTCGGGTTGGTGCAAACTTTAGTAATATATAATGCTACAAATTTTTGTTCAAATCAAATTGAGGAATTCTTCATTGCCAATGGCATACAACACGTAACCATTTCTCCCTACCATCCAGCATCAAACGGTTAGGCAGAAAATACTGTGAAAACTATAAAAAAAGGCATTAAAATAATTTTAAACGAAAATCGCAGTTTAAATGTAATTAAAAATAAATTGTATAAATTTTTATTCGACTATAGAAATTCCATACACTGCACAACCGGGTTTTCACCGGCCCAACTTATGCTGGGTCGTAAGTTGCGTTGTCGACTCGATCTGTTGCGAAGCAATGATGATGACGTAAATGACTCAGGGAATCACGTTTTGCCGTCAGCCGAGACGCTTGCGTCCGCAGCAAAGAATAATATGTCTTCGAAACAGATCTTACAGCATAAACAGTATGGTGGATATCGTGAGACACATTTTAATTGTAATGATAAAGTACTCACAAAATGTTATTATGATAACGGTATGAAACATACGTGGAAAACTGGTCTTATAAAAAGGAAAATTGGCTCGAGAATATTCATTGTATATATTCCAGAGTTAAATATTGAGGTTAAAAAACATATAGAACAGCTACTACCCTATAAGGGAATAGATACAATAGAGAACTCTCAGGAGAATGCAATGAGTATTTCGGGTCGTATAGGAAATAGTGTGATTCCGCTACCGACTAGTTTCTGTAGATCATGTTAATGATGTTTCTATGGATCGTGATAATATTACACTTTCAACGCCACCATTGGATGCAAATAGGTCGGAGGAGGAAAATGTGCAGACAGTCGAACTGCTAGCATCCCCTTCGGAGGCGGAATCTCGTTTTGAGACCAAAGAGAGTTCTCATTGCGATGAAAAAGATTACTCGCCGATATCCCTTACGTTCTACTAGAACTAAGGATGTTAATTATAATTAAGTTAATTAAGTTACAATTTTGTAAATATGAAAAAAAAAAGAATGTTTTATAATATTTAATTAGCGGTGGAGGGAATTGTAGCATATATAGATGTAGGTACTTAATATAACGGTTACAATCGAAATTGTAGGTAGCAGTTTTTTCTATGTCAGTCTGTTGCCATCGAGTAAACGCGTATTGTAACGTATTTGTTTTATTTTAAAAAATTCCCTAAATATACAGTAATTATATTGTAAACTCCTGTCTAGTTGTTGAACACCGCTACCTTACCTACTTTATTAGTTTTCCTTCGATTTGTGCTTGCGGCGGTGGTTCAACAACTGAAATATTGGAACGCGAACTGATGCACTGGATGCTACATTCCAGGGTCCTCCGTACGGGTTCAGGAGTGCCCCGACGCCTGCTCCGTCAGGTGTATACAGCTGGACCGCGCGACTCCAGCCGCATCGCCAGCTGCCGCCATCGGTTCGTCTGCCGACCGCGGACAATCAGAGAAGTGCTGCGCTGCAAGGCAAGGACATTAGACGGGCAATCAACCCCGACCCTTTGTGGCATCGCGTTTATATAAATTTGTGTTTGCGTGCTCGAAATTTTTTTTTAATTCCGTAGCCGCCACAACAGTTACAATATACTTACATATTAATCACGCCGACAAAATAGCGAAATAAAATATTGAAAAAAAACTTTTTTCGGGTACCTCTCGTACACGTAAAGCGGAGATTATTGTTTTTACTCGTCTATTCCATCGCGTGGGTGTTTGCGAAATATTGACTTTTAAAGTGGTAATCATTTTCGTTAGAGGCAAATCTTCCTCCCTACCAGCTAAACCGTTGTTTTTGGACATTTGAAAAAATTCACGACAGTAGTATATATATTTAATAATAAATAATAAAATACTCCAGACAATTATACAGATTGTGTGACCCCAAACAAGCAGTAAGCTTGTACTATGGTACCACACAACGAACTCTGGGGAGTTCCCATCAACACCCAGACCCCAAGCCAATTTAGAAAAGTTCGTTTCCTAAATTGACCTAACTGGGAATCGAACCCGGACCCTAGCATGGAAAGCAGATGTTATGCCACTACGCCAATGGGTCAGTATCTAACGACGTTAAAAGGAAAACTATCACAGGTCAGTAGGCTTTACAAGTTAACAACTAATACTCGACCAACGAACGCCCATTTTTAGCCGTTATTAGCCGTTAAACTGTGAGACCAAAATCTCAAAGTATCTAAAATCCCCCTCCTAAGTACGCATATTGTAACGGGCAACTAGAGACCCTACACTGCACATGGCCCGACACACACTTGGCTGGTTTTTTTAATAAACGGTGCACGCTGTATTCTGTATAACACACAAGCCTAAAACATTGCTACTGTAAAAGTTAAATGACGACACACATTTTCAATTCTCTTTTTTAACCTTTATAAATTTAATTAGAGGTTAAACGCTGGAATACGTGTTTTGATATTTGTGTAAAAGAGTCTTTGTACATGTTTCTAATAAATCCGGGTAAAGCAAATAATATTTTAGTCAAAAATACGAGTTTCATTCGTGTTTCTAAAAATAATTTCTGAAGATATATTAAACCTTCAACCATGGACTGTAACATTTTTCCTGAAAATTTCCGGTAGTAAGGTTTTATCTTCCCTCATATTATTGAAATTCTAGATACATACCTACAACCAGTAGTATCAATGTAAGGGGACAATAGTCCGATAGTCCCTTTCAATAGTCCCTTTCAAGAACCCGATTTATCCTTTCTTTACTTCTCTTATGACTTATGAGTATTTAAAAGTAATAACCCCTAAGGTGACTTAAGGGATGTCTAAATCACGGTAAGTTAACGCGATCACCTTTTATTTGGGCTAGATGATAAAAGGTAAATCAAAGATAATGGCGTTAATTTCCAATACATTTTATAATACAACGCGAAAGTTCAAAGCACTTCGCACTATTATTCACCAACGTATAGGAGACATTTGAACTATAAAAATTAGTTAAGTAAGAGATGTATTTAACAGACATTTTAAACCAAAGACTCCTTTACTAAAGGGAAACTTTAAGGTTGATTAATGAACACGGGCAAATGTTAGAGGTTCCAAATTACCGTACAAAAGTTTTTCACCTCTCTTAATGTTTTCAGATGTTTTAAAAAAAATATTTTCTCTGTTTTATTTTAGTGGGTGTTTAAGTTATATTATAATAAAAGCCTGCTGTTCATAGATTCTAGATTCAGTGATTTTGGCACAAATATAATGAATCGCTCAGAACATAATATTATTTTATATGCTGTATTATATATGAATAACAAAAGCTGACTGTGCTGCATGTTATTTGCTTATATGTAACATGTAATCTAAAGCTGAATAACTAAAAAGTAACCGTAGTGAATAAATAGTACAAATTATAAAAAGTTAAGTCTGTCACAATGGATTGACTGTGATGTTACAAAAAATTAAAATCCGGCCAAGTGCGAATCGAACTCACGCCTCAAGGGTTGCGTATCAGCACATAATGTATTTGTGTCATGCATTTACAAAACAATATTAAGCGAATTAAAAATAAACTACTTTACAGTTTTAAAACACATTCTCCCATACTCTCTAACTGCCAGTTTTTAATCGCAAATAAAATATTTTTCACATGACATAACTACAAATTAACGGTTTTCGTATTTTTCCCTTTACTTGTGCTATAAAACATTCCTTCTTGCCATATTTCATGATGCTAGGTCAATAGAAAGTACCCTATACGTTTTGATTCCCTCGCGAATGTCAAAATATGTGGCACAAACAGCCATATCTTTTGACTACGTTGACTTAAAAGTTTGATATTTTCACAGCTCTAATGTATTACACACTTCAGTATTTGATATTATTTTCAACTTGATAGCTCTAAGCGTTTCTTAGATAAAGCGTCTTAACAGACAGACAGACAGACGGACAACGAAGTGATACTACAATGGTTCCTTTTTTCCTTTGAGGTACGAAACCCTAAAACATTGTCCTTTTTTGCTTTGTTATAATTAAATAAAAACAACGTTAACATTTTTACTTTTATCTCCAATGACGACATTGGTACATATATACGAGTAATATACATTAGTAAGTATCTACAACTTTTTACAAATTCCATTTTATTCGTCTGCCTTTTCAGCTCTCGGCCGTTACGTGTCTTTGACAGGTGAGTCTAGAATGTTTACTTTGTAGGCTTAAATATTATATATTAAAACTACATGTTGTTCTGAATAGAAATAACTTTATATACATACATATACACATATTTACACATTAACGCAAGAAATTATACTGCGTTTCTCATTAGCAGAAAATGTATGATATGGGATTTAATTTTAACCGTTGATTTATCACGTAATTTAATGTCAATTTATGTTCATGTTATTGATTACCATATTCGTAAATTAAAGATTTTTGTAAATGAAATTTAACTGTCTCTATAGGCCTTATAGTCAAATGTCCTTCTGTAATATAATATTAGGTGGTGAGGACAGGATTACATAAATACATTTATGAAGCTTATCCACAATCCAACGAACTCTTCCCTTTAGAGCTTGTTTATAGTATAGTCAAATGTACAGTATCTTAACGTAATAATAGCGATTCATTCCAAAATATTTCATCATTACGGAGGTTAACGCTATCCTATGGATTTGTATGGATTTCAAACCGAATGTCCCATGTTCGATTATATCGGTCTGCGTCCTTAAAATGAGTCACTGTCACTTCAATATATGGATTTGACGCAATTGGACGTGACAAATATCCGGCGGCTTACTTCAAATCCTCTTCATTTTACATTGTTTAAACTGACGAAGATTACATATGTAAAAGAAGTAGATAATGTAGCGGCCGATGCATTGTCTCGTGTGATAGTGTCGTCTGATGAATTAAACAGTATGAGCGTGCGATGTATGTGTGATGACGCGTGCACAAATGAAAGTGAGAGAATACGAAAAAAATATGAAAATCATAGATTAAACAATACGTCAGATAAGATGCGGCTTAATCAACCGAATGTTGTCAAAATCACAGACTTTTAAATGGAAGCAGACTATACCCATCGATACAAAATGCGTGGCAAATTCACACTAACAAATATTACTCACGCAAATGCAGAACTCAGGTCCGAATTACGGAGTGGGTGCTTATACCGCGTATTATCTTCGAGCGGGACTATTTGAGACACCAAATTATATTTTTCATGTGATACAATAAGAATTAAATGAACTAAGTAATGTACTAGTAATAGAGATTATTACTTTATTATAATATACTTATAATTATAATATAATATATATGTATATAAATATATACTTGATTTTTTTTTTATATATTCCTTCTTTTTGTAAATTGTTTTTGTCACATAAAGGATGTAATTTGGAGTGTTCCCAATAGCTCCACGATACAATATTATGATTGTTCATTCGATACATGAGGCCTGACGGCTGTGTGCTGCTGGTCTTGGGCAGCATGTACATTGTGATGACCTTGCTTGCGGTTCGATTTATGTGGGTACATGAAATTTAATGACATAAATGATATATTTTTAAAAGTCGGGAAAGTTGATAATCAGGCAAGTAAAAGTTTTGAATTTAGACTTTTTGGCGAGAACAAAAGAAGCATGGTCGACATTTTATTCAAAATTCAGATTTGCTTTTTTTTGTGATTTTGGGAGTTTTAAGTGCAAAAATTGTATTGTACGTTGAAGTTGTGTACAAGTGAGGGGAATTGGAGGAATTTCGTTTAAGAGTCCTTTGTAACTCCAGTAAAGCCTACTTACCATTGCTTTACTGTAAGTGTTAGAGACTTGGTTATGAGAAAATAGAACAAGTTTTATATCAGACGAGTGTTATCGTTAACTATTTTTCTATCAAGAGATAGTCAATGGGTGATCGATCACATTGAGAATAAAAACTAAAATAGCTTACACAATAAAACAAAGAATGTTTTCAGTCTTTTATTAATCGGATTATTTTCTTATTACATTATCTAAGAACTCATTATAGATGTGCATCGAACACATCATTCCACTGTTTTCCAATGTGTGCCAGAAGTAACTAGCGCAGAATGTCAGATATGCTAAGAATTACCATTGCAAGTAAGCGTAGGTATAATTTGACATATTCGGCTCGAGATATCCATATTTGTTTTCACCATTTTTACATGTGAACACACAATTTATGCATAATAATGTCCATCTTCGATTACCTGAAGCAAGAAAGTTGTATTATTTTTTCATTAAATTAAAAATAATTTTGTAATTATGAAGTATGGCTTCCAGCACTGGCTTTTTTCTAAACAACACTGGCCCAGGTTCAGCCCAGCATAGCGACTAGAGATTAATTTGGCAATAGCATGTTCATTTTTAATAGGTATGTTAAATTTCATGGTCAAATAACAACATGGTTTTACGGGTATCTCTTTTACATAATAAATGGGGTTCAAAATGTTTTGAGCACAAAACACTGCCAGAATTGGGCTGCCAGTTTGTTCTATGTAGTATTTTAACCAAAAAATTTGAAGATTTTCATCTTTTAGAAACCCAAAATTAACAAGGTATACATCAAAATCAAAAGATAGTTGCATAAAATAGATAATTGCATAAAATAGATAATTGCTTAACCTTAGGTACCTGTCCGTTAATATTTAATTTTATTACGAGAATCAGTTTTCTCTGAATTCGACCCTCTTTGAGGTACAAGTACTAATAATGTCAAAATTGGTTAGGTACCTTGTACAAAAATATAAAAAACCTATAAAAAACCTTATACAATATAAGGAAACTTTAATTTTAATAGTTTGCAACATATTTAAGTGTCGGAGCTATGAAATACTAAAATATCAGCTAACTGAATGCAGTAATCAAACAATTTGCAACATTAGATTTACTTACCGATGGAACGTGATTTTCGGGGCTTTTCTGTATAAAGTGTTGCAACTATTGGGGGTACAACACTTTTGTATCATATTTTGCACTTTAAATAACCAAAATAATGTTTATACACCAAGAAATATTTAATCATCGAACATATGACGTACTACCCGTACTACACAAGTAAACAGACGCCATACTCCGCTTATTTTGACTTAAGCGGAAGATGGCGGCTGCCACGGTTTCGGAATTGTCTATGTGTGCCATTGTGTTGCAACAAATGAAAGAAAAGGATAAATATATACAATTCTAAACTACAATGAGCGACAGTGTTATTATTACTTACACGGTATGTATGTGTGAGTGAATTATGTTTGATCTGCTTCCATTTATAAATCTGTGGTCAAAATACTGAATAAGACAAAAAATTGCATAGAGCTCATGTTTGATACAGATGAAAGGTTGCGCAACAACTAGTGAAAAATGTATAAAATCTAACTTGAGATTATTTTGCTTTTTTCTTTAAGGTCCGACTATACAATATACTAAAAATCTAAACTGTTTATCAGCACTAACGCAAGATGTCTTGTTAAAAGATTTGGAAATACTTTTTAAAGATAATAATATAAATGTACTTGTCATAATTAAAACAAAATACGACACAGAATTAGTAAGTGTTAGGAAATAATATTAAATAGGATAAACACTGGAAAGGTTGCAGATCAGGTATACTTAATAATGTACAGAGAATCACTAACGAAGATACGAAAAAAATTATTATTGGGTAATGGTTTTCACCTGTTACCCAAGCGGACATGCAGGTATTGAAAGAATAACTAACAATATAAAAAAATACTATTATTAGCCGGGTATTGAAAAAGATTGAACTTTATTGTATTGAAAAAGTTTTAACTTTAATTAAAACATGTATTAAGTGCCAAAAAGAAAAACAATTTATACCCATTAAAGAACCATTATCAAAAACAACGACGGCAATGTCTTCATTTGAAAAACATTTCTGGATATTTATAGGGATACATTTATTGGATTTCTATTGGACCATTAGATAAATATGATGAAGGTTATTGGTACCTTACAACGCGAATTATCTAAGTATGTGGAGGCTTGTCCGCCTAAAACCAAATCAACAGATGAAGTTGCTAAATATTTTGTTAATGACTTCATATTATGGTATGAAATCCCCAAAGCTACGGATCAAGGAGCCGAGTTCATATCTAATACAATGCAACAGGTATGTAATTTATTAAATGTAAAGAAATTAGTCGCAACAGCATATTATCACCAAAGTATAGGTGCTTTAGAAAATACCCATAAGGTTTTAGGAAATTATCTTCAGATACCATGTAACAATTGTCCATAGAGTACGTGGATACTATTTTGACAAATTTTATTTAACACAACTGTACATTGCGAAACAAAATATACACAGTACGAACTTTTCTTGGTCATATTATGTTCTCTCCTGAATAATTTAAATTCTATAGTTGATCCGTTATATAATTTGCACAGCTATCCAGCAGAACTTAAATTTCGTCTACAGAGAGCAGTCAAACATGCTAAAGAAAATCTAATTTGTAGTAAAATAAATAGAAAATTAAATTGTGATTTTTATGTTAATCCTATAACATGTAAAAAAGGTGATTAAGTACTTGTAAAGAATGAAACAGGTAATGAAATTAACAGTTTATATTTAGGCCCATATAAAGTAATTGAAGACAACTTTCCAAATGTAAAATGTTATAAAACGGAAAGGAAATGTTCATTCATAAAAATAATACGAGACCATACAAAGATTAAATTAGTATTATTTTAAATAAAAATGCATCCCTAGAATTAAGTTTAACATCATTTGTAATCACTATGTAATCATTATGCAATTATTATGTAATCATTACGTAATCAAATTATTGTACTTATTATTATTATTACATTTTGAGATATTAGTTAATACTATGATTTTCAATACATCAGAAATTTACTTTTTAAGAGCAAATTTCTTGTTTTTTAAGCGGGGAAGGTGTAGTGTAATATGAAAAAAGCTTTAATAAAGGTGGACAAGTTTAACAAAGTTTTCTTTATTTTAATATGTCAAATAAAACTAATACACAAGATAGAACAACAAGGTTCAGCAAAACGTCACTGATGTCTAATACAACGTATTTGAGCTTACAGATGACAAAACGCATCTAGACGGACAGTCGCTATCGATCACTAATTTTTATTCCTGAGTAAGCTTTTAAGAACTGCGCAAATGCAATCAAATAACCGATCGATGTACATAAAAATTATATACACATAAATATGTACTAATAATTCTCTTTCATCTTCAAGTAGGAAAAGAGGTTCCTACGCAAAGGTAAGACGTCTACATACATTGTACTTTTAGTATTTCAAATTAAAGACTGCTGTCACATTTTGATGGAAAACGAGATTTATGTAAGAGCATTGTGTATTTTATGTCCATACACAGCATGTATGTAGAACAACTAGTTTTTCTGTTGACATAAATCGTGTCCCTTTGGGAATAGGAAACGATGCGGAAGCGCTTCGCAGAAGGCTCTCATGGGCGGTGTAATTTATAACTATCCGTTCTGTTTGCGTACAACATAGGTAGATGATTCTGTATCGATTCATGTACATCACGGATACAAACAGATTAAAATCAAACCATGTATTACAAGACACAACTATATAATTCATTTCATAGCACATCTTCAGAACCTAACTGAACTAATTTTTGGATTTCGAGTTGAAATAATAATTAATTTATCTAAAATAAAGGCATCGAATGTTTAGATTAATATATATATATAAATACCAGACTCATACAATAAGTATTTCAGATATTATTTTAGGTTCATTAATATAACTCAAAATCCTGAAATGTTCATTAGATCAGTTTAGTTTTAAGAGTGGGATGTTATTTAATGTTATAGAATATTAAAGTATATATCATCATACAAAAGTAAATGTATTCTTGGTTTTCACTTATAATTTCTGCATTCTTGGAAACCTTTTGAATACTAATCTACTTCTAAGTGGGCAAAATACAGTAATCGAATTTCTGACACATAATGTGTATTATATTTTATTCCCGTTCATATAATGTTTTATTAACAGCTTTTATGTTGTTTCTTTAATTGTTAATTTTTATTTATTTTCTGGAACATTATAATATAAAGAAGTTCAGAAAAACAAGTAATTTTCCTAATTACGAAAAAGAAGCAGATCGAATTTTGCGTAGGCACTTGAACGAATAATGAACTAACTGAAAAGTCGGCTATTATTTAACCTTCTGTTCCACTTACATTTTTAAAGGACTCCTTTTAGATTAAATTAGTTTTTCTTCAAACAAGTATCAATATCAGAGAATGTTAGGTACTATTATCAATTAGGTAAAACAGAATTACAGTTGTATTGTATATAATATTTGAAAAACAGACACTTATTATTGAGAGCTCAGATTTAAATCTAATGACAATAATGTGTATCCTTGATTCTGAAAAGAAAACAGTAAAAAAAATATTTAAATCATAGATTTTAAGTCCATGAATTAAATAATGTTTTTAAATCATGTTACCGGCATACTCTTTATTAAATATTAATAACATTAATTTGTCACCGAGCGTGTGCATTGTGTGCAGTCAGTAGAAGGACTTTATAAGTTTACTCGCACATTATGTCTTACATCAGTGTACTGCACTGTATTCAGCGAAACATATCACTTAGGTAGAGCTTTGTACATCACAAGTGATTATACTTGGTGCAGTGCAGTGTGGTGTATATCTTATTTTTTAATTTTTGTCCTTAATGTAAACAAAAGTGGCGACTATGACCTTTCTAACATAACTAGAGATGGTCTAATTCGCAAATGATTGACTCAGTTATCATACTCATTGCTTATTAGTAAAACAAACATTTTTAGAATTTTTGTCCTTTTATGTTTGTGTTTCAATAAAAACCGTCGCGCGTCGAATATCTGTTATCTACAGTCAACCGCTCATATCATAATATGCTTTGGATGCATCTTCTTAATAGACAACTTATGCAAAATGTGTGTAAATCCGTCACTATCATCGTGCGACATCACATAACGATCATTTACATATTTACTCAGATTACGATACACCCCACAATTTTATTTCATCTAGATGGATGAGGAGCGTGGTGTGATGACTGAACCTAATTATTTTTTAGATTTTAGTACATTATCTGGATCTTATTATGTTTATTTACAACAAAACCGTTTAACTTTTCTTTTTGAAATTCATGTCGGTTCTTCTCAGTGCCCAACTCTTTGAACGATATATAGACTTATCACATACGTCCATGCTTTGAACCGAACTAAAGTAGATTTGACGTTTAAAAATATCTTGTATTTGGTTTACTTGAATCAATTGATTTGACTTTGACTCCACTTTTTTACTTATTTTATTTTCAAGTTTTTAGCTGTTACTTAATATTTGTCATTCTATTTAGTTCATTTAATTTCTTTCTGTTTCTTTTCTGTCAGTTGGTTGCAATGTATTGACTGTCTAAACTCTATGATGCGTCATATTGTTTCGGACTCCATTTTGGATTAGGGATCTTTTTCTAAAGTGTACTGTGTTCTACTTCTCAAGCTCTTTCATTTGATACCCATATTGAGGGGATTGAAAAAAAATATGTAATCTGCCATTTTGTGGTGCCGCCATCTTGAATTTGGATTTGTTTCATAATGCACTATATCCTACTAGTCAAGCCCTTTCATTTAATACCCATAGTGGGGGAGTTAAAAAAAAAATGTAATCCGCCATTTAGTGGAGGCGGCCATCTTAAATTTACAATAATACTGAATACACAATTGTATTTTCATCAAAACTAAAGGTATGTACCAAATTTCAGATCAATCTGTCAACAGGAAAAGGGTAAATTTCAATTAGGGTAGTGCGGGGCTAAAAGGTCCGCGGGTAAAATGGTCCACCATTGCTATTTCCTAAAATAGTGCTCCGTGAAAGATTTTGAGTACTGGTGTAAGTGGGGGTTAGGGGACAAGAACGTACCGCATGGGGCGAAGTGAGCTCTGGCATACCGTTGGGACTGCATGCAGTCGAGGCTCAAAAAGTTAACGTAAGTAAAATTTTTTAAATGTTTTATTTTTAATCTGAAAATTACATTTGTAACATAGCAAAGATGGTTTTTTTCTATTTATATAGCTAATGGTCTTAAGTTTTAGGTAGAACAATTGCTTTTGTTACGTACAAATTAGATTTTTATGCATAACCTCAAACTCGACGTGTGACTCCTTGGGGTAAAAAGGTCCATATGTGGACCTTTCAACCCCATACAATTAATGAAATAAATTTTCTATTTAGGCGGAAATACAAAAGAAAAACTAATCGAGGTACGAAGTCCGTCGAGTTAATGCAGTGTGTGGTTCTTTTAGTTAAAGAAAAAAAAACAGGTTAAGAAGAAGATTTTAGCAGAAGAAAGTAAGAAAGATGAGAGGAATACTTTTGTTTGATTTGCTGTAAGTCATATTTAGACAGCCTCCCTGGGTAAGGCTGGGTGCAATGTTTTATTTGTAAGGGTTGGGCTCATGATAAGTACGTTAACCGGTCTTTGACGTCTTCAGCATATGTAATAATTGCGATTCTGACGATGACTGAATTCGTTTTTCTTTTGGGCTTTTTTTAAATTTCTCTGTTGTATGACTGAAAATATCCATATTTAAGTCAATTTTATATGGATAGTGTAGATCTTGGAACAAAAATTAAACTAAAGACTTGTTATTAAGTCTGAAGTACTGTGCTATAGTTTTGAGATCAGTAATAAATGTGATTAGTAATCTATATCTGGTTTTTTTTCCTCATAAATGTAACGAACAGTTGATTTTTCATAATAAATATAAAGAATTGTTAATTACACTGAACCACCTTATTTATTTGCTTTAATAACTAAAATCTGCTGTTTATTCATACTGGTCTTTTATGACTCAATCACTGGTCCTTTTTGCCCCTAGGACGGGGTTTAATGGACCACTCGAACTGACTTTCTAAATCTACAATATCTGGCGAATAGGCATAAATTAATAATATTTTTTAGTAATTACGTTTAAATGAAGGATTACGCTACTCATTGGTATTTGGATCTTTTCCAGGAACTTTATAGTTAAATAATTATGAAGCAATATTATTAAATTGGACCTTTTAGCCCCGCCCTACCCTACTAGATTTGACCCACACAGACAAACAAAGCAAGCTAAAAAAACCGTTTGAAAACAAAAAGCATAACATAACCTCAATTTTTTCAATGCTGTACTATATTGGACAATATAAGTGTTATTTGTGCATATTTCATGGGTTCATGTATAAAACAGAAAATCAGTGTTATTAGAGTTCTACATGTAATACAAACCAGCGAACAGTGAAAATTTTGTGAAATTTTGTTCTTGTTTGTTTAAAAATTTCTTGTTTGTTTAAATTGAAGTCAAAATGAAAAAAACAGAATATAGTTACACTACATTATAATCGATGAGACATCTTACATAGAGTCTCGTATATAGTGCTTCCTGGTCACTGTATTCGGTTATACGTCTCAGACAGAGTTTAGTATAATTATTTACAGATGTCTCTACCTTGCTGTGTGTTAATTTACACATATTAATTAATATAAATTTCGATTTTACTTTTATTACTTATAAACGAAACAAAAAAATGTGCAAGGAGAATGAGGAAATTTAAGGAAGCGAAAGAAATTCGTAAAAACCGTAATGTTTGACGCTACATCTCTGATTACCCCGTTAGGGATACAGCGTGAGGATATGTATGTATGTGTGTGTGTATGTATGTGTGTGTATGTATGTATGTATGTGTATTTACGAATGTATGTTTAAGCACAAACTCATTACAAAGATCTTCCTAAAAAAATCTAATTATGAAAGTAATAAAATATTTTATATTTTTTCTATGTACTATATCTACAGAAATTTTCATTACCGCGAAAGTAAATGTACTGTATACTTACCACTCTTATAAAGTGATTGTCATGTCAATCACGTACGCATGTCAATTTTCGAGTGATCGAGAGTAGATAGAAATTAAATTACAAGATTTTGTTACGTGCTTCAATAAATATCTATAATAATACATACTCTACCCTAAAGGGTGAGTAAAGAGGATTCTTTTGCTTACTCGTCTCATCTTGCTAGTGCTAGTGCCTTTGACCTTTTCACCAGATATGTGATCTTCATAGGCCAGTCTTAGTCTTCCTAGGCTTCTGCTACCATTCACTTTCGCTCTCCAGACATTCTTCGATAAATAAATAATCATTCTCCTCTCATTCTTTCTACGTGTCCTGACTTTTCAAGCATTCCTTTTTCTTTTTTAAAATAAGATTTTGTATAATATCAATAAACTGGAATAATCGCAAAATAACAAGAACGCAAATGAACATACAGTTTATAAATATGAACTTAGTTGTGATTTATGAGACATTGAGAATCGCGACAAATGTCAGCAATATTTTAAAATTAAAACACATTAAAACTGTGGGTGGTTTCGTTTATTTTATTTAAATATTTTATTTCACACATAATATACACAAAAAGAAAGATACACATAGAATATAAGCATAGGGTACAGCTTATTTCTTATAGAAATTTCTTCCAGCAAACCCACACTATTCTCACAATTTCAATACCTAATGTAAATGAAAGCAATGTCAATTTTGTATTATAGATAGATGTTACATGTTATTAACCTTAATGTTTTAAGCCAAATAACTGCAAAATTGTGATGTTCGCACATACATATAATATATGTGCTAAAGTAAACACAAGTTCATCACATGTATATCGGCACCACCTTATCCTCGTTCATAGCGTCTGAATAGACCACTATCTACTATCGATTTTAGAACGAAAACACGTAAAGGAAGCATCCCTTGAGGCACAAGTCAAGGGGCACACGACATATATTACCCACGGGACAATACATCTCACGTTTTTCCGCGATAAGTAGCTCTCATATAAGATACACTGATTTATAGAGAGCGCAAAAAATATTACAGCTGATACAGGAAAGCACAGATCGTAATAATGCTCGACGCCACCGATTTTACGGATTGGGAAAAATTGTTTTATTACTCACGAAACATAAAAGCTGCCTAAGTTTGTTCAGTACCGGCACCTGCTTTGATGCGATTTCCTATCGAATGTAACGTTTTTTTATTCGTTTTTATTTTGCCAACGTTTTCACAGGCAATAAATACTTCTTATTACAGTACCGTAGATACACATAAAATTGTATTTTGCGTTATTACAAAGTAGCCAGATGTCAATAATATTGTATGAAATTTCGTTGATAGGATTCCTTTATTTTGCTTTCAAAACAGGAAGTCAATTACAATTTCCTGTTAGCGAATGTTTGCTTTAGTTATTTTTATATCGTTTTTATTTAGAGAGGTTTTTAAACAAACCTGTTTGTACTATGAAATATTGATATAGCCTAGAACCCTTTTTGCACACAAATTTTAATACACAGACACGTGTAGATGTTTGCAGTCCTGTCATCAAAGTTATAAACATGAAAAATATTTTAAATTCGTTTCCATCTGTCCCCTCCACAATTACAACTATATCTATATGCTTTTAAATCTTATAAACATATCAAGCAGTATTTTTAACTATAAATGACTTGTTTGTATTTTTATATGAATAGATGTTGCATATTGCAAAAGAATATTTTCTGTATAAATGTTGACACTATTTCTACGTAAATATACAGATTATACTCCCACTTCGCACAGTCTAGCCACGCGTTACAATTATTAAATAACGACAACTTTCAATATGTGTCTACTTGCGTCTTAATTTATTCATGTATTTTGTAACAAATTCCTACCAAAGTTACCTACCTCTTCTCAGTGTATTATAATATCTACTTTACACACAGTACGTGTATAGAGATATTTGCGGTTGTGTGTGTAACACATTATTACTTCCTCTCACACTAGCAAGTCATTTAATCACTGTTACTGCGGCTAATGTGGCACATTATTTCGGACGAAGAAAGCCAGTGGAAATATAGCCGGAACGTGTTGCTATACAAAATATTAGACTATTAATTTTGCGACTGTCAGATGGAATGGGATATGCATGTGATACTGCTAAACTGATAAGTTTAGCCTATGAATATATCACTGTTATATTATGGTATCACAGACGTCTTATGAATATTTTTCTAGTTCATAAAGCAAACACTAACAGAAATGCCGGCCAAATATGAGTTGAACTTATACTAGGATTGCATAATGGTTGAATCTACATTCATACGTCTTTAAGTTATTAGATAGATTATAATGTTGATGATTATTTGATAATGTATAGCTTAGCCTAGTATAGCCCTCGACTTCCACACATCATTTCTTTTTCCAAAATTTTTCGAAAATCGTAGTTAGTGCGTGCGATAAGCTTTTAATAATTGGACCATTGATATCTATAATTGTGTTAAGGCAGACAGCGGACACTGGTGTGATTCAATAAGATTTTTTTTCAGCATATCAATTATCTACCATCTACATATAAACAAATTAAAAACATACCTAATATTAACAATCTATAAAACCTTTATTTACTTATCTGATATTGTATACATGAATTAAAACAATTGTATGTATATAGTACTATAAACAATACATATAAATTAATTTTTTTTTATTCGCTCTTCAATTGTTTATTTATTTAGGTACTTCGTTTCGAGTATAACCTCCTCCATTTTATTAAAGTTTTCTCTGTCTTTTACTTTAGCCATGCACTTTAATCCTGCTGTAGTAATGATATCATTTCTCCATATCTATCTAGGCCGATGTTTTCGCCTCCCGAGATTCAGTTATTTCTTTCCATCTTGTCGCCTCTATTTTCCATCTACTGTCACTGAACCGACCGACTAGGTAGTCTGCCAATTGCCATTTTAGACTGAAAGCGTAATGGACGACATGCGTTAGCTTCTTTTTTTGTCTTATATGTTCACTTCTTACTTTCTGCATTTTAAAACATCTAAAACACATAAAATTATTTCCAATTATCTTTTACGTTCTCTTGACATTTCGGCCGTGTTTACGTTAGCTGTGGACTCAATCAAACTATGGCGGCAAGCTTCACTCCTTTTTCAAGGTAGATTTTTTATCATCTGCCCCCGATTTTTAAAAATACTTTTTATACTTCTTACACAACACTCAGTGCCCGCACATTTAACGGAATATGAAAAGATTCGATTCCTTGAATCATTGGATTTCACGCCGTCAATAAAGTGTATTCCGATTAAAATTTTTGTATCTCTTACCATAACTTCCATCGCCTCACACACGACTCTTGAATAAAAGCAACGATCGATGGAAAGGACTTGTGGACGATGTAACGCAATCTAATGATTTATATCTCTCTGTGCATATGTTTCGATATTTCTGTATTTTTTTTATTTTCAGTACACTCCTTTCTATCGCCCTCTAGCATATGACCGACTTGGATTTTATCTTAATGTTGCAAATATATCTCTGACATTTATTTGTAAGAATCAGTAGAATACAAATATCCAGAACGAACTTCGTTTGGTGGAGAGGGAACCTACCTTTTAAGATCTCTCTCGTAGCATAGTGATTTTTTTCAAGATTACAGATACGCGACCTTAAACTCCCCCTCATTATATATATTATTGTCTTTAAATGTTATTTATTTTCCCAAGTAAATCTCTTTCCCAAAAACTTACCTACAATAGCAAAAACATTCCAACAACTGAAATTACTGACAGTAATAAAACAAATACAAGACAGTATCGTCCAAAACATCCACGGTGTGAACAATAAAAGGCGTTTTCAGAAATGAACCAAAGAGAAACTAATGAAACCCCATCCATCACAGCTTATGAGAGATACGATGCCGATCGCAGAGAGACTCCCCAATGCCAAATACACACAGGCCGTTGTTCACTAGCACACATTAATTATGTCGCATGGTCTCTCACGGCGCCGTCTAGTGAAATATGAACCTGCAGCGATATCAAACCACCATTGCACTGTGATGCCGTTGAATTATTTATGAGGTATAAAGTCTATGAATTTAGGCAGCTTTTCAACTACTTCACTACTCTGGATCCCTACTAAATTTTCGACTTCTAACAAATAGCGGTTGCAATAATCTCCAGATTAATACACCACTAGCATCAAATCGAACAGCTCAATTTCTAACCCCGAAAAAGGAAAACAAATCGAACAGCACGATTTCTAACCATGAAAAAGGAAATTACATAAGCACTTAATATTGATAATTTTTGATTTCTGGACTTATTGTGCAACTCTATTGGCAGGAAAGCAATGATGTTATAATACAAAAGAGGTATAATATCATTGCAGGAAAGTGACATAATAGTTCGTTCTTTCTGACGTTACAGTTTTAAATATTTTTCTGATTGATTAATGGGAAATACACAATAGGACCCAGGTCAATTTAAAGGATCTTTTTTAATTCACTTGAACCATGGATATCATTACCCATCGTTACCGGGCATCAATAATATACGCCTATTTCTTCATAAAAATAACGTTACCAGTGCCCATATGTTCGTGAGCAATGTAGAGTATCCATTAAAATATAGAATATACAGTAGAATGCGATATTACAATTTTCTGTGTTTCTAATTTGTACCATTTCACTGCCCAGTCATTTTTTGCATTTCAGGGAGATGCAGACGACAAATGTTCATCCGACATTCGGAGCCATTCATCGCTCCAAGTAACTTTCTTTAGTTTTATGAGCATAATTGGTTCTAAGCGTTATTTTACGAAGATTTAGGCGTATATTATTGATGCCCTGTAACGATACGCAATGATATCCTGAGAGTAAATAAATTAAAAAACATGACATAACATAACATCTATCTTCACGCCGTATCCCCAACGAGGGAGTCAGAGAGGACGGAGCGCCAAGAGTCGCGATCCTTACACTTCTTTCGCTTCCTCAAATCTCATCATTCTTCTCACACATTTTCGCCTAGGTATGCGAGTGCTTTTGACATTTCCGTCGGCTAACATTCCAGCTATTTGATCTTCATAAGTCAGCTTTGGTCTTCCTTGGCTTCTTTTACCACTCACTTTCGCTCTATAGATTTTCTTCCTCAGTCTTTCATCACTCATTCTTTCCATGTGCCCGAACCATTTAAGCAGTCCTTTCTTCATTTTTTCAATAACACTGTCAGGCAAGCCTGTCATTTCATGTAAATTAAAAAAGATTCTTTAAATTTACCTGGAGCCCATTAGATCCATTAACCCATTAATCAATCAGAAAATATTTAAAATGGCAACTTTGGAAGGAATTGACTTTATTATGTCACTTTCCTGCCAATAGAAGTTGCGCAATTAAGTCCAGAAATCAAAAATGTTCAATATAAAGTACTTAAGTATTTTCTTTTTCAGGGTTAGAAATTGAGCTGTATGATTTGTTTACATACTCTCAGTTTCTTAAGTTAACATTTACACATATTATGGTGTTTACACTGTTTGTTAGTCAGTCAATATCAAAAGTAGTTAAATAAGAAGTTAGCTGATCCAATGAGTGATCTCCTAAAAGACATTATTCCTATATGTATTTTAGCTAATGTCTCTATATTAACCTTTTGTTTTACAATTCTGCATATTATTTTTTAGTATCGTCACTAACGACGAACGACCGATTTTAAGTCGTACGAGGCATGCCTTTTAAGTTTTGTCGTTTGAAGAAAAAAACATAACTAGAACCTTATAGTACTTTTTATTGTTTTTCAAAGTATTCACCACGTAGCTTGATACACTTTTCCATTCGCTCAAACCAGTTATTATAACATTTATTCCACTCTAAAGGTGTTCAAAATGGCTGACTTGAAAGCGTCGACTGCTTCTTCACCGGACTGGAATCTTTGACCACGAAGACCTTTCTTAATTTTAGGGAATGTAGAGAAATCGTTAGGGCTTAGGTCAGGACTGTATGGAGGATGGTCAAGAATTTCTACTTTTTCCTGCTTCAAATACTCAATCGTTTGACGAGCGCTGTGTGAGCTTGCGTTGTCGTGGTGCAGGATGATGCGTCGCTTTGAGTTAGATTTTCGAAGTTCGGCGATGACTTGTGGTAAACAAACTGTGGTATACCACTCTGCGTTAACCGTTCTACGATCTTCAAGTGCAATAGTCGCAACATGGCCGGTTTTTCCAATGAACCACCATCACCACCATCTTCTTTGAAGTGCTTCGAGAACGAACAACTTGAGTCGGCTTTGGCTCGTCTTGAAAGACCCAGATTGTGATTGTTGTTTGGAATCAGGATCGTAGGCATAGATCCAAGATTCGTCACCACTGATGATGTCGTAGACGTGATTTGACTCTCCTCGATTGAACCTTTGCAGAGTTTTCTTACACCATCTGACGCGGGCCGCCTTCTATTCGTCGGAAAGCAGATGCGGTATCCAACGGCAAACTAGCTTTCTCACACCAAGCGCTTCATGCAAGATCTTCTGAATGGTTGTCCCTGAGATGCCTAATAGAGCCTCTATCTCTCGATACGTCACATGACGATCTTCGAGAATTAGTTGTCTCACAGCAATGATGTTATCTTCAGTGAAGGCGGATTTTGGGCGTCCTTCGCGAGATTTGTCACTAACACTAGTATGTCCACGCTGGAATTCTAAATACCAGCGTTCGACAGTCCGCAGACATGGGGCTTAATCACTGAACGCAGATGTTAGCTCTTCAAAACACTGAAGCCGTGTCAGGCCTCTTCTAAAGTTGTAGAAAATTATTGCACGAACATTTTCCTTAGAAAGATTCATTTTTGTACGTAACCTGACAGATTCCAATCGACGCTGTGACTAAACAATAGCATTAATCCTAATACTTTCAACTGTTTTGAGATTCAAAATTTAAACACATTCGAATATAGAACAGTTCCAAATTCAAAATTGCCGGGAAATATGGAAACGACAGAACTTAAAAGGCATGCCTAGTATCGTAACTACAAAAAATACTAATCAGTGAAACAACAACATCTACAACAATTTACAACATCTATTGGAATTTTATTTTATCGTGATAACGTAATATGTGTCATATTTTAATTTTACCTATTCATGAGCAAAAATAAATGAAAATCTAATAATAATAATTAACAAAGCTTTCATAAGAGAAAATCTTATGAGGATTAATGTTGCTGGTGCTTCAGATATCGGCTCTAACAAGTCGCAAGGAAGTTGCCAGAGGCAGAGATTACCGGAATAGAGTTGAGGAGGATTAACGCGGAGTCTACTTACCTAATACTGTTTGACGCATCCAAAGTACTCCTCCCCCGCCGTTCCTCTTAACTTACACTACTCAACAGATGTGTCAACTTCCCATAGACTGGCGATAATATAGCAGATACGTATTTACTTATCTGCTATATTATCGCCATTTTTCACGATTTTTCACGAATGCATGTTTAATTATTCTGACGATATGTAGCTAACGAGGCGGACAGATAGGTAAATTCACACTATATCTAAATAGCAGGTAGGTTAAGTTTATTATTGAAGCTCAGAATTCTGAAATTTTGAATTAGATCAGTATCATTCTAAGGGTCTGTTATATACACACTATATACCATGTCATATGTGTCACTTATAGTGATTATAGTTCTGAACAAAACATTTCTAAATATTTTAAGCACTATTTTTGGGAAACATTTTAATTCTCTTAGTTATTTAAGTAAAGTAAAGTAAAAGTAAAAAAAATTTAAGTACGTAGGGTAAAAACAACTTTATTGACATAAATCAGTACATATATAACTCAGCGTTAATATACTCGTAAATAAGCTTGTAAATCTGTCATTGCTTAGGATGCCCAGCAGACTGGCAGCATTACCTCTTTGAATAGCCAAACTGATTCGTTGGTGGAAGAAGCTGTCAGCACGACGGTCTCCCGAAGTCTCGACCAGTCTCATTGTCAGAATATCAGAAACCAGTCGATGGGCTTTGGGGTCCCAAGGTCCCAAAGTTTCGACTGCTAAGGACGTGAATATGAACACTCAGAGAGATGCCGCTTCATGATATGGTTTATACTTGCAGTGTAAGTCATAATCATAGCCTGCAACCACGACGTAACTAACAGTAACAGATTTAATTTTGAAATCTATTATTAAAATAAAGGTGTAATAATACGATTTAATAATACATCGGTATTTACATGAATAACTTGACCTACGTGTACTCCTTCGGTTACACACCTAAAAGATAAAGAAAATATGTCTGCAATCGACAATAAACCAGGATTAATACGCAATGCATATACGCCCTATACGTATAATGACCCCTACTCAATTTCGATTCGTGTTTTATTCATCTCTCAAATAGATGTTTTCTCGATACGTACTATGCCTGATACATTAGTGGATTATGTAAGGGGGACTGGGTGGACGACTTTATTTGTTTTGCTAATTTATCTTCTTATATACTTACCATACAACAAAAAACTGTGTGTGTATGTCGAATCATACAGTACTTAAACATGGTTGCTTGTATGTGGACAAATATGTTTCCTGAATGTTGATGTATTTGATGTAAAATCTGTTACTTGAGATATTGTTTTGAGATCGTAAATATTAACGTTAGGATATATACCCTCCACATAGGAACACAAACAGTGCAATCACTGTTGCTTGGCGGCTGAAAGAAGTAAGACGATGATAGCGATCCAGACGGACCCCGTACAAGGTCCTACCACCCGCAGTCTATTTAAACTCTGACAGTTTACTGGCGATTACATGATAATATCCTACCTCCATCAATCTACTAATGTGCATACGATGGCTATAGCTAATTCAGCATTGTACGGCATGAGATCTACATATTAATACGCACATAGGTTGTGAAATAGATTAGCTATTATATATTATTAGCTAATATACATTATTACGTATAATTAATATATATAATTTAGCTAATAAGCTCTGTTTAGCAATATATGCTATTAGGCGCATTAGACAGTTGACAGATGTGACTACGGCTAAGCTGGTGTATTTCGCATATTTCCATAGCCCTATGTCTTATGGTCTGCTACTGTGGGGAGTAGCGCCACATATGAAATCTATCTTTATTTTACAAAAGAGGGCAATACGTACCATCTACAGTATGAACGCACGAGAGTCGCTGAGAGTTCATTTTAAAGACATTGATGTACTCACCTTACCCTCGGTATACATCTATGAAAACATAATGTACACTAGAAAAAATTTAGAACTATTTCAAAAGAAAGGCGTTAATAATGGTGTGGAAACTCGTGGTCGTGATCAGCTAGTTATTCCTAAATTTAAATTACAAAAGTCAAGTGGTTCATTTTTGAGTAACTGTGTTCGTTTTTATAATATAATTTCTCATGAAATTTCTCAATTAACGAAAAAGAGATTTAAACTATTGTGTCATTAAACGCACACGGATTGGAAAAGCATACTTTAAAATTAGCGATTTCATTGAAGACACAACAATAGACTGGAAATGATCCTCTCTGCACATGCATTTGCTGGCTTTATGGATATTGTATTTTTAAATAACTATTGTAGAATGATGTTAAAAAAATGATATCTGTATCCAGGTTTTCATTTCATACCGAACTAAAGTAGATTTGACGTTCGAAAATACCTTGCATTTGGGTTTACTTGAATAAATTGATTTGACTTTGACATATATATACCTATATATATATATATATATATGAGATAAGTAAGTAAGTAAGATATTATATCATTATCGTATAATTTAAAGTTCTGTAACATTGTCCACTCTTATCACACATTTATAGTAATGATATAATATGCCTCAGTATTTAACTAACTTGGATCCTTCTCTTTTTAACATTAAATAGCTCATACAAATATATTCCGTAGTTTTTAGTAACGTCTAACCAAACATATAAAAATTCAAAAAATATTTATTTAGGATCCAGTCCTAGAAAATATGTACTAAATACTGTTTAAATCTCCTTCATTTGAATATATCCATTTATATATACATACATGTATATCTATCTGGCTGCGCAGCTCTGTTACATTTTATGACAGTACCTGCTGCTTTCTTTAATGTAAAACATATCATAGAATTTAATGTAGGAAGTTATTGATACTTATTGTATTGAAAGACGTTTGTTTTCACTATATCTGTTAGTTAATAACGCACTAAGATTGAAACGCATAATGTATGTCTATACGTGTAACTTCTTTTAACACAAGCTACTCGTAAGTTCGTAATTTATAGAGTACATTATTTCATAACACCTGTTGGTTGTGAACACCCCGAGAAAACTATTCATCCATTAACAAACAGACAGACAGACGGACTCACATTTTTTTTAAAACTAAGTAGCCCACATTTGTCTTCAGGCACATACTATCCGTGCCAACTTTCATCAAATCGGTTCAGCGGTTTAGCACTTCTCATACCAAGTTTCATCTCTCTTTACACCCCCATAGGGAGGATTTTTGAAAAAAAAATCTAACCTTTGAGAGAAAAAGATTAGCCTATGTCTTTTTGATTAAGAGTCTATGTCTATACCAAATTTCATCATCATCAGTTCAGCGGTTTAGCATTTCTCATATAAAGTTTCATCCCCCTTTTCACCCCTTTAGGGGACAATTTTTGAAAAAACGTAGCCTACGTCCGTCTCCTGGTGTCAAACTACCTCCACGCCAAATCTCATAAAAATCTTAACGAACACCACGAGAATAACATTTTGTAAAAGTTTAATTTTCAATAAATAAAAAATGAATGTTCGATATTTAACTCGTATACATCCTAATTGGGCAAAGCTTTTGCCTAAAAAAAAGTCGTTTTTACATACTGTATTCAGACTTTCCGGTTCATTTCCTTTTTTTCTTTGTTAACTCCTGTACGAATTTTTCTACCAGCCTCTCTCTCATCTTGAATTTTTCTCCATTTTCATTAAGCAAACTTGAGATAAGTGAATAAATTCTAATGATTCGAGCGAGTTCGACGTGTAATAAGCCTTCGGATCTTTCCCTTGGAGCCCCGAGTCATGAACGATGTGAAAACTCAACTCGAAAGTTTCGACCGAGATTCCTCCACAGGTCCATAAATATTGAGTACGTAATTTTGCTGACGGCTGTTTTCATTGGGATTACTTTTAAAATTATTTCCCATTTTATCAGGGCAAAGTTTAATACTGTTTTTATCTTGTATATATATATATATCGTAACACAAAAAGAATCTTTTACACGAAATATTCGAGACGTATAACTTTCATTAGTTAAAACATAAACAAGCAAATAGAAAGTTAAAATATTATTCTACTGTTGTCTGCGAGATGAAATTTTCGTCGACTCTTCTTTAAGGAAAAGTTTAGAGGCTCCTATCATATGTTCTCATGTGATCAACATTGTCAATTTCGGCCCTAAAAATATAACTGAAATAGAAATTTCATTGTACAAAAAACATATCCCGAAGTCCCTCATCCGCAGTGACTCAAAGCAAAGCTATATAACATTTCATTAGCGGTCAGCCGAGACGTTCCGGTTACACAGACAATAAATTTTCATTTTTGCAAAAGGACAAGTGAAAAGAAAAGATAAATAGGGGAGAAGATTTGCGTCACGAGCGCATAAACTATTCGACGCGTTACCGCCAACCGCCGCAAGCTTTTGTGGGAAACACGAAATATTTGATTAACAAAAAAGGCGAAATCTTGTTCTCCGCGCTCTCCTTCGCAAGTATTTTCGTAACCATAGCGAAAACAATTCTTTACTATAATAAACAGGTGTAAGGAGACCAACATTGCTATATTTGTCATAATTATACTTACTAACACTTGCTATTTATACTTACTATATGTTATGTATACACACTATACTTGCTATAATTATACTCATATTTATACTTGCTAACTTTAAATCTTTTTAAACACAGAATTATATGTACAAATATATTGACAATAATAATAATAAATGCGCCAGACAATACACACCGATCACCTGGTTCCAAACTAGGGCGATCCCTGTGCTATGAGAACCAGACGACGACAACTAGGGGCGTCTCCCAGTACACCCATACCCGAGACAAACTAGAAAAGTTCATTTCCCAAATTCTGACCCAGCCGGGAATCAAACCCAGGACATTCTGTGCTTAGACACAACGCCTAAACCACTGCTCCATCGAGGTCGTCGAGTTTGAGATAAATTTATGAGTGAGATTTTTGTTATACCACGAAGGTGCGGTGTAAGCGGTTACCATTTTTCTATTGACGCATGCAAAACCAAACGCATCAGTTAGATATAAAAGTACAGTAAACTCGATTACGAAAAACAACTAAAAATAATCCAGACCCTTTTGATTTGAAGACATTTCAAACATAATAATATGTATTTTCACATAACCTATGTACCTACAATGGACTAGCTAGCTATGATTCCGATAACAATTTATCAAGTTTAGTCATGTACATATAAGACGAAAAAATATTTTAAGTGAACTCTGTCCACCCTGAACGGGAAATGACTTGACGTTATTATGTATGTCTATGACGGTATATGTATATGGGCAGATCCGTTAATTCTCGAAGAAAGTGTGCGCACTTAGGTCGGCGATTATTTTGATGCTGATTTTTTCGCGAAAGTACACCTAAAAAGGAGACGATCCTGAAAATTGATATGTGCAAATCCGGCTGCTGGAGAATTTTTTAAATTTTTAAAAATGACGATTTCTCACTAATTATCAAATATTTGTAGCTCAGCTTTTATATAACTTAAAGACTCCTGCCCAGCGGCATTCTTTTCAGTAAGACTTCTACTTTTATGAAAAAAATTGATGTTAGGTCTAAACTTATATCGGGCTTAGCTAATAGCTTCCAACTAAAAAACTGTTTTGGTTAAATTTTACCTATTTATAAAACACTATTATATGTACCGTATTCGAAGTTGAGAGTCGACCAGCAGCTAATATCTTTTGTCGAGGTATATTTTAATGGAATCCACCCAGCTTTTGCTTAATTGCTCAGATTTTGTAAAGTTATAGCTATTTAAAACCAATCAAATTTTAAAAAATCGCTGTTTTAAATAGCTAGAACTTTTTCTCCGAACTTTGATTTGTTTCAAACTTTCAGGAAAGTTGCTTTATTCTGTCTCCAAGAAGCCCTGAAAATTTTAAGTAGAGAATCAAGCCTTTATTTTTATAATTTTCGTAATCAGTACCCCGAGAAACCTAGAACATGACACCCATGTAGATTTTAAAAAAATAATAATATTCACTCCCTGGATTACGAAATGAACGTCTTTTTCGTAATCGGCACCCCGAGATACTTAGAATTTGACACCTATATCGATTTATCCAAAAAAGTACTATTCGCCATCTTGGATTTGAAAATGAAAGTCATTTTCGTAATCAGCACCCGAAAAACCTAGAATTTGATACCCATATCGATTTATCCAAAAAAAAGTAATAGTCGCCATCTTGGATTTGAAAATGAACATCATTTTCGTAATTAGCACCCCGAGAAACCTAGAATTTGATACCCGTACCGATTTATCCAAAAAAAGTAATAATCGCCATCTTGGATTTGAAAATGAATATCATAACATTCGCCATATTGGATTTATGGTAACGTCACATATGTATCTACCTTCCCCTGCGTATTCTATTTCATTTGATACCCATATTGTTAGGGTTTCGCATTATAAAGTTTCCCTATAAAGTTTCATCCCCTTTTTCACCCCTTTAGGGGTAGGTTTTTAATAAAAAAGAAAACTGTTTTTTTAATGGAAAAGGTGTATCTCTGTACCAAATTACATCTTAATCGGTTCTGCGGTTAAAAATTTCCCATACGAAGTTTTATCCCCCTTTTCACCCCTTTAGGGGTCGATTTTTGAAAAATAAAGTAGCCTATGTTCATTCCCTGGTGTCAAACTATCTCCATGCCTAATTTTATCAAAATCGGTCCGGTGGTTTAGCCGTGAAAACGGAACAGACAGACAGACAGACAGAGAGACTTCCGCATTTATAATATTAATTAATATTAGGCATGGAGATAGTTTGACACCAGGGGCTGAACGTAGGCTACTTTATTTTTCAAAAATCTACCCCTAAAGAGGTAAAAAGGGGGATGAAACTTTGTATGGGAAATTTTTAACCGCTGAACCGATTAAGATGTAATTTGGTACAAAATACACCTTTTCTATTAAAAAAAAAATAGTTTTCTTTTTTATCAAAAATCTACTCCTAAAGGGGTGAAAAGGGGGATGAAACTTTATAGGGGAAATGCTAAACCGCTACAGAGTAAACTAATAATTTTAAATATTGTAAATTGTAGTTTGAATTACTAATTCTGTTGTTCAATTATGTATATCCTATTTTAAAATATACGTGGGAGATTTAAAGAAAGGGAAACTATCCTCCCTCATGTATGATGGATACCTGAACAATAGGTTTTTTAACATGGAGCACACAACCTATAGAGTGGCAATGCCATTGATTTTGTATGAAAACAATTTACGTCTAAACACTGTCGCGGTTACTGCGTTCTGTTTTATAGTTTTTTTAGACCAGCGAATACAACAATAAGCCATTACATAAATATTTAAATATCTGTCGGAATATACAGAGATATACGCACAGGTCCAGTATTGGTTATGTACTGCTTAATGCGAGGGAGAGTATATATTTGTTAGTGTAAATAAACTGAGCAGTGGTAAATAAGATGATCCGATATTTCGTCTCTATAGGTTGAGCGCTCCATGTTTTTTAATAATCATTATTTCGCATAATTATAAAATAGTAGAGGCTATAATGTATTATTATGAAATCAACAGGCTTTTTTTTGGCAAGTATTGCATTTATTAAATATATATTATTGGTTCAATAGTACGTTAATATGGGTATCAAATGAAATGAAATACACAGGGGAAGGTTGCTGGATATGTGACGTCATCATAAATCCAATATGGCGGATGTTCCATAATAGGAAATAGGTAACTTTTTCGTTCAATACTAACAATATGGTTATCAAATGAAATGGAATACGCAGGGGAAGGTTTCTGGACATGTGACGTCATCCTAAATCCAATATGGCGGATGTTTCATAATAAGAAATAACTTTATCATTCAACACCAACAATATGGGTATCAAATGAAATGGAATACGCAGGGGAAGGTTTCTGGACATGTGACGGCATCATAAATCTAATATGGCGGATTTTCCATAATAAGAAATACCTTTTTTGTTAAAAACCAACAATTTGAGTATAATTGAAATGAATTACGCGGGGAAAGGTTTCTATGTATGTGACGTCATCATAAATCTAATATGGCGGATGTTCCATAGCAGAAAATAACTTTTTCATTCAACACCAATAATATAGGTATCAAATGAAATGTAATGCGCAAGTGAAGGTAGATACATATGTGACGTCACCATAAATTCAATATGGCGGATGTTCCTTAGCAGGAAATAACTTTAGTTCAGCA
The DNA here is from genome assembly GCA_907165235.1 of Zeuzera pyrina. Lineage (NCBI taxonomy): Eukaryota > Metazoa > Arthropoda > Insecta > Lepidoptera > Cossidae > Zeuzera > Zeuzera pyrina. The sequence continues at coordinate 16,617,137 of OU015626.1, forward strand.
CCAACAATATGGGTATCAAATGAAATGGAATACGCAGGGGAAGGTTTTTGTATATGTGACGTCATCATAAATCTAATACAGCGGATGTTCCATTACAGAGAATAACTTTTTTGTTTAACACCAACAATACGAGTACCTTTTTTTTTTTTTTTTCTTTTTTTTTTTTTTTTTTTTTTCGTCAGGAAATGCTTTATGCATCCCGTCCTGCCGTAGGGGGTGGCAGGGGGGTATGTGGGACTCCTTGACATTAGGGTGCTAGGCCGAGTCTACCCACTAAAACCTGACGGTGTTCCTCGAGAGCCTTGATGCCGGGGCAACGGGAGCGCGTTGGCATTCTGCCGCGACCCCGGCGGCTATGCCCAGCCTGAGCCGGGCCCTCCTCCGTTTGCGGGCAGTTTGACCTGCCCGCTCTCCTGAGAGGCGCGCGGGAACAACCGCGCGCACCATCCCGAGGCCATTGATGAGGCGCCTTCCCCCGAAGGACACCCCAGGCCTCCAAAGTGGCGGCTTCCGCACCCCGCCTACACCACGGCAGGGGCGTCAGCACGCCCACCTGATTTTTACGTGTTTACTCACGGGTTTTTACAAGTTTTCCTTCTTCCCACCTTTGATTTTAACGTGTTGTCTCACGGGTTTCATTTCGAGTTTTCCTTCTCTCCACCTCTGGTTTTAACGTGTTTTCTCACGGGTTTCATTTCGAGTTTTCCTTCTCTCCACCTCAGATTTTTACGTGTATCCTCACGGGTTTTTAAAAGTTTTCCTTCTTTCCACCTCCGGGGTCACAATACCCTTCCTGGAAGAGGGGCAAGTGACCCCGTCGCCTGACCCCCGCCCTCACGCAGAGGACGGGGAACACAACTTGTCCCCATAAATGGGGACATCCCCCCCCCGGTCCGGGCCAGGCCCTTTCGGCACTGCAGCCTCATCGGCCCCGACCCGGTACTGAGGGCGCCGCCGAAGCACCACCCTCAGGAGTGTTTATCGACTCTCCAGTCTAGATCCGCAGTGTTCAGTAGAAACAGGGTCACCTCGAGAAGGATGTAGACATGAAGTCTACGCACTGCGGTCTTGGGATGGCAGGCTAAGGCTCCACTTAATGGGAGCTATAAGCGCCTGTTGGTCCACCCCCTGTGGCGGGTCACCCACACCACTCGGCCCCAACAATACGAGTACCTCGGTTAACCTTAGTAACCTAAAGAGGTCAAGGAAAATTTTTCCACGCGGACGAAGTCGCGGGTACAGCTAATATATAATGAAAGTTTTTTTTCTTTGACCGCGATAAACTTGAAAACTACTGGACCGATCGGCATGGGACCATGACCATTCGACCCGGAATTAGTTGTAGAGGGTTATAGGCTACTTATTTTTTGAACTCTATAGATCCTTCACCATTTTACAAACAAAAATGTACTATTACGTACAAAATTTTCACTTACGCCTAGCGAAGCGGGCGGGAAACGGTTCAAAGGTTAGTTGTATAGGTTCACATACATATTTAAATTACTCTAAATCCTTTACCTAATACGATATCTCATTTTCTCTCGACAGCGTTATAATATTTATATATTAAGCCAATAATATGGCGCACAAAATCCGCCATTTCTGTCTTTTTGGTATAAGTACGTGACTTACATATTCATATACATAATAATATAAAAAATTACACTTACTTCCATTTGGGTTTATTATGATTATGAGATATATTATTCAAAAACAATTATACGTAACGTTACGATCTTCATTACTTATTAAAAAATGTGTAAGTAACTAACATTACTTTGAAAAAAATTATTAGAGTTGAAAAAAACAAACATGACAATCCATTTAATGTCCCTTTTACAATATTAAAGTGATTTTAACAGAAGAACTAAATTAAACCACTATTTTTCTAAAAATATTCAACTTAACAACACATACAATCGAAATATTCGCAAAATACTACTCCTTCATTCAACCAAAACATTAATCTCATTCTTATACGTGTCTGATGTCCTAAAGTGAACACTTCACTGATATTAGAAAATACATTTAATTCTACAAAAAAATTGTCATATTGTAATGTTACAATATGACTCGTCCAGTTATTTGTAAGCAGTGACTGTAATATTTCACTAAACTGCTAACGTATCTCATTTGCGATTCACCAAAATTATATTTGTAGTTCAATGTATTATTATATTGACAGTAATACCTTTTATTAAAACCGCAAGCCCTTTGAACGGAAAGTTAAGTACGGATCAAATTTTATGACATTAGGCGGGCCGTTCGCCCCGCCCCACCCCGCACTAGATGAAGGATTACGAGAGTGAAGTTACTCTCCGTTGCCTGAGATTACACCCCTCTAATTTCCACTGCGAACTAAACTAGTACACAGTTGAAACAATGAATTCACAATTTAACAATGTTCAACAACACTTTAAACTTTATTGCGTTCTTCGTACTTCAACAAAAGTAATAGCCAGCGTTATAAACAGACCACGGTGTTATAACAATATTGTAAGTTTTAGGCTTTGTCAGTTATTAGATATCCACGATTTCAGTTTCTCTGGCGTTCTTAGCAATTTAACAAATTAACAGGTACGCGTTTACTGATTCTAAATAACTTCTTCAAATGAAAACTTGCAAAAAATATCTCCAAATACGTAGTTTTGAAGCAGGTTACTGATATGGGGTTTCATAAATCCTAAATCATTTCTAAGATCTTTATCCATCAGTCTATGGATATAGCACGTAATATCCTGAATGTTCCTAAGTTCTGGATATTTGGAAGGTCATTGATCGAACCTTCTTCAACCCTTCGCCGTGCGCCATTACCACGTATGACACACAGCTGTAAAACAATCTTATTTGATATAGTTGAAAAACGTGGATGTCTCAAGTTGATCATAACGTAACAATATAAAAAAACTAATTTAAATATCGCCGTTATTTATGTTAGTAAAATGCAATAATTTAACATCAACACTACCCTATACGACAGAGCTAAACTTGATAACGAACGTTAATCAACTTCTAATAAACAAAGACACTTTTAACCCTTTTCAAGGCCATTCACTTAATGCCCAGCGCTGACATTTTAGAAAAGGGTCACTAATTTATCTAAACAGAGTTCGGTGAAACTCTCCTCACTCTAATTATAGTTTAACTTTATTTGGACACAGCTGCCTGCTGTTGTTCGCCGGCACTCACTCATCAACTCTGCAATGTCTAATTAACCACTTATTATTTGTTGAGTAAACTAAATTAAATGCACTTTACCAGATGAACAACATAATACTGGTATAATAGCATCAAAAAACATTACAAAATTTTCTCACTGATTATAATGTTATTCATAATTCGTTTATTTCATTGATCTTTATTTATTTTAGAGATTATCTAAATGAAACCAGATTATAAATAAATACAAGAATTGTCCCAATTAGATTCCTACAAAAAATTCCTATTATAGTACAACTAATGTAATTGCGTATACAGCATATTAATATTGGAGTAAAACCTATACAAACAAAATACATACATATGTGTATATGTCGACACTCGGACGATTTCGGTAAACTTCGATCGCGTTCATAGTTATCGGATAGCATGCAGGTGGCACATATACAATGTGCATAACTTATAAACATGTAAGTATGTAACAACATATATACATGTAACATGTATGTAACAACATCTATACATTTTTATAATATGTATACCGTAATATACAAACGAGGAATTTTCTATTAAGTTTGACTTCTGTCCAGCGTCCAGCAACCGAGGCCTAGTTCTGTTTTCTATTGGCATTTATTTTTAATAATTTTAAGCTTGTACGTTTCCTTTTATCAAACTGGGGTAGCACCTAGTCGACTAAAATTAAATTAAACATTAACATAATACATGCGTTGAAGTGTTGTCTTAATATCCCTGGATAAAAAAGTATCATATGGCATGCTAGAACATTGTGTACCCTAAATATGAAACAAGTACACACGCACAACAGTACTCACAGTGTGTGTTACACAGTGCCTACAGAAGAAAATCACGAAAATACAGTACAAAATTAGCGATTGCATTGAAGACAAAACGATAGTCCGCACATGCATTCACTGGCTTTATGAAAATTATATTTTGTTCGTGACCTGGCTGGGATACCATCCCCGATCGCCTCGAAGCCACTATGCACACGCGAACTGAACCGTACACACGCCAGTCCACCAACTGCGACGCGGGTACAGGAGCGGAATGCGGACGAAAATAAAACGCGTCATTTTTTCTATTGATACGAGCTTGAGTCTCTGCAGGTGTCTTCGCTTGTTTTTATGTGTTGATAGGGAGTGGACAGCGACGGTGCTGCACTTTTTTTTTTGTTTCTGATAGAGGAAGAAATCTTCACGGACGCTCAGCCAAACTACGCCGACTGAGTAGTGTCGGACTCGAACCGATTAAACCCTCTCCCGCCTTTGCTGTTAGCCCTAGTGGCTTTTACAGCGTCACCGGTCGCGTTGGTGCGAGCGCTAAAGGCACTCTGCCAGATATTCGACCGCCTGAGGGTTCCTCCAGCCGAGGGATACCTCGTATGGAAGGCAAACTTCGGGCTCAAGGCATCACCAGGGAAGTTTTTCGCACCTGCGTGCATTTGAACGGGCTTCCTATTCGGGTGATGGCCGGGTCCCTAGTGAACCCAGCCGGCGAGACAGCTGAAGGCAGACTAGTGTGCCTAGTGTTCCGCGTGGCAGTTAACCATGTGTTTTAAGGCCCGCGTATGTGCATGTAGTACGATGTGATCGAGATTCTAAGCGTGAGATGTAGGGCCTCATGTTTAAAAGCTCAGGTGTCGCGGGGGCGGTCCTCGCCTCCACCGGTGGGGGCAATGCGATCGTAATGTATGAGTGGCATGTTCGAGTTCGAACATGTAATGTCGTCGTCGCTGTCGCCTAACACATGTAACAGGCCTTCTATAGCGTATGCGGACGCGGATCTCGGGGGTATACGATGACGCCCTGTCCACTAGGGGGTTCGGGTGTAGAGAAGAACGGTGAAAGAAGCGTTGAAACGCCTCTTTTAGATATTGAATGCAATTCTAAATCGTAGTGCAGATCTACGTTGCGCACGTAAGGAGGGGCACCAGTGGCCCTGCGCTTGAATCGGTTCTGAATTACTAGAAGGGAGTTGATGATGATAGATATTTGACTTTCCTAGTCCAGGGGACATCCTGGTCGAAAAGAGTAATCGTGCGGAGAGTGTTAGCGCAGCGGGCGCGGCTGGTCGTCATGCCCCTGGAGAAATACACGGTGGCGCTTTCGGCGGCAGGGTTGACCTCGATTCTCCAAAATGGAAACCACTTGTCAAGGCTCGTGACTGCAACTTGGAGGAGGTGAGATACTCTGAGCGAGCCGACTACGGTCTGATGTGCAAAGTGCGGTATTGTCCGCGAATAAGGCAAGCTCTATACCTGGGATTTTGGGGACGTTGTACATGTAGAGCAAGTAAAGAGTGGGCGATAAAACGAAGCCCTGTGCTGTGGGACGACCCACCTGGTGGGGCGGAGAGAGCAGAGCACCCCTTCGACTGTATAGCGGAAGAAGCGGTCCGACAAAAAGTCCCATGCTATGCGTACGAGATTGTGCGGCACGCCGAACCGACACAGCTTGTACAGCAGCCCGGCATGCTAGACTTTGTCGAACGCCTTCGCTACAGGGCAAAAGAGGGCCTCCGTGCCTATGTAGTGAATCGGGTGGTTAAGGCCCTCCAGGATGTACTCTGTGAGGCAGCGCAGTTTGTGTATGCACGAGTGTTTAGCTCGAAAGCCAAATTGCTCGTGTATGAGAATTTGAGAGCGCTCGTGCTGTATCTTCCCGTTTCTTAATAACTTTGATGATGGTTAAGCGCATATACATCAGTATTACGTAAATCCATATTGGGCGGTAATTTATGCTCCCCCAGTTCCCTGCGTGATTCCAATAGTATTCGTCTAGTGCTAAACGTTGAGTACAGAATTAGTGTTATTGTTTGGAGATATTATCAACCAAATATCCCTATCTCGTCACACTATCCTGAACGGAGTAGACAGAAAGAATGGAGTGCCAAGCATCGTGGCCTTTGCATACTTCTTTAACTTCATCGAAACTCTTCTTATTATGAGATCTCGACACATTGTCGCTGAAATATGATTTTAAAAACATACATGCAGTTATCTCATAATCATAATGTACGTATTTAATTAACTATCCAGACTTAAAAATCGGCCAAGTGAAAAGTGTAATTACGCAATTAGTGCTACTTGACCGCAAAATAAAATGTATCTTAGTTTTCTTTCTATGCAAAAAAAAATCATGTTACATAAAATGGCGTCCTGACTATTTTCCTACAATGAATATGTTATTCGCAATGTTTGTGTTTTTTACTTAGATTTCACTGAGCGATTATTTTCAAGTTTTTTTTTAAAATTAAAAAGAACGCAACTTAAAATAATTGATTATGTGATCAATTTCAATTGATACCTTATGCGATTACCTCCATTTCTTTTAATTAAGTCTACAAAACCATCCTCGAAAAGTTAAAACAACTTTGAAGTTCATGTCTGTATATTATTACTTTTGTGCTAATAACTAAACCTTAAAAAACTTGACAACATTAATTTTACTTTTAAGCTTTGGGACCCTGGGGCCCCGAAGCCCATTGCCTGGTTTCTGATATTTGTAAGCAACGAATCGACGCCTCAGGAGATCGTCGGACTGGCAGCTTCTTCCGCCAATGAACCACCTTGGCTATTAGAAGAAGTAATGCTGCAGTCTGGTAGGCTATTCCGAGGAACACCATATTTGATCGAGCCAAAAATTCCAAGAACTATTCCAAATAGTTTCTGGGAAAAAAATTCTTTGTTAAACAGACAGTCAGGTGACAAACACTCCCTAAGCGTTCCATTCCAATTTTGTTCCACTGAGGGCCTGTAATTCAGAACGATACTCAAGTGTTAATCTTTGCATAGAAATATTTAAAAAGAAATATTCATCGAATGCAGCAGCATCCCTTTCTAACGTATATAGATTAACTTCAGTATCGTTCTGGAATGCTGTCCTAAAAATGAAATAATTTCCTCAGGTTTATTTGTAAAGTAAAATTGCAGAAAATAATTATCCTCATAAATATCGAACAGGTAATCAGATTCAACTGCTGGCAAAATTTATGTAAGGAAGAATGGACAACGATATCAGTGAATCGAATTCAATACGAAATTAAACCATTAACCCAATTCCAATTTATATATACTTCCATTTTAGATGTGCTCGTAACGATTTACAAGGGGCCGCGTATTATGAGAGGTTTTGCGAGTACTTGCGTAAAGCTAGCGTCGCCCTTGGGGGCAATCAGCGTCTAAGCCGCAGGGCAACCTACCTGAGAACTAACAATAATGACAAAATGCGTCGCATTCGATGTCTTGTACATTTTACCTAAGGTCTACAATATTTGATACATTAAAAGAAAGCATTTATAAAAAAAAACCGCCAAGACCGTGTCCGACACGTATTAACATAGGGTTCTGTAACAATACGTAAAAAAATGTAAGAAAAAAATTAAACCGACTAAAAGAAACACTGAAAAGTACGTAATAACTATACTTTACTAATCAAAACTAAAGTACAGAAATAACTTTATAAATATAATACAAATACTATACAATTAAATTTGACAGTTACTGAAGTCGATGCCAAGCCTACCAAACCAATAGACTTTCTGTTGTTGCACATTGATTTGGCACCGACTTCAATAACCGTCAAGTTTTATAAATTATATAGGACATATGAATATTCGTATCGTATTTATTAAGTTATTTTTATGCTTGAGTTTAGATTAGTAAAGGATAATTATTTCGTACTTTCAGTGTTTTTTAATTTTTTTTATTTCTCGCTTTTGAGTGACCTTGGCCTAAATATTTAAGGTAGGTACTTTGTAACTTGTCTTCTAATTTTGGAGCGCAATGACATACAAAAGAATCATCGATATAAATAAAGTTTTTAGGCAGTTAGCGTTATTTGGTGTATCTTCCAAGTCCAAACTCCAAATCAGTGAAATTTAAATGGGATCAATTTGGAAGTATATCTTTTCAAATAAAATAAGAATTCTCCAAATCGATTTATAAATGACGGAGTTCTAAGGTAACAAACATTAAAAAAACATACAACCAAATCGAGAACCTCCTCCTTTTTTTGAAATCGATTAAACATGTAGGAGTTGTGCTTACATACGTACATACCTGTATATCAGCAGTCAGAGAGGATAGAGTGTCAAGTATCCTGGTCCATAGATATTTCTTCCTCCTCTTCAAATTTCATCATTCTCCTCACATACTTAAGCTGAGGTATGCGAATGCTGCTATTGTAATGAATTATAAGTCAAAGTATTATGTGAATTTTGAGAGCCAGATGTTACAGCGTTCATAAGTGTACACACATATATGTACATCGGCTCACATTTATTCTACTCAAGTTCTTAATATTACACTTCAGTCAATAACTAAGTGATAGTGTTTACACTGAAAACGAGCCAGACGTTGTTATATTCTTGTGTTTTAATCTGTTTATTTTATCACAAACACTTTATAGATGTTCGAAATTCAAGGAAAACTCATTTTACTTTTTCATACGATGGAAAAGTTTGTGATTGGATTCTTGGCTGTACACATTAAATAAATGTAACATTGAAATTTATAATACAATATAATTTTAATTTTTTTTTACACGATACGACGAACTAAAAACCTCTATGATTTTAACAACGTATGTATATATGTATTTCTCTATATGTAAACCTATGTATCTGCGCATTTATTTTCATATATTTTTATCTATTTACGTCTATTATTTTACAGAGCCGAAACCACATAACCACATAATTAATATCGCGCGTTACATAAGAAACATTTGCTTTTTGAAAATTTTATCTGGTGCGGCATCTGCATTACGAAATAAGATTGAATACTAAGTTTAATCGGAATCCATAATAATGGGTATAAAGTATAAGAGCTTAAGAAAATCATTTAAAAAATATATAACACATAGTATATATTGAAAATATGATATTTGTGCTTAGTGCAATATTTTTCATATTAAAGTAGCGTAAATAAAATTAAACATATTGAAATCCAAACCTGACTACGTATTCAACAAAAAGTTGCTGACAAGATGAATTAACTGTAATTTCTTTAGTCCAAAGAAGGGAAAGTATGCAATAAGTTGATCAATTATTTTTTATATTGGTCGATTAATCTGTTTTTAATAATTCATATAAATAAAACCGTTTTGAGCAAGACATTTTTATGAACGGGAATTATTATGAAACTAAAAAACCTCAAAAAATAAAGTTGTCCCTTTAACAACTAAAAGTGCTTGATCTCCTGGACAATCATAAAAGTAGGGAAAAATATTGAAACATTGTTAAAAGTAATTTAATATATTGATGGAATAAATATTATATTTATGATATGTACAATATTTATGTACGAAATAAATATGTAACTACATTTTCCGAGTAATTTTTACCCCGAATTCACGAACATCAGTCAGACAAAAGGCATACAAAAATAGGCAGGCAACAAATTTAAAAAATTACATTTGTTTCATTGTGTTTGCAAGTTTTTATTAAATGCGAAGTTTTATAAGTGTTATTTTTTTTAACATAAACATAACTTCACGCTGTATCCCCAACGGGGTAGCCAGAGAGGACGGAGCGCCAGGAGTCGCGGTCCTTACACACCTCTTTCGCTTCCTCAAATCTCATCATTCTCCTCACACATTTTCGCCTAGGTATGCGAGTGCTTTTGACATTTCCGTCTGCTAACACTCTGGCTATTTGATCTTCATAAGTCAGCCTTGGTCTTCCTTGGCTTCTTTTACCACTCACTTTCGCTCTGTATATTTTCTTCGTCAGTCTTTCATCACTCATTCTTTCCATGTGCCCGAACCATCTAAGCATTCCTTTCTTCATTTTTACAATAACACTGTTGTGCAACCCTGTCATACTGCGTATCTCGTCATTGCTTATCCTGTCCGCAAGCGTGACACCGCACATATTTCTGAGAGACCGCATCTCCACAGCATTTATCATACTTTCACTCGATTTCGGGCATATCCAGGCCTCACTGCCGTACAACAAAGTTGGCACCAACACCGCATTGTGGATGGCCATTTTAGCAGTGTTAGATATATTCACACTACCCACTAATGCGGACAGAGCACCGTTCACTTTATTGCCAGCTGCTACCCGTCTCTCCACATCCAACTCACATCTTCCATCCCTCGAAAACGCACTCCCCAGGTACACAATTTCATTCACCTGTTCTAGACATTTTCCATTTACACTAATCACACATTTCGTTTGTACCGCTTCTCTTTCAAACACCAGAACCTTAGTTTTGTTCACATTCATTTTCAATCCTTTTACTTCACAATCTTCTTTCATACACGTGACTAGTGTCTGCAACTTTGCTTCTGATGGTGCTATTCAAGCTGATGGCCCTATAGCACGCACAGTCTAGGTAGGAACCTTTCCCTTTATTATTTATTTATTTTGTATTAAATAATCGTATCATAATCATTTTTTTAAAAACCCTATAATTTGCTCATATCTGAAATAAATAAAAACTATGCACATTGCACATACATAATGTAATAACGAGGCGTTAATTTCGTATTGATTAAATAGATTTAAAAAACAGCACTAATTTAAAACATTAAATCCTAAAGAAAATTTTCTGTACACCAATTCGAACGAATAGCTAGAGTAATAATATATACATTCAGTCAAGACAGTATCGGGAATGGATGATTTGTTTATGGTTCCAAATCCAATTTTTTGTTTTTTTTGTTGTTGTTAGATTGGCACAACTGTTTTCCATTTTGGCGCGGAGTTTGAGTTGCATCTGTTGTTTAGATTAAATACAGTGCTGTTTTTAGTTATATCATTCTAGTGTGTATTACGAATTTCATAATGGACAAAAACATCGAACAAAGAGTTTGTCTTAAATTTTGCATCACCAATGGAATTTCGTGTTCGGAGTCACTGAAAATGTTACAAAAGGCTTACGGTGAATCGGCTTTATCAAAAACACGTGCTTATGAGTGGTACAAAGCGTTCAAAAGCGGTCCAGATGTGATGGAAAATTTGCCTCGCTCTGGTAGGCCATCAACGTCTGCAACTGAAATTAACATCGCAAAAGTGAAGGAATTAGTGACTGAAAATTCTCATTCAAGTTTGAGAGAGATAGCCGCCGAACTTTCTGTGTCTCACGAGTCGATCCGTACCATTTTAAATAATCACTTGGGTATGAAACATGTTGCCGCTCGGCTAGTCCCAAAAGACCTGAATTTTCTTCACAAACTCAATCGCATAAGAGTCGCTGAGGACATGCTAGAACGAGTCAATTCCGACCCAACATTCATGAAACGCATTGTAACTGGTGACGAGACGTAGGTTTACGAGTTTGACATACAAATTAGTCAACAAGCTTCGGAGTGGCGCCTTCTAACTGAACCGAAACCGAAAAAACCACGCCAAAGTCGATCAAAAGTCAATGTCATGTTGACTGTTTTCTTTAACTATCGCGGTGTTGTGCACTCGGAATTCTTGCCGGAAGGTCAAACGGTAAATAAAGAATATTATTTGGGCGTTATGCGGTGTTTAAGAGAGCAAATTCGACGAAAAAGGCCAGATTTGTGGAAAGAAAATTCTTGGATTTTGCACCACAATAATGCGCCTTCGCACAAGGCCATCATTGTGAACGAATTTTTGACCAAAAACTCAACAAATACCATCGAGCAACCACCTTATTCACCAGATATGGCTCCAGCCGACTTCTTTCTTTTTCCTAAACTCCAATTACCACTTCGTGGCACCTGTTTTCATTCGTTAGAAGACATAAAGGAGAATTCGCGGCGAGCACTGAACTCTATTCCGGAAAAAGCGTTTAAAAATGTTTTAATGATTGGATTATTTGTTGGCGTAAGTGTATCGTTTCTGAAGGAGCATACTTTGAAGGTGATAAAATAAATTTGGATGAATAACCAACATTTCGTGTATTATTGATCTTTTCCCGGTACTTTCTTGACAGAGTCGTACTCTAAAGCTCTAAACTAATTTTTTTTAAACTGACCTAACCGGGAACTGAACCCGAATCCCTCGACTGAGAAAGCATTTTTGCATAAGTGCACTTACATCATATACGGGTGTTTATTTTTGTACAGGTTACGTAAAGTAGGTACCTACTTTCTTCAACAATGGAGATGCGACGGACACTCGCGATCGTAGAGGTACCTAATTACTCATATTAGTGATCACCCCTAACACAAGTGATATAAAAAATAAAATACAAATGTGTAGATATAATAGTAGATAGTACAAACGTGTTTTGATATAAAAAGTTACGAAAGCCACAAGAAATAGAGCAAACACAGTAATATGATAATACAATTTTACCTTTGTCCCTTAAATAGGTTTTTTTACCAAGCTCGTCTGTAACCTCTAAGGAACTGTCAGTGAGCGTAAATTATCAGGAGTGGAAACAAAAAACAAGGCAATGTGTTTTATGCTTATCACGTAGGTACCTACGTGTAATACATTCTCAGTGAATATAAAATGAGAACGTTTATCCTTAATATTTTAAAAATGTAGATTAAGATGTAAATAAATGAAATACATTCGCGAGTTTGATGAATAAACGATAAAATAGAAATACATCTATATGTACCTTAAAACATTAATTAAACAAGACTTATTCTTAGTTCATGTTAAAAAGAGTTTCGATTTCATTAGTTTTCATTAACAGTTTTAAGAACAAAATTAAAACAAAATCGAAGTAGGCAATTTACGTTAATTAACGCTGTGAAAACTCAAAACTTGAATTTCGACTCTGTTAACTTTACATAGAGATTTTCCTTTGTCCTAATAATAATAATAATTTTATAATAAAACCTATTTTTATTGCAGTGCCACATTAAGAACGGATACTGTAAAGGCCGTACTAAAAGGAGTTAATGCAGCGAAACCGCGGACAATCGTACTCGTGGGGCGATGAGAGCCGGGATCACCGAACACAATTCGATATTTCACACCCCTCTTCACAGAGACGTAGTTGTCACAAGGGAGATCATACCTGACCTGATTCAAAAGCGGATTCGAAACAGAACAGCTCTGATTTAATACTTTCGCGGATGACTTTCACGAAACATTAATATTTTATCCCCACAATGGTTAAAGCGCTGAAAAGTACTTTTTTATATTTCTCATTTCATAGGTTGTTGTTTAATGAAAATTTGTTTTATTAACGTACCTGTGCCAGATATTAATCTGACACAGCAAATCGTGACCTTGTGCGCGCGATATACAAATTAAATCTTTATGAAATATCCGCATCGCTGCAAGGTAACTTGTCACGTACATCTCCAATATAAATACAGAATCTTTACTAATCCGGCACTATTAAAAACTAGGAGGTGCCGGATTATTGATGTTCGGATTACTGGATTGTATAGAAAAATTCATAATAGATAAAAAATCATTTCATAAAAGGAATACATAACTGTGTATTCATGTACTACACGTTTTCTTATAACAGTGAGATATCTTACAATTAACTAATCAGTCTTAAAATAATGCTTAATTGAGGTTTGTTTTTTTTCAACTTGTAGTCCTTGCTTAACAAGTATTATCGCAAAGAGGGAAGCGCGGACGGAGGGTGCCGGATTAGTGAGATCCTACTGCAGTCATAAGTATTACTATAAGACATGAGATGTAAACGACAACAACGCTATGGCTTTGACAATCAGTACAAATATACCATCTATCACCAAGTCCGCAGTATTAATTACCAACATGAAGAAACCGAGAAGAAGTACTTTGATGTTAATCCTACGAAACTAATATACTTTCCGTTATTGTTAATTGGTTTGGCACTGACTTCTATAACTATCAAATCTTATTATATAGGTATATGTATCGTATTTATAAAATAATTTTAGCACTTGGGTTTGATTAGTAAAGAGTAATTATTTTGTGTGTTACTATTTATTGTGGAAACCATTTCATGTGATGAATTCTTATAATTATTAGCTATCCTCCGCCCAAAATTCCAAAACCACTAATCGATACCTACGTTTCTTAACGAAGCATTCTCAGAATATTCCAGAGAACAGACTCGATCAGCTAACCAACACCGAATTAAAGAATGAGTCAGCTCTGTCAGAGCAGTCAGACAGTCCACACGCTTATTACGTAACTTGCGGTCAGCATGCGACAACCAAATATTCGCGAGAGAGATTTGTATAATATTATTTGCGTAGTGGCACTGTATCTACCGCGAAAAGTGCATTTTCGGGTCATGGCGCAATGACAATCGGCATGCTTATTACGTAACTTGCAGTCAGCATGCGACAGCCAAATATCGCGCGATCTGCTGTCAAAACGAGATTTTCATAATATAATTTGTATAGTGGCGCTATATCTACCGCGAGAAGTGCATTTTACGGTCATGGCGTAATAGACAATCCGCACGTTTATTACACAATGCCTGCCACACCCGATCAAGTATGCGTGATCAAGCCTGTCCAATTGGCATTAAGCGTTGTTTGGTATGACGCCCCTAAAGCACACACACGATCCGTTTTTATGTCTCAGCGATGCTTGTTTTATTACGAATTACCTTTTTCAAATTGTATTTATGTATTATATCGAAATATGTATTAATTTATTGAAATACATATAAAAATAATAATATACTTTATTGCACACAAAACAAAAGAAATAAAAATTAATATAATATGTACAAGGTAAAATACAACAGGCGGTCTTATCGCTAAAATCGATCTCTTCCAGACAGCCTAGGTATGGACAGATTAGGCGGAAATAACCGAAAACGTGGGTTTTGCTGCAAACATATACGACACATTTATACACAACAATATATATAATATTAACACACACACATACGCAAACAAATAGGCATTCACTACATACATAAATATACACACAACACAATACGTACTACAACTTATAATGACAATATTTCATGTGTAAGATAAATAATTAATACAGACACTTTGACAGTAATGCAGTACATGAATATACATATAGAAAAAAAAACACACTGACAAATAACACCAGTTGTTTGAAGTTCAAATGTTGTGCACGTCTTATAGTTACTGGCAATGAATTCCACAAACGCGCACTAAATTCTCCGATGGCCGCAAAAATCTAGTATTAGCTTCAGAAAGAAACTTGAAACGCTTTTTAAGGTAGAGAGGGGCAATAGAATTAAATAGAATGTTGTAAAGTAAAAAAAAGAATGTGGGCATTCCGGCGAAGACGAATCGGCAACCACTTGAGCTGAGTGCGAAAAGCGGATATGTGATCATATTTGCGCAATCCAAAATACGAAACGTATAGTAAAATTTTGAAGCCGTTCATGTATATTAAGTTGCTCTTCAGAAAGGTCAATGTAACATACGTCGGCGTAATCCAATACAGGCGGAAGAAGAGACTGAGCAAGCGCAATTTCGGTAGCAATTGGAAGAAAATTACGTAGTCTTCTTAACGACCCAACAGAAGCAAACATCCGGCGACTAACCTCATTTAACTGGGGGCTCCAAATAAAACTTGCGTCCATGTATATCCCTAAATTTTTCACACAGTCACTGTAGAGTAGATTTATATTATCAAAAACGACAGATGGAAGTCGTGACCAGTTGATTCTGGAGGTCAATCTAGGACTACCAATGATTATGACTTGAGTCTTAGCCGGATTTACCCTCAATCCAAAAGATTTGCTCCAATTACTAATATGCGCAATCTAAATTTATTTTATTTATTGCTAGCGGCAAATCGTCAATAGAAGCCTAGGAGTAGATTTGTAAATCATCTGCATAAAGGTGGCAAGGTGAAAGTAAACAGTCAGAGATAGAGTTTATAAATATAGCAAAGAGTAATGGAGATACATATCCAAACGAGCTACGTTTCTGATAAGTAAACAATAAATTAATATTATCACAATATAGCCCAGTAAAAATGCAATTTTAAGAAAAAATCGTAATTCTTTTTACAGTTCTTAAATACGTACAATAATATGTAATTTTATATGGTCGCATATTTAAGTGAATTATTTTCATTCAATTACGATTTATTCGGCGGATTCACATTTTAATCCCGAAAAAAAGAGAACACGACTTTATAAAACGTATTCTATTCAGAAATATTCTTTAATCAGCGGTATTATTCACAAACGTCGGAAACTCAAGTTTCCGTATCCGACAGGAAAGTTTTCGATGATTTTGTCTATACGCGATTCACAAATCCGAAATCGTATTGTATTTGTATTATATGTCGGTGAAAATAATAAAAGGCACTCATTTGACTATACTATGGCAAAGCGCGACTTCCGATGACACGCTAACGGAACGTCGGGGCCGGCACTGAGAGTCAGTTAGACTACGGCGGCCGGTGCGATAGCATTTCTCCGACGGATTGTTTGCCATTATTAATTTTCCAATTACCTACGTAATAATGGTTATGAAGAGTTTTCTGTCGTTTCCACATTAACTTTGTCTTAACGTTGTATTTTATGGAGTAGTTCGCCTCTTGTAAGATTAGGTACCTTTTTCTCATGGCTGAGTTGCAAAAGCACGAATTGCCCAGTGTCTTTATATTATATATCATATTATATATAATCGTATTCACAAATTCAAGCCGGATTGAATTTATGCTTTTCGACGATGGGCATTTCCGCTACGGAAAGTTTCCGACGTTTGTGCCTCTAAAGATCTGGTTCCCCAGATGCGTTTATCAAAGAGAAAAACTATTTTTACTAAACTAAAAATTATGTTTTGATTATCGATTATCAATTGATGAAAAATTAAATCATTTAAAAAAATTAAGTCACTCCATTATGTTCACGCTTCACAAATACTCATATAGCAAATAAACTTCTTGATTTCTTGATGGGTGATGAGATTTGAGGAAGCGAAAGAAGTATCTAAGAACCGCAAAGCTTGGCGCTCCGTCTTCTCTGACTACCACGTTAGTGGATACAGCGTGAAAATATGAATGTATGTACAAAACAATAAAGTATATAGCTATTATAGAATTTTTGCATTCATCATAAATCATAACATATGTCTGACGATGTCGTACTTTACTTTTAATCGGTAGGCTTGTACGTATGTATGGTTTTCACTACTATCAAGATTATCAGAGGTAAGTACCTATCTCCTACAAATTGTAATTACATTACTGACTGACTGACTGATTACATTACTGACATGCCATAAATAGCTTTCTGTAGAGATGTACAAATGTAGAGATCATCATTCCTCGACAACGCGCGCTCGTCGTCTTCCGCGCTATTTTACTAATAGCACGCAAGACGACCGTTCTGCAGAGAGAAATTGCGTGAACCGAGAACCGACGGCGCGTTAAGTGCATAATGCAAACTGTACGGGATTGATGTCAAATAAAACCACAAGTAAAATGGATCGTGTGTATGCTCTAGGGGCGTCATGCCAAACAACCCTTCATGCAAACTGGACCGGATTGATCAAGTATAATTGAACATGTGTGGCGGGCATTCAAGTAAAACTGATCAAGCCAAATAGACGCCACACACGAACAAATTTAGTTGATGCAACCTCCGATTCATGCAAATTGGACGGGCTTGATCATGCATACTCGATCGTGTGTGGTGGGCATGACCTGCAGTCAGCATACGGCAGCTAAATATCGCGCGATATCTGCTGTCAAAATGAGAATTTGTGTAATATAATTTGTATAGTGGGGCTATATCTACCGCGAAAAGTGCATATTACGATTATAGCGCAATAGACACGCAATCGTCATACATGATATCAATTTTTTTTTAACAATTAGTCACCGCACCGGTCGCACAATGGTCGCGTGGCTGTCGCTGTCTGCAAATTTTTAGGTAATAACCCGCCGGCTGACTCTGACTGACTGACTCATTATTCCTATTTTTTATTCCTAAATTATCACCATTCTTGAATTCTTCACCACACATTGAGATGTTACAAAATTATCATAAACAGCTCGTTGATGCGACTAAAATTGCTAACATTTTTACTCTAACAACAAGGGTCTTTGATAGATTAGACAGACAACATACTTATATAATGTAATTGTGCTTCAATGAAATTAAATATGACATGTTACATTGTAACGCTAACTACTAAAAATTAAAAAAAGTTAAACACACAACTTAACATAGAGAAAGGCGTGACGTTATGTGATCTAATTCAATATAATGCAGTGCTATGCAGTACGATGCAGTGTAATGTGTTGTATTGCAGTGTTATTCAGAATAATGTCGTGTAATGCAATATAATGTAATTATAATGTAATATTAACTTGTATTATAACCATATTGCAATGATACTAAACAAAATAATGAATTTGTTATATTATATTTTCCCGATTTATTCGATAACAACATTTGACAAATGGATAGCGAATACTGAAACACAAAATATTTAGAAAAAAGTATCCCTGAAACATTAAGTAGTGCGAACAAAAAACACTGTAAACTCAATCGCCGCAATCAATCTTCTACTGACAAAACTTTTCCCCAATAATAACGTGCTCGCTTACTTCTTCTTAGTTACGAATTACCTCTCTATTCTTGAGAGCTAAAGAAACTTTGCCCGAATCGAAATTAAATTGCTAATTTTGGTGCTGACTTCTGAACTCATTATCGATCGTTTCATTCACATCGGAGCACCCTCAATATTCATTCCACGTGGAATTAATTTAAATCACCTAATTAATTAGATTAATCACAAACAGAAATGGAAGATTTTCTCTCGAGTTGAACGATATTATTTTAAGTAAGCGTATATAAATGATAAGTATTAGTTTATTACTTATTAGTACATATACAAGCTCATCTCGATATAAAGTGGTGAATTTTAGGGCCTTAAGAAAATTATGGGGATATTGTGAGTTTTAGTTTCGGGATATTTATTATCAAATCACGGTCCGTGGGAGTGAGTAGATGAATTGTGTGATGACGTGTAAGGTAAGATGAAAAGACGATGAAGTGAGTGGTCCTTTGAACACGACCCCGCGGGCTCGTCGACCCATCTCAAAGATTTTGCCTAATGGCTTGTACTGACGCTATCCGCGACGTACACCCTCCCTTACTACATTCTCACTAAATCGTATTAAGCATAAAATTATATTATGCATTTTCATACATTTACGCTTACAATTTACTATATAGAAAAGCTAATGAATTTAGTAACTACCATAATAACAGGCTATGATATCTGTCTATTAGCATCAATAATTAGTCAACGTTATTGGCAGATAACTTAGATTTATTTTATTACATATTGGTCATTTAGAAATAATGGATTAATTTACTAAAACAACTCTATACGTGATAAGACCACAGATTAATTAGTTTACTAACGTAAAATAAGATGACGCAAATAACTATTGATATTTTAATATTCAATATGCATAGGTACATCATATAATACGTATGTGACAGATAATGTGTAACATTATGTTGAAAAAAAGTACTGTATAAGCAATATATAGTGTATATTATTATTTGTTCAAAATTTAATCACAATTCAAGTCAAATCCCACAACAGAATGCTTCAAGGAATGAAAAGAGAAATTGTGAAGATAGCCCTTCCAAATGTTCAACCTATCCTGATTTTCAAATTTCTTTCACCAATATCAAAAAACTTTTGCGCCCCAGAAAATATAAACTAAGTCATCCACCGTAATAAAATCTTACTTCTTTCTATTATACTTTAAAGAGATAATCATATATAACAATAAAATATCATTATATTCCTACAATACTACATTATTATCATATTACAATAAAATACAATAATATTGTGTTTAACTTACAAACGAATCCGAGAGCCTGTAAAATACAAGTATGGTTCAAAAAAACATGTTTTAGAAGGTTGAGCCTTCTCAAGATTACTATTTCTATAATAAATAATATTCTAAGAACTTAAAACACGAAATTAAAAGAATCTCTTTCATTCGATTATAGCTTTCCTCGACTAATATGGTCAGGATAAAAAACAATTTCTGTCTAAAAAATTTTAAACAATACCATTACAATTCGTGGTTTAACTAAACAAAAGCAACACAGATACATAGCTGCGGGCGTTTAACACACATTAATTGATAAGCCCTGGTTCACAACGTGACAAGCTCATAACTCAGGAGCGCGCTCATATTTCAGCGCTGGAGAACTTTCATTAAGCACTCATTAAAACCTTGTACAGGTTAATTCACTCATTTCTGCGCGCGGAATCACACTGCTAACAATGTGTGCTTAATTTGTACCAAAGCGGTTTGATGTAGTCACTTTATGTAGCAGGATTACTGTTTTACATTATTTATTTATATATTGTGTAAATATTCATAAATTTTATTAAACCTATAGTGTGCCAATATTCTAAACTAGTATCAATGCAAGAACCTATTGTTTTTTTAATTAATTTATAAATTAATATCGTACTTAATTTAAAATTAATTGATATTTTGGTTTTATTGTCTTGATTTTAGTTTGATGACCGAGTTTAAAGTTTCTTAAAGATCTATCGTTAAGTAGCAAGGCATGTCGATTAATAGATTTTTATTTTGCCAAATGTGGCTAAAGACATATAATACGCATGTAAGTTGATCAAAAATAGTATAAGTATATGCCGTATTCGACACATAAATTACAATTTCCTAATAGACTCTCGTAATAATGCGGATCAAGTGAATAATGAGAGTATTATACATAACGGTCGGTCAGTATGAGCACATATTAATTAGTTACAAGCATGTCTGAGCAATGATAATTATAACTGTGTTGCTCAAGTGATAAATTCTCATAATGTTTATTTATCTTCCGCCTAAAATTCCAAAAGTAGTCGATATGTGTTTCGCCTCTTAACTCTCTATCTTCAGGATATTCCAGAGATCAAACTCGGCCAGCTTAATCAACTTCGGAATCAACGAATGAGTCAAGAATGAGAATGAATGAGCTGACTCATTCGTTGAGTCGGTACTGGTTACGATTACGACAGATTAAGTTTTACAACTTAAATAAACTCAGATTACGAGAATAATTATGACTGACAAAGTTTACAAAAAAATAAACATCACCTAATAACAGAACAGGTTTCTTATCTTACGACAGAGATATAATAAAAAGTAAATACTAGGATTACGTAGCAATTTCAGACAAAACAAAAGATAAGAAACTTACTTTATTATTTCATACAGTAACTACATATACAAAAGATGAGTCTAGATATATGATGAAGATCATTGGATTATTGTCCTTTTTTTGTTTTTTTGCAAATGAGGTAAGTCATATCAATTACAATAATAATAACACCGATATCAATGGTTTTATTAAATTATTGACTTAATAAAGTAAACTAAGCATGTATAAACGTATTCAACTTAGAATTATCCCATCATTATCATTCATTTACACGCGTTCTTCCCAAGCGATGTCATGAAAACGGTTGGTATCACAAAAAAAAATATTAATACATTTGTAAGGAATTTTATTATATATAAGTTTCATAATAACTATCGAAGCTCTATACGAGATATTCGAAAACCCGTAGGTCTTCCAAAACCCTGATTTTCGTAACCTGATCTTTAATGACTTAAAACGCGTATTAGATGCAATTATACAATATACGTGACTTTTGAAACAGTTTTAAGAACATAAAAATAAGTTTTTTAAAAAATCAGCACCATTATTTTCATTTCAAGATAGGAAATCTATTTAACTGGACAATTACATTCTGAGAAGGAAATAACTTACATTTTATCGATACCTACTATTACGTTACGAACCCTTATACTTTCAGTATACTGGTCCGTCCATTTGTTCATCTATGTGTATGTCATAGACCTCTCATATTCTGCTTTATATTACGACTAGCAAACTGCCCCGGCTTCGCATGGGTAGAAATTTTTTTGAGCACAAAGTACAGCCCATGTTACTCATTCATAATATAGTTTTCTATAGCTGAAAGAATTTTTGATCTCGGTTGAGTAGTTTTTGAGTTTATACATTACATACAAACAAACAAAGTTTACCTCTTTATAATATTGGGTATAGATGAAGTTCATAGGGTGAATACACACATAGGTGAAGTTTAAAGTGGAAAAATTTTAAACAAGTACAGTTTGGGACGACAAGCAGATAAACTAAAATAGCTCTTATTGCGACAAAATACAGTTGAGTGCTTCCATGACGTTATGATATAATAGTGGTTCGAGTGTCTACCTTTTAAAAAGTTGAGCAGAAGGTACAGATAAGACATTGGAAATAGTTGAGGAATTCTGTGTAAAAGGGAGATACCTTTACGGGTTTTCTTTATTTCGATTTTAGGTTGTTTAAATGAAATTTGGATGGAACAAACTAATATATTTTGAGGTTCTTTATAAATAAGGCGTTGACTTTTATTTAATAGGTCTTTACCTATGAAGTAGCCGTTTTACCGCCCGAAAACTAAGTCAACAACGACGAATTAAAGGCGATAGCAGAAGCTGACCATACTCAATCTACTGCTGAGTTAGCAGCAGCTTTCGATGTTAGCATCAAAACAATATTGGTCCATTTGCGTCAAATTGGCAAGGTAAAAAAGCTTGATAAGTTGGTGCCGCATGAAATGAACGATCGCCAGCGCGACGAACACGTTTAGGTATGCCTTGCATTGCTTAATAGACGATAGTTACTGTTTGACAGTTACTGAAGTCAAGCCTGCCAAACTAATAGACTGTCTGTTGTTGCACATTGATTTGGCAAAATTTCATTTTGAATTTATTTTATTATTTGTTTTCCTTCAAATTATTTTTTGCCCTGTTTAATTCGTCAATTGCTCAAATTTTCGTTTCGAATGTACGTTTACATCTGCACCTGTATCAATTTGACAACATAAATTATAACTAGAATAATTAATATTTATTTTCCAATCATTGTTTGTTTCTAATGAATTGTTTATATTTTTAATGAATTTTAAAATGTATGTTCGATTCTTTGTGAATTGTGATGAATTGATGAAACATTACTTACAGTTATATTGTTGTTTTTACTTATTGAATTGAAGAAACACTATTTCGAAAAATGATTTAGTACTTTACAAGTATTGCACATTTTCCCATAAGCTGAACATTTAAATCTATGTATTTGATCACAACGATTACATATTCTTGATTTTTGTTGATGATAAATTTGACTTTGGCTTTTGTTTCGACTTCTTGTCTTTATAATATTATTCCTTGTCTTGACTTTTTGTACAATAGTATTTATGTTAGCTTCTTGCGTTAATTCTGTTGATTTTTCATGTAATAATTCTGAACTTTTAGCAATTTTGATTGTCAATTCCAACGATAAATTATCTTATTGTAATAATTTTTCTTTGAAATTTTGATTTTTTATTCCAATTACAAACACCTTTAATAAGTTCTTCTTTTAAATTTTGAAATTTGCAAGCGTGCGGCATATTGATTGAAATGGTAATGTATTCGTCAATTGTTTCATTTATTTGAAATTTTGTAAAAAAGTTATATATTTCGACTGTTATATTTTTGCGAGGATTAAATTTTAAATCATATTTTTCTAAAACTTGTTTCAATGTTGTTTTTGATCGATCAATTTCAAAGGAGTTAAAAATTTCTAATGCGTCGTCACCTCACTCATATTTAACAATATTGCTATTTGTTTTGATTGCGTCTGATTAAAAATATCATTCGCCTCGCAAAAAAATTCGAATTTTTGTTTCCAAATTCGCCATCTATCAGCAGCCTTGTTGCCTTCGACGATTAACGGTTTCGTCGTAATTGGTAATAAAATGGCTGCCCTTTCCTTGCTCATGATAGCTTCGAATAGTTCGAATAGCTCCGAGTCTTATCGGCTAAACTAGCTTAGGCAGTATTGTGTCAGTAGATGTAGAAGGCACTTGTAATTCATTGTTTTTTGTTCATATAATTTCAAAAATATGTAAAGCAAGAGTCATAAATATACTCAGTACAGTTATTTTATAATTCAATTAAATGTTACTAATCTAATTCATAATTTCAAAATTTTAAGTTTTTTAGAAGAAATTTAGATTTTAACAGACTGCGTGATCAGCAACTAACGAGAAAATAGGGCGCATATTATACAACGTAAGCGCTAAATAATATTTAAAAACGACTGAACAAAATAATATTTTGTTTTATCAGATTTTTCCAGTGGTCGTATTGTTTCAATAAGCAAAAAAATTGTATATGAAATCATTCCCATTCCGTACTAAGCGAAAGGTCGTATAAACTTTGCTAAAAATTCTATTGGGAAAATATAATCTACCTAATTCTATTTTCCATTTATTAGAATGTACACTATATTATCCGAATTTAAAAAATTAAATTTATTGCATATCTACAATCCTCATACGACTAATAAATATATCTCATTTTTTTGCTCTTGTAGCCCTTAATGTAAATAACAGATTATATAAATTCTAGTAATAGTAGGTAATATCTAATAAAAATGATGAGATTTTCGATTTTGAGCTATAGTAATATTTCAAATCAAACAAACAAATTCCAATACCGTAATATAAATATACACATATACACATAATATAAACCCTAAAACTTACAGTGAAATAAAGTTTTATAAATTTAATATTATGTAATGGTTTCGAATTTCAAAACGAAGGTAAACTTTAAGATTAATCAGAAATGCTGTTTTTGATCGATCAATTTCAAGGAAGTTGAAAATTTCTAGTGCATCGTCACCTCACTCATATTTAACAATATTGCTCATGTTCATTTTAATTTAATTATTATTATTTCTTATTCATGTAATACATTTTTAACATTAAATGAATAAGAAGAGATTCGCGTGTAATTCGATCAAATTTAAAAATTGATACAAACCTTTCATTTAAAGGTTAGTATTGTTTAATCCATAATATGCAATCGTGTTCGTTTTAATTCAAATATATCGTTTTCATTATATAACCAAGATTTTTAGCATTAAACGAATAGGAAAATATTCGCTCGTAATTCAATAAAATTCAAAAATTCATACAAACCTTTCATTGAAAGGTTTGTATTAATTTTAATAAAATTAATTTAAAAACGTCACTGTGTTTATTTAGGCTCGATGACGGCTTACGTGAGTAAAATAAAATGAGGGAACGAGAAGTTCCGAGAGATTGAGTGCGAAAGATCAACAGTCGTTGACGAAATATCTCGGCACTTGTCACGAGTCGGCTGCCTCCTTTAGATGTGTGTACTTAGTACTTGAATATCAAAACGCAAAATGAGATATTATTACTTAAAACGTTACGACACAACTTTACATTTTATTAATCTATTATTTATCTACCACATTCAAAAATTCTGAAGAAAATGATATCCCTTTATTATCTATTATTATTACTTTTGAGGGAGATTTTTTTCTTTTATAGCATTATAAAAATCTTCAGTCACTATTACAACAAATAATTTTTTACATAAAAAGAAGGCTTTGGAGCCTATTCAGAACCTTTTGTTTTGCAGTTGGCGGTTGGTAACAGCTGACAATTCAGAATAGTAATTACGAAAGTACGACTTACACTTACATTCTAAGAACTAGCAGGTAGCTAGTTAGCTAACTAGCTTTACAATTTACACCACAAATATTCTGCTTACAAAGTAGATCTAATCGAAGCTCATAAAATTGCACGTGTTAATTTTTCACGGCAATATTTGAATTTTGATTGGTCGTCTACAATTTTTTCAGATGAAAAAACGTTTAAATCAAGTGATCACGGTCGACTGAATCTATGGCGGCGGTATAACCATACACGCTGCCAAGAAAAAAAGTTATACATAATAGAGAGTCGGACCATATCTCGTGTAATTGGTGGGACTGGAATGCCCATATGCCCTGAAATGACTTCTGGCGATTAAGTTGGAAGTCTGTGACGATCGCCTTAACCTTCGTTTTAATTTTTTTACTGTTTGAACATTGGGTCGAAAGTTCTTTACCAAATCCTTCCTACCCACAAACGATTTCTGGCGGTTGTGTTAGAAATAGTAAAACAATCGCCTTAGACGACGTGGTTTTTTCTTTAACTATTCGAAAGCTATAGAAAAATAAATTCCGTTATTGATACCTCAAGAATACACAAGAGTAAACATTCATCACATTATCAAACAACATTCAAACTACCGTTACCGTCGTTACAATTATGTTATACTTACAAACGTATTATAACATCATTGTGTCGTTTGCGCTAAATTTAAAATGTAAGGAACTTCGTATATTCTTCAAAAATATGTAATACATAATTATTTTTGTAAATCCTCATTTTACCAGGAGCGTAATTGTCACACCCTTCACACCTCCCTCGCACCCACTAAACCTTCGCAATTCCCGCTTCCTCAACCCCTTCTTCACCCGATTAGGATCCATATCACTTTCCACTACTGAATACAGACTTCGAAAAGAAAAAGTAAAAAAAGAGTGATAATATTATAGCAGCGTATGATGTATGTATTTATGTTTACAAACGATGCGAGAGAAAGTACCTAATGACCTAACCTACCTAGTCTGGGCGCTACTAAACGGTAGGTATTCCTTCAATTCGTTGTATGGTAGCTATAATATATTGATGGTGCGTGATTAAGTAGAGTATTTATTTATTACAAGCTGATGCCTGCGACTTCGTCTGCGTTTTTTTATTTTTAAAATAGCCTATGTCTTACCTCAGGAGTCAAGCTATCTCTGTACCAAATTTCATCGCAATTTGATGAACGGTATGGCATCGCATAAAATACGAACACACAAACAAACAAACAAACATCGATTTTTATATATTAGATTTACTAACTGTATCCGGCCCCAGTTGCTGTGGTGCAGTAGGTATACTAGATATATATAAAAACACACAAGTATTCGAATTCAAAGTTGTGTCAAAATTTCAAAGCAATCGGTGAAAAGATTTCAAAAATTTAAGATTTTGAGCAAACGAGCATTTACATTTTTGTTTATACATTACATTAGCGTTTAAAAATAAACGATTTTTTCACATACACTCCACATAGTCAAAACAGTTCATAGCTCACAAATCCCAAAATTCACATCTCAAAACTCATTCCCTCAATCTATGAGTAATTATTTGTTGACGACATTTTAAAATTATTCGGCTTTAATCTCTACTTTGTGCGACTGTTTGAGCCTCGGACTAAAAATCGTAATGGACGGAGATCATAATTAGTTGCCACTCTTATCACCGTGTGTCAAACGAATTTTCGTGTCTCTCTATCTCATTAAGCGTAACCAAAAGTAAAACAGTTACTTATTTTAGTTAAAGTAAGGTTAGCAACCTCGCACTGTCGGTGTAATTCATATAAGCTTATGACTGGCATGACATAAAAAGAAATTACAGTACTGAAATAATTATTTGCAAAATAATCGTAAAACTCGTAAGTTTTTTGGGTATTAGTATTCACAAAAATAAAAATATGTTCAGTTGTGTATTTTTGTACCGTGACCCTTCTTCCCTAGTCACGCACACGTACGAGTCTAGAAACTAGGTCAACAAAAAATGGACAATCGAGAGCTCCGTCGGCATTAATTCTTGATCCGAGGTTTGACCCAAGTTCGACCACAAACTATTATGTGTTTGACATTGACAGTGTAATCGTTATGTTTTTGACATTGGCGGTGTGAACGTAAACATTAAATGTTTTGTTTTTTTTTCATTTAATGCATTTGTAACAGACATATAATATTAGGTATATGTAAATTTTAGCTTTCTCCAGTCCCCCTCTATATAAACACACTCTTCCGTGCGCACAACATGCTTAAAAAGGGGTACAAAGTTTTCTCTTCACATGTTAATACCTGTATAGATATATAAAAATGTTAAGCAAGTAACAAATATTATTACATCTATTTCTTTTTTACATACTTGGGTTGACTGTATCAATCAATGTTGAATTTTCTCTTTGTACTTTGTCACAAAAAATAGCAGCACTACCTATGTACCGTGTAACATTTTTTCTTAGCCATTTCGCGATATAGACAAACGAAGATCCCAGAAGGATCCTTTGAGTATTTCTTCTTTTCATCATTTTGTAAGGCAATGTCAGATTCGATGTCAACCCTCGTCAGAAAGACAGACTTCAATTAATTTAATATTAATGTTGACAATTTTGTCAAAAGAATGATATTACCAACTTTTAGTCCCGATTTTCGAATTATTTTACTTATAAAATCAACATTAATTTGTATCTATATAACAGAATTTACTGCAGGAGAAAAGAGTTAATACCATTGTTTTGAAAATAAGTTCACTCTCAGCAGCAGTTACATACATCGATAAACAAAGTATTATTTAGAACTATGTAAACAAACTGGTCTTAATATTTGAAGCATAAAATAATACAATTATTATTAACAAAAAAAACAATAATTATAGAAAGCGATTTGGCTAGGGAGGTAATGATCAGAATTTACACTAACCAAGCATTAAAAATTTTTTTTAAGCAGTTAAAACATGAATTTAAATCAAATGATGATGATCTTACGTTAAATGGTTAAATATCATAATTTCGATGTCTGTGTACTTTTCTTAACAGTGGCATAACAGTAGGGTGGCATTGGAGGCGAAATGACGCAGGCCCCTGGTCAAAGGGGGGCCCCCGACTCAAGAGGACCACAGGATGATCTTGACATTTATTTTTACAAAATTTCATATGAAATAGTTTTGTTTTCAATTAGTTTAAGTTACCTTCTATAGTATATACACATGTATCAAGGGATTGAATGCATCCAGTTTTAGAACGCGCGGAATATAGTTATGAAATTTTCGCCACCTGTAGACGCTCCGCTGTAGTATTTTACGTAATGATTTATTGAAAGGAAACTACAACTTTGGATGAGCCTCTTCACATCGGGGGAGGGAGGACCCCATCCTATGAATTTGCCACGGGCCTCGGCGGTATAGTTACGTCACTATTTCTTAACTTACAATTTAATTTAGTTATTTCAGATACGAATATATTATTGTATTAACTTAGGTGTTATTCTGTGGAAATTTCTTCTCATATATAATTTAAGTGTAACGAGAAAGAGAAAGTTTTCCTGCTAGATAACTGGCCAAGTCTATACAAACTTTCCTGAGCATGTTTCGTTCGGAAACAAAATTAAAATTGGTTAATTAATTTAGAATTTTAGCAGAATATACACAACTAAACATATACATATTATAACGGTGCTTCGTGTTATCATGTTTTTTTTAATTCAGTGGTGAGTTAATAATAACTTCAATTGACATCTAGTAACTACCCGGAAACGGAAGCTACTTACAATTTTATTTTCATTTTTTATTTAAGTTAAAGGTGAACATGCGCACGCATGGTAACTCATTCGTCACAATTATTATTGTTATAATTTCTGTAATGTAATAAGCTAAGTTATTTTCGACATAAAAGTGCATATTCTTTGTTTTGCTTTGTCAGGCGGTTGAAGCACCCGAAAATGTATATATTTTTTAATACAAATTATATAGGAGCATATAACAAGGAAGAATTATCTTTTAATCGTATTTCTCTTCCAGTGTTTGAGATCTAAGCCGTTAATTTTCCTGTTATAGAATAGAAAAACTAGGGCTTTAAAGACTTACATGTTATAAGATATGTTAGTCATTGACCAGCTAATCAAACTTGTTAGAAATGGACGAATGTGTTTTTTTTAGAATGGTTCATTCGAATAGCTAGCTAGCTATTCGAATTCTCTAATTACAAAAATTATTCGAATAATTCAAATGAAAATAATCATTCAAACGAAACTAGTCATTGGAATAAATAATCATATGCTAAATGTAAACCGCTTCGCTTGCTAATTAATAGTACCGTCAAACCACGACTTTGTTAAACCACGATTTTCTAAAGTTCTATATAGTATGTATAATATACACACCGGCACAATTAGCGGAACACAAAAAAAAGCAGGATTTTAAAATCTTTTACTTGAGAAACTGGCCAGTTATGATATTTTTTTAATTTATTGTCAAATTTGAAAATAGAAAATTAGATGACATATACTTTTTTCATTCATTTGTTTTATTTTCCCGAACAATACGTTTTGTCAACTTGTTCGAGTAATAATTACGTAATTGTAATTTTTTTGAAAAATTGCACTTAATGGTTTTTTATAAATTTGTTATTCTATAGGCAATTTTGTTTATTAAAAGCTCTTTATTATGCCTGACTTAACATCACTGGAAATCATTAGGGCTGATGAAATGAGAAGAAATGGCCATACCTACAGATCGATTGCCTCAAGCCTTCGTCGACCAGTATCAACGATTCATCGCAGCATCCAGCGGTACAGATCGTCTAATTCTCTTGTGAGGAGGAGGGGTCAAGGTAGAAAAAGATGTACATCGAGGCGAGATGACAGTTTTTTACAACTTGGAGTTCGTAGGAATACGCGATTAACGGCTGTACAAGCTCGAAATGAACTGGAAGACGTTCGAGGAGTACGAGTAAGTGAGCGTACAGTTCGCAGGAGATTTGAAGAAGTTGGTTTAGGGTCGTATATACCTGCCAAAGGCCCAAAACTTGAGAGACGTCACCGCGTAAACCGATTAAGCTATGCGCGAGAACATCGTCATTGGGATTTGAACGAATGGCAGCAGGTTCTCTTTACTGATGAGTGCAGAGTTCTTTTAAAACAGATCGATGGGAGACAGCGAATATGGAGACGCAAAGGAGAACGCCACATACAGTCTAATTTTGAACACACAGTGGCTTATGGTGGCGGCTCGATTATGGTTTGGGGAGGGATATGTTTGGGAGCTCGCACGGAGTTAGTGATAGTCACAGGAGGGACCATGACAGCAGATCGATACATCAGAGACATTTTAGAAGAACATGTTGTACCATTTGCCCCATTTATTGGTGACGACTTTATTCTAATGCAAGATAATGCTCGTGCTCATAGTGCACAATCGGTACAGGCATATCTGAGCCACGTAGGTATACCGGTGATGCAGTGGCCAGCAAATTCCCCCGATATGAATCCGATAGAGCATGTCTGGGTCTTGCTAAAAAGAAGGGTTAAATCCAGAATGCCACCCCCCAACAATCTGAATGAACTTGGAAACGCATTACTTGAGGAGTGGGAGCGGTTGCCTCAAGAAATCATCGATAACATAATCTGTAGCATGCCCAGACGAATGGAAACCGTAATCAGAGCAAGAGGGGGAAACACTCGTTATTAATTTTGCTTTAATTTTATTGTTAAATCATTTAATGCTTACTTTTTTTTATTTTTTGTGATGGTTCATAATCATCTAAAAATTTCACTTATTTCAAATTTCTTTATTTTTCAATAAAAAATAACGAAGACTTTTCAAAGTCGTTGTTAAAAGATGTTAATCAATTTGTTATTTTGTGTCTAATTACATTTTCGTCAAATATATGCGTTATTATCTCATAGTCTCACTTTTTTTTCTGTTCCGCTAATTGTGCCGGTGTGTATATATATATATAGTAAAGTTATTTCCATACTTTGTACGCTTTGATCTATTCTAATTTAAGAAATATTACACACATTAATATCAATACACTATTACAATTTAATTCGCGTTCTCAAAAACGGCTCTAACGATTTCGATGAAATTTAGAATATAGGAGTTTACAGGGGCGAAAAATCGATCTAGTTAAGTCTCAATTCAATGTTTACTATATATATGAATAAACTTACACAATATTGCCTTAATTTTTTGGTACTAACACTAAATGGTACGTTTATTTTCAGAAAAATATTTTAGATAAACGTTACTAGTTAAAACCGTATAAAAACAATAGACACTTTACACATTATGTGTATTAAGTAAAAAAACAAAAATTTAATTTATGTATTTCATTACTATATCAATTAACATGATTTATAAATGCAATAATGTAACGATAACCCACAATAGCTACAATAATAATTTAATTACAAATGTTTTATTAATTATTTTCAATCCCCCTAGAATGTACAGAAAACGTAACCTACAAATGAAAAATTTAATTAAATATATTAATCATCTTTAACGAAAATGAAACGGTTTATTCCTTTTGTTGCTTTTTAATGCTTACTGCAGAATCAGTCAAATTAATCAAATAATTTCAAAAATTACTGATATATTGACAACATACTATGTAATGAACTAGACAGACACAGAATACATAACGCAAACTCTAACCTGTAGTCTAGAAACATTTTTAACTCATATTGATATTCGGAATTGTAATCTTTCATTGCTATTACAGAATCTTAGAAGTATAAATCGCAACTTTCATGAAATTGAGGAACTGATGCACAGAATGAGCTATCAAAATGACGGAATAATTTTAAATGAACGTTGTATTAATAATGAAAAACCTTATCCAAAACTTACAAACTATTCCGATTATCACGCTAAATATAAAAGTGGGGGTGCCGTAGCGTTCATTAAAAGTGTTATAAAAGTTCAAGTAGAAGAACCGTTCATAGTCGACGCTAACCGCCTTTTGATAAAAAACAAACGCGATACAGCCGTATTAACCATTTATAGATCTCCTTCAAATAGAAATACTACTAATTTTTTACAATCTTTAGACTCGATTTTGCTAAGTATAAAACACTTTAAGACGATTGTTCTGATTGTAAATGTCAACATTGATATTAAAGTAAATAACTCTGACACCAACTCTTCTGTATATCTTGAATTGTTGGCCATGCATGGTTTGATACCAACCCATTCATTACCAACTAGAGGTGAATATTGTCTGGACCACATAGTGTTATGATCAATGTACTCCTCCATGTCTATGATTTTACAAACAGTAGTCACTGACCATCTGCTCGTATTATTTATTTATCACCTCATTAAATAAATAACACGAGCATTAATCATCACATAGAGCTGTTGAGGGGACGAAGAGGAATATTTACAGTAAAATATTAAATTACACTCAATTTGCTAATGCTATTAAAGTAACCAATTTTGGTAAGGTTCTGAAGTGCGATGAACCAAATAATGCACTCAATCTTTACATAAACTCAACATTT
Source organism: Zeuzera pyrina (assembly GCA_907165235.1). Taxonomy (NCBI): domain Eukaryota; kingdom Metazoa; phylum Arthropoda; class Insecta; order Lepidoptera; family Cossidae; genus Zeuzera; species Zeuzera pyrina. The sequence continues at coordinate 16,650,249 of OU015626.1, forward strand.
ACATGCACTCAACATTTTCATATGTATTCTTAAAATATTTTTACACCAAAATCTACGACAGTTCTATGTCACCAGAATAAGCGTTTTATCAAGCCATGGATAACTCCTGGTTTAATAATTTGCATCGAACATTGAGATAAATAGCATTTAAAACTTAAAAAATCTAATAAAGAAATACTGCAAATGATTTATAATAGATACATCATTATGATCATTATGTAGTTGTTAAAAGATTGAATAACACTAAATGTACCAGCCAATATAGTGCTAGTAATTTAACAAATTCTGTAATGATAATGGAGACTGACGAAGTGGAAGTCAACGATATTATTAAAAGTCTTAGTAATGACAGTGCCATGGGATGGGATGATATTCCCACTAAAGTGCTTTAAATTTCTATTTCTTACGTAAGTACGCTATTTATATATTTATACATATTATGTATTCAATCTACCTAAATAAAGGAACCTTTCTGATTCATTTTAAGCGTTCAATAGTTTATCTTATTAATAAAAATGGTGCTAAAATGGATTTGAGGTATTACCGTCCGATATCCGTCCTCCCAATACTTTCAAAAGTATTCGAAAAGATCATAAACAAGCGATCAATTACATTCTTGGGAAAACGCAACATTCTTTCTTACAAACAATTTGGTTTTGGAGCAGGAAAGTCTATGGAAAATGCGGTATCAGAACTTGTTAATCACGTAGTTACGAACCTAGATAAGAAGTAAAAGTTCTTGGCATTTTTTTAGATCCTAAAATGGCGTTGGACGCTGTGTCTCGCTCTATATTGGTTAATAAATTAGAATATAATGGTATCCGTAGTGTATCCCATAATCTTTTTACAGACTACCTTAAGGGGCGAACACTATAAATAAAAACCGCCAATTACATAAGCAAGCACTGTAAAATGAGCCAAGGAATTCCCCAAGGAAGTGTCCTCAGTCCCAGTCTCTTTCTTGTTTACATTAACGACCTGTGTAAACTTCCTTGGGCCAAACAATTTCCTTTGCTGATGATACAGCATTAGTTTTTAGTAGAAATGATTGGAATGACATCACAAGTATTGCAGAGGAGGGATTGGAGAAGGTTGCAGGATAATTTGTCTTTTAATTTAAGTAAAACTAAATTCATCCTCTTTTCCATCTCTACAAAATCCCCCGCTCCGCCCCCCTTCTTTGGTTTAGGTGCTCATGTTGGTAGCTGTCGAATCTCTGGGATCGACTGCAGATGTGCTAGTGTATTGCAAACTGATTTAATTAAATATTTGGGTGTAGTAATTGCTCAAAACCTTAATTTTCGAAGTCACTTGGAAACACTGGCGAGTAAAACACTAAAGCTTATATATATATTTAAAAGTGTTAGAAATATTGCAGACCTAAAACTTACAAAAAACATTTACTATGCTCTGTGTCAAATGCTACTGGGCTACTGTATCATTGTCTGGGGTGGTGCAGCTAAATCTCATACTCATATTTTATGTGTAGAACGAGCTCAACGAGCTATTATAAAAGTAATGACCATTAAATCTTATTATTTTTTAACATCGGAACTAAAAAAAAATTGAGTTTTATCTGTTCGCAAACTATAAATACCTGCAGAGATTAATACCGGCTAAACATTGAACTTTGCACTTCTACGATATATCTAATAACTGGTATAACAAACGTAGGAGACACGACGTATGTAATATAATATGTTTACTTATTACTTCGTTTTCACAGAGATTTCAGGGTTTCCTGGTCGACAGTCGAAAGGTCGACAAAGCCTAAGGGCCTCTCCGTCCGGGGAGTAACCTAGACGGAGGACGGGACCTCGGCTCAGGTTGTCTCCGGAAAATTATGCATATGCGTGCCATCGAGAATCTACACGGGTGAGGGCCGGTCGCAAAGTGGTTACAACCGGCTGATCGATCGGCTGAAGGGCCGAAATTGTGAATGCCTATCGTGTAACGCAGAGCGGGCGCAAGGCCCACTCTCGAGTGTGGCGCTATCTGAATGTGTAATGTAGTGAATAGAACCTACAGAGGCTTTAGTGTTAACGCACAAGACGTCGACGCCCCCTCCGAGGGGGGCTGTGTGGTGTTGCAGCGTTATTTGTGTTTAACAGGGCGTAGTTCGCCACTGATATGTAATCGTCCGGGTCAGTTAAAACGTCCCTCGGTCGTCTATGGTGGGGTCGGGAGATCCCAGAAGAGAAGTAATCCGCGACATTCGCTATGAGAGTGTTCGCATGGTGAGAAGCAACCTCGAAGCAGCACTTTGACGCCTTCTTGAGGCACTTTTTAACGGAAGGTAAATCCAAATAGTGATGGTGGTCTACGTTGTGCACGTACCACGGTTCTCCGGAGGCGGTGCGTATGAACCTATTCTGTAAGATCTGGAGCCGCCGGAGATGGGACCTAGCGGCGTGTGCGAATACGACGCCTGTGCAGGTAAAGTTACATTTACGTAATATACACATTTTATATTATACGTATAAAATATTTACACTTCCACACACATACGCACACGCACGCACACGCACATTTATTTTCATATTCACAATCATCAAACCCCATGTACATGTGTGCATGCACATGTACTGGTCTGTCAAAAACAAAGTACTACATATGTCTCAACAACCCTCACAACCACGAGTCAATGAAAAATAGGCAACAATGATTATTATCTTTACTGTTACCTATGATACAGTTAAGATTAGTACAGGAAACAGTTGCATAAATGTTGTAATTATTTATAAATCTCGCAATTTTTTTTTTTCGTACATTGATAAATTTTTCTTTGGTATTTGTTTGTTACGTGAATAAATAAATATACAAACAAATAATTACAAAAAATAAAATATACTTAAGTAGGTATATGATACGAGTATACCTAATTCACCTAATATCTACATAAATAAATAAGTAAACGTTCGTTTGTTGAAAATCTGAAATCTCAGAAAGTTCTTCACCGATTGCTGATAGACCGATTGATTCGAATACAGAAAATTCATTGGAATAAAAATTTTCATCAAAATGATGAATGGTCATTCGATAACTGATAAGCAAATTAAAATAATTCGTTCGTAATTTTTAATAATAACTTTTAATATTTAACTAATAATATTTAGATGACGATCGCCTCTCTAGAATAGAATAACAGAAACAAAAAAGTGAATTTCTGTCGATTGCGAAAAGGGGCCACGATCATCCTCTTTGCCTTCTCAAAAAGCTAAATATGAAAACCTTTTTGTTATACAAAATTTCATTTCTTTTTTGTATTAAATATAAACACACGCAATAAACTAGAGTGCTTCGTAGAAATTGGAAACTAGGTGCCAATAGTCGGAAGTTCCTCATTTCCTTGCATTTGTTGTCGTCCTCACTGCCCTCACGCATTAAATTTTCTTCAGCGTCCCATCGCGCGTCCGTTTCCGGGTATGATGTCCGGCCTCGACGTCATTCCCAACAAAGTGAATTAAGATTGTCTCCGTTCTATTCTATTGACCTTTTACGACTGTGCGTTATGGGGAAACTTCTAATTGAAACTAAAAGTCGAGTTCTTTAGGATCAAAGATTTAACGTGCCGTTACTTACTATAAGAACGAGCTTATATTCCAAGTTTAAAATTACAGATTAATTTTAAAATTATATACATAAATATGTACATCTCATTATTTCTCATTCGGGGTAACAAAGCTTCGTAATAAAATCACAAGAGTAAGTAGGTATTTAGGCTTACAGATGGCAGGTGGCCTACAAAAGTTCCTTATAATAAGCCCTATTCCTTAACCATCTTCACGACTTACGTAGGAAAGTAAATAACTAGGTACGTATGAAATATATTTTTCCTTCAGAAACTAACACGACAGTCTTATAAATACTCAAAATCAAATCAATTTATTCAAGCTGCTTTTCTTTCGTCAGCCTACAGCACGGAAAACTTTTCCTATCTGATATTCGCCCTTTCTTAGGATCGGTTGAGGTGCCGTGCTTGACTGATGATGAGGACAAACACTTAACCAAGCATTTCGATGCTTGGTTAAGTGTTTGTCCGAGTACTAACCTGCCTACCTCGACCTTTTCTCAGAAACACTGGGATGAACCTCTATGCAAAATTGTTCATTTACAACTTTTAGATTCTTGTAGTACCGAAAAAGATCGGTCTCGCCTCCTGGTTGTTTCTGAGAAGGAGTCAGGACACTGGTTGAAGGTAATACCTTCATAAAACTTAGGAACCTTAATTGACAATACCACGCTTTCTCTCATAGTATCCCTTCGTTTGGGGGCCAGGACTAACCTTCCTTACCGTTGCCGCTGTGGTGATGTCGTCGATGTATAGGTCACCACGGTTTATCCTGTTTACGTAGTGCAGGCCGCATGTCACAACATGCTGCCTTGAATGACGTCATTCGGCGGGCTCTTGTCGCCGCTGGGGTTCCTGCAGTCTTAGAGCCTGTAGGTATTGAGCACAGCGACGGCAGGAGACCGGACGGTTTGACGCTCATTCTTTCGAAACTTGGAAGATCGCTGGCGTGGGATGCCACTTGTGTCGATACACTCGCTATTTCCCATGTGCCGGCGACTTCCAAGTCAGCAGGTGCCGCGGCCAGCACTGCCGAGAACTTGAAGCGGCGTAAGTATGCGACTCTCTCTGAGAGTTTCATATTTACGCCCTTTGCAGTCGAAACTTTGGGTCCCTGGGGCCCCGAAGCCCATCGACTGGTTTGTGATATTTGTAAAAGACTGGTCGAGGCTTCGGGAGACCGCCGGGCTGGCAGCTTCTTCCGTCAACGAATCAGTTTGGCTATTCAAAGAGGCAATGCTGCCAGTCTGCTGGGTACCTTAAGCAATGACAGCTTTATAAGCGGCAACTTTGAGGAAGTTTATTATTTAAGATAATGTGTAATTTTAAGTTTGTAAATATTAACATATGTATATACTTTTTTGTTATTAAGAAATAAATAATCTATTCAAGTAAACTCAATTCACAAGGTGTTTTTGAGCGTCAAATCTACTTTAGTTCGGTGTGAAAAAAAAACCTGGACCCTAAGAAGAACCGACAAGAAACTTAGTGAGGTATCATTTTTTCAACATAATTTTACAAATAGGTTTATTAAAATACAATGTTTAGAAAACCAGTAAATACATATATAGAGACGATTCTAGACTATTATTTTGTCTTCAACGAAATCGTTTATTTTATAGTATGATTGTCTAATTAATGTGCGTTATATGACTTATATATAAAGTCTTAACTAGATAACCTTTGATGTTACATCTTGTTGTTACATTCAAATTGATACTCATAGAATAACACTAAAAGCTTAAGATGTCTTAGATGCTTTCGTTTAAAATTGTGATTGTATGGCACTGAGGGTTTGGATTTTAATGCTAAATGTTTGTAGTGGCTAGGCTCCCACAGTAAGTGGAAAACGCTCTAGCCAACAATATCGGAGTATTGTATGCAATAGGCTCAAGAGATGGGTATGTTAGGACTGGATTCAGCTTTGCGGACCTATATCCAGGTCCCGTACCGCGGATACGTATTGATACCAACTATCGAACCAGACGTATGGAGTATACAGAAACAGATACGTATGTAATCGTAATGTACTCAGTACATGTAATATCTCTTATTAGTCTGTGATTCCAAAGAATACGTCTCCGATTTCATTGATTTGACTGACAGTATATCTAATGGTACCGCTCGGGATACGAATCCGCAGACACATATTTATCCGGACCTACCCACCTCTAATAGGTTCTTTTTCACTCTTTCAATCTTGAATCTTACTTTTTTTGTGTCAAGTAAAACAGGTTATGAAATAATTTTCAAGATTGTATCTCACAAGCCTTTTATGTGGACATTCTTTAACGTTCAAATATACGATGTAAGTTTGTCTTACGAACAAAAGCTGCGTACGATATTTATATAATGGTAAAGTAGAATGGGTTCTTTACATGGGATCCGTCCCCAAAAAAAATTTCATTGAAGCACTATGAGCATGAACCGAAATTTGATTGATCCCCGTCGATATTTCTTAATCTATTTTCTAGAGATATAAAAAGACCTAGAACTATCGTTATTTCTGCTATCCTATAAGGCGTTCCTATAAACTTTAGATAAAGCTTTTCTAGTTCGAATAGGTACTGTTTTTCAGTTTTACTCTTTAATTTTCCCTCATTAATTTCCTATGAACATTTTGAAATGTACACTAGTGCAAGATGTCACTATGTTGGTTTTTACGTCATACGGTTTCCGAAAAATCGACGGTGACAGACGGATAGATATAGATAAAGATTTCGTCTTTAATACCGGCTTTAATGATTGATTATTTTCATGTTTTTCATTTGTCCAATGAATCCAATAAATATTACTAAAATTTTAGTTTTAGTTTCTACACAAATTATTGTCATATCAATATTTTCAAGAAATCCTAAATACTTTCAGATCACGAAAAAATCTGAAAATCTCGATAATACCTAATGAATGCATTGAATTATTGAATTGAAAATAAATGTTACTAAAATTTCAGTTTCAGTTTCCAAACAAATTATTGTCATATGAAAATTTACAAGAAATCCTAAAAACTTTCTGATCACGAAAAAATCTGAACCTCGGTAATACCTAATGAATGTATAGGACTATTGAATTGAAAATTATCACCAAGGTAATTGTATCCTGTAAATTATGATGCGATTGAATGTATTTTTAGTGTTATGCCAGTATTGTCAAGTAAGAAAATAAAGTAAAAATTAGGTGTATGTATTCAGCGTCAGTGTTAGCACTAATTAAACAGTTTATTGTAATATTATTAAAAATAAAAGAGTTCAAGATGTGAAGTATTTATTTTTCGTTGGCACAATGTAATATGATTGCCATGCTAGCAATGTCAGTACAAAAAAACAAAAATACTATTTTTTTGTTGCTGACAGAACTAACTAAATACTTAGTATTATTAGTAATAGATCTTATTTCTAAACACTGCAGATTTCCGCTTTTGAGCGTACAATTCTAGCTTAATTTAAAGTCAGCATTTCAATTTCAAAACTATTTCAATTTTCGGTTTGTTTTACAAAGCGTCAAATTTCATTCTTTAGCACTGAATAAGTACTAAATACTGAGTACAAAATATAGTGATTCTGTCAATTTGAAAATGCCAGCTTTACAGAAGTAGCCGCTTCTTTATAAGTAAATACATATTTTGAAAAGAAATTGAACACATACGTATTATGTCAAAGATGAGATGAGGACATGAAATAAATATATATTATTTGTTATATGAACTTACGTGTGTATTAAATATTTATATTCGGGATTAAAACTTGTAAAATTATTTTTACAAACAAATGTTTATCTACTTTAATTAACGAACTCGTAAAATTCTGCCACAGATGTCGCAATTTATAAGATTATGTGGCGCATACCTACTTCATTTATCTCCTTTTGTTCATACGTTCCTAAAGCTCAGGGATATTTTGGGTTAGTTAGTAACGGTCCTACCCTAGGGCACATACACCTGCGAAGTGTCCCGTGGTGTCAATAATCGAAGGCAAACCCAAACTAGGCTCACGGGATCATGATAACGTTGAAAACGGTTTATAACACTCTTAAATAAAGTTAATAGCTCCCAAGGAGTTTTTCGTTGTACCCCTTGGAGCCATTACGCAGTGTTACGATACGATTTATTCCACGTTTATAGACTTAGGCTCGGTCCAAGGATTTCCCCTTATAATGTATTTAGGTGTCAACTAGAATTGTAAGAGGTCGATTTAGTGACGCAATAAAGAACTCTTTTTTTAACGTTGCGAAAACGTTTTAGTGATTTTTATTGGTATTTAATATCCGCGTAGCTTTCGTTCCATAATTCATCGAAATAAAAAAGCAGCCAAGTACATGTCGCTTCACAACGTAGGGTTTCGTAGTTGGGATGCACAATATTCTTTTAATTGGCAGTAAACATGAGTTTGTACTTGATAATGTTTCTCAATGACACTACAAAGAAGTTATTTCTGCGTTCGCTAAGCGTCTAACCGAAAATACCCCAAGTCACAAAAAGTACATAACATATCTTATTCTAATTAATTTTCGTTGAAAGTGCTCAAGTTCTACTTTCTTAAACTTTTCGAGAATTTTTCATCTCATACTTGAAAACTTAGAGGGGGACACCTTGCAATGGGGACACTCACTTTTTACGAGTTCAAAAGCGCATATCACACGAACTGTTGATTTTAATTAAAGTCACTGTGAAACCTCTACATAATTTTTGAAGACCTATCTAGAGATACCCCACACGCTTATGTGCACTGGATTTTTTCTTTTATCCTTGAGTTACATGTATGGTGCCACCTTATATTTTATTTTGTTCAAAAGTTCATACATCGTTCTGTATAGCAGTTCCTTCCACATCTTTATAATGGACCTTATTTTTCTCTAAGTAAGATAGCTGTAAAACACAACAGATAAGGGTTTTGTTTTTTGCTATTTGGCTACTGAACCCTAAAAACCCTAAATCCTAAAAGGAAACTGAGAAAGGACCAGTGCTACCTAATAACCCACGTTATGTAACATTGCGAGGTTACGCCTAATGTATAAGTGTATTACCGGCATTTTGTATCAAACGTCTTCGAGCTTAAGAAAGCATTTTAAGTCTTGGTTCCTGCTATTGCTATTGGCGGTAAGTGTTAAGCCTGCTCAAGGGCATAATCGGCACTGTAACCTGGTCCAGAAAATAAGATAGATATCCTCCGCTTGTAGTATGAGGCGATTAGCTCCGATCGTCAATCCATGCGGCCCTGAGGAGCACGACAGCCTGCGAGTGCCGCGTTTTAATGCACCGATACATATTTTGTCGCCTTTGACGTCAATAAGTATTATTAAAACGTTTTTACGTTTTAATAATATGTTGGAAAGAGTTAAGAGATGTGTAAACGAAGCTTATAACTAATTGACAAAATATGAGATTCTATGCACAATTTATTCTTTGAAGAATTGTACAACAAAAACTTAAAAAAACACATATTTTCATTTCCATCCTCAAATTATCTCTTCTAGTTACAGATATATGTAACAAATAAATAAAAAATAAATATTATGATGAAAACGTTAAACTGTTAAACAAGCCTATAATAAGAAAGTGACAATTAATCGCTTTCGATAATTTTCCAGCCAATAAGCGCTGCGCATCATTGAATTTAATTGATTGTTCAACATTTATTTCCTGGAAGCGAATCACGTAGGTATATTTGGCAGGTGACGTCGTGATAAATGCTACTCATATGTAATCATATATAAAAGAGATGTGTGCAAGTGAAGCTAACTGAGAGTTAGCGTTAGGTCAGTTTTTATGGCGAGGACCATATCAATTATAACATGAGAGGCTCTGTTAGCGAACGGCGGCCAGTCGAGTGACACACTGCGCGGATTACTACAAAAACAACGCAAAGTTACATAAAATGAACATAACACAGCCCAAAAACATAAAGAATTAAAATATTCCCGTTGTTTGTTAAAAAACATATAGCTATCTATATCTACCACACCAAAAAGTCTAAAGCAATAAACTTTGATGATTTAATATGTAAAAGTAAATGTTTTGTTTTGTTATTGTTAATAAAATGTACTCCATATTGTGATAATAAATGGTAAACACGGACAGGCAGCAAAGTTTGTTTCCTGAGAAAATGTATTAATGAATGTATTATACATGTATGTTGCTTATACACTTATTTCCGTGACACGCTCTAGCTTCGCATATGAGTACATAAGTTGAAGCGTAGAAGCTTAAAATCTTGCCCCAGCAAAAACATACGGTATACAAACTTTAAAATCCCTTTTTAGCTCCTTTAGGGTTGAAACATGTGTTAAAGAGTAGTTATAGGACATTTAAATAAAGGTCAAAAAATTATTTTGCCTTATACCAACTTTCACCACTTTTTTCACCCGCTAAATTAGAATTTAGAATCTACATACAGTTGATTTTCATAAAACAATAAAACGTTTCTTATTTATTTCCATTAAAAAATCTTTGATACTATACGTCTATTAATTTCCCTTTTAATATATATTAGGTACAGTCACAAAACAAAGCTCTGTTCCACCTCTGTCCAAACATAGTTCTAACTCAACATTTTCTACTTTACTGTAATGACTCACTCAGTCTACGCCATTTTATATGTATATAACTAATAAATAAATATCCTTTGAAAACATAGTAAACTAAACACAAAACAGCTTAAGAGTAGAAATTTACATTTACATAAATGTTTTAGTAGCCGCGTAGCGCAATGGGAATAAATCCTACAAACCTTAAACATTCGAGGCTAAATCTCTCTCTTTAATTTTGAAAACTCTTGTTTTTTACTTCTGTGTTAACGGTACGTACTTAGTATCAGTTTTACCATGCAAAATACCAACGATGTCCGCAGAATGTTCATGGAACTTGGAAGCATTTATTTTACTGCGTTGTAGAAAGGTTAAATTCCTAGGTTTCCATCTCGAACGTTTTCAGAGTTCGACTGTACTCTCGTAATACTTTATTCAAAACACTAAGAGGCTGAAGATTGACTTGTCCAACGATTGGCACAATAATTCACGGGATTAAAATACTATTTATTTCTAATGTTATAAAGCTAACATTAATCTACGTCAAAGAACACGAGTCAAGCTGTCAAAAGTTTGAAGTTTCTGCAAGATCGCGTAATAAAATCGCGTGAAAACTCTACGTCAACGATTTTTCCAAAGTTGGAAGTCAACACTTGCATTCGTAACGAGCCTTTGTCAGCTCATTTCTCACATTCTGATTGAGACGAAATGTCGTGAATAAATCTCTTTCATTTAAAATTAAAATAAGTACGTACGTTTGATAAAACATCGAATTCTGAAAAACATTGTGATTGTGTTTGAAACATTAACACGAAATTTTTCATCAGTTACGTTCAAATAGATAGAAGAAGTATTTGTAAAAAATCTATACATATATTAAAACAAATGTCATCAGTCGAATCACGAGTGGGCGTATCTGACAATTCATCGATTTTGAGTTAGCTCCGCCATCGTATTTCTACGTATAAAAAATGAATTGTTATTTTAATTTAAATGATGCTTCTTGATTATCTGTAATTTCAGATACTAAGTAAAGATAGTAAATCACTTTACATTTTTTTTAACCGACTTCAAAAAAAGGAGGAGGTTCTCAATTCGTCTGTATGTTGCTTTTTTTTTTGTATGTTTGTTACCTCATAACTCCGTCATTTATGAACCGATTTCAAAAATTCTTTTTACATATGGTAGGTAATACTTCAGAGGTGGTTTTATTTAAATTCCACTGTTATTGGAGCTTGGAATTCGAAGATACACTAGATAACCGACCTGGTTATAACCTTAATTTATATTGATGATTCTCTTGTATATCGTTGCGCTCCGGAATTAGAAAGAAGTTAATTGCAGACCTGCCTAGATATTTATTTAGGTCAAGATCACTCAAAAGGGAGAAATAAAAAATTTTTATTAAAAAAAATTAAACCGCCTAGCGCCTTCAAAAAAAAACACTGAAAAGTATAAAATAACTATCCTTTACTAATCAAAACTCAAGTACAATTAAAATAACTTTATAAATAATCGTATTTACACATACCTATATAATTAAATTTGACAGTTATTGAAGTCGGTGCCAAATCAATGTGCAACAACAGAATGTCTATTAGTTTGGTAAGCTTGGCACCGACTTCAGTAACTGTCAAATTTAATTATATAGGTATGTGTAAATAGGATTATTTATAAAGTTATTTTAATTGTACTTGAATTTTGATTAGTAAAGGATAGTTATTTTATACTTTTCAGTGTTTTTTTTGAAGGCGGTTTAATTTTTTCTCATAAATTTTTTTAAATCGCCCTCCATGATTGTTCAACACACGCAGTTCTCTTCTCTCTTATACATTATACAAACTAAAATACCTATTAATTTAGGTTTAAGTGGCTTAAATGAAATCAAAAAAGAATTGCGACCATCATTATCTGTATAAAGTACATTCATTTTTACAATTAAGTACCTCAAATAGTCAAATTAATTAAAAAAAATTGGTTGTTGGTTAATTCGTAATTTATTGTGAGGCAATGTGCCTAATGTTAAAAATAATTGAAGTGACTGATTGAAACTTCTTGGCGATCCTTCCAAGTGCAGGTTCTTCCTGAACCGATGATAGCTTTGATTGGAATTTTGTCTTTTTGTACTCAAGAACATAGTATTTTGAAGTTGAAGTCAATGAAATATAGCATATTCGTTCGTTAATTTATCTAGTTTTGAAATCTGACAAGGATACGTTGTAACCCTCCATGAAAACTTTTGGGGCATCGTTCTAACATTTAATTAACCAATGTTTAAATAGTTAAAAACAGCAATATGAACTACATATTCTTGAAGATATAAAATGAAGGAGGACGACATGTGTGTGTGGTAATTAAACTGTTGCGCCTAACTTTAGTGAAGAGTTTAAGTGCAACAAAGATGAGTTTATGTTGTCACCTTTAGTTAACATCATTTCTCATACACCATCGTAACTGTTTGAAAAGGCTAAAGTCTCAGCGCCTCAAAATAAGCTTACGTCGTTATCCGCTTGTTCCGGGGGTTCGGAACGATCAACGGGAAAGACCTGTCGTATCCTTGAATTCTCATGCCTTTATATGAAGGGATAAAACGCGTAAAGCTACTAGGATTTTATGTGTACTAAGAATATTTTTATTACACTTCTTTTTACTAGCAGTATATTTTTGATGAATTAAAAAGAACAGGTGGAAAATAGATACTTAATTACTTAGTATTTAGATACTTAATTTTAAAATTATTTCTTAAAAAAGAATAGTAATTGTACTGAAAATTGTTTATAATATAATGTGATTTTTAAAGTAGTTACATGAATTCATAATTTACTTTAAAATCATAAAACTAAAATTATCAAATTCTGGGCAAAATCGTTTTCTCCGTCTTTTACACATTTAAAACTTCTAAACTCTAAACAGCTAAACTTTTTTAATTTTGCAGCTGAGTTTACTTTCTCAATAGCACAATGACTAGAGCGTTGGTCTACCACGCCGAAGTGTGCGCGTTCGAATCCTGCAATGTAGTCAGACCTTCTTTTGTTTTTTTTTAATAAGTAGGAATAACATGTCTAAGTTCAGTTTGCAACAAGTACCTGTTAAAAACATATACCACTTTAATAATGTACTTATAATTAAAGTGATATGTGTTAAGGAAACAAAATGAAAAACAATGATAAAAGCATAGACATCATAACTTCAAATAGGCTGTCCCGTACTAAGAAGTGAAGCAAATAACATCAGATAAAATCTAGATGTGTGGGTGCTGATTTCTAGCGAAATGGCGACCGATCAGCTTATCTGATAATAAATGTGTGACGTATGTACAGGTGAGTCAGATTATCAGATATAGCTCACCGTTGCTGCTCGGACACGGCGTCTGGCTTTGGAGTTATTTATAAAATCAATGACTAAAACAGGAGAAAAATGTATTATTTATTTTACTGAACAATGAATTTAATGTTAAATTTCATAGAATTTCTTTATTTTAAGATACTATGTTATTTAAAAGAGTAGCATTATACAAGTAATATTTGTATGTTTATAATCGCGTCCTGGAAAACGGCTCTAACGATTTCGATGAAATTTATAATATTGAGCTTTACGGTGGTTAAAAATCGATCTAGCTAGGGTCCAACTCTGAGAAAATTTGTTTTCTCTATCTTTTCACATACTTAAAACTTCTAAACTTTAAACTCTTCTGATATTACAACAGAGTTTACTTTCTCAGTAATACAGTGAGCTAGAGTGTAGATCTACCAAGCTGAAATACGCGGGTTCGAATCCTGCAATGTGGTCAGACTTTTTTGTTATTTTTTTTTGTAAGACACCGAGTAACGCGAGACACCGCTCGGTCGCCTAGGTACTATAATTTAATAACAGCGCCAGGCCCAGTGGTTCCACAATTCATATTTATTATTGTATAAGGTCGCTTTACAATCAAATGAAAACTCACTTTCGGTTCAATCGATTTAAAAAATAGCTAGCTGTATGTGCCCAAGTACTTTTGTATATTAATTTTATAAAGGTACTTATGTGAGATATTAATTATTAATGGGTTTTTGAGGAATAGAAGATGTGACCTGGATGAGGAAAAGCGGGTAGCAGCTGGCAATAAAGTTAATGGTGCTCCGTTCTCATTAGTTAATAGCGTGAATATATCTGAATCTGCCAAAATGGCAATCCACAATGCAGTGTTGCTCGTGGTGGTAAGTAGGTACTTGCGATGCAACTTTAAATGGTACAGGCACATGGAAAGAGTGAATGATGGACGATATACGAAGAAAATCAGCTTACTTATACAAATCAAATAACCTAAGTGTTGCTACTGGAAATATCAAAAGTAGTCGCATACCTCGGCGAAAGTGTATGAGGAGAATGACGAGATTGGAGGAGGCCAAAAAAGTATGTAAAGACCACGATGCTTAGCAGTCCATCCTCTTCAACTACTCCGTTGGAGGTAAAGCGTGAGCTTAAATGATGTAACTATAAAAAATTAATCTTTACATATGTAGTTAAGTGTATTAAAGTGAAGACTCAAAATCACGTAAAACGATAGATACAGTAAACACTTCAAATAATAATTATAATTTTATATAAAAATATTTTCATCTTTTATAAATTCATAACAGATTTGTTTTACTCACAAAGTTGTAAAACAACGTTAAATAAAATTCTCGCACAATAAGCCCACACAATACATTCGAAAAACAAAACACGCCGACAACATGCATGGACTTGGAAGAGGCAAATATTAACGTCCATAGCCTCTTACATTACAAAACTGTAAAATAATCTATACATTACTTAATATTTCCTACAGCAAAGAGAGGCGAATATGATTAAACTTCTTACTACACATAATATTTTTTATGCAAACTATAAAACACGATCCCGTATCTCGAAGAATCCTAGATGCGCTCCTGGCTGACACCGCTGGGAGCGTCCATAAATTAATATCGCATCGTTTACACGCGCACTAAGTAATTATTATTTCATTGAATTATTACTCGACAGCGCTATGCACTATGCAAAATGTCTGAAAATTGCACTCATTGAAATTAAAATGTTTATTTTCCAAGTTCTATTGAAATAATGTCACATTTCACAAACATTTCATTTGGACCAAAAAATGTCACATTGCAATCTTATAGTTCAATTAGATGTATTAATATCAAATTGAAAAATTAATTAAATTGTTTTTATTAAAAATAAACATGGTTACACTACATCTTATCATTAAAGTCTCGTATTATTCAAAATACAAAGAAACACTGCTGTTGAACAGTGAGACATATAGGACTTTGAACGACATGGACGAATTTTGTCAGTTCACGTCAATAACATTCCAATTTCTTTTAATTTATCTAATTTCTCACCAACCGCATTATTATTATTTGCATCTAGTAAATAGCGGTTGCTAGTGGAATCCATGTCAAAAATTTCCGTGCTGTAAGGAACATGTTAAACAGTTGGCTCTCGCTTCTATTATGAGGCAATAAACGAAGTGAAGCGTTACAGGCAGCTTAAAGGTCTGCTGTAGGTTCGTTCGTCGTCCGTAGGAGGGAGGATTTCCTTCACCTATCGAAACCCTCATTGAGAACCCCCAAGAACACCTGTGAAACGTGAATATTATATATGAACAAGACGGCAATATTTCTTGCCGTCTTGTCCTCGCTTTCGCCCGTTCTCTGATCAGTGTCGATGGTTTTGCCCGCTTCAAAGACTTTTTCGGGTGAGGAAAGAGAGCATTATCCCATTCCTATTTGGTCACAATGTTATAAGAAGCGTAGAATGCACGTCTAATCCACAATCACCTGCACCTTCTTCTTTTCATAATTTTACTTTTGATTTCAATAGGAGACAACTGTCAGTGTTGTCCAAGCCAAATAGGAACGAGAACACAAATGAGAACACTGCGTGAGTATAGATTTTGTACTTGTGTTCGCTAGACATCTCGGCGAGCTTTCTCGCACAATCAAATCACGACGAGCTCCGTCATGAAAACAGGTCGGTCTCCTCATCTCATGTGTTTGTAATGACCTGTGCCTAGTAGTGAAATATATATGAGGTGTTATCTTCTTTTTGTTTTGAATCTTATTTTTATTCCCAAACGCTTATCTATAGGTACTATAGCTAAAATAACACGTCCTAAGTGATCCATCATCGCTCTACAGATATCGCCAAAGTTAATCTAGTTCTCTTTAAGCTCTCTGTAAGCTCTCATTAATATAGGATTTCTGGAAAATCATTCGTAAAGGGTGAAAAACTGTTCGATGCTAATTAGAAACCTCTGTGGTACAGGCGATAGAGGCGCTGTCGTGGTTAACATTACGAGGGTGCTCTAGTGTATGCGCCCCTTTAAGACTCGCATTCACGCATCTTCTCAGCACGAGAAGAGTTCCTCCGTTGCGTTCCATAGGAGATCTCGAAACTCCTCGGCGTGCGCCGAGAACATCCTACGGAAATGTTTGTTTGTCAAAATTCCACATAGCCCACCTCAGAGTACCTTTTGAAATTTTCTCCCGCATTATCAAAAAATTTAGTTATCTGCGAAAATTAGTGAAAGTAATTGATGGAAATGATTAGCATTCCCAATGAGCTACCTGGGGGTAGTTGAGGAAAGACGGTGTCTGTAACTGAAAGGTAAAGATGCCATTGTCATTGGAGCCGAAATTATCTTAAGTTCTTCTTACTTCTTCAAATGCGGGATAATGTACTAAGATTGACACCTATCATAACGTAGTAGACGGAGCATATTAAACTGTTGCCACCCATTGCATCGCTGTGTCAACTCAAAGTCTTTTTATCCTGGTCTCCCATACTTTAAACCGCAACGAATGAAAGCGATACACATAGTAAGTTTGGCAATGTCACCATGACGGTGTAATTTGTGTCCAAATTGTCACAATAACAACACCAATTTATTCGAAGTTGTGTGTATTTAAAACTGAAAATTCTCATATACCGATCGTAATAATGGGAAGAAGCAATATTATGTTGCGTGCTGTTCTGTCTGTATAGATCAAGGGCAATTCAAAGAGGAATAAAAACGGTATACGATTTCAGACGTCTTAGTAATAATGTACAGACACGACAGAAACGGTAACGTGCATATTATAAAATGTACAGGCCCTGTGAATGTGAAGTTATATTCAATGCATCGTAATTATCAGTGTAATGTCTCGCATATAAGGAAATAAGAAAAACCATCATTTTATATTGACCTCAACATAACAACATATTAGCAAATTATCCATATTTTCACCTCATGGAAAATCAGCGACATGAACTAGTGGATGACGGCAGCAGAGGAGAGACGACGCATTTACCAGCACGCGAATTTATTTCGCATTATTGGCATTTTATTTAAATTTTCTATTTTTTTGCGTTTTTGGTAGTTTTAAGGTACAAAAGTGATATATTGCGTGTTAAAGTTCTGTGCAAGTGCTGGGAATGGGAAAGTTTGAATAAATATGTACAACTGAAGAGTTCGCGTTTTCCGAAGAAGTCCTATTTAACTCCAGTAAAGGCTACTATCACTTTATTGGGAAGTGTTAGGGACTTAGTAATAAGAAACACCACTTTATTACATGAGATTGCCAGAAATGTTTTTATTAAATTTGAAACGAGTTGCCAGTATTTAAAAAAAGAAGAAGTTTGTATGGTATAAAATATTTTTGTTGGTGGCAAGGTTTTATGTTACTATTCTACTCACCAGAGAAGCGAGGCCGTGGTGTGTCCTTAAATATTGAGATTATCATTATTATAAAATTGATAAATAATGTAAATTAAGTTAAAAGGGATTAATGGCAAATGATCTGATGTTTTAAAGATCAAGAATAGATTCGTCAGAACGATGATTCTATTAAATCCCTAAAACTGTTTTAAAATATAAATAAGATAAATGTGTCCTAGACATATTAATAAATATTATTATGGACATATAGACATTACGAAATATTATTATTAATATAATGAACAACACTTAAACATAGATGTAAATGTTAAAAATCCGTTTATTGAAATACACGTTGTATTTGTTATGTACTAGTTGTATATATATGTAATAGTTGTCATTAATTTAAAAAACGAGAAAAGAAACAAAATAAAAGTTATGTCTAGTTTAAGTAAATCACTATTGGTTGTGCTATTATAATAATGTCTGATCCGTTTGTCTGTACTCCTCAATGTTATCTCTTAAAACCTATCAACATTTTCATTACGAAATGTATTTTCAGAAGCCACACAACTTGACGTTTAAATTAAACGACTTTAGAGAATTTCTTGGTACCTTTAACAAAGTTTGTTTTTAATTAAATCTTTTGACAACATACTTAATATATTATTAAATATTACTTGCAATAATTACTTTATAATTATTGTAAGCAGCCAGTAAAAATATTTTCATTTTCATAATTCCAGTCTAATTCACTTCAATAAAAATAATTTCATACTTAGGTAAGCATATAAGCAATCCGTTTGTGATTACCTAATACCTACTTATATCCTACACATGCTGTTACTTTGTATATACTTTTGTATATTGTACGTAATAGTCATGTATCGAATGGTGGATTTTCTACATTCGTGGATGAAATAAGAAACGAATATTTGTCTCCGTAATTAGCAAATGCAAACGTGAATATCAAAAAACATGCGAACATTTGCAAATTCGAATGCGAATACTTGGTGGGTATGTATGCCCTCATAAAGGCTCAAAACTGCTCGGCCTAAAGTAATATGAATCGTCGTAATTGCTAGTTATATATAGCGCTAGTTGAGTACATCCTTGTCAGTAAGTATGTCAGTGGCGTGCCTAGGGCTTCAGGATAAGGCAAACCCGACGTACATGTTCTTCATTGTTTTTGTAAAAGTATAGGGAACGCTAAAAAATTATGGATTACTAATGCAACCGGTGGACAAAAGACAGGAAAGAGAACGCTCCTTGTATTATTTTTCAACAAACAATTTTTTTATTGGTTTGCTATTAAAAATGTACAGGCGTAAATAGTTCATCAGTTCTTAACATAACAAAGTGTCTCAAAATTTGCTGTTTATCCAAATTACTAAAAGATTACTTATAGTAATTTGGATACAATTAAAATTAAATAAATAAAAAATTAAAAATATACAATATAATTACTATCCTGTTAATTACGTTGGCCACAACCGAATTCCTCAAAAAAAAAACCAATTTAATTGACTTAAAAATTGTATTATAATAAAATTTTAAAATTAATTTACAAGCTAAAATAGGTTTGGCGACGTTCGATGATTCTAACGAAGTGACTCGTCCCACCTGTAGTTCATGTGAGCTCGATGTTCTCATCGCCCTGTAGCGCCGATTCAGCATATCGCTGACCGTGGGAATGTTCTTGCGCAATGGGGTATAAGATCCATAACACCTCCCTCCTCAGATCAGCAACTATTTGAGAACGTTGAGCGAAAATGTTGCTGGCAGTCCGGATGCTTCAGGAACGAGTTTCGGCTTGCAAAACCAACCTTTGTGTCGTCCTAATATATAACGGCTAGTGCAAGTGCACTTAATAGTGCTATGTATAATGGTATTGTAGTGTGGTATATTAAATCTGGTTGAATTTCATTTATCGGCAGCGAAGATTGGAGTACTATTTTATCTTGGACGCCATGTAGCTGTTTCAAATCAATAGAGTTCAGATGGATTGTAGGTGAAGTAATTGCATTCACTTCCTTCTGGTAGGGGATCTTCATTATATTCCGTGGTTGACCTTTATTGCGATTATTATTAGCATTTACGATCTTCATTTCTAATGTACTAAGTGAACATGCAGTAGGTATAATAGCCAGGTAGCTCCCTTGTAGAGTAGTGTGATCTTCGCGTTCGCAATTTAATTGAACTTTTGTTGGGTGCGGGAAGGACACAATGTAGTGTTTGTCGTCCAACTGGTCCATAGCTTCTCTTGACTCTTGAGAATATATATAAGTGCTGAATATATATATATATAGGGATTATAATAATATATATAGGGATTCCGAATATTATTACTATTTTATTATCAGTAAAATAAGAGCCGGGCTTTATAATATTATAATATTCTCTTAGTTCTAAACCTATATCTACTTGATCCCGATTATATATGCTTTTTAACCTAATTAACATTTTATTTAGTACATCCGTACTTAACATTGAATGATGAGTGCTCGATGCACTAATAAAAGCCAACATATTCTCTATTCTAATAATTTCTTGCAATATGTCACCTACATTTTCGGTTATGAATTATGATAGTAACTGAGCGAATTTAGCATATCTTGATAAATTATTTTCTTTATGTAATTCGTCCTGAAGTATAATTTCTAATGTCGAATTTATTCTATTCTGATAATCTACTAACTGAGAAATGTCGCTATATTTAGACATCCATTCCTTACTTAAACTAATATGCGAATTAATTTCGGGTACGAATATGTTTTGATTCCTCGATAAAACTTTAATATACGTCTAAATTAACTTATCACATTTTCTAATAAACCTAGTTAACACGTTCGGATTACCGTCGAATTCTGGCACAGGGCGTAGTGCCTTAAAAATGGAATCCTGGTCGTGCGACATACCTATAATATCTCTACAGTAATCTAATTGTTGGTGTCGGCGAGACTGCCTTTGTGCAGACTCGCTGCATGATCGTTCTATGATCTGGTGGAAAAATTTTTGGAACACTAGGATAACTAGGAAATAGCAAGCAACACATGAAAGATTCTGTGTACTTACAATATCATTATTTGGTTTCTCCGCATCGATGTCTGGATACTGGTCCTCGGTCTGCAGCTCCACGTAGATTCTGGATACTCGGGTGTGTGGCGTTGAAAGCCGCTCGGGCGACCCGCGAACCCCTAATTCGATTTTTGGGGTAAACCGCTCGCGAACCGGCCCGCGAGTATTCTACCGACTGCGCCAATTACGTTGGCCGCAACCGAATTCCTCAAAAAAAAAACAATTTAATTGACTTAAAAATTATGTTATAATAAAATGTTACAAATTAATTTACAAGCTAAAATAGGTTTGGCAACGTTCGATGATTCTAACGAAGTGCCTCGTCCCACCTGTCGTTCATGTGAGCTCGATGTTCTCATTGCCCTGTAGCGCCGATTCAGCATATCGCTGACCGTGAGAATGTTCTTGCGCAATGGGGTATAATGTCCATAACATGTTTCAAAATAAATTGTTTTGTTTTGATTGTTACAATGTTTCTTGTTTAAGAGAAACTGATGAAAGAAATTTTTGTATCTATGACTTATCGATCTCTTTTCCCTCTCGTACATGACATTACTCATGCTGCCCTCTTTGGTTACATTCCTTTAACCTTGACGGAATAGTATGCTTGAAAATTCGTAAAAATCACTTGTCTCTACTTGTCTTACATATTATACCATTCCCACCCGGATGCCACGAAAAAGGAATGGATAAAATAAATTTTGAAACTATCTGAAATTTTTAAAATAATATTCTTTTTGAAAAGGGATGTATATAATTAAATTTAAAAAGAAAAACAATATTAATTTTAAAATGAAAAAAACAACAGAAAAGTATAAAAGTGGGTGTGATGGTGTGGTGTGGAGTTTATAAAATTAAATATAAATACCTTTTACATTCACCTTTTAAATTATAATTTACATATGATAAAAAAACACTAACTATTGGCTTATATTAGATATTATTGTTCCACATTTCACTCTCACTCTCGAACTATGTCTTCAAATTTTAAACTACCTTTTCATAATTCTTTAATCTTCTACATAAATCTCGACACTCTTATTAGATGTCTCGGCGAGGTGACATAATAATCATACATACTGTTTTAATAGTAATTATTTACCATTTTCGGTTATAGAATTTTTGCCTTGATTATTTTCTTCAAATCGTGTCACTTTTTCCGACTTTTACTGAACTCGTTATATCATCTTTGTTTTTATAATCAAATAGAATATCATTTAGAGGAAAAAAATCATGTCCTCACTCCATCACATCCTTCCTTCTAATCCCCGCTTTTGTTTCCTTTCTATTCTTCAAAAATTTTCTTCTATACTTCCAAAAAACATATTTAAATTTTTAACTTGCCAGTTCTACAACTAATTTCTCTGACAACCTCTAAGCTCATAAAAAAGGTACAATAGGAAAAAAAAATGTTAGAATATGTATCGTCTACGCAGCTATCCATACATCACAGATCAGAATATTTAAAACACCTAAGGTTTTTGAAATTATAGCAGATGGCACAACGCAACGCAGAATTTATAGCAGATGGTACAATACTCACATTCGCCCACGCGTCGCCCTTTGAATTTGTTTCTTTACCAGAACGCCGTTTTGGTGAGCATAGTGGTATTTTCAACCAGAATTAAATTTGTAATAACAGGAAAAGGAAGCGACTTCGAAATAAAAGCATTAAAAAGTACAAAATAGTTTTCCTTTACTTATATGCAATTAAAGACAGTTACTAAAGGCGGTGTAAAATCTACGAAACTAGTAGATTTTCTGTCAATAACTTTGAATAGTATATTGTGTAACAAATGCGGTAAATTTTCGATTGCCCACTCGAACGAAGTTGAGCGCACGAGCGAAGCGAGTGCACTTATTCGCTCGAGTGGGCAATCGACAACACCGCACGAGTTGCAAATACTATTTTTTATTAGTATTGCGGAGATATTTTCGGTACAAAAAAAATTATAGAAAGTAATAACTTTATTGCAAATAACGGACATGTTATTTAACAAGAGCAATTAATTATTTTTTTTTCATTTAAATAAACAGTTATATTTGAACAATTTGAAAATGTAATGTTGATATTTTTTGAGTTTTGTGTAGAAGTTGAATCTAAAAGTTCGAAATCAAGATTTTCTTTATCTTTCACACTGATGTCAATGGGTACTAAAATAGATTGTGTTTTTTAAAATATTCGTTTTACATAATTTTTTTAAATAGTGAATTTACGTGTGCCAAGCAAAATTTACGTGCGACAAGTAGACTTGTCGCACTCTAATGACTTGTTATTAATGTATATCATTAGCTATATTTTTGGTTTCTTCAGTTAAAGTCGTGTATTACAAATACCAATAATATTAACTGTTGGTCTGTTCATCTCTGATTGTTATTTTCAAAGCAATAATTTCAAAAACAAAAAACGAGAACTCTTTTTTATAACCCATAAAAAATCGATCTATAGGTTTAACAAGTTAAACCAATAACAATTTTAAGAAATTGAAAATAGCTCTCGGAGCACGAGCAATGGAAAGTTTATTACGTAGTTAAATATAATTAGATCTCCGGCTCTGAATGTGAATGAATTGTACTCGTAATTATTTTCATCTTGTTTACAATATTTCGTTATACCTGTACTTGAAATTTTGATTTTGTAATTATTACTTTATTTTAACTTGGTTTTGTTATATAAAAAACATACATTTTTGTATTCTACTCCTCACATCCTTTCATTTGGTACTATTATCATGAGAAGGTGCAAAGAAAGTATATTCCTTATATTTATAGTGACATCATCTATTATTCAATTACATAATTTGCATGGGTGCAGACACATACGTGTGTATGTGTGTATCTACGTAAGGTGGTTATTGTCTTTCATTAGACTGTATGTGAGTAAAACTGATGAAGGATAAGAACAACTACCATCGACTTGTCGCAGTCTACTTAAAGAAATATGCAACATATAAAATATAAAAGATAAATACGAGTAGATAATATAAAACATAAACAAACTAATACACCACTCACGAACAAATAGCAAATAATATTGTTCAACAAATTGATTTACATGTGTCCAAAAAGTTATGTATAAACAGAAATACTTCATCATCTAATAAGTGCGAACAAAGTTTGCGACTTTAGGTGTAATACAAGGTATTAAACAAGGTATAACAAATAGCTATTCTGTGTAAGCTATGTATTTGGAGATGGAATTCCCATTAGATCATTACAGACAGCGGCCTATTCTCTATTTGCGATCACCATCAGATCACAATTCCGATAGTGTCGAGATTACCCTTTTGACAATAACGGATTCTGACCTCTTCCCAAGCGCCAAATAGCATTGAATTCCGGAACGTTTTCACAAAATGGAATTGTTGGAACGCTGGTAATTTTCAAAGGAAATTGAGCCTATTTTGAATATACATAAAAATCCATAATAAAGACTAAATTCTTGAGGCAACATGAAGAATTTTCTGTATTACGAACAATAACGAGTCGATATTAAAAATATAATTAAATCGAACGAAGATGTATTAAATTTCAATTTTTAATTAAGTAGAGGAATAAATTTACATAACGCGCATAGAGTTCTAATGTAAAAAGATGAAAACAACTCTGTTTTAGTGGTACATAACAGACAACTGGATTACCTCTCTCCGGAAAGATAAAAGAACTTGGCCCAAAACTAAGTAACACTCATAAACGACTACTAAAAGTTAGTGGCTTAAAAATAAAAAAGGCCACTCGTGGGGATTGAGGTCGAGCCGAACTGTGTTAGCCACAAGCGCGATAAAGAAGGCAATTTCCTAAATAGGGCTTGTGAGGATTTCCCTAATGTCGGACAAAAAATGGATTCCCACTCGCATCCGATATAAGTTTCCTTGACTTGTGCCACGCTTGTCACCCGCCACAAGTGTTGGCGAATGCGTAATATTTATACGTTACGAAAAACTGTACTGGAATATTTTCGCACATTTTTTTAAAATCACAATAGGTACATAAATAAATAATCTGATATGAAATACAGAGATAACCGACCCTTTTCACGACAATACGCTCTAAGTATTTGTACTTTAAAGCCTGTAAATAATTTCGCAAAAGTAATTACATCGACAGTTCTCGAAGATTTCTAAGCGTCTATACTATTTAACACAATATTACTTGTATTAAAATCACACAGGTTTACAATTAATATTCACAACGAACCACTGAACCGGTGTTCAAAATTCAAATAAGATAGTAATAAGAAATTTACTGAAATTGAAATATTTACGGAGTACAGGTTCAGTTAAAAAAATTATTCGTAATAAAGTATAATTATATTTACCAGATTAAGTAAATAGTACTTAATATCTCTACACAAAGGAAGTATTTAATAATACTCTTAACTTCAATATTCTTATAACTTTAATGTTAAGAATATACCTCTGTAATAATACTAATTTAATATTCATATAAATAATAATGATAAAAAACTATTAGGTTTCATTAAATAAAATAATACGAGATACTGAATAACAAATTACTAGTCACAGTTATAATTCAAGATCATTACAAATCAATACAGATCACGATATCTATTATCGAAGACATGCTCTTAGCAACAACCGACAATAAATAAGTGCCTCGATATTCGGCTTGTAGCGACTTGTTGTCTTGATGACGTCATTTCCGCAAGAAGTGGCGGGGTGTTGCTATGTAAATAATATGAAAATATTGTCAATTAAATAAATAAATAAGGGTCGAAGTAAATGGTAACAAAAATGTTGTTTCTAATAGAATTCTATAACATACATTGATCCTACATAGTTTGTAATCTGTATAGTACTTAGGGCATTAATCCTAGTGCGTGGACTAGCGCAATTAAGTTCTACGTTACTACTAGCCACGTACGAACAGAATATATTCGTATATCTATCTATGATTCGTACAGTCTATTACTTGTGAGTTATAAGACCTGTAAATAGACTTTATGTAATAGAAAACTACTCCAGTGAATATAATTAAACATAATTACACTACGTACGTACGTACGTAGATATGACAATTTATCTAAATGAAAATTAAATTCTATTATCTATAGTTATTTACACCAATTAAAGCTAGATTTTATATGAAATTAGCGGACCGGACAGACGTTGTCCTGCACGAAATAAAAAAAATCTAGAACCTGATTGCATCGCCACCTACCAAGTCCAATTGTGATTCTAAACCATCCAGAGACCCACTAAAACACACACAAAAAAATGTATCAAAATCGGACCAGCCGTTTAGGAGGAGTTCAGTGATATATACACATACAGGAGAATTATATGTACTAGTGACCCGCCCCGGCTTCGCCCGGGTAGTTTGTTTAATGTTTGCAATACACCAAATTTTTTTTCACTGAGTCATACAAAAATACCATCCAAGTTTCCGACTTTTCCGTAGATTTTCCAAAATTTTCTTTCATACTAACCTTGTCCTGACAATATAATTACGAACACAACAAAAAAGAAATCTGCCAAATGGGTCGAGACGTTCTCAGTTCATTTTCCGTCATACAAATATATTGATAGTGAAATCTTTCTCGCATCTGAATACATTGACGTATAAACCCCTAATCGATTTCGACCACTCCTATATTTTTTGTTTTGTAAAACAAAGAGTTAATAAAGTCTTCAAATTATAATTTAATTTTAATTTATTAAAATTGTAGTTTTAAGCCAGGACAAGAAAAAATAACGTACAGACCGTGCCAGCTGATTTATATTCCTGCGTCGCTCCGAATTCTTTTTCTATCAGACGAGTATACTATAGAAAATATTTACACGACTACAATTTAAAATCATTAATTATTATTAATCATTAATTTAAAATCATTAATCCATACTTTACTATTTTTAACCATTATCATTTAAGTAGTAATAATCAAATTTAAAAGCTGTTTCTTAAAAGAGCTTATTTTTTCATGGAATATATCAATCTGACAATACTTTTTATTACAATTTAGACAGGCACGATGTAGAAATATATTACTTGTATATTTACACCTACAAATGGGCACATGGAATAATGATTAATTTCGTGAATTCAACCGAGGACATCTAAAATTCATACTACCCAAAAGAAAGGGACAATCTAGAATATTGTTAACTATCTTGTAAAGAAATATCTGATCCCTGTGGTGTCGACGAGTTACTAACGGAGATATTTTTTCTGCAATTGATTCAGAATAGTCAGTTCTAAATTGTAAATGCTACAAAAACTTCTTCTGCAATCTCTCTGTGTATCTTCTTGCACGATTTTAATAATATTATGTAACTAGCTGTACCCGCGACTTCGTCTGCGCGGAAAATTTTTTCGTGGCTTTCCCGGATTAGTTTCAATTATATGTAAATATGCATAGCATGTTTAAACATTGTTTCTGAAAAATTTCTACGTTTAAGCTTACGTCTGTCTCCGGACACATACTATCTCTGTACCAAATATCATAATTGGTTCGGCGGTTCAGCATTTCCCATTCAAAGTTTTATCCCCCAAATATCCCAAAGTTTTTTGATAAAAAACTAGCCTATGTCCGTTCCCATGTGTCAAACTATATCCATGCTACATCAGAATCAGTTCAGTGGTTTAGCATTTCCCGTACATAGTTTCATTCCCCTCTCTCCCGTCCCCCTTTTCACAAATTTTGATAAAAAAAGTCTCATTACCGCCCAAATTTTATCATTACCAAGATTTTGTGTTTCCCATACAAAGTTTTGTCCCCCTTTTCACCCTCTTCGGGGTAAATTTTTGATAAAAAAAAGTAACCCATGCCCGTTTTCTGATGTCAAACTGTATCCCTGCCAAAATTCATTGTAATCGGTTCAGCGGTTTACTATTTCTTATACAAAGTTTCATCCCCCTTTTCACTCTTTTAGAGGTAGTTTTCTAAAATTATAAGTAGTCTATCATGAGCGCATACACATTTTCGTACTACGCACCGATTTTTATCAAGATCGGTCGAGTCGTTCTTTAGTTATAAAAGGACATACAGATAGACGGAGTCAAAAATTTTAAAAATGATGGAATCAAAGTCATTGTGTCATAAAATGACCATTTATCACAAAATTTGACAGTAAAATTATATCATTACCAAGATTTAGCGTTTCCCACACAAAGTTTCATCGCCATTTTCATCATCATCATAGGGGTAAATTTTTGATTAAAAAAAGTAGCTCATGTCCTTTTTTCTGATGTCAAACTATCTTCCTTATAAATTTGATCGTAATCGATTCAGTGGTTTACCATTTCCCACACAAAGTTTAATTTCCCTTTTCACCCCTTTAAGGCTAGTTTAGGCTATATGTGTTCCCAGGTGTAAAACTATATCCATACATACATACGTACACACATCTTCACGCTGTATCCCTAACGGAGATCAGACATCACTCTGGTTCTTTGATCTTCATAAGGCAGCCTTGATCTTCCTTGACTTCTTTTACCACTCACTTTCGCTCTGTAGATTTTCTTCGTCAGTCTTTGATCACTCGTTCTTTCTATATGCCTGAACCATCCAAGCATTCTTTCCTTCATTTTTACAATAACACTCGTGCAATCCTGCTTTACTGTAACACTAACTATAATCATAACTAATAATAACAATAACTGTCCATGCTACATCATAATCAGTTCAGTGGTTTAGCATTTCCCGTACAAAGTTTCATCCCCCTCCCTCTCGTTCCCCTTTTCACAGATTTTTGATAAAAAGAGTAGCCTATGTATTGTTGATAAAAAGAAGTCTTATCACCGCACCTCTTACTATAAAGATTTGCGTTTCCCATACAAAGTTTCATCACCGTTTTCACCATCTTAGGCATAAGTTTTTGATAAAAAACAATTTCCTATGTCCGTTCAGTAATGTTAAACTATCTCCCTGCCAAATTTCATCATAAAAGGTTAAGCGGTTAACCATTCCCCATACAAAGTTTCATCCCCCTTTTCACCCTTTTAGGGATAGATTTTCCAAAAAATAAGTAATCTATCATGAGTGCATTCAAATATTCTTACTACGTACCGATTTTCATTAAGATCGGTCAGGCCGTTCTTCAGTTATAAAAGGACATACAGTCAGACAGACAGACATAAATTTAAAAATGGTAGAATCGAAGTCAATGAGTCATAAAATTATTAACACAAAATTTGACAGTAAAATTATAATTACAGACAGACGCTAGAGATTTATATAGTATAGATAGATTGTTTTTGAAAAAGAGCCTACGTATGGCCTACGTCTGCCCCCGGGCACGTACTATTTCTGAACAAAACATCATTTATCATATATCACCATAATAGTCAGCGGTTTAGCATTTCCCATTAAAAGTTTCATTCCCCTTTTCACCCCTCTAAGAGTAGGTTTTTGAAAAAAGAAAGAAGCCCATACCCGTTCTCTGATGTCAAACTATCTCCCTGCCAAATTTCATCATAATCGGTTTAGTGGTTTACCATTTCTCTTACAAACTTTCATCCCCCTTTTCACCCTCTTAGGAGTAGTTTTTTGATAAAAAGGTAGCCTATGTCCAGTCCCAGGTGTCAAAAAACTATATCCATGCTACATCATAGTCAGTTCAGCGGTTTAGCATTTCCCGTACAAAGTTTCGTCCCCCCCCCCCCCCCCCCTCCCGTCCCCCTTCTCACACATTCTTGATAAAAAAGTAGCCTATGTATTTTTGATAAAAAAAAGTCTTACCACCTCACCAAATTTTATCATTACCAAGATTTAGCGTTTCCTATAAAAAGTTTCATCCCCCTTTTCACCCCCTTTAGGGTAGGTTTTTGATAAAAAAAAAGTAGCCTATGTCCGTTTTTTGATGTCAAACTATCTCAGTGCTAAATTTCATTATAATCGGTTCAGGGGTTTACCATTTCCCATACAAAGTTTCATCCCCCTTTTCACCCCTTTATGGGTAGATTTTCCAAAAAATAAGTAGCCTATCATGAGCACAATCACGTGTTCTTAAGACATACCAATTGCCATTCAGATCAGTAAAGTCGTTCTTTAGTTATGAAAGGACATACAGACAGACAGACAGACAGACAGACAAAAATTTTAAAAATGGCAGAATCGAAATCAGTAAGTAATAAAATGACTATCTATCGCAAAATTTGACAAAAAATCTGAAATTACAGACAAACGCTAGAGATTTATATAGTAGTATAGATATAGGTTAACGTATTAGCGAAATTTGTCAGACAATAATGTCACATACATATTTAGCATATATAGTTTATAAAATTAGAAATATTCCTGAGATTTAATCGATCACCGCAAAAACATTAACGTGCTAAAATGGCAGTGTACCTATTTACGTTCCAAACTAAAGGTCCGGGATTGATCGAAGGTCAAGGAAAATAATTTTCAATACTTATTATATCGGAATCTTGTTACTAGATGGTACTCCCAATTCGTTGTATCTATAGTAAAACCTAGTGCTTAGATTAAGATCACAGAATTGGCGCAATTGTCTGGAGCATTTATTACTCTTGCCATTTCAATATGTACAAACTAGGACATGCAAACCGAAAATCAGTTATTTATCAATTATGGGTCCATTTTGAAAAAACGATAAATATCGAAAGAGAAGTCGATAAATATTGGTATTCGATAAAAAATATTAAATTATATAAGCATTATATCCCAATAATTAAGGCTGTTTCCGAGATACCACACCAATTAAACAAAAAGTGGTAAACAAGACTCCAACCCAAAAACTGAAAAAAAAAAATTGTGCAGGTAGTTTGTAAATTGTTTGTAGTAATTGTCTATCAAATTCTTACTGCAAATTATACATAAAATATAATAGTTTTCTATAATTCTAAGTTTTTAACTATTTTCAAGAACTTTTTAGGTCAGAATCTTGTTTTACCATTTAACTCAAGTAAGGTAAAATTCAATACAGTAAACCCATGGAAAAAAAAACCACTGAAATTAGCATACCAAACTGTTATTAGGAAAACCAGCGTAACCTGTTAAACACATGCTTACACATCGTAATATTTTCACTATATAGAATGCTGTTCAGCTATTCGTCAAACATTCGTCAACAGTACAACAACAATTAAAAAGAAACCTTATTCCAGCCTTGTAAACATGTTTGCAATGCTTTTTACGACAGTGTTAATGTGTACAACATGTTGTCATTACATTAAAGTTGCCAGGATAAAGAATTTTCATAAATGTGCGAAATCTACAATATTAACATTGATATAAGCATTAATAAATACAATACATTATCAATACCAATGTGCATCTTTTTTTTAAAAGTATTATTCATTCAAAATAATTGCTATTGTCCTAGTTAAGAAATTACTGCACTTGAATGTTGCACAATATTGTCGAATCTAGTTTTGACTGGTGTCACATTGTGGAATTAACTAGAGATGTTCTCGTTTACCGATAAAAGCAATTGTATCGAAACTTAATAAAAAATATCAAATGTTTCAATTAGTTACGCTTATGCTTTAAGCAAAAACAATTACGTTTTCTTTGGCCTTTGTGGTAATACGCTTTAATAAAAAAAAACAGAATTCCCTTACGGGAATAGTCTTACGACTATTTATTAATGCTTCAGATTCGATTCGGTATTAGGATTTGACTTGATTATTCTTCACTTTCCTTTCACCTATCTCCGGAACTACTGAATCGAGAATTTTTAAAAATATGGGGAACGTAGTCCTACCTAACATTTGAAGGAAAAATGTAAAAAGGTCTTCACAATTTTATAAATATCGTTGGAAGACTGTCGTTTAATCGATTTTTGAATATTACTCCTAAAGAATCGATTTTCATATGTAGCCCGCGATATGGAAATTTTATTGAGAGTAAAATCAAGCGTTAACAAAAAGCGAAGCGTAACGTTTTACGTCATTTTCAAATCCAAGATGGCGAATATTATTTTTTTGGATAAATCGATATGCGTGGTATATTCTAGGTTTCTAGGACCTGCAGTTAGAAACTATCCGTCATTCTCCATACTCGCCGGGCCTCGCCCCAACCGACTACCATTTTTTCCGCGATTTGGACAATTTTTTGTGCGGAAAAATTTTCATCCCAGGAAACACTACTATGTCCTCACACAGTTTGTGGGGTCCAGTTCGCCAAAGTTCTATCGCAAAGATTTAAAGGATGACAAAAATGTACCTATAGACAACGAGGATAATTACTTAATTTGATTATTATATATTTTTGATCCTACTAAAAAATTTTTTTTAATTTTTAATATTGTAGGTTATTTAATTAACTGTATAGTTAACCTACACGTGAAAAAACAAGTTTTTGTAAAATATTATAAAAATCGGTTTTAATTATCGGTTTTTATTGGGAAAAAAATCGATGTTTTTTTATCGATAATCGGAACATTTCGATAATGCCCTAATACAAACCTATGGCACAAACCGATTAAAACTTTACTCACAATATGCTTTAGTTTACACTTTACAATGATTGCTGCTCAGAAGTTCTTACAGGTTTATTATTGTAGTATTGGAGGTAGCGAGGATCTTCCTCCCACAATCCCTCAGTAAATCTCATAAGCAGTAGGAGTACCGCTCCTGCTGCAAACGAGATTGATGAACTCTTTTTTTTTATGTTAGAGGGACAAACGAGCAAGCGAATCACCTGGTGGAAAGTCATCACCGCTGCCCATGGACAGCCATAACATCCGGGGACTCACGGGTGCGTTGATGGTCTTTATGGAAAGAGGGAAAGGAGAGGGGGGGAGGGTTGGGCCACCGATACTCTCACTCACCGAACGCAACACAACAGCAATAGATGCTGTTATTTCACGCCGATATTCTGTAAGAGGGTAATATTTCACCGAGCGAGCCGGCCTAATTTATGCTGCAATGTAGCATGGCTCTACCACACTAATAATAATAATACTTCAGACAATTACACAAATTGCGTGACTCTAAATTAAGCACTAGGGTTGTACTATGTGTATCATGAGTATCACACAACGAACTGGGGAGGAAGGAAACGCAAATTCCAAGCCAATTTGGAAAAGTTAATTTTCTAAATTGACCTGCAGTCGTATTATGAACTTTTAGAAAACCATTCAGGTTCTAGGCAATTCATTATAAGCCCGTAAACTGTATTGTTTAAATTCGTATTATGAAGTGCCAAATAACCTGCCTGGTTAAACAATTCGCTGAGTTGCTTATTGTCTTTGGCTTGTTTCTTCAACTTGAATCGGCGTTCAAAAAGCAGGTATCATATTTTATCGATAAGTTACGGTTTTTATGTCTTGGTATAAATATGTTCCATAATAGCCTTTAATAATATTTACAGTTTTCATTTTGCAATTCACATACTTTTTGTACTTGAACAAAAACCTATATGTGCCTTCAAAAGCCGTTCTTTAACATATACAACATCTCGATTTGTCAACACAATAAGATATTTCGAACGCACTCGTCAGCACAGAGAAAATTATATATACTCAGAATAGAGTAATTAGTCTTTCTAAACGATGAGAGCCATCTATTGTTAATTTGAATACCACGTACAAACGTACACATACCCTCCTGCACTAACATTTTAAATTAAAATAATCAAATTGCCTACGCTTTGTAGATGAACAAAGCCTGTTAAAACAACAGGGAAGTAATAAATGAAACACTTTATCCATCCAGATATATTATTTCACATAGTTTTATGTTTGTACATATAATAATCTATATATCTCTTTCTAAAGCACCTGTTAGCTTTGTTCTCTGTCTTATGTCTTTTAAGTTCACTTCTTACTTTGTGTATTTTTCTTATTTTCAGTATGCTTCTTTCCATTGCCCTCTGGTATGTGAACAACTTGGATTTTGTTTTAGTGCTAAATCCGCCGCTCCGTTGTAATTGCTTTCATAAAAAGGATACGATATTAATAGCTGCTAGACTCTGCATGCATAATATGAAATTACAATGAACTCATTATCATGTACGGAAGTAGACATCTGTTATTCCAAAGACTAGTTTGTTTTCTTTTAGTTATTTAAAATCAGTATCACATAAAAGCAAAGTAAACATTAACGACTCGATAGCGCAGTGGTTTAGACGTTGCACCAAGTGCGGAAGGATCCGGGTTCGATTCCCGGTCGGATCAATTTAGGAAATAAACATTTCTAGATTATCTCGGGTCTAGGTGTACTGGGAGACGTCCCCAGTAGTTGTCGTCTGGTTCTCATAGTACAGGGAATACCCTAGCTTTGAGATCAGAAGATTGGTGTGTACCGTCTGGCGCATTATTATTTTCCATACGTGTCACATGAATAACAACCTTGCACTGAAGACAGCCAGATGAACTACTAAGATGTCACGGCTTTTTATTCTGTAAGAAGCACGCTAAATTAGCAAGGCCGACATGATTTTTTTTCTAAAACATGAATTTAATTACAAAGATTGTGATTGATGATTTTCCAAGTAGGAAAACCATGGTAACACTTACCTTTTAATCGGAATCGCGTCCCGTATTGACCTCCTTTGTCGTTTAGCCTCAATATTTTCAACGTCGCTTTCTAAGAACTCAAATAATACGTGTTTGTCACACATTATTTTTTTATGGTAAACACAACAATAACAAGTTCACAATTAACAATAATGTAAAAGCACAAAAGTTATTAACAACGATAAAATTTACAAATTTATCATTTAAATCCACTTAGAATACCTTTAACAAGAAAAAAACATAAAACAATTCAGAAAAAGTTACTCAAGAGAAGCTTTTATAGAATTGCTTAATTTGACAGGTAATCTAGCAAGATTGTAGTCGACTAAACGTCAAATGACACCTCATAATACGAAATTAAACAAGTCAGCTAGTCTCCCGACCGCTGAATGGCTTAGTTCACGTGACCGCTGGCTGGCTTGCTTTGTGGTACGTTCGTAATACGTTATTGCCAGACAGTTCAGTTTTTGAGCGTAAATTGAATGGATATAAGAGTTCATAATAGGCCTACTGATCGGGGATCGGGCCCCAGCTTGGAAGGCCGATGCTCTGTCACCGAGCCAACGGGCCGTCAAATGTGTAGGTAATATTAATTCATGTGAAGATACAGAACATTAAACAGTTCACTCATTTCAATATTAGACGCTATATTATAGCAGTACGCTTCTTTGTCATTGAAAATTTAGATAATGTTGTTATGTTATTTCGTAGTCTGGGCCTTTAATTACATTTTGTTAAATGGTTTAATTGTTTAATTTCAAGACGCAAGATGTTTTTGATTTAACGAACTCACAAATTAGGTACCTACTATTAGTGAATCATACATTCACTAATAGTAGGTACCTACGCTTGTACAAGGAAATAAGCAACGGGCCGTGTTGTAATTAATAATAATCAATTAAACATTGTATTTATTATGTTGCAAAATTATTTCAGTACTGTAGGGTCCTAAAGGACTTAAATGAAAGTGGACTGTAATTTTTGCTGGTTTATATTGCACTGAAGATATATAAATGCAATAAATAGATAAGACGAATTAACACCGTGCGCGTGAGATTGTTTCTGAAGTTCAGTTAGAAGTGTTTGCTCGGGCTCCCGCGTCTTTCGCTCCTCTTCGTAGACCCGCACGCTTATTACGTAACTTGCAGACAGCATGCGACAGCCAATATCGCGCGATATCTGCTGGCAAAACGAGAATTTGTGTAATGTAATTTGTATAGTAGCGCTAAATCAACCGCGAAAAGTGCATTTTCGCGGTTCAATTTTTTGTTGCTATTAATCAGCAGTCGCATAGTTATCGCGTGGCTCTCGTTGTCTGCAAACTTTTAGGTAATAACCCCGCCGAAATGCCCGAGGATTCGCGAGTCGCGACAAGTACTTTATTTAATTATGTAAAGATTCTAATTGAATACTTATTACATTGTATACATATCTATTACTGATAAACACTTATACTGAATTAGAAGATACTTTTAATGAGATACTGTGTGTAATTTAAATAGTATTCTGTTGTATGTAATTGACTATTTTATCTCAAGTTTTATTCACAATCTTTGTACTTGCATTTGAATCAAAAATGAAAGATAACGTCTAAAGAGAATAATGCGTGAAAAAACTCACAAATGTTATTTAATTCAAGTGTTGATGAAACTTTTTGATACGCACGCCGTCTAAGATAAAATAGAAAAAGGAATGTTTCTTTTGCAAGACCCTCAGTTCAAAGCGGGATATAACGCAAGAGAAGCACGTTCAATTGGATTGAAACGTCGACTAGGCGGAGTGCTGTCGGCCAAAGGGTCCGTAATAGTATTTGTAGTGAAGGGCGTCCTACAGAAAAATTGTTTTGCTGATAGAACCCAAGCTATTTATGTTTGATTACTATGGTAGTAAATTGTGGAATGTATTGACATCGCTAGAGCGTCATACAGGGCATCTGCTACGTGACAATGTTTTTGTACAATGGATAATATTTAATACCGAAGCTTCTCCATATAGAGCGCAGTTGGAGGATAGTAACTATGTATGTACTTATGTACCTACAGAAAATGTTGAACGGCCACTGTAACCAGTAGGTATAGAAGTATCTAGGAACTATAGCTGTTACGGATACACAAAATACAATACAATTATGTCAAATATTAGCTACTATTAGTATGGTTTGTATATGGAATGATCTAAATAACATTATAGGTAGGTAATTTCTCTGTAATAATAAATCTTATGTGCAGATCTTCTTAGGGTGGCAGGCATCATTTTTCAACTCGATTTAAGGATTCGACATCTCGCTTGCACCAATTATTAAGTAATAGCGAGATGTCAGTACCTTAAATCGAGCTTAAATAGTTAGCGCAAGCCACCCTTAGACTCAAGACATAATAATAATAATAATGATAATGCGCCAGACATTACACACCAATCATCTGATCTCAAACTAAGGTATTCACTGTGCTATGAGAACCAGACGACGATTACTGGGGGCGCCTCCCAGTACACCTTGATCCGAGACAATCGGGAATATCACCCGGAACCTTCTGCGTTTAGGTGCAACGTCTAAACCATTGCGTCATTCGAGGTCGTAAATAATACGTGCAATAATATTGTATAGATTAATAGAAATAATACTCCAGACAATTGTACAGATTGTGTGACCCCAAACTAAGCAGTAAGCTTGTACTATGGGTACCACACAACGAACTCTGGGGGAGATCCCAGTAACACCCAGACTCCAAGCCAATTTAGAAAAGTTCGTTTCCTAAATTGGCCTGACCGGAGATCGAACCCGGGACCCTAGTTTGGAACTCAGATGCATATGCCACTGCACCAACGGCCCAGTCAAGATTCAGATGTTACTTTGCGGAAATCTATCTTATGTGATTAATACTTATAATTTTTAGCTATCTTTCGCTTAAAATCTCAAAATTATCAATCGACGCGTGTTTCGCGTCTTACCGAAGCATCCTCAGGATAATTCAGAGCTCAGACTCGGTCACTTAACCAGCACCAAATTGAATATAATAATAATAGATACTGCACACGGTTAAACTAATTTAATGGTAATAAACCGAACACCAGACTCCAAGAACAGTTAACTTTGAAAACTTGCACTATTAAGTAAAACTCGAAGCCTTTTTTGAGATTTCATTCCTGCACGTAGCACTTTTTATTTCACAATAATTTATGTTCATTACGTCTTCACGTCTTAACTTGGGCACTAAATTATTATTCCACCACATAATTCATACGGTAACAGTTCGCAGAAACCTCGAGTCCCGACTACGTCCTTATGATATTGTAAATTAAGATTTACATAACCAAAAACTTCCTGAAAACACAATTACAGAAGTTTTATCTTAGAGCTCTGTAAGGGTAGTAATCGTATTTGTCGGGGAAGTTGCACGGAGAAAATTGTCTTTGGTGCTGTAACGAGGTCGGGGCCACTGCGTAGGGTTGCAGCGCGAGTTTTTGAAATCGCATTTAATTTTTTTTTAGTTGGCGACTTTCCAGATTCATGATTTCATAATATTGTTATAGCTTATTTAAAACTTCGACTCGGGGTTTAAAAGCGGAGGAATAGACGTTGATTATTATTCCCCAAGAGCAACCAATACACAGAGAGTTCCAAATATATATTTTAATACATATTATTATATCATTTTCAAAAATGATGACATTTCAGGACGCGAAGGAAGTATGTAAAGACCGCGGCGCTTGGCAGTACTCCAACCTCTGCCTTCCCCGTTAAAGATACAACGTGAAGATATATATGTATGCATTTTCAAAAATAGTTCTATTCGACAGCAATTTTCTAGAATTGGTAAAGTTCTAGAAATTTCATAATAGAATCGGAATATTTTCATATTTCAGTATTTCGATATATTTATTTACTACCTATAAATACCAATCCGTTGTCGAAGTTTTTCGTTCTAAAAGTTTTTGTATAGAAACAGTTATGTACAGATAAACGCTAATATGTACTCTGTATATTATAACATACATCCATACATACATATCCTAACGCTGTATGTATAGTCAGACAGGATGGAGCGCCAAGATCCTTACACACTTTTTTCGTCTTCTCAAATCTCATAATTCTCCTTACACACTGTCGCCGAAGTATGCGAGTGCTTTTCCTTCAGTTTACACATAATATATAATTAATTATATACCTTACGTTATTTACCCAATTCGGTAAGCGCAAAGTTATACATAGACATTTTAGGTGTATACGCTGGTATACGCTATTAATGGAGAAAATACAACAAACTTGATAGCAATCCTTCAGCAATATTACTCGACTATAAGACAACTAGTGTAAGATTGCCTCGGAGACGTTTGAGAGTCACTCAGTTAGTGCATACAGTGCAATCACTTATTTATGGATGTGAGAATTGCCTCCGTTGTTACTTAAGCCGTCTCGGCATCTCCTTGCTTTCTGTTGTATTGTGTAGAACGATCTTATTCAACAACAACAAAAGCTATATTTATATTTTCTTATATGCATGGTATAAATGTTCGTGACGTATACACAGAATGAAACACACTCACGCCTATAAAAACTGCATCATAAAATACTCATATATAATAATAGCAATACTATATGCTGAGTACCAACCAAACTTTTGGTTTTAATTTTGTCATATTTTGGTGCAAAATTAGAGTTTTGATTTAGTTTTAGACCAAAATTACATCTAAACATATCTATTTATTTGGTACAACATCAGTTTACAAATATAAACGACTATTCCAAAAACATAAAGTACAACAATTACCTATGTGTGTTAGGAAATCAATAACAGTCGTACTTAACTTTTATAAATAAAAATGTATTAATGATATATTATTATTTCATAATTTTACGAAGTCACATGTGACTGTTAACTCTATATTATAGTAAATTAAACTACCAAAATCTACGAAAATTACATGTTCGCAGAAAGATCAGTTATGATCTTCCTGTAAGCATATAACCTCTAGTTAAAGACGTCTAGCTCAAGGTCTTAGCTGAGCTCGTTATATAAGTGACACATCCTGGATATCTAATTATCGGCACAGCGAGAAGTCACTTCTACCAAGTACCTCCTACAAAAAGTATTTTAGGGCAACAAAATTGTAGATTTATCAAAAAAATTGCTATTCAGTGAACACAAATAGGTATTTTCAATTACTTAAATGAATAAATATTAAAAATGTAAATGTCCCCTAACTCGATGGGTTAATCTTGTTTAGTTCCTATAGCAACCTTCCGACTCCTTCATCGGACCAACTCCATGGTATCATATTACTACATAGTCACCGAAGATACGCAAGTATACCAAATTTCAGCCCAATTGAACCTTAGGAAGTGGTTCTAATTCAGCTTCCAAGATTTGACCCACACAACATACACACTAACACGGCAAATTAAATAAAAACTTGTAAAAATTTACGAAATGATATTTCGGATTTGGTCGAAACTAAAACAAAACCGAAATTGGGTTTCGGCTGTAGAAACTTCTTTCGGTCGGACTCTAGTGTTAGGTACATACCTACATACATAACAAATGAAAACTAATTTTCCAGAAATGTGGAAATTGTTTACTGCCAATAATTTAGATGAAAGATAAATGTACCATAAAATTAAAAACAGCAATTGTATTATAAAAACATTTTAAACATAAACATTTACAGATTTATGAAAATATGTTACGTAACAATCTTTTTTGTAATTATGCCTGCCATTTCATACTCATACACACGATCTGTTTTAATTCAGAGCAAAAAAAAATCTCAAACAGTCGTATAATTCGTAATTTAAAAATCATACCATTCGAGTTACAGATACTTACTGGGATATAACTATTATTTTATTATAGGTGAGACATTCATAATTATCATACATTTCTTCAATTCTATAATATCTACATCATCATCATATCTTCACGCTGTATCCCTAACGGGTTAGAGCTTCGCGGTCCATATATACTTCTTTCGCTTCCTTAAATCTCATCATTCTCTTCACGCATTTTCGCCTAGGTATGCGGGTGCTTCTCACATTTCTCAGTCTTGTCAGCTTGTCAGCTAACAATCTGGCTATTTTATCTTCGTAACTCAACCTTGGTCTTCCTTGGCTTCTTTTACCCCTAGCATTCGCTCTGTAGATATTTTTCGTCAGTTTCTCATCACTCATTCTTTCTATGTGCCCGAATCATCTAAGCATTCCTACTTCATTTTTACAATAACACTGTCGTGCAACCCTGTCATACTACATATCTCTTGATTGCTTATCCTGTCCGCAAAGGTGAGACCGCACATATTTCTAAGAGATCGCATCTCTACTGCATTTATCATACTTTCACTCGATTTCAGGCATATCCAGGCCTTGGCACCGTACAATAAAGTTGGCACTACCACCGTATTGTGGATTGCCATATTGGCTGTGTTAGATATATTCACACTGCCTACTAATGCGTACAGAGTACCGTTCACTTTATTGCCTGCTGCTACCCATCTCTCCACATCCAACTCGCATCTTCCATCCCTCGAAAACGCACTCCCCAGATACTCAATTTCATTCACTTGTTCTAGACTTTTTGCATGTACCCATATCTCACATTTGGCCTATAGCGCTTCTCTTTCAGATACCAGAACCTTAGTTTCGTTCAGTTTCATATTAAATCCTTTCACTTAATATTCTTCTTTCATGCACGTGACTAGTGTCTGCAACTCTGCTTCTGATGATGCTATAAGCACAGCATCGTCAGCGTACAATACGCAGTTTACCACTGTACCATCACATATCATACCACTCATACTACGTTTCAACGTCTGGAGGCAACTGTACAAGAACAGCCAGGTGATTCAGCGGTGACGCCTGAACAGACTTCGAACCAGGGCGACATTTCACCATCTATCCTTACACAGGCTCTGTGTCCTCGATATAATGACCTCACAGCCTGCGGTAAGAGGCCCCCACGCCATTCTCATGCAGAGGACTCGACAATTTCTTTCATACTACTCTATCGAATGCTTTTTCTAGTTCCATGAAAGCGCAGAAAACTTTCTGACATACATCGGGATCTACTTCCCCACGATAACGCGGAGCAAGAAAATCTGATCCATATAACTCCTACCGTCAATTACAAGATAAGGACAAGTATCAGAAGGAGGATATAAGAGATTGTTTGATAAGTATTTACATAAGTAAATAGGAGTAAATTACTGTATAATATGAAATGGTAAGTGTTTATAGAAATAAGGCTGAAAGTCAATGTATAACTGTAAAATTAGTAGCCGGTAAATATCCTAACAAATAACAAACTATAAAAGTAACCCATAAGAAGTAATGTAATAAAATGGGATAGTAGAACTAAATAAGAGCAATTGTAAAAGCGAAATGTTAGGTAAGCGAAACTGTGATACCTAATTAAGAAAAATTGTGTATAGTGATAAAACTAGTCAATTAAGATATATGTATAAATGTAATTAAGATAAAAAAATATGCAAATTGTGATATTATAAAATAAGATAAGAAATAGTTTATAAATTAGAGATTTATCTGTCAAAGAATAGAATAAATAATATGATAGGCTGAGTGTACCGAGAGACTATGAAAGAGAGATAGAATGGAAGATGCAAATTTGAAATAAAAAAAAAGGATAGAGACATTGGCCAAGGAAGTGAGTGATAGTAAGGACGAAGGAGAAAATAACCTGAAATAACAGTGGAGTATGAAAAAATTAAAAGTTTAACAAAGTGTCTGACCTAAACACATCGGGGCACGCAGCAAAAAAAAATTAAAACACCTATTGTCCCTATAACCACCTTGTGCCCCTAACGAATATCTTTCAGAAACACTTTTCATATGTTCAGTCAATACCTTGGTATAGACTTTACATTAAGATCGGTCAGGCCGTTCTTCAGTTATAAAAGGACATACAGTCAGACAGACAGACATAAATTTAAAAATGGTAGAATCGAAGTCAGTGAGTCATAAAATTATTATCACAAAATTTGACAGTAAAATTATAATTACAGACAGACGCTAGAGATTTATATAGTATAGATAGATTGTTTTTGGAAAAGAGCCTACGTATGGCCTACGTCTGCCCCCGGGCACGTACTATTTCTGAACAAAACATCATTTATCATATATCACCATAATAGTCAGCGGTTTAGCATTTCCCATTAAAAGTTTCATTCCCCTTTTCACCCCTCTAAGAATAGGTTTTTGAAAAAAGAAAGAAGCCCATACCCGTTCTCTGATGTCAAACTATCTCCCTACCAAATTTCATCATAATCGGTTTAGTGGCTTACCATTTCTCGTACAAAGTTTCATCCCCCTTTTCACCCTCTTAGGAGTAGTTTTTTGATAAAAAGGTAGCCTATGTCCAGTCCCAGGTGTCAAAAAACTATATCCATGCTGCATCATAGTCAGTTCAGTTCAAGTTTCGTCCCCCCCCTCCCGTCAACCTTTTCACAGATTCTTGATAAAAAAGTAGCCTATGTATTTTTGATAAAAAAAGTCTTACCACCTCACCAAATTTTATCATTACCAAGATTTAGCGTTTCCGATAAAAAGTTTCATCCCCCTTTTCACCCCCTTAAGGGTAGGTTTTCGAAAAAAAAAGTAACCCATGTCCGTTCTCTGATGTCAAACTATCTCAGTGCTAAATTTAATTATAATCGGTTCAGAGGTTTACCATTTCCCATACAAAGTCTCATCCCCCTTTTCACCCCTTTAGGGGTAGATTTTCTAAAAAATAAGTAGCCTACATGGGCGCAATCACGTGTTCTTACTACGTACCGATTGTCATTAAGATCAATTAAGCCGTTCTTTAGTTATAAAAGGACATACAGACAGACAGACAGACAGACAGACAAAAATTTTAAAAATGGTAAAATGGAAATCAGTAAGTAATAAAACGACTATCTATCGCAAAATTTGACAAAAAATCTGAAATTACAGACAGACGCAAGAGATTTATATAGTAGTATAGATTAGTATGATGCGAAAAGTCCAGCTTTCGTACCGAACTTTGTACAGATTCAGAGATACGATACGAATAGAATACAAGTCCACGTGATTAAACGTCATTGTTTTTACCTAATATTTATTTGTTTGAGCCGGTGGACGCCTGATAAGTATTTTTTAATTTCCATCATAAGTGAGTTAATTTGTAATAAAAAATCCAACTTATTGGTTCATTGTGTGGACTCAAAGTGTATATAAGTTTTAATTGGCATTGAAAATGTAAAATCTTTAAATTTTGCATAGAAAAAATAACAAATTGTTTCGTTATACTTATAACCTTACGCCTGATTTGTGTATTATTCGACTAGTAAATTGCATAAAAAACAATAAATCGGTGTATAGTACTAAACTACTCATGAATGTGTTTCTCTGACTAGTGATTCGCATAAAAGACAATTTTATCAGTTTACAAAACTGTTTGTATTTTTGTTTGATCTTCCGGTTCTTCCATCAAGTTATAGGTAAGTGGTACTACTTATTATTATTAATATTTTATTCTAATGACGAAAATATTTAGAATTGTTCTGGTTATGACGATTAAAAAACTATACTGGCGCCATAAAAGACAAATAAATTTACAAAAACACATGAATACAGTGATTTCTTTTAGTAATTTGGATAAACAACGAACAGACACATTAATATGTTAAAAACTGATTAACTATTTACGCGTATACATTTTTAATAGCAAAATATTATAAAAATTATTTTGTTGAAAGACACGCGGGGAGCGATCTTTTTCCTCTGTTCTTGTCCACCGGTTGTGCAAACGTCATGAGTAATTACACTAGTCAACAAAAATCCACTTTTTGTATGTAACAAGAAAACTGTTAACTAATTACATTTAGAACAAGGTTGAGGAAGGTAGAATTGACATTAGAATATTTCATATACGAGTAGATTTATTGTAATAAGATTTTTTTTCATTATTACAAAAATACGGTTTTCATGAACTAAATTAACATACGTATGCTATTGTAGTGTTACATGTACATGTGTCTTACGATTTTCTCGGTATTTTGCTTTAGGGACATCTCGTCGTAATGTCCAATAATAATGCACTGGCATACTGGGCACCACTTGCCATAATATCGAAATGCAGAAATGTTGCGGTGGAATCTTTCACCATGCTTATCGCAGACGCCGCCCAAATTTTTAGGAAAAAAGTCTAAACGAGTGCAGGAAGTGTATTTTTAAAGTCATGTGACAACCTAAAGCTTTATAGGAAGTTAAAAGATCCTCGTCAAAACGTTTATAGTCATTTGATCGAAGATTTCCGAGAAAATTTGAAGTCATGAAAGATACCCAAGCAGATTTTTCCAGATCAGAGTTTTTCTTTAAAAAGTTTATTTTTCATTAATTTCCCGATTTGAGGACCTACAAATATGTCCTCTTTCATTTTTGCTTCACTGATTTTAGGAAATTTTTCTTTTATGTATAAGAATTCATCACCATCGCAATTCATTGATTTCATGAAGTTTTTAATAAGGCCAAGTTATATGAAGAGGCAGCAAAAATACATTATC
The DNA here is from genome assembly GCA_907165235.1 of Zeuzera pyrina. Taxonomy (NCBI): domain Eukaryota; kingdom Metazoa; phylum Arthropoda; class Insecta; order Lepidoptera; family Cossidae; genus Zeuzera; species Zeuzera pyrina. Next base: position 16,695,073 of record OU015626.1, read on the forward strand.
AGGTTGTACTAAAGGAGTATATTTATTATTTTTTTGTCCTGATGTAAAAGATTCTCATTCCGGCCAGTCTTTCTTAACGTAATGATTTTTTCTGTCTCTACTATCCCATTCACAAATAGAACAACAGAATTCAATATATCCAAGCTGTAATCCTAAAACAAGTGCAATAACTTTTAGATCTCCACAAATGTTCCATTCATGTTCGTTATATTGAATTTTATCCAAAATGAATTTCATGATTTCATACGTTTCTTTCATGTTAGCAGCCTGATCAATCGGTATGGACCACAAATGTAACAAAACTTGTCAGGATCATTTTTACACTTTCTTTCGATAATTTAAGAATCACAACTCGGCAAACACAAAAAACAAGCACTTTATTAAAATACAGTATATTGTTACGAGCTGAGGGTAATAAGAGGCCGGTTAAGGGTGCAAAGAGTTTATTTTTCTTCGTACAAGTAAATGTCAAGAACACGCGAACTTAATTACGGCGGTTCCTAATCTTCGTAGTAATCTCGAAGTAGGTACTCGCATAGTAGTCACCGAAGGTACACGCTTCACTCAATAACAACGTTCCCGAATCGCAGAGTTCTTCTATCCAAGGTCGTCGCAGTAGTCGTCGTAATTCGCCTTGATGTTGCCTCGATATGTCGCTTCGAAGGATAGTTGAGAAACACTGACTCGGCGGCGGACACGGAGCTCTATTTATAGTCGGATAAAACGAGGGTGGAACTTTCTAGTTAATTACGCTCGCTAACGGTAATTCGACATTGTTCTCGACGCCGCTTGTTTGCATGAGTCATAGGTACATGACACGTCGTCGCTCGGGAATATTCGAGGTGCAACTTGGTTCTTCTTTCTTAATTTGACTTATACCATTCGATAGTAGACTTTTAACCTAGCAATGCGTTTTTATTATATAATTTATAGTATAATTCTGCAAAGCTTAGGTCTCGAGATATAAGCACTAAAAATTACGATTTTTAATTCCACTAAAAATCGACCTTATTCCTTACGCATAAGGTCGAACCGTAACAATATCCAGAATTGAAAAGTTAAGGTACAACGGTTAAAATTTAATTTTACGGGTAGGTAGCTGAAACACAAAAACTAGACCTGTTCGAAACAAAATAAATACGGTGTTATAATGAGGGTAGGTAAGTATCGCAAAATTGGTAGTCACTTCTCTTGTTACAAAAATTTGTTGACCAGTGTTATTAGTAATCTATAATGTTTTAGCCTTCCCTTTACTTTTACAAAAACGATGAAGAATATGTATGTCGGGCTTGCCCTATCGTGAAGCCCTAGGCACGCCACTGATACATACATATCTTAACGCTGTATCCCTAACGGGTTAGTCAGAGAGGACGGAGCGCCAAGCGTCGCGGTCCTTACATAATTCTTTTGCTTCCTCAGATCTTATCATTTTACTCACACACTTCCGCCTAGGTATGAGAGTGCATTTGAGATTTCCGTCTGCTAACACTCTAGCCATTTGATAAGTCAGCCTTGCTCTTCCCTGGTCTCTTTTACCACTCGCTTTCGCTCTGTACATTTTCTTCGTCAGTCCTTCATCACTCATTATTTTTATGTGCCCGAACCATCTATGCATTTCTTTTTTCATTTTTACAAATACATTGTTTTGCAACTCTGTCATACTGCGTATCTCTTCATTGCTTATTTTGGTCGCAAGGGTGACACCGCACATATGTCTAAGAGATCGCATTTCGCAATTATATTAATATAACCTTAAAATGTACAGAATAAATGTAATGAAATATTAAATATCTATTGTTCGAGACGAGACTACGAGACTACACACAATATTACAAAATTCATGAAATTAAATCGTTCACATCGCAATCTCGTTCAACTTCGACTTGACCCCCAATGAGATTTTAATCTTTTTACGACTTAATATTTTGTACTGCCTTAGAGCGTTCTTAGTATGGCTGTGAGATCTTGTCATTTATTAATTTGCTTTATTGTGTTAAGGATTATTCATCCTTTTTTTAAACAATGTTCAAGTCCAAGAGGTATTAGTCACTTAATGTTGTAAGTGAATTGAATGGAACTTATTCTTTACTTCAATAAATGTCCATACCGTTCGACTGATCCAGATTTTTTGCCCAAAATTCAAAGGCTCACATTGCCGTAGTTTATTGTTTGAATAATTACTTGAGATTTTAAATACCGTACACACGAAACTTCGATTAAACTGTACGATATCTGTATTACATAATAGATTAAGTGAGTTTACACATGCGGGAGTTTTTCACGCGTTCATCACGCACGGTTAACGCAACTAAATTACGTTACAGACAAGCATAGCTCTTTTGGTATTGATTTTGTATTGTGCGACTCGTCGGAGTTATAACGCGTTAGTAGCGCGTTTCACGAGCGGTGCATAAAAATTGTCGTTATTTATACATGTCGTAGCCTGATCGTAGAATTAGGCTTATCATGACGTACCTGAGCATTTCATGAAATACCGCCATTTTACGAAATTACTTATCATATGTAAAATATCTACGAAACAGGAAATTAAAGCGTTTGCCTTTTATTTTGGCTTGGTGTTTCGACCGAGTCCACTCCGTGTCCGAGGCAGAGATTTTATCATCTACCCCCGATATTTGTAAATAGTTTTTAGGACGCCTATACACCACACTTACAGTGTTCACATATTTAACCGAAAGCCAAAAAACAAGGTTTTGTACTTTAATATGCAACTGTTAGTTGTATTTGAAACGTGAAAAATAAAAAGAAATTTATTATTTTACCAAATAATTGGGTACTTCAATAAAATCATGAGCAAAAATTACAGGAGTTTTATGCAAATCACGTGTAGTGTCTGTCTTCTTTGTTCTAACTTAGAAGCACTGATTCGACAATGTACACGTACAAGGTCACACTACGTCCAATCTCGCCGCAGGCTCTCGTGATACTGACGTATCGACTTGTACATAAACACACGAGACAGTGTATGCACATACCTACATACACTACATCCCTCCCTTTTCAAATAAATTTTAATTACAATGCGTACAAGAATGTATTTGCTTTTTTCACCATTTAGTTATTTTTTCTAATATTCTAATATATTGGATTTGAATATTTGGAAGGGAATGTTTTTGTCTACATCAACTCGTTCGGTTCATTTGTCTAATAGACAAACAGTGTTGTCTATTGCAATCGGAGCTTGAATGTTTGTTCGTCTATGCACTACATTTCTTCTCTTTTTATAATGTAAATATAATGTAAAATGTATCATGAACCATAACAGTGAAGAACAAGAATAAAACCAAACTGATAATGCTATTAGAACGATAAGAAACGTCACAACCAGGAACAACATTTGTACCAGTATTTCTAATTTAATGGGGGTACATTTGTACCAAAATTTCCACTTTAATGGGGGTACATTTGCACCAAAAATTTCAAATTTAATGGGGATACATTTGTACCAAATATTTCCAATTTAATGAACTTCGTACTTCCAATTTAATGGAAATCCAAAATTAAAAATGTTTTAAATTCAATTGAATGAACTTCGTACTTCCAATATAATAGAAATCCAAAATAAAAATGTTTCAAATTCAATTTAATAATCTCCATACTTCCAATTCAATGGAAATCCAAGATTAAAACATTTAAATTCAATTTAATGAACTTCGTACTTCCGATTCCTTGGAAATCCAAGATTAAAGTGTTTTAAATTCAATTGAATGAACTTCATGCTTCCAATTTAATGGAAATCCAAAATTAAAAATGTTTTAAATTCAATTTAATGAACTTCGTACTTACAATATAATAGAAATCCAAAATAAAAATGTTTCAAATTCAATTTAATAATCTCCGTACTTCCAATTCAATGGAAATCCAAGATTAAAATGTTTTAAATTCAATTGAATGAACTTCATACTTCCAATTTAATGGAAATCCAAAATTAAAATGTTTTAAATTCAATTTAATGAACTTCGTACTTCCAATTTAATGGAAATCCAAAATAAAAATGTTTTAAATTCCATTTAATAATCTCCATACTTCCAATTCAATGGAAATCCAAACTGGACAACAATTTTTTTTTCGAATGAGGGACCCATGTCACCTTATCAATCACCGTGCCACAGTGAGTACTCTTCGTTAATTAAAAATGTTGTTAGCTAAATAGTTATTAAAATGTATTTGATTTAAATGCTGCCACCACAAGTGCTGCTAACACTGTATCAAATTGATTACGGTTTTTTGTACCAAAACACCAATCGAAACGGTGTTTGTTTAACCATTAATCAAGTCAAGTTTTTCTGGGGGCGACAGTAGGTTTGCCATTTTCCGAGTGATTTTGGGGCGACATTTTACGTATAGTTTCCTTTATATGAGGCCCATACTGCCTTCAATACATTCACGTACGGTTTTCATTTGTTTGAAGGCCCGCACTACCTAAACACATTTACGTATGGTTTTCATTTATATGAGGGCCTATACTGCCTGAAACATAAATACGGTTTTTATTTACTTGGAAGGCCCGTACTGCCTACAATGCCTTACTGCCTTTATTGGTTACAGTTTAACTATGTTTCTCTAAGAATACTTACACCATATTATTACTAATAGTGTATTTATCGTAAAAATAAAGCTTCATTTTTTTATTTCATCTTCCTATTGTTGTTTTAACCAATACATAATACACTTGTTACAGTAATAACACATTAAGGTTATACAATAAGTATAGACAAAACAGTTTAATACCTCCTCCTGCGCTCGTCACCTTTTTTTTTTTTTTAACGAGCCTTAGTAAATACATATTTTCACACTGTATCGGAGCGCCAAGCGTCCCGATCCCCACCTATTTCCCTTGCTTCCTCAAATCCCATCCTCGTCGCCATTTGTAGTGTCTGTCTTCTTTGTTCTAACTTAGAAGCACTGGTTCGACAATGTACACGTACAAGGTCACACTACGTCCAATCTCGCCGCAGGCTCTCGTGATACTGACGTATCGACTTGTACATAAACACACGAGACAGTGTATGCACATACCTACATACACTACATCACGCAATATCCATTAATTGTTATTTCTTATGTACCTACTACTAATACTTTAGACACCTTACCCAATTTTGTCTGAGCGATTCTCAAATCATAATTTGCGTTTAATGAAACGGTTGATATTGGTTGGTCGTTTTAAAAATTGGTGGCATTTTACAAAAAACTTAATGCCTAGGTATATCGTAACTTTCCCAATTCTTTGATCAGGCCACAACATACATACTCCATATGAATATTACAGAAACTTTATTACAAATTTCCGAAATTACAGATTACTTAAATAGGTAGGAGGTAGGTACTAAAAAAGGTATCATACATATATTTATGTAAGCATTTTGCTTAATATCTGATTGAAAAAGATTAATAGATTAATTACCTTAAACATTAACTGAACAAAAAAGATTTCTCGAAAACTATTTTAACAAAAATAAATTGTTTTAAGTCACAAGCGAAGCATAAGAAAAAATCTGAAAAAATTAATTACGCGAAATCCAATACAACTCCAATTGAAAATCACGAAACATTATTTTAACTACTTTGATATTAACATAGAAAAAAATAATTCGGTTTTGTTTTTATTGATCCGTTACAATTACAAGTAAAAGCGGAACCCTTATTTGATCATTCATTCGTCCGTCTATACTGTCCGTATTAATTAACATTTCAAAATATTCTTAACAAAAACTCTTAACAAAAATCTATCTTGGGCTCCGCATATTAATGATATTAATAAAAAAGTACATTATACATTGCACTCCCTTAAACGTCTCCAATACTTTTTGCCTTTGCGTAGCAAAATATATTTAGTTCAAACTTTAATTATGTCTATCGTCGACTATGCTGACGTTTGTTTTCTCGATGCTACCGAAGAGTTGGTGAACAAATTAGAGAGACTTCAAAATTCATGTATTCGTTATATTTTTGGCTTACGTAAGTTCGACCATATCTCCGAATTTAGGACGCGTTTAAAGTGGCTTCCCATCCGTTTACGTAGGAATATGCATATTCTTTCCTCACTTTATAATATTTTGCATTCTCCATCGTCACCATCTTATCTTCAGGAGCGTTTTCAGTTTTTAAGTTGGAACCTGGAACTTCTAGTCGTAGTCATTTATCTACTTCTCTTCAAACACCTTCTCATTCTGCAAACTTTTATTCTCATTCCTTCACTGTACTTGCCGTTAAACTATGGAATGATCTTCCTCCCTGCGTTCGGGAGAGTCCATCCCTAGTAGGCTTTAAACGAGCAGTTAAAGAGAGAAGAGTTATTTGAAGAGTTAGTTCAAAACAAATATTTTCACTTGGGTATAATATATATCGTTATTGAATGTATGTATATATATTTGTATTTATATATGTCAAATTTATATATTTATATGTACTGATATATTGATTGTATGTGTTTTTGTTATTGGCTTTCGTATTCATTATTATTGATATTTAGTTTAATAATATTGCATTACACACAGTGTCTACCTTTCTTTCTTTCTTTATAAAATTTCTCACTTGCGGGTCCGCTGGGAGAAATTTCTTATATAAATAAGCGGTACCTTTTACTCTTTTTTCTGTATGTGTATCTCTTTGTATATGACGTTGTGTGTGCAATAAATTGTTAAATAAATAACATAAATAAATAAAATATTCGTAGAAAAATTTATAAAGGGGAAAATTGAGTACTCGAACTCAAATATTCCCTCTTCTTTATCTTCAAAACTATTGGATCTAGAATTTTAACAATTTCAAGCAATGTAAATCTTTACCCGAAAGGAAAAACATTATGAACGTCTGCGTCTTATTTATCCTCAAAAACTAAATTCAGTAATTTCTATTTTTTAAATATCATACAGATATAGACTGTGAACCTAAGCAAGTAAGGTAAGAAAGAAAACAACTATAGTAGACATAAGAATAAAATAATGTTACTAAGATATAAAGATAAGTAACGAGATAAATAAAGATTAAAGACAAGGAATAGGGATAGAATGAAATAAAATAAATAAAAAATAAAAAAAGAATAGATAAAGAATAAGAGAGGAATGATAACCAAGAAAGAAAAATAAAAGGGGAACAGTATGTAAGAAAGATAGGAAGAAAAATAAAGTAAGTTTGATAAGGTCTCTGACATTGTACATAATATGTACACTGTCAGAGACCGCTGTATTATTCCGCTGATATTATCAGCGGAAGCAGAAAAAAAATCGTAGAGAAGCACTGGATCGCACAGGGTCTTACAGGGTGAGGCAACGCGCCAGTGAGGCCTCTGGCGTTGCATACGTCCACAGGCTACAGTAACCACTTACTATCAGGGGGTCACATGCTTGTTTGCCACCTTTGTGGCAAAAAAAAAATATCATGTAGATCTTTGTAAATCGATTTTGCATTAAACCAATTTATTTCTAATGCAATAAGCGTATCAAAATAGAACGATCGATTTCTGGTCTACAAAAATCGAGACCTAGGAAGATAGAATCTCCGTCTTTGTCGTACTGCCGTCTGTTGACTATAAAGCAGATAGTGAAAGTCAAAGCCAATTCAACTTATTGAAGTAAACCCAATTACAAGGTGTTATGTTCAAAAATACTTGTTTTTGAACGTAAAATCTGCTTTCGGTTCGAAAAGAAAACCTGCACACTGAAAAGAACCGACAAGAAACTCAAACAGATATCATTTTTTCAATACAATGGGTTCATTAAAATACAATATTCAGAAAGCCATTGAATACATGTGCAGAGAAGATTAACCCCAAACTATCATTTTGTCTTCGATGAAATCGTTTATTTTATGGTACGATTTCATTATACGTTTTATAAGAAATCTAAATCTAATTTCCGTTTATTGAGTAAAATCAGTAGCTGAAAACGTCGTTGTAAAAACGAATGCAGTTTCCCAGAAACGAATATTTGACTGATGTGATTTAAGGATAAGCCCCATGCGATCGATTTAACTCCTGAGAAATATATATTATAGTATATATATTTCTCTACAGATTTATTTAGGTATCGTCACAAAACCTTCAATAGCAGCGCAGACACACAACATGAAATATCTGTAGTTCATACTTACAACAGCCCCTCTATGTAATCATTGGTTATGAAGATACGACAATTGAATCTTCAAAAATTCACCTTTTGTAAGCAGTCTTGTGACAGTCTAAAGTATGTGGGATCCATAAACAAAACAGATAGCGATTGGCTGAACGGCAGCAGGCATACGTACGCCGAGTCACGACTGCACCTTGATAGAAAACGTATGGAATAGCCAGCATTACTTATAAAATATAGCATTATACTAAGCCAATCATTACATTCCTCGTATTTTAAACTATAATCTGTATTCACGGTTTTTAACTATTTCTTTTACATTGATTTATCAACTTATCAACACTGATAAACCTAAAATTAGTAGGAATAATGCTATTGTTATTTTTTTTATTTATCCGTTTATTGATCTCAGAACGAAAAGAAACACTATGAAAACACATTCTTAGGATTTTCGATACATTTTTTTTTTATTTTAATGCTTTTATTATCGTAATAGATAACTTAAATCGTAATAGATAAATTAATATCATAATTTTAATGACTGAATCGGTGCATCCATAATAACAATATTAGGTGACAATACATTACTGTAATGACATAACAAAAAATATACAATACTTACAATAATTGAAACTAAATTAATTCCAAGAAACATCATCTAAGTTCAACTCAATACTATTTTTGAAACTACTAGACAATTTAACATTATTAGGCTAGTAAAAGTAACTAAAAAAAACGAAAAATAAAAATCGTAAATAAACATTTATTGTTATCGGAACTGTGACGTCACGAGCTCGTAGTAGCACGTCGTAGATCAGCGCTACGAAAGACAGACAGAACATACACCCAACCCACTACATCCTCACTACGTGAGTTTATCAGCTAGTAATTCTTGCGGTTATTTAGTTGACAGCTAATAATCAGTATATTATTTTTTACGTGTACATATTCCTCTGTATGTAGCATTAATAAATACTGAACATAGAACATAGTAATAAAATATAATACATGCTAAAACAAATAAGCCTTGGTCTTAACATTAGTTACTTTGTAGGTATGGAATCGGGAATGGATGATTAGTACGACATGTAGTGCTTATTATTTCCATGTAGGAACTCATATTCGAAATTTCACACAAGTTTTCTTGGAGTTCATGGTTCTAAATGTGTATTGGAAGAAATAAAAAATATGAAAAAACTAATGAATAAATGTTTATATGCCTTATGTGAAAATCGATTCTTAAGGAGTAAACTCCAATAAACTCCAAAAATTACGCGTAAAAATAAAATAGAAATCTATTTTACTTCGACGATGTTCTATAGATTCTAAATCAAGTGCCCTACAAAGCTGTACCTATATCCCCTTGACATCGTTATAGCCAAATAGATAAATCAATAAATTACGAATTTATGTAAATCCGGCAATCTATTCATTAGGAAACTAAAATACATTTGTTAGTTTTGTTTCATAAAACCGTAAGCTCCATTCCATATTTGAATGTTAAAAGGGGTTGTCTATGTAATATAGCAAGTGACGTAAAACACTACAATATTAAACTATTTAAAATCATTTAAAGTTTGAAGGCTAGTTTGGAGGCATTGTAATATTCTGACTTAAAAGCAGAACATTTTTTTGTTTATTTATCTGTACTGGTTTCAGTCATTTAAACATTTATTTTATGTGAATTAAAAAACCATTGATTCATTACTACTGTATAAATATGAATACCACTTGTCACCCAACAAAGCCTAAATTACCTAACAAGTTAACTCCTAAAACAAATTAAGAGATAGGTATTTTACGCCAGTGTTATTTCCACCAACATTTAAGATACAAAAAGCAGTTTTGCAAGAGATTTACTTAAGGGATGTCATATACTCTCTCGAAACCTCTTTTTATGGGAGACATTTTAAAGTTGGTTCGGGCATAGGTATGTTGTTATATTCACTTTCACCGACAATATTCTTAAATTTTAATTAAACTACAAAAGACTTTAAGCGACACTAAGGGTGGCTTGCGCCAGCTGTTTAATCTCGATTTAAGAATTTGACATCTTGCTTGCACCAAATATTAAATCGTTGGTGCAAGCGATCCTTATATCCTCCTCCTTATGACGACCTCCGTCGCGCAACAGATAAGCGCGTCGGAAAGTAAACGGGGGTTGCGGGTTCGATTCCCGCATCGAGTCTGGGTGTTTATGTATAATATGTATTTATTTACAAAAGAAAAGTATAGAAATAGTGTACCAGTTGTCTAGTACCCATAACACAAGCGCTGTGCTGCTTACTTTGGGACTAGATGGCGCTGTGTGAAATGACTGAGGATATTATTATATTATATTATATTATTATCCTTATATCTTTAAATCCAGTTTAAATAGTTGGTGCAAGTCATTCTACTAAACTCTGTTGGGTTTATTTCCACCAATGATTAGGGGACAGCCAAGGTAAAAAACCTTACTAACTAAAGGTGTAGCTTATAGTTCGTTAGTAAAGCAAAATGGAAAGTTATGATTTTAATAGCGTATGTATTGTATGTACCTTTGTATATGTGTATGTATATTCATCTGTTCCACCTCTTCTTCACAAGGCTGAAACCACTTAAGAGCATGTCATGCACCCCAGCGTAAGCGAATTCGATCTTGTAGAGGTTTTTTTTTCACCAATCGTCTTTCTACGTTTGAAGAGTTTAAGATAAAGAATTGAGTTGTATGTATTATGTATATTCAAGTTATATCTAACTCTCAGTTTTCTTAGTTATCCAGATCCATGTCACCAAACGCACCCAATTCTGCATAGGCGGACTCTTAAGCGATTTTAATGTAAGGTTATTCGATTCGTCTATTATGCGCGTTACATAGGTTACATAGGTTTAGAGACCGCTCTCTCTCAAGGAGCTGCGTATCTGTGCGCAAATTTCTCCTGCGTAACCAAATATAAGGTTGCTTTTGAAAAATTCATTATGGCATCTGTAGCACGACTTCGGACAATGTCAAAGACTTAATATAAATCAATAAAAATATCAAATTAAAAAGCTTAGTAAGGTAATTTATATGATATATAACACATGGGGTCAAAATATAATATGTAGAGCAATATTTTCCCCAATAAAAATAATAAAATAAAAGTTAAAAAACTAATACCAGACTACCTACATATTTAACAAAATCTTGCAAACTATAGAATAAATGAATGTAGTCTGTTGAATTAATTGCTGTAGCTGAAGGCCATATGCAAGGGAAAGTATGATAGGCATATGACTTCGATAATCAATTCTGTCATGACTCGCGAATCCTCGGGACAGTTCGGGTCCACGACGAACGGGAGGCCAGAGTTATTGGCCTTACACATCATTAGACTTCTGATAATTATTTATAGTTTATAGATAGTTTATTTATTGTATGTCTTATGTGCATTATAAACCATAAAATTTACAGTCCATTGTCATTTAAAGTCCTTTAAGACTCTACAATTTAATAAATTACAGTTATTTCATCTTCTTTGCAAGTTTTGATTAAATACGTATTCAGGTTTTAGTTACATAGCTTTTTTATTTTCCTTAAAAATTTCAAATGTCGGATTTCTCCAACACTATCTTGTCAACTAGAATAATAAAATATCTAAAGTGGGTCTTATATAATACTCGTAGGGGGTATTTAGCGTTTCCTGAGACATAAAGAGTACCCTGTGGACTTTTACAGGTTACCTAAATCGTAGGGGATGTTGGTAACATCCGAGCATATGAATTATATTTAATGCGCATCAGTGAAAATATTGTCATACATATCCAGTAATTCTATCGTTCAATGGTTGTTTCCCGCCCTTGCTTTCACAAGCTCTTCACTACTCCAACGAAGCCCGATAATGTGATATGCTACGACAAAATACCGTTCTCTACAACAGCTTTCGTATATTTTTAAAAGTAGTTTCCCTAAAGTTTCTAAAGTAGAGTTAACAGATAGTTTACCTACTGTTGTTGTATTATTGTTCACAAGTCAATAAGTTTCGTTAAACGATACCTTATTTATCGAACTTTTAAAAGTATTACGTGTACCACAAAATGTAAAATTTTTTTTTAAAACACGTAATAAAGGTTCGATAAAGTCACACTGACAACTTCTTGCCATGAACATTTAGACAAAAAAAAAATTGTAATTGTGAAATGTAATGTATAAACATTACGTTAAGCAAACAATTACAATTACAAATTTCAAATTGTAATTGTTTTTACAATTACTTTTTAACGGTCTGCGCAGAAAGATATATAGTATAAGTACATTACATATTTTTTCTGTCTCCCAGTACAGCACGAGTGCAAAAGAGTTCGTATCACAGTCAGATAAGTTTTCGAGAATCTGAAAAAAAACGAACTTTTTTAATTTCATTTTTGGGTTTGGCTGTGACTCAGTCTCTGGTGCATTATGGTAGCCATAATATAATTTACTTGCATTGCTTAATCTGAGATCACACAATCGGTGTAATTGTCTAGAATATTTATTATTATTACAATATTATTTAGTCCCTTAATTATAAACACGAATTACGGTTTTCTACAATCGTGAATATAAATTGAAAGTCAACATCAAATATTCTATTCGATCAGTCTGGAGATTCAAAACTGGTCCCCGAGCTCAGTATCTATCTCCTTGCACAAACAAACAGTTCTATATATGTACGATTTTAGTACCACTGGGAGGAACTTATGCAGGTCTCATTCAGATGCACGCGGTAACGTCCGTAACGTAATACTTTGAATGTGGTGTCGTCGTCGATACTCAGTTTTACCACCCGTGACAACGTGATCTCTATACTGATGTATCATACTACTCTTTTCGTAAAGAATTTTGTGAGAGTAAAATGTATGAAAGAAATCATTTAATCTTATTTTTAAAATTCTACTTGAAAGGAGTATAATGGAAGAAAATTAGTAGGGAAAAAATGCTATAAATTTTCACTATAAGGAGTAAGCATATATATAGACTTCGTTTGAACGGATTGGACTGAAGTGATAGCATATAAATTCTATTTAAATCGAAAACTACTCAAAATCTTAGCCTGCTCAAACTAAGCCGTGAGCGGAAAGCCAGTTATGTATATTTTCATTTATGCCACAAAATATATAAAACTCTCTAATATTCGTTTCACTCTCTTATTATGTACAGTTGTTCATGCCATTTCATTAAACAGATAGGTACTTAAAAACTTCGCGCGATTTTGTAGGAGACAGAGCATCCAAACAAAACAAAATTATACTTTGAAGCTACTTCTATTTATAACAATAAGTATTTGGGTTTACGAATGGAAAAGTGGTGTCGAATAGTGATAGGTTGATAAGAACTAGCCTAATTCGCTTATGACAGTTACTCGAAATACTCGTAACCCTGTCCCTTAGCTCAATTTTACGTCCTCCGCGGGAACTCTAAATACTTATTTTGTATTTATACATACTTGAGGTCGCCTGGTGGTCGAAATTCGACCGTAAATACATATGTATATAAAACCTTATAATGTTAACTCTTTGGCGACAATTTCTACTCTGTGATTATTTGTGATCCAAGGAGGTTACATATATATGATCACGAATTATTATGAGTTTTTTTTAGTGATAACTCTAAAGCTCGTCAATAGCTACTTACTAAACAAAAAAAATATGAAAATCGGTTGAAAAACAAAAGAGAAAAAGGGCACTGAACTGTTTTATCTTTACCTATACATATAATAGAAGTTCTCTCTCTCAGACCATATTACATTCTTTTTACATCAAAATATGTTTCCTATTTTTTTGCTACTTTAAGATGTTTTTAAGAACATTACGAGACGAGAAGATAATCATGACTAATCACACTGAACAAAACCCACTTAACTTTTGTTATACGGACAGTATATTTTGATCAACATAATCCAGTTTGTAGAAGTCAGCTGGTCTAGTTATACCGTTTCAAAGTCCCAACACACGCAGCGTTGATGCCGAGCTTATTACTAGTCTGATCGCGTTCCGCTTCTGAAAAATATCTTGTATGACATCCGGATATCTATCAACGGCATTTTCTGCAATATATGATATTAAGGAAAACAAAAGGTTCGAGATTTTTCAAAACATCTCAACATTTGGTTTTTTGGCAATGGTATTTTTGTTTTAGCTATAGTTTTATTCGCTATTGAACAATACGCATTAAGTGATGTTGTATTTTAAGATTCCGTATCACTGTGATGTGATAATTAGTCAAACTTATTTAAAGGCAAGCAAATCTGTCAAGGTGGCAATGGAAAAAAAAGATGCCACAAAATAAATTTCGTGAAATAACTATCCCTTACGGATCGAAACTTAAGTACAAAAATAACTTGATAAAAATACGACACAAATACCAATATAATTAAATTTGACAGTTACTGCAGTCGGTGCCAAGCCTACTAGACTAATAGACTTTTCGTTGTCGAACATTGATTTGGCACCGACTTCAATAACTGTCAAATTTAATTATATGGGTATTTGTATCGTATTTTTATCAAGTTATTTTTGTACTTAAGTTTCGATCCGTAAGGGATAGTTATTTCACACTTTTCGGTGTTCTTTTTTGAAGTCAGTTTAATTTTTTTATAAAAGTTTTTTTGTTTCTCCCTTTTGAGTGACCTTGGCCTAAATAAATATCTAGAGCAGGTCTACAATTAGTTTATTTTCTAATTCTGGAGCGCAATGTGTTAACTTCCATTCTATTGAGGAGCACAAACCGTGAGCTTACACAATAAAGGATGCGAACAGATCAAGCATATTATTGCCCATTATGGCCATTATCAATATCATCAATGTAATATCATATCAATCAGTTATAAAAGAACAGTGTAAAGGTTGCATCATAATTACACCGTAGCAGTATTCTTACAATCCGAAGACGACAGCCACCAGCCGTATTCTCTGTCCGCCACAAGACTGACTCTACTGACTGAATTTATTATATCACAGCCAATTTATATCTTCTCCCTACTTTACCATTATACCGTACTACCATTATACCGTACTACCATTATACCATGTGGGGACAACGATAGTTAACAAATGACATACAAGAGAATCATCAATATAAATAACCAGGTCGCGTTATTTGGTGTATCTTCGAAACCAAAGCTTCAATACCAGTGAAATTTCAATGGGACCAATCTGGAAGTGTATCCTTTCGAACAAACGAACATTTTTGAACAAAAATTTTCTAAATCGGTTCATAAATGACGGAGTTATGAGGTAACAAACATAAAAAAAAAACATACAACCGAATTGAGAACCTCCTCCTTTTTTTGAAGTCGGTTGAAAACGCTGTCATAATATTGTGTAGACTAAAACTAGTAAAACAACTCTAGAAACAAAAAACAAAGATTTTAATGGTGAATATTATTTTGGACTCCTTTGTTTTTATTTTACCCTCTTCTTATTCCGAAATCACTATGGAATAAACGGAATAAATAAAAATAAACTCTTGACCGTTTATTTTCAGATTTAGAGAATATAAGCGTGAAAATATATCAAAGAATTTGATAACAATATAAAACAGGACATTTGTTCATTAAAATAATTGTTGACACCATTTAATTACAGCCTATACAGCATGTATACTAATCGTTACAGCCCACCCGTAATCAATACCTGACAGAAAAAGGTAAAAGCTATCTCATATTAAACACTGCAAATGTTTAATGAAAACGACCCTCTTTCTGTAATATAATTCTGACGTAATAAAAAGGGATGAACTGCTCATTGAAACCGTTTTTTTCTATTTTCTTAAGGATCTTATTTCCAAATGTTAGGATTATTAACCCACACATCATTTACGCACACACACACACACATACATACCCACACATGCTATGTTTGTAATTTTCCTAACAATTTTTTACTGTATAAATATATAGCTTGTGTCCGCAACTTCGCCCGCATGGAATTTAACAGGATAATGTACAGTCTATGTCCACCCTGACGGTCAATTCTGAAATGGTATGAAGTGCCACAGTTTATCTTTTACATCTTACAAATTTTATCTCTTTATTTGATACTAGCAACCCGCCCCGGCTTCACACGGATTGAAATTTTTTTTAAAAGTACAACCGATGTTACTCCCTGATAATGTAGCTTTCTATAAATCAAAGAATTTTTGAAATCGGTTGAGTAGTTTTGAGTTTACATACAAACAAACCAAATTTACCTCTTTATAATATTATAATATAGAGTATAGACACTTTATATCTTCACTCTGTATCCCTAACGGGGTAGTCACAGAGGACGAGACGCCAAGCCTCGCGGTCATTGCATACTTATTTTATAAAATATTAGTATAGGTTTCTACGTATACGAAAGCGTCCAAGCGCGTAACGGACCACGCACAGTGAAGGATTCTGTAATCGGAATGAACGTTCACGGTTAAAATTTAACATTCATAAAATAATAATAGACCGTTTATTTTAAGATTTAGAGTATAGAGATAGAATTTTATAGTATTATTATTTTATAGTATTCTAAGAAATTCGTTTCAAGTATTTATTTTTATGTTATCGATAGCATAAATAAGTTTGTGCTTCGTAGTATTTCTAAAAGACATTGTGAAAAATAAAAAATTTCGCGGCCTTTATACTCAACCGACCAAACCAAATATATGTAACCGAAAATATCTTATGGCTTAAAAAAAAGGCAACATTTTAGTTGAGTAATTTTTTTTTTTAATTCTACTAGTTCAAGTTTCTTTATTTATTTATTTATATAAATTTATTGGAGATCTTTAGGGGAGGCCTATGTCCAGCAGTGAACGTCCTATGGCTGAAAGGAAGGAGGGAAGGAAGGAAATTTCTTCAAAATTGTTCACTGTATAGTTTAAAAGTTAAAGGCAACACGCTTTTTACAATTTCAAAAACACATATCTGACCAACTATCGCATTAATTAAAAAATAGTTAGAAATCTACGTATCATTGTAAAGACCTATCTACCTATATAAAAATACTCGACTCACTTGTGTGCACTGGAGTTTGTTCTCGATCACTCAGTTACGTGTTTAGAGTGCCAATCCTAATCTCTTTATTTTACTATGATATTGCATAATGGATAAAAACACCTATCTTCTAAACATCTCTATAGTGCCTGTAGTCTTCAAGTAAAATGTCTAAAAATAAATGTGAGTCGGACCGACAAACAGACAAGATAAAATCAAAATGGTATTATACAGAATCAAGTATTACTTTGGAAAGGAAATCCATTCCAATTCATCACACTGTCTATGTTTTTTTTAATTATAATGGTTCTGTTTTTTGCTATTTGGCTACAGTAAGGTTCTGTAGCTAAATAACAATAAATGGCAACTAATTTAATTACATTTTCAACATCGGTCCTTGTCGTTAAAAAATAATTAATTTCCACAACACACTGAATACAGAAAAATCTTGCTTGTTAATTACACATAAAAAGAATTCAGTTTTCAACCTACTCTTACCTTCAACCTAAATAAATACAGCAGTTTCTATGTAATCCAAGCATTCCACGCTTACACGAATATAGAATAACATTACAGGCCTCTCCATATTAGGGGTCTAATTAAATTGTGTGGGGTAAAAGAGATTCTTATTACATTTAGAAAAACAAGGCCTTTTTAAGAAAACTCTTCTTTTAGTTAGATTCAGAATATAACAATAAGTAAGTTTTTTAATTTTGTTTCATGGAAAAAATATATCTATAACACCCTTTGTAACAATGCGCTGAAAATAATAATCAATCTGCGAGGTACGTAGTGATGTGAATAGTAGTCGGATAATTATACATAATACACGTACATAGATATCTTCATCCTGCATCCCTAACGGGGTAGTCAGACAGACGAAGCGCCAAGCGTCGTGGTAACACTGTCAATAACAATAACATTGTCGTGCAACTGCAACCCTGTCATACTGCGTATCTCTTCATTGCTTATCCTGTCCGCAAGGGTGACACCGCACATATTTATAAGAGATCGCATTTCTACTGCATTTATCGTACTTTCTCTCGATTTCGGACATATCCGTGAGGCCTGGATAGAAGCGTACAATAAAGCTGGCACCAACACCGCATTGTGTATGGCCATTTTGGCGGTGTAAGATATGTTCACACTGCCTACTAATGCGGACTGAGCACCGTTCACTTTATTGCCGGCTGCTACCCGTCTCTCCACATCCAACTCATATCTTCCATCCCTCGAAAACGCACTCCCCAGATATACAATTTCGTTCACTTGTTCTAGACATTTTTCATTCACCCATATTTCACAATTTGGCTGTACATCTTCCCTTTCTAACACCAGAACCTTAGGAATATATAAATGATAAATTCTGTTAATAATATAAAACAATAAGTATGGTAAGTACTAACTTCCACGGAGGTGTGGGAGAAATAAAAAATATGCCAGTTTTTTATATTTCCGTGCAGAACGTAAAAGTCGCCCAAGTAGCAAGTAATAAGGTTGTGTTCATTTGATGCAATTTCTCATCGCGTCCGCGCCGCACCGCGGGGTCATTACCTAAAAATTTTACTGACAGCGACAGCCACGCGATCACTACGCGACCGGTAACTTATTGTAATAAAATGTTGCTATCATATATGACGATCGCGTATCTATTATTCGATGGCCCTAAAATGAACTTTTGCGATTGATTTAGCGCCATTATACAAATTACAAATTCTCGTTTTGACAGCAGATATGGCGCGATATTGGCTGTCGCATGCTGTCTGCAAGTTACGTAATAAGCGTGCCGATCTACACCCACGTGCACGCCTGTGCGCTTTCCGCGCTCGCTTCAACTATATTATTGTCAAGCATGTTTTCCTTTTATGAAGTGTGTGTGCAAGGCAAGTGGCGTAGACACGGCATGAGTGCCGCATGCGTGTGGGTCTACGGAGCAGATGCGACATAAACGAAGCGATGTAATTTGAGATTCATAATGAGTCATAAAAGTGCATAGCGAAGATGGGCGCTGAGGCGACGGTGACGGGCACTGATGTGATGTCTTGGATATGATGATAGTGTATTTAACGAAATCGAGCGAAAGTACACTCTGTCAAGAAAGTACCGGGAAAAGATCAATAATACACGAAATGTTATTCATCCAAATTTATTTTATCACCTTCAAAGTATGCTCCTTCAGAAACGATATACTTACGCCAACGAATAATCCAATCATCAAAACATTTTTAAACGCTTTTTCCGGAATTGAGTTCAGTGCTCGCCGCGAATTCTCCTTTATGTCTTCTACCGAATGAAAACGGATGACACGAAGTGGTCATTTGAGTTTAGGAAAAAGAAAGAAGTCGGCTGGAGCCATATCTGGTGAATAAGGTGATTGCTCGATGGTATTTGTAGAGTTTTTGGTCAAAAATTCGTTCACAATGATGGCCTTGTGCGAAGGCGCATTATCGTGGTGCAAAATCCAAGAATTTTCTTTCCACAAATCTGGCCTTTTTCGTCGAATTTGCTCTCTTAAACGCCGCATAACGCCCAAATAATATTCTTTATTTACCGTTTGACCTTCCGGCAAGAATTCCCAGTGCACAACACCGCGATAGTTAAAGAAAACAGTCAACATGACTTTGACTTTTGATCGACTTTGGCGTGGTTTTTTCGGTTTCGGTTCAGTTGGAAGGCGCCACTCCGAAGCTTGTTAACTAGTTTGCATGTCAAACTCGTAAACCCACATCTCGTCACCAGTAACAATGCGTTTCATGAATGTTGGATCGGAATTGACTCGTTCTAGCAGGTCCTAAGCGACTCTTACTTGATACTTGATACTTGATGAGACGGGCTTGTGTCCGCAAACCGACGTCTTAGGCGCCTATTTTGCGTGTAGGTAGGATCGACTACTCCTGCCATCCTAACTCTTCCAGAAATCCTAGCACCTTTCTTATGTTGGTGAAGGCTTCTGGGAGCGATCTTGGTGTGCCAAGATGTTTTGCCCGGTAGTCTGCCACGGCTTCACATTCCAGTAGAACATGGATGGCTGTTTCTTCTGCTTCTAAGCACCCCCTGCAAAGAGGACTGTTAGTAGCACCCATATTAAAAAGATGTTTGTTATATGGACCATGTCCAGTCATAGCACCAGCAAAGACCCGGAGTTTAGCTCTTGTTAGACCAAGCAAACGGCGCGAGAGTCGAGAGTTTACCTTAGGTAAGGCTGCCCTGGCCTGTCTACATTCGCTGATACTAGACCAGTATATGTCATGTTCTATCTTAGCTAGTTTTCGTACTTGCGTGCGTAACCAGGCATATGGTAGCGGTGCTATAGGTTCAGGACCAGCTACTTTTAGACTTGATCCTTTCCTAGCTAGTTCATCAGCTGCGTCGTTTCCGCGCGATAGACTGTGTCTTTTAATCCATTGGAGAGTTACTGTGTTGTGTGCACATACTCTTTCCAACGATTCATGACACTCATATATAAGACTAGAAGTAATTTAATTACTTTTTAGGGCCTGTAATACTGCCATACTGTCAGAAAGTATCCGAAAATTGCATTCCTTTACGTTTCTGACCATTATGGCGTTTGCTGCTAATATTATACCCATACATTCAGCTTGAAATACCGTGTTCTGCATTCTAAGCGGCCTGCAGTCTTGGATATTTAAGTCATCGGAGAATACACCAGCCCCAGTGCCTGACTCTGTTTTGGAGCCGTCTGTGAAGATCTGGAGTTCTCTAGTAGAAGTAGCTTTCTCCTCTTCATGGAGTTGAATTTTGTATTTCTTATCAAAGTTGTATATTATCGGAATCCTATCATTTATTGCCTCCAAGAGCGGTAGTTTGTCAACCGCTATGCTAAGAATGGCCGTATGTGGGATTTCGATGTTCTTCCAGAGATTCAAACTTTTAAGTCTGATCGCTGCTGCTGTTGCCTCTTGCTGTATGTAAATGTGCAGCGGCAGTATTTTTAACATACTTTCCAGTGCTGCTGTTGGTGTTGTCCTCATGCAACCAGAGATTGCCATACAAGCCAGTCTTTGGAAACTCTGTAGTTTGTTTATGGTTGTCGTTAGTTTGGTTCTAGGCCACCAAACCAGAGCCTCGTAACAGACCATAGGCCGTATCACAGCTGTGTACAGCCACAGGGTGATCTTAGGAGATAGACCCCATTTCTTACCTAGCATTCTACGACACTGCCAAAAGACAATACTTGCTTTGTTGACTTTCTTGTCTATATGACTATTCCAGCTTAGTTTAGTGTCAAGTATAACTCCTAGATACTTGACTTCACTCGTTAACTGGAGAGTATTCTTAAACAAGTTAGGCAGCTTATAGTGGCCTAGCGAACGTTTATTAGTAAACATTACCGTCTCCGTTTTAGATGGGTTGACTGATAAGTTATATTTGTTGCACCAATCTTCTACGATGTAAAGTGCACTCTGCATCACTTGTTTCCTGTAATAAGGATAGCCAAGTCATCAGCATACCCTATTGTATATAAATGATTTAAGTTGAGTTCTGTAATTAGGTCATTCACGACAAGATTCCACAATAGAGGCGACAAGACCCCACCCTGGGGGCAGCCTCCTGTTACTATTGCTGTATGGGAATCGTCGTCCGCAAATCTGACAATCCTTTTGCATAGCATGTTTTCAATCCATCCAGCAATGATAGGGTCGACGCCATGTCTTTTTAGCGCCGCGTTAATACTGGTGAAGTTAGTTTTGTCGAAGGCTCCTTCTATATCAATGAATGTGCCTAGATATATAGCTTTACTCTTAATTGCACTTTCTATTCTGCCAACCACCATGTGCAGTGCTGTTTCTGTGGATCTGCCTGCACTGTACGCATGTTGATGGTGATGCAATGGTATGTTTTTAAGTGCGTGATCCCTCAGTACCCTATCACACAATCTTTCCAACGTTTTCAGGAGGAAAGATGTGAGACTAATTGGTCTAAAGGATTTCGCATTTGTATAATCACTTTTGGCTGGCTTTGGTATAAAGATCACCTTTACTTGACGCCATGACATAGGAATGTATCTATATGCTAAACAAGCTTGTAAAGTATTCGTTAAGGACCGGATGAGATCCGGCCTTCCCCATTGCAGGAGTGCAGGAAAGATACCATCTAAACCTGCTGCTTTAAACGGAAGAAAGCTGCTGACTGCCCAGTGTACCCTATCTTGAGTTATAGTCGTCTGAGCGATTTGCCAGCAGTCAGTTGTTGGTATTATTGCAGGGTCATCCCAGACGATGTTGTCTGTAAACTTGCATCCGGGAAAATGAGCCTGCAGCAGTAACTCTTGCACTTCACCAGGGGAACTTGTGATAGTGCCGTCTGGTCTACGTAGTGATCCTAGACCGTGATTCTCTTGGCCAGAGAGTATTTTTCGTACTCTATTTGCCTGTACATTGGATTCGATACCTTCACAGAATGTTTTCCAGGTTCTCGATTTCCAGTAGCGTAGACGTTTTTTATATCTGGATTTGGTTGTTTTATAGTTGTCCCAATCCAGATTGTTATTTTTATTAATCGCTCTGTTCCACAATTTCCTGACTCTCCGTCTGAGTCTTTCGAGCACAGGTCTCCACCAAGTCTGCTTATTTTTATCGATTGGGAGTGGATTGGTTAGTGGACAGGCAGTTTCGTAGCATTCTGTCATAGCTTTAGTTAAGAAGATGACGTGTTGTTCTATCACTTGTGTGTCTTTTACGATTGCAGGAATTCCGTTACCCTTCATCCTGTCGGATATTAGTTTTTTGTACAGGGTACGATCCGTTCTGCGGGGATTCCTGCGTGGTCGTGTATTTGTAATAAAGACTTGAATATCGAACCTGATCCACCTATGATCAGAACACGAAGCCTCATCGGATACGTGCCAATTTGTTACAAGGTTGGATGCGAAGTTCGTAGCCAGTGTAAGATCTATAATCGTCCTACTGCGTCTAGTGACATAGGTTGGTTCGGAACCACTATTACGTCCCGGCCACCGAAGGAGCTCTGTTTCCTTCGACAGCCGGTCCGCCGCCCCCTACGGTGCCCCCCGCGGCCCCTCCTTCACCTGTATGGGAGAAGAGGTGGGTTGGGACCTGGGAAAAGGAAGCCGCCGCCAACCTCTTTGTTCAATGTTTTTGTCCATTATGAAATTCGCAATACACACTAGAATGATATAACTAAAAACAGCACTGTATATAATCTAAATAACAGATGCAACTCAAACTCCGCGCCAAAATGGAAAACGGTTGTGCCAATCTAACAACAACAAAAAAAAACAAAAAATTGAATTGGAACCATAAACAAATCATCCATTCCCGATAATTTCTTGACAGAATGTATGATAAATGCTGTGGAGATGCGGTCCTTGGTTTATTTTTTGTGCATTTTAATGAAACCTTGTTTTTTAAAAATATTTTTTTACTTTTAATTTATTCCTGTTGATTTCGAATTGTCTAATTCATCGATGAGGAGTCCTTCTAAAGATTTTATTCGACTAAGGGCAACATAAGATTGCCCAGCGGCAAAAATTTAGGGCCCAAATACACAACGGCGTGCTCTACTCAGAACCTAGATATCATAAAGGAACAAAGCGTTTGTCAAGACAAAACAAATGACCCCAAACTCGATAGGGATCCGCGGTTTGATGACAGAGTTCCTTTGGCCGCCACCTTCCGGTTCCAATTTGAGGCTCTGGATATCATGTAGTACCAAAGTGCTAGCCAAGACAAATCAAACGAGCCCAAACACGAGGGGTCTATTTTGTTTAGTTCAAAAGTTTCTATGACCACCAACAGTTTCCACCTTCAGACCCTAGATATCATGTAGCACTAGTATTTGCAAAGACAAAACAAATGAGGCCAAACTCAATGGGTTTATCTTGTTTAGTTTAGAAGTTCTTATGGCCACCTTTCGGCTCCATCATCAGACCAGCTCTATGGTACCATATTAATGCATTGTCACCGAAGATACGTAAGTATACCAAATTCGAGCTCAATCGAACGTTGGGAAATGGCTTTAATTTAGTTTCCAAGATTTGACTCACCCAAACATACATACTATCACGGCAACTTAAATAAAAGGTTGTAAAAGCAGGTTCTCTAAGGTTATGCATTTGTGCACGTGGCGTGTGATCTTTGATGCGTGTGATTACGAGTATAATAGAAAAGGCCGTGACCTCATCGCTCGCACGTCTTGCGTTTTGCGTCTGCGACCGCTGAGAGGATAATTATTAGAAGTTGTTTAGAGCGTGCCACCGCGCCGCTCACCTCTCGTCGCTGCGCCATGGCACGCTGCAAACAACTATTTATAACTATTCTCTCCACGGTCGCAGACGCAAAACGCAAGACGCACGAGCGGTGAGGTCGTGGCTCTCCTATAAGTTAATTGTTTTTACCTAACAACGGTAAAGCAAAAAACACTGAAAAATACAAAATAACAATCCTTTACTAATCAAAACTAAAAACCGATACACATATCTATATTATTAAATTTGGCAGTTACTGAAGTCGGTGCCAAGCCTACCAAACTAATAGGCTTTCTGTTGTTGCACATTGATTTGGCACCGACTTCAATAACTGTCAAATTTAATTATATAGGTATGTGTATCGTATTTTAGTTTTGATTAGTAAAGGATAGTTATTTTGTACTTTTCAGTGTTTTTATTTTTGAAAGCGGTTTAATTTTTTTTAAAACAATTTTTTATTCCTCACTTTTGAGTGATCTCGACCTAAATAAATATCTAGGGCAGGTCTGCAATTAACTTCTTTCTAATTCCGGAGCGCAACGATATACAAGAGAATTATCAATATAAATAAAGGCGTTATTTAGTGTATCGGTATCGGTGAAATTTAAATTGGACCACCTATGAAGTATTATCTACCAAACAAAAAAAAAATTTTCCAAGTCGGTTCATAAATGACGGAGTTATGAGGTAACAAACATACAAAAAAAAACAACGTACAGTCGAATTGAGAACCTCCTCCGTTTTTTGAAATCGGTTAAAAAGTAGAGTAAACATTTTGGCAGCGTATGTACGTGTATCTGTTCCCTACAAGAGCCTAAACTACTTAACTAGTTTCTACATATGAGCTGTATGAGGTACCTGTCATTGGATTGGTCTGAATTACGCGCGTGTTGTATATACATATGACGGCGATTTTTTATCCATACCATGTTTTTTTTATATGACGGCGAGTTATTATAGTAACTTTAACTGACATCTAGTAACTACCAAGAAACGGTAGATCCGTTTCTTGGTATAAATGTATTATAAATTTATTTTCATTTTTGGATCAAGTGACATCTGAAGTCCGACTGATTTGGTAGGCGCGCCTGAGCTTTTTTCCTTAATTTATTAAGGTCTAATTATAACTATTTTTGTGATTTGATAAGCAATTTCTGTAATTTGATAAGCAACAAATCTGATGAACGATGAATGAAGGTGATTCTTGACCTTTTTTTTTTATATGAAAGAGGGGGAAAACGAGTAAGCGGGTTACCTGACAGAGAGCAACAAAAGACATAAAAGTGCATGTTCTTTGTCTGCTTGATCGAGATAGCTGATGCACCTGAAAATACAACGAGCGCTTTGCTCAGTAGCGCGACACATATTATGTAAATAATATGTAAGCAGGCTGGGTTGCGTTCGAAAAATTCAATATGGCGTCTTTGGTACAACATCAAGTCAAGAACTAAAAAAGAATTTCATTGAACTCAGTCATGATGGGTAACGTATTCAAGAACTTAAGAAAACCATTTCAAATATATATGAACGTGGACACGTAGACAAAAGAAAATAATACTTTCCATAATTAATTATTAAAAAATGCAATAGAAATAAAAGACAGATAACTAACAAATACGTACCTATTTACTTAACAAAACTTGCAAGCAATACGAAATAGCTGTAATTCATTTAATTTATTGTCGGAGTCGAACACCACACAAGCGAAGGAAAGTAGGTATATAATCGTAGATAAAGTATCATGAAGTAAGTATATAATATGTTACAGTTAAACCCTGTTTTTAGTTGAAGCGCGTTTTCTCTAGTTAAAATTAGTTTTGTTGCAACTAGAATTTTCTGCTACTCAAAAATGAATATCAGTTAAAACTAGTTCAAAAATAGTGTTCTTGCGATTGACCAGTGAAATTTAATGAACCGCTTCTGTTTTAGCGGTTCAAGGGGCTGCCGCGGCACGCTCGCTTCGTTCGCTCGGCTCGCTCATTATGGTCAACATACTAACCTAACCTATCATCTGTTCTGGCTCTTCAGTCTAAACTCGCAAAAAGTGTATTTGAAGTTATTTTACGTAGTTCATCTAAAGTTTAGCCCTAGTTTTAACTAAGGTTAAAAGTTAAAACTCGTTTTATCTAAAATTCAAACATATATAGCAGTAAATTCTAGTTTTAACTAGGAAATTCTAGTTATAACAAAGGCCTTTAGTAAAAACTAGTTATAACTAGGGAAGACGCGTTTTAACTAAAAACTAGTTTTAAATATTGTACAAAACTACGTATAAGTGTCTGGCTCATAAATTCAAGGAATTATAGTTATTTCATAGTTCTGCAAGTTTCAGTTAAAAATGTTACGATGCGGGATTTAGTTTTATAAGTTTTATTTGTGGTCTGTGAGAAAGCGATAGTGGAGCAAGTTCCTTCTATTAGCGCTAAGTTCCTAATTATAAGCGATATAGTTAATCATGAGCTGGACATAGGTCACTATGATACATACATACATATCCTCACGCTGTATCCCTAACAGGGTAGTCAGAGAGGACGCTATGATTATTATGTATTAATATTATCTTCCTGCTTTGCTGTCTGTAAGCCCAAATAGAAATATTTGGGCGACTTTTAGGCTTGGTAAATTAAAGTAAACCCATTTGTGTTTACTTGTAGTTAAACAAAAAAATGAATTCTATATTATTCTTACATTTTGTTAAAGGCACATTCACAGAGTTTCTCCGTTTATTATATGCTTAACCTAATAATACTCTTCTTTTATTTAGGCTGCCTTCTGACGATAACTAATGGAACAGCTTTCAGTCAGACGACGCGGGTGAAATCAAAATGGAAATATACCGCTACCAAAAGCAGTAAGATGTACCCAGGAAAATTGCATTTGTATTAGAATTGAAAATTTACGACGTATTATCTTCCTGTTACGCTGAGCTTTTTCAAGCAGCGGTTCGTGAATATTGAAATAATATTATAATAAAGGCAATCCGCCAATCCGCCATTACAGATTTTTAATAACATTTTTTTATAAGTATTAACAACTAATATATAATTTTCTGTATAATAATAATAATAATGTATTTATTTGAAAGAATGCGAGTTTAATTAGATTTACATGAAGTATAGATTACACAATCTTTACGCACTCTGCTTATTAAAAGTAAGCAAATATTCAATTTGTCTTTTACAGATTTCATAATAATATCATCCATTAATGTAGAAAAATATACCTATATACCCAACTCAATGTCAATGATTTTCAATGTCATAACAAATTCAAATAATCATATGTATGTCAACCTTACAAATAAAAAAAGCAAAAGTCAAATGAAAACAAAATACAAAAAAAAAACATGTCAAAAATAAGCATCAAAAATTAAAAAAAAAATAGTAATAATAATGATAAATTGAAACAAATTAAAAATGTAATCAATTGAATACAAGATAATAAATGAAATTTTATGCTGAGAAATTGTTATTGATTCCTTCATCAATTCCTTTACACTATAATAACATTTTTGTTTTCAAAATTTAAAAATTAATTTTTTGAACAGCGGCAGCCCATCAGTTTTAAAGTGATCATCAGGTAACTTATAGAGTTATTGCCATACAGTAAGTTATTCCGTGGTTATTTCAAAATACTTCAAATTTATTAGCGGGTATATAATAATGTCTCTGCGAGGGCAATTTATTTTTGCCTCACTTCGTTCCAAAAAAAATTTTTTTTTATTCAAATACTTCATAACAGTATTTTGTTTAATTAATTTATTCAAGTTTTTTACATTCACCCCAACCGCTGTGGGTAGAATCTTAAGCAATCGCAATAATAAATTGTCTACAGTTACAAAATTTAAAAAAAGTATAAATTATATTGGTGTATGCTGTTATCAGATTTTCAGGCATAATTTTTAAGTAGAATTGTATAGTATACATAACACAGAAATGTTATTTACATATCTTCATGCCGCATCTCTAATGGGGTAAGCAAAGAAGACAGCATTCCGGTCCTTAAATGCTTTTTTCGTTTTTTCGTCTTCTCCAGTCCCCTCATTTTCTTCACACATAGACACACACACGCACACACGCACACACACCTACATAGCTAAATACTAAAAACAAACCCGAAAAGTATTCTCTACTGAACCCATCGAACGTCTTATTTTCGGAAATTACTTGAAGCTTATCTACTGCAATATTTATTCCAAAGGCTGAACTATCAGATATTTCTATATAGATTAGTTATATGAAATGATATCGTGGAGTGTATGTGGTTCAAACCTAAATGCTTTTGGCAGTTGGATTAGCATGCAATTTTCCATACTATGAACACATTTAATATTACTTTTAGTCCAGTAAGTCCAAACTCCTATTTGACTAACCCTATTCACGTAATCCTCGGAAGTTTAGTTCAACTCAATACAAAATGTTTCTAAAACAAAGTTGAATGCAGCGCGATTGACTTTTCAAATTCGCTATACCTAGTACTTATTCAAATTCTATGATGTATTAAGTTTAGAGGGACATTATTTCGTGTAATTCTAAAGTAATCACTAAAACAAAAATAAATAGTAAATACATTAAAACCAGTGTAAAATGAAAAATAAAATTAAATTTTTATTTATGGATATTGAAATTTTTAGAAATGAAAATCTTATTTATATAAATATTTTATAATTATGTATGTATAAACCAACTTAATATATAGTTCATCCACTTCTAGCGTCATAGGCTATATTTCTCTTAAACATTACAATGTTAATGTTATCCGTTCTAGATAGCTTCAAATACACACATAGCACAAGGACCAATCGCGTTTCAGCCGTTAGTAATCACTATTTGTACAATTATGTGACCATAGTACCTAATGTAACACATAAAGTTAGGGTTGCCACCCATACTATAATATACAACATATTTTAGTATCGTATTATTTTTTGATCATTTGTAGAACATACTATTAAGAAAAAATATTGTTCGAAGAGGACTGTTTTTTTTAATTTATGCCCATAATGAAAGGTTTAAAAACTCTCTTAATCATACACAAATTGTTAATATATAATATGAACCTGAACTGCTTAGATTCACATACTATACATACATTTTTACTAAGGCAAAAAGTAATGCATGATAAATTAAATAAACATTAAAAATAAAATTTGTTATTTTTTCGTATTTACTGAAAGTATTACATTTGTTAGCAAGTTATCAAAAACATGTTAAATGAAATTCCTATAAATAAAGTCTGCAACTTCATATGATAATTATTTATACATACATATCTTCACGCTGTATGCCTAATGATCCCTAGTCAGAGAGGACGGAGCGCCACGCATCGCGGTTCTTACATACTTCTTTCGTTTCCTCCAATTTCATTTACGTAATAGTTATGATGCGTACTAATCCGGCGCACTGGTTTTTTCAAACAGTAGTATGGAAAGGAAACGGATTAATGGAAGTAGGCCAGTTTTATGTAGGTACTTTAAAAGTTTTCAAGCTGGTTATACAATTTTTGATTCTTTTTAAGACTTTGAAGAAACTTTCAAAAGGCATTTCTGCCTTCCTTCCGGTGATTAAATTAGAGTACAGATGTAAGACTTCTGTTCTCTTAACGAGTCATCCCATCACCCGTGCAATAGATAACCACTTACAGAGTTACTTAACCTCAGCGCACTACTACTCTACAAGTAGATAGATTCGTAGAATATATCAGTATTGATTTTGCAAGTATCCACTATAAAGTGACGCAAGAGCACACACACGACACACAAAACACTATAAAGTGACAAGCTTTGCTACTAAGGGTTGTTGACCTAACAATGTCAGCAGCTATTATTATTGGCGAGTATCATCTTTCCCAATTAATTTTCCACAGCAATAATGAAATGTGATCATGACTAACTTGACTGTGAATTTGTCGTCACACTACCAACGCTGTGAACGTTACTTTAATATCTGCCCAATAATGACAACCGTTCAATTAGGCTCGAGGGTCACTTACGAGATGACGTAGCTTATGACTGTTTTCGTGGAGAGCGTCCCAACAATGAATTCGGGCCAACTGTGCGATTATCGACACACCGAGAGGACAATAGCCGGGGATAATTATTCAATTTGTAGCCCTTACACCATAGCAAAGTCCCTGCAAATAAAATAGCCCCCATTTAACTTTCCTGACCTTTGTTTCAAGCCATCCGCCTTGATATTACCATCATTCAACCTTTGATTGTATGAATTTCTGTGACGTAATAGAGGACCTGACTTTGGCGGTGTTTCATAATGCAATCCTTTGATGAAAAACGTTTAAATTGTGAAAGCTCTTCCTTGTATCTAATTGAAATGAATTATCTGTAATCAAGAAACTGTTTAAACTTTTATAATAGTAGTCCTATTTTTTTATAATAGTATACCTATGTGCATTATACAGATTAATACATGATGTGTGTTGTATATTACACATTGTACTATTGTATATACATCAATATTTAATGTATATTAACAAATAATGTATACTATTACGAAAATGATAAAGTGTATTTATAACCTACTTCACAAAAACATCGCACAATAATTTTAAAACTATGATTTAAGGGGACGCAGTGATAAATAATAATTTCATCTTATGCCTTATGCCTTCAATCACAATTAAAAAACTAGATACACAATGAACGCTCCAAAAATGTCCGTATCAAATGTGCACTCAAATGTGTATTTGAATGGACTTCCGTTTTAATAGTATTTGAAAACGCTAACAGCAAACATGTCAAAGTATGCTTCTTCAAAAATTGCAAAAACACCACATCTAAAACGCTAAAAAAAGACGCGAGTTCTTATTTTCGTTTAATAAATAAATAATATTATTTACGTGTTCAGTATTTCATAATAGTAATAACGTTACATAGCTCTCATTTATTAAATTCGTAATCATATTTTTAAATATTGCCTAACAATATACGTCTTATCCTTGTCGCTTTCACGTAACAAATCAAAATGACATAATGAATAAAAAGCAACGCAAATAGATTATTTTAATTATACTTTATGCATGAGACGTAAGATTGCATTTTTAATATTTTATTTAACAAACTTCCTTTCAATGTCATGCAAGAAACGTTTGCGAGCGTTTATAACCTTATTGTTTAACAGTAACGTCTCCTTTAGATTAACACAATATTGCCGATAATACTATACGATATTAAAAATATATACGTCAATTCAAACAATAATTTGTTTAAATTTTATAGGAGATTGTGAATCTAGTTCTTTATTTGTGATCGAAACTTTATGCACAACACAATCTTGCGCGCGCTAGCTTACGAAAAATCCGAAAAAACAATTATTTTCATTTATATTCAAAACTACGATTAATTTTAAACCCAATTGGTATTTCGACAAGTGTGTTTAGATTAATATGCACAGAAAATTTAGAAGCATACATCGGTTCCGTTAGTCCAAAAAATGTAAATCTCTGTTTTAAAGAGGTTTATTTGATTTTTTTTTGTGACAAAAGTTAACCGAGTAATGTAACTAGCTACATCGTGTAACACAACTGGCAAAATAAAATCAATGAAATGGACAATCAGGGGGCCTAGACAAGTGACTTAATTGTCGTAAATGCTAGTAGAACAGAATGACAGGTACCACGTAATCTAGCGTAACGAATTTTAAATTGGTAGTCAAACGTTATAAACTTTCTATTAAATCAAACGAAAAGTAAAGTAGTGTGATAACCACCGTATAAAACACAGTCAAATGGCACTCTTGATGTGCAATAACGCCAGCAAGCGTTTCGATTATACGAAACGTTTGTCTAGCCGCTCAGAAGGCCTAGACAAGTGGCTCAATTGTCGTAAACGTTAGTAGAATAGAATGACAAATACCACGTAATATAGCGTAACGAGTTTTAAATCGGTAGTCAAAAATTATTAACTTTCTATGACATTAAACGAACAGTAAAGTCGTGTGAAAACTGCCGATTAAAACGTAGGTAAATGGCACTTTTGACAAGCAATAACGTTAGGTAAGCGTTTCTATTTTACGAAACGTTTCCCATTTGTCTAGCCGCTCAGGTTACCAAAT
This sequence comes from Zeuzera pyrina, assembly GCA_907165235.1. Lineage (NCBI taxonomy): Eukaryota > Metazoa > Arthropoda > Insecta > Lepidoptera > Cossidae > Zeuzera > Zeuzera pyrina. The sequence continues at coordinate 16,727,432 of OU015626.1, forward strand.
ATCACTTTCATACGTTTTGTAATCTTCTATCTATCTATCTATTTATCTATCTATTGTTAAATATGAAATGTAACGGGAGCACTGATCACTATGAACATGTTATCGATTCTTCATCACAACTATTATGTATTTGACTATTCGACGACTACTCAACAACTGAACTCTTACAAGACCAAAATCAGGCTTTTATGCAGCCCCACTACACGCAGGAAATCCATTCTACCCTCGTGCTTGTTACTAAAATGTTACAAAATATCACACGTGGGTACTTCATGTGATTAAAATTAATGTGGAACTAACACTATATATATAAAAGCGATGTATGTATGTACTATGTATGTATGTATGTTCCTTATGGATTCCGAAACGGCTGGACCGATTTCGATGAAATTTTCAGGGAATCTTCAGATTGGCCTAGCGAGTGATCCTGTAAAGTTTGGTAGCGATCGGATCAGTAGAATTTTTTTTTTTTTTACACTTAGTGAAACTGACGCCCAGTGAAACGGGCCGGGCATGCTAGTCACTTATAACAATTGAGATCCCTGCCGCCAAAATTTTTTATTCGTCGCTTTTAACTGTGTATTTTTCCGTATTTTATATGCTTGAATGGAATATTGTTAGTTAATTATTGTGCTTATAACCATAATTAAGTTGTGCTTACATAAATAAAGCAGCAACAAAACTGAAAATGATTGAAATATCTATTAAATTTTTCTGATTCAAAAAACAAACATCTTTAGAACTTATGTCTGTTTTATACAGGGTGTATATGAAAACGGGACAGTTACTTTAATGGATGAAAGGGCATAACTTTAGTATGTAGTTACAAGAAGAATTATCGAAAAAAACGTATCCGTTTAAGAGTTATGGCCGGTTTAATTTTCAAGTGTTATCCCCACCATTTCTCGTAAAATTGGGTTGATCGTGTACAGTTACAGATTTTAAATCTTACGTTTTTTTTTTATTTTGTAATAATTTTATCCGTTACTGAAATACAGCCTGAAAACCCCCCTTGGGGTATACACATTATTTTCGAAAATGGTTTTCAGGCTGTATTTCAGTAACGGATGAAATTATTACAAAATAAAAAAAAAACGTAAGATTTATAATCTGTAACTGTTCACGATCAACCCAATTTTACGAGAAATGGTGGGGATAACACTTGAAAATTAAAACGGTCATAACTCTTAAACGGATACGTTTTTTTCGATAATTCTTTTTGTAACTACATACTAAAGTTATGCCCTTTCATCCATTAAAGTAACTGTCCCGTTTTCATATACACCCTGTATATGTTTGTAATGTATACTTATGGTAAGTGTTTGCTAGAACATCACTGGATAATGTTACTGAATGAATTTCAATAAAAATTGCATTATTTAAAGATTAAGAACACGGTTACATATTTTATAAGGAATTTGCATATTACATAAGCACAATATATAATTATGTTATAACGAGCATACAAAATAATATAACATGTATAATAAGATGTCAAGGAAAAGGGTTTAAAGCATCCCAATAATCATAATATATTATTGACTCCCAAAACAGCGTCAGTGACCTCTTAGCTAGGCACGGGTACAAATGCATACGCTCAGCAATAGACACTAATTATGTAAATATAAACATATCCATATGAGTAAACAAGGAAAACCGGAAATCATGACAAATTTGTGTACAAATTGTAGGAGCCAAAGAAAAAGAAGCCAGCAAAGATTAATGAGGCACAGTAAGGAAGCTGGAATCAGTTTGCATTTCATTACAAAACAGAAACAGAACCGATCTCGTTTGCATAATTCACAGCACTTTTATAAATTTATTATGCTGTATTGATTTTTCAATATCTATTTTATTAAGCATTATCTATGTAAAACATGTATGAGCGTTACTCTATACTTTTCTCTCACATAGAAGTTCTTTATAAAATATACAAAACATTACTAACAATCTTTAGACAACTAGTAGAACGCGACTACTTGAAATAGATTTATTTCTTGTGGGACTGAATACAAACATGAACTAGGTGTATAGTTCATTAGTATTTTTAACGAGAGCAATTGTATTATCATTACGAAATTAATATAAACGAAACGAAATAAAATTAAATCATTACGATATTAACACTATAAATTTTTTTTTACTATTTGACTTAGACTAACTTATAAAATTATTAATTAACTACGTAAGTATCTACATGTATTAGTAATTATAAATACTGTACAAACCTAGGTATAGTTAAAATAGAAAACAATGAAGACAACTGTACCTAATAGTAAAAATTTTAAGCTTCGAGTCTATATCTTCTCCTGAACAGTTTGCTTGAGCAAAATTATTTTCTCTCGTGTGGCGTAAATTTGATTAAACTAAAAGGTGTTTTCAGTTGATTTATTTGAAAAGAAAACGTAATAAAATTTGCTTGCAAATATGTATATATATTGTAACTACAAAAGACGTTAAGTGTCTTAAAGAGTAATCAAAAGAATGTATAGTCTATTAGTGGTTCTATATGTATCTATGAACAGCTTTTTCTCTGAAGTCATAAAGATACAAATCAAAAAACACATGTTTACTGAGAACTCTACTACAGTACAGTGTAATGATATCTACTTCAAAACCAACCCTTCCTTCGTTACTCTGTGGAACTAAATAAAACTTAACAATACAAATGAACGCAGTTTACATACTCATCAATCACGGGCAGTATCAATTCACAACATCGAGCCGGGTTCGTCAATTGCTGAGTAATATATCACGACCAAATTCATCTAAGTGGACGCTTGACAGCTATGCGCATCAGCCTGATATTAGACATATGGTCACCACTCGCAACTCTATTGAGACCTACGACCGTTAGTGATATTGGACGTGAATTAATAATTACATTGATGTTTGCAACCTACTGGGTACCTACATTATTTCAAATTGAAAGAATTTCTATTGCGACACTAATTTCAATGCAATTAGAATTAGCACTTGCAACTTTAACTATAGCCACGAACAGTCATAGCATGTATCGCGAATTAATAGTAAAATCAGTGATAAGATCTACATAATTGGAAAAAAAAATATTATACATAAATATTATAAATATATAAAGCTGTGGACACACTGATTGCTTCACCTCGAACTAACCAACAAATTTAATGGAAATCAAAATTGTATCATTCTCACATACCTAAATCATTGGATTCATAGGCATATTTTCCGCGTTAACCTGTCTAGTTTTTTATATTTTTTTCTACTGTTTATAATCAGAATTCCTAACAAAAATTTCAAAAACACTGTTACAGTTTAATCGTATCTGCCCGTTTGTCACTCTGTCTTAATCTTTGTTTATACCCAACATAATGTATAAGATTAAATATAAAGGTTAAATATTTTTTTCACTAACTATGTTACATGTTATTATTACAAGGACCATAAAAAAATTAATCAAATCATACTCCCATAAAAATGACATGTTTATGGTTTGTAAGTGATTAATATAAATAATATTTTTATAGACATGTAACGACAAAATTTTAAATTTTTTAAATGTCTAATAGTTTCAAAAAATTTAAATGCAACTAAATTGCATTTAGAAAAATATGGATGTACCTACAGCTGTTATTTTTATGTCACTTTTTTTGAGAATTCACTTTATGTATTTTGCAAGACTGTTTAGTACAAATAAATGTAGCAAATAAATACATAACAATTATGTATGTTATAGACATAATTACAGGAGGTTCTAATCTACTTAGAACATTTTCCATTACATTTCGATTGCTAGAAAACATTCTCTTTACTCATAAATATGTTATTAACATTCATTGTATTTCGTAGTAGGCTGCTTGCAACACATCACATCATGTCCAATTATATCTCTATCTCTATTTTATATTTCAGGAATAATATATGATGAGGGATGAAAATTGGTGACCTAGAGTTAATATCATCACTCTTAATGTTAAGTATGTTTTTTATTGAGACAGAATAATGAAACTGGAAGTAAGAAATTCGCAGAAAGCCGACTGTACTTGTTACTCAAATACAAAGAATCAAATTAAGTGTAACCGACTACAATAATAATACTGTTCCTCAGACAGATTACACGATAGTATATGAACGGGATCGGGTCACAGATGGTGACATCTTTTATGTGCACTTCTCCGACGGACGACACTTGGAGTTTTATTGAACTGATGTATACACCAGATGGATACCAGTTTACTGCAAACCAGTTTTAACGTCTGAATGAAACGTCCTTTTGATAACCAGATCAAAGTTCATTTTCCTTTAACAATATGTGAATTCACTTCTCTTATTAAGATAAGAACATGAAAACCATATATTCATTTATTTCTGTCCTAATTACGTATATTATCTAGCGCTATAGAATTTATATCAGCTTATATTATACAATTTTATCATAGCTCACTCTTAGACAAAAGCTTAAATGCTCACAAATAATAGAGGAAGAGAGAGAGAGAGAGGAAAAGAGAATATTTTATTTTTCTATTATTTTCAATTATCGTCATCGCCATCATTAAAACTTTAAGTATACACAATTATAGCACCTATGGCTATTTTATACTTTCGATAACAAATGATATTTTACACGGTAGCGATTAAGAGAATATACACAAAAATTCTTATATTTATAATAATAGTGACCCGTCCTGGCTTCGCACGGGTAGAAATTTTTCGAAAATAAAACCTATACTCGCTGATAATGCAACTTTCTATAGATGAAAGAATTTTTGAAATCGGTTGAGTAGGTTTTGAGTTTATCCATTATATACAAACAATCAAAGTTTACCTCTTTACACAGACTACAGGGGACATGTATATTTACTTCAAGTATACCTACCACTTAATACTAGTATATTTATTTATTAAGAAAGTCTCTTTTCATTAATATACTTAATTATATATATAGATATATTACGTACAGTCGGCATAATAAATTTTAAAATATGTGACATGAAACATGATTATGATTATTAAGATTAATGAACCTGGATATATTTCTACACAATAATCGTTTTAAAGAGTCTGTTTTAAAAAAGATAAAATTTTAACAGAAAATTTTATATTCATGCTCACGTGTCGTGTAAATCTCAAAGCATCCTTTGCAAATCGGATTTGTCGGGTCACTTCGGTAGTAGTTGAACGATCCATCACGTCGTAGTTCGCAGATGTTATCGTTCTATATACTGAACCCCATCACGTTCTAAGATTTGGGAAAATTGCTATATTATACACAAAGCATGATATAATTTCAGAAATTATCTACAATTTCTATTTATTATAATTGTTTTGGATAACTAACATGTTACAAGGTACAAAACTCATAATTTCGTTACAAATGAATATTCATCATAACGATCGAAGTTTATCTCCCGCAATTGAAAAAAGGAAAAAGAGGATGAAGTTATTTTTAAAAGACACTTATCCACTCCACGCATTGTTTATTTCGTGGCTCTTATCGAATTACGTAGGAGTTTCCGAGAAATTACATTAACAACAAAGAGGACGCGACGAGAGGCGTTTTAACTTAATGGCCAACCCTCAGACATGTCCCTCGTCGTCACTTACTAGAGAATCGCCTCCGATTCGATAAACGAAAATGTGAATTGAATAGAAATGCATTGGTGTATCGCTAGCATGCCTTGTTAATTATGATACTATTGCGAAGATAGTAAAAACGCGGTTTGGATGACGCAGTGATAAACAATAGTTTAATGTAAAAAAGACCTTTTGCACCATACAAACGTGCGCGCCCAGCTTACGAAAAATACCAAAAAACAGTTATTTTCGTTTATATTAAAAACTATAATTAATTTTAATAAATCCAACTGGTATTTTGAAGAGTGTGTTTAGATTAATCTACACAGAAAATTAGAAACGTAAATCGGTTTCATTACTCCGAAAAATGTTAAACTCTGTTTTAAAAGAGGTTTCTTTGTTTTTTTCTTTTACAATAGTTAACCAATCGTGTAACGCAACTAGCAAAATGAAGTCAATGAAATGAAGAATCAGATTTCCAAATATCACTTTCATGCGTTTTATAATCACTTGGGAAAACCGCCTGTTTTAGATACATAAATATTCCCAAATAAAAATACTTGAAATAAATTGAATCTTGGTATATTTAGAGTAATGAGAATAAAAACGGTCACCTTTTGCGAGTGACTTGTCAATTGTAACAACAGTTATAATGGTATGAACATTTTGCAATGTGGGTAATAAAAAGTAAAACATGAAATAGTATGAATTTAACAAACGCCTGTAAGAAGTTAAAAACACGGATTTGGTATGAATATTAGTGAGGCGTAACACATCTTTCCTCCTGCTGAAATGCTTCGACTTTCTGAATTATAAGTTTTCTTTGGATAATAGGGGACATATATGCGAACCAAGGATCGGTGGACGCATCCTTTAGTTATTTTGATTTCCGCCACGCGTGATATTCTATCCATTTGCACCAGGGAGTGGCAAATTTAGTGGTGGCACGTAGTCTTCCCGAAGCAAGACGAGATCTCCAATCTTTAAATTTTCCCTTTGCATCGCAGACTTCCATTGGGTTCTTTGTTGCGGCTTGCAGATGTATTCTCGTTGCGATCTTGTCCAAAAGTGCTGCTGTATTTGTTCCAGACGGAGACAACGTTTCAAGCTACTCTGCGAATAATCTTCCAACTTTGGTGCTGGAACTACAGTCAACGGCCTTCCGATGAGAAAGTAATCAGGGGATAGTGGAGTGAAATCATCGGGAGATGAGAATAGGAGACAGAACGGACGACTATTTAATACAACCTCCACTTGCACGAAGAGAGTTGTAATTTCTTCATAATTTAAATGAGTATTGCCCATTACGCGTTTGATATCATATTTTCCAGATATCACTCCAGCCTCCCAGATCCTGCCAAAGTGAGGAGAGTAAGTAGGTATAAAATTAAATTTAATTCCTCCTGATTTGCAAACTCAGACAGTCAGTATTAGTTTTTAGAAAATGCTGTATAAAATTAAATTTAATTCCTCCTGATTTGCAAACTCAGACAGAGTCAGTATTAGTTTTTAGAAAATGCTGTATAAAATTAAATTTAATTCCTCCTGATTTGCAAACTCAGACAGAGTCAGTATTAGTTTTTAGAAAGTGCTGTATAAAATTAAATTTAATTCCTCCTGATTTGCAAACTCAGACAGAGTCGGTATTAGTTTTTAGAAAATGCTTTAATTATTTTTCGGTAAATACAAAATTACCCCCATTATCACACAATATTTCGACCGGCTTTGCTCTACGAGACACGCATCTACGTAAAGTCATAATAAATGTGTTTTGAGAAAGATCACTCACTGCTTCTAAGTGCAAGCATTTGTATCTTAAACAAACAATTAAACAATGATAGTATTTAAGCAATTTAGCACCACGACCTTTTTTGTTAACAATCAAGAAGGATCGAGCAGCAAAATCTACACCCACAGATCTAAAAGGAAAATCTGAAGAAACTCTTTGTATTGGAAGATTACCCATTTTCGGGCACAATGTTAAGCCTCGGCTCCGCCTGCATCGGACACAATCATTACCTACACGGCGTGCAAGACGTTTTCCGTTTATAGGCCGCACAAATTATCTTAAATTCCCGTCATTGATGTCTATCTGCAATAATTTACCTTTCAAATATTGAAAATAGGTGCAGTGATTCCAAAGATTACTCTCCACTTTACAAACAAACATACAAAATCCGCTTTCTCTCTTCATAATATTACTAGCGGCCCATTCTGACTTCGCCCGAGTTAAATACGTAATATATAACCTATGTCCATCTGAAATAATGTACCGTTCAAATAGTGAAAGAATTTTTATTATAATTGCAGATTACCCTCCACACATAAATAAACCGCACAAACATAAACAAAATCCGCTGTCTCTCTTTATAATTTTGAGTATAGACTATAGATAAATAATAATCTATAATATTAATATAAAATAGTACAGATTAGTATAGTCTCGTTTCATATGCATGAACCGACCGAATTTGTGCTAATTTTGAAAATACCAATTGTTTTTTTTTGTACAGTTCTCCTTTGACAGTAAAGGCAACGGGATCTATGCCCATAACAGCCGACGTCTTTAGTAACAAATTATAAAATATTCTTTATTTCATTTCATTAAAATGTCGACGTAATACATTTTAGCGTTTCTGGCGACAAATATATTGAGGCAGTCTTTCTAGTAAGATCCACTAAGGCGGACTAAGCCCCTAAAAAATCTCAACATCACTACTAAATAAGCATTTATTTCAACAATTCCACATAATGCACAACAGTGTAGAAATACTTGAGACACAAAACTAAGTCATTTTTACATCACAATATCCACTAGAAACAATTTGCAAATAATTAAAATATACACTCAACGTTCCCCATGAAATCTCGTCAAAAACTCCAATACCAATTGGTAGATTGGTAGCGAACGTTATCTGCGTAGCAAATTTTGATCTGAAATTTCGATTTTCAAATAATAGTCCACTGCTCAGATGGTTTCACAAATCGAACACGTACTGTAAGTACTTTACATCACTGGTCTTAAACACCTCCAGCCACATTTCCGTTCAAGTAATTAATTCTCTTTGTAAACTGAAGTTTCGACGTCTCGCCATTTATCGTAACTCAAGTCATATGAGACCTCTCCTTGAACAACAACGCAATACAATTCTCGTTGTGTTAACTTATTTTACATCAAATTTTAGGCGTAATATGCATGTATTTACGTAATTTTTACCAGAAACAATGTACTGTAAAAATACGGCTAATAGGCTAAAAGCTAGCGGTCCATCTGACTAACCCGTTTCGGACAAAACTAGAAATTTTTTAAATAATGTTTATAATATAATTAAGAAAGTTCTGGCGTTCTGGCAGGCATCTCGCGGTTGCGTCATCATCCCTTAAATTTTTGAAAAAGTTAAAAAAAATATTAATATCTACTTCCACAAGGCTACAATTTTGATGTTTTAATTGACATACGTTTAAGCGTAAATAAAATAGACTATCAATTTTGAGGGTTGCAAGTATGTACCAGACGATAGCGTATAGTTGTCATAGGGACAGTCATTCATAACCTGTTCCCACAAGGTTGAAATTTTGAGGGAATAATCTTTTAATAGTTTTAAAAATATATGTAAATAGTCAGCCTATGCTGGCAGTTGCAAGGTCTACCAGACGACTGTCATAACGCTCAATGGGAGTGCGAGCGCAACAAACTTATACAGGTTCTAATATCAGAAAGAGATGATGGCTGGATACTATGACAACGCAGTTAGTAGTCAGTAGACAAAATCACATTTTTCTTTAATTATGTAGTTAATAAATTATCCAATCATATTATATCGTACGTTTTTTATCTTTTGAAAGATTTATAAATATATTTGTAAATTATTTATAAAATTGAAATATAGAATTTAAACGTATTTTATTTCTCCCTTTTGGGTGGCCTTAGCCTAAATAAATATCTAGACCAGATCTACAATTAAATTCTTTTCTACTTCTGGAGCGCAAAGTTATGTCATGTTTACTTCCATTCTATTGAAGAGCACAAACCGTGGGCTCTCACAATGAAAGATGCGGACAGATCGAACATGGGATATTATTTCCGCATATCAATATCATCAATATCATATCAATATCAATCAGTTATAAAAGAATAGTGTAAAGGTTACATCATAATTACACCGTAGCAGTATTCTTACAATCCGAAGACGACAGTCAACGGCCGTATTCTTTGTCCGCCACAAAACTGACTCTACTGACTGAATTGATACTGGTAATTTATACGTTCTACCTACTACCATTATACTATGAAGGGATAACGATAGTTAACAAACGTGATACAAGAGAATCATCAATATAAATAAATAAAACTTATAACCAGGTCTCATTATTTGGTGTATCTTTGAAACCAAAGCTCCAATATACATAAGTGAAATTTCAATCGGACCAATCTGCAACTGTATCCTTTCAAACAAAAAAATAATTTTACAAATCGGTTCATTAATGACAGAGTTAATAATGAACCGATAGTTATAGTATTAGGTAACAAAAAAAAAAAACACAAAAAATACAACCGAATTTAGAACCTCCTCCTTTTTTGGAAGTCAGTTAAAAAACCAAAAACCGTAAATTTGTAGTTATTTGCCATTACAAACTTACATTTGCAGTTGATGGGTATGGGAGAACGTGTCTTTCAACTGCAAAGTTAAGTTTGTTTTTGAGTTCAACTTATAATTTAACTGTTTAAGGTAATACTGAACAGTCGGCGCGGGAGTACAACTCACACTTGACCGGTTTTTTAAATGAAACGAAATGGTTATGAGAATAACTTATGTAAGTACTTGTGTAGGAATTACAAGCTAAAGTTAATTCCTTGACATGTCATATATACATATATACATAATATCCTATGTTTGTTACTCAAAATGCTAATCAGATATACACTGTACATTTCAAATTAACAATTCATTAACAATTCTAGTGTTGATTGAAACCACAAAAATTAATTAATCCTTCTTGAGCAAACTGATACGATACACAGTAACTCTGACTAGCTTAAATTAACACCAGCGTAACTAACGTCGAAAATCATAGTTAGAGAAGCAAAAACAACTCGTGGCTCTTGAAAACAACAACAGAAAGCTTGTTTAGATTGAAACGATCGGCTACCCGATTATGGAGTGGGATGCATGAATATTCATTGTCCAGATGTTTTGTTTCGGGTAGGCATGTTCGGTGCGGCTGACCGAAGCGATTGGAGCATGTCTACTAATCCTGCATTTGATCGAAATATGATAGTAGCCCAGACTTATTTGTGATTGATTTGTTGGCTAATTCGACGTTCGACGATAACACAACAAAGTATCTTAGCAAAGCAAAAGCAATTATTACGGAATTTTCTTGAATACCAGTTTCACAAGCCAGTTACACTTTCCTTTCTTTTTAGTTTGCAATGTGACTTTAAACATTAAAACTTTTTAAGAATATGTTAAACTGATTTAAATAAAAAACTGAAAGTACAAAATATAAAATAATTTTAATGTAGGTATGATACAAATACCTACATAATTCAATTTGACAGTTACCGAAGTCTGTACCAAACCTACAAAACTATAGTCGGCCCGGGAACCTTGATCCCTGTGACAGTTCATGTTAGTGATGGGTCGTGTCGACGTAACTTAACTTTTTTATAGGCAAAGGCGTGACGTGCATTCAGCCACGTTGGTAAATATGTTTTTAAAAATATAATCTGCATTTCTAATGTTTGTTATATTGTTGTTGTAATGATTTAAATTTTTTATAGATTAAGTAAGTAAAACGAAAGTTTTCCAAAAATAAAAATGCACCCATTTCATTTTCGTGTCATATTTTTTTACCCGGTAAACACGCGTTTGTTATGGGAACTAGGTCATTTATATATTTTATCATAAAATAGGATATCCCTATTTAAATGATTATAAATCTGGAACTGAAAAAGACCTATGTTAATGTATTTTGTACACTCGTTTCCATTATCGACATTTGTTTATCAATACTTTCGGCACTAGTCGATATCTTCCAAACGAAGTAAGTTTTGCAGGACGTAAACGTAGTCTGATTGAGATCATTTCTTGTAAATGTTAAGAATTGTTATAATTCCAACGGAATATCATTGTAATGGCATATATCTACCTAAAATTAATAAATGTCATTTTTAGACGCCTCCAATTCGATTTTAATGTAACGGTGACGCCACTACAAGGTTGTGTCGTCGGAATAACTGTCAGTGTCATAGTGATCAAGGTTCCCCGGGCCGACTATAGTACATTTTCTGTTGTTGCACATTGGTTTGGCACCATTTTCAATAATTGTCAAATTTAATTATATAAGATACTAGCTAATACCCGCGACTTCGCCCGCTTTTTTTATTTTTAAAATAGCCTATGTCCTTTCTCAAGATTCAAGCTATCTCCATACCTATCAAATTTCGTCGCAAACTGATGAACGGTATGTCAGCCCATAAAATACGAACAAACAAATAAACAAACATTGGTTTTTATATATTAGATTTGTATCATATGTAGAAAGTTATTTTTGTACCTGAGTTTTGTATATCATTAAAGGATAGTTTCAGATTTCGAACATTTCATTGTTTTTCTTTCAAATGGAGTTAATTTTTTCGCAAAAAGTTTTTTATTTCTCACTTTAAAGTGACCTTGGCCAATATAAATATCTACGGTACGTCTACAACTAACTTCTATTCTAATTCTGGAACAGAATGATATACCTACCATATATTAGCCAATTATCAAATGACACTAAGTAAAATTAACTAAGTAACACAGAATAGCAATAATAATCTAGCTGTAACCCGCGACTTCGTCAGCGAGAATTTACGGTGACAATATCGTCGTAGTAAATGTTATCATAGGGACGTGACTATGCAATAAATGCAATATTATATGCGCTACAGTCACGTTGTTGTCAAGGACGCAGATGTAGAGCTGAGAGCGACCAGTCATCATCGAGCATGTATGTGAAAAAAAAACTCCATTAGTATTTGCTGGTCCAACTTCTGTGGTTTGTTGTTAAAGGAATAAGGGATGTCGAGCGAAAAATTTTCAAGATTCTTTGTGACTTTTCGTCACAAACTTATTTTTGTCACATACACAAATATTTACAATTTTTTCCACTAAATATAAATGTACCTATGTATTTCTAAGATCAAAATAGTTATTATTGAAGAAGCTATTTATAAAAAATGTAATTTTGATTTTCCGTTTAGTTCCCTTTCCGTGACGTATTTAAAAATTCTTTACTCGTTTTTAATCTGTATCTTTATCTAAAACCGACCGTCTAACTGATAATCTGGGTTAGAATACGTAATGTTCATAAAATACACAAAAGTTGGAGGCTTTTCTCATTTACTAAAACAAAAACATTGTGAACTGTTAGTAAACTGTTCTTTAAACATATCCGCATTATAGCCGTCAATGTCTATACCTGTCTTTTTTCGTCTAGGTGCATATTATATCGCAGATAGATCAACACGAATATTTTGCTCGTACAGAACTTCAAACAAACAAACAAAAATGTTAAAGATATTTATTTTATTATTCAAAAATACCTCAAAAGCTTAAACACTTCCGATATACACGTTCTTTTATAAAGTTTTTGAAACGTATAAGTACCTGTGTAATTTACAAAATTTTTATTAAAAAAAATTTAAACCGCCTTAAAAAAAACACTGAAAAGTATAAAATAACTATCCTTTACTAATCAAAACTCAAATACAATTAAAATAACTTTATAAATACGATACACATACCTATATAATTAAATTATACAGTTACTGAAGTCAGTGCCAAGCCCACCAAACTAATAGACTTTATGTTGTTGCACATTGATTTGGCACCTAATAGGTCTTGACCTAAATAAATATCTAGGGCAGATCTGCAATTAACTTTATTCTAATTCCGGAGCGCAACGATATACAAAAGAATCGTCAATATAAATAAAGGTTATAACCAGTGTTATCTAGTGTATCTTCGAAGTCCAAGCTCCAATATCGGTGAAATTTAAATGGGACTACCTCTAAAGTATTACCTACCAAACGAAAAAAGAATTTTCGAAATCGGTTCATAAATGACGGAGTTATGAGATAACAAACGTACAAAAAAAAACAAAAAAAAAACATACAGACGAAATGAGAACCTCCTTCTTTTTTGAAGTCGGTTAAAAATATACTTTATTGTAACGCCTTCGCGCATATTTCTTAGGCGATCAACAGCAATGACGTATTCGTCAATATTCTATTACAATCAATTTTTTATTTTCAAATTTCACGATACCGCCCGTTCTTATAGAGATAAAAGAAGGAAAACATAAGCGTAACCTTTTTTAATTTGTACACTATTCACCACCCCATATGCACTTGAATTTCACCCCTTTTTCGACGAAAAGACTGTCTTTTAATACACTTTTCTTGGATACAATGTCTATAATAGAGATTTTATAAGTTTTCATTTTAATCGCTCTACATCCATGTAACAAATATAGCCTAATAATATTGGGTCCTTACATATGAAATTAGCGTTTTGTCGTACTGACCACTTTGATCTGAAATATCTCCTCTTTGGTTAAGAATTCCAAATTCAAATTTATAAATTCGTTTAGCTGGTACATTTGAGTTTTGAAAACAGTCATTCATTTGTTTTTTTCTTCATTATTTTTTTCTTTGGCGAGCTTATTACCGCACAATGGAAAACATGAAATATCGGTATATTTACGGGTACGAGTTCTACCGTGGCACCAGTGCTGCAGAAACAGCTCGAAGGATTAATGATGTGTACGGCACTGGTGTCGCAAAAGAAAGCACGATACGTTTTGGTTTCAACATTTTCGTTCTGGAAATTTCGACCTTCAGAACCAACCCCGTGGACGGCCGGAGACCAAAGTGGAAAATGAAGAATTAAAGGCTATTGTGGAAGCGGATCCATCACAAAGCACTTCAGAGATAGCTGCAGGCTTCGGGGTAAGTGACAAAACTGTATTAATCCACTTGAAGCAAATCGGGAAAGTAAAAAAACTTGAACGATGGATACCTCATGAATTGAGTGAATCGAACTTGCAAACACGCGTCGACTGCTGTGTTACTTTGCTCTACCGACACAATAATGAAGGGATTTTAAATCGAATCATTACTTGTGATGAAAAGTGGATACTGTACGATAATCGGAAGCGCTCGTCGCAATGGCTGAACCCTGGAGACCCAGCCAAATCTTGCCCTAAACGAAAATAGACTCAGAAAAAGTTACTTGTGAGTGTTTGGTGGACTAGCGCCGGTGTCGTTCACTACAGCTTTCTAAAATCTGGCCAAATGATTACGGCAGATATCTATTGTCAGCAACTGCAAACCATGAAGGAAGAACTAGCTGCTAAACAACCGAGATTGGTCAATCGCTCTAGGCCACTGCTGCTTCACGACAACGCAAGACCACACACTGCACAACAAACAACCACTAAGTTAGATGAGCTACAATTGGAATGTCTGCGACATCCACCGTACTCCCCGGACCTTGCTCCAACAGATTACCATTTTTTCCGGAATTTGGACTACTTCTTACAAGGAAAAAAAATTCAACTCCGATGCGGCAGTCCAAACCGCCTTCAAAGAGTTTATTGATTCTCGCCCCCATGGTTTTTTAGTAAAGGGATCAATGAACTACCTATGAGATGGCAAAAGTGCATAGATAACAACGGTGCATACTTTGATCAATTAAATATATTTTACAAAAAAAAATTGACTTTATATTCCTCCCGTACAAAACGCCAATTTCATATGTAAGGACCCAATATGTACACATCATTAGGAATTTTCATTACGAAATTTGCATGTAAATTTTTTAACAGTTTCTTAATTTCTAAAAAATAAACCTAAAAACACACAGAAATGCAGACAATATCTAATTCAATTACCTACTCTTTCAAAAATATCTCCAATGTACAGATACGGCTTTTATATTTGTATGTTATTGTAAAATACTATGGATAGATGTATCGGCTGTGTCTGTTTCTGTTATTATACTCGTATTATGTGCATATTTATGTTAAACCCACTTTACTGGCGCTACTCAGCTTAAGAGAGCTCATTTCAGATCTCATCTTTTGGACGGCGGATCATGATAGAACTTACTTTAATGTCTTAAAGAGATACTGATGATTATACTGTGAAAAACACTTTTCATATTTATACATTTGTATGTATGTATATTTATAGATTTATTATTTACCTCTAATTTCTAGAGATTCTCAGCTTTCAAGCCGGAACCTAAATACCTATATCTCGAATAAACATTAACCTAAATTTTTCTTTTCTCTATCTTTCATTAAAGGTCTCGTCAAAATAGGTTCGGTGGATTAGAAGATCAACCCGGACAAACAGACAGACGAAATTTTTTAAACCGCGTGTGCGGGTTTTGATTACGTGCCAAAAATCAAATAAGTTTTAGAAGCTTTTTTCCGAAATCACAGATAGAAACTTCAATTTTATGATTTAAAAAAATATGTATACTAACGCACAGATAATTTCTATATTGATTTAGGAATCTGTAAAGCCTAAAATACCTAATTCAATCACTTTTGTAAAATTATCTCTAATGTCCAGATAAAACTTCGTTACCGTTTTAAATTATCATGGATGGATGTTTCTGCTATGTCTGTTTCGATAAATGTTCTCTTTAGAGGTACCTATAGAATTTTATGTTATTTCATAATTGCAATGACTAGAAGTCTCATCTTCCAAAGAAATATATATTTCTCACAAAGTTCTGAAAATAAGAACTTCTGTTCTGTTCCTTTTAACTTTAATAATTGTATTTCTTTCTTCTTTATTTGGTCTATACCGCTACATATGAGAAAGCTGTGCATACCTTTTAGTTTATATATATATACATTTATGTATCACGCTATCAGCACAGGACCAAGAATGTTTCTTGATCCTAGCTAACAGTGCTTTTATATTCGTTAATGTTATGTATATATATTGTTGGTGTGTCTTTTAAATAAAATAAAATAAGAAATAAAATAAACTGTTGCAAAAGATTTTCTTCAGCGACAGTAAATGAATATCTCACTTTCTGAATAAAACAACAAACACTTCATAAAACTAAAACGCTTGCTTCATTCGGCGTAAAGCTCCAGTCGATTACTTTGACGCAGTCGTAAACGAATTTAGCCTTCGTATAAAGTAAGAAACGAAAGCGAATATCTTTGCATGATGTTATTACAATATACAATATAGTAATAAAAGGAAATACTCCGCGCATTAAGGAGTTCATCGCAAAAATGGGAGGTAATGAAGTACAACAAAAAATATAAGCTAATGATAAAGTTATCAACCTCGCACAGACAACTTGCGTTCTCGTAGACAAATTCCTTAGCAAATATTTCCGTACATAATTTGAGTTCATGTTACAAATTGCTCCTCTCCACACTAATTGGTAACGCCTAATTGGTAGTCGCAGCAGAAAAATTACTTTCATCAACGAGCGAAGAGTTTCATAATTACTGCAATTAGGAACATTGCGGCGTTTTGTTCAGACGAGACCCGAGGGAGGGTGGGACGCACGTGTCGTGTATACAAATTTATCATTTTTGTCATCACCGATATTTAAAAACTTCACCATTAATGGACACGCAACGCGCTTTACCTATTATATACCTCTTTGTATAACTGCGAACCACCACTCAAACACTTAACAACTTATGTGTTAGTTATGGATCGTTACATAATAATATCACAAACCTGTTTCAAATACATGCATCACAGGAACATTCGAAATGCTAAAATTATGATTCCAAAAAATACTTTGCTATCATTGCCACTTCATCATCATCATGCCACTTGCGATAGAGCCATGCTGCATTGCAGCACGAATCGGGCCGGCTCGCTCGGTGAAATACCATCCTCTCACAGAATATCGGCGTGGAATAACAGCATCTATTGCTGTTGTATTTCGTTCGGTGAGTGAGAGTGCCGATGGCCCATCTCCCCCTCCCCCTCCGTTCCCTAAAGGCCGGTAACGAAGCCGTGATTCCCCGGATATTGCGGGTGTCCATGGGCGGCGGTGATCACTTTCCATCAGGTGACTAGCTAGCTTGTTTACACCCTCTTTTATAAAAAAAAAAAAACGAATGCCTTTACCCAGACGGCATAGTGTATTTACGTTACGTTACGAACATTGTCAAAGCCAAAATGCTTAGTGATATGTACGCAATCCCTTATCAAATTACTGTAACCCAAAATAAAAACAAAGAAATCAAAATATACAAATAAAAACCAAGTTTCAGCAGAAATAACAAATTAATACTGTCACAATAGGCATGAAACTATTTCTAAAAGTAAATTATAATGTAAAGAAATATTAGTCGAAGCAGTTTATGTAGGTAATGTATATTTGGTAATGATAATTTAATATTTTATTTTATTTTTTATTTCTCAACTTTAATAAAAGTTCTCTGGACTAGACATGTACTTTGAAATACTGTTAATACTGTTATCTATTTTGTGACAATGTGCAAGGAAAATTTAAAAATTTGCATTTAAAGAAAGTTTTAAAAAACATTTAAATGAGTAATATATTTTTAATACCTGCTGTTACTTTGAATTTCAGTTTTGATTTAATCTAAACTATGCTAAACATCGACTGCATATACGAAATAAAAAACTCACTGAAATTAAAACTCACTTCGTTTCTTTCACCATGGTGATAGAAATGAAGTGAGTTTTAATTTCAGAAGCGATGTTTCAGAATATAAATGAACCCTCATACTACTGTACTATTATCAAGATCATTTTATTTGAAATATATGAAATGATAAAAGTATTATGAGTGTCTCTATCGTTACTTTTATCATTACAAGTTACCATTTCAAGAGACATGCAATATAAACTTAATAAAATAGATGAGCAAACAAAATTAAACTTTATGAACTAAACCAAAATATAAAGACAAAATATCTCGGAAATTTCACTATAAATTCCATGTTTGTGGCGAAGCGGTGCCGCGTAATGAAAAGTTACTTCGGCATGCATAGTCTCGTATTACGGGTACAAGACACAGATAGCATCTAAAAGATATACATATATACAATAAGCATGCAGCACACTGTAAAGCATTAATACTGCATAGATAATATGAATTTACTATAATATTTACTCTTTCCAAGTTACACAAAAAGAATATAAACCTGATGAAATACAGAGGCATGGTGAATAATAAATATGCCTTATATTGGATCCCGCAAACTGTCATCATCGTGTCTCTACCGTAAGTGGAACGCAGTAGCTGAATACAAAAGGGAGAGCCTATCATAATGGTTTTAGAATCTTATTTCATCCTCTTCGGTCGATCGACTAGAAATAATGTTATGCTATTTAGAAATTATAATAGGCATTACGAGGGAATTGTAATGGATCTAAGAAGCACTCATCACTTTTCACTAAATCAATTTTAATTTTAATAAAAGTTTTTTTAATTAAAGTTTACAAAAGCTAGTGGCTATAGAAAAAATTATAGCAGCTTTCATTTTTCGTATTTTACTCTCTATAAATCGTAGTGCACTTTCTATACCGACGTAAAAAGCAAATGGATTAGCGGCTTTTAACTTTTTAAAGCACTGTACTGACAGCCGCGAATATGTGAAATAGCATACCGGCATCCCACACGTTACATACCATCGTTATACTTTTACCACATGAGTTTATATACTCTATGCTTTTACATTACGTAAATATATTGTACCAAAGACAGAAGAAGCTTTTTAACTTTAAATTAAAACATCTAACTCTTCATATGGAAATAACATTTTAATAATGTTCATTTAACTTGAGTGTAATTACCATATTTAACTTTTATAGTATTATATTATACTAGCTGTCACAGACTTTTAAATGGAAGCAGACTATACCTATCGGTTCAAAATGCGTGGCAAATTTAACACTAACAAATATTACTCACACACATACAGAACTCAGGGCCGCATTAAGGAGTGGGTATCTACATTGTGTATTATCTTACTTAGCGGGACTATTTGGGACACTCCAAATTATATTTTTCATGTGATAAAAAAAGGATAAAATAAAGATAATGTGTAGTTTTAAGTTTGTAAATATTAACGTATGTATGTACTTTTTGTTAATGTAAATAAGGATAAAATTAATTGATATACTAGTATTAGAGATTATTTATTAGATTCCTTCGTTTTGTAGATTGTTTTTGTCACATGAAGGATGTAATTTGAAGTGTTCCCAATGGCTCCACGATACAATATTATGATTGTTCGTTAGATACATGAGGCCTGACGGCTGTGCGCTGCTGGCCTTGGGCCGCATGTACATTGTGATGACCTTGCTTGCGGTTCGATTTATGTGGGTACATGACGTTTAATGCCATAAACGATATATTTTTAAAAGTCGGGAAAGTTGATAATCAAGGAAGTGAAAGTTTTGAATTTAGACTTTTTGGCGCGAACAAAAGAAGCGTGGTTGGCATTTTATTCAAAATTCAGATTTGCTATTTTTTGTGCTTTTGGGAGTTTTAAGTGCAAAAATTATAGTATATTGTACGTTAAAGTTGTGTGCGAGTGAGAGGAGTTGGAGGAATTTCGTTTAACAGTCCTTTGTAACTCCAGTAAAGCCTACTTACCATTGCTTTACTGTAAGTGTTAGAGACTTGGTTATGAGAAAATAGAACAAGTTTTATATCAGACGAGTGTTATCGTTAACTATTTTTCTAAGGAGATAAGCGTAAGTGAATGTTTTATAAAATTATTAAATAACTCTTCATCGCTATGCTTTGTCCTTTGATTATTATTTTCTCTAAACTACGCATAAAACTCAAAAATTAAAAGAAATCGGGAGATAGTCGATGGGTGATCGATCACATTGAGAATAAAAACTAAAATAGCTTACACAATAAAACAAAGTATGTTTTCAGTCTTTTATTTATTAATCGAATTGTTTTCTTAATACATTATCTAAGAACTCATTATAAATGTGCATCAAACACATCATTTCACTTTTTTTCAATGTATGCCAGAAGTAACTAGCGCAGAATGTCAGATATGCTAAGGATTACCATTGCAAGTAATCGTAGGTATTATTTGTCGTTATTCGCCTCGAGATATCCATATTTGTTTTCACCATTTTTACATGTGAACACACGATTTATGCATAATAAAATCCATCTTCGATTACCTAAAGCAAGAAAGTTGTATTATTTTATAAATAAATTAAAAATAATTTTGTAATTATGAGGTATGGATTCCAGCACTGGCTTTTTTCTAAACAACACTGGTCTAGGTTCAGCCCAACATAGCGACTGCCAGTGTAAAACTGCCAGAATTGGTCTGCCAGTTTGTTCTATGTAGCCTTTCTTATGTATTTCTTTTATGTAGTTCTTTAACCAAAAAATTTGAAGATTTTCATCCTTTAGAAACCCGAAATTAACAAGGTATACATCAAAATCAAAAGATAGTTGCAAAAAATAGATAGTTGCTTAACCTTAGATACCTGTCCGTTAATATTTAATTTTATTACGAGACTCGGTTTTCTCTGAATTCGGCCCTCTTTAAGGTACAAGTACTAATAATGTCAAAATTGGTTAGGTACTTGGTACAAAAATATAAAAAACCTATAAAAAACCTTAAACAATGTAAGGAAATTTTAATTTTAATAGTTTGCAACATATTTAAGTGTCGGAGCCACGAAATACAAAAATATCCTCTAACTGAATGCAGTAATCAAACAATTTGCAACATCAGATTTACTTACCGATGGAACGTGATTTTCGGGGCTTTTCTGTATGAAGCGTTGCAACTATTGGGGGTACAACACTTTTGTACCGTTTTTTGCACTTTAAATAACCAAAATAATGTTTATACACCAAGAAATATTTAATCATCGAACATGTGATGTACTACACAAGTAAACAGACGCCATACTCCGCTTATTTCGACTTAAGCGGAAGATGGTGGCTGCCACGGTTTCAGAATTGTCTATGTGTGCCATTGTGTTGCAACAAATGAAAGAAAAGGATAGATATACAATTTTAAACTACAATGAAAGTGTCAGTGTTATTACTTACACGGTATCTATGTGTGAGTGAATTATATTTGATCTGCTTCCATTTATAAATCTGTGCTAGCTGTACCCGCGATTTATGTGTGACTTTCCCGGATTAGGCTAGATTATATCCATACAACTATATCCATGCTACATCATAATCAATTCAGCGGTTTAGCGCCCGTACTTACAAAGTTTCGTCCTTTTTTTCACAGATTTTTGATAAAAAAAGTAGCCTATGTATTTTTGATAAAAAAAGTCTTATCATCGCACCAAATTGTATCCTTATCAAGTCAGCGTTTCCCATACGAAGTTTAAAACCCCTTTTTCACCCTCTCAGGGGTCGATTTTTTATAAGAAGTAGCCTATGTCCGTTCTCTGATGTCATGTGAACTATCTTCTTGCCAAATGCCATCATAATCGGTTCAGCGGTTTAGCCATTTCCCGTACAAAATATCTTTCCTCTCCCTTCCGTCCCCCTTTTCACAGATTTTTGATAAAAAAAAGTCTATGTATTTTTGATAAAAAAAAGTCTTATCACCGCACCAAATTGCATCATTATCAAGTTTTAGATTTTTCCATACAAAGTTTTAACCCTATTTTCATCCTCTTAGTGGTCGATTTTTTATAAAAGGTAGCCTGTGTCCGTTCTCTGATGTCAAACTATCTTCTTGCCATTATAATCGTTGTCATTATAATCGTTTCAGCGGTTTAGCCATTTCTCGTACAAAGTTTCATACCCCTCCCTCCTATCCCCATTTCACAGATTTTTGATAAAAAAAGTTGTTATGTATTTTTGATAAATAATATCTTATCGCCGCACTAAACTTTATCATTACCTAGATTTAGCGTTCCCCATACAAAGTTGCATCCCCCTTTTCACCCTCCTAGGCGTAGATTTTTTATAAAAAGTCTATGTCTGTTCCCTGATGTCAAACTACCTTCTTGTCAAATTTCATCATAATCGGTTCAGCATTTTACCATTTCCCATACAAAGTTTCATCCCCCTCTTCACCCCTTTAGGAGCAGATTTTCTAAAAAAATAAGCAGCCTATCATAAGCACAATCACATGTTTCAATTACGTACCGATTTTTATCAATATCGGTTTAGCAATTCTTCAGTTATGAAAGGACATACAGACAGGCAGACAGACAAAAATTTTAAAAATGATAGAATCGAAATCAGTGAATCATAAAATGACTATGTATCACAAAATTAAACAGTAAAATTATAATTACAGACAGACGCTAGAGATTTATGTGGTAGTATATAGACTATAATAGTAGCGACAAATTCTTTTGTTTGTTACAAGGCGAAATGTACAAAACTTTTTTACAATGTTTTGACAAAATGTGCATCAAACATGAAATGAAAAGACATAAGGTAAAAAATATTTAACGAAATTTTATAAAAAAACTGCAACTCAAATCTTGGAAACCATTGCAATATCTATTAAAGTAAAAATGATTAAACCACACGACCATGAAAGCACAAACATCTAACGAATGTGTCGTGTGTACATAGCACCCCTCTTATTTGTATCTGGGGAAGGAAGGTTGTGATCGAAAGATAACGTATAATTTTCTGTACACATACCATTAAGATAGCCCGGCATCAAGGCTGGTGATTCCCATCTTGATGTCACGATACTCTGGCTAAAACTTTATTCACTCACGATCTGTAGTTACTTATCTACGAGTTCGGTATTATTCTGTGTGATAGCATCCTTAAAATGCTTGATCCCTGACATGGGCTATATACGATACGTACATAGGTATATTGTAGAAAGCATAAAATAATAACGTTTAGAAGTCAAAGACTTCCAACTTAGACGTCTTTGACTCCTAAGCGCTATTATATATTTTATAAACTGTGACGCGCTCTACACACCGATTTCTGAAGTGTTAACTACAAGCTAATGATCACCAGTGCACTCAGTCTCAGCTCTCAGTTCACACCGACACACTATTACCATCTTAAAAAAAGTACTGTTTAAAAATAGAAAAAGCTTAAATTATTTATCATCACACACACACATACATACATACATACATACATACATACATACATACATATCTTCAGATTGTATCCCTAATGGGGGTAATCAGACAGCGCCAAGCTTACGATTTAGCAACGCTTTAGTAATTTGCTAACATGGTTATTACTAAATTTAATTGATAACAACAACACTTATTAAGCGCGTGTATGGAAGTAAACAAGATAGTAAGATCAGAGCTGAGTCCTTGTGAGTGTCCCTCTTGTTTTGGTGACGCAAAAAACCTTGAACACAGGTAGCCAACCCTCTGGGGGCTCCGTGGATGACACTGAGTTATGTGAGGCTTTTACCCACAAAACTCCTGCCGTAATGGGTCTTAGATCGTTATCGAGGGGCTCCGGAATCTTCTAAAAACACACTAGTTCCTCTCGTGCTGTGCCAACGCACTTCTCGGGGGCAGTGACAGAATCTCCTGGACCATGGTAGTACCACGTCAGCGGGGACCACCCATGCTGTCGTCCTCCGCAGGGCCGCATAGATTAATTATTGGAGTCCCCATTCCATCCGCCGCGACTCCAAAGGCCTCTTTAGTCACCTCTTGTGACAGGCGGGCAACACCGTACCTTTATTCTTGGGCCCTGGCTACAGCGCTTTGGCAGTCGGCTATCCGTCTATCCGTACGTTCTTTTATTAACAATTACGTTTAAAAAGCACACACACTGCGTTCACTAAATTTATCAATGATTTAAATATTGATTTTGACTGTACATAAAGTCGTAAATAGTGACCATTCGCGGATACAGCTATAGTATACGTATATGAATTCTCATTGCACTAGACTACTCATACTATATGACAGTACAGAGCGGTTAGAATTAAACTATCTCTGACTTCCTCCGTTTGACTACATTGTACACGATCGCTTGTTTTTTTTGTATTTTTTGTAGAATTGATGCGAAACTAACATTAGTTATTCATTAACTCTGCAATTTGCTATTTTAGTGCATTAAACTCATAGAAATTAGCTTTATTTTGGGCACGTAAATTACGAATGAACAACTGTATTATACAAACTATATTCCAATAGTTAAATAATTAAATAGTTAAATAGTTATAAGAACAAAAACAAAAAAAGTCTGACCACATTCCAGGCTTTGGCCTCTGCTCTATTGAGAAAGTAAAGTCTGTTGCGAAATTAGAAGAGCTTGTGTGTAAACATATAGAAAATGAATTTCCTCAGAATTGAGATTTAGCTAGATCAATTTCTTGCTTTCGTAAATCCCTATATTGTAAATTTTGTATTGTAATTGTCAACCACGAAATGTACTAATATTTGCTCGTATAATACTATTATTTGTAATACTATTCTTCTAAATAACAGTATCTTAAATTAAAGGAAGCACATTAAATTTAACGTTCAATTCATTGTTCAGGAAAATAAATAATAGACTTTTCTCCGTGACTTTTAACCATAGACTTTATAAATAACTCTAGAGCCAGACGCCGTGTCCGAGCAGCAACGGTGAACTAACTCAGGTAACCTGACTCACCTGTACATACGACACACGTTTATTATCAGATAAGCTAGTCGGTCGCCATTTCGTTAGAATACAGCACCCACACATCTACATTTTGAAGTTCAGGTCAGGTTGTCTGAAGACATTAAGTCTGTTTTTATCAATATTTTTTTCATTTTATTTAATTTTATCACAAGTACATTATTAAAGTGATATGCGTTTTTAATAGGTACTTGTTACAAACTAAATTTAGACATATTCTTTCAAAATATTAAAAAAATAACAAAAAAGGTCTGACCACAATGCATGATTCGAACCCGCGCACTACGGCGTGGTACATCTACACTCAGCCACTGTGCTATTGAGAAGGTAAACTCTACTGCGAAATTGGAAAAGTTTCGAAGCTCAGAGTTTTGAAGTTTTAAGTATGTGAAAGACAGAGGAGACGATTTTTCCCAGAATTGAGAGCTAGCTAGATCAATTTCTTTCCCCCCTCAACCCCTATATTGTAAATTTCATCGAAATCGCTAGAGCCGTTTTCGAGAAAGTGATATCAAATATATATACAAATATAACTCGTTTAATGTAATAGTGGATATAAGGGATAGTAGTATGAGGCGAAAAGTCCTGTGAAAATAGATTTTTTATGCAGCTTGTAACAGAAAAATGTTCTTTTATATGAGAGGAGCGACCAAACTATCACTGCCTTATGATTACCGAAAAAACTAACGCTCAAACTGTAAATAAATAACTGGCTTTGTAATTAATTAGTACATCTAACTTACAAGGGTCAATTTAAGAAACGAACTTTTCTATCTTACTATGTATTATGAACGACGCCTATCGTGTTTATGACAAAATTAAAGCCCATTTACTTCTGGCGAGGCAGCGTTTCTACTGAATTTCAATTTGCACCGAATGTCACCGGTTGTGGTCACGGGCGGATTGGCATACTTTTCTAAATAGTCTTGGAAACCCAGTGTTACTCATTGCTCTCCCATTTCATTGTACAAGCCTAGTAGATAGTGCGAGGATATAGTGCGAATTCTTCGAGGATTTATTTCTACTTTCTACTAAGTATCTTTTGTGATACATAAAATATCTTAATGTAAGTATAACCATACATATCTTAAAAGCTGTATTCTACATAAGTATGCATATCAAAAGAAAATAGTAATATAGTAATCTATCTATACTACTATATAAATCTCTAGCGTCTGTCTGTAATTGCAACTTTATTGTCAAATTTTGTGATCGATAGTTACTTTATGACTTACTGACTTCGTTTCTACCATTTTAAAAATTTTTGTCTGTCTATCTCTCTGTATGTCCTTTTATAACTAAAAAACGACTTGACTGATCTTGATGAAATTCGGTACGTAGTAAGACCACGTGATTGTGCTCATGATAGGCTACTTAAATTTTAGAAAATTTACTCCTAAAGGGATGAAAAGGGGAATAAAACGTTGTGTGAGAAATGGTAAACCCTTGAACCGGTTATGATAAAATTTGGCAGGGAGATAGTTTGACACCAGAAAACGGGCATAAGCTACTTTTCTATACAAAAATTTACCCCTAAGAGAATGAAAAAGGGGATAAAACGTATGGGAAACGTTAAATCTTGGCAATGATAAAATTTGGTGAGGTGATAAGACTTATTTTATCAAAAATACATAGGCCACTTTTTTATCACAAATCTGTGAAAAGGGGGACGGGAGGGAGGGGGATGGAACTTTGTATGGGAAATGCTAAACCGCTAAACTGACTATGATGTAGCATGGATATAGTTTGACACCTGGGAATGGACATAGGATAGTTTTTTTTATCAAAAAACTACCCTTAAAGGGATGAAAAAGGGGTGAAACTTTGTATAGGAAATGCTAAACTTCGGTTATGATAAAGTTTGGTGCAGTGATAGACTTTTTTCATCAAAAAACATAGACTATTTTGTTATCAAAAATCTCCCCATAGAAGGGTGAAAAGGGGGATTGCAATTTTGTATGGGAAATGGTAAACCGCTGAACTGATGATAATGAAATCTGACAGGGAGATAGTTTGACATTAGAAAACGGACATGGGCTACTTTTTCTATCAAAAATCTACCCTTAAGAAGGTGAAAAGGGGGATGAAATTTTGTATGGGAAACGCTAAATCTTGGTTATGATAAAATTTGGTGCGGTGATAAGAATTTTTTATCAAAAATCTGTGAAAAGGGGAACAGAAGGGCGGGGGACGAAACCTTATACCGGAAATGCTAATGCTCTGAACTGATTAAGATGTAGCATAGATATAGTATGACACCTGTGGACGGACATAGGCTACTTTTTTATCAAAAAACTATCCCTAAGGGGTTGAAAAGGGGGATGACACTTTGAATGGGAAATGCTGAACCGCTGAACTAATTATGATGTTTGGTAAAGAGATTGTACATGACCGGAGACAGACGAAGGCTAGACGTAGACTTTTTTTCAAAAACAATCTTTAAACATGTACAATTTTATATGTAACATATAATCTAACCTAATCCAGGACAGCCACGAAAAAATGTTCCGCGCAGACGAATTCGCGGGTTCAGTTAGTAATAACATAAACTATTTTAATATCATAATAAAATGTAATACATACTTAAAAATGTTACCTTTTAATAGCACGAGCAAATCAACTGTGAATATATTTTACACAGTAATTTATATACTGATTTTGAGTGCTGAAGCTAGTTTTGTTACTAATTTTGTTACTTTGTTAAAAAAACTTTATTCTGCCCTAATAATTATCAAAGACTAACCAATCGAACAAAATAAACGCATGACATTTAGATTTAAATTTTACAAAAAATACTACGCAATTAGCGTACCTATTAGATTTGTTGAATACTACAACATTAAGCACACTGTAACCACATTGTAAAAAAAATTTTTATTTTACAATGTTACAGCATAATAATGATATGGTCATACATTTTTCGGCGATTTTATCGTCGTGAATTATGAAGAAGATATCTACTATCACATAGAAGTTTTTTTTGGTACGTAGTTCTTTAACGCGGCCTGCGGGAGGTTTGAGTTGGTAGAAATCCTCATGTAAGCGTAACGTGGGGCGGGATCTGCGCGTCGCGCCACAGTGCTAGTAAGCAAACAGTATTCTATCTTCATACAAACGCTCCCAAACGACGCGCCTCGAAATCTCGGCATTTCTCGGCATACTACAGTCGCGAGTGCGCCGCGGTTGTCTGACGGTTTGAGACGCTTCCGCGCATTTACTAACGAAATATTATGTCAATTAAGTTTTCGAGCATATTGTTCAGTGTATGGATGTTTGAATACATCTATATCGAAACCGGAAATATTTCTCTGTTGCTCATTTGTAGGAAATATATTATCATAACGATGTAGATACTTTGTTGCTGATTTATAATTATACCGCACACAAAAAAACATAAAATGCATTTTTTTGTCCATTTCCGCCATATTAATTCACAAACTTTTGAAACTATTAAATGCTAGTAGAATTATATAAATAAAAACTTATGAAATTTGCAATAATATAAAATGAAAAGGTAATATGACAATTTAATATACCTAGTAGCTATTATCAAATAATACGTAACCCAAAAAAAAACAGTCAGTCCCAGTCGGCAGCCCTATTGCATGTTTACGTACCGAGCGACCGTGGGTAATTATCTCAAATACACTGCCGAGATAGAATATTGCTTGCTTACTTGTACTGTGGTCGCGCGGCGCTCGGTTCGTTAGCTCTTACATTTGGGGGTCAACTGAGGAAGCGTGCTCGTCGCGACCCCTGCCAGCCCTTTTCAGGGCTGAAATTCCTCTCCTGTGCACACCATGCGGGATAGTGTAGATATGAATGTTAGGGCGTCCCCCGAAAGCGATGTAGACCGGTTTGTCCCCGCTGGTGTGAGGAGAGTGCAATTCGGCGTTGGGGACCGCCACCCAACACGCTGTGCATCTAGCGGCGGGAAATGGAGGGAGGAGTGCAGAATAGCTACGTGGAATGTGAGAGGTGGTATTGAAGAGAAGATGAATGAACTGATGGATATTATGGAAGAAAGAAGATTGGTTGTATTATGTTTGAGTGAAACCAAACGAAAGGGCAGTGAACTCGTCGACTTGCCTGGAGGGGGCATCGCTTTGTGGTCAGGCGTACCACGAGAAAAAAGGGGATGCCAGGGGATAGGCGTCTTATTGTCCTCTCGTTTGGTTAGCTGTGTAACTGAGTATAAGTGTGTATACCCGAGACTGCTCTGGGTGCGTCTCAAGACAGGGTTGACGTTATTTGTTTTAGTGGTGTATGCTCCAGTGTCCTCTGTCGGCTTGGGCGAGCTAGAGCAGTTTTGGGAGAATGTTAGGGAAGTTCTAGAGACGGTTGAAGAGAATGAGAGAATTACAGTGTGTGGAGACATGAATGGATGGGTCGGGACAGCTCGAACAGGATATGAGGCTGTCCTAGGCAAGTATGGAGATAAGAGAGTGAATGATGCTGGTAAGATTGTGTTAGGACTGTGTATGGAAAAGAATCATTTTGTTACTAATACCTTATTTAAGCACAAAAGGATTCATCAGTACACGTGAGAAAGGAAAGATGAAAGAAGTATGATTGATTTATGCCTGGTGGACAGCCGGCTCAAAAAGCAGGTTATGGACAAGAGCACACAGAGGAGCCGATCTGGGAACGGACCACTTTCTAGTGATAACTAAAATAAGGGGTCTGTTTGCAGAATAGCGACATCGCGTAGTGTCCAAACCTGCAACGGTTTGTCGCATTAAAAGCTGGAAACTCCAAAATGCGACCACTAGGAATGGATATGAAATGATATTATCCGGTAAGCTTGATGATAAATTAAAAGTGATGAGCGAGGATGTTGAATAATGTTGGAAGAACCTTAGGGATAGCATGATCGAGGCTGCGAAAGAAGTGTGTCGAACGAATAAGATTGATAATGGTAAAAAGCGTGATGTGTAGTGGGATGATGACGTGAAAGTGTCTGTGTATAAGAAGAAGAAAGCATATGGGGACTACCTTGCTACTAAAAATGACTGTGGTATGAAGAATTTGATGAAAGACAGATATAAGCTGCAGAACGTAAAAACGAAGGCACTAGTGAAAGAGAAGCGTGAAAGGTGTAGGGCATTAGACGAAAACAAGATTGCGGACAACTTCGAGGAAAATTCCAAATTATTTTGGAAAGAAGTACGTAAGTACCGAAGTGGTCCGGCACCCAGCATGATGAGATTTGAGGAAGCGAAAGAAGGATCGCGACGCTTAGCGCTCCGTCCTCTCTGACTACCTCGTTGGGGATACGGCGTGAAGATATGTTATGTTACGTTAAATGGAGATATATTCTATTTCTATCTTAATACTATCTTCAACACGGTTTTATTACTGTTTAGAAATAGTAAAGATTTATTTACGTAAAAGTATCATCTCTATAATGAGATGAATACAAGAGCATATGATGAGATGAGTACAAGAGCATAGCGCTATGTGCAATGTAGTCAAGTTTCCACTATGTCTAACTAGCCCGGCAATGTTACTACAATGCACTCAATTCGTCTCGTATTCAACCCCACGGCTAGGCATGACAATTTTTAGACTTATATTATTTTTGAATCCAGTGCCCATAAAAATATAGCAGATTGAGAGACAATTACATAATATGTAGTATAATGTTTCAAATTGGTTCTTATTTTTTAAATGGCTGTTATATACGTATTAATTTATTCTGCTATTTTGACTTTTAAATAACAAGTTTTTATTTTTAAGGAAAAGTAGTGAATTCGCATATTTTTTTAGGTATATAATTAGGCATATAATTAGGTATTTTCCAGCCACCATTTCGAACTTGCTGATTGACACAAGTTTGAAACTTTGGACGGAAGGCGCAATTAATAATGTAAGAATTTAGAGAAATTTACCACTTGAGACGGAGTCTATACAATTAAAGAAAGCTAAAAATAATCTTTTATCAGGTTATTAGTAGCTCTGTTGCGCTCATATTTCTATTTCACATTCATTACAGAAAGTATGCACTTTTTAAATGTTGAATTTGGCGAAATTGAAATAATGTGTAAAGTTCTAGGATAGATAACTAGAGTAGAGTATTTTAGACTAAAAATGTTTTAATTTTGTTTTTTAGTTTTGTTTCAAATCAATTCATCCGCTTGAGAGCTACAATACTACAGACAAACACACACAAAGACCGACAGATTGCTCATGAAAATATAATAGTTTCACCTACTGTAAATATTTTGAGAATAATAGTAGTAGGATCCCTAATATGTAATATAATACTAATATAGTATGATACTAATACTTTAAGATAGAGTTAGCAACCCTACCCAAAGTTTGAGCCTTACTGTTGTTTTAACTTAAATAATGTCTTATAAGCAAAATAACAATGAATTACCAACATAAGAAGCTACATATTTTATGCTATGTTTACGAATTTCTTTTGTTCACGAATCAGTACGTCATAACGTATTTCAACGAATATATTTATCTAAACTGACTCTATGTTACCAGTAAATATAGCTATGTGCCTACCTATTTTTTTTCTGTGCATTATAAAAATAAAATACAGTTAATTTTTTATTTTTAACTACACACATCAAAAGTGTCTAGGGATCAAGTACATTTTTAACTATAAAAAATTATCCAATTAATATTTATCAAATCTAGTCATCCAGGTTGGCTTCTTACTTTAATTCCTGTTTAAGTTAACAACTTTTCCCTATATTTTGTAAAAATTAAGAAAAATTACAATTATTGCAAATTTTGGGAAATTAACCTAAGTTAATGTCGTCAATTAAATGGCAAAAAAAGGCAAAAATGAGGATTTTTTAAATTTTTATTGTAAAGATAAAAAAATTCATAATCTGTGTTTCCACCATTGACACGAATTACACAATCACAGCGATTTGGCATGCTTAAAATCAGTTCATCAAAATCACTTTGAGGAATGGCCGCCCACATTCTTTCTAACAAGTCGAAAAGTTGTTGTGGGGTATGCACGGCATCCATACTCGGCAGAGCTCTTCTTTGAAGCATATCCCATGCGTGCTCAATTGGGCTGAGGTCTGGCGATTCAGCAGGTCACGGCAGAACGTTGATGCGAGCGTCGGCAAGAGCGCGTGTTACGGACTCTAGCCGTGTGTGGACGTGCATTGTCGTGCATTAGTAGAAACGAATCATCCAACCAGCTTCGCAGAGGGATGATCACATCTGAAACAATCCTCGCCGCGTAAATCTGAGCATTGAGGTTGCCCCTGATCCAAATGAAATCGGTTCTTCCACCGATCCAAATACCGGCCCAAACCATTATGGTCCCCCCTCCATATGAATGAACTTCCTGACAAAATTTCGAACGTTCTTGACGTCAAAGGTCCTCCAAACTCGAGTATGTCTTGTATCCGGTCTAATACCGAAACGAGATTCATCGGAAAAGCAAATTAACGCCAGTTTTCTTCCTTCCAATTTCTGTGTTTGCGAGCCCATTGTAAACGGGTCCTACGATTGCAGGGTGCTATAGGCAGAACACTCAGCGGCCTTCGGGAAAGCGAACTCGCTTCACATAAACGATTTCGGATGGTTTGGTCGCTTATCAGCAAGCCTAAAGAGCTGTGGAGCCTCGTAGCCAACATCATGGCGGTCATAGTACGATTCCGTCGAGCAATATTTTGGATGTACCGGTCCTGTCTGCGAGTGGTGATGCGAGATCGTTCTCTATGTCGCTCGGCCACGCTTCCCGTGATAGGATAGCGTGTCCAGATACGGCTTATGACCCTCTGTGCAGTGCCAAGAGTGACAGCCTCAATACGTTGCCTGGAACCAGCTTGCAACATTCCGACGGCTCTCATGATCTCTTCTCGTGTCAAATGATGTCGTCGCTCCATATCGATGCAATTTTTTTCAGGCCGATGCAGAAATTGTAATGGTTTTGTAAAAACGCTATTACACACTTTTATAGGAATCCTGATTAAAATGAAAAAAAATAACGTTTCAACTGCTTTACATTCCTGCGCATCTAAAAATAGGCCAAGACATATGATGAGTTTAACATGGCTTTTTCTATGGAATTTTTATAGGCCATGGTGGCTAGTACCCTGTCACAATTTAGTTTCACAATTTGGTTTGACATTTTGAAGAAAATCCATTTTACAGAAAATCACGTCAAAGTGTGTGTCAAAGTGTAATTTTGTTGCACCTAGATATTCTGTTCGCGAGAAATGGCATAAAGTTATGTTTAAACAAGAAATTAAAACAAATCTTGTGGCGTGTACTTGTACCATATATTTTTGAGAAGGATGATGAGATTTAAGAAGATAGAATGAGTATATAAGGAACGCAATGCTTGGCGCTCCATATCTGACTACCCCTTGAGAATACAGCGTGAGGATATGTAATTATGTATATTTTGTATTCATAGGATTCATTTACTCACTTTGAAGATGTTTCTGAAAGACAATTCTGACGTTAAACTCGGGGCTATAAAAGCCGCTTACAGTTCTTAGTCTCATCCATAAGTAGATAGATATTGTTTCTTACTCCAACTCGGCGTAAGGACTTGGCGACTGTAAGTACCGTTCGACGGAAGCAAACTGAATTAGAAACGTTTTTCTCCATTTTATGTCTCTCGCCCGTAAAGAGCGACGAAGTGCTGAATTATTGGACTTACTTTATTTTGTAAAACGATTTTGTTACGAAGATATTTCTGTTTACTTTGCTACAAAGCGCTTATCGCGTTCTTGCCATACTTTATTTAAATTTTGTTTTAAGAGATCTGACAAAAACCTCTGTGTGATCAATCAGAGTAGCTGCAGAAACAAAGAAAAACAAATTTGATGTCTGAGTTTCAAATGTTATTACCTATTGACCGCAATTGTACGCAATAAGCATTAAGATACAATTCCTTAGTCATTGACAATAATAAGTAATCGATCAGTCTAAACATTACAGTTGATCCAAGAAAGTGAAAATTTTTTTAGAAATATGAATAATATAAATATTCCACCCAATGAATTAGTTAATTAGGTACGCTTGTTTCGCTTTGTTTAATTTTTAATTCTTTTTTATTTAACTCCTCATTGTTTCTTATTTTTTAATTTTATTGAAAATCGTTGATACATACATGTTAACATGATTACGCTTTATTTATAAGTTATATTTTATCCTAAGAACGGTAATTATTTGAATTTCCGATTTAATATATTTCTAGGAATTTTAATCATGTTATTGTAATCTATTATTTTATCTAATAAGGAAACTATTTGATTTACGTATAGGTATGGACCAACTTTGGTACGAGTCGGAGTATTCAAGACTAAAGTCATATCAAAAATCATATTTCAGTATTTTATACTAGAATAAAAATATTTTTTTAGAATCCCCATTGGATTGGATAATGAACTTTCTCTATTAATGTCATTCTCTAAGTTTTTTTAAGCGAGCATTCTCATGCGTTAAAACAATCTGAGGAGGTGAAGAAACATCTCATACCCTCCGCGAGCGTCGATTGTAGATATTATGGAATTAAAGAAACGCATTTTCAAATAACGAAATTGTTGTATAGACTCAAGTGTTATTTTGCGGAAATCCATTTAATGTGATAAATTCCTGAACTCTTTAGCTATTTTCCGCTCAAACTACAAAAACCACCAATCGTCACGTGTTTCGCCTCTGAACGAAGCATGCTCAGAATATTCCAGAGATCCTACTCGGTCAGCTAACATGCACCGAATCGTTACATAACGAAATTATGATTGCTGAAATGTCTCACCCATTCAATTAATTGGTACATTTTTAATACCTACTAAGTAAAACTCGATTTGGTAAATCAAATCCTTGGGACAGTTCGGGTCTACGACGAGAAGTGAGATACGTGAGGGTCCGAGCTATTGGACATACACATTATTAATTATTATAGACTTTCGAAACGATCTCACGCGCATGGTGTTGTTTGTGTTGTAGTTAATTATTTATTTATTGTATTCCTTCTGTCCATATTAAACTACAACAAATTACAGTCCACTATCGTTTTACGTCCTTAAGGACCCTAACAATTACAAAGACGATTATTTGAGATTTTCTTTATGCTTTGAATTAAAACAGATCGTATATCGGATGATCGGCATAATGACAAGAGAGATTATTGCTAAATTAAATAACATATATTTTTTATAGATATAAATTCTCTATGAAATTTCAAAGGTACTCTTGGCAATGTTCGCCTTAGGCGGCTACGGACTTGCATTTCCACTTATTACACAGATAATATTATTTTCACAAAACATGAACATAATAAATGCGCAATAAATAAGTTAAAAAAAAAATCTAAGCTGGATGTCTGTAAATTTATGATCTACCTTTTTTATATATGGATATAACATAATCGTGATGTTGCGTATTGTATTTATTTTCGTTACTATTATATACCAGTGTGCCGAAACCAGTAAGGACTGATCATTTAGAATGAGAGCGGCGTGTGAAGTACCTCAGGGAGATTTTTTTCCTTTGTGTATGTAATTTTGCGAGTGTTTCCTTTTCATTAAGTTTCCACGCACAATATTGCAGGCTGGTCGTAAACTCGGACGGTACCGCATAGAGCGCGCTGTTACTACACCCGTCCATACTACCGGCCAAAGTAATGAGTCTCGCAGAAAAATTATACGTTTAATGAAACAAAAAGTCTACCTTGAGATACATAAAACGGAAGCACAAAATCACAGTACTTTATAAGAATATAAATTCGGTTACGTTTATCAAACTATCCGGAAAAGCATTGTAAATTATGGACTTTGTACACCTAACAATTTTCATATTTGTTTAACAAACTGCAATACATTTCTTTCACTAGTAAAAAGAACGCTCTTTACATAATATAACTAAAGCGCGTCGGTCTCTTTTGATACTAAAATAAATAATGCCAAGCTCTTGTAAAATTCCTTACTGGGAACCATAGTCAGGAATGTAATATCACTAGAGTTTGCTTTAACTCTCTTTCCTATTGTGATCACTCAGTCTCTACGCATTGACCCCGAACCCAAAGCTCCTATTTCTGAACTCGGAACAACTACGAGAGAGCAAGGAAAATGACTGCGTGAGAGACTGCGTGGGGTGACTCGACTGGATTCGCCATGACACACTCATCCTATCTTTCGTCGTTTAAATTTAAAATCTGCTGTTTATAAATTGTTTCTGTCTTGATTAGTCAAGAAGTTTTTAACCGACTTCAAAAAAAGGTTCTCAATTCGATTGTATTTTTTTTTTTGTTTTTTTATGTCTGTTCCTCAAAACTCTGTCATTTGGAAAATTCTTTTTTCATTTGATAAAATATACTTCCAATTGGTCCCATTTAAATTTCACTGGTATTGGAGCTTGGGTTTCAAAGATACACCAAATAACGCGAACTGATTGTAACTTTTATTACGTTGATGATTCTCTTGTATATCATAGAAGTTAATTGTAGACGTAGACAAAAGGGAGAAATAAAAAAAATTATAAAAAAATTAAATCGTCTTCAAAAAAACACACTGAAAAATACGAAATAACTAACCTTATTAATAATAAATAATTACTAATCAAAACTCAAGTACAAAAATAACTAAATAAATACGACACAGATACCTATATAGTTAATTATATTAATTTTAATTTTTTTATAATTTACACTTATAATATATACACGAGAATGAAACAAAATTTCTAACAATGTGAACGATGGAATATTTCAAGCTCAATTTTTTTTTAAAGTTACACAGATTAATTAGTTACCTAATTAAGCCTAAAGTGCCTAAAGTTTTACTTCTATATTGTCCGATATCACTAAGGAACCCTGAGTTACATGTATCCGATTCGCACTTAGCGGAATTTATTTTTAGGGTTTCGTAGTACGTACCCAAATGGTGAAAAATCGAACTCTTATGATTATTTTACTCGGCAACTAATGTCACTATATATAGATGTAATTTGGAAGGGATGGTGTACTTTAGGAACCGCTATACAACGGTGTAGTGAAATTTTTAAAAAAATGTTGAGGGTAGAAATTAAGGGATGAAAAAAAAATTTAGTGCATCTTTAGAACACAGAAGTTTCAAAATGACTTTTTTATTAAAATAAATATCTGAGATATGCGCTTCTAAGGTCGTAAAAAGTTTTTCTCCTCCCTTTTTCAACTGCGTGGTAGAATATTTGAATCAGGCTTCTGCCCCTAGTATTAAATAATACCGTAATAGAATACAGAACTTCTATTAAAACTTTAGCTTGATTTTCGATGATACGTTAGACTAGTTTTAACATATAAAACATGTCAGTGTGAAAGTAACTAATACATTGCATGCTTTATATAGATATAAACATTTTTTACCCGTCTCTACTAAGACCCTCCTAAGACACTCTCTGGCGCTGCCTTTAATTGAATAGGGGGATGTGTGTTGCACGAACATCACAGAGAACGCTCTGAACAAAATGGATCGTCTACTAAACAATTGCATACGTTTCATCTTTGGCTTACGGAAATACGATCACATCTCTAGTTATAGTACAAAACTTGAATGGTTACCCATCAGAGAACGCAGATCCATTAGAATTCTGTCTTACTTATCTTACTTGCGAGATGTTTTAATTTCATTGTACTGCTCATGATCAGAATTTACGTTCGAATCGTACTTTTCTTTAACAGACTCCCTCTCATCATTCTGATTTTATGTCTGATTCTTTTGTGGTCACAGCGGTACAGCTTTGGAATGGTCTTCCAATTAATTAAGTTGTGTGCATGCATGAATATGTAGGTATACATTCTGTCAAGAAAGTATCGGGAATGGATGATTTGTTTATGGTTCCAAATTCAATTTTTTGTTTTTTTTTGTTGTTGTTAGATTGGCACAACTGTTTTCCATTTTGGCGCGGAGTTTGAATTGCATCTGTTATTTAGATTAAATACAGTGCTGTTTTAGTTATATCATTCTAGTGTATATTGCGAATTTCATAATGGACAAAAACATCGAACAAAGGGTTTGTCTTAAATTTTGTATCGTCAATGAAATTTCGTGTTCGGAGTCACTGAAAATGTTACAGAAGGCTTACGGTGAATCGACTATATCAAAAATACGTGCTTATGAGTGGTACAAAGCGTTCAAAAGCGGTCCAGATGTGATGGAAGATTTGCCTCGCTCTGGTAGGCCATCAACGTCTGCAACTGAAGTTAACATCGCAAAAGTGAAGGAATTAGTGACTGAAAATTCTCATTCAAGTTTGAGAGAGATAGCCGCCGAACTTTCTGTGTCTCACGAGGCGATCCGTACCATTTTAAATAATCACTTGGGTATGAAACATGTTGCCGCTCGGCTAGCCCCAAGAGACCTAAATTTTCTTCAAAAACACAGTCGCATAAGAGTCGCTGAAGACATGCTAGAACGAGTCAATTCCTATCCAACATTCATGAAACGAATTGTTACTGGTGACGAGACATGGGTTTACGAGTTTGACATGCAAACTAGTTAACAAGCTTCGGAGTGGCGCCTTCCAACTGAACCGAAACCGAAAAAACCACGCCAAAGTCGATCAAAAGTCAAAGTCATGTTGACTGTTTTCTTTAAATATCGCGGTGTTTTGCACTCGGAGTTCTTGCCGGAAGGTCAAACGGTAAATAAAGAATATTATTTGGGCGTTATGCGGCGTTTAAGAGAGCAAATTCGACGAAAAAGGCCAGATTAGTGGAAAGAAAATTCTTGGATATTGCACCGCGATAATGCGCCTTCGCACAAGGCCATCATTGTGAACGAATTTTTGACCAAAAACTCAACAAATACCATCGAGCAGTCACCTTATTCACCAGATATGGCTCCAGCCGACTTCTTTCTTTTTCCTAAACGCAAATTACCACTTCGTGGCACCCGTTTTCATTCGGTAGAAAACATAAAAGAGAATTCGCGGCGAGCACTGAACTCAATTCCGGAAAAAGCGTTTAAAAAATGTTTTAATGATTGGATTATTCGTAGGGTATCGTTTCTGAAGGAGCGTACTTTGAAGGTGATAAAATAAGTTTGGATGAATAATTAACATTTCGTGTATTATTGATCTTTTCCCGGTACTTTCTTGACAGAGTGTATGTGTTTTATTATATATATGTAGGTATATTGTTTTTATTAATACGTTTTATATTGTTCTATTACACGAGTATTATACTATTGTATAGTTTTTGGTTTTAGCGTTCTCATTGTTAATTATATGCGTTAACTATATTATTAATTATATATATATATTTTCTCTGTTTAGCCTTATGGTTTCGTCCGCAAAGTCCGCAATTTGTAATTTTTTTTTAAGTCAAAATAAATAAATAATAAAATTTATATATCTATGTATTTATTAATCTTTAGCGTTTTTCTCAGCAATCGATATTCAAA
Source organism: Zeuzera pyrina (assembly GCA_907165235.1). Lineage (NCBI taxonomy): Eukaryota > Metazoa > Arthropoda > Insecta > Lepidoptera > Cossidae > Zeuzera > Zeuzera pyrina. The sequence continues at coordinate 16,767,003 of OU015626.1, forward strand.
CTCTCTGAATTTTCACTCAATACTTACAATATTTACGTGTTCGTAATGCATTCGTAAAAAAATAACATATATATTTAAACTGTTGTTACTAATCTAATATATTCTCTTCAAAACAAATTATACGTGCTCAATACTCATAATTACATAAAAATTGTATCTTATTATAAATACGTGTCCATTTTACTTAAACTGAATATCTACGTGTAGACTGTAGACGAACATAGTGCTCATTGACGATTGACGATTTTTAATTAATCAATGTCACCTATGAAATGAATGATTATAATACTCCAGTAATAATAATAATACTCCAGACAATTACACAAATTGTGTGACCCCAAACTAACCAGTAAGCTTATACTACGGGTACCATACAACGAACTCTGGGGGAGTTCCCAGTAACACTCAGACTCCAAGCCAATTTAGAAAAGTTCGTTTCCTAAATTGACCTGACCGGGGATCGAACCCTGGCTTGCAAAGCAGATGCTATCCCATTGCGCCAACGGGCCAGTCAATTTGCCTTGATTATTGCGATATGTAATATCACAATCACATACAGTACACGTAACCATTATTGAAAAATACAGTACTTCTTTGAAATAAAACAGGAATAACACAAAATAACAAAATAAGTAAGTCAACAGCGTTCTCCACAACGTGACGACTTGTGACGACCTGTCATTCAAAAAGGCTTATAGTAACGTCTCGTTTGCTGTACCTCAACTACTCGTGCCACTATCATAGAAGATTACATTCTCACTCGCACTCATTGTACGTCTATGCGCCAGTATATACTAAGTTTATGCCATTTTATTTAATAAGCAATTATATGGTAGTTAGATACAAGAGGCAAACGTGGAATTACGAAATTTCCAGTATAATATCGCGTTTAACACTCCATATCTCTAGTTTATTTTGCAGTCGTGCGCAATAGCAATGCTTTAACGCATTTTTATATCTGATATAGCGGAAATAATGAACCGTACCGCTCGCGTCGAGTGAATTAAAACTAATGGAACAGTTAATTTCTCATGAGGATAAAGCTGCTATGCCCTCCGCCGAACTCTGCCGTATTCCCGTACTGAATCTGTTGTACTCACTTTGAAACTCCCACGTTTCATTGTTATCTTTTTTATCACTTCACAAAATAACGCTCATACCAAAAGTAAGGATTACAACCAACCAGTAATTTACTCTTTCTTTCTTTCGCAAGGCATTTTTTTTATGTTTAGTACCAAAAACAAAACTCTTATGGAATGACTCGATCGTCTGTCTGTCGCATGTGTTTTTTTTTAGTATTTGGCATCGATAATTAAAATTTGAAAAAATTATAATAAATAATGAGTATGATAATGATTCAAATATAACGTGAGCGAGAATTTAATGTTTTAATTTGCATTTATGAATGAAAAGTTATTTAGGCACAAATTTAAAAATACTTATCACATATACGGTTTTTATGTTACTGTTTTCTCAACACTTCAAGTAAAGTGCTCTCTCAAATGTATGGCCTAGAAAAATCTGAAAAAAAATCATAAACACTGAGAACAAAGTGTAGATACTGTAGATACTGAGAAAAAAGAATTAGGCATAATGATTACGCTATTCTAAATAGTTTTTCTGGTACACAATTAGGAAGCTCTACAACAAAGTTTCTTCACTTTGGTAGCAACTATAATAGTACCCCCGCCCTCTACATCGTCCAGTTGTTGTGGATCAACGGCCAAGGCCGTCGATATAGAACAAAGGGACGATTTTGATACGGCATGGACCCTCGTGAGCTCTAGCCGCTGGAACAGCAAACCGCCCCAAAATAAAGGGGTGAGCGGTTTCGGCGGGGAGGGCTTCGGGCTAGGTACGTGCCCAAAACAGAAGAGGAAAAGGAGGCCGAACTCCAAGCAGAGACGTCGGGCAAGGTTGGCGGCGGCTTCCTTTTCTCAGTCATCACCCACCTCTTCTCCCACACAGGTGAAAGAGGGACCGCGAGGAGGCTCCGTGAGGGGCCGCCCGGCTATTGAAGGAAACAGGGCTCCTTCGGTAGCCGGGACGTTGTGGCTGGCGGTAGCTCCGGGTACTATAAGACAGAGGGAGAAGGCACGCGGCGGGTCCGGGGGACGGATCGGGGGGAAGAGGGCTCGACTCAACAAGAGTAACTCTCCGAGTGGTCAGCTCAAAAATCCGCGACTCGACCACTCGGACTGGCCACATCCCGCAAGTTATGCGGGGGCAGCGGAGGCTGACCTATTGGCAGCCATTACTGTGGCCCAAACCCTCTTATTAACAGGACCACAAGCAAACGAGGTGCGTCAGCTTCTGGAGGCTAAGTTCGTGGACTTAGTCAATGTCATGTCGCAAGATTTGACCCCGGGACAGGCTGTGCCTCGTTTTAACGGCAAGCCCATACATGTCGGCGGGGCCTTGCAGCTCTGGTGTGCAGACAAATACACATCAGAGTGGCATAAGGCTCAGTTCGAGGGCGTGATGCTGCCTAGCGGCGTCACTCTTACGGTGAAATAATAATACAGTAAATACCACGCAGGGTGCGATGTGGCATCCTTCTCCCGAGAGTTCTGGAGACGAGCGTGATCGGGCGCTTGCTATGCCTGCAGAACCCCTGGGTGAATGTTGAACGCTGGCTTCTTCATGGAGTCAACAGACAGGTGACGGAGACATGGAGACATTCATCGTAGTCAACGTTCCGGAGGACGTGGTCACGCCTTTTGGAGAACAATCGACGGCTCTACTTTGTGGCGGGTCGGTCTACGTTAGATTCCAGGGGAGGAGGGGGAGGTTTCGTGACTCCCCCCTCCCCCCTCCCCGCGCGGACCCGGACGCGGTTCCTGATCGCGATGAAGAGGATCCAGATCCTGCAACTACACAGGCCACTGAACCTGCAGAAACCCCTTCGGGGTCGGTGGTGTCCGCCACCCATGACGGCATACTGCCCGGATCCTCTCTTGGGCCGGTCCCTGATTCCAACAACGGGAAAGATGTACTGGTGGAACCTGTTGGGGACAGGGACTGGTCCGAGATGATGAAGGAGCTTGACCTGGCGGTGGAGGAGGAGATGTCCGATGGCGTCACCCTCGTCTAGCTTGGTTAAGGTCGTCCAAGTCAACCTCCATCATTCAATAACTGCGACGGCTCAACTGCGAAAATGGTTGGAGGCTAACACTACTGCAATTGCTTTGATCCAAGAGCCGTGGTTCGACAAATCAGGCAAAATACAAGGCCTCTCCAATATTGGAGTAAGTTAATAACTAAAAATGAGCTCAAACCTCGAGCTTGTATTTACAATTCTGGGAAATTAAATGTACAGTCATTAAATGAGTTTTGATCCAGAGACTTATGTGCCATAAGGCTACCAACAACGCAAGAATCAAATTCTCGAGCACTAGTTGTGGCTTCGGTATACATGGCGGAGAATGAAGACCCTTCACCAGATGAGATGACGAGGCTTGGAAACTACTGTGATGCGAACGGGTCAGACCTGATCATCGCCACCAACTCCAACTCCCATCACGCCCTATGGGGAAGTGAAGGTATTAACAACAGAGGTAAGATACTTGTCTAATATTTTTCACTACAACCTTAGATGTAATTAATATCGGTTGCGAACCAACCTATGTTACTAGACGTAGTTCCTACTACGTCTAGTAACATAGGTTGGTTATAGATCTGACACACTACGCTACGCTACGAACCTCGCATCCAACCTTGTAACAAATTGGCACGTATCCGATGAGGCTTCGTGTTCTGATCACAGGTGGATCAGGTTCGATATTCAGGTCTCTATTATAAATACACGACCACGCAGGAATCCCCGCAAAACGGATCGTACCCTGTATAAAAAACTAATGTCCGACAGGATGAGGAGTAACAAAATTCATGCAATCGTAAAGGACACACAAGTGATAGAACAACACGTCATCTTCTTAACTAAAGCTATGACGAAGTGTTATGAAACTCCACCTCCACTAACCACTCCGCTCCCAATCGACAAACACAAACAGACTTGGTGGGGACTAGAACTCGAAAGACTCAGAAGAAGAGTCAGGAAATTGTGGAACAGAGCGATTAATACAGGTAACAATCTGGATTGGGACAACTATAAAACGATCAAATCCAGATATAAAAAACGTCTACGCTACTGGAAATCGAAAGCCTGGAAAACATTCTGTGAAGGTATCGAATCCAATGTACAGGCAAATAGAGTACGGAAAATACTCTCTGGCTAAGAAAATCACGGTCTAGGATCACTACGTAGACCAGACGGCACCATCACAAGTTCCCCCGATGAAGTGCAAGAGTTACTGCTGCAGGCTCATTTTCCCGGATGTAAGTTTACAGACAACATTGTCTGGGGTGACCCTGCAATAATACCAACAAGTGACTGCTGGCAAATCGCTCAGACGACTATAACTCAAAATAGGGTACACTGGGCAGTCAGCAGCTTTCTTCCGTTTAAGGCAGCAGGTTTAGATGGTATCTTTCCCGCACTCCTGCAATGGGGAGGGCCGGATCTCATTCGGTCCTTAACGAATACTTTACAAGCTTGCTTAGCATTTAAATACATTCCTATGTTTTTGCGTCAAGTAAATAAAGGTGATCTTTATACCAAAGCCAGGCAAAAGTGATTATACAAATGCGAAATCATTCAGATCCATTAGTCTCACGTCGTTTCTCTTGAAAACGTTAGAAAGATTGTGTGACAAGGTACTGAGGGATCACGCACTTAAAAACATACCATTGCATCACTATCAACATGCGTACAGTGCACGCAAATCCACAGAAACAGCACTACACATGGTGGTTGGCAGGATAGAAAGTGCAATTAAGAGTAAAGCTATATGTCTAGCCATGCGCCTAGACATATAGCATTCATTGATATAGAAGGCGCTTTCGACAAAACTAACTTCACCAGTATTAACGAGGCGCTAAAAAGACATGGCGTCGATCCTATTATTGCTGGATGGATTGAAAACATGGCCCTTTAAGTTTATTAGAGGTCGTCCTGTGGTCGAAATTCGACCGTAAATATAAAAATATAATATAAACTCTTTGGCGACAATCTACTCTGTGCGGTTGTTTGATCTAAGGAGCTTACATTACATAATATGATCTTGATGAATATGATGACATTGGCAGTATGAACGTAAACAATGAACGTTTTATTTACATACATACATACATATCTTCACGCTGTATCCCCAACGGGTAGAGAGGACGGAGCACTAAGCATCGCGGTCCTTACATACCTCTTTCGCTTCCTCAAATCTCATCATTCTCCTCACACATTTTCGCCTAGGTATATGCGAGTGCTTAACGTTTTATTTTATTTTAAATTTAAGCTTTCTCCAATCCTTCTCCATATAAACTTTAATTGTACCAAATTTCACACTCCTCATTCCGCACAATTTTCTTAAAAATGGAACCAATCCAAACCAAAGTTTTCGCTTCACGTAATAATAATATAGATGACGAGTTGTAATATAAATAGTAGTAGTAATATATCCAAGGGTCGTCGCGCCAGGGAACAGCTAAGTTTCATTTTTAATAGTATTCTGTTTTTATTTTATTAACTTAACGGTCCCCCGACGCGGTGACGTTTGGACTTTGGATACACTACTACTACTTATGTATATTACAACTTATCATTAACTTAAAGGGCCAATAGTTACATGTTTTTTTTTTCTTTTTAGAAGTTTTTTGAGTAGCGGGTTTTATAAATTTTTAATTTAAGTTTTATTTCATACTTTTCGAACACGCTACGATCGACACACTCTATCCCCATATTCACGCAAATACTTTCGGGAACGATACATGAAATTTAGACCCTGATCACCATCTATCTATCTATAACTTATTCATTGAGACCATTCCAATGAGATCAAACACGATACCCCTACTGTAATTTGATGAGGAATAGGAGATCCCGCTGATTCCAGATGATGTAATATCAATGAAGTCACAGGATACTAAACTTAGATTCGATCAGACCAGTAGAAGTTGCTCATTTTCCTTTAACAACTGGAAAAGAGCTGATGATCTTCAAACGGCTGAACGGAATTTCTTCATTCATAGCTAAGAACACTCTCGATCAAGTCGCCTTTCAAATAAAAAACAATTATATCAAAGTTGGGTCATCCGTTTAGGAGCTACGTAGCCACACCACAGACATGCACACAGATACAAGCGTTAAACTTATAACACCCCCCTTTTTGCGTCAGGGATTAAGAAATTGTAATGAAATAATACAATGATAACTTTATTTCATTTTTGAGAAGCTCTTCCTTTTAATCCTTTACTAGTAGGTGTTCAGAAAAACCGAGCAAGGAAATTTTACCTGAAATATAAATAGGAATATATATATAGTACCTACTTCTAATATTGTATATTGAGTAATGATGTTGTGAATTCTAAAATTACCACTTTTCACTAATTTTTTTCACGTTCTCTTACAATTTTTCATTCTTCGCTTTTTGTTCGCTAATTCTATTAGTATTCATTCATTTTTCGCATATTAAAAGCTTTTGTTTATCGGCATTTTATTATAAAGTATAACTTTATTATTATAACAGTTAAATTCTTGTTACACCCACTGTTTGAACTGGTAGCAGTGTCTAGTAGATATTATAGATAGAGCGTGAAGATATGTATGTACGTATTATATAGAGGTAGATAGAGGTTACGTATCTTATCTTGTATCTATAGTTTCTTCACTTCAGCTTACTTTTGTATGGTCGTGCAATATCGAGTAAAAGTTGAATGAAAAGAAGATTTCCAAGGGAAGCTTATTCCGTACGAAGTTATTAATTGAGTTTAACGCAAATTGTAGAGTCATTTCGCAGGTTTATTCCTTTTAGTTTTTCTTGGAAATGAACGTTTGGAACGTTTACTTTTAATGTAACGATTTATTATTAATGTGTTTAATATATCGACAATAGAAGATACACAAAAAAAATAAACTTTGGGCTCACAATGTTTAGTGTTCCTTAACTAAAAGGAAAAACAGACCCCTTATAATAACACTAAGACTGTCTGTCATAGCAGACTTTCTCAGAAATGATGTGACGTAGTTTTTGCACATATTTTGCACAAGTTAACATTTTAAAATGTTTGTAAGAAAATTAAAAAAGGACGATTATTATCCCACTTATCTGAAATCGCTGGACATAGAATTTTCAAAATTTCGAAAATCATATAGCTTACAGATAAAATATAATAGAATCCCAGATCTTAGAGACTCGCATTTAAACAATTTTATTTGTAGTTCCGTTCATTTTAAAAACCGTTACAGTAGTACACACTTTATATGACGCGTCGTGAATTTTCGTTCGCGCAAACACGAGCAACTGATTCCGATGACGGCCGATGATATGATTAAAACAATAAATCTGACTGATATTTAGTAATCATAAGGTGAAAATTACAATGCAACTGTTATCCATCCCATTCACGTAAGGCACGCCCCTTTCTATAATTACACTGCAGGCACTTGTTAACGGTAAAGTGAAATGAATAATATTATTGATTTATTATAATTTATGTCCATTTATTTTTTAGTTTACTATATACAAAATATTTAATTTCTCCGACTCTGTCCCATGAAGAAGAGTGCTGATAAGGCGTCGGGACAAAGATCGAAAATATTATATGCGATAAATTCCGTTGAAACTATTCTATTTAAATGACTATGAAACAGGATAAGGGACCTAAGGAAATAATTTTGGTTTCTAGGCTTCCGTATCAAAAAGGGGCCAATGTGACCTTAACTCTAAGATTGCGCTCTCTGTTAGTCCGTCTGTGTCAGGGTTGTATCTTTTGAACTGTATAATAGGTAGACACTTCAAATTCTCACAGAGTATGTATTATACGACCATCGACTCGTACACATCGAAAAGTACTTTTCTCGTTTGTCTATTAAGTGGTCGCCCTCTTTTTAAAGAACTCATTTTAATCACACAAAATGAAAACTCTTTTTTGCTATTGTGTGCACTTTTGTCAGCTGCGCGTGTACTCGATCAGAAGTATGACGACGTGCGTCGCGCGCTAACATAACGGCAGCTTGCGACCAATAGCGGCACAGGAATAACACGCGCGGTGCGTGAAGCGTGCAGATTGGTCAGTTAGCATTTCTCACGCTTCGAAAATTCGTCTTCTGCTCAGGTACATAGATAAGCCATATCAGTTGTGTACTTACTGTACTTATATGTTTTTGCTTGAAATAGCCATAATCATAGAAATACCTACATACCTAGAAAAAAATGATATTGTTCGACGCAGAGTTTATCGTATCAAGCATAACATTTTATTAAGTGTGGAGAATATAGGTACATAGGTACCTACATTAACAGATACACTTGTGTTAATTAGGGATTAAGAACTAGTAACGGGCATTTTTTTTTTTTTTTTTTTTTGGTTTCTGAGAGGCGAAATGAAACCCCCGCGGGCTACCCAGCCGGACTCTACGCCGACTGGGGAGTGTCGGAATCGAACCGACTAAACAAAACCCCTCTTTGCTGTTAGCCCTAGTGGCTTTTACAGCGTCACAGGTCGCGTTGGGGCGAGCGCTGAAGGCGCCCTGCCAGATGGTCGACCGCCTGAGGGTTCCTCCAGCCGAGGGATGCCTCGTATGGAGGGCGGACCTCGGGCTCAAGGCGTCGCCAGGGGAGCTTTCCGCACCTGCGTGCATCTTAACGGGCTTCCTATTCGGGTGAGGGCCGGGCCTCTAGCGGACCCGGCCGGCGAGACGGCTGAGGGCCGGTTAGTGTGCCTAGTGTTCCGCGTGGCAGTTTACAATGTGGCTTAAGGCCCGCGTGTGTGCGTGTAGAGCTAAGTGATCGAGCTTCTAAACGTGAGACCCTACGGGTGTCGCGGGGGTCGTCCTCGCCTCCGCCGGTGGGGGCGGTGCGGTCGAAGTGTGTAGGTTGGCATGTTCGAGTTCGAACGTGTAATGTCGTCGTCGCTGTCGCCTAACACATGTCTAGGTCTACGATAGCGTTTGCGGACGCGGCGTTCGGGGGTGTACGATGACGCCCTGACCACTAAGGGATTCGGGTGTAAGGAGGAACGGTGAAAGAAGCGTTGGGACGCCTCTTTTAGATGTTGAGTTATAGAGGGTAATTCTAGGTCGTAGTGCAGATCTACGTTGCGCACGTAAGGAGGAGCACCGGTAGCCCTGCGCATGAACCTATTCTGAATAACTTGGAGGGAGTTGATGTGAGAGCGCGCAGCGTGAGCGAATGCTACACTGGCGTACGTCATGATAGGCCTGACGCACGTCTTATATAAGGTAACTTTATGTCTGAGGGACATTTTGCTTTTAGCGCAAATGAGCATGTTGAGACGACCGAGGACGAACGCGGCGCGGTCGCGGACCGTTTTGATGTGTTGGCCGAAGGTCATGGCACTGTCAAGGGTGACTCCTAAGTATTTGACTTTCCTAGTCCAAGGGATATCCTGGCCGAAAAGTGTGATCGTTCTGAGAGTGTTAGCGCGGCGGGCGCGGCTGGTGGTCGTTCCCCTCGAGAAATACACGGCGGCGCTTTTCTCGGGGTTGACTTCGATTCTCCAAAGACGGAACCACTCGCCTAGGCTCGTGACCGCGACTTGGAGGAGTTGGGAGACTCTGAGGCGACTCCGGTCTGATGTGAACAGAGCGGTATCGTCCGCGAATAGGGCGAGCTCTACACCGGGGGTTTTGGGGACGTCGTTCGTGTAGAGCGAGTAGAGCGTGGGCGATAAAACGGAGCCCTGTGGGACGCCTGCCCTGATGGGGCGAGGAGAGGAGAGCACCCCTTCGACTCTATAGCGGAAGGAGCGGTTTGACAAAAAGTCCCGTACTATGCGTACGAGATCGTCAGGCACGCCGAGCCGGCGCAGCTTGTACACCAGCCCGGCGTGCCAGACTTTGTCGAACGCCTTCGCTACGAAGAAGCGAAGAAGCGAAAGCGAAGAAGAGGGCCCCCGTGCCTATAGTGCGACTCGGGCGGTTAAGGCCCTCCAGGATGTGTTCCGTGAGGCGGTGCACTTGTTGTATGCACGAGTGTTTGGCTCGAAAGCCAAATTGCTCGTCTATGAGGAGACCGGAGGTGTCTAAGTGGGCTTTGAGACGAGCCAGAAGGACCCGTTCGTAAATTTTCCCTAGCACGCTAAGGAGACTGATTGGGCGATAGCTATTGGGGCTACTGCGGGGTTTACCCGGTTTCGGGATTCCGATGACGATCGCTTCCTTCCAGGCGGCTGGAAAGACGCGGTTCGCCATGGCGGCATTGATAATGGCTGCTAAGAGCGCGAGAAGGCGCATAGAGAAAATTTTGACTACTCGGTTGGAGATGCCGTCTCTACCGGGGGCTTTTCTAGGTTTGAGAGCCTTGACAATGTCCTGAACTTCGTCAACCGTCGCGGGTCTGAGTTGGCAGGGGGCGGTCGCGGGCGGTAGGGAGCCTACTTCGCGATTGACCATGTCTAAATGATTCTGATCTACAGGCTGAGAGCTAGGTGAGCATTGGGCCTCCAAAGTGTCGGCCAAGAGTTCGGCTTTATCTACATCGTCGAAAGCTGTCTGTCCGTTCGGTTTCGTCAGGGGCGGCATTGTTTGGAACGTGTCCGATTTGAGAGATCGGGCCAACTTCCAGTAAGCCTGGTGCGTCGGCTCGATCTCTCGCATGAGATCGCTCCACCTGTTATCCCTAAGTTCGGAAATTCGGTATTTGACTTCGCGTTGGAGGGCGCGTAAGTTGCGTTTATTCGTTTCTGAGGGAAACGAGTCGTAAGCGCGGGTCGCGGCGTTCTTGGCTCTGATCAGCCGACGGATGTCTCCGGGGAGCTCCCAACGGCGGTCGTTCGCCGCCGGGACCTCACGGGAGCACGAGGAGACCGATTCGCGGATGTGGGCGGTGAGCGCGTCTATCGCCGCGGTCGCGTCCTCGGCGGATCGGATAACGTCCGGTATCGCGTTAAGCCGCGGCGAATTCTCAGAGTTTAGCGTTTCGTCTAAACTCTGCCAATCCGTCACGGTTTTTGTGAGCGTCCTAGTGTCTATCATAGGTCCTAGTTTGAGTAATACCGGCCTATGGTCAGAGTCTAACTCGTGTAACGCCTCTATTGAGTGCAGCGTTAGAGCTACGTTCTTTAGAAGCGCTATGTCGAGTACGTCCGGTCTGTGTGTTGTAACTCTGGGATAGTGGGTGGGCGTCATGGGGGCGATAACGTCAAAGTTAAGGACATCGGTTAGTTCGTCTAAAGCTCTGCCATTTCGCGAGGTGGTGTGCGAATTCCAGCGACGATGTTTAGCGTTGAGGTCGCCGGCGAGTATGACAGAGTCGTCTAAATTTAGGAGGGCCTCTAGATCGCTTCTAATTAGCGCTTTACCGGGAGGGAGATAAACTGACGCGAGTGTGACAGGCGCGTGCCCCGTGAGGGCCACCCGGCACACCGACGCCTCTATGTTGGTGAGGGCGGGCGTATCGATCGGAATGCAGTGCAGGGACCTTCTGTAGTAGATAACAGTGCCGCCTTTGGGGGCGGGCACCCTATCGTTTCGCACGATGTTAAGCCCGGAGAGGCCGGGGTCGCGATTTCTAGGTTTCAAAAAGGTTTCCTGCACTAGCATTATATCTATTTGGTGGTCTCGCGTAAACTCGTGAAGAAGATCGCGTTGCCTGCGGAGTCCGTCCGCGTTATAAAATGAGATTGAGAGCCCGCGCGGTTTGATGCGCGCGGAGGGAGTTGTCTCGTGGGTGCCCGGTTTTATAACCTACGAGGGGGCGCCGTGAAGCGGCTTAGGCTGTCCAGAAGGAACGCGTGTTCGGCAAGTATGATGAGCCGTCCCATCCCGTCGCTACAGTCGCGGATTTTACGCGCGACTAATTTAATTTCGTTAAGGTTGATTTCCTTAACGAGGTCGGCGAGCATTCGGATGTCGCCGAGGAGATCGGACGCCGGCGCTGAAGGAGCCGGCGCCGCTGGACGCGTTTGAGGCGCGGGCCCCTTACGCCGCGGTTGTTGTGCTGGCGTCGGCGCTATGGTCTCTCGGGCCGGTAGAGCGCGCGCGGGCGCGGATTTGGTCGACGCTGAGGGCGCGGGTTTGTTCGGCGCTGAGGGCGCAGGTTGAGTTGGCGCGGAGGGCGCGGGTTGTGGCGGCGCAGAGGGCGCCAGTTGTGACGGCGCTGAGGGCGCGGGTTTGGCTGGCGCAGAGGGCGCGGGCCGTGTGGGTGCGGAGGTCGCGGTAGGGGCGGCCTTAGGTTGGGCTGGGTGCGCAGGGGGGCCGCGGCGTTGGCCCTGATGTGCTCCGCCGGCTCGGCGCGACTTACCCCCGCGGCGGCGACGGCGCGGAGCTCTCGGGCATCCGCGATAGTTCGCGGGATGTCCGAGCTCTCCGCACAGTACGCAACCGGGAGGGTCAGACGTCTCCGGCGTGCGGGAGCACTCGGGGGTGCCGTGGTCTCCGTGGCACTTGACGCACCTAGGCCGTGCGAAACAGTTACGGGCCGAGTGCCCGTACAATTGACAGCGGTGGCATTGACCCACCGTGCCGCGTTTGTGCGGGGCCTCTACGGAGAGGCCGGAAATCCTACATACGGATTTTATTTGGAAAACGGCCTTTCCCTCGGGGGAGAGGTCGAGTACGACCAACACGAGGTCGAAGGCCTCCTTCGAGCGAGGCTTGTAAAGGCGGTGGACTTCACGCGCCGGGAGGTTTTGCGACTTAAGGTCGCCGAGGATGAGCTCTTCCGGGAGCTCCTTGGGGAGGCCGCGGATGACCACGCGAAGCTGGCGCTCCTCCGGGAGCGCATAAGTGTGGAAACCTATGCGCTCCGAGCGTAGGAGCGCTGTGAGCTCTCGATGGTCAGCCGGGGTGGGGACCTGCACCTTAATGCCCTGTGCAGTGTTGCGGGCGGAAACAAATTTAATGCGGCGCGCGTCTAAGGCCCGAGAGACCCTATCCCACGACGCTTTTTCTTGAATAAACACCGGCGGCGGTGTTTTGATTTTGTCGGCCTGAGGGGCCTGGATGGCCTGTGAGGCAGGCGCTTTTTGTTCGGCCAGAGGGGCCGCGGGAGCTCCGGAGGCCTGGGGGGCCGCCTTCGTCGTTTTGGGGGGCGGGCTAGGCGTGTCGCCTTCCCTCGGGGAATTCGCCCGCTTCCTCTTGACCACTAAGCGCCAATCGGCGCTCTTAGTGGCCTCGTCCTCCGAAGAGGAGGGAAGCGCTATGTCCATTTCCTCTTCGGAGTCCGAAGCCTCCGTCGGGTCAGGGGAAGCGGGCGAATCGCTAACGGGGGCTGGCTTGGTTGGTTCGCGCGGCGGGGGCTTCGCGACTGTAGCGGCGGCGGAAACAACGGCCGAGTAAGACGCGGGGGTGGGGGCGCGGGGCGCGGGTGAGACCCGGTGGTCCCACAGGTCGCGAATATGGGAGTGTGATGTCTCGAGTTGAGCCATCACGAACGCGCGGAATTGGGTGTCCGTCAGCGTGTCCATGGCGCTGGTAGAGCCGCCAAGTTGTAAGAGAGGACCTCCCTACCGGGGATAGGCAGGGAGGAGAGTGCCTACTTTGTAGCCCTGGTCGTACTGTGCCTGTCTTATTGTGCACAGATGTGTACCTAACACCTAGGTCTTATATAAACTTCACTAACTTAACACTAACACTTAGCGATACGAGCGCGGCCGCGACGCGACGCGGTAGGCCGGTCGGCGCTGCAGGGAGCGCGGGCGCGACGCGACGCGAGCACACTATTAGTCACTACGCACGATGCGCAGTGAGTACAGCGATGGCAGCGCACGCGGGCGCGCGGAGAAATCGCAACGATTCGAGTTGGCGCGGCCGCGACGCGATAACCCGGTCAGCGCTACGAGGAGCGCAGGCGCGACGCGATAAACCGGTCGGCGCTACGGGGAGCGCAGGCGCGACGCGACACGAACACACTAATTCGCTACGCACGATGCGCAGCGAGTAGAGCGATGGCAGCGCAACGCGGGCGCGCGGAAACGGCACTGAGCACTGAGAGGCGAAGCGAGCGAGCGAGCGACGCGTGCGTCTCGTACGGCGGCCGAGAGCAGACTCCAGTAACGGGCAGACAGAACGCATAAAACTTATATTGGCGTACGAACTATAGTAGAAGAGGGGGCAAGTTGGGGTGGCGGGCAAGGGGTACCACTCTTAAATCAAAAACCAATTGACCAATCACGATCGTTTTTGCAAATGACAATGCGCCGCCGTGGCAGTTATTAGTGAGCTAAGTCACTGGGCGACGACACCGCGTTCTTTATTTATAAAACAGAAAAATCTGTTTTTGGGTATTTTATTAGGGTTTTTTCACTTTAATTGTACCGTGTTTGTTCTATAAATAACAGCAATTGAAAATACAAATAAAGTTAATTAGGAAGAACGTTAGAACTTCTACGTATTAATTAGGGATTGAAGGGTGGGTGGGGAGAGGGGGGAAATGTAGGGGATGCGACAACTACCCCCATGGTAAAGGAGCAAGCTCAAAAAGTTAATACTTTTTGTAAAATATGTTGTAAATTTACGAAATTACTTGCATTTTACATTAATGCTAACATTAATGCGATGTTAATATTTATAACAAAAGCCAGTCATTATGAGCACTCAGTACTTAAACTTTCACTCAACAAAACGTACCACTTTTTAAAATAATTAAATAATTTTATACAATACTTTTTTGAGCACATTTTTGTGTTTTGTCATTTAATTTTTTTTTTTAATTTTTGAATCATTGGTCCGTCCGGAATCCGGTCATCCGGATTCAGTTCCCGCGCTTCGCCCGGCACTGTCCAAAAGAGTGTTCTTATAGGGCGGCCACTGTTCTGGTGCTACACCGGCCGCTATCGCGGCACACTTGCTTCGCTCGCTCGGTTCGCGCGTTGTGGTAAACATACTAATCTAACCTACCCAAAAGGAATATACTTAGAGGGCGAATTCTGTTCTGGCGCTTCGCCGATGGCTTCCGCAGCACACTGACTTTGCTCGTTTGGCTCGCGCGTTGTGGTATACATAGGTACTAACCTAACTTAACCTACCCAAAAAAACTGTTCTCATAGGGCGGATTAATTAAACAATTAATTTAGTAGTGTGAACAATAAAACGGAGTTGATACAGTGTTAACATTAAAAGTCACATAGCCACAATAAAACCATTAACAAAAAAACTTCGTTAGTTTAAAAAATCAATAAGACCGTTAGTTTTGTAATAGTCACATTTTCATTTGAACTTTACTAACATATATCACACATTTCAAAAAGTTCTATGTTCGAATAAGATGAAGAATATATTTATTTATTACTGAAGAAGTCGGTTGTATGGGCATAGATCCCTTTGCCTTCCCTCTCTAGAGAGAATCGTATAACAAAAAAACATTTATTCGCCTCTAGAATCTGTAGTGCGATTCTCTGACGCAAATTAGTCAAATTCACTTCTGAATCCGCGGTGAGATTGTCAACTGTGATTTGGTATTCTCTAAAGTCGACAGAGATACTAGCGCCGCCTCGATGAGTGGCGGCGGCGAGTTGTACTATCTTAAATGAATTTTATGAAATTTCGCTAAATATAACAATCCAATCTAAATAAACGAGTTTTATTTAACGTAATTATCTCAGAAGAAGTTAAAATACTCTAAGACGAAATGTCGACTGAGACGTTTACTCTTAAAGCAATCCCCGACAAACTCGCACCCAAGATCACTTCACTTCGCTCCTAGAATGTTTGGTTTAGAGAATTCAAGTGAGTTCGAATGCGAAGTGGGGTGAATTGTCGAGCGAGTGCCTCTTTGGCTGATTCGAGTTTTTACAGAATTGCATGGCTGATGACAAAACTCACAAAAAAGTGTCTTGGAGGTTATTTCATGTAGGTCGTCTAAAGCTTGGCTGATATTTTTTTAATTCATTTGGGCATGAGAGCGCAAGAAGGGGTATGGGTAACGTGACCATACGTCCCGCTTTGGGCAGGACAGTCCCGCTTTCAGGCTGTCTGTCCCATTGTCCCCAGCCAGAGCAAAAATGTCCCGCTATTGCAAACAGAGCAAAGGATAATTAATACGTACCGTACGGGTACCCCTACTCACCTATATTCATTGCATTCGAAATGCGCACCAAACGTAACACACCTATCGAAAGAGTTTTTCTTTAGTGAATAAGACAAGTGACAGAACACAATTAAGTATTGCAGTTCGAAAAACTATTTTATTTACCAAAACTGTCAGCAACAAATCATGTGATAAGCTCTATTTCTACTTGAAAACTAAACCCGACATTTTGAAACTGATTTGCGCTGCTGACAAATATAAAACAAATGTGTCTGCAACTGAATCTAATATTGACTAATTCAAATTATATATTGTATAAACTCATGTGATACTTTCCGATTCCAATATTTAAGCCAATAAATTGGTTTAAACAGTCATGCAGCTGATTTATTTGTTGATTCGGTGCTGGTTAGCTGACCGAGGCCGATCTCTAGTATATTCTGAGGATGCTTCGTTGAGAGGCGAAACAGTGTCGATTGGTGGTTTTTGGAGTTTGAGCGGAAAACAGCTAAAGATTTTAGTAATTCATCACATGAAATTACATATTATTAATAATTGTTCTCATGTTCTTGTTTTTGAATAAATAGTAAAATAAGCCTTTTTTTTACAAAATTTCGTAAGCGTCCCGCTCTGACAAAAATAATAAATGGTCACGTTAGGTATGGGATACCATTAAACTATGCATTACACTAAAATAGTACCTAAATCAAAACAATGACCGTGGCGCCACGCGCTGGCAGGGAGTGGCGTGGAAACTGGCGCTTCGTTGTAAGTAAAAGCGAGACAGCGCTATTATGTCATCGCTCCGAATGGGCAAGTCCAATTCAACCTGTAACAAACGACGATACACTTATCCACATTTTATCTTTGCTTATTTATGCAATCTAATATTGAATTCTTTTCTCTTTTACTAACCATAAAATTATTACATAACTTTAAAATCATTCCCTTGCGGACAGGATAAACAATGAAGAGATACGCAGTATAGCAGGGTTACACGAAAGTATTATCGTGAAAATGAAGAAAGGAATGCTTAGATGGTTCGGGCACACATAAAGAATGAGTGATAAAAGACTGACGAAGAAAATGTACAGAGCGTAAGCGAGTGGTAAAAGAAGCCAAAGAACACCGAGGCTGACCTATGAAGATCAAATAGCCAGAATGTTAGCCGACGGAAATGCGAAAAGCACTCGCATACCTAGGCGAAAATGTGTGAGGAGAATGATGAGATTTGAGGAAGCGAAAGTAGTATGTAAGGACCGCGACGCTTGGCGCTCCGTTCTCTCTGACTACCCCGTTAGGAATACAGCGTGAAGATATATATGTATGTAAAATTATTCAATTATTTATTGATTAATCGTCGTAAGTACGAAATTAAATTAAGTGAAATATTACGCTACGTTGTTCACTGCTTAACTAGATGTGGTTCCCGAACCACAGTTTAATGGAAGTGATGCTTTCAAACAATCAGTTTAGTTTACATAGATATCGCTGAGCACATAAAGTTAATATACCTTATGGTTAAGCAGTACCTACATAAATATAAGAACTAACAAGTTTCCAGGACAACAGATATTATGTAAATTTATTTAAAAACAAAACGATAATCAAAGCTATTATATATTATACAATATGTAATTGACGCGGTTTAATCATAGGAATTAATAAAATACCCTTATCGTAAAATATGAGCAACAATTACTCGGAATCAAATTCAGTCCACAAAATTAATTTCGCCGTTCTTATAAGGCACGTGCGTGCAGACAAATAGCCCTGAAACTAATGCAATATTCCGCACACGTCTATTCCGCAACTATGATAACTGGAGGCGCAAGATACAGAGAGACTACACAACTACAAACTTACTATTTTCTTTCATGTGCCCAGTTTTTGAGAGCGAAAACTGTAGATACGAACTCGAGTTTCCTTTGAAGAGATAGGGTAAACAAGTTAGTGTAGTGTAGTGAAGTTCTGTGTTATGTCAAGTGAAGTGAAGAATTTAAATTTAACATAAGTACCTTTGACTGCATGCGAACTAGGTACTTTTTTATTTTGCTATGAATAAATACAATCTTAATAGCCATTTATTTTATATAAACTGATACTTAATCATGAAATGACGACAAACTTTTAACCTAAAATATTTGGTTAAAGCTACTCGAACGTAACAAAGTAGGCGAACTATTAGATAACTAAGCTCGTATCAAATAGCGAGCTTCTCGCTACGAAGCGATGAGTAACCTATGTGACATGAGAAAAAAAAAGTAGTGATGTACTCGAGCGAATATCTATAGTCATTTTTACATAAATTTCATTTTCAAATCGTATTGCTACAAACGTATGTATATTAAGGAATTAGAAAACACTAACTTAATTCTACGCACACATAAAATACCCCAAACACAGTACCTACCTATCAGTACCAATGCTATAAATTGTGGACAAACTAACTAGTGTTCAGCTGAACCCAGACAGACATGTACTACAAGTATTTAGTTTTTGGAAATATTTGACATCAAAATCTGCAAAGAGCGATACGCGTCTCACAAATGTTTTTGATACAGTTTACCCAAAAAAAGAACACTGAAAAGTACAAAATAACTATACTTTACTAATCAAAACTCAAGTATAATAAAAATAACATTATAAAGACGATACATATACTTACCTATTTAATTAAATTTGACAGTTACTGAAGTCGGTGCCAAGCCCACCAAACTAATAAACTTTCTGTTGTTGCACATTGATTTGGCACCGGCTTCAACTGACAAAATTAATTATATACCTAGGTATACTAGCTTTTGCCCGCGACTTCGTTCGCGTATAAATTATAGCCTATGTGTTATTCTGATGTATAAGTTATATTACAAAATCCGGTCAATAGTTTTTGCGTGAAAGAGTAACAAACATCCATACGTTCATCCTCACAAACTTTCACATTTATAATTTGATAGGATAGGATTAGTAGGATTTATAATATTAGTAAGACGTATCGTATTTATAAAGTTATTTTTATTGTACTTAGTTTTGATTAGTAGAGTATATGTCGCCGCAACGATTATCTACGATTATTTAATTATACGATCATGATTTCTAACTGTCGCCAAACGATTATTCGGCGATTTGATTTATAATGATTATTGTTATGAATAAGTTATCCTAAAATTGTTAACTACTTTAAAATAATCATCTAGTTGATAGTGATTTTATTGTTTTAACACTTTACTTCAATTTTCCAATAAATAAATTGTTAGTTTGTTTGTAAGATCATTATGATGTTTCAAAGTAAGTCTTTTTATTTTTTTATTGCAATATTTGTTTGCTAATGAGCCTTAGTAATTTGATAAATTAATTAGAAAACTGCTTTACTAATAATTATTGCTAATTATTGCTGATTGCCTAAAAATCAATGTAAATTCAAGCGCTTGCGACGCCATCTGACTCTGTTTGAGCGGAAGTTTGATTTGGCGCTAAGAATGGCGTCGATAAGCTCTTGTAATTCGATAAAAATTCAATTATTCTCGAGCAGCAGACGAGGAAACCTGTAAGTTAAACTCTTGAATAAAAGTTATTGATTTATTTTAATTACTTCAATTTAATTTGAAATTAGTTGTTTTATTTTACTACCCTCTTTATTTTATTTTTTTGTGTGTGTACGATTTTCTTCCGATATATAGTTATTTTGTACTTTTCCGTGTTTTTTTAAGGGGGTTTAATTTTATTCTCAAAATTTTTTTATTTCGCTCTTTTGAGTGACCTTGACCATACTAAATATCTAGGGCAGGTCTACAATTAATTTCTTTTTCATTCTGGAGCGCAACAACACACAAAAGAATCATCAATATTCCGTCCTCTCAAAGTGGCACCTAGGACGATTACACTTTTCAATTTGGGTGATTACTCTAAAATACGTCAGAATTTATTAGATCATAATTGGACTCTCGCTCTTCGAGAGGGCAGTGTAGGGGATGCGGTAGATTATTTCTACAATATTATCCAAGAACTGATTAGCAAGTTTATCCCAACAAATAAGTCTCCAGTGGGTAAGTATCCCCCTTGGTACAGTATAAGTCTTATTAAGATCTTAAAAGAAAAATACAAATTTTATAAAAAATACAAAATATATAAAAATAAATCTGACGAAATAACTTACAAGCTGTTACGTGAAAGAGCAGCAAATATTGAAAACAAATACTACGATGAATATATAAATAAAATGGAAGACTCAATTACGAAAAACCCTAAAAAATTCTGGTCTTATATTAAGGCTAAGCGGGTGGGTGATAGTGCCATACCAACCACTATGTCATTACATGAGACCAACTGCAGTGAGGGTACTGGAATCGCTAATTTGTTCTCTTCTTATTTCCAGACCACTTATCTCGACTGTGAAGCAGCTGTCGCCCAATTGAATCTAAACGATATGTCATGTGATGCCTCTGTTGGCGATTTAGCTGGGATTAATATCACTCAAAATATGGTTACCAAGTTATTAAGTAAACTCGACATGAGTAAATCAGCAGGTCCCGATGGTCTTCCTGCTCAATTTATAGTACGCTGTTCAGAGGAACTCTCATTGCCGGTGTCAATACTGTTTCAGCGTTCACTTAACGAGGGGATTATGCCCCAACGTTGGAAAGCCGCCTTCATTACTCCTATACATAAGAAAGGTCCAAAAGAGCAGGTCCAAAACTACAGACCGATATCCAAACTGCTTATTGTCTAAGGTATTTGAGAAACTGGTCTTTAGTGATCTCTATTCAAATTGTAAGCAACTATTTGATATGCAACAGCACGGTTTTCTCAAACATAGATCAACAGTATCTAATCTTTTGGTCTTCAATGACTACCTTTTAAGTAACTTTGGTCATTATCTTTATTATTTCACTTCACTTGCACCACATTTGTGATAGGTTTATATTTATTTAATTTCTCTCAGTTACGTTTAATATTTTTGCGTTTTGAAGGTAATTCGCGAAAGTACCTACAATAAAATGATTAATTATTATATGGATATTGATAAATTTTTAACAAAGGCGGATATCATCGGAATGATTCACGCACCTACATTTAAAGTGGCCATGGTCATTTACCCATTTCATCCTTTCTTCTCATTGTTATGGATGTGGTTTCCTGATTGTACATGAAAGTAGACTATCACATTTTGTTATAAGTGACAAGAATGTGAAGAATTTATTACAATATTATAGTTTATTCTGGTGCTCATACTGCCTATTTTAAACTATCTACAATCATTATCCAGAAGACGAATGTGAATATTGTAATTATCGCAATACCAGTATTTCACTTAATTAATACTGATATTACGATCTGGATATTTATTTAAATTTAATAGGTACCTATTGTTATTTTTTACTTTATTTGGACCCAGAATGTTCTATATGACTAAACTTAGGACCGTCACACATTAAACTATAACAAATTCTACAATACCATAACACAATATAAATAAAAAGGTATACAGAATTTCATACAATAGAAAACATATCATATAATTATTGCAAAATGTGTCATTCAAAATGTCGCGTGAAATATGTACGTAATTCTATTTCTTTAGCAATATTTTATATCAATACTTATATAAATAGATAAATGTGTTACGGGGATATACTGAATATCGAATGTATGGAACATTCGATATTCTGTTCATGTATGCCGCTTTTTTTATACCACAGAAGTGGCAAACAACGATATGGGCTCGCCTCATCACGCCACAAATTAAACCCAGTACTTAATTTGTGGTGTAATTGTTTTATTATTATTAAATTACTTATTTGTTAAATAAAAATAAATTATTGTATTCATATCTCAAATTTGCATATATTTTTTTACTTTCTATGTTGTGCAGAGAAAATTTAAATTGTTAGTAATTATTAAACTCTGACTCAAATTGGACGCAAGTGTGCGGCGGAGCGCCAACAGTGAAGGCGCTCCAGTCGAGCGGAGTAATGACCATACACCGCTCGACTGGAACACGACGCTCGTGTCTCGCTGCCCGCCCACGTCGCTGTCGCCGTCGCTCACTTGTGTCCAGTCAAGTCTTCGGGGTGATGTCGATTGCGGGAATTCCCCTACTCACTAAATGCGTGGTATTGTGTACATTTGTATCACAGCCTCTCGCTCGCCCACATTTGGTCAGTCAGCTCGCTCGCTCAGCTATTGCGCAGCTCTCAGTTTTCAATCAAATTTTGTCAAAACTCAAAGTTACAACCAAAATAGTATGCTATAATAATATTAGGTACTACATGAATTTGAATTTTATAATAATTATATGTCTACGTATTGAACTGTTAAATTTAGTTCCGTAATAACCCAATTGCTCGTTTTTTTAGCAAAATGCCCTTTGAGATAGTAGAGACCGCAGAAGTTAGTAAACGTCTATTAACGACTATACCAGCGCAATGGAAAAAACATGGAACATTGTATCGGCCGCAAAAGAACAAGTCCAATTTGAAAATTACTGAATATTCTGTGCCAGAAAATAATTGGAAAATAATGCAATGCATCATGAAGCAGAGCAATACCTATTTCCAATTATGAAACTGCAGAACAGCTATATTATGTATTACTGGAAGGACTAACTACATGCATAGCATTTGCATATTTGAAACGCGTTATGGAACCATTCTTTTTTACGTCAATATCAGCTTCGCTGCGTGCTTTATTACTATGCGTATCAATAAAAGCAGGAGCTCGAAGCACATGATAACTATTTATACTTCCTTTTAAAGACACCACTTCTTTTGTTCTTCTTCCACTTGTTTGGATCCATTTTACGAATAATAAAAAATGTGAAATGACAATACAGTTATTATAAAATGGTGCAAGTTATATACAAGTTTATTTCAAAACGTCTATATGATTATTCATCAAATAGCGGTCGTATTACTATATGTGTGTTCCTTAAGAACGTATATAGGTTGCATTCGTAACATTTATTCGATTATTATACAAGGTGTTACACGAGTCCACCAAATCCCTGAAAGGTAATGTAGTATGTCAAGTAGTGAGTCCACCTATGAGGTTACAAAAGTCCTCCTTTGATATTTTTATTTTGATAAAATTTAAATAATTTTAATGATAAATGAAAATATCATTAAATATTTGAGTTCATGACCCATATACAACCCCAGGGAGTAGTGAATTACCAGCTAACTACCTCCTTTGCTAGGCATCTACCAGGCTACCAGCGGACCACGCCCACAGCTAGATAGGGATAGCTATATCTATTGTTAAATGCAATGTGCCGTCGGCAAGCGGCTCGCGGCCGCTACATTTAGGCCTACTGTAAGCAATTAAATCGCACGTTACTTAACAAACAAAAAAAAATAAAAGATACTTCGCCTAGGTATGCGCATACCTAAGGGAAAATGTGTGAGGAGAATGATGAGATTAGAGGAAGCGAAAGAAGTATGTAAGAATCGAAAAGCTTGGCGCTCCGTCCTCTCTGACCACCCCGTTAGGGATACAGCGTGAAGATATGTATGTGCAAAACCTACTTAATAAATAATAGGTGTGGTTATACTGTACAGATATGTGTTACTTAATAAATAAATAAAAGCTACTTAATAAAAATACGTGTTGAAATACTGTACAGATATGCGTATCTGTTAGCTTTCGGAAGTTGTGCTACGTTCCGACGGCAAGTGGCTCGCGCTCGTTACAAAGTACATATTTAGGTATTTTATCGCGCGAATACAATAAATAAAAACTACTTAATAAATAATAGGCGTTGAAATATTGTACAGATGCGTGTCTAGTAGCTCTCGCAATTTGTGCTGCTTGCCGACGCGACGGCACGCCGTGGCCTGCTATACATACCTACCTATTGCTTGCAATTATAACACGCACTAACCTATCGCTAAAGGTACATAGTTAATAATGTGAAATACATACTGAAAGTTTGATGACTCACAATGCAGCCGCTTTGAACCCATCCAAGGGAATTAGGCATCCTTTCGAAAGAACACGTAAGTTGCCGTTCGATTAATCGCACTAACACAAACAATAATACATGCACTCTTTAAGTCACAAAAGCTGTCTCTCTCGCCGTTCAAAACAAAGCGGTTCGCTCCGATATATTGAAATTGATGTTTAGAATCCCCCATACGGTCATGTGATTCGTGCTGAGGATGGCGGCAGCGCTTCGTTTATTACTTCTGGGCTCAGTTGTAGTGTTCTAATATCTATCTGTTCTTCGAAGTCTACATTTGTGTGACAGAAAGTCCTTCTCTAGTAGAACTGAGAACACTATCAGCGGTATGCAAACGTTGTGTCATCTTGCGAAACATTTCCAAAAACATAGAAGCAGCCTCCCATCTGCTTCTGATTTGTTGAGGCAAAACCGATATTCGTAAATTCGACAAGCGGCACACAAGTTTCCTTTAATGGCTCCGAGCACAGCATCATGTCATAGTAGTCTCCTTTAGTACTATCACATTTTCATTCACAATTAAAATAAATAAAAATTAGATGTTTACGTAAACAGCTCAGAGCTCTGACTAAAATAATAAGTTCTGCCTTCCGGCAGTCAAAGGTGCCGACAAACAGTTGTGATTGGTAGAAGCAAACCAATGAAATTATTGCACATTTTGTGTGCAATTTGGTATTGTAGTTTTTATGTATTATAAGAAAGGGGAGAACTAATCATTTTTAAGGTCCCGTTTTAAATTTTTATAATTTAATTACATTCGATTTCGTAGTAGGCGTTCGGAACTAGAATATCAATGATTAAAAACAGTAATGTAAAATTAACACGATGAGTACCATGACCCCGTTATAACCGTATTAACAATGGAACTAAACATTTTAAAAATCTTTTGTAAAAACAAAATTTTTGCCGTTTTAGAGTTAAGAAACTGATTTTTTAAATACGATACAATACCTAAAAAACTCGAATACTAAAAAACTCGATATAATATTTAAAAAAAAAAATCTTTAAAGATTCAAACTCATATTTCGTATCGAGTGCTTCATTTTTTTTTATTTGAAAGCAACCATTGTACGTCTTTTTAATGTACACTAATATTATAAAGAGGTTAACTTTGTTTATTTGTACGTTAATGGATAAACTCAAAAACTACTAAACCGATTTCAAAAATTCTTTCACCTTAGAAGGCTACATTATCAGCGAGTAACATGGGCTGTATTTTTTTTTTAATTCTACCCGTGCAAAGCCGCGGCGGGTCGCTAGATGTAAATAAAAGCGACGAGAACAAGTCATAAGTAAATATTAGAAATAAATAATAGCCATGAATAAACAGTCATCTATGAAAGAAAAAATTGTACGTCTTTTTAATTGTAAATAAAAGTAACGAGAAGAAATCATAAGTAAATATTAGAAATAAATAATGTATAAAATCAATATTACTTTGTAGTACTATTTTGAAAATGTGATTATCCGGGTAATTACGATTCGAAACTAAATGAACAATACTTATCAAAAATCAAGCAAAAGTACGGAACCCTTAAAATTAATTTAGGAAGCCAAATACCAGGAGAGCATGCAATTTAGCTGTGCTCTGTGGGTTGTGCAATTGTGCAATTTAGCTGTTGAGAGGCCGGAATATCAAACCCTCCATAATACTATTAGGGTCCCGTTTTCAAAATAATTTTAATGCGAAATGAATTTATCAATTTTAAAACAGTAAAGTAATATGTAAAAAAGAAGATAATTGTTTTGTATTATTGATTACTTTCGAAAATCAATGAAGGAAAGTTTTAAGTCACTACGTAAACAGACAAACTACCTACACCAAAAACGGTAGGTACATTTCTAAGTAATTAAAAATTAGAGGAGAGGTTCAAAGTGTCGTCCTTTGTCTTTTACGCACAACCTCGCCTGTCTAAAAGTGGCTGCGTTGCTGCGTTTGGTAGGTGTTCACTATTCACTACTCTACTCACATTCAAGAAAACAACTACAATAACGGTATTTCTTTCGTAAGCTAATAAGATACGATAAATATTTTAACCGAAATGAAATGAAAACTATTGTCTTCCGAAATTCGATATTGATGCGTTTGATTGATATGAAAGTGAAATTTAAAAATGTCACAAAGTATCCTGAAATGTAACTTGGATGCCTAATTGATGTTGCTGAGCAAAGAGAGTACAATTACTTATTTTCATTGTTTATTTTGTTCTTAATAAACTGTAAAGGTCGTTCCTGGTAAACATCTTCTGGTCTAGTGAACGAAGTTCCATATCAAGCAAACCATTGTATAATATTTTAATTATTATACGGAACCCATGTAGAAAAAATAAAAAGCTTTAAAATAATAGCGCCAAATTCTAATTGCCTGGTATTTACAAAGATTAAACTATAGGCGATGGGTCTGTGTGAAACAGCTAGATAATACCCGTTCCTATGGAATAACTGTGGTATCGTTAAAAGCCGAAGCGTAACAATCCGTACTTTAATTTTCATTTTCTAAATCTAATTAAGATAATTTGCCGAAAAAACTTTAATTACATCTTTTAGTGTTAGGTGTTCGTTTAATAGCCTTGCAACGCAAAAGACACAGACATAACATCACATACAGACATTAAAAAAGTCAAAATAGTTTGATCAATACAAATAGCGTAATTACATCTTGCACACGAAAGCTTAGGCAGAAATTACTTACAAATGTCCCCAGTCTGAAAAAATATAATCTATGATTTTGAAGTTGATGACCTTGAACTTGACGAACAGCTGATCACTAGGGATGGGATTCTTAAGAAATTATGTCGATTGTTTTGTAAAACTTCGATAGTAATTACTTCAAAAATCTTAACAGTTAAAACAAAAATAATCGCACTTTTCGTTTCAGTGTTTGTAACATTCTATCGCGCTTTAAGTATTACCCGAACTCGTGTAACACCTTGTATAATGATTTCTATTACGACGTTTAAACAACCACTGTACATTTAATAGTTATTTAGAAGGTAATTACATAACAAAATTGACACAAATGTGACTTAAATATGACAATAACTTTTATACGACTAAAAAGTTACATGAGCTAGTTATATAGACATCGCCGTAAACACCACTATATAACTTTTTATAAAATAGTTGAAAGAACGTCTATATGACATTATTATATCACAAGAAATTTATATAACAAATCAGACGCATAGTGCACGCAGTACATGACGAACAGTAACAAAAATTACTGTAATTTAATTTTTATAAACTCAATAGTTATATAAATGTTTCGTTAGATGACAAATTGTTTGTTGGGCAGGAGTATCACTTGCGCATGGCCGACCCTGTAAGAACCGTTTTACGCCCTTTTTGAAGAACCCCATGCTGTAATCACTTAAGAAAAGCTCGACAGGAAGGTCATTCCACAACCTCAAAGTTCGAGGGAGAAAGCTTCTTTAAAACCGAACCGTGCGTGACCATTTCGGTTCCAAAGTGTGAGAATGAAATCTCTGCCGGTGGCGAGCGGTGCGATGGTAAAAGGTGGCTGTGGGCATCATGTCGATCAATTGCTCTGAACACTGCCCGTTATACAAACGGTAGAACAAACACAAGGAGGCGAAATCTCTCCTCAAACTTAAGTACTCGAGACCATTTGTAAGCCTGGGATCGTCAACAGCTCTCACAGCTTGCCTTTGAATTGAGTCAAAAGGAGCAAATTGGTATGCAGGTGCTCCCGCCCATAAGTGACAGCAGTACTTCATATTGAGTCGAACTTGCGACTTATATGATAATGGTCTCTGTTCCTAAGTGAAGTACCGCTTCGCCCTGTTGAGCACACCGAGCTTTTTGGACGCCAGCCTGACGTTGTCTTCCAAATTACTTCGGAATTGAAGGTCGCGAAAAATACTGACACCAAGGATCCGAATACTTACAGAGGTGGTAAGGGACGTGTCTTGGAACTATAGTCACAGCAAATGGGGTTTTTTAAGCGGTGAATGTTCAGTTCAAACTTGTGTCTTGGTGGGGTTAAACTGGATTAAGTTCCGTCAACCCAATCGGAAACTCTGACCAGTCATTCTACTCTGAGTGCTCTCGATTTTAGACACAAGTTCGTCACGCCTTTCATCCACAAAAGAACGAGGAGATTTGCTCTACCTGTATAATAAGCATCCCTAGTGCTGTCATCCGCATAGCGATGTATACCATTGATACACAACAAATCATTAATATGCAGCAGAAACAGTATACTTTAACTAGGCATGTTTATTTATACCTCTTCCATTCTTTTCACTTGCACAGAACTTTCACGCAAATTATGCTATCACTTTTGTACTTCATAACTCCCAAAGATGCAAAAAATAGAAAATATATTATATGGATTACAAGTAAACTTCAGCTGTTCTCCCGTTTTTTTTTTCTTTCGTCATGGCATGGCGTTCATATTAGCGCATTTGCCAATATCACGTATTAATAAACAGAATTGTTATGAAGCACGTTCGTAGTAAATTCGTTTTTTCTTCAATCGTAAAACTCCTGCAGTAAAGTGATAGTAGAATTTAATACTGAAGTTATATAAGACTTCTTGGAAGAGCGCGAGAACATCAGCTACACATGCTTATTTAGACCTACTCCATTCTTTTCACTTATACAGAACTTTAAAACACAATATACTATCACTTTTGTAATTTAAAATCTTCGATCACAGATAAAAAAACGAGATACACAATCTTCGCTCCAAAATATTCGATTCAAATGAATATTCGAGTGCTCTTCTGTTTTAGTAGTATTCGAAAACGCTAACAGCGAACATATTATCCAAGTGTTCCTTCAAAAATTGTAAAAGCAACACATCTACAACACAAAAAAGACAGAGATTCTTATTTTCGGTTTAATATTAGACAGTTTATTTTTTTAGCCATAGATTATTTTCTTCTATCCACAATATTGTTTTCAAGTTATTGTTAATTTTTATATATTTGATCATTTTGCTGTTTGTTTCTCTTCATCAAATTCTAATGTTTTCATGTGTATGCACGCTTTTGGGTTTCAGTCTAGTTATGTTGTGTTTGTCCATTATTGTATTGTAAATCTATTGTGGCTGTTGCCTGTTGCGTGTACCGAATAAAATAAAATGTTATTTATGTGTTCATTATTTCGTTGTACTTCATCAAATCTCATCATTCTACTCACACATTTTCGCCTAGGTATGCGAGAGTTTTTGATATATAACATAACATAACATAAACATAACATAACTTCACGCTGTATCCCCAACGGGGTAGTCAGAGAGGACGGAACGCCAGGAGTCGCGGTCCTTACACACCTCTTTCGCTTCCTCAAATCTCATCATTCTCCTCACACATTTTCGCCTAGGTATGCGAGTGCTTTTGACATTTCCGTCTGCTAACACTCTGGCTATTTGATCTTCATAAGTCAGCCTTGGTCTTCCTTGGCTTCTTTTACCACTCACTTTCGCTCTGTATATTTTCTTCGTCAGTCTTTCATCACTCATTCTTTCCATGTGCCCGAACCATCTAAGCATTCCTTTCTTCATTTTTACAATAACACTGTTGTGCAACCCTGTCATACTGCGTATCTCATCATTGCTTATCCTGTCCGCAAGCGTGACACCGCACATATTTCTGAGAGACCGCATCTCCACAGCATTTATCATACTTTCACTCGATTTCGGGCATATCCATGCCTCGCTGCCGTACAACAAAGTCGGCACCAACACCGCATTGTGGATGGCCATTTTAGCAGTGTTAGATATATTCACACTACCCACTAATGCGGACAGAGCACCGTTCACTTTATTGCCAGCTGCTACCCGTCTCTCCACATCCAACTCACATCTTCCATCCCTCGAAAACGCACTCCCCAGGTACACAATTTCATTCACCTGTTCTAGACATTTTCCATTTACACTAATCACACATTTCGTTTGTTCCGCTTCTCTTTCGAATACCAGAACCTTAGTTTTGTTCACATTCATTTTCAATCCTTTTACTTCACAATCTTCTTTCATGCACGTGACTAGTGTCTGCAACTCTGCTTCTGATGGTGCTATTAGCACAGCATCGTCAGCGTACAATAGGCAGTTTACCACTGTGTCACCACATCCCATACCACTCATATTACCTTTCAATCTCTGGAGGCAACTGTCCAAATACAGCACGAATAGCCAGGCAGACATCACGCAGCCCTGTCTGACACCAGAACAGACTTCAAACCAGGGCGACATGTCACCGTCTATCCTTACACAGGCTCTGTGGTCTCGATATAATGACCTCACAGCCTGCAGTAAGGAGCCCTCCACGCCATATTCAGGCAGAAGACTCCACAATTTCTTCCGCACTACTCTATCGAATGCTTTCTCTAGATCCACGAAAGCGCAGAAAACTTTCTGACCTAAAGCCAGAAACCTTCCCACGATAACGCGAAGCGAGAAAATCTGATCCATACAACCCCTACCGTTCCTGAATCCACCTTGCGCCTCCCACAAATATCTTTCTGAAACACCTTTCATACGTTCAGTCAATACTTTAGTATAGACTTTACTCGCTAAGCTGACCAAGCTGATGGCCCTATAGCACGCACAGTCTAGGTAGGAACCTTTCCCTTTATATAGAGGTACTATGACTGCCGTGCGCCAGTCCTCTGGAACCTCCCCCTTCTGCCAACAAAGGTTGCAGAGTGCACAGAAGGCATCCCAGACCCTAGGACCACCATACTTGATCATCTCAGCAGTCACCTCATCAATTCCCGCAGCCTTTCCACATTTCAAACTTCTTATCACTTTCTCAATCTCTTTCATACTAATGGCATCCTCCAGTCCCTGGCCCGAGTGTGGCAATTCATTAGAATCGCTCTCAGTATCAGAGACGGAGTCGCCACTCTCATACAGTTCTCCATAGTATTCACTCCATCGCTGCAGAACATCCTTTTTATTTGTAAGCAGGTTGTTTTCTTTCGAACGCACTTTATTCATTCTGCAAGGTGCCGGACCACTTCGGATCTTACGTACTTCTTTCCAAAATAATTTGGAATTTTCCTCGAAGTTGTCCGACATCTTGTTTTCATCTAACACCCTACACCTTTCACGCTTCTCTTTCACTAGTGCCTTCGTTTCTGCTTTCTGCAGCTTATACCTGTCTTTCATCAAATTTTTCATACCACAGTCATTAGTAGCAAGGTAGTCTCGCCATGCTTTCTTTTTCTTATACACAGCCACTTTCACCTCATCATCCCACCACACATCACGCTTTTTGCCGTTCCCAATCTTATTCATTCCACACACTTCTTTCGCAGCCTCAACCATACTATCTCTAAGGTTCTGCCAGCATTCTTCAACATCCTCGCTCAACACTTTCAATCTATCATCAAGCTTACTGGATAATACCCTTTCATATTCATTCCTGGTGGTCGCATCCTGCAGTTTCCAGCTTTTAATGCGGCTAACCGCTGCAGGTTTGGACACTACGCGATGTCGCCATGCTGCGAACAGACCCCTTATTCTGGTTATCACCAGAAAGTGGTCCGTCCCGAGATCGGCTCCTCTATACGCTCTTGTGTCCATTACCTGCTTCTTAAGTCTGCTATCCACCAGGAATAAATCAATCATACTTCTCGCACCCTTTCTTTCCCACGTGTACTGATGGATCCTTTTGTGCCCAAACATGGTATTAGCCACAAAAAGATCCTTTTCCATACACAGTCCTAGCACAATCTTACCAGCATCATTTACTCTCTTATCTCCATATTTGCCTAGGACAGACTCAAATCCTGTTCGAGCTGTCCCGACCCATCCATTCATGTCTCCACACACAACAATTCTTTCGTTCTCTTCAACCGTCGCTAGAACTTCTCTAACATTTTCCCAGAACTGCTCTAGTTCAGCCAAACCGACAGAGGACACTGGGGCATATACTGCCAAAACAAAAATTCTTGTCAACCCCATCTTGAGGCGTACCCAAAGCAGTCTGGGATTTATACATTCATACTCAGTCATACAATTAACCATACGAGAGGACAGTAAAACGCCTACCCCTTGGCATCCCCTATCTCCTTGTGGTACCCCTGACCACAAAGCGATGCCTCCTCCGGACAAGTCGGCAAGTTCACTGCCTCCTCGCTTGGTTTCACTCAAACATAGCACATCCAATCTTTTCTCTTCCATAATATCAATCACTTCATTCATCTTCTCCTCAATCCCACCTCTCACATTCCACGCAGCTACTCTGCACTCCTCCCTCCACTTCCCGCCGCTAGGTGCACAGCGTGTTGGGTGGCGGTCCCCAACGCCGAACTGCACTCTGCACACAAACTAGTGTCTGTCGCTTTCGATGGACCCCCTAGCTCTCAAATCTGCATTGTCCCTCATGGTAAGCACAGCCCTGAAAAGGGCTGGCAGGGGTCGCGACGAGCACGCTTCCTCAGTTGACCCCCTGATATTATATTTGCTTTTTTTATTAAATTCGTAATCATATTTTTAAATATTGCCTGACGATGTAAGTCTTATCTTTGTCACTTTCACGTAACAGTGATCAAAATGACGTAAATAGCAATGCAAATAGATTATGTGAGTTATACTTTACGCGCGAGACGTAAGACTGCATTTTAAATATTTTTTTTAACAAACTTCGTTTCAATATCATGCAAGAATCGTTTACGAGCTTTTATAACCTTATGTTTTGACTATACTATGTTTACTTTATTAGGTTTACTTTAAATTAGCACAATATTACCGATAATACTATACGATATCAAAATTACTATATACGTCGATTCGGACAAAAATTTGTTTAAATTTTACAGGAGATTGTTAATCTTGTTCTTTATTTGTGATCGAAGCTTAAAACGCCAAAAAATGTAAAAAATAGAAAATCTGTATAAAATGACAACACTGACAACCTCACTTCTCCCGTTCTCCCCAAAAAGTCCCTGTTCGGCCTGTTCTCCCGTTCCCGCTAATGTTAGCTGTCAAACGGCTACATTCTGAAATAGGAATTTATTATAGTTTCGAAATAAAAATCCATCTCAATTATCATAGCATGCTAATTTTTTTCGATTCAAAGCAACTTATTTTTTTTAATTAGAACTTCGAATTAAATTAATAATTTATAT
Source organism: Zeuzera pyrina (assembly GCA_907165235.1). Lineage (NCBI taxonomy): Eukaryota > Metazoa > Arthropoda > Insecta > Lepidoptera > Cossidae > Zeuzera > Zeuzera pyrina. The sequence goes on from OU015626.1 coordinate 16,800,102, forward strand.
TAAGCAAGACAAGTGTGCAATATCTTACAATTGGCGAAATTATAAGCTAATAACTGTCACACATTCTTGAACGTTGTTAAGAATACGTCAAACGTCATTGAATCTCAGATTCTCAGTTCGTTCATTCGCTGCTTGATTTTTCTTTCTTGTTTTGTGTAATAAATTATTCTATTCTTAGAATTATATTCCTCAAATTGACCTTGCTTGTAGGAGTAAAACGTATTTAATAGATGCGTATATCCTGATATCTTCTTGATTCTGGAAAAATTGAGCCAGATATTTTACTCTTTTTATGTGGATCTAAAATCATTAACACGCAGTCTGTTAACATAAGGTAAGAAGTTTTGTGCCTTTATTTTTTTTAAGTATGTACTAAGTTTTGTATTTTTAATCAAAATCTCTAACGAATAATGAGCTATCTAGTCCAACTAATATCCAAATGTCATGATCATGACTGACATACCTTTGTTGAAGCCAAAACAATTTTATTCGTAAATACGTATTACAATATTATATTTAGTTTTAATAACATAAATCAAGAACAGTTAAAATAATTTGTTTTAAAACCTTTTCAAGATTTTTTGTTTCCTGTTAAACGTTTAAAATAGTAATTTGCTATTGTATATAATGTTAATAGGGTAATCCAAAAGTAAATATTGATAATATATTGATATATTATATGAGAAGCGAATTTATCACAAAAAATTTAATGATTTCAATATTTTCGTCAGCTAACATTGGCTATTTGTTGTCCATAAATCAGCCTTGATATTCCTTGGCTTCTGCTGCACTCAGTTTTGCTTTGTGCATTTTCTTTATCAATCTTTTATCACTCGTTCTTTCTATATGCCCAAATCATCTAAGCATTTCTTTTTTCATTTTTACAATAACACAATTCAGTCTTGTTGTAGGATAATGTTAGTTGTAGAAGGTTTTTGTTACATTTGTTATATGTGATTTGATGAAGCAAAAATTAATAATTGTTTCATCAACAATTTAAGAAATATATTAATTAATTTCTATCAAAGAAAGTTAATTTGATATGCAATTCATATTTTTTGTATGAAATCATATATTTTTCATGTGAAAACAATATTTCTGTTCGTTGATCCAGATTTCTGTAGTGAACAAGGAAAATAAGTAATGTCTTGTTTCAATGCATTTATTTCATTTGTTGGTTGCACAAGTTTTTATAATCATTTACTTTATTTGTAGCAGTCTTAACAATTGGTGCTATGGCTAATGCTAATACACTCCAATCATCTGATCTCAAACTAGGTTATTCTCTGTGCTATGAGAACTAAACGGCGACTACCGGGGCCGTCTCCCAGTTCACTCAGACCCGAGACAATCTAGAAAAGTTCATTTCCTAAATTGAACCGAATGGGAATTGACCCCGGGACCTTCTGTGCTCGGGTGCAACGTCTAAAATACTGCAACATCGAGGTCATCATAAATGATACATGTAGAAATATTTGATAATACGTATGTACAAACATATACTTAATATCAAATTTCTCCAATTTGAATATAATTTTACTGTTATTTAAAGTGATTATGCAATTAAGCTAAATTGACTTTGAAAACGAGAATTTTTTTGAAATAATTATTTATGTAGGTGTATATGACATTTTCAAAAAAGATCTACATTACACTCACAATGTTTATCATCGCCAACAAATTATCGTAATATGAAGAACTTGTTGTTGATGTCATGAGTTTGTATCGTTTTTAACATTATGTATAATTGAACCTGGAACTCCAAACCCTCATTACTTGGATTCTACTTATATAATAGACTATAGCAGAAAGAAAACGAAGAGCCCTATTTACATCTCCATACAATTTCGTGATGTCCCACTAATGCCCTCAACAGTAAAAACATTGCTTGACGCCAATTTCGTAAAAATATTATTAAAATTAGTTCAGTGTGTATCAAGTTCGATATAGTTATATTAAAAAAAAGTTAGTTATTGAAAAACTTTCAAATTATGCCAAGTACTTTTTTAGTATTTTGTGTTACGCTTGTCTGTAACGACAAAATCACAGATATAACTAACTTATTTTAAGTGCAATTTTAGTTCATTTAAGACTGGCGATACTGTTACACTTCAACCAACTTATTAAATGACAGAGTGGCAATATTAATTTATTAACATTTCAGCTGCGACATGCTTATCTGAATTTTTGTAGTGAAATAAAGTCCTGTATGTAACATGGATTTAAAAGGCAAGTATTTTATGAATAATTTAAAACTTTCGTAAACTAGTAAAAGAATATGAGTGAAATTAGGTCATTCTACTGAGAAGTTTTTCTGTAATTTGTTTGAACTTGTTTTGACGCAACAAAATCTATCTTCTATACTAACAATGTGTAACATTACTCATAGAAATAATTATAAAGTTGTGTGCATATGGTATGAATCAATGTCTTTTTTTTTACATTAGTATAACTTTATAAAGTTATTTTAACGGAAGAATATCTGAAGTTTTAGAGAAGAAGCTCTCTTTTTATTGTTAACAAAATGATCTCGTTAATATATCAAAGATTATATTATTTTTTTCGCTTTGTAAGACTTTTTTAAGTTTCGTTTTTTTAAGCATTTCGTCTTATTTTGCGAGTTATAGGCGATTTTATAATAGGGGACTATTACCATGCAGAGGACTGTTTATATAAAAAAGAAAATCACATTTTTATCACCAGGGCCGGATTTAGGGGAGGGCAACCGGGGCAACAGCCCCGGGGCCTCCACAAAAGAGGGGTCCCCACAATAGACTTCGGAAAAAAAATCTATCAAATTCCGACTAGTAAACACTAGTAAACATCTTTTCCTTTGATATTTTTTTTCGCGGTTTTACCTTTACCTACAGTACTTTGTACAAACATGATTATATTGTTCTTAAATATTAACAGAAATCATTGATCTCTGAAAAATGAATCTTTGCAAAAATGAAGATTATAAAAAATAGGCTTCGAACCACGATGGGACAAAACCGTCTATCAAAACTTTCTCTCCTGAGCATTGAAAGCGATTTACTTCGGGAACTGGATTTCAACGAACTCATTAACGATTTTTCGGCGATTTTTCGGAAGGTTCCGTTCGTTAACACTAAAATTTAATTTCAGATAATTCTTGTTTCCGGTAATATTTATATATGCTTGTAAAATACTAAAAGAATCTACTTGGTTTCACAATAAATTATTTATTGAAAAACTCGACTGAAAAAATTGGTCATTTTATTTGGTAAATAATTTGGGGCCAGGGGGCCTCCACTCCTTTGTTGCCCCGAAGCCTCCAGACCTCTAAATCCGGCCCTGTTTATCACGTGTAAAGTCTTCATTTTATTTACATTACTTATACATAGCTTAATTAGTGATGTGCCGGATATCCGTATCTGCGGATATCTGAGGGGAAAAAAAGATCTGTATCTGTACTTTTTGGCGGATCTTGAGCGGATCTTTTATATTAATGAATTTTATTAAATGGAACTTTGAAAAATATGGGACTCTTCTGCCTAAATATGGCGTATTGTGGGTGCCCTTACTACAGGCTGTGAGGTCATTATATCAAGGCCACAGAGCCTGTTTAAAGATAGAAGGTGACATTTCGCCCTGGTTCAAATTCTGTTCAGGCGTCAGACAGGGCTGCGTGATGTCTTCCTGGTTGTTCGTGCTGTATTTGGACAGTTACCTCTAGACATTGAAAGGTAGTATAAGTTGTATGATATGTGACAGTACAGTGGTAAACTGCCTATTGCACGCTGACGATGCTGTGCTTATAGCACCATCAGAAGCAGAGTTGCAGACACTAGTCACGTGCATAAAAGAAGAATGTGAATGTGAACAAAACTAAGATTCTGGTATTTTAAAGGGAAGCCGTACAGACAATATTAGATTCGGGTAGCCTATAACCATCTACAACTAATTCCGCGTCGAATGGTCATGGTCTCATGCCGATCGGTCCAGTACTTTTCAAGTTTATCGCGGTCAAAGAAAAAAACTTTCATTATACATATATATATATACAGATTATATGTAATTACTCTATAAAGAGGAATCACACTACGGCAGAGGAATTACTTTTTATGCTTGTTTTTCTGCTGTGACCCAAAAGGGCATTGCTTTTTCTTACATTTACTAATATCTTCGTAAATACGACCTATCTCGCTATGAACTTTATATTTTTTCACTAAATCATCAGTTACAGCCCAAGTGAAAGTTTCTTTAGAGCACTGGTTCCCAAACTTATTTTGTCTACTGAGTCGAGAGCTCATGCAGTCGTTGTTTAAGATGCCTCCTAGCTAAATGAAATTACAAATCACCCCCCAGGCCTCTACACAACGCCCCCATTTTTTTCTGGGTCTCTTACCGCCTCCCTTTAGGCCTGCAGCGCCCACAAGGGGGCGTTATCGCCCACTTTGGGAATGGCTGCTTTAGAGGATATTAATTTCGAAAAGTTTTCGTTACAAATATTTTTTTTTTGTAAAATTAGTGAGCATGTAGTTATTTAGTAATGCTGTAATTTACTAAAATAGATACAAAAAGCTTAAAATTTGATATTTCATTTTAATTAGTAATGTGATTATTCCCCTGGTAGAAATTAGTAATAATGTGATTCCCCTGGTACAAATCGTGGAATGGATTTACATATTTTTTAAAGAAGTAATTAAATTTTTTTATTAAAAGGGGATAACATACAATAGCCAATCTGACGACTTTAAAAACAATCAGTTTCACCGGCATAGGGAATGAAATAGAGATGTACCAGTTTGTGATTGGTATTCTATAAAAAAGCGGCCAAGTGCGAGTCGGACTCGCCCACCGAGGGTTCCGTACAAATTTGTAGGTACATCGAGTCTTTAACTCAATTCAAAATTTGGACCGCCGTTCCTTACAAAAAGACCATTTTTTTGTGATTAAATTAAAAATATACGGCTTTCATATTTTTCTCTTCTGTACAAATTAGTAGTTTAAAAAAATTACAAAAATATTTGGTCGCCCATACAATTATGACCGCGCATACCGTTGCTTAACCTCGATGAATGATTACGTACTTTAAATAAAGACTATTTTTTATGATTTAATTACAAATGTATAGTTTTAAGATTTTTCTCTGTACTTGTAGTATAAGACTTGTACTTGCCAAATTCAATAGTTCTAGGTCAACGGAAAAAACCCTATAAATTTTGATTCCCTCGAGAGTGTCGAAATATTCGTTTTTTGCGGCATAAACGGCCGTATCATTTTTTTACGTTAACTTAGAAGTTTGATTTTTTCACAGCTTCAAGGGACTGTAGACCTGAGTATATGGTTTTAATTTCAACTCGATACCTCCACGCGTTCCCGAGATAAAGGGTCTTGACAGACAGACGGACGGACGGTCGGATAGACAGATAGACGAACAACAAAGTGATCCTATAAGGGTTCCGTTTTTCCTATTGAGGTACGGAACCCTAAAAAAAGGTCGAAAAAGGGATATCTATGTAGTACTAGATTGATTGTTTGAAACTTGAAAGCAACAGTATGTTCCACTCAACTGCGGTTCAACGCTAATACAGTGAACAATTTAGCGTATTCCACTTAATTTCGTACTACAATGATTAATCAATAAACAATTGAATCATTTTATACTTAAATATGTAGTACTTTTATATTAGTAATAAAGATAAACATACTCAATTCAATGGTAGATTGGATAAATCCCCAAGGACGGCGTGGACAAGTCCAATGTTGCACATTGAATCATATTTGCCCAACGAACGAACGAAAAAACAATAGCATTGGCTCACTTTTACTTACCACTATAGAAGATAGAGCTAGTTCTCGCGTCAGGCTGCCAGCGCGTGACGCCATGATAATTGTTTTGATTTACTATTCTAGCGTAATATATATAATTCAATAGTCTAAAAGGAAACACTTAAATTTAAAAAATCATTGTCGATATCTATTGCGCCACATAGGTAAACATCATGAGTGCTGCATCGCACTGGCTAACAAATACTAATCCGTATAGGCATAACACCACGCCCAGCAAAGAATGCTCCTTTACTAAAAAAAACCTTTCTTCTTGCCACATTGCTATCTGTTTGGCTACTTTCTTCTTTCTAAGACTTAACGGCAGGCATGAAATTTTATTTATACTACACTTTTTTCCTCGCAACTGTAAAGATTAAAGAACTATCAGAAAATACTTAACATTAAATTTTAAAAAGTACTGCAATGACAAAGTGAAATATGAAGTACAATTTCGTTTTCTGTCATTTTAACCGTTATTTTTAAAGTACGTCGTCATTAAAATTATTCCGTTCTGTACGTTTTTTCATATGTAATTGCAACAGGCTGAAAAAGAATTTGCAGACGCTTATCTCACTACATATTTTAAAAAACTATAATTTTTTTTTTAAATACTGCGTTGTTTTTTTGTATAGGTAAAATGTTTTTAGTAGTAATCTGCAAGGCAAGACCTAACAATCCTTGTTAGGGACTACGGGTGCCTGTAAAGGCATGCTGTTAATAGAAGCACAATTTAATGGAATTGATTTTTTCCTGTTATTACATGTGACCAACAAATATGACATAGTTATTACTAGGAAGTTATCATAAATAGAAGTTGTGTCCAAATGAAAACGTCCTGTATGTTTTCAGACTTCAGTATCTATATTGGGGAGTCATACTTTATTACAATGTAATGAATATAATTGGCAGTGTATTCACAAACCAAATTGTTTATCAATGGAAAGCGCATGTAATAGAATTATCATAAAGTAAATAATAAATGAATACTGTAGTAATCAATGATGTTATAATACAAAAAATATAACATCATTGGTTGTAATAGATAAATAAGTACTTCTAAATCTGAAATCTAATATATCAAAGCTGGTCAATATTATAAATTATCTATAACTATGTCTTCGAAACCAAGGGTCTCGCGTTTGATTCCCGGTCAGGAAACGAAGTTTTGTCATTTGTTGTCATTGTCATTGTCGTTGGTATTACTGGATACTTGTCAGCAGTACCCAAAACACGAAACTAGTGTTTAGTTTGGAATTACAGAGTAGGTGTAACTAATGAATAACTAAGGGAATGGTGCTCTGTCCGCATTAGTAGATAGTGTGAATATATCTAACACTGCCAAAATGGCCATCTACAATGCGGTGTTGGTGCCAACTTTATTTACTGTAGTGAGGCCTGGATATGCCCGAAATCGAGTGAAAGTATGATAAATGCAGTAGAAATGCGATCTCTTAGAAAGATGTGCGGTGTCACCCTTGCGGACAGGATAAGCAACGAGGAGATACGCAGTATGATAGGATCGCACGACAGTGTTATTGTAAAAATGAAGAAAGGAATGCTTAGATGGTTCGGGCACATAGAAAGAATGAATGATGAAAGACTGACGAAGAAAATATACAGAGCGAAAGTGAGTGGTAAAAGAAGGCAAGGAAGACCAAGGTTGACTTATGAAGATCAAATAGCCAGAGTGTTAGCAGGCGGAAATGTCAAAAGCTCTCGGATACCTAGGCGAAAATGTGTGAGGAGAATGATGAGATTTGAGGAAGCGAAAGAAGTATGTAAGAACCGCGACGCTTAGCGCTCCGTCCTCTCTGACTACGCCCTTAGGGATACAGCGTGAGGATATGTATTTATGTATGTATGTGTAACTATTTTTATTATCTACATAATAATACGTGAAACGAAAACTGGTTCCCTTTTTAACACAATTACGCGAACGTAGGAGTATGAAATTTGGTACACTTAAAGTTCATATGGAGAAGGACTAGAGAAGGCTAAAATTTTGATGTGTGTTACAAATAAGTACATTAAATGAAATAAAACGTTGTTTACGTTCATACTGCCAATGTCAAAAAGAATGTCAATGTCAAAATCATAATAGTTTGTCATCATATGTTATGTAATCTCGTTGGATCAAACAGTCGCACAGAGTAGATTGTCGCCAAAGAGTTTGTATATTAGTTTATATTTACGGTCGAATTTCGACCACAGGGCGACCATTAGTTTATTTAATACTGACTGTTTCTATTTCCGGCCATGCGTTGTTTTGGCGCGCGTTGAACAAAGGATCATTTAAATTTTTATTTATATAGATATTGATATATAAAAACACGTGTATTCGAATACAACGTTGTGTAAAAATTAAATTCGACTGACTTTTTGAATTTTGCGACTGAAAACATAACGGAAGTTGAGTTTATATAGGTATTATTTCAGTATTAGATATTCAGTACAACAATAAAATATTAAATTCAGCAAATTCAATAAGTGTTCCATTTTTTAAATTTTGATTGCAATGGTTATAACTTATAAAAGACTAAACGTGTTTTACGCGTCATACACGTATACAATTCCCATAAAAACGTCTAGTTTTGGTGAGGAAGCACTTCCTTTCAATTCTTCCATAGATTAAATAATATTACTGGAAGTCTCCTGGGAGCCTAGCGCCCCATGGCACAATTATGGCGTAATGCCAGAACCAGACGCAACCACTGATACACAGTGCCAAAAAGGCGTAAGTCACATTATACCAAAATGTTCAGAATCCAGTGTAATATTCTAAAATACTACTGCAGGCTATCGTTATAAGGCAATAAAATGGAGGAAGTTTATATTTTATAGCGGCAACGCTGCGGTCGCGTTACGCCAATTGTCACATCACTATGTAATTGGATCTAGCTGTGGTTGGAACAACGGATTAAATATACTCTCTTGCTGTCTTCCATAAAACTATTTTAGGATTTACGAACAATGAGAAAATAAAATGTAGGGAAGTAACATACCGCACTAGAAAATAGCTTTATGAGATGAATGTGTTTTATTCCATATATTATGTAGGTAGTAAGTAGATGTGTGCGCCGATGGTAAAATCGTCGGCGGTGACCGCCGGCGTGAATTCGGCGCGAATACCAGTTCACTGAGCATGCATTGATAAAATAGTCCTCGCTAACTTGTATAGCGAAAACTAATAAAAAATGTATAGCAACGGAAATACCGTTCATCTATCTTGCCAGAATTTAATAATGTTCCCAAATACTAAATCACTTTACTTAACTGCAACGACCACACACTTGAGACTCCAGCTCACTCGCTGGGACTATTTCTTAAGTATAATTGGCTAAAAATTCCACGCTCATGTAATAATGTAATAACAATACATTCATAACTTTTTTAAACTAGATACACGATAAATTAAATTAGTCAAATGTTCAAGCAGTGTTCAAGTAATTCTAAGCCGTGTTTACAAAACTGAATGGCTGAGCGTTAAACAAAAAAATATTACTTTAAAACTCTATTCCTCGCGACGTAGAGATCGAATCGTCAATTTTATTTCAATATACATACATAGTTATATGTATGTGTGTGTATGTATGTAATATATATATTGTTTACTCAATTGTCTTTTACTGAAGGAATTAATGAAACTTCTTCGTATTTTTGTTGTCTCATAATAATTTGTAGTCTTTTCTCTGCATTAATTACGAAATTAGACTATTATTGTTCGATAATAAGTAAAGAGAGAAACAAAAACTTAAACTTACTCTAAAATATTATTAACAAATTAAAAAGTTATATGTAATGAATTATAATAGGTACTTTATGCCTTCTTTCTACTATCAACATTTCGCGTAATTATCTAGAGTATTTATTTAATTATTATTTATTAAAGGTCCTAAAATCTTGCGCGGGGTCCTCCGAATCGCTACCAATCATCTTACTTGCTAATCCTATCGTCAAACAGTTGCAATACTTGCACTAGATAGTGTTGTGTAGGTTGTGGAGAGTAAGACAGTCGGTGAAAAAAGATTGGCAGAAATTCATGCAGTTTCAGCGTCACATATAGAGTTTACGTTCCTTAATAAAAATATCCTAAAAATATAGATCTAATTAATCATAAAATGTAATCATTACATATTTATTCGGAATGGAATTATGCTGAAAAACTTAGTTCATTCATGCGTAAATGCGAAGTACTAAAATGATTATAAAAAGGATTACGATAAAAGTAATAAAATGGTTAAATATTATTCAGCCATGTATAATGCAATACAGTACCAAGTATTGTTAATTATAATAAATAAAATAGGTATCAATACAATACCTACATCCCACATATGCCATATCCCACACACACATCCCATATGTACATGTTGAGTCAAAACGTAGCATGCAATCATATTGCAGCGATGTAAATAAAATACTAGATGTACCTAGACTGAGAGAAGAGCCAAAAAGTCTCGTATTATAATAGACATTTAAGTCAATGCAATGTCTTTGAAGCAGAATTAACTTGCTTAACTTGAAGAAAATTACAACGGAATCACAATAACACTCGGACCAATAATATATTGGTCCAAGCATTATAATAATATTAATAATAAGCCTTTTATTTCCTTTACTTTATACACTTAAATAAAAAAAATTAAAAATGTTGAGTTATAAATTATAGTTATAAGCTAAGGTCCCTTTCTGGGTATAGGCCTCCTCCAGCTGTCTCCTTGCTTTTTTGTCCTCTGCTTTTCTTTTCCAGTTGTTTCCAGCCACGCTTCTTATATATTCGATCCACCGCTCTCGGGGGCGCCCTTTGTTTCTATGGCTGCTCGGTCCTGGCCATGTAGTAACTCGTTTGGTCCATCTGTCATCTGGTGCGCGTGCCACATGGCCTGACCATTTCCAGTTTAGATGTTGGGAGTGATGTAGAGCGTCTATAATCTTGGTTTTGTTTCTAATGTCTATGCATTTTTTTCTATCTCTAATTTTAATATTTAAGATGCTCCTTTCCATTGAACGTTGACATGTTTGTATTTTGCTTACCTTTTATAAACTTTTAAACTTTCGCGTTGCATTATAAAATATCTAAAAACACGGGAAATTAATGCGATTACCTTTTATTTTTATCCGACTTCAAAAAAAGAAGGAGGTTCTCAATTCGTCTGTATGTTGTTTATTTTTTTTTTTTGTTTTTTTTTTTTTGTATGTTTGTTACCTCATAACTCCGTCATTTATGAACCGATTTCGAAAATTCTTTTTACGTTTGGTATACTTCATACTTCAGAGGTGGCCCCATTTAAATTTCACCGATATTGGAGCTTGGACTTTGAAGATACACTAGATAACACGACCTGGTTATAACCTTTATTTATATTGACGATTCTTTTGTATATCGTTGCGCTCCGGAATTAGAATGAAGTTAATTGCAGACCTGCCCTAGATATTTATTTAGGTCAAGACCACTCAAAAGGGAGAAATAAAAATTTTTTTATTAAAAAAAATTAAACCGCCTTCAAAAAAAACACTGAAAAGTATAAAATAACTATCCTTTACTAATCAAAACTCAAGTACAATTTTTAATAGCTTTGAAATGACTTTTGCGTTTTCATATTGCTACATGTACTTCATATTTGAGATAATCTTTTTTTATCACTTTTCTGTTTGTGCCGCTTTACAAAAAAAGTCAATTGATTGAAAATAAACCATTCTATGTACTTTATAAAATGTACATACATTCTTTCACACACGCTTCATAATTAAAACGACACTGGATCTGCCATTCCTCTTTCCGCCACAAAAAGTACAATATCTTAGTCCTCCGGGTCGATAAGGAATTTGCAACATACCTAAAGTGCTTTCTTATCCTTAATATTGTACCTGAATGTCAAAGGATGTCAGTCGACTATTCATTGAATTTCCTCGTTTGTTTTTTCCATAGTTTAAAAATATACGTTATTATTTTTTGAATATTGTCGAATTTATTACCCTCCAAGATATGCCTGGGTTATATAGAGGAATCATTTTGTATATTATATCGGGTATCTAATGAAGGTATTTCTATTTTCTAAACCCTGATATATTTTATTTTCGAAATGATTCACTCTGACCTAAATCTCAATTTTTAGTAACGCGATATTTTATTTTGATTTGATTTTTGAACAGTACACTATTTTATGAATTTAACAATAATTAGCTGTTAAGACCAATTAATAGTAAATGAAATACATACTTAATATTTGAACCTCAAAACTCGAGTAAAAGTAAACAATTTGTTTTAATCAACACTATCATTACGCAGAACTGTTTGGTTATTAAATTCACTGAATTCATAGCAGTAGGTAGCTATGTATTGGTTTCCTAAAATAATACTGACAGACATCAAATTTATGTTTATACACAATCGCGCTTTACCAATCTTGCGGCTAACCGACTTCAAGGATGTTTAGATCATCATAGTACCAATGACGACCGGTTTTTTTTCTCACGCTATAGTAATTAACTACAATACGTATGAAACCAGATTTCATATTCTAAATCAACACTACCTTCTTCATTGTAAATAAATATTTCAAATTCACGACAGATTATAAAGAAATCTTTAAATAACTTTTCCGTCCGTAATCCTCATCCTAATTGTTTTCCAAGATCGTATATACGTAACGTACATGTTATCATTCGTTTATAGGGTTCTATTGACAAATGGAAAAAACTTTTTACCCGAAGATTTACAATTATAATAATAATACCTAAGTGCCAGACAATACACACCAATCATCTGATCTCAAACTCAGGCTGTATATCTCCCTGTGCTATGAGAACCAGACGACGACTACTGGGGTCGTCTCTCAGTACACCGACTACTGGGGGCGTCTCCCAGTACACCCAGACCCGAGACAATCTATAAACGTTCGTTTCCTAAATAGACTCGACCGACAATCGAGCTCGGAACCTTCCGCGCTTAGGTGCAACATGTAAACCACTGCGCCATCGACCTCGATAGCGCAGTGGTTTAGACTTACCTTAATGCCACTTTGATGACCTCGTAGCATTACATAGATAATATTTTGAAAGCAGGTGTACCTAATATGAACAAATATACGTGGTGTAGTGTAATTACGAAAAAAATTAAATTCCGTTGAAAATATATAAATTAGGTTAGTTTCCCGTGATCCTTTTGATAACATTGATCACGTAAGGTCTGATATTTTTATGCTACAGAATTACTTGACCTTAAAAACTGGGTCATATTTGGTAACAAAAGACTAGTCATATTAACAACATGAAGACCCTCGCAGATAAGTTCCTCGAAAATCGCGTAACGAATTATGACTTCTCTATTGCACCGTGATCCCCCACCATACGAAAACCATATTTGTCTTCAGAGATGGTAAGACCATGTCCTGACCGAAAAACGCTGAACCCATGCTCAGACCTTATTTTATTTGTCCGAGTAACTTACTAAGAACACTAAGTTCCACCAAACACGTCCATTGGACGCTTTTATAATTTACCGTTGAACGTTTCTAAAATGCTTCCCTATTATGTCGGCGATAAAGACGCTTTTTCAACGTCCACGGAATGACGTTACGTGCATGGAAATATAAAAACGTGTCCATACAACTGCATACATTTTGCTTCCCCATTGTACTGTGGACGGAAAAAACTTGGCGATAAAAACGTGCAACGGTAAATTAAAAAAGTGTCTTTTGACTTGGTAGTATAAATTCTGTGTAGGTTGATGATGATATGGAACTTACAAAAATAGGCAAATTGACAAGGACGAAGAAATTAATTTAAATACTTAAGAATATTAATACAAGAATATATTTCAATGTAACTGAATACCAACATGTAATAATTACAATAAAAGACGATTTCGTGACTATGATTACTAAGGAATGATAAATTATCTAAAATAAAATCGGCTACCACATACCTACTCCCCAAATTCTTCTTTAAATCTCTAACTCTTTAAATCTGAAGAAAAATTCTGCTGAACGCTCTGGCTAAATTAAACAGGAGAGTTTTGATACTATAAACTCCTGTTGTCTGTTAATGTCCACTTTTAAAATAACTAAAATTTAATCTTTGTTAAATAAATTTACTGTATTTGTAGGTACCTACCATATATGTAACGCAAAGTACCTAGTATAACATAATGAATTATATTCCTCTTAAAAAAGTAATAGATGTTTGTGCAACATATGTTACAATAATAATAATATTTTATTGCCAGTCTCTGTCTGGCAATATGACTTGATTACACGTAACGAGTACGGAGACAAGACAGTGTACTTGGACGAGTGCTCGGTATTTATAAACACATGACCGAGTGTTCGGCCGAGCAAAGTCACGAGACAGTCACTCGGACCTTATTCTATTTACTAGATCGAGTACACACCCCCCCGTGTTACCCCGCCTTGCCTGCACTGACTCGTTAGCGCACTGGGCACGATGCGTATTCGGTACTTACTCGCATTGTCGTTCGCTGCGTTATGAGTTATGACTGACTGACTCGAAGCAAAGTTAAAAAATACGTATAAACACTTACTCGTTCCCATCACTCTCTCGGCCGAGTGACATCTTGACATACATGCCTTCACGCTATATCCCTAACGGGGTAGTCAGAGAAGACGGAACGCCAAGCGTCCCGGTCTTTATATACTTCTTTCGCTTCCTCAAATCTCGTTATTCTCCTCACACATTATCGCCTAGGTATGCGAGTACTTTTGACATTTCCGTCTGCTAACACTCTGGCTATTTGATCTTCATAAATCAGCCTTGGTCTTCCCTGGCTTGTTTTACCACTCACTTTCGCTTTGTAGATTTTTTCGTCAGTCTTTCTTTACTCATTCTTTCTATGTGCCCAAACCATCTAAGCATTCCTGTCTTCATTTACTACAGGGGTCGAAACTGGTCAGTAAAATCAGTAAAAGTCAATTTTTTGTAAACCGGTCAGTTACAAGTCAGTTTTTTTTTTAAAATGGTCTGTTTTGTCAGTTTTTTAGGGTTTTGGCACTTGAAATTTTCACATCAGACCTCTATTTTTATTTACTAAAATATTTTTAATAGTGCCCGTGTACGTATCTACAGCCTATCTTTTTATCCGACTGCGCGACGCAAGGAAGATTAATATATTTATCAGTTTATATATAATATATAAAATTTGTTTCTTTGTGTCGCTCTAGAGACGAAACGCATGGGCAGATTTTGATGATGATGAAAATCGATTTGTCTTAACCCTGTGTCACTAAAGACATGACGAAATGAAAAGTTGATATGGCGAATGGCGACAACAGGACGCCATATTGTGACAAAGAAAAAAAAAAAAAAGTCAATGAATTATATCAAGTGCGTTATCGTTGAATAGGTCTTCAAAAATGATTTTTAGGTTTCTCAAATTATTTTTTCTTATGAATGTCCTTTTAGGTTTTATATTGGTTCGGAGTTGGTTGGCAAACATTCTCGCTTAAATTTTCAATATTTAATGACGAATCCAGAATTTTACAGCTTTGAAAGATAATTTTGACGGCCATTATCCAAATCGTTAATTAATTAATACAGGGATGAAATAACTTATAAATTAAAAAAAAAATAATTAAAAAAATCAATTAAACAATTTAATAACCCCACTGTGTAAAAAGTGAACTTATAAATGCAAACTTAACCAGATTGATGTAAGAGGTTGAATATGAAATTTCATACTGTAAACAATATCATGCAGTCAGTCGGAGGCATTTGGATGATCCCTCCGACTGCGCGATACTGTTTACAGTTTGAAGATATGGGGATAGTAGCGGCCAATAATTAATTATTGAATTAATTAATAATTAATGAAAGATTTTTTTTTGATAAATAAGCATAACGCCTTCATTTTTTAACTTGGTTCAAATATTCAGTAAAAGTCAGTATTTTTAGATTATTTTATCAGTAAAATTCGTATTTTTGAACGCTGAACTTGTTTCGACCCCTGTTTACATTACTTACATTACATAGGTACCTACATTGCTTCAAATATACATTCACAAATATGAACCGATTATTTTTTACAATCAAAAGCGTTCTTTACAAATAATCACAGAAATATGATTCGACTTATTGTGGCTTGATATTTTTGGTTCAGTGAATGCTTGATAAAGTATATGAAGTCAACTGACATGTCGGATTTTTGTGCTCACAAAAACGGGATTTTTCATGCGGGTCATATCTGTTATGTTAGCTTTGAATACGGAAAAAATACGAACGATCAATAAACAACTTCTCGTTTCTAGTTATGAATGTCTATAAAAATCATAGAAAAGTGCTTTTGGAAGGAGGACATTTTAGGGATGATGTGTAAATTATGCCCGTCGCTCAATACTTCGCCATCTACTGTTGGCTTGGCCCTGATCCAAGTAATGGGAAATATCTCTATGCTATTTTATATTGGAAATTTAGCAATTTCAGCTCTTTTAAATATTTATTTGAATATCTACATTACTCTCAATTATTGATAATCCTCTCAGGCTCTCGTAAAGTCCACTTCCTAATAAGTACGATTATTTCGCATAGTTTATCAATTAATCATCCACTTTTACATGCGTAAATTGCCCAAGTTTTGACAGTAATTGCCAGAATTCCGAGCGTTATAATAAACACAACCAACAATATAATACAATCGATAGTAGGTACTGATATTCGAATCCGGTTGTTAGACCTGAAAGCTGAAATCGTTTACACACCTAAAACATTCGTAATAAATGCTAGAGGCCACATTCTTTTCGTCACAATATGATATTAAATTCCTAAATGTCAACATGCACTACGTAGATATGATTATGTACACCTCTGAGTATCAAATTCATGTATGATCTCATTTACAAATTACCCGACGCAAGTGTTATCGGTCCAGTATCCAGTAGAAGTGCAAAACATTACAATTTACTAGAACTCATTGTATATTTTTAGTTATCACAGTTATGTTTAGTGCGCAATATTATAATAAGCCATTCATGTTCTTGTTGTCCTCGTAATTGCGTGAAAAATTCAGTGTTTTTTGTGAGTATTCCACTATACATAATTGTATTACGATATATTCTGGATGAATAAACTTTTATAATTATATTGATACAATAGATTGTGGTGAAAAAAGTTAAATAGTGTTATTGAATGTAACTTTTTTTACAATAGATTATAACAATAATAATATTGAATAGATTATAAGCCATTTGTACCAACTACATCAGTTATTATGAGAATATTACTCAGTGTAGCCTGCGACTACATTCGCGTGAAATTTTAAAAAAATATATAAAGCTCCAGTTATCTCCATACTGCGTTTCATCGAAATCGGTTCAGTGAAAAAAAACATTCAGAAACACTCGCGTTTATAACAATATTAATTTCTGCCCACGACTTCGCCCTCATCAAAGCATAGGCTACCCTGAAAGTCAAATTTAAATATCGGTGAAAGAATTTTTGAAATCGGATGAGTTGTTTCGGAGATTACCTCCTACATCACCAAACTTACGAACTTTACCTCTTTATGATATTAGTTTAAATTAAGTAGTATAAGTTTATATAGTATAGGTTTTTATATGTATATTAAATGAAGCAATAAATATAAATTCCAGTAGAATGTCATTTATGTTTGTTCACTGTACGTGTATGGTAAGCCACAATGGATATTTTGCAATTTGTGAAAAATGCTCTATATCTCTAGAGAATTTTTATCTGAAGTAGTCGTCTCACGGGCTTGAAGTGTGAAGACGCCAGAGATTTCCGCCAATATAAATCTCGGTTAAGCGACAACCTTACACTCGCCGCGAGCTTCGTGCAATCCTTGAATTTGTGAAAGAACTGCTACGTGCCGCTTCCTATATTTGAACACGAAATTTCTTACGATATTTATCAATATTTATATACCTTTGTAACTCTATTATTTGATTTTAGCCACAAATGTTTCTTTTTATTTACAATGGTTACTATATCGAAAGACTTACTGAAATTGTTAAAGTCCGTTAAACTTACGTTAACCGTGTCTCATACGGTGGACGGTGGCTGAAGTGCGGAGGTGACAGGCGAGCCGTTAACACGGCCGTTACAGGCACAAGTGATATATGAGCTGTGAAGTGGCTCGGTGCCGCTGTCACTTCGCATTCCGCCACAGAGCAGCGTCCGCAAAAAGATAAAAGGGATTCCGAAATACGATTCAGAAGTGGGCTGCCGGAAATGGGTAGAAAGTTACCGCACACAGCTTTATGTCGAGGCAATATATTTCTCGTATCGTTTCCCATCCAATTTCTGCTCTACAGCATGTAATATCCCCTCGGGATCCTTTTAATTTTTACTCCAGCCTTTTTAATCGGCTCACGGCCATTAATTCTAATGACGTCGCCACTAATCATTCTGAACCACAGTGGACTGTACATACAAAAAACATGAAAGAAAAAGGTGTGTCAGTTAGTGTGATTTCATCATTCCGTGTAAGGTAATTTAGCGAGTGATATCGCGTGACTGCTTTAACCCCGCTCGTTTAACCTTCGTTGACCCATACCCTTAGAAAACACCCCACAGTACCTCCAACCCAGTTTTCACCCAACTTTGAGTCTATTTCAAACACTAGACGGTAGCAGAAGACTATTTTGTAATTGCATTCAATGTTATTAGAAATAGAAATCAGTTATAATTGTCTGTTATTTTGGTGATTAATACGCAGCATATCTGAAAATGAACATGCATAACATAGGTATTTAAGAAAACTATTGCAGTAAGTGCTCCAAATGGAAAGCCACATCGCATCTCAAACTTTTCAGCATTTAGGACTAAGTTGTACCATATCCGCAAAACGTTTACTTACTGAGTGGCAGCTCAGGACTTGGTAACGAGGTTATACGAAACATTTTCAGGCGAAATTGCACGGGGAATGTGGCCAGGTGTCATAAAGTTTCAGTGTAGCTGTCGGACAGACGTGTGCAGTGTCGAAATACACGTGTCGGCTTGCTATTTCATCTTGTACACTCAACTTTGTTACTATTTGCGCATTGTTACCACTTGCCTGCGAAGTACCTATTCAATAAGCAGCCTCTTAATGAAACTTCCTACATAATACACCAAAATGATTCATATAGTTTGTTGACTGCAAAATTTTCACTGAATATATATTCAGTGAAAAGTTATTTTCTAACTGACTGTTGTCACATATCTTGTTACAACAGTCAGTTAGAAAATAACTTTAATCTACAACTTTGATTTATTATAAATGATATTGAAATATTTGACTAGGAAATATTGTTTGAATATGTAATTATTACATTGAATGTTTTTAGTACAATATTGAAATGTTTTATTTACAGAGTGGTCATGGATTGGAGAAATATTTTAATGGTGTTCTCCTTAGTGTTGTACGCTGACGGATTTTCAAGTAAGTTTTTATAATTGCTTATCATTTAGATACTTCAATTTCAATAATTTTCTCAGCGATTGTTATGATTTTTACTCAGCAACATATAAAGTAATAGCGTTTGCATTTTCCTCGCCTGTAATAAAAGTGTAATCACATTTAATCTACGTAGTTGCTATATTTTACTCTCGATTTAACCCACATTCAAAATCAAATGAAGTAATTTTATTTATCTTTAAACCTTTATTTAGTTAAGAAGCGAAATCTTTTAATACATAATACTAACGTTCAAACGAAAGCTCTCTCTAAATATCCTTAGCTATTTTCATACACAATGATTCAAGGATTTCGGTACTGAATCAAGGGATATGTCGTAGATTTCTACTGTATTTTTCTTGGATTTGCTACATCAGCCCTTTGCCTAACACGTAGAAAACGTATAAGTAGTGTCCTAAGAAGAAGAGCAGTTTCCTGAAACAAACCAACAAATTTCGATAAGTATCTACCGTTAGATACACAGCTTACTTCCTTTTTATGAAGCTCTAAATACATACATATCTTCGCGCTGTATCCCTAATGGGGTAATAAGCTCTAAGTCTATAAATTAATTTTACAATTCCAAATCAATACTATAAAAACTGCTTAGATCTAAGTATTTTATGAAAACACCACCCGCCCCGGTTCCGCAGGCACGGGGTTAAATTAAATATGGGTTATTCTCTATTATACATACCTTACTACTTTTTTATAAAGTTCTTGGTATTTAATGTAAATTGTACAACTCCAAATCAGTAATTGATTAAACCTACAATTATATGTACATACCTACTAGATCTAAGCTTTTTATAAATACGCCACCCGCACGGGGTCGTATATTACTTATTTTCTATATAATATAAAACCGAAATACCACTCACTGACCAATTGACTGACTGACGGATTAATCACGAAATCTAAAAACTACTATAGCTAAGATAATGTAGTCTGATGATAGATTGTGTAATGTAGGGGTCCGCTAACAAATGATTTT
The DNA here is from genome assembly GCA_907165235.1 of Zeuzera pyrina. NCBI lineage: Eukaryota > Metazoa > Arthropoda > Insecta > Lepidoptera > Cossidae > Zeuzera > Zeuzera pyrina. Next base: position 16,820,300 of record OU015626.1, read on the forward strand.
TGAAAATTTATATTATAAGGTGGTAAAGGGGGTTGAACTCTGTATAAAACTTTTATATAGACAGAGTACACCTTGTGAATTGAGTTCAAATATTAACTATACTAATATTAGAATAAGGTAAACTTTGTTTGTATCATGGGCTGTATTTTATTTTCAAAACAATTTCGACCCGTGCGAAGCTGGGTCGAGTCGCTAGTTTAAAATAATGAGGTACGTGTTTCACATTTTTATAATATTCCACTGGCAATAGAGGGCGAGGGAGATGAACTTCGTATGAAACTGTTTGTTACATTCTCATAGCTAAACCGCTAAACCGATTTTGGCACGCGGCAGAAGTCGCGGGTAACAGCTAGTCTATACTGATGTTATGAACGTGAAAGTCTGTCTGTCTAGTCGGCTTATATGTATAAATCACTGTACCAATTTTAATGAAATTTAGAGTGGAGATAGATTAAACACAGAGGAAGTATATATGCTACTTTTTTATTTCCACGCGGACAAAGTTGCGGGTAACAACTTTTCTCCATAAATTAAAAACTTTCAAGTAATGTGTTCAACATGTGGAACTAGAGCGATCAAATGGTATTCGAAAATACACAGACTAACAATGATTTTCATGTACCTACATGAAATTATAGACGTAGAAGCCCATCCTGTCCAAATTGTTACATCTTGGTCACAATTACTCACAATTGTATACACAATTATTTTATATACACAACACTCTTACAATTACTAATACATAATTTTTAATGAAATCAACATCTAACTACTCACTTTCTTGCTTTTAATGAAAATTATTTTTTACAATTTATTAATATTGAAAATAATATCTTTTTTGGAGAATATCGTTGAATCCACTAACTTACACTAACGTAAAATATTGCGATTTCAAGTGGAAACGTAGTAGACGACAATGTGCTGATCGTTTCCAGGCCTGTATTCAGTATAAATATTATTTATAAATATGAAATAGCCAAATATTTTTTACAATATTGATTCACAATAATATTTTTCTTAGAAAATAAATAAATGCGGGCTAAGGTTTAAATTATTTCACATTGAATTGCATTGAGTAAAATTTTGCGAATTTTTTTGCAGCTTTATACAAACACGACGATAAATTTGACACTTTTTTTTTGTTTTTTTTTTTCATTTATTGTTCAAAGCAGTTACATAAATACAGTATCGTCAATGTGTAAGTCCGGTTGCTAAAACCTCTAAACAGGTTTTTTGGCGATACGCCGAGGTCAATTTTTATTTATAATAAGTAATATAGTATTATATTTCTGTGACACATAGGTATTCATACATACTAAGAATTTAAAATGATTGAATAAGAAATGATAAACATGTAGGGAAGTACATCAATTAAGCTACTAATATATAATATTTTGGAAAAGACACAGGGCAATTCGTACCCTTGCGACTCAGCTATGAAAAATAGGTACCTAATCTTACAAGATGCGAACTACTTCATAAAATAGCACCTTAAGACAAAGAATGTGCAAACGACAGAAAACTCTTTGTAACAATTATTACGGGACTTTTTGGCGGGAATGGAAGAAGTGAGGTTGACATTTTCATTAGATTTTCTATTTTTTACATTTTTGGGAATTTTAAAATACAAAAGTGATAGTAAATTGTGTTTTAAATTTCTGTATAAGTGAAAAGAATCGAGTAGGTCTAAATACATTTGTGTAGCTGAAGTTCTCGCGCTCTTCCAAGAAGTCCTTTATAACTTAAGTAAAGCTTACTGTCACTTTACTGGAGAAGTTTTACGATAAGAAAAACTAATTTACTTGTGATTCTACTTATTAATACGTGACATTGATAAATGCACTAAACCGTGCGCCATGTCATAAAGAAAGAAAAAAAAAATTATTCCGCAGGTAATCCTCTATCTCTTTTCATCTTTTGCTGTTGGTATATCTATATATAGTAATATTATAAATTTCTCGTCAAAAAAATCGAAACACTACTGCAAGTGTTATTCAGGCGGCATTTAAATAAAAAAGAGCTTTGATAACATTAAAAAAAATACTCCAATGAATAGCTGGCAGTTTAGTCTACACAATGATGTACCACAATTCCAAATTCGAATTTAAATTTTCGAATTTTCATCGAATAAATTAATGTCGAGCTCAATGTGGAGATTGTTTTCAATGCGTATTCCGTCGGAATTTCTGCATTTAATCGCTTTTTTTTTGCCAGAAAAAATGTGATTAAATGCAGTTTTTTTTTTAAAGTGATTGTTAACAAAACTTTGTAACATCCTACCAAGGAGATTATTTTCGTAACAAATATAGATACTCCTCGCCCACGGAAGCCGCCCAAGTCGTGGCGTTGCTGAATTCACGGCTTAGTCAACGTGTTGTGGCTGCACAATTGCATCCTAGCTTCTCTGCTGTCAATAGAGTGTATTAGCGTTATCAGGAGACTGGTATGTTTACTCGCCGTCCAGGATCTGGTAGACATCGAGTCACGTCTGAACAAGATGACCGGTATATTGTGTCAGTTTCTCTAAGAAAACGTCGACTTAACTCTATTCAACTGCAGTAGCGGCTCGGTGAGATTCGAAGATTGACTGTGAGCGCTACCATTAGATGAAGATTGGCGGGGCGTGGCCTGAAACCTCATAAACCAGTTAATGGGCCAAAATTGACGGTAGACCACTGAAGAGCGCGCCTTAACTTTGCATGTGAGCAATGAAGCAAATTTCTCTTTTCTGACGAATGTAAGATCTATATGGGTAACGACGGAAGAAAGAAGGTGTATCGAAGAGAGGGAGAGCGTTTTGCACAGTGCTACATTGAATAAAGAATCAGTTACCGTGGCGATTCTTCGACGGTTTGGGGAGGCATAAGCGCCGATGGAAAAACCGAACTTGCTTTTGTATCTGGACCTCGCTTACCATCATTAAATGGGTCACGTTACACCGAAGAGTCTCCGAAGCCTCATATGGTACCTTACGCACATTTTATTGGCGAAGAGTTCTTTTGTATGCAGGACAATGCCAGGGCTCATACTACAGGCATTATAAATGAATACCTGAACGAAGTCGGTATTACAGTTATGAGCTGGCCAGCAAAAAGCCCGGATATTAATCTTATAGAACACCTATGAGATGAGTTGAAGAGACGAGTAAGAGCGAAAGACCCTGCTCCGGAGACGCTTGGCCAGCTTAAAACAGCTATACGAGAAGAATGGGGGGATAACATCTCACAACACAAGATTGTGACTCTCATCCGTTCTATGAGGAACCGTATGGAAGCAGTTATTAGAGCCCGGGGAGGAAATACGAGATACTGAATTAACTTTTTTTAAACATTTTTTTTGTCTTACGTCTTTGTTTCTAACATTTTACAACTAAAGAAATTTAATTTTAATTTGAAACATCAATGTTTGTTAAACGATACCTTATAATATCCGCAATTAACTGGCACTATTTCATTTTTTTTTTGTTTTAGTGTAAAAAATTCATGAGACTCATTCAAAACCAAACTTCAGGGGTTTCGATTTTTTTGACGAGAAGTATATATACTAGTAGATGGATTTCTGTGTTATTTCCAAGAGCAGTATTAAACAGGAGACCGCATTCTAAAGAGATCGTTCAAGTCGACAAATTTAATCTCGTAGCATCTCTATAATCCTCCATCTCTTTTATCTTTTGCTGTTGTATATCTTTATATAGCAATCTTATATAAACTAGTAGGTATATTTTCGAATTATTTCCAGGAGCAGTATTGAAATCGGAGTCCGCACTCTAACGAGATAGTTGAAAGCGAGAAATTTAATCTTGAAACATTTCTATATCCTTCCATGTCTTTTCATGTTTTGCTGTGCATATATAGCAATGCAAAATATATGCATACTAGCAAACCCGGCCCGTTTCACTGGACGTTAGTTGAAGTTAAAATAAATTAAACAGTTTTAGTTATTTTGATACTGCAAATAAAAAAAAACAAAAAAAGATCTACTGATCCGACCGCTACCAAACTACTAAATCACCCGCTAGGCCAATCTGAAGATTCCCTGAAAATTTCATCGAAATCGGTCCAGCCGTTACGGAGTCCATAAGGAACATACATACATACATCGCCTTTTATATATATAGATATCGCAATCTTATATATACTAGTAGGTGTATTTCCGATTTATTTCCAGGAGTTAGGAAGCGCGCAATTACACTAACTCCATTCACTGCACCGGATGTGTCAGCATTGTCAGGATAACAGCTTGTCAAGTTTATTTATTTAGTTTATAGAAAATGTTATTTTTCATAGCACAATATATTATTTTAAATGATTGCTTTTTTTTTATTGGCCATAATTATTTCATAGCGTCTTAGCAATTTTTAAAGCTAATATGTTTTTAATGAAGGAGTAACATTTTATGTTATAACATTATGTATTTTATTAGAAATTTATAGTAATTTTGTTTATATTTTCACCAATTTTGAAGTGCCATTAAATACATACCCTTTATTTCTACTTTTACCATTCCCAACAAAAAATCCATAAAATCCATCTTGCGCAATTTTTCACAGTTAACTTTTGTAGCTGACCCGGCGAACTTCGTACCACCTTCATTCCGTAAATATTTTCAAAATTTCTGAATTTCAGACTATCTACTGTTTATACCCGCCTCAGCATCACATAGGTGGTGTACAGTCGTGGACTAAAGAAATGTAACACTTCCGGTAAATTCATATCGGTTATATTGCGTCAAACAATAAAGTATAGTATTTAAATATTTACAACATATCTATTGTAATGCTTTGTATTGTAATGTACAATATTTTTCGTTTTCGTTTTCGTTCCTTCTGGAGAGAAAACAAATAGTGCCGATGGTTTCCCGACTCTTGAGCACGCAACGTACAACTGCCCATGCGAAAAACACGGCAATTCAAGATTTATTCCACACACTTCTAACGATTGGCCTTGAGATTTATTAATTGTCATTGCGAATGCAAGGCGCACTGGAAACTGGAGACGTTTAAATTCAAAAGGAAAGTCAGTTGGCATTAGTGGTATTCTTGTACACACATGAATTGTACGTATTGTGGAACATCCGTTATATTGGATGTACGATGACGTCACATATACACAAACCTTTCCCCCGCGTAATACATTTCATTTAATACCCATATTGTTGGTGTTAAACAAAAAAGTAATTTCCTATTGTGGAACATCCGCCATATTCGATTACACACGGCACATATACACAAACCTTCCCCTTCTTATTCCACTAATCTGTCAATGTTTTGTCAATATATTCTCTCACAGTCTTCTGTCTCATTCACTCACTCACTTTTCATATTATGAGATTTAACATTTTTTTTTTCAATATTTTTTCAATGTTCTGTCAATATATTGGAGATCTCTCACAGTCTTCTGTCTCATTCACTCACTCACTTCTCATATTATAGATTTTAAAATTTTTCTTTTGTTTTTAATTTTTTTTTATACAAACCTTGTCCTGACAATAACGAACATAAAAAAAAAGAATTATCTAATTTGGTGCAGTCGTTTGGAAGTTATGCGCGTACATACATTTCGACGATTCATTTTTATTTATATAGATGTAGGTACCTAGGTATACAAATAAATACTGTACATAATTAAGAAAAAATGTAGTGCGAAGATATAAAAGGAAAATACGTAACAAGTAAAAAAGTATTCGATGAAAACTTAAAACGATTGGTTGGTACACCTAAAAAGCGATGGACAAAAAATGTTTAGAAAACCAAATTAACATACATTAATTATTTACATACCCACTTTACAGCAAAAACTCAAATAATTCTCTTCGTAATACCGAAAAGTCTTTAAATTATTATAAGCTCGCAAAACTAAACCCATTTAACATCAAAGCAAGTAGAGATCAGTCTTATGTATGATCTTCCGCAGCCAGAGATGTCGTCTCGAGGCACGTACGACGTACTCACAGATTGCCGTAAGATATGGCTCGAATCCATTACCTAATGCACACATAAACCGAGCAGCCCGCCTTGAAAGCAACAAAACAATGAGTTATGATCCACCCTTATGATGCTCTTTTTATTTGTTTTTATTGCCTCTAAAGTCACACTTCCAGAGTCGCAAATTCTATGCCACCAAATTCCTCTTGCTCTTAGCTTAAAACGTTTTCATCGTAGAAATTTCGCCTCTTTTATATCGTTTGGTGAATAAGATTTTATTGCTTTCACAATTCGCAATAATGTAGGTAGCTTCTTGCTTATTTCATTACATTTTAATCTTCTTATTTCGTTACTTTTTAACTTTGTAAAATATTGTTTCGTTTGTTGTTTTTAAAATAACGATCGAATTTTTTCTTTTTTTTTTAATTTCCCACTTCGAAAATGTAAATGATGTCATTGTAACTGATTATGTACATATATTTTTTTTAATGTTCCTCAACTATAATTTGAATATGAAATGTCTCATAATTGCCATTGTATTTTATTTGTATTTGTAATTATAAAACTTCACGATTTACAGTGCATCGCTTCCGGCTAAAAATATTTGATATGAGATGCTGACTCTCAATATAGAAAAACAATTTCACTAACAAAAACTTTTCCGCTTCGGTTTGGTTTTTATTACGTGCGATATTGACTCCCGGGAACGAAGGTGATCCGAGTATATAATCTTGTATATGCAAATGACCTGAACCCTATACAAGGAAAATTCTTTACACGGTCACCCCTTTTGGGCGTGAAAAGGCGAACGTTCTTTATAAATAAAAGAAATAAAGAATACACCCAGCCAGGGACGTATTAGACTAAATTTCCTTGAACAAAATCTTACTATACTTACAAAAAGGTATAAAAAGAATGATTAATTGGTACTTTTATCTACTCTAGTCCTTTTTTCTATAATACCGAAACTTTCGTATCACTTTCTTTTTTGTAGGTATGGGTGAATTATTTAACTTATTGTGCATATATGTACATGTATACTTGTATATTGTACACTAGCGACCCACCCTAACTTGGCACGGGTACAAATTTTTTTTTAAATAAAATACAGCACATACATATTACTCGCTGATATAATGTATAATGTAGCTTTCTATAAGTGAAAGAATTTTTGAAATCGGTTGAATAGTTTTTGAGTTAGTTTATCCATTACATACAAACTAACAAAGTTTACCTCTTTGTAATATTAGTTAATTATATTTTTAATCGTCAAACTTACTACCAAAAGAAAATTATATTTAATTCTGTAAAAGATTTAAGTTCTTCATAAGACAGTTTTATAGAAAAAATACTTCATACGAATATGTGCCAACGTCCTCAGTTAGGCATAATACGAAATTCGTGGTTAATTTCTTTAACAAAAACGTAGAAATTCCTTACAAATATGTGTGTAGGTACAAAGGTATTTGTAAAGGTAGAAATTTTCTTTTGATAGTAACTTTGACGGAATGAAATATGTCTGTCTATTGAACTATGTATGTAGGGCATATTGCAAAAGCAAAGGAAATGAATTTGATTTATAGGTAATTTAACGGCTTTTGTCACGTGGATAAAATTGTTGTAACATGAACAAAATTGTAAGTTTGACTTATTTCTTAAACAAATTAACAAACGACTGGCATAAGCAAGTAACAAATATCGAGTAGATCAACCTTTGATGCAAAAAAGTATTTCAACGAGTTGTAGTATTGTATCGCTTATTTCTCCCTTAGTTCACATATCATCTTTAAGTCAACATGTCAGCTATTCATAAGTCCTGGCCTAAAAAGGTTTGCATATCATACTCTCGGACAGCTACTGGGATAATGGCCCTGAAATACTTTTTTTCTTTATTCACAGAATACGGACGCACGTGTAAGGACATAGGATGCCTTAATAGTGAAGTGTGTGTGCTTGCCGAGGATCCATGTAGTTTTGGACACTCGTCAAATTGTGGAAGTTATCCCACTTGTAAGAAGAAGTCACAAGTCGAAGGTACGCTAGAATTAATATTTTAAATTACAGTTTACAAACGATTTTTTTTAAACAAAGTAACTCTGTACAGAAAAAATTTGAAATCATTGGCATCTATTATACCCGGTTTATTCTATGTGTGCACTTCAATTTACATTTATTTTACCGATTTGACCAACTTTAGTCCATAATGTAATCGTATATAGTATATAGCATGGCTAGAGTCTTAAAAAGATTCCAATGATTTCATAGTCACCAAGTATAATAATTTATATTCTGTTTATAGTTCTGACACTATGCTTCTGAGCTTCTGACTATTAATGAATATTTTCTAGGTTCTCAGGCAGAGCCCGGCCAACCTTCAGTTCCTAAACCGACACTGGCAAAGCCCCAGACTCCTACAAGAGATTTCGACTCTGCACCTCATTACCCACCACCAGCACCACCTGCCGGTGGTTCTACATTCGGCGGGAATTCGCCGTATGGAGGAAGCTCGCCTTACGGTGGAAACGCACCTTCTGGTGGCGGTTCGCCTTATGGCGGCAATTCGCCCTACGGTGGTCAACCTTCCTATAATGGAGGAAGCAACTACCCTAATTCTCCTTATGGGGGTAATTCACCATACGGTGGGAGCTCTCCCTACGGGAGTTCTTCAAACATCGGAGGTAATAGCCCATATGGAGGTAGTTCCCCTTATGGTGGTGGATCGAATCCTTACAAACCGAATTCTTCAGGAGGTTACAGTGGAAAAAGTACCAATGGAAGTCCCCTCGACAGTATTTTAAACACGCTGAACAAGTACGCCAGCGGAGGCGGCGGCTCTCCTGGATCTTCTAGCGGTGGTACCGGGTCACTTTCTAGTATTTTTGGAAATGTTCTCAGCAATTTCTCAAAGAGCGGCGGAGGCTTGAACAACTTCTTCAACACTAGGCCTATTATGGAGAATCCCAACTATTCATCGTACAGCTCCAGTTCCAGGAATTCTAATCCCCAAAATTATCCATCAGGATACCAACCGAGTTATCAGCCGCCCAATCAGAACAAGAACTATGGGCAAAGTAACGCACGCCATAGTGGAGCCACCACGCACAAGCCAGTGACCTATGGCTGGAACGTTGGGTAAATAAATTACCTCATAATCGTATTAGTGGTGTGGCTTCACTCGGTGTATTAATTTTATCTACTGCTTTGCATGAATCTCACCGTGTTTACTATTTTCTACTTTGCATTAACATTGCATCGCGTTAATATGGAAGAACTAGCTTAGCTTTAATATTAATATTATTACAGTAGTTCACCTGCTACATAAATATAAGGTATTACACGTTAAAAAAAATCAAGAATAATATTTTTTAATGTGAGCAGTATATTCATTTAATCTCACACATTTCATAGATTAGATTATTAGAAAAATTACCCACTTCTGTTTTGTCCAATGTAAGTACATTGAAAATGGTGACAATTTATAAAATCAAATTTTCTAAATTTTCTGAAAGTTTAACGTTTAAAGTACTATTTATGTATTAACAAATTATTTTAACTATCGTATTCTTTTATCGTATTACTTTCTACTGAATAATTTTTGAATATGTAAATATGTGATAAAAATTACGTTTAAACGTGAAATACTAAAGGCTTGCTTTTTCTAACTTCTCAGTAGATACTTTTAACCATTTTTAACGATAATCCTTAGAAAAAACCTTAGAAACCTTAGAAAAAAAAGTTCTTATTTCAATAATGTTTAAATTTAAAATTTAAATAAAAGAATTCAGGTTATAGCAATGTCACCAATGCATGATGTAAAACGACAAGGATGCATGCCCTCGCAGTGACGAAACAGACTATGGTGAGGTCTTCATTTTTTACTCTGCTACCTTTAATTTTCTTGCGCAATAAACAAAATTAAGTAGCTATCTTTTTGAAATTATAACTAATATCAACAATTATACAGAAATTAAAACATAATAATATAGAGTGCCTTGTAAGTTATGAATAACCAATGTAAATAATAGGCTTTTTTCAATCGAGGCTATAATTTAAATAGATCACTGATTACTCGTGTAATGTATCTGCTTTAGTTTGGTCACAATTTTTTTGCAGTTTTAATTTTGTACCTGTGAAATTTGAACCACCCTGTTTACATATTAGTATAGAAATGTTTATATTTACTTTATTATTTAACTTATAAGAAATACTCATGTAAAATATTAATTTTTTTATTCCAAGTGCCATTCCTAATTATTTAATTATTATATTTTTTCAGTGTCACAGTGCTCTTGACATACCTGATAGAACAATACGTCTTAACTATGACGCAGACATGATCGATTATTGTCGGTACATAATATAATTTATATAATAAGTTATATCTGGTGCGTTACCACTTACTTATATGTATATATATAACATTCCTATTGTGATAATTAACAATTTATTTAATATATTAAATGTTTTCTTTATGTAACAATTTTCGATTTTTACTTACCCAACTGGCGTCGCCAGATACCGGGAAATCGGGGAGCCTCGGAATTTTTTTTATACCTTGTCCTGTACGTAAATATTATAAGTCGCAGATATTCAATCTATAAATCCCCTGATCAATGTATTCAAAACAGTGTAATACTAGTTTAAACTCAAGTTTTTGAAAAAAACATTCGAAAAATCTGCCAATTGTACCAAATTCACTAAATATATCGCACTAAATTATTTATATAAATATATTACATCCCACTTTTAGAATGAAACTGACCTACTTAATTCAAAATTAAGAGATTTTGTTTGGGCAAAATACGACAATGTATTCAACTAAAATAATAAAATGCATTTTTCAAAAATCCTACTTAATATTGTAAATGTGAGTTTGTAAGGATGGATGTGTGGATGTTTGTTACTGTTTCACACAAAAACCACTGAACGCATTTTGATTAAACTTTACAGTAATATAGCTTATAGATCAGAATAACACATAGGCTATAATTTATACGCGAACGAAGTTGCGAGCAAAAGCTAGTATAACAATACATATATATGTAAATATTCACACGATATGTAGCTAATGGTGCGGACAAATAGATAATTCATACTATATGTGGGCGTTCAAAGTAAAAAGGGTCCAGCGGTCGGCATTTAGTTTCCGAGATATACGTAGTTTTGTAAAGTTGGGTGAAAAAATGACATTTCGCGATTTTAATTGATTATTAATTAATGCTCCATTATCTACAAGTTCATATTATAGTAACTTTATATGTTTTTAAGTAGAAAGAAACAAGTAGAAGTGTGTTTTTCTTTTCAATCAAACTTTAAAAATGCTTTTTCTCAAAACAAACTTTTTCAGTTTCAACTTTAAATGTCTGATAAAAAAAAATATATGCCAGTTTTTGAGTATTTTGGTAATCCTTATTATCAATTGACTATTCATAATTCCGAATCTAGTCTTAACTCAATACCCCACTGCTGGACCCTTTTTGTTTGGACGCCCACATATATCTAGATAACATTGTAACTGAAAATTCCGAAATAGTGAATTAGGTCGAATTTTTTCTCATTCGTAGGGTTCTGTTGCCAACTGACAAAAACTGAAACTTTATAATTCGTCCTATGCGTCTGTCCGATGTCACACCATGTAGTGATTACTTATTCAGTGATCACACCTATTTTACTGGAAGACTACTGGACCTACATTAGGTAAAAAGTTTTAAATATTCATATTATTATTTGAATGTCACTTCTAATACATTGTAATATACATAGATAGATGTATGATATGTGGATAATATCACATCTTGAGAATGACATTGACCTTACTCAAAATTTCAAGATTTTGTTGTGGCGAGTTATGATAATGAATTCACTTAAAATAATAAAATGGATGTTCTTTGACTATTTAATAATCAAAGTAGACGTTTTACAAATACATGCTTAAATATTCTCATGATATGTAGCTAATGAAGCAGAAACATGGGTATATTCATACTGTATATTTTGATAGTACCTAAGTAGTTATTTTTAGGTTTAACTGAAAATACTAAAATTTTGAATTAGGTTAGTCTTATTCTCAAGGTGCAATATATAGTTCCGTAGATAAATGATAAATGTGCGCAATTTTATTTGCACAGTCAAGACGGAGCTTTAGCCGGAGTTTAATACTCGTATCAGTAGGCTAATATTGAGATACTAAAAGGCTGAAATACTCATGTATACAAGAAAAGAACAGATGGACAAGATGAACAGATTATTATTATTAAAAATAACTCGAAAGACATTGACCGAAATTCATAGCAGCCCAGTTACTTAAATTTCTTTAAGAGGAACCTTCAAGTCTGGCTTCAGAAGCGATGGCACGTCAGCTACCAACTGACTCTGATACTTTTTTTTTATTAATTACTTGTCCTCGGATGACATTGATTCGGATACTGAGCGGGCACGGCTGTTTCGGTCAATATCTGTACGGATAGGTTGCGAAGACACGGCACGGTGCCATCATTGTAGCGACAGGACAGTGCCCAGCACACGCTGATACAATGCCCCGCGTGGACCTTCGAACGTCAAGTCCTGGTCCACCTGATCGGGCAAGATCTGTCACTGTCAACAGTAGTAGCGGCTGTGCTAGCAGATGAAGAATTGTGAAACGCCATGTCCTTCTTCTACGAGGAGCGATTACTTCTTGCGAAAGATAACAATACTTTAGCGTTTGACCTAACATTTTATTAGTGTCAATTCATGCAAAAAAAACATCTTACAAGTTGGCAAAAAAAATTTATTTATCATGGTAAACATAAATAAAAGACTAGACTTAAACAAATTCGAATAAAAAATAAGAATCTTTGTATGAATACAAACAAAGACAATCTCGTAGTCTAATTTCAAATCCAAGGAATGCTTTAAATAATCCCCATGAAAAATTATATTGCTTTTTACAATACAATTATTTTTCCTAAATTAAACTAAACATAATTCAAGTAATCACATTTTTGTTGAGCCATTTTTAATATTATCTCTATTAATTGACGGACCAATAAACATGAGATTATTTCTAAAATGTTTCCCAATCAATCTCACATTCTCAGATCTCGACACTTGTGATGTTACTAGATCATTGTTAGATAATGAATTTTTTTTTCTTCTTTATTCCTTAACCTATATACCTTCCTTATCTTATATCTTAAATCATTGTCTGTATTACAAATTACATTGCTAAAAAAACATTTGATGTAACACTTATATTACTGATTTACTAATCTCTCTAAATCTCTCCATATAATATCTCCTTTTTAATTATAATAATTTCTATTCGATACCCGTCTTTTATGTGTTATGTTTCATGTCACATTCAATAAAATTTGACTGATTCCTAATACATAATGTTCTAAAATATTTGTCTATTAAAACACTTGGATCTATTTACTTGTGACGAGAAATCGTGTTACAATTAGTGACTTATTAGTTATTACGTGGATTATATAAATTGTCTTAAATAATACAATTCACTCAAACGAAAATGGGGTGGTAATAATTGGTGTGAAATACACTACGAAAGTTACTATTTGATGTACTTATACATATATGTCTAAGTATGTTGAATCTTTCTAAAACATTTTTCAACCAATTTTAAACAACTATTAAATTTCTTTATTTAAAACTATATTTTCTTCTCATTGTTATCTTCCTTCACCGTCTTGGATCGACGTGTCTTATTTAGTTGATTAAGTATGTGTCCCAATATTAGGAATGCTAACCACACGCCATACCAATAGTGATACACTGACGAGTAATAAATCCAAATGCGATCAAATGTTAAAAGGAGGAATGCGGCTGCTTGATATGACTCCGAGTGGGATCGTAGAAACCACATAATGAAACCTATAACTTTCTTTTTCTGGAAAGTAAATATTCAAATTATATAGTTAAAGCACAGATTAATTAGTTACTAATGTAAAATTGAAGATCTAAGTTTAGTTACGTAATTTAAAAAATATAAATGTTTTATACAAAAATTACAACGATCCTAAACAACATAAAATTAGTCCTTAATCTTTATGTTTCATGTGGAAGTTTTAAATGTTTATTTTAAATGGCACAAAATGTGGGCACTACATATTAAAATTAATAGCTATATTTTTGTAAAAACTTACCACTCCTGTTGCATCTTTATAATAAAGTTTATAATAGATATCCTCAGCCATCAAATAGAATGGACAGAAATATATACAGAAGAAATAACCGGCGTGGATACCGTGCCATATCACAGACACAAACAGCGCTGCATGTATTCTGCAAAAAATATTTTAAAATATTGTAGTTCTATAAACCTAAAAACCGTAACTACAGGATTCAAAGAATTATTTACTTACTTTAAAGACTTAATAGGGAACCTTTTATACACCACCATAGCGACCCAATACTGTACAGCTTTGTTCCACACTTTCATGGAATCACGTAATGTCACAGTAGTTTCACACCCCCAAACATCCATTGACTCTACTGTGTTAAAGTCGTATTGGGCCTTTCTTGCATCTTCTTCAGACCTATTTATTAAACATTGTATTTCTTAAATACTTACAAATTTTAAATAATTTTCATTGTATTTTATTAGAAGAAATTAAGGAACAACTGAACTCAAACAATATTTTTCTGTAGTACTTAGTTATATGATTAAATAAGTTTTTCTCATATCTTTTTACTTATTTAATTTTCAACAGACGAAGTAATATAGTATATTACTCCTATTTCATTAAAACTTTTAACTATTGTATATTAGCTTTTACCCGCGACTTCAACCGCTTGTAATAAAAAAAAATAGCCTACATTCTCCCCTGAGTTAAATCTATCTCCATTCTGAATTTCATCAAACTTGGTCCAGCGGTTTGGTCACAAAACAGAGATAGTAACAGAAGTTAAACTCCATAGAAAGTGTGCTCAAGCAACACACACATAGACATCACTCATGGACACGCAATCTGGGATCGTCTCGCAACAGTCTGAGCGCGATTGTCTCAAATTTATAGTATTTTAATCCATTTGGCGCCTCTGTACTTGATTAGGTACAGGAAAAGAAATGAGGATAGTCATGAAGTTTTAAAGTCTACCGTTGTTTTTTTCACTAATTTTAATATAAGACAGATACTTTATTGAAATAGTTACGATTTAAGCGGGTATATTCACAATATTTATCACTAAGAGGATTCTAACTAGCAACATAATTATTAATACAGGTAAGTACACTTATTATTATTTCGTAGTGTTTACATCTGCCCAAGTTTTGTTTAAGTGTACTTTTATTTTGTTGTTTACTACATTATTAATAAAATAAATGGTAAATTGATGTTTTGCAAATTATATGTACAAAGTAATCGCGCTTGAAACACTACTGTAACCAATTGAGTACAGCGGCTGAATACGTATAACAATTACACTTATTTTTCAGATTTTTACTACAATGAGTTCGAAAGATTTTAACTTTTCTAACTATTATAACGGTTTAGAAGAAGCACTTAATGCTGTTTTGGAAGATAGTGACAGCGAAGCTGATTACGATTTCGCGATCATACCACCAGAACCAAGCGTCGTGACAGATGAAGAAGAAGGAGCCGACGAAGACATGGTTACTACCTCTTTGCGGCGAGATGTGCCAGGTAATATAGAGGTATTTCAAAGTAACAAAGACTCAATTCTGAGCGATAACTACGACAGCAGCGATGATGAGCCTTTGGCTGAAAAGACAAAGAGAAGTCGTCGTCAACAGCCAGATCAACCAACGCGTTCACCAACATATTCTTCTACAGCTCAAGAAAAAACAGACGTGCTAGATTGACAGACACTGATAAAAGAACAGTTCCAAGAACTTACCCCAGTACAAATATTTGAAAAAATATTTGATGATGAAGTAATTAGCTTGATAATTACAAATTCAATTTTATATGCTCATCAAAACAACAGACACACTTTTCAACTAAACTCTGTTGACTTGAAAAAGTTTATTGGCATTTTAATACTATCTGGGTATAAGTTACCAAGAGAAGATTTATACTGGTCTTATGATGAAGATGTCGGCGTTGAAGTAGTATCAAGATCCATGCCAAGACAAAGATTTCGGTGTATAAAAAATAATCTATATTTCGTTAACAACGACGAAGCCGTATAACAATTTCAAGGAATAAAATGTTCAAAATTCGACCATTAGCTGATATTTTGATAAATAAATTTCTTCAGTGGGGTGTTATGCATGATAACATTTTAATTGACGAATCGATGGTAAAGTATTTTGGCCATAACCCTGCTAAGCAGTTTATCCGAGAAAAACCAGTGCGATTTGGATACAAAAACTAGGTAGCAGCAAGTTCTACGGGATACTGCTATTCTTTTGACTTTTACTGCGGTAAAGCCATCCAAATTTCTGCTGATCCTTTAGGCTCAATAGTCAAAATGCTACTTCAGAAGTTGGGGACTGATCCAACTAATCACCAAGTACTTTTTGACAATTTTTTTACTAATTATAATCTCTTAGTAGAGCTTAAAAAACAAGGATATCGTGCAACTGGAACAATAAGGGAAAATAGAATAAAAAAAATGTCCACTTAGAAGTATTAAAGACATGAAGAAAGAAGATCGAGCCTCCTTTGATTATAGATTTGATAAGCAAAACGAAATACTATTAGTGAGATGGAAGGATAACAGCGTTTGCACAATAGCGACCAATTATAATACTATTGAACCGTTAGGAGTAGTAAAACGATGGTCTCCTGTGCCGCGTGAAAAAACTGATGTCAATATACCAAAACTGTTTCAAACATATAACAAAAATATGCGCGGAGTGGACGAGTTGGATCAGTCCATCTCACTTGCAATTCCAATTCACGGAAAAAAGTGGTGGTGGGTTTTGTTTATTGTTTATTTCAAATGCATGGCGTTTACATGTTTTGAGTCACAGTGATAGCATTGATCAGCTACTGTTTCGACGTACCATTGCGAGATACTACTTACGCCAGAAAACACAACATAAGGCTCGTCCTTCATCTTCATTGGTTTCAGGTTTGACTCAAGACGGTATAGAACACTATGCCTAGAAGCTTGAAAAACCTTTACGATTTGTTTTATGTCACGCAAGAGTTCGCTGGCAATGCAAAAAATGTCTCAAAACATTGTGTGTAGAAAAACAATATTTTGAAATTTTTCACCTATAATACGCCACTGTACCCAATCGAGTACACCCCCCCTGTAAGGAAGCATAACTTCTTTTTTCTAGTTTTTTCTCATTTTAATGATTATTTACTTCAAAAACAATAGTAAAATAAACACTGTGTAAAAATATTACTATTGTTTTTATTTTGGCCGTTAATGGGTTAATTGCAGAAAATTTGTATATATTAATAAATTAGTATACTATATATAATATACTATGGTTTTTATTCCTATTATTTGTTATATTTATTTCTGAAAGTTAATCAAACAACATTATCGTAGGCGTATAATAATCATATTTTTGTGCCAAGGTTTTATTTGTGAGGCCTACGTCCAGCAGTGAACTTCTAAAAACACGACGATACTATCTTGGTAAGTTTAGGAGTTTCTATGGCAACCTTCCGGCTTCAAAATCAAACCAGTTCCATTGTAATACAATATTAGGCAAGCATTGTCACCAAAGCTACATTTTAATCGGATATTGGAAGGTAGTTCGAAATTGACATACTTTTAACCGAAAAGACAGACAAATGAACGTAGCAAGTTAAACAAAAGCATGCATTATACAACATACTACATTCTACTTCTATTTAAAAAATTACGTTATATTTATAATATTACACATAGCATTAATAAAAATTTCTGCATTACACTTTTGACAACTCTTACACTACGCGCGAGAGTAGGTATAAAAAATGAAGTACATACATTAGTTTTACTTCTGTACTCTCTCTGTTTTGTGGTTTAGTCGTGAAAGCCGACCGAACAGACAGACTTTCGAATTTATACTATAAATATGGATGAAATCAGAGGTAGACTTTTACATACATTTTCTTCAACTTCAAATAACCTACAGTAGGGCCATGTCCACTCCTGTTTCTCCCCTCAAAAGGATAAGCTCCCAGTCCTGCTGAAGTACACACACTTTCAGCCAATGTCATTCCTGAATATATACGTTGACGAAATTGGGCAAACAGCATCCAAGGGTATAACATTCTGTATATAAAATTCCTATTGTTGTGATCATCAGTCAATACATACTGTAATCCAAAACGTACAAATGATTATCAGATATGTATAAAAATAGTAAATCAATGTATTTTGAAATTTTAATTAAACATAGAAATTAGTACATTAACCTATACAGGACATAACCAAATAACAGGTTATTTAAATAATGAGAAATTAATTCTGAAAAAATTTAATAAAATGTGAAAAGTACTATTAAAATGATTTCAGTTTTAAAATTAGATATGTATTTATATGTCATGTGAACACTAAAGGTTATTATAAGTCACTAACAAAACAGAGCAAGGATTTCTTTGAATTTTACCAAGGAATTTTACAAATACAGACACCTACTGACACTTATAAAAATCATAGTGACTAACGTTTCTGTATGAACAATGAATATAAAAATTTTCAATTAAAATTTTCAACATTGAAAATAAAAAAATTTTTCAGTTTCATTCCTAAACGAAATAAAAATTGAAGTGACTCATTGTCATATAAACAACTTATGATACTTTTAAAAAAAAAAGTGGATATCCTAATGTTGTAAAATTGATTAAGTACATAATTACAACAAAAATCTACAGGCAAAAACAAATAAAATTATTTAATATAAACACTATATTTGAGATACTGATATGGTACTCACTTCGAGAGGCCAAATGTTTGAAAATGCCAAGTAAAGAGAGACGTACAAAGGAACAGTCTTCAGTATGTTTATAGTAAATCCTGTACAGTCAACATATTTGCTGAATGGTAAATTGAAGTAATCATCAAATGTTCGATATCTATAATATGGACCTAAAATTTTTAAAATGGATTATGAATATTGCATTAGTTTTATCAATCATGACTTCACATGATATTGCTTAAATAATATGATGATAACTTCATTACAGCTAATCTAATGGTTGATCAACGATTTTCCGTCTAACTCCTTTCCCTGAACTCCTGTCAAAAATGACTTGGAAAATATAGTTACATATTCATTTCATACATAAAATTGTAATATTATTGAGCTAATATCTTTTCATCACCATATTTTATTTATTTTTAACAATATTGCAATATTTTCCCTATGATGTACTTTAGTGGTTGTGTAATGCACTTTAACTTATCCAAGGCATGATTTCACTGCATTATATTTTTTTTTTCATATTTATAGTAATTCCTGATTATAAGAGTACATTGCTCATCATGGAATTATAGATATGTAAATTATTGAGTATACTTTTTAGTTAGTAAGACAATAAATAAATAAATTATTAATCCAAACTAATCAACCAGTATATTTAGCTTCTAATTTTTTGTTAAATGTAGAATATAATTATAATATGAAAGTTAAGACATTTTTGCAGCTTTTTAACATATTTAGAGAAAAATACTACAGAAATTAATTTTAGGATTTTGATTTTATTAGCCCACATTACAATATTTGCTGGACAAGTATTTTAAACATACAAAATATTTGCACTTTCAGATTTTAATTTATTTAACACTTGTCTTTGTATGTTTTATCTACTCGAGTATAAAACAATATTATCAATCGACCTACCTGTAAGTAAACCTATATAATTAAATGAATAATGAAATAAATTTATAAAGCTAGGATTTATAAGTTCCAGAAATTCATCATCTTTTTCTTTCAAATCTCTTGGTTGTTCTCTAACTTCTTTATTTTCTTCTTTCTTTGACTTTCCCAACGCCAACCAAGAACCATTAATCTCAAAGGCAACTCCAACAACTCTGAGCACAATTATCATTTCTATAAGGTTTGTTTGGCCAGAAGGTAAAGGCAACCCAAAGTTGTCTGCCAAACGGAAGAATAATAAATAGCCAAACATTAAAAAGAACGTAACTGTATGACAATATCTGCAACAGTGAACAACATGATAAATACAGCTACATTAATTACATACATCATCAGCATTATATATAATGAAAATCAATAGCAGGTTTAAGACAGACATGGGACCATGTGCCCCTTTGGCAAGTGATCAATAATGACCATACAAAAAATATGAGATTATGTCTGAGTTTATTTTGTTGTACATACATATGGACTGGTTATAGCTCAGAACCACATATAAATGCCCCTCCCTACAAAAACACAGACATGCAAACATGCTTTATTTCATTAGCCAGAAGGTGCATAATGTAAATGAAAGTTTATTCACATTATACACTGCATCTTGTTTTTTTTTATAAGTAGGGGCAAACGAGCAAGCGGCTCACCTGGTGGCAAGTAATCACCGCCGCCCATGGACACTCGCAACATCCGGGGAGTCACGGGTGTGTTGCCGGCCATTAGGGAAAGAGGAAAAGAAGAGAAAGTAGGGGAAAGGGGGATGGGCTATCGGTACTCCCACTCACCGAACGAAACACAGCAGCAATAGATGCTGTTATTTCACGTCGATGTTCCAGGCAAGCCAGCCCAATTTGTGCTGCAATGCAGCATGGCTCTACCACATGTAAGACAACATATTGTACTAAACATACACAACTTCATGGTATTTCCCATTTGTATTGATCAATGTCAAAGCTCAGTTTTGGACTTGCAGACTATAATGCAAACCCAAATAGTGAGTTTGCTAGCTAATTATACAAGTCAGCCTTGACTGAATTTTAAGACCAGCATGTGAACATAAGCAGTTGGCACATTCCATATTGATTACATTCTCACAGACTAGCACGGAAGTATTTATTAGATGCTTTTTTGATTTTTTTTTATAACCAGTAGATAACACTAAACACACCACACCAGTAACACCAGTAGATAAGGTAGCCAACATGTACTTAGCGAAGAATATTGAATAAAAAATTCAATGCTATAAACTCACTTCACAGTTGCCAATTTAATTGCAGTTATTCCAAGTAAAGCTGACAAAATGGAATGAACACAGTTGTATCCCGACACAATAATAATCAGCAGTAAACCTACAAAGGAGCCTACCCATTTTTTTGTTTGCGTGGATTTTATTGACCGATAATATGGTCCTATTGCTACACTAAATAGAAGTAATGATAAATATATAATATCATTTTTATTCTTAGCTAGTAAAGTTAACATTTTTTCAAATAAATATTGAAAATGCAACTGTGTTGTTAGGTTATAATCTAACAACATAATTATTTTTCTATCCACAGAACATAGTAGGCAGGTTTACAATTTGACAGTAAGAAAACCGTCATAATTGAAATTCAAAAATGTAATATTTCACGAAAATAGTAGTACACTTTGGTTATTACTTTAATATTGCATCTTTTTCCATCTAAATGGCAAAAAATATTGAATTATAAACACGAAAATGTTTTAATCGAACTATATAATCTTACTCTATGGTCGAAAATCGAAATCCGCAAGGGGATAGATCGCTCCTCTCTCACTCTTACCCAAGGCGCCTCCACAAAAATGAAGTAGGAAGAATACCTTACATTGAGATCAGTTTTCATCCCTATCTTGTTCACACATACCTACTCCAAAATACCATAAAATACCAACTTTTATCTGTTGCTTTGGGGAAATTCATTCATTTTCAGATTGAGTAAAGTGCACTATATACGTGCTGAATGATTTCTTTCAAACTGTATGAAAAATTGCGGTGGCAGTAAAATAGTAGTATTTTAGCGTACTATCATACATACCATAGATAATATACATACTACATACAAAGGATGAATTGTAGTATAAATACTAATATAGTAGTACGAAATTCAACCCTGATAGTAGGATATAGTAAGCACCACAGTAGACACTAGGCACAAATAGTAATAATGTTCTGTGCTACTAAGTGATGTAGATAATTTAGATTTTATTCCATTGGCCGCTTTTATAATTTTCCGTTGAACGTTTTTATGGCCACATGTTTTCCGCCCACGGAACAATAGGGGAGCAAAATGTATGCAGTTATATGGTGACGCTTTTATGTTTCCGTGCACGATAACGTCATGCCGTGACCATTGAAAAAGCTTTTTTGGCGACGCCATAGGGAAGCATCATCGAACATGTGACGTACGACACAAGTAAACAGACGCCATACTCCGCTTATTTTGACGTAAGGGGAAGATGGCGGATGCCTCGTTTTTGGATTTGTCTATGTGTGCCATTGTGTTGCAAGAAATGAAAGAAAAGCATAAAGATATAAAACTTTAAACTACAATGAAAGTGACAGTATTATTACTTACACGGTATGTATGTGTGAGTGAATTATTTTTGATCTGCTTCCATTTATGAATCTGTGCAAGTACCTAACCAATTTTGACATTGTTAGTACTTGTACCTTAAAGAGGGCCGAATTCAGAGAAAACTGTGTCTCGTAATAAAATTAAATATTAACGGACAGGTACCTAAAGTTAAGCAATTATCTATTTTATGCAACTATCTTTTGATTTCGATGTATATCTTGTTAATTTTGGGTTTCTAAAAGACGAAAATCTTCAAATTTTTGGTTTAAAAACTACATAAGAAAGGCTACATAGAACAAACTGGCAGCCCAATTCTGGCAGTGTTTTGTGCTCAAAACATTTTGAACCCCACTTATTATGTAAAAGAGATATCCATAAAACCATGTTGTTGTTTGACCATGAAATTTAACATACCTATTAAAAATGAACATGCTATTGCCAAATTAATCTGTAGTCGCTATGCTGGGCTGAACCTGGACCAGTGTTGTTTAGAAAGAAGCCAGTGCTGGAAGCCATACTTCATGATAACAAAATTATTTTTAATTTATTTATAAAATAATACAACTTTCTCGCTTCAGATAATCGAAGATGGACTTTATTATGCATAAATTGTGTGTTCACATGTAAAAATGGTGAAAACAAATATGGATATCTCGAAGCGAATATGTCAACTAATACCTACGATTACTTGCAATGGTAATCCCTAGCATATCTGACATTCTGCGCTAGTCGTTTCTGGCACACATTGAAAAACAGTGAAATGATGTGTTTGATGCACATCTATAATGAGTTCTTAGATAATGTAATAAGAAAACAATCCGATTAATAAGTAAAAGACTGAAAACATTCTCATAAATCGAACCGCAAGCAACGTCATCACAATGTACATGCGGCCCAAGACCAGCAGCACACAGCCGTCAGGCCTCATGTGTCGAACGAACAATCATAATATTGTATCGTGGAGCTATTGGGAACACTCCAAATTACAAGATGTGACAGAAACAATCTACAAAAAGAAGGAATATAATAAAGTAATAATCTCTAATACTAATACATTACTCGGTTAATTTAATTCTTATTTTATCACATAAAAAATATAATTTGGTGTCCCAAATAGTCCCGCTAGAAAATAATACGCAGTATAAGCACCCACTCCTTAATCCGGCCTTGAGTTCTGCATGATGTGTGCGAGTAATATTTGTTAGTGTGAATTTGCCACGCATTTTGTATCGATAGGTATAGTCTGCTTCCATTTAAAAGTCTGTGCTATAGGCATAGTTAATCAAAATATTAACTTCGTTAATCGTTAATTCGTTAATTAAAAAGTTAACTTCGATATTCGTTAAAACGTTAAATTTTTGAAAATTTAACCTAAATTAAAGTTAACCATCCAAAATTAATACTGGTTTTGGGCTGGAATACATAAGTAAATAAGGCAAAAATAAGTGGGTAGATTAATGATTATAGGTAATGTAGAATGAACAATGAAATACACATTTATTTATCTATAAGATAACAATAAAGTAATATCGATTTCTTTTTTCCTTTCTTTCCTTCCACGCCTGTCTATCTCTCTCCCGTTTCTTACCGTTCATGCCCGCCTGTTGTCAGATGTCATCCACCCATCTCCGAAATGGTCTTTAGAGATGTCAATGGGTAAATAAACTATAACCGCCAGGCATTGGAGGAATTGGTTTTTTGCTGTTTAAAAATTTAAGACTAATGTTTGACGGTTGTTTTCATTTTCAGGTACTGTATTGAGCTTCTCTCTTATTAGTGCCTGCAACAATTAAGCTAAACGCTTGTTATATTTCAAATAATTAAAGAAAAAGTATGTGTGTCAGCTCCGACGCACGACTGGAGTTTACTGGTTTTTTTCATATTTTATATACTTTTATTCACTTCACTGTATACAATAATATTAAATATCAATATTAATAGATATGAATAAGTGAAGTAAAACTTTAAAAACAAAACATAAATTGATCGGTGCTATTCGTATAGGTACAATAAATAGTAAATACAGCGTCAGCTGTCGCACACAGTCGCACAGCATTCTCTGTATACGTCGACTGTTTACAAGTATATACAAATACATGATTTCAAAGTGAAAGATGCGCAGTACGTTGCGCAGAAAACGTAATGCTTTTATTTAACATTTGTATAAATTTTACTCCTCGTAAAATTTCCATACCGGGGGCCTTATATGAAAATCGATTCTTAAGGAGTAAACTCCAAAAAGGAATATTCGCAATGTTGGATTTCAAAATGAATGTCATTTTCGTAATCAGCACCCCGAGATACCTATAAATTGAGATCTATATCGATTTATCCAAAACAAAGTAATATTTGGTATCTTGGATTTGAAAATAACTGTCATTTTCGTAATGAGCACCCCGAGGAACCTAGAATATTATATGTCGATTTATCAAAAAAAAAAAATATTCGCTATCTTGGATTAGAAAATGAACGTCATGTTTGTAATCAGCACCCCGAAAAATCTAGAATATGATACCCATGTAGATTTATCAAAAAAAAATATTCGCCATCTTGGATTTGTTAATGAATGTCATTTTCGTAATTAGCACCCCGAGAAACCTAGGATATGACACCCATATCAATTTATCCAAAAAAAGTAACATTTGCCATCTTGGATTTCAAAATGAACGTCATACTTGTAATCAGTACCCCGGAAAATCTAGAACATGACACCCAATGTAGAGTTAAAAAAAAAAGTGTGTGTGTCAGCTCCGACGCACGATTGAAGTTTACTGGTTTTTTCCATATTTTATATATTTTTATTCACTTCACTGTATGCAATAATATTAAATATTAATAGATATAAAAAAAATAGCATTTGCCATCATCGATTTGAAAATGAAAGTCGTTTTCGTAATCAGCACCCCGAGAAACCTAGAACATGATATCCATGTCGATTTGTCCAAAATAAATACATGCGTCAGCTGTCGCACACAGTCGCACACAGCACACAGCATACTCTGTACATGTCGACTGTAGACAAGTATACACATACATGATTTCAAAGTGAAAGGTGCGCAAGGTACGTTGCGCAGAAAACGTAACGCTTTTATTTAACGCTTGTTTAAATTTTACTCCTCATAAAATTTCCATACCGGGGGGGCCTTATATGAAAATCGATTCTTAGGGAGTAAACTCCAAAAATACCAAAAATATCATTCCCACCAGGTGGTAAATCCTGACACACGAAATATCCGAAATAATTAAAGTAAAAAAAAAATGAAAACTGCTTATTTCGCTACGTTTGTATTGGTAAAATTACTGACTATGCTAAAATGTAGCATTGAGTTATTGGACTCGTACAGAAAGTCGATTATTTTTCGATTACAATATCTTACGGGTTTAGAAAAAAGGTTTTACCGTGGAGATCCAAGAGACACAATATTATTTTATTATGTTTATCAATCACTGTAATTATAGTTTACAGAACACATTATACCAGTACCGTGCATGCTACGCAGAGAGAGCGGGAAAAGGCAGTGTTGTCATACATAAAAATCTAAACTGTTGTCATAACTAGTATGTTTACAATATATTGTCACGATTTTTCTTCATTTCCTGCTATAGTCGTCAAAGTGAATGGTATAATCTAAGAGTGGTAGATCTATGGGTATAAATCTGTGGGTATAATTCAACCGAAAATTTCTAAGTGTCAGTTGTACTCGTCCCGCTTTGCCCGTAGTTCGCTTATGGTTCGCATGTCGTTATAACGAGAGAACAATAATATAGATGTACCTCTGTTGATCAAAAAAAAAAATTAAAACTTCAATCCAAAGATTATCACGTTTTGTATAATTTCGTTTCGTCTTCATAATGGGTGAATATTTCTATTAAGCAAGTTAGTGTTTCTCCCTTAAGTTACATAGTTAAGCTGACGATCTTATTGCCAATGCCTTAAAAAAGTATATATAAAAAGTTGGTGACGTCAAAGTCATTGTTGCGTTGCGTTGCGTCAAGTTTTGTTTTGTCGCAGTCGCAATTTTGTAGACTTCTCAGTGATTAGTATAGAAAATTATTTAGACTCTCGGCTCTCGACTGCAAAAAGAATGCAAAATAACTATGCTCGACTGAATTGTAATTTCTAATTTGTAAAACTTGATTTCTGTAATCAAAATTATTAGTTTGTAACATTTTTATAACAAATTTTTCGTGAATTGTTTATAATGACGCAGACTAGCTGTCCTAAAGTATGTTGCTATAAAGTCATAAATATGAATGAAGAAGATAAAAAGGCGATCATTCAGGATATTAATTTGAGAATTGGAAATGATGTCAATGATTTGACTATAGCTTACGATATCGAAAATGAATTGGTTAATAGAAGGGATTATTTACAAAGTTGTGTACGTTGATAAATATTTTAATCATCTCATAAATAACCTCTAAATAATTATGTACACCAAATGATTGAGCCCAATTTAACGCTTAGCTTGTCTGTGAGCACCACAGAATGAACGAGGGTAGTACCCAGTAGTACAAGACTCAAGACAATTTAGAAAAGTCCGCTTTTTAAGTTTACATGACTTAGATCCATCCTAAGACTCGGCTTAGTAGATAGATGGATGAACTACTGCACAAACAGGCCTATCAAATATGCAGAAAAAAGCAAACTGGACTTTATTTCCGCCTAATTAATAGTCTCTAAAGTAACTTCATTACTTTGCAATAATAATAAAATTGACATATTTTTCAGTTGAATGTAGCAAACAACGAAGTGCCAACCAAGTTGTCTTCAGCAATAAAAAAAGCTGAAAGAAATTCTAAACAGATAGAAAATATTAAGTTGAAAAGTGAACAATTGAAAATCAAAGTTAAAGAGTTTCTTAACAGGAATGAACCACTGAGAACAGAGTTGGACAAAAGATTTACTGCAATTAACAAATTAGAAGACATATTAATGTACCTTAAATCTTTTGAAAAAATTGAGTCTTTGAGGTTTGTTTACATTTAAAAAATATATGCATTACAATAATCAAGTAAAGTTTTAATTTTTGTAAAGACTACATAGTAACAATTACATTGTCATTTGAGGCTGGTCTAAACTATATTCAAGTTTTATGCAAAGTCCTGCTTGATACATGCATTGTACACCAGTGCAGCATTTATGTAGCCTTCAATCTTCAGTTGTTATATTTAAAAGGATAAAGTATTTCTATCTAAATTATGTTTCCAGCAATCAAATGAAACAAACCAGTGAAGATGAACAAGCAATACAACTCTATGGAGAACTTAAAGATATGTGTGCACAATACCAAAATGGTCACAGAGGCAACTATCTGAAGGACTACACACATTATTGGCATAATATACTTAAAGATAAGCTTATGAAGTAAGTTTCATATTTATTTATCATGTTTTATAAAAAAAAAGTCTTCTGTACACTACACTCCCATTGCATGTCTTCAAAATAAACTTTAGACTTGAATTATGGGTACCGAATGTCAAACTGGAAGAGCACCCAGAAATCCACTAGCTAAAATAATTTAGAAATGCCAGATTCTTTGATTGACTAGGCTGATAATCAAAGTCCCTTAGCTTTGAACATTAACCATTGCACCATTGGGCCAGTCAATTATATTAATAATCAATTATATTAGTAATCAATTATATTAGTAAATATTAAAACTATAATATGAAAACAATAAAATACACTCAGTGTCACTCAATGTGGCCCCAACACAAAGCAATTTATAGTGTAGTGTAGAGCATCCAAATTACAAATGTCAATTTATAAAAAGGAAAACAAACCTGCATAAAATGATTTGTTTTCATTATGAACTCTAAGGGGGTTTCAATCTGAATTTCAAATGTCAGTTAATCAAAAAGTTTGCTTTCATTTGAAGAGGGTTGGTACAAAAATGTTGTTCGTTTAGCGTCTGTGCCACTAGAAACTCATTTCTGTGTCGGAAAACAAAGAACATTGGTGAGTTAAAATATTCAAATGTTTATGAATTAATTGTTTTGTTTTTCGCTTTTAAATTATACTGTAGTTCTCACTTCAATAATTGGATTACAATGCTGTTTACTCCAACCCAAGTTGCTCAAGTTGTGTTGTGTAGAAGTCTAGGCAGCACTTTGCAGGAAATTGCTGAAACTTTAAATATAATACATACAACACTGGTCTGACTCATATTATGTGACTGCCTGTAATTTAATAATGTATATATATATATTTAGTATATATATGTATATTGTGGATATATAGGTATTTATGCGTGAGCGTGTGTATATAAGTATGTGTATATGGGTAGATATGTATGTATGTATTTGTCTATGTGTAATATGTTCATGGATATAGTATAATATAATTACGTATATTCAATTTTTATAATTTGTAATCCATCGCCTTCCGTATCAATTTTCAATGCTACTACGCACCCTATGGTTGTCTGGAAGAGATCACTCTAAGCGATAAGACCGCCTATTGTTACACTTTTATTTTTATAAATGTTAATGTTGATTTTGTTTCTACCCTGATGTGTTGGCAATAAAGAGTTATCTATCTATCTATCTATATATTGCTTAACAGCAACTACATACATCCACACAACTGCAGATCTCTGGCTCTTAGCTTTTGAATATTCTAAGACCAATTTCATTGCGATCAATCAAATCACAACACACTCTGTCACACCCTGCAAGATTTGGATATCTATGGGTTTACCTGTCAGTGAGACAGACAAATGCAGGATGGTTTTATGAGTTCCAGATGACTGCAAACATGAGTTGAGAAGGAGCAGAGAGCACATTAGTGTGATGATAGATGTGTTGCCTCTGTGCATAAAGTATTATGCACAGAGGCGACACATCTGTTTCCACGGAAGGTCTGTTATGGTTCAAGGAGTGTTAAGTTGATGAGAGTGTGATACGCTGAATAGATGTTCTACTGTAATAATTAAGTATTTTTAATGCATGACATTGTTGGACCTTACACTGTGTGTCGTGTGAATCTTTCAAACATAAAGATTCGAAATCTGGACTGTCTGGAACCAGAAGCTCAGACATGGAGCTAATGGAACATGACTAAGACACTCTCAAAATAAGAATCACAGCAAGTCCCAACCTGCCACAGAACCTCCATGAATTAAAAACTGCTCTAATGGGTAACCATGAAGAAATTCCAAAAGTAAAGATTAATGTCATCTATAGCATACCTGATCATAGGGCCAGAAGCGGAAACACTCATAATTAATTTCAAGTATCATGTGTTCTTTATTTTCTGAATTTCTATTGTTTTTTAAATTTGAATTAAATGATTCCTTTTTGTAATTGAATTAAGTGTTTTAAAATTACGAATATTTATTGCATATTGTAATCACAGCCATTTGGAAGTTTGTAGTTTGGAGTTTGTAGTTTGGAGTAATTGCATAAGATTTACCAAAAATATTTTTTATTTTAATCATAAACCCTAAAGAAAGATTGAGATTTGAGGAGGCGAAAGATGTAAGAACCGTGGTCGAACTTGACATTCCATCTTCTCTGACTATCTGGATAGAGATGCAATGCGAAGATATGTAATATATGTGTAGGTAGTGTAAACTAAATGGCATGGGCTACCTACTGTGCAACTGAGTGTATCAATATTTCATAATTTATTATACATACATACATACATATCTTCACGCCGTATCCCTAACGAGGTAGTCAGAGAAGACAGAGCGCCAAGCGTCGCGATCCTTACATACTTTCGCTTCCTCAAATTTCATCATTCTTCTCACTCATTTTCCCCTAGGTATGCGAGTGCTATTGACATTTCCGTCGGCTAACACTAGCTATTTGATCTTCATAAATCAGCCTTGGTCTTCCTTGGCCTCTTTTACCACTCACTTTCGCTTTATAGATTTTCTTCGTCAGTCTTTCATCACTCATTCTTTCCATGTGCCCGAACCATCTTAGCATTCCTTTCTTCATTTTTTCAATAACACTATCGCGCAAGCCTGTCATACTGTGTATCTCTTTATTGCTTATTTTGTCTACAAGGGTGACACCGTACATATTTCTAAGAGATCGCATTTCTACTGCATTTATCTTACTTTCACTCGATTTCGAGCACATGTAGGACTCAGTACCATACAATAAAGTTGACACCAACACCGCATTACGTATGGCCATTTTGGCTGAGTTAGATATATTCATACTGCTTACTAATGGGGACAGAGCACTGTTCACTTTATTGCCGGCTGCTACCTGTCTCTCCACATCTAACTCACATCTTCCATCCCTCGAAAACACACTCCCCAGATATACAATTTCGTTCACCTGTAATAATTTATTATGTTTTATTAAAATACGAAAAATGTTTAAATAACGAAAGGAAAGCTAAATGTGATGTATTCTCATAATTTTTAGCAACCTTCCGCCCAAATTCCAAATATTCCAAAATCAAACCAAAACAAAATTACTATAAGGATTCATCACATGAAATAGATTGCTGCAAAGTAATAACTATCTTTATGTGTTACAATAAGAAAAATTAAAATTAATTTTAGTAATAATAACCTATTTTCAATGTTTACTTAACTCTTTGGAAAATAGTATTATTATGAAGGCTCTATTATGTCAATTTTGTATTTAAATAAGAATTAAAGAATGTTGTTTAATTGCTTTGACAATTATATAAAAAAGATTACTTAGTTTCTTATGCTAACGAATTTCATATTTTCATTACAGACAGTATGAGGATGTTTTAAAGTTGTTAAAATGGCCTTTTACATCAGGAATAGAAAACTCACCGCCACCGAAAGAGATACTGATGAAATTTAATAACCTCACTAGATACCTGTTTCTGGTACAGGAACCAGAAGATCTCACAGTTGGTACGGTGTCGGGAGATTTTAGTCAAGGTATGCAAATACTGTTATTTATGTCATTTATTTTTGAAACAGGTACACAATTACAATATTTTAATGTTTTAAAATTTATATCCCCCTATAAAAAAGAAGTATGGGTTTGACACAACATCATAGGACATGTATAAAATAAAAAACTATTATTTTTTTTCAGTGTAAAATAATTGCAATCAAATTAATTTCAGTACTTATTTTCATTTTCTCAAAAAAAACATCCTAGTTCTCTAAAAGAACTGTACTGTTTGTTCTTAAAGTTAGAAGATAGATGTTATATTGAATTGATGCTGATCTGTCTTTTACAAAATACTTGCGTTTGCTGTGGTTTCATTAAAGTGGTATAAATAATAGCTTTTGTTTTGAACAGACATACAACCACTGCAGAGTTTGATGCAGTAATTTTCACATTAAAGGCAAACAGACAATAATATTTTGTTTTAATTTATTAGGATTTATTAAAGATAAAATGTAGTACATAATAAGCAGAGATACAAAAAGATATGTTTCTGTACAGACAAAGAATCACAGTTTTGACATACTTGTTCACTTTTCTGAATCATCATAATATTAAGTGATGTGACATTGATTGCAGAACAAAATCCTTGTTTACCAGTACGACTACTGTTATTGCCACTTAAAAAACGGTTTGCATTCCACTTCACTGGGTCAAGGCAGACTGCACGCATTGATAGGCCCGAATGGTTCTTCACTCAGATACTTACTTGGATAAAAGATCACCAGACATTCGTTCGCAAGAATGTTCAACCCATTGCTGATAAACTTGAGATGAAGAGTGTTAGGGCTGGGGTAAATATTTGTTACATACTTATTGCTTTCTTAAAATGATAGTGAACTAATCCATTTCAGAATTTTGAGTCATAAGAATGAACCTAAAATACTAGTTATGGTATGAATCTGTCCATCAGTTTATCCCATTAGATAGATTTTTTAAATTCTCATTTTTATTATAGGTGGATTAATTATTTAAAATCAAAATTATAATACCTATTCTTTTTAATAATATTGTCATGAAATTGATAGAGCTTGCAATAAAGGTGGGAAGTTTATGTTACAGGAGGAATTTAATGCTGGCCTAATAGCATTAGCAGCTGAAAGACTGCATACAGTACTAGGATTATACCATGCTCAAAGTGCTCGAGGTACTATCGGTGATGTGGATGCGGCGTTTGCGCACGCTGTAGATGAAACATTGGGCTTTCATAAGGAACTCGTCACCATTACTGGTTCGGAAGTGAATACAGTGCTGTCAGTGCTAACCAAAGCAGAAACATTCCTGAAATGGCTGGCTGTGGAGAAGAAATGTATGTAGAAATTTATCTTGTCAAAAACCTTTCAAAAAACATGACACAATTGAGATTCACAAGTGACTCTCATAGTTATTTTTCTAAACAAATTATGAAAATAAGGACAGATCTCAACATTAGCACTGATGTCTGTAACTGACTCAATGTAAGTCTCAGTTACAGGCATCAGTACTGACACCAAGAACTGATTCACACTATATATATAGAGCCAGTGAGTCGTGGCTGTTTATTCACGGTGTCCGCATGTTATTAAAATGAGTGCGAAAAATATATGAAAACAAGAGATAATATGAGTACAATATTCCCCAAAATATAATTCCTTTCCAGAGTTTTAGTTTGCACAGAAAAGTGTACCAATTCTGGGCTGTAGCTGAACCTGCCGAGTGTGTAACAATTTAAACATACTGAACTTTATTTGCAAGAGCATTAGCAGAGTGTCGCTTCCTACGTATTAATAACTCTGAACGGATTTCGACGTTTAGACAAGGTCACTGGTGGGAACAGCAGGGAGAACGGACCGACTTGAAAATGTCAGGCGGGAGTATTTAAGTTAGCATAAACGCGTCAGTGCTATACCTCAATTTACGCCATGGCAGTACCAGGTCATCACTGACTTGTCGTAAATTCGAAGTCAGTAACTAATTTCATGTAAATCTGTCATAAATTTCAGTCTTCTGTTGTTCTTCTTCATCTTCATCTTGGAAAATACTTATTGTGTGCCCAAAGGCAATAGTTACGTGGTCTGATCTCGAAGTATCTTTTACTCCACATATTTAAACAAAGGTGTAACTGCAGATGCTCTGGCTAAGATGGACGAGATGCTGGGCAGTGAACTGTGGAGTGAGCCCGTGGGGGCGGGTGTGGGCGCGGCCGTGGGTTGTGCGTTGTGGGTGCCTCGCGCTGCGCACGCCTTCGTCGATCTCCTCGCCACTATAGAGAAACGATACGCGCTTTTGCCGCAACCGGGCCACAGGTTAGTAGTTAAAAAATGAAAACATACAAACTTTACAAAATTATTATCCTTTACTAATCATAACAATGTGTCAAAACTATGCCCTTATTATACACAGTCTCGTCATAAATACTGTTACAATAAAAAAAACAATATTACATTTGAATTTGGAACTTGTCATTCTCATATGAATATTAATTGTTTTCTCATTTTCGCGCCAATCTTTGTTAAATATTTTTGTGATATTAAAATGGAGTGGGGTAATAAAGAGAACCGAATTGCTATGATAGCATTACACAAAGTAGGTATGGAGCCAAATGCAGTTTTAGAAACTCTCCATCCACTTGGTATTAGTCAAATGTTTGTGTAACGGGCTATTGATAGGTGTAACGAAACATCCTCTGTTTGTGTCAGAAAAAGATCTGGCCGTTCATGTAATATTTGTACTAAAAACGCGATCAAAGCAGTGAAATCTCTACACTTTACGTTGAAAAATAACTTGTCAATATCTAATCTAATTCCTATACTTTACATTTCAACGTCAAATGTAAAGTATAGACAGAGGGTAGTTATGAGTTCAAAAAAGACACTTGTTTAGTTACTAAAAATACACGACCACCTCTAGTATCATTTAATTTTAGACTATTTATTTTTTGATTTATTCTTTTCTGGGATTGCTATTTGTTTCGCGGTAAGCTTTAAAG
This sequence comes from Zeuzera pyrina, assembly GCA_907165235.1. NCBI lineage: Eukaryota > Metazoa > Arthropoda > Insecta > Lepidoptera > Cossidae > Zeuzera > Zeuzera pyrina. The sequence continues at coordinate 16,854,475 of OU015626.1, forward strand.
TTAAATCAATTTATTCATGTAAACCCAATTGTAAGATATTTTTGAATGTAAAATCTACCTTCGTTCGGTTCGAAAAGGAAATGTGCACACTGAAAAGAACTGACAAGGAACTCAGTCGAGTATAATTTTTTCGACATTATTTTGCAATAATCTTTAGTAAACCCAATAACAAGGTATTTTTGAATGTCAAATCTACTTTAGTTTGGTTCAAAGAAAGAACCTGGACACTGAAAAGAACCGACAAGAAACTCAGTCAGGTATAGTTTTTTCAACATCATTTTACAAAAGGTTTATTAAAATGCAATATTCAGAAAGCCATGAAATGCATGTGCAGAGAGGATCGTTTCCATACTATTCTTTTATCTTCAACCAAATCGTTTAATTTATATTTAATAGTATGATTGTCAAATCTAATCTTTCAAAAAATCTAAATCTATTTTCTGTTAATTGAGTAACTTCTTGGGGAACTTTATAAAAACGAATGCAGTAACCCAAAAATGAAAAATTTTGGAATAACCACTTTATAATGACCTCAAATTTCCATACCACCAATATTGCCTTTCTATATAAGCAGGTCTATATTTTTCCTTGTCTACATAATAATTTCAAAGATGTATAAGGACGGAAAGATGAGTACATCAATGTCTTTAAAACAATCTCTTAGTGATACTCGTGCATTACACTGTAGATGGTATGTATCACTCTTTTTAGTAAAATAAAAAAAGAGTTAATAGGTGCCGCTGATCCCCACAGCAAAAGGCCATAGGACATTAGGCTATGGAAATATGCAAAGTACACCAACCTAGCCGCATGCCTAATGCATCTAATCGTATATATGGTAATTGGATTTACTTACGTAAATTGCTTTAATATTGACTTTGACCTGACAGGCTCCAGTTCCTGGAGCTGCAGCTGGAGCTGGTGGAGGAGTGGCGCGTGCGGCTCAGCCAGCTGCAGCACGCAGCCCTGGCCGCGCTGCCCTCGCCCGGAGACGCCGCGCCCGCGCGCCGTCTCGCCGCCGTCGTCAACGCGGCGCACCACACGCGCGCGGTGCTGCTGCAGTGGACTCACTCGCTCGTACCTGTCGCACTATACACCTTCCCTTTTACACACATTTCTTTAGAATATTCCTTTCTTTTCGTTTCGCTGCTGAAATGACAAAAACTGACAAAAAGTACCAAGTGTCTCTTCGCCGTCGTTAATGTGGCACACCACCTCGTTATTGTGATTGTACCTGTCGCACCTACGACATGAAGTCTATCCGGTTAGAATTTTAGAGGCACTTTAACGAGTCACTTTGCCTGTTAAAACGATTATAGTTCTCATAATTGTAATTCTATTTAAAAGTAACCAGTAAATGTAAAATTCATCTATCGTCGAAACACGTCCAGAATAACGCCATTTCTTGTAAAGTTTATAAGCACTAGTTTCTTTTCCAGCACTACTTACAACTGCACTACTACCGACGTCAGTTTCAACATTTCACGCAGCAACAGCACCATGATGAAGAAACAGAATCCTCTTCAAGTTCAGAAGAAGATGATGAAGAAGAGTCAGATGAAGAGAATAATAAGAAATCTACAAAAATGGGTCAGTTACCTTACGTTGAGTGTTTAATAAGCAATCGAAGTTAAGTTGGGTATGTATTAATATACATACGCCTTCATAACATAAATTATTAAATGTAATATTTGTCATTACCTCAGCATTAATAGCAAAACAACAAAAAATACTACATCTCTAAAGATCATTGAGTGTATTTACCTAAAGAAATGTGTCGAATGTGAGTTTTACTCATATGCAGAAGATTTGCAACAGATTTATAAAATACTAGTTGTACCCGCGACTTCGTCCGCGTGCAAAGTTTTCCCGTGACTTCTCCGGGTTAACGGAGGTTACCCGAGATACCTATATTGTTGGAGGAGGTCTTGAAAAAAGTTACTTCCTCGCGAAGCATCCGCCATATTGGATTTTTGATGACATCACATACACAGAAACCTCCTACGTATTCCATTTCATTTGATACCCATATTGTTAGTATTGAACAAAAAAGTTGTTACCTATTATGGAATATCCGCCATATTGTATCTATGATGACGTCACATATATAGAAACCATCCCCTGCGTAATCCTTTTCATTTGATATCCATATTGTTGGTGTTGAAAAAAAAAATTTTCTTTTATGGAACATCCGCCATATTGGATATATAATGATGTCTCATATATTACAGAAACATTTTCCTGTGTATCTCATTTCATTTGATACCCATATTGTTGGAGGTCTTGAAAAAACTTAATTTCTATCGCGGAGCTTCCGCCACATTGGAGGTGTTGACCAAAGAAGTTATTTTCTATTATGGAACATCCGCCTTATTAGATTTATGATGACGTCACATATACGGAAAGCTTCCCCTGCGTTTTCCATTTCATTTGATACCCATATTGTTAGTGTTGAACAAAAAAGTAATTTCCTATTATGGAACATCCCCCATATTGGATTTATGTTGGTCACATATTAAAAAACCACATGTCATTTTTTTAAAAACAAAGTAGCCTGCGTTTGTTTTCGGGAACATACTATCTCTGTACCAAATTTCGTCATAAACCAGTTCAGCGGTTTAGCATTTCCCCTATTAAGTTTCATCCCCCTTTTCACCCCTTTAGGGGTAGGTTTTTGATAAAAAAAGAAATGGTTTATCATTGTACCAAATTTCATCTTAATCAGTTCAGCGTCTTAGATTTCCCATACAAAGTTTCATTTCCTTTTTCACCTACCTACCCTTTAGGGATAAAAAAAAGTAGCCTATGTCCGTCCCCTGGTGTAAAACTATCTCCATGCTAAATTTCATAAAACTCGGTCTGGCAGTTTAGCCGTGAAAACGTACCATACAGACAGACAGACTTCCACATTTATAATATTAGCACAGATTAATTATTTACTAACGTAAAATATTAGTATGGAAGTATGGATAATTAACAACTGGAAGAGTTGAGGATTCAAATCCTCAACTCAACATTGGTTTACAGGCGTGAGGCCTCACAACTATTGTCGCTGTTACTGAATACAGCAGAGTATGGTTCACGTTCTGCTTCTGGATTTCTATTGCACGAACGTGCAATTTCTGAAGGTCTATCGCACGAACGTGCAATAGACCTTCTTGTTCTTAGCCAAACACTTTTCGGCTATGCACCGCAAGGAAAAGACCTGATCCGTACATCCCATTCCCTTTCTAAATCCCGCTTGTGCATCCCATACTTTTTCGTCTGTTTCATTCACAACCCTTTCAATCAACACTTTCGCATACAATTTACCGACGACGCTGAGAAGGCTTATACCGCGGTAATTTATGCATCCTGCCGTTATCCTTTTCCCTTATACAATGGCACGATTACGGCTTTCCACCAGTCTCCCGGTACTTGCCCATTTCGCCAGCACAAATTGAAAAGGCGGTACAACTGGCTAGCCACTATGCCCTGTCCAGCCCTCAGCATCTCGACGGTAATCCTGTCATACCCTGCAGTCTTACCTAATCTCATACTTTTCAACGCTTTCACAATTTCATCCATGCTTATCTCACTTTCATCAACATTTATATTAGTTTCCATGGAAGGTGCCGGATGTTGTACCTGCACTTCCTCTCTTTCAAACAAACTCAAAATACTCTTTCCATCTCTTTAACACACATTCTCCTCCTTTTATAATGCTCTCATCTTAACTCCTGATTGTACTCAGCTCCGAGGTAGAAGTTTTTCCTCTGGCTGTTTTGATGGATTTCCAGAAAAACTTGATGTTTGACTGGAAATCTTCAGTGAGCCTCCTGTCAAAATCATCCTTTCGTTCTTCTTTCTTTCTAGACACAACTTCTTTCGCTGCTGATTTCAATCTTTTATACTTCGTTCTTGCTTCCTTTATCTCGTCATCCGTTGCCTTTTGAACTTTTAGGTTAGCTTTTGTTGCTAACCAATCCAACCACGCTTTCTTCTTTTCTTGCACAGCCCTTTTTACATCTTTATCCATCCACACCTTATAGTTATTTCTTCCTTTCCTTCTTTTAGCTACCCCGCATACCTCAATAGCAACATTCACGACCCCTCCCATAAATCTTCAATCACACCTATCTCTTCTATGCCTTTAAAACTTTCTTTCAGTTTCTCTACGTCTTGCTTTTCTTTTTCTTGTAGATTTTCCACTTTTACTCTGTCCAAAACACTCGTAGGCTCGGCCCTACGGTGTCGCCACCGTTTAAAGAGGCCACGCATTCGGGCTATGACCAGGAAGTGGTCTGTGTCGAGGCCTACACCGCGGTATGCCCGAGTGTCTAGCACTTTCTTCCTCAGTCTTTCATCCACAATTACAAAATCAATAATACTTCTAGACTCACCCTCATCTATTGTATACAAATGGATCTTTTTGTGGTCAAACATTGTGTTGGCCACGCAAAGATTCCATTCCAAGCATACTTCAAGCAGGCTTCTCCCATTGCCTCATCATTCACTCTCACGTCCCCAAACGTACCCAGAACTCCTTCATACCCATCACGCTTTACTCCAACCCACCCATTAAAGTCCCCTAACATCACGATCCGTTCATTTTCTCCGCATATTCAACACCTCTCTCATACTATCCCAAAATTCCTCTCTCTCTCTTGTTGGGCTTTTAATGACCCACCTCCACGCAGATCCGTCGGTGCATAGACCCCAAGGATAAACAAGCGAGTGAGTCCGACTTTTAACCTAATCCAGAGGAGTCTTGGGCTTACACATTCATGCTCCATCACACATTCAACTATTCGGGAGGAAAGAATCACACCAACTCCCTGACAGCCTCGGCTGGTTTGGGGGACTCCCGACCAGTATGCCGTATAGGGACCATGAACCGTGGTGTCACATCCTTTCCTCTTGGATTCATTCACGCACAGAATATCTATGCATCGTTCATCCATCATCTGACATACTTCATCTACCTTACCATCCATTCCTCCTCTTACATTCAACGAAGCGAAGCGGCTCTCCATGGGCCGCTTTTCGCCCCCGCGAGAAACGAGACGTGATGGGTGGCGAACCATTTTGCCTCGCCGCCATTTTGGTTAATTAAATTATTTTTATGATTATCCATTGCGTTCCCATGAATAGCGAGGGAAAGGTTTGTCTACCTCAGCAGAGCCCCGCATGCCAGGGTAAGGCTGGCCTAATTCTGGGTCGCCCGGTCCCAGGGCAGTGTGACACGCTAACGACTAGGCTTGCCCCTAGCCATGCATCCATCCGCGCGGCAGACGTTGGATTTGGCGAAGAGGGTAGGAATAGGGAAAGGGAATGTAAAAAGCACTCACATATCTAGGCGAAAATGTGTGAGGACAATGATGAGATTTGAGGAAGCGAAAGACGAATGTAAGGACCGCGACGCGTAGCGCTCCGGCCTCTCTGATCTCCGTTAGGGATACAGCTTGAAGATGTATGTACGTATGTATGTATGGATATAGTTTTATGTGTGAGGACAATGATGAGATTCGAGGAAGCGAAAGACGAATGTAAGGACCGCGACGCGTAGCGCTCCGGCCTCTCTGATCTCCGTTAGGGATACAGCGTGAAGATGTATGTACGTATGTATGTATGGATATAGTTTTACACCTGGGCACATACAGGCTAAACTAGCCTTAAAGGGCTGAAAAGGGAAATTAAATTTTGTATGGGAAATTGTAAACCGCTGAACCGATTACGATCAAATTTAGCAGGAAAATAGTTTGACATCAGAAAAAGGGACATGAGCTACTTTTTTTTATCAAAAATTTACCCCTATGATGATGACGAAAATGGCGATGAAACTTTGTGTGGGAAACGCTAAACCTTGGTAATGATATAATTTTACTGTCAAATTTTGTGATAAATGCTCATTTTATGACATAATGACTTCGATTCCACCATTTTTAAAATTTTGACTGTCCGTCTATCTGTATGTCCTTTTATAACTGAAGAATGACTTCACTGATCTTGATAAAAATCGGTGCGTAGTATGAAAATTTGTATGCGCTCATGATAGACTACTTATCTTTTTAGAAAGTCTACCCCTAAAAGAGTGAAAAGGGGGATGAAACTTTGTATAAGAAATGGTAAACCGCTGAACCGATTACAATGAATTTTGGCAGGGATATAGTTTGACATCAGAAAACGGGCATGGGTTACTTTTTTTATCATAAATTTACCCCGAAGAGGGTGAAAAGGGGGACAAAACTTTGTATGGGAAACACTAAATCTTGGTAATGATAAAATTTGGTGCGGTAATAAGACTTTTTTTATCAAAATCTGTGAAAAGGGGGACGAGAGAGAGGGGGATGAAACTATGTACGGGAAATACTAAACCACTGAACTGATTGTGATGTAGCATGGATATAGTTTGACACATGGGAACGGACATAAGCTACTTTTTTATCAAAAAACTTTGCGATATTTGGGGGATAAAACTTTGAATGGGAAATGCTGAACCGCCGAACCAATTATGATGTTTGGTACAGAAATAGTATGTGTCCGGAGACAGACGTAAGCTTAAACGTAGACTTTTTTCAAAAACAATGTTTAAACATGCTATGCATATTTACATATAATTGAACCTAATCCGGAAAAGCCACGAAAAAATTTTCCGTGCAGACGAAGTCGCGGGTACAGCTTTCTATAATTTTTCTTTGTACCGAAATTATCTCCGCATTACTAATAAAAAATAGTATCTGCAACCCGTGCGGTGTTGTCGATTGCCCACTTGCCAACGCACTTGTTGCACAATATACTCTAATATAATATTTTTATTTTTCATTTTTTAAATGGCACCGTACGTGAGTACATTGCCAACGTCAAGTAAAGCGAGGAAACAATTCAGTAGGTTCAAAAGGAAATTTGGAATGATTAGCGCATTTGCCAATGTTACGCATTGACACAAACTAGTATACAGACACAGAATAAGTAGAATCCATGTAGAATCATAAGTAAATTAGTTTTATCTTATCGTAAAACTCCTCCAGTAAAGTGATAGTAGGCTTTACTAAGTAGAATCCATGTAGAATCACAAGTAGATTAGTTTTTTCCTATCGTAAAACTCCTCCAATAAAGTGGTAGTAGGCTTTACTGAAGTTATAAAGGACTTCTTGGAAGAGCGCGAAAACCTCAGCTACACATGTTTATTTAGACCTACTCCATTCTTGTCACTTACACAGAACTTTAAAACACAATATACTATCACTGTTGTACTTTAAAACTTCTAAAAATGTAAAAAATAGACAATCTAAATAAAATGACAACCTCACTTCTCCCGTTCCCGCCAAAAAGTCCACTAATATAATACCACATCCATACGAAAATTTCGCACCGTATCGTGATTCATGACAGTCACCAATCTACAGCAGTTATGCATGTGAGTTAAACAAATTGTTAATAGATGGCGCTGATGACAAATCAATAAAAAATAAAGTTTTTGAACAATAACATTAATTTAAACTGTTTATTTTTCGTCATTAGCTGAGAACGTAATCTTCAAAATGATGTCGCAATCGTTATATTTGAAATGCCGTACTTACAAACAAACGCCTTTGAGAATTAAAACATGTGACATTTGATATTCTACATTGCATAGTTTTTCAAAAAACAGACTATGATAAATAGACAGACTTAAATGATAATATAAAGGTTCCGTTTTCCTGGTGAGGACCTTAAAAGTTCAATATTTACAAATAGCAAGTTGCCAAAATGTTGTATTAGTTTACTTTTATTCTAAGGGTATCAAAATAACCAAACCAAAACCAAAGTAAGGACTATTATTTTATTGTGTCTTGCAGAAGGTGAAACTGATGAGGCTATGTCGCTCAAAGAAGTCGAAGCGCGTGCAAAGAAACTTGCGCTGAATGAAATATCTAGAAGAAATTCTATGTTAAATGAACAGAGTTCGTTTGATATTGTGAGTAAAAAATTCAACTGTTATGACGTCTTTTTTCGAAAAGTATACAAAATTTAGTTTTGAAAATAATGTATTCTATATTTTACATTATAAATATGTATGATTGGATTTGCAGTTCTGCCTCGTCAGTAGTAAAATAACCTAAATAACTATAAAATTATTAAACTTGTCATCAAGAGATAGAAAAACAACACGAAAACGTGGCACGTCGTCCTCTTAGGTTTATTGATAATTCTTTGATAAAAATTCGACTTTATGTGGCACGTCTTACGTCTGCTTTTGATGTATTATGAACAAAGTTTGGTTGTACCGCCATTGCTAAGTGGGCGCAAGATCCTTGTTTTTGTTTATCTAAGAACAAATAAGTATTACTAAGATTTATGTCTATCATCGCTGTTACCATTAGCGATTTGCGATTTTGATTTACACTATTTAGAGATGTGATTAGCTTGAAATGAATGATTTTGTTTATGGTATTTCTAGACATCACCAATAGCAAACCTAGCAGTAACAGATCCTCTACCCAATGAAAGCGCAGATGATGAGACGGGCGTGTTTGGTGATGCGCCTGCGCTTTTTGCTCATCTCAGAGATGCGGGGTTGGCAGCGCTTGCTGAACATATCTTACTCGAGTTTAAAGCGCTGCTCAGGGATTATAAGAAACAGAAGTGAGTCTTAAGATTTTCAAGTTATATTTCAAAGTCAAAGTCAAATCAATTTATTCAAGTAAACCTAATTACAAGGTATTTTTGAACGTCAAATGTACTTTAGTTCGGTTCAAATAGAAAACCTGGACATTGAGAAGAACCGACAAGAAACTGAGTCAGGTATCATTTTTTCAACTTCATTTTACAAAAGGTTTATTAAAATACAATATTTTCATTAAGCCAGTAAACGCATGTACAGAGAAGATCATTTCCAGACTATTGTTATATCTTCAATGAAATCGTTTATTTTATAGTATGATTGTGTAATCAATGTACGTTTTATAACCAGTCTAAATTTATTCTCTGTTAATTGAGTAATTTCTTGAGGAACTGTGTTATAAAAACGAATGCAGTTACCCAAAAATGAAACATTTGACTTATGTAATTTAAATTTTGGAATAACCAATTTATCACGACCTCGGGTTTCCATACCATTCATATTGACTTTCTTTTTAAACAGATCTATATTTTTCCTCGTATACATAATAATTTCAAAGATGTATAAGGAGGGCAAGGTGAGTACAGTAATTAATTGTTCATAGAACTAGTACTTAAATAGTCATTGTCTATGGTGTATGTAGCATGTACATATATATGTGTACATAGTGTTCTCAGCAGCTATTTATAATCTACAAAGGTACATAAATACAGTGTAACATCGAGAAGTGTTAGTATGAAGAACTAAAACTATAACCCTGTAACTAATAAAAATTATAATGAGGTTAACTTTGAAACAAACTTTTGTCCCTTGCTATCATTTCATTTTGTTAATAAGTCCATAAGCTTCAGTATGACAGAAGGCTGTCATAACTATTCCATGTGTACGCCGCGTTTATAAGGAAATAATAATATGTTTTAAGGAACCATGACCGCAGTTTTAGAGATAAGATAAATTGTATTCAAGGATTTTCATAATGATTTGTACAAAACTTGCGAATCAAACCGGCGGGTTATTACCTAAAATTTGCAGACAGCGACAGCCACATGATCACTGCGCGACCAGTGATTAATTGTAATAAAAATTTAGTATCATGTATGACGATTACGTATCTATTATTCCATGACCGTAAAATGCACGTTTCGCGGTAGATTTAGCGCCACTGTACAAATTAAATTACACAAATTTTCGTTTTGACAGCAGATATCGCGCGATATTGGCTATCGCATGCTGTCTGCAAGTTACGTTATTACATAATTACGTACGTATTACGCTTATTAGCGTACTGGCAAAAATCGTAAGTTATTAACGTAAATCAAAAAAAGAAGGAAGTTTTCTATCCGTCGGTATCATTCTTTTACAATCTATGTTTACCAATTTCTCAGCCATTTGTGTACCAAATTTGATCATTCTTTTTTCATTTGAAAGGGACTTTTATTTGAATATCCTATAGAAATTTAGATCTGATGATGAAATATTGCTTAAATAAACGAATTCTTCCACGGTTTGTACTATATTTTGATGATCCTTTTATTTAATGTTTCATTTCAGAATTGAAAAAAAAAGTTATTTGTAGACCTACTTTTAAATAAAAACACTGAAAATTACAAAATAGCTATACTAATCATAACCCAAGTATAAACCTTCATAAGTACGATAAAAATATCTATGTAATTAAAGACAGTTAACTTAGTACGTTTGTAATTGTTGTAATGGCATAGCTAGAGATTTTCTTAGGACAAGTAGCTGGTCGGCTGATCAGCCTGATAAGATTTCATGGAATGATCAATTTTTATGTGACTACTATAAATGAAATATAAAAGAATAACTGATCCCAATGATCTCTTATAATTACTTCGTTTAAAATGAACTCCAGAGTATCCAAAATTGACTTATTTAAACATGCACCTCCTAAAATACAGGCATTAAAATCAAGCAATAAGAACAATACTTTCCAGTTTATAACTGTCTCAAGAGATGTTGTGGAATCCTTGATTAGCTTTTTAAAACAGACTGATATTGATTGAAAATGATTGTAAAAAGTTTCAAGTGAAGTGAAAACTGTATGCAATAATATTATAATTCTTGTGGAAGGGAACCGATGGTATTAAAATGTAATCATATCTTCTAATCACTTTCATCAACAATATAACACATTTCATTCAACCAAAATCAAAACCAAAAATTAAGGTTATATAGGAACCATAGTTACATGTATCAATAAGCATTGCTGGAAACATTAGGCTCTTAGCACAGGGAATTAGGGCGTTCCCTGTGCTATGAGAACCAGACGACAACTACCAGGGGTGTCTCCCGGTAGACTCACATGTGAGACAATTTAGAAAGGGGGATACGGCGGAGGGGGCGAACGAGCAAGCGAGTCACCTGATGGAAAGTGATCATCGCGGCATACATATATAAAGGATTATAATCTGGAAATAATCTTCTATGCACATGCATTTACCGACTTTCTAAATATTGTATTTTAAGGCGACGGATTGATAAACAATAATTTAATCCAAAATAGACCTTCTGACCTATGCAAAAGTGCGCGGACTAGCTTACGAAAAATACGAAAAAGTAGTTATTTTCGTTTATTTTAAAAACTACAATTAATTTTAAAAAATCCAACTGTAATTTGAAGAATATGTTTAGATTAAAACTATATAAAAAATTTGGAAACGTAAATTGGTCCCGTTACTCCTAAAAATGTAAATCTCTGTTTTGAAAGAGGTTTCTTTGATATTTTGTTTTGTATTATCAAAGTTAACCAATCGTGTATCGCACCTGTCAAAATAAAGTCAATGATATGAAGAATCATTTTACCAATTATTACTTTCATACGTTTTGTAGTCACGTAGCAAAATTGAGAACCCTGCCGTCAAATTTTCCAATGCGTCGCCTTAATAAACCTACTGTAAAATGATGTTGAAAAATTGATATCTGAGTTTCTTGTCAGTTCTTGGAGTCCAGGTTTTCAGGTTTTATTTTCGAACCGAACTAAGGTAGAGTTAACGGTCAAAGACACCTTGTGTAAGCTACGATAATATTAAATAGTACGTTAGATACTTATAGCAATGGAACACCCCAAACTTTACTTAAATTATCGATTAATTAATTAATATTAATATTTAATATCAATTAATAATTAATTAATTTGTATTCAAACACTTCGTGCTGCAGTCGTGAAGGTAAAAAGCAATAGAGAGACGTGGTTTTTTTTTTTTTTTTTTTTGGTTTCTGAGAGGCGAAATGAAACCCCCGCGGGCTACCCAGCCGGACTCTACGCCGACTGGGGAGTGTCGGAATCGAACCGACTAAACAAAACCCCTCTTTGCTGTTAGCCCTAGTGGCTTTTACAGCGTCACAGGTCGCGTTGGGGCGAGCGCTGAAGGCGCCCTGCCAGATGGTCGACCGCCTGAGGGTTCCTCCAGCCGAGGGATGCCTCGTATGGAGGGCGGACCTCGGGCTCAAGGCGTCGCCAGGGGAGCTTTCCGCACCTGCGTGCATCTTAACGGGCTTCCTATTCGGGTGAGGGCCGGGCCTCTAGCGGACCCGGCCGGCGAGACGGCTGAGGGCCGGTTAGTGTGCCTAGTGTTCCGCGTGGCAGTTTACAATGTGGCTTAAGGCCCGCGTGTGTGCGTGTAGAGCTAAGTGATCGAGCTTCTAAACGTGAGACCCTACGGGTGTCGCGGGGGTCGTCCTCGCCTCCGCCGGTGGGGGCGGTGCGGTCGAAGTGTGTAGGTTGGCATGTTCGAGTTCGAACGTGTAATGTCGTCGTCGCTGTCGCCTAACACATGTCTAGGTCTACGATAGCGTTTGCGGACGCGGCGTTCGGGGGTGTACGATGACGCCCTGACCACTAAGGGATTCGGGTGTAAGGAGGAACGGTGAAAGAAGCGTTGGGACGCCTCTTTTAGATGTTGAGTTATAGAGGGTAATTCTAGGTCGTAGTGCAGATCTACGTTGCGCACGTAAGGAGGGGCACCGGTAGCCCTGCGCATGAACCTATTCTGAATAACTTGGAGGGAGTTGATGTGAGAGCGCGCAGCGTGAGCGAAAGCTACACTGGCGTACGTCATGATAGGCCTGACGCACGTCTTATATAAGGTAACTTTATGTCTGAGGGACATTTTGCTTTTAGCGCAAATGAGCATGTTGAGACGACCGAGGACGAACGCGGCGCGGTCGCGGACCGTTTTGATGTGTTGGCCGAAGGTCATGGCACTGTCAAGGGTGACTCCTAAGTATTTGACTTTCCTAGTCCAAGGGATATCCTGGCCGAAAAGTGTGATCGTTCTGAGAGTGTTAGCGCGGCGGGCGCGGCTGGTCGTCGTTCCCCTCGAGAAATACACGGCGGCGCTTTTCTCGGGGTTGACTTCGATTCTCCAAAGACGGAACGACTCGCCTAGGCTCGTGACCGCGACTTGGAGGAGTTGGGAGACTCTGAGGCGACTCCGGTCTGATGTGAACAGAGCGGTATCGTCCGCGAATAGGGCGAGCTCTACACCGGGGGTTTTGGGGACGTCGTTCGTGTAGAGCGAGTAGAGCGTGGGCGATAAAACGGAGCCCTGTGGGACGCCTGCCCTGATGGGGCGGGGAGAGGAGAGCACCCCTTCGACTCTATAGCGGAAGGAGCGGTTTGACAAAAAGTCCCGTACTATGCGTACGAGATCGTCAGGCACGCCGAGCCGGCGCAGCTTGTACACCAGCCCGGCGTGCCAGACTTTGTCGAACGCCTTCGCTACATCGAAGAAGAGGGCCCCCGTGCCTATAGTGCGACTCGGGCGGTTAAGGCCCTCCAGGATGTGTTCCGTGAGGCGGTGCACTTGTTGTATGCACGAGTGTTTGGCTCGAAAGCCAAATTGCTCGTCTATGAGGAGACCGGAGGTGTCTAAGTGGGCTTTGAGACGAGCCAGAAGGACCCGTTCGTAAATTTTCCCTAGCACGCTAAGGAGACTGATTGGGCGATAGCTATTGGGGCTACTGCGGGGTTTACCCGGTTTCGGGATTCCGATGACGATTGCTTCCTTCCAGGCGGCTGGAAAGACGCGGTTCGCCATGGCGGCATTGATAATGGCTGCTAAGAGCGCGAGAAGGCGCATAGAGAAAATTTTGACTACTCGGTTGGAGATGCCGTCTCTACCGGGGGCTTTTCTAGGTTTGAGAGCCTTGACAATGTCCTGAACTTCGTCAACCGTCGCGGGTCTGAGTTGGCAGGGGGCGGTCGCGGGCGGTAGGGAGCCTACTTCGCGATTGACCATGTCTAAATGATTCTGATCTACAGGCTGAGAGCTAGGTGAGCATTGGGCCTCCAGAGTGTCGGCCAAGAGTTCGGCTTTATCTACATCGTCGAAAGCTGTCTGTCCGTTCGGTTTCGTCAGGGGCGGCATTGTTTGGAACGTGTCCGATTTGAGAGATCGGGGGAGAGACGTGGAGCTCTCGAGTTTTGATTTATATAATCTCGAGCGGTAGTGGGGAACAGGCAGTTAGTCGTTCTTTTCTATGACGCCACGAACACCGCCGCGCTGTTAGAGGCCGCCAGTGTTCCCCTTTATATTTATTCGTCGGTGTTGCTAACACTTGTTGAGTTTACTTGAATGAATTGATTTGACTTTGACGTTGAATCGAGTTCGAATAACAAGTGTGAGTACTGGTGCACGCGCACGGAGGTGGCACGCGATGCTGATGGTGGAGCAGATGGCGCTGAGCGTGTCGGCGGCGCTGTGCCGGCCGCTGGCGGCGCTGTGCGCGCGGCTGGCCGCGGCCGGCGCGCAGCTGGCGCCGCCGCTGGCGCTGCGCCTGCGCGCCGCGCTCGCGCTGCAGCTGGACCACCACGTGTTTGAGGTTACCACGCAATTTTTTTTTTCTTTCTTTATGGCATGGCGCATAGTTTAGCGCATTTGACAATGTCACGTATTAATATATAGAATCACAAGCAAATTGATTTTTTCCTTCGATCATAAATAAAGAACTAGATGCACAATCTTCAGTAAAATCTAAACAAATTATTGTTGGAATTGACGTATATCTTTTTAATACCGTATAGTGTTATCGGTAATATTGTTTTAATCTAAAGTAGACCTTACTGCCAAACCCTAAGATTATAAAAGCTTGTAAACGATTTTTGCATGACATTGAAACGATGTTTGTAAAAAAATATTTAAAATGCAATCTTACGTCTCGTGCGTAAAGTATAATTATTTTTTGACACGCTTTTGTATTGACTCAATTTGTGTGATATAGATGTTGTACTGCGGATTCCACACTTGTGAAGCGTACTCCAGGATATTGCGTACATACGAACAATATATGATTTTTATCGTAAAACTCCTCCAGTAAAGTGATAGTAGGCTTTACTGAAGTTATAAAGGACTTCTTGGAAGAGCGCGAGAACTTCAGCTGCACACATTTATTTAGACCTACTCCATTCTTTTCACTCATACAGAACTTTAAAACACAATATACTTTACACATTATACTTTTATACTTTAAAACTCCTAAAATATATATAAAAAAAAAAAAAAAAAAAAAAAAAAAAATAGAAAATATAAATAAAATGACAACCTCACTTCTCCCGTTCCCGCCAAAAAGGCCTAACCTCCGATTAAAAAACAGTGGACAGAACCATAAACTCAGTATATACTGGCGTATAGACGAACATAGAGCTCGTTGACGCGTGACGATTTTTAATTTGTTAATGTCACCTACGAAATGAATGATTCCTTTGATTATTGCGATATATATGTAACGTCACAATCACGTACAGAACACATAACCATTATTGAAATGTACAATACTTCTTTCAAATAAAACAGGAATAACACAAAATAATAAAATAAGTCAACAACGTTCTTTACAGTGTGACGACTTTTGACGACCTTATCGCGTTAGCTGTATCTTTCTTACTCGTGCCGCTATCATAAAAGATTACGTTGTCACTCGCACTCCTTATACGTCTATACGCTAGTACGAGGGCTGCTATTTATGTATCCGGAATAACAAAGTGAAACTAACATATAGCATTTATTATAGTTTCATTGCTTTTCAAAATATTCACCATGATGATCGATGCACTTTTGCATGCGTTGGAACCAATTTTCGTAGCATTTTTTCCATTCGGATTGAGGTATCTCCAAAAAGTCCATTTTGAACGCATCAACAGCCTCTTCACGGCTCGAAAAACGTTGACCACGTAATTTATTCTTTACGGTTGGGAATAAATAGAAGTCGTTGGGGGCCAAGTCGGGGCTGTACGGCGGATGACCCGTTAATTCGATCTTTTGATCTTCCAAATACCGAATTGTTTCGGCCGATGTGTGGCAGCTAGCATTGTCATGATGAAGAAGGATTCTGCGTTGTCGGTTGTTCTTCCTTATTTCTTCAAAGACTTCTGGCAAACAAATGGTCGTGTACCATTCAGAATTAACTGTTTTACGATCCTCTAGTGGCACTGTAGCTACATGTCCATTTATACCAAAAAAACAAGCGACCATTTGCTTCAAAGTGCTTTTTGAACGAATGACTTGTTGGGTTCGGCTCATCTTGGAACACCCAAACCGTTGATTGTTGTTTAGTTTCAGGATCATACGCATATATCCAAGATTCATCACTTGTGTAGATATTATGTAGATATTACAGACAGCTTTTGACGCACCCTGATTGTACTTTTGTAACATTTTTTCACACCAATCGACACGAGCCCGTTTTTGGTCAATTCTCAAGTTGTGCGGAATCCAACGTGAACAAAATTTTTTCGCAGCTAAATGTTCGTGTAATATTTTATATATACTCGTCATACTTATGTCCAGAGACGCCTCTATCTCGCGATATGTAACATGACGATCTTGCATTATTAGTTCCCGCACAGCATCAATATTTTGAGGTACAACAACCGATTTAGGGCGACCTTCTTTAACTTCGTCCGTGAGCACAGACCGCCCACGATTAAACTTACTAAACCAGTGATACACAGTAGTTTTCGATGGTGCTTCGTTCGCAAAAGTAGAAGTGAGTTAATCGATGCAATGTTTTTGAGTTAGCCCTCGCCGAAAATCGTAACAAATCATAGCACGAAAATTTTCACGACTTAAATCCATGGTGATAAAAACTCGCAATTTTCAAAATGACGCCACAAAGGATAAACAAATGACAGCTACATGAAACAAATTGTATTCTTCAACCAAAGAGTTCCATTTTTAAATGTTATAATTACTTTTTTAATATTGTTCTGTAACTGGCCAGTTCCGGATACATAAATAGCAGCCCTCGTATATACTAAGTTTATGGACAGAACATTTGGTCTAAAAGCATGCCATTAAATTGTCCTTTTTCGTTGACCGAGTTTCTCGATGTTTACTAATGAGTACATGACTGCGGAAGATCACAGTATAACGATAGAGTTGAACATGACATATTTTTATTTTTAGTATTACTAGTAGCCAAGACACTTAACATTTACGTGTATTTTGCAAATAATTATTTCGTGACAGACTCATAAGCTGACATAAATTACAATGGGACTTTTTGGCGGGAACGGGAGAAGTGAGGTTGTCATTTTATTTAGATTTTCTATTTTTTACATTTTTAGGAGTTTTAAAGTACAACAGGGATAGTATATTGTGTTTTAAAGTTCTGTGTAAGTGACAAGAATGGAGGACATCTAAATAAACATGTGTAGCTGAGGTTTTCACGCTCTTCCAAGAAGTCCTTTATAACTTCAGTAAAGCCTACTATCACTTTACTGGAGGAGTTTTACGATAAGAAAGAACTAATTTACTTGTGATTCTACATGGATTCTACTTATTCTGTGTCTGTATACTAGTTTGTGTTAATGCGTGACATTGGCAAATGCGCTAATCATCTACTGAATTGTTTTCTCGCTTTACTTGACGTTGGCACTCACGTACGGTGCTATTTAAAAATAAAAAAAAGTAAAAAATTACAATGACAGTGCTAGGTTGCCATACTTGCTATAGCTAATTGTTTTACTTGTGGTTACGCTCAATGAGATAGAGACACGAAAATTCATTTGACACACGATGGTAAGAGCGGTATCTGATTATGACTCTATCCATGATGTTTCTTGATACGAGATGGTAACACTCCATTACTTTTCCTCCATTACGATTCGGGAAGAAAAAGGGAACTACGCCCGTACAGCCGATGTCTTCAGTAATACGTAAATTATATTCTTCATATTATTTCATTAAAATGTCAACATAATACATTTTAATGTTTCTTAGAGTTTCTGGTGACAAATATATTGAGGCCTTCTTTTTAGTAAGGTCATAGAGATAAGTAAGTAGTTTGTAAGAAGCCACAAAAAAAACCTGTGCTGTCGGAGGACCCCTATCAGGAATGAAGTTCCTTAGCTGCAGTTTCTATTTCTCAAAACTTAATTGCAATAATGAGATAATAAAACTCACTTATGATTTAAAACAAAAACAGAAACCGCGCGACGCGCAGGTCCCACCCCACGTATCGTTTTTTCCTTACATAACGATTTCTGCCAACTCAAACCTCCAGCAAACCACGTTAAAAAACTTCGTTCTAAAAATCTCAACATTACGCTACCAAGTAAGCTCTTATTTTAACAATTCCACTTATTGCACAATAGTGTAAACATCTGGGACGCAAAACTACGCCAATTTTACATCATAATATCCACTAGAGAACAATTTGCTATTAAGTAAAATCAACGCCCAACTCGTAAAATCCCGCCAAAAAATCCAAGACTCCATTGCCTTTTATTTATTTAGTTTTCAATCTATTGAGGCATTGGCATCTAAGTCATCAGCTAACAAAATGTACTATAAAACATCAATAAATTTTAAATTACAACTACAATCTACCTATATGCTTAAATATACTTAATATACATATACATTAATATATATTTAAAATAAAATTACAAATAGGAAAATATAGATTTTGATATTTCCAATCCGTCATCAGTCTGTCATTTTTTTATCCCCTCCTGGTTGTAGTGACCCGATTACCAACAAAAGAGGTTTGCGTTGCAGCGTTTGTAGTGGGTCGGTACATTATATACGCCTGCTCCCGCGGCAAATGAATGCCTATTTTTTTTCTAGGGCCTAAGCTAGCGCAAGTGGTGAGGGTTAGGTTTTAAGATTTAAAAGTGACCGTACAGAATATATTGTAGCAACACTTTCTTGTGAATCAGGAAACAATAATCTTGTAATTTTTTTCAGGAAATTGTTCTAGATAACTGGTTTAACACCGGAGGCACAATGCAGTTCACGCACGATGTGAAACGGAATCTCATTCCAGCTTTCGTACCTCCAAACAAGATGGCCTCACAAGCCTATACAATGCCAAAGTTAGTTTTCTAATATGTTGTCCCATAATTTTACTGCTCGACACAGGCTTCTTCTCACAAACGAGTTTGAGAAAAATTACGTAGGTTACACATACATATAATCACGCTATATCCGTAACGAAATAGTCGTAGGTGATATGGCTAATCTATTATGTACAGTAATATAATCTTTGATTATAGTTGTCTAAATTTTAACTGCTTTATAGTCAATACTTATTTAATTTATTTTGTAACGATTCAAATAAAATACATATTGACGTGTCTGTATCTATATCTTGACGCCGAGCCTTCTTATAATACCATAAATTTTATCAATCAGGTTACTAGAAGCGTGTAAATTGCTCAATATGGACTATGATGACGCACGGCGACTCAGGGCAACGTTAGCGAAGCAACCAGCAGCTGCCTTGGAAAGCCTTATTAGTCAGGTAATAATCTAGTAACATTATTGTTTAGGATTCTTTATATTAATAGGAAAAACACAAGCTTTATAATATCATTCATGTGCCCACAATATCCGTGTGTAACAGCCGATTTTCTTTCAGTATTAAACGCCACCGTAGAAACTTGTTTAGTTTGATGACAAATTATTAACTTACATTTTTTACACTAAATATTTTGAAATATAAGAGAATATAAGAGTTCGGTAACAGATTGAGTATTTTGAATATCGAATTTCCTTAAATTTGGTAAGTATTCAAAGTAGAGTTGAAGAAAAGAATCCCTTTCAAAATGTTAGATTAACATTTTATTTGTAGTTAACAGGAAAAGTCCGTCTTGAATTATGGAGTTCTAGGAATAAATTTTACCCACTTAGTTAGTTTAACCGGGCTGTTTCCGCACTTAGCCTCCTGATTGGGCCATTGTGCGAGATTTTACCCACTTATCATTACATAAATATTGTATGAAATTAAATCAAATTCCCACTTGACCGAATATTCGTTTATAAGAAGATGCAGTATCGATAATGTTAGTGTCATTTAGTCGTTGATTATTCCAACATAAAACAAAATTATATGATGAGGGCAATATTACATTTACACCACAGGGTATCAAACACATCTTGCCCAACGAAGTCCTTCAGATTCTCAACCAGAGGACCGATTTGAATGACTCCTCATCGCCATCTTCAGTGATGGAATTGTTCTGAAGTTTCGAAGGGGGAGGCGTATGAAATGGACTCTGACAACAAGTAATGCGGGAGCAACTGAAATTATAGTTATATTGGTGCGTTGGTACTTTTAGTTATGTGACGTCATCAAAAATATAATTTAAACAAATGAACATTTTTATTTGAGGTATTAGTTAACATTATGTTAATTGAACATAATGTATAAATATGAATATTATTTATTAACGTAATTCTTGTGTTCTTAGGTTTTATGGCTTTATTATCCAATTATCCCAAAAAATGAAATGATGACAGATATCGAAATTACTCATACATAGCAAGTTTTTTTTTACTTTTTATATTTATAACTCTGCCAAGAAAGTACCGGGAAAAGATCAATAATACACGAAATGTTAGTTATTCATCCAAATTTATTTCATCACCTTCAAAGTATGCTCCTTCGGAAACGATACACTTACGCCAACGAATAATCCAATCATCAAAACATTTTTTAAACGCTTTTTCCGGAATTGAGTTCAGTGCTCGCCGCGAATTCTCCTTTATGTCTTCTACCAAATGAAAACGGGTGCCACGAAGCGGTAATTTGAGTTTAGGAAAGAAGTCGGCTGGAGCCATATCTGGTGAATAAGGTTGCTCGATGGTATTTGTTGAGTTTTTGGTCAAAAATTCATTCACAATGATGGCCTTGTGCGAAGGCGCATTATCGTGGTGCAAAATCCAAGAATTTTCTTTCCAAAAATCTGGCCTTTTTCGTCGAATTTGCTCTCTTAAACGCCGCATAACGCCCAAATAGTATTCTATATTTACCGTTTGACCTTCCAGCAAGAATTCCGAGTGCACAACACCGCGATAGTTAAAGAAAACAGTCAACATGACTTTGGCTTTTGATCGACTTTGGCTTTTGATCGACTTTGGCGTGGTTTTTTCGGTTTCGGTTCAGTTGGAAGGCGCCACTCCGAGGCTTGTTAACTAGTTTGCATGTCAAACTCGTAAACCCACGTCTCGTCACCAGTAACAATGCGTTTCATGAATGTTGGATCGGAATTGACTCGTTCTAGCATGTCCTCAGCGACTCTTATGCGATTGAGTTTTTGGAGAAAATTCAGGTCTTTTGGAACTAGCCGAGCGGCAACACGTTTCATACCCAGGTGATTATTTAAAATGGTACGGATCGACTCGTGAGACACAGAAAGTTCGGCGGCTATCTCTCTCAAACTTGAATGAGGATTTTCGGTCAGTATTTCTTCACTTTTGCGACGTTAACTTCAGTTGCAGACGTTGATGGCCACCAGAGCGAGGCAAATCTTCCATCACATCTCGACCGCTTTTGAACGCTTTGTACCACTCATAAGCACGTGTTTTTGATAAAGTCGATTCACCGTAAGCCTTCTGTAACATTTTCAGTGACTTCGAACACGAAATTCCATTGGCGATGCAAAATTTAAGACAAACTCTCTGTTCGATGTTTTTGTCAATTATGAAGTTCACAACATACACTAGAATGATAGAACTAAAAACAGCACTGTATTTAATCTAAATAACAGATGCAACTCAAACTCCGCGCCAAAATGGAAAACAGTTGTGCCAATCTAACAACAACCAAAAAAAACAAAAAATTGTATTTGGAACCATAAACAAATCATCTATTCCCGATACTTTCTTGACTAAATGTATTATAAAAGTGACGTATAGAACATTCCATATTTTTACTTGTAAATGTTTGTGCATTTATGGAATAGGCGTTGTTATTGTTGTTCCCGTAAGCCTCCTCCTTCTTGTATTGTTATAGTAAATAATAAAATTTTACAATGTTGTTTGTAGTGGTATCCTAATAGACCCTTGTGTAAAGATTCATTAGCCTCTTGACGACGACACTTTGCGTCAACAGTCGATGGTCACTGACATTTTTATCTCGTGATCTTACTCCAAATGTATCCATAAAAATGTTTAAAACATAGTGTAAAGATAGGCTCTATGTTAAATACAATATTGTAATAGTAGTTTTGGCTGCGAAATGTATATAAAGAAATTATATCATCATATTAGTTTTACAATATATGAAGTAGTACTTGATAATATCGGCATGTTACTTCGACATGCTCACTCATGGAGTTCTAGTCATGTTATAGTCATTGTAGCTGTAGCGATGCCGTCGAATTTTTCTACACAACATTTAAAGTACTGAGAAATTGATTTATTCCTACAAAATTAACTAAAAACAATAATTATCCAATTTGGTATTCATCAGCCCTAATTAAAGTAATTAAAGAAAAAGATAGACTTCTAAGAAAATTTAAAATCTACGAGAACCGCAATCATCTTAACTCTTTCAAAGTGCTTTGTGACAGAGGAAAAGATATCGAAAAAAGCTGTTACCAAACGTACATTAAATCTATTGAAGATTCCGTTGTAAAAAAATCTCAAGTATTTTTGGTCTTACTTTAAACATAAAACAAAATCTCATGCTCTGCCAAATTGTTTAAATTACGATGGTGCAGTCGCTAGCACTGGTGAATCAATCTGAAATCTCTTCTCAAAATACTTTTACTCTACTTTTTTGACTACAAGGTCTGTCTTATTCGCAGCAACAGCCGCTTAATTCTCCTATCGGTAACCACGGCTGATTTGTCCTCAATTACTGTAAATGTGGAACTAGTTAGTTCCTTACTTAAGGAACTCGACACTTCTAAGTCTGCTGGCCCAGACTCACTGCCATGTCTTTTTCTGATAAAGTGTGCTGATTCGATTGCTTTTCCATTGTTTTTACTGTTTAATCGATCACTATCGGAGGGTGTCGTTCCGGACATTTGGAAACAAGCATATATTACCCCGGTTCACAAGAAAGGCCTGAAAAACGAGGTTACTAACTATAGACCTATATCTAAACTATATATTGTCTCTAAAGTACTTGAGAAGCTGGTCTATAGTCAGGTATACCCAGCAATAAAACACTTTTTAAGTCCAAACCAGCACGGTTTCTTAAAGGGCCGATCGACAGTCTCTAATCTAGTACTCTTAAATAACACCTTGACGGAGGCTATGGAGGGGGGTGGCCAGGTACACGTGATTCACACGGATTATAGTAAAGCGTTTGATAGGATTAATCATAATCGGCTCCTAATGAAGCTTTCCGACATTGGTATTTGTGGTGATCTACTACGATGGTTTGCGTCTTACATAGATAATCAGAATCAAGCAATCGTCGTGAATAACTATTTGTCTGGTTGGGTAAATATCCCTAGCGGTGTACCGCAGGAGTCCTTACTCGGCCCTTTACTTTTCTTAATATTTATTAATGATATTGACACATGTTTTCGTCACTCTAAATTATTATGTTTCGCCGACGATATGAAGATCATTTCAAGTATTTCATCTGATGCCGATGCGGAAGCCCTACAGATGGATCTATCGCGCCTTGAAGACTATTGCTTCACCAATCAACTAGATCTCAATCCGTATAAATATAGCATTGTCAGTTTCAGCAGAAAGCACAACCCTATAAACTTCAACTACACACTCAAAGGGCATACCCTCGTAAGAGAGAATCTTGTGAGATATCTTGGAGTTTTCCATGGCTCGAAGCTAATATTCGATCATCATACTGACCACGTCGTAAAAAAAACCCTACAAAGCGCTTGGCTTCATTTTGCATAATTCCAAAGACTTCAAGAAAATTAAAACACTAAAAATTCTATACTGTACTTTTGTTCGGAGCCATTTGGAATACGCATCTGAGATATGGAACTCTAGATACGATGTTTACATTGAACGGATCGAGGGTATCCAGAAAAAGTTTATTAAGCGCCTATCTTTTCGCACTGGTCAGCATTATAGCTCATCCGAATACCTATCGTTATGTAGAAAGCATCATTTACTTCCTCTCGGCTTAAGACGCGAGGTATCTGACCTTGTGTTTCTTTCAAAAATAGCCACTATTCGTGTAGATTTCTCTGAACTTTTATCCTTAATTGGGCTCAGGGCTCCTTCAAGACCTCTCAGGTTTAACCCTTTCTTACATCTTCAATGTACATCAACAAAATACAAAAAAAATACATTTCTAATGCGAGCATGCAATAGCTTTAATAAAGCAGTTAAAAATTTCGACTTTGACTTATTTCATACTAGGGACAGTGAGGAATAAAATATGTGAGAACTTTTTCACTTAAATGAGCAAAGCTAGAATTTACAACTTCGATCTGCATAATTTTATACTACCTAGAATATGATATATATAATGTATTATACTTGATTAGTGCTACTATGAGTATCTATAATAATTGCTTGTACTGTATTGTTTACACTACTGTTTTTTCTACTTATTTAGTTACTATTTGTGGAGACCTCTAATTGGCTCTCTAGTATCAATTCTGTACACTTAATTTCATAACTTTCAGCTGTTGGTTTTCCGAAAAAATAAAAATAAAAAATATTGTGGAGGTAGTTTGGCAATGATCAAAAGGTGTTTTATAAGGATCCCATTACAGTAAATAAATGTCAGTGTTAAGCTAAATGTATTATTTAGAAATAAGTAATTCTATTGTGCAAGTAATCAGTAAATTATTTACAAAGCCAATTGTCTACGAAGTCGGCTTTACACTTCTAGGTTACCTATAATTGAAATAAAACTGATAAAGCTGTCAAATATAAATCAAGAAATTCAAATAGCGGTTACTTTTCTGTTACGTTGTGTGTTTTAATTCGAATGCACTGTATTTATTTTTTAGTATTTTTTTATATTGAAGTTTTAGATATTTTATTTTTATGTAAATGGTCACCCTTGCGGACAGGATAAGCAATGAAGAGATACGCAGTATGACAGGGTCGCACGACAGTGTTATTGTAAAAATGAAGAAAGGAATGCTTACATGGTTCGGGCACATAGAAACAATGAGTGATGAAAGACTGACGAAGAAAATATACAGACCGAAAGTGAGTGGTAAAAGAAGCCAAAGAAGACCAAGGCTGACTTATGAAGATCAAATAACCAGAGTGTTAGCGGATGGAAATGTCAAAAGCTCTCACATACCTAGGCGAAAATGTGTGAGGAGATTGATGAGATTTGAGGAAGCGAAAGAAGTATGTAAGAACCGCGACGCTTGGCGCTCCGTCCTCTCTAACTACCCCGTTAGGGATACAACGTGAGGATATGTATATATGTATGTAAATGGTGCAGACGTTTGCTCTCAGTATTTATTACTAAAGAAAAAAATCACATATTTAAAAAGTTTTATTTAACGAAATATATGGTACATAAAAATTATTGTCATTTCAGTAAACAAATAATGTGACTTGCTCTTTCGGTACATTAATGATACATGTGTATTAAATAATTATAATGACATTTGTAATAAAAAACAACGTGATACAGATCTTTCAAATGGCACTAACGCTAACTTCGATATCAAATTTATATTCGAAAAAATTCTGTATTTCAATACAATTTGTTCACAGCCTTGCTTATTGTTTATATTTGTTTTTCTTAAACCTGATGTGAACAAAAATCACAATTAAAATTTTTAGTAGATTTTATAGTCTTTTGTACATTTATAAATTAATATTGAGATACATTTTACATTCAAAATATTTTTAAAGTAAAAGCATAAAGCCACTAGCCCATTGCGGCGCACGGGCATGCTACATACGCGTTTCGCTCACGTAGCTTTGCTTCGCTTTGTACCAAACAGTAAGCGGGCGCACCCACAGTGGCACACGAATGAGCTATGCTTAGACTAATGTCACTGACACAACAGGCGTGGCTCCCCCATATATATTTCCCTCGCACAGGCTGTGCACGGATATAGCGCGCATGGCTTTAATACGCTCGGTCCTACTCGGTTTTGCGGGGGTGTGGTAAGGGTACGGAAAATGAATCTTTGATGCGGTATGCTTAGTTTACTAGAAATATGTATATTAAATCTTTAGAAAGAGTTATAAATCCTTTTGTGGAGAAGAGAGACTTATAAATATTTAAATCCCTAATAAATAAGTAATCCAAAAGTTAAAAATGGAATCAAGTTATAAATATATCTTCAGTCTACTTTAATTGGGTTAGATTTTAACATAAGATGGACAATAGACCACTTCTATATGGTGTTTGGAAAAACGAAAATGCTAAATTAGTCAATAAAGGCGCCGTGAGGTCCATACATAGTGTGCGCTGCAGTGGAAAGGTCGTGCAGTTGTATAAACAAATCCACACAACGTGTGCGTGCACAGCGTGTACTGCAGTGGGTTAGCGGCTTAAGTACAATGGCCTAATTTCATGGACTCGTGTACTACACTCTTTATAATATATTTTTCTATTCATAAAGGTTAAATCATATGTCAATAAGTCGTCATTATTTTAAAACCATGACAAATTCGAACATAGCCATGGCGTGAATGTAGTCTTATAGTCGATAATCTAAAAATAATGAAAATTACTTAATGGCATATATCTACAAGGTCGCATTAAATTTGCTCAAATTAATACCAATAAATTAATACCAATATAGATAAATGCTATAAAAGTTTACCCAAATCGAAATATATAAAAATACCTATACTTATAACTTTATACAAGATTAATTCAAAGAGAAAACAGCTTTCTGTGATCTGAATTGCAACAGAAGTTAATAAAATATACTGCATGAAATTATGTCATGTTTATATCTTGATTTTCAGTGTTTATAATTGTTGTTTTAGCTGGAAAATGTTTCCAAGTGTTATTTCAATGAATATAAATATTAAGAATAACTTCTATTTCTATAATTTAAATAACAAACAGCGGCTTAATCATCCAAATTTTAAATATCTACTCTTCATACTCATTAATTAATTATCACAAACACTGGCTTATACCTACCTATAAAAAGATCAATAAAAAATATATTGAGATTTTTGTACTTTTACCTATTGAGTACTTTCTCCACCAATTCAAATTCGCTGATCTCATTCGTTACCACAAAAATAGGTTCATTAAAGCCTTGTGGTAGCCTCTTTCTAACCCACTCGTATCTTCTTAAAAATGAAAACCCAAAGATAGTCATATTAAGTTACAATTTCACTTCAGCATTAACTGAAAAGTTTGTTTCCAAATCTTTCTTTAATCTTGGGGTTTGAGGAACAGGTCGGCTTGACTCTACTTCTCTCTGTATTCTTGGGGCTTGATTATTGTTATTCCACCATTGCTCATCGCCAGACGCCCAAGCTACGAATACTAAGTTCGTTGCAATAAATACTGCAAGTGCAATCCAGAACACCAACCGCCACTGGACTAACGTACTCTGTAAACATAAACAAATACTTAATCCAGCATGAAGGATCAAAAAGTGTTAAATGAAACCTTAAAACTAAAAAATAAATTTTTGTAAATAATAAAATGACAACCAAATTTAATACGTGATATAATAAACGCGATCACATAGGAATTAAGATTTAAGAATAATGAACCTATAGCACGCGCAGTATTCGCACAGTACATAGGTAACATGCGGCAAAGATTATTGGTACCGGATTACTTGAGATCTAATAGATGTTGTATGTTGTCAAAACTATTGACCTTCGAAAAGTTTCGTCTACAAAAGTTCTCGTCCCAAATTACAGATCATGATTAAGTTTCTCAATGCAGGTTTTTTCGGAACCGATGGTAGATTTGACGTTCAAAATTAGCTGAACTTTTAGCTGGATTTGAATAAATTGCTTTCACTTTGAAATAAAATATTTTGAAAAGTACTTAGTAGTCGTTAGAAGGTTCACCAATCCTGACATAATATGTGATGCTCCTGTAAATGTCTTTGGATGACAGTTCCATAGACTTATAACTCCAGACAGTTTGCCCCGTATTACGAAGTGAGACGAATAAAATTAAATAAAATGTAGATGTGTGTGCTGTTTTCTAACAAAATGGCGGCCGATCGATATATCGGCACATCGGTCGATGTGCCGATATATCGATCAGCCGCTAATAAATATATGATCTGCTAATAAATATGTGTCGTATTTAAAGGTCTATTGCCATACGGGATTTGGCGTCTGGAGTTATTTATAAAGTCTATGTACACTTTTTACCTTACAGATTTTATATTCTGTATACCATACTCATACGTACTAACCATGTTAATCCATATTATAGAGATCTATGATCCATATATGATCTGTAGATATCAACCTGTGTCAGCTGTCATTTAACAATCAGCGTTGACGTGAATGTGAATGGGTGAATGTTCACTTGCATTCAGCAATGCTAATGTTAAAACTGCAATCATATCAATTGCAACACGAATACATTCCATACTTACATCAGGTGTTAACAGTCCAACCAGGTACGGCGCTATGATGCCAGTTATAGCTCCTATTCCATTCACTATCGCCATAATAGTTCCCGCATAGTTGCTGCTGAGGTCTAATGCGTTCACTTTCATTCCGGGGTAAAAGGCCCCCATGAGTCCCATGGCTGCTGTGAATAGGGTCACAACAGCCACAGTGTTGCAACCGGAGTATGAAGCTAGAATCATGCAGATTCCAGGACCGATGGAAGCTGCAACAATAGTAAAAATAGGTTTAACTACAAACTAACAAAATGAACAATTTAATATTGGTTCATTGTATGGTATGACTCCAATCCTGGTCTGAGAGTGAAAGAAAAGCATATAAGATGTGGCAGCTGCTATCTTCCTGCACAGGTCCTACAAATCGGCCAACATGTATGTATAAGATACTTACAACATGGGTCGGCTAGAGCTTGTAATTACAGACGACGAGCCTTGACGCTCTATCCCTCCCAAAAGGGAAAGGGTATGAAGGTGTGATAGATAAATAGACAGATGAAGAAAACGACGTGAAGATAGATGGATGTAGAGTATGTACGACTTGAGGGATTAAGATTGTTTTAGTAAAATTATGATAATATTTGTGGTTGGTTTTGTAGCGGTGTATATTACTTTGTGCCAATCACTGGGATACTTCGAAACTGGAACACCGCAAATAGCGATGTAAACTTCAACCAAGCGTACACCAAGTTTATTTTGCAACTATGTATATGCTTGAGGCAAGTTTAATTAGACTTCCCAGTACCACGCGAAAAAGAACAATGTTGACAGAACAAATAGTGTTTTGTGTTGGAGTTATTCAGGTACGACAGTCCATCGTGGTACCTGAAGGCAAATGTGTGGTAATACACAAAAGTAGGTACCAAAACATAACCAAAAACTTGATACTTAATAATATTGCCAAAAACCTTGTTGTCGTATTTGACATAACAGATATTAATCATTAAATTTCAAAAACTTGCCTCGTCATGTTTGACGCAGCAATTTTACAATCAAACATAAATCAAGCATGCAGCAGCTTTACATGTTATCTGGGACTGAACGTTTCTTACCGACTGTGGTGAAGGATTTCCTAGCGTTTGTAATACTAAGCCAGTTCCTCTTCACGACTTTGTCGCAAATCCACCCAAATATCATAGAACTCAGCCACATAACAACGTAAGGTAAAGCAGCCAAGGTCCCGGTGCGATGTATATCAAACTTAAGGACGCCAGTCATATATTTAGGCAGGTCTGTCACCATTGTGAAGTAGCCATAGTCGTGACCAATCTGTGGAGAATATTTACAAAACTTATTTATATATTTTATTACCATCAATTTGAACTGCCAGAAAGGTTCATTCATGTACGTGTGGTAATTATTGTAAAATTTACCACGTCAAAGCGACGCATTGATAAACAATAATTTAATCCAAAACAGACCTTATGCTCAATGAAAACGTGTGCGCGCTAGCTTACGAAAAATACGAAAAAGTAGTTATTTTCGTTTATTTTAAAAATTGTAATTAATTTTAAAAAGTCCAACCGTCATTTTGAAAAATATAACATAAATCGGTCCCATTACTCCTGAATCTCTGTTTTAAAAGAGGTTTCTTTGATATATTTTTTTGTGTTACAAAAGTTAACTAATCGTGTATCGCAACTGTCAAAATAAAGTCAATAAAATGAAGAATCAGGTTACCAAATAACCCTTTCATACGTTTTGTAGTCACTTAGAAAAATTGAGTTCGCTGCCGTCAAAATTTCCAATGCGTCGCCTTAATAAAAGCAAATAAAATAACTGTATTTTTTAGAAGTTTCTTTTCAACGTGTTAAATGTGTGATCACTGTACCAGTTTTGATTTGAGGGAAATACTTAAGTTTTGTAACCTGTAAACATACTGTCTTATTCCATTATCATACAATAACAATTTGCAAAATTACCTAATATTACGTAGTCGAGGAATGAACTTGTGAAAACATACTTCATAATTTATTATTACTAGTTTTACACATTAACGGTTATGAACATTCGTAAGGGTTATGTAATTTTTTCATTTATTATTAATATTTCTGTTTTTGAACGAAAACGGCTAGGCGAAAATGTGCAAGGAGAATGATGAGATTTGAGGAGGCGAAAGAAGTATGAAGTTTTTTCTCTTTTACTTTCGTATTCTTCATATAGTTATATTGCTTTCTAATTAAACTTACGTAAATACTGCTTCGTCGTGTGTGTAATACTTATTGTCAATGTTTTAGGTCGAGGATTGCATAAAAAATGTCCGTTTCTTGGAGTAGGACGACTCTACCTGAGTTTATATACACATAAGTCTTTGTTTGTCAGTCCAAATATTGCTGAAAATGATGTGAAAGTGTGATTTTTTGCACCTTGATGCTATGTATACATCCTGAACACCTGACGCCTGAATGTTACGCCTGAAATGGCCTTATATATTGTGTAGTTATAGTAAACCTATATCAAGATAATTTCATAAACACAAGTTGCTTTACAGTATGCGTAAAAATTTCGTAATACATAAAAATTACGCAGGGATGGATTCCATACTTATGTTGTTGACATCACATTATATACGAACGAAGCGATTTGCTTATTCATTCACATTGCGTAGGTACTGTTAAGGCTGTGGTTAAGGTATAATAGCCTTCAGATAACAATATTTCCTCAGTCACCTTCTGGCTAAACATGTTTGATAATTGGCTTCATTACTGCTTTCTAGCAACAGGACTAAGGTCAAACGTATCCTCATCCAATTATGTAGGTATTAAAAAAAATGAAATGATAATTGTATTACCTGTGCGCAAACTAGAGCCCACATAGGTACAGACATAAATATAGCTTTCCATGGAATAGAACCAGGCGTGCAGTTTTGATGTCTGCCGACAGCTTCTTCCAGATACTTTTTCTCTTTATCTGATATGAAAGGATGAGATTCTGGGTCGTTATAACACAGCAATGCCTGAAAACATGATGGTTTATTATTCTATGTCTTAATAAC
Source organism: Zeuzera pyrina (assembly GCA_907165235.1). NCBI lineage: Eukaryota > Metazoa > Arthropoda > Insecta > Lepidoptera > Cossidae > Zeuzera > Zeuzera pyrina. The sequence continues at coordinate 16,885,837 of OU015626.1, forward strand.
TACATATAATGTAGATAAACTCGAAGCTTTATAAACAATAGGTAATATTAATATATTGTCAGTACTCGTATATTGTATGATATATTTGTCACATAATTACCTATTATTTAAATTAATTTATGTCTATTATTTAATAACATAATTTAAGTTAATACTTTCAAGTTATTTAATAATATAACTTTAAATTTCATTTTTATGAGACTGTAGGTACTTACCCAGAGAATAAACCAAAATATCCCAATAGAACCAAACAGATAGAATACGGATTGCCAATCACCGGTGTCTTTCATTACAAGACCAGAGATATAAGTGCCTGCAATGTTTCCTATCTGTGCTCCGCCAAACACTAGCGATCCCATTCGCCCGCGCTCGGTAACAGGCGCCCATCGTGCTAGCAGTGCGGTTAGAGCCGGGAATGTGGTACCCTGCAAAATATATTAAGTTAAGTTTTATTAAGTAAGTTAAGTTTTATTAATGCTTTCACTTATACGTCAACAACGAACCGTCCGGCGTTCTTATTCGTTAATAAGTTCTTACCAGAAAGAATATTGATCAAAAATGAGTACATTTTTCTAATAATGGTAATCGTAAAATTTCTTCGTGGAATTTCTTGTGAGATACGATGAATTCTCGTGTGAGATCTCGTATGAGAAAACGTGAAGAGATGTTAGTCTCTTAATTTACATACAATTACACAAACGTGCATTTGGCATCAGTCAGGGCCTATTTATAAGTACCATTATTCATTAAAATAAAAACTCCTTATCAACAACATTTCTTGAGCTAACGTGAACAAAATATCTACCCCAAACTATTACAGTTACCCCAATGCGCGATCCCAGACTAAACACTAGGCTTATGCTATGGTTTTCAGTACAGATTCCGCGAGCATATAAAAAAACCCATTTAAAATATCTTAAATTTACTCAAGCCCTAATTGGCCGATGAGTGGATCGAGTTCAGATATATTCTCTTGGAAGTAGGTTCAGAAAAGAAATTTCGCATTCCACAGTAACATTTCTAATGAACTTTTACTTGCATGGAGACTGATTTGAAATTACGGTCATTGCTAAACGTCGATCCTTGTATATCATTACATTTTTATACAGTAATAGGATTTTCAGAATTAATATCTATCTCCAACCAATAAATTTTGTGTAACTCGATTTTGATTCGATCCCCTATTCATTCGCAATCTAAACACGAAATTTTCAGCTTGAAAGGCACATTTATTAAGCACTATACCACTGGGCTAGTGAAAAAATCGTTGATAAAAGGAAAAAAATATTGATATTCAATTACCTCTCCAAGTCCTTCCAGTACTCTCAAAATGATAAGACCCTTGGCTCCTCCCACGGCGACCGTCCAAGGAGTCAGTAACGTAAAAACTGCAGTGCTCAGTACCCCAAAGCCTAACGAGTATTTTCCTCCGAATCGCTCAGCGAGTATACCGCCGGGCAAATGCGTCACTATGTAGCCGTAATAGAACGAGCTCAGTATGACTCCTTGGGTTTCTTCACTCCAGTCGAAACCATGTACTTCCTAAAATAATAATTTCTTCATATATTAAAATGGTTGAAAACCAAAGGTATATTTTACCGTAATTCAAGCTTTTCCATGAAGCGTTAAATGTTGTTAAACAATATAAGTATGTTATTACAATATAATATTAACATGTTAATATAATATATTAACATACTTATATTGTTTAGCTATTACATTATAGTTTAGTTACACTTCAGTCAATACGAATGAAAGATTTGAAGTCGATACTCGTAAAATAAAAAACTCTCCATAGTTCACAATTTTTAATTTTATCTGGTAAAATTTAATAATATTTTTTATTGGTTTTTCTAATAATCTATAATTATATGTACTTAAATTATTATCAATATCTTATTACTTTAACCTCTATTTCCTTGTACTATATGTCTAGATTATACAGTTATTTCTATTTCTAGGAAACGTCTCAAACGATTTAGATGAAATTTTGTGTTTAATAGAAAAAAATACTTTTCATAGGCAAGATTTTATCATAGGAAGTTAAAGTAGGTACATAAAATAGTTTGAAAAAAAAAGTACTAACAGTAGCATCAGAGATAGCTTCTTCAAAGTCTCCTGGACAACTGCCTCCCTCGACTTCCGGTGCATGCTCGCGTCTGCGAACCATCTGCGTTATGGCTATGTTGAGGCATACGCGCATCGTGTAAGCGTTGGCTACCGCTAGGAAACCCATTACTGCCATCACCCATCGTTGAGGAATGAAAAATACTAGAAACAAATAATAAAATATATATCAACGTGTCTTTAAAGTCCTTGAGTAGTTAAAGAAGTATTTGGTCACAACTCAAAAAAATAAATTTAAAAAGTTAAATTAAAAAAGTGGCAAATTTGCCATTTTAAGGCAATTTTATCAGTAATATTCCCACTTTGGGCAATATTGCCGACAATGGCACATCAATAGTCAAAAAATAATTAAAAAAGTTAAAATAAATTAAATAAAAAAACTATAAATTGCAATATTGCTAGCAACAGCACATCACTCATCACAACCAGCAGAGTCCCGCATGCTGGTAGAAGGGCAATTCACATAATTCTATCGTTCTCATTTTATTGTATACATACATATGCTTTTGAATTTGGGGTTGACAGACCAGAATGCAGACAAAATTGCACCTTGACGTCACTTTTAGCAATAGAGTTTACTGACAATGAAGTGAAGTCATGATGTGACGTTACTATCATAGGTGTAGTTATAGAGCAAGTGTATATACTACCCACCCTAGAAAACTGTTTGCCTTATGCTCCCTTAAGAAAATAGCCACATACGTATTATTAAAAAAAAATCGATATTAGGATTTATTAAAATCGTAAGCTTTTGCGGTGGCTGTGGTTGGCCGGTTATCCCCCTAGGAAAAATCTTTAGCTACACCCATGGTTGCTACATCTATACTAATATTATAAAGAAATAAACATTGTTTGTATGTAATGGATAAACTCAAAAACTACTCAACCGATTTCAAAAATTCTTTCACCTATAGAAAGCTACATTATCAGCGAATGACATGGGCTGTATTTTATTATTAAAAAATTTCTACCCATGCGAAGCCGGGAGGGCGCTAGTCATCTATATAAGTTCTTCCCAAGTCAAATTGGCCAACTTTTATGATTTGTATGGGAAGTTAAGCAAATGAAACTTTCTGTTTTTCTGCCGTACACTGGTGATTGAGCATTATTTGCTTTTGTTTAAGATTTCATTAAAATGTCTTATATTACGGACACCTATCATATACATTGTACCACAGATTAAGTAATTAATTACTAGCGTAAAGTTGTACCTTAAACTTTGTACTAGTTCAATACTTATTTTCTTTGTGAGTACCCATGTAAGTATAATGTTATGAGAGCGAAATGAAGGCGATTCATGTAAAGGAAAAATAACCCAAGAAACAAAATTGTGTTTCATTTTTTTATGAAATACAGCGCAATAGTTCAATAATATCACTTTTGCTGTTATTAAGTATAATTTACTATGACCTTGACTGATCGCAATTTTGCGTGACGTATAGAGAATGCGGTTGATTGCGAAAAGTTAACACTTCGGTTCCGCCGGTAACGCGGTTTTAATTTCGTAATCTATTACAATTAGGCTTGCGGCTTGACGCTTGACAAATCGCTGACGTTATAAATAAACATTTGAGGTTCTATTCATCGAACCGAACCGAAGTTCAACAACATATAAAAACAAATTTTTAGACTTTCTGCGTCAAAATATGATGAAACCCTAGCTACGAAAAGCAACCTCAGTGCTGGCGACAGGTAATTTTTGATGAAACTTTCATGCTATATTATTTTAACTTTTCTCTCTATACAAAGCTATCGAGAGAAAATTTTAAGTGTAGTTCAGAATGTTATCAACAGCAAATGTTAATTTCTTCGTATTCCCCTGTTACAATTTTTCCAGTTCTCATCATTTTTAATTTAGATTTTGAATGTTATTTTGTTCAGCATGTCATTTATTTAGTTCATTGCACTTGTGTCCTTGTAGGAAACTCACGATATAGTAGCCTCGAAATTATACAAACCATTTCTAATGGAGGAGCCCATTCAATTTAAACTATAATACATAGCTTATTTTCAATAAAATGAAACACGTGCTGACTTCGGCGACAAGACGAGAAGTGAAGTTTTTATTGTTTACCTTACAATGAGTCCATAATATAATAATATCATGTAAATGTTAAGGGACGATATACACGTAGGTACATACCTACATTGACACATATGTCGTAGCAACTTTTAACATTCTGACTTCAAAACAATTTGGTTTTAGAAGGAATAGTTCCACGACTCTGGCTTGCTTTCAGTTAGTTAAGTCAATAACTGAAACTTTAAATTTAGGTTCTCATATTGTTGCTATTTTTGTTGATATGAGCAAAGCATTTAATCGCGTTGACCATAATATACTATTAGGCAAGTTATCAACCTATGGAATCAGAGGTAAGGCTTATGAATGGATAGAAAGTTATTTATCTAAAAGGGAATAGTCCGTACAAATTTCTTCAATGAATAAATTACAAAAAAATGTACACAAGTCGACGTTTCAACTGAACAATTTCGGAGTGCCACAGGGCAGTATACTTGGGCCACTGTTGTTTCTTTTATACATCAATGATCTACCAGGTATAACATCACACGAGTACATTTTGTTCGCGGATGATACTACATTGATGTTAAAGTACTTTTAATAACATAAAAATGGAAACCATCAATGATACCATATTTTTGGGGATAAAAATGGATAAATTTTGCAATTGGAAATCTCACGTAGAAAGGATTTGTTCGAAGCTTAATAGATATGTTTATGTATTGAATCGTTTAAGACTAACAATTTCAAGACAAGCTGCTCTCTTAGCATACCATGGATATGTTTCTTCCATTTTAAAATATGGTATAGTGCTGTAGGGATTTTCTGTAGACGCTGATATCGTATTCAAATGTCAAAAAAAGTGTATGAGGGCGGTTTGTGGTGGACATCACCTCCATAGTTGTGTACCACTTTTTAAAAGCAATAAAATTTTGCCGCTACCCAGCCTTTCTTTAGACAATGTCGAAATCCAAATAAGTTGGTAATCCCCGCGCAGCGCTTGTCTGTGTACAGTAAAAATGCGTACTGTATGGCGGTTCGCGTATACTACAATAAATTACCCGATAGTTTCAAGAATGACAACTTACGAGTCTTTAAAAGAAATACTTTTGACTTTTTCATGTCTCGATGCTATTATTCAGTGAAAGATTATCTATATGACAAGAATTTGTAAATTGTGTTGTTTTGTTTTCATAACTGTGTTAAATAGTGTTTATTTATTTTTATGTAAAATTGTGTGACATGAGATATTTAGATAATTTTAATTTTAATGTAACTTGTGACGGATTATTATATTGTGTACAAAAAATAATTTGTTAAACGTTTGCACGCCAAGGTTTGACAGAATGATTACCTGATGTAACTATTCCAGTAAATAAATACTTACTTACTTACATACATTTACTTATTTGATATCCTATTTTAACATTCAAGATCCCTCGTTTTCACGTTTTTAGGTTAGGTGCATCTTCAGACTGAACGAAACCTCTATAAATTCATTATTTTTGCAGGAAGAGAGAAGAGAACCAAATTTCAAAAAGTCCAGTTTATTAACAAAAGAATAAGTTAGGTACTGAGAATATGCTCTTCAATATGCCTTTAGTCAATATTGAGTTTGCGCATTTCGCTTTGTAACGATCATAATTTTTGTCTCGTAAGTGGGCATGTCTCGTAAGGTCCCGTCTGATGAAATCTACGCTCCGACCTACTCATGCTCATATACAAAACCCCGAGAACTTTCAGCTCGAGCTCTCAAATCGCTTTGCTTGCCTGGAGAACTTTGCGTCGGTGGACGAGATCAATAACGGGCTCGTAGAAGCTGCCCAAACGGTGGGTTCTAAGTTCTTTAGACCCCGCCGTTCAGATAGACCTCAGAAATTTTCCGATCATACTCTAAATATCATGGCCGAACGACGCTCGCTAAGACTGCAGTTTTCCGATGATGCAAAGTCATACAGGCGGCTCAATAGACAAATTTATAAATCAGTGCGGTGCGACATTCGTCTCTTTAATACTAAACATATTGAAGACGATAGAGCGGAACAAAGGCTCCAGTGTTCGCGAGGCATTTGTCTATTGGGCAAATCCAGTTGACAAAGCTGAAGAGAGAAGATGGCAGTATAACGTCGACCAAGGCAGAGGTATTGGAGGAGATCGAAAGGTTCTACGGACAGCTATACGCCTCGGCAGCAAAGCCTGTAAACAGCGCGGCTAAAGACCCAAAAGCCAAGCTGACCCGACACTTCACCGAAGACATCCCGGACATCAGCCTGTACGAGATTAGAATGGCCCTGAACAAACTTAAGAACAACAAGGCGCCGGGTGACGACGGAATCACTTCAGAGCTTCTGAAAGCGGGTGGTAAACCGGTACTTAAAGTCCTTCAGAAGCTTTTCAACACCGTCGTCCTCGAGGGCATAACGCCGGAAGCATGGAACAGAAGCGTTGTGGTGCTATTCTTTAAAAAAGGTGATAACACCTTATTGAAGAATTACAGACCCATCTCGCTTCTGAGCCATGTTTATAAGTTGTTTTCAAGAGTCATTACGAATCGTCTCGAACGCAGGCTTGATGACTTCCAGCCTTCCGAACAAGCCGGTTTCCGAAAAGGCTTTAGTACCATTCACCACATACATACGCTGCGGCAGGTTATACAGAAGACCGAGGAGTATAACCTGCCATTTTGCTTAGCGTTTGTAGACTATGAGAAAGCCTTTGATTCGGTCGTGACATGGGCTGTGCTTGAGTCTCTTCAACGATGCCGTATTGATTGTCGGTATATCGAAGTGTTGAAGTGTTTATATAATAACGCCACTATGTCGGTCCGAGTACAGGAAGAGAGCTCCAAGGCGATCCCTTTGAAGAGAGGTGTAAGACAGGGAGATGTAATATCTCCGAAACTGTTTACTGCTACTCTGGAAAACGCCTTTAAGCTCCTGGAATGGAAAGGATTCGGCATCAACATCAATGGCGAATACCTCACTCACCTTCGGTTTGCCGACGATATCGTGGTCATGGCAAAGTCGATGGAGGAACTCAGTACGATGCTCGAAGGCCTAAATCGAGTCTCTCAACAGGTAGGTCTTAAAATGAACATGGACAAGACAAAGGTCATGTGTAATTCCCATGTTGTACCCACCCTTATTTCAGTTGGGAACTCGGTTCTTGAAGTCGTTGACTCGTACGCCTACCTAGGGTAGGTCCGACTTCAAGAAAGAGGCCAATCGCCGAATCCAACTCGGCTGGGCAGCGTTCGGAAAATTGCGTAACGTCTTCTTGTCCGACATACCTCAGTGCCTCAAGTCGAAAGTTTTCGACCAGTATGTGTTGCCAGTGATGACTTATGGCACAGAAACGTGGTCTCTCACTATGGCCCTTATTAGTAAGCTTCAAGTAGCCCAACGAGCCATGGAGAGGGCTATGCTCGGAGTTTCTCTGCGAGATCGAATCAGAAATGAGGAGATCCGTAGAAGAACCAAGGTTACCGACATAGCCCAGCGGATTGGCAGGTTGAAGTGGCAATGGGCAGGGCACATAGCGCGGAGGACTGATGACCGATGGGGTCGAAAAGTTCTCGAGTGGAGACCACGTACCGGCAAGCGCAGCGTAGGACGTCCACCCACAAGGTGGACGTATGACCTCATTAAGACCGCAGGATCGCGCTGGATGCAAGCCGCTACCAACCGGTCTTATTGGAGATCTTTAGGGGAGGCCTATGTCCAGCAGTGGACGTCCTATGGCTGAAAGGAAGGAAGGAAGGAAGGAAGTGGGCATCAACGAAAAACGATAAAGATATTTGCTTTTAATTTTAGGGTATTAGGGACTCTACGTCAAAAAAAAATTTGGCGGTGACATCTACCTACTCAGAAAAATATAGGACTATTTTCCGGGGTAATATAGATTTTTAGAAATATTTCTTTAAAAGATTCGTATAAATAGTGTATCATAACTTTTAATTTAACAACATGTATCCTTTTGTTTAAATAAATTCACAAACCATAGTTGACACTGAAACAGCGTCACTGCTATTGCCACAGTACAAGTAAGCAAGCAGTATTATATCTCGGTAGTCTCCTTGAGATAATTACCTACGGGTGCTCGGTACGTAAACACGCAATAGGACTGCCGACTGGGACTGATTGTTTTTCTTGGGTTACGTATTTGGACGTTGAATCTGTAGTTGAACGCGGAGAATCTGTAGTTGGAGCGCACGGTATCGGCAGTAGAAACCAAAGGGGCCAAATGCTGGTTAACTTCCTCGAATCCCAGAGGCTATCTCTAATGAATTCATTCTTTCAGAAAAAGCCTCATAGGAAGTGGACTTGGCGAAGCCCCGATCGGGTGACAAAAAATGAGATCGACTTTATCATGATGAATAGGAGGTATATATTCAAAGATGTCTCAGTGATTAACAGTTTAACACCGGAAGCGATCACCGACTTGTCCGAGCTACTTTGAATATAAACTTCCGACTTGAGAGAAATCGCCTGATAAAGTCTACGCTGCGTCCGTCACCGTGCCATATCGCTGTAGCATCCTAAGAATTCCAGCTGGAATTGCGAAACAGATTCAGTCTGCTGGAAACCACTGAGGACGTTGATCAGTATGTCAAAAAGTTCACGACTGTTGTCCGAGAGGTGGGAGAGGAGTTCTGCCAACAGAGGCGAGGGAGTAAATTGTCCAAGTTCTCGGCAGAAACAGTAGATCTCATGAGACAGACAGAGACGGGAGATGTCGACGGATGCGTCGGACTATCACCTTCTCAATATGCGTATAAAGAAGCAACTACGATTCGACATACTACAAAGCAATTGAAGATGCGATTAGTCGAAATAAAGGTTCGAAGGTATTTGCTAAGCAATTGGGAAGGAGTCATCTGACGAAACTTACGACATCCGATGGTCGAGTTGTCACAGCCAAGCCAGATTTACTTGTAGAAGCCGAGACGTTCTACGGACAACTATACTCCTCACACGCACCGAAGCCCACAACTCAAGTTACGGACGATAAACGTGCTACCCGCCACTTTAATGACGAGCTACCGGACATAGAGATTCACGAAATCTAGATGGCTCTTGCGCAGCTTAAAAACAACAAGGCCCCTGGGGATGACGACATTACTTCTGAGCTTTTAAGAGCTGGTGGATATCCAGTCCTGGAACAGCTTCGGAAGCTATTTAATGCTGTCATCGAAAAAGGTAAAACGCCCGAGGCGTGGTCTAGGAGTGTGGTCACCTTCACTTCTTTGCACTTCTGAACCACGTAAATAAGTTGTTTTCAAGAGTCATCTCGAATCGTCTTGCCCGAAGATTTGACGAATTTCAACCTCCTGAGCAGGCTGGGTTTCGAAAGGGTTACAGCACCGTAGACCACATACATACGCTACGGCAGATTGTACAGAAGACCGAAGAGTACAATCGCCCTCTTTGCTTGGCGTTGGTGGACTATGCGAAAGCTTTCGATTCCATCGAAACCTGGGCTGTTCTAAATTCCCTGCAGCGATACCAAGTCGATTGGCGCTACATCGAGGTGTTGAAGTGTCTGTACAAAGCCGCAACCATGACCGTACAAATCCAAGATGTCCAGACAAGACCAATACTTTTGCAGCGTCGAGTGAGACAAGGAGATGTTATCTCTCCAAAGCTCTTCACCAACGCACTGGAGGATATCTTCAAAACACTGGACTGGAACGGTCTGAGCATAAATATCAATGGTGAGTACATTTCACACCTAGGATTCGCAGACGACATAGTTATAATGGCAGAGTCACCGCAGGACTTGTCAGGGATGTTGCGGAGCCTAAGTATTTCTATCAGACTGGTGGGTCTGGGAATGAACTTGAACAAGACGAAAGTCATGCTAAATTCATTCGTAGACCCAACCCCAATTACAGTCGATAATGTCAGCATCGAAGTTGTTCAGGAATACATCTATCTAGGACAAGTTATTCAACTGGGTAGAAACAACTTTGACAAAGAGGCTGACAAAAGAATACGTTTGGGTTGGGCGGCATTTGGGAAATTACGTCAAATCTTTGAGTCGCCACTGCCTCAGTGCCTTAAGTCCAAAGTGTATGACCAGTGCATCCTCCCGGTCCTGACCTATGGGGCGGAAACGTGGACACCGACAAAAGGCCTCGTCCACAAATTCCAAGTTGCACAGCGAGCTATGGAAAGGGCTATGCTCGGAGTTTCTCTGAAGGATAGAATCCGTAACGAGGATTTCCGACGGAGAACTAAAGTAACCGTTATAGCCTTGAGTATATGCAGGCTGAAGTGGCAGTGGGCGTGGCACATATGTCGCAGAGCCGATGGATGTTGGGGTAGACGGGTTCTGGAGTGGAGACCACGTTCAAGACGTCCTGTGTCCTGTAAGACGGTCTCCCACTAGGTGGACCGACGACCTGAAGAGAGTGGCGGGAAGCGGATGGATGTGGAGAGCCGCGGACCGGATATGGTGGCACAATATTGGAAAGGCTTATGTTCAGCAGTGGACAAACACGGGCTGACGATGATGATGATGATTTCCTACAAATGAGCAACAGATAAATATTTCCGGTTTCGATATAGATGTATTCAAACATCCATACACTGAACAATATGCTCGAAAACTTGATTGACATAATATAACATAACATAACATATCTTCACGCTGTATCCCCAACGGGGTAGTCAGAGAGGGCGGAGCGCCAGGAGTCGCGGTCCTTACACACCTCTTTCGCTTCCTCAAATCTCATCATATTTTGACATAATTGACATAATATTTCGTCAGTAAATGCGCGGGAGCGTCTCACACCGTCTGAGAACAACCGCGCCGCACTCGCAACTGTTGTATGCCGAAAAATGCCGAGATTTCGAGGCGCGTCGTTTGGAAGCGTTTGTATGAAGATAGAATACTGCTTGCTTACTTGTACTGTGCTATTGCTGTTAATTTTAATTAGGTAAGGCAGGTGCATTTTAATTAATAACGCAGATGCGACTTCGTACTTTAATTAAACGAATGAGTTTGCATTTATAAAATTAAGTAATTGTAACCTTAAACACTTCCATGTTCCGTCTTCCTATAAAAGATTTATTAGATAGATAAATGATAATTAACGCTGGTATTTCTTGACTCATTCGGAAGTTATGATTTATACTAAATTAATTATATTTACAATACTGATAACACTTAATTATTAATTAAACCTGAATTGCAATCAACTATAAATATTTTTTTTGTTTGTAATAGTATATCATATTGTTATAATTTTGGTCAGTAATTTTACTTGATGATAATCGTTTCCTTTTAATGATATGCAATATTTGACCTTGTTGACCTAGTTTCACTCAGTCCTGAAAGAAAGCTGTGTCCGCAGGACCTATCACATAAGAGCTTGACATAATATTATTTTCTAGACTCAAAAACTCCTCAGATTTTCATCCCAATTATTAAAACCATTTTCAGGAAAGCATAGCCATATATGAAAAAATTTTGACGGGACTTCAATGTCAGGTAGAAAAATTTGCAGTAAGTTATCTAGGCCACTTTTTATTCCAGAAAAATATCAAATCCAACACGGGTGAAACCACGGGGCACGGTTAGTAAAATGTCATAAAAAGTTTTATACTATTGAAATACAATTCTGTTTATAATTTTTGCCGATATAATTTCTGCAGCCTTATCTACTTACGTGTGGTTCAGAAGTTCGAGTTAAAAAATGTTAAATGAATAAAGATTAAAAATAAAGTTTAATAAGGTTTGAATTTATAAATCAATACTTAGTTGAAAATTGTTTTCACAAAGAATGGCTGAATGTTTCCTAAGACGGTTGCCTGTATTTCCCCATACCGTAACAGGAAAAATATTACTATTTAATATAAGTGCAAACATTTGTACTCAACATTTTTTTATATTTTTTTGTAGTTAATTCTACCATGATTCTACCATCTTCTAGATCTAGAGCTAATGAAGGTCAGTAACTGTCTAGTATATCTAGTCAGACAATAACTTTTCAAGCAGTGATATGTCAACGATAATTACACGTCATTTCATTTTAACCCGCATGTATCTACAACAATAGCATACACAAGTCATATCAAATCAAATGCAACACAAATAAAATTGTCCTGTCTTTGTTAATTACTGTGCGACAAGGCGTAACGAATCTGGGTAACTATAGCATATTATATGTAATATGTATGCTATATTAAACATATACTACGTTACATTTGAAAGAAACGAAAAAAGATAATATATTTTAGATACTGATTCTTAATAATAAACCTAACGCGATTAAACTAAACGCTAGTGTTTGAAATATACCATTGCACTACTCCATTTTTCGTATACTTAGTTGTATGTTTAAAATATGAACAGGTACCTACTTGAAATCTTTTTACATTGTTAGATACACCTTGTATTGTATGTATTAAATTAAAGACATTACCTATATGTATTTACACTGGACGTAATTTTGGTATAGGTAGTCCCCGCCTAATAAATAGTTATATAGCTACTATACCTTATAATAAAATCTTGATTTTATTTATTAGATACCTCAAAAGGAAAAACGGAAACACGCTCTTCCGTCTGTCTGTCTAACATGGTCCGTTTTCTCAGAAAATGTGCAACGTCTAAATTTTTAATTTGGCGCCGTCTTGTTAGCATATTTGACATCGATTGACACTTGAAAATGTTCATAGTAAAGTTAAGATTAAGAGTATCTGTACTAGGCGATTTGAAGATATAAAGAATTCTGCACATTGTAAAAAATATAAAGCCTTACTTGAAGTTTAAATAAATAGGTCTCTTGAACTGAATATTACGCATATCATTTTATTAAATAAAGGCAGAAGGCGATTTAAAAAAATGGTGCATGTCAACTCCGACGCGTGATTGGAGTTTATTCCTTAAGAGGCTCCTTAGCTTGCGAAAATCTTTGAATGTAAATATTGTCCAATCCGCACATAGAAGTGTTTTTGTTTTCAGATATTTGTCTCTTGACCATATATTTCATTATCTGTCTAAGGCTAAAACATATTTGCTTGAAATTTTCTCGATCGAAAAAATTCCTAAGTAGCCTCTTCGATTTTTCTTTTTTTATTTTATAGGTAAATGGTGATTTCGTAAGCGGAGAAACTTATTAACAACAAAGATATTTTTTCTTTTCGAATATAGTCTAAGTTCAAATTTAATTAAAATATATCTTCGCTGTAAATCGATATTTTAAATTAAGCACTTGCGTCAATTGGTTCTGGTACGCTCGCAATCTCTCTTGTAAGTACATATATATGCGTATACGCGCGTTCAGTACCTATGAGATGCGCGAATATGTTGCGCGGAGGTGCAACATAACGAATTCGCTTTTTGTTAACATTCAATCTCACTTCCCATCTAATTTGTGTACCGCGGGCTGTATTCGTTAGGTAGAGTAAAGTTTACTAAACTCCGATGTTCACGTTAATTTCTCCCGAGATTACTTCCTTTATTTTAGATTTCCTCCTTTATGTCAATCAACCAATGCAATCAACTGATAATTGCACATTGACATTCATAACTGTAAATACGAACTCTTTTTTGAACTTCGTTTTCTTTTATTGGATATGAATTCGATAGGTTTTACGTAAAGTTCAAAAAAGATATACTTACTTATTTGAAACATTTAAAAAATAAGATACTGTTTTTTTCCTTCTAAATTTTGTTCATTTTCTTTCTCCGAATATATTCTTATATTTTCTCTAAATAAAGTAGGCAACCTTATACGGAATCCATAATTGACCAATTACAGTTATGTACAAAGTACAATATTTGAAATATATTATGATATTCAAAATAAGGTAAATGTATTTGCACATAGTTGTACTTATGACTTTTATTAATTGTTATATAATGATTTGTTGTTTAAAATAGGTTTATGCTCATTATACGTTGAGAAACGACTATTTTTATTTAACCACGTGTTGAAATTCTAGCTTCGACTTAAAGAAACGCTTAAGTAATAATTATAGGTTAGTGTTAACATGTTTCTATTGACACACTAATTATAAATCGCTGCTTAACGACGCGTCTGACTAGAATATGCCATTGTAACCGTGAAATGCACTTTCCAATACATTAGGTATTCTGGTATTAGAAAAAATCTAAAAAAATAAACAGTATATTTTTCTTACTAAAAAGTAGAGTCTAAACTACTTGTTTAACGTTATTTGTTTAATTTTTATTTATTTTATTATTTATGTACTAATACACACATATGAGAGACATGAAATGTAACTTATGTACCTACAATGGTACTGTTTATTTCAAAATGAAATGTATTCCAGCAGACCATGATAAAAAAACCGTTATAGTAGCAAAATTTTACATGAATGAAGCAAAGAAAATATAGACACATATACATACATACCTGCATATAAACGTCTAATATATACTGTATACATACATACCGATTACGTACATGTTAGTACTGTATTTAATACATACAGTACCTGGGCGACCGAGCTTTACTCGGTGTCTTATAAAAAAAGAAAAAAGTTTGGCCAAATTGCAGGCTTCGAACCCGCGCATGTCAGCGTGGTAGACAAATGCTTTAGCCTCTGTTCTATTGAGAAAGTATACTGTTGCGAAATTAAAAGAGTTCAGAGTTTAGCAGTTTTAAGTGTGTGGAAACATAGAGAAAAAGAATTTTCCCAGAATTGAGACTTAGCTGGATCGATTGCTCGCCCCCATAAATCGCTAAATTGTAAATCTCATCGAAATCGTTAGAGCCGTTTTCGAGAATAACATAACATAACATAACTTCACGCTGTATCCCCAACGGGGTAGTCAGAGAGGACGGAGCGCCAGGAGTCGCGGTCCTTACACACCTCTTTCGCTTCCTCCAATCTCATCATTCTCCTCACACATTTTCGCCTAGGTATGCGAGTGCTTTCGAGAATGATATTACAAATACACAAATATTGCTCGTGTAATACTATTCTTCAAAATAACATAGTCTTAAATTAAAAGAAGCCCATGAAATTTAACATTCAATTCACTGTTTAGGAAAATAATAGACTTTTATCCGTGACTTTTTGCCATAGATTTTATAAATAACTCCAGAGCCTGACACCGTGTCCGAGCAGCAACGGTGAACTAAATCAGATAACTTGACTCACCTGTACATACGTCACACATTTATTAACAGATAAGCTGATCGGTCGCCATTTCGTTAGAAAACAGCACCCACACATTTACATTTTATTTGATTTTATTTGCTATAGGTACTTCGTATGGGGGACAGGCTGTCTGAAGTTTATGTTTTTATTATTATTTTTCGTTTTATTTTCTTATTTTAAGTACATTATTAAAGTGATATTTGTTTTTAATAGGTACTTTTTGTAAACTGAATTTAGACATATATTTCAAAATATATAAAAAAAAATAAAAGGTCTGACCACATTGCAGGATTCGAACTCACGCACTTCGGTGTGGTAGACCTATATTCAGCCACTGTGGTACTAAGACGATAAACTCTGCCACGAAATTAAAGAAGTTAAGAGTTTAGAAGTTTTAAGTGTGTGAAAGACGGAAAAAACGATTTTTCGCAAAATTAAGACTTGGCTAGATCGATTTCTCGGCCCCCTCAACCCCTATATTGTAAATTTCATCGAAATCACTAAAGCCGTTTTCGAGAAAGCGATATCAAATATATATAACACATACAGGGCGTTTTTTTTAACTGGGACAGTATGGAGAAATCCGAATCCATGAGAGATACAGGGAAACTGCCTTAGGAACCATTTGGTCTTTTTTGTGACAACAATTTTGACTTTATCGATTTCTTGGTCAAGCGTGAGATGTCCATAAAAATTAGCAAAATTGAAAAAAAAAAATTTTAATGCGGATCGACTCAGTTTCAAGTAAACATCATTTAATTGTATCGAAATAAAAAAATCCGGTACGGTTTCCGGCGATACAATAAATTGGCGCTTACGTGAAACTCAGTGTTTCAGCATTAAAAAAAAGAAATAGTCAATTTTACTAATTTTATGGACTACTTACGCTTGACCATGAAATTTATAATGCCAAAATTGTTTTCACAAAAGGAATCAAATTATCCCTAAGACGGTTCCTTTGTATGTCCTATAGATTTGGATTTCCCCACACTGTTTTGTATGAAAAAATATTTTATTAAATTTGACCAAAAAAAGGTTTCGGCAATTTTACTGATTTTAATGGACATCTCACGCTTGACCAAAAAATTAATAATGCCGAAATTGTTATCATAAAAAAAGACCAGATGGTTCCTAAGACAGTTCCCCTGTATCTCTTATAGATTCCGATTTCCCCATACTGTCTCAGTTAAAAAAACACTGAGTTTATACAAATATTGCTCGTTTAATTTAATAGTGCATAAATAAACTAAATAAATAGATATTAGATAATAAATATAACAATTCCTGAACACAAGTAAAGGCAGTGATTTTTGACTAGTCTTTGAAAAAATAAATGAATTATGTTATCAATATCGTATTTACACATTGGAGATAAATTGGATAATATAGTTACCTACATACTTTGCTACGATCGACGCACATGCCAACTGTTTTTCTTATGTAGATACAAGTTGGTTATGTGCCGCTGGCCCCGTCATTCCCATTGTGTAAATCCGGGGAAAAACAATTGTCCGCAGTGATTAAGTATGCAGATCTAACCAAGCTGGAATTTCCAACGCTTTCAAATTAGAAAATACAAATGTAATATGTATGTACTTTATATACCTATCAACATTAGCAGTTTTCCCTTAGAATCTAGTAATGCATATTCGAAATTAAATGCTTTCACTTTACGAACAAATGCCCATTCTTTTTTGTCTTTATCTACTTAAAGTTTGTAAATGGTGTAGGAAACTTATTAATGTTATGACATTTTTAATACCTGATGAATTTTCAACACGTATTTTTTCTAACGAATATGGTACATCTATTGTTTGGTAGACTACGAAAATGGCTTTATTATTTCCGTTCTTGCTTACAGAATACAAAAATGTTCAAGTGTACCGTTAAAATTCCTGTTGAACAGACTAATTTTTTTTATTACAGCAAATGTGCATATTTCGAATCGTTTATGAATTATTTTCTGAATGCAACAATATCTTCATACCGTATCCCTATATGGTTTCTTTCTTTGTGCGCGGCCGTCGAGTTACTGAAATTGGCACTGTGTTGAGAAACTCGTTAGAAGTGGAAGTTTTTGTTGCGATCCACGTAAAGATTTCTATTGAACTGGTTGTATTCCGGCATCGTACGATCGCACCGACCAATGACGGGGCTGGACGAGTTGCCTGGCAGACTGGATGGCGTGCTTAATTTCACAGTACCGCCGCAGGGTACATCGAAGTTTTAAAATGCATGTAAGTTGGTCTTTCCAGGAACAGACGTGCTTAAAATGATCGTTATTTTTATGGTAGTTGAGAACTTAAAGACGAGATATCAACGATCAATAAAAAACTTGATACATCACAAAGTTTATGACTCCTCATTGTCTAAACTGTTATATACAAAATAACGAATACTATAATATACCATAAGATTTTTTACACTGTGTATTGTTACGTTGATTTTCGGAAGTAGATTTTTTTGGCTCTAAATAATGTAACTCCACATTGATACACGGACGTTCTGCTCTATTTTGCTATGTTTATTTTAAAACAATGACAGTTTGATGTCGAAAATAATATTACATAAATATTTTCAAGTCTTTCGTGGTAAAAAGTGTATCGAGGCGCAACAAAATTATCTTGGCATCACTTTCATCAACACGTATTTGGACTAACAGGTGGTATAAAGTAGAGTTAGACAGTAACAGTCATGTTATGCTCACCTATCATCGATACAAGTAATTTAAAATAGGCCCTATCTAAGAAGCCCAAATAATAGTTATTATTAACATTTCAAGAATTATTTCGTGTTGATATTTATACCTACCCTAACATACACATTCAACAACGCGTCGTTAGATGTTCAATTCTTATGTACCTAACTCATTTTGTTTTTAGTAAATTACGGACACGTGTTTACTCCTAACTGCATACCTATGTACAATATAGACAGTCTAGGGGTTCGCCTATCGGCCCTTTCACCGCGTATACCATGTTTTCTGCGTATAAAATATTGTAATCAAAATTGGGAAATATATAAATGATAACAGAATTAGTACATACTTCATTTAAGTTATTGTATTGGAAAGGAAATACTTTTCACCATGGTAACTAGTTTTCCCACTACATTTCTTGACTGAAAAAAGAAATAAATAAACTACACATTTACTCATGTAAAACCACGAATCCACGGACATTTGACACTGTTAGGACACATTATAAAATTATATGTATACGAAGAGAAAAATGTATTTTAATAATACAAAGTATAATTTACGTGCTGTGATGGTATTTTACACTGTATAACTAATAGGTACTTTTTTTTTCAACTCATATGATTTTAATTTTCAGGCATTTTTTTTTTCACAAAATAGTATTTTTATTTTTCATACGTTTAGACCGTTTTGAAATGCATCCCATAGAAATATTATGTTATTTAGATCAAAACGAATAATTTTAAATGATTTTCCTAAATTAATTTTAATAATACTGTAAAAAGCAACATTTATTTCTTCAAAGTAATCTCAAAAACTACTTGACCGATTTCAATGAGACCTTCACATTCTTTAGCGAAACCACAGTACAAATAAGCATACAGTATTCTATCTTCATACAAACACTCCCAAACGACGCGCTCGAAATCTCGGCATTTCTCGGCATACGACAGTCGCGAGTGCGCCGCGGTTGTCTTCGGACGGTATGAGAAGCTCCCCCGCATATTATAACTAAATATTATGTCAATCAAGTTTACGACCATAATGTTCAGTGTATGGATGTTTGAATACATCTGTATCGAAACCGGAAATATTTCCCTGTTGCTAATTTGTAGGAAATATATTATCATAATGATCTCGTTAATTTATTGCTGATTTTTAATTTTACTGCACACAAAATGCATTTTTTTTGTTCATTTCCACCACACTAACTCACGAACTTTTGAAACTAGATATAAAATACTAGTAAAATTACATAAATAAAAACGTATTAAATTTGCAATAATATAAAATGAAAGGATAATATGACAATTTAATATAGTACCTATTATCAAATACGTAACCCAAGAAAAACAGTCAGTCCCAGTCGGCAGCCCTATTGCGTGTTTACGTACCAAACGACCGTAGGTAATTATCTCTAGGACACTGCCGAGATAGAATACTGTATGCTTAGTTGTACTGTGGCGAAACTATCATTTTAAATTTTATACAACTTTTAGGTAACTTTAAATAGTCGTAAATGTTAGTTATAAAGATAATGCGATCTAATTTTACCCGTAATATTAAAACATAGCATAAAATTACATGCCATAAGTTTTTTTTTTTGTTTCTACATAGCATGGCGCACAGATCAGCGCAATGGCCATTGTTACGTATTAATAAATAGAATCGACATTAAGCACGTTCGAAATAAATTAGTTTTTTTCTTCTTATCGTAAAACTCCTCCAGTAAAGTGATAGTAGGCTTTACTGAAGTTATAAAGGACTTCTTGGAAGACCGCGAGGACTTCAGCTGCACATTTTTTTTTTAAATCTACTCCATTATTTACAGAACTTTAAAACAATATATTATCACTTTTGTACTTTAAAACTCCCCAAAATGTACAAAATAGAAAATCTAAATAAAATGACAACCTCACTTTTCCCGTTTCCGCCAAAAAGTCCTAGCATAAGTTACTAAGCAATAATTTTGCTTAGTAACTTTTATGATTCTGGTCCATAACCAGTAGCCGCGCTAGGTCATGGCGCAGTTGGGTGACTGCGCAGTGGTCCCAAACCTGAATCTGGAAAAAGGCGATCTGTGGTGATTTTCAATTAAAATTAACAATAGGGTCGAAATCAGATATAAATAGGTTATGTGTTGTGAGATGAACTCATAAGCTTGAAATCCTTTTTGCCTAAAAAAGATAATGTCTTTATTCCTGTGTATATATAGGTATTTTAAATGTCATTAAAGATCGCAACATAATGTAGCTCTATCATTTTACCTCTACCAACATCCATACTTCCGTACTTATCCATATCTAATATTATAAATGCGAAAGTCTCTGTCTGTCGTCTGTCTGTCTGCCGTTTTCACGGCTAAACCGCCGGACCGATTTTTATGAAATTTGACATGGAGATAGTTTAACACCGGGGACAGGCTTCTTTTCTTTTCAAAAATCTACCCCTAAAAGGGTGAAAAGGGGGATGAAACTTTGTATGGGAAATGTTAAACCGCTGAACCGATACGATGAAATTTGTTGCAAGGATAAACCTTTTCTATTACAAAAACATATTTTTTTTTATCTACCCCTAAACGGGTGAAAAGGCGATGAAGCTTTACAGGGGAAATGCTAAACCGCTAAATCGATTATGAAGAAATTTGGTAGCCTATTTTATTTTTTAAAAAAAGGACGTGGTTTTTTTATATGTGATGTCATCATAAATCTAATATGGCGGATGCTCCATAGTAGGAAATAACTTTTTTGTTCAACACCAACAATATGAATATCAAATGAAATGGAATACACAGGGGAAGATTTTTGTACATGTGACGTCATCATAAATCAAATACGGCGGATGTTCTATAACAGAAAGTAATTTTTTTGTTCAACACTAACAATATGGGTATCAAATGAAATGGAATATGCAAGGGAAGGTTTCTGTATATGTGACGTCATCGTAAATCCAATATGGCGGATGTTCCATAATAGGAAAAACTTTTTTTTCAACACAAACAGTATGGGTATCAAATGAAGTGGAATACGCAGGGGAAGATTTCTATACGTGCGACAGCATCATAAATCCAATGTGCTGGATGCTCCGCGATAGAAAGTAATTTTTTCAAGACCTACAATATAGGTATTCAATGAAATAGGATACACAGGAGAAGGTTTCTGTACATTTGACGTCATCATAAATTCAATATGGTGGATGCGTTGTGACAGACAGACAGACAGTTTTTTTTTCAAGACTTCTTCCAACAATGTAGATATCTCTGGTAACGTCGGTAGCCCGGAAAAGTCATGGAAAAGTTTTCCACGCGGACGAAGTCGCGGGTACAGCTAGTACCTGCGACTTCGGCCGCGGGTACTAGCGGACCCGCGAAATATCCAAATATTTCGATAGCATCGAGAGTTTTGATCACATACCTGTAACAGTAGCCAGTGGCAAAATGAGTCATTCTAAGGTTAAGCTAATGAAAACCTATCTGCGAGCACAATATTTCAATCGAGGTTGACGAACTTGGCAACTTTGTAAATCGGAAATGGAATTGCAGAAAATACACTTTGATGCTTTAATGCCGATAGAAAGACAAAAGTTTTATTTTTTAAATTCAGTTTATTTTTCGTCTTTGTTCTTTTTTCAATTTTTCCTCATGCGTGAATTGTAGAGTAGGGAGGCGCTATAGAAATCTCGCCCAGGGCGCCGATAATGCTGAAACCGGCACTGTCCATAACAATGATAACAACGTTTTGTTTAAATGTATGTAGATAATTTATTTTTATTATGGTAATATTAGCATTTTGACGTCTAGTTACAATAAAGTCGAAAAATATTTTAACAATGCGAACTTAAATGCCTTTCGTATTAGCGGTAATTAGGTAAAATCTGCCCACATTGATTATAACTAAGTAAATAATCAATTCTGTGACCACAATTTGAATACTAGACTTATATTATGGATACCCACACAACAAACTGAGGGAATATCCAGTAACAATCAAGAAAAAGTCCTTTCCTAAATTTACCTGACCGAAAATTAAGCGTTATTAAAAGGTTAATTGCGTAGTTGGAAGCTAGTCAAATCGGTTACTTTTTATTATCTGTTAAAAATTTATTTATCAAAAGACACTAGCAAATATCTGTGTAAATACCCAATTACAATATTTGCCTGTCTTTACTCAGAAGAAATGACAATTATCAATAAATTATATCTCGATGTCAGTAAAATAAAAATAAAAATGTGGCCTAAGCTTACTGATACATTGTAACATATATGTACCTACTATATATTTATTACAATAGTGGATGTTTAGAAAATTAATATTAATTGAACAACGACAGGTATAAATATATCGAAATAAGATCTTACATTAGCTTGTCGTGGAATTAAAGAAGGTGTTAATAATTGCTAGTAAGACTCGTTGAACAAGCTCTAGTTCCTTTCACCATAGTACTGATAATCAAGTTGAGCCTAACAACTAGTCACGTGTAATATTTATTATAAACTAATAATTTTTCTATTTATTTTCCAAGTATTTTTCCTGTACCTACGACGTCTACTTGGAAAACATTTTTGCAAAAACATACAGTAAGTATAAAGATAAAATTTATCTTTATATTATTTACTTATTTAAAAATATGCCA
Organism: Zeuzera pyrina; assembly: GCA_907165235.1. Lineage (NCBI taxonomy): Eukaryota > Metazoa > Arthropoda > Insecta > Lepidoptera > Cossidae > Zeuzera > Zeuzera pyrina. The sequence goes on from OU015626.1 coordinate 16,908,452, forward strand.
TGTTTCATACTAACATTTTCCTCATTCTTAAAATAAGCGTATTGTGGAGCCACCGTAGTCGTAACATTTGTATCTCTTTAGGGATCAAAAATGTTTTACACTTTTCACTTAAAAAGTGTTTTCCTGATAAGATTATTATATGAGCGATGCTCATATAAGTAATATAGCCCTCCATTTTTCATTAAATTTCTTTCACTGTAACTTATAATAACATTGAACTAACAACGCGAAAATAAGGTATATAAAATAGGAATGCCAAGAGTCAGTCTTGATTGTGCAGAAAATGCAAGCCCAACAATTTACTCCTAAAACATAATTTTATAAGTTAGGTCCAAGTTTTTTTATGCATTGTGTAATACTCTGTGCAAACATAATTTTGCGGTTTTTTTTCACTGTCTCTTTAAATTGTATTATTTGGTTTCTAAAAACATAATTTACACATAAATCGTGTGTTAAAAAAATACTGAACCTAATAAATATAATTCAGTATCTTAATATAACGTAACTCTATTAGCGTTTAAGTAATAAATATTGTGTTAGCTTGTTACGAAGATTTACTCAGTTTTTATATTGTATTAAACAACATTGCCATCAAAGCAAAAAAATAAACTTACGAATATAACAAAGAACTCGATGCAACGAACTAATTATACGGTTATCCGAAATAATGTCTTTAATTATATTGCCAAAGTTAATTTTATTTTTTGCCTTGTAAAGTACAACACTGTGTGCCCAATGAAGTAGTAGTTTCAAAAATGAAATCAAGCTGAAAAGTAAATAATTACTTAGTAATCAGTTCATTAAATCGACAGCTTCATTTTGTTGGTTCACTTATATTAGTTAATAATATAAATAATAAGCTTAGGTACACCTCTTATTTGTTATTTATTTTGAAAAAAATATTTTATTGTGTCAGATTATTGTTACGTTCCGTAAGCCTACCATAAAAAGTCACGGGAATATAAATAAATTCATTATCTCGAAACTGTATTGTCGTAAATTTCTTCAGATACATGTCTGAATTTAATAGTAGGTAGGTAACTAATATTGTTAATATGTGTATATTATTGTAATATACTTACTTATGTTAAAAATCTACTTTTAGTTGGTTTAAAAAAATAGAACACTAATATTTTACTCTACACAAAATATGAATATAAATTGTTGTAGAATATACTGGATAATTTTATATTTGTTTTAAATTGTTATTTTCTATCAAGTAATATTTAATTGAAATTTGGAATGAAATTTTAAATTGCGTGCGAATAAAAAATATTGAAGACGAAGGACAAATGAATATAATATTACATTGTAGGTCATTGCTGTAAAACAATCATCATATTACTTTTAACTAATTTCAAATGAGCGCTAAGTATACATAAGCCATTTTATATCAATCTTCAATCAGAATTCATAACCCAATGCAACCTAAGTTGTAGAAACTTTAAGATATACATTTAAAAAGTAGACTTATGCTTATTTCATCAATATCACCAAATACTTAGCGAAACCTTATCCTTTTTAAAGGTTCGCTAAATATTAGAGGATTTTGGTGAAATCGAGCATTAAAGTTGAAACTTAAGGGGGGACAGCTGCTCTCTTTTCCATTCCCTAAGTACCCCGTGCCCATGAGCAAGCGCCGAAGTAGTTTCTATTTTATATAATTTTGATAAAGAACAATAAATATAAACATAATCAGAAGCGGTCTTTGAAATCGCTTAAAATTAGGCTCGTTGTCCTGTTACGGTATACCACAGAACACCCACACATCTACAGCTACTTATTGTACTAAGATCATTGGCACCACATACCTGTCACAAGCATCGCCGCTGTTTATAAGAGCGTGGTGCATGGAATTGATTTCAACGTTAGTGATGTAACGATCCGTCTCTCGAGATAAGTGACTAACTTCATAATTTACAATAAATATGTGCTGATTATTAGTTTGTAGTGCGATTTAGTTAGTATTATTAAAATTTAGAACTGGGACTACTTACATACATAAAGTACTTACATACATACATAAAGTAGTAGCTAATGAAAAGTCAACGTAAAAAAATTGGTGTTCAGGCACGGCGACTGAAATTATTTATAAAGTCTGTGCTGAAGTGCTTGTTAGAAATGGCGTTAGGGTATGATTGTGTTCCGTTTTGATCGTCTGTCGTCGAAAAGGAAATAGCGCGATTTTAAATTCAATTTTTGGATATTAAAAGAGCAGTTTATTTTATCAACATTTAAAACAATACAAGTAATTATGATGTATTTATATAGAAAACAACGTCAAATTACGGAAATTTAAAAAACATCTGTGCGGCTGTTTTTGATATTGCGAACATTTTATGACGTACAGTCAGTTTGTTTGTATCCGAATAAAAAAACATCAAATTCCTATAGTGATGGATAACTTCGAATTCACACATTATTTAATCATAAAATACTGACGTTAATGTCGTAAGTACTATTATTCACATTGACACCTAACACCTGTGTTTATATAAGTATGAAGTTCAATAAGGCAACATTTCCTTCTTGTTCCGGTGTCTACACTTACGTTACTGCAAATGTTAGAAATATGGCAATGTAAACACAATACATACATACATAAATATTAATTTTATAATGTCCCAGTAACCTTTCGCCAAATTGAATACATAATAATAGCAATAATAACTCCGTTCATATTCACTCATTACCAAAAATTAACAGCATTCTGTATTTTAAAGTTTTTTTTAAATCTGTTACTGTATCAATTATTTCACTGTGATTTCTACATATAGATATTAAATATTTTTAAATCTCTCCTGGATAATATCCCTCGAAAGTAATCGTATAGAGTAGGTCGATATTCTTAGTATTTTTTTTTCTATAGGTACTAATACAACATAAAAGGTAAGTAATCACAAAACTGCAGATAACTGGAAGTCCGTGAAATTTTTACTGAGGTTATTTTGTTATGTACCTAAGTATGTTGGAACATTAATAGAGCTCTAAGAGAGCTATTATCAGATTCAGTGTGGCAAAAGGTTTCTAGACCATCTGCATAGTTTATTCTGCGTACTTTGTATATTTCTTTCGTACTTCATAATAATATACCTACATATGTACCGATGAACTTAACAATAATGAAATGCAATTGCTATATACTTTTACCTAACTATTTTTTGCATTACCAGAATTCATAAAACCAAAAATGTATGTCTTTGATAATGTTTCAACTACTTTTTACTAGGTTGTAAGCTTATTGCAAATCCACTGTCTCAATAAAAATAAATCCCAAAATGTATATTGAAACTTGTTAATTTTATATATAACATAATTACTAAATTGCTTCGACGAGTTCACGAATGTTAAATATAGAATTATTAATAACTTGACTACAGTCCTAGCATAGTTATGATCAATCATCTCGGCAAAACAAGTATATTGTGAGAATGTGACCTCAATGAATCAAGTCGTTCAGAAGATGTACGACAAGTAACAGACGCACCAACAATTAATTAAGTAACATAGACTACATTATATACATTACTCTTGGTAAAGTATTTTATGTTCATTCAATTTAAAAAAAGTATGCTTCTCTTGTGACTAGTGAAGAAATAAACCTTTTTGGTAATTTTCTTTAAAAAATCAATGTTTATTTAAAATTACTGGCAATGTTTTGCAATATAATGAGTTATTACATCAACATTATTTGAATGCACTTCTAAACCTAATTAACACGTGCAAAATAAACGAGTCTTGTTCAAATCCGCATCGCCTTGATTTTAACAGTGCATTGGCATCCATTCATCACATAAGCCGACAACTTTCGCAATGCAACCTGGCCTTCCTTTTAGTCTACTTATAGAGCTAGTAAGCTCTTCCTGTATAGGAAACAAAGCTAAACGTTCAGTTTTTATGGCATGTTATATAGGTATATGACCTTTATTCACAAATCATATCTATCACTAGCGACCCGTACCCCAGCTTCGCTTCGGGTAGAAATTCTTTGAAAATAAAATACAACCTATGTTCTTTGCAGATAATGTCGTTTTCTATAGGTGAAAGAATTTTAAAAATTGGTAGGTTTTAGAGTATACACTACTATCCAACAATCAAAATTTTTTTTCATTATTTACAATTTATAATATTTACTATATATATCACATATATTATAATTTATAATATAAACAATTTTATTAGTGTTAATAGATGTAGGATAGGTTATTGTACATAACAGATTTTTGTTATACAATTATTTTATACTGGAGTTTCAAAGTCGTATATGTACGTTATGTATATACTTACTGTAGCTCTATTTATTTTTAAAATAATTTTGACATTTTAATTCTTGTTATAGATAGATAGACAACATTGACATAATTATCACCTATAGTGATAAATATAATATAAATCGTGAATTGTAACTTATATAAAAGTTACAAATTATTTTGTCTAAGTATGTATCGGTTTTATCGAAAAATGTAACTTTTACATGTTTGTAGACTGAAATCCATTAATGTTATAATTCTTAATAACGCTATTGGTACCTACCTACCTTAAGTTTTTTTGCGTATTGTAACTGTTGTCAAAATTAAGTAAATTTTAAATGTTCAAAAAAAATCCACTTACGTTTAGATAAAATAAGTTGCCAGCCCGTCAACATTTTAACTATCTTTTAAACACCATGAAAATAAAAAAACCACTAGTTTGATTAAAAAACTACTCGCACAAGTTCTAGGAACTGTATAGTTAGCACAATAATTTTGTATTACTTAGTTTACAGTTTTTGAGCGTAATAAATATTACGATAATATTTACGAAAAAATAGCGCGTCTCAGGCGCGCGCGCTGCTTATACGCGGACTCGTCATGCGCGCGGCAAACGCAGCTTACAAATTAGGCGGCCGCGCACAAGCTTCCCCTCTATATACCACGGTAACTAGAGGTAAACTCAAGCGCGTTTACTGCTGATAATACAGCATAATGTGCTAGAGAATAGTAAACATTACGATTAAACTATATCAAATTGTGAAAACTCCTCTTCTGTTGTACCACAGCCACCTTCATGCAATTGTACCTCACACAATTCATATGGGAAATATGATTGACGAATTTTCCCAAAAGTTTTTAGTATCGTATATTGATATAGGTATTGACAGAATTTCTGATTCATTCTAAATATATGCTAAAGATTTATATATAAACTTCTTAACCGATTGAAAAGAAAATTCTCAAAATTTAATTTTTATTAAAATTTCAATATCGATTTTTCAAATTAAATACATAAGAAGGTTTTATAGATATTGCTTAAATTATTCTTCTGAAAAAATCTGATTAATGGTGTATTTCAACAAAACTCGTGTCCTGTGACAAAGTAAGTACACCGCGACTTAAATGTTTAATTTATCTTTGTCAATACAAATTGAATTGATTGACGACACCCAGGTTCGTTAATCACGAAATCGGTTTGCGTTATGAAATATCTAAGCTTGTTTATATATTAAAAAATCACTGCACATAATACTTCCGGTTCGTGGCGCCGCAGGAATCATTAGTGTTTGCGTAAGAACAATAAAGGTCAAGTTCAGTGCAATAGTTTGCACATCCGGATATGCAAAGTATACGAACTACTTTCAATTGGCTAGTCTTTTACTGAGCCATTAGGCTTGTTACCGGCAGATTAAAATAAGACCTGCAAATCAGCTCACCTTGGAGCTGAGCTGCTTCGCTCGTTTCTTAAGGAGCTTAATATACTTACATATGTTATCAAAGTAACCCAAAAAATCGTTTTTGAACTATACTTTTGACGTCATTGATATTTTATTTAAATGTACCTACTCTTATGTTACTCAAAAAGTTAGTGAATGTGAATCATATTAATGCTTATGTAGTATTGCGTTATTAATGTTTGCACATTTATTGTAATTCTAATTTTTCTCCTAATAGAGACCGCAACAAAATGTACTTATTTTCTTATTACTATAAAAAGAAAATTGCGGTCTCTACGAAAAAAATCAGTTGCTTCTTATTTTTATAAAAACAGAATTATGTTGAGCTCTCAATAATGCTAATGCTTATGATACAGACAATTTATAACAACTAAAATGGTTATTATTATTTATAAGATAATTGTCTAGACTAGAAAAAAGCGTAATATGAGTGACGTGTTTAAATAATTTTTATAAAAATTCATTGCAGATTACGTTATACAAAAAACAAAGCAAAAATAATAAAAATATAGCAGTAACAAAATTTATAATATATATTATGGTAATCATTTTTCTAGCCTTTGATCATGGCTTCGTTCATATTCATTCGTGATAAAATGCAACCTGTATTATTTTATTGCAGGACTTAACAGAACATTTTCTTCTTTATAATTTTAATATTACTTAATAGTAATAAGTTTGTATCATTCGTAATTTCGCATACCTAGTATGCTGTTACTGGAAGGTAGATATGTAATCTGTAAACAGCAATTGTATGGAAGATTCTGCGCATTCTGAGTTTGCACACTCTCCTAGCAGCGTAGTTTTGTTAGCTTCACTCTCAAACGCCAAAGATTTTCACGTGCTTATTAGAATAACAAACGTCATGTAATGTGAAAAGAAACAAAATACAAAAGACGTTGCCTATAACAATTGCATTTTCTAAACTAAATAATCTTTTAGTTATTGTTCTTTAATAAAAAAATATAATCAGTTAAGCTTTAGAATAATAGGAATTCAGCACCGATTCGGTGCTGGTTAGCTGACCGACTCCTATCTCTGGTATATCCTGAGGATGCTCCGTTGAGGGGCGAAACACGTGTCGATTGGTTTTTGGAGTTTGAGCGGAAAATAGCTATAGATTTTAGGAATTTATCACATGAAATGGATTTCCGCAATGTAACACCTGAGTCTATACAATAAGTTAAGCTTTAATTCATCTTTAGTTATGTAAACTGAAAAACATAACCTGAAAGAGTTGTCTTGGGGTTCGTCCCGTTGCAATTTTTTTTAAAACGATATAAATATCTAAACGATTGAATTACGCAGTTATCGAAGTATATACTTAATAAATAAGAACAGAAAGTCTACTAGTGTAGACTTGGCATCGTCTTTAGTAACTGTCAAATTTAATTATGTACTTAGATATTTGTAGATATCGTATTCACGAATTTATTTTAGTAGATACTTGAGTTTTAATTAGTAAAGCATATTTTTTTTACTTTTCCGAGATTTTTTTTGGAGTAAATTTAAATTTTTCATAATTTTTAATTCAAAATAACTGAAAAGGCTAAAAATTTTGTTGTATTTATTGAAAATAAAATCACTTCCTTTTTGTGTTATGAGTATTATTCATTAAAAATATGCGTTGTAGATACATTTTTTCTCGATAATATTTTTAAATGCTCTTCAACAAATATTCAAAAAAAAATTAATTACGAGTAGTACGTATGAAGTATGAATACATCTATTTGCTTTCAGTCTAATTTTATTCAGAGAAGAAAATCTAAAGACGAAGTGATGGAAAATTGTAAATATACCCAGGTACATTTTTAACACAGAAACGGGGAATTACGGGTTTCTAATTAGAGTATTGCGGTGATAATAAATGATACTAATAAAAAACTAAACTAAGTATAAAATATGGTAGTATGCTACGTAATGTAAATATAAGTACATTTCCTTGTTCTACCGTAAACACGTTAATAACTAAAACCTGTTACAAATTCCCTGTGCTTGTTTCAACATAAAAATTTCCCATCATCTGTTTATGTAGTAATGTTAATAAATCCAATAACGTTTGTCCGATTTTGTGAGTTTTACCTTACCAAACAAAAACTTAAAAATAATTTTATACATAAATAGGCTTACCGTGTTAGTAACATTCATATATGTACCTATGTAGTTTTATTTTAATTGTATATGTATAATTGTTCGTGCATCTGTTAGTTGTCGTGTAACTTTTGAACGACTTAACCAATTGAAGTCATATTCCCATAATATACCTTTTGTATTCTCAAAAGTCAAGTCGAGACGATGCCAATAATTTATAGTTATACTAGGATCCGATAGGTGGCGTTGTAGTCTAGGCTATCTATCTATCTCCTATCTATATTAATATCTTCAGGCTGTAGTCAGAGAGGACGGCTTGTAGGAGGTGTGTGTTGGTAGAAATTGTCACGTAACGAAAAAGCGTTATGTCCCCTTCATTCGACTCTCTCTTTAGTCTCTTCCTAACACACGGTATAGTTAGTTGAGCAACGTGGAGGACCCGCACATCACTAAGTTTATTAGCACTATATATAATATAAATTCGCAGTGATCTTTCTGTCTCTTTCTAATACATACGAGTGTGTGTGTGTGTGTGTGTGTGTGTGTGTGTGTGCGAGTATCGAGATACGAGCAGACGAGCAGCGTGTGCAGCCGGCTGTATAACCTCATTAATCATTACCTACTCTACGCGAGGAAATTTTGTTAAAACTTATTTGGTATTTGTTTTTGTTTTAAATCATATGTGAGTTTTATTGTCTCATTATTGCAACTAAATCTAAGCATTAAGCATGCTTAGATGGTTCAGACACACAGTAAGAATGAGTAACGAAAAACTGACGCTGAAAACAGACTGAACGAAATTTTTTTCAGACAGTATGAAAAAAAATTTAGAAGTGTAAGATAGAAAAAATATATATCTAGTTTTCTTTCATTAAAAAGCGATTATTAAAATTTCTGGTAATTAAAATTTTTTTCACAGAAAAAAAATAAACTTAATTAAGTGTCTAATATCAGTCATATTAAAACAAGTAGTTTATTAAACGAATAAAACACAATTTGTTTACAAAAGGGGTAAGGGGGCAAATCGATTTCGACTAGTACTTACATAAAATAACATAAGCAAATAATTTGTGGTTTCCGTTTTAAAATAAAGGTATTTCTAATATAAACAGAGTGCTAACATTATACTAATGTTTTGAGGAATATTCCGAGTAATCACACTTAATTTTTTGTTGGCTGTCCATTAACATTCAATATTTTTATTTTTTAAAAGGAAAACATTGCTATTATTTCATCGACAAGTGCGTGTTTGATGGAATTACAAATATTTAAGTATAATCGTTTAAAATAAGCCGGACTAACACCATTAATAATGTGCCTATAACGTCAATAACCCATGTACCTACCTGTATGACAAATGTTTTTTCGAAAGAAATAAAATTAAGAATCATCTATTTCATATATGTATCATAAATATTGTATTAAATAGATACACCTACACATTACAAGTACTTACACATTTGCACAGCTTGTAGAACAGAAAATTACACTAGAGGCACAGATTATATAATAGTCTAGAGAGCTACTTACTTTATTTTTTAAGGTTCTTATTTTATATATGTATATTGTATCTAATACATATGTATCTACGGATTATACTTACACATTTTTAGCTTGTAGAGTTTATATATTTTACACTAGTCACAGATTAGATAGTAGTCTAGATCTAGAGGCTTACAGATTGTTTTAACTTTTAAGATTCCGCATATTAAAACCAGAAACAGAATTATTATTTGCCTACCTTTACGTTCTATGAGTCTGTTTCGTTTGTTATTATCGATTTTCTTTCAGATATCATGTAATGTAGAAACTTGAAATTTGACGTAGTAATGTATTATGATTATTATCTCATTAAATTCTAGTAGCCGGTCGCGATTTCACCCGGATTGACTATATAATTCATAATCTATGTTCATCTACGTATGAATAACGTACCTCTCAAATGGTGAAATAATTATTTAAATAGGTACAGTGTTTCCGGAGATTACCCTCCAGATATAAACAAACTTATACAAAATCCGAACTCTTTCTTTACGATATTAGTATAAATAGTACAGATTAATCCACTTTAGTTTCTACTGTTCTCTAGAAATTAACTGTCGCTTTAATAAGGAATTTTCCGCGCACAGGTCAAATTTATGCTTAACCAAATATTTTTTATTTTATTATGAACAGAATTTTTTCACTTTAAATCACTTAGCCACTTAACTGAGAACCAATTATGTTTGTCGAAAATTGTGCAAACATTACGGGTCAAAGTTATATTTAGAATTAATTTAAGTTAAGTATTAAGTTAGCACCTGTTCAGCACCGCCAGGAGTTAAATATTACAGTATTACATACATAGATATTGGCTTTGCGTTGTCTTGACAAGCAAACAGACAGACAAAGATATCTTGCAGGTTATGTTTACATCTCAATACCGATGATACATTATTATTTTATAGCATAAAAATAAATAAGTATGTCTGAAACAAAATCGAAGCATTAAGTATGCTTAGATGGTTCAGACACATAGTAAGAATGAGGGACGAAAGATAGACGTTGAATATCTACAGAGCAAAAGCTAGTGGTAATAGAGGCCGAGAAAGACTTATGAAGATCAAATAGCCAGAGTGTTAGCTGACGGTAATGTCAAAAGCATTCTCATACCTAGGCGAAAGCGTGTGAGGAGTATTATGATACGTGAAAAGGCGAAGGAAATATGTAACCGCGATGCTTGGGACTCCGTCCTCTCTGACTACCCTGTTAGGGATACAGAGTGAAGATATGTTGTTGTTGGAATGAAATCGATTACAATGTGAAATACTCACCTGTTGTTATACTTACCTATATGTAATGATTTAGATGAAAATCTATATCTATACTAATATTATAAAAAGGTAAACTTTGTTTGTATGTAATGGATAAACTCAAAAACTATCAATCGATTTCAAAAATTCTTTCAGCTATGGAAAGCTACATTATCAGTGAGTGATATGGGCTATATTTTATTTTCAAAAAAATTTCTACCCGTGTGAAGCCGGGGTGCGTCGTTAGTAATATATAAATAAAAATCAATTGCTACATGTATGACGAGGCATCATTTTCAGAACGGCTCGACCGATTTGGCTGATTTCTTTTTGTTGTGTACCTAATTGTCAGGACAAGATTAATATCCAAGAAATTTTTTTAAAATCCACGAAATACGTCGGAAATTTGGATGATATTTTAGTACGAAAATCTCAAAAAAAAATGACAAGAATAGCGTCACGATGTGATGTAACGTCAGTATCCCACCTGGGCGAAGCCGGGCGGGTTGGTAGTGTACTATTAAAACGAACAGGGAATGCTCGATGGTTCGGGTACATAAAAGAGAGAGAAAGATTGATGTCGATTGATGACCCAAGAAAGTCCACAGCTGACTTATGAAGATCAAATGGCTTGAGTGTTGTCTGACGGAAATTTCAATAGTATTAGCAATTAGTACATTTCAGATTAATAAGGTTTGAAGAGGTGAAAGAGGTATGGAAAGACCGCATTTTTGGCGCTCCGTCTTTTACCTATTGAATTAGGAAAATATCTTCACGCCGTGAAGATATCTTCACGCCGTATCCCTAAATCGATAGGCAATATGTACTAAGATATGTACCATGTAGTTACATACATCGCTGTCAAAAATTATACCAATGTATGTCAACAACGATTATAAGATTGTTGTTTACATATGAGGTATTAAGTCAATGTACAGTAAAAGAAAAGTTAATTGTATATTTGTATTCAATTCTGCGTACCTAATTTTACATAAAAATTTAAACTATGTACTTATTTACATACAATTAAATCCACTTTCATTCATTTAGTTATGTAATTACCTACCTGCTACCTCAACAATAAACGATAAGACAGTTCCTTATATATTTTTTATAGTCAACGATGATTTCAAAATATGTAGGTTACATTATCAGTACTAAAATATGAATTTGTTTAAAAATAAATACAGGGATTAAAAGTGCAGAAATATAACAGAAGTATGATACCTTTATATGTACTCAAAAGAGCTATAAAGGAAAATTTATAGCTCCAGGAGGCTTAAGTCTTCTTTTTGGAAATAAATGTAGGTTTAGAGATATTTTATGATCTATTTTTGCGGTGGTTAGTGTTTGTTACCTTCCAACCTAACCGAGGTTGCCAGGTGCAATTACAGTCAGGTCAAGAAAAAATTGTATTATGAAATTAATTTTTCTAAATTATCTTGAATACTAAGGTGTACCTCAAGTTCTTTGCGTAGTACTCACGATACGAGCCTAGTGTTTAATTTGGAATAACACAATTGTCCAAGGTCTATCCAGACAATTTTATTTAATATTTTTTTATTTGATGAACGTCAATCACATAAATTTCACAATGAGAGTGACGAATTGAATGAATTAAGTACTTATTATGTCTATCTCTCTCCTTAGAAATCAGTGAAGTTGCTCAATTAGGCTTCTGGAAACTTGGGATTTACATGTCGTCGTCGTTGTGCTACGATTTACTACACAGAAGTTGCCTTTCTGCTCAAAATTAATTTCGTTACAAAGATATAAAAATAAATTCAGTTTTCATGTTACTATGACAGCTTTTTATACATTTATATTATTTGTTGTAAAAACGGTTTTATATTCAAACAGAAGTTGATGTTTCCAATAATGCATCCAGGGTCAACGCAGCAACCTTGCGATGTTGGAAGCTGAAAGGAAATCGAGAGACAATGAGCTATTCCAGTATCTATTGTTGTGTTGTGACATTACAACAGTTGCAAAATTTTATAATCGGTACAATTCAATTGTTCTTTTTACAGAATTGGTCATATCGCAGTACTAGAGCTGAATCCCGAGAGTTCGAGATCACTATGTCCGCGCATCTCCACTAATTACCATAATAACAAGTCGGTAATTGTGTGTCCGGGTCGAAATTAGTAATGGGTAGGCCCGATATTTCACACCTTTAGAAACTGGCCTAATTCAAAATTTTTATTGTTTTTAAAAGATCATTGTTTTAACCCAAAATTTTGAAATTCTGAATTACGTTACGATAGATACGATATCAGAGATACGGTAGATATCGTAGCTATATTTTCTGAGCCAGGCAAAAGGTTAATGCTTGGTTAAAGCTTATTCAGCCGAATCTGCCCATCTCTAATCGGAGTCATTTTGTAGGGAATCTGTGGACTACTAACGTAACTTCCATCGCATTGAATTGGACACAAAGTTTATATTCCAGCACTCCCATTGAAAATGTTTAATAATTGACTTTCCTCGACCAGTGAAATGTTAAAATTATAAATCGAAGTTAATTTTTAGTATGATGCAAATTAAAGAATATAGAGACAAAATCTATGAACGTATCATTTAACCAATCAAAAAAGTGGAGTTTAAATGTAATAATATTGTACCTACAAACTATAAATGTCCTAATTTATTTGTTAAACTTATTTTTATGTACTTAACTAGACTTAATTGTATTTGTAGAGAACTTAGAAAATTCTTCCTTATTTTCCTATAAAACGAACACAAAGCGACGATTTTCAGCTGTAATTTCAAAATGAATAAATACTATTGCATTGTTTTGATAATTATGCTCAAATTTCATATAAAATAAGGAGATTTAAAAAAAATTAACAGACTTAAAAAAAATCACTGAAAACTGTGAAAAAATTATCCTTTACTATTCAAAACTCAAGTACAAAAATAACTTAAAAAATATTACGATACAAATACCTATATAATTAATCTGACAGTCACTGAAGTCGATCCCAAACCTACTGAACTAATAGACTTTCTTTTGTTGCACATTGATTTAGCACCGACTTCAATAACTGTCAAATTTAATTATTTAGGTATTTGTATCGTATAAGTTATTTAAACGGTTTTATTTATCTTGCCCTGTTATTGTTTGGGTCAAAGCTAGTAATTGAAATTTTACCCCCTTCCTGTTGACAGATTGATCCGAAATTTGGTACACACCTTTAGTTCTGATGACAATACACTCATGTATATTCAGTATTATTCTGAATCTAAGATGGCCGCCGCCACGAAATGGCGGATTACGTATTTTTTCACAACCCCCCCTGAATCTGGGTATCGAATGAAAGGGCTGGACTAATAGAATACAGTACATTACGAAAAATTCCAAATCTAAGATGACCACCGGTACAAAATAGAGGATTTCATATTTGTATGAAAGGGCTTTACAAGTAGAACACACTGCATAGCGGATCATAGAGTATAGACAGTCTATACACTAAATAGAATGAGAAATATTAAGTAACGAAATAAAAACTAAAAACTTGAAAATTAGTAAAAAAATTTAATGGTTTTATTGAAAAAAAATAGAATAATGATGTAGATAATAATGTTCTAAAAGCTAAAAAATAATTAGGTAGGTCCTAGGTACCATTCATCACACCACTCTACTCATCAATCTAGAGCATTGATCAGACTAATAAAACCGTTTAAAAAATAAAATTAAACGCGCCCCATGATTTTTTTAAACGGTTTTATTAATCTGAACAATTATTTTTTAGCTTTCAGCACATTATCTATATTATTATTATATTTCTTTTCAATCAAACCGTTTACTTTTGGGGTAAACCTTAAAAATTTTTTTTAACTTTTTTATTTTTGTACTTGAGTTTTGATTAGTAAAGGATAGTTATAACGCACGTGATTTGTTTTTGAAGTCGGGTTAATTTTTACAATTTTTTTTTTATTTCTCCCTTTTGAATAACCTTGGTCTAAATACATATCTAGGGCATCATGTCTACAATTAACTTCATTTCTAATTCTGAAGCACAATGACAAGAGAACAATCAATTTAAATAAATAAAGTTAATAAAAAGTTCGCGTTATTTGGTATATATTCAAAGTCCAAACTCCAATACCAGTGAAATTTAAATGAGACCGATCTGGAAGTAAATTCATTCAAATAAAAAAAGAAATTTCTAAATCAGGTCATAAATGTCGGAATTCTGAAGTAAACAAACATAATAAATTAAAAATAAAAAAAAATATTTTATAAACAAGCTTGCATTAAAATGCACCGAAAAGAAAAAAATAAACTGAGGAGTTTATAAAATCCATGTCGTGTAAATCCCAAACCTTCAAAATGGTTGAATATGGCTGCTCGACAGAAGTGTCATCAGCAAAAGGATTAGGTATAAATACATAGAAATGTACTATCTACTCGTATAATCACTATGTTCATATTCTTACATACGTTTGAATTCGAACATGCCCACATTCACACTACAACCGCACCGCACCGGCGGAGACGAGGATGTCCCCCGCGACATCCGTAGCGTCTCACGTTTAGAAGTTCGATGGTATCGTACACGCACACATACGAACCATAAGCCAGATTGTAACCTTGCCATATAAAACACTAGGCACACAAAACAGGCTTCAGCATTCACTAAAGACCCGACCCGCGCTCGAACCGGAAGCCCGTTAATATGCACGCAGGTGTAGAAAATCCACTGGTGACGCTTTAAGTCCAAGGTTCGCCCTCCATATGAGGAATCCCTAGGTTGGATAAACCATCACACGGTCGACCTCAGACAGAGCGCCTTTTGCGCTCGCCCCAGCGCGACCGGTGACGCTGTAAAAGCCACTAGAGCTAACAGCGAAGAGCAGCGTTGTTTTAGTCGGTTTTAGGACGACACAACTCAGTCGGTGTAGAGTCCGGTTGAGTATCCGTGAGGATTTTTTCACTTCTCAGAATCAAAAAAAGATCTATGCCAATCTCACCAAACCACATGCGGGAGAAAGCCATGTTTTGCTTTGCAAAGTTTCATGTTCATGCTATTAACAGTTGAGGAGTTCCCTCTCATGAGGAGACAAAGTTTTCATGTTTAACTGTAACTGAAAATCATGTTTCACTGTAAAAATTAAATCTATGTGTAAAGTTTCGTATCTCTACTACAAATCGTCGAGAAGTACCATCGTGAGGTGACAATCCTAGCTGAAGCATCAATTCATGATAAAATTCATGTTTAGCTATCAAAATGAAATTTACTTGCAAAGTTTCGTATCTCTACTGCAAGTCATCGAGGAGTACCTTCGTCAGGAAACAACTCTGAGTACAGTATGAAATTATTTCTAACATTTTAGTATATTGTCATCAAAACTGAACAAGCATGCAAAATTTCAGAGTCGTGAGTTAAGAGGAAGTGGTTCAAATTTGGCTCGCAAGATATGAACTAAACATACAAACATACATGTGAAGTGAAAGCCTATCCACACAAGAAAGACATATGTCTGCGCAGCGTGTTCGCACAGACTTAAGTTCATGCAAATGAAACACGTGGACGTCAAGTTTGAAGTTTGCACCATTGTCTGTGTACCTTTGTATCTTATAACAAAAAGTCTATGCTAGTGTGCAAACACGCTGCGCAGAGATAAACCGTTATTGTGTGGGCCGACCTTTAAATAAAAGCTTGTAAAAATACAACCGAATTGAGAACCTCCTTCTTTTTTTGTAGTCTGTTAAAAATGGATTCGTCCAGTGATAATGACTTTCTAACCTTTGAAGAAATTAAAATTATTATGAATGAGGTTATTAGTAACCTTCTATCACCGAAATCCAGCCAGAAATATTTAAAAGTCTACGAAAACTCATGACATGGAGAAACGGAAAACGTGTAAACTCGTCGTAAGTTTGAGTATTCAACCGACTTCCAAATAAAAAAAATTAAACGGCCTTCAAAAAAAACACTGAAAAGTATAAAATAACTATCCTTTACTAATCAAAACTCAAGTACAATTAAAATAACTTTATAAATATGATACACATACCTATATAATTTAATTTCACAGATACTGAAGTCGGTGCCAAGCCCACCAAACTCTAGACCAGGGGTTCCCAAACTTATTTTGTCTACTGCCCACTTTGAGAATAAATTATTTTTTAGCGCCCCCATTTTTTCACCTACTGAAAAACCACTATAACTTCAAATTAAATTAATTAATTATTGTGAGCTATATTAGCGGAGATTAAACATTAATTCCAAAGGAGACTTTTACTATAACCCGCAAGAGTTAACTTGAAACCTGAGCGCAGTAGGTAATACACAACGGCGCTCAGGTCTCAAGTTAACTCTTACGGGCTACACCTGCCAATGAGAATGATTATTGAAACGCAACTTTATAGTATTCAAACAGAGTATCTTTTATTCAAACAAATATAATCGATCCTTATATAAAAACTAATGTGAAGGATGAATCTGATGCTGTTTAATAAGTTTGTTGATATCAGGTTCCAATTTACTCTAGAACAGTCGCAAGTCGCCACGTTTGGTAACATGCAAACGATTTCTCTTTTGAAGTAAAACTTCTTTAGGCACGCTTGGCTTGGGGAGGAAGCTGGCGAATGCATGACGAGAGCGTTACGAAAAGTGTGATCGGGCGAGGCGAACGGAAGTTGAAAGAGAGAGATATGGAGTTACATGTTAGTAAAGATGGAAAGAGAGAGTTACGTTTCGTATGTAAGAAGTTTTACTTCAGTTGTGTGGTCTAAAGCACACTCGTTTTTTTAGTAAGCAGTGTTGCCACAGCACTAAATCCACGTTCACACAAATATGACGATGGGAATGCTATCAAGAATCGCTGAATTGACCACAATCCAGGGTACAATTGCGGGATCGGTTTTTGTAGCCAAAATTCTTGGTAACCATTTTTGAACTTGATTTTTATTTCCTCGTTTGTTGTCAATTCTATAAGTTCTTCTTCCAGCTGAGGTGACATTGCTGTGTTGACATTTGAAAACGGATCCAACACCCAATCTGGTATTTCCAAGTTCAAAATGTCCTGGTATCGTTCGGTGAAGTCAATGTGGAGGTTTTCCAAATGTTGGCAGTAGGCAAACAATTCGTCGTTACTGCATGATACTGATAAATTCGGAAAATTGTGAAACTCACGTCTGCCCATATTCTTTTCGTGTAGATGCAGTTTGGCTGCGAAAGCAGCAACGACGTTTTTTGTTTTAATTAAATTTAGTTCATCGCCTTGCAGTTGGAGATTCATGTCGTTGAACAATTTATATAGGTCTGTCATGTAAGCTATATCATTCTTTGATGTAATGAGCTTGTTGTGCAATTCTGTATCTTTAGTTTCCAAGAACTCTATAACAGAGTCAAACAGGTTATAAAATCGAGTCAGACAATTGCCTCTTGATAGCCAACGAACTTCAGTATGAAACAACAAACGGTTGAAATCTTCGTCATTCTCCTCCACACAAAGCTGATGAAATAATCTATCATTCAAAGAGCTGTTGCGGATTTTATTGACTGCTTTGATGACATATTGCAGTGATTGAAATAGTCGTTCACTTAAGTTTCTAGCAACCAAATGTTGTCTATGAATAATGCAATGTACAGCAAGGACATCTGGAATTTTATTTTTTTAAGTACGCTATGAAGCCTTTATGGCACCCTGTCATAGCCGGAGCGCCATCCATAGCAACTGATATAATATTTTTCAAGGGAATCTCTTTCTCATCACAAAACTTTTCCAATGTATTGAATATGGTTTCGCCTTTTGTATCGGTCTCTAAATTTCTAGCAAAGAATAGTTCTTCACATATTTTCTCATCTTTAATAAACCTCACGTAAGACAGCAACAATGCTTCATTAGTTGGTGAAGTGGACTCATCGAGCTGAATTGAGAATTGACTTGTCCTCAGGTGATCACACGATGATCCTTCAATATTTTCAGCCATTTCGTCTTTTCATCAATTCGTCTTTGCACAGAATTATTACTCAAAGGAATTTTTCGGATAGTATCTGCGGCTGGTTTATGAAGCACAGTAGTTATTACTTCCTTTATTGCTGGCAAAATTAACTCTTCTCCGATGTTATGTGGTTTGCCTTTTTGAGCAATTAACAAAGAGATATTATACGAAGCTCGAAGTCCGTCGTCATCTTGCTTAGCAGCCGCCGAAAATAGTTTTGCTACACTTGGCTGAGTATTATGCTTTTTCTCTAGGTCTTGAAAATATGCTACATTCTTGTCTTTCTTATCTGGATGCATTTTATTCAAATGATCTTGCAGTCTTGAAGGCTTCATTGCTTCATTCGAAAATGTTTTTAGACATAGAAGACACAAAGGCGACGATGGGTTTGTCGGATTTTCAATGAATCCGAATTTAATATATTCCGCACAGTATTGCCGTCTCTTCTTTTTTACTTCCGACATTGTTTTGTTTTGAGAAATACGTAAGTAAGTGTTGAACTTAAGTACTGCTCATCTATTGCGCGCGAAACCGCAAATGAAAATAAAATAAATATTACGTTGGTTATATAGGATTGCATAAGCAGCACGCACCGACAGGAATAAAACAAACATGCATAAACTCGTTTATCTCATTCGACTCTCAATCGTACTCAACAAGTCAGAACAAGTATTCTATGAACCAGCCGATTGATACAGGAATGCACAATTCGGGTTATTTAACAAAAACTTGTTAAAACATGATTGCCCGCTGTCTATTATCTACAAAAATTACCTATCTGGGAGTACTAATAACTATTAAAATGCGAAAGTGTGTCTGTTGCCTTTTTATTTGTTTGTTTGTGTCTACTTTCATTTCGAAACGGAACGACCGATTGACATGATTTTTATTTGGTATATTCAATAAAACAGGACAGATATATGAACTACGCGGAGAGAAATATCGAACCGAGTTTGAGCAATCTTTTAATTAATATTAGTTGATGTTCACAAGTTGCAGTTGAGAGTCGAGAGCTCATGCAGTCTTTGTCTAAGATGCCTCCTAACTAACTGAAATTACAAATCACCCCCCAGGCCTCTACACAACGCCCCCATTTTTTTTCTCGTTCTCTTACCGCCCCCCTTTAGGCCTGCAGCGCCCACAAGGGGCCGTTATCGCCCACTTTGAGAAAGGCTGCACTATTATATTCAACAAGCAATATTTGTATATAAATATATATATATTTGTTATCGCTTTCTCGAAAACGGCTCTGGCGATTTCGATGAAATTTACAATATAGGGGTTGAGGGGGGTGAGAAATCAATTTAGCTAGGTCTCAATTCTGAGATAAATCGTTTTCTCCATTTTTCACACACTTAAATCTTCTAAATTCTGAACTTCTAAACTTTTTTAATTTCGCAGCAAGTTTACCTATTTAATAGCACAGTGGCTGAGTGTAGGTATACCACGGCGAAATGCGCGGATTCGAATCCTGTAATGTGGTCAGACCTTTTTTTATAACATGTCTAAGTTCAGTTTGCAACAAGTACCTATTAATAACACATATCACTTAATAATGTACTTATAATAAGGAAATAAGATGAAAAATAATGATAAAAACAGACTTCATAACTTCAGACAGCCTGTCCCGTACTATGCAGAGAGGCAAAAAACATAAAATATAGATGTGTGGGTGCTGTTTTCCAACGAAATGGCGATCAGCTTATCTGATAATAAATGTGTGTCGTATGTGTGTATCGTAGGTGAGTCCGGTTACTCTACACAACGCCCCCATTTTTTTTCT
This sequence comes from Zeuzera pyrina, assembly GCA_907165235.1. Lineage (NCBI taxonomy): Eukaryota > Metazoa > Arthropoda > Insecta > Lepidoptera > Cossidae > Zeuzera > Zeuzera pyrina. Next base: position 16,928,785 of record OU015626.1, read on the forward strand.
AGGCCTCTTAGCGCCCCCCTTTAGGCCTGCAGCGCCCACAAGGGGGCGTTATCGCCCACTTTGGGAAAGGCTGCTCTAGACTTTCTGTTGTTGCACATTGATTTGGCACCGACTTCAATAACTGTCAAATTTAATTATGTAGGTATGTGTATCGTATTTATAAAGTTATTTTAATTGTACTTTTGATTAGTAAAGTATACTTTATATTATATAATATTCTATACTTTTCAGTGTTTTTTTTGAAGGCAGTTTAATTTTTTTTAATAAATTTTTTTTATTTCTCCCTTTTGAGTGACCTTGACCTAAATAAATATCTAGGGCAGGTCTGCAATTAATTTCATTGAAATTCCGGAGCGCAACGATATACAAGAGAATCATCAACATAAATAAAGGTTATAACCAGGTCGCGCTATCTAGTGTATCTTCGAAGTCCAAGCTCCAATATCCGTGAAATTTAAATGGGACTACCTTTGAAGTATTACCTACCAAACTAAAAAAGAATTCATAAATAACGGAGTTATAAGGTATTAAACATACAGAAAAAAACAACATACGGACGAATTGAGAACCTCCTTTTTTTTTTTGAAGTCGGTTAAAAAAGAGGAGGTTCTCAATTCGGTTGTATTTTTTTTTTGTATGTTTGTTACCTCATAACTCCGTCATTTATGATCTGATTTGGAAAATTCTTTTTTTGTTTGAAAGGATACACTTCCAGATTGGTCCCATTGAAATTTCATTGATTTTGAAGCTTTGGTTTCGAAGATACACCAAATAACACGACCTGGTTATAACCTTTATTCATTTATATTGATGATTCTCTTGTATGTCATTTGTTAACTATCGTTGTCCCCACATGGTGTAATGATAGTAAGGAGAAGATATAAATTGCCTGTGATATAATAAATTCAGTCAGTAGAGTCAGTTTTGTGGCGGACAGAGAATATGGCTGGTGGCTGTCGTCTTCGGATTGTAAGAATACTGCTAGGGTGTAATTATGATGCAACCTTGCAAGCCCACGGTTTATACTCATCAATAGAATAGAAGTTAACACATTGCGCTCCAGAATTAGAAAACAAACTAATTGTAGACCTGTCCTAGATTATATATAGATTTATTTGGGCCAAGGTCACTCAAAAGGGCAAAATAAAAAAATTATTAAAAAAATTAAACCGAACACTGAAAAGTTTGAAATAACTTTACTAATCAAAACTTAACTACAAAAAAACTTTATAAATACGATACAAATACCCATATAATTAAATTTGATAGTTATTGAAGTCGGTGACAAATCAATGTCCGACAACAGAAAGTCTATCAGTTTAGTAGGCTTGGCACCGACTTCAGTAACTGTCAAATTTAGTTATATGGGTATTTGTATCGTATTTATAAAGTTATTTTTGTAATTAAGTTTTGATTGGTTAAAGTTATTTCATACTTTTCAGTGTTCTTTTTTGAAGTCGGTTTAGTTTTTGATGTGTTACTCTTTCCTCTCGCTTTCCGTGTGAGTGATTTCGTGAAAAGGGACGTGAAGTGTAACAGGAAGCCGGGGATGCGCGCGCTATTTGATATGACCAATGAGCGCGCGCGGTGGTAGAGTTGGCCGTCAGATGGTACCAACCCATTTTCCGAGAGGTTGATACTTTCAGCCAACAGTGTGATGAACTCAAGCTCGAAATGAACATATATCGAAAAGTTTCGAAAACTAACAGTGGTACTGTTATTGACGCAGTTTTTCAATAGTTTTAAATACTTTGAAATTACAAGTATATGTGTCATATTTTAGTTATCAGAAGTCTATTGTCTCCGCTCTCCCCCTAAATGAACAAAAATACCTGTCTTCAAATAAAAAATTTCATTATTCCTAGTGTTAATTAAATAAAATACAATTTTCATTACATAATACATTTCATACAAAAATCATTTCAAATAATACCTGAATCATTTTTTTCAGGATATAATATTAATGTTGCTTATTACCAAGGTGAGATGTCAGTGGTACACATCATACGCGACTACTGTAAGTCGCCTCTTTTTTTTCATTTATTTATTTTTCCTCTGTATGTATTTAGTTAAAAGAAAAGTATTATAACTTATGTATTATATCTTATAAGTGTTTTATTAAAGTACTCGTGTTTGCAGAGCCTTCGATACGTTCGGATTTAAAACAAACACTTGTGCAAAAGTAAAGCACTTTGTACTCGATTCAACATAATCTAATAATACTATTATCATTTATAATAAAACTTACACAGAAAAAACTACACGTTACACAAAATGAACTTGACTTAGAATTATGACTGAAGTAAGACACTTTTGAATGTCAAATCGACGGTTCTGAAAAAAATCGAGGTAGAAATGATTTCAAAACCGATATTGGAATAAGAGCAATGTCTTAAAAAAATACATCATTTTGAGTAAATTATAAAACAAGACGATTCACTTTTTTTACTTAGATATATAGGTAATTACTTAAACTGAAAATTCTCTAGCTCCGGTCAATGCTAGCTCCTATCTTAAAATATTCGAAATGTATGTATCTCTTTTTTTCGGTTCGTATTCAAGGTAGCAAAATTTGTTTTTTTTTTTACTCTACCAGATCAGTATGGAAATATAATAGTCTATATTTTATAACAGTTCATCAAAAAATAATTTTTCAAATTGGTATCCTTACATAAAAAACGTTCCATGCGAAGTGCCTAATATTAAAAATAATATTAAAGAGTAACCTGTAACAGTTACTAATATTATTTTTAATATTATGTAGCTGCTGATGTAGGTTAATATTAAGCACCAATAACGGTATAAAATCACAACAATGCAGTGTACTTGAACTTTTTTGTTTAAACACATTGTCGTCCCACTTTCTATTTTATATTATTAGTATATTAGGGCGTCAATAATTAGATTATTAATTTTTTTTAACAATGAACCGTTTAATGTATCCTTTCGTTTGATTGGACGGGATCGTTTAATATAAGGTCTGTTCAGGAAAACACCAACACTCTTACTTCAATATTTAATTATTTTTTTATTGAGTATACATTTTTAATTGTTATAAAGTCAAGGTTGACGACTCCGCCTCCTCTCCTCTTGCTGTATATAGATAAGTATTGCAATCACCGGTTGTGTTACGTTGAAAAGTAAACAATAATTATTTTATTTAGTATATTGAAAATCATGGTAACACTTCAAGTGATCATACTCGTATAAATAATGCCCTCTCCTAAATATGCTCTGATATATTACGCAGCATTTCAGCTTCAGAATTGCGTTCTAACTAAAAGGCCTACAGAGTAGTATTTAATAGATACATGATTTAATGTCTAACCCTAGGGCCTAAGAGCTAACTCCTGAAATCTTAGTGAAATCTTACTTCGAAACTTACTTCTGTATTTCAACTACTATTACGATTCCAAACGGTCGTTATGCATTAAAAAATATCTCAGAAAAGTGATAAAAGTGAGTAATCTCTGTGCTGTGACAGACCTATACAGACAACGATCAACTACAGACAGATTGTATATCTAAGTGTATATTTTATTTTGGAATGGAACTCTTAATTTAAAGTCTAGGCTTTAACATATCAGTCAATCATATTTACCTACACAGTTAAATTGTCATTAATCATCTTAATATTATCATGACAATGTGAGCAAAACAATGTATCCCTTATACTGTTATTGTAACTCCCACACATTACATAGGAATATATTACATATTATTATAAAAAAAAAACATGTAGTGAACGGTAAGCATGCGGAATTTCTTGCATGAAATCTATATCGCTTACATTATTCATGCAATACACTTCACAATGAATTTAGTACCTACATCTCGTTATTTATTAGTTGGTATTTTAAAGACGTCATACCATTCAGCACTTCAATGGTGACAAGTTGAATGGATCAATCACAATATGTATTAACACTTTATGTACACATAAAATACGAGAGGCCAAATAAATCACGCTCTTGCGCATCCTGGAACGTATTGTCTTTATTGTTCAGAAAATAGGTATTGTAGGATACTCCACAGTAAATATTCAATAAATGTTGAATTAGATTATGCAATTAATGTATAAGTAGATATTATTATGTATATATTGTACAAGTTTAGGTGTTACTTTTCAAAATTGAATTACATATTTCGCCAAACAAAATTGTTATTCAACTTAAGCTTAGCCTAACTTCAGCGAAACTCAGTTAAATGCCTCTTGCCACGCAATATGTATAAACAGAAAACTTAGTGCAGGGAAACCACAGCAAACCTACACCATGAGACTTGAAATGGAAAGATGCCGTTATGTCCGCATGTGCGTAAATGATCCTTTAAAAAAAACAAGCGCGCGCTTGTTTAGTAGTAACCAGGAAGCAGGTATGTGACCTATGTTTAAGCAGTATAAAAAAAGTGAAAAAACTTAAGCGATGCCAAATTGCGCTGTAAAGTGGTGTGGAAGTGACAGTCGTAAAAATAATTTCAAAAACGATGATGTCGATGATGTTAATAGATAAGTAAAAAATTAATAATACAAAAATAGAGCAGTTCTATTTTTTTCACTGTGCTAAATTTATTCTTTAAATTTTTAATCATCGTAACGAACAATAATATAACCGATAAGATCCTAACCGTTACAAATGTATTTTTCCGTGCTGGTAAAGGTCTAAAGGTATTAGCTTTTTGCGCGTTTTAAGTAAACATTCAGCATCACTTCAGAAGCATAGGTATTATGTGTATTTATACGAACCACAACATTAGAAAAGCTTTGAATATAAGGAAATTCAGCTCTTCTTCGATTTCTCTCTTGGGGGGGCGGTCACTACGCCGCTTGCTTGTCGCATTTCGATAAAGATAAGACGAGAGCAGAAATTATGAAAATATGTTTTTAGTTGTGATTTTTTTTCATTATTTAATTAGCAAATTGTCAGGATAGACAGTGTCTATTTATCTCTACGGAAAGCATGCCACTGCCTAATATTAGGTCTTTACCAAATTGCCGTTTAGTACACAAAAAGTTGAACTTTTTTCCTACCAAGAAGTTGTCTAAATTTTGGAAAAAGTAGAAGTCTGTTGGTGCAAGGTCTAGTGAGTACAGTGGATGACGCAAAACTTCCAACCCTATCTCTTGTAGTTTAGAGACCGTCTGTTGTGCCGTGTAAGGTCGAGCGTAGTCGTGCAGGAGCAGCGGGAACGAGAGATTAACCAAGGCTGGTAAGAGATTTGCGAGCTTCTACATCATTGTATCCAGTTCCTCACAGTACACATGCACATTAATGCTCGTGCTATTGGTATGAAGCTGTGATGAATTGATGAATTACACCGGCACTAGACCACCAAACAGTAACCATCATTTTTCTAGGGGTAAGTTTTCGTTTGGGGTATTGCATAGGTGCTGAACCAGGATCTAACAAACATGAGAACCACTTACGATTGTCAAAAAGAATCCATTTTTCATCGCAAGTGACAATGCGGTTAAAATTCCTTCGTTTCTGTATCTATTAAGCAACGCAAAGCATACCTCAACGTGTTCGTCGCGCTGGCGATCGTTCATTTCTTGCGGCACCCACTTAACAAGCTTTTTTACCTTGCTAATTTGACGCAAATGGACCCATATTGTTTTGATGCCAACATCGAAAGCTGCTGCTAATTCAGCAGTAGATTGAGTATCGTTAGCTTCCACTATCGCCTTTAATTCGTCGTTATTCACTTTACTCTTCGGGCGACCTCGGGGTTCATTATTCAGGTCAAAATTTCCATGTCGGTAGCGTTCAAGCCAATAACTAAAACTAACTAAATACTGATGAAAAAGATACAAATGTAGTGAAAACAAAACTCTAATCAATAAACAAATGACTGAATTTGAAAATAAAATTCGTTTGAATTTAGAATTTATTGCTAGCCAAATTACATTTTAAATGGCCAGTATTGTAGAACGACAACTTCATAGGTAAAGACCTATTATGTACACAGTGTGTCATAAATACTGTTACATTGAAGAAAAAGAATAATATTACATTTGAATTTGGAACCTGTCATATTCATTTATTTATAGTGTTTTCTCATTTTCGCACCAATATTTATTATGTTAATGATATTAAAATGGAGTGAGGTGAAAAAGATAACCGAATTATGAAGCCAAATTAAATTTTTGAAACTCTCCATCCGCTTGGTATTTGTCGAAAATTTGTGTACGGTCTACATATAGATACCTACAACGAAACGTCCTCTGTTTGTGGCAGAAAAAGATCTGCCTGTCCACGTAATATTCGTTCTAAAAAGACGATCAAAGCAGTGAAGGAAAGAATCCGAAGAAATCTTGTCCGAAAGCAAAAGATTTTATCTAGAGAAATGAATATATTATAGCACCCAGAACCATGTAGCGTATTTTAAAAGACGACTTAGGACTTGCAGCTTATAAAAAACGCACTGATCATTACTTAACCGATAATTTGAAAATGAATTATGAAGGGTGGTAAAATCAAAACAACATCTTAGGCGGTACGCAAAGGGAGGTCACAGAAAAAGTTTATTTACTTACGAGAAAATTTTTACTATCGAGCAACATTTTATAAGTAGAATGACCGAGTTTATGCTTAAGGCTTTAGAGAAGCTTCTCAATTAGTCAGTAGCGTACAACGGGCATTATCCGGCTTCAATGATGGTTTGGTGAGTTGTTAGCTGTCAAGGAATGACTGAGCCATATTTTTGTGAAAAATGTGTTTATGGCAAGACTAGGTATATATGTATATCTCAGACTAATTAATAAATGTGTGTCATACATTTAAATTGTTTTCAGAATTAATGAAAAGTGGACAACATTGCTATTAATTACTAAATATAAAAAATATAACGTCATACAATTACATGTTACTCCTTCATTAAAAATAAATTTGACAAGCTATCAAGCTGTAATCCTGACAATGACGTGGCTTCATTTTTGCCCTTTCTTTACGCTAGTATATTAGTATTTTGTGTTTTTCTTGGTAATCATAGGGTGATCAAGAAACTGAACATGAGAGGTATGGCAGGAAATTTCTGCAGTGGTTTGAATTCTCAAGCCCACTTTACTCGCTCTCATTTAAGGTATATTTATGAAAAAAATAAGTAGATATATGTTTTCCTTGACCATCCATTAATTTTAAATATCACGAGTTGTAGCCAGAATTACTATTAAAATAAAATAATAAAAATTGAATAAAACCTTGTTGTTGCATCTGTATTTGGGAAGCACTTTAGTGTACTTCCTGCGTGAGAGATGATTAAGGGACTGTAGGGAGATGGTAAAAGAAGTTACTAGCATTCTGGTAAGGGGGGCAAATAACGAATGTTTATATAAGTGTTCTTTTAGACCGGATTCTTATCTGGCGTTTCGCCGGCCGCTGTCGTGAAACGCTCGCTTCGCTCGCTCGGCTCGCGCGATGTGATAAAAGTATCTGACATAACCTAACCAAAAATAGTGTTAATGTACAAATTACCATTACGTTGCGTCTATTGCGTTAACATTATTAAAATTAACGAAAAAAATGATGTCTCAAATGTAATCTACTAAAAGAGAAAATTTTCTATTGATATAAATTTTTGATACTCAGAAAGTTGATGATCATGAAAACTTTTAGAAAAAATTACATTAAGGCGACGTATTGATGAACTAATAATAATTTAAACTAAAATAGACCTTCCGCTCTAAATAAATATGCGCGCGCTAGTTTTCGAAAAATAGAAAAAACAGTTATTTTCGTTTATTTTAAAAACTAAATTAGCTCAAACTAATTTGACTTAAAGAAACTAGGCATAATTTGACCGCATGTGTGCCCGTTTTGCTTTGTATATAGACTACGCATAATTTTGCCGTCCTCACTGTGTTGCTCGCGACGACATCACGCTTTCTTTTTTATTAGGTCTGAGATATATACCTATAGAATTATAAAATTAAAAACCATGATAAATGAAGCTAATATACTGTTTTAATTTGTACTGGCAAACTAGCAACTAGCAAACAAATTTTAAACTAGTGAGTTAGTATGTCTTGAAGGCATCGAGTATCGTGAATTCCGCTTTAAAGTTAAAATTAATATAATTACTGTCCTAACTCGATTTACTCGCCTCGTGTAACTTCGTAAAAAAGAAAAATAGGTATGTGTAAATAAATTGTGCCAGTTTAGCAGATCTTAAACGTTAATCAAAAAACTTAAAAGGCAGAGCGCCTCCACATTATAAAATATTGTCTCATGTTTTGTGAGAAAATTTCTAACACTACTCGTATGAGAAATCCAGCATTGTCGTGCACACATCTTGCATCCTGCATGATATATCTCGTGTCGAATCGATATAGCTCATCCGAACAATGTCATTATTAATAGAATATCGTGAATTACGTAATTAATGTGTAAGATACGTTTACACAAAATTTTCATCTAATTTAGACAAAATGTTTATTTAGTCAAGACAGTCTTAGAATGTGCAGCTGTTTTTACTATGAAGAACGTGCGTAGGTGGGCTTTCGATATTTTTATATGATTACTCTTTATTTTTGTGTTTACTCTGTATTGTCTGTATTTCTGCTACCAATACTCCAAATATTTGCTGGAGTCAAGGTGTAATTTTGTTATAATTTAATGTTCTGTCTACTGCGAATGGGTATATGGTTTATTATTAATTCTCAACGTTTCCCTTATGTTAGAGATGAGAAATGCTTCCGCAGAAGGTAGAATTTGTCAACTCTCTACAGGTTCACGCTCGATAAGAACCACTGGATGAGTGGTGTTCATCTGCAAACTTATATCTTATGATGGTGAAAATTTTCTTGTAAGTAATTATTGTTAATTACTAGGTTGGATTTTTTACGCGTTATGTTAATTATCGTAAACAACGTTTACCCCTAGAAATATAACAATATCATATTATGTGTTTTGCGCTTACTCGTTTATTGGTTTATTTTCACAATATATTTCAAATGTTCCAATACAAAAAGCAGAATCAAAGCGGAATGCGTGGAATCTCCAATGAAAACAAGGAACATTCTTTCATTTCCAATTTTGTAAAATATTTTCCTCTGTATAAGACAAGTACATTGCGTATTTCCTAGAAGCAGTAGTAAATAGTTTCGCATTTCCAGGTATAATATTTGAAACACGTGTCAACTTGCTAATAAAATAACGAGCACGACTGTGGTATATACAATAAGTTCACATTTTAACACTTCTATGTATTATATTGTTAGTAACTTCGAATATTTTATGATACTGCGAAACGAATGGATAAATGACAACTGTTGACGAAAAACAGGATTCAAGTAAATAATAGCTATAGCCAAGAATGAGCACGACTAACATAAAGATCGAATAGCCCAAGTGTTATTTAATAAGTATTATAATAGTACTCGTATGTATGTTAATTAATGTACTTAAAATTGTTGCTTTCTACGTAATATAGCATATCACCAACAGCATTATACATATGTAACCAGCTATTAGCCATGTGGATGGGTGTAAATTAGGATGAAATAATGTGTCTTCAGTATCAGACTGATAGAGAAGCGATCCGTGCCAATTATTTTATAGCCGCACACACGCGTTGTGACGGCGAGCTTATCTCCTACTGAATTGATTGTCACGACCGCGGTGTTCGATATTTGATTTTTTTTTTTAAAACCACTGGCCGCTACATACCCTTCCCCTATACCACAAATTGACCGCAAAATAGTTTAAATCGTGTATCATTTAATTAAAAAGTTATTAAACTTTGCTAACATTTATATTTAGACTTTTCCGAGGGTTGCTACGAAAGTATAGGCTAACTTTCTCTACTACAGTTGATACTAGAGTTCCTGCGATGTTTTCAGGTTTGCGTCTTCGTAATATAATAACGTTACCGTAAATAATAAGATAATAACGCATGCACATCAACAATTTTATACAATTTTAAACATATGACATGCCTTTACGCTATTTCCCATACGGAATAGGCATTATTATTTCTGTAGACAATAAAATCACGTCATGACGTCATTTGTACCAATAAATATCTGGGCTTATAGATGAGAAAACAGAACCAGCGGTAGGAGGTCAAGCACGTCGCTCCAAGGAGTTTTATGCGGTTTCTGGAAACAGCAAACTTTGTATGCTTTTTAATACAGTTATATTACACTGGATTAAAAGGCCCTGTGCCACAGACTTGTTTAATCTACCTAGCTGCTTACATAAATAAAGAAATATATATCTCTTAACTTTATATATACTTACATACATGCATATTTTGACAATGTATCCCTGATTAGATTTGAAAAGATGAAAGAAGTATGTGAGGATTACGATGTTTAGTGCTCCATCCTCTCTGATTATGCCGTTAGAAATACAGCGCCTATATGTATCTCTAACGAGGTAAACAGAGAAAAAGGAGCGTCAACCATCGCGATCCTAGCAAACTTCTTTCGTGTCCATTTTGTTTGTAATACACAAGTTATATTTGTCAAGTCTCAAAAGCGTTATTTAGATCTGTTAGCAGATAATATCACGAGTCAAGCCTTTGATGCAATATTAAACATAAAAAGTAAAGTACAATGATGAAAGAAAATAAAAACTGCGTTGTGGTGTTTCAAGACTGGTGCAAAACTTCACTGTGATTTTTATGTAAGCCTAATTTAAATAAGATACAAAAGATACACTAATGATAAACTATAATACCTATGTGATTAAAAAAATGTCGAAGACAGTAGCCGAACACGCTAACTGCGTCATAGAGCTACATATTGTAATTGGTACAGTAATTATAGACTTTGCGACCGTTACTGTAATGGCAGTAGGCGAGACAGTCTGGCTGCACATAATTTATGACATGTACTATGAAAAAATGACTGGTAAAATATATCTACGTGCCTACAGAATAATTTTACTCTTCTCAAAAGTAATATCAACAACAAAAAGTGATATGCATGAACGAATAATCTGAAGGATATTCAAATCGTAGTCTAAGAAAAACCACTAACTCAAATACTTCCGTAAATTTATAAATATTGGTATAATACGTAACCAATGTATCTTTTCTAAATAGTGTAAAGCAAAGTCGCAGTTTACGTCTGTCTGTTTCTCAGCCTACTTCTTTTAAATCACGCAACGGATTTTGATACGGTTTTTACGATCATTTAGAGATTTTTTTCCGGAAGGTTTATATGTATGATACATGCATATTATAGTAGAGAAAAGCCGAGAATTTCAACGATTTGTAATGATGTCGTAAAAAACATATTTAGGGGCTTACTTAATGCTGGCTAAAGAGATATATCAAAATAATGTACTACGGAATTGTATATCTTAAAAAGGTCTACAAAAAAATCTGGGATGGAATATATCTATCTCCTAAGGATAACGTACAGTAACCATTTTTATCCTTTACATATTTCTAAAAAATAATGGGTTATTTACGAAGCTATTTTAAATAATAAGTATTAATTCTTATTCAATTAAATACGTTACATACGTTGTGCATTTAATGTAGATCAAAATTGCCCTTTACCATTATCATTAAAATGAATATCTTAGAAGATATCACAGATTTAATATTATTAATCGCTCCCAGCGAAGGAGAATCTGTTTTTATCGTCTAATGAAAAAACAGCTCTGAACATTGTATATTAAGACATTCTATAGTTATACGACCTACGTCACACACACTGTACAACCGTGCGAAGCCGGGGCGCGTTGCTAGTAATAAATAAATAAAATAAAAATGAAAGAAAATTGAGAAATTTTCGAAGTTACGATCAGGTTGCCTATTATTCCGAGACTTTTAGAACTACTTAATAGATAAATAAACGTACATAAATAATCATTCATGCTGGTCTGGGAGAGAAATAAAAATATATAACATACCAGTTGCCTATATTTCCACGTAGCTCGTAAAAGGCGCGCAAGGGATAGGATATCAAGTTCATGAGTCATAAGGAACTTGTATAGACGACGAGCTATCAGTTATAATCACTATCTAATTCCGCTTAGGTACAAGTAGAAATCTGCTGTAACGCGAAATACTTCGTTACAGGCTAGTGTATTTTGTCGTTTCTCAATGCTCTATTCAGTCCGAAAGGGAAACATCGTCAAGATTTGTAACTATAAATATATATCTATGTATATAGCTCATAACAGCATACCTATCCAGATATCCAAGATGTACGCTAGCCTATTCTATAGACATAATAATTGTGTCAACATTTTGCAATAATATATAGGTAATAAGAATTTGTATTAGGTACGCATGACAGTTCATGTTATGTAAAGAATAAATTAATCACGAATTAAAGATTCTCACTGCGAAAAATTAATAGGTAGGTACGACTCAGAAAGATATGGAGTAGAGACATTGTACTATCTGATTAAATAAATTACAAGTCATGCAAGTAACAAAAAAAATTTGGCTTTTTTTTTATAAAGTTCATTCATCGCTACGCTTAATAAAATACTTACAATAATATCAAGTAAATATTGTTATACACGACATTGAGCTGTGTGATGAAGTTTAAGGGTGAATTTTATCCTTTTCAGTACATTGTATAATCTGTTAACAGACATAAGTAATTACATATGTGCACCAACAACATCATTTTCCTTCAAACGTATACGAACATAACTTCATGCCAATTTTCGTACGAGGCGTTCAGAATATCACAACAAAACTCCTATCTTGGAATTTTGTCAATATTGCATGCAGCTATGCTATTTAAGCTTACAAATAATAAAGTGGAATCTGACATTGATCGTTTGGCAGCCCACCGTTGCCTGTACAATAAAACCCCTTTCTTGGCCGACTTTTATGACCACACGTGAAAATAAACAGTAGGCACATGGGGCACATATTATCATATATTATTGTCTCCCAGACCGAAATAAATACATTCTTTAATGTTCTACGCTTTTTTCTACGAATGACCTCGCATAATTTGAATCAAAATTTTATATTAACTCAACCTGCATAAATATACACTATAATTGGACTTGAAAAGTCACATGATTTAAGTGCCTACCCAATTAACTGGTACCTATTCTTAAAGTCACATGACATAATTAAACTTATAATAAATTGCAATGTGAGTTATGAAAGTTATTTATTTATAGCGATAACTTAACGGTAAGGTAGGTAACGGTGACTGTCGGTGACAATGAGAAAAAATCTATTTCCTTGTTCTAAAATTATTGGAGATCATCGTCCCTCGCCACGGTTTAGAGAATGAAAAAATAGCACCAGGGTCTCGTTTTATAACACTAAATTTATATTATTGTGACATTCAAAAATATTATATATTTTACATTAGTCTTTATAATATATACAAGGTTCTTGTGAAAGGGGGTATAAATCCGCCGGAGTTTCAACGTGTCAATGTTGGCTGCTATAATGCAGATATAATAATTACGGGATACGTTTATTTTGTTGTCCATACAAAAAATATAATAGAAAAAAATGTACAACCCTATCGTTATGCCCTACATTCCAAATGTTTTTGTGGTTCAGGTATACATATAAATAAACTTACAACTTACAAAATCCGCTTTTTCTCTCTTTATAATATTTATCTCTCTTTATTTATTCACATTTAGTGGAATTTTATTTCTTTAAAGGCACCTTTATTGTCGAAAACATGCATTACACAGATTTACAACTAAGGAAGTAGATACTTATTTTGAAATAAAAACATGTAAACAGTAGAGCTTCAGCGAAATTAATTTTATTTCTGTAGCACAGAAAATTGCAAGTTTTTTAACCATTTCAGTGCAAGATGATAACAAAATTAAAATGTCCCAAATTGTTACCTGTAATTGGTTTGCAGCAATGCTCATGAATTCGAATTTGGCTCTAGATTACACGTATCACGTAACTAATAATTTTCACGTAACTACAGGCAATTTTGCCTGTAGTACTAATACAATATGTTTAAATTATGATAATAAGCACGTGACCGTATAATCGAATTAAACACTTCTTCATCATCATCGTCAGCCCGTGTTCGTCCACTGCTGGACATAAGCCTTTCCAATATTGTGCCACCATATCCGCTCCGCGGCTCTCCGCATCCATCCGCTTCCCGCCACTCTCTTCGGGTCGTCAGTCCATCTAGCGGAAGGCTACGGGACGTCTTGAACGTGGTCTCCACTCCAGAACCCGTCTACCCTAACATCCATCGGCTCTGCGACATATGTGCCCCGCCCACTGCCACTTCAGCTTGCATATACTCCATGCTATGTCGATTACTTTAGTTCTCCGTCGGATATCCTCGTTACGGATTCTATCCTTCAGAGAAACTCCGAGCATAGCCCTTTCCATAGCTCGCTGTGCAACTTGGAATTTGTGGACGAGGCCTTTTGTCGGTGTCCACGTTTCCGCCCCATAAGTCAGGACCGGGAGGATGCACTGGTCATACAGTTTAGACTTTAGGCACTGAGGCAGTGGCGACTCAAAGATTTAACGTAATTTCCCAAATGTTGCCCAACCCAAACGTATTCTTTTGTCAGCCTCTTTGTCGAAGTTGTTTCTATCCAGTTGAATAACTTGTCCTAGATAGATGTATTCCTGAACAACTTCGATGCTGACATTATCGACTGTAATTGGGGTTGGGTCTACGAATGAATTTAGCATGACTTTCGTCTTGTCCAAGTTAATTCTCAGACCCACCAGTCTGGAAGAAATACTTAGGCTCCGCAACATCCCTGACAAGTCCTGCGGCGACTCTGCCATTATAACTATGTCGTCTGCGAATCCTAGGTGTGAAATGTACTCACCATTGATATTTATGCCCAGACCGTTCCAGTCCAGTGTTTTGAAGACGTCCTCCAGTGCGTTGGTGAAGAGCTTCAGAGAGATAATATCTCGTCCCTATTGTTGACAACCCGGGACAACAACCCGGGACTCGTGAAGGAATGACATACTTCCACACTTGTATGAAAATGTACTATTTTCTGAATTGTAATCAAAACGTTTAATTGAAGCATTGGAGTATTGTAGAGATGTTTCAAGCTTAAATTTCCCGACCTCAACTATTTTTTAGTGTTCAATATTGCTCCATCTCTTGTTTCAATACTGCTCCACGTATAAAGTGGATTCGATCTGGCGTTTCCCCGGCCGCTGCCGAGGCGCGCTCGCTGCGCTCGCTCGGCTCGCGCGTTGTTGAAAATAGACCTAACCTAACCTAACCAAAAAAGGTGTTATAAATATATCGTCGGGTTTGTATAGTTATCAAAAAATTTGCAAAATTTCATCCAATGTGAAACAATCTAAACCTTAACCTGCATTTGTCCTCACAATTTCCTCCCAAGCATTTATTACACCATTACACCACATTAAAGTTTCAGTGATTGAAGTTGTAACCCAAATTTTAATGTGAAAACTGTTAATTTTGAAGTTTACCTTGTAGTTGGGTTTGCTTGAATAAATTGATTTGACTTTGACTTTGAAAGTCTTTTAACCTTCCTGAACTGGGCTACGTGTTATTTTTCATTTTTTTATTATCGACGTCATACCGCGGTAACCGTGTACCGTATGTTTTACATATAAGGTAGATACCTCCATAATAAAACTAATTAATACGTATACTGGGCGGCGAAAGTATCACTTTAAGACTCTAATTGTATACTATCGTGTAAGTAAGAAAAGTGTATGTAAGAAGAATAAAAAAAAAAGACCCGATCTCAAGAAAAGTAAAAAGTTTTCGTTTTTCAAAAATAACTATTATTTTGTTTACGTTGTTAACCCTAATATGCTATGGTCGAAGACGCACAGTCTTCGACCATAGCACATAGCAGTAGGGTTTCAGGATTCTCAAATCATTCTATGACTGATACCGAAGTGACGACAAACATACCTCGAACTCGCCCTTGGGTTACGGACAAAAAAACACAACACATTTTCTTCCAGATGGATCGGAATAAATCTCGACCACCACGCTGGTTGTCTCTAGACATCCACGACGTAATAGGACGATTTTCACGCATTTGTTAAAATGCATTTAAAATCATTTGCGGATAGATTGCATGACGAGGAGGTAGCCATTGGCAATAGGATCGCAACAAATAAAAATCAAAGATAGCCGTAATGCAGTCGTTGTTACCGCCGCATTGGGCGTACACTATAATTTGTTCTAACTTGTAAATACTCCACTGTTCCCAATGGCATTTTATCTATTTAGTTACAAAAAAATTTTTTTTTGTAAATAAGTAGATTTACAAAAAAAAAAAAAAAATTCACAAAACGAACAACGTAACTGGCACTTCTAGAGTACGTCTTAGTCTTTATGAGTTCAGTTGATATAGGGCTGAAAATGAGAATTTTTATGTTATTTTTCATCGTTCAAAAAGTATCTCGACGTATCTCAAAAAATTAAGATGTAGAAAAAAATCCAACGGAAGCATGAAATAGCTGCGTGGAAGTCTAACATTTCAGGCTTTGTTGCTTGTTCGGTCCCACCTATTTCTCATTTGCGGTCAAATCAATGCTTAAGAACACCATACCTTGATACTACGTTTGGCTTTGGCAGATCTTTGGGCTTAGAGATGTCAAAAAGGAACTAAATTGAAACAGGTTGTTACCATTATAAGTAGCTAAAGTACATTCTTTACTTCTTTCTTTCTAGACTAGCGTTATTATTATACCTATACGCATTATATACCAAAAAATTAATCAATATATTATAACGCTTAGCATTACTCTATAACAAAATTGAATAAATAATAATACAAGAACTTCAAGTCACTTTCGTTTATTACTTCAGTGTCCACTTTTTTTGCAAGATTTGTAGTCCATGTCAAATCGTTTAGTTTCGTAGTGTCCACATACCGGTGGGCTGTTTACTTAACCACGGTCACGCTATTCGTTATTTTTCAACTGAGTATTACTCCACGATATTTTCTAAATTCTTTGATTCTAATACGTTATGCATTATGTAGTATTTAGGAAATTACAAACGAAAATTACCTCAGGTTACTTTTTGATAGATTAATTTTTATTTCAATACGATTTGTATGGTGATACAACTTTATACTTTATTGTATCAAATAATAAAACACAGAAAGAGCTATACAATATCATACAGTACAAAACGGGGCCAATAATGTTATAGGAAAGATGTATATGTAGATAGCGATGCCTGCAGTAAAATCCTAACATAGACATAATACGTATGTGGGCGTCCAAGCAAAAAGGGTCCAGTGGTTGGGCATTTAGTTTCCGAGATAAAAGCAGTTTTGTAAAGTTGGATAAAAAATGTAATTCCGCGATTTTAATCGATTATTAATTAATGCTCAATTATCTGCAACTTCATATAGTAAATGATATTGTGTTTCTAAGTAGCAAATTTTATAAGAGAAAAGGAAAAAGGTACCAGTGGTCGGCATGTCTAAATATTTGGAATAAAATACGTTTTAATACCGTGTACTGATCTGTACTTAATGATTTTAATTATATTTTATAATTATAACGTTAAAAAACGTAAGTTAGATCTAAGTAAGTTTCCCAGCTAGAACAATTTTTATATTTAACTTTAACTACTGGTACCTTTTATGTAATGTATAATGATTCATTGTTTTGTTCAAGTAATAATAAATATAATCTCGTTTTGTTAATTTTGTTAGTTCTTAAATAGAGTAAGAATACTTAAATTTAGTTTTTTTTTGCATTATGTTGTCGTATTTACTCACTTTGTACTAAACACCGACAAGTGGACCTTTTTACTAAACTATGTATCAATCATTTGTTTAGATTGTAATTGTTTATTTTATAATGTTACAAATATAATAATAAATTGATTTCATGCAGAATATCTTGATCTACATTAATAAATCGGAATCTTCGTAACAAACAAGTAGGAGTGTGTTTTTTTTCAATCAAACTTTAAAAATGCTTTTTCTCAAAACAAGTTTTTTCAGAGTTTCAGCTTTAAATGACAGATAAAAAAATATATATCAGATTTTGAATATTTTTTTAATCCTTATTATCAATTGACTATTCTAAATTCCGAATCTAGTCTTAACTCAATATCCCACTACTGGACTTTTTGCTTGGACACCCACATATGTATATTTATAGAGACGCAATTGCAAATGAAAAGTTTGTCATATCACAGACCAGTCATAGTGTAGATCCAAGTAGCAGACAGTAAGTACTATACAGTTATTGTAAAAAGAGACGTGTGACCAGCAATGGGAACTTTATAGGCTACTAAAGAGCTTATAATTTGTTATCATTGAAATGAGTTGTTAATATCCTTAGCTTAATTAGTGAGTACCAAAAGAGGTATCTGGTATCTGCGCTTGATTAAATTCCTTTCCGTTCATGTGTAACGACAACAAAGAAAGTTCATTAACATTTGCTTATCATTTCTGTTAAGGCGTATTTTACCATTTAAAAACTGATTTTCCTTGTGACTTTTCGTTGCTTTTCTCTTGTAAAAGTTTCGAATTCGTTGTGTTAAAGATTGACCATGTGCAAATCATACTCACGCCATTAGTGTTGCGTATTGTCAGATTATATCAAATATTATTATCGATCGCCAATCACAAAAAAATCGTAGTAGATATTAGTAGGAAAAATAAGTATGTAACATAATGTATTCCTGATTTTTTTTTCTTCAATATACGCCTTATAAATAATGTACACATTATTTTTTCAGTTTTTCTTAGCGACGCCTTTGGGGATGAGTTCGAGAACAACCATTTTCAAGTATTTCTTTCAAAAAAGTGTTGTAACTAACGTAGAGTAGGTAACTGTCACACATTTTTTAAATTCGTGATTTAAAAAGTTTTTATTTAATACTATTACAGTAATTCTTAACAACTATTATTTAATACCATCACATAAGAAACACTTCGCCTTAATAAAGAGAAGTGGAATTTTTCGCGTGGCCCACTTCCCCTAGTTTATATTACTTCTTTAGTACATAACTAGCGAGTGCATTCCTATACTTTATCTAAGTAACCGGCTGTCAGTTTACATTATTAGTAATGGTTACTGATAAATCAGTTTCTCAGCCTAAAATAAAATAGGACAGTTTCGTCTAGTTACAGTAATCTCTGTCGTCAAAAAGTAACGTATTATTTCATGGCATCTTTACGACCTTGATGGCGCAGTGATTTAAGCGTTGGGGACCAAATGCAGAAGTTTCCGGGTTCGATTCTCGGTCGGGTTAATTTAGAAAACAAAATTTCTAGAAAGTTACTCTGTAATGTTACTAGTCTATTCGACAAGTTCAAAATCGTGTTAATTCTTGATAAAGGTCCTAAAAATATGTGCGATAGCTCGTTAGATTTGGAATGACGTTAGAAAAATGTATTTTAAGGGTTTTACAACACATAAAAGATTGCAAAAATTATTAACAAATTAAGATGAAAAATAAACGTTTTTAGTTTTTCGCCTATAATTCAAAAACTATTATTGTGTAAGAAATAAAAAAAAATATTCTTAAAAAGCAAAAAATTTCCTAAAAAATTATTCATTCATTATTTATAATTTTAGTTTAACGCTGAAAATAGGGCCTCGCGCGAACGGTACGGCATGGGCGCACCACTGCTGAAGAGAATACAAGATACGAATGATAGAGAATACCACGTAAAATAATTTTTTTACAGTATTAAATACCAATATTAAAATTTGAAAAAATTATGGTGTCATCAGAACACTTCAAAAAATAAAGTCCCGTTGGCAAAAATGTTTATGTTGATTTTTCAAAAAGTTATACAATTGCTAACTAAGTAATTTTTTGCGGACTTCCGTTTTCACAGATGGCGACATAGAAGATTGAATAATTGACCTAAAATTTTTTTACGTCATTTGTTGTTTCTTAAAAAAAATTAATATTGCTCAAAATCGTTTTTTTATATTTCCATTGTTTACATAATTAGTTAAGAAATTATTTTTTCTTTAAAAATCAAAATTGGCATTTCTCAATAGGTTAGAAAAAAAATAATTTTTTATTAATAATTTGTTTATTTTTTTTATTAACAATTTCTTGTAACCAAATTTTGACTACCATTATGTTTTTTTCTAGAACGTAAAAAACTACAAAACAACCATGTGTAACAAAATAGTGAAAAAAGTTTTGTTATAAAAAGTGTTACAAAAAATCCAAAAATCTAAAATTTGTCAAATTTAATAATATAGATACATATATGTGTATCGTATTTAAAAAGTTATTATATTTAAAAAACTTAAAAGTAATAACGAACAAAGATTTGTTTTGTTCGTTATTACTGTTGTTAGGTCTGTGCACAGTGATAGAGACGAAATATGTGTATTCCCATCAATTTTTTATAGGCTACGTTACGCCATTATATATTTTTTTCAGTCTAACAATTTGTGACGTGTGAAAGGCGATATCCATTGATGGTAAATCTGTGTATGTTTACGTTCATACTGCCAATGTCAGACATATAATCTGTGCATAAAATATAATAGTACGTGGTCAAACCTAGGACCAAGAAACATTGATCCTAAGGTTAAATAGTTACACGGAGTTAGATTGTTGCCAAGGCCAATGAAAAAACCGATGTCCAATCAAAAGCGACGTTTTATGTACTACAGCGCCACCGCATTTGCGCAGTAAATTAGAACTCAAAAGTGGGATATTCAAACATGTTTTGCTTGTTGCAAAAAAGATGACAGCTAGAGATTATATACGCGGAACCCACACTCGCAATACCTAACTGACGTTAAAAATCAGCTTCTACTAGATATTTTGCAGTGCCAGTTTTCCTTAGGTATCTCTAGCTTTAGTGTTCATTGTCATCATCAGCCTGTAAACGTCCAGATTTAGATAAATAAACTTTTCTGAACTTTTGAAGTTTACAACAGTGTTTCCAATTTCAAAATTTAATTTTTAGTAAAAATTTTGTTATTATTATTATAAACTACATATGCGCCATGCGGTACGTTCTAGTCCCCTAACCCCCACTTACACCAGTACTCAAAATCTCTCACGGAGCATTATTTTTGGAAATAGCAATGGTGGATCTTTTTACCCGCGGACCTTTAAGCCCTACCCTACTCATATCGATTTATCTAAAAATTAATATTCGCCACGTTGGATTTGAAAATAAGCATCATTTTCGGAATCAACACCCCGAAATACCTAGAATTTGATACCCATATCGATTTATCCAAAAAGTAATATTCGCCATCTTGGGTTTGAAAATGAACGTCATTCTCGTAATCAGCACCCCGAAAAACCTAGGATATGATACCCATGTCCGTTTCTCCAAAAAAGTAATATTCGCCATCTTGGATTTGAAAATGAACGTCATTTTCGTAATCTGCATCCCTAGAAACCTAGAATATGACACCCATGTCGATTTATCCAAAAAAGTAATATTCGCGATCTTAGATTTGAAAATGAACATCATTTTCGTAATCAGCATCCCGAGAAACCAATAATTTGACTCCTGTATCGATTTATCCAAAAAAAGTGATAATCGCCATCTTGGATTTGAAAATTCGCGTGTAAATACTTTATATAAATTTTCAATCATCATCATTTTATAGACCATAATATATAGTTCACTAAAGTTTCAGCCAATTCAACTGAACAGTTATTTTTTATCGAACAAATATTCGACGTGATTCTTTAAATTGATATAACTTTTTTATTTATGAACTGAATGAAATAAAACCAACACAAAATTTTTAGCGAAGATTAGTGAAAACCGCATCCAAATCGGTTAAGCCATTTCTAAGATTTCTAAGATTAGCGCGCACAAACGCATAAACAAACTGACAAAAATTCTAACAATAATTGTTTTGGGTTCTATTGCGTTGATAAAGGCCCCCAATAATAGTTTTTCTCATATATCTTCCATGTACAGACAGCGATCAGTTACCTTTTTATTAAATGTATAGTATATATTATATTGTGTGAATTCATTTAACATTAACACTCGGATGTTCTTACAAATTTTAAAAATTATGAACATAATTAAGTAGTTTTTTTTCTGTCTTCATGGCATGGCGCACAGATTAGCGCATTTGCCAATGTCACGTATTGTATTAAAATTAGAATTGTTATCGTAATTCGTACAACTCCTCCAGTAAAGTGATAGAGACATTACTGAAGTTTTATAGGACTTCTTGTAAGAGCGCGAGAACTTCAGCTACGCATGTTTATTTAGACCTACTCCATTCTTTTCACTTACACAGAACTTTACAACACAACATACTATCACTTTTGCACTTTAAAACTCTCAAAAATGTAAAAAATAGAAAATCTAATTAAAATGAGAACATCACTTCTCCCGTTCCCGCCAAAAAGTCCCAATTATGTAGTTACATTCAATTACCATAGGCCGCACTCACATTAGGTCGTACGAGTTGAATGCGCACACTTGTTCATACACTTAAAACGTAATATTACGACAACGAAACGTTGTCACTTTATTTATATTTCTTGAATTCGAAAACCATTGAAGCAAATTCAAACACAGAGTGGCTTTATACCTTTGACCAAAATCTAATCTACCACATACCATTTCCACGCGACGGATAAAAGCTAACATGCAATTTGCTCATATTATGTATTTGATTGATATTGAAATACATAGGTACGTAAATAATATACAATTTACAAAATAAGTAAAATAAATATTCATACTTTTATGTTGTGGCGCCGTGTCATCCCCGTTGTTCAAAAGAGGAGTGCGTTCTGACGGCGATCCCCTCTGCGTAGCATCTCGTCTTTCAATCAAAATGCAACCAAAGTTACTCGCGATTTTTCTTGACATCGCGTACGTATTCATCATTTTTAACACTTTTTATCGAATGTTTAATCGAACAGAAACAAATCTAGCCACTTATTTGTTCAAAAAAGATTAGAACGTACTCCTCAGAGTCCTATGCACTACTGTCATAAGAAATGAACTGTGAAAAGTCATTGTTTCATTAAAATTATGGTCTAGATAAAATAAATAATTACGTGTATTATGCAAACATCTTTAATTGAATGGTCCCTTAATAGTCACTGTTAGACGCACGGAAAAGTACACACTATCGTTTGTAAACAAACTGGACGTGGAAAACTTCGTAGTTCTTTGATAAGATTATATTTATTTATAACATTTTCTATTTAGATACTTCGTACTTTATAGTTTTTTTAGGTGACCACATAATTTTTTTAAACTGACAAAACCTTTCGAAGAGTCATAAAAATTTAACCTACAATCTGTTTCAAAAAAATTGGTCAAATGAGAATTCAACTGGTATGCAGAGGGTTCCGTATAATAATATTTATTGTATCCGTAATCCGTATTATAATAATAAACTCATGACGAATAAAAATTTATTTTTGAAGATCTTTAGTGTTTTGAAGATAAATGAAGGATGAAAGGTCAAGTCGAGTTTAAATGTCTAACTTACATCTTTCTTTCTCCTTTGAACATATTGATGCTATTAGTACAAAATATATTATATATTAGGAAAATGTATTACTGCCTATGCCGAATGTTAAGTTTGTACATCCCACAATTTCTAAGAAAATCGGCTACAAGAGGCGAACGTATGAATAACCTTATACCTTTTGACTTTTTAATTGTTTGACCTTTTTACCCTTCAATGTTTTTTCCTTTTGTGGTATAGTACATTAAAATTATAAAATTCAGCTTATTTCAATTTGTTACTGTGCGGAACTTAATATTTATTTCCAATAAAAGTGTTGTAGATAGTAAGGAAAGGTCGTCGCCACCACCCCCAGGCGTTGCTGCTCACTTCATGCGATAGTTTGTTAATTTAAAGGTTTACTTATAAATTATTATTTATTCGTTAATTTGCCTGATAGTAGATTAAACATATTATTAAATAATTCATAATTAAAACCAGATTAAATTAATTAATTAAATTAGTCGTAAATGACAAGTGATCTTAAGAAATCTATTTTCATTTTAGGTAGGTACTGGCACCGTATTTGGTCTTCCTTATTAATCATCATTACCTATTGTTATTCCCTGACAAAATCTTTGGAATATTCATAAAATCTATACTTACAAATTTTCAATCTGACTCGGATTTATTTCATTTAAATCCACTTGAATAGTCCTTTAACAGTTAAATTTACTTTTAGGTCACCTAGTTTTCATTCTCAAATCCAATGAGCCACTAATATTTTATGATTTATAAGATTATTTATTATTCATTTTTCTTATTAAAAACAAATACTTATGCTATTTTAAATTATTAATTAAAAAAACCTTTTTTAAAAACGAGCTGTTATTAAAAAATTCAGTTGTACAAACGAAAATAATAATTTTATGCAAGGATTGTGCTGGTGAATGTTATTTATATAGATGAATATAATAAAACAGATCGATCGAAATCCTGCATAAAATTATCTACATACATATAGGCACGATATTAAGATAATCACTGAAAAAATAAATATCCGTAATTGTGGCTAATATTCTATTACATTAAATAATTTCAAAAGCTTGTATCGCGCAAGAAATTTATTTAGTTTAACAGTTTCTCTGTTTCTCTTTCTGTGTTTTCTATTTGCACTATAAGCTTTTATTTCTAGTAATGCATCATTATTGCAAGGTATTTTTCCTGTTAATTTCGAACTATTTAATTTTTCGATGAGAAGTCCTTCTAAAGATTTTATTCGACTAAGGGCAACATAAACTTGCACAGCGGCGATAAGTTTAGGACTCAAATACACGACGGCGTGCGCCACTCATAACCTAGATATCATATAGGACCAGAGTGTTCGCCAAACAAAACAAATGACCCCAAACTCGATAGGGATGCGAGGTTTTATTACAGAGTTCCTTTGGCCACCTTCCGGCTCCATCTTCAGGCCCTGGATATCATGTAGCACCAGAATGCTTGCCAAGACAAAACAAATGAGCCCAAACTCGACGGGTAAATCTTGTTTAATTTATGAGTTCCTATGACCGACTTCTGACTCCATCGTCAGACCAGCTCCATGGTACCACATTATTCATTGTCACCGAAGATACGCAAGTATAGCAAATTTGAGTCCAATCGAAAGTTAAGTTAGATTAGGCTAGGTTCTAATTTAGCTTCCAATATTTGACCCACACAAACATAGAGGTACATACTAACACGGCAAGTTAAATAAAAGCCTGTAATATATCGACTGGAATGAGTACCCTGTCAAATTTTCTCTGGAAACAAAAATCCTGTTTAATTAGTTACCTACTTTTAAATTTAAATTACAACAAGAGCTAGTCGGATACGATTTACTTAAGGTTCCTTAGTAATTTTAATCAAAGTAAAAGATACATTTAAAAGTAATTTAAAAAAACCGACTTAAAATAAAAACCCTGAAAATTGTAAAATACACTCATCAAAAGTGTCTAGAGATCAAGTACGTTTTAGAGTATCGCCGCAATTGAGAATTATTATTTTAACTGTTTTGGATCGTTATTGATTCTTTTTAGTTATTTTCACTATTTGAATAAAGAATTTTCTTTAAATTTTGATTAAAAATAGAAAATGAACTGTCAATCAGAGTTTCTATAAAAGTGTGTAATAGCGTTTTTACAAAACCATTACAATTTCTGCATCGGAACTGAAAAAAATTGCATCGATATGGAGCGACGACATCATTTGACACGAGAAGAGATCATGAGAGCCGTGGGAATGTTGCAAGCTGGTTCCAGACAACGTACTGTGGCTGTCGCTATCGACACGCTATCGTACCACGGGCAGCGTGGCCGAGCGACATAGAGGACGATCTCGCATCACCACTCGCAGACAGGATCGGTACATCCAAAATATTGCTCGACGGAATCGTACTATGACCGCCATGATGCTCCACAGCTCTTGGCTACGAGGCTCCACAGCTCTTGGCTTGCTGATAAGCGACAAAACCATCTGAAATCGTTTACGTAAAGTGAGTCTGCGTTCCCGAAGGCCGCTGAGAGTTCTGCCTATAGCACCCTACAATCGTAGGGCCCGTTTACAATGGGCTCGCGAACACAGAAATTGGGAGGAAGAAGACTGGCGTTGTATTTGCTTTTCCGATGAATCTCGTTTCGGTATGAGGCCGGATACAAGACGTACTCGAGTTTGGAGGACCCCTGGATGTCAAGAGTGTTTGAAATTTTGTCAGGAAGTTCATTCATATGGAGGGGGAACAATAATGGTTTGGGCCGGTATTTGGATCGGTGGAAGAACCGATCTCATTTGGATCAGGGGCAACCTCAATACTCAGATTTATGCGGAGAGGATTGTTTCAGACGTGATCATCTGCGAAGCCGGTTGGATGATTCGTTTCGACTAATGCACGACAATGCATGTCCACACACGGGCTCTTGCCGACGCCCGCATCAACGTTCTGCCGTGGCTTGCTCAATCGCCAGACCTCAACCCAATTGAACATGCATGAGATATGCTTCAAAGAAGAGCTCTGCCGAGTATGGATGCCATGCATACTCCACAACAACTTTTTGACTTGTTAGAAAGAATGTGAGCTCGAAGTGATTTTGATGAACTCATTTTAAGCATGTCAAATCGCTGTGATTGTGTAATACAATAGAAATTTAAAAATTCCTCATTTTTGCCTTTTTTTTTGGCTTTTAATAGACGACATTAACTTAGATTAATTTCCCACGATTTGAAAAATTGTAATTTTTCTTAATTTTTACAAAATATAAGTTGTTAATTTAAACATAGGAATTAAAGTAAGAAGCCAGTCTGGAAGACTAGATTTGATAAATATTAATTGGATATTTTTTAATAGTAAAAAATTTACTTGATCCCTAGATACTTTTGATGTGTGTAATTATACTAATAAATACAATTACTGAAGTCGTTAATTGACTTTCTGTTGTTCTTTACTGGCTTGGCACCAACTTCAATAATTATTTGGGTGATTGAAATTATGAACTGTCAGACTGTCAGTAGCAATTACTGCGCCGCTGCGTCCCTGTTTATGTGACAGTATAGGACACTATATAGCCTTTAATATTCATCGACTCACATACAGATTTCTCGAGATGGGATAAGTGATAACTATACAATAATAAAACTATATAATACGTATATGTTTATTATTGAAAATATTCTGAAGTTGTTAAATTATCACTTGTACTCGTACCTAATTTAAGTAAATAAATTAGACTATAATAAAATTAATACTTTAAATAATATTAATACTCTGCAGTTCCTAAAATATTCACTTGTCATATTATTCAAAATTTCGATATAACTAAATATGAAAGTATTATTGACTATTGTAATCTTTATTGTTTATTTATTTACTATCAAAGCAAATGAATTAATAATCGTTACTGATATTGTCAAGTCTTTTGATAATCCATCTACTGTTATTGCTACAAATACAAAAGTTATCCCAACCCATTTATTTTAACTATGAATATTCATATTAGTAAATCGTAATATTAAATATTAATAAAAAAATCCGGAAACAAAAAATGATCAAGAGAATCTAGACTGATTTTTACCAAACATAGCTAAGAATATGCACAAATCCACATATAAATCGGTTCAATCGTTCAAGAGCTACGATACCATAGGTATACAGAAAGACAATCTCTGTGAACCTGGCAGACGATCTTGGAATCTTTGAGTAAAAATCTACAAATCGATTGCACTAGGTATTGGTACCCAATTGTACCATCTTTTTTTCGGTTGTACCTTGTCCGTTTCTTAGATATGGTAAACCCTTAAAAGGGCTAACATATTGACCTTCGAATTTACGAATAAAATATCTTTAAATCGATTGTACTGCGTAGGTACGTGAACGTACCATATATTTTTTCATGTGCACTTTGTCGATTCCTAAGATACAGTTCTTAAAATGGCTAAAACATTGACCTCGTAATTTTGAATAAAAAAGTTTTAAATCAATGGTACTAGGTAAGTACCCATTTGCACCAC
Source organism: Zeuzera pyrina (assembly GCA_907165235.1). Classification (NCBI taxonomy): domain Eukaryota; kingdom Metazoa; phylum Arthropoda; class Insecta; order Lepidoptera; family Cossidae; genus Zeuzera; species Zeuzera pyrina. The sequence goes on from OU015626.1 coordinate 16,956,658, forward strand.
CTATTAATTCGTTTGTATATAGTGCAATCGATTCGAAGATTTACTCAAGAATTTTACTTTAAGCTTAAGGGTAGGTTCACAGAGCTACAGACAATGACGTCAAACCTAAAATAATTTAACCGGATTATATAACACCCTCCCGTCACTGTAAAAAAGTTTGCATGGAACTGTAATAATTGTCAATATTTCTTAAATGCTCCTAATTGCTCATCAATTGCTCAATTAAAATCCGCAATTGCTCACAGTATTAATTAATTATTTAATTACGTATTAACAAATGAAAATACAAAACGTTTTTTCTTATTTACAGGTTGAGCATTTAACTTTTCTTATAACTTTTTTATCTAATAAATTGCTCACTATTTGCTCATCTTATTTTTAAGAAAAAGTTCAGTAACTTAATCTAATGTATAAATGTCTGTCGTTTTAAATGTACTAAACACTTAAATTTTGCTGTAAATATTATTTCAATGGAAAACTAGCTAAGAGATCGTGTTTTACCATTTCGTTTAAAAAACAATTCCTCATTGAGATCTAATATAAGCGACATTTCAATTTAAATTGCCAGTGCTAATTCGCAACAAGGAAGCATATTATTTGTACTGAAAGGTTTGAAATTAATTATCATTTAATATTGTTACTGATAATATACAAAACTAACATTTATTCATATGTCGGTTTTTTTTAATATTATTTAATAATACTATTTTTTAAATATTTCAACATTTTTTCATGTCTCCTTCAGTATACCTAATATGTATGTATCCATATTTGACAGATTATTTATTTCCATGTTTACTCTGTTATTTTTAAACTATATTTTAGAGATAAAAATCTGCCGTCTTACTACAAAACATATTTTAAACATTGGTCTAACACGTGTTTAGGTAAACACAGTTTTGAGATAGACATAGTTTAAAAACATGTAAAAAAATGGCGTTAGCAAAGGCTAGTGTCAATATATTACAGCGTTTCAGTGCTTTTAGTCACACGTTAAACTAGCTCCAGCTTGTGTTTACATATAAACGTAGTCTACGCCGTGTCTATCTATTTTGTAGTAAGACGGATAGTTTTTAATTTACAGTGATCGTCTAAATCACTCGCATACCTAGGCGAAAATGTGTGAGGAGAATATTGAGAATTGAGGAAACGAAAGAAGTAGGTATGTAAGGACCGCGAAGCTTGGCCATCCTCTCTGACTACCCCGTTAGGGATACAGCGTGAAGATATGTATGTATGTATGTATGTTTATTAATTTTATTACAGATTCACATTGCAAGTAGTACACTTGGAAAACCAGTTACTTTCATACTTTTCTTGACAGTTCTCATCCACACACCACTTACCAAGTAGTATGATTTTACTACAGTCGACATTAGGTTAAATCCGAACATTATCTTACTGAATTTTATAAACTCGAACTGGGATTTGAAGATACTCTATATTATCGGTATTTTTTGAAGGTACTGAAGCTATCGTTAAATTTCATAAATATTACTATTACAGTGCCATATTTTTCTTGGAATTGTTGACTAACGTTAGAATGACAATTTACGAAACTAAAAGAGCGCTTCGTGGATCCAAGCCGATATTTTATACTTCAAATTAAGGTGTAAAAAGAGTACAAGAAGTTAGACTAATTTCTTTATTAATTGTAGCTATAAACAACAAGCCTCTAATAAGCATTAGATTCCTAATAAATAGTACAAAGACTTGAATTATGTGATTGACCTGATGTAACCTGAATGTGACACTAGGACTTCTTGATTCCTACTTAAAATCATTATTACGAGCTATATTCTAACTTAATCATACATTCTATATTCATAATCAGCTAATGTACATACGTATATTAGCTTTTCAATTACTTTTTTCATAGAACATTAAGATTTGAATCAACTTACGTTTGAACTTTCAAAATATCTCTATTGTTGACTAACAGTTAATTAATGTCAAAAGTGTTGTGAAGGTGAGATTTTGTTATGTTTTGATGCTCTGTCCATGCTCAAGGAGAAATAAAGTAAAGTAAATATACGTGTATGTATGTACCTACTCATAATTTCAGTACTTCATCAGCTCATATATATCCGATCCACGGGAACCTAGCGCATATAATATGGCATTTTGGGCACTGGATACAGTAGATAAGTAGAAAAATATTTACACGAATATGAAAAGTGTAGTCGACAGGAAATTGACTTTATTCATTACAAAGTATATCCGACCTGCTTGAAAATTTACCTTATATAGAGAAAGATATTTAAAATGGGTAAGAAAATGCATAAAGATGGGAGTGCGTTTTCGAGGAACAGAAGATGTGAGTTTGTTGTGGAGAGATGGATAGCAGATGACAACAAAGTGAACGGTACTCTGGTCGTATTGGTATAAGCAGTGTGAATATATCTAGTTCTGCAAAAGTGGTCATCCACAATGTGTTGGTGCCAACTTTATTGTACGGTAACGAGACTTGGATTTGTCGGAAATCAAGTGAAAGTAAGATAAATGCAGTAGAAATACAATCTCTTAGAAATGTGTGCGGTGTCACCCTCGTGGACAAGATAGGTAATGAGGAAACGAAAGAAGTATGTCGGGATGCATAAAGCATTTCCTGACGCAAAAAAAAAAAAAAAAAAAAGGGAAAAATAACACTAAAATAGGGAAAAATTTCTAAATATTGTTAAAAAATAATTAGTTTATTGATGGGTTTCATATTAGCTTCATGATAAATACAATATTTATTCTATGGAATGAATACGTTCTATATTTGTTGAGTAATTATTGTCAGAAATTCAAGGACAGCGGTGAGCCAAAAAATAGTTGATGGACCCGTATATAATAATATATAATAAGTATATAAAATAATACACACCGTGGTCTATACACAGTTATCGTTAGATATTTAGGGTTTCCATTTCTCACCGATTTAAAGCCATTCCTTCGACGTGATAAATAAATAATCTAATCCAGAACTTCTTTCTAACCATTATGTTAGAGTTCCTTAATAATAACAGTTCTACTTTTTTTTTATGTTTTTACAGATCCTTACGAATTCACGAGCATGGCCTGAACGGCCGCATCAATAATTTAACGTACTCTAAGAATATACGACCTACCCGAGAAGCAATAATATATTAGGCGTGGTATCCGATTTAATAATTTTGCTTATTGAAATTCTATAAAGCTACGATAGTTTTCGAATTTTGTAGTTTGGCGATAATACGCCAAAAAAATCTGTTCACGCAAAGAAAATGAACTTTTCTAAATACACTCAGTCCCTTGTCGCATTAGGGTTGCCAGACGGGAGAACTGAATTATCTGTATAAAATTTTAAAATGTCCAGATTTTGGGGTTATTGTCATGTGTATAAATTATGATTGGAATTGTAATGAAAGCTTAACTTTTATTTTGAAATCGACGAATTAAACGTATAAAGGCCTAATATTATTCACTAAATAAAAACTGCGAGATCAATTACAACGTAAGTACATATTTCATTATTTAATTTCTCCAATCAAATTACAAATTACAGTAGCTATACTTAATTATTCGATGTAACATTTCTTTTAGATTTGATTTGTTCAAAATATTACTTGTCCGCCACCGTCCGTCGGTCGAAACATAATAGTATTTTAAAAGGATTCCTCGAAAGTTTACGTAATGTTTATTGTTGGAAGATTTATTATTTAAACTGAAAAAATGCATTTCTTTACATACGTACATATCTTTGCTTACTTCTCAAATCGCATTTCCGTAGATCGCCTGTCTACTGCATGTATCTTACTTATGCTCGGTTTCAGGCATATACAGACCGGATATGCATTTCTTTGATTCTATAATATCTACAAACTGACTGGCCCGTTAGCGCAGTGCATCAGCTTTCCAAGCTAGGGTCCCGGGTTCGATCCCCGGTCAGGTCAATTTAGGAAACGAACTTTTCTAAATTGGTTTGGAGTCTAGGTGTCACTCCCTCAGAGTTTGTTGTGTGGTACCCATAGTACAAGCTTAGTGCTTAGTTTGGGGTCACACAATCTGCGTAAATGTCTGGAGAAAAAAAAAAATCGACGCTCGCGAAGCCTATATGCAACATCCTTCACTCACTCAGATCGCTTCTATGGTATACGTTCCGTAACGTTCGCCGTAAGGTTTTACTGCTCGATATTTAGGTTATTAAAATAATTGGCAGCTTATAATACTTAGGTTTTAGCCAACAACCTATGTTTGAGCTTTACATAATGTTAATTGTTGGAAGATTTGTATATTGTCTGGAATCGAGAGATCGTATGAAATATCGGGAGAACCCGTCGAACCCGATATCTTGCAACCCTGTTTGGCACTCATAAAACAAGATTTATAGTTAGCCGCAATTGGTGTTTGCCAAAATGCAAAAAATTTTGATTATGAATGTAGATAAACATTTTGATGAATGTAGTCTTGTATACGATTTACGGATCCAGTTCACGGATCAAGATCGCTTGTTTCCGCTGTGTTTTAGCTGTACTCTATAATAACGCGCACTGCTATCGTCAGCGATATTTCGTATACTCACACTCGCACTGTGCTCTAATAATTGCCTAAACTAGCAATGCGACGAAATTTATAGGGACTCTTTCCCTTTGCGTACCGCCTAAGAAGTTGTTTTGATTTTACCAGCACCCTATTCATTTTTAAATTATCGGTTAGCTAATGACCCGTGCGTTTCTTATAAGCTGCAAGTCCTAAGTCATCTTTTAAAATACGCGACATGGTTCTGGGTGCTATATTCATTTCCCTATATAAAATCTTTTGTTTTCGGACAGGACTTCTTCGGATTCTTTCCTTGACTGCTTGGACCGCCTTTTTAGTACGAATATAACGTGGACGGCCACATTTTTTCTGTCACAAACAGAGGACGTTTCATTATACCTATCAATACCCGGTACACATACATTCGACTAACACCAAGTGCATGGAGTTTAAAAAATTGGATTTGGCTCCATACCTACTTTGTGTAAAGCTATCACAGCAATTTGCAAATTGCAAAAAATGAGAAAACAATGAATCAATATGAGATCAATGTGAGAATGATAGGTTCCAAATTCAAATGTAATATTATTGTCCTTGCTAATTAATCAAAGATTATTGTTTTTTTTATTATAACAGTATAATTATGGCCAGACTGTAGTTAAAAAGTGTTTTTTTAATTTATTTCAATATCTCTTTTTATCTATACTCTAGCAACTTTTATTTCTTTTTCAGTAGGTAGATTAAATAATACGTAGGTACTATTCATTTCTTTGCGTAATAAATAAATAAAGTAAGTATAATTAGATTGTACGAATCAAATTAATAAGTAAATACATATGATAACAAGTATGTACTAACATGCACTGTTCGATATTTACATAGAAATTAGGCTATTGATATTACAAAGTAAACTGTTCTGAACGATTATTTCGTTATTATTTTTTAACAAATAACAATAAAACTCGTAGTGACTTAGAATTGGTTATCGAACGTCTTGGTTCACTTCAAATCTACTCCTCCTAATATTCGTTATGAAAGTAAGATATTTCACGATGAGAAATTTTGTAATAATATTTCTTAATATATATTTTCTGTTAAAAAACCTAGACGGATATGAATTACAAATGATTAATGATGTAATCAAATCCTATGACAAACCGACTACCGTAATAGCAAAAGTTTGCTGGAAATCTTGTGAGTAACTGTATACGAACTTTACATTGTAGTACTATTAAACTTTTACACTGAAATATATATTTCCTTCTCTAATCTGATCGAATTAGCTGAAAAACCTCTTTAATTTCTTAAATTCCGGTCTCCTGTGTAAAAAATATTTTTCGCTAGATTATTCTACAACAAATTGAACTTAAATTTTCTAATAAAATAGTATGACAACGTCAGGAAGATGGTAAAAAATGGCAAACTCAGTTTTTTACCTCTTGAAGAAAAAAGTGCATAGGTAATATAAAGAATGGATTCCGAAATTTCCGATCGAATTCAATCTCCCTAACAGCTCCGTCGCAAATTGTAGAAAACCTTGTTTTCGCAGTTTTTATAAATACGTAACTCTCGTTTTTGAGCTGAATCTTAGAAAAGTTGAAAGCCTTCATGTCCAAATGCGTTATTTATGAGCCATAATATGCGTGTTTTCGAACCGTTAACTTTTGCAAAAAAGGTACTTTCGTAAAGCCATTTTTTCGTTTTTTTATTATGCACTTTTTAACGATGAACTTTTTCCTATGAACTCAAATTTTTCGTCTAAGCATAAAAAAATATTTTTTGTCATTCTTTTTACTATCTTTCAGACTCTCTTTTTTTAAACTTTCGGATGTATTTGTGGTATGGTTGGCATAATCATTTTTTATATAGAAGTCAATCCTCTCTAACTAGCCTGTTAGGAATACAGAGCGTGAGGACAGGATAAGTATGTATGTATTGTATATAAGTCAATTGTAGGAGCGAAAAAGCTAAATCGATCGTATCCTTTTGTATTTTCTTTAGCTCAAAAAGCAAAATTTATGGCACAATTGGGAAACATAACAAATCCAAAAACTGTTCGTTTCATTCGTGAAATGACGCTAACTTACTCATTAGACGCTAACGATGTGTTGGTGATAGATGCAGCCTGTCCTTTTATAAGACAATATTTTTTGCAAGTAAGATTATCTGCTCATAGAATATGAATTACATGGCTTATTTAAGATCACAAAATCATTTCGTGTTTCTTTCTCACTTACACCTATATTTAATTTTCAGTTGCCTAATAGATACTTTCGATGATAACTGTTAATATATCTAGTTTTATTCTCATTCCGTATAGGTATATAATTTATTAACATAATTTATATTTATTTAGGCAAATAATACAAACAAATTTAGCAAACCTCATCGTTGGTTTATTATCGAAGAATCATTAAACCACACAGATATAGTACCGCATGATATTATCGATTTAAACATTTTACTCGAGTCTGAGGTTATTGTAACTAAAAAAATAGATGATCAAGAGTATTACTTGTATGTAGGTAAGTTTCTTAAAGTTATATTTATTTTTAGTTTCTTCTATACTTAGTACTTCTAGTGTTTAGACATGTTATTATGTTCTTGTGTTATAGTTTACAAAATCAAACCTGAAACGGAATGGTTAACAGAATACTTTGGAACGTGGACGATTTCGAAAGGACTAAATAAATCAAAAGATATGGACGTATCTATTGCCATGAGACGCAAGAATTTTTCAAAAGAACGTATAGTGACTTCAACAGTGATCAATGATAACACAACGGACTTGAACGATATTCGGTGAGACTAAGATTTTTAGATCAATGAAACAGATTTTTGTCAAACACATGAAATAAAACGAAATAATTATCGTTCACGGAGAGATTTATATCAGACGCGGCATATAAGATTTGTCTAAGAGATTTCATTTCAGTTTCAATGCCCCCACATACCTACGTAAATTATTATCTCGATACAATATCTAGTCTTTTGGAGTCGTGGATACCGATAAGACGTTTGAAACACTTCCAGTGGTGTTAATACACTTAGTACAATTTTTCAGTTTCTTTTAAAAAAAGCAAAAAAAATTGGTCTGAAAATGGTTTCTAAATGGAAAAAGATACGTTGCGCTTCATTGACATACACGGTATACAACTACACGGTACTCTGACAAAGGGATAATTGACAAACGTCGGAAACTTTCCGTGGCGAAAAGGTCGATTGTCGAAAAGCATTAATTCAATCCGACGGCTTGGATATGTGAATACGACTATATATATAATATGATATATATGTAATATAAATATAATATGATTTCGGATTTGTGAATCGCGTATAGATAAAATCACCAAAAAGTTTCCTGTCCGATACGGAAAGTTGAGTTTCCGACGTTTGTGAATAACCCGAAGATACCGCATTGCTGTCCAAGTCAGTGATGTGAAACCGATACTGCTGCATCAGATACCTTGGAACTGAAACTTTCATTTGGAACCATTTCATCATTTTGCACGTTGATATTTGTCTCATGAAACCATTTCACGCCACATGTTGCGATACAAATCTCTACTTGAACGGGGCCATTTTATTGACGATTTAAACACCGTAGAGTTGCAGTGAATTAAATTACCTACTGGTATTGAGTTATGTACTTTTCAAATTATAATTTGAAAATTCTTTTTTAAAATTATATTTATTACTTATTATATTTACTACTTATTATGTAATGTTTTAAATATAAGTACGTATTAGTTATTATTTTAATTAACAAAAAGAAAGACATCGCAACGGAGGAGTACAGCTGTACAGATACATCAGCCAGAGCTTATTAAGCAAAGTTTATTTAAGCCGAGTTTGAATAAGAGTTTGTTTAGCAGAGTTCATTATCAAGCGGCCCAGTGGTAGAGTGGGAGTTAAGCAAGAGGAGCGATCGCTCTAGGCGCTAGGTGGCAAGGGGCGCCAAAATGTCGATTTAAAAAAAAAATGTGAATATTACTTATTACCGTAAACTAAAATGCATTTTAAGTTATATAAAATCCTCAACCAAAGGGCGCCAAAAGACAGTTTCGCTCTACCCTGATGAAGGACTTGAACCGACACTGATCAAATTACATCAAAAGCATAATACAATATTATTATATGTGTAATATATACATGCATGTCTTTTTATTCTTTCACCAAAGAATTGTTAATAAACCTCGCGACACGTTTTAGTGTTTGACATGAGAATGAACATGAGAATTTCCATCATTTTGTTTATGAAGGATCGAAGCTATTCATTATTTATAGGTAGGTAGGTATATTCAAAGTACAAGTTATATCTTTTTATAAAGTAATGCTAATTACTTTAACAAAAAGTACATACATATGTTAATATTTACATTATAATAGTACAAGTTATTTTGAAGTGGCTTCTACTGAACCAAATCACTTACAGTTCCATATTTAATAATTTTATCAGTGGCAACTTTAAAATGCAACTTTATTTTTTGTATGGCTGAAAGCTTATTTTTGACATAATTTCCCTAAGTTATTTTTGTTACAGCTATTTTCATGTGGATACTGTGACAAAAACAGGCTACCGTCAAATCAGTCCTCTGTATGATTTTATAAATGCTACGCAAGTTATACTATTCACTGACACGTGGGGTTATTTAGTAAACGGCACATGGAGTGGCATGATCAAACATTTGATTGAGGGTGAAGCTGAACTTGCTGGTATGGATGAATTTAGAAATGTACGGTGCAATACAAACGAATGACCGGTTCCTGTAACCAAAAAACGAATCGTTTGACTCTACCAACAATTATATTATTGACCAACCGCAACGAAAACTGCGGAGTTATTACCTAATAATTTGCAGACAGCGACACCCACGCGACCATTGTGCGACCGGTGACTAATTGTAATAAAAAATCGATATCATGTATGACGATTGCGTGTCCATTGTGCCGCCATGACCGTAAAATGCGGTTATAGTGGTAGATGTAGCGCCACTATACAAAATACATTACACGAATTCTCGTTTTGACAGCTGTTATCGCGCGATATTTGGCTGTCGCATGCTGACTGCAAGTTAGGTGATAAGGGTGCCGTTCTTATTTTAAACATAACATCTTTGGTTACTATAATCTGCTCTCCGTACTTCGAACTTACTTTCATAAACAACGAACGGATGGCAGGACAATTTTTGACTATCGATAGGGCTTGACGCGTTCTTATATTTTTTCATATAACATGTTCATATCATTAACTTAGTATATACTGGCGTAAAGTTTATGATTCATATATTATGTCAAAACTACTAAGCGCGTTAAAATTTGCAGGCGGCTAAATTTCGACGGTTAAATAAGAAGTCGTTAATTATTTTTGTGTCTTTTGTAACTTTGTATAGAATATTTTAATGTTTATCCCGAAGAAATAGTTATGGTATAGTCTGTTATAGAACTTTGCTATACATATCTATGAGAAACTATCCTATCATGCAAAATAAAAACCATTACTTTATTATATTTTACACGATGTAATTTCTTACAATATTTTATTGCTAAATTTCTGATATTTATACTTCTTTACATCTTAAATATGCTATTGTATAGATACAAGTTTTGCTTTTACATATTTGATGTAAATTATACAAAAGACATATACGGACGCAGTAACAAGAATAAAAATGATAAATAATTTTAATGACGACGCAATGAGACAAAGACCAAAAAGGAAAGAGCGCTAAGTATTGCGATTCTACATACCTCTTTCGCTTCCACAGACTGTCATTTTCCTCATACATTCTGGCAAGGTATGCTTTCGGCATTCCCGTCAACTAACACCAGTGTTGTTATTTTATAATTTCGTAAGAGAGTTTTGGCCTTTCTTGATGTATCATATTCTCCTACCAAACTCTGTAAATAGTGAATTGTTCATTCTATAAATGTGAATCAAAAGCATGCATTATTTTAACAGGTACTGTGACATTAATGACGAAAGAGAGAGTACAAGTGTTGGACTATTTAACACATCCGACCCCTGTGGACGTGAGATTCATATTTCGTGAACCACCTCTGTCTTACACTAACAATTTATTTCTTTTGCCATTCAAGACGGCAGTTTGGTATTGTATTGCAGCCTTCGTTTTAATACTAGCTTTTATATTACATCTAAACACTACATGGGAATACAAAAAATGTAAAAATCTATGCATGGTAAGCATTAAATTTATATTCAATTAAATTGTAATGTATCGACTGTCATTTAGAGAAACTTTATTTCTGAAAATCAGTGCAGCAATTTAGGCAACACAAACGATTGGATGTTCGTCTTACTCTCCTACCACATTACCTTTTTGGGCTTGCGTAGTCGGGTAGTGATTACTCGCCGTTTTAAAAACAATTTTTTTATTTTTATTTTTTTATGGCGGAGGAGGCAAACGAGCAAGCGAGGCACCTTATGGAAAGTGATCACTACCGCCTATTGATGGATAGTTTTCCGAAATTTTTCAAAACGGAAAAATTTCAAGAAAAATTGGGAACAATTTCAGAAAAATGACAAAAATGGAAAAATAATTGAAAATAAATTCTTAAAAAATCTCAAGAGTTTTTCTTGAAATGATTAAATATTTCAATGACCCGTCATTACTACCGCCCATGGACACCCGCGACGTACGGAAAATCACGAGTGCGTTGCCAGCCTTTAAGAAAAGAGGAGGCTCGTACTTGTTCTTTTTTTTAATATAAAAGAGGGGGCAAACGAGCAAGCGGGTCACCTGGTGGAGAGCGACCAGCCGCCTCCAATGGACACCCAGAGAATCACGGATGCGCTGCCGGCCTTTAGGGAAATAGGGAAAGGAGGGGGAGGGGGTGATGGGCCACCGGTACTCACTCACCGAACGAAACACAACAGCAATAGATGCTGTTATTTCACGCCGATAATCTATGCGACAAGAGAGGGTGGTATTTCTCTGGGCGAGCTGGCCCTATTGGTGCAGCAATGCAGCAAGGCTCTACCATTCTGAAATAATTCTGTAAATGTGAATCAAAATTATGACGAGACAGAATACAAGTATTGGACTACTTAACACATCCCACCTTTGTGGACGTGAGATTCGACCTATATCATTTGTACATTTATAGTATTACATCAAAGACCTTTTATAAAATATTTTTTAGGAGCATATTGTTTTATTTTTTATTTTACAAAAGTCGTTATTTTGGTACCTAATTTTAGGATAGTAATGATCCCACTGCATTACAACCTAATTTGAGCGATATTGCTATTTTAATCGTAAGCGCCATGACACAACAAGGAAGTTCAGTGGAATTGAAAGGTACTATTACATATTACAATATTTATGTACTACTTTACATTACTGCTTTATTACTACTTTATATTTATATAAAAGTGTCTATGGAAATAAACGTAATTTATCGATAAGTTCATGTACTTACAAAGTTCATGTACACTGAAAAATTACTTTAGTTGAATTCCGAGGGTTGTTTCTGTTCTATTGTTTCGTAAAACCAATCAAAGTTCACTAAAGTATTAATTATTTTTACAATATCACGAACGTTCAATTTACAATATAAAAAAGATTTAAGTTACACGTTCTACATAATAAAATTTTCAAAAGAATGTGTTAATGGTGTGTATCGGACGTACTTTAGTTAATATTAGGTACTTAAAGAATTTGTTAATTACACAAAATAGTTTTGTAAATATTTCAACATTTTAAGTTGAATAAAATCAACAATTTCGATATGTTAGTCCGAAACTAACCTGCGAATATAGTAGGTAATGCTTTTGTAAAACCGACTTAAGTATTTTTTCAGTGTACGTGTTCAAGTTCGATAAATCATGTAAAATATTTTTAGCTTCATAATGGATACTTAAAAATAATTTGTTTTTAATAGGAAGTACCTACACTTATGTTAAGACGAGCATTTTCTATTGTAGATATTGTGGAATTAAAGAAATGCATTTTCAATATTAACTAATTTATGATTGCCCAAGTCTCACCCATTCAGTGACAATAACTGTGGTATATTTTTTAATACCCACAACCAAATATAATGGTTTAAAATTTAGATTAGACAAGCAAATTAGACGAATGTTTGGAAGTTTTTTTGATGTAATAAATTAAAACAGATCGTGTATCTAATGGCCTGCATAATTACAAGGAAGATTGTTAAAAACATATATTATTTATAGATTTGAAATCTCTATGATTTAAAAATATAAGATTCTTAAAATCTAGTGATGTGCCGGATATCTGTATCCGTATCCGCGGATATCCGAGGTAGAAGAAAGATCCGGATCCGTATCCGTATCCGTTACTTTGTTGCCGGATCTTTTACCTTATTAATTTTCAATAATAATAATAATAAAGCTTTATTCATTCCACACACAACAATCATTCTTGAAATAAAAATAGTGAATAAAAAATTGAAATATTAAAAAAATAATATTTTCTTTAATTTTCAATACATAGATTAAATTATATATAAGTCGAAACATGTCCTGTCACGCAAAACATCAAGTAGCGTCAACTATCGTTTCAAGGTCACGCGCACCGACACCGATCGAGTAAGAAAGTTAAGATCCGTATCCGTATCCGCGGATCTTGACACCAAATATTCGTATTCGGATCCGTATACACGGATATACATTTTTAACGATCCGGCACATCACTATTAAAAACACCCTCTGTGGCGGTATCGCGGGAAATCCCGCCTTAACATACACGATAATAAGTAGACTTTTCAGTGCAGTAGTTTGTTTATCGTAATTTTATATTATTATCATAAATTAAAACAGATCGTGTATCTAATGGCCTGCATAATTACAAGTAAGATTGTTAAAAACATATATTATTTATAGACTATATTACAAGACGCTGTCGAGAGCGCGCGCGTCCCACTGATGCGCTCCGTGAAGTTCGTCCAAGTTTCGTCCAGTTTGTGTGGGATGGTTTGGACGATTCGTCCATCGTCCCTTCGTCGGTAATATTTGGACAAATTCGTCCATCTTATTCGTCCTTTCGTCTGCTGTATTGGACGATCTTGTCCATCAGCTTCGTCCCTTCGTCCCCTTCATTGGACGATTTCGTCCACCAACTTCGACATTTCGTCGGTGGCAATTGGACTAATTCGTCCATCTCGTTCGTCCTTTTTTCCGCTTCTATAGGACAATTTCATTCACCAACTTCGTCCTTTCGTCCGTCTTGACTGGACGATTGAGACCAGAACGTCGGTTCGTCCACTTCGGCTGGGCGAACTACTGGACTTCGTCCCTTAGTCCTTTCGTCCGCCTCGTCTGGACGCATGCGTCCATTCGTCCATTCGTGTAGTGTAATGAAATGTTTGAAATGAAATGTTCGTCATGCAATATGGCGATAAATGAAGTGATAGCCGTCATTTGTAATAAGATGTAATGGACGAGGAAAGTATTAGCCAAATATGTGTTAGTGCTTTCTCGGAGAGTGAGATAAAAACAGCAAAACAGTTGTTGTTTAAATCCTTATCCGTAACAAAATCAATGAAGACGCGCAAAAGAGTTGGGAGGACACTACGAGATATTGACGATATTATATGTCTTGTAAAGGAAATACCTATATTAGTTGCCCGAGAGTTACACAAATTACTGCCGGTTTTATTTGACCATGTCGACGTTACTCGAATACTTAGGACTTACTCAGAATGCGAAGGGATATTGAAGAGTGTGCCTCTAAAAGTTGAACTGAGAGAACTAAAATCTGACTTTGAAAATCTTAAAAAAACGTCCGTTTCAAAAAAAAAACTTTCGTTTCAAAGGAATACGTCGGTGTTGGCTTGTTTCTTGGACTTATCAAAAGCCTTCGATCTTGTTTCGTACGATGTATTGTGGAATAAACTGCAAAATGAGACCAGTTTGCCTGATGAGATAATATTACTATTGAAATACTGGTATAGTCATCAAAAAAATCGGTTAGGTGGGCTGGTTCTTTTTCAGACGAATACAGACTGGAATGTGGAGTGAGGCAAGGGGGCTTACCTTCACCTAATTTATTTAATTTGTATATGAACCAGCTAATCGTCGAGCTCAGTAGCATCAAAGTCGGATGTTACATTGGCGGACAGTGTGTGAATAATATTAGTTATGCCGATGACATGGTGCTGCTGAGCCCGTCCATTGGTGGTCTAAGGCATTTAATCTCAGTTTGTGAGTCTTATGCAAAGGCCCAGGGGCTCAAGTATGATGCGAAAAAGAGCGAAATAATGATCTTCAAATCAGATAGAAAGACCTATAAAAACATACCAGATGTCTCACTGTGCTGTGTAACGCTAGCACGAGTATCGCATTTTAAATACTTGGCCCACTGGGTAACTGAGGATTTAAAAGCCGACATGGACATAGAGAGAGAGCGTAGGTCGCTGTCTGTTCGATGTAATCTTTTGGCTCGCAGGTCTGCACGTTGTAGTAAACAAGTTAAAATTATGCTTTTTAAATCGTACTGCCAGTCGTTTTACTCGTGCAGCCTGTGGGTTCGTTACACGCAGAGGGCGTACAGCGACCTGCGCGTCCAATACAACTACGCGTTTAGGGTGTTGTTGGGGCTGCCACGGTTTTGCAGCGCCTCTACGATGTTTGCCGAGGCGCGAACGGATGATTTTTATGCCATTGTCAGAAAGCGATGCGCCTCAATGCTGTCGCTGGCGTGGCAGTGCGAATAGCATACTGAGCGCGTTTACTAATGGATGGGATTGTCCACAGTTGAAGCATTGGTTGAGGCTACATACGGCCTGCAATTAGTGTAAAATTTAATTTAATTTAATAGATAAGTACTAACAATAGTTTAATAAGCGATTGTAATGTAGTAGATAATATAATAGTAGATACTAACACTATATGGGCTTATAGCCTCGAAATAAAATTATTATTATTATTATAACATATTATAAAATTATTATTATTATTATCATATTTATTTCTTTTAGGTACCCTTGGACGCGTTGTCATTTTCATACTATTCCTCACGTTTCTATTTCTCTACACGTCATATTCGGCTAGCATCGTCGTTCTCCTACAGTCCAGTTCCAACCAAATTCGTACATTATCGGATTTATTAAATTCAAGGCTGGAATTAGGAGTGGAGGATACGCCTTATAATCGTCATTTTTTTGCGGTAACACATAAACATATATATTATTGTTGTTATATATCAGTTGTCTACTACCCATAACACAAACGCTGTGCTGCTTACTTTGGGACTAGATGGCGCTGTGTTAAGTGTCTGAGTGTATTATTATTATTATTATAAAATAAAATAAAATAAACTCTTCCTCTTACAATGTTTTCTATAATACGTAGTATGTAATACAACATCTATACTAATACTATATAGAGGTAAAGGCTGTAAGTTTGGATGTATAGGAAGTAATCTTCGAATCTAATCATCCGGTTTAAAAATTATTTCATCCATTTAGAATGGACCTTCAGGGTGTATAGGCTATAGATGGCTATTATCAGGGCCGGATTCTTAAATATTAACAGAAATCATTGACCTATATTTGTCCACTCCAATCAGGCAATCAGTAAAATATCAAAATTTCAAATGGCCCTGATAAGCACTTGCAATTTACTACCCATCTTGAGGGAGTATTCCAATGGCTCAATGGCTGAGTGGGGTGGTACTTGCCCGCAACTTCGGAGGTTGGGTATTCGATTCCGTGTCTCGACTATTTTTTTTTCAAGTTGTATATATATATATATACTTGTTAAATACTAAAAGAATCTACTTGGTTTCACAATAAATTATTTATTGAAAAACTCGACTAAAAAAAATTGGTTATTTTATTTGGAAAATAATTTGGGACCTGAGGGCCTCCACATCTTTGTTGCCCCGAGGCCTCCAGACCTCTAAATTCGGCCCTGGCTATTATATACTACTATCCCGTTAAATTCCATGCGGGTGTAGTCGCGAGCAACAGCTAGTAAAATATACGACACACGTGCTGTGCCGGCTGGTGCGGTAGTTAGAGCATCTACTCCTGTCTTCAAGGTCTTTTTCTTTTTTAAAAGAGGTGGCAAACGAGCGAGCGAGTCACCTGACGGAAAGTGATCACCGCCGCCCATTGACACTCGCAATGTCCGGGGAATCACGGGTGCTTTGCCGGACTTTAAGGAAAGGAAGGTAAGGGAGGAGATGGGCCACCGACACACTCGCTCATCGAACGTAACACAATAGCAATAGATGCTGTTGTTTCACGCCGATATTCTGTGAAAGGGTGATATTTCACCGGGCGAACCGGCCCCATTCGTACTGCAATGCAGCATGGCTCTACCGCAAAATGTGTTGGAATTTATTTCTATGTGTTGGACTTTGGGTATCTTCTCTACATTCCTCTAGTTTATTGTATACTTGTGTCACATCTATTGTTCAAATGCTAGCCTATAAAATCTAGTTTGAACCACAATGTTGTAATTATCTAGAAATGATTAGGTATATCTTCTGAAGATCAGTAATATTCGTATATTTCAGACGTAATACATAATCCTTATTTTTACAAATAACTATGGCTTCATTTTGTAGACTGCGAAGGATCCTATAAGAAAAGCAATATATGAAACCAAAATAGCTCCACGTGGATCCAAGCCAAATTTTTTAACTTTGGAAGACGGAGTGAAAAAACTGCAGAAGGTAAATTATTTTGTTCGGTGTAAATACCAGCAACGCATTCCTCATCTTCTGATATTTTTATAGGTAAAATATTAACCGCATATTTTACACATGAAGTAACTTTTGATGAGGAAAATATTACGTTATTCAAGACTCTGACCTGACCAAGAAAATTCGATGTGTAATTTAAGTTATCGCTATTATCTAATCCGTAATGTAACAATTTATTTAGTTCTTGAATACTAAGCTCATGTCTCAGAATAAAGGTTTCTAATTTGTGGCATATAAGGTTTAAAATGAGTATACATATAGATATGAAAGCTCACACTGAATCACTGAATTACTCTCGTTCGAACGCTATCTAGGTACTACCTGTAAGTAATTGCAGACTCATTGATAGACCATAGACACAATGAATAATTATTACATTCTAATATTCTCATTGAGCAATAAACATATTATATTCCTTTTCGAATGTTCATGGTCAAGACAAACCGTTAGTCTACTTGGTAAGGAAAATTACATTTATAATAATTACGTACCATACTATTTATATCTGAGACACTTTTTCCTTATGACACCAGTATTCCTTTCCTTTAAATTGTTATATAGGTACCTATCCTTTTATAAGCTTTTATAATTTCAGAAAGCATTCGCGTTTAATATGAACTTTGGAACTGGCTATAGATTTGTTGAGAAATATTTTCACGAACATGAAAAATGCGGACTCCAAGAAATTAATTTTCTTAGCTTCGAACCATGGTTTAGCTGTCGCAAGCACTCGCCTTACAAAGAAATATTTAAAATTGGGTACGTGAGTAATATTATGATCTTTTATTAGTAATGATCGGTCCATTGGTGCGGTGGTAGAGCATTTACTTTTCCCCAGCAAAGCTGAGGGCCCTGGTTCGATTCTCAGTGCGGTCAATTTGGAAAACATACTTTTCTAAATTGTCTGAACGAAGTCTGGGTTTCTCCCAGGGAAACTGGGAACTGGGAGCTCTCCCAGATATCGTTACATTCTACCTACCCGTAGTACAAGTCTAGTTAGTGCTTATTTTGAGATTATAGGTACTCTATTGGTGTATTTATTATTTTATACTAAAAGCGAATATAGGTAATTGTGATAAGATTTTTATTGGAATTAAACTTGATTAATTTGCGCCCAAGTATAAGTAAATTACCTACACAGATAAACGTTAATTAAATGTATTCAGATAAGAAATGTCTTTCATAGAAATAATTCTTTAAAATTTTATGAGAATTTACTTAAACAACTAGGTATTCGAATATCTAATGTCTAATGGTCTAACGACCTCACGAAGGAACATTGTGGTAAACGTGATGAAGTAAATTAAGTGAAACTTTCTTAAATAAATTCGTCAAACAATTGCAAAAACAGTATCAGAATCTATCTAATAGAAATTCTAATAGAAATAAAAGTGGACAAACGGACGTTATGTTTACATATTATTACAATAGATGGCCATCTTTGAAATTCAATGCTACATTTCTTTTATTTTTCGGCTACTATTGTATTTTCTATTTGTATAAGATTTAAAAATAATAAATTGATTTGACCAATTACCACCGTGTTGTTACCCATATATTTATTTTAACACATTTTAGAGACCAATTACAACAATAATTGGTAAAGACTAATTGCAACAATTGGTAAAGACCAATTACAACAATCTGTAAAGTGAGTTAAAATAAAAATAAGCATACAGCATGTACACGCAATACAAATTAACATGTGCAAATGTACATATGTATCTCACGCTGCCTCTAACGGGGTATTCAAAAAGGACGGAGGGCCAAGCATCGCGGTCTTTACCTACATAGTACTTTTTTTGTCATCTCAATCTCGTCGTTCTCTTCGCACACTTTCGTATTTTTGAGTACATAATAATACGCCATTAGATATTCGATTTAGTGTAACCACCACTAACCACTAACTAACGGGACGATTAATACAGCGTATTGTATAAATGTATCCCGTCCACCTGCATCAACGCTCTTCACTTACAACACTGGGAGTAATCTGTATTTGTAAAAAGACTAAGTAAGTAAATGTAATCAATAAAACACACATAAAATTAGCTAAAATACTAGTAAAAAATACGATTTACCCGTTCAAAACTCGCAAAACAATTTAATAAACTTTTCCAAAACCAAGGAAATAATCTTTCCTTCTGTATTTACACCACATGTTAAAAGAAAACACCGTGACGGGTGATACGCCCTCAAGTCCCTATAAAGTCCCTCAGGCTAGTCACATATAAAGTCCTTCAGGGCTTTATATATGACTAGTGGCCCGTCCTGACTTAGTCCGGTTTGAATACTACTATAATATATAACATATATGTCCATCTGGAAAAATGTAACTTTCGAATAGCGAAATAATTATTCAAAGTGGCGCAGTAGTTCCAGAGGTTACCCTCCACATGTAAACAAACTCACACAGTCCGTTCTCTCTCTTGTAATATTAGAGTAGATACTAATCAATGGAATGTACCGTGCCAACTATTGGCAATTCTTGCAACTGCTCAGCAAACCTAATGATAATAATTCATTTGCATCAATCCTACTCGTGTATCAATTATTTTCTCTACACACTTCTTTCGCCTCCTCAAATCTCATCAATCCCCTCGCACAATTTCGTCGAGATATGCGACATGTGACAAGTGACAAAAGCTTCGTAAAATTGAAACTCTTGCTGGCGTTATTGTTCGTCAAAAGTGCCATATGGCTATGTTTTATACGGCGGTTTTCACATTACTTTACTTTTCATTTCATTTAATAGAAAGTTAATAAAGTTTTGCTACCAATTTAAAATTCGTTACGCTGGATCACGTGGTATTTGTTAATCTATTCTACTAGCGTTTACGGCAATTGAGCCACTTGTCTAGGTCCCCAGTTCAATTTAGAAACGATTCGGCGAGGACCGTTTTATAACAAATTCACTGACTGATTCAATTTTAATTCTTTACTTATTACTACCCGTCTCGACTTCGTCCAGGTTGACATAATATACAGACTTTGTCCATCTGGAATAATGTACCGTTGAAGTGGTTAGAGAATTATTCTAATAGGTGCAGTGGTTCCGGAGATTACCCTCCCTACATATAAACAAATTTACGATATCCGCTCTCTCTCTCTCTGTCTTTATAATATTAGTATAGATATTATAGGAACCACTAATTTAAAACTATTGATTATAATTTAAATTTTTTTTAGAAAATTTTATTATTTTCAGACTGCTTCGTATCCAGGAACACGGACTTAGTGATCGCGCGAATCGTCTATTGTTTGCTAAGAAACCAGTGTGCACAGTTCGTGGGGGAAGTTTTGGATCTGTCAACATTGTAGATACTTATCCAGTAATGATGATGTTGATATTCGGTATTATTCTTGCCTTTTTTTTACTGTTCATTGAGATATTGGTACATCGCTTGCAGGCGCTACGTTTTAATTTCAAGAATTTAGTAATGTAAATGGAAATAATTTTCATGTAAATATTGACAATATCTTTAGTAGGTACCTAGCAGAAGTGAGTAATCTTACAGTAGTTTCACAATCAATAAATAATTTTTATTAGTGGGCAAATACTACTTAATACTTACCTAATTATACTTTTTATAACAAAAATAAATTGATAATTTACAATAACCTTATAATTGTAATGTATTTAGTTATATAATAATGTATGAGTTTAATAAAAAGATAAACGGAGAACGATTGACGAAGATAGGTTGAAAATGTGTGATAATTGGGAAACAAGCCGAGGAAGATCTAAGCTGACTATGGTGTAAGAATATTTAATAATTTAATACCTTAATTCAATGCTTGATCACTTGATCAGAGGTGCTTTCGCACAACACGAGAGGGGCTCTGGAGCTTTCCGCAAGAGATCCCGGAGCCCCCTTACGACGCGCCGAGGACGACCACTGCATTGCAGGAGTTTCAGTATATAAAACACCACATAACCTAACGACACCCTCAGGGAGTTGTTTGTCCTACGCATGGAGTACTCAACCTGTAGAGATGAAATATCGGACCATCTTATTCCCTACTGCTCGATTTAATTACACTAACAAATATCAATTCTCCCTCAAATTAAGCAGTATACATAACCAACACTGGACCTGTACGTACATCTCTGTATATTCCTACAGATATTTAAATATTTATGTAACAGCTTATTGACCTATTCGGTGGTGTGGCAAAAACAGCAAAAAGTCATACTATAAAAGAGAACGCAGTAACCGCAACAGTGTTTAGACGTAAATTGTTTTCATACAAAATAAATAACATTGCCACTCTACAGGTTGAGTGCTCCATGCTCCTACGTTACCATAAAATTGGTTTTACACTCAAATTCCATAGACAAGTGCCTTGATTTTTTTTTAATATAAATACCTACGTAGGTATTTATATTAAAAAACATCAAGG
This sequence comes from Zeuzera pyrina, assembly GCA_907165235.1. Classification (NCBI taxonomy): domain Eukaryota; kingdom Metazoa; phylum Arthropoda; class Insecta; order Lepidoptera; family Cossidae; genus Zeuzera; species Zeuzera pyrina. The sequence continues at coordinate 16,978,266 of OU015626.1, forward strand.
CACGTAGGAAAATAAGTTATTTATGATACAAGTGCGGTAAGTTGGTTTTTACAAACGAGTAGACGAATGCAAGGGCGTCGCCAAGGGGGGCAGGGGGGGGGGGGGGCCCCCCCCCCCCCCCCCCCCCTAGAGATCAAATGTAACTAGCCGCAAAGCGACCTAAGTGCGAGCAATTGACTTCCTTACCTATTAATAAATTCCGCATCGCATGGCAAAACGTAAATAAATTCACAAGGTTTAATGTATATTGTAGAAAGTATTGAAATATTCAGAATAAAATTAAGATTTTGACATCCGTTTTTAAAATCGCCGCCATTTTCATGACGACTTTAACAGATTTGCCAAAACGCAAGGCCATTAAACAGTGTAAAAATATGTAGGTAGGTTTGGTGTGTGTGTGTGTGCATTGCATTTCTTTCTACGACAGCCGTTCACCAGCATTCACGTTAGTTTTGTATAATTTGTATGCGGCATACCTAAATAAAGTGGAAGTTATTGTTACGAACATACAATTTTAATTGGTTTTGTGGACAATGCCATCTGTAAGTGTTCATAAGAAACACCTACAGTTGTACAAATCGACTACAATCCTTGTAAAACCTAATACTGCTACTCGACGCTAGATGGCGCTTGTTCAATGAACTCTCTGGAATTTGGTAGCAGTTACTAGACCAGGTAGAATGTTACCGTACATTCTAGTATGATGTTCGTTTGGGTATATAAAGACGTGAGCCGCTGCGAGCGAGTCACTTTTTAATTGGAAGCGATCAACGAAACAAGCTAACCAAGCGAATTGGAAAGCGAAAATAAGACTACCGGCTTGCCTGTGTTAGTCAATATTGATTTATATTTATTAAATAATAAGATCTCAGTGTTGAGTTGTGAAGTTTCTGAGTGTGTCTCCATTCATCATCTTATCAAAATGGACATCAGAAAGTTTTTTGGTAAGTTATGTACTGCTTTAATCTTGGACTTGGAGCTAGTATTTTTATTTTATTTCTCTTAGCTAATAGCTTTGGTAACGGATGTACTAGCTAGAGACGTATAATAATCGTTAAGAATATCATTTTTAATTTTATCTGGCATATTTTTGATGTGGAAAGAAAGGATCGATTATGTGGAAGGGAAATGTTAAGAAAAACTATTATTTTATTAAAAACGAGTTTATTGATTCAATCTCTATGAATTTAACGTTAACTAAACAGTGGTTTCGTTTTCAGTCATTAATTATGAAAACAAAACATAAATTATATTTGTGGTTTAATTGAATACAAATTAAAACAGATCCTTGATATAAATAAAGCTAAAAAATACAACTGAGTATTTATTTTAATATTTATAAGTAATTGAACAAAACTGCTCTCCCGTAAAAATTTAATTAATTACATAAAGTTTTATCAAAGCGTTTTGTTTTGCAGGAAGTTTGAAACGAAAAAAAACTGATGGATCAAGTAGCGACAGCGATGAACAGGACAAAGTATTGACAATATCGCATGTGTCTTCATCGGTCACCACAACCACAACAGGTTATATTCAGCTGCAGGAACTACCTAGACCAAGTTCCTCTAGATATCTGGCGCCGAATCCTGATTCATTGATGGATGACTGCAATGAAAATGATATCGGGCGATATGTTGGACGGGCACACATGTTATCAACCGAAAAGAAGAAGGAATTGATTGAAAACTGTTGGTCCCCTTCCGCGACCTATAACTTTGCGGAAGATGCAAAACATTTAAAGAGAAAATTTCATTACTCTTGGTTGGAAACATACTCTCCATGGTTGGTATATTCCAGGCGCCAAAAAGGAGCATTTTGTAAATATTGTACGTTGTTCCCACCAAATCCAAATTCATTTAGAGGCACATTGAGATCATTTACTATAAGGCCCTTTTGTAAGTTCAAAGATATTCACGAGCAGTGCAAAAAGCACATTGAAACCCACTTCCATAAGGAGGCATTGAAAGCTGCTAAATCTTTTCTGGAAGGTGTGCCTCTCGATTTGCAACTGAACAAATATTCCCAGGGAATTATTGAAGAAAATCGCAAAATTATAAAATCTATTATTTCCTGCATTACGTTTTGCGGGTCACACGACTTAGCACTGAGAGGTAAACATTATGGTGAAGGTATTCTCGAGGATTTATACAGGCTGCGAATTGACGCGGGAGATTTGGTTTTAAAGAAACACATTGAGCAAGGGAAAAATAATGCAAGCTACCGTTCAGTGGATATTCAAAATGAAATTATTGGTATTTGTGGAAGCGTTATTAAGGCTGATATTATGAAAAAAGTGAAAGAAGCAGCAGCATATAGTGTGCTAGCAGACGAAACAGCTGATATTTCTGGCACTGAACAACTATCGATTGGGATGCGATATTTTGATGAAGAAACATAGGAAGTCCAAGAAATGTTTGTCGGATTCACTGAGCTAAAAGATTTGGATGCGAAATCGATTGCACATAGCATAGATGAGTTTTTGACAAAAGAAGATCTGAATATAAATAAATGCGTTGGTTTTGGTTTTGATGGTTGTTCAACGATGTCAGGAAAAGACGGAGGGGTACAAGCGATCTTACGCAAAAAGTACACCAAAGCCCTCTACTTTCATTGCTCGTCCCACAAACTGAATCTAGTTATCAATGATCTAAATTCACTTCCTGAAATTAGAAATGCCATGGGAACCACCAAAGATACTATAAACTTTTTTCGAGAATCAGTTTTGAGGAGGAAGTTGATACCTAATATTTCCAGACTTTGCGAGACAAGATGGAGTGAGAAACACAAAACCATCAGAGTTTTTAAAGAAAATCTTCCAGTAATTCTGGAGGCCTTACAAACATTATCTCAGGAAGGAAATAGTGCAACTCGGAAAAGTGACTTCCAACTGCATGCGGATACTTCCAGAATTTCTTTCATTCTCGGGATTATGTTGGTAGCCAAATACTCGGCTTTGATGGAACCCGTTGTCAACGTACTCCAATCTGTAGCTTTGGACGTGGTCAAAGCCTCGGAACACGTTAAAAGGATTTTACTTTTAATTAAAAACCACCGTGAAAATCCGGAAAAAGTGACAGACGAAATTATAAAGGAAGCTGCTGCTGTTGCGGAGAAAGTCGGACTGGAGGAGGACATTACATCAATGCCGCTTATTACGGGGAAACAACGTCATAGAAGCAATCATCCAGCAGAAAGCCCTTCAGAATACTGGAAGAGGTCTTTAGTAATATCATACTTTGATTGGTCCTAAAAGAAACAAATTCCTTCCCGAAACGGAAAAACCATTGAAAATTTTGATCGCTTTACCATGCACGACCTGTACAGTAGAGCGATCCTTTAGCAGCCTCGGAAGACTAAAAACATGCTAATGTACACAGAGCTATAATAAATAAAAACCTAAATAATTTTAATGATAAAGTGGTTGCAAGTTTTGCGAAAAATCCCCGCAGGTTATGTTTTAATTAAATATTATTTTTGTTAAAATAAATAATTATTACTGTGTTTAAAAGTTTGATTTAGTTATTGTGCTGTCGAGGGCTTGTGAAGTTTTATACATTGATATTAGAACCGTTCTTATTACAATCGTCATCGAAGCAAAGACTTCCAAAGAGTGATTCTAAGATGGGTTCCTGGCCATGCGGGCATCGTAGGCAATGAAGATGCCGACGAACTCGCAAGAGCCGGCACCAAAATCACATTTATTGGTCCAGAACCTTTTTGTGGTATCCCCAAAAGCCAGGCTCAACTGATTTTGTGGAAATCCTGCTTCAAAGCGTCTTGCGAGTATTGGAAGAATATACCGGGCCAGGAGCATTCCAAAGCCCTAATAAAGCCATATAATCGCAAGGTGGCTTCTAGTGTCACGGCAATGAGCCGGAGCAACTTGCGTATCTTGGTTAGGGCACTTACTGGGCATTGTTGCCTAAATAAGCACATGTTTAGTATGAGGCTCTCCAACACAAGATTGTGCCGGTACTGCCGGGAGGCGGATGAAACGCCTATGCACATTTTGTGTGACTGCGAACCACTGATGCGCACTCGTCGATCCTGCCTCGGCCAGTATTTTCTGAGTCCGGAGGAGGTTCAGCATATCACTCCAAGGAATACCTTGCAGTTTTTGACTACAGTGGGACTTGGCAGTGTTTTATAACACAGTGGCGATCACAACAGATCAAGTTTGGTCGCAGTGATACAGGTCTGGTAGGACCTGCATAGCCACTTACATGAAATAAAAAAAAAAAAATATTCAAAGAGGCAATGCTGCTGGGTACCTTGAACAATGACAGCTTTCTAAGCGGCAACTTTGAGGAAGTTTATTATTTAAGATAATGTGTAGTTTTAAGTTTGTAAATATTAACATATGTATGTATAAATCATTAAAAAATGCTCTCGTGATTTTGGCGGCAAGAGCCCATTTTCTACAATTTGTGCCTCATTCAAGATATCCGGATTCCTCGCTTGAACTCATATTATTATTTTGTTTATATTCGTTGTACGGTGTTCATTCCGTTGTATGGTGCGTAATTTTTAACTTTCGATCAATGTATACAGGCTTCGTAAATGCATTTTTTGAGCAAATGTGTTGAAAAAATTATTATCTTCTTATATACAATACGTCCCCGTAGCTGTGGTGGTTTCACCAATGGAATACCTAATTAGACACACCTATATACAGTAAGAAAACGTGTGAGCAGAATGATGAAATTTGAGGAGACGAAGAATATGTAAACACCGTGATGCTTGGCACTCTATCTTCTCTGACTACCCCGTCAGTAAGAAAGCGCGAAATATGTACCTTGTATGTATTACCTACTGTACTTAACTAAGTTTTGTGAAAGCGAAAATCCTGATATAAATGAGATGGGACAAGTTCCCTAAAAACTTTGTAAAATATTTATAATTATACATATGTAGTCTTAGATAGCTATGCGTTATTTGATAAAATTAAATTATCGGAAATCAAAGATAAGATAAATAAGTTGGTGTAATGTTTTTTGTTTTAAATTACGGACTTGTGCGAATGAGTGTGATTGGTACCTATAAACAAGTAGAAATCATTATTGTTTTTCATCGAATGAAGAAGTGCAATCAGACAGGATGAATTTAAAAATTATTTTTTTGATGGTTTTTGTAATAATCGGGAGAACAACTGGTAAGTGTCATTAATTATAATTATTTGTGTAACAAGCAAGAATCTTTTAATTATACTAACAACTTCATAAACTTTTACATGTGTATTATTAGTTAATTTAAATAATTCATTTAGTAGGTTACTTATTGACTACTCTCTTTCTCAATAACATGATTAAGTACTACCAGATTACTACATACTCGTATTATGATGACTAACATAATTAAAATGTGAAATACATTGCATAGGTAATTAATTAATTAATGTAAATAACTATGTAGGTAGCTAAATGTTTTTTTTTTTGTAATTGTTAATCGACTTAAATCTATTCTTATGATATTGGAGCATATTATGCTTCCCAATACTAATAATATTATAATATGCCAGTGGCTATCCAAGGGATAATTCACTAACGTCAGAAACTTTTCGTGGCGGAAAGGGCCGATCGTCGAAAAGCATAAATTCAATCCGACGGATTGGATTTGTGAATACGACTAAGTACATATGCTATGATATATATAGTTTCGATTTTGGATTTGTGTATCGCGTATAGACAAAGTCATCGAAAAGTTTCCTGTCGGATACGGAAAGTTGAGTTTCCGACGTTTGTGAATAAACCCTCAGATATAACGATATGGTTTTTGTAAATTCCTTAAACAAAAAGTCGTACGTACTTTCTACCTTCTTCAGGTCAGTTACGATGTTACACATGTGGTTTCTCGAATATTGATTCAGATCATTCTTGTCTGACAATAACTGAAAGCACACCCACTGTAGACTGTACTTTCCAGTACTGCACTATAATGCGTCAAGAATACGTTGTAAGTACATATTACATTTCTTCGAAATATTTAATTTAATTTTGTTTAAATGCTAAAGAGATAATCGCTTTTCACACCAGAGATGTGCAAAATAGTTTATTAAAAATATTTCAATACAAAATGCGAATGCTTAGTCATTTATTTAATTCAAATACAAATACAAAATGGTTTTGAATAAAAGTATTTAAGTACAAAATAGGTATTTTCAAAATACTTTCTTCAAATAAAATACTTATTTCATTGATTTTAACACTAGTTTTGTTCGAAGAGTTCATCTTTCATATTCCGTCTATAACATAACATAACATATCTTCACGCTGTATCCCCAACGGGGTAGTCAGAGAGGACGGAGCGCCAGGAGTCGCGGTCCTTACACACCTCTTTCGCTTCTTCAAAACTCATCATTCTCTTCACACATTTTCGCCTAGGTATGCGAGTGCTTTTGACATTTCCGTCTGCTAACACTCTGGCTATTATATATAACACTATGTCTATGTGGCCTAATAATGATTCCACCAAACGAAAATAGACCTGGAAGTGTTTCCAGGTCTATTGTAGTATTGGCGTTATTGGCATTGGCATTGGCACAGAAACAGTTTGACTTGCAATGTTGACATTATTGTTGGCAATATTTAGGATGGGTGCGTTCATAAATAAAGTAATTACGAATTTAAGAATAAAAAATACGAAATATGATTTAAAAAAATTAACAAAACCATTTTGGATTTTACAAATACTAAATATTTATGTAGATTATTTCAAATAAAATACAAAATGCTTCTTGAAAAAAAGTATTTCAAATCCAAAATAAAAATAGGTGTTTTGCATTTTGTATTTGCGTTTTAAATAGATGTATTTCAAATAAATCACATCTCTATTATTACTTACCTTAACTGGCTTATGTAAATTAAAATGGATTATTATATTCGTTTAATTAGGACCCGGCTGGTGTAGTGGCCAGTTTTACTCGTGGATGTGAAAGTGAGCCTGTCTACCTCAACCATGAAGTTACTGATTCCACGTTTCGTACATTTTACCGCGCATGTACCAACGAACTTTGTAATATAGGTAAGATTTCTACAAATATTATGATGTAATGAATAATATTTATCTAAATTATATAGAATGCAATCATTATTATAGTGAATTAAATGATCGAGGATCGGAGCAAATATTTCTCGTAGCATATTGACATATGCATATAGACTACGAACGGCATTTTTTTTAATTACTTCATCATTGTACTTACTCGTTCTCACGCTCAGGACCACCGTTGCCAGATGTCCCGATTTTTAGCCCAAAATTAAATGTCCCGTGCGGGATAGGCTCATTTTCGTTTTTCGCGGATTCGGGGATCCCGCTTTTCGGCGGCCGGCGCGACAGTCTCTTTAAGTATTAATCAATCTTTCCGTTGTTTCTATTTCGTGATCACGATTACATAATGAAATATGACAAATTTAGCTACCTAATTATTGCACGTCTTTATTAGTTTGAATCTTGTTTGAATGCAATAGCACTAAGCTCTAAATCTGGAGCTATCTTGTGCAGAGTTCTTCAACTATATTAAAAAAAAAAGAAGAAAATACTGATTATTTACGTTTTTTTATTATGTCCCCCTTTTGACTAAAGAATCCCGCTTTCTTTACTCAAAAGCTTACAAAATCCCGCTTTCCCGAAAAAAAATCTGGCAACGCTGTTCAGGACCCTTTCGATCTAATATTATGCCTGTTGAATGATTTGAATAGATATGAAAATATGTCAGTCCCAAATAGTCCCAGATGTGTGTAACAATCTTCGCAAAGACGTAAAAAACTAGGTAAAAATATTTGTAGAAAAATTTCATATTTTTAAAATATATTGTATTTCCAATCGCTGTGTCGGTTTTTTTGGTATAGGCGTAAACTGTAACCGTCTTACTACAAAAAAGATAAACATCTGTTGAACACATGTTTACAAAAAATTCTACCACAAAACCTTCTTTATAACTCTCGTTTAGAGTTAGAAATGGCGTAGACTATGTTTAAATTTAAATACAAGCTGAAGCTAGTTTAGCGTGTGACGAAAAGCACGAAAACGCTGTTATATTGCCACTAGCCTTCGTTCACACCATATGTATTATTATTTATTACAAATGGTGTAAACAAAGACTAAGGCAAAAGTGTGATTGTTATCTTTCTTTTTGTTTTTTAAGTACAAATTCCAATACTTAGTTACATACATATTTGCTTTTATAATGAATTTAATTGAATTCCTTGATTTTATTGATATGGACGATATTGAATATTTGGAAAGCTTTCGAGACTCTCAAACAATCCGTATAAGAGTGAACATTATGATAACGCAAAATTCAAGAAAAATATAGACTCAAGAGAAACTTTTCCCAACAAAATAGTGAACTTAGTAAAGGATCTTCCTAGTGATCCTCGTGGTGGTACAATAGATCCAAAAATTCAGGTAGCCTGTGCATTGCGGTGCTGGACAGAGCGAAAAACATATTATGACTCGGTACGTATATTGCTGTTATTTAGAAAATAAACCTGAGTAACTTTAAAAAATAAATTTTAGTACTACCATATAATGGGGACTGCTAATTTAGTCAAAACATTATTTCCTATAAAAAACGTACGGCGTTTTGCGCATTATTGTGCTTAGAACGGATCGTTTAGGAATGAACAATATCCCGATGAATAAATGTTTGTGTTATCAAGTTAGACAATGTTTAAGAAGGCATGTACTGAACGTGGTTTTATGGTAGCCAAAAATAACCATGTGTTCAAACTATGTCTATCTCTAAAATTGTGTTTAGCTAAACACGTGTTAGATCAATGTTTAAAATATGTTGTGTAGTATCAATATTTAGGCGATTCCCAAACAAGTTCTCTGTTAACTGAGTTACCCAGACAGCACATACGTTTGCTGCATGCTTGATTTTCCTTTTATTGTAAATTTCCAAGTCAAAAATGACAAGGCTAGTTTTTAAGATTTAATGATTAAAAATTGCTTTGTCAATATGATGACGGAAGTTTTTGACAATATTGTTGCAATCTTATTATTTTTAGTAGGTACTTATTAAATTTTTGTGTATATTTTGGTACCTACTTACTATTGTGTATTACCCCTCAATTGCCTTCTGGTACGACGATGGAGTATCTTATCTGAATAACTCCAGAACAAGACATTGTTTCCTGTGTCAACATTGTCTGTTACTAGGTAACTAGGGAGGTAATGTAAACTTGCTTCAAGTGTATACAATTACATGGTAAACTTTGCGCGTCTGATTCAAGTTTAAATTGTTTAGCTGTTCGATAGTATACGGAACACACGACTTTATTATTTCCTATAACTATCTAATTACGTAATTATTGTTTTCGGTAACATGCGAATTCGGTACTAGTTTCGAACATCTTAGTAGGTACCAACATATATAACATTATGATGTGCGCTGTCTTTGCAAAGACTGATAACGAAATGTGTTTGTGGTTTCTATGTTAAAAACTATGTTAATCCCAAAAACATTAAAATGTGTATAAATTTGTGTACATAATAATATATAATACAAAGATAATACATCTACACACGTCTGAGACCATTCTGAGACCACCTTCTAAGCTAAGAAACTTTTATAATAACAGGAAATGGCGTGCAGTCAGTAGTTGGAGGAAATTTATCCCCAACACCGGAATATGTTGGAGAAAATTTACTTGTTCCTGGATCTGGCGGAGTGACATTGACAAAAATTAATATATCGACATTAGTTATAGCAATAAGTACAATTGTATTGAATATTTATTAAATGAATAAAAAGTATTTATGGTACATAAGTAGAAATGCTTTTCTTGCTATTTATCGAAATAACTTTCCAAAAAGATTTCTTATTATTTCACGGTTGTTATTATTACCTACATAATTATTTCACTTAAGTAGATATGGACTTTATGTTTACAGTAATGAATCGTGGTAATGAATAATCTACAACAGTACCTTATTGACGTTGCTATAGTAACTTTAGTGATGCTTATGAACTGTATTTAGCTATTTAAAATGCATTTATTAGTGACTTCAAGATATCTAAATAAATAAATATGTCTTACGAGATGTGTCTAATTTCTTCTTTAGGACAACTTAAAATTGATGAACGTAATATTTAAAAAAAAAAGAAAAGACAACAGTAAGTGACTGTGACAGTTTCTCCTAAGCAAAATGTCAATCTTAGTTTTGATAGGTTATGTTGTCCATATTTAGGTAAAAATGTAATTAATTAACAGAAATTCATCGTTATAGTGCTTTTAAGCCGAAGATGACCACTTCACCCACTAGAGCAAAACAAAAATTGTCCTTGCGGAAACGTTTATTTGTGAAAAAATCGCCAAAAGTGGGCTGCTATGTAGATACAGATTCAAACGAAGAGTTATCCCAAACAGCATCACGCCCTATATCGCCCGCAGACCCATTTCTAGCTCATAGTGCACAGAACGTTGATGCGAATGTAGAACATACAGAAAGTCAAGGTAATATAACTGCTGAACCATTTTGTAACAATCTAAAACAAACTGTAGATCATTCGCACAAAGATGATCATATCAATTCCAAATGTTGTAAAACGTTCTTCAAAAGATCGCGTCCAAAGAGTTTAGTAGAGGGTCAAACTGCTAAAGAAGACACAAACTCTAGACCTTGCAGTCCACTAAATGATTCCATAAATAGTTTAAATGAAAATACAATCACTTGTTCTCAAACTAAATCAGAAGAAATAACAAAAGCAACAATAAAATTTCCAAGAAATGGTGACCCAAAAAAAATTTTTGAACATTCGGGTTCATTTGAAGGCATGAAGCCAAAGAGCAAGTTATTTGTTAAAAGATTGTCGGCTGATCATTTGATTTCAAATGAAATAAAACCTTTATACCGCTCTTCATCTCCTGAAAGTGACAGAAGCAGTTCATTAGATCGTAAAAGGAGGTATGTAAGATGTTCATTTTACAGTTTTACTTATGCAATATCTGCTACATGTTTCTGTTTTTACTTTTCTAATCTTTATTCACATAGGACAAAATCAACAATCACAAGATCAGCTTCTCGGGCTGGCAGCACCGACAGCTTAGCTCGTAATTCACTGCTCGCTGCACAAGTTTTGCGTCTCATACCCACGCAGGAAGCTCGAGAAAGGTTGCTATACTAACACAAACATTTATATAATTTAAAATAAATTAGAATATGTTTTTAAATATTGTAATTAATAATATCATATACTTTTTCAGGAACTACTTATATGGGAGGTTAGCTTCTCATTCACTGCTTGGTACTGCTGAATTAGAACATGTATTTCCAGACAGAGAAGTAAGAATATTTGTTGGGACTTGGAACATGAATGGACAAGCACCACCTGGGTATGACGAATTAGTATATTAGATCTACCAGTCAATAAGTACGAAGAAGTTATCCTTGTCATAAAATAAATAGTTATGACTACACATGTTATTACAAATTAAAATTATAAATAAGCAAAAAATTGTATATCCTTATTGAACATAATATTTTAAAGTGCTGATTCTTAAATAAAACATAATTTTATTATTTAACCGTATTAAGTTCAACAAAACCATCAAGTTCATTATTTTCTGTTGTTTTGTCAATCTTTTGAGTTAGTCACTAGTTAGTGTATAAATCTTAATTAAAGCAATTACTTTAATTTTTTTATTAGAGAATTAGCAGACTTCATTTTTCCAAACCAAGTGAAACATGTACCAGATATATTTGCAATTGGCACACAAGAGTCATACTCTGAGCGTACCGAATGGGAGATAACTATTCAAGAGGTTTTGGGACCATCTCATTTATTACTACATTCATATTATTTGGGTAAGTAAAATATTATTAACTTAAGTAATTTTTTTTGGCTGGCAAACCCATTGTAGCACTTTATAGAACTCACGAGAATCTTTATATCTACACTGAAACTGAGGAAGGAGGCTAATAAACTACTACTTTTGTCTGAATTTCTGACTATTTAGTAATTAGAAACACCTGTCCAAGTTATTCTATAATTGTCAACCATTAAAATTGTTAACTTATTACTTAAATTTATCCAAACCCTAAAATCTACTACCTGAATTGCCGCAATTGAATGTGGGATCTCTTTATTATTTGGTTTCTTAACAATTATGCCTTCATTAACGAATATTTCTGACTCTTAAATTTTAGTTTAGTTTTAATGTTTTACAGGAACAATCCACCTAACAATATTTATACGTAGAGACCTCGTTTGGTATTGTTCATTGCCAGAAGACGCCAGTCTATCTGTGAGACCTGGAACAGCATTTCGTACTAAGGGTGCAGTTGCTATATCCTTTGCTTTATTTGGATCTACATTCTTATTTGTTACTGCACATTTAACTGCTCACCAAGAAAAAGTTAAAGAACGTGTATCTGATATAAAACGTATAATAAGATCTATAGATTTACCTAAGAATTTACCATGCCGGCATAGAAGTAAAGGTAAGAATATTTAAATATATTCTGTAGCTGTATACATAGACTACGGTATATAAACTTTTTCATTTGATTTTTCATGATAATATGTGTTACCATGTATCACTTAAACAACAATGCAGTTACTATAATAAAATATCAATTAATATTATAATATGTATAATTCATATACTATATTTATTTATGTATAATTCATATACAATATTTATTATATACATAAGCATTTATTTCGTTGAATATTAATTTCAGTTATAGTTTGGTTTAGTTCTGGAAATATTATTGACATTATTTGCAATTATTTATCAATGTAACTCTTTATGTAGATAAAATCTTTTAGTTTACGCTCTATCAAGCATTTCTTAATAATAATCTGATTATTAGTTATACGGACATTTAATAACATGTAATAAATATTTAGCTATAAGATGACAATAATTCTAAATATAAATCTGAATAAATGTAACGTAATGTGTGTAATGAAGTATCTATTCTTTATATAACATTTGCCTTTATTGACTGGCCCATTAGTGCAGTGAGTCTGTCTGCTATCAAGCCAAGATCTCAGGTACCATTTCTGGTTAGGAAACAAACTTTTCTAAATAGATGAAGTCTGAAAGAAATCCCCCTATTCATTGTGGTGCCATAGTACAGGAGCTTAGTGCTTATTGCTTATTTATTATTTTTATTATTTCAGATGTAACCAATAATTTCGATTACGTATTTTGGTGTGGCGATTTAAACTTTCGGCTGGGCGAACCAAGGGCAGCTGTTTTGCGATGGATCGAACAAACACAGGTGACAATTATTTCAGGCAGTTTAAACTGGTTGTTAAACTGTGTACTTAAACTAAATGTGAGAGATTTAATAATCATAAACAAACAAATATTTCTCCCTACTTTAGTCATTGTCCAGGAGACAAAGCACTTTTAGTTGTCCAAGACAACAATATTTTATTATTCTTTAAAGTTTTTTCAACTATGAAAATGTCTATTTTTAAAGATGTTGTTCAGCAATGAATTATAAATATGTGTCGGAAAAGACACGGGCTAATTCGTGCTTTTGCAACTCAGCCATAAGAAATAGGTACCTAATCTTACAAGAGGCGAACTACTCCATAAAATACAACGTTAAGACAAAGTTAATGTGCAAACGACAGAAAACTCTTTCTAACAATTAATACGTAAGTAATTGGAAATTTAATAATGGCAAACGATCCGTCGGAGAAATGCTATCGCACCGGCCGCCGTAGTCTAACAGACTCTCCGCGCCGGCCCCGACGTTCCGTTAGCGCGTCATCGGAAGTCAGTCAAATGAGTGCCTTTTATTAATTCCACCGACATATATATTTGTCGGTGGAAATAATAAAAGGCACCCATTTGACTATACTATGGCAAAGCGCGAGTTCCGATGACGCGCTAACGGAACGTCGGGGCCGGCGCACAGTCTGTTAGACTACGGCGGCCGGTGCGATAGCATATCTCCGGCGGATCGTTTGCCATTATTAAATTTCCAATTACCTACGTAATAATTGTTACAAAGAGTTCTCGGTCGTTTGCACATTAACTTTGTCTTAACGTTGTATTTTATGGAGTAGTTCGCCTCTTGTAAGATTAGGTACCTATTTCTTATGGCTGAGTTGCAAAAGCACGAATTGCCCCGTGTCTTTTCCGACATCAGAAGTGGGATTACGGGACCAGTGAGTCTAATTGAGGTGTAATCGCGAGTGAACAAAATGCTAAAGTCTATCCACATTGTTAACGCCCTTACTCGTCGCATCCACGGTCTTTTGTAAAAGAAGAATTCGGCTACTGATCGACATGTGGACGCTTGCAGGATGCAAGGATTACGTTAACAACTGAAACTACAACCCGGTGAGTCGTAGCCATTTTATTCTGATTCTAGCGCCCGATGTTCTGTGTGTTGATTCAAGTTTTAGTATTACTGGCATTGGTGATTTAGGAGTGTATAGTACCGAGCAAATATCGTGGGAGGTTATAATTAAAGTTAGTGATGTGAAAATTTTGTTTCATGTCGAACCCGACGATTGTGAAGATGTGATCTAATTAATAACCGTGAAACTCTAAAACCTTGTTGACACTATGACCAAAACAAGTTTAAACATTGGCGCTTTTGAATTTTTCTTAAAGTTGGGTAGCGAAGTTTTTGAAACTGAGTACGGATAGGGAATGAACCCGATGTCACAAATGCGATGGAACATGTGGTAACGAATATTGAAGAGAACGCTGAACGCTACATTAGTTTGATAGCAATGAATCAAAATTAATTAAATTTAAAGTCTGTGGTTTTGTGTTGAAAAATAATGACGAGAGTAATCAAATCTGACACAATATTCAATTCGGGAGTCAATTTAAAGTTAGTTGCTTGAAGGTTACCGTTAAGTTTTGAAATCTTTGACTAGTACTCGGATCTACAAGTATCTACGCTCATGAACGTTTTCGTAAAATGTCACGAGGTAAAGTTCTCACAGAGTTAGATTCGTGCGATGTTAATGAATGGTGGAGGTTATGTTATACCATGGCTACTTTCGCTCCGATACACACACTAAACGTAGTCGTAACTGCGCTCTGAATTATTATCCAGGGCGCGTTGGGCGGCTGGTAATGTGACGATGACCTGGGTAACATGTCACTACGTTTCTGATAGCAACTGGGGCTTGATTGTTGCTGTGTGTGTTCATGACTGATGGTTGATAAGTCTGTGTAAATAGTTGTTAAAGATTACCAAAAGCTTACTGCGCTTTCTCCTTTTTTTCTGCTCATTCCGATTAATTATTGCAACGTGCGTCAGGTAGGCCAAACCTGTAATAACCTCAAACTGCAGTTGAATTTTGTTATGTTCACGGGAACACATGAAGTCTTGTGATACGTCTGTATGGCTATGTAGTAGCGAGCGATAATTAAGCGAGAATTTATAATCGAATTGATTTTTTTATGTTACCGTGATTGTTAAAATCTGATTCATAATGTAGTTTGTGATAATGAGTCAATTAATGTGGCGGCCGCGTGAACATAGTTGTTGTATGTGGCAGCGATCATTCGTTTTCGGTTGTCTGACATCCTTGGCAAAGGTGTCCTTGCGTGACATCACTGTCGGTTCACTCCGTTGGCACGAAGAAGCGTGTAGGGAGGTAGGTTAGGTACCCCGTGAACAGATAGATAGGTAAAGTATAGACTAGGGGTGTAGGTCAAATAAACTAGTTACATTAGGTAGGCAGTTGGGTTTATTATCCAATCAATTCTCAATACGCCGCACAACTACGTCTTCTGTAGTTACGAAGGAGTCACTGGCCTGAACGTCGCATTTTGGTAGGCCTGTTGTGGAATGATGTAGAAAGAGTGATGCCTGACTGAGTTTCTTGTCGGTTCTTCTCGGTATATGGGTTTTATTTTCGATTCGAGCCGGAGTGGATCTGACGTTCAGGAACGCCTTGTGGCTGCGTTTGCTTGAGTGGAGTGCAAATGAGGTGTACGATGAGTGTTAAAGGGTAAACTTTAAGAATTTGAAGTATCGTGTACCCCACAAGTTTGCATAAGGTACCTAAAGGGAGTGAAGGACTCATGGTGACGATGAAAGTACTATGTAGTCTGCTTTAGAGTAAAACGAGTTCGCGTCGGCTATGGTGTTGTTGACGAGAGAGGAGTCGGTGGGCGAGATGGAGCCTGAGAGTGACGCAGTGGTCGTGGGACCATTCGGCGTGTGAGATGTTGAAGGTACGTTATGTAGCATCTCGTTGACGGCTGCAAGCCGCTGGCCTGCCTCGTGCTATATGCGCGTTGGTCCCCAGTGTGTGGCGCAAATCTGTAGCGAGTGCTATACGCGTAGTTTGTGACGACGTGATGAAGATACGTTATGTAGGATCTTGTTGACAGACTGCAAGGCGCAGGTCTGTAGCGAGTGTTATACGCGTAACTTGTGTGGGGGTGTTTAGGGTGTTCGTCATTGGGTACCTTCTGTTAGCGTGTTCGGGGTATTTGTGATTGCGTACCTTGTATGTGAAGATGTTTAGGGTGAATGTGAAGATGTTTAGGGTGTATGTGAAGATGTTTAGGGTGTATGTGAAGCTGTTTAGGGTGTATGTGAACATGTTTAGGGTGTATGTGAACATGTTTAGGGTGTATGTGAACATGTTTAGGGTGTATGTGAACATGTTTAGGGTGTATGTGAACATGTTTAGGGTGTATGTGAACATGTTTAGGGTGTATGTGAACATGTTTAGGGTGTATGTGAAGATGTTTATGGTGTTTGTGAAGACGTTTAGGGTGTCCGTGATGGAATGAAGAGAGACCTGCAGATTTCGTTTTATTTCTTTTCGAATGAGAATGAGATGAAGAACGCACGAGGACGTGCGTGTTGTCAGGAAGGCCGTGTCGGTGGAAATAATAAAAGGCACCCATTTGACTATACTATGGCAAAGCGCGAGTTCCGATGACACGATAACGGAACGTCGGGGCCGGCGCACAGTCTGTTAGACTACGGCGGCCGGTGCGATAGCATATCTCCGGCGGATCGTTTGCAATTATTAAATTTCCAATTACCTACGTAATAATTGTTACAAAGAGTTCTCGGTCGTTTGCACATTAACTTTGTCTTAACGTTGTATTTTATGGAGTAGTTCGCCTCTTGTAAGATTAGGTACCTATTTCTTATGGCTGAGTTGCAAAAGCACGAATTGCCCCGTGTCTTTTCCGACATATTAAAATAATTTCAGTTATGAAGGCAATAAATATATTATAGTAAAAAATTATTGATTACTCCACTCACTTTTTCGCCACTAGCAAATTTTAAAAACCTATAAATTTTATAATTTCATTTTAAGTATGTATAGACTGGCCTGTTGCCGCCTTGTAAGAGCATCTTACTTCCGAACCGGGGCCTCGGGTTTGATCCGCGGTCAGGTCAATTTATAAAAAAGAATTTCTAAATTGGCTAGGAGTCTAGGGGTTACTGGGAGCTCCCGCCAGTTCGTTGTACGTACCCATAGTAGAAGCCTAGTGTATAGTTTGGAGTTACGCAATTTGTGGAATTGTGTGGAGTATTATTATTACTTTATTTATATTAACTGTATACATTTTTTGTATTTCCATTTGCCAATCGGCAAAGGCCTCAGCTCCAACCTTGTCCTTTCCAGTCTGTCTCTGGCCACCCTATTGCTTTTTGTTCCTGTTACGCCTAATATGATCCGTTTTCGTGGTCTGCCTCTCTGTTTTTTACCTTCTATTGGGTACTACTGAGTAACAATTTTATTCCATTTGTCTCTCCCTCTTATAGGATCTGACCATTTCCATTTTAGTCTTTTGATTTTTAGTAGTATGTCCTAGACCTTCTTTTGCCCGATGTTACTATTTCTCTCTTTGTCAACTTTTTTAGTTCTCATCTTGCTTCTTTACATCGCACGTTGACTTGTGGTAAGTTTATTTATTGATTTTTTTGAAGCCCATTTTTGGCATCCATTCACTAAGACTGGTAGAATACAGATATTAAACAGTTTTCGTTTTCAGGCCACAGTATCTCTTCCAGCTGTTTGATATTCTTCTCACAACTTCCTTATTTATTTTTCGATGCCATTAATTGTCCTAAATATATGCCTTCTTTGACATAACTGATTTCAATCTTGCCTATTTTTATGGTGCTTTTTTTACCGTTGGTCATTATTCGTCTTGTCAAAGTCTTTTAGTTCTGCCTCTAGATCTAGACTTTCTGGTGCTAGTTCATTTAACATCCTATTTTGGTCTTCAGGCATTTTTACGAATAGCACGATGTCATCAGCAAATCCTAAGTGTGTCAGTGCGCGACCGTCAATATTTAGCCATAGATTTTCCAATTCGAGGGTTTGAATACCATTTCAAATACAGCTAAGAAAAGAGTCTTACGCCTATTTATATGTTAACCAGATCACCTTTCTTTTCTAGCTGAATACACTCTGAGCTCTTTACAGTAACTGTAATACATACATACATTTCTTCACGCTGTATCCCTAACGGGGTAATCAGAGGAGGTAGCGTCAAGTTTCGTGGTCCTTACACTTCTTCTTTCGCCTCCTCATATCTCATCATTTTCCTCACGCATTTTCGCCTAGATATGCGAGTACTTTTGACGTTTCTGTCTTAACACTCTGACTATTTGATCTTCGTAAGTCAGGCTTCGTCTTCCTTGGCTTCTGCTACCACTCACTTTCGCTTTGCAGATTCTCTTCGTCAGTTTTTCATCAGTCATTCTTTCTGTTTGCCCGAACCATCTAAGCATTCCTTTCTTCATTTTTATTTTTTACAATGACGCTGTCGTGCAATCCTGGCATACTGCATATCTCTTCATTGCTTCCTGCATAACAAATATTAATAAATATAATTTATTAATACTGAAATATTGTTGTTGTTGTTAGTTCCCATTACCCGCACATTTACCACACGGACTACTGCACGCAGATCAACTCACGGCTGTTCTAGAAGACGGTGCCGCGTTTAGAGATTTCAGAGAAGCACCTATTACCTTTCCTCCGACATACAAGGTAAAACTCAATTTGTAAGAGAATACACTTTTAATTTGATAAAACAGACTACAACAATTGTATTAATCACTGTTACAAAATATAACAGCCTAAAAAAAGAATTTGGAATGCGACCAAAAATTCAATAATTAAAAAAAATATAATAATGTTATAAAATAATTATCTATGTACATAAAAATTTTGCTTCCGTATGTTTGTGTCCACAAAACTCAAAAACTAGCCGATAGATTGACTTGAAATTTGTTCACAACATAGCTTCTGAACAGGAGTGTTTATATATAAAAATTTAGCTTCTGTACGTTTGTGTCCATAAAACTCAAAAACTGAGCCACAGCGAAGTGTGGCCAGATTCAGCTAGTAGGCTATAAAAAACTTTTCTGTGACACAAATCTTCACATAATTTTTTTCCAATAAAATTTCTGCTGTCATCCAAACTTAGCGACAATCACATTTGACTCTTGTTTATAAAATTAAGATTAAAAAAATTATGTGGAAACTGAATTATAACCAAACTAAACCAATCTTAATATTGGTTTGAATATATACTATGTACTATACATATTTATCTTGTAGAATAACGTTATGATTCGAGTCACACTTATTTTAGTATGACCCAGGCAGCCAGCAGTTTGATACGTCAAGCAAGCAAAGAGCGCCGGCGTACACTGACAGAATACTTTATAAAGCGAAAACGATGACAAACAACTCATCATCAGCATTTTCTGGTATGTGCAATTGCAATACAAATATTTTGTTACACATTATTCATTTCTAGCCAGGACTTCTCTTACATACAAAAAGAATAAGAAAATTATTCGACATTTATTTTTATAACGCCGTAACTGATCAATATGTAGTTTAAGTTTTTATGTAGTTTATCTATCTTTTATCTATATAATTAAAAATCAATTGGCGCATGTATGAAAGATCATCACTTGAAAACGGCTCGACTGATTTGGCTGTTTTTTTTTTTTGTTGTATTCATAATTGTTAGGACCAGATTTGTATGAAAGAAAATTTTGGGAAAATCCACTGAAAAAGTCGGAAATGAGGATTGTATTTTTGCATGAAAAACTCGATAGAAAATTTTGTATGTTGCATTCATTCAACATTCACCAGGCCGAAGCCGGGGCGGGTCGCTAGTTGTTTTAGAATTCTTGTTAACCCATCAAATATATAAAACGCTAATAAAACAAGAAATAAATTGGTACTATTGATCATTTTAATGTCACAGATTAATTAGTTACCAACGTAATTTATTCCGTTTTTATAATTAGACTATCTGAACCCGTGACTTTGTCTGCGCGGAACATTTTTTCGTGGCTGTCCCGAATTAGGTTAGTTTATATGTACGTGTACATAGCATGTTTAAAGATTGTTTTTGAAAAAAGTCTACGTCTAGCCTTCGTCTGTCTCCGGTCATATACTGTCTCTTTACCAAACATCATAATTGGTTCGGCGGTTCAGCATTTCTCATTCAAAGTTTCATCCCCCTTTTCAACCCCTTAGGGTTAGTGTTTTGATAAAAAAGTAGCCTATGTCCGTTCCCAGGTGTCAAACGATATCCATGCTACATCATAATCAGTTTAGAACATTAGCATTTCCGGTACAAAGTTTAGTCCCCAGCCCTCTCGCTCCCCTTTTCACGGATTTTTGATAAAAAAAGTAGCCTATGTGTTTTTGATGAAAAAATTCTCATCACCGCACCAAATTTTATCATTACCAAGATTTTGCGTTTCCCATACAAAATCTCATCTCCTTTTCACCCTCTTAAGGGTAAATTTTTGATAGCAAAAGTAGCCCATGTCCGTTTTCTGATATCAAACTATCTCCCTATAAATTTCATCATAATCAGTTCAGCGGTTTACCACTTCGCATACAAAGTTACATCCCCCTTTTCACCCCTTTAGGGGTAGATTTTCTAAAACAATAAGTAGCCTATCATGAGCGCAATCACGAGTTCTTACTACGTACCGATTGTCATCAAGATCAGTCAAGCCGTTCTTTAGTTATAAAAGGACGTACAGACAGACAGACAAAATTTTTAAAAATGGTAGAATCGAAATCAGTGAGTCATAAAACGACTACCTATCGCAAAATTTGTCATAAAAACTGAAATTACAGACAGACGCAAGAGATTTATATAGTAGTATAGACTAGCAGCCCGATTCAGTTTGCATGGGGACTTGATACGAAACATCAATATTTCTTTGTTCTTCTGTAGACTAAATGGTCATGGAAATTCACTACGTTTAGAAGATATAAGTGAATTTACAGACAGACGCAGATTTAGATTTCTTTTTATACTATTTCTAGGCCATTTCTATTTATCAGGGTGTAATAAAATAACATTGATGCCTGTTCAGATTCTGAGTTCGTTTTTTGTTAAAAATATTTTTACACATAGGTATATACTTTATTAATCTGATATAGATAGCTAATGATGCGTTTATCTCATAATCATGATAATGCATTTGCGTAGGTATGGAGGTAATGTCGATAGGCTAATATTCTAAAATTATAAGGTAACTTTGCAAAGATATATATGTATATTATATATACAAGCGCTGTGCTGCTTACTTTGGGACTAGATGGCGCTGTGTGAAATGTCTGAGTATATTATTATTATTATATATCTAAAAAGTAACAATATATAAAATAATTTTAAGTATAACTTGTGGAAAACAGACGAAACTAAAAATTAATGTGCAATAAGGCTTCGGATTTATTAATATTGTTTTGTAGTGTTATTAACATATTTATCTATAATACGTGAAGCGTGAAGCGAAAACTTTGGTTCCCTTTATAAGAAAATTGCGTAGAGGGAGGAATGTGGAATTTGGTACACTTAGTATCGTTGGTGCGAGCGAGATGTCAAATCCTTAAATCGAGTTTAAATAGTTGGTGCAAGACACCCTTAAAGTTTATATGGAGAAGGACTGGAGAAAGCTAAAATGTTTATGTAATATGTGTTACAAATAAGTACATTAAATTAAATTAAATAAAACGTTCATTGTTTACGTTCATACTGCCAATGTTAAAAAGACATTCAATGTCAAACTCATAATTAACAGTCTGATCATATGTAATGTAACCTCCTTCGATTAAACAGTCGCACAGAGTAGATTGTCGCCAAAGAGTTCACATTATAAGTTTATGTTTACGGTCGAATTTCGACCACAGGGCGCTCTCTAGTTCATTGAATTCTTTAATTTACATTGTATTATTTAGCCACTATTATATTAAACAAGCAATATTTGTATATAAATATATATATATTTGATATCGCTTTCTCGAAAACGGCTCTGGCGATTTCGTTGAAATTTACAATATAGGGGTTGAGGGGGGTGAGAAATCGATCTAGCTAGGTCTCAATTCTGAGAAAAATCGTTTTCTCCGTTTTTCACACACTTAAAACTTCTAAATTCTGAACTTCTAAACTTTTTTAATTTCGCAGCAAGTTTACCTATTTAATAGCACAGTGGCTGAGTGTAGGTATACCACGGCGAAATGCGCGGGTTCGAATCCTGTAATGTGGTCAGACCTTTTTTTTATAATATGTCTAAGTTCAGTTTGCAACAAGTACCTATTAGTAACACATATACCTTAATAATGTACTTATAATAAGGAAATAAAATGAAAAATAATGATAAAAGCAGACTTCATAACTTCAGAGAGTCTGTCCCGTATTATGAAGTCAGGCAAACAACATAAAATATAGATGTGAGGGTGCTGTTTTCCAACGAAATGGCGACCGATCAGCTTATCTGATAAATAAGATGATAATATATGTGTGTCGTATGTGTGTGTCGTAGGTGAGTCAGGTTATCTGATTTAGCTCACCGTTGCTGTTAGAACATGGCATCTGGCTTTGGAGTTATTTGTAAAGTCTATGCCTAAAAGTAATGGTGAAAATCTATTATTTATTTTCCTGAATACCACCGCACCGAATTTAATTTAATGTTAAATTTCATGAACTTTCTTTATTTAAAGATACGATGTCATTTAAAGGAGTAGTATTATACAAGCAATATTTTGTATATTTATAATCGCGTTCTCGAAAACGGCTCTAACGATTTCGATAAAATTTACAATATAGAAATTTACGGTGGTCAAAAATGGATCTAGCTAGGGTTCAATTCTGAGAAAGTTCGTTTTCTTTGTTTTCACACACTTAAAACTTCTAAACTTCAAACTCTTCTGTTTCCACAACCGAGTTTACCTTGTCGCTTCTCAGTAGTACAGTGGCTAGAGCGTAGATTTACCAAGCTGAAATACGCGGGTTCGAATCCCGCAATGTGGTCAGACTTTTTTTGTTATTTTTTTTGTAAGACACTGAGTAAAACTCGGTCACCCAGGTACTACGTCTTTCATGAAAAGTGTGCGATTTTTTCAAGCATTTATTTTTCAATTAAATTTAACCATTGTGTAATACATTAAATTATTTGCAGGTTTCCGTCGTATTAGTCAAATACCGATGTCATCGGGTCTTAAATGTCTTGCTTACAACTCAGTGCAGTCCGTGTGTACGAGTGACCATAAGCCTGTATGGGCGCTATTTTCTGCAGCATTGAGACCTGGCACTGACGTGTACGTATATATTTTGATATTTTTTCTTTTCAATAAATCATTTTGTACTGTAATTCAAATTTTTATCTATAACTTTATATTGACTTGGTTGGAAAGAAGTTTTCGGGTTCGATTCCAGGTCGGACAATTTAGGAAACGAACTTTTCTAGATTGTCTCGGGTTTGGGTGTACTGGGAGACGCCCCTAGTAGTCGTCTTATTCTCATAGCATAGAGAATGCCCTCTGCCCTAGTTTGAGACCAGTGATCGATGTGTATAGTCTGGCGCACTTATTATTATACTTAATGTATCTCTGGGAAATATAAAATGAGCAAAAAATGAATAATTCAAATTACAATTTAGTGAAGCCGCGAAACATCTTAGTTTCATCTTTTTTTGTTGGTTTCGAAGTTATAATGAAAACAAAAGTAGTATGGTCAACGTGTCCACTATACTTTCACACAGGTACAATATACGATAGACGTTATTTTAGGTAAAGTCCTTTTTCGTTTTCAAGCATGACAAAACATTCCTAGTTTAATCGTTTGTGTAGTAATTACTTCACTTCATAACAGTTATATCACAGTACAAGTAAGCATACAGTATTCTATCTTCATACAAACGCTCCCAAATAACGCGCCTCGAAATCTCGGCATTTCTCGGCATACAACAGTCGCGACAGTCGCGAGTGCGCCCCGGTTGTCGGCGGACGGTGTGAGACGCTCCCGCGCATTTACTGACGAAATATTATCTCAATCAAGTTTACGAGCATAATGTTCAGTGTATGGATGTTTAAATACATCTATATCGAAACCGGAAATATTTCTCTGTTCCTAATTTGTAGGAAATATATTATCATAATGATCTAGTTAATTTATTGCTGATTTTTAATTATACTGCACACAAAATGGATATTTTTTTGTCCGTTTCCACCATACTAACTCACAAACTTTTGAAACTAGAAAAAAACACTAGTAGAATTATATAAATAAAAACTTATTAAATTTGCAATAATATAAAATGAAAAGATAATATGACAATTTAATATAGTACCTATTATCACATACGTAACCCAAGAAAAACATTCAGTCCAAGTCGATAGCCCTATTGCGTGTTTACGTACCGAGCAACCGTAGGTAATTATCTCTAGTACACTGCCGAGATAGAATACTGTTTATTTACTTGTACTGTGGTTATATGCAAGGAGACTTTTGAAATCTCAGAGGCCGTAACCATATGAGCTAGTCATTACCTGCCATTACGATGCGTACTTATGCAAGTAGGAAAAGAGCAGTTATTATTTAAAAATCATACTTTTATAGTTTATGTATTTAGATATATACGAATAAATGTCATTACAATCCCGACAGATTAATTAGTTAGGTACTGGTTGGTACTGGCGTAAGCGTGGGTTTTGGTTAGTAGGAACAATTAGAATTAAATTGTAAATTGGACAAATTCTAGGTATTAATTATATTTGACTTCTGTAATGAATGTAATGATGACTGCGTGACGACCATATAATAACGAGACTGCACCTAAAATATTATAGTACTTAGTACTTCCATATACATAATATTTTAGCTATATATGTATTTAATATATATTTTTTTTTTATTTGGAACATTTGTTCAGTAGGTATTTGTGAAATAAACAGAATTACATATTTACGGAACTGGAACTCAAACACATTCCCACGATGTGATTTGTCAAAAATAAACATGCAGCTTGCATTGTTTAGTAATTAGTTTTGCACTAAAAATAAAATTAATTATCGGCACCTAACTAAAATTTTGTTAAGTTTTATCTACAGACCACTAATTTTAGTGTAATGAGCGGATAAGGTTGTAAGGCGATAGATAGACAGCCGGAAAAGAAATTCTTTGTGATGTGAGTGTCAGAACATTTGGAGTTTGAATTTTAAATAAATAATAATACTTTTATCCATTAATTCCCAACTAGCAAGGTTTGGTCGTATAATGATCAAGACGACATTTTCGTTATGACCTAAGGTCGGACGGACAGCTTTGGTCATATAACAGTTGTGTTAACGTATATATGACGCGAAATAGGCGAAAATTATATAACTTCAATTCGTATATAAGTTATGTTAAGGTCATATTGTTGACGTTGTGTAACGTTGTGAGGTGATCATCGCCATGACCTCTTTGCGGATTCTTGATGTCAGCGTACATGCATTAAATGAAATCAGTCGTGAACGATAAAATAATATTTTAAGTGACAACACAAGATAATATGAATTTATAATTTAATGTCTGCCGTTTGTATTACTCCATTATATTTACTGTAAAGTTATAGTTCGTGTTATAACTTTCTGATGGGTTACTTGACCCATTGGGGTAAATCCAATCCGCGAAGCCAAAAAGAAAAAAAGACTATATTGGAACTATTTTGTTTGAGAATATACTGTCATTTTGTGCGTTTTGTCTCTATAACTACTATGCTTTTGCAATAAGAATATCAAAGTGTCATCAAAGTTTTGCATAAGGTTAACAAAACAAGCGGCCAATTGCGTGTCGGACCACGTATAATGAAGGTTTCCGTAGTCTGCGTTCACGGAACGTTCACAGTTAATATACCTGAGCGACTGAGTTTCGCTCGATGTCTTTCGAGCGAAAGTACCGTCTATTGTATATCTCTTGAATAGGTAATTAGAGCTAATATCAATGCATGAATATTTTAGCTTACTGGGTGCTACTGGTATACCTCAAAATTAGCTTACTGAGATTCTATGAGATGGCGCTAGAATCAATATTTAAAAAAAAATCCGTGAAAACGAGTTTTTTCAGGGACAACATACATACATCTTCACGCTGTATCCCTAACAAGGTGGTCAGAACGGTTCAGCGAACGGAGCGCAAAGTATCGCGGTCCTTACATATTTCTTAAGGCGTCCTCAAACCTTATTCTCCTTTTAAATAAATTTAGAAATGAAACAATATCTAAGTACAAATAAATGAATATCACCTTTAATTTTTTTTCCTAATTATACTTCACTACTGTATAGGGGTTCATAAAACGCTCCTAACTTCCAAATTTCGTTTATTCAGTCATAGCACAGTATCATAGACTTTATAACTCCACACAGCCTGTCGCGTACTACGAGGTAAAACAAATACAATCAAATAAAATGTAGATGTTGGGTGCTGTTTTCTAACGAAATGGCGATCGATCAACTTATCTGATAGGTAATAAATGTATGTCGTATGTACGGGTGAGTTAGCTTGTCTGATTTACTTCACCGTTACTGCTCAGGCACGGCGTCTGGTATTATTTCTGGAATCTAAATATATATCGCCAATAATCTACGAGTGAAATGGCTGTGACATACGGCTAGACAGAGGGACAGGACAAAATTATAAGAGCTCTGGTTTTTACTACAAGTAACTAATTTGGAAATAAGTTAAGAAACATTTTTTCATTTGATATTTATGTGTTAATTGTATTTTGAGACGTAATCTTCGATCACAAATAAAGAGATCAAAGGACGTTATTCATTCCATTTTTTTATATGTACTCGGTAACTAGAAAATAAAAAAAGGATAACTGAAAATATAATCCTGCCAGTATATTTCTCATTTCAATTACATAATACCTATTTAATATTGATATTTTTTTAACGTTATTTATTTACTATATAAAGATCACATAGTGTTAACCGATGGAAACATTAAAAGCATTACAAGCAATAGTGTATGAGCGTGAGGAGACTTATGAGATTTGAGAAGGTGAAAGAAATATATAAGGACCACAAGCTTGGTGCTTCTAACTACCAGATATGGCGTGAAGATATATTATTATTTATTCGGTGTTAAGAAAAGTCGAGAAAAATTTCGTGAGTTTTGTCAAAAAGTGAACAGTAGTGAGTGAAGTTACAAGCGAGTGCGATTCTATTTTTATTTAAAATGCTTAATACCGTGTTGCTATTTTCAGGGTGCCCCTAGCGGCGGGCCTCTTTAATAGGGAAGTGTACCTTGAAGGTATAAAACGAAGACGCGCCCTTCTCGACCACGCACCAGGTACGTCAGCAATATGCAGCATACAATAACGGCCGTATTATTCTAGAAATTAGACACATTTGGGTGTACAATTTCGCAGTTGAGGATATTCTTTTATGAAATTACTGTATTATACTTATATAATAAGCTGATAATGATTCCGAAAGGATATCTTTTTCTGATATATGTATAACGGGTAAATAAACAAAGTCAATGGAATTGGATCGTTAGTCGTTAATATTGTAGCTTACCACGCAAAGTGGTAAATGCAAATCACAGGTGGCAGCACGCTGTATGTTTCAAACATCGCCATAAAATGAAGAGAAGAATCTATTTCTGTTTCTTTAGGATCCTAAGGATAATGTACATACATGCCTAATTCACCTGAACTCATAGTGATTTTAACTGATCTATACATAACCTCTAATATTTGACGGCCACAATTTTATTTTAAATTCCTTTTTTTTTCTTTTGTTTTGAGAATGAGTAGTGTCTAGAGTACTCTTCGTAATTTAAATTTTGGTACAGAATAATATTTGCGATTTAGCGTAGATATTTAAAATTATCAAGATAATTTGTCTGTGGTTAACCATTTGCGGTTATTGCACTTTCAAACGAAAGAACTGTGGCCAGAGAGTATACATGAACTTTTATGCAAAGTTACGATAGTACAATATAGCTTTCGTAATTTCAAAATGACAGTTTGATTTCAGTTGTGAGTTTACATTAATGTTTCATTTAAACTTCCAATAGTTATATATATTGTATGTTTTGCATCTAGGATGCATTATGATTTGGATTACAAAAAGGCATTTAAAAACTAAAAAGAAACAGAACTAAATTTTCGGATTGATATTTTTTAAATAATGACCAAAAATTACGCTTTATTTAATCCTTGTTTTTGATATGATTAGACCTCAAAATATACACAACAATATATCTTTGAAATTCAGGTTTTAATCTCTTTACGTAGTATGTACAACTAATAAAGAAAAACAAGTAATTTTAAAATTTTTATCACTTGTGTTAAGGTCTGATCATATTTGAAACATTTAGAGGCTATTTTATGAAAATTGTTGCATACCAAGAGACGTTGTAGCTCTTTGTTTTTGTTTTATTTATTTACACGTTTAGACTTTTATTTTAGTTATTTTATTGTGTGACGCTGTCATTATGACGGAATGTCTTGTGCAATATTAACATGAGTTTTATTCACAAAATTACCAATTATTATAAATATTATATTGCGCATACATTACGCTATAAATAATGCGTGCAATTTATAAAATGTGCTCATAAGATAAAAGACATCTAAATCTAGTCAGTTCCTGTCAGTATTCAATATGTTTAATTTTATTTATAAACCGTAGGTTATTTTGTTGTAAGTTATTTTATCTTGTTAGTGTAGTACAAGTTATTTTAACTCAAAATTGGTAGTTTAACACTTTTCCTATAACGTCCGTGTCTAAATATGCTATATTGGCCATTAAAAAATTACAATAAGTATTGTAATTATTTTTCATTGTATGTTTTTTATTATACTGATTGATTTGTTCAATAAATTGTATAATAGTAAACAGTCATTGCTTCATTTCTCATAATGATAATTACGAGGAGAAAGCAATACAATATCAGTACAATATCCTCATAATGATAATTACAATATATAATTTCATACTCTGCTTTGTTGTATTGAAGTACAAAAATTGATCTTTTTGTTGCCACATTGTAGTCCCCTATAACAAATATATAAATGGTACATACTACTTGTATGTACATCTAATTTAACAATATTATTATAGTTGTAGCGGCTCAAAGCCTATGTAGACAAACGAGCTTGTGTATTTGTATATTATAATCATGCATGAAATTGTACAGTGAAAGTTTTACTATTGTACTTAAAATTGGTCTGCCTTAAAGCTGTTAACTTAACCGTCTTACGAAATGTTATAAACATTTCTAATTAATTAGGTGCTGTGATTTACACTGGTTCTAGTCTTTACATTCATTTCAAAGATACAGAAGAGAATTGTGTATGTAATAGATTTACAAAAAAAAACCGACACAAACTGGGAAAATTATTAACTAAATCTTTTGTGTTGATCATACATGTAGGTATAGTCCGTTACGATCTTATACTCCAAAAAGGTAAATAAGGTTTAATGTTTTATGAATTTATAAAAAACATGTTAGAATGTATAAATTGTTTTGACATAACTTTAGATACCAGAGACATACACATTACATTTTTCTACTAATTTTATCTCATAGTAGTTGTTGCCGTGATTTTGTTTGCGTGATCAATACTTAGTAGATACTAATTCAGATACCTTCCCCGAGATACGCACAAATCATTAAAGGTTCATTGCAATCAGATGAACTATACGCGTACGCATGTATAAGATAAATATTTCCTTATTTTATAACTTATTTATCTAAAAACACTTTTATTTACCTTTTTGGCACGGTGGACTGAAATGAACCTGCAGGTATTTTTATAGACTTATTTATTTTATATTCATCATGTTCATGCCATTATTTGATCGTTATTATTGTATAATAGGTTCTGTTCAAAAACGAATTTGTAAAATCAGTACATATTGACGTCGTGTTCTAAATTGATTGAGTTTTATTGCAATTATGGATAATCGACGTCCAGTCATTATGAAGTGCTGTGACACAGATTACCATAGGTAATATATTGTGGACGTAAAATATCTTTAATCAAAGATTTGATTAATTTTTTCTATAAAAAAGTAACACAACTTTATAACACTATACAAGGATATTGTGAAAGGGGGTATAAATTCGTCGGGATTTCAACGTGTCACTGTTAACTTTTATACTGCAGATGTTATAATTACGGAATACGGTTATTTTGTTTTCCATACAAAAAAAAACATTTTATAGAAATAAAAGTACAACCCTATCATTATGCCCTAGTTAAGAAAGGTTTGTTAGTGACGTAAAAATGCTGATTATAGTTGCCCTCACTTTTATTTTTTTCAAACTTGAATGAGTTACACTAGATATTGACTTTTGTCGAAGTTGTAGAACGCAAGTTTTCTGTCATCATGGTAATACCCTTTCGGATTTACCCGTCCTTTCAAAATAACCTCGTGTAAAAATAATAAAGTTTGATTTAATGACGATGATATTATTTAAATGATTTAATAACGGCGCAACATATTTCAATACAAAATTAATAATCGTGTACAATTAAAAAATACAATCATTAATAACAACTGTGTTGCTATATTATACGGAACATTTTTGTCGAATTTGAATTTTTTTGTTCAGTAAATGTTAAGCAATGTTAACTTCTAAAGAAATGTCATTTATGCTTAATTAAAAATTCGATGTATAACGTTTAAAACATTGTTGAATTTATTATCAAATTAGAAGTTGGTTAGAAGTTTACAAAATTCATGATTGTAATTATTATGCATAGGTATTGTGTAAACACGTGTAACAAAAATTATAGGTACTATATAAAAATAACCTACTTTTGTGGTTAGTTTTTCAAGAGTATTAGTAAAAAATTCTTGAAAATGTAAAAAATAGAAGTTTTTACTTCTACAATGATTAATTAATTTGAAAGCCCGCAGGTATTTTTATAGACTTATTTATTTTATATTCATCATGTTCATGCCATTATTTGATCGTTATTATTGTATAATAGGTTCTGATCAAAAACGAATTTGTAAAATCAGGACATAATTGACCTCGTGTTCTAAATTGATCGAGTTTTATTGCAATTATGGATAATCGACGTCCAGTCATAATGAAATGTTGAGTCGTTGATATAAAACGTCCAATTGTCACATAAAGTTGTTCAAAATGTCGAAGAAGAATGTGCAAAGACTTGCGATTTCCAAGTATACAATTAGCGAATAAAAGTACTGAATTGGTTCTGGTTTTTATGATTTTGGTGTATCTTATATTCAAAATAATTAACATTTTAAGTCGGCTGTTCGGAACACGAGTTATTACTGTGTTTGGTTTCTGATTAAAATTAGCTTTCTGCGCATTTATTTCGCGCATACATACATCAAATGATTATGCAAGCGACCACCTCCTCCCTCCCCGCCCCACCCCACCCCCGCACGCACCTCTCACTTCGTGTAACTGCCCAAGATCTCAGTTATTTAAGATTGGAGGACGCGCTTTGTTTTAATGAATACTTTGTTTTATTTGTTGAATTTTATTCTAATATTATATAATATGGACTTTATTAAAAAATTTTGTCGTACAATAAAAGTTGTTCCGTATGATGATTACAATTTTGCACCAAAAGGTAATTAGTATTTTTCAATGAAGCCTGTATTCACGGACTATGGCCCAAGCACTGCCCGGATTTTGTAACCTATGGTAGTATTTTTACACCCAATATAATTATTAATTATTTGTATAACCGACCAATACCCTCCTTGTAGCCGGTGACTTCTGTGGCCATAACAATATTTGTTTTAATCATTGACGGATAAAAAGAGTTATATAAGTTTATTGCCGCTGTCTGTTTGTTTATTCGTCTGTGGCATTATATCTTGGTACGGATAAACCAATTTGCAGGCAGTTTTTTTTTGTTGGAAACTGTAGTTTTCGAGAACACTCAGCTCTTTAATAGTAATCGATTCATCTGTCCTCAGGATGTTTCAGCTTTAAATCCTAATTTGGATGGGATCTTAGGTACTATTGCAGTTAAAAGCTTTTTAACTTCTTGTTACTTATATCCGGGTTCTTAAATTAAAAAAAATAATAATAAAATTATTTTACTTGGAAAAGTGCTTGTGCTTCCATAAAGTACTTGTAGTGAATGGCCTCTAGTGGCTGTGATAAGTGACTCGTGTGAAAATAAAATTAATCCCTATTAATAGAGTTTGAATGCTATGGTGATGACATATTTGGTGAATTAAATTTGAAAAAAGAAGACGAAAATGATTATAAAAATTTGATTGTTACTTGCGTAGATATCGTAGAGGCCTTCAGTGAATTAATATCGGAACTTTCCCAAGTGTTTATTAAAGTGTTGCTGTGATTTTTAAGTGTTTGATTTTTTTTAGATAGTTACATAGTTGACTTTTAAAAAATGTCAATTTTTCTAACCGAAGTGAATTAAAAAATATTTGGTACGTATGGTACATATCTGCGTCAAATGAATGGGCAGTACATATTAAATCTGTCCATTAGTTATTATTTGTAGTTGAATTCAAGTGTATATGTGAAACTTATATATTAATGTGAAACTTATATTTATAATGTAATTGATTAATATAATGTTTCTTCGGTGTAGTTATAGACTTAGATTTTTTCATCGGTAAGACGGTTATAACTAACAATAAGAATATTTTTTTAGAAACGATCTATGTGTGATATTCCTTGAACCATCTAGCTGTTCACGGACAGTATTGCTTTGTAGCATGTAGGTAGATTTTTTCGTAGAAAAAGTAAACATTTTAATTTAAAAAAGATTCGTCACTAGTAAAGTGACATAGTTGATTTGTTTTTAATAGCACATGAATATTATACATATATTTTTGAGACGAGTGAAAATACAATCGTTATTTACATAATGTTACCAAATGTTGTTCTGCCACACTTACTACAAATACCATACGGGTCGATCAATTATTGACTCCCCGTGTCTCACTGCTGTCCCTGCAATAAAATACTCCTTTACGTATTTATTTCAAATATAAATATTGTATTTATATCATTAAGCTAATCCATTTCTATCAATATGTTAACATTTAACAACATTTTTCCCTACTTAAGTAGTTGTCCAGGAGACAAAGCACTTTTAGTTGTTCAAGAGACAATTTCACTATTCTTTGAGATTTTTTTCGATTTTATAATAATTCCTCTTCATAAATACACGTTGCTCAGCACGGATTTATAAATATGTAAGTATATTTATCTCATCATAGTATATATCTTTATCAGTTATTAAGACAATAGGTGTTGTGAATAAAACAAAATTAATTGCTTCTATTATTTAGTATTAGCAATAGCAATTGTTAGTTAGCATAAGCTCTTACTCATAGCAATTGCTTTTGTCTAAGTGAATAATCTTTTACTGATACTATAATCGTTAGTTTTTGTTCACACTTTTTTAGCAATTTTGCTAGCATATGCTTAAGTAAAAATAGAATAAGCTTTTGCTAAATTATATTCACCTGAAACTCAGGTTTCTGAAAAAATGCAATTCTTTACATACATACATATCTTCACGCTGTATCCCCAACGGGGTAGTCGGAGAGGACGGAGCGCCAAGCGTCGCGGTCCTCAGATACTTCTTTCGCTTCCTCAAATCTCATCATTCTCCTTACACATTTTCGCCTACGTATTCGAGTGTTTTGACATTTCCGTATTTACTATTTGTATTAACTTATAATTTCCGTCGACTAATACTCTGGCTATTTGATCTTCATTAATCAGCCTTGGTCTTTCTTGGCGTCTTTTACCATTCGCTTTCGCTCTGTAGATTTTCTTCGTCAGTCTTTCATCACTTATTCATTCTATGTGCATGAATAAGTGATGTAAATCCAAGGTATTTTTGAACGTCAAATCTACTTAAGTTCGGTTCGCTGAGACTGGACACTGAGAAGAATCAACAAGAAACTTAGTCAGGTATCATTTTTTCAACATCATTCTACAATAGTTATTTAAAATACAATATCCATAAAGCCAGTAAATGCATGTGCAGAGGATTATTTCCAGTCTATCGTTGCGTCTTAGCTTATACTGTCTAACAATTGCTAATACTAAATACTAGAAGCAATTGCTTTTCTTTTATTCACATCACCCATTAGCTCATTGACTACACAGTTATATCATTTATTACAGTATAATACTATTCACATATATTGCAAAATTTTAATCCGATTTTATTGTAACGTTTCAATAGGTGACATTCATCATTCTTAAAATTAAATACTCTCGATCGTTATTCTCTTGAATATACAAGATTAAGTATTTTCAATGGTATAAGAAAGTCAGTCTGTCTTCCATAATTTATATTTACAAATACTCTATACCTAAGTGCTTTATTTATCATGAACAAGTCACACGACTCGGGAAATTAATCTTTTCGTGAAAAAGGTAATGTAATAAAGATAGAGTACAGTATTGTACCTTCAGGTTTTTTATGGTAACGCAAAAGAAACCTGAACACCACCCCACCTGGGGAAAGACGGTTACGTGGAATTTTTATCAACTAAAACTCCTGCGGTGCTTGTCTTCGGCGCGTTGTCGAGCGGCTTCCACAGAACGTACCGAAACCCCTCTCGCACTCTTTAAAGCACTTCTGGGTGGAGGCCTATACTGAGCCCTCCTGCACTCTCGCAGAGCACTACAGCGCGGATAACATGTGCTTGATTACGTCCTTCTTGGGGTGTTATGGATGGACCATCAGACATTGACACAATCAGAGCCCTCACTCCGATGGGCCGCGACCCCGAAAGCCCCTTTAGTGGCCTCTTTTGACAAACGGCGAATACTGTTACCTTATTCTCTGGCCCAAGCTACGTACTGGTACCTACAGAATCTAACTCTACTATAGATTTCGTGCGTTATACTTACTAGTGACTACAGAAAATGAAAATACCTCCTATATGTTACAATTGTATAATTTTATCCTCGAGATTTTCAGTAATTGTTTTATTGTGTATTCCTTATCTATGAAATTATGTAAGCAACTGTACGATGTATGTATATTATATAGATATTGTTTTAATCCTTTGGTTATTTAAAAGGTTTATCTATATTTGAAAACTTGGGTTGCTAAATGAAAATATATGAATACTTTCTATCAATAAAATTTAAACAAAATTTGGGTAAAATATAAAAATTTTATATTGTATCAATTACATTAGACTTTTGTAATATTATTTTTTAGTATGAATTATTTAAAATTCATTAAACAAGATTATGATAAAAATATTTTGACTAAATCAAGTTGTATCAAATATTAATATGTTGTGTTATTATAAAATTTTTAAATTAATTGTCAAGCTGGTGTAACATATTTCATATTTTTGATTACTCACGAAATACAAGGCTTTATACCTACATATTTTGATGTCTCTATAAATTATGTACTTACCTAAGACTTCCTAAGTAACTATAAATTATTCGATTACTATATTTTGCTGTTATAAAGATTACTCCCTTAATATTGAAATGAAAAAATAAAAATTACATACTGAATTGCTAATACTAATAAATAATTTATTGTCTGATTATTGAATATTGAGATACTTATTAAGCGACAGATTGCATAATTTCTATAAGAAATTGTCAGGAATATACACCTATAAGGCTACAATATAATTATTATGCATTATTGTATTGTTACTGTAAAACTGTGTGAGGAGAATGATGAGATTTGAGGAAGCGAAAGAGATGTGTAAGGACCGCGACTCCTGGCGCTCCGTCCTCTCTGACTACCCCGTTGGGGATACAGCGTGAAGTTATGTTATGTTATGTTATGTTATGTTTACTGTAAAACGTACACCCATAATGCTGTAAAAATAGATTAAAAACTGAGTACTGAATTACTAATTTATTGTCTAATTATTAAGATATTTATTAAAAGAATTGGCATAATTTATATGGGAAATTACTGTCAGAAATATGTATAATATATTATACTATGTACTTCAGCGCCATAATTTACTAGTCCATACATAGAAATATATTGTACTTAAATTGTAATTTATATAAGGCAATGAAATGTTATGCTAAATAAAATACTTTTCTTGCTAGTACGAATTTTTATTTACCTGTTAAAGTATAACTTTACGCTAATAACTAATCAACCTGTAGTATACCAAAGTTATTGCTTCTATATCCAATTAATAATCAATTTGAAAATAAATCGTGCAACGGGTACAAAATATATTTTATACAAGAAATATACCCATGTGACCCATTGCACACTGTTATATAAAAAATTGCATAGAAGTCAATAAACTTTGGATTGACAAATTGGATATTTGCTTTATAAATATTAGGTACCACAGATTAGATAGTACTCACGCTATTTGATAATATGTACATATTTAGTAGCATAATACAACGAATTATTCGTTACGTAAAACACATTTGTAAATTTAAATCGCTTATAAAGTTATATGTGTAAATACAATATGTACTATACATATTTAATATGTCTAATTATACAAAAATACCTAATATAAATATTAGCATACATACTATACTTATAATTTATATGAACGTGACCCTATCAATGAATAACTTTATTCCTCTATAGTCGTACACAATTTATTTTGTAGGGAGCATTAGTCTTTCCGTGGCATAAATTAAAAAATAATTGAAGTACACCTTGAAAATAGACCTAAAAATTATTTGATGCTCTTTGGGGTTTCAACATTATTGTAATGCCATTCCACACAGGCCCATCCATTGACACCATTTATTTCAACGTCGCACCATCTTTCATACAATTTGGCTTCTCTTTCGCCCCCAATGTAGAATGTATCTTCATCTTTCACTTGTATTTTCACGACATAAGACTGACGACCTAAAAGCAGATTATTTAAAATTTAAGTTCTACCTACCTACAATATTGAATTGACAGTACCTATATATTTTTTAAATTCGTTTAAAAATGTTTAGCTTTTACCTGCATAGAACGTAAATCCATAGTCTTTCGGGAGCACTTGGTTCTCTCCATGCTGGTACAGATAAAAATCGGACGAATCTATTGGTCGGACAACTGTATCAGACTTATGACATACATATCCGATTGTGAGACTGAAAAATAGGGCCTTTTTCAGAGACTACATAAACATTTAGTGCAATGAAGTAACAATCAATTATCATAGAATTTTGCAACAAAACATAATTCAGCAATATAATAATAAAACATAGGTTTAATTCGCATTTTAATAGGTATCTACTTGTAATTGCTTCATTTTTTTTTCTTTGAATGAGTGAACCACTTACTCTATCAAGCATAAAAATAATTACCAGGTGACTGAAATTATTGGCATCCTTTTAAACTAGATTACGCACCTACTCTACTAAATTAGGTACAGTAAGACTATAGTAACGTAAGAGAAATTCAGTAAAAGTCGAACTCTGAAACCTTGAACTCGTCGTATAGCACGCAATACAATTCGAGGTCACGCATTGGCAAACATGTGTCTCACCAACCTTGTGTGGCACGCGATATTCATCGTCTCCTTCGTTCAGTTAATTGTTAATCACTATTCCCGATGCGTTGTGCATTTCATCACTTGAGGACTTGTAGCATGCGCTCTGTTCCCACAAAATTTATATTGCAGTAAGTACAAACGTAGTATAAGTGATTTCATTGATGCCAATAATTCCAAATTCATCTGTATACATTTTAAAATACCTAGTTTTGAACTTACTGCGATAAAATAGTCGGCTGTGAAACAACGCCTACGGCTATAGAATCTCCATTTTCAAGGTATAGAAAATGTAGAACATAGCGATGGAAATTACGCCAGTCTCGGTAAGGACCTAATGTGTAAAATAAAATTAATATTTTTTTATACCACTTGAGTGTAACAATGTACACTCGGCCAAGAAAATGGTTGAGCACTATTGAAAGTATGTTCTAACTAATGAAAATATTGCTTGACTGATATTGGAAATTTTGCAAGTATTAACGTGATTGGCTGATTAGCATCCAATCAAAAGGCATAGGTAAAGGTGCATACTATTTTAATCTCTATTAACAAGCATTAAGCATAACTTTCTACAAGCAATCTAAAGCTTTGGTCTCTTGATCGGAAGTATCGGAACGCATAACGCTGCGGTGAGCGGTTCAAAGTCAGCGTCATGACGCTGCGTTGCTAGAAGCGGTCAGTTGATTTTGCCGTAGTTACCAAAGTAGACGTGTCAACATGAACAACATTTTTGAAATTTGTGCTTTGTTTGAGGATGAAGAAGAAGAGGAATTGATTGTGCTTCAGAAAAGAATTAAGAGCTCCAAAAACATGCTTTTACAACGAAAAACTGCCCGCCTCCGAATAAACAAAATATGAAAATGTAATTTACGTGTTTTTTTTTTAACTTCTCAGCTATATACTACAGCTACATATAAACTTTTATGTTTCTATTTCTGTATAAAGAAGGGTAATTACGAATTAATTCTAATAAATTATCTTCTATTAAATCCATCGCGACCCGTGACGCACACGCAGCACGCAGTGAATGAACGAGCACGACGCCGCGTTGTGCGGAATACCCGCTCCCCACTCACCGCGCTTGTCCCCTCCCCTCAGACGCATACTGCAACGGAACAAAAGACCATTCCGCGATTTTTCATACTAGTGCAGTAGAATTAGAATATCAATTTACGTTAATTGTGGTACTAATGATTTTTGGCACATCGATAGAGTTATGTCTGTGAATGATTACCTTAAATTCGCAACCGATTTGGAAGTGCGGAAAATGGTGAAAATTGAGAAAATCTTGAATTTTTGAATAATTCCAAAACAAAAATTGTGGTACTAGTTGCGAGAATACCACGTGTTTGGAGTACGAATACCTACCTACTCAAGCAATTTGGAGCGGTTGCGACATACGGAACATACCTAAATTTAAAAAAAGTGATTTTTCGTCTTTATCTCCTAGGTAAAATTTGTGGTACTAGTTGCGAACTCATCGGACACTTGTTTTAGCTTAATATCTTAATTTTAAATTTGCAACCGGTTGCGACCTACGGAACCTAAAAAAATACTTTTTTTGAAATTCTACTTCCAGCAAAATTAGTGTAGTCAATATTATTGCTTATATCACATTTATAGGTCGTATTCCAACTGCTTTGTGATCGCAACCTCTGAAAACACTACGGAACCTAGTCTATTTTGTAAATAAAAAGTACGTATAATTACGAGTCTTGCGAGGGGAATGCGGGCGGCGCGCGGCGGGCGGTACAGGTACGGGACTAGCGTTGAAATTAGCGTTGCGTATGATAACTGTTTTTAATATTTGAAATCGTCTTATCTAAATTTTTATTGGAAATACATATATTCCAATAAAAATTTAGTTTTTATTGGAATATATGTATTTCCAAATTTTGATTGGAAATACATATATTCCAATAAAAATTTAGTTAAGACGGGATGTCGGTGAGTGATGAGTACTGCTTAAACAAAAGACTTTTTATGTCTTCCTTTTTTTTCGAAAAATAATTTAGATTTTTTTTGTTTTAACAAAAATTCAGCGTATCTGTATTTTACTGACTATACAGGACAGTGATTTGTTATTTTAAATGATGCTTGTTTAACGCTTACCGCAGCGTTGTGCGCAGAGAATGTAATATTACTGTAGTTGTGCGTTCCGATCAAGAGACCAAAGCTTAATATGTCAAAGGAAACCATCAAATGTCATAAAAAGGTTTTGTTAGATTCACTACCCCAGATAAGATGGGAGATTTTCGGAACGGACCTACTTGGGGAGGACGAACTGAAATCTCTCAGCTACGAGGACATAATAGAATTTTGAAATAAGTATAAGTAATTGGTGCCTTATTTTTTCCCTCTCAGACCAGCAAGGAACTAACATACATGAAATATTTACCGAAAGTGTGATCTCTAACGCTGGGCATATTAAGTACATATTCCTTTCCGTCTATCGTCACTTTTCCTTTAAGACTTCCCATTTGTTCATAATGAGTTTGGTGAAATCTGCATATAGACATTTTACATATTATTTACGACCATAAATTCGTCTTACCAAATAAGTTATGACAGGGATATTAAGAACATAATATGAGTATAAGCTTATTAAAGTTGAATTAATACGTACCTCGTAGAGGTAGTAGTACACATTGAAATCAATCGACAAATTTTTTTCTAAGTTATTATTTTTTTATTACTCATACCGGGATAAACAGTATCTAAACGCACATTTTTGTTGATAAGTAGCTATTTTTTCGTTTTACAATTTGAATGCGACAAGTTCACTTGTCGCACGCAAATTTTGCTTGGCACATGCAAATTCATGAAAAAAAAAATATAAAATGATTATCTAAAAAAAACACAATCGATTTCAGTACCCATTGACATCAGTGTGAAAGATAAAGAAAGTCTTGATTTCGAGGTTCTACATTAATATAATAATAAATAATAATAAAGTTATTACT
Source organism: Zeuzera pyrina (assembly GCA_907165235.1). Taxonomy (NCBI): domain Eukaryota; kingdom Metazoa; phylum Arthropoda; class Insecta; order Lepidoptera; family Cossidae; genus Zeuzera; species Zeuzera pyrina. Next base: position 17,018,964 of record OU015626.1, read on the forward strand.
TTTTATAATTTTTCTTTGTTTCGAAATTAACTCCGCATTAGTAATAAAAAATAGTATCTGCAACTCGTGCGGTGTTGTCGATTGCCCACTCGAGCCAATGAGCGCACTCAACTTACCGCACTTGTTGCACAATATACTAGTGTAGTATGACTAGTCTAGTTATAACTTTGTTTTTCTGCGTTTACCCAATTGAGGTATTCAAAACCTTTCAGCTTTTTGAAATTACTTTGAACTTAAGATACAGTATGTAATGTAATACCTAACGTTGTTTTGTATTTATTAAGTACTAGCTGTTGTCCGCGACTTCGTTCGCGTAGTCTTTTGTTTACTAAATTAGATAATCGAAAAACCTTCTTAGACGTACGCGGAATACTTAAGTCACTAATGTTTTTACAATCGGATGAATGGTTTAGGAACGCATAGAGGACAAACATAGAATAGAGATATACATTCATTTTTATAATAGGGGTTAAAGTATGAGAGTGCCATTTTAACACACTGACCACTGAATTTAAATTAAACATGCATGGTATCAGATTTCAAAGTGAATTTTTTTCACGCGAAAACTAACATTAACTTCATAAAATCGTGACACTTGGTTGTTCGACTTTCGATTGTTTTTACATTTAGCTTTTAACGTGAAGATGGATATAGCGAAAATCAAAGTAATATTAGAGTAGTAGAGAGTAAAGTAACTCGTAATGCAGTGCCGTGTTTGGAGAAGATATTACTCACGAACGCACCGTTCGTTCAGTCCATTTTTGGTTGAACCGCTTTAGTAGAGGAAACTTCGAATTTAAGAATGAACCACGAGGAAGACCAGCCACTAAGCTAAATAACGATGAATTGAAGGTTATGGTGAAAGCTGATCCGTATCAAACTACCAAGGAATTAGCAGCATGGCTTGACGTTACCATACCCATAATATTGACCCATTTGCAGCAAATCGGTAAAATTGAAAAACTTGAAGAATGGGTGCCTCATGATTTGACTGATCTTGAAAAAGCAGCACGTGTTGAAGCTTGCCTTACCTTGTTAAGCCGATACAGAAATGAAGGGATTTTAGACCGAATTGTGACGTGTGACGAAAAGTGGATTCTTTACAATAATCGCAAGCAAACGACGCAGTGGCTGACCCCAGACCAAACGCTAAACCAATTCCCTAAAGCAAAGCTTACCCATAGAAAGGTGATGGTAACTGATTGGTGGTCACTTTATAGTGTAATTCACTACAGTTTCTCAGATCCGGTCAAGCAATAACAGCAGATGTCTACTGTGCAGAACTCCGAACAATGATGGCGAAACACGCAGCAAAACAGCCCCGACTCGTCAATTGATCTTCACCATTATTGCTCCATGATAATGCAAAATCTCACACTGCTCGAGAAACAGTTTTATCACTACAAGACATGCAGATAAAAACCATCCGTAATCTTCCGTACTCGCCGGACCTCGCCCCAACCGACTATTATTTTTCCGCGATTTGGACATTTTTTGCAGGGAAGAAATTTTCTTCCCAGGAAGCAGTTCAAAATACCTTCACACAGTTTGTGGAGTTCAGATTCCCAGAGTTCTATCGCAAAGGTTTAAATAATTTTCCGATTAGATAGCAAAAATTTATAAACAACAAGGGTAAATACTATCATTAAATAAATATATTTCATACAAAATAAAAAATAGTTTTAATTTTTCAGTATGGAACGGCGATTTCATACTTTAACCTCTAACATATAAGATATTAGTATTAGATACGGATCTATTTTTCTATTAGTACCAACCTATATATTGAAGAAATTCAGGTGAATGGGATCTAGATAGGTACCCGTTTACAATTGTATAAAACGTCCAAAACTTACTTTTTTAGAAGCCTAAAGTAATCATTACTCCACGGTTCTCTAGCAATACTACTAGCCATGCTGGGTATTGATATATGATTAACGTAATTGAAGTAAGGCCAGTCTGCGCTCCATATCGAATTCATCTCCACTTTTACTCGTTTCTCTGGATCATTCCGTACTCTGAAATATCCTTTCGTTAAATTTTAATTCTAAGATCAGACAAGGATAATACTCACTAAAAATAGCGGCGGTATTGGTGCTAATGACTATTAATAAAAAAAAGTATCTTTCTCTTATTTTCTTAAAATAAAGACAAAATGAAATGACAAAATTGCCTGCGCCGGCGCCTGGGCCTCAAAGTCGCAGCGACTCCACCTCGACTTTTGATTAGTGATAATTTGAAGTAAATTAGTATTTTGTACATTTGATTCTATAATAAAAAATAAGCAGCACGGTTCTTGGTTGTCTACACTTCGACACCACCTCTACTTTTGAGTGAATTAGCGTTTGGCTGATCTGATAGATCGAAATAGCAAAATACAATATCAAATAAGCGAAGTAGCAATACGAATATTAAATTAAACCTACTTCATTTCACCCTTATAAGAAACTTTCCATGCACGCATTGGTATAAAGTTCACGACGGAGATCCCCTGAACTTTATACTCTTGGTCGTTAGGAATTAGCTGCAAACGTGTGTCTGGAAGGCTGGGTATTAGAAGAAGCTCTTCACCAGCGACCTATGTATACAGAATATATTTAAAAATAAACATTTAAGACGGATAACTAAAATAAAAGAATTGTTTTGCTGGTAATGATATACCTACGAGTCATATTGCATATACATATAAAAATATTTGAATTATAAAAACTAATTCGTAAATAATAAAATCAATAACAGCATGACTGCATTGACATGGGCATTGGGCATTATATATAAGTTTAGCTAAAATTGAAGAAGTACCTACATACTAAGTTAGAACAAATTAATATTAAACATTGCTGTATTTTTTTTTAAATGGCGTGGAGTCTGGGTGTTACTGGGAGCTTCCCCAGTTTGTTGTGTGGTACCCATAGTACAAGACTAGCGCTTAGTTTGCTATAACACAATTTGCGTAGTAATCTGGTATAATGAGTATTTTTCCTAGCCTTGGAAATTTTGGCGGCAGAGAGATCTCGATTTTTCTAAGTGATTACAGAACGTATGAAAGTGATATTTGGTAACCTGATTCTTCATTTTATTGACTTCATTTTGTCAGTTGCGTTACACGATTGGTTAACTTTTGTAATAGAAAAAAAATCAAACAAACCTCTTTTAAAACAGAGATTTACGTTTTTCGTAGTAAAGAGACTACGGGAAAGGGATTATTAAGAATATTATCTATTCTTACCACCATAAACTATATCGCTTTTTCAAATCACATATACATAATATGTATAATGTTTATATAATCAGTACCTTAGTACATGTAATTGTGTGTATTTGGTATATATTTTAAATGTAATGTATAGTTTATTTATGTAAGTATAGTTTATTTATATGTTGTATGTTTATAATATGTATGTATGATTTAAAGAGTGTGTATTATATTTTGTACTTTGGGATTCATACACAATAGATTTTGCTTTTGTAACGACTTTTCTATCACAGGTCTGCTGGAAGAAATTTCATTATGAAATAAGCAGTACCTTTGTATGTAAATTTCATTTCATGTACCTATTTCTTAAACATGTATATAAACACACCGGCACAATTAGCGGAACACAAAAAAACCAGGATTTTAAAATCTTTTACTTGAGGAACTGGCCAGTTATGATATTTTTTTAATTTATTGTCAAATTTGAAAATAGAAAATTAGATGACATACACTTTTTTCATTCATTTGTTTTATTTTCCCGAACAATACGTTTTGTCAACTTGTTCGAGTAATAACTACGTAATTGTAATTTTTTTGAAAAATTGCACTTAATAGTTTTTTATAAATTTGTTATTCTATAGGCAATTTTGTTTATTAAAAGCTCTTTATTATGCCTGACTTAACATCACGGAAATCATTAGGGCTGATGAAATGAGAAGAAATGGCCATGCCTACAGATCGATTGCCTCAAGGCTTCGTCGACCAGTATCAACGATTCATCGCAGCATCCAGCGGTACAGTTCGTTTAATTCTCTTGTGAGGAGGAGGGGTCAAGGTAGAAAAAGATGTACATCGAGGCGAGATGACAGTTTTTTACAACTTGGAGTTCGTAGGAATACGCGATTAACGGCTGTACAAGCTCGAAATGAACTGGAAGACGTTCGAGGAGTACGAGTAAGTGAGCGTACAGTTCGCAGGAGATTTGAAGAAGTTGGTTTAGGGTCGTATATACCTGCCAAAGGCCCAAAACTTGAGAGACGTCACCGCGTAAACCGATTAAGCTATGCGCGAGAACATCGTCATTGGGATTTGAACGAATGGCAGCAGGTTCTCTTTACTGATGAGTGCAGAGTTCTTTTAAAACAGATCGATGGGAGACAGCGAATATGGAGACGCAAAGGAGAACGCCACATACAGTCTAATTTTGAACACACAGTGGCTTATGGTGGCGGCTCGATTATGGTTTGGGGAGGGATATGTTTGGGAGCTCGCACGGAGTTAGTGATAGTCACAGGAGGGACACTGACAGCAGATCGATACATCAGAGACATTTTAGAAGAACATGTTGTACCATTTGCCCCATTTATTGGTGACGACTTTATTCTAATGCAAGATAATGCTCGTGCTCATAGTGCACAATCGGTACAGGCATATCTGAGCCACGTAGGTATACCGGTGATGCAGTGGCCAGCAAATTCCCCCGATATGAATCCGATAGAGCATGTCTGGGACTTGCTAAAAAGAAGGGTTAAATCCAGAATGCCACCCCCCAACAATCTGAATGAACTTGGAAACGCATTACTTGAGGAGTGGGAGCGGTTGCCTCAAGAAATCATCGATAACATAATCTGTAGCATGCCCAGACGAATGGAAACCGTAATCAGAGCAAGAGGGGGAAACACTCGTTATTAATTTTGCTTTAATTTTATTGTTAAATCATTTAATGCTTACTTTTTTTTATTTTTTGTGATGGTTCATAATCATCTAAAAATTTCACTTATTTCAAATTTCTTTATTTTTCAATAAAAAATAACGAAGACTTTTCAGTCGTTGTTAAAAGATGTTAATCAATTTGTTATTTTGTGTCTAATTACATTTTCGTCAAATATATGCGTTATTATCTCATAGTCTCACTTTTTTTTCTGTTCCGCCAATTGTGCCGGTGTGTATACATAATTAAATAAATAAATACTTCAACTTACCTTCAAATATAAGAAAGCATCACAAAAACCTTTGGGTCTTCGTGCAATTCCACAAATAACAGCGGACCCATCTTTGGACATTCCATTAAAGTAGACTGCATCTACGGCCTGTAATCGAAATAATACCTACGTTTTTTTCTAAAATCAACACTTCTTTTAATTGCAGTCTGTCACTTGATCTGCGTCAATTAGAAGCTATTTCTCATTTACTTAAATACAGAGAAGAGAGACTTACACTGAGTCAATGACACTATTCATCCTAGTTATAACTTTACGCTAGTTAACTAATGAATCTGTTTTTTTACTAGATACATATTCACTATTCATACCGCCCCCACGCGTTGTTGCGGCTCAATATAGATATTATATGACATATTATTTGTAAGTTATGGTCTTGAGTTCATAGAAAAATCACATAGAAAAAAGTACTTTAAATTTTTCCCCAATTTGACCATTTTCCTGGCAACTTTTCTAATGTTCATTTCCATAAAAAGCTTACTTAGACTATTACGAACAAATAAAAAAAATTGCCAAATCGGTCCAGCCGTTCTCAAGTTTTGCGCTTAGCAACGAACAACATTTAATTTTTTATTTATATAGATAGATAAAAATATTTAAGTTACAAGTTCTAAATTCAGGTCAGCTACCCAGCACCGTAATCTAATGAAATGCCCGGATAAGATGCTTAAATTGAAAAGCGTAATACACGCGTCGACTGTTGATCAACAAGTATGAAACTGTGTGGAAGATAAATTTATAACCCAAATATTAATTTAAACTTAACAGTTACCATGCACTTTATACACTTGTAGTAAGTTTGAATTAGACTTTCTAGTTACTACGTGACAAAGATAAAATGTTGACCTAACTACGAGTGTTTTTTGCTGGAGTTATTTAGGTATGACACTAGGGTAGGAGTACCAAAATAAAAATCCGATACCTGTTAAAAATTAGAAGACTGTAGTAATATTGTCAAAAACTTGCCTGGTCATATTTGATGTTGTAATTTACAATCAAAGAAAAATCAAGCATGCAGCAACCTTATTTGCTGTCTGATACGTATTCATTACTTGAGATATACCTCAAAGAAATATACCTGTCTATAATACATTATATTGAGTATTTTCGAAACATTACCTTCAATGTATTCAATTTTTTACGAAATTAAATACCTACTTAGTATTAGAAAATACTTATTTTAATGTATATTATATATATGTAGATTTTTTTGCAAAATTATTCTATATTACAGATGATTTAAAGAGTATAATTAAATAAATAAAAAAAACTAAGTAGGTAAGTACTCGTAATGTAAGTAATCCGGCCCGAAGGATTATTAATAATGAACATATATTTTAATATACGTAGTTATGTAGTTAAACTATTACATAATATGCCATTCATTAAAATTAAAATTATTATCAGGAAGCAGATTATTATCATATTATTATTATAAAATTATTTAAGTAACAGCTACGACTTTTTTACCTTCTTACAAAATTAGCTTTATATTATATAGTAACTAGATAAATGATTATTACCAAAGGAAAATCCCCAAGAGAATGCTTCTCTTCCAGTATCGCATCTTGTTCGTGCACATGTACAGTACCATCGTCGCTACGACCCGTCTCAATAGCTATACGATGTCTCAAATAGGCAATTAACTAAAAAAAATAATTATATAAATTCGTTACTTTATCAGTAACCCATTTTATCGACAAACACTTAGATATTAGGCTAATGAAATGTTTATTACAATCAATTGGGTACATGCCCTGTTATATGTGTCTGGTATGCACTTTATATCACCTATACAAATAATGACCATATTATATCTATTATCTATTTAATTCGATGCTGGTGTGGAAAATATAGAATATGCCACCTGTTTATCTTCTATGGAGAGTGGAAAATCGGCTTAAGGCGACGCATTGATAAACAATAATTCAATCTGAAATAGACCTGTTCTATACAAACGTGCGCGCGCTAGCTTACGAAAAATACGAAAAAACAAGTTTCGTTTATTTTAAAAACTATAATTTAAAAAACCCAACTTACGTTTTGAGGAATATATTTAAACTATACAGAAAATTTGGAAATATAAATCGGTCCTGTAGCTACGAAAAATGTAAATCTGTGTTTCAAAAGAGGTTTCGTTAATTTTTTTTTGTGTTGCAAAAGTTAACCAACCGGGTATCGCAACTGTCAAAATAAAATCAATGAAATGAAGAATCAGGATACCAAATATCACTGTCATACGTTTTGTAATCACTTAGAAAAATTGAGATTCCTGGCGTCAAAATTTCCAATGCGTCGCCTTAAGATTATCTTTTGCATACGCGGCCTGGCAACTTAATTTGTCGCTATTACCTATGCCATATCTGCAATTGGTCTCAAGATATAATTTTTTTCGCATCAATATGAATATTTGCGTAAAATGAACGTAAAATATTGAAAAATAAAATGACTATAGCTTTCAGTAAATTTCGTAAATACTTACGTATATACCTAAATGTCAAAAGGTCAAAAACATTTACTTCTACTGGATAATAGAGTTTAGACTTCGTTACGTGCATAAAGTTTATGCTACTTAGTCAAAGACAAAGGCTGCTATAGAGAAAAAGTGTTCCTATCCAATGAATTAATTCAAAGAACATATAATATATAATTTCATGCTTTTTCTCATTTGGGGTAGACAGCGCATCGAGATGCGCAGAGTCATACCTCAGCGCTACTTTTATGGTCTGTGTTTTATGGTAATAATATTTGGATTGACAGATGTCAAATTAGAACCAAACAATGAAACACCTTGTTAGAATAATTCATAACAAGCCTTTACCTTTGACCTCCTTTGACTAAACCATAAACTTATATGTATAGATATTCATACTCGACATTGCTAAAATTATCCACATTTTAAAAGCCACTTTAAAAAAGTTTTTGTCCGACTTTTACGATCTGCGCAAGCAGCTTACATATATTCTATATTTTTCTTTCCATCCACCATTCCACGCGATTCCGTGTAAAATCAATGTTCGAAATTAATTACCTGTCTCACTCCCAAAAAAAAGTACATAATCATGAATTTCAACCAATAATACTTATTTCGTTGTTGATACACTCCAAAAATAGGCGATTTCTGTTTTTTATTTAGAAATCGAAAAAATAACACCAAAGTTATAGACACTGCGAATGACACACAAAGAGTCAACATTTTCTTTTGTTACAATATATAATATCTACAGGATAAAATTTAATAAGTATTCTAAACGATCTCGTCTGTAGTTGAATACTAATTTCCAAATGATATGAAGAAATAGTAGGTAATACGATTAAGTAAATAATCTTATCATTAAAGCATATACTTATTAAAGGACACCTGATACCTAATTCATGATAGCATGTAATAAGTTGGTCCAATATGTGTTGTAAGTTGGAACTTTGGATTTATAGTCTTTATCAATTAACAATGACTCATTATTAACAATATGATTGTTTCAAACACAGTTTCTCTATGTAAACAGAACATATCTATAGTTCAAAAGGTTAACAATGCGTTTCGAGTAGTTTAATTCGTAACAGCATAGCACACAAGGTTGCCGCAAGCTTGATTTTTCTTTGATTGTAGATTGCTGCATGAAACATGAGGAAAGTTTTTGACATTTAATGACTAAAACTGTTATGTCAAATATGATAATGAAGTTGTTTACAATATTGTTGCAAACTTATTATTTTTCGTAGGTATATTTGTGAATATTTTGATAACTACCTATTTTTGTGTATTTTTTTTTAATTTTATACATTTTTATAGTACGACGATGGAGTGTCGAAACTGAATAAGCCGCATAAAGCATTGTTATGTCTCCATTTTAAATTTGTCGCGTAGTATCTAGGAACTCTAATTTAAACTTGATTCAAGTGTATACAGTTGCGTAGCAAACTTTGCACACGCCTGGTTCAAGTTTAAATCGCTTGTAGATCCCTACACATTATTGCAGTTCTTTGATTGAAGCATATAAATTGCACAGCAGTTTTAGAATTGCCTTTGTTAGTTTTTAGTTGCGACTTGCTAGTTTGTTTGACTCAAAAAAATAAAAGGATGCATTTAATGGCACTTCAATATTGGTGCAAATATAGACAAAATTGCCATGAATTGTCAATAAATAATGTAAAGTCATGATTGTCAAGCAATAAAATGTAACTCCTTAATTAAAAAGAGTCGAAATTCGAGCGTAAGTATTAAGTTTTAATATAAACTCTTTGGCGACAATCTCTACTCTGTGGGACTGTTTGATTGGTGCGAGGGTTAATCCAAGGCGGTTGCATATATATGATCACATTATTATGATCACAAACTATCATGAGTTTGACATTGACAGATAGGCAGAATGAATAAAGTGCGTTTGAAAGAAAACCACCTGCTAACAGATAAAAAAGATGTTCTGCAGCGATGGAGTGAATACTATGAAGAACTAGCTGTATGAGTGTGGTGACTCTGTCTCTCATACTGAGAGCGATTCTAATGAATTGAGACACTCGGGTCAGGTACTGGATCATGCCATTAGTTTACGTTAGTAAACTAATTAATCTGTGCCATTAGTACGAAAGAGATTGAGAATATGATAATAAGTCAGAAATGTGGAAATGCTGTTTGAAATGATGAAGTGACTGCTGAGATGATGAAGTAGGGTGGTTCTAGGCTCTGGGATACCTTTTGTGCACTGTGCAACCTTTATTGGGAGAAAGGGGATGTTCCAGAGGACTGGCGCACCGTAGTCATAGTATGAAGGGAAAGGTTTTCATTGAAACCGTGTGTGCTATATAGAGCCATCAGCTTGGTCAGCTTAGCAAGTAGTGAATACCGAGGTATTGACTGAACGTATATAACGTTTCAGAAAGATATTTGTGGGAGGTGCAAGATGGTTTTAGGAAAGGTAGGGATTGTATGGATCAGATTTTCTCGCTCCGCAATATCGCGGAGAAGTTTCTGGCTATAAATCAGAAAGTTTTCTGCGCTTTCGTTGATCTACAAAAAACTTCCGATAGAGTAGTGCGAAAGAAATTATGGAATCTTCTGCTGAATATGGCGTGGGAAGCACTTTACTACAGGCTGTGAGGTCATAATATCGAGGCCACAGAGCCACAGTGTAAGGATAGATGATGACATGTCGCCCTGGTTCGAAGTCTGTTCAGGCGTCAGACAGAGATGCGTGATATCTGCCTGGCTGTTTGTGCTGTATTTGGACAGTTGCCTCCGGACATTGAAAAGTGGAATAATATGTGATGATACAATGGTAAGCTGCCCATTTTACGCTGACGATGCTGTGTTTATAGCACCATCAGAAGAAATGTAGCACGCATTAGTCACGTACATGAAAGAAGAATGTGAAGTGAAAGGATTGAACATGAATGTGAACAAAACTAAGGTTCTTCTGGCATTTGAAAGGAAAGATGTACAAAGTGTGAAATATGGGTAAATGGAAAATGTCTAGAACAAGTAAATGAAACTGTGTATCTGGCGAGTGCGTTTTCGAGAGATGGAAGATGTGAATTGAATGTGGAGCGACGGGTAACAGCTGGCAATAAAGTAAACGGTGCTCTGTCCGCATTAATAGGCAGTGTAAATAAATCTAACACAGCTAAAATGGCCATCCACAGTGCAATGTTGGTGACAACTTTATTGTACGGTAGAGGCCTGGTATGCCTGACATCGAGTGAGGGTAACATAAATGCAGTAGAAATGAGATCTCTTAGAAATATGTGCGGCGTCGCCCTTGCGGACAAAATAAGCAATGAAGAGATACGCAGTATGACAGGGTTGCCATTAGCAGTATGAACTTAAAACTATGCCAAATCTTACACTCTTCCGTGCGCGCAATGTTCTTAAAAAGACATCTGAAGTTTTCACTTCACGTATTAATACCATATATAACTGTCTCCAAAACTTTTTATTGATAACACTAAAGCTCGTCAATAGTTACTAAACAAAAAAAAAATCAGTTACAAGCAGAGGAAGAAAAGACACTGAACTGTTTTGTCTTAACCTATTTATAATACAGATATCTGGTGTGACACCCTAATTCATAAAGGTAAAACATTATAAATATAAACAGAAAACACACAACAGTAAACATAACATAAATCCCCAATTTAAACAAATATTTAATAACAAATCATCTTGTCAAATTACCCCTCATTTCGGGTAAATGAATTCGTATAACAACACTCCCACATTAGTTTTAGGGAGACCAGTGTCATGCACACAGTTTGGGATTTTAATATTATTGGAAGAAATATTATTAAGCTTTTCTTAAATGTTTGTAAAGATTACCTTTAATAAAATACATATTTCATAATTACATTAATTACAGTTATTAAAAACAAACAACCAGCAAAACCAGATCTCGACACTATTTTAATAAAAAGTATTCTAAAAGATTAATAATTACGAACTCCTCTGTACTGTTTGATAAAAAAAAAAGGATTCTTTAGTAAATACTACAAGACAGATTAAATAAATAAATTACACTCTAAGGTAACATAACACATCAAAAACTTGTAAATAAAATGCAAATAAAGCCACAAATATGATTTTTACTTTTTTAAATAATTTTTGAATATTTTCTCATATGAGAGAATCAAAATAAAAAAACTATTTAACTTCACGTAAGTAAGGTAAATAAATGATAGGTACTACCAATGAGTTGCGTTGCGATGCGTAGTAATGCATAAAAACATTTATTCTAGGACTTTCCCGTGCAATCACGTAATCAGTGATCATGTATGCCGGGCAACGGGCATCCACATGCAGTCGCCCTCACTATATTATATAATTTTCTCTATGCAGTCGCCGTTGACTTTGGAATGTAATACGAAACGTTTTAAACGCCAGGCTACAGTTGAATAAAGATCGTACGGGTTTAAAATAGAGTTCATTTTAAAAGTTGACTGTTGAGTTTGGGACCTTTCTTGTTTCGGAGTATTTGAATCAGACGCATGGTACCATGTTTTTTGGCCATAATTGTTCTGAATTACACTTCCATAGTATTTTCGAATTCATTAGCCTTACAGGTACAAGGAGCATATAATCACTACGATTACAGGTATATCTGTTATCCTAAGCTGCTTTCACACTCCTTCTGTAAATCCATATCATCTTATCAATGACGAAGGAATAGCTTGTATCTCAATCGACCCTATCGATTTCGCGATTAGAAAACAGAATATTTTTTATCAGGTAAAATTTTTAAATGACCATTGTGGGCGTTTAAGCAAAAAGGGTCCAGTAGTGGGGTATTGAGTTAAGACTTGGTTCGGAATTTAGAACAGTCAATTGATAGTAAGGATTAAAAAAATATTCAAAAAATAGCATATATTTTTTTTATCAGACATTTAAAATTGAAAGTTAAAAAGCTTGTTTTGAGAAAAAGCATTTTTAAAGTTTAAAAAAAACACCCGCGTCTACTTGTTTGTTTCTACTGTTGTGACTTAGACTGTTAGCTGTTGTGACTTAGAAACATCACTATATGATACTATATGAACACTATATGAACTTGTAGATAATTGAGCATTAATTAATAATTAATTAAAATTGCGAAATGCCATTTTTTCAGCCAACTTTACGAAACTGGGTATATCTCTGAAACTAAATGCCGACCACTGCTGGACGCTTTTTGTTTGGACGCCCACATATGATTGATATCTAATGGTATTTTTTTATTGCAGTTAGATATAGATATATCACTTATTTACCTATCTAATAAGACTACGAATTTTCAATTAGAATAACAACTCAATATACATTAGGAAAAAAATAAAATCCATATTTCTTCAATATTTTATTACAAAATTAAAAATTTTAAAAACCCCCGACACAAAAAAACCTATAAACAGTCAAAAATAAAATTTCTGGGTCTGGTCCTTTAACTTTAATATTTAAATAATTAATTTGTAATATTTTCTGATTCAAGCGTCGTCGCGTCGGGGGACCCCCAAATAAGTAAAATGAAAAACAGAAAACCAATTAGTTATACGTATTACAAAGAAATATTCTAGTCTGCAATTATTGTAGGATAGTTACCTATTTATTTTATTTCTTTTAAGGCATAGTTACGTATAAACTTAGTTTCGTACATCAATCTATCCCGTGAGGTTAATTTCCTGCAGTGAGTGATTATCACTTCACTTATGAGAGCGTGACGAAGCGCTCCGACCTGAATGGGCAGAGACATGGGGGCAGTCGTTGAACCTATTTTCTATAATGGAACATCCGCCATATTGAACTTATGATAACATAAAATATTCAGAAACCTTCCCCTGCGTATTCCATTTCATTTGATACCCGTATTGTTGGTGTTGAACAAAAAAGTTATTTCCTATTATGGAACATTCGCCATATTGGATTTATGATGACGTCACATATACGGAAGCCTTCTCTTGCATATTCCATTTTATTTGATACCCATATTGTTGGTGTTGAACAAAAAAGTTATTTCCTACTATGGAACATCCGCCATATTTAATTTATGAATTTTAAAATTAGAATGTTTTGAATCAGAAAAAATATAAATTAGAACCAATGACTTTTTCATTCTTAGTGAAAATGGCGCCAACTAACAATTTGCGTGCGACTAATTTCGTTGTTTCAAGCTGGAAAAAAACCAATGCAGATATTTAGTGAAATCCGAAGTTTGGATATAGCCAGACCTTTGTGTATTATACGATAAAGCAGTATAAGGAGACCGTTTCTTTAGAAGACCGCTAAAGATGTGGCCGCCTGCGGTCTGTAAGGACACCCGCCAACATCAAAGTGATAAGAGAGTGATTTCGTCTAAACCCAATATTTCGCGAATATCGGTGAACAGATAATACTTAAAAAATATGATCTCAAACTTAAGGGCTACATCGAAGAAAAGTGCATTATTTAAACGAGCGTCTTCGTAAATTACGACTGGGACGATGTCGAAGGTTCCGACATCATCCCAGTCACAATTCATAAGGATGAAGAGACGATCCAAAAAATATCCTGTTCACCGATGAGAAGATCTTTAAAGTGGAATAAAAGTTTAACCGGCAAAACAATAAGGTTTACGCCAGAAATTCGAAGGACGTCCAGCCTTCTGTACGCAATATCCAGCGCACTCATCATCCGGCTAGTCATGCTTTGATGGGGTGTTTCCTACGATGGGGTCACTTCGCTTTATTTTTGCCAGCAAGGCGTCAAGGTGAAAGCACAAAATCACCAAAATGACATATTGGAAGCGGTGGTGAAGCCATTAAGTGATACGCTATTTGCCTGAAAATACTGGGTTTTGCAACAGGACTTTGCACCCTCCCATAAAGCTTAAGTCTACCTAACGTTGGCTTGGCTGGAGGCCAATTTGCCAGGCTACATTGGGAGCAAAGATTGGCCGTCGTCGTGCCTTGACTTGAATCCTTTGGATTATTCTTTATGGACTGAATTGAAGCATGCAGAGTCTCACCCAAACCTGGATTCTCTCAAGCGAGCCCTTATCAAGGAATCGAAACGGATTTTTATTGAAAAGATTTATTTATTTTATTTATTTATTTATTCTTCATTGTACATAATGTATACAATAGGCGGACTTAATGCCTAATGGCATTCTCTACCAGTCAACCTGAGCTTTACTGTCAGAGAAATAAGTAGCGGTACAATAAAGTCACCGAAAAATAACTACAATACGTATATACCATACATATAGATCATACACATACATATACGTACATATATACATACATACATATATACATACATCCACATTTACATACATACAAATACACATATACACAAGAAACCCTCCATACATATTTATGTATACGTACAAGTACACACCCAAGTGCACAAAAAAATTGAAAAGATAGTATAATAAATAAGATTAGGATACAACATAATAATACATTACAACATAAGAAATATAACAGATAATAATCATCAGCTGATCAGTTTGAGCAGATGGTCTTTAACTTTCATCTTAAAAGTTGACTTGCTCGGAGCATTCATGATGTCAAGGGGAAGGGCATTCCAGATTCTGATAGCTTGAACAACAAATGAATCAGACATGAAGCTAGTTCGATGAGCAGGCATATGGAGCAAGAGGCTGTCAGATGACCGAAGATTACAATCATGGAATGTACTCCGAAGTCGAACTCTTGATTTTAGGTATTCTGGCGCTAGTGGATCATTTAAAATGGAATAAAGCGTGCAAAGAATGCGTTGGTTACAACGCTGACGTATAGTTAGCCATTTAAGATGTCGACGATATTGGGATATGTGATCGTATTTACGCAGTCCAAAAATGAAACGAATGCAGTTATTAAGGAGGCGATCCAATTTGTTAAGAAGATCTTGGTTAATGTTAGTACAACAAATGTCCGCATAGTCAATCAGTGGTAAGACTAGAGTCTGTATCAGCAGAGTCTTAGTTTTCGTGGGTAAAAAGTTCTTAAAGCGATATAAATTTCTGAGAGTGACAGTGACTTTACGACTGATCTCCACCACCAAGGGCCTCCAACTCAGAGTTTCATCAACAATCAGGCCTAAATCTTTTACACAGGAGCAGTAGGGAATATGGTTTTTGTTAAAAACAACAGGGGGTGTGGTTTGGTGATCCAGTTTAGAAAGCTGATAAGGAGCACCAATTATAATGGCCTGGCATTTGCTTGGGTTTACTGAAACTCCAAAATTGGCAGACCATTCGCAAACAGCTTCGAGATCTTTATTTATTTTATCGACGGCACTCTTTATATTGCTCACCGCGGCTTGTGCGTACAGTTGGAGGTCGTCAGCATACAGATGGTATGAGCAACCCAGATCAGCCGTAATGAAATTAATGAAAATAGCGAACAGAAGTGGAGAAAGTATGCCACCTTACGGCACTCCAACATCCACCTTACACCAGTCAGACAAGATCCGATCCGCACAAACAGCTTGTAAGCGGCCGCGAAGATAGGAGTTGAACCAGGCCAACGCATCAGAAGAGAATCCCAAATGCGATAACATAGCGATGAGAATGTCATGATCAACACTATTGAACGCGTTGGAAAAGTCAATCAAAACCAAAACTGTCACACAAGAGTCTTCCATCCCATTCCGAATGTCTTCAATTACTTTAAGCAGTGCAGTACTTGTGCTGTGGCCAAGTCGAAAGCCAGATTGGAACACACTTAGTATATTATTTCGATAAATAAATTCAGAGACTTGTTTGTGAACTACAGCTTCTAAAATTTTGGACAAGAACGGTAAAATGGAAATAGGTCTGAAATCTTTGACAGTGCAGGGGCTGGAAGTTTTAGGAAGAGGTAGGACAAAAGCATTACGCCAGACATCGGGAAAAACCCCTTCTGCTAATGAATAATTTATGATGTGAGTAAGTATTGGCAGAATATAATCAATTAGATAGAGTATCATACTTCGACTCACCTCGTCCCGACCGACAGTCCCAGTCTTGACAGTCTTCAAGATCTTGTGAATCATCTCCGAACTCACAGGTGAAAATGAGAAAGTGTGACAAGTAGGCGAGGCTAAGGAAGCAATATTATTAACAGCTTTTGACTTAGCTGCTCCATTCAACACTTGTGTTGACGTAAAATGATGATTTAAATCGTTTAGCGAAAAGGAAGAGTTGTTAACAATGTCAGAGTCAGACCTAGTGCCGCCCAGTCCAAGAGATTTAAGAAACTTCCACGTATTAGACGATGAAGACGCCAAAATGTTGTCGTGAATGAATCGGCGCTTAGCGGCTCTCACGATCTGATTGCAGCTATTCCGAGCACTTTTATAGATAAGCCAAGTCCTTTCACAGCGTTCTCTTTTAAATTGCCGAAACGAACGATCCCGTTTGCTCATTGCTGTTCTTACCCCCGGTGTGATCCATGGTGCTGGAGGACGTTTTACTCTTATTGCTCGAATCGGAGCATGAACATCGAAAAGCTGTAAGATCATTATGTTTAATAAAGAAACTTTCTCATCGATAGTGGTGGCCTCACAGATTGTCGTCCAGTTCAACTTTGACGCAACTCTCAACTCGGTTAGCAACTTATCAATATCGAGTTTAGCAAAACTCCGCAAAAATGTTATCTTCGGTTGCAACTTAGGGGATTTAATTTTATAAGAAAGGAAAAGAATGTCATGTCGAGAAAAACCAGGACCAAGTACTTGGCCGTGACTAATTACGTACTCGGGAGAGGATACGAGCATATGGTCAATCCATGTGTCGGAAGTATCGATATTGTGATGAGTGGGCTCTAAGGGGAAAAGTGAAAACTGAACAGAATCAATCAAAGATCGGAATTTGCGGGACAAAGGAGTATCTTTTTGTAGATCAGTGTTGAAGTCACCCATGACTATGTGATGCGCGCGTTCAGAACTAATGCCCTCAAGTACCCCTTCCAATTTAGGTAAATAGTCAACAGAAGGAGGGCAATAGACTACTCCCAAAACCACTCTGACTCCTCCAACAACCACTTCCAAAAACAAATACTCCGGCGAGCCGGGGCAATCAGAGGGAGAAGCCTCCAAAATCTTGAAAGGCAGATCACTGCGGAGATAAACTGCAACTCCTCCACCGCACCTACCCACACGGTCATTACGTAAAAGAACGAATCCCGAAAGACTGTAAGATGTGGAGTTTAGCGAAGGTTTTAACCAGCTCTCAGAAATAAGAATTGCATGAACGGAAGACGAAGTAAAAGTGTAGAGTAATTCAGTGTAGTGACTAGGAATGCTTTGTGCATTAAGGTGGCACACATTAAAATACTTAGTATAATTATGAAAGTTTAATTGTGTAATTGATAGGTCCGAGGATGTAAAAATGTCAGATTTAGACTTATCGAGAGAAACAGAAAGACGAGAATTATCGAGAGCATAATAAAATGAATCGTAATCCGACATAAATACACAAATTATATAGAGGAATTTATTATGTAAAATAACTAAATAAATATTCAAAACGGCGAAAAAAAAATAAAAAAAATAAATATATATATATATAAACGATATAAAAAATATATAAATATCTAAATCTAAATGTACTATATAAATCAAAGATTCGTGCCGCCATCAATGAATAGCCGTGCCGCCATCGATGAATGGCCCACGCTTTTGAAGGGCTGCCTTGAAAACAAGAGCGGCCATTTTGAATGACTTATTTTTATATTTAAATCTAAATATCAGTAGTATAATATAATTATCTTGTAAGAAGTACAGTATAATTTATCTTGGAAGAAGGAATAATTTATACATACATACATATCTTCACACTGTATCCCTAACAGGGTAGTTAGAGTTCATAATTTATACATACATCTATATCCTCACGCTGTATCCCTAACAGGGTAGTCAGAGGACAGAGCGAAAAATAAAAATTTTAGTTTTATTTTGTCTAAAGACTTTTACTTTTTATGAACACACGAGGTATAAAAACTGCAAGGAATTTTTTGAAAAAGAAAGTAGCCTACATTTGTTTACGATCACTACACACACTATCTCTGTACCAAAATTCATCAAAATCGGTTCGGCGGTTTAGCATTTCCCCTATAAAGTTTCAACCTCCTTTTCACCCCTTTAGGGTTAGATTTTTAATAAAAAAAGAAGTCTACGTTTTTTAATAGAAAAGGTTTATCTCTGTACCAAATTTCATCTTAATCGTTTCAGTGATTTAGCATTTCCCATATAAAGTTACATCCCCTTTAGGGGTAGATTTTTGATAAAAAAAGAAGTAAGTTTTTTTAATAGAAAATGTTTGTCTCTGTATTAATTTTCATCCTAATCGGTTCAGCGGTTTAGAATTTCCCATACAAAGTTTCATCCCCCTTTTCACCCCATTAGGGATAGATTTTTGAAAAAAATGAAGCCTATGTCCGTCCCTTGGTGTCAAACTATCTCCTTGTCAAATTTCATCAAAATCGTTCCAGCGGTTTAACCGTGAAAACCAAGCAGATAGACAGACAAACTTTCGCAATTATAATATTAGTATGGATATGGATAGTATGGCTGAAAGTCTGCGCACTGCGCATGAGTAGAACTCATACTTGGACACCATGTATATTTTCCGTGCTAAGGAATCCTCGACATGTGTATACGACGCATGTATGCTTTGTCTCCCTCGTGATTCTCAATTAAGTACGGCGGTACTTAATTAAGAATCACGACTAAGACACGAATCACTAATCACTAACAAAATTTTGAGATATAAGATATCGTAACAAATACTATAAATAACTTTACTCCAGTATTTCTCATGACTCATGACGTCATGACTGAAATAAAATAAATATACATTATTATTTGACAGAATATTTAATTAGCCAAATTAGAAATTATACATAAACGTAAAATATTTAATGTTACTTCTACTATGAAAATCTTATTTTCACTCAGTCGCAGCTAGTAAATGTTTGTGGACACACTCCTCCTTATTGATAAGATGCGTAGTCTTGTTGACAAGTTGCATCAGTGTGTTCAAGTTGTTAGACCACTCGTTCAGACGATCTGATGCATCCATGTTCAGGCTGCAATAACATCATTGTTTTTGTATATATACACTGCTACTCTTAGTGTTATATTAACTAGGTTTTCCCGCACATTTCGTCCATGTGGAACAAATAAACGTACAATCAGACGAAAATTTGAAGAATGTTTAATTTATAAGTCTAAAAAGGATTCCTATAATTTTTTAATATCTTCAGTGTACACGGCTACAGCTCTGTTATTTTGTATTGGTAGAAACTGGGTTTTCTTATTTTACTAATTTTCCTTAGAATTAAATGAAATAGCGTCCAAACTTAGACTTGAATGAAATATTCCTATGGTAGACCCTCAAACTACACTCAAAAGTTTGTGCTGTACAACAAACTGGCTCAGAAATTAGCAATACTTAAGGTAATTTAGAAAATGTAGTTTCCTAAATTTTGAACCTAGAATCCTCGTCTTAAAAAGCACTCTGCTCTTTTACAAATCCCTAAAAATTTCGGTCTTACTAATTTAATGAATAACTTGCAAATAAATTACCTGAAGTGAACAACGCCTGCTGGTCTGTCGATTTTAGAGCGGACCACACCACTAACAACTAGTTGGCTGAGAGCCTCCTCAGTTTCTGTCTCACTCAGACCAAGGAGTTGGCTCATGCGTTGAAGTGTGATACGCGTGTAGTACATGGACATTATGCGAATGTTCTGTAAAATAAAATGACATGTACTTGTTTGTATGTCATCTAAGACAATTGAAATATAATATAAAAAGTCGATCATCCATGTCAGCTATAATTATTATCAGCTTATAGGAGCACAACCAACATCAGCTTATATGAGCATAACCGACATCAGAACGAATTTACATGCATTATAGGTTATTGTGTGTACAACCAATCGGTGCGCGGTTTTTTAACTCTATAGTTTCTTGTGGATAATTTCCATGTTTAGGCCACTCAATTTGGTAGGTGAACATATTCAAAGAGCAAACGTCTTTATATTTGGTATTTCATTTTCTATAACCTGTTCAAACTCATGACAATTTTCTCAGTTAGATGTAATATGTATATTGGAAATAACTTACATGTTCCACAACTCTGTTCTTGAGATCATTCCAGCGCTCCTCCCCTTTTTCGTCGGACGAATCGAAGTATGGTGTTGCACGTAACATCTTTTCATATGTAGAACATAGCACATTCCATCTTATGATTTCTGGATTGATGAATAATCCTAAAAGCTGTCTGTAAGTATGAAAGGAATCAAGATAAATAAATTGTATTTAAATTCAATTTTTCAATTTTAATTTCAATTCTGTTATGTAGTTTACTCCTATATAAAGTACTACCTTCCTATAAATCCTTTTAAATATTAACCCAAAGGGCTATATAAACATCAAACTTAGCGAAGATTTTATTGAAATAGTTTTTTTGTTTACATAATTAGAATTATTATATTATTATTATATATTCGTTGATTAGTCTTTAGCCTTATAATGTAAAATATTTTACATTGAAATAGGCTTGCATAAAGGCTGTTTGGAGTGAAGTACTCCGTTGAACTAGAGCTTAATACTCGTAGATAAATAGACCGGCAGCTAGGTGCAGATTTTTTCGATCAATCGAATCACGTATGCCCTTCAGGATTTTCGTCATTTAGTAGGTGTAGATTAACGACGCGGGTATGCGAAATCTTGATCGCGGGACATGCCTCGTACAATTGAGTTTCAAATTGATAAAAAAAATCAATTTTTAATCAATTGAATCACGTATGCCATGCACCTTTAATGATGATTTGTAAAAAAAAAATCCAGCGGAAAACCATCGGCATACGTGTAGGGCGGGTCTTTTGGGCTAAGATCGTCGCTTACAATTGAAAAAAAAAAGCTTTTTATTAATCGAATCACGTATGCCATGTGTACCAAATAATCATTTTGATGACGAACTTCAGCGGAAAACCCTCGGCATACGTGTAGCGCGGGTCTCGAGGATTAGTGCCTACTACTACATTTGTAATATTTTTTTCTTTTTTAATCAATCGAATCATTCACGAAACCTATTGCAAAATTCAGTTTATACCTTTAAATAAAGGTATACAAAATGGCATACAATTATCATGGGTCAAAACTGCAAAAAAAATTCAGAAAAGTTGCAAAATTTTGAATTTTTTTTTACCCATCGAATCACGTATGCCCTTCGAGATTTCACCTTATAATCATGCAATTGTTCCAAGATTCAAGGGGCATACAAATCGTGCTGGGCAATCATCGTATAAAATTCGAATAAATGCTTACGACTAAATACGATACATTTAAAAATTCGATATTATTCTTTATCAATGTAATCACGTATGCCCTTTGAAATTTAAACGTATAATCATACAATTATTTTAAAATTCAAGAGGCATACGAATCGTGCTGGGCAATCATAGTATAAAATTGTAATTAACACGTGCAAATAAAAGAGATATATTATAAAATTCGATATTATTTTACATCAATCTAATTACGTATCTCTTAGAATTTTTAACGTGTAATCATACAATTATTTTAAATTTCAAAGGAATACGAATGATGCTGGGCAATCATTGTACTTATATAGTGCATATAAAAGTTAGTGACGAAATTCTTAGTTTTTAAATTTGATGTTTTTATTGATATACTAATATATAAATGTTTACGAAATTGAAAATTTAATAAAAGTGTACTCAAATATTTATTCATATTGAACATTTTCATTCCGATCATCATCGAAGATCATCGATCTTGGAAGGAAGTATCAGAATCACTCGTATCGTCCGTTATTTGTCTTATTTCATCATCTTCTTCATCACTTTCTTCTTCTTCCGATTCATCTGTACTTTCGTTTTCATAAATTAAATTTTCCTCATTCTCATATTCAACATTATTTTCATTCTCATCTTCATCAATTAGAATTGAAAAAAAATTGAAATACTTCATCAAAAGATATCGATATAAATTTATTGCAGTTAATTTTACCTTCACTGCTAGAAGATCTTAATACCTCTTCTACGGCTTTTGGAACTTGTTCTCCTACAAACCATTTGAAAGTAAAGTGTTTATTTCGAATCTTCCAAAATTTAAATAAACTACAAAATTTTCATTTTCTGTAAATCACATGTGGTATACTGCTTTTTTTATACAATTGTTCCTCTAAATTCGTATGCCTCTTGAATTTTCAAATAATTGTATGATTATACGTTTAAATTTCAAAGGGCATACGTGATTACATTGATAAAAAATAATATCGAATTTTTTAATACGTCGTATTTAGTCGTAAGCATTTATTCGAATTTTATACGATGATTGCCCAGCACGATTTGTATGCCCCTTAAAACTTGGAACTATTGCATGATTATAAGGTGAAATGTCGAAGGGCATACGTGATTCGAAGGGTAAGACATGACCCCTATTTTTGACGTGTTTTTTAACGTATGCCGCCACTTTAGACCTCGTTAATAAATATGCCGTTGAAATATATAAATCATTTTACAAAGAATAACTGAGTGTTTCCAAGGCATACATGATTCGATTGATTAAAAAAGAAAAAAAAAATTACCAATGTAGTAGTAGGCACTAATCCTCGAGACCCGCGCTACACGTATGCCGAGGGTTTTCCGCTGAATTTTGTCATCAAAATGATTATTTGGTACACATGGCATACGTGATTCGATTAATAAAAAGCTTTTTTTTTTCAAATGTAAGCGACGATCTTAACCCAAAAGACCCGCCCTACACGTATGCCGATGGTTTTCCGCTGGATTTTTTTTTACAAATCATCATTAAACGTGCATGGCATACGTGATTCAATTGATTAAAAATTGACTTTTATTTTATCAATTTGAAACTCAATTGTACGAGGCACGTCCCGCTATCACGATCTCGCACACCCGCGTCGTTAATCTACACCTACTAAATGACGAAAATCCTAAAGGGCATACGTGATTCGATTGATCGAAAAAATCTGCACCTAGCTGCCGGCTGCCGGTCTAAAATGAAACAACGTATGAAGTGAAATTGCGTGTATTGGTAGCTAAAAAAAGAAATAGGAACATTCACAGGTTACCTTTTCTAGTGAACCAAACGATTACGCGTTTTAAAAACTCACAGCGCCATCTAGGTTCAATCTGAGTGAACTAAATCTAATGTACAGATTGGACTATAGAAGGGTCGTATACATATCGCCCCCCAAAGACATTTAGTGACGAAAATGTCTTTCAAATTAACATAATAACAAGGGTATATAAAGCAATTGTTTAAACTTAAAAACTAAACTAAAGATCTAAAGTATATAAATTTATTTTTAAAACAAGAAACGGTAACTCCCTCATGTACTAAGGGGTAATACACAATTTTTTGAAGTTGGTCGCTTTACAATAGACGAGTTCGTTTTCAACGTGACCACGCGTGTCATACCATCGTTACCAGGGTGTTTTTCAACAAATCGTCCTAACAGCCAACGGCTAGGTAGTAAATCGTCTTCTTTAATCAAAACTGCATCATTGATGCTGGGTTCCGGAGTTTGAGCGGTCCATTTATAACGATTTACTAAGTTGACAAATACTCATGTGACCAACGACGCCAAAAGGTTTGCAACTGGCGCTGAACTAATTGCCTCCGGCAAGACCTCGCGAAGCACAATCGGCTGGGTTCAACTTTGTAGGCACATGAAACCATTGCGAAGTGTTAAATGCTATCATAATCTCTGAGACACGATTACCGAGGAACGTCTTCCATGTGCTCGGCTGAGCCAGGAGAGTACAACAGTGGAATCGGTCCATGCTCGAATTTCATTCTTTGGAATATTCAACACTTCCGCAGTCTCAAGTAGAAGCTTCGACAATAGAACCGCACCACATAATTGTAACCGAGGAATGCTGATCTGCTTAATTGGTGCCACTCTTGTTTTCGCCATCAATAACTAAACATGAACCTTACCTGTGGCGTGGACTAACCGAATATACACGACAGCGGAGTACGCAGATTTAGACGCATCGCTAAAACCGTGCAATTCCACGTCTAAGTCATCTGTTCGTGTATCTAACCATCGAAGGACTTTAATCTTGGTAAGTGACGACAATTCCTTTCGGTAAGTATCCCATTCGTTAACTAATTCTGTACTTAATGCTTCATCCCATCCAAGACCCGTTACTCATAATTTTTGGATGAATATTTTTGCTAGCACTGTGCTCCTCCATCCAGCATCCAGCATAGTGGATCAAAAAGTCTTGATATATCTGCTATTATTATCCTTTTTGTTACAGGTCCAGCTGCTGTCATCGGGAGTGTCACCGAGTACTGAAACTGATCTTGCTTCGGGTTCCAAGTAAGTCCTAAAATGTTTGTATTATTATTTAAGTCTAATTTAATTTCTTTTTCAGGTTCTTTCTCATTTTGATCTTCATTCTTTGCCCTTTTTTTATCTATTATCTTCTCATCATTTTCATGTATGTCCTTTTTAGCTTTATCTATCTTTAGCTTTATGATTCTTAGTAATTCTTCGCTGTTACTGTGCCATTTCTGCAGTTGGAAACCTCCTTTCTCAAGCAGACATGTCATCTGTTCCAGGATATCTACACCTTCTTCAACACTTGAGCAGCCTGTCATGAGGTCGTCCATATAAACGCAGTTCAAGACCTTATCTGCTACTAATGGGAATTTGTGTCCTTCGTCATAGGCCACCTGATGCAGAGCCCTAACCGCCAAATAAGGAGCCGACGCTGTAGCAAAGGTAACAGTAAGTAGCTCGTAATCTTTGATTTCGGTTTCAGGACGGTCACGCCAAACAATGCGCTGAAATACAGTCTTCGTCGGCAACTCTCACCTGTCGATACATTTTAATAATGTCAGCTACGAGACCAATAGGATGAATCCTCCATCTCAACACCGTGTGACGTAAATCTGCTTGCAAGGTAGGTCCAACCATTAATGTACTATTTAATGATACATGATACCCTTTTTATTTTTTTCAGATGCATTGAAGACTACCCGCACTTTGGTTATGGATTTATCATTTCGTATCACTGTGTGGTGTGGGAGATAAACAGCTTCGTCTTTCTTACTGTCATCACCATTCACTGGTCTCATATGATCTAGTTCTATGTACTCATTTATTACATCCCTGTACTTTTGTGTTAAATCATTGTCCTTATAGTCCGTGAGATTTAATAGGTCGGATTTGACGTTTCTTAATTTTCATGCCGCTATAACTTTGTATCAACGTTCCTAATATCTAATACAAATTCAATTACGTAAATGCTGAATAAATAAACGTTATTTATTTTTCCCACTACGGATAATTACACAAAACTACTAACTTTGATTTCTTTTAGTTAAAAACACAGATATTTCGTTATATATCTTCAAAAGAATTTTCTAAATGGACGTTGTTATAATGTTATATCACGAGGCGTATTGCTCTAGTACTGCTACCATTTGCAATCGTTTCGTTACCAAACGAAATCGATAATCGATTGAAATGTCGTAGTAATCGAATAATTTAAAACTAAGATATTATTATATTTTTTAAATAATTTTAGTTCTGTATTGTTTTTTTGATGAGTTTACTGACAGAAGCATGTAATCAAATATCAAAGGATGACTGGGCTAAGGTGGTGGAGAAAACAAAAAATAATAATAAAGGAAGACTTTGAAAGAGACGTCAGAATAGACAATTTAATTGAAAATGAATTAATCATAATAGTGGGAGACGAAGATAGCTCTACCGACATGGATCCAAGCTCAGAAAATGATTAAATATTTATTTTTCACCAATATCTGCCTTTATTTTGAGGAAGTTTTTTATATATTAGTCCCAAAAAATAAATATATCGAATTAAGTTTATTCATATACTTAAATATGTTTTACTGTAACAAATACCATATCTCAACAAACGTACTATGTAGCTAACAAACTAATAATCATAAGTGAAATATTATGATGTTATTGTGTTATTAAACAATGGTATCGATTTTCGTTAGAATCGAAAAATAATCGAGACATATTTGTTTGGTCCCATAACTAGTCGCAGCCATGTGACAAATGTCAAATCCGACCTATTAAATCTCACGGACTATAGTTAGCCTTTTTTCTAAAGATTTGAATCGTATTATAGCAATTTGACGCGATTGACCTGCTTTACATTGAGGATCGTCATCCTGGAAAGGCAACCTAAACATAACGTTCGTCATTTGTTCTGGTCGTTGTACTTTTAAAGATGTCTTCGCACCGTTGTTCTTCTGCTGATAACATTTTCTTACCCGTAGACAGTGACTCTTCCATCTCCCAAAATTTGCGCATCATTGCGCATTGCGAATGTCATCTTCATTGACCTGGACATGCAAGACACTAATATTTAGTGTAGCGCTGTTAGAACTAACCTTATCGGTTGAACTAGTTGAACTTACAACACCTGAAAGGATCCAACCCAAGGTAGTATTCTGGGTGATCAGAGTACCAGTTGGATTCTTCATCAAACCCTCCTTTAAGATGCTCCTGTAAACGTCTGCACCTAACAAAATATCAATTTTGTTCGGTGAGTTGAACTCAGGGCTTTTAATATCGACCCAATCAATTGACCTTATCCTTTTTTTCGGTATGTATGATGTGATATTATTCAAGACATACGCTTTAATTTGAACTTCAAATGGTGGCTCAACTCGAGAACGAATTAGCAGAGACACCATATATTTTACGGCAACAGATTTATCTTGGCCTATACCAGAAATAACTCCACGAACGGGTATCTTTTTCAGGCGCAAAAATTGAACTGTGGCTTCGGTAATAAAACAAGCCTGTGAGCCCTGATCTATTAACGCGCGTACTGTTTGAAAGCAACCATTTTTCGCCTCGGTTTGTATTAATGCAGTTGCTAACAAAACCTGTTTCGACATGGCAACCTTCCCGACAGAGAAGCACGAGACTATTGCAGGATTATCAGCCGATGAGCCTGTAGTCTCAACGGCGCCGTCAACATTTGGGTGTAAAAATCTTTTTTACAGTTAAAAACTGTTCATTTTTATAATTTGTACAAGATAAAGAATCTTTATTAATGTTGGCTTAAATTGAGTGACATATTTTCACATTTGAATGACTTGAATACGAGTTTACAAGGCCGTAACAAAAACACAACAAAAACATTTTACTTATGACAGATAAAGTCAATGCTTTTGTCAAGAAGCTTAGTATTTGGATTATACGCCTTGAAAAACGAACTTTTGATGCATTTACTGCAACTTCTAATTATATTAACAAAAATGCGAATTTAGAAAATTTAGTTAATGACCGCCTGCTGGAGAACGTGAAAACGCATTTAGGTGAATTAAAGATTTAGTTACTAGAATATTTTCCAGGTGACAACAATGATTTCTCAAAAAGGTGGGTTCTCAATCCGTTTGATGAAAATATTGTTGCAGCTACCAAGTTACGAACTGAGACTCACAATCAACTCATTAAACTATCAGCTGATAAAACTTTACAACTGGAATTTTTATCTCACGATTTAGATAAATTTTGGTTTGCACGACGACGTGAGTACAAAAGCCTAGTAACAGAAGCTTTGAAAACATTGATACCCTTTGCTACTGTTACCTGTGCGAAAAAGGTTTCTCGCCTATACATATAAAAAGTAAGAAACAAAGCCGACCATCGCATACATTAATTAATGTTCATGATTAATCATCCTAATTAAGCATAGTAAGCTATAAGTTTATTTTTTCATGTTGTTATTACATGGTAATATTTAATTTTATAACACATCACTAAAATTTCATCTTTTGTATTAGGTATGTCTTTTTTTTTAACAGACTACGACCCTATTTAATACGAAACGCGACGTCACCCCCAGGTTCAGAAACCAGAAAGTAGATATATAGATTCATAAGAATAGTACCTGAAAGATATATATTCTATATATTATATTTGCAATTTACTTGTAATCGGGGAGCTTATCCAAATCCTTATCCTCGTTAACCCTGTGTGTCAGATCAGCTTGTTCATTGTCATATGGAGCAAGTATCAGGAACACTACACTGCCAATGAGCGCATCAGAACCACCGGCGGCGCCAAGAGCACGAAAGTGTCTGCACACAGACAAGTACTGGCCATTGTGCTGGTCAACTGCGATCATGAGACGATAGAACTTCTCCTTTAACTCCTAAAATGTTTTTAGACAATATAATTAGTAATTAGTTAAGATATAACTAGTTATTGTACAATTAATACATAGAATTAATAATAGTATTAACACAGATTAATTAGTTTACTAACGTAAAGTATTTAAGTCCATGATATAATACTTTTCACTAATGAATAATACTGTACTATACAAACCATAATAATTATACTTATACAATTTCAAATATTTTTACCCATTTGCTTTTTACCCTACTAAGGTGAAACAACAAGGAGGGTTATAGGGAACATTCATAAGCGTGGTACTAAAACCAATAAACAACAAAGAAACTAATAAATAAAAGAGTTCGGTAGAACTTCACTATCTGTCAAAAATTATAACATCAGTATTTGTAAAGTATTTATGAAGTTATTTTTGTACTTAAGTTGTGATTAACGTAAAAGATAATTATTTTGTACTTTTCAGTGCTTTTTTAAATCCATTAATTTTTTATACTTTTAAAAATTCAATATGTTGTCAATCAATCAATCAAGATGAAACTAAAAATAATTTCATCAAACCCCATCATGATAGGTATCAAATCCATTGGGCAATTCAAAAGTATTTACAAAATATATGAGGGCAAACATATGACGCAGAACAATATTTCAGATTTAACACAAACTAGCTTTTGCTATTAGCACCCTATGTCATTCCCCCGAGTTTAATATATTTCCATTCTAAAATTCATTGAGATTGGTCTAGTTGTTTAGTCGTAAAAACATTAAATATGGATTAAAAATAAATTAAAAAGGTGCTAAACTAAAACCTGACTACATATTTCATAAAAACTTACAAATATCTCAAAATAAGTATAATTCCTTTAATTCATTGCCATAGTCGGACACCATAAGAACAAGCAATTACATTTATTTTGGCTTATTTGCAAGTTTTTGTTAGATGTATTGGGTTTTAGTTTCATAACTTTAATTTTTATTTAAAGAGAATTAGAAATGCAAATGATTCTATATAACTTCATCATTAAGCAATCGAAATAAGTGTTAACTCTATAAATTTACATGTGAGTTTTACTTTATGCCATTAATAAACTATCTGCAAGTTTAGAATTAGAATTTTGCAAGAAAAACAATTAATTGTTCTGATTGAAATTGTTAACAATTTAAATGAAATAAGTATAAGACTGTAACAGTAGAAAATAGTTACAAAGTTTATTTTTTTTTGTTTTAAGTTCATTTTTTATTATAAATATAATGCATACAAATACTAAACAAATTACTAATGCTTACATTAAATGTAATGTCTAAAACAGTGAACAGAACTTTCTTTGTAAACAAACAACAAAAAATTTTAATAAATATGTTACATGAGTATATATATTTTTGTTCCTTTAACAATTAATATAATTTAGTTAAAGAAATAATACTTATATTTAAGTCACTGAAAAAACCTTTCCTTTAGCTGAAGCCAAAGAACAAGAAACAATATAAAAGTCCAGCACACATTCTGTAAAGAGACCTATGAAGTCTAACATTAGTTCTATAAGATGGAAGAGCGAAAGTTTTTTGGTTGCAAAGACGACTACTATGTCTAGATATGATTATCCTAATCGTATCCAAAAGATCTGTTAAGTCCATGTACAAAAATTAAATTGAATTATTAGTTTCAATACTTGTTCTTTTTTGTATATAAATAGTTTAACATTATTTTTAGTTTAACATTAAAAGTAATTTGTCCTTTTTAATTCGATTTAAATTACTATATAGTAGTTTGGTATTCTTTTTGAAACCCAATAAAAAAAATTACCTGAGTGTTTTCTTCTTCAAAGAATTTAGTATTTATCTTCTTTGATATAATTTGTGTACGGATGTAGTCTTTGATGGCTAAGCACAGTCTCATTTGTTCTAAAATAAGTTCTACTTTTTCACGTTTGTCCATCGATCCATATGTTTCTACTTGAAGTTCCTGGATTATTTTTGCAGCTTCTGCAACATTACCCTCTTCCTCTCTTATCTTGGCCAGGATGTGAGTTAATCGTGCCCGTTCTACTTCAACGTAAATCTTTCCTTCTGTTATAGACCTTAGTGTTTCAATAAGTTTTATTTTGGTTTCTTTATCTGGAGTCTTATCAACATAAGTGCAACATTCTTGTACCATTTTAACAACAGCTTGTTTGAGTTGTGACCTACAAATTAAACTTGTATGAAAGTAATTGTCTTTAAGTCAGTCCCAGACATGATGTGTACAGATATGAACATAATGTTTCTATAAATATTTTTGAAAATATATCAAAAATGCAGAGTGATATATGTTTCTCAATTATTTTTTGTTCACTTTTCAGAAAACAAAAATCATTTTAACTACTATTCACTAAAACTCATTGTAAATGTGTGAGTCATCTATGTATTTGCATTTTTTGATGTATTTAACAAAAAATCAACAATTATCACAGATATTAAATATTTGTGAAAATTAACATTAGCAAATGAACGCTTTTATAATTTTCCATAATTTTCCGTTGCACGTCTTTATCGCTACGTTTTTTTCCGTCCACGGTACAAAGGGGAAGCAAAATGTATGCAGTTGTATGGAGACGCTTTTATATTACCTACCGTGCACGATAACGTCATTCCGTGGACGTTGAAACAGCATCTTTATCTTAGACACAATAGAGAAGCATTTTGCTTACCTATTGTATTTTGCGCGGTAAAAATGTGGCGATAAAAACATTCAATGGTAAAACAAGTGCCCAATGGCTTAGGCTTGCCCATATTTGCATAGATCCTTGCACATGTCTGGGTCTGCCATTACAAATATTGCCAATAATTTTTTTTTTTATTTATTAGTGCATCACTGGATTTTTTCGAGTGACATTTTAATATTCAAATTGTTTCAAATTGTCATTTATTTAATTTTTAGGTCATCTCGGGGTGAATTTTTGTTAATTATTTACTAAATAATAAAAAAAAAATGTATGAAATTTTAATTTGAATATTAAAATGTCGCTCGAAAAAATCCAGTGATGTACTAGTAAATAAAAAAAAATTCTGAGCGACCTTTTAAAACTCAAATTTTAAATTGAAACTTTCAGAAGTTATTGTTTGTCTATAAAATTATACTGTAACGAGAAAAAAAATAAAAAAAATATCGATTTTTGACGGATTTTGAAATTTTAAAAAAATTTGAGAACCTCTAAAAAATTTTTTTTGAGCTGTCCTTTGGAGGTAGCTCTTAAAACATCAAAAACTAACATTTTTTCACTCGAGACAAAAAAAAAGTCACTCAAAAAAAAAAATTTTATCAGGACTTTATTATTAATAACAAAGAAGTACTATAATATTTATTAAAAATAACATAACTATATTTGACATACCTTCTCTTTGACAGAAGAACAATATGATCATTGAGTGCAGTCCAATTCTTAGCATCAAAGCAAATTTGAACTATTGCTACTAGAATTCTAGCAGTAGAAGCCATATCAGCACCCTAATAAAAATAAGAATTAATCAATTTATACACTTAAATAAAGATGAAAATAGACAAAGATCATCCGTTTTTAATTTTACAAATTTTTATAGATACGAGGGCTGAGGGCTGCTATTTATGTATATGGAATAACAGAGTGAAACAAACATATAGCATTTATTATAGTTTTATTGCTTTTCAAAATATTCACCATGATTATAGTTGCACTTTTGCATGCCATGGAACCAATTTTCGTAGCACTTTTTCCATTCGGATTGAGGTATCTCCAAAACGTACATTTTGAATGCATCAACAGCCTCTTCACGGCTCGAAAAACGTTGACCACGTAATTTATTCTTCACGGGAATAAATAGAAGTTGTTGGGGGCCAAGTCACAACTGTACGGCGGATGACCCGTTAATTCGATCTTTTGGTCTATCAAATACAGAGTTGTTTCGGCCGATGTGTGGCAGCTAGCATTGTCATGATGAAGAAGGATTCTGCGTTGTCGGTTGTTCTTTCTTATTTCTTCAAAGACTTCTGGCAAACAAATGGTCGTGTATCATTCAGAATTAACCGTTTTACGATCCTCTAGTGGCACTGTAGCTACATGTCCATTTATACCAAAAAACAAGCGACCATTTGCTTCAAAGTGCTTTTTGAACGAATGAACTTTTGTTGGGTTCGGCTCATCTTAGAACACCCAAACCGTTGATTGTTGTTTAGTTTCAGGATCATACGCATATATCCAAGATTCATCACCTGTGTAGATATTATGTAGATATTACAGACAGCTTTTGACGCACCCTGATTGTACTTTTGTAACATTTTTTCACACCAATCCACACGAGCCCGTTTTTGGTCAATACTCAAGTTGTGCGAAATCCAACGTGAATAAATTTTTTTTACAGCTAAATGTTCCTGTAATATTTTATATATACTCGTCATACTTATGCCCAGAGACGCCTCTATCTTGCGATATGTAACATGACGATCTTGCATTATTAGTTCCCGTACAGCATCAATATTTTGAGGTACAACAACCGATTTAGGGCGACCTTCTTTAACTTCGTCCGTGAGCACAGACCACCCACGATTAAACTCACTAAACCAGTGATACACAGTAGTTTTCGATGGTGCTTCGTCCCCAAAAGTCGAAGTGAGTTGATCGATGCACTGTTTTTGAGTTAGCCCTCGCCGAAAATCCTAACAAATCATAGCACGAAAAGTTTCACCACTTAAATCCATAGTGATAAAGACTCGCAATTTTCAAAATGATGCCACAAAGGATAAACAAATGACAGCTACATGAAACAAATTGTATTCTTCAGCCAAAGAGTTCCATTTTTAAATGTTATAATTACTTTTTTAATATTGTTCTGTAACTGGGCAGTTCCGGATACATAAATAGCAGCCCACGTATTAAGGGAGATGTTGCAAAATGAATTTTTGATTTTTAGTTTAGACTACCTGTTTATTTGCATAGAAATAACCATTTAGATTTAAAATTCCAATATACATGACATATACATACTGTTCTTGTCTGTTTCTCAAGTGCTAACAACTGATCGATGGCATCTTGGACTTTCCCTTTGGTAGCCCATGACTTCCAAAGAGGAATCTTTTCATCACAAGTAGCACTGTAATCCACCTAGAAAAAAAATGTAGCTCTTTATGTTAAGAAAATTATTTAGAAATTAACAATAAAAATAAAATACATATTTATTTATTATACAATACAATATACTTCGGTGCTTATGCTTATTATACAATATACATATTATATTTACATATTTTGATGGTGATAAGTTCATAACCGTATGTAAATATATGTTGGTTCATAAACATCATAGATAATATGTAAACTGAATAACTTACTTCCATTTTTATGATTTTACCGCTAGCATCTAAACCTCCGATATCTCCATTTGTAGCCATCGTGGACAATAAGAAATAACAAACCAAAGCGCACAAAAAATATATTCACTGATTTCAAAGAATTTAGTTGACACTTGCTATTTTTATATAAACAAAAAATATGATGTTACTTGGTAACAAATGAATGGGTTTTTGAATTAATAAAACAAGACTATCTGGAAATGCAAACTCATGTTAGGACAGTAGGCATGACACTCAATGACACTTACATGACAGTTGACTGACTGCAACTATGTCATGACACAGATTATAGACTTATTATCATTTATAATCACAGACTTATTTTTAATACAATAAATTCATTGATAAAATGATTATATTCCACAACGTTTCATTACTTTTTTTGTGCGATTTTGCCTTCAGATGGAAAACAAAGGGTCCTATGGCCATACAGCCGATATCTTTAGTAATAGATATGTTCATCACGTTATTTCAATAAAATGTCGACGTAATACATTTTAATGGAATACATATAATGGAGCAATAGAATTAGTACTTCTAGCTAAAACTCGTGATATTTAAAATTTATGGTTTCGTCATAAATTTCCTATTTTTGATATAAATCATAACTGCTTTAAAATTAATAGTCTCAGCAACAAAAAATTGTATACTTTAAAATTAACAGTTTGTACAATACAATTTTGGTTACGAAACTTTAACCATTGAAACTTTAATGTAGTGTAATGGCGATAATAAATACATGGGAGGAAATCGTGAGGACAAATACAGGCTAAGGTTTAGATTACTTCACACTGAGTAAAAGAAGAAGGGTCATCTGTGAGCCAGGCCCGGCGCATTTGGAACATATCTCAGTTATTACGTTATTTTACGAACATCAATCACCACATATTTTTTTTTCGATTTCAGTGGCTATCATAGTTAAGTTGCCTTCCTAAGGCAAGATAATTTTTCTTCCCTGAAAATGTAATAAAAAAAATTCTGAGTCTACATTACATTTTGATATAGTATATTACGTTGCAATATATAACAATTTTCGACCAAAATCCCTTGTTACGGCCAGACTGCGGCGTCCTTGAGCGGGCTAGCGTAACACCACCGCGCTGCCCGCCGCCGCCGCCGCCGCGTAGGCGAAGAGCATAACGATACCGCGGGGTTATTACCTAATAAATTAAGGAGGAAAAGTAAAAAAGTTCTGTCCTGGCCGTGGTTATAAAAATAAAATAAAGAATGTAACATGTTTTTTTTTTAATTTTGAGATGCTACAAAATTTTAAATGTTTGTGCATGAAATAACACAGCGAAGTGAAGGGACTGAATTTGAACAAAACTAAGATTCTGGTGTTTGAAAAGGAAGCGGTTCAAACGAAATGTAAGATTTAGACACATGGAAAATGTCTAGAACTAATTAATGAAATTGTGTACCTATCTGGGGAGTGCGTTTTCGAGGGATGAAAGATGTCAGTTGGATGTGGAGAGACAGGTAGCAGCTGGCAATAAAGTGAACGGTGCTCTGTCCGCATTAGCAGGCAGTGTAAATATATCTAACACAGCCAAAACGGCCATCCACAATGCGGTGTTGGTGCCAACTTTATTATATGGTAGAGATGCTTGGATATGCCCGAAATCCAGTGAAAGTATCATAAATGCAGTAGAAATGCTATCTTTTTGAAATATGTGCGGTGTCATCCTTGCGGACAGGATAAACAATGAAGAGATACACAGTACAACAGGGTTGCACGACAGTGTTATTTAAAAATGAAGAAAGGAATACTTAAACAGTTCGGGCATATAGAAAGAATGAGCGATGTAAGACTGACCAAAAAAATCTACAAAGCGAAAGCGAATGGTAAAAGAAGCCAAATACGACCAAGGCTGACTTATGAAGATTAAATAGCCAGTGTTAGCCGACGGATTGTCAAAAGCACTCGCATACCTAGACGAAAATATGTAAGGAGAATAATGAGATTTGAGGAAGCGGAAGAAGCATGTGAGGACCGCGAAGCTTCTCATTCCGTTCTCTCTGACTACACCGTTTGTGATACAGCGTAAAGATATGAAGATATGTATTGAAATAATAATTTAAAATGACAACAACGCCAATGTTCAAATCTAAGATGACGAAACTTAATTTTTTAAACAAATTGATGTGGTTCTTATTTTTTACATTTTTTGGGGTGCTGATTACGAAAATGACGTCGATTTTGAAATCCAAGATGGCAGACATTGTATTTAATAATTTTTTAGAAGTTGTCCACGGTGTTGGTTACGAAAATGACATCCATTTTCAAATCCAAGATGGCGAATCTTAATTTGATTGAATAAATTGATATAGATGTTATTATTTTCTAAATTTTTTTTTGTGTTGTTTAAGAAAATGACGACGATTTTCAGATCCAAGATGACATTCCTTTTATATTTGAAATAAATAATGTATTTTACCGATTTTTCAAATCCATTTTCTAACCCAATACCAATAATTCATTGAAAAAATTAATATCCGGCATGTTGGATTCGAAGATGGACGTCATTTTTGTTATCTGCACGTGGATAAGAAAATGACACCCCATGTCATTTTATTCACAAAATAATTGGCACGATCCATTGAGATATATGTACTACGTACTAGAGAAGCTGTTCTCAACAAAACTGTTGCCCGACTTTTGAAAGGGTTTAAGCTAAAGTTCGCTCTAGCGCTGAGGGAATGATTGTGTCATCTAGACAAACATTTAAGCATGTAGCGCTGAATCGCAAATATTGTACAATTTTCTCGCAACGACAAGGTCGTAAGCGCCGTATACGTCATGGCGCTTACGCGTTTCGTCTAACTTAGCGTGACAATATGGCTCAGTTATAGATTTTACATTACAGAACAGACATAATAATTGTTCATTAGATTAAAAATTCGTAAATTTTGGAATACGTTCTTTCATGATAAAATATGTTTAGGTTAATTTAAAAACAAATTAAATAGAAATATTTTGCTGAATTATAAGTTCACACTTCTATTTGATTTCTCGTATTTATTAACACCGCTCGGTACACGCACACAAGCTATGACAGTTGAAGCCACACTAAGTAAGGTGTACGGACTGCAGTACAGTTGAGTTGAACAAAGCGAGTGTTCGGACCGCGAGTGTTCTGTTACAAGACAACTAATTGCATCGTAAATAGACAGTTGCAGGTCGCATGCAACTTATGTTACAATGCAATTTGTTGCGGTGCTACAGATTGCAGCAACAAATTGCTAATCAGATTGCACCGTGAGTAGAGCCTTTAACTGTTAGCTGATTTTTTTTTAGACCCTTAGACCTGCCATGCAATTCTGTAAAAATTGATTGAAAAAAAATTCATTAACTATGGTATGACTCGCTGCCGCGCCCATCGAGGCGTCGCTAGTATCTCTGTCGACTTTAGAGAATACCAGTCCACAGTTGACAATCTCACCCCGGATTCAGAAGTGTATTCGAGTAATTCGCTTTAGAGAATCGCACGGCTGTAGTGCGATAACCTGAATCCGCGGTGAAATTGTCAACTGTGATTTGGTATTCTCTAAAGTCGACAGAGATACTAGCGCCGCCTCGATGAGTGGCGGCGGCGAGTTGTACTATCGTAAATGAATTTTATGAAGTTTCGCTAAATATAACAGTCCAATCTAAATAAACAAGTTTTATTTAACGTAATTATCTCAGAAGAAGTTAAAATACTCTAAGACGTAATATCGACTGAGATGTTTACTCTTAAAGCAATCCCCGACTAACTCGCATCTAAGATCACTTCACTTTGCTCCTGGAATGTTGGGTTTAGAGAATTCCATTTGAAGGCCAAGTGAGTTCGAATGCGAAGTGGGGTGAATTGTCGAGCGAGTCTCGCTTTGGGTGATTCGAGTTTTTACAGAATTGCATGGCTGCAGGATCGTACACAGAGTATATTATATAGGGGTAGACTGTAGACTCAAGACTGAAAATATTATTTAGAATGGGTGGGTCGCCTTTCAACAAAAATAAAAAAACTACAACTTTGTCGTTAATTCAAAAATATGTCATTTAAAAACTATGTAAATCACAGGACAAAGACGGTATAAACAAAATTTCGCAGACACACACAACAAAGTTCACATTGCTAATTTTAGTGAGTGTAAAATATGTACATTGAAACCTTTGTTAGCTTAACTTAAGGGCAGCTACAGGTAGCTTACATAAATAAGGTCATCTCTTAAAAAGACGCAAAGTATTCATATTATATTTTCCATAGCTTCGCCGTCTCTACAGGCTATGCAGAATACAGGCTATATTGAAAACTAAAATTATGAATTTAAGAAGATCCCCTAGGCAAATTAAGTGTACTACCCCCAGCATCGGCCATAAAACGAGATGAGGGTCACCGAGAGCGCCGCGAGCGACTCTGACTCCTTGGACCCTGCGCCCGTGATATCAAATTTGCGTAGTTTTGAGTACCAAGTTCCCAAATGTCTACGCTGTTGTGCAATACTTGAAATTATTAAAATAAGTGCTTTACATTGATGTCGAAATTTTTTTAATAGCTTAGTCTGTCTCAGCGGATTCAACTAGAAAGACTGCCTCAATATATTTGTCGACAGAAACTCAAAGAAATATTAAAATGTATTACGTCGACATTTATTTTAATGAAATAATATGAACATATTTCTTTCTTCATGGCATGGCGCACAGATTAGCGCATTTGCTAATGTCACGTATTGTATTTGTTAATTTAGAATCGTTTCGTAAAACTAGATAGTAGACTTTACTGAAGTTTTATAGGACTTGTTGGAAGAGCGCATGAACTTCAATTACACACATTTATTTAGACCTACTCCATTCTTTTCACTTACACAGAATTTTAAAACACAATGTATTATCACTTTTGTACTTTAAAACTCCCAAAAACGTAAAAAATAGAAAATGTAAATAAACGACAACCCATCTCCCGTTCCCGCTCAAATGTCTAATATGGAAAATGAAGAGCATATCTATTCATTACTGAAGCCAGTGGCTGTATGAGCATAGAAAAAAGAGATTTCCTTTGCCTTCACTCTCGACGTACGCAAGAGAGAAACGTACAAACAACAACAACATGTTTCTTCACTTTTTAACTGTGCCTGTGTGATTAATTGTTCTAAGTATGTCGTAGCTATGTGTTATTTTTACATTTTGTAAATAAATATTTTACTTTAGACACAAATCTGACAAGATTTAAGCATTTTCTTGTAGGAATCTAAGTTTACTATGGTCCTGTGTATGTGCACGATCGTTGTGTCCTTATTTATTAGTTCGCTAGTAGCCCCATTTATCTCTTTGTTTTAACTGAGCATATGCTTGAATTAAGATTTATGATTATTGAAAACAAACTGTTGGATTATAAATAAAAATGAATTTAACACTAGATTTTGAAAGCGTAGGGCCGAGTAACAGCAGAGAAACCAGGAGCCATTCTGCTCAAGGCTTAACAAGCTGTGTTTCTAGCCCTGGAATGAAAATTCCTTTACCTCCCCGTATGTGGATAACTGGTAAGTTTATGTTTTTACTCATTGCCACGACTTTCATCTTATTTCTTGTACACAACATTACTTAATTTACCAGCAAGTTATGACTGAAACTCGTATTGATTGTAGATTTATTATTTGCAGATGTATCAGACGAGTCGTCAGACGAATTAGATTTTAGTATTAAGGACGATGGAGTTTTGACTTCAGAGAGACCTCGAGTGAGGTCACGTTTCCGTCATCAAAAACAGAGATCTGTGCCTATTGGCATTTTTTGGGACATTGAAAATTGTCAGGTAATTATAAACATTAAAATATTTTCTTATCTACATTTCTGTGTGATGATTTCTTATTGGTTTTATGTTTCTATTGAATTCAAAGAAATTTCCATTTATATATTATGTTATACAGTTAGCATCAAAGTACCTAATTGATTTTAATAAACTCAACAAAAAGTTGCCATGATGACCTATAAATCTATAACTATATATATTTATATATACCTAATCTATAACACTGTAGTATATATATATATATATAGCTATATAATATATATATATATTCTTGAACTAAAGTATAGTTGACATTCAAAAATACCTTGTAATTGGGTTTACTTGAATAAATTGATTTGACTTTGTTTTATTGGTGATATTTTATTATAAGTACATAATTACAGTTAGAAAAACTTTAAAAGTAAGTGTAAACTAATTGTTGTCAATGTAATTTTTTTTATGTGCTGAAAATATTATTCTTTATATTTTTTAATTTTATTTATCATTGTATAAAATTTTAAATAAAGCTTGATAACTATTTCAGGTGCCCCGAGGCTGCTGTGCAATAGATGTAGTTGCAGCAATTAGGAATAAATTCCTTGTGGGGAGACGAGAAGCTGACTTCGTTGTAGTATGTGATGTGAGAAAGGAGTCTACAATAATATTACAGGAACTAAATGATGCTCAAGTAAGTAGGGCCATAATAATTCAATGACGGAACTTTGAAACTGATCCTATACATCCATATAAGTAAGTAAATTTAAGTGTCTGTGATTATGACATAAAGGCTTTTTCTTATTCTTTTATAGTTATTTGCGCATTGCCGAAAGTCAAACATGCATTTTTTATATTCAGTTTGCCTCTCTTTGTTTGTCTGGGAAAAGACTGAACTGATGTCGATGAGACTTTTCAGAGAGTAATATAGATTACTTTTTATCCTGCAAAAATACCAAATCTAACACATGTATATTGTATACCAACAAAGCATAATTTAAAATAAAATTAATCAACCACGAGTTCTTTCTTGTTGTGGTGGATAATAAAAAATAACTTCTATCACTCAAGATATTTATTTAGACTTTAAACAAAATTTGTAGATAAATTAGTGTTGAGAAATGCATATTATGTATTTCGTTCATGAGATTTATTGAAATTCGTAATAGCGATTTAATAAATATAAATTAAGACTTATGTTGCAGTACTTAAAATTATAGTTTATAATTTCTTTAAAGGTAAACTTAATTCATGTGTGTGGAACACAAAAAAATGCAGCAGATGAAAAATTACGACAGTGTATGCGTAGATTTGGAGAGTTGCATACTACACCCGCTGCATTACTCCTTATATCAGGAGATATTAATTTTGCTGCAGATTTAAGTGACTTCAGGCACAGGTAATTCAGAATTTGTAGTTAATATAATAATCATTATCAAGGCAATAATATTACAAGTAGTGTCGCTCAGAATTAAGCACTAGGCTTATATTGTGCATACCACATAACAGCCCGGGATTTCTAATAATTGCACCAACGGCCAGTCAACCTAACTTTCAGTATACAATTGTTGCCAATTTTGCTTATAATTTGTTTCTAATTGTGACTTGATGCATGTTTGAAATTAAAGATGACGATAATTTATGATTATAATTATTTATTATGACAAACGTGTTTACAAGACTTAAAGACAAGATGACAGAGAGAGAGAGATAGAATAAACCAGAATGAAAGGAAACGGAAATCTAATAAGACAGATTAAATACTATTATATCACACTAATATAGAGCCCAGATTGAGGAAGTTACTAAAATGAGTGTCAAACAGGTAGCAAAAAATAAATCAGTAGAAATAATAACAATTATTGTGAAAAAAAGAAATCATAATCGGAAAATACATTTATAAGACATGTGGTTGGATAACTCCACATTAGGTAATTGATCAAGTATTTTTTGTACTGGTCAGTCAGTCATTAAAAAAATGTTTTTTTATTATCTTGATAACTGAAAAGAATAGATAATAATATACATATTTATAAAGCTGAGCAACATACTCTTATTAATATGAGTTGCATCAAAATAATAAAGTTGCCTCTTATGCCCAATTTATATTGTTCAAGTGTTTAGCGAAGTAGGTAAGTACAATGAGTAAGTACAGAGGTGTAAAACAATCGGACAGTAGCGAGTCAACTTGGCTTGCAAGCTGCCTTGCAAGTGCATCCAAGTAGACTTGATTTTCTGGGCAAGTGATGCCTCTCATGCGCGCGCTCTACCGTCGTGCGGCACTTGACTCGCCACTCGGCATAGTATAAACAGTCAAATTTAGTATAGTGTATAAGCGACTGCAACAGGACAGTTTGTTTGTGCTGTTTTATGTGATATTGTAAACAAAATGAGGTCTAAATGGTCCGATGCCACAACAGTGCACTTACAATGGAAAGCCCATTATATAAAATTTATCGATGTATTCATGTATTATGTCTATAATATTTATAGGATGTGAATTTTGTGATATTATATTTTGTAATTATGTACATAAAAGTCTTTGTATTAAAATATATGTATAATTCACATCTATAGAAAATATTCAATAGTGTAACATTGTTATATTATATATTTATCAGGAAAAATATGGAAGTGATATTGGTGCATAAACAGAACACATCATCTGCCTTAATTGCGTGTGCCTCATCCCACTATTGTTATAACGAACTGCTTGCACGAGTGCCGAGGAAACTAGTAAAGGTACATCCTCATTATAAATTGTGTACAATTGATGTGCCCTTTGCCTGTGCCTTTATATTATATTAATTTAGATTTTGCAAACTTGCAATTTTTTAATATAGAAATAATATTTATTAAAATAATATTTATTTTAATATAGAAACCTAAATTATTGCAGTTTATTATAGAAACATTTAAAAATCTAAGAATTAAAAAAAAAATTGTACTTATTATAGAAGTTAAATTGTCCCAAAGAAGAGCATATTTTTCATGCCAAAATTATCAAAAAAGGCTTCAGTTCTTCTTTTAACCTTTTACACTATAAATTTATACATAGACATGTACTATCGGAGTAGTTGGCGGTCGATCATCTCTAGAGCGATTATCACTTGCATAGGCTGAGGCGGGCGGTCACCGCACGCTTCAACTTGTCTCGCCTCCTTTCATTTTGACATAATATCGTATATAGACGCGCGATAAGATGACAGATTGAGTAAAATTATAAGATTATTACGCTCTGGAATATGTATTTTAATCACGTCAAATTAAATTTGTACAAGAAAATTAAACAAAAATTATAAATTTTTTTTTTTTAAATAAAAAGCTTTTTATTTTAGTATTATAGAAAATACGACAGTTTTTTTATAGTTATTAATTCAGGGGGTCTGTACCAAAATAATAAAAAGAAACCTTTGTGGTGGCGCAACTTCGTTTGTCTGAAATAAAAAATTTATATAAATGCCTCTTTGTCCGGAGTAATCTCATAAAGTGATTAAGCATTGGAATTTGTAAACTGATTTTCTTTCGTTTGTAATTTTTCGATGTTCGCCAAATTATATAAGAATAACAAAAATTAGACAAAATAAGAATAACACAAAGAAAATATTAATAATAGTTTATTTTAAAAATCAATAAAAACTCAACAACAAAACGTTGCAAACTACGTTTTAATAACATAAGGATAATAATAATAGTAATATAGTCGAAACTTTATAAAAAATGTTGGAGGTAATCTCCGAAACTAATCATCCAGTTTTCCACGCAGACGAAGTCGTGGGCAACACCTAGCGCTTTAAACAAATATAAATATTTAATAGTGTTTTACTAAATTACGCTACTAACGTGACCCCGACGTGATAGCATTTATTACAATCAATATGTAGAGATATGGATCAGTGCTATTTGTCCAGGTACGCGTGTCTATGTTCACGAAAGGGAAACGCGGCAGTTGGAAAATGTGATGGTTACCACAGTATGCACGCCGTATCCTCATGACTACAATAACACAAATTGGTTTTTCAAAATCTCTAACACATCGGGCGCGCATGGTTCAAGAATAGACTTAACATCAATCATATCCAGTGTTTTTTTTAACTGGGATAGTACGGAGAAATCCAAATCTGTAAGAGATACAAGGGAGCTGTATTAGGAACCATGCGGTCTTTATTTGTGAAAGCAATTTTGGCATTGTCGGTTTTTTCGTTTTTTCGTCAAGTGTGAGTTGTCGACATAATATAATCGACAACATTTTTTTTAATGCTGATCGACTCAATTTCATGTAAGCGTCATTTTATTTTATTGGAATAAAAAAATCTGGACAGTAGTTGGTCAAATGTATTAAAGTTGGTAAAATTTGATACATTTTTATTTCATGCAATACGGTATCGGGAAATTCGAATCTATGAGAGATACAGGAGAAATGTCTGAGGACCTTTCTGTATCTTCTGTAAAAACAATTTCGGCATTATATATTTTTTCGCCAAGTGTGAGTTGTCCATGAAAATTAGTAAAATTGTCATTTTTTTTTAATGCAGATAGATTCAAATTCAAGTAAGAATTATTTCATTGCATCCGAAGAAAAAAATTCAGACAGCAAAAGTTGATCAAATTTAATAAAATATTTTTTCACGCAAAGGAAGAATCGAAATACTTAAATCATAGTCGACTTACTCTGGAACAATTCATTCGAAATGACAAAAACTTTTGTGGTCTGTACCGTGGCCCTATCGTTCCCCATATTTAAAGCCAATAGATTTACAAATTCCATACAATAGATATGGGAAAAATAATGGTCGATTTATTACATATGTAGAAATATGGAACAGTGCTATTGGTCCAGGTGAGCTTGTCTATGTTCACGAAAGAGA
Organism: Zeuzera pyrina; assembly: GCA_907165235.1. Lineage (NCBI taxonomy): Eukaryota > Metazoa > Arthropoda > Insecta > Lepidoptera > Cossidae > Zeuzera > Zeuzera pyrina. The sequence goes on from OU015626.1 coordinate 17,063,773, forward strand.
AACGCGGCTGGTGAAAAAGTTAAGAACATCGTATACCTTTCTATTAAATTGATCACTCCATAAATTTTTAAGACATTGAAACATAAATTCTGACACGAAACGACCATTTACTACATTCAAAGTTTTACAAGCTAAAAAGTAAGTACGTCCCGGTACGTTTGCATTCAATGGTTTGACTAAAAAATTTACCACATGTCGGCACAGAAACCCAGTGGCCTCACCCAATCTTATCCAAGCTTATCGTTTTCTACGTCGCTATGAATATGTCTTATTTAGTCCTCAAAAACTCGGTCTAAATATGTTTTTTTAACAAAGATGCACTTGGAATGGTTATTTTCTGTTTCCCTCACACGCTGAAGAAAAATCTTACCAACTCTTTCTATAAAATGTTACTGTCCCGGCGCCAACTCCATAAATTGAAAATTAAAATAAATTCATTATCTTGATAAATTTGGTTGGCATATTTCATTTATATTTTTTAAAAGATACAACTTTTATTTCTCCCTTTTTAGTTTTGAAGTCGATTTAATTTTTTTAAATTACATTTTTATTTCTTCATTTTTTTAATTTCAGTTGTAAGTAATTGAAACTAATTTTCATCGAAAACTAAATTTTCATCGAGATTGTTTAGCTAGAGCCTAACTGCATGCAAACATTGAAACAACATGCATAATGACATGTTTTAGAATTACGCTGTTAAACCAACGACACGTTTTCCCAGCGACTGATACACACTTAACTCTCTATCTTAAAAACTAATGAACCGATTTTGATGAAATTTGCACTTATCCCTAAGTTGGACTATATCTAGTCCAATTAAAAATTTTTTTTGTAATCCGACTTATAGTTTTTGAGATATGAGTGGACAAACATACATACATACACTTATGAAACTTGGCACACATGTTTAGATGCTGGTATAGACTAACATATACAAAAACTGCAATTCTGACAATGTTACATACATACGGGTCGAATTGATCCTCCTTTTTTTGAAGTCGGTAAAAATTAAATGAAATATGTATTCTAGACTTATTTTTCCCAACCTTTACATAATATCTATACGTTAATCAATTACCTATGCATGTTTTATTCTATGATTACTATAATTTTGGCCTACTAGTAATGTATGTTTGTTCCAAGCAATGATGTTATATTCTTTTGTTAACATCATTGGTTCCAAGCATTTTATGAGTATTCCCCATTTTAAATAATATAATCTTTAATATAATGTAGATAAATAAGTATAAAAATCTTACCGTTATATGCAGCTCTTCAGCGATTTGAGTTATATTTCGTGTCGCTCATGTAAAACTAGAATTTGATTTCTCTCTTCTCTGGTTAAGTTACGAGGCATTTTAAATTGAATCCAATTTCTTGCAAAGGTCACAATGTAGACAGTCAAAATTAGCCCGTATGAGTTTGTGCAAAGGTCAATATGCTGGCTCTCAAAATCAGTCCGGTATAGCAATCACAAGTGAAATAATGAAATCGGAGTTCAGTAGTAAACGAAAGCAGAATGAGTAAGCTGAACACGTGAACGTTAGCAAATGCAAATTGCAACTTATTACAACGTAACAATTTTACGTTTTCTTTGCTGATGACATTATGAACGAAAAGAGATATAGATTGATAATACAGAAGAAAAGATAATAATTTGCGGTCATTGGCGGAAACATCAAAGGAGTGTGGTCAATAAGGGCAGTCGATAAGCGAGAAGTCGTTCATACAAATAATTTTTAAAGCGGTCGAGTGCCAACTACCGCTATAGTACATATCTCTGTGTCCCTAATATTATAATAATGAATAAATACTTCAAACAACTACACCTAAGGCTAATTATGATAGCAATAATTGTAAAGTATTAACTTATTTTGTTCAGCAAGACATATTTAATTTGCTTAGTTTTAACCCCATTTTCATCTTGTCATCACTATTCTATAAAATAATAGTGCTAAATATTTTATAACATTTCAAGAATTATTTCTAATAAGTATAAGTTAAAAGAAATTAGCAAGTAAGGATACATACACAATCAGTATAAACGTGATTGAAGTAAATATCATGCTGTATATTGTATTACACATATATATTTTCATAATAGGTGAGTCAAACAGAAGATCAAGTTGAACCTACCTGTGAGATGGAAGTGACCAATTTACCTACAGATATGCACCCAGAACGAGTATCAAGAAGGCTTAGAAGATTAGCAGATAATTGCGGAGGAAAGGTGTTAAAGATTACTGCGCCAACCGCTAGACTGAGATTTCCGACACCGGACCACACTTCTAGGTGAGTTTTTCCAGATTTTTACAGGCTTTATTCAACACGACTTGTTAGTTCCACCAGTAAAATCCAGTTCCACTGGAACACAATGTTCCACCAGACATTTTGCACATACTTTATAGCTGGTGAAATACAATTTAAAAAACTTTTCCTTTATTTTATTTTTAAGTGATTCTCACGAGTGACAAAAGGTATTTACTGTTATTGAGTATATCTTTTTTCACTTCTTTCTCGTATTCATTTAATTTCTAGCAACACTGACCACAACTTGGAGAATTTAATACGAAAACCAGTTTAAGTTTTTAATTTATTGTCTCTTTCTGTAAAATGAGTTTTTTTTTGTTTTGTTGTGAGAAGTAGAATTATTTTAACCATATTCTATTATGCAAAATATTTGCGATTTTTTGTGCGTTATAACCTTCGATCACAAATATATAACTAGATTGACAATCCTTTATAAAATTGGAACAAATTATTGTCTGTATTGACATATACATTTCTAATATCGTATAGTATTATTATCTCAATATTGTGTTAATTTAAAGTAAACTTTACTGTCAATGCATATAAAGATTGTAAAAGCTTGTAAAAGATTCTCCCATGGCATTGAAACGACGTTTGTTAACAAAAATATATTTAAAATTCAATCTTACGCTTCATGCTTAAAGTGTAATTCACGTAATTTATTTCGCTATTTACGTCATTATGATTTGTTAGATGAAAGTGACAAGGATAAGACACATAGAAATTATAATGTTAGACAAGGAATAAGATGTTGCATGTCAGGCAATGACATATTCAGATGCAATGTAAGAATATTATTGTATTATTATGAATTTAATAAAAAAGAGCTATATAACTTTATTATTATAACGAAATAATGAACACGTAATTAAAATAATCCTAATTACTTACCGAAAATAAGAAACTCCATCTTTTTTTAACGTTCTAGACGTGTCATTTTTACAATTTTTGAAGGAGCAGTTTGTCATGTTTCCTTTAGTGTTCACAAATTACTACTAAGATTGAGTGCGCTAAAATTCTCATTTCAGCGCACATTTGGTTCGGATGTTTTTGGAAGGCTGAACATAACTTTTGCGGTTCGACTACGCCAAAGAAATATTATATTTTAGAAATTTAATGAAATTAAATGATTTTTTCTATTTGTGGTTCGTTTCGAATATTTAATAGATTGTTTTATAGAATAAAATCAGCAATTTGTTTGAGTATTTTAATTGTTCAACAGTTCAACAAATAAAACTGAAAATATTAAGTTATCAAACCAATTGCGCAAATTAATATTTCGAATTAACTTTTATTTACTAATGCAGTTGTGACACACTTCTATTTTGTGTTCGCCAACTCCATATAAGGATAAGCGCTATTGTGCTTTCTAATGTAAGGATGACGAGAGGTTATTACTTTTCGTCATCTTTTGCTTTCCGAAAGGCAAAGGACACATAATATGTTTCTTCTCTTTCTTGAGTCTCAGCATAACTAGATTTTGTGTCAGGTACATAAATATATAGTGTAAGGAATATACGTGTAATATTATATGTTAGTAATAATATATAATGTAGTGTATATAGTGTGTGTATGTAGTGTAAAAGAAAAATAACTGTTTTTTCGTATTTTTCGTAAGCTAGTGCAACACGTTTTCATAGAGCGGAAGGCCTTTTTTGGATTAAATTATTGTTTATCACTGCGTCGCCTTAATTGAGAATTATTAAGGTATCTTATCTATAATTATAATAAAGCAACCAAAATGTATATCTATTGAAAATCAGAGCAAAATTACAACACGGTGAAAAAAAAACAAGTACGTTATTACTAACCTTTGTTGTTTAAATGAACCATGAATGATGGAGAGGCGCTTAGTGACCTTCTACTAAAAAAATGGGGAGGTCGCGACTTGGCGACTATGTAATTGGCATTAGATGCTTTTATAATTTATCATTGAACGATTTTATTGTCGTTATAGACATGACGTTTTCGTCGACGGAAATTTGAAAGCGTCTTCATACAACTGCTTACATTTGCTTCCCTATTAAATCGTGAGTCGTGACGATAACCTATAAAATCGTTCAACGATAAACTATAAAAGCGTCCATTAACTACCGCAAATTAAATAGCATACATACATATCTTCACGCTGTATCCCTAACGGGGTAGTCAGAGAGGTCGGAGCGCCGAGCGTTGCGATCCTTACATACACATTTTCGCCTAGGTATGCGAGTGCTTTTGACATTTCCGTCGGTTAACACTAGTTATTTGATTATTATTAAATAGCACTTTCAAAAATCCGATTCGTCAATTTGACTAAGCTTCGTAATCTTTACATCTTCACGTCGTATCCCTAACGGGGTAGTCAGAGAGGTCAGAGCGCCAAGCTTCAACAACGATAACTACTACATATTATTTATTTTAAATTGAACGCGTCTAAATAATAACTATGTTCATAATAAATAAGTGGGTAGTTTTATTTACCCATATACGTTACAATTTTTTATAATGACATATTACCATTACTTCAGTCGCCGTTAAAACCTCGAACACATCAAGGAACACAGTGATTTTTATTGTACTTTCGTGATAACAATAGTATTATAGCAATAAGATAAACTGTTTACTTTAACTTTTTTATTAAGATATTAATGATAAATCAAGATGTTATTAACTGGGTAAGGATTTATATTATATTTGTGTTTTCGCGTCGGCAAGTACTTAATAGCCAGAAAATGTTGAATTTTGAGTATTATAAATATTTTATACAAAATAGCGATTATGTGGTTACATATAATGCAAAGAAATTAATATATTTTGCAGTTACTATATAAGATAGCTTTTAAGTAAGTACTTTTATTTAAAATACATAAATTTATATTTTTGCGTCGTTAGAGATAAATATTTTTACTAAATTTATATGTTTAGTAAAAATATTGATACTTGTACATATATACTAATTCCTATTTATTTATGAATCATCTAATAGGTTATTCAAAATTGGAAATTAACGGTTTTGACGGTAGTTTTTAAGTAAGTATTTTGTTCTAAACGATATAGAAATATTTTCGAATTAGTACCTACTTGTCATACTAAAATAATACGTACATTATAATATGCTGCGAAGCCCATTTTGATATCTAACTTTGTTTCCTCATTTAAGTCAATGAACAAAATTACAATATTTAACATGTTATAATTCCAGATCAGACATTTTTTTAAATAGATATTACTGAACCGGTATTGTTGAGATTATGTATTGTTTCGGTACGTTGCGATGAAGGTGATATTTTGCAGTTTGTACCCTCCTAAATTTTTTAATAGTTAACTGTTACTCGTATAGTTAGAGGTCACAGTAGGAAAAACTCAGTAAACTTTTTTGTCATTGTTTGAATTAACAACTGTTAAAACGTAATCATGCGTAACTTGTTTGATATTGAACAAATCAGAATAATTTACGTTTTTGAGAGAAAACGTGACAAGTCTTAACAATTAGGTAGTTTTTTTTTAATTTGATATACATATTTTTTGTCACGTAACCGAAAAAGAAAAATTCAGCAACTTTATTTACAAATACCTACCTCAAGTTTCACTTTGTTGAAATGGTATTGTTTTCCATTGTATAATTTGTTTCATTGTAGATTTGACTTGGTAAACAATTTTTCTTCACAAAGTTGAAACCCCTTACGACTACACCCTTCGCAGGCGCGACGACTGACTATTGTCTTCAATTAATAGATTTAGAATTTGTTCGGTATCAAAAAATTACAAAAAATGATAATATGCTACCTCTCGTATTATTAGGTTTATATAAAAATCGATTTTCTTGATTAATGAAATCATCAAATTTGCAATTGATTTCTTTACCCGCTTAACTAAAAACGCACACATCATAATACTAGCTTTGGCCCGCGTGGATTTCAATGAAAACGTCACTATAGTCAATTTTATTATAGGCGTTTTATATATTACACTACATTATGTAGTCGCAGGAAGAACGCAGATGTAGAGCTGAGAACGACCGCTTTCTACCAGACATAATATTGATACTTTACACTGAGAACTAATTAATCTGTGTTAATACGATGCTTGAATTATTGTGAAAAGGCTCTCCGTGTTAGCTATTATCAATATTCTCGATTAATCGTTCTAATCATAATCGTTAACAAATGGCAGCACTGTTTTTTTTTGAGGATGTTGCTACTTTCATAATAACATGGTATTTTATAAAAAAAAAATAAGTCAGTGGAGAAATACACGAGCTAGCGAAGCACGTCTTTTAATTATATCTCGTCATCCTACCTTTCCATCTGTCAACATCCTAGAAGAACGATTAGCTATCACTTCCGAAGCGGGATACCGAAAAATATACATACTATAATATAATAATAGCTAACATCCGTTTGCATCTGTCGATGCAGCTGCTGTGGGTTGTTGCCACTGTTCGAACGACAATACTCCGCGCTAGTCGACCGTGTAGGTCGTTTTATTTACTTCGTGGTAAATAGACAAAGCAAGAAAAAATACAGAGTTATAAAAGAAAAGCGTAATTTTGTTTTTCTGTTTAATTTCTTTTCATCTGACGACAGTATTAATAGAAAATCTAAAATTCTTGACTCTTTTTAAGCTGTTACATCCATATTTTTTTGCAGCTAACGTCGAAAGTAACTGACAAACTTGATATTTAAATAAAAAGCCGGAGTGCTTGTCCCACTTGTTGAGACAAAAATGACGTGAACTACTATACTGTTCTTTGTATGTCCGTGCGATAGTCATTAATGCATGTAACTGTCGCGGATTCGTCTACGTCACAGAAAAATCATCACGAAAGTTTTGCTTAAACGGAAGCTCAAACAAACAAGCGAAGAAATAGATAAAAATTTTATTTGTTTTGGATCCATAAAAACCGCGAACGCTTAAACTATCAAGCGTTTTTTTATATATGTATTTTTAATATACACTGTTCGTTACAGTTTTTGAAATGTAGTTTTGTGTGATGTATACCACAGCAATGGCGGTCACAATTTTGATTGATATATTTCTCAGTTATTCTATCTTAATCGATTTTTCATTTTTGAATATCATGATACCTACTGCCCACTATTATAAAGAGATAGCCTAAAAATGTATAAAGAGATAGCCTAAGGATGTATCATAAGCACGATCAGTTTTTAATTTGTATTTCTGTCTACCCTAGCCTATTACTTCGATGAAATCAATTTTGTAGTTTCTATATGTAGTTTTACATTGTAGTAAAACATTAAATTACTTATTTGATATTTATGTATATTTATTATAAATTCAGAGTATAACAAAACGTCTGTCGTAAACATTTTTCAAAATATGGGTACGCAAGTCGGTTTTTAGTTTGCATATAAATGTAGAAAAGTCTAAAAAGTATTGAAAATGCTGTGTAACTTCATACTTTTCTCCTTTGTGGGTTGAAGTGATCTTTATGTTCATTGTTTTGAAGAGATTGTCTTTATTACTCTTTTATTGGATACAGTGTCCTATTCAGTAATAGAAATTTTATACTTTTACATTTTAATCGCTCTGCACCCTTGTAATAATGACAGCGTAATGATATACCTATACATTATTAAGTAACTGAGAGTTGTTTTTCGAACCGCGAAATTTGCATAAACATTTGTCTTTGCATAAAAATATCTGCATTGTACAAACACAGTTTTGTTACCGTTTTAAAATAATATGGGTGGATGTTTCTGTTATGCCTGATTGTGGTAATAACATATAGGGTCAACGAATAAACCACTATAAATTCAACCCCATTTAAAGGCGCAACTCAGCCAAAGAACATACTGTAATGTGTAAGTCTTATTTAAAGAGATTCAACCGTGAAGATCACTATTTATATTTATATATTTATAAATTTACCCTTTAGAGTTTTTAAAGTTTTATGCAAGAACCTTAAATACTTCCCGATTAGAAATTAGTCTATATTATTGTTTGAGAAGTCCTTTACCTTCTAATGAAAGTACCATAGAAATCGGTTCAGTCGTTTCGAAGAATAGACGAACAAAAAGACAGAGAGACAGAGAGAAAAATTACAAAAGCGCGTATCTGATTTTTTGTTAGCGTGCTAAAAACCATATAAGCTTCATAAAAAGTCTTTACATTCGACATTTCGATTTTATTTATATGTGTAGATGTATATCTATGTAAGTTTCTTAGTAACATGCGAACAGATAGACATGCAAAAGTTTACATAAATATTTATTTTAGCTCAAAAAACAAAACACCCGTCTCGATCTTTTTTTCTTAAATTTAATACTTTCAATGTCAATGGTACGTATGTTTGCAAGAATAAATAAAAGCATAATAAGAAAACCGCATAATATTTATAAAATATCGCTCCACCCTATTCCTTATTATCGTTGACAGTGATCTTTATATTTATTTACAGATATTTTACAACGCTTTCTTAAAAATATCCTGTATATAAGAATTTAACTTTAACTTTCCTATTTTCATGGCTCTTCCAGCTCTGTAATAAAGATAACGTAATGGTATATATCCTGTTAAGTACATGGGACCTTAATCTATGAAACAGTAATTTTCTTTGAAATTCCTCTGATGGTTTTTCATACAACCTTGAACAAACAAATACACAAACAGACAAACATTCCAAAAATGTTTATTTTGGATTCAGACACTCCTAGAAAGCTTAGTCATTTTAAAAAAAAAATATCCTTAATGTATAGTTAGCTCAGTTACAGTTTTGTAATAGTATAGATGACGGACATACAATAAATATTTTTCATTACGAAAATAGAAATATTTTGTTAGTATTATAGAATCGATTTCCTAATATGTATTTGAATCGATTCAAATTATTGATCGATTAAATTTGAGGGACTCGAAAATAACAAAAAATTCTTTACTCTTTATGTTCAGAGCTTTGAAGCGTATGGACGGTGAAGATGTGTTCGGGCGTAAAATCGGCACACGTTATGTAACACGCGCCTTACCAGCAAGTAATGCGTACTCGAGTGACGAGGGCTACAGCACGGCGCCTGCTGCCATACCTGTACAGAGGACTACCGCTTCCTGTCAGCAACTGCAGGTAATTGGTCGTATAGTTTCATTCATTAATTTAATTCAAATTGAAATATTTATATCTGTTTCTAGTGAAGTATAGGTCCCATAATATAACTATAATAAAATTATATTCTGTAATTGTAATACTAACAACATACACCCGAGTCTGGGTGTTTATGTATAATATGTATTTATTTACAAAAAAAAATATATAAGTAGTATATCAGTTGTCTACTACCCATAACATAAGCGTTGTGCTGCTTGCTTTGGAACTAGATCGCGCTGTGTGAAATGTCTGAGTATATTATTATTATTAATTCATATAATCTGGGTAAAAGAGATTTTAAGTAAAGGTGACGTACACGCATTCTAATTGGCGTTTAGATTTGTTCTGCTATTAAATACTAGCTATTGCCCGCGACTTTGTCTTGTCTGCCCTCACGTGCATTTAGGGCTGGTCAATGAAATTGCAATATAGATACCTCATACTCTGAACACAGACCTGAGAAACTTCGGTATGAAGTTACACATAGTCACTTAGCATAGTACCCACTGGCATTTATGATATCTCTAAAATTACATTAAAAATATTTTTAAAGGGTTATATGCATAGATGGGTAAGGATGACACTTGCGAGCGGGTGAATGAAACAACTGTTGACTTTTGACTCTATTAAATAACGCTATATATATATTGTACAATTTACTTTGCACTATAATTACTTTTATTTACACTTTTGTGTACACTGCTGTTTCTCATCGGGAAAAGGACCGCCTTATCGCCTCCTGCTTAATTTCCTTTATAATTCAGGTCAAGTGGCATTTTTATTAAATTTGTATATAGTATATACTTATGAAGATCAAATAGCCAGAGTGTTAGCAGACGGAAATGTCAAAAGCACTCGCATACCTAGGCGAAAATATGTGAGGAGAATGATGAGATTTGAGGAAGCGAAAGAGGTGTGTAAGGACCGCGACTCCTGGCGCTCCGTCCTCTCTGACTACCCCGTTGGGGATACAGCGTGAAGTTATGTTATGTTATGTTATGTTGTATATAGTTAGACTAACTTCCAATAACTAAAATTCTTTCAAAACAAAATTTAAAATTTCAGGATTATAAATAAAATAATGTTTATTGTTGTGGCTTGGGATTTCAAGTCTTGTACAGTGACAGTGACTTGGTTGTCTTCTGCAACTGTGTTCTGTGCTATCTGTTACTACTTCCTACTTCTTTTGAAGATTAGGAACTTCTCATTATTAGTTATTATAGTAATCTATCGGTTGCTCTTCCTTCTTTTTCCTTGTATATGTAAGTACACATGTATTTAATAACATTAATTTTTGCGATTTTCTTGCGCAAAGCGATCGCAATCCTGGCAGGGTAGTTATCTAAGAAGGATAAAGTATCATCCTTACAGACGTGGTCGAGTTTTATACTCTTCTTCACCGACATCAGTCACGATCTTGGGGAGAACCAAACACTAAAGCCCAATAATTATTATGCAGAGCTACATGAACGAAAGATACTTTTGATTATGGCTACGAATTCGAAGGGATCGCTTGTCGGAGAATTTATGTTAAAGTGTTATAAATCATTCTTGGAAGAGAATATTGTTATTTGGGCACAACAGTATTTCGAAACTAGTCCAATAGTTTTATGTGATAATGGCAGATCACACATATAGTTCAGCAACAAATTGCAGATCTTAGACGAATAGAAAACATTCATCCGATATATTCTCCGGATATGAGTCCATAAGATTTCAATCGTTTTGGCCATGTGAGAGGAAATTATCGGGTATGTACTTAAAACAGCAGCAAAAAAGAGTTAACGTTAAACTGAGCAACATAATTTTGTGAATTAAATGTAGGCAGCTCAAGATTTGTCATCAGTTTGAGAGCGCTAATCTACAATGTGGGAGTTTACTAAATAAAATTTGAAATGAATTAAATTTCTCATTGTGCATAGTCAATTTAAGACGTCGTTAAAAGTTAATAAAGTACATAGTTAATAACCTTCTTTTGTGTTTTGCTGTAGTTAGGTAAAGAAGGTGATAGTGTTATCATAAATTAATCTAATTGAATAATTTAATTTTAAATTATTTAAAGAAAACAATTTATAAGTTATTACGATTAAAAATGTATAAATGGTTTTGAATGCTTTACTTTCATATTTGTTATTGAATTTTACATGCAATGCAAAATCATTGTGTTTTACAAGCAAAACTGCTCTTTGAACTTATTGAATGATTTAGAATTCAACCTGCATTAGTACTCGCCTTCTCCTTAAAGCAGGCAGAGGTAGTCGTCCAGGTATCACTTATATGAAACACCTATATGAAACACTCTCTTTTTCCTTGAAGCAAATCGAGATAACCGTCTAGCTATCACCTGTATAAAACACTCAGCAGGTCGAGAAGTGGTCCAGGAATTACCTATATGAAACACTCCTTTTCCTTGAAGCAGGTCGAGATAGCCATCTAGCTATCACTTGTATAAAACACTCAGCAGGCCGAGATAGCTGTTCAGGTATCACCTATATAAAATATTCTCCTTTTCCTTGAAGCAGGCCGAGATAACGGTCCAGGTATCACCTATATTAAATGCTCTCATTTTCCTTGAAGCAGACCGTGATAGCTGTCCAGGTATCACCTATATGAAATACTCTCCTTTTCCTTGAAGCATGCCGAGATAGCGGTCCAGGTGTTACCTATCTGAAATACTCTCCTTTTCCTTGAAGCAGGCCGAGATAGCCGTCTAGCTATCACCTGTATAAAACATTTTCCTTTTCCTTGAAGCAGGCTGAGGTAGCGATCCAGGCGGCATCGGCGGCGTCGGCGGCGGCGGCGCCTCCACCGCTCCCGGGCCAGTGCTCTACGAGCGACTGGGCGCTAGCGCTGCAGCAGCTGCCGGCGCTGGCGCCGTCGCCGCTCGGGTTCTGCGCTCCGCCGGTGCCCCTCCCTTCGCACCTGCCTCGACCGCGTAAGATCAGAGGCACCCATGGTTAGTAGTCTTTTTTTATTTAAGGCCACCAACAAGGTTTACACTAAATACATGATGGTTAATACATACAAACACCATTATAATAAATAAAACTTGTTAAATGCACGTTCATTTTAGGTGAAAAAAAACATACATATAAAAGGAAATTGGTAGTAAAGAAGCTTAATTAACTATTTAGTTACATAATATAATATACTGTATACAATATATGTGTTTCTGGTGTAAAACCTGTTGGCAAGCCTGTATTAAATAAATAAATAAACATATACAAACGGTCGTGGTTATCTTAATGACCTTTTTTTTTTACGTCAGGAAATGCGTTACGCATTCCGTCCCGCCTAGGGGGGTGGCAGGGGGGTATGTGGGACTCCTCGACATTAGGGTGCTAGGCCGAGTCTACCCACTAAAACCTGACGGTGTTCCTCCACGGGGCCAAGATGCCGGGGCAACGAGTTCGCGTTTGAACTCTTCCGCGGCCCCGACGGCCATGCCCAGCCTAAGCCGGGCCCTCCTCCGTGTGCGAGCAGTTTGACTTGCCCGCTCTCCTGGGAGGCGCGCGGGAACACCGCGCGCACCATTCCGAGGCCATTGGGTGAGGCGCCTTCCCCCGAAGGACACCCCAGGCCTCCAAAGTGGCGGCTTCCGCACCCCGCCTATACCACGGCAGGGGCGTCCGCACGCACACCTGATTTTTACGTGTTTACTCACGGGCTTCTACAAGTTTTCCTTCTTCCCACCTCTGATTTTAACGTGTTGTCTCACGGGTTTCATTTCGAGTTTTCCTTCTCTCCACCTCTGATTTTAACGTGTTTTCTCACGGGTTTCATTTCGAGATTTCCTTCTCTCCACCTCCAATTTTTACGTGTTTCCTCACGGGTTTTTAAAAGTTTTCCTTCTTTCCACCTCTTGACCCGCGTCCTCCGCGAAGGACGCCGGAACCCAACACTGAACCGACAATACGAGGGGTATTGTCGACGCGGAGGGAAGAGCGTCTTTATTCATTGTTTGCCTTTTATTTCCATTATTAATTTTTTTTAATTTTTTCTAGTTTAATTTATCTTAATAATTATTTTTAATCTTTTTTTATTGTTCAACAAAATCAATTTAAAACCTAGTAGACATAGACTATTTCGTAATTCTTATGCTCAATTAAAAGAAAGTTCTCTAAAGCTGTTTCATTATTTATTGTCTTTATTCATTGTGATATTGTCAAAAAGTGATAGCTTGATCTTTAACGAGGCATAAACTTTAATGGACTTTCGTACAACCGGCCGTTATATTAACAAAAAAAGAGATGAGATACAGTGAAATAAAAATGCCGAGCATTGGTCAATAATACGAGGGCTGCTATTTATGTATCCGGAATAACAAAGTGAAACAAACATATAGCATTTATTATAATTTTATTGCTTTTCAAAATATTCACCATGATGATTGATGCACTTTTGCATGCGTTGGAACCAATTTTCGGCGGAGCACTTTTTCCATTCGGATTGAGGTATCTCCAAAACGTACATTTTGAATGCATCAACAGCCTCTTCACGGCTCGAAAAACGTTGACCACGTAATTTATTCTTCACGGTTAGGAATAAATAGTCGTTGGGGGCCAAGTCGGGGCTGTACGGCGGATGACCCGTTAATTCGATCTTTTAATATTCCAAATATCGAGTTGTTTCGGCCGATGTGTGGCAGCTAGCATTGTCATGATGAAGAAGGATTCTGCGTTGTCGGTTGTTCTTTCTTATTTCTTCAAAGACTTCTGGCAAACAAATGGTCGTGTACCATTCAAAGTTAACCATTTTACGATCCTCTAGTGGCACTGTAGCTACATGTCCATTTATACCAAAAAAACAAGCGACCATTTGCTTCAAAGTGCTTTTTGAACGAATGACTTTTGTTGGGTTCGTCTCATTTTAGAACACCCAAACCGTTGATTGTTGTTTAGTTTCAGGATCATACGCATATATCCAAGATTCATCACCTGTGTAGATATTATAGACAGCTTTTGACGCACCCTGATTGTACTTTTGTAACATTTTTTCACACCAATCCACACGAGCCCGTTTTTGGTCAATTCTCAAGTTGTGCGGAATCCAACGTGAATAAATTTTTTTTACAGCTAAATGTTCGTGTAATATTTTATATATACTCGTCATACTTATGCCCAGAGACGCCTCTATCTCGCGATGTGTAACATGACGATCTTGCATTATTAGTTCCCGCACAGCATCAATATTTTGAGGTACAACAACCGATTTAGGGCGACCTTCTTTAACTTCGTCCGTGAGCACAGACCACCCACGATTAAACTCACTAAACCAGTGATACACAGTAGTTTTCGATGGTGCTTCGTCCCCAAAAGTCGAAGTGAGTTGATCGATGCATGGTTTTTGAGTTAGCCCTCGCCGAAAATCGTAACAAATCATAGCACGAAAATTTTCACCACTTAAATCCATGGTGATAAAGACTCGCAATTTTCAAAATGATGCCACAAAGGATAAACAAATGACAGCTACATGAAACAAATTGTATTCTTCAGCCAAAGAGTTCCATTTTTAAATGTTATAATTACTTTTTTAATATTGTTCTATAACTGGGCAGTTCCAGATACATAAATAGCAGCCATCGTACTATGGGTGTGGGACGTCACAGCCCAATAACGTTGGCTCCTTCTAATTGATCACCACTCCGGTCTTTATACTGTAGTTTAAAAGCCAACAGTTCCTATATTTTTAATAAATTTGAAATAATATTATTCCACAGTTCTATCATGATTTTCAATTATATTAACTTAATGTATATAAAAATATTCTTAAGAACAATCAAATAATCCATCAAACAAGGTATGAAATTGACAAAGTAATGTTCTATCTTAAATTTTTTCATTTATCTGTCATTACAAAAATAATCATATCTAGTAGAGAAAGAAAAACATAGAATATGCCATCTGCTTAAACTAACACAACTTGAGGCCAGGGGTAGATGATGTTTAGCAACCTTTCATTATTTTGTTAGGCTTTGTTATCTTTGCCTTATTTTTAAAAATTACGTCAAGGTGTGTTTCATTTTTTTTATTTACCTATTTTTTTACAGGTTCTGTTAGTTTAGATCGATCGGGTTGCTCGTCGAGCAACAGTGGCGATGATACTCGGCAAAGGGAGAACAGTCAGTCTCGCGCTTTATCTCCTTGGAACTCATCCGCAAGTTTCAGTGAACAAAGTAGCGAGAGCGAGCAAGAATCATCCACCGAACTGACTGTATCTAACTTGCCACCTTTTGATCCTGTCATTTTGCAAGATATGTTGAAAAAGCTGTTCAGCCAGTATGTCCCAGTGATGAAAGTGTCGGCATGGGTTTCCAGTGAAGGGCCTCTGGCGACGGTCGTGTTACGTTCCGAGTGGGATGCGAGGCTTGCCATAGCTAGAGTGCATAAACGCCGCTTAGATGCGCATTGGTCTGGGCGCAGACTCGAGTTGTCATTAGGCAGACCTAACCCGTCGCCCAATCTAGATATTCTCCAGGCACGTCTCCGGGCTATACTATTGGATCAGACGAATCATTCCCTTCCTCTATTACGTTTACGTGACGCGTATGCAAGCCGTTATTGCTGTGCCTTAACGACTTCTGATATAATGAAGGTGAGGGACACTGTTAGAGTTCATGAGGAATTTGGAAGATTGGTTGAGCTAATAGATACAACACCAGTGAGATCTGAGGAGTTGGAAGAAGCTCCGTGGAAGTGTCACTTGCACGCGTCTGTTAGTGCAAGTCATGAAGATGGCACACGAATATTGATGCCTGTGTATATTGAGTTGGAAGAATTGGCTAGAAACACCAAGATGCTCCTTGAAAGCCATGGGGGAATATTGCCACTATTAAGGTGAGTGTACCTGTAAATTTTAATTTATGCAGAATTAAAGAAAAGTACCTAAATTAGGTATCTACGCATTTTTAATCAAAATTACTTTAGTATTGTAGGTATTAACGTATTTTATACTTCGCTAAAAAAGTGCAATAAGGGTTTTTGCATAGGTTTCTTTTTATACATTCCATGTATAGGTCTGCATTTATAAATGATCTATATATATTTTTGAAAATTACATAAGGTTAAAATATCCCTAGACATTGTTAATGTCATTGTAAATGTAATATACATATTTTAAAAAATTGTAGATGTAGTAAAATCATTTAAATGTTTGCTGTATAGAAATTTTATACATTGTAAAACTTTCGGTTTTTTAGTTTCGTTGATTGCTACGAGGCAATGTTTCCGCCACTAATTCAAGAATCACGTATGGGAGTAGCACTCGAGTTCCTCCTCCGTAGCATCTCTGGATTGGAGGTCCGGGACAGCCCCTCTAGACACATCACGTGGCAAGAGAACAGGAGTGATACGCCGCCCGGGCCCAGTAACCAGAGTAAATATACAGTGTATAGTTAACGTATAACAGTTTTCGGAGTTTTTATTTAACTTGGCGTCACTGGTATGAGTATTTTTATGGATCGAGAAGGGTTTGAACAAATGTCAAACTTTAGTCACTATATTACGTTTCCTAATCTACACTAGGTTATCATGAACTGAGTATGACCTCCTTCACAGCTTTATTTGTGGATCACTGGGTAGGTGAGTGTGTGTGTGTGTGTGTTCACCGACGATCAACAACGGCTGTAATGTTTGAACTGGCAATGTATCGTCTATTAAAAAACAATGATACTAGTGTGTATTGTGTATACTAATATAATTGTGATCGATATTAAGACTAAATATTCGCTACGGAATTACTTAGTACTACAGTGGCGCTATAATCAAGTTAACAAATTCTATATTTCACGCGAACGATACCGTGTCACAGAAAGTGTTATAATCACGAGGAATATTATAGACTGTAATGTTTACATATGGCTTTGTAGGTGAAAGTTCCCGGTCGAGCGCGGAGCGGCCTCGCACTGCGCCTGCACTGGAGCCCATGCTGGCGCTGTTCGAGCGGGAATTACTCGACCTGCTACGGACCACGCCTTGTTGCGCGATACCGTTTAGCAAGTTAGTGTTAATTAACAATGGCGCATACATAGCGGCACGAAAGTTTAGCGGTAACTGTTATAGGAAATCTTGAGGGAGGTTACGGGACATGGGGCGGGTGAGCAATTGTTCGTAAGCGTTGATTGGCTCTCCAGTTGTACTGTGTCCCCGCATGGATATGATACGATACACTGATTCCGCACTGACACGATACGATACACTGATATGTGCGCGACAGTACTTATACGGAGCTATCCACATTTCGTTTACCGCTAGATTTTTTTGTCGCTACCTATAACTAAAGTGGTGCCACCGGTGCCTAGGCACACTGTGTAGTTCTGCGCTCTCAAAGGCGCAGACCTTTGAGAGGCACAAAAATGACCAGGACCAAGTTTTGGGTCATGCATGGTAGAAGCTTCAATACAACTCGCACCGGACGCATAAAAAACTATTTACGGCACTGCTGATTAATACCACAGATGAATTAGTTACTAAAGTGCGGTCGCGGAGCAGGAAGAATTTCGTATAATGACCCATCATTACTTGTCTCTGTCGCTCACGCACAAATATATTGCCGTTGGGCTCGTACGGCTGCGGTGACCGACCACCGTCTCACTTATTGTAATCCTTTAATAGTTTAAAAACAAATACGTATATTCTATTTTTTAATTTTTTGACTGTAATGTAAAGAAACATTAGTTATTTTTATTCATAAACTATTTCTTCCACAATGTTCGCTGTAATTTTCGATTGAAAGTACTTAAAAGGCTTATAGAAATATTTCAGGAAGGTTTCAGATATTTTTTGCTATTTAGAATTTAATGTGGGATGCGTTATTGAATTTCATATTTAATTTCTGAGTAAATCCTTTGCAGTGCTTATCTAATTTTATAACTGGCACATTGAAATTATAAAAAAAAAGTAATGTAGTTTAAAATAGTACGTGAGAAAAAGTGCGTTCGCATGAAAGCTAATGAGAGCCTTGTGTAAAAAGCGTCGGCAGGATTATTTGCTTAACCGCTTAAGTCTACAATATCGAAAAAATTATTTCAATATTGAGCGTCGGAAAAAATCATTTCGATATTGAGCGTCGGAAAAAATCATTTCAATATTGAGCGTCGGAAAAAATCATTTCGATATTGAGCGTCGGAAAAAATCATTTCGATATTGAGCGTCGGAAAAAATCATTTCGATATTGAGCGTCGCAAAAAATCATTTTGTTTCAATATTTTGCTAAAGACGTACGCGCGATTAATATAGCTTAAACTCCCGCATTAGCTATTTATATATTGTCTCTTCAACTTTTGGTAATAATTTTTGATGTCCATGATAAGTTCCATCGACCGCACATGGTAAAAGTAATTAACACGATCCAAAACGTTAAAAATATTTCACGCTTAAGAGTTTAAAACACTCCCGTGCAAAAGTAAGCTAATAACTAACGACAGATTATTATTAAACATTGCTTATTTTTAATCTGTCAAAAAGTCATGAATGAAATAGTATTTTCTATAATTGCGTCTGTGCTATGTGCATTTGTGTGTTTTTGTTTTTTCTTTGTGTGTGTGGGAAAATTAAGTAAAATTAGACACGTCGATAAGCTAACGCAATTTAACGGGATTTTTGCTGTTCCTATTTGAGCTTTCTAAACGGATCTGGGTCCTTAAAAGTTCTTTTCTTAAAAGTAAGTTCTTTTCTTAAAAGAGCTAAAGGTTTTCAAAAGAACCTACTTCTTAATAGAAGTAGGTTAACCATTGACTAAAAGCCATGTCACATTTATGCCAAACTCAGAAATCGTTACGTACGTACTTAGATACCTACAGTACACAATATGCATAATTTTTATTTCAATACAAGATACAACATTTACACAAACTCTTTTTACTGCTTGCTAAAAATGTATGGAATTAAAAAGTTACATTTATCTAAAAATGTTTTTGAGCACTGACAGTAAGCCCAAAGATCGATTGTACGACGAAATTCTTATTTCTTCCTGCTCCGCGACCTTGAAAATTTTAAAAATACTTACAATTTTTTATAGCGTAAAAGGTTTCAAGAAAAAAATTAAACCGCCTTTAATAACTGTCAAATTTGATTATATAAGTATGTGTATCGTATTTATACAGTTATTTTTATTGTACTTGAGTTTTGATTAGTTATTTTGTATTTTTCAGTGATTTTGTTTGAAGGTGGTTTAATTTTTTTTCTTATATTTTTTTTATTTCTCCCTACTTTCTTGAGTGACCTTGGCCTAAATAAATATTTAGGGCAGGTCTACAATAGGGAATATGTATGTATTTTTTTATATTTTTATTCGATAGTTAACATCGTTATATAATAGTAAAAAAATATTCAACGCCACAAAAGTAACTATAAGCACAGATTAATTAGTTACTAACGTAAACTTAAAGTATTTTAAAAAAAGTTAAAAATGGTCAACTGACACAGGCACTTTAAACGTCCGCTATTTTGGCGTGCTTGGTTTGACGTTATAGTCTATAACAACAAACGTACAAGTGGAGAGTTAGGTTGAAGAAGTATTCTGTTCTGCTGCAATTTTACAGTGTTCTAACTTAACATATCCATCTGCTGAATCACCATATGATTCTCTCTCTGATCTATAAAAAAAACAATAGTAAATATAACGAAAAAGTATCTCATTTCGATGTGTTTTTAAGACTACATTACATAAAATATATATAATACAATGTGGAATTCGATATTTTCTTAAGCTATGTTCTTTTATTTGTTTTTATATCCAAATTATTCCGGAAAAAGTGTGCAAGATAAAATGAACATAATATGTAATACGTCATTTATATTTACCTTAAAACTTTCACTCCTTTGATTTCAACAGACGTGAAATCGGGATTTGACGTCAAAAATGTGGTCATCACAAACAAGTCCATTTTCAGCCAATTTTCTGATTGCGCCTTCACAAAACCTCTTTCAGTCATTTTCCGAAGAGTACCCTGTGCTCAAAACGTAATGATTACTTACTCAGTGTCCGAGCTGACTAAATCGCAAACACTCAAAAGCAAACACTTTCTTTTGTTTGTAAATAGTTGCAACTACCCGTAGATAATTTTTGCCAACGTCTTGTTTGGATTAGACACTGTGCGGTATGCTAAAAATGATATATAATTTTGGCCAAGTGACGATTCAGTTGAGGACCTAAAAATAGACAACACAAACATTGAACAAGGACAACACAAATTAGTTAGTATTCTACATGAAAATAGATATATTGTGTTAATTACAAATACTTAAAATGGAACACAAAAAGGAGTAAGAGTAAATAAATTAAAGGTGAATTTTGTTGTCAACAATAAACTTTGAAAGGGTTTCAATAAATGGGGTGTCAATATATGTAAGAAGGGAGTTGAAATTCGTGGGCAAAGGAATGAAACGGGGAAGAACGCTATATAGGGAATACTTTAGGTTTGGACAATTGAAGAAAATATGGTCAACCGTGCTGTCCTCTAGTCCACACACAAGGAGTGATCTCGAACCCGAATTTTAGACAGAAAGACTGGTGAACTGATATGACCAAGCCGCAGTCGGATAATAGTGGAAGTAATGTGTTAAAGCAAACACTTAACAACTACGCTCTCGGTGACAGTTGCCATAGACTTTGACGTCACATTCGCTCTGTCCGATGGCGTCGCGTTTCAAATATTTGAATTTTCCACAATTTTTTTGCACTTTTTAAAAATTAATTTCTTTCGCAAAAAGAAATTAAAATCAAAAATATTAATGTAGGCATAATTCTGAAGTAATAAATAAGTTTATTAAAAAAAAAATATTTGACCTTTATTTGAATCACATGCATATACCCTATTAACTTATTTTAATTCTGGACCACAACAACATACAAGAAAATCGTCAATATAATGGTTAGAACCAGTTCGCGGTGCTTGATGTTATTTGGTGTATCTTCGAAGGGCGAGCTTCAATACCGGTGAAATTTAAATGGGGCCACCTGGGAAGTATACCCTTTCAAACAAAAACAAAAAAAATTCGAAATCGATCCACAATTGAGGAAGTTATCGGTGAACATACATAAAAAAAAACAGAAACTGACGAACACAGAACTTCCTCCTTTTTTTGAAGTCTGCTAATTAATACGTTATGATGTATTTGTGTAACACATACACATTTACAAGTACCACAAGTTGTATCCATCCAAAAGATGAAGTCCGAATATTTATATCATAAAATAACTTGGCGGTACGCAGGTCATAGGTACACGGCTCGTAAGGGATCCAAATTATTATCGGTTCCTCGTCCTAATTCGGTAGCCTTCTGCGGCAGCTTCCGTTACATGGCGACCATGTGTTGGAACAATATACCGCCTCCTATACGTATCCTAAAATCAAAGCCGCTTTTCGAAAAGGAAATGAAACAACATTTACTACTTATACAGCAAAAAACTGGCTAGCCGCATGGTAGGTACTACCCGATTTAATTATTTAATTATAAATTCAAATTCAAAAATCTTTATTCAATGTATGATGTTAAACATCAGCTTATTGACGTCAAAATATTACCATCGCTTCAGAG
The DNA here is from genome assembly GCA_907165235.1 of Zeuzera pyrina. Taxonomy (NCBI): domain Eukaryota; kingdom Metazoa; phylum Arthropoda; class Insecta; order Lepidoptera; family Cossidae; genus Zeuzera; species Zeuzera pyrina. Next base: position 17,085,706 of record OU015626.1, read on the forward strand.
ATTAGTGTATTGCTGGTCGAGAAGTAGCGACGAGAAACTCAGCACAAATTATTGTTATATTATTTAAGAATTATTATTATTATTTTTCATTTATAAATTATTATTGATTTTTATTGATTATAAATAACTCAATACAATACAATATTATGTATATTTTAACAATTATACATATTTAGACAAGATTCTTTGCAACACCACGTAAACTATAAAATTGCACAGACATATATAACATATTATTTATCTATTTATCTGATAATTGATATACATACACTCACACATAAACGGACATACACTTTAATTTACTACACAAATTACGTTGCGCGTCACTGGGAGGCGAGCGCTCACTAGGTACTGGCAGAATATCAGCGCTGTGAGCAACAGGCACACTGCTTGTGCCTCAGCATTATGCTGAGCCAGAGCCTATTTGCAGACGCGGTATATGGAGCTGTACGGTTTAATTCTTGTACTGCAATTATTATTGTTTTTGTAAATGTCTGGATTGTCTATGTATCGTGATTTGTGAATAAATATATTTTCTTTCTTTTCTTTCTTTCTTTCTTTCTTTAAATACATTTTTGCCGTGTTTGTCAGACACAAAAGTCATAAGTTATGAAATACATAATTTATTGTTTTTGAAATAATATTAATAAACATTTTGAAAATGTAAGTTTTTTGAAATATGCGTATTTGGTTTAATAATAATTATTGTATTAAAACTATGCTATTATGATTAGGCTCATTCCGGCATTCCATCATCACTTCGGTCGACAGTGTCGTGTGGCTGATTATGGATTTACAAAGCTTCCAGACTTGCTTTCCGCCTTGAGTAGTACGATTGTGGTAAGTATAAACGAGGAAGGGTCAGGTAATTTCTGTATAATATAAATTTTTTAGTGAGCCTTTTTGACACGTCTATCAAGAAACTATAACGAAATTTTAAAATGATTGACAATATATAGTATCAGTTTTCGATTTATGGGGTTAACAGCCCCGTCAACCTATCAATTACAGGCACAACACTCATTATAATTTATTTTACATAGCTAACTTACACTCTAGGAATCCAGATACAACAAATATATAAACATATAACAGATAAATATCTGTTATATGTTTATATATTTGTTTTTAAATAAGAACATGATATATATAAAGATAATAAATATTTCATTATGTTACGATAGCATATGTCTACCGTTAAGCAGATTAAATGGGTTTGTTAATCAATAAATAAGGAGAAATACAATTACAATAACATTAAATAGCAGAGTTTGAGACAGCTATACGTGACTCGTGCCTAAAGCGAGGCAGACAGTTCAAATATATCAAGGCTGGGATTTTGTTTGAGTAAGTTAGTGCTATAACAATATTGTAATCGCGACGATGTGATCGTGCAGGTAATTGGCTCGGGATCGTCGCGTGTGGTGACAATATCAGCGGCGGCGCAGACTCGTCGCTGGACCAACGACCTGTTGAAGGTGTTGCGCGCGCAGCCGGCGGGGCGGCCGCTGCAGGTGCACGAGCTGCCGCAGGCGTACCAGGTGACGTTCGGGCGCGAGCTGGCGCCGCGCGAGTACGGCGCGTGCACGCTGCGCGAGCTGGCGGCGCGCGCGCCCGCGGCGGCCGCGGCGCGCGCGCCCGACGGCGCACTGGCGCTGCCGCGCCGCTCGCCCACGCCCGAGGAGCGCGCGCGCACGCACCAGTTCGCCGCGCAGGCCGCCGAGCTGCTGCGGCACACGCCCAACCTGCGCATGGAGTTCGCGCGCTTCGTGCCCGCCTACCACGCGCACTTCGGGCGGCAGCTGCGCGTGGCGCACTACGGCTGCACCAAGCTGGCCGAGCTGCTGGAGCTGGTGCCGCAGGCGGTGGCGCTGGGCGGCGCAGGCGCGGGCGCGGGCGGCGAGCGCGAGGTGCGGCTGGCGGCGGCGCCGGCGCGCGCCGAGATGGCGCGGCGGCTGCGCGCGCTGGCCGCGGCGGCGGGCGGCGCGCTGCCGCCGGCCGCGCTGGCGGCCGCCTACGCGGCGCAGTTCGGCGCGCCGCCGCAGCCCGCCGCGCTGGGCGCGCGCTCGCTGGAGGCGCTGGTGTTCGCGGCCGGCGGGTGCGTGGAGGGCGGGCTGGCGCGCGCGCCCGCGCCGCCGCGCTGGGCCAGCGCCTCGCTGGCCGCGTGCGCCGCGCTGGGCGCCGACCGCAGCGTGGCGGCGCGCGGCTCCACGCGCGACTTCTTCGCGGCCGCCTTCCGCAAGCTCGCCGACGGCGCCGAGCCGGACGTGCCCAACCTGGAGGCGGCCGGAGTCATCACCGCGTCCGACGGTTACGTTCAGGTACTTGTACTTGCGACCGTTCATTGCGTTTTAATACGTTGCTTTTTTTGCAGAGCCAATTAACGCTAGTATGGGAATATTTGATTAATTATGAAAATGAATAAAATAACCATTTACTTGGCTTTGTTGCTTAAATAAACACATGTCTATATTGGGACGCTCCGACACAAAGACATTCCGATACTTACACTGCGTACGAGTACCGGTACATACACTTTTTAAATAAATTAAGTTATCTTATGTCTTAAATTTAAATATTATAGAATAATATTTATTTGACAATTATGATTATCTCACAATTGCAGTTGACGCCGACATGGCGTGCCATATGGCGTGTGGCACAGATCATTTCGGACCGCGGTAGCCCACCAACATCAATGGATCTATATGTCGAATATACGAAACGGTTTGAACCTGTATTCCCTCACTCTGAGTTAGGTGAGTAGATTGCGTTAAACCTAATACCTTCATAATTTCACCGGGTTTGCTGTCTAGTTATTTTACCTCCACACATTTGTACTGGCTTTATGTGGTGGAGTTCAGATTGTTTTCTTGTCACACATTAAGGACAAAATATACTGTGTATAAAACCGTTTTCAAAATAAAATTATAATTTTTAATTGTAATTGTTTTTACAATTACATTTTGCCCAACACGGATTGAGATTATTCCATCTTTTTGCATTCATACATCACAGCATTTCTCATTCAGATTGAAGAAGTGCGATAGTGTGCAACGAAATTACGCTACGCTACACTTTGAGGCTAGTATTGTCAATGAAGCTTAATGATGGCAAGTAGAATCAAATAACTGACAGCTCATGACCTATAGAAGTTTCTTACAAGTCCATCTATACGTCCATAATGATATCAAAGGGAAGTGACAAACACGTCATACTAAGCTGACGTCATACAAAGCCTTAGAAAATGAACAACTTCCTATTTTTGTTAGGTATTTAGTTCAATAGAGAGAAAAACTACAAACTGTATGTATCTAACCCAAACGTCGTCGCAGGGAAAGGGGTGGGGAGCGTTAAGAATACGAGCGAAGATCTTAGGAATCATGCCAGTCACCATAACTGGGCATAATTTTTTTTAAATAGGTCGTAATAAGCGACGTAATAACTATAAAAGAACATACGAAGTCATTATATTCTAACTTTGTTATATTGAATTTCATATGACAACCAAAGTGCACTGCAATTACATCATATTTAGCGGTTGGTCAATATAGGCGGAGATGTGGATTCCGCTGTACATGGAAAAAAATCTTATTTGTGGTGTAAAACCTGTTGAAGGACTTTTTGGCGGGAACGGGAGAAGTGAGCTTGTCATTTTATTTAGATTTTCTGCTATGTTAAAGAGTAATTAAACACGAATAACACTGCACGAAATGCCCATGTCCTATGTAAGTAACGGCAAATGTTGTGTACACCTTTAAGTGGAGTGCATACTAGCAGTGATTTATTGTATTTTGTTAGTTAATGAAAGCTTTGTGTGATACTCTGTTGGTGTGCCTTATAATAATAATAATAATAATAATAATGTACTCAGACATTTCACACAGCGCCATCTAGTCCCATACTAAGCAGCACAGCGCTTGTGTTATGGGTACTAGACTACTGATATACTACTTATATACTTTTCTTTTGTAAATACATACATATTATACATAAACACCCAGACTCGAGGCGGGAATCGAACCCGCTACCCCCGTTTACTTTCCTACGCGCTTAACCGTTGCGCCACGGAGGTCGTCTTATAATTTATAATATAAATAAATAAATAAATACGTGACATTGGCAAATATCCTAATCTGTGCGTCATGCCATGAAGAAAAACAAAATCTGTTGGGAAGGCTGTATTAACTAAAATAAAAAATGTGTAGGGTTCGAGTCGATGGTGGAGTTCCTGCGGCAGCAGCCGGCGGTGTTCGCGGAGCTGGCGGGCGCGGCGGGCGCGGCGGGCGCGGCGGGCGCGCGCTGGGCGCTGGCGGACGGCGTGGCCGTGCCGCGCGCCCGCGGCCGCGACCTGCGCGCGCGCCGCGACTCGATCTACGACTACTCCTTATTCGACACGCCCCCCGGACAGAAGGTATTTACCGGCACCCCTTTACTTGGAACGAACTTCCTTAACCCGCGACGACTCGCGTCTCATTTTGGATCACGGACATCACTCAAATCGGGTCTATGTACTGAATCTACCTATACACTGACATTTGAAGGTAACACCACATAAAGTGGTTCAGGGTAGTTATCTTCCCCACTTTGACAGGAATCTGAATTATCGTAGTTCACTTGTAGGTTTTATCTTCCTCTGAGCAGTAGCGCTCTGGAATATCTTCTTCCATCAAAATGTTAGGTACACGTTTTCGTGACATTTTGTACGTAGAAGAAAAACAAACATGAGAAACTACATTGGAAGAAACACGACGTAAACACTCGCTTGTGAGTCTAATCGACCCAAACTCAACACGTCTGCACACACGCCAGCTGAGAGCTGTCTGACTGCCGCGGAGAGAGAGGATATCTTATAATATGGTTTGAAGATATCAAAAATGGCGCAGCAAAATATACAAATATTGAAATAATGACTGAATCAGTACAGCTCTGGTCTTTTCGACACAGGGCGAGTCCTCGCGGGTTAACGGCGGTTTGCGGGAGGTGTGAATTGGTACAAATAATCACGTAACGAAAAAGCGTTATCCCTCCTCCATCTCAACAACTCTCTCTCTGTCTCTTCTTAACACACACTAGTTAAACGAACAATGTGGGACGGAACCCGCGCACCTCGCGACGCTAGTATCGTTAACTTGATACATAGATTCACAGTGGTCTTTTTATCTCTTTCTGTTATATATGAGTGTGTGTGTGCTAGTATCGAGGTTCGAGCAGATGGCCAACGTGCGTGGCCGGCTGTATAACCTTATTACTGTACACGAAGTAATTTTGTTAAAACTTATTTGTTTTTGTTTTTTTGTCTCGAAACGAAAAAACGAAAGTTTTACTGTCTCATTATTGCATTTAAGTTTTTAGAAATGGAAACTGCAGCTAAGAAATTTTGTTTCCGACGGGTGTTCCCCGACACGCACACGTTTTTATTTTTTTTTTCGTACGATTCTCTTGACAGGGAAAGTAAAAGGATCTAAGCCCATGCAGCCGATGTCTTTAGTAAATGGATATATTCTTCATATTATTCCAATAAAATGTTGACGTAGTTCATTTTAATGTTTTATGGAGATTGTGGCCGCAAATATATTGAGGCAGTCTTTCTAGTGGGATCCATTGAGGTAGTCTAAGCCACTAAAGTCTCAACGTCACACTACTTTCCCAAGTAAGCACTTATTTTGACAATTCCACCTATTGCACAACAGTGGTGACACTTGGAATGCAAAACTACGCAATTTTTACATCATCATCATTTTACTTAAATTATCTATTTTTTGCGTTATTGAGAGTTTAAGGTACAAAAATGATAGTATGTTGTGCGTTAAAGTTCTGTGCAAGTATTAAGAATTGAAAAGTTTGAATAAATATGTGCAACTAAAGTTTTGCATTTTACCAAGAAGTCCTTTTTAACTTTAGTGAAGCCTACTATCACTGTTAGGGACTTAATAATAACAAGACAGAGATTTTGCGTTAGAGATACACCTATTTTTTGCATGAGAATAGCAGAAATGTGTCTAATAAATGTGAAATGAGTTGCCAGTATATAAAAGAGAGAAGAAGGAGACAGGCTCTCCTTTGTCCAGCACATTGACTTTGCTGTTGGCCAGGCTGTGAAATTGCTGGACTTTATTAAATGTAATTGCAAACATCTTAAGAGACTAGTATCACTCCATTGTTTATACTTCTTTGATATACAGTCACGTGCAATGTGCCTCATCCATATGGAACCCTTCCCATGAAAACATAATAGATCGAATTTAAGGTATACAACGTCGATTCACACGGTTTTTAGTCTATAAATGTAAGAACATTCTTAAAAACATGGATTTACTCCTAAAGGTTGACTTATTTCAAAATGGATTTGTTTCTTACCCATTGTAAAGTCATGTTTATGTCATACTTCTGCACAATATTACTAATGGACTATTTTACTGACATGATATCATTGAGTATGCCATGTACTAACGTTAGGTTTAGAAGTAGTAAACAGTTTATCCTTCGACAGAGTAGGTCAAATTTAGGTTAACAGGCTACACTCAACCGCATGATGATGAAATATAACACCACTCAAAGTCTCAGCCTTGACATTTGGTCTCAGTCTACCTCACTTAAAACACAAGACTCATATAGTTCACATTATCATAATTTCCTTATTTTAAGTAATTAGGTAACCCATTAAATCTTTATAATTGTAAACATGCAATACTTAATGTTAACTTATATACCTCATATACTATATTTTTATATATCTATATACCTGTAATTGTTTCTTTTGTTTTTGCATACAAATCGTAAATAGGTAATCTTTCTTAGAACTTAGAATATAAAACTTACTTATAACATAAAAACCTTAATGAGCGTTGAACGCACCTGTAATTAATAGGTTCAGGATGAATCGTTCGTTGATGTGTTTAAATAAAGAAATAATATTATGATATTGCTGTGCCTCGAGATTTGCGCAGTTAGTTATGGAATAATACATACATACATATCTTCATGCTGTATCCCTAACGGGGTAGTCAGAGAGGACGGAGCGCCAAGCTTCACGGTTCTTACATACTCATCACTCTCCTCACACATTTTCGCCTAGGTATGCGAGTGCTTTGCACATTTCCGTCAGCTAACACTGGTTATTTGATCTTCGTAAGTCAGCCTTAGTAATCTTTGGCTTCTGCTACCACACTATCGCTGTGTAGATATTCTTCGTCAGTCTTTCACATTTTATTTTCATCATTTCATCATCTTTCCATGTGCCCGAACCATCTAAGCATTTCTTTCTTCATTTTAACAATAACACTGTCGTGCAACCCTGTCATACTGCGTATCTCTAGCATTTCTACTACATTTATCTTATTTGCTCTCGATTTCGGTCATATCCAGGCCTCATTACCATACAATAAAAGTTGGCACCAACACCGCATTGTGTATGGCCATTTTGACTGTGTTAGATATATTCACACTACCTACTAATGCAGACAGAGCATTATTGCACATTAATCGTAGCTGTTACCCGTGTCTCCACATCCAACACTTCTTCCATCCCTGGAAATTGCACTTCCATCCCTGGAAATTGCACTCCTTAGATACACAATTTCATTCATTTGTTCTAGACATTTTTCATGTACTTAAATCTCACATTTCGTCTGTACCGCTTCCCTTTTAAACACCAGAACCTTAGTTTTGTTCACATTCACATTCAATCCATTCACTTCACATTCTTCTTTAATGCACGTGACTAATGTCTGCAACTCTGGTGCTATAAGCACAGCATCGTCAACGTACAATAGGCAGTTTACCATTGTCATCATATTATATCATACATACCACTCATATTACCTTTCAATGTCTGGAGGCAACGGTCCAAATACAGCACGAACAGCCAGGTAGACAATCACGCAGCGATATTTGACGCCTGAACAGATTTCGAACCAGGGCGACATGTCACCATCTATCCTTACACAAGCTCCGTGGCCTCGACGTAATGACCTCACAGCCTGCAGTAAGGGAGCCTCCACGCCATATTAACGCAGAAGAGTCCACAGTTTCTTTCGCACTACTCTATCGAATGCTTTTTCAAGATCCATGAAAGCGCAGAAAACTTTCTGACCTATGGTCAGAAATTTCCGCACAATAATGCGAAGCGAGAAAATCTAATCAATACATTACATCCCCTACTGTTCCTAAAACCCCTTGTGGCTCCCACAAATATCTTTCAGAAATGCCTTTCATATGTTCAATTTTATATGTTTCCCGCAGCCTTTGCACATTTCAGACTTCTTATCACTTTCTCAATTTCTTTTATACTAATGATATCCTCCAATCCGTGACTCGAGTGTGGTAAATCATTAGAATGGTTCTCAGTATCAGAGACAGAGTCGCCACTCGCATTCAGTTCTCCATAGTATTCACTCCATCGCTGCAGAACATGTTTTTTGTATGTTAGCAGGTGATTTTCTTTCGAATGCACTTTATTCATTCTGCAAGGTGCCGGACCACTTCCGCACTTATGTACTTCATTCCAAAATAATTTAATTTGGAATTTTCCTCGAAGCTGTCCGACATCTTGTTTTTGTCTAACACCCTACACCTTTCACTCTTCTCTTTCACTAGTGCTTTCGTTTCTGCTTTCTGCAGCTTATATCTGTCTTTCATAAAATTTTACATACCAGTCATTTTTAGTAGGTACGTAGTCTTGCCATGCTTTCTTCTTCTTATACACAGATTCTTTCACCTCATCGTCGCACCACACATCACGCTTTTTACTGTTCCCAATCTTATTCGTTCCACACACTTCTTTCTCAGCCTCAATCATACTATCCCAAGGTTCTCCCAACATTCTTCAACATCCTCGCTCATCACTTTCAATCTATCAACAAACATACCGGATACAAAAGTGGTCTGTTCCTAGATCGGGTCCTATATGCGCTCTTGTGTCCTCCATAACCTGCTTCTTGAGCTGGCTATCCACCAGGAGTAAATCAATCATACTTCTCTTACCCTTTCTTTCCCATGTGTACTGATGGATCCCTTTGTGCTTAAATATGGTGGTAGCTGCAATAAGATCCTTTTCCTTACACATTCCTACTAGCATCATTCACTCTTTTATTTCCGTACTTGCCTAGGACAGTCTCAAATCCTGTTAAGAGCTGTCCCGACCCATCCGTTCATGTCTCCACACACAACAATTCTCTCATTTTCTTCAATTGGCAACTGTTATGGAATAATGTACTATAATACATAATTTCTTCTTTTTCAATGAGGTATTGAGTTGTCAAAATATTGACAAAGAATACTCCACTAGACTCCACATTGCAATTTAGTAGTGCTCAATTGCGTTTTTCCAATTTATACAAACCCAAAAGGGCCAAAACGCAGTTATAGAAAACTGCGTATACATTGTAATAATAATTTTAAATCTGTGATTACAATGTATACATGAATTTTCAGTAGGTACTACTCGTGTACGAGTATAATTTGCAACGTGGACGCACGCGTCTTGGTTCCAAACTATACTACATTACTTACACTTGACAAGAGTTTTAAAGAGGGATTTATATAATGGAGCTAATGAATTAGTAATTTTATCTACAAATCTCAATATTTAAAATTGAGGGTTTTCTCTATGAATTTGGTACTTTTGATATAAATCACATCTTTAAAGTTTATGGTTTTTGCTATAAAAAAAGGTAAACTTCAAAATTAACAGTTTTCACAATAAAACTTTGATTACAATTTCAATCACTGAAATTTTAATAAGGTGTAATGGTGACAATAAATGCTGGGAGGAAATAGTGAGGACAAATGCAGGCTAAGGTTTAGATTGTTTTACATTGGGTAAAATTTTGCAAATTTTTTTATAACTTTATGCAAACATGACGATATACATATTTATAACATTTTTTTTGGTTAGGTTAAGTCTTTTTACCACAACGCCGGCGAAGAGCCAGATCGGAATCCCAAGAGTCCACACTCTAAATAGATAGTTAAAGTCGAGAAATTTAATCTCGAAATATCTCCATAATCCTCCATCTCTTTTCATCTTTTGCTGTAGGTATACCTATCAATATAGCAATCTTGTATAAACTAGTAGGTAAATTTCTGAGTTATTTCCAGGGGCAATCTATCTATATTTATAAAAGGCGATGTATGTATGTATGTATGTATGTATGTATGTATGTTCCTTATGGACACCGAAACGGCTGGACTGATTTCGATGAAATTTTCAGGCAATCTTCAGATTGGCCTAGCGGGTGTTCCTGTAAAGTTTGGTAGCGATCGGATCAGTAAAATTTTTTTTTGTTTTTTTTTTATGCAGTCTCAAAATAATTATAAAAACTGTTTAATTTATTTCAACTTCAACTAACGCCCAGTGAAACGGGCCGGGTTTGCTAGTATTTAAATAGGAGTCCTCATTCTAAGGAGATAGTTGAAGTCCAGAAACTTAATCATGTAACCATCTCGTATGTCCTTTCATCTCTTTTCATCTTTTGCTGTTAATCTAGAATTCGGCGCGCTTATTCCGATCTGTACACGACTAGTCCGTATATATACTGACAGTGTATATTATGGAACAAGCTACTTAGGTCGTATACGCGTGTATTTGCGTACTACTCTTGTATAGATTGGAAGACCTTAGTAAAGAAGTGATTTCTAATCTATAGCGATTAGTTTCACTCTTAGGTTCTTGGCCTTGTATAGAATGGAAAGACGCTGCCCAACTGTTGGTTAAATAGAAATTAGCTATTAGGTAAAAATAAGTTCATAAATATGATTTATGTTAAGTAAAATGAGTAAAAAGTAGACAGTAAGAGTGTTACATGATTTATTATAGTTTTGTATAATACTACAGGGTTCCCGTGTGTTTGAATCTCCAAAGACGAATATTTGGTGCTCTCCACCAGCCAGCGCTCTGCCTGCACCGTCTGCATTGCTCAATCAGGATAATAAACGTAAGTGAATATTACTTACACTATGTATTAACTTAAACTTATTTAATATAATTATGCATCAATTAAAAATCTTATTTTACGCTAGTAACTAATTAATTTATGATCTTAACTATTTGAAGGTTTTCAGAATTCTAAAAACAATATTTACATTAAAACAATCATATTCAGTTTAACCCTTTTATTGGTGTGTGATGCAAGGAGAGTATCAAGTCGATGAGTCATGAAAGAGTTCTTGCTTATAAAAATAAGAAGCTTTCATGTCAGCATAGATGCACCACTAGGTGCTTCGGGGTTTGATACAATCACTGGGGTGAAGTGATGCTGCGTGCCGGTCATAAACAGAATGGGTGATCTGCTACGTCCCCATACTTCCGAAGGCACTCGGAAGTCGTTGGTTCCAGCAATTGCTGTATGCATGGCTATAGTCGTGAAGCCAGCCTCTGCAGCCTCAACGTAGATAGCGATTGCTTTACGACCGATTCCGGTTGATAAATCATAACGATTAATTTTTAACGATTTTTGAGTCTACATTAAAACTATCGATTGTGATTGGAATCATATCGAATCTGTCAACTTTACGATTGCTGATAATGTTTTTATGATCAAATTTGACAACTCGCAAAGCGTTCGTGCTTATCGTTATGGCAAGCGATTTTTTTCGTTATTTTTATAGATCGGTAGTTGACAAAAATAATCATCGCTATGTCGGGACTGCCCCAGGGCGGTTTGAATAGGTTGGTACCAATCTATTTGCACCAATCCATATCGGATAAGTCTCGTTACTTCATTTGAGAAAAGAGTACTTGTCCAGAGTGGAATGGTATATCTATACTAATATTCTAAAGAGTAAACTTTGTTTGTATGTAATGGATAAACTCAAAAACTATCAATCGGTTTCAAAAATACTTTCATCTCTAGCAAACTACATTATCAGCGAGTAACAAGGGCTGTATTTTATTTTCAAAAAATTTTTACCCGTGCGATGTCAGCTCGCTAGTTGTATATAAACAGATTATTCATTAGTTACTAGCCTAAAGTATATATATGTCACTAAGATTAATGATGTTATGAAACTTTTAGGTCGCACGCGTTTGGCAGCGCAATTCGATATGGTGTAATATTACCATTCTCGAACACACCATTTAACAACACATTCCTGTTTTATGTCATGTACTGTGGAATAAAAATTGCATGTGTTCCGATGTTGAACCCTATTCGCAAACGAATCGAACTCAGGGTCACAACGAATTTTATCAACTAGACTAATTAATGTATTGTCCTTTAAAATGTGATGTTCGTAACAATAATGTTTTAGCTAGTATATTTTGTGTTTGTCTACATAGGTTAAGGTAAACTGTTGGGCATTCGTAAAATGTTGTTTAATAATCACATCTACTTGTGCGTTTGATTGTTTTTAGATAGCAATTAATAAGGATCAATTTTATAATAAGAAATACAGAACTCTAAACATGCACGGAAAACAAAATGTTTTGATCCCTAGTAAATCTAGTCACAACACACCATTTTCATGAACTAAAATTGGTAGTTAGGTAATTGCTATCGAAATTATTGTTGCGCTGCGCTTCACCAGGTCGACGCTGACCCTAAAATGTTATTATGTATGTTATATTTTTTATAGTTTGTAATTTTACGTCCGTACTTAATTACTTGACCACATAAGAGTGATTCTTTTATTTATGTTTTTGTATTTATGTTTTAGTTCCCCTCGTCGCTTTTTGAGATTTGTTATAATTTATGCATAGATCATAAAGTCAAATTAAGTTATATTTTACCCTTTGACATTCGTATCTATTTTTATATTTAGATTTAAATTTTTAACGATGGACTGAAACATAAACCTCTTTTTGATGATAGTAGTCTAAGAATGACATAGAAAATATTAGAAATATTTTGGTATTTTTAATATCAATTTATATGTTACTATATTATATAATAATAACGTAACATTAATAGTCGTTCTTATAAATCACATATCATTCGAACGGTACGAGGCTCAAATAACTTTGAATAGTTGTTAAGTTTACCATTTAGCGCGTAAAACATTTTACGAATGCCCTCAAAAAAGTACAATAACGATACATATTACGTTGTTTGTCACGAGAATTTTATTCTTTGATAAATCTGATCTCTATGGAAGCCTGCCGATTGGGCGGCGTAGTTGTTTCGTTTTTAATGTATCAGTGGTTGTTATTGTACATTATATTCATAATATAATGTGTAATATTTTTTGTCATTTTAGATAATATTTATATAGTTTTATATTTTAAAATTTGTAAAATGTTGGTGTATTAGCAAAACAATTTTTTTTTATTTCTCTTGGTGACTTATGGTAAATTTTTGTAGCTCGCAACTGCGTCTTATGTCGTGCTGCAAATAGTAACGACAATAAATAACATTAATATTGTTTTAATAGAAGGATTGACTTACCAATACTGATGTCGATGTTGCACAACACTTGTCGTCGTAGCGAGTTACGGTGCAGCACTATCTTAATGACTTGCCACCAAGTTTTAGTCAATTAAGATGTTCAAAAGTTTATTAGAATGTGAATTGAGTGTATAATATAAGTTCTTTTTCTGTAAATTATTATGCTTATTGTGCAATAGTAATTTTATCTTTCAATCAGTTCTGTTTATTATCATACTTCCACCTTAATAAAAAACCTAAATAATCATTTTCCAGTACATTTATGATAATTTATTACTAAAAGGTGACCAGTCTGATATATGTTCAAAGCGATGGTCATTTTAATTTTATTGTATTGTAATAAATTACATTTAAGACGGCCTATTGTACCAGTATTGTACCTATTGTAAAATATAATGTAAATTATAAACATTTTGTTATCAAAATCACTTGCATTCACTCTTATTTTTTATGTGCATTTTAAAAGAAACGGTTTGTATTTTATATTAAATGTCCAGTGTAATATTTAGTGTAATCAGCTATTAGTCAGTAAACTGTAATACATATTTCAAACAGTTGTAATATGTCACTACAAATAACAATTTACATGAAACTATGCTTAGAATTAGTTAAGTTTAATGTTTATATGCATACAACATCTGTACTGTGATACTCGTGTACCAATGCCACAAATTGTCTTCTATACAATCTAAATACTTTTAGATAAGTGATCTTTAAAAGGAACAGTAATTAATTCTAAGTAGAATGTTGTCTCTATTTATGTATATAGTGTACATAATGAATTCTCTTAAGAAATTCGTACAAATTACAAGAAAGTACATTAATTTATGGACATTTAGAATATTCATTAGTTATTTCAATTTATTAAGGTGGGATTATGATGTTTTCTTTAAGTCAGGCACTTGCATATTTATATATTCATTCTGGAATGTTTTTATATTTAAAAGTATCTATTTTGCCAATCTGCATTATGAATGGTCTGTCAATATAATTGGTTAAAAATGCTGCTATATTTTAATAAGTACTGTTGGTTTCATATTTTAAGTACTTTTAAGCTTGTATTGTTTTTACTATTTGTGACCAATATGGAAGTTTTGAACATATAACAATAAGATAGATATTTTTCTAATATTCATAATTCTGTGATGATCAATTCCTTTTATTTCTTGGAAGTGGTGTTACATCAATCAGTATTGTATGGAAAATAGAGAATGATATTTTTTATATAACCAATGTGATTTTATTTCTGTTCCATTTATTTATATATAATATATAAGTTACTTCTTTTAATTTGAAAGCGACCATTAATGGCCATAAATTATATTTTAATTTTTAACACATTTTAAAATAAAAACAATTATTTGTTACATGATTTTTTTGTTGAAGAACTTTAATTTTACCCCATTAGGGATGTAGCGTGAACATATTTATGTATATGTATGACTTAGGCCAATTTTACTAGCTTCCATGAAAGTATCCTCAGATACATTTATCTACATTAAATTTTGTTCATAAATTGTAAAACAGTTAAAACTTGATTTACATAGAGAGGTAACTAAAATTTATTTCAATGATTAATGATTATCTACATAGTATATTAATAAAGAACCCCAATTCTGATAGATCATTTAGTTTGGTCAGAAAGGTGACCATGGCGTCTCTCCCAGATCATACGATGTTTTTGTTTCATATATGCTTTCCTAGCATCACCATAAGCACCTAAATCACCATCTGAAAAATGTTAAACATTCATATGTAAACATTTTGTTTCTTTATTATTCTGAAATTAAGGAACAGAATGAAACTTAAATGTGCCACATATTGAAGATGTGTGCTGCAAGATGAAGATTTGTTTTTAGTGCCCTGGTATTTAACTAAATAATGAATCTCTATGTAGCATCATAACATGTTCCATATTGATCTGTGATGCATCTTATAACTATTATATATTGGGTAACTTTGAACTCTTCCTGAATTATTTTAAATGTACATAGAATAGCCCTTTCCGATTTTTAGAGCTATTTACCGCCAAAGTTACTAATTGTGGACGATTGCAGCCACTAGTGGCTATTAAAGCAACCGTTGGCATGCACACTGTCAACTGTGAATAGTGCAACTGTTTCAAAATGGTCATCGAAAAAATAATGTCAAATTACTTGTTATCAAAAAGAAAACAAAAACAGATTTTGGACTCACCTTTTGTAAAAGACAACTAAAAAAGGTGCAGGTGCATTTTATTCCTTCTATCTTGTACCATTTTGTAGCCATGTTCTCAAATAATGATTTAGATGAAATTTACAACAGCGGTTTAGAGGGGTGAAAATTAACAAGGGAACATGACCTAACATTAAATATTTGTAAATTCCTTCACAACATTAAATCCATAAATTCCTTTGATGAGTAGTTATCAAAGCTGAGGTCACTACTAAGAGTACTACAACTCAAATCAGTGTGCATATTTCTAGAATACATTACAAGCTTTTCAGTTATGCAAGGCCGGTCAGGCAGCGGGCATTATACGGTAATTGATGTTGACTCGCATGTTCTTTTGCAGTCATCATGACTTCGAATAACAGCTGTGTTAATGAATAAGGTACATCACTTGAATTTAAATTAATAGGAAGCCAGCTACCCGACTAGTCGCTTAGTAGCTAAAATAGCTCTTGATGCACATGTTTTTATATATAATTTGAAATCTCACAAACACAAAAGCAATTTAGCTGTGATAAATAAATAATTTATTACCCAAATTATGTTAAACTTCTCACATAATTTGGGTACCTACATGCAACATTACTTTCTGTAATTAAAAATCACTTCGAAAAATTGAATATTTTTCTTTAAAATTAAATGGCATTATCACAATTGTTAAACATTGTTAATTAATTACTAACCTTTTGGAGCTTAAATTTAGATTAAAAAGAGAAAATAATGTTGCTATGAAAATTAAAGTTATCTAAGATGATGTATTTATACTTACACTTAATAAACCAAGCTTCTTCAGCATCTCTGTACTTATCCCAAAGTGGTTTACAAACATTGATATCTGGTGATTCATACAACATACAATCTTCATAACGTTGACGTAAAATACTTAAGATTTCGGAATCAACAGCTCTGCAACATTGATACACATACAGGTTTTGAAAATATGACTTGAAACTACAACAAATGTCTTCGAAACAGTTGATCCTGAGTTTGATTCATGGCCAGGTCAATTTAGGAAATAAACATTTGTAAATTATTATGGAGTTTAGATTTGATTGAGGATTGGATTGGGGACTTCCCCAGTTCATTGTGTGATACAATGTAACAAGCTTAGTGACAAACTTAATGTTTGGTTTAGTAATGAAAATATTGAATTGGATACTTCCATAAACATATGTACATACAGACATATCTTTATACATAATGGGGTCGACAGAGGATAGATCGCCAAGTACAGCTTTACATACTTATTTCACCTTCACCTCACACATTAAACACTGAATTTTGCTTTATGGCGTTTTTATTTTATTTAAAGAAGCTACCATATTGGTAAAAGTAAAAACAAATCAAGAGGAACAGACCTATCGCGCTTGAATTGAAAGTTTGCCTCAAAATCGCAGACAGCATCGTCACTGTAGCATTGATCGATGGTGGGTACGCGACGATACTTATGGTGATACCAAGGGTACTTCTGTTGGTTGGGCTCCACCACTTTCTCTGGAGTGCAAAACAACAAATCGTTTCACATAGCATATAGCTTACATAACAATTCACTAGTAAATGTCGAACAGGTATCATACCTCGAAACCATGTAACTGGAGCGTCTATAGTACTGTAAAGAGCGTTCACAAACGCTCTAAAAGTATTTTCATCTGGTGGACACTGGTTATCCTGAACCATTTTAATGTTGATAAAATACAGGAACAAAAACGCAGCTAGGGATTTTTGTAATTGTCAAATGTCACAGATTAGGTCGAATGTCAATGTCAAATTTGGTTCACAATTTTTTTTTAATTGTTGTTTGTGCGATTTTCCCTTGTTAGGGAAGGCAAAGGAATCTATACCCATACAGCGGGTGAATTAATCGTAATATATTCTTCGCATTACTTCAATAGAATATCACACATTTTAATGTTTGTTGGAGGTTTTGGTGACAAATATATTAAGACAGTCTTTCTATTAGACTCGACAGAGTTAGACTAAGCCACTAAGAAAATCTCCACATCGCATTAATAATGAAAATTTTATTTTATTTAATTCACACTAGGAGTAATGCAATTTTTTATTGAAGACAGTTATTTTCGTTTTGAGGGAGAGCAGCGACAATAGAATATGAGTTATATACTTGTGGTTTCAAAATATTTAAAAATCGTTGAAAAACTGCGTCAATAACAATACCACTTATACTTGTCGAAACATTTCGATCTGTGTTCATTTCGAGCTTGAGTTCATTACGGACTTTTTGGCGGGAACGGGAGAAGTGAGAAGTTGACATTTTGTTTAGATTTTCTATTTTTTACATTTTTGGGAGTTTTAAAGTACAAAAGTGATAGTATACTGTGTTTTAAAGTTCTGTATAAGTGAAAAGAATGGAGTAGGTCTAAATAAACATGTGTAGCTGAAGTTCTCGCGCTCTTCCTAGAAGTCTTTTATAACTGCAGTAAAGCCTACTATCACTTTACTGGACGAGTTTTACGATAAGAAAAAATCAATTTACTTGTGATTTTACTACGTGACATTGGTAACTGCACTAAACTGTGCGCCATGCCATAAAGAAAGAAAAAAAATTAGTTAAAAAAAAACCTCTCGGAAAATGGGTTGCTACCAACTGACGGTCAACTCTACCACCGCGCGCGCTCATTGTTCAATCAAATAGCGCGCGCGCTTTACCGGCTTCCTTTTACATAGTGTTACACACTTCCGTCCCTTTTCACGAAATCACTCCCACAGATTGCAGGAAAGGGAGAGGAAAGATATCTTACAAATGAAAAATTCTATTGCGTTTTATAATAATTACAGATTTATGTATTGAATTTTGAGTGTGGTTACTATTGCAAAATGATTGTTTATTATCTTACTTTATCAAAATTTTAAAATGAAAAATTTGCAAAAATGGCTTAAATGCAATAGTGGGTTCACTAAAAACATAATTTAGATCTTGTTCAAAGCAATTTTATCCGAAAATGTTATATATGTCTGCTGTCTTAGATTTTTTTTAATTTTTATCATCGTAGCTTAATGTTACAGGGGAACACACTTTTTACGAATTTAGAAGCTCATAACCTTACTAACTATTGAAATAAATAAAAAAGTAATTTAATTGAACCTCCATATCATTTGTAAAGACGATAGAGCAATCTAGAGATACCTCACGGCTCACACTTAGATGCACTAGAATTTTTTGTCATCCCTCGGCATATAGCACTCAACCTCAACTCAACTCAACCATTTTATTCACCACTGCTTAGTTTATTTAGACTAACAAGTATCAATTCTCACTCGCATTAAGCAGTACATAACCAAAACTGAACATATATTTAAATATTAATGTAATGGCTTATTGCTCTATTCGGTGTTATGGTAAAAACAGCAAAAAATCAAACTATAAAACAGAACGCCAATAACAGCAACAGTGTTTACCGTAGAAGTTATTTGTTTTCATACAAAATAAATGACATTGCTGCTCTATACGTTGTCGATTGCCCACTCGACTTTCGCTCGTGCGCTCATTCGCTCATTCGCTCGAGACTAGGATACTATTTTTTATTACTAATGCGGAGATAATTTCGGTACAAAGAAAAATTGTAGAAAGTAATAACTTTATTATTATTATATTAATCTAAAACTTCGAAATTAAGATTTTCTTTATCTTTCACACTGATGTCAATGCGTAATAAAATCGATTGTGTTTTTTTTTAGACTTACATTCTTTTTTTTATTACTCATGCGGGATAAAGAGTATCTAAACGCACATTTTTGCGGATGATAAGTAGGTATTTTCGCATTTTACAATTTGAGTGCAACAAGTTTATTTGCAGCGATGGAGTGAATACTATGGGGAACTGTATGAGAGTGACGAATCCATCTCTGATACTGAGAGCGATTCTAATGAATTGCCACACTCGAGTCAGCGACTGGAGGATGCCATTAGTATGAAAGAGATTGAGAAAATGATAAGAAGTTTGAAATGTGGAAAGGTTGCGGGAATTGATGAGGTGACTGCTGAGATGAACAAGTATAGTGGTCCTAGGGTCTGGGATACCTTCTGTGCACTCTGCAACCTTTGTTGGCAGAAGGGAGAGGTGCCAGAGGACTGGCGCACCTTAGTCATAGTGCCTCTTTATAAAGGAAAAGGTTCACATTTGGACTGTGCGTGGTATAAGGCCATCAACTTGGTCAGCTTAGCAAGTAAAGTCTACACTAAGGTATTGTGATTGAACGTGTGAAAGGCGTTTAAGAAAGATATTTGTAGGAGGCGCAAGGTGGTTTTAAGAACGGTAGGGGTGGTATGGATCAGATTTGCTCGCTTCGCGTTATCGTGGGGAAGTTTCTGGCCAGAAAGTTTTGTGCACTTTCGTGGATCTAGAAAAAGCATTCGATAGAGTAGTGCGAAAGAAATTGTGGAGTCTTCTGCCTGAGTATTGCGTGGGGGGCTCCTTACGGCAGGCTGCGAGGTCTTACCTAATTAACTTTAATTATGATTCGATTATTTTGAACTATTTGATTATAAATGTTGGCAATCAAATAATACCACTAAGTTTATTTAATGTTATGAACGGAAAATTCTTGTTTATTGTTATACAGTGTAAAGTAAAGCGCCTTTATTACATTCTTTCTACAGCACATACACCTATTTACAGCAAAATTATAATTATAAAATTTATCCCTATTATTTCTTGTCTATTAGAACACACTCACAACCTTAAAATTTATAAATGGCTAATTTGAATTCTATTTTAAATGAACTAGAGAGATTGGGAAGTCCTAGTTCTCATTTTTGTAAACCTGAAAGCTGTATGTCGAAATTGAAAGATAACCATAATTCAATCAAAATACTGCATTTAAATATACTTAGCATAAATTGTAATTTTGATGGATTGATGACTCTATTGTCAACTATACAAATAAAATGTGAAGTCATTATTTTATCTGATTGCGGGCTAAGTAAATACAATACAATATACTTTATTGCACCATAAATATACAAAAAAAAAACAAATGATCAAAAACATAAATATATAGTACAAAAGGCGGCCTTATTGCTGAACAGCAATTTCTTTCAGGCAACCTTTGGGTTATAGGATATATATTATGAAAATAGGAAGGCGACGAAGAGGAATCAAACTATCATAGATACTTTAACTATGCTTTAAATACATATACACAACATATACATATATATACATACATATAATTACATAGTATACCCATTGATACATACATATACAATACATATATACATATAAATACAATACACCTACTACATAACACATATTAACAATAAGTACATAGTGCACAGCACATTGTTATAAAAAATATTAGGAAAGCTAATTTGACAGAAAATGATCCTTCACTCGCTTCTGGAGTACATTGAGAGATGAAACACACTTGATGTCATCAGGCAGTGCGTTCCACAAACGAGTAGCTCGCAGAGTAAAGGAATTGGAATAGAAATTAGAAGCGTGAACTGAGATATTAAGAGTGAGCATACGGGAAGGTCGAAGGGTACGATTAGCAGTAGAGGAGTGGAAAACAAAACGGTTTTTCAGATAAGACGGAGTAGTGGGAAGGAATAAGACAGAGTATAAAATAGATAGAACATGATAATCTCTTCGACGACGGATAGCTAGCCATTTAAGTTGGGAGCGGAAAGTGGAAACATGATCAAATTTACGCAGATTAAAAATGAATCGAATAGACAGGTTTTGTAGACGTTCAAGCTTGTTTTAGGACTCAACAGTGAGATCAAGATAGCAAACATCTGCATAATCAAGAAGAGGAAGAACAAGGGATTGAGCAAGAGATATTTTGGTGGCAATTGGGAGGAAATTACGCAAACATTTGAGGGAACTGTACGCTCCAAACATCTTCCTACTGATTTCGGCGATCTGAGGTCCCCACGATAGGTGTCTATCAAAATTCTTGACAGTCACGTTAAAAGGAATATGTAAAATGTAGTAAAGTTTCTATTATTCCATCACTTGAGGGATATATTTTCTATTGCACAAATAACAATTTTAATCAAAATGACGATGTGGTTCTATATGTAAAATCAAATATAATGCATTCTGTCTTGGAGCCTGATTTGGCAGAAGCAAACTGTTTAGTCTGTAATATATCAAAATGTAACATTTCTGTAATTGCACTCTGTCGTTCCCCATCATTCCACAATCTCGACAAATTCTTAAGTAACGTTAATTCTTCTTTTACCTTCTATTAGTGTGACGATGTATACAAATGTTGTATTAATGGATGATATTAATATAACATGAGAACATAAATCCTTCTAATCTGGATCAACATTCTAATAATTATTTAAATTTGTTAGCTTCGCACGGTTTACTCCCTTCACATATATTTCCGACTCGTGGCCCGAACTGTCTTGATCACGTGATTGTTAAAGTACAAACACCTAATAGTACTTTAGTTCTTGACGCTAGTATCACGGATCATACTCCTGTTCTCTTGTCCCTTCACACGCGTTCCAGTACGGTAAAGTCTCATTCTACACGCGTAAAAACAGATTATTTGAGTATATATTTACTACCTTAGTACGTTAGTACAGATATTGCTAATACTGATTTAATGCCAATTATGGAAATGACAAATGGCGATCAAGCTGCTGATGCCTTAGTGTCCACCATCTCCTCCATTATCCATAAACATACTATTCATACAAAAGATCTCATCTAAAAATAGAATTATCAAGCCCTGGATTACATCTGCATTGCTACGTTGTACACGTAATAGAGATCAAATGAATCGTAGAGTTAAAAATGAACCCCATAATTACATTTTAAAATTAACCTATATTAGATACCGCAATTTTTGTAACAAACTTTTAAAAAACTTAAAATATGGTTATGAAAAAGCTCAACTTCTAAATGCAAAGCATCCCAAAGACACTTGGAAAATTATTAAAAATATCACTAATACTGGTTTTCAAACTTCTACTACAAATGTTCTACTCCAACTAGCAACTAATCTTGCAACATCAGTTAATGTGGTTAACGAGTTCTTTATAAATGTTGGTAAAAGCCTTGCTGCCAAATTCCAAGACCAAGCTTTAAATCGGTCTCATTCGCTAATTTCGTCGCCATCTTGTACCTTTGCTCTTTTTCCTACCGATAATTCCGAAATTGAAAATATTATTATGTCTTTAAGAGACGACAGTGCAGTGAGTTGTGATGGAATTTGTACAACGGGTTTTGAAACTTTCTTCTCGATATTTAATTCCTGTTATTACACACATTTGTAATATTTCTATCTCTGCTGGCATCTTTCCCTCACCGTTTAAAAAGCTATAGTTCATCCAATTTACAAAAGTGGAGAGAAAGGTTCGGTAAATAATTACAGACCAATATCAGTCTTACCTGCTTTATCAAAAATTCTTGAGAAAGTGATTATAATAAGATTATAATTATAAAAGTCTAATAGGAGATTAGTAAAGTTTCTGGAAATCAACAATTTATTAGAAAATAATCAAAGTGGCTTTCGTAATGGTAGGTTTGCTGGGGACGCTGTTGCAGCTTTTACTGATTGCGCTATTAATAAACTGGACTGCAAGTTTAAGTGTTTCGGCATATTCTAGGATTTGTCTAAAGCATTTGAAACCGTCTCTGTACCCCTTCCTATTTCTAAATTGGAAAGTATAGATATCCGTGGCTGCTGACTTGAAATTTTTAGAGACTATCTGTCAAACAGATCTCAATGTGTGAAAATTGGTCCTGGCATTAGTGATGAGTTATCCCTTACTCCCTCCCTCATGGTGTTCCCCAAGGATCCATTTTGGGCCCGACTTTATTTTTAATTTATATAAATTCCTTGTGCAGTCTAGTTCTTCCTAATTGTTCTATTTTTACTGACACAACTGGAATGACGCCCAACACTCTGCTGAAACTGCTCTCAAAACTGTCATGCACTGGCTTTATAAAAATCAACTTTCGCTTAACCTAAATAAAACATCTTTTATAACATTTTCGCTACAACCGAACACTCAACCCCCACCAGGAACTTTTAATATTACAGCTCACATCTGTTCTGATAATTCTCTTCTTTGCTCATGCCCTGTCCTATCCAGATCTACTAATATACGATACTTTGGAGTTCAAATTGACTGTTTTTTTAATTGGAAATTACAGGTACAGACACTGACTTCTAAAATTCGTAAAGTTATTGTTATTTTCAAAATTCTTAGAGACTGTTGATTTGAATATCTTAAAGATGATCTATTATGCACTACGTCGGTCCATTGTAACTTACTGTGTTTCTGTCTGGGGTGGAACATAAATTCACCCTCATAACTTTGGAGCGAGCTCAAAGGGCTGTTCAATCTTTAATCACTTATTATACAATTATTTACTTTATTTACAATTTTTACAATTGTTTACTTTATTTTCTAAAACACAATATTAATGTGCATTATTTTTCTTATTTTCTTTATGTCCATATTTTATTATTTAAATGTCAAATTTTTGAGAGCACTGATACCCATAACACAAGTTGAATCTTATTTTGGGTATCAGAGGTTCATTGCTAAGTACCAATTTGTAATATTATGCATGTTCTATTTATAAGTCTTTACTTACAAATTGTTTATGAATAAATAAATTATAATTGAATTGAATCGTATAACGGCCACAGAGCCTGTGTAAGGATAGAGGGCGACACGTCGCTCTAGTTCGATGTCTGTTTAGGCGTCAGACAGGGCTGCGTGGCTTGTCGTGCTGTATTTGGATACTTGCCTCCAGAGAATGAAAAGTAGTATGAGTGGTATGATATGTGTTGACACAATGGTAAACTGCCTATTGTACGCTGACGATGCTGTGTTTATAGCACCATCAGAAGAAAAGTAGCACGCATTAATCACGTACATGAAAGAAGAATGTGAAGTGAAAGGATTGAACATGAATGTGAACAAAGCTAAGGTTCTTCTGGCGTTTGAAAGGAAAGATGTACAAAGTGTGAAATATGGGTAAATGGAAAATGTCTAGAGCAAGTAAATGAAACTGTGTATCTGGCGAGTGTATTTTCGAGGGATGGAAGATGTGAGTTGGATGTGGAGAGACGGGTAGCAGCTGGCAATAAAGTGAACGGTGCTCTGTCCGCATTAGTAGATAGTGTGAATATATCTAACACTGCCAAAATGGACATCCACAATGCGGTGTTGGTGCCAACTTTATTGTACGGCAGTGAGGCCTGGATATGCCCGAAATCGAGTGAAAGTATCATAAATGCAGTAGAAATGCGATCTCTTAGAAAGATATGCGGTGTCACTCTTGCGGACAGAATAAGCAATGAAGAGATACGCAGTATGACAGGGTCGCACGACAGTGTTATTGTAAAAATGAAGAAAGAAATGCTCAGATGGTTCGGGCACATAGAAAGAATGAGTGATGAAAGACTGATGAAGGAAATGTATAGAGCGAAACTGAGTGGTAAAAGGAGCCAAGGAAGACCAAGGCTGACTTATGAAGATCAAATAGCCAGAGTGCTAGCCGATGGAAATCT
Organism: Zeuzera pyrina; assembly: GCA_907165235.1. Taxonomy (NCBI): domain Eukaryota; kingdom Metazoa; phylum Arthropoda; class Insecta; order Lepidoptera; family Cossidae; genus Zeuzera; species Zeuzera pyrina. The sequence goes on from OU015626.1 coordinate 17,110,809, forward strand.
GAAAAGTACTCGCATACCTAGGCGAAAATGTGTGATGACAACGATGAGATTTGAGGAAGCGTAAGAAGTATGTAAGGACCGCGATGCTTGGTGCTCCGTCCTCTCTGACTATACCCGTCAGGGATACAGTGAAGATATGTATGTATGTACGTATCTAATTCTTTAATAAACATGAGAATGAACGTTTACAGATAATTTAGTATTGGTACTACCCCGTTAGGGATACAGCGTGAGCATATGTATGTATGTAAGTTTATTTGTCGCACGCAAATTTTGCTTGGCGCACGCAACGTCATGTTTTAAAAAAAGAATGTAAAATGAATATCTAAAAACACACAATCGGTTTTAGTACCCTTTGACATCAGTGTGAAAGATAAAGAAAATCTTGATTTCGAAGTTTTATATTAATATAATAATAAATAATATTAAAGTTATTACTTTCTATAATTTTTATTTGTGCAACTCGTGCGGTGTTGTCTATTGTCCACTTGAGTGAATTAGTGCACTCGCTTTGCTCGTGCGCTCAACTTCGTTCGAGTGGGCAATCGACAACTTATCGCACTTGTTGCACAATATAAATCGTGAATTAACCTGTGGCAAGCAAAATTTGCGTGCGAACTTGTCGCACTCAAATTGTAAAGGGAGTAAATAGTTACTTATCAATCGCAAAAATGTGCGTTTAGATACTGTTTATCCCGCATGAGTAATAAAAAAATATTTAATATGGTACCTAATTTATAAGTTTGTTAAGAATATATCGACTGTGCCTAAAAAGAAGAATTATATCGATTTCTGTATTATTGTATTTTTCAAATGCTAATCAATCGTTAAATTAAATTAAAAAATAAAACTGTGCGCATCGGTCCACACGTAGTGAAGGATTCCGTAGCCGGATGAATTATGTTCATTTAAAAGGCAAAAACGAGTTTGTATATTTCATAGCGTTATTTTTGCGGTCGCTGAGCGCGTTATAATATATTGAATAAAAAAATAATTTCAAATGTGTTTTGATCTACATACAGTACATACAGCTGTTCTGTGTGCAAAATATGAGTTTGATTGATTTTTGATTTAGTATAGTTTTCGCAGGGAAGAAAGACGAAGTATCTGTGTACCTTTACCTACGGTACTTAGGGCTTTCTTGTGGCAGGGAACAAACCAGAATGGATATTAATAAGTACGTTCATTTGTCACCTACTGTTTTAATCGCAAGTAGGTATTACTATTTGAAATATTTTTATTTACCGTAACACGCGATAAAATTATTACAAAAAATTGATGTAATTTATTTAATTTCATATATGAAACTTGACAAAACAAACTTATTCAAAGTGTCTGAAGTACACAATTAATAATTTTGTATCTGAATGCGTCTATGTCTATGCGTTATACGTACAGTGCTACTCCATGGCAGATAGCAATAGCTGAAAAAAGTTGAAAAAAATAATGTCTTTAGCAAGGAATTATTTAGTCTGTTGTATTTTCTTGTAGTCACCATAGAAAAGACATCAACGTGCGGCGTAATAAAATTAATGTAGAAGTGTGTAAACTGGATATCAATTCACATAATCTTTAAGGTTATGTCATTTAGCTATTTCCATAATATTACTTTAAATCCGGCGGTGTTTCAACGTGTCAATGTTGGTTGTTATATTTATAATAATTACGGAATACATTTATTTTGTTGCCCATACAAAAAAATATCATAGAAATAATTGTACAACCCTATCGTTAAGCCCTACATTCCAAATGCTTGCTGGCGTTGTGAAACGTAAAAACGCCGATATTAGGGTTACCTCACCTTTATTTTTTTTTTAACTATGAGGTGTTTCACTAGAACTTATTGATTTTTGGCGAAGTTGTAGAACGCAAATTTACCGTTGTCACGTGTACTTTAATACCCTTTCGCATTTACTCATCCTTTCGAAATAACATTGTACATTGTGCATAAACACATATCTTCACGCCATTTCCCATTTGGGATGGAGAGAACATGAATATATAACAAAATCACATTGTAAGTTGTAACCTCGTGACGGTGCTTCTACCAATAAATATTCTACCAATTTAGAGCCACTGGCGGCAACTTTATAGGCACCTATTTATATAGGTACTTATTTTTGTTATTAGTAACATTATTTTTTATTCGAGTATTATGCTTTCGGCATTTATGTGTAAATCAACATTTATATGAACAAGCGTAGCAAAAATAAAGACAAAAAGGCTTCATCCTCGTAGAATTCTACGAGTACCCTCCAAGAATAACGTCGTGAATTAGTAATACAAATACACCTGCGTTCGTTTACCCTGTAAGTAGCTCGGAAACCTTGGATTACCAGTAAAAAGAAGGTATGACGTCTATTTGCTTATGTGATTATGTATCAATGTCCGAGATTTGTTATTTTTTACAAGCGATATTCCTTGGTCGAGGTCTTTCGGTTAAAATCTTCGGTCTCGGTCTCGGTTTCGGTCGAAACCGAAACTTACAAGACATGTTAAAAATATTGTACACTAAAATCTGGTTTTGTTTTTTTTACACACATACAGACAGTTAACTCGTGTTCAATTAAATGAAAACAATAATTAAAGTATGTAACAAAAAATGTTATATAACTCAATAGAAAGCAAGAAAAAAACACACAAACTCAACTTAACATAGTAATGTCGACCAGCGAACTTAACTGGCGACCACACACGAAGCCACAAACTTATCCGAAGCTGATGCGCGGAAATTCACAAACACTGAGTTTCAGTGCGGGTAAAGTTTCGGCCGGAACCAAAGCTGCGGCTGAAATTAGATTTTTGGCCACTGGCCGAAACCGAAACCGACTTTTCGGTTGGTTTGTCTGTAGGTTGGTTCTATACCTTTGGAAAAATTGAACACTAATGGGTCGGAACATAACTCGGTGTCTGCTTATCTGTCATGGACATTTTTCTCCGAGGCTTTTTCAGATTTCCGATAAGTAATTATTATGTCCATTTCACGTCAATACCTTCGTCTACTTCTTTAGAAATACAGTACTTATACAAACATCACTACACAATACACATACATATATACAGATGTACATGTAGATGGATCTATTCTTCATCCTTATTAATATATAGACATGTGCAGCCTATCGTCACGCTTATTCATTTCATCTCGCTTTTAAGCAAGTTATATAATGAATATATATAATTTCTCATATCATGTAGTATGTTTAAAACAGTTGATAATGTTCAGTTTGTTGAATGATTTTGAGTATCTCTTTATATAATTGCTACTTTAGTTACGAGTATATTTGAAAATCTATCTATCGATGTGTTTGGAATTAGAGCCATCACGTACCTAATTTGAGGAAGTAAAAGAAGTATGTAAGGACTGCGTAGCTTGGTGCTCCGTCCTCTCTGACTATACCCGTCAGGGATACAGTGAAGATATGTATGTATGTACGTATCTAATTCTTTAATAAACATGAGAATGAACGTTTACAGATAATTTAGTATTGGTAAGAATTAACAGTTTTGAAAAATACGTCTGTATGATACGTGTGTTTTTTGTAACTGACAAATTAACAAATGATTAAATATTGTTGTGTGTTGTATGATTAAGTAGTGTTGAATGTATCCGTGTTTTTACTATTTCGGTAAGCTTGATCTCAGAATTATAAGTACAGTAGTTCCGTAATGATAATGTAAAATGAAATACCGACGAGACCAAAATTTCAATAGATGAATAATATGTTTCAGAAAAATATTGACTAACTTTTACCTCTCCATCTGCTATGAAAAATAGTGGTGTATAATAAAAATATACATACGGTAAATAACTATTTATAGTATTGATTGGATTACACGTATTAAATGGGAGATGAGCTTACAATAAATAGACGGTTAATACCTAATATACTTATTTGTGTAATACGAGAGATTATGTCAGTATTGGTCAGTATGTCAGCAATAAATGATATACGTTGATTAAAACGTGTTTTAGGGATTATTACATAGAGTGGATTCACATTTCGGGCTGATTACTTACTGGCTACTGCTGTTATTAGTATTACTATAGTTATCTAATTGTGGAATTGGACTGAAACTTACGCGGAAAGCTCGCGATGTCGAGTCATTGAACGAGGGGCGGACGGCACGCATGCGTTTCAAGACGTATAATTTCTATTGGGGTTGCTTGTGTAAAAATGTTTTCGTATTTATGGTGGAAAATGATAAAAAACATGTTCTGAAGTCTAGTCACTGTAACTATTTATTATTTATAAAGTTAGTAAGAACTGCTATAAAAAGTTGTATTTTGATATATAAAAAATACCTAATCGTTATTGAGTATGAATAATAATTGTGCTTTATCGTTTCGTTCATAGTGTAATAAGTAATTTTCGTTTTTTAGGAGTTACTTGAGAAAAGGAATATCTTTTTAGTTGGTTATAATGTGGTGTTTCACTATGCTATAGTGTACTGTTGCGGTAGTAATATTGAAGTTAACTTGCAATCCGTCTTTCTATAGCGAGCCGTCTACCTCCTGTCATTGTGTATCAGTGTGCGACGGAGTGACGTCGCGGCGTGCGCGGGTGGCGGAATGTGCCCGAGGACATAACGTGTCTGTTAGTTCAGTAGCGAGTCGCGCGGGCCGGCCATCGACCGCCGTTTTAAAACGCTCATGACGTATCGCCGGCACGATGCGGTGGCGCCCGCGCGCCGGTTCCACCCGCGCCAAAGAGCGCGCAAATATCAGCTTCTTCATCTTCATCATGTTCTTTGCGGTGTTCGGTGTGATCGTGCTTACTGAGTTACTCTTGTTGGAAAGACCAAACGCGCCAAGCTCCGCTCGCTCCCGCTACAACGAAGACCTGCAGGTTAGACGCGCACTTCCTAGTTACAGTTAGTTGGTGGACTGTTTACAAATTCAATACTTTGTTGCCTTTGTGACCGCACTTGTGATTTCATCCGCTATAGATAAATATACGTAAAGTAAAGTACATTAAAAGTAAACTGTTGTTAAGATCGTCATTATTGAATTTTAAGAAATAGTAATGGGTGCTATGATGTAACACTTAAAGAAAATACAAAGATGTTAAAACTAAGAATAGATTTGATTCTCTCAAACTTAAACATGAATTAGTTTAAATGTCATTTTTAAAAATGTAGACATATTTTTCTGTTAAAAATATTATAGATCATGCAGTGACGTCGAAAAGGTAACATAAATGTTAATTGAGAGCTGTAGCTACTTGCTGCAGTACCAATATATTAAATTCCACATGGTGCTTACTCCATCAAAGATGACAGAAAAAAATAATAAAGTAGTTAGTTATTCTCCTTTTAGCTTCCCTGTAATTGGTTAGAGTTATAAAACAATCCCATTTTACTGAATACTTCTAAACTATTTAAATTTAAAACTAAAATATATCTAATACATAAAAATCAATGTTTGTTTGTTCGTATTTTATGGGCTGCCATACCATTTATCCGATTGCGATAAATTTGGTATGGAGCTTGAATTCTGGGGAAGGACATAGGCTGTTTTAAAAATAAAAAATGCGGACGAAGTCGCGGGCGTCAGTTAGTAATGAATAAATATTGAGTTATTACAAATGATTTGTATTTGTTGTTTTTTTATATTTCCGTACATCAATGTAGGTATATAGCAGATAATCTACTGGGTTCACTTTGTCGATCGATTTTAATTTCACCCTTGATTCACATTGTCAAACGATTTTGAAGTCATCCCTATATTAAAGTTTTTTAAAATATTGTACGAACAGACGTAATTAAAAAGGGCTCAAAGAGTAGTGATAAAGTCCGTTAAGAATTAGAACAAGGAGATCGTCAAATAATAAAACCGATCACAAGTTATAATGAACTATGAAGGAGTTACCGACATTTGTTACGAGGTCAATTTACATTTTTTATAATATGACGTTGTTTGAAATTAGATGTTATCTGAATTAATCTAGTTATTTTTCATTAATTAAAACTTTTAGATTTATACGCCTATTAAAATAGGAGCGGAGCATATATCTACATATAAAATTATAATTATAATGAGAGTAGCATGTGTATTTACATGTATTTGAATCTAATGAGGACTAGTAACTAGTACAGAAAAAATAATTGCAAGTACCTATCTAAAAGTAATATTTGTATTAAAATCAGTCAATAATGTCGATTTGTTTCTTTTTTATAATTTTATAATACATAATATTGATGAAAATGAATGAAACAATGTAACATGTTATGTTATGTCTTTTTATAAGTACATATTATAACATAACATTAACATGGGACCCGTACATTGTATATACTTTATTTATTATATTTAGACATTAGGATGATTTATTTATCGCGTTTTTAAAAGTTCCTAAGTTATGTCAATATGTTTCGCCTGTGTTACATATCTACGTGAACATAAAATTCATAATAATAAATAAACAGTAAAAATAGTTGAGATAGGTGATTAAAATGACATCATCACTACAGTTAAGTTACTTTGCGACATTACTACATAATTATTATTTATGTATGACTAACACAAGACTGTTATTTTACATAGTACAAATGTCGTTATCAAGGTGACTTGTAATTTTATTTCTTGTTTTGTCTTCGCTCATTCGCTGTTCAGGTAAGGAAGAAATCAAACATTGAATATTTTTGAAATTATCCACAACAACTATCTTTAGAGCTATCGAAATTATAAAATCAATTATTGGGGTACCTATTTATGTAGTAACTGTATCTACCTACATCAGAAAAGCAATAATTAAGCTACCTACTTAACTTATTGTTAACTTATTGTTTATAAATTGTAGTTACGCCCCGCGGTTACACCCGTGTTAAAAGTAGTTTGTTAATAACCCGACTACAGAGCCTCTTATCGGATACTAGTTTAACTATGACCTATCGCCTCAGTAAAACAAATTATATTGTGGGAATATGACCTTAGTCGGTCAAGTCGTCAAGTTACACTATAACACAGACGCAGTAATTATAAATCCTGTAGATACAAGGTCAAGCCTAGTTTGAAGTATTAACATGAAAATTAGTAGTGGTTACGATAAACTCTTGACCTAAACTAACCTTTGTTTTTTAAAAAGCCAAGATAATAGCAAAAGTCCGACATAGTTTCCAAAATTACATAATCTCTTCTCTTTTCTCGATCCATGCAACCCAATCAATTTTTCTTACTCTATAGACTACAATATGTATCAAATGCAATATAATTAAGATTACCATTGCATATAATATGTAATATATCTGCGGTAAGTATTTACATTTTTGTTTGTACATTATAGGTACATTAGCAATGATAATATCCCGTTTTAGTTTTATTGTTGACTTCTCCGATTAAAAATTTGAGTCGATCTCCGCGATAGCTTTCCAGTAGTGAGATTTGAACTTGAATTCTAATGAGTAGTAGTAACAGTAGCAGCAGCCTCTGGAATTCTGTTGAGGACAGGCCTCTATTCACAAATGAGATAAGAACGCGAATCTAATATAGATTTATGTGATAAGCTTATCCTTAATTATCTTTTCACATTGTAATTCAGGACCACTGACGCTTGCTGCTGAGTTAGGTCCTCGTTGAATAGGTGCCCTGCCTCTGTCAGTATTTTCTATGTATCTCACTCCTAGATTTTATTCTTTTTTTATAAATACGCCAGAATCATCTAGTCTCAAACTAGGGTATTCGGTGTGCTATGAGAACCAGACGACGACTACAAGGGGCGTTCCCAGTACACCCAGATCTGAGACAATCTAGGTAAGTTCGTTCCTAAATTGACCCGACCGGAAATCCATCCCGGAACCTTTCGCACTTGAGTTTAACACCTCAACCACAGCGCTATCGAGGTCATCACTCTATGAAATATTTTGCAATTTCTAGCAATACTATACTTGTTAGTTTTCCGTACTTTACTGATGATTTTAATAAATGTCTATTGATCGTGAATTACAAATTTATTAAAAATTAACATACATTACAATTACATTAACAAATTCACTACATATTTTCCAAAAAGGGTGCAATCGATCGAATGGGAACACTCATCAGAAGTATGCAATTTAAAATAGAAGTAAATGTACTAAAATGTATAACCTGATCAACTCGATAAAAGCGCATAAAGTGCTTCTCTCTTGTAAAATTGGACGAAATGAATAGTTTTATAACGAAGCCCTACGGCTTCGTGTTATTGTAAATTGCATATAATACTGCAAATATAGTGTCTAGACTATTCATTATCATATTCCGATATATTTTGTAAAATTTCTGTTGTGGTACGTGTCTACAAGGCAAGTCGTTGTTGGTGGTCATTAACATGATTAGTCAAATCGTACGACCGGTTGTCGTAACCTTGAACACGATCAGAGATTTTCTTTGGTAACTCGTTGTTTTATCAGATTTCACTTTGTGTTGGTGAACATGTAATTGTTTACACTTTCGACTTAAAACTGTCTAAGCAAGTATTCAGAAAACTTTATACTGATTGATTATTACAATTTGTTCATAGATCAATTTCAAAGCGTCAATTTTTGGATATAAAATGCTTACAAACACACAAAACATTGATTATAAAGTATAATATTAAAAAATATGTAAATTAAGAATCAAATAGGAATCTCGATTTTTAACGTCGGTAAAATGGTTTTTTTTTTGGCATTTTTCTCCGGTTTCTGCTACAAACAGTTATATTTAAGAAACATTTCATTATTATTTTATTATATATGTGAATAATAAATGAAACCTTGAATTAGGTATCTACTTATAACTTGTTTGTGAGTATGGATTTCTATATGATACTTCACGCTGTTTCCCTAACAAGGTAGTCAGAGAGGACAGAGCGCCAAGCGCCGCGGTCCTTACATACTTCTTTTGCTTCCTCGAATCTCATCGTTCTCCTCATAAATTTCCCCGTATATATGCGAGTGCTTTTGATATTTCTGTCGGCTAAAACTCTGGTTATTTGATCTTCATAAGTCAGCCTTGCTCTTCCTTGGCTTCTTTTAGTATTCACTTTCGCTCCGTCCGTCAGTATTTCGTCACTCATTCTTTCTATATGCCCGAACCATCTAAGCATTCCCTTCTTCATTTTTACAATAACACTGTTGTGCAACCCTGTCATACTGCGTATCTCTTCATTGTTTATTTTGTCTGCAACGGTAACACAGTAAATATTTCTAAGAGATCGCATTTCTACTGCATTTATCTTACTTTCACTCGATTTCGGGCATATCTAAGCCTCACTACTGTGGAATAAAGTTGGAACCAACACCGCATTGTGTATGGCCATTTTGGCTGAGTTATATATTCACACTGCCTACTAATGTGGACAGAGCACCGTTTACTTTATTGCCAGCTGCTACCCGTCTCTCCACATCCAACTCACATCTTCCATTCCTCGATAACGCACTCCCCAGATATACAATTTCGTTCACTTGTTTTAGATTCTACATGATAATCAATGACGTTATATTTACAGAAGCGGTAGATGCGTTACATGCGCTCGAAAAATGGCACCCCAGAACTTTACTAATTAGCCAACCTGGACTTGGTCAAAGGATATAAAAAGTAATGTTACAGAAGCAACAATGTCACGCAGTGCCTATTCGTATCCTAAATTCTAAAATTTTTTAATAATTTACACGTTTTTTATTATATACACGATCATTTGATGACGGAGCCACCGACTTTTACATTTCTTAAAAGCAATAATATAAAAATACAATGCAAAATCCGACTTCATTCTATGCATAAAAATAACCCAAAATGGAAAAAGAATATCAAAAAAGCAAAAGAAACGAATTAAATTTATATGAAGATAACTAGGAATAATAATTGCTACATTTTTATTTAACAATATCCATTTTATATGAAAGTAGTTATTTCACTTTCATCATTTTCAAATTAATAATAAAAAAAATTTATAGATCCATGTAAATGAATCTGTTGTCATGTACACGATTCAAGAAAAACGAAATTCGAAAAAAGAGCAAACATAAGTTTTTACTGTCTAAACCCATAAGGCGTCAATCATATTTTTTGAAAATGTCTGTTCTGTGGCATTAATTACTAATATTCTATGAAGTAGTCACGGATTCGCTTAAAATGCAGTAAGAAATTGACCAATCACATTGATTTAGAGAGCTATGTGATTTGTTACTTTGAAATACAATTAAGTTTTACATTGAATAGCGACGCAGTGCAATGTATATTTGTCTCACTTTGTAACGTTGTAACCGGGACAATATTTTACTTAGATTAGTACTAACGTAACCTATCTACCTCTTTTGTATTATAAAATCATTGATGATAATTATTATTTTTAACGATCTTCGATCACAAATAAAAAACTAGATACACAATCAACGCTCCAAAAATGTCCGAACCAAATGTGCGCTCAAATGAGTATTTGTGCGCACTTCTGTTTTAATGGTATTCGAAAACGCTAGCAGCGAACATGTCAAAGTGCTCTTTCAAAAATTGCAAAAATAACACATCTAGAACTAAAAAAAGACGCGAGTTCTTATTTTCGGTTAATAAATAAATAATATTATTTACGTGTTCATTATTTCATTATAATAATAACGTTACATAGCTCGTTTTTATTAAATTCCTAATCATATTTTAAAATATTGCCTGACAATATTTGTCTTATTGTTGTCACTATCACGTAACAAATCAACGTAGCAACATAGCAACGCAAATAGATTATTTGAATTATATTTCGTTATGTTAACTTCGTTTCAATATCATGCAAGAATCGTTTACGAGCGTTTATAACCTTATGGTTTGACAGTATGGTCTACTTTAGATTAACACAATATTGCCGATAATACTTTACGGTATTAAAAGTATATACGTCAATTCGGACAATAATTTGTTTAAATTTTATAGGAGATTGTGAATCTAGTTCTTTATTTGTGATCGAAGTTAACGATACATTAAGCGGTTAACAAAATCCGATTTTTTAAATTTGAAAAAACAGGGTATACTTTTTTGATGGCTTTTAATGCGCTGAAAATTGAATAGATGACGTTACATACATACATACATATCTTCTCGCTGTATGACGTTACATTCCCTGAATTTTCAAAATTTTAACTAGTTTTGAATTTAAGAAGAAAATCTATTTCGCATATTTTTCAAGATATGTTAGAGGTAAGAGATACATAATAATATATTAAAAGTGTTTCACTTATTCAATATATATAAAAAGAGACCAGTCGTGTTTTCAGGCGCAATAAAGACTTTTCAGAAGACAAGATATTTCATGATGTCACACAATCTCAAATACAGCGAAAAGTTAGGATTTTCCACTTATAGTCTACAATTTTTATTAACCCACATACATATGCTGCATTTGTCAACTCTTTAAAATATTTTAAAATATATAAAAGGATATTTTGAGAAGTATGAGAAATAAATGATCCTTTTGTATTTACATTAACGGGCCTAAAGCCTAAACCTAAGAGAATTTAGAGAATATAACACCACCAATTTTACAAGTCCCAAGGTTTTTCGTGTGAATGCTTTGTTTGTGCTCACATAATTCATATAATGATCTGGAAGTATTGCCAAGTCAAGGATTTTCTCCTAAATTAAAGCGAATAAAATTGCAAGATTGTTTTTTTAGGGGAAAAAAAATGTTTAGGGGTTTTTGCGGTGTAAGATATTAAATGAAATACTATTTTTCAATTAATATAATATAAATCTTATAATTAGAAGGAAGAAAAGAAAATACCTACAATTCAAGAAAATGTTGTAATAATATTCGGTTTAAGGGATTTCGGTTGATTCATATCAAAAATCTCTCTTTCACTGAACCACTTTTCTGGGGAAAAAACTTTCTATGTTGGCAACACTGTAGTCTGGAGATTGCCATAATATTAATATTATCTTATTATTCAACGAAATCCTTCCAAGTTAACGAAGTCGTGAGCACGGCTTGTCTATTTTTATATAATATTAGTCGATTTACTTAGATATTTTTTAAGATTATTCTATTGAAAGTAAAGAAGTATGTAAGGACCACGACGCTTGACGCTCTGTCCTCTGACTACACCGTTAGGGAGACAGCGTGAAGATATGTATGTATGCATGCATTATTCTATTGATCAATTTATCATCCAGTCTTAAAATCTGCATTTAGGTTAGTGTATTAACGTGTACTTATCGAGTACTTAACTCAACATGATTAATGTTTCAGTAAAGTGGAGAAAGGATAGGCTTTAACACTGATATTTTTTTCAATTAATTATATCACATATACCAAATCTTTCACCGGCAAAATAATAATATTTAATTCATTATATTTTTTTCATTGAGGTAACTAAAGAATATACTTTTACAGGTGACCTATAATTTCTCACAATAATATAATAATTTTTTAATAAATTGTGTACTTTACTGAAATGTACTTTCGAACTGAATATTAATGAGTTAGAATACAATCGAGAGCTCATGTTGGACTTTAGTCTTATACTCCGGAACAGGGGAGTTAAATATAATCGTTACGACAGGAACTTTTGCGTTTCCCGTCCTAAAGTGTGTATGAAGAACAAAGGCGAAGTTAAAGTTGATTTTCAACGATGTCTTTTTCACCAAATCTACTTCTTAACTTGTTCTTTTATTATTCTGTCAAATTATTTACTTATCTTCCGTTTTTAACGATTTTAACTTCCAATGGAAAAAAACATATTGTTATGACATTCCTTGATGTCTTCGTCAGTCTCTTTGTCTGGGGCGTTGTAGCTCTGAGGCTGACAAACAGGTTAGCATGTTTTTTTAAACCAGTACTTTTCGAGAATTTGTTAGCTATGTTTGGTGAAAATAGGTCGAAGGTTTTTAAAATTTTAATTTGAAGTACAAGTCTTTAGACCTTTCTAATAATGCTTAATGTACAGTGAAGTATTAATTGTTTATTGTCATCAACAAATATTTCTGTTATTCTGTTCTCATAATTTATTATTTTGGTAAGAATAAAGAGTAGGTAGTTAGACAAAACCAAGATTTGCAATAGGAACTATTTTTTATTTGATATAAGTGGCTATGCAGGTCACACCAGACCTGTATCATTGCAACAAACACTGATCTATGTTATTATGTTCGCCACTAATGAGAACTAACATATAAAAAAAGACTATCATTCATCGATTGTGAATTCAATTTACACAATCTGATTATATAGGTTAGATTTTTGAGGTCATTAGGTATTTTCCCTGTTCATTGTTTACCATGCATTAGTAATAGCTTAATTAGAATAACAATGCTTAGAAGGAGAGTTTATAAACAAGTGAACATTATTAGAAACTGTTTTAATATGTTTTTTTTTTCATTTTATTTGGGAGAGATGGCGTTGAAAAGTGTTCGGCAGATTGAACCATTTTTGGCTCTAAGTAATTTGCTTGCTTCAATTTCGTATGCTTAATAAGGCTAGACAAGTTACTTAATTGTCTCAATTGCTAGTAGAACAGAATATCAAATTCCACGTGGTCTAGCGTAATGAATTTTAAATTGGTAGTCAGAGAGGACGGAGCGCCAAGCATCGCAGTCCTTACATACTTCTTACGCTTCCTCAAATCTCATCATTCTCATCACACATTTTCGCCTAGGTATGCGAGTGCTTTTCAGATTTCCATCGGCTAGCACTCTGGCTATTTGATCTTCATAAGTCAGCCTTGGTCTTCCTTGGCTTCTTTTACCACTCACTTTAGCTCTGTAGATTTTCTTCGTCGTCTTTCATCACTCATTGTTTCTATGTGCCCGAACCGAACCATCTAAGTATTCCTTTCTTCATTTTTACAATAACACTGTTATGCAACCCTGTCATACTGCATATCTTTTCATTGCTTATCCTGTCCGCAAGAGCGACACCGCACATATTTCTAAGAGATCGCATTTCTACTGCATTTATCATACTTTCACTCGATTTCGGGCACATCCCGGCCTCACTACCGTACAATACAGTTGGAATCAACACCACATTGTGGATGGCCATTTTAGCCTTGTTATATATATTCACACTGCCTACTAATGCAGACAGCACCGTTCACTTTATTACCAGCTGCTACTCATCTCATCACATCCAACTCACATCTTCCATCCCTTGAAAACGCACTCCCAGATACACAACACAGTTTATAGACATTTTCCATGTACCCAAATCTCACATTTCGTCTGTACCGCTTCCTCTTCAAATACCGAAACCTTAGTTTTGTTTCCATTCATATTCAATCCTTTCACTTCACATTCTCCTTTCACGCACGAGACTTGTGTCTGCAACTTTGCTTTTGATGGTGCTACAAGTACAGCATCGTCAGCGTACAATAACCAGTTTACCACTGTATCAGCACATAGCGTACCACTCATACTACCTTTCAATGTTTGGAGGCAATTGTCCAAATACAGCATGAAAAACCAGGCAGACATCACGTAGCCCTGTCTGACGCCTGAACAGACTTCGAACCAGAGCGACATGTTACCATCTATCGTTACACAAGCTCTGTGGTCTCGATATAATGACCTCACAGCCTGCCTAGCCTAGAGGAGGTACTACGACTGCGGTGCACTAGTCCTCTGGCAACTCCCTCTTCTGCTAACAAAAATTGCACAGTGCACTGAAGGTATCCCAGATCCTAGGGCCACCATACTTGATAATCTCAGCAGTCACCACATCACTTCACGCAGCCTTTCCACATTTCAGATTATTTATCGCTTTTTCAATCTCTTTCATACTAATGGCACCCTCCAGTCTCTGACCCGAGTGTGTCGATTCATTAGAATCACTCTCAGTATCAGAGACAGAATCGCCACATTCGTGCAGTTCTCCATAGTATTCACTCCATCGCTGCAGAACATCTTCCTTATCTGTTAGCAGGTGGTCTTCTTTCGAACGCACTTTATTCATTTCGGTAAGGTGCCGGATCACTTGGGAACTTTTGTACTTTTTTCCAAAATAATTTGGAATTTTCCTCGAAGTTGTTTGACATCTTGTTCTCGTCTAACATCTTACACCTTCACGCTTCTCTTTCACTAGCGCTTTAGTTTCTGCTTTCTGCAGGTTATATCTGTTTTTCATCAAATTCTTCATACCTACCACAGTCGTTTTTAGTAGCAAGGTAGTCTCGCCATGCTTTCTTCTTCCTATACACAGACTTTCACCTCATCATCCCACCACATTCTTATTCATTCCCAATCATATTCGTTCCACACATTCTTTCGCAGCCTCGATCGTGCTATCCCTGAGATTCTGCCAACATTCTACAATTCTGGTTTAAATAGGGTTTATTTGACAAAAAAAGAAAAAGTAGGTAATGATAACACAAAATTAATGCATTTAAAACTGAAAATTGATTTTGCACTGTATTATTTCATATTTTTTTGTTTACAAAAGTTTTAATTGAAAATACGTTAAATGTACCGTACGTTGTTGCATAGCACAAGTAGGTAATAATGCTAATACAGTCTGTAGTATGATGTCTTGAATGGGCACAAGGGCGTCGCCAGCTTATGACTAAGGGGGGGGGGCAATGGGGCAATATTATGGAGGATAAAAAATATGAACGCCAAGAGCATGAAGCGTTACACTTTGGAAGTCTTTGCCTCGATGACGATTGTAATAAGAACGGTTCTAATATCAATGTATTTTTTTTTTGCAAAACTTTCAACCACTTTATCATTAAAATTATTTAGGTTTTTATTTATTATAGCTGTGAATGTGAATTTATTTACGTTTTGTCATGCGATGCGGAATTTATTAATAGGTAAGGAAGTCAATTGCTCGCACTTTGGTCGCTTTGCGACTTTGATCTCTTATAATGTTTATTGAGTGTGGTTTGTGTGTCAATTAAATGTTCTTATGAAATCAATTTTCTTTTTACTATAGAATTATAAGGTATAAAAGGAGATATAAAAGTGCTCCCATTACGTTTTAAAAATTTCCTATATTTCTGTAGCTTTCCTATATATCTGATACTTTCCTATTTAACACTTTCAACTTGATTAAATACTGACATAGCCTTAAAACGTAAAAATGTTAGTGACTTATAATTGCGGTCTTCTCATAAAATAAATCTTTGTGATTATATTATATTATAGGCCTATCGTTTTAATATTTATTCGTCTTAAGACGATACGAGGTAAAACGTTGTATGTGAGATTGCCATTGCTTATTATGTGTTAAGTAAACACAGTAATAAGTTACGTAGACAAAATACTAGACATAAGTAACACAGTTTATATTAGAAACTGCAAAACTCATTTAAGAACGACCCATCTGGAAGAATGTTTAATACAATTTTTTCATTAAAAAATGGGCAGGAAGTGTAAGTAGGTATTTGCATCTCTCGTTGTAATAAAAATGAATCACATTGCGCGCTTTCTCAGATATGTGTGTATATTTAAGGGAAATAAAACGTTACAAAGTGAGTTCAATAAACTTTATGGGTGTTCCAAAAGGATAACAAGCAGGAAAGAACGTGGCTTAAATGACAAAAGAAATCTGACAACAAACGTATATTACAATGAAAGGTATAAGTAGGTACGATATTCAGCAAATTCGAAATTTTTTAATAAAATGGTTGAAAATTATTATAGAATATCTTTATATTCGATTTTACTGTAAGTTTGCTTTCAAAAATGATATTGACGTTTTAAATAACTTTTTTATTTAAGTCAATTAATAGTTGATGAGATATGCGTTTCTAAAATCATAAAAATAATATTTTGGGTTACACGCTAAACGACAGCAGAAATAACTTTGTTTTTGGCAGTATTTTTTAGAAGTACTGTACCGTACGAACTTATTTTTGCTGCCGATAAAATGAACTTGACGTATGCGTAAATAATACATTAACATCATTATTAAAATCATTAGTAACTTCGAATTTTAACCGTGAACTTTCATCCTGACTATGGAAACTACGCCTGGTTCAACACTTGACCGATTTTTTACTTTTATTTATTCTGTCTTATAACATGTGCTTATTCAGTTTAACCGTGAACTTTCATCCTGACTATGGAAACTACGCCTGGTTCAACACTTGACCGATTTTTTACTTTTATTTATTCTGTCTTATAACATGTGCTTATTCAGAGAGAATCCATATATTGCTTTCACAAATATAAATAAGTTCAATATCACATTTCATTCTTGTGAATACGTGTTTTAAGCAAGTTACAATTTGATTAGTAAATTGTATTAAAATTAAATAAAAACTTTATTTAACACGTTTCTATTAGCTTCGCCTGTAACTATATGTATATATATGTAAATAAATCTAAATCCGGCAGTAAATACCTGGAGTTTGGGCTCATTTCATTTGTTTCCACTACATTCCAATACATTCCAATACATTATACATTATACTTGATGACGAGTGTAACGTATTGGAGGCTTTTACATTGAAATAATATATTTAATTTCTAACATGGCTTACACTGAAGTCCTTACGGTGTAGACAAGGAGAATAGGCTCGATAATTATTTTTTGCTTTTTAGTGCGCTACCTATAAAAAATCTTTTACCCTTCTTCATCTCAGAAGCTTCTTAAGTCAGAAAATTATATTCCTATAGTACTTTCACGATTAACACGAATCTAACGACACCGCATTTACAAAAATCCATCAAACTGCTTAGGTTACAGTATAGTATGTAACCATACATACATAGGTACGCCATACATCCCAAAAACGTTACTCTCCGTTTGGGGTAATTGGGTAAAATATGGGTAGCAAAAGATTCAATAAAGTATGAAATTAATAACATCTGTCAAGAGCCCGCCTATGCAGACTTTAGTGTGTTTGATAACCTGGATCACGATATCCAAGAACACTGAAAATTAGATATTTTAATACCTACAATTTCAATTCTTTATTTAAAATCTTCAAACATAGAAATATGATTGGAGAAAAGAATTTCGATAAAAAAATTAAAAAAAACCCTGTTTTACACAAAAACTCTGAAATTCTACAGAATTTCAAAACGATTTTTATTAAAATACATAGATAATTGGGATATCCCAAATGGCCAAATCTCCCAAACACATTTTGAATTGGTAATACAATTTTCTTGCTAATTACAATTACGTACAAAAATTGTGAATTTTCCGCCCTAAAATATGATCAAACCATAACAGTGAAAATCAATCTTATCGCTGCTGCTATAGGACGGAGAGGTACAGAACGAATTGATTTGCGTTGCGGTGCACAGACACTTAGGCCCTTAAGATAGGGAATCGTGAATTTTGTGTAATATAATATACTCGTATTTATATATGACAACACTATTTTATTGCTATTGGTATTGAACATTAGATCTGTATAAAAATTTAGAAATTAGGTTACAGAAGTAGAAAAGTAAATGTTAAAGAAAATCTGGGCACGGTTTAATAGTAATCCGGAGTATTTTGCCGGCCACATAAACGCTGGGATCTCAACGTCAGGCCCAGTAAGCCATGCTGACGAATAAAAATTTCTCGCGTTCATCCTTTCTATAAAAAGGGATGAAACTAGACTCTGTTTCTATTAACTTAATGCCGGGACGTGGAACGCGTTGCAGCTGACGTGTCTGTGATGATAACTAGTATTTGTAAATTATATCTACAATGGTAACAATAAAATTGCCCGTTATTCACCGAATATTGCTTTTAGGCTAACAGACGGTAAATACAGCGTGACATTCAATTAGGCGGCTGGTTTATTTAAATTGTAAGTATAAATGTGCGACTGAATCGAGAACAATAATATTTTGTTGTCGTCCGGTGTCCACATCTACAGATTAAAATAAAATGTATTGTAGAGAAAAAATTAAGGACACCCTGTTATATCATCGCCATGACTGTGCATTCTATCAAATATAATTTATAGCGTATTATGGTACCTAAGAAAAGGTGTTTTTATGACAATGTACATAATTTCATTGATAGATGGAGAGCTAGTGAACCCTCCAGGTAATGGTATGTCTGTAAGGCTAGAAATTCTTATAGCGATTAGTTACAGCATGCTAAGTACGGTAACCATCACCTGGCAGGCGTCAGCTCTGCACGTCATCAACCCCTATATTTTTGAAAGTGCAGATAAAATTAAAAATATTTAAAAAAAGATTTCATTAAAATGCACCGAAAAGAAAAAAAATAAACCAACGAGTTCATAAAATCTGGTTTACTAGCTCTTGGACTACGGGTTCTCATTTTTTTTTAGGTAATGGTAGATGGGTTAACAGTTTTGACTTATATTACTATGCTCTAAAACTTACTTCAAAACAAAAGGTAAAGACAATCACATAAAACAACACAATAGACATATGTATTTGTAAAATAGACAGTAGAGATACTTAGAATATTATAACATTAAGAATATTCATTCAATTCATTAAACTATAAAACGCAAACAGTTTACAGTAATAACATTCGTGACTTCTCGTCGTATGCACAGTGTCGGACACCATTTCTATACTGAGTGTCTGTCACGCGGCTTGAACCGTTGAAAGGTATGCGAAGTAAAATAAAAGTAAAATAAAATGTGTATGAAAAGTTTGTTCATACACAAAATATTTAATTATTTTAATATGTATTTAATATTAGTGTATGTGTATATTTGTGTATGCATGTTTGTCAATAAAATATGTAATATGTAGACATGACTTCTCGTCGTATGCACAGTGTCGGACACCATTTCTATACTGAGTGTCTGTCACGCGGCTTGAACCGTTGAAAGGTATGCGAAGTAAAATAAAAGTAAAATAAAATATGTGTATGAAAAGTTTGTTCATACACAAAATATTTAATTATTTTAATATGTATTTAATATTAGTGTACGTGTATATTTGTGTATGCATGTTTGTCAATAAAATATGTAATAAGTAGACATGTGAAATATAAATAAAATATAATATAATGTGTATGTCTGTTAGTATACATGTATGTGTCGTAATTTCTAATTGTGCGGTGCCTACACTTTCGTACAATAATTGGAGATATTATTTTCTGATAATTAACTGAAATCGAAGATAAAGTTATAAAACCGTTAATTATAAAGTGAACAACAAAATATGAGCCTGGTAAATTGGAAATGCTGAAGTTTCACTGTAATTTATAATATCTTTTAAGTGCCTATTGAAATAAACTTTAATAGGCTTTGAAACTCGGTAGTTTGGTACTACATAAGCTTTTATAGTAATATAAATAATTAGTTTAGGGGAGAAAAGAGCTATTGAAGAATTTCATAACATTAATGCAATGGTTTAGTAAATAAGTATTAAAGATTGATAAATATAATAACATGTATTGGGTATAGTTTATTTAAACGCAAATGCAATGTGTGGAGAACCTTACACTATAATTGCAGACAGATTAAAAACAGTAGATACCTACGAAACATCACCATGTACAGTTGCTTTCGTTTGTAGAAAATGGTAAGAATGTATGCGGTATTTGTTTTGATATTTGTTGTCAAAAATGTATTATGTGACTATCTTCGACTTAAGTCAATACAGTATCGATGATTTGTCGCTATTATCATTAAAAACGTAAAATGTTACGTTTATAAGTTTATAATGTTAATAATGACGATTTGCCATAAAAAAAGCGGTTGATAGTGACTTTCTCTCTGCCTTAGAAATGTCATTGATATTATACTTTTACCTGTGATTAAAAAAAATACATAGAGCAACAGAACCGAAAAATGAAGCATTCGGAAGTCAGTGAATACACTTACTACTCACGTCATTCTAACAACTAACGGTCACATAATTCACATGATTTTCGTGCAATTCGTGTATGTTATATTTATGCCCCATATGTCAGTCAGATTCTAGCTCAGAAACATACAAAATTAGATTAAAGGACGCAAATAAAACCAATGGAGTAACGAATCACACATTAAACATAATTCTAAAATATTATTTTTCAAAATAAAACTAAATTTAAAACTACACACAAGAATTTGTTCAGTATTTAATATTTGAATTTTTTAACTCAGTTTTACATTTTATTTGTTATAGTACAATATAATTTATGCATTAAGGACAGGTATTTCCAGATAATGAACGAGTTGAGAATGTGAGACAGAGGTGAAGAAATAAAGTAGAGAATGGTCGAAATTCGAGCATGAATATAAATCTATAATATAAATTCTTTGATGGGAATCTGTACTCTGCGCGACTGTTTCATTGGTCCGAGGTTTAATTCGAGGTTTAATTAGGAGGTTACATATATTTTATGCCCACAACCTATTATAAATTTCACATTGACAATCTTTTTGACATTAGCAGTATGAACTTAAAACTAAGTGAAATCTCAAACTTCTCCGTGCGCGCAATGTTCTTAAAAAGGGATCCCAATTTTTCGCTTCACGTATTAATACTATAATTGTCTCCAAAACGTATTTTATTGATAACACTAAAGCTCGTCAATAGCTGGTCAAGTTTCGAGAGCGTCAAAATATGTTTTTAAAAATTGTATTAAAAATTTTATTTAATGAAATTATATTGTAAAGGAACTATAATTAACAGAACTAGAACAAAAGGAGACGTTCTTAGTTAGGGCTTCTAAATTAAACTCTATAACTAAATGGAACCAGAACAGAAAGACATGTTCTTGGTCCGGAGGTCGATGCTAGAGTCTTCGATTGAGGCTATTACATTTTATTTATTAGAATTGCTGGCTACGTATTCGCCGTCATCGCCGTCCTCTATAGGATGCATAACTTAGCTAATAAACAAAAAAAAAAGAAAATCAGTTGACAAACAAAGAAGAAAAAAAACACTGAACTGTTTTGTCTTTACCTATTTATAAACAGATATTTGGTAAATTACGTTGGCCGCAACCGAATTCCTCAAAAAAAACCAATTTAATTGACTTAAAAATTATATTATAATAAATTGTTACAAATTAATTTACAAGCTAAAATAGGTTTGGCGATGTTCGATGTTTCTAACGAAGTGCCTCGTCCCACCTGTCGTTCATGTGAGCTCGATGTTCCCATCGCCCTGTAGCGCCGATTTAGCATATCGCTGACCGTGGGAATGTTCTTGCGAAATGGGGTATAAGGTCCATAACAGGTATGACAACCTAATTCATATTTGTTAGTAATAGTCTGTAAGAAAAAAGTTAAACATTGTATATAAACAGTGAACACACAACAGTAAGTAGTGAATATAACTCTAAAATCTGTTGAAATCTTTTCTTGTGTGTAGTAGGTAGGATGGGGCCTAGAGATAGGGCTTATTATTAACAATTTGTGTAAGCGATGAGCTAGTAACCTACATAATATGTCACTATATGGTTTCGCGTTGCTTATCAGTAAGCTCAAACATTTACTTGTAAGCTTGAAGATTACTAACAACAGTGGAGTAGAGATGTAATTTCATTGTGTCTTATTGTTCTGTCCACCCTGAATGGGAAGTGATGTGTCTTTTAAGTGTTTTATGAAAAAGTACATATTATTAAAACTCCTCTTTGATTACCTCGTCAGAGATACAGCGGGAAGCTATGTATGTATTAAAATTTTTATGAAAAATCTATGATGTATTATAACGAGTCTGTTGTACAAATTGTATGTACGAAGCTTAATGGACGCAAGTCATGTACGGTACATATATATTATAAACAGACAATGCTTTTCTGTTACAAGTTACGTTCTCAAGCGATGACATATTGATTTAATAATTAATCATCGATTTGTTCCTACAATGCCTTTAATAATTTAATAGGCGACTGTCTGGCGAAGGGCATCCATAGTGTTTATATTATCGTATCGTATAAAAGTATTATTTCATAGTGTTTCAAAATTATTTTAGATCATACGAAATCTTTCTGTAAATAAGAGTTTTTTAGAACAAGCTAAAATTGTTAATGAGGTCACTAAACAGGACTCTATTACAACGTATTTGTATGTGGGACAAAGATTTAATTGTACGTACATAATAGATATTATTTTTCTCTATCTTCCAGACAAGCATTAGTAAAAAAAGGATATTTCACAACTTTCATCTATGTTTATTAGAATTTATAGTCAATAATACTACATAGGCACTAGGTAGAAACGGCCAAGTCATGCGCTAATAGGATTCGATATCTACCTTGTATCAAGCTCATCAAAATTGTTCCCTAGGAAATAAAAAAAACAAGTTCCTGTTGCAAATCTCAAAGCAGATTGTTATCGTCAAAGGTTATGTGCCGTTTAAATCTACTGAATATCTGCGCATTTCAATAGATCGTCACTCATCTTGGCTACACTGTGCCTTTTTATGGTCGCCAATAAGAACCAATTAATCGTTTACTTTTCTAGCGTCGACCCCACCGTAGACGACCGAGGGACGTTTTAACAGACCCGGACAACCACATAACAGCGGCGATCGACGCCCTATTAAACACTACAACCAACGCTGCGACACCACACCGCCCTCTGCGGAGGGGGCACCGACGTCTTGCGCGTTAACACTAGGGCCTCTGTAGGTTCTCTCCGATGATTACATCACACACTCAGATAGGGTCTCACTCGAGCGCGGACCTTCCGCTCGCGCTGAGTCACACGATAGGGACTCACCATTTCGGTCCTTCAGCCGATTGAACGCCGGCCGGTTATAACCACTCTGGGACCGGCCCCGACCCTTATAAGTTCTCGACGGCACGCAGGTGTATATTTTCCCAGCGACAACCTGAGCCGAGGTTCCGTCCTCCGTCCCGGGTACCCCCCGGACGGAGGGGCCCTCAGGCCCGCCCCCAACGCGCTCGGTTCGCTGCGACGGCCTCTAGGATCAAGTGGCGAGTAGAGGGTAGTTTTAGCCGCTTCGAGCCCGGCACTACCCGGTCGGTCCCGACGTTCTCTCGTGAGGCGTCGGGAGCGGCTGGGTACTTGTTTGGAGTTTCTTCCCTTCCGATAAACAAAAAAAAAAAACTTTCCTAACCATTAATATCAGTTCTTCATGCTATGTGACCCTGCCCATTGCCCTTTCAGTTTATTAATCCTCAGAGCTATTATTAACACATGGTTATTCCTTCTGATTATTACTAATATTTTAATTTCAATTAGTAGAGAAACACTACACTTAGTGCTTCCCATAGTACAACAGTAAAGAGTTATCACTAAATCCTAAACTATCACTAAATAAATAATTTGATAGTAAAAATTGTGTTTTGCTGTTATTTTGGCAGGGCTGGGATGGCAAGACAGAGACAGGACGCGGCGAGGGCGCGGAACCTCCCCCACCTGCGCACGCGCCTCTTGACGCAGTTTGGCAGCCCGTCGCAGGCACTAGGTGAGATCTTGTTTTTTTCTAATTAAATAGTTATATTAACTACTTTTTAGTATTTCACGACTAGAATATTACTTATATTTATGTCATTGGATACAGTAGATTTGTACTGTAGTGACATTTAATATTAGAGAAGATTATGAAAACTTTGATGTTTAACGTTAACATAACATATTTGCCTGTTCGAGGTAGTATTTTATTACAACAATTCCTATGGTTTTTAAGATCCCGACACCAGGGTGATATTATTTTTTAAATATTGCTGAAAATGGAGATAATATACATGATCAATAGCTCCGTTGCTTCGTAAATATGTATCTGATTGACGCTCATCGTTGAGTTAAAAATGTCAAAACGATATTATTTTTCAGCATTGGAAATTACGCAATTAGGTTTAAGGTCTTCTCTCCTATCAATCGTCATCGTATAAGCTATAACTGGGTTTAATTGGACAACTATTGATGGAAAGAATCAATGGTTTTATTTTAATAATTGTAAAAATGTATTGAATGATTATTATCATTTATCGATCTGTCTATAACGTCAAAGCCATATTAATTTTAAGTCAATGAAAGTTACACAATTAGGTCCATGGACTTATGTGGCAGAAGATAAGGTATGAGTGTCGGATCAAGAAACCTAATGGACGGAGTTAATAAGTCGGTACTTTTGCCGCCGTATGTGTAACGAATTTTCGTGTCTCTTTCTATCTCATTGAGCGTAACCATGAGTGAAACAGTTAACTATAGTATGACAACCTAGCATTGTCCGTGTAATTCGTGTCAGCCAATGATTAGGTAATGAAATAATTATTTGTAAAATACTCATAAATTTTGTGTTTTGGCTACTAGTATTCACAAAAATAAAAATATGTTATGTTCAACTGTGTATCGTTGTCCTGTGACCTTCCCTAGTCACGCACTTGAATAAAAATATGTTATGTTCAACTGTGTATCGTTGTCCTGTGACCTTCCCTAGTCTCGCACTTGAATAAAAATATGTTATGTTCAACTGTGTACCGTTGTCCTGTGACCTTCTCTAGTCACGCACTTGAATAAAAATATGTTATGTTCAACTGTGTATCGTAGTCCTGTGACCTTCCCTAGTCACGCACTTGAATAAAAATATGTTATGTTCAACTGTGTATCGTTGTCCTGTGACCTTCCCTAGTCACGCACTTGAATAAAAATCTAGAAAGTCGGTCAACAAAAACAGGACACTTTAAGGACACGCTTTTACAGCAAATGCTCCATTCAATGTTACTTGATCTGAGGTATGAGTAGATATTTAGTTTTCAGTTCAATTTATGAGTGAATGTAATACTTGTGTACAATTTCATTTTAAATGTCTCAAGATTTTACAAAATTAAATTAGATTTTATTATTATTTAAATAATGGAATGCAAGAAAGTAAAGAAACAACGATGTCGTGATAACTTAATGCTGTAATAAACATTTTCAAAGTGCATATGAACATTTATTTACTATATAACGCTGTTCGGTACTTCGTGCTAAAAAAAATATGCAAGCAACATGATCCCAACCTAATGACATGAAAATATCCCCAAGGGCTATTACTCGCAGTCGTTCTCCGAAGAGAACATTTCCCATTCATTTCTGTGTATTGATGGCCTCGGAATTGCGCCCTTTGGGGATATTGGCGAAAGTGCGAAAGAAAATTAGAATTAGTTGAACAATGACCATCGTTACTCCATTGTATCAGTTAGGTTATAAAAGTAAATATGTTTACTAAATTCTGCAATAAATGTCCAACATTTTTTACAATTACATTGTTGATGAACGTGTTTATTAAATGTAATATTTTATATTATAGGTATGTAGTTTGTTTCACTAAATTTTTTAAAAACAAAAAGCGTGGAAGTTTTGACAAAGAAATTTGAAGACCAAGATCTCAAAGCGAAAATTACAAGGAAACGAGAAAGCGCGCAACGTGCCAATAAAAACGTTTTTAACGACTTCATTTTGATCGTACTATTCAAATTAGAATTTTCGATGCCATTAAAATACTATTAGGATAGAAAAAATGAACGCAGAAACATATGAGTAGCGTAACGACCTCTGTAATTCAATTTTCTCCAAATGTAGAAATTCGACGTCAAAAATCTGGCATTTTTTTAGTATGTTATTGAAACATTATTACTTCAGACCCTGGGAATTGTAAACGGGAATGTATTTTCGACACCGACATACAGTTTTGATTTTCGAAACTTTTAACGAGGTTGTAAAATGAATAGACTTAGCTTTAGCTTTTGTCGTGTAAAAATGTTCTTTTGTTGTGGATATCATTGCTTCAGTCTCTAAAATTCTCAAGAAATTTTTCATATTATGTTAAGTCTAGTGACAATAAGGAAGACTGGAAGTAAATAAAATAAACTATGTATTAACAATAAAATAAAGACTAATAGCAACATTTGTATTATACTAGCTTTACCCGCGACTTCATTCGCAGGAAAATTTTTCCGTGCCTTCCCGGGTTGCCGAAGTTACCCAAGATACCTATATTGTTTGAGGAGGTCTTGCAAAAGTTACTTCGACGTCACATATACAGAAACCTACTTCTGTGTATTCTATTCCTTTTGATACCCACATTGTTGGTGTTGAACTAAAAGTTATTTTTTATAATGGAATATCTGTTATTTTGGATTTATGACGACGTCACATATACAGAAACCTTCCCCTGCATATTTCAATTCATTTGATACCCATATTGTTGGTGTTGAACAAAAAGTTATTTTCTATAATGGCATATCTCCATATTGGATTTCTGATGACGTCACATATACAGAAACCTTCTCCTGCGTATTTCATTTCATTTGATACCGATATTGTTGGTGTTGAACAAAAAAGTTATTTTCTATAATGGAATATCCGTCATATTGGATTTATGATGACGTTACATACACAGAAATCTTCCCCTGCGTATTCCATTTCATTTGATACCCATGTTGTTGATGTATAACAAAAAAGTTGTTTCCCACTTTGGAGCTTCCGCCATATTCGATTTATGCTGACGTTACATATACAGAAACCTTCCCCTGTGTATTCTGTCTCATTTATTACCTATATTGTTGGTGTTGAACAAAAATGTTATTTTCTGTAATGGAACATCCGCCATATTGGATTTATGCTGACGTCGCATGTTCCTGTGTATCTCGATTCATTTGATACCCATGTTGTTGGTGTTGAACAAAAAAGTTATTTTCTATTATGGAACATCCGCCATATTGGATTTATGATAAAGTCTCATATACAGAAACCTTACCCTGCGTATGCCATTTCATTTGATATCCATTGTTGGTGTTGAGCAAAAAAGTTATTTTCTATTATGGAACATATTGGATTTATGATAACGTCACAAATATAAAAAAGCACATGGCATTTTCTAAAAACGAAGTAGCCTACATTTGTTTTTGGACACATACTATCTCTGTACCAAATTTTATCATACTCGGTACAATGGTTCAGCATTTCTGCTATAAAGTTTCATCCCCTTTTCACTCCTTTAGGGGTAGATTTTTGATAAAAAATGTCTACGTTTTTGTAATAGAATAGATATCTCTGTACCAAATTTTAACTTAATTGGTTCAGCGGTTTAACATTTCCCATACAAAGTTTCATCCCCTTTTTCACCCCTTTAGGGGCAGATATAAAAAAAAGAACTTAGTGGCATGGAGATAGTTTGACATCGTCCCTTGAGGTCAAACTATCCTCATGCCAAATTTCATAAAAATCGGTCCGGTGGTTAAGCCATGAAAACGTACCAGACAAACAGACAGACTTTCGCATTTATAATATTATATATTATACAAGCCGTTTCCCGCCCGCTTCGCTGGGCGTAAGTGAAAATTTTGTACGTAATAGTACATTTTTGTTTGAAAAATGGTGAAGGGTCTACGGAGTTCAAAAAATAAGTAGCCTATAACCATCTACAACTAATTCCGCGTCGAATGGTGATGGTCCCATGCCGATCGGTCCAGTAGTTTTCAAGTTTATCGCGGTCAAAAAAAAACTTTCATTATATATATATATATATATTATAGTACTAGCTGTACTCGCGACTTCGTCTGCGCGGAAAATTTTTTCGTGGCTTTCCCGGATTAGGTTAAATTATATGTAAATATGCATAATATGTTTAAACATTGTTTCTGAAAAAAAGTCTACGTTTAAGCTTACGTCTGTCTCCGGACATACTATCTCTGTACCAAACATAATAATAGGTTCGGCGGTTCGGCATTTCCCATTCAAAGTTTTATCCCCCTTTTCACCCCCTTAGGGATAGTTTTTTGATAAAAATGTGGCCTATGTCCGTTTCCATGTGTCAAACTATATCCATGCTACATCACAATCAGTTCAGTGGTTTAGCATTTCTCGTACATAGTTTCATCCCCCTCCCTCCCGTCCCCCTTTTCACAGATTTTTAAAAAAGTAGTTTATGTAATTTTGATAAAAAAAGTCTTATTACCGCATCAAATTTTATCATTATCATGATTTAGTGTTTCCCATACAAAGTTTTGTCCCCCATTTACCATTTTTATACAGTTTCATCCCCCTTTTCACTCTTTTAGGGTTAGATTTTCTAAAAAGACAAGTAGTCTATCATGAGCGCATTCACATTTTCGTAGTACGCACCGATTTTTATCAAGATCGGTCAAGTTATTATTCAGTCGTAAAAGGACATGCAGATAGACGGACAGTCAAAAATTTAAAAAATGGTGGAACCGAAGTCATTGTGTCATAAAATGAGTATTTATCACAAAATTTCACAATAAAATTATATCATTACCAAGATTTAGCGTTTCCCACACCAAGTTTCATCGCCATTTTCATCATCATCATAGCGGTAAATTTTTGATAAAAAAAAAGTTATCTTGTTACTCATTAGCTCATGTCCCTTTTTCTGATGTCAAATTATCTTCCTGCTGAATTCGATCGTAATCGGTTCAGCGGTTTACCATTTCTCATACAAAGTTTCATTTCCCTTTTCATCCTTCTAAGGCTAGTTTAGCCTATATGTGTTCCCAGGTGTCAAACTATATCCATACATACATACGTACATACATCTTTACGCTGTCTAACGGAGATCAGAGAGGACGGAGCGCTAAGCATCGTGGTCCTTACATACGTCTTTCGCTTCCTCAAATTTCATCATTGTCCTCACATATTTTCGCCTAGTTATGTGAGTGCTTTTTACATTTCCGTCGGCTAACTCTCTGGCTCTTTGATCTTCATAAGACAGCCTTGATCTTCCTTGACTTCTTTTACCACTCACTTTCGCTCTGTAGATTTTCTTCGTCAGTCTTTCATCACTCGTTCTTTCTATATGCCCGAAGCATCCAAGCATTCCTTTCTTCATTTTTACAATAACATTAACTATAACCATAACTAATAATAACAATAACTATATCCATGTTATATCATAATCAGTTCGGCGGTTTAGCATTTACCGTACAAAGTTTCGTCCCCCTCCCTCCCGTTCTCCTTTTCACAGATTTTTATAAAAAAAGTAGCCTATGTATTGTTGATAAAAAGAAGTCTTATCGCCGCACCTCTCACTATCAAGATTTAGCGTTTCTCATACAAAGTTTCATCCCCGTTTTCACCATCTTAGGCATAAGTTTTTGATAAAAAAAATTACCTATGTCCGTTTAGTAATGTTAAACTATCTCCCCGCCAAATTTCATCATAATAGGTTCAGCGGTTTACCATTTCCCTTACAAAGTTTCATCCCCCTTTTCATCCTTTTAGGAATAGATAGCTAGATCGGTCAGGCCGTTCTTCAGTTATAAAAGAACATACAGTCAGACAGACAAAAATTTAAAAATGGTAGAATCGAAGTCAGTGAGTAATAAAATGACTATCTATCACAAAATTTGACAGTAAAATTATAATTACAGACAGACGCTAGAGATTTATATAGTAGTATAGATAGATAATAGAAAGATTGTTTTTGAAAAAGAGCCTACGTACGGTCTACGTCTGCCCCCGGGCACGTATTATCTCTGAACAAAACATCATTTATCATATATCACCATAGTTGCGGTAGACATAAAAGATGTTAATGTGATATTACAGACGGAGTCTAGTTTAGCATTTCCCATTTAAAGTTTCATTCCCCTTTTCATCCCTTAAGGGTAGGTTTTTGATAAAAAAAAAGTAGCCCATGCCCATTCTCCGATGTCAAACTATCTCCCTGCCAAATTTCATCATAATCGGTTTAGCGGTTTACCATTTCTCGTACAAAGTTTCATCCCCTTTTCACACCCTTAAGAGTAGTTTTTTGATAAAAACTATGTCCCAGTCCCAGGTGTCAAAAACTATATCCATGCTACATCATAGTCAGTTCAGCGGTTTAGCATTTCCCGTACAAAGTTTCGTCCCCCTCCCTCCCGTCCCCCTTTTCATAGATTTTTGGTAAAAAAGTAGCCTATGTATTTTTGATAAAAAAAGTCTTACCACCTCACCAAATTTTATCATTACCAAGATTTGGAGTTTCGCATACAAATTGTCATCCCCCTTTTCACCCCCTTAAGGGTAGGTTTTTGATAAAAAAAAGTAGCCTATGTCCGTTTACTGATGTCAAACTATCTCAGTGCTAAATTTCAATATAATCGGTTCAGGGGTTTACCATTTCCCACACAAAGTTTCATACCTCTTTTCACCCCTTTAGGGGTATATTTTCTAAAAAATAAGTAGACTATCATGAGCGCATGCATGTGTTCTTACGACGTACCGATTGTCATTAAGATCAATCAAGCCGTTCTTTAGTTATAAAAGGACAGACAGACAGACAGACAGACAAAAATTTTTAAAATGGTTGAATCGGAATCAGTAAGTAATAAAACGACTATCTATCGCAAAATTTGAAAAAAATTCTGAAATTACAGACAGACGCAAGATATTTCTATAGTAGTATAGATAATAGTATATAGTATGGATGTCGCAGAGAAAGCAGCACCATACGTTTCCAAGAGCAGGAATCGTGCTTAACCTCTGCTATATTAATTAACGCTGTATCGAAGTGTTAAGTTATTGCTTGGGTGGAATCGATTTTGTTAAATGGCAACATCATCGATTGTTTTACATTTAGACAAGGGTAGTTCGTCAAATGGTTTGTAAGGCGAAACGGCGCTTCGAGTGATCGACCATTCATTGTTGTATGTTATTTGAGAGAGCATGGTGTAATTAGCTCAAATCGCGTCCACCATATTTCAGTATCTATTTTGATCAGATTGATTGTTATTTATCTTGTATTTGTGACTGAGAAGGCTAAATTCAATAACTGAGTAGTCATTCTACTGTTTTATTTTCGCACTAAACCACGTACGTACCAACTATTCGAACGCAAGTTATCCCCTGACGCGACATATAATATATTATATGGTACATATTTTTTTATGTGTGCGTAATAAATTTGTGCATTATTCTTGTACATAACTGTCATTACATATTTTTCAATTTTTAATGGACCCTTATGTTTATAAATACATTCTTGCTAATAACTGTTAATAGGTTTCTAATGCAAAACAAATATTTGTCAACCATGGTATCGAATATCGACGTAGATGGGAAGGGGAAATATTTATTGAGGGCGTATTTCAAATGCGGCGAAATTTTCAAGAAATACATAACACAAGAATATTCTTCTAAATATTGTATTTTGTGCGACCGCTCCATTTCCGTCAGCTGGCACTTTGGCTATTTGATCATCAGCAGTCGACCTTGGCCTTTCTTGGCTTCTACTACCACTTACCATCGCTCAGTAAATCTTTTACCAGTTGTCACTCATTCTTTCTATGTTCTCGAACATTCTAAGCAATTTCCTTCTTAATTTTTACATTTACTCAGTCATCCAACCTATTGTGTATATTGCATATCTCCTCATTGCTTGTCTTGTCCGCAAGGGTGACACTGCACATATATCTAAGAGATCGCATTTCGACCGCATTTATCTGACTCAGTCGATTTCGGGTATATCCGATATATATATATTTAGGTATAAAGTCGGCACCAACACCTGCCGCAGTATGCAGTAGAACTTTGTATACATTGTTTTTTTTCCTAATTCAAACTTACGATTCTTAATTTATGTCAACGTTGTCGTAATTCCAAGTGTTATTTTTAAATTTTTCTGTAAATTGTATTTTCTGTTAACGTATAAAAGTTGAGGTTAGTATAATTTTGCTGTAAAACTCATGACGGATAAAATTTAAAATTACCCTTAGTGAATGTTGTAATATTATTAGAAAGCTGGTAGTAACTACTTATTACTAATCATAAGTACCTAACTTTCAGGTGATTTAATGATGTCATAAAGGAGCAAGTGAAATATTATGAAATATCGCTTACTCACAGCGGTATTGATATTGAGAAACGGGATAGTTGTCAACTGTGTCGATCACGTAGTTAGAGAAATAAAAGATTCTTTTTCATTTCCTGTAACATTTAAAATAGATCATAATTTGTGGACATATGCTAGGTAGCGATAAAGTATACAAAACGGAATGTATTGTTACTAGGAGAATAAAGGTATTTACGATATTTTCTGGGCTATTAGCTAATTAGGAGAGGTCACTTCGTTAACAGGCAAGCTGCGATAAGTTGGGTTTGTGTGGTCGGAGGGTTAGCAAGGATTAAGCTACGAGCATGACGTGAGCGGGTCAACCTAATGC
Source organism: Zeuzera pyrina (assembly GCA_907165235.1). Lineage (NCBI taxonomy): Eukaryota > Metazoa > Arthropoda > Insecta > Lepidoptera > Cossidae > Zeuzera > Zeuzera pyrina. The sequence continues at coordinate 17,143,742 of OU015626.1, forward strand.
CACTGGAATAATAATAATCAATTATGGAACACGTTTCCTTCAATTTATTTATTTTATGTATTGTAACATTGTTATTATTTTTACTTTTTTACAAAACCAAATAATGTGGTTTTCAGATAATTTTGTAGGTACTAAGAACAACAATTATTTTTCTAAGTGTAGGTAAATACAAACAGAAAAAAAATTTAGAATAATATCTCAGCTGCGTGTCTTTATGTGCGTATGCTTTTGTGTGGATGATTTAATTTTAATTAATTGGTATAGGTGACAAACTAGAAAGCAGCATCCTGCTGCTATCTAGTTTTTTTGCTATCTGTAATCCGTCTAAATGCGGTTTTGTTGCACATTGACGTTCTGTCCACTTCGAATGAGATATGGCTTAAAGTTGTGGACGCTTCTATGTTATATTACATAAATATATATTTAGACTGGCAATAATTAAGACGGTATGATGTATGGTATGAAGTAGGAATGTTACGGAAGTGGTTTTATCGGAACCGAAGTCGGAATCGGAGTTTTTAAAATCGGTTTGTCGGAACCGGAACCGGAATCGGAGTCTGAGGCGGAAGCAGAAACAGATGTGTTAAGGGCAAGTCTAATAAAATAATACAAAAGTTATTCTGTCTCTTTAATTTCAGTTCAAAATATAATAAATCTGCTTACCTAGGCGTTGAAAATAAAAATAATCGAATTTTCTTAAATCTTAAACAGTACTAGTAGTAAATTAAATCAAATGAAGTGACTCCAAAAGAAGCATATGTATTTAATGAACAAAGTAGTTATCACGATTCCATCTATTTTTCAATGAGTCATACATTAGGCCAGCATCACTAAAAAGTTGTTCGCTTACTACTGAGCCTGGTGGAACAAATGAAATAGTAATCAACAGAAAGCACATAGGGAGGGTGGTTCTCCGCGAGACAAACATAAACTTACTCATACGCCCTAACCGCGGCCGCCGCCGCTGCTATGCTTCGACCTCCAATTATAACCTCCGATTTAAAAGTGTCGGAGTCAAAGTCGAAATCGGAAGTGTAATTTGAATCGGAAGTGTAATTTGAATCGGAAGTTCCGACTTTTCGGAATCGGAGTCGAACCTCCGTAACATCCCTAGTATAAAGTATCAGATTTGGTGTGTTATTTACATATCAAAATTTTATATAAATAAACAACGAATTTTATTCCAAAAAATATTTAAATTAGTTCGAGAAACTTCTGATTAGTTACATAGAAGTAATCTAAATAAACATTCTCATTTAAACTTTAACCTTTTTGTTTCTAGGTTTTCTTTTCAATATAACAAGATGAGACAAATAAATGTCGCAAATATTCGTCCTTTAAAACGAGCTTAAAGAACGGTGATAGATCGTGATAATAATGCGTAGTTTAAAAAACGGAATAGAAAATTATGTGTCATTTTAGTAACTGAATTAATATCCACCTTACCACCGCAGCAAAAATTGAAGAGAGCTGTTATGGGTATACGCAAGCTGAAAAATGTCAAGTATTATGTAAACGACAACCTTTCAAGTCTTCATAGTTATTACTTGTTTTATCGATATTCAGGTAAAGACCTTCATTTTGTTATTTTTTAGTTATTTTCTTTACTAATTAATTAGAATTCCGGTCTGCTCTTTTGTAAAGGGTGAAAGGTACCTTTGATAAATGGAACTCTTTTCATGTCGTATGAAACATGGAAAAAATTAAAACGTTTTTAAAAATCTCAGAACGTAAAATACATATTTGTCATTGGAGCTGAAATGATCGTGTCTGCTCTTTTTCGGAATAATTAAGTTCTAAAATAAAAAAACTATTCTCAGAATTAATTTTCTGTAAAGCGTTTTAATAACTTTGAAATTTCTTTTTTGAAAAATACTGCATTCTGTTTGAAGACATGATATTTTCATTTTATTTATAAAGTTTTCAATAGAAGAAAGACAGTGAACTTATGCAGCGACGTGTTTTGAATATTGTATGAAGAACTAAAATTGCTAGACAGGAGTCAGTCGATGCGAGGTATACGTGAAGTCAATGATCAACTAACATAAAGTGGGTAACGTGATTGTCGTTAGCATGTTTCGAGCTGCATAAACGCTGACACTAAGTTTAAGGCGCGTAGTGCCGCAAACAGGCCTCATTTACCCCCTCAGCTCGGTTCTGGCTTGATGTTCAAGGTCTTTGAGGAATTTACTCGCCTTAAGTCTTCGTTCAATGCGTAGTCGGCTTTTATTTTCATGACTCATTTTTTTTAATTTGAAAACTGTTGCTCTGTAGGTACTTATCACATTTCTATTTCTTGTGTTGTATTATTTAAATGATCTTTTCAAGTTTTTGAATTTCGTACCAATTGTGATGGGAAATAAAGTCATTTTTTTGATCTTTCACTTTGTGCGATACAAGCAATACTACAGACGCCATATTGAATTTAAAAAATAAAAACGCCTATGTCACCCGCATAATAGAGATAAATGTCGTAATATTATGTACCTACCTCATACGTTGGTTAAGTGCTTTCGACTCGGTGATGTCAGTTCGGCTAAAATCGCAACATTCATTTTTAATCGACTTCAAAAAAGGAGGATGTTCTCAATTTCTAGGATTTCTTTTTAAGTTTATTTTATAGTTGTATCATGGTTATATCATAGTATTATAGTTATACTGGCGAGGTATTGCATTACTAACAATTCTTTGAATCCAAATTAAACGGCCTCGAATCCTTCACGTATGAGTTTTATCCCACTCTATTGTCGACTAGTAACCATGATAACGTTCTTTTCTTTGATGATATTGGTTACAATCAAAATACAAGTATGCTACTACGACTACCAGCAAGGAACATACTACTCTCTACTGAGAGGTTACCAGTCAATAATACAGAGAGATAAAACTCATTTGTCAAGGATTCGAGGAAGATTCGAGGTCATTTAATTTGACTCCAATGAATTGTTGTCAGTGCAATGTCCAATATGGTTCTAAGATTATTGATATTCATAATGTTCATCGATTTTTCCGCCATTTGTGCACCGATTATGATCATAATTTTATTTGAGAGGTTACACCAATGTGGTACGAAAATAAATTTAGTTAACATCTGATGATGGAGTACTGCTTAAAAATAAGACTCCTAGAAAGTTTATTTGTTTTGATGATCCTTTTATTTTATGTTCCTTTCCAGAATTGCAAAAAAAGCAGTTGTAGATCTACCCTAGATATTAAAGATAAGATCTAAATACTAATCAAAACTAAAGTACAAAAATAGTTTTATACAAATACTTTATATATGTATGCGATACAAATATCTGTGTAATTTTTGACAGTTATTGAAGTATTCTTCAGAGAAGTTCGATCCTTATGCACTACAGAAGTTTCCTTAGTATCGTAGTGGATCTGCTCATTATAGATGTATTAACTATTGAACTAGCCCTTAACAACCCAGAAAGCTTTTGTTACGTAACTGACCAGTTGTGTCTTGCAGACACATTATAGAGAATGTAGGGAATTTGAAAGGAAACTATTCGATATTAATACAATACGAATTTATATTTATAGTTTTATTAAAATGTCATATAATAGTTAAGTTATACAGTATTTTTCATGTATTTACACAGACTACAAATTATTTAGTTTCAAAGAATGCTCTGAGCAAACGTTGCGATAACATTTAGCACAGCATTGTTTCGAAGCTCTTGATATTTGATATGGACAAATGTGGCAACGCATTTTTCTCTTAGCAGCTGGTTTTGATGATTGAGAAGCTCGATCTAAGAAGCTTGATCTACTCCTACTACGTCTTGTATGGCTGCCAAGTGATAACTTGTTAGTCTTTTCTTGCTTCGTCTACGTATATGAGGAGTCACTAAGTCGGTTGCGATTTCTCGTAAAAAAAGTTTTCTTTGTGTGTTCTTCTTACGTTGATTCCAAGCTGAATATAAATTCTTCCATATAATTAGCGATGCGACGCCAACAACGTCTACAATATTTTGAAAAAAATGCAACTGGTCATCTGTTTGTTTTACGTCGAACTGTATATTCATGAACCATCTAATCATGCGTATTAACGCCTCCTTTGGTAGAGTTGTAATACAAATTTATTTCAGATTTGTTTTTATTGTTCACATCTACTTCTTTATTATGTTGCATTGTAGACAGGAAAATAACCGCACGGTTCTTTTTAGGCACACACGATACCAATGTTATATGTCATATCAACAGCAACATCCTCGTTGTCACTATCGATTTCCAGCACACGTTGAGTTTCGTCCTATGTAAGTTTCTTTCTCGCCATTTCTTAAAAAAAACAAATGCGAGCACAACTGCTTTATACCATAGATATCTCAGCACTGTAACCAAATAATCCAAACTACGTGTACAAAGACTAGGATTGTAAGGTACACAATACCATGTGCGTTCATATACCTACTCACTTCAATATAATTCTAAGAAGTAAATATGAACAATGGACCTACCTTCATACTCAAATCGAACAAAATAATCACTGTCTGTGAGACACTTGTGGGTTGATAAGTTACTCTTTTGGTTATCGTTAATAAATATTAAACGAAACATTTTAGCATAAAAACTATTACATATTTAGATTCACAAAACCATGGAGAAAGAATAGATAAAGCGGTTTTTAGCAAAAATAAATAGATAAATTTTTATGCGTAAACGTAAAATTGTGTCCGCGACACACATGTGGGTTGTTTAGGGCTAGAGGAAATTTGCAATTTATAATTTAGAAGATTTATTAAAATAATCTTTTTAAATTATTATAGTTAACTTGTAATGTCGACAGGTATAATATTGTATAGGCTTATAATGTAAATTGTAAAGGAATTTATGACGCGCATATTACTTGTAACGTAAATCTTGTTTAAATTTGAACACATAGTACGACTTTTTAGTATTTATTTAATGGACTCTTAACATTATAATTTAATTATTGATGGAGGACCTAAATATCTCTCGATTGGACATAATGTAAGTTCAACGGTTGCCTTACTTAGATTTTCGAGAAATTATAGTAAAATCGGATTTTAGATAAAAATTCGTACTGGTTTGCGATCATGATTTTTTTTAAAGTAATAGTGGACTCTACATGCCTCAACATCGCATACGATACACTGAATTTCAAGGTCTCTGAAAGAAAAACTTCACGCACACTTTTTTCCTCTTCTGACTTTTCTCAAAAAACTGCTCATGTTCATGGAGAGCTAACTTTGCAAACGTAATATAATTAGTGCCAGAGCGTCATGTTAAAAAATGGATTCAAAACGAAAACTAATATTTTCTTAAATCAATAACTACTTTGAAAAGTAAACAGTTACAATTTATAAGCCTATGCATCTCTAATAAACAGAATAATAATACATATCTTTACGCCGTATCCCTAACGGGGTAGTCAGAGAGGACGGAACGCCAAGCGTCGCAGTCCTTGCATCTTTCGATTCCTCTAATCTCATAAGAATAAAAGATTTAATAAATAAAAAGGTGAGAATGACGTTAATAAAACTTACATTGTCTCTGCTCGTCTGTCTGGAGATGGTTACTGTTTGTTTAAGTTCCAAAGATTAACTATAGTTTCAATCCAATTTGTCAAATAGGTAAACAATCTTTTAAGCGAATTTAAAGTAAATAAAACGGGTGTTAAAAACATGCCAAAGTTTATGTGAAGTAGTTTTTTTTAAATGTTCTTATCGTAAATGATTTAACGCAAAAACAATTTTATGTATTTTAAAGTCTTGTCTAATAAATAATACACTAAATCTGATTTATCTTTTTCATAAGTTGCATTTAAACGCACTCTAGTTTAAATCTCTGCATGATAAATGTGTGTATACATTATGACATCGTGATTATATTTTCAGTCTTTTTCTAAACAATATAATACAAAACATGTAGTTAAGTTTATGGAGCGTATTGTCTAGTTTTTAAAAATACACTTTTTCGAATATTACAGTAACGTTTAATATCCTTATAATTTGAGAGTATACACAAGTCGATTTGCAGCCTTGTGGAGAATATAGTTCATCCCAAGGAATGAGTTATATGTCGTGTCAACGAATATCTCGGATTGGAATTTTCGACAAACGCTCATTTACGAAGTCGAATTGGATACTTGTGGATGGATGGAATGTAACCTTGGATGTGAAGGCTTTTACACTTATGACTGATACAACTTACGGGTGTATTTCATCAGACATAAACATCCTCCAAGTTCAAAGAAGCTATAATCAACAGCTCAGAAAAAATGTAACAATGTCGTTATCTATAATAAACAGTGTGTACATTAGTGTTCGGTAACATAACTAAATAATTTCAACAGTTTTATAATTTGTTTTTTTTTTGTATCAAAGACTCATTGATAAGTTAATACCAGTAAGAGATTCTTATATCGAGTAATTTTCATTCTTTTTTTATTCTTTTTTTATAATTTTCTTTGTTACTTACAATTAACTTTCTTATTTTACATTTTACAAACTGTCTTCGTGGGTTAATAACAGACTACATTGTTAGTTTATAATATACGCCTGTAGCTAGTAACCAATAAATTCGAATAAATTTAAAGGACGTAACATTTCCATGTGTCAAAAGCACTAGAGGAAACGCTAAGTGTTTTTTCTTTGGTGTTACACGGAAGCAATTGCGAGCGCAAGTGGAGTGGCTTCAATGAGTGCTATCTTGCGAGAGCTCTCGATGAGGGCAAGGAGTTATCTTACTGGAAATATTATGCATATCGCGTACAAGAAATATATTGTGTGAGAATCGAGGTATACGATGTCAGTACATAATATTATATCGAGTTCAAAGTATACGTTTTGCAAATGCATTCTCTGTATATTCTATTTCAATAGATATTTGTATAGTGTCAGTATTCATGATAACGTTTTATTATCTTAATCATAAGCAATTGGCAACACTATAATTTGTGGGCACTGCTATGTAATGCTAATTAATTTACTTCGAAATATATGAAATTTCAGATCACACAAATGTCTTTCCTTCTTTTAAAGTGTCGATGTGTATAGAAAGGGAGGATAATGTAATTAATGGAATGGACGTACCAACTATTTCTACCTCGAATAGTTTGTATCTGAACTCATAAAAATTAGCATCCGTTATAACAAATGTCCAACTCAAACTATTCAAGCGGGAGTTCAATTCGCATGTAAAGGGTTTCGAAACATTTTTACAAAATTGTAAAAGATCTGTAATATTAGTCTTGTTATAAATTTATTTTTATTACAATTTTAACTTCGAAATCAGTTTAATCAGGTGTAACAAACGGATTGTACTTAGGTAAGTTAAAAGATTAGAAATGTTTAGTTATGAAATGGTTAGTTTTTGTTCTCAAAATACGTATTTTTTACGTTTTACTATATTAACTTTTTACTACTGACCAACTACTTACTACTGACAACCTTTGCTCCGTGCTGCTCTGTTGTTTGTTATTTATGTACACGCCATATGTAAAAAAAGTTCTCAGTACAAGTAACACATTAAAAATCCCAAAGTCTAAAAATTAAATTGACATTTGTAAAATATGACTAAAACTCCTTATTTAATAGGAGCTCCTTAGTAATACGAATACGAAAATGTACTGTAAAAATGCCGTAAGATATAACTTACGAAATTGAGTCTTCGCTTTTGGAAGTCAGTATTGGGAGCTTAAACAAAAAAAGTTTTTAGGGCTATCGTGTGTGAAAATGAAAGCTATAAATTACGAATTTTAAAACATATAACAAGTTCTTAAGATACTTTTTTAAACTTTTTCGATAATACGCGTTAAAACTGCTTTCCCTCAACTTATCTCTAAAAACATAATTCAGAGCGATGTGAAAGAACATTAATATTGACAATATGCTGTATTGAAGGAAAAGTATGATAGTAGTATTAAATAAGATAAATTTTTCGAATAAAAAAGCCCCAGGGCAAACTTAGTTTTGCGATGATCAGTATTATTCACGGAAAAGGAAAGCTCTACGACAGCACTTTAACGGTTAGTGGTCGTTAATAAATGATGATACACTAATTGTGCAAGTACATGACTTGCACTTTGCTTTGCACCTTTATTATTATTATTTTAAATAATTCATAACCAAGTCACGTCTAACTAAAGTCACTGACCTCAAAACTGAGCACGACTTTAATTGGTTTGTAAATCGTATCGTTACATAGTATACACCAAAGACTTCTATATGAACTGAGATAGATCCGCCTTATTCCGAGAAACAATTTTTATGCAATCATCGAATTAAAATATTAACAATGACAATATTTCACATACGAACAATATTTACGTAAGTGTAATTAGAAACCAATATACGTATGGTAGAGCCATGCTGCATTGCAGCACGAATTGGCCGGCTCGCCCGGTGAAATACCACCCTCTCATACATAGAATATCGGTGTGAAATAACAGCGTCTATTGCTGTTGTGTTTCGTTCGGTGAGTGAGAGTACCTGTGGCCCATCTCTCCCCTGCCCCTTCTTTCTTTAAACGCCCGGACCATGGGTGGTGGTGATCACTTTCCATTAAGTGACTCGCATGCTCGTTTGCCTCCTCTTTTATAAAAAAAAATATGACGACAACAAGAGTGAAAGAGAAACCGTTATGGTTTCTGGCTAGTATGGCTGGTAGAGGACACAACGTGAAACGAAATTCTCCGTGTTTCGTCAAGCCAAAGAGGGAAGATTGCTTATTTACATTGGGCGAGTTAGATGCGCAGGCGCCACAGACAACATAGCCTTTTACGAAATTAATTAAAAGAACGAATTTACGTTTAAATTGTGAATACTTACGAAGTAATCGATAATATTTATGTCGTTGTAAATAAGCGGACTTTAACCACGCGTGCGATGAAATATAATTTAAGCTTTTTTAATTTTAAATATTATTTGTAAGGCCACGCAACTTAACACGCTAAGTATACAAAACTGAACGTTTGGTGTTAATTAGCTTTTATTAAACGCTTCAAAATTTGGTATATTATAAGGCATGTTTACCTCAGTGAGTAAATGTTTTTGGTATACACAAAAAAATGACTTCAAAATCATTTCACATGATAATAATATTTGTATATAGAATAAGGCTACTGTGTTCCCTACCTGTAGTAATAGGCGCTTCGGGATCGTAAGGTGATTGATCGGAGTGAGGACTGATACGACCTCGAGGACAAAGAAAAGCGCGTGTGGTCTCCGCATTAGGGATGGGGATTCTTTCCAAAAAGGATCGATTTTTAAATTGATTCGAATTGTAGTGCATGAAATCGATGTGTAATAGATTGATTACTCAAAAATCGATCTCTTCGTTTTTTTAGATTCTAACTTTTATTTTTTCCCATGCGAGGTAAAAAATAAAAGCTAGATGACCCGAAAAAACGCAAAATCTAGCTCTGAAAGCGCCAAGGTGGCAGCAGTCTTTCTTACGTCTAACTTATTAAAAAAAAATCTGCGCCATCTTTTATGTTGTTACCAATATAGTAACATAATCGAACTCTATTTTCGGTATTCTGACATCGATTCACTAGATTGATTCACTGCTCAAGATCAATTAAAGAAATCGATTTATTGACTTCAAAAGATCGAGTCTTCGTTTAATCGATCTCAGATTGCCATCCCTAGTCCACACTGTCATGGTATTGCGACGGTGAAGTGACAGTGTGACAGAGCCTCCGTCACTCGCCACCTTGCCCTCTTCACCCCGCAAAGAAGTATTTCGTCATAACGCGAGAGGGGCTCTAATGCGTCAAAGGCGACCACCGCAGGAAATTTCGGATAAAAGACCTACGTAGCCCAGTCCTTCCCTAGGGGACTGGGTAGGCGTATCCAGATACGCCTGCGTTAACAAAAAAAATAGTCATGGGTTATCAGCATATCACTGACTTAAGTTTTTTAATATTTTTACGACCTGCTCGAGAAAATAAGCAACTGGCACATTTTATACCTTCCTATCACAGATTGAGAGATTGTATCATTATGATGCACCTGAACATTTGGAAAATTATGATTTATATGAGCATTGTTGCTGTATCTAGTAAATAAAATGGGTTGCATTTAACGGCACTTTAAATTTGGTGAAAATATAGACAAAATTGCTATGAATTGCTATGAAAAAATGTAATGTTATACAATAAAATTCATTAAATCGATATAAGCTTTAAAAATTTTAGGACGCTATAAAACAATTATTGCCAATAAATAAAATAAGCAATCATTTAAAATAATAGATTGTGCTCTGTAAAATAACATTTTCTATAAACAACTTGACAAGCTGTCATACTGACAATGCTGGTACATCCGGCGCAGTGAATGGATTTAGAGGTAATTCTTTGATGGAGTTGGTGCAATTGTGCAACGTCGTTCTTAACTCCTGGAAATAACTCGGAAATACACCTACTAGTATATATAAGATTGCTATATATACATATACCAACAGAAAAAGATGAAAAGAGATGGAGGATTATAGAGATGTTTCGAGATTAAATTTGTCGACTTCAACTATCTCTTTAGAGTGCGGACTTCTGTTTCAATACTGCTCCATGTATAAAGGTGATTCCGATCTGGCGCTTCGCCGGCCGTTGGCCGGCACGCTCGCTTTGCTCGCTCGGCTCGAGCGTTGTAGTAAAAAGACCTAACCTAATCTAACAAAAAAAAGTGTTGTAAATATATCGCCGTGTTTGTATAAAGTTACAAAAAAAATCGCAAAATTTTATCCAATGCGTAACAATCTAAACCTTAGCCTGCATTTGTCCTCACAATTTCCTCCCGAGCATTAATTATCACCATTACACCACATTAGTTTCAGTGATTGAAGTTGAAACCAAAATTTTATTGTGAAAACTGTTAATTTTGAAGTTTACCGTTTTTTATAGCAAAGACCATTAATGTTAAAGATGTGATTTATATCAAAAGTAGCAAATTTATAGAGAAAACCGTCAATTTTAAACATTAAGATTTGTAGATAAAATTACTAATTCCATAGCTGAATACATATGAAAATGTGTGTTTTACTTGTAACTGGCTTATTTTAATCAAAGTAAATGTTGTTTTATTCAAACTCATTAGAATTGAAAATGTTGCTTGTTGGAAGGATAGATTAGAGGATAATAAGCTTAAAAATAGTATGCTTTAAAATTATTTTATTTTATTTAAAATAATAATATTCTATCTTGTATAGTATTTGTTTGCCAAAAGGGAGTAATTTATTTTAAGGATTAAACTAATTGGTTGTAGATAGAAATAACAGAAACAGTAAAAAAGAATAAGATCTAATTAGTTACAAACGAGTACGAAATTGCTCCCTACTGATAACATTTAATAAGGTTTCCATGGCGATTTGTATGTTGAAGGTTATATTGTTGTTTTCTACACGTGTTTAAATTTCAAGGTAGCAACATTCGTCAGAAAAAATATACATAAATGCTTTATAACAAACGCCCACGTTGAGCTCCGCCATCCACGTGGAGATGTGGGATTTTACCTGATATTATTTTTAAAATACTGTTACGGTTGGACTTTATGCTTAAGGAATAAGGTCAATTTTTAATGGAACTAGAAACGTAACTTTTAGTGCTTATATCTCGGGACCTAGGCTTTACAGAGATATGACCTAAAAACGCATTGCTAGATTTGAGGTCTGCTATCGAATGGTATAAGTAAAATGAAGAAAGAAGAACAAGTTGCACCTCGAGAATTCCGGACCGATGACGTGTCATATACCTATGACTCATGCAAACAGGCGGCGTCGAGAACAATGTCGAATTATTATTAGCGAGCATAATTACCTAGAAAGTTCCACCCTCTTTATTTCTATGCGTTATTATTACTACCAATCGGGTTTACTCTAGAAGTTTCCACCCTTATTTTTATCAGACTATAAATAGAGCTCCGTGTCCGCCGCTGACTCAGTGTTTCTCAACTACCGATCGAAGCGATATATCGAGGCGACATCAAGGCGAATTACATAGACCACTACGACGACTACTGCGACGACCTTGGATAGAAGAACTCTGCAATTCGGGAACGTTGTTATTGCGTGAAGCGTGTACCTTCGGCGAATACTACGCGAGTATTTACTTCAAGGGCGACTACGAAGACTAGGAACCGCCGTAATTAAGTTCGCGTGTTTTTGACATCTGCTTGTACAGAGGAAAATAAACTGTTCGCACCCTTAACCGGCATCTTATTACTCTCAGCTCGTAACAATATAAAGGAAATATACAAATGAGCTACAAAATTAGTAATTCGGACTACGACTTATAACGTATTTAAAATTAACTATTTCCACTAGTTTACCACTTTTGAAAAAATTATATGCAATTTAAAATTATTAATTTTTACTTTTACTGTTAACTATTGCAAACTAGTTAAAATTAATAGTTTCACACTACAAATTATGTAAACTTGCCTGGACACGTCTCAGTCCAATTCAGAGGATTATATGAAACAAGAACTACGAGAAACTTGTCTAAATGTGAAGATTTCATTCACGAGTGGAATTCATGTATATAGAACAGTAACATCTAGCAAAAACCAGTTGTTAGTGTATTTTTAACCGACTTCAAAAAAAAGAAGGAGGTTCTCAATTCGTCTTTGTTTTTTTTTGTTTTTTTGTATGTTTGTTACCTCATAACTTCGTAATTTATGAACCAATTTCGAAAATTCTTTTTTCGTTTGGTAGGTAATACTTCAGAGGTGGTCCCGTTTAAATTTCACCGATATTAGAGCTTAGACTTCGAAGATACACTAGATAACACGACCTGGTTATAACTTTTATTTATATTGACGATTCTCTTGTATATCGTTGCGCTCCGGAATTAGAATGAAGTTAATTGCAGACCTGCCTTAGATATTTATTTAGGTCAAGACCACTCAAAAGGAAGAAATAAAAAAATGTTATTAAAAAAATTAAACCGCCTTAAAAAAAACACTGAAAAGTATAAAATAACTATCCTTTACTAATCAAAACTCAAGTACAATTAAAATAACTTACCTTACCATACCTATATAATTAAATTTGACAGTTATTGAAGTCGGTACCAAATCAATGTGCAACAACAGAAAGTCTACTAGTTTGGTAGGCTTGGCACCGGCTTCAGTAACTGTCAAATTTAATTATGTGTATCGTATTTACAAAGTTATTTTAATTTAACAATTTAATTAATTATTTTAATTTAACAACTTAATTTAACAAATTTAAGTATGTGTATCGTATTTACAAAGTTATTTTAATTGTACTTGAGTTTTGATTAGTAAAGGATAGGTATTTTATACTTTTCAGTTTTTTTTGAAGGCGGTTTAATTTTTTTTAATAAATTTTTTTTAATTACATGTTAATTATAATTTCAAAGCTAATGTAAAGAAATTTATAACTTTTTCAACACCAACCATCACTCCCAAGTTTTACACATTTTTTTGTTAATTTGTAAAATTAATAGTTTTTTTTATTTGTTAGTAAATTTTGCCATTATGTATTTTCGATTCCAAATAGAATTTTTATTAAAGAAATTTCCAAATTCCGTTCAAAATTTATTTTATCCATTCTCTTTTCGTGGCATCCGGGTGAGAATGGTATCGTAAACTAAAATCCGAACATTGTCTGGAGGTGACTACAGAAATTGTAGTGGAGAATATTGTTGGAATCGTATTTTAATAGTACAAACAAGTAGTACCCAAGTACTTAATATTTACAAACTTAAAACTATACATTATCTTAAATAATAGACTTCCTCAAAGTTGGCGCTTAGAAAGCTGTCATTGCTTAAGGTACCTAGCAGACTGGCAGCATTGCCTCTTTGAATAGCCAAACTGATTCGTTGGCGGAAGAAGCTATTTTAAGTAGTTATTTTACATTATTTAGATTTTTTTCGTGAATACTTACGTAGTTTATGATTATTTTACAGCATATTTCTATTTTAAATAAAGTGGATAAATGGAGGTCGATGTTAGAATTAGGTGCAGCACATTTCGTGACATATTGTTAATTTTTATTGCAGTTTATAATGTACATAATAATTATATGACTATGAAAATGGTTTTTACTTGTCACTATAAGAGAACATTTTTTATTACAAGTAATTATTTCAGATTAAATATTCCGTTTATAGCAGTTTTAATTTTCACATTTCGTTACACTCCGTTAGTGCTATGAATAAATTTCCATTAGGAATTTGACTTCAGTTTTATGGATGATTACTACTAAATTTTTTTCATTTCGTAGTTCACAAAATAAATTTATGTGGATTATACAGAAGCTAAGGAAGACCAATGCTGAATTACGAAGATCAAATAACTAGAATACAGAGCTGATGGAAATGTCGAAAGCACTCACATGTGAACGCGTAAACATATGAGGAGATGAGATTCAAGGAGGTGAAAGAAGTATGTGAAGACCGTGAAACTTGTTGCACCGTCCTCTCTGACTATCCCGTTAGGGATACAGCGTGAAGATATGTGCATACATTTAGAACTGGGTACATAACAATATTTTTCGTTACCTTGGAAAATAAGAAAAGAAAATATTTAATATTCCCATGCATAATTCTTGTTCTGTTGTAATTTCGGGTTTGTCGAAGAAAATTGTCTTATATTCTCGGTATTTACGATTTCGTGTAGGGTCCGCCTGTATCATTGACGCGCTCATTAAAGCACGTATATTTTTATGTACCTAACATGTTTCTGTGTTGCGTTCTTGCGTATACAAAATAATATAATGTTCTAAGTCTTAATTGACAGAAATTATTAAGTTTACCAGTGAAACAAAATACGGAGAATATATTTTTTTCTCGTAACTATTATTGTGATTGTACAAAAATACAAACATAATTTCATGCCATTTCTCATTTAGGGTAGACAGTACACAAAATTGAAACGATATCACATCTAGTCGCTATTTTTAGCGATGTGTATTTGGGGTTATAAATGGCAAAGCAAAGCCAGATAGATACAAATCTAATATTTTCTTTACCAGATTCGTATTATACGCATTACGAGCGTATTCGGCTTGATCGATTTTTATGGCCTACTCAGGAAGAAAAGCAGCTGGTATTTCTGCATCTTTCTTTATCTCCCAGACTAGCACAGAAGTAACTTCTTAATATATTATTTATATGTATGTAGGTAAATGACATGCTTTTACTTTTTTTAATTTTCGGTGGTCAATGAAACTGGAAATCAGACTTCGAAATCCAAGTTGAAGTCACAATTGTTTATTTAAAATAAAGAAGCAATGCTACAATTTATTATTATTTAATGATATTTATTGCACGCACAAACATTATAAGAAAAAAGTGCATACAGAAAAGATGAGCAAAATGTACAGCTCATTTCTAAAAGAAATTTCTTCCAACAGATCTTTATAGCATATATATATATATATATGTATATGTATATTTACGTATATATACTTTACGTAATATAGGTCCATAAAATATATATATTATGGACCTATATTACGTAAAGTACCTACGTACGTTTTAACAATATCAATATTGCATCTAAATGTGTAACATATATTATACATCCAGTCATAAAAAATATCTTTCCTATCTGAAGATAAGATATGTAGAAGGATAAATCTTTCTACATAAAATTTTAGTGTAGCCTTAGTACCGTTTGTCTTTTCAATTATAACATTTATTATTTCTTAACACTGCTATCTAAATTCTAAGATCTTCAAAAGTACAATACGTTTTAAAGTTATTTTAAGTCTAATGTAATGTAATTATTGCAATGAAATTACAGCCTTATAATTTCTCGCGTGAAATACGTATATGTAAATTATGTAATACGTAATCAACAGTGTCTTTGTCCAAATTAAATAGTACGGCAGCAATTCGCAATTGAAGTTATCCGTAAGTTTGAAATTTTGCGTCGAAATTCAGTTTATTTAGGTATGATCGTCACTGAGAGAGCTTTGTTTGCTGTTTCAACTTCGATTGCCTGACTGAACAAATTGCCGGGAACATCGTTTAATCTGGTTACCTTTCTTACGGCATGTAACGGAAAATCAAATAGAAAATAAATCAGTTAAGCAGACCCACGTCCGCTGCTATGTAATGCATATAAATGTCCCGGGAAGTGAAAAATGTCCTACGCTTTCCACGATATACGACTTGCAAGCTTTTTAACATTCCTTAAATATTTTTTCCTATAGGCGAGGGCTATTATTTAACAATAAGTCGTATGAATGAAAAACGTATTGACGTACGTGAATTACTTTTTTTAAGTCTTTTTTTTTACATTTTTGTTACTGTGATTTATTTCTGTTACTGTGATTTATTTCTGTTACTGTGATTTATTGTTGTAAGTACGTAAAATATATTTTCGATGATTTTGGTTTATTTTGACTCTTCTTTAGAAAATATGTATTTAAACTTTAACTATGTCAGTTTTTGTTTTTAACCGACTTCAAAAAAAGGAGTAGTTTCTCAATTCAGTTGTATTTTTTTTTATGTTTGTTACCTCAGATCTCCGTCATTTATAAACCGTACAAAATGTGTACAAGTCGTGAAAGTTTAAAAACATTAATTTATAAACCAAATTGGAAAATTCTTTTTTTGTTTGAAAGGATATATTTCAAAGTCAAAGTCAAATCAAATTGTTTAAGTAAACTCAATTACAAGGTATTTTTGAACGTCATATCTATTTTAGTTGGGTTCAAAGAGAAAGCCTGGCTACTGAAAAGAACCGACAAGAAACTCAGTCAGGTATCATTTTTTCTACGTAATTTTACAAAAGCTTTATTAAAGTACAAAGATTATAAAAAAATTAAACCGACAGTATAAAAACACTGATAAGCGCAAGATAATCATCCTTTAGTAATCAAAACTCAAGTACAAAAATAACTTATTAATACTATACGAATACCTACACTACTCTGTCAAGAAAGTACCGGGAAAAGATCAATAATACACTAAATGTTAGTTATTCATCCAAATTTCTTTTATTACCTTCAAAGTATGCTCCTTTAGAAACGATACGCTTACGCCAACGAATAATCCAATCATCAAAATATTTTTTAAACGCTTTTTCCGGAATTGAGTTCAGTTCTCGCCGCGAATTCTCCTTTATGTCTTCTACCGAATGAAACTGGGTGCCACGAAGTGGTAATTTGAGTTTAGCAAAAAGAAAGAAGTCGGCTGGAGCCATATCTTGTGAATAAGGTGGTTGCTCGATGATATTTGTTGACTTTTTGGTCAAAACTTCGTTCACAACGATCTTGTGCGAAGGCGCACTATCGTGGTGCAACATCCAAGAATTTCCTTTCCACAAATCTGGGCTTTTTCGTCGAATTTGCGCTCTTAAACGCCGCATAACGCTCAAATAATATTCTTTATTTACCGTTTGACCTTCCGGCAAGAATTCCGAGTGCACAACATCGCGATAGTAAAAGAAAACAGTTAACATGACTTTGACTTTTGATCGACTTTGGCGTGGTTTTTTGTTTTTTGGTTTTTGGTAACAACGCGTTTCATGAATGTTCAGTTGGAACTGACTCGTTCTAGCATGTCCTCAGCGACTCTTATGCGATTGAGTTTTTGGAGAAAATTCAGGTTTTGGGACTAGCCGAGCGGCAACGTGTTTCATACCCAAGTGATTATTTAAAATGGTACGGATCGACTCGTGAGATACAGAAAGCTCGGCGGCTATCTCTTTCAAACTTGAATGAGGATTTTCAGTCACTATTTCCTTCACTTTTGCGATGTTAACTTCAGATGCAGACGTTGATGGCCTACCAGAGCGAGGCAAATCTTCCATCACATCTCGACCGCTTTTGAAGGCTTTGTACTACTCATAAGCACGTGTTTTTGATGAAGTCTATTCACTGTAAGCCTTCTGTAATATTTTCAGTGACTCCGAATACGAAATTCTATTGGCGATGTAAAATTTAAAACAAACTCTTTGTTCAATGTTTTTGTCCATTATGAAATTTGCAATTCACACTAGATATGATGTGACTAAAAACAGCACTGTATTTAATCTAAATAATAGATGCAACTCAAACTCCGCGCCAAAATGGAAAACAGTTGTGCCAATCTAACAACAACTAAAAAAAAACAAAAAATTGAATTTGGAACCATAAACAAATCATCCATTCCCGATACTTTTTTGAGTGAATGTATAATTGAATTTGATATTTATTGAAGACAGGTGCCAAATGAGTGGTGCAACAACAAAAAGTCTATTAGTTCGGTAGGCTTGGCACCAACTTCATTAACTGTCAAATTTAATTATATAGGTATTTGTATCGTATTCTTAAACTAATTTTCGTACTTGTGTTTTGATTAGAAAGGAATAGTTATTTTGTACTTTTCGGTGTTTTTGTGATAATCTATTTAATTTTTTTCGTAAAATTTTTTGAACTCCTCGGCAATGGCGATATTATCATTTTGAAAACGACTTCTACAAACACGTCTATTAAAATACTACAGGTTAAATGTTAATAAAGAGCTTAATCCTAACTAAATAAACTTCGAAAACGAACCATTCATACAGTGGAGTGTTGAATCGATATTTCCAAAAGTTTCCATAGAAATCAGAAACATGTTATGATAGGAAATATTAAACAAATTGCATGGATTTGTCCGTCTGTTTTCCAAGCAGGAAAGTTATAAAATATAACGTAATAGGAAAGTCAGAGAATGAAAGAAAAGCTCTACGACATAAACGCAGTTTAACATAGCAACTAGTAGCTACATTGTACTCTGCATTTCCTGCATCGTTATTCATATGCGACTTATCATGTCTTTTTATACCTATTAAATGTGGCTCAGTCATAAATGCACCTAATATATTATTATGCTTACAGATAAACTGGTGTAAGTTTTTATTTAATCTGTGTTGCTACGAAAGTAATCGATAGAGTTGATAAAAATATCTGGAACAAATATCGAGTATCAATTTATTGAACGAGACTGAACGCAATTATTTATTTTGTTTACTTATTAATTGTTTACAGAGAGTAGATAAGTATCATGGAAAATTTGCACGATGACGATACCTTTTATAGTTCGATAACTACCTATTGACTCATTTACTCGGTATTGTTATTTATTTTACCTAATTTTTGGGATATTTTATTTGAAAAATAAAAATATAAAAAAGTTATCCTACTATCGATTTTTAATTTAGTAGATTAAAATTACAAAATTAAAATTAGTTTAAATTACATACATACCTAAGAGGTATGTCAAATATCTTTGACTTTGACTATGATACTCTATGATGCTATACCTGTTATTTCGCTTGTTTTTTTAAATTTTGAAAATATGTATAAACATTAGTCAAACGGTTACGTAGTCAAGTTTGGGCGGTATGAAACGAGCTTTTGAAAAAATATAATAAGTCTTTATTTTTAAGACTACACTCTTATTCTAATGATAAGAACTAACTAACTAACTTAAACCAACTCCCCATGTCGTTTAGCAGAGCCCATCATGCTGACTATATCTTGTAAAACTTACCTAAGTGTTTATGCTTATCATACGGATGGTGCGACAGGGCCGTACTTAACTCCTCCCTCCTGAGCCAGCCAAGTTTAGGCGGTACAAGATGGGTATTTAAGTGTTGCAAGTTTTCAAAACCTGATCTTTCATATCTATGGTAGCATCCAATTTCTTTAAAAGATCTGAGCCTATTAGACCATCATATCGCTTGTGTAGACAAGCGATATGATGGTCTAATAGGCTAATCGCAGATGTAAAATTTATGCTTTCCTGTGCTTCTAAAAGTTTCTAAGAGTGGTATATATATTGCCTCGTCATGTTTGCTACTAGCGTGCGCGCTAATAACTTCAAAGGGCTCGTAAAATTTGTACTTATCTACTATAGGGGGGTGATAAAATATCCAGAACTACCCCTATCTATCATAAAACGAGCATCTATTTTGAGAATTATGATATGTGGTAGTTTCAGGATACTATCACAGTTTAAGTGTATCACTTCGCGCGATTTTGAGTTGATGAGGCTGGTACATGAAAATTTTCTGGTTCAGGAGTTTGTAGGTTTTGCGTATCTATTTCAGGTGTTTCAATATAACAATGTTCGGTCGTAATTTGGGGATAATCTGTGTTTTACGAAAAGGTTTCTTAGTAATCATTGAAGTATACATCATCAGACTGCTTACAGCTGATTGGTTAGAATATGTTATCAGTGTCTTCCGTGGTAGACAACATGTTTTGTCTCACAGGGGCAAAACATGGTATAAGGTTTTGGAGGTTCTATGTCATGTGGGATTCCAAATTTAAAACTATTTCGGTTTTGCGATATACCAAATTTAAAATTTTGATGTTGTGATATTGTGGAAAACCAAATTTAAAGTTATTGTGATTTTGCGGGGCGCTGTGCTTGAAATTATTTTGATTGTTACCGGAAAATCCAGGATTGTGGATTTTTATTCCCAGGCCTAAAGCCTTGTGAGTGAGGGATGCCAAATTTATATGTTTGTGGATTAGCAAAACCCTGACCTTGACGTGCTATACCAAAGTGTTGTGCCGGGTTCCTAAATACGGGTTGCTGATTAAGGACACCAAATTTAAAATTTTGATCAAAGTTAGGAAGTGGAACGGCATTTTGCGTAATTGGTAAAGGCTTGGGTTGATTTACGCCCAACTTTGTAGCATTTTGCTTTGCTTTTTTTTATACTGTGTTTGGAAATCGACTTGTTCCGTGACTATTGATAAGGAGTCCTCCAGATTAGTACAACCTTTAAGATGTACTATACGAATCATGTCTTCTGTAAGATTGTATAAGAATACATTAAGAGCGCTTATATTGTAAATAATTAATTTTGTTGCTTTTACTCCCTCGTCGGTGGGCAAATTGACTAGAAAATAACATGCTTCTAACGTACTGGATTCGATGACAGAAATCAAAGTATGATTTCTCGTGTTCAATCTTAAGCGATTCCAATTCGATATCCAAACATTTTTAGGACCTCGGGTCTCCGAAGTATTGGATAAGTAAAGGTCGTAAAACTCCTAAGAATCTATATCTTCTCTCTCGCTAAGTAAGCCGGCACCCTTACCAGTTAATCTACTGATAATGGCGTGAAATGTGTATGTACTCTGATGTAAATTATTGGGGGTCGCAAAAAGCAATATCACATATTCCACTTTTCTAATGAACAAGTTAAGTAAGTGACCTTAACTCTCAAATTTTAGAATAAGATTCGGAATTTCACTAGGAATTGACCTAACCTGTTCCATTTTTTAATATAAACTTAATATGGTAAGAAAAACACAAAAGGAAAAATAGTTAAAATTAAAAAAATATATGTATGTATTCGTATATAGCCGAATTTAGTGCTATATACGAATACCTAATTATATTTTAAAAAGGCTTAATGTTAATGTACATAGGTATAATTGTAAATTTTCGTGCTAAGTAAAAATGTAACTTAGTTATGTCCGTTTTCACTTACACAGTTGTAGACGACTCCTAAGTAATACTTAATGTTAGGTTGTACCTAATCAATCGCGTTCATTTACTCTCAGGCGTTACCTAGAGATTAGTGAAAAGCATTTTCGTTCTAGGCACTTCCTAATTCATTAACGTTTACTTTAAGCGACTCTTAAGTTTAGTGAAAACAGGCTTTAGTCGCTGTTACTCTTTAGTTAGATTTTAGTCCGAGAATAAAGCTTACCTACGTATTTATGGTTACCATACGGGGTGGTGCGACAGGGCCCTACTTAACTATCTATTTAAAACTGATTTCAAGGTTTGACTTACATAATATTATACTTACGATCTTAATATGATGTAATATAAATATTTGTATGGGTTACGATTAGTCAAATATCGTTTCTTAAATAATTAAAAATGTTTTATTTTACATTGATCTGTAGATGTTTTTAATATTTTTTTGGCTGAAATCGATATTGTTTTATAACGTAATAACGTCTAAATTACAATAATTTTAATAGTCACACGCACGAGTGTGAATATGTTTATAAAACAAGCGGGATGTGTAGTAATATATGTACATTTTAAATAATGTTATGCATGCTACTATCGCAAGCACCTCAGAGGTGCTTGGGTCACAAAACTAAAAAAATAAATAAGAAAAAGTAAAAATCAACTTAAGATGGAAATAGTTTAATAAGAAAGAACAGGTCGTGGGGACGATCAGTCGAGCCAACCCGCCGCGTACAATCTTAGCCTCACGGTATTGTACTCTCCTTGAAGTCTTGGAGACGGAGATTAGAGATTGGAGATTCCAGAGAAAAAGAAAAGAAGTGGATAAGAGCGGTAGCAAGCCCCAGTGCAGATTTTTCACTCCCGTTTTTTTTCTTTGATCACTCTCCGTTTTGGTTCCTTGAACTGCTGGAACACGTGGGAATACTGGATGTTACTACCTACTGATGGTAAATTCAAAGTCTGGACAGTCAGTGCCGAATTTTTCTTGTAAAGGGGGTATTATAAGAAAAATTCGGCACTGGCTGGCAGTTTACAAAGCAAGAGGTCAATAAGGTACTTAATAAAAGCGACCGCAATCGTGGAGCTCCGTCATCTCTGTCTATCTCGTTAGAGATACAGGGTGAAGATACGCACATACATATACATCGAATATTTCAGTTACCTGCTTTTCTTTACGTAAATATTGTTTGTACGTAGGTATGTATTAGGTAAATTTATGGTATTTTGTTCTCATCAATCACTGTCACTACCATAGAGAATATTCTATAAGTCAGGGTTTTAGTCACATGTCACCACCTTCATAAATAGGCAATTTGCTGTGATAATGAATGTTTACAAACTGAGAACGTGCCCTGTTTTTTTTTTTTCATAATAGAGCTTCATTTTAATTTCGTCAGTAATAAATTAAAAACATCGACATATGTTAGAACTGTGAATGTTAAATGTCACTGTTTTTAACTTATTCTTCTGCTGGTTGTGCCTCGCGGTTTCACCCGTGTTAAATTGGGTTTTTTTACGATATAAAGAGTAGGCTAATTACTCTCTGAAAAGTCCTCTACTTATCAATGAAAGTCTCGTCAAAATCGCTTTAGACATTATGGAAATTAGCCAGGAAAAATAGAAAAACAGAAAAAATTAAGAAAAGTGTATTTAGGTTAGTTTTGGTCAGGTTATTCTTTAAAAAGTCCCCTACTTGCTAATGAAAGTGGCATCGAAATTGGTTCAGCCATTTTAGAAATTGGCCTAGACTAGGGCTTGAATATCGGACCTTTTTTCAATTCCGGAATTGGGTTTCGATATTAGGCGTTTCAGTACCGGAATTCCGAAGTTCAAAGCTTCTTTTAAAAAAAATATATAGTGGTATACAAAACGCAAAGTAGATTTATTGATTGTTTATTTGATACCATCGAAATGTAGAGCTAACTAATATTTTATTAAGGAAAAAATAAAACCAACTAAAAAGCTATATAAAACTTTAATAATAGATTGTAAAAGGACTTAATCTATCATCTAAGACGTTTGTTTGTAATGAAATCTCAAAAAGTCAGAGCGTTCAAGCTGTCGACCTTAAGAGAGCTTCTTACAGGATTGCAAATGTACGAAGCGGCTGAAAAAGGACGTTCTGCTTCGACATGCTATGCGGATGACAGTACTGGGCACTTTACACCGGACGTGCTAATTTCTCTTTAGAAAACGTTATTGAGAACCGGAACAAATAAATGCAAGGCGGTATTGTTTTTAAATATTGGAAACATTTGGTAAGATACTGACCTCTATCACCACTATTTTCGAAAACTGCCACTTTTTTATTTTTTTTACATCAGAGGGGGCAAACGAGCAAGCGTGTCACCTGATGGAGAGTGATCACGCCGCCCATGAACACCAGCAACGTCCAGGGAATCACGGGTGCGTTGCCGGCCTTTAAAGAAAGAGTAGGCTTGTTTCTTGAAGGTCCCTAAGTCGTAACGGTCCGGGAATACCGCCGCTTTAAGTTGATTCCACAAAATTGCCGTACGTGGTAAAAATTCCGGTTTTTATCACACCAATTCCGGAATTACAAACGATATTGAAATTTTTCGGAATTCCGAAATTTTGTTAAAACAGGAATTCCGGAGTTCAAGCTCATGCAAGCATACCCTCTGTATCTTTTTTAAATGTAAAATCATACTCAAATATGAAATTTGATCTTTCTAGCATATTGCAACCCGTGTCGACCGAGCTTCGAATTTTCTCAAATTTTTTTTCTATATTATTCACCACCGGTGCATTCTGCCTGTCTGTTGCGTTCTGTGTCAGATTTTCATGTGGTGCGTGTCTAGGTGTCTAGGTGGCTAGGTGGTGCGTGTGCAGGTAGTGTCTATGTGGCTGGTGCGTGTCTAGGTGGTGCGTGTGCAGGTGGTGCATGTCTAGGTGGTGCGTGTCTAGGTGATGCGTGTCTAAGTGGTGCATGTCTAAGTGGAGCCTGTCTAGGTGGTGCGTGTCTAGGTGGTACGTATCTAGGTGGTGCGTTTCTAGGTGGTGCGTGTGCAGGTAGTGCCTGTGTAGGTGGTACGTGTCTTAGGTGTGCGTGTGCAAGTGATGCGTGTCTAGATGGTGCATGTGCAGGTGGTGCGTGTCTAGGTGGTGCGTGTGCAGGTGGTGTGTGTCTAGGTGGTGCGTGTCTGGGTGGTGCGTGTCTAGGTGGTGCGTTAAAAACGTTTCGATGACAGGTTACAGATAGTAATGATTACGTACATAATATCTACATGATTGAAAGATCCAAAAATGTTCTTATTACGACCCAATTATAAGAAGTTGTTTCCAAGATTATACACATAACTCTGTGAGTATGTAGTTATTGTTAATGGACCAATATATCGATATGGTCTGTATCGTCACAACACTCATAAATGTTCTGGTCTCTATGGCACTGTACGTGAAACTACCATGACAGCTCCTTCCATTTTAATCCTTCTTCCAAGGTTTAATTTAATAAATGATACTCTATTATGTCAAGAAATCTATCCATAAAAATAAAATTGAATTGTCTGTCTGTGATTTCGAAACGAAGACTTTAAAAACGAGCTCATATTGTTATTTGAACGTAATAAAAACCTAAACACCCTTTTTAAAAATGTTTGTCTCTGTATTTGTCTGTCAGTTTATCTAGTCTCACGTCGTGGTAGAGGTAAGTCACAATATAATAACTCTTATCAAGGATAAGAGTTATTATATAATTAAAACATTATTAAATAATAACTCTTATCAAGGATAAGAGTTATTATATAAGTAGAAACAAAAAAAAACATCACGAATTTAAAGATTATTACAGTGCTTATTCTCAGGTTCGCAACGATCAATTTAATCTTAAATCACTTACACGATACAATCGAAGGAGTTCAATATCGATAAATTTACACCATATTACCACACATCACTATCAGAATTTTACTAAGAAAATTAGAAAAATACCAAATTTATTTTAATTAGGAACTAAATTAGGTATAAAATCTTGATTTTCAAAAGACAATTTAGCTATCCCGAAGCATTTGAAAAAAGTACGTTGTGTAACGATGAAAACGAAATAAAGACAAAATTTGTGAATTTACTGTAACTTACCGATGGAAGCTTATTATTTTGGCATAATTTTCTTTTCGAGAACAATGTAGTTTTTATCCCAGAATAACGCAAGACTTTCTCGATTCACTGGACTTTGTTTCAACACTCTTATACTGCGTAAATAAGCTAATTAATACAATAACCACCAAGAATATTGCGAAAAGCGTAACCACCTACATTCACCACTCACTGAAGTTATTACACCAACAAAATGGATGAACGCATTGGTTACTGCGGTTAATGTTACCAAGAGAACATAATATGTGTCATTCTAATTAGATATAATAAAACTTGGAAAGTTGTTAACAAGGTGTCAACGGATATGGTACGCTTGCTTTTTTGACTTTTTTTTTGACTATTTATATCTGTCTCTTTCTGCTAAATTGACACACCTATTAAAAATAAAAGGACGAATATATGAATATCAAGCATGTTTAAATTAGACTCTTTCTATGGCTTTACATTATTATTCTAAGAATTAAACCCACTTATAAGGCACCATTAAACGTCAAGAACTGTTGAGAAACTCAGCTCACATTACATAGAATAGCTTTAGTTCAGGTATGGAACATTCAACCTATGGAGTGGCAATATCATTTATTTTGTATGAAAACAATTTACGTAAACACTGTTGCGGTTACTGCGTTCTGATTTTTTATAGTTTGATTTTTTGCCATACCACTGAATGGAAACAATAAGCCATTACATAAATATTTAAATATTTGTCGGAATATACAGAAATGTACACATAGGTCCAGTATTGGTTATGTACTGCTTAATGCGAGCGAGATTAATATTTGTTAGCGTAAATAAACAGAGCAGTGGTGAACAAGATGGTCCGATATTTCGTCTCTATAGATTGAATACTCCATGAGTTCAGGTAATGTAATATCTTCACGGCCACATCGCGACATTAAAATAAGAGGTCGTGTTAGAGTAGACAGAGCTAGATTACTGTTAGGTAGTCTATTTAGTTACCTGACTAAATGACATTGGCATCTACGAGTATATCCATTCTATATGGATGCCACTAGGTCGGCTATCCAGTATGTAACCGTGGGCAACATTACTTGACCTCTGTGATTGCATCAGAATCTAAGTACGAATAATCAAAATAAAAGGATGAATATATGAATATCAAGCATGTTTAAATTAGACTCTTTCTATGGCTTTACATTATGATTCTAAGAATTAAACCCACTTATAAGGCACCATTAAACGTCAAGAACTGTTGAGAAACTCAGCTCACATTACATAGAATAGCTTTAGTTCAGGCAGTATACTTACAGTATGTTTTGAATGAGTAGTTCGTCATATTCATATTACGTATATATATAATATATAGGTACACATTGTAAGTTAACATATTGCTCCATAGTAAGTAAATATTTAATGACTTAGGAAGCGAGCAACGTTTCACAACTAGCTGCAGTTTTCCATATCTCATAATATTCTGCGAAGTACGAGTTGCCATATTGAATTTTTTATTCGTGAAGCGATATCAAACGTCAGCACATAGACCACTCAAAACGTAATGTATGTATTTTTACGTGTTTTGTTTGCTTTTCTGTAACTTTAAGGAATTTGACAACGTTGTGACTCAAAGAGCGAAAATTGTAGAATGTAATAATAGCTGCTTATTTTCCGACATAGGTTGTAAAAATCGGTCAAGGGTCAGATTAAAGCTTATGTACAGGTTATGCAACATATTACCATAGAATGTGTCATTATTTAAGTTAAATTCCAAGATATTTATTTAAAATCACTTTAAATACAGGCATATTTAAAACACAGACAACCGACGCACATACACCAAACTTTTTTTATACACACACAAAATAACTAATTTACCGGTAATTATGGTTCTGCTTTGCTGTGTGAGCTCAAATAGGTACATCTGCCAAAAGTTGACTCAAGATGTGATTTTATTTGACCTTGACGGTATGTTTGCTTTTGTCCACGACAAGACAACGACGTTATTCTTTTATTTGTTGGATGTGGATCCAATTTCATCACATTTTGTTTTCAAAATATCCTATAGCAATGTGGTCTAATGGATAGACTGATAGAATTCTCGTCATCAACCGTACGTACCATGTGAAATAGCAGCTGTCAATGTAAGTACATAGGTCCTTTCATGCGAAATGAAAGTTTATTTAAAACAAGTGTTAATTCAATTTATAAAACACTCGTATCTAATAATGAAACATTTAATGATAAATATTTTTTTAAGTGCACACCGTTTTTACCTACGCCTTGAAAATCATTAGAAAAGAAAAAAACTAATTTTTAACATTTATATTCAAAAACAACTGAATTTTAAAATTCAATTAATTTCGTAAACCAGTCAATCTAAAACCTACAAAATAATACATTACATTGTTGTTGATCTCTGTAACACGTACACAAATCACATAATACCGTAGGTGCAATGCAATTGAGAAATTGTTCTAAATAAAAATGTGAAAGATTTGTTAGAAACGCCAGAATTAATGTCTAAAGAATTCATGTGATTTACACAGAATTACACGTACATAGTTACAACTTGATGAAAGCAAGCCAAAGCAATGGCGTGGCAGACTCGCTGCGGGAACGCTGACGAGAAATTACTAACGATAGGGTTACCATCTTAACAATTCATAAAGGGTCGTTTATTCCAAGAATCTGTCTGTCACGCAAGTGAGTATTTTTTCTTTATTTATGTTTAAACATTAGAGATGGAAATATTTTAAACGTGGAAATTTTATCCGATGCTTGGTTGAAATTTCACACGTCATGCTCACATTGTAATGAGTTTGCTCAGGGATTTCCTTGATCTTATATAATGATTAAAAAACAAACAGGTCACGCGGTATATGGGCCAAAGGTTACCTTCCACGTAATATACGTAAATATATGTTTTTTTGTTCGTATAGAATGTTATGCGATTAAATAAAGCATTGAAAGAAAGATGGATATGTAACACATAAAGCTAGTTAATATTTTCGGAGATATACATATATAAATATATATTATTAGATATACATAGATAATAATACAATAAATAGTTCATGCAATTGATGTATCATAGTGAGTAAGACACAAATCGCTATAAATAAACTTAATAATTAATTTAAATATATATGTAGAGGGCAGGATCGCAAGAGAAACGAAAAATGCGAATAAGGAAAAAAAACGTAATATAAAAATGTCAAAACATAAAATGGGCTCCATATTTTCTGAGATTGCTTTCAAATGTGATATAAGATAATGTACTTGATGTTTTAGTACAAATAATATATATTTTACGCGCGTCACATTCTTACATAATTTTTAACTTTTCTTATCAAAAGAAGCCTTAGAATGTATCGTTCAAAACGACACATTCTAAGAAAAGAAAGAAAGAAAAAGTAATTTTAATTGCTTTTTATTATAACAAAAGATTTATGATTTTCTTTTTTAAGGCTTCGACACTGATTTGAGAGAGAAAGAAAAATATAAGCTAATTGTGTTCTCGCACAGATACTAACATATTATAAGGACTTGTAGGTACAGGCGGTGAGTTAGTAACCTGTCGATGTACTCTTGTGGACAATGCTATACTTTATGTAAGTTCAAAGCTATTGTTAGCATCTAGGTGGGATTTTGTTGTGATCAGAAGCTCTGTCTACCTTGAGTAGAAATTGGCTTCAAGATATCTATATTTTTAGCTTAGCCAAAATCATAAGGGTCAAAGCTATTGCTTTATGAGCGTGACCGTTCTTTGTTGACCTAGGTTCTAGACTTGTACTAAGGTGCGAGACTAAGGAAGGGTCAAGTACAACAATACACATATTTTTATTTTTTTGAATACTAGTAGCTAAGACACTTAAGATTTATAAGTATTTCGTAAATAATTATTTCAATACTGCAATATTTGGTACGTCAAGTCGCTCATGAGCTGACATGAATTACTCCGACAGTGCGTGGTTGGCAAACTTACTATAACTATTGTACTCATGGCTACAATGAGATAGACAGAAAGACACAAAAATTCGTTTGACACAAGGTGATAAGAGCGGCAACTCATTATGGTTCCGTTCATGTTTCTTGGTCCGAGGTTTTTAGTATTCCATTTCAAAATTGTTAGTCATATATATTAACATAACATATAATAGTCATAATCTACTGTTACAATAACTTAATAATATAGGAGTGACAGAATCAGTATATAACATTTTAGAATCTTATCTCACAAACAGACATCAAGTTCAAGATTGATAATCACGAAAGTAAGCCAATAAAAGTTACTCGTGGAAAACCTCAAGATTCAGTACTGGGACCTTTGCTATTTTTAATTTACGTTAATAATATATTTAACATCGAGCTTTCTGGGAAAATTACTTTGTACGCTGATGAGACTTGCTTTTTTTATTTTGGTCATTCCATACATGATATTATGATAGATGCACAACGAGATTTAAATAAATTACACGAATGGTTTCAGATTAATTTATTAACCATCAATATTTCAAAAACATCTTATATGATCTTCGCTCCTAAAAATAAGAAAATTCCTCATCATAATTGTCTCACCATTAACAACGAAACCATTCGCAAGTCAGAACAAGAAAAAAAATTGGGTCTTGTACTTGATACTAAATTGACATGGAAAGCTCACATACAACTTTTACAAACGAAAATATCTTCTCTTGTTGGCATGATTTGTAGTATGGCCATTTGTATCCCACGAAATTTAAGTCTCGCCATATATAATACCTTAGTAAAACCTCACCTGGAGTATTTAATAGAAATCTGAGGCTCTGCATCAAATACAAATATAAAAGAACTGCAAACACTGCAAAATAAAATAATAAAGACACTATATCATTATAATTACCTTACACCTTCACACGTACTTTATAAAAACACAAGACTATTTAACATAAAGCAACTGTACACGTTCAACAGGTGCAGTCTTTTTAGAAAAATACAAATTCAATCCACACTCAGATACACTTTACCATTGAAGACACTAAATACACTTTCAGAAATAAAAACAGCCTTAGGTTAAATACACCAAGAACAGAATATAGTAAAAAAAACATCATGTTGGAGGGAGTACAATTATATAACGCCTTATTAAGGATTCGGTAAATTTAGCCACATTTAAACACCAACTTAAGAAGCATTTAGAGAAATCAAACTAATACTATTAATTGGGTATGTTTAGACTCCGCATCTGCCATTGTCATCACTCTGGTCAAATGCATAATTGTATAAATCATGCTGTAAATTAAATTATCTCATTTTAGTGAATGTAACATATTCTTATGAGAAATAAATATCTTTAATCTGAATTGTAAAACGAACACTTATGAAATTTTTCCGTCTCTCTGTTTGTTTATCTGTGACAGTCGTCTATCTCGGAGATTATCTATTTGACGTAAATAGCAATTATATTTCATAAGCTTTTTTACTTAAGCTTTTTAACATAAAAAGTAGTCTGCACTTTTGAAGGTTAGTTTCGGGAGCTTAAATAGCAAGTATGAAATTTTTTTGGCGTCATCGTGTGGGCTAATGAAAGCTTTTTAAACCACGGACTCGAAAATGTATGACACGTTACTGAAATTATTTTTATAACACGTTTTTAAAAACACGCTTCGATAATAAATAATAATTGTTGTCCACTGTCTTTATCCCAAAAAGCATACTAAAACAATTTAAGAAAAATTATGTACATTTAGAATAAAGTGTAATGTTTTATTGACATATTTTAACGTTAATGTTTACAAACTTATAACCAAACATTATCTAAGTCTCGAAATTGCCGCTTAGAAGGCAGTCATTGCTTAGGGTGCCTAGCAGACTGGCGGCATACCATACCTCTTTGAATAGCCAAACTGATTCTCTGGCGGAAGAACCTGCCGGCCCGAAGGTTTCCAGAAGCCTCGACCATGTAAGGTGAATAAGGTGTAGATTGTATTTTATCAGTCACTTTTTTTCATAATAATAATAAGACGGAATGACAAACTTTGTTTTGCGTTTGCGCCACACACAATTCTCTCATTCTTTTCAACTGTCGCCAGAACTTTTCTAACGTTCTCCTAAAACTGCTCTAGTTCACCCAAACCGACAAAGGACACTGGTGCATACACCGCTAAAATAAAAATTCTTGTTAACCCCATCTTGAGCAGCACCCAGAGCATGCTTTTAACAGTGTCCTAAATGGCCCTGCCACAATTTTTTATAAGTGGGGCCACAATCACTTATGTACAACAATTTTCTAAAGTCACATTATTGTTCTATCTTGTCAGGTATACAATATTTGAGAATTAAAATTCGATTTGCGGATCCACGTCAATTTTAACGCATTAATCGCTTGTTTTGAGTTCCACACCTTCAATACCTTTTAGAGAGTCCAAGTGATTTTAGAGTGTACCAAGGTACAATCGACAATATGAAACACACTAACTGAGTCAGTCAACTCGTACTTAGCCGGTCTTTTTAAAGTAGTTATCACATACAATTATTTTTAATCTCATATATTTTTATTATCGTAAGTACGAGTTACAGTTTCGCGATTGCTAAATGGGAAAAAGGGTTGTCGTCATAAGCTTGTTATGGAACCCTTTTTGCCCTCGAGCGTAGTCGGGGTGAGAATCCACTTATAGTATCTGTAGGCATGGTTATATTTTATTGCGATTTTCAACGTATCCCTAATTCAGCTGTAACAAAACTTTTAAACTTGTTTAAATTATTTGTGACAGTGAATGGCAGCCCTAGAGCAGTCGTGAAATTAATGTCACTGAACGAACTTTCCTCCTCACGCAATTTTGACGCTATTACATTTCGTAAATTTATCTCTTTATGTATGTAGACGAATGGTTTCTCCGTTGATTTGTTAGAGTTAACTCAGACAGAACAGTTCAGACTTGGCAACTCAGACATCCATATACAGTTAACGGTGTTTTAATTCACGAAAACAATAAAGGTGGCTTGTCTGTGCATATTAATTTATTTTCTTTATAAAAACTGCTACCTCCTTATTGATTCTAGACCACTCAAGTAATATTAGCCTCATATTTTCTATTTAATAGGTCACAGGATATTACTTTTCTTATTGTGTAATATAAAAGTGGTAAAACATGAAAAGACTGTTCGTATAACGATAAAAAGAAACTAATTAATTTTTATCGCGTAAATTATAACAATATCCATGTATATAAATACATGGATATTATTGGTTACAATAAAAAAATATGTAAAGAGGTTTGATTGAAGTATCTTGCAAGCAAATAATTGCTATAAATATATAAATACATAAAATTTATTTACGCCACGTTAAAATTGGTAGTCGTCTGTTTATGTTCAGGCAATTTATTGTTTTAAACAGTAATAATTAGATATTACTAATATACGACTACTCGTATAATATATTATTCGTTTCGTTGTTTAAAAATATGTACCCTATTAAAGTTCCAATTAGCTGTCCATTTTTGTCATAGTAGGTTTAATAATAACTGTTTAATAATAACTGTGGCTATGTCTTTATGAGATAATGTCGGAGAAGGCGTGAAATAATAATCTTCAGAAATACCTAATAACAACAAGAAACTATTCATGGACGTTTATACAATAAAATAAGGTCGAAATTATGCAAAAATAAATCCGATTACTTAGACCTTTGTAAGCGTAGTCGATCGTAACCTCGATCGAGTGGAAAAGATTAAAGATTAGACATTAATCTATTAGGAATAAAAATTTAGTAAAGGGAAAACATGTTACAGTGTAAGTGATGTACCTACTACAAGTAATATTTTTATTAGGCAATATTTATACTTTTATATTTGAAGACATTCGGCCAATACATAAAAATAATAATGATAATAATAATTAATAAATTAATAAATGATAGGCTATTCGATATGTAAAATGTATAATTGTTATTCTTGTTTGTACTACAATTGTCTGAGTAGATATTTATTTATATAGAATTATACATAGGTACATATTTATGTGTATAATTTCATGTTATTTCCCGTTCGAGATAGACAGAGCATCCTGGCGTAAGAAAATTGGATTTGGACGCCATTTCTAGGTTCTAGTGCCAGGCGCGGTTTCAGGGGGTTCTCAAGGGGGTCACGATTATCTCCTTAATTAGCCGGCGCCGGCGGCTAATTAATATTTCCTGATATTTTATGTCCCACCTGTCCATGCCTGTTTTAACTTTAAACTTTAATTTAGATTATTTTATAACTTAAATCATTCTTTGAAGTTGATGAAGTTAAGAACATGCTATACTAATCAATTGATCTGCATATTATAGTAGTTGTTTGCAATCAACCTATTTTAATATTAGTTAACCAACCTATTTTTACTTTGTAGAATAAATGATTTTAAAAATGTTTATATAAAAATAGAAATAAAAACAGTTGCAAACTTCACGTGAAATGATTCTCTACAGTAGTAATAGTAATTCTATCCTAAAATGTAGGTTTGAAGCATACGTAATAAATCGAACGTTCGTAATACGGACGTAATAAATACAATTAAAAAAAATAAATTTTAATATTTCATCAGCTGCATACAGTAAAGCTAATGATGGTAATAAAGAAAAAAGTGGGCGCTCCACTTCACTTACCTGTTCTATAGGTTTTTTGGTAGGGTGTTTGACGCCTTTTCCGAATACTGGATCCGCGCCTGTTAGTAATAAGTAATTAGGCTTACAGATAGAAAAGTAAATCCAGATAGCGACAGCTTACAAGTCCATCTGCTTGTCGCTTAGGTATAAGGTCAAAAAAGCTATTAGGGGTAGGGTAAGGGTGTTATTTATTCCTTGAATAGGGAATAACGTGAAACTATGTATGTATGCATTTTTATCCTAATCTGAATTATACCAAAAATTGCGTTGCAATAAAATCATAATGTCATTATTTAAGCGTTTTCTTCCCTACGCAGGCGTAACATTTTTTCTAAGACGTTATCTTTTCGTAATTTAGAAATTCCTTTGTTCCGTGTAAACATTAGCTTATGAAAACGTAATATATTATTTATTACAAGGCGTTTTCTATCGATATTTTGCGAACTACTGAACCGAACCGATATAGATGTAATAATTTAGATGGAAGCTCCTCTATAATAGATATCACGACTATTACTTTTATATACCAGTCACACATCGCTCACATTCCACAAGACTTCTACTAGGTCATAAACATACGGCCCTCTATTCCGACCCAGAGAATAACGGTACGGCGTTCCTCGCCTGTCGTAAGTCTCGAAAGAGGGGACTGAACCTACAGCGGTCTTTGGGGTCGTGGGCGATCGGATTAAGAGCCCTGGTAGTACATCTGTGTGGCTCCGAGGAGGACAACCGCACTGTTGTGGTACTGCTAGGATGCTGGGGTCGGATCGTAGTGTCCCCCAGCCCTTCTGCGAAGTGCTTGGACACAACGCGAGAGGGGCTCCGGTGCACTCCGTAGGACATACCAGAACCCCTCGAAAACATGTCGCGGACTACGCAGTTTTGGTGGCTAAAAGCTCTATTGAAGGGGCTAGGTACCTACGTGCGAGTTTCTCCTGCGTAACAAAATAAAAGGTTTATAAAAAATACAATGCTAAATAATACTTTAAATCATTATTAAGAAAAGTATGACTAATCGACGGTAGAAAAATAATGCTATAGTTTATCTCACCTGTGCGTATAATGTACGTATGTTAAATTGTTTTCTGCTAAGATTTGCAGTTGAGCAAATTTACATTTTTGTATGTCAATAAAGTATAAAAGGCCAGGTCTTTTATTTTTAAGGTACAATAACTTTTTACGTCTTTTAGTAAATTGATTTAAAACTGTGTAATAAAATCCAAAAAACAGGGTTGCCATATTTATTTCTTTGTTTTTTTATGTTTTTATTTATACTGCACATATGTATATTACTCATATATCTTTACATGTATAAGCACGTAACTATACTTATATAGAAAATGGTAGATAAAAGTATTAAAAGTAAAGTGGTACCGTATGAGATTCTACATAATGTACGTGTTGTTTCTTAAAATTTTTTCAGGAGAATAAGAAAATTACATAGAAGAAAGATAGAAAATAGAACACTTAGCTGTAGGACCTTAAAAATCTATATCTATATAAGCGAAATACCACTCACTCACTCACTCACTGACTGACTCATCACGAGATCTCCGAAACTATAGGTCCGATTGACTTGAAATTTAGCATTGTCCTTTCACGGTGTAGATGCTTACTAAGAACGGATTCTAAGAAAATCCTGTTCAAAAAGGCTTTGCCACCAGTGCGAAGCCGGGGCGGATCGTCAGTAAATACATATGTACTAGAAAATTACTTATATGTATAATTCCATATGTAAATAAAATAAGATTATAAGTGATTTAGATATTTCAAAGGTATTATGCACGTCTTCGGCGCAAACAAGTTGTACGCGGACAATAAGAAAACATTATGCATCTCTGAAACAATCATTTTATATAAGTACTTACAGCTCGTGTATTAATTTAATATGAAATTTAAAGTCATAAACCGTTTATTACAACGATTTCAGAAATTACTTCTTCAAGAAAGAAAAAGAAATGCTCAAAGTTTCCAATTAATGGGCATTTTCCATCACTAAATATCAGTTCACATCTAAATATAAGTATTCGCTATGTATGCGTTGCTTTACCTACGAATACTTTTATCACCTTACTTTGTTTTATATATATATTATGTAGGACGTATTCTTGCCCGCTCTTCCCCCGAGGGATGTACCTACTACATCCACAAAATACACAGCTCTATAGTTACTTTCACACCGACAAGCTTCTGTACTTAATATTGCGTATAAAAATATGCTAAATATGCCTTTAGCTTGTGGATAACGGTGGTAATACCTACTGTAAATATTACGGGATCAGAAAGCGAATTTCATTACTCCTATGTAAATAAAGTACCTGCTATAATTAATCCGTTCCAAAATATATATAATTTTTAATTTTTTACTGCGATATTAATATATCATAAAACATTTAAAAAATACATTTTCCTAATAGCATGAATAACTAAAGGATTTAGCTAATGTGATTCACAACAAAGTTAATGTAGAGTTTTCGCAATATTAAAAGGGAGATTATTTCAATAAACTTAAATAAATCTTCAGATTTCAATTATTCCTGAATTGTTTTCCAACAGTATTCAGTATTAAATAATAGACTAAATCATGTATGTACCTCTTATAACACCTGTTGTAAATATTTAGTCTTATAAACTTTTAAACATTCGCGTTGCAATATTAAATCTCCCGTTTTAGATAATATTTAGTCTTTCTTTATTCTACCTATGAGTTTTTAGTCGTCTTTTATCTCAAAATGCAGTAACTTATTTCGTTACCCGATTACGAAGACGACAAAAGGAAAATAATGTTAACCGGGATGTATACCTACATGTACGTCAATATATTATTCAATTATTTGAAAATCATTACCACAGAAATGTCTACCTCATATTGTGTGTACACATAAATATTAGTCGCTTTTTGAATGATACAAATTGATATTTTTTATATCCTTTACGCATCTTTTTGTTTTTTTTTTGAAAAAAAAAATGTTGATTGCACTAGGACTGATTATAAAACGGAACTTTTATAGACCATAGACTAGATTAGGTACTATTTGGTTCTATTGGCTATCTGTATGGCTAAATGAGATATTGCTAAAAGGCATCAAGGTACGATTTAGTTGTATTTTAATGTTCTGTCCGCTCATAGTTAGAAATAGCGTGAAACTATGTTTATATGGATTGTAAAAATGTAAGTAGTTACTTACATTTTTTGTCTTAGTTTTGTTTTTCTCTCACTTTCGTTAAGAATAGAACACAAGTAGAAGAAACTGTTGTATGCAATTTGTAAAACATATATTTATAAATGTGCTGTATAGATTTTCACATTAATTTTACAAACACATATTTAACTCAGGATTTCTCGCAATTTGTTTGCACTGAAGTTATGAGGATATGTAAAGATTTATGTTCTCTTTTATTGTTTCTGTTTTATACGTACATAGCGCACTTACTCAGAGTGGGTACGCTTCAGAATTCCAATCCACTGTGAAATCCGTCGCTCCCAGCACGGAATTGCCTATATCAGAGATCTGCATATGTACATATATATCCTTTTACATACTAGTTGATTCGATTAACCGTTTGACTGTTAATTAAATAAATTGTACCTAATTTGTTCGAAAATTTCATCAGGTACCTATGTACCTATAGGCTCTAATAATATATTTACTATTTTTTGTTATTTCTAAATACAAAATAAGTCAA
The DNA here is from genome assembly GCA_907165235.1 of Zeuzera pyrina. Lineage (NCBI taxonomy): Eukaryota > Metazoa > Arthropoda > Insecta > Lepidoptera > Cossidae > Zeuzera > Zeuzera pyrina. Next base: position 17,181,550 of record OU015626.1, read on the forward strand.
TACGTATAAATTAACTTGACATTGAATGAAAACAACAATAATATTACTTAAAAGTGAAAAGTAAAGAAAAAATCGCGAATGTTTCAGCTTTATGTATGGCTTTATCTTTGACGTGTAACTTATTTCTTTGGTTTCATGACTTCAATGAGCAGCCCTAAAAATGTTGTCGTGGAAATTGGTCGGCTGTCTCGAAATTGGGTCAACTAGACCGGCTTCTAGGTAGACGTTTGCGAGTACGACATGGGTTCGTGTCTATATTTATATTAAACTTCTATGAACACATATCGACGTCATTTAGAGCAATTAAATTAAATGTTTATTTGTTACTTTCTGTGCTCTTTAAGCTCGTTTAGGTACAAATAACACGAATGAAGTAAAGTTTTATAATAAGGTAAAGGTATAAGAGCCACTTATTATATATATATAAAAGCTAGAGAATCATCAGTTCGTGTAGTTAGAAGATGACTTATTATTTTTGAAAATGTGTTTAAGTTTAAAATATTAAAATACTTATAGGGTTTTAATTTATTGCCATAAATAAAAACATATTTTAAATTAAGTTTTAATGTAACTAAATCAAAACTTCAGATTATTATGGTTTTATTGCAAAAGTTTTCGAATAAAAACTACGTCGATATTCTCAAATAAGTAGTAGATAAAAGTAGTATAAAATTAATCTAATCAAAAACTGTTTCGGATACAAGTATTGTGTATATTAGTAATTACGTATATTCAAATATATTTCCTTTAACAAAATGTAGATTTAAACCAAACAAATATCGCAAGGGAATACGAAGGTTAATAGCCAGATTTGAAATTGTATCCTGTGCGTGACAGTAATGGTGGTTGTGTAAGAGACAGGCTCATATTGTTTGTGAGTTTGAAAACGTCCTGAATAGGAGAGATTTCGCAGGAATTATATATAATACGTGAGTAATTATAATATATTATAAAAGAATTTTAATGCTATTATTTTTTTGGTTAAATTTAAAAAAAATGATGTGATTTATACTTCCAACACAATCAATTTGCATAAAAAATGGTGCCAATTTTTAATCGATTTTAATAAAAGTTATTTATTTTATCAAAAAATTAAAATTTGTAATTTTGTACAGAGCTTGGTTAAGCCGGGGCAAATGGGATATTAGACTATTTAATATTAAATAACCCTAATACATTTAGTTAAGTTTGAAATATAAAGTTAACAAGTATGTACGATGTACCTGCACGTGTTATTTTTGATTTTTGTTTTTTTAAAAGCTTAGTATATAATTACAAAAATATGTTTCGACAATTTATTAATATAACAATAATTTTACAAAAACAAATTTGAATAACATTTTTGATAAGAACCTCAATGCTAGGCACTCCATCCTCTCTGACTATTCCTTAATGGATACACCGCAAGAATATATCTTAGAAAAATTTGTGATAGGTCCATGGTCATTTTTAAATTTATAATTTCTATAATTTAAAATTCGAAATAATATTTCCGAATTCGTTGCTTTCCGCTAATGGTATCCGCAGCATTTGCCTCAATAAAAAAAAAAAACAATTATATTTGAGAGTACTCTACGTATATGCCTTATTCGTTCAAGGAATTTTTTGATGTGAAATGTAAAAATAAAATCATAAACATATTTGTTAAATTGATATATAGAAAATTATAAGAAAGATACAATGAGACAAACGAACAGATAAATTGAAGGCATATGTATAATTAAATTCGTTCGGTAAGAATTGTTCGCAAAAATACGTTCCAATAAAGAATTAACAAAAGATTACTTTGTGATAAATTCCTAAAATCTTTAGCTATCTTCCGCTCAAACTCTAAAAATAACCAATCGACACGTGTTTCGCCTGGTTAGGTGGCCGAATTCTAACTCTGGTATATCCTGAGGATGCTTCGTTGAGAGGCGAAACACGTGTCGATTGGTGATTTTTAGAGTTTGAGCGGAAGATAGCTAAAGATTTTAGGAATTTATCACATGCGATGGATTTCTGCAAAGTAACACCAGAATCTATACAATATCTAAAAGATTACTTTAATATGCATACCCTTGTCGGATCTTCGTACGCTGCTGCTCGCGTACACACGTACAATATGTGAAAGAAAGTACAGAGTGGTGAAATACGGGCTAATAATATTCTACACGTATGAGTTTCGCTGGAAAAATATCTGGAGACGACAACATGAAACTCATTGTTGCTAATTTTAGGATATTCACAGAGCAAGCAGAGACCTAGACTTGAGTAAATCACCTTTAAATCCATTTTAATATTCCGATTTTAATATATCGATGTCTACTCTTCCACACGCAAGTTTTAATGTAGGTTAATGAAGTAACTTGTTGCTGTAATATCGAGTAACAGTTGAATTTTAATAGGCGTGATTTTATTAATGTTTAGGAGCGGTGGAAGAATTAACATAATATATTTCGTTTTCGCTAAACCTTTTTCGGTATGTAATATGCAAATTTCCACGACTTAAGTATACAGTATTGTAGGGCGATCGATTCGGAGTTATTGTTCTTAGTTATCAAATTTAAATGTTATAAAAAATATGTTATAAAAAACTATGTTACCTCCGTGTTATAATGATTTTATATGAGGAATGTTTAATTGTCTGTGTTTATTTACAATTTTTAAATAAAAATAGGTAAAATGTCTAAAAACTTTTGGGTTTAAAGGGATAACGGAGCAAATACATACAGAATTTGGTCTCTATAATACGGACTTAGTGGTTTCAATTTGACCCTGAAACAACGGCAGAGGATATGAACCTACTAATACAATTGTGGCAGTCGCCAACATTACGTAACATTTCAGGAAATGAGATCGGGACATATTTTATAGTTTAATTTCATGCTGATCACTACAAAGTAAATTCGATGTTAATATTACAATATGTTCTCATGTAAATAATATAAACATACAATCTCTATGGATTACAAATTAAGTGGGGATGTATTGTAGTAACTAGCGGAAAGCATTCTTCACCAGGCATATGCAAGCAGCCTGCATCAATTATGACAGTTGTGAATTGTATTGTGCTAAATTCGACGTTAAGAAAAAGCTCATGAAACATTTTTATTTAATAAAAAATTTTTTCGAATTTGAATTTCGAATACCGAATGAGAGTTGTTAAACGATTTGTTCAAAGTGTTTCGTACTGAACAAAATGTTTAAAAAAAACATTATACATGCATAATTATAGTATACGCACGGTTTTAAAACAGTAAATTTATTTCGTATATATAGTATATACATATATACATACATACATTTTGACATGTGCTACTGTTTTTATGTAATCTGTTTTTATAGAGTTTTTAATGTATTATAAAAATTACAGGTGATATAAAGTTTGTATCTGCGATAAACACATTGCATGTAAATAAATTTTTGTTATACGAAAATAGCTTTCACTAGGAAGTAGAAATTATTTATAATTTGAACTTTTTTAAAATACTAGAAAAAGAATACAGTTATTTTAATATTTATATGTCTGGTCTGGTCTGGTTTCTTATATTTGTTTGAAGAGCCTTTTTTTCTTAAAACGTTGGGTTGGGTTATAATTATAACTTAATACTCGGTTCTGCTCGGCAACTTTTTGGGCCATGCTCACCGCGCCTCGTCGCTGTTTCGCGTCACTCGTATCGCATCATCTCGTTCGCGTGAAATTTATCTTGATTTTTTGAAATAATTTTTGCAATCCGAGTCATTTTTTGGGTTCGCTAAGGACACTAGAATAGGCACTCTGAATCCGGAATAGTCCCGACATGATCCCGGGAAATTCCGGACATGTGGTCACGTTAGATAGGACCAAGTTTTAAGTTGCAACATAACATGTTTGATGAAAAATTTAGAGCAGAGTAAATCATAAATAAATCATTCACCATTTCTTAGGCCATTATTTGCGGTATAATGAATAATTCTCTCACGGGAACTCAAATGTGTATTATGAATTTCATTGTACGCACGCTAACTTCAATGAAGAGCCACTGAAAGTGACAATATAGTTATTACTACAGCAAGTAACACATGTGGCAAATGTTTTAAAATATATGGAATGTACATACATATGTATGTACGTATCTTCACGCTGTATTCCTAACGAGGTAGTTAGAAAGGACGGAGTGCCAAGCGTCTCGGTTCTTACATACTTCTTTCGCTTTCTATAGTACCAATATAAATATTATGATTGCGTTTGTGCATACTCAGTTAATGTTTGTAAGAATTATGTAATTTTGCTCCCTAAGGGCTGTATAAATCAACGACTCTAAAGAATTTATCTAAAAATATACATACGTACATAACATAACGCCATTTCTTATTCAGCGTGGACAGAACATTAATACACGACAAATTCGCAACTCGACGCCAGACCTACAAGTGACTAAACAGTCACTCGTACTTACACGGGATTCTAAAGAGCTTTTGCAGAAAATTCGCCTTTTTAGTTATTCCGTTTGGAAATCAAAGCTGATTAGTTATTTAATCGAAGTTTTTTTGATTCAACCAATAATAGAACATCTAATGGGGATAAGTAATTATCTACCCGATTCCAATATTTCAGCCAACGTTTCCACTTCAATATCTGAATAACCATAGAAAAAATTCGAATGTAGCAATTTAAAAAACATAATACTAAGTAGATATACAGAAAAATATAGAGCCCTTGAACTTAATACGGAAGGCAACAAGATGTATATCAAGTATATACATAGGTTCCAACTAACGATAACAGCTACATGATAATTACGTGTCTTGTTTTGATATACCAAATTCACAAAATATACCACGATCTAAATATACAGTGTATAGAGCACAAAATGATAAAATATATTCTTCTATACATAAGCACGAGTACCTAATTTCTGTTGACAATGACAAGAAAATAAAATAATACGCTTGGCAGCCCTATTGTTAACTGGACGTACTGTTTCCTGCTATATCGTGTCATTAATTGTAGACTTATCATTAGTTTGCTGCCAACAACTACGACAAGCAATTTACCTATTCTGAAAATAATAATAGCTTTACGTGTATTGTCTCTATATTGTCTTCTATTTCAGGGATAATGGTCTTTGAACCAATTTAAACATGTTCTGTAATATCTGATTTAAATTGTCATTAGGAATAACTGTTACCACTGAATCAATATGTGTTCTATTGGAACAGTTTTCGTTACAGATATATAAATCAGAGGGTGGGAGAGCTGTGACACACAGACAGGTTGGACGGAAAGACCGAAATTATAAGCAAATGTCCTCTACTTTTGTAGTAGCTTTAACGACCAAACGCTGTACCGGTTGATACATATGTTGTATCAATCATTAATATATATAGGTGAGTCATTATAGATATAGATAGACATGTCAAACGTAATAAATTCCGTACATAATTAGGTGTTAATTAACACCAGTGTATGCGAAACAAGTCATGTGGTCTCACAAAAAGTGTCGTTTTCATTAGAAAAAGCTTAAATTACTCTCTCTTTTACTCTTCTTGCATATTTTGCGATAATATAATATATATTGCTTTTAATAACAGTTACATAAATATTGTTAGTGTGTGTGTAATATTGTCAGTTTTAGTTTGATTAACACCAAAAAAATTGTCGTTTCTTATAGAGTATGGCGTGTTTACCTCAGTTTATGTAGATGTCTTTATTTGTATCAACGAGTATACTAGTTATAGGTAAATGTTCTATTCACCGTTTATTTACACGTAGGACACGTATGCAGTGGCAAAACACTAAATTGACCTACATTACGTCAGATGAAACTTCGACGTTGTGATCTCATGCAGCGTCCATACGCGACAGTTTTATAGTTATATAATATAGATATGTACAGTTTACTAATATTGGATGGAGGCCAAAACGATAAGCGATAAACAATCTATTTACGGTTAATAACCAATTAAAAATGGAGTAAATAACACCCTACTGTTACACGTAACTGTATCGTCTCATGATCCACATGGATTCCGTGTGATATAGTAGAAATATGTTTGTATTTAACTAACTTCAAAGTTCTCATCGATGTCTCTTGTTAGTAATCTATATACAACAGTTACTATTAAACATCTTACAGAACAGCTGTCTACTAAGTGTTATGAAGGTTTCTTGAAAGTTCTTGCAATGACCTCAAAGCACAGGATACCTTCGATATAATTGTTACACTGCAATATGTACATAATGCTGCACCTTTTCCCATCTGGGGTGGACATAATATTTATGCAGAACAAAATCACACCCTGAGCCCACTTTTAATGAGGCTCATTGACGGCAAAGCCGAGCTAGATAGTAAAAGCTTGTTATCGCCTATAGAAGTTCTTTATAAGTACTGTCACTTAGCTGACTTTTATGACCTTCACGAAAACATAAGTAGCTGCCGTATTCTGAATTTGTGACCTGCTTCGATTCGAGAGAACCAGACGACTCTTGAAATGCTCCATTCGTTCCGAATAGTGCGATTTGCCATTTCCCCTAGTGTATCGCTTGCTGGATTGTAGTCGACATTCGACCGTTCATATCCGGAGAGGCCTCAATGTGCGTCGTGCGTGAAATTACCTAATCTAAACGCCTAAGATTGATCGATGACAGGTGCCGCCTGTAAGTGGTGTGTACATTATGTGATAAACACATAGTGGGCTATGTGTTTATCGCATAGTACGACCAGTTTCCTTTTAAATCTAATTGTATTCTTTGCATTTATTCCATTAACTGAGATGTTATTAACGTACATAAGCAAATTTCCTGTTCATTGGTACTTAAATAATAAAATTTTCTGTTATTTTAAAATTTGTATCAAAATTATAATTATTAAATTAATATTGGAAACCACTGGTCTGCAAAAGAATCTGCAAGTTACGCCTATTTACATTTTAAATATTGGTTAACACATTTTGTTCAAAAACTAATATTAGTTTATAATATTATAAAGAGATAAAGTTTTTAAGTTTGGATGTAAGAGGTAATCTCCGAAAATACTCATCCAATTCCAAAAATTCAAATCCAAAAATTCTTTCACCAATATTTAGAACGGACCTTTAGGGTGGTCGTAAGTTGTATATTATCCCGTTAAATTCCGTGCGGGAGAAGTCACGGGCAACAGTTAGTATTCTATACAGCTAAAACTAAAGTTGTATCACATTCTACGAAGTAAAATAGTGGCATCTTAAATACTAAACGCTTACAGAATCTAAAAGATTTTAAATATTTTAAAACTGCACACATAAGCAGATGTAAGAAAATTATATCAGACATAATTTTAGAATAGACAAGAATAACCTTAGACAACAATTTTTTTTGAAGATGAAATGTTATCTCGCTATGGAACGAACGATGGACGAAATGGAAATTTTTACGGTAGTGATGTCAATTTTTCTAAGTGATTACAAAACGTATGAAAGTAATATTTGTAGGCTGATTCAAACGATTCTTTATTTTGCTAGTTGCAAAGCTCTATTTTAAATTAATTACTGTTTAGCACTGTGTCATCTGAAAATAAAACGGCCCTTAGATTCATAATGAAATTACGCATACGATAACAAATTGTTATAGTTCTGTGACAATTATAAATCCGTTTCTACAATGATAGTAACCCACAAATAAATTTAAAAGAATATAACTAAGTTATAATCTAATGTCAATACCTAAATATTAACCTATATCTACTTTATATTTTACCTTTAGTAGGTAAAAGGCACATGCCTGTCAGACATAAAAATGCATTTTGGTTTTAGCTTCACTCATTACTACATTTTTAACCGACTTCAAAAAAAGGAGGAGGTTCTATGTTCGTTCGTCTGTATGTTTTTTTTTCAATTGTGGACTGATTTCGAAATTTTTTTTTTCGTTTGAAAGGATTTATTTTCGAGGTGGTTCCTTTTAAATTTCACCAGAATTGGAGCTTGGACTTCGAAGATATACCAAATAAGACCAAACGCAGAAACTTGGTTATAACCTTTATTTTTATTGATGATTCTCTTGTATATCGTTGCGCTTCAGAATTAGAAAGAAGTTTGTAGACTTGACAAATTGTAGACTTGCCCTGGATATTTATTTAGGCCAAGGTCACTCAAAAGGAAGAAAAAGATAATAAAAAAAAATCATACTGCTTTTCAAAAAAAAAAAACACTGAAAAGATAAAAATAACTATCCTTTACTAACCAAAACGCAAGTACAATAAAAATAACGTTATAAGTACGACACATGTACCTATAGTATAATTAAATTTGACAGTTATTGAAGTCGGTGCCAAATCAATGTGCAATAACAGAAAGTTTATTAGTTCGGTAGGCTTGGCACCGACTTCAGTAACAGGTATGTGTTTCGTACTTATAAAGTTATTTTTATTGTACTTGAGTTTTGATTAGTAAAGGATGGTTATTTTGAACTTTACAGTGTTTTTTTTTTGAAGGCGGTTTAATTTTTTTCTTAACATATTTTTTCTGAACTATTTGATATGAAATCTCCAATAATAGATATAATATGAATGCCCGCATATTTCTGAAAAATGTGTAAAGTAAATCTGAAACAAGATAAGTACCTTAAATAAAAAAATGTTTCTTTTTCATAACATTTACACATTATCTGAGATTTAAATGTTTTTTATATAAGAAAAATACGTATTTTCTTCAAAAGACTGCTTGTATTAGTTTTATTTTCAATCTAAGATATTTATCTACGTATATGTATAAAGCGAAGAACAGTTGAAAGGAAATAACATGATTTCTGTTCCTAGTATTCATTTCACTTGTCAGTTGGTTGTTCGTATTGTTTCGATGTATCTCAAAACTTTTCGAGAGAAGTTCTTTAGTTCAATCAAGTAGAAACAGTTGTCTTTGTTTTATCTCTTTGACAATTTTCTCCCTAAGAAAACGACTTTATGTCATGAGCATGAGTAATCCGACACGATCATGAGGCGTGATGATTTCGATGATGCAGTGGTTTAGATCTCGTATCTAAGAGCGGAAGAGTCCGGGTTCGTTTCCCAGTCTCAATTTAAGAAATGAAATTTTCTATTGTCTCGGATCTCGGTGTACTGGAAGATGCTCCTTGTAGTCGTGGTCAGGTTCTCATAGGACAGGAAATACCCTAGTTTGAGATCAGATGATTGGTGTGTATTGTGTAATAAAAAAAAAATCTTATTATAGATAGGTATTTATGTGTCTTCATAACCAATTTTCCTACAAGAATCGCTGTCGCAAAAAGCTTTGTTACTTGTAAGGCTCACTAATAAAATTTTTCAATGTGATGTAGGACTAAATATAAAGTCCCAGGTTTAATTTCTAGCCAAGTTAACGGGACATTGTGGTCAGAAGTGGATTTTCCTAGTAACTCAGTATGTACTTTAAATTATGTATCATTTATACTGAGGAGGTTTACTGGGAAAGAAGCTCTAACATTCGAGTAAGAAGAAATAATGTTGAGAAGAGTGATGTTTAATTTAGAGGACAGTCATTGCGGTTATTTGCGTCGAAGCAATACGTAATTAACATTAATTCGATACACATCTGACATGAACTATTCATTAAACCTTGAATATAATTGACAAATCCGTTTGATAATGATTAGGTATTTTGACATAACAAGTTAACTAATTTGTAAGACACGTTATTTATTATTAGCTTTAGCCTGTATGTAAATAACATTTTATTATATTATATTATTTAACTAGAGTTTTTGTTCGTTGATTTGCAGGAGATTCGCTGAAAAGCTATTGAATAGATTTCAACACAGTACGAAACTGTTTCTAGTTGCGGTTACCTACACAAGAAGATATAATCATTATATTAATACGTGAAGCGAAAACTTCGGATCCGTTTTTAGGAATATTGCGCGCACGGGGCAGTGTGAGATTTGGCATAGTTAAAGTTTATATGGAAAAAAGTGCAGGGAGTAGAAAATTTGTATCTATGTTCTACGTAGAAACTCATTAAATTTAATAAAATAAAAAACTCATTGTTTACGTTCATACTGCCAATGTCAAAAAGACTGTCAAACTCGTAATAGTTTGTACATATATGTAACCTCCTTGGATCAAACAGTCGCATATAAGATCGAATTTCGACCACCGGGCGACCTCTGGTATTATTATACTATCTATTACGCTGTCTTTTTGTTAAAAGAGAACTCTAAAAAAATAAGTACATGTAAGTAAATATAAATATGCAAATAAACTCTGTCATTTATAGCATTACAACACATAAAAATTTCAAAGTGAAGGTGAGAATTATCTAATATTTTTGCCTTTATATCAACAAATAGAATAAACTTCTTGGTCGCAATAGTTAAATAAAACATTCTGAAGAATATATTTTCTCAAGACAAAACTGGAGTTATATTAATTGTATCTCTTCTTTAACATTCTTTATAAAATAATATTTAAAATTACAAAATTTGAAAGTATGAGCCAAGTTTTCGTGGGAGTGTTACTATTAGTTATTGGTGTAAACTTTACACCTGTACTTAGTGTAAAGTTTGATATCCAAAACCTCTTCAAATTCTCGTGTTGCTTCGAAATAAAAAAAAAATACAAATACTTACCAATTAAAATTTGTTTTCTATCGTACTTAGCAAGTTTATCTCCTAATTCAAATAACTGGATCGGTACCTAATTTTATTTGATATGATATCACTTGAACTTACGAAGTAAAAACTTTATTACAATATTGGTATACAATAATCTAAGCCTTCGTGCTCAGTGACTCTCTTGAAAATATATTTGTCGTTTCTATATTATAATACTCATTATAATGTTAGCTTCATTATGTACGAAGGTCAAATGTACAAAAGTTACAATTTTACGTTTAACAATCTAATTTTACGTGCCATAATTTAACTGTTTTATTGAGCTACTGAGAGTTAGATACGCTATACATAATAAGATGTATATTGCGAAGTCAATAGGGAATAGTAGTCGACAGTCGTTGTTTTTGTAGTCTTGTTACTAATTCATGTAACCTCCAGTCTCAAGTTAGACTGAATTTTAGATATTTATCTATTTAGCGCTTATATATGTGTATATAACATATACACATTCGGTTTGGTTAAATGAATAAATTATAAATCTGAATATATTATTATCATGATAATTTAATTCGATAATTCATTGTCAGTGAATGTATTTAAAACTGGTTAGTTATGAAATAAAATTAAATAAAGTATTTTGACATAGTCATGACGAGAGAGAAAAATTTGTTAATACTGGGTTGTGGGCGCTTTAATAAATAATAATTTATGTAATGATTAAGCGTGGCTTGTACAACTGTTTAAATTCGATTTAAAGAACTGACATCTCGCTTCCAGCAATTATTAAATAGTTGGTGCAAGCGAGATGTCAGTTCCTTAAATAATTTTTAATCGACTTCAAAAAAAGGAGGAGGTTCTCAATTCGTCTGTATGTTTTTTTTTTTTTATTTTTTTTTTGTATGTTTGTTACCTCATAACTCCGTCATTTACGAACCGATTTCGAAAATCGGTTTTTTCGTTTGGTAGGTAATACTTCAGAGATGGTCCCATTTAAATTTCACCGGTATTGGAGTTTGGACTTAGAAGATACACTAAATAACGCGAACTGGTTATAACCTTTATTTATATTGATGACTCTCTTGCATATCGTTGCGCTCCGGAATTAGAAAGAAGTTAATTGCAGACCTGCTCTAGATATTTATTTAGGTTAAGATCACTCAAAAGGGAGAAATAAAAATTTTTTATTAAAAAAAATTAAACCGCCTTCAAAAAAAACACTGAAAAGTATAAAATCACTATCCAACACTAATCAAAACTCAAGTACAATTAAAATAACTTTATAAATGTGATACACATACCTATATAATTAAATTTGACAGTTATTGAAGTCGGTGCCAAATCAATGTGCGCCAACAGAAAGTCTATTAGTTTGATAGGCTTGGCACCGACTTCAGTAACTATCAAATTTAATTATATAGGTATGTGTATCATATTTATAGTTATTTTAATTGTACTTGAGTTTTGATTAGTAAAGGATAGTTATTTTATCTTTAGTGTTTTTTTTGAAGGCGGTTTAATTTTTTTTTATAAAATTTTTTAAATAGTTGTTGCAAGCCATACTTAGACTGTTAGTAATGCGACTAAAGATAGTATAACTTTAAGTTCAAATACAGAACATTACATACGACAATATTACAATGGAGTACACAGAGAAATTTAAAATTGAAATATCATGTACATTAAAAGGTTACTGTGTTACGTTACTGTGTCGCTGAAGTAAGTACACGTATTTTGAGATATTCATATGATACAGATTCACTTATCTATAAATATTCTATATCCATACTATACATATGTATGTACTCTAATGTATGTATTTGCATAAGTATATTGAAAGTGAATACGTGATATACTATAAACTAAGCGTATGTATTTTAAATAAGTATACACGATAATGTGTTCTTTCTACTCTTTTATAAGTTTTTGATGAATCTATAAAATCTGAAAGTGTAAAACTTCTTGAATCATTTTCATTCAAATGAAATAGTAAATAACATGATCTTAAAGCTAATCCATACCTAATTACGTTACTAATTCGTCAAAATATTTCATAAAGTTTTTATTTCATATCACAAGGTTTTACTGTTATGGAACTACTATTATTTATCGTTCCGGATATCCGGATGATCACATTGTCGACGTTAGGTATTGCGCTTCCACGTTAATTATGCGTTCATTGTAAACGTTATTAGTCAGTCGGTTTAACAGTTTGCATCCTTCTAACTCTCAGTCACCGGTTCGACCCAGTTCTAACCAGTTTAGGGAATTTTCTATATTGGCCCAGAATCTGGTCGTCGCTACAGGTTCTCCCAATTCATTGTGTGGCACCCATAGTTTTTATTATACCACGAAACTGGCAAACCAGCAGGTGGCCCGCCTAACGGAACGGCGACTGTATCCTACGGAGACATGCAACATCGGAGACATCACTAGCGAATTGCCGACCCTGTAAAAACTATTTCACGCCCTTTTCGAAGATACTGTAATCACTTGGGAAAATTTTGGAGCAACAAGGAGTTTGTTTGGAGAAATACTATTAGGTTTTATGGGAAAAAAATGGTAAAAGAAGTTAAATATTATTACAACTATAATATTTGATAGGCAATACACGTACAAAAGAGGTCTTTTCTTACTCCGTGTTCACCACATTTTGGCATAGGTAAGATTTCCTCATGAGGTAGGATTCAAACATAATGTATGGAATACAATTGTATTGTAGGTAAAGTCAAAACAACAAACTTATTCATCTTTAAATAAACCTAACAATATATTGCTTTTGAATATAAATGCGTAGGTACATGAATAAAATCTCTGGCATATTTAAGCAGTCGGTTTAGATAATAAGCTCGGCCAATTTATAAAACAAATATATCTAATTTAGACCTTGGAAAAACGACAAACGAATTCATCAGAAGTTTGTGATGTTATTATAAGACCTATGTGGTGCATAGATAGTGCGTTTTGTATATTGATCATAATTATTAAATGTCAACCATTATTTTTCATTACTATTACAATTAATTACAAATAATAATGTACTTTATGGCAATTTCCAGTGCAATGACAGTTATGTAATTAGGACGCGAGATAATTTAGTAAACGACGAGGTCTTATAAGTTATCCTCTAGATACTCTAGAAGGACAGGCTTAAAGTTTTTAAACCATATAATGGGGAAAGCGACTGCAAAAAGTGAAATATATATATTTGAATGAACAACAGAACTCGTAATTCAAGCTATATATCCTTATATTTACAATTACTAGTATCCCCAATACATGTTATAACCATTACTTTTTAACTGTAATCATATAAACGAGACGTTATTGTCAGTACTCAGTATTACAATAGAAATTACATTGGATGAAATTACATACCATTATGCGGAACTGTACTGTAATAGTACAAAGTTATATTTTATATTTGAATCCGAATTGGTTGATTTTTTGTTGTTGTTCGTAATTATCAGAACAAGGTTTATATGAAAGAAAATTTTGGGAAAACCCACCGAAAAAGACGGAAATTTGAATTGTATTTTTGTAAGAAAATCTCAATAAAAACATTTTAGCGTCTCAGTACAAACATCCAAACTTGTAAACATCAAACGAAACACGTGTCGATTGGTGGTTTTTGGAGTTTGAGCGGAAAATAGCAAAGATTTTTGGAATTTATCACATGAAACGGATTTCCGCAAAGTAACACCTGAATCTATATACAATATCACAAACATTTAACATCCCATCTGGCGAAGCCGGTGTGGGTCGCTAGTATGCAATGACAACAGCGTGCTTTAATTCTATCGTTTTTGTTACAGGTTTAAATTTTTCGTGTACTCCGCGTACGTGGAGCGGCGGACGGTGGCAGCAGTACGCGTGATCGCAGCGACAAAAACGCGCGGTGCAGACGCCGTCATCTGTCGCTTATGGTTACCTGATAATAGGACTTTAACACTTAAAGCCAGGGTCAAGGTAATTATAACTGCAATTATTAGTTTGAATTAGTTCAAACCTTCAATTTTATTGCTTTTCATTTGTGTTTCACTTTTTTCTATCTATCTTGAACTGATTGAAACCGCTGGGCGTAGATTCATCACGAGCACACCTACATCTATACTAATATTATTAAGAGGTAACCTTTATTCGTTTGTATGTAATGGATAAACTCTAAAATTACTCAACCGATTTGAATAATTCTTTCACCTATAGAACAAAATAAAATACAACCCATGTTACTCGCTGATATACATTATCAGCGAGTAACATAGACTGTATTTTATTTAAAAAAATTTCTACGCGTGCGAAGCCAGGGCGAGTCGTTACTCCAAGGATATCTTTGTAGTACTAGATTGAATATTAGAAAGTACCACAATGTTTCACTCAACTGAGATTCGATAGCCATATTACAGACTAGTTGTTAAAATACAGACGCGGTGCAGTAATATAGACAACACGTTTGGTTATAGATGTACATTACATGGCGCTTATGAAGCAAAAAACTTAGCGTATTTCACTTAATTTCGTACTAGACAACAAATAATAATCCATAAATAGTTGAACGATTTTACACTTGCGTATTACTCTTATCCATTTATGTATTTTGGTAATATTTAATTTAATATTATATTGTACAAATATACAAAATAAAAACGTCGTGGCAAGTCCATTTTCGCACATCGAACTGGATTTGCCCATTTGGAGCGATGACATTGTATCGCTGTCTCGCTTTTACAAATGGCGTAGCGCCACGCTTTAAAAGAGATAGATCTACTTCCCGAGTCACCCTCTGTCAGCGCTTTGCACCATGATTATTGTTTTGTAACGTACAATTCAATGCCTACATCAAACAGAATTAGGCCCACGTAGTGGAGTATGGCACGTTTCCCTAGAATTTCATTTGTGAGAAGAGGCTAGTCCCTACTATTGTGGTTTTTATAGGCGATCGCCCCATGCTACGGAATCCACATCAGTCTTGCATCTTTAGATTTAAGTGTGGAGCATCTTTGAATTCAGGATTTTAATTCATGAAACACAGAGCTATGGATATTGCGCTAGGACAATTTACATTGCGCTTTATATTATATTTCTACAGAATAAAAAAATGCGGGCATGACAGAAAATACATATTTTATAGTTATATTTCGAGTATTTAGTCATTACTGATAACATCAAAAACGCGTTTTGTTCTGTCTATATAAACCGTCGATAAACTGATGTTCTCTGTATATGTTCAAGGACAACGGTTAGTTCAAAACAATAAAATTTGAGCAGGCCACTATGTGTACCTATCTATTCGTCGATTCCATTTCATAACTATAGGAGTAATTAACGGTTATTATCATTCATGATTACAAGTACATAATGACTGCTTTATACAATATCTACTGTTGAAAACAACTGTGTTGAAAACGACTTTATTGACATGTTTCGCAGATGTTGTAAAGAATTAATGTATACCGAAATTTTCAATACATTACACCTACATATTATATTAAGTGTGTATATCCTGAAAATTTTTTTTTCATTTGAAACAATAAAGCAAAATTTATTTAATGACGTAATTCATATTATATATTTAATCATATTTATTATTTATCACTCCTTTCTCTTAATGTTTTAATTTTTATAAAGATTGCATATTTTAGTGAAATTGCTATAAATGTGGAAAATTTTTAATAACTGCTTTTAATTCGTCTTCAACAGCCAGTAATATCAATGTAATGCGGAACCCAATACACCCCACTGTGTACGATCTTCGGCCTTATTTAAATTATGATATATTCCATTCACTTTTTTACCTTTTTTCATTCCAGCCAATACGTGAGAACTGGAATTTGAAATACAGCGCCACGTACGTGTTATGTCTCCTTCGTGATACTGGAGTGAAACCTCAAGAAACAGTGGGAGCGTCAGTATCGGTGATTGCCAGTGTAGCGCCTGGACGACCTCCAACAAACCTTCTCACTGTGCTTGACACAGAGGCTAAGACTGGAATCGAGGTAATTGAGCCATGCACTAACTTGTTTCACGTGATTTGAATAAAGAGTCACAGTCCCTGGCCACAGTACTGGAATGGAGATTGTATTATGAGACCACTGGCACGAATTCCTACAGATACCTTTAAGTTTACATTGCTTGATTTTAATTGGAAAGCAAAGAAAGAAATGTTGATAGACAAACCCTAACTTTTGACATTTAACATTTATTTAACATTTAATGTTTTTTATATACCCTAACTTTTAACATTTATTGCTGTAAATGAATATTTGATATTTGAAAAGTACAAGGCTCTATTAGTAGATTTGCAAGGTGTGGATATCGAAAGATGATGATGAGATTAAGAAGTCTATAATTTGTATCTTACAGAATAACAATCATAACTAATTATGTAATAAATATCCACGAATGAGTAAATCCAAAAGACAATTTTACGTAAAGAATAAAATCGATATATTGATTTGTTTCAGGAAACGCTACACGTATGTGTAAAGCCGTTTCATTACTCATACTCCCGTGATGAGTGGTTGGTGGAATGGTTCGAACTGAACCGTTTGCTGGGTGCGAGCCACTTCTACATGTATAATGAGTCACTCAGTGCACCTGTCAGTTGTCTGTTAGACTATTACAGAAAACAAGGGCTGGTCACATTACTGCCGTGGAAGCTGCCTATTGTGTCAAAACTCGAAATCAGGTAACAATATTTCTCTACACTTATGAAATTAAAATATTAGTACTGTTTTATTACATATCGTATGGAACTCTCAGTGAGCGATACGAAGTCGTTACACTTGACTGATTTTCATATTATTAGTTTCGCGAGTTCTGAATAGCTAAATTGAGAAGTGGGCTGAAAGATATTACTAAATTGCACTGCAATCTGCTAAAATGCTAGTAGAATGTTGAAACACATAATTTTTATTATTCATATCCGGTGTCAACTTATTTGCGGTGTTAGACACAAGGGGAGAATTTACACATTTTTTACATAAGTGGATAGCATTCGTTCCGGTTATTTTATTATCATATTCCCAATGTTTTATTAACCCCGGACTCAGTTCACTTATTAATTGCAAAGTTGCCCAGGATTGCTGTAATAATTAAATAAGTCTAAGTAAGTTTTATTTTTTTACACTTGTAAGATACTCTAACATAAAACTGAGGAAATTTTTTAAGTATACTCAGTAAAGCAGGCAGGTATTGCTAGGTCAAGTATTATAGACTTATTAATATTAATGTATTTAAACTCTTTTTTTATGACCTTTAAAACGTGTGTCTCCACTGACTTACAGTAATCTGTACTGAAAATGCGGTGCGGTAAAAGGATACTGAATATGCGGTGATATTGGATAATAACCCAAATGAAATATCTCACCTTATGTTTTTTTCTTTTAATTGTGTAAAGTTTATGTTATACAGTTGAATTGTAAGAAATTAACGGTTAACTTTAAAGCACGACGTACAGACATTAATAAATAGTCTAATATAATTCGATATTAATGTCAGAAATGCGAAGGTATGTGTGTCGGTTATTTTTTTACGGTTAAATCGCTGAACTGATTTTAATGAAAATAAATAGGGGGATTTTTTTTAACCAACCTAGCAACCTGAAATCACTCATTACAACGAAAATACTAGTTGAAACGACGTCGCGGACAATAGCTAGTACTTAATAAATTCCACACAGTTACACCAATCATATGGCCCCAAGTTAAACATTACGTTATGTACTACGGATGCAATACGACAAATTGGAGATACTCCTATTCAGATAATACCGAGAACTGAAGATGGACTGATTTTTTGATCGCAAATGTATTTAAATGACGAATTTCTCTTTCTTTTTAGGACGGAAGGTCAATTCGCCGCGTTCAACGACTGCCTATACCGGTCGATGTCCGCGGCTGGTTGGCTGCTTGTCATCGATGTAGACGAAGCGGTGATTCCGCGGCGTGAGCGCACGCTGCCTGCGCTACTCACAGCTTTGAGAGCGTCCTACATCCCGCCATCGAAGGCACCTTCTGCCTTTTTGTTTAGAAACGCTTTCTTTTATTTACGTTGGGAGGTACGCTAATAATACTATTTATTGAATATTATTAATTGTATTTACTTTATAAGCACACACAAAACACTACATATAGTGAACACGGTATTAACTACGTCTAAGGCTCACTAAAACACCATGTACTAGAATGACTACCTTTGAGTTTACCTAAATACCATGTTTAGAAACTCACTAAGCACGACCATGAATTTACGAAAATATCACGTTCAGAAATCCACTTTTCATATTTAATTGTACCTTGCATTATAAAGAGTTTAAGATACACACACTGCGTTTTTTTTTATTTCATGTACGTGGCTCTGCAGGTCTCACCAGACCTGTATCACTTCGACCATATTGATCTATTGTGATCGCCACTATGTTACAAAACACCACCAAGTCCCACTGCAGTCAAAAACCGCAAGGTATTCCTTGGAGTGATATGCTGAACCTCTCTCGAACTGAGAAGATACTGACCGAGACAGGATCGATGAGTCAGGATCAGTTGTCCGCAGTCACACAAAATGCGCATAGGCGTTTCATCCGCCTCTTGGCAGTACCGGCACGTTTTTGTGTCGGAGAGCCCCATGTTAAACATGTGCTTGTTTAAGCAACAATGCCCAGTGAGTGCTCTTACCAAGAGACGCAAGTTGCTCCGGCTCATTGCCATGACACTAGAAGCCACTTTGCGATTATATGGCTTTATTAGGGCTTTGGAATGCTCCTGACCTGGAATATTCTTCCAATACTCGCAAGAACCTTTGAAAGAGGATCTCCACAAAATCAATTGAACCTGGCTTTTGAGAATACCACAGAAAGGTTCTGGACTAATAAATGTGATTTTAGTGCCGGCCCTTGCGAGTTCGTCGGCATTTTCATTGCCTACGATACCCGCATGGCCAGGAACCCATCTTAGAATCACTCTGTTTTTATTTCCCAGAGTGTTTAAAATAGTCACGCAGTTATTAATTAGCCTAGATGTAATTACACTCGAGGCCAATGCCAAAAGAGCTGCCTGACTATCAGAGTGTATGTATATAGTTTGGTTTACGTAGTGCTTTTTAACGTTAATGTCCGCACATTCAATAATGGCGAACTTTTCAGCTTGGAATATGGAGGCATACCTCCCTAGGTTCAGGCTCCTCTTGAAACTTGGGCACTCTCCATAAATTCCACATCCTACGTCGTTGTCCGATTTTGAGCCATCGGTGTACCAGAGTAGACTGCCAGGCTTCCAGGACATGCTTCCTTGAAGCCAGTCATCTTTGGAAGGCATCTCCACTGTAAACTGTTTTTCGAAGGTACACCGCGGGAGCATATCACTTGGCATACTCAAAATCGGAATATTCGTTACTGAGTCTTGAAAAGATCTCAGTTTCTGCGATAGCCATTTCGTTCCGTCCTGGGCGGATATTTTCTGTATACTGCTCCCCGCCTCCTTTAACACATGCAAATGAAGGGGCGGTAGGTTCAGTAAAGCATTTAACGCCGCACCCGGCGAAGTCGACATGGCTCCGGTTGCTAATAAACAGGCGGTTCTTTGTAGGCCACCTAGCCTATCTATTACAGTCTTCTGGTGGGCTTTCTCGTATCAGACCACAGAGGCATAACTAATTATTGGCCTCACGATGGCCGTATACAGCCACAGAACAACTTTTGGGTTTAGACCCCAGTTGCTCCCTGCCATCCGACTGCAAGTACCCAAGGCAATTTTGCCTTTTGCAGAGTACTGGTAAGGTGTCTGTTCCACGTTAGTTTTTGGTGGATTATGACACACATGCGTTGTAAATTTATCACCGATTTAACTATTAATTTTGGCTATACTCAAACAGTCACTGTTCGCGGATACAGCCAAAGATAAATATCAATTCTAATTGCGCTAGACCACCTCCGTCTAACAATACATGGTGGTGGTTATAATTTATTAAACTGCCTCTAACTACCTCCACATGAGTACACTGCGCACGATCGCATGATTGCTACCTGACAACTACTTCACGAAGACAGCACAGCACATACATAACAGTAGGATGTCTTCACTGAAATCTAGCGTCTGCGGTTTGAATATGCTCGATGCACGCACACAGCGGTAACATTGCGGGTAATTATGGGTGAATATTGCAGCGTCAGTCGGGTCGTACGCGACGCAAACTCGCGACCGCTTCCGTTTGTCTTTAATTTGTTCTTTGCATTGTCACAAATAATGTTTAAGTCGCATAAACGGTACATATTGTAATGTCTTTAAATGGCTAAAAAATTTTAGTTATTCGAATTCATGGTTATAGTTCTTCAACATAACTACAAGAAATTAAATTTAACAAACATGAAAAACTATCCGTGTGCATCGTATTTTTATTCGTCATCATAAACAAATATTATAATCAAAGTATGTTTCGAAAATCAAGCGAATGCTTTTTCACTCGGTGAAAGGTAAATGATCGAGTCTAAGCTTTCCTGAGGAGAAACCAGCGCCAATTAGTTAGGTACATAAAACAATTACATAAAATAAATTATAAAGTTAAACCTCAGTGCATGCAGTATGCTCGTATGTGTTCAGTGCAATTTATATATCGCATATTATTTCCACACTGGTCTAGAAGAGAATGAAAACTAATAGAATGTGCCAGTTATTTATCACCAAGCGCTGGTCATAAAAGTTGACCAAAGGATTGTTGTAAGCAACTTTTCTGCGCTTTGCCATCTGTAAGCCCAAATATTTATTGCTAGAAGCGGCGTCAAAGTGTGTAGGGTACCTATTTGTTGCGACTTTGACGCGACTTTGAAATAGGAAATGGCTTCGCGTTATGTTTGTGAGTCTGAACTGTCGTTTATTTTATTGATTTCAATTCTAAAGCGTAGATAATTACACATTTTTTTAAAATTAGATACTTATTTTATTAAGGGGCTACAAGAGCAAAAAGCGAGATCTATTCTTTCTTCGCATGACAATTGTAGTTATGCTAGTTTTTTTAATTGCATATAATTTTGATCGTATACTGTATATTCGGTAAAAAGAAAACGTAACTGCATACAATTTTCTAGATACAATTTGTTACTAAACTACCAAAGACTTATTTACAAACTTTCGCTTAGTACTTCGAAATGGTAAATATATAATTTTTTTACTTATTGAAACATAACGTTGGAAACATATGGTAAAACAAAAAAAAAATCAAATCGTTCGTTTTTATTTTATTATTTGGCGCTTATGAATATCGCATAAAATAAAACGCGCCCTCTACTTCCTCTTTTTTTCACATACGAGTATAAATAGTGTTCTCGCTTCCACAATTATGCGCGGCGTAGCGCAGTATTACTCATGTCTATCATACAACCTAACCTTGACGTCCCCTTTTCGAATTCGTTATGCCCACCACACACGGTCAAGTATACTTAATCAAGCCCGTCCAATTTGCATGAAGCGAAGGTTGCATCAAGTAAATTTGATCGTGTGTGGCATTGTAGGGGCGTTATGCCAAAACAACGCTTTATGCCAATCGGCCGGGCTCAAGCGTACTTGATCGTGTGTGGCGGGCATTAGCTTAGTTTGGCCTGGGATTGCTTGCAGGACGACGCGGAAGCGCCGACGTCGTTACTGACCGCCCGTAAGACGCGGCGATGGGCGGCGCCGCACGCGCTCAAGAACCGCAGCAAGTATGCGCTGCGGCCGCGCGACGCGGTCGAGCTCGGCAACCACTTCGTGTGGGAGCTCGCGCCGGGCGCCACCGCCGTCGGCGTCGCCACCGACCGCGCGTTACTGCACCACTACAGGGTTTGTTTCACTCAGATTACATTCACATACTGACTTTTTAATCATCGACTTCCTTTGGGATTCAATTCATATGCATACATATAGATACGCATACATCATTTTCATTTTAATGTATAAAATGAAAATGATGTAGGCGTAATCATCAACAAGCGACAACTTTTTAAATCTGTATTCGTGATACAGAACATTAGGATTTACGTAAGTGTAATCATTGGTGTCTTTTGAGATTAATCATGATGCAATTTTCCATAAAGACTAAAATTACGTCAGCGTAATCATTGGCATCACAGGACCAAAAGTACGTAATAGTAATCATTAGCAACGTTAGTACGTAAGAGTAATCATTAGTAATGTCTCATGACAGACAAAGGACTATAGCATCCTTTTAATACTTTTCCTATAATACAAATTACATTTGGACTATAATTACGTAAGAGTAATCATTGGCAATGTTTGAAAGAACAATTGTATTAAGAAGTAGTCAAAAGACACGCTCACTTTTGGGGCACGTGAGTGTTTTAAGTAAAAAAATGTAAGCTACGAATAATAATCTTTAATTGCATGTATAACGTTACTTTGGGTTACTTTTTATAACACATTTTTGAACATAAAATGCTGTCCTATTTCATCCTCTTAAAGCGTCGTCCAGAATAAATTGAAAAAAAATCATTAATGTAGAAAATAAGGTACATAGGTAATAAAATTATCAAAATTGAATTATCAAGATTACATTAACTTATATACCTACAATTTATTTACATAAAAAAAGCTTCACAACAAACTATTTTTAGCAGTGGGCAATTTATTTAAGCTTTATTTAGCGATTGACGATTGCGGAGATTACCTAAAATTTGCAGACATCTACAGCCACGCGATTATTGCGCGACAGGTGACTAATTGTAATAAAATTGGCATCATCTATGACGATTGCGTGTCTATTCCACCGTGAGCATAAAATGCACTTTTTGTGGTAGATTTAGCGCCACTATACAAATTACATTCATAGATAGAGCAACGGAAGTGAAAAGTGAAGCATTCGTAAATCAGCGAATTCACTTGTCGCGTTGTTTTTTAAATTTATTGAGGCATTGGCTGTTCAGTCATAAACCTTACAAGTCACGTCATTCGAACAATGGTGGTCACATAATTCGCATGACTTTTGTGCAATTCATGTGTTTCATTTACGTCCAATATGTGAGTTTCTATATCAGATACATACAAAATTCGATTAAAGAATGCAAATATAACCGATGGAGTACCAAATCACATCTTTAACATCATTCTAAATTATTTTTCAAAATAAAACTAACAATAAAATTTGTTCAAATCTAAAACTGGATAAAATAAATGTGGCATACATTTAAATTTTTTTACCCTTAAAAATCAAAAATGTTAGCCACGGACAAAGAAATATTATTTGCATCATCTATAATTTTAATATTCGCGTTTATGCAATTATAATCTATACTTTCTTATCGAGTTGTGCTGTGAAAGTTATATCGACAGTGTGCTGAGAGCCGATAAAATATTAGTATCAGTGTTGCCAACAAGACTAATTTAAATTTTGCTAAAATGCAGTTAAAAATTTGGCAAAATTATGCTAATTGCTATTTATTAATGTCAAAGATTATGCTAGCATTTTTCTTTATCAAATAAAATTACATTTAATTCTAGGTATTTAGGCGCCATATTAGGTTAATTAACGACTATCAAGCACGTAAAACTGTAACTATGAACATAGTATAATAGCATAAGTATATTAGCGGACAGAATAGGACCTTGGCGGATGTCTTGAGATGGTTCGCTGCCAATAATTTACTACTGAATGCACAAAAAACCAATTGTGTTAAGTTTTCCCTATCCAATGTACCCAAAATCCATAATGGACTGGAACTGGATGGGAAAAAATTAGAATTAATGAAATCAGCTACTTTTCTTGGTTTAACAGTAGACAATAAGTTACAGTGGGCGGACCATATCGGGACTTTATCTAATAAGCTCAGTTCGGCAATATATGCTATTAGGCGCATTAGACAGTTGACAGATGTAGCTACGGCTAGGCTGGTGTATTTCGCATATTTCCATAGCCTTATATCTTATGGTCTGCTACTGTGGGGATCAGCGGCGCATATGAAATCTATCTTTATTTTACAAAAGAGGGCAATACGTACCATCTACAGTATGAACGCACAAGAGTCGCTGAGAGATCATTTTAAAGACATTGATGTACTCACCTTACCCTCGTTATACATCTATGAAAACATAATGTACACTAGAAAAAAATTAGATCTATTTCAAAAGAAAGGCGTTGTTAATGGTATGGAAACTCGTGGTCATGGTCAGCTAGTTATTCCTAAATTTAAATTACAAAATTCAAGAGGTGGGTAACTTGGGTAACGTGTTCGTTTTTATAATGAAATTCCTCAAGAAATTACTCAACTTACGGAAAAGAGATTTAAACTTGTCATTAAACGCACACTGATTGGAAAAGCATACTACAAAATTAGCGATTTCATTGAAGACACAACAATAGACTGGAAGTGATCCTCTCTGCATATGCATTTACTGGCTTTATAAATATTGTATTTTTAAATAACTGTTGTAGAATGATGTTGAAAAAATGATACCTGACTGAGTTTCTTGTCGGTTCTTCTCAGTATTCAGGTTTCCTTTTTGAACCGAACTAAAGTAGATTTGACGTTCAAAAATACCTTGCATTTGGGTTTACTTGAATAAATTGATTTGACTTTGACTTTAAAAAAAACAGTAAGAATTTTCATTCGCTTACAATGTAATTGTACATTTGTATGCGATATTCTTTCTCACTTCTTTCTTACCAGAGGGAATGAGTGAAATAATGCTCTTTGTTTATGGTTTATTGAACGAGATTAGTTTTTGGAGAACCCTTGAGACACGGAAATGGTATTATTATAGCGCGCTTACGGCAACCGAATATATTAGTATTCTGTAATCCTGAGCCGAACGGAACAGCTCTTACCAGTTTGAGCGCTATTATCGTTAATTTGTAACGTACCCGCGGTCTTTTATTTCGTGGTTATACTATTATTTAAAAATTATTATATATGCTAAAAAATAACTATATGCTAAACAACAAAAAAATATATTAAACAAGATGAAAATATGCCAAATCCAGCATAAAATATGCTAAATTGGCAACACTGATTAGTTCTTTTTCTTTCTTAATGGCAAGGCGCACAGATTAGCGCATTGGCCAATGTTACGTATTAATAAGAAGAATCCATGTAGAATCACAAGTAAATTAGTTTTTTCTTATCGTAAAACTCCTCCAGTAAAGTGATAGTAAGCTTTACTGAAGTTTTAAAGGACTTCTTGGAAGACTGCGAGAACTTCAGCTACACATATTTATTTAGACCTACTCCATTCTTTTCACTTACACGGAACATTAAAACACAATATATTATCATTGTTGTACTTTAAAATCCTAAAAATATAAAAAATAGAAAATTTAAAATGATAACCTCACTTGTCTTGTTCCCGCCAAAAGGTCAAAAGTCCGATTACTACTTATATAAAATTTTTGTCAAAATGTCAAAATAATTATTCTTATAATAAAAACCAGTATGTTATAAAAAGAATATGATCGAACTGAGACCAAAGCGATAAAGTGAATGAAACTAGTTTGTAATTAAGGTAATGTCTGTAAGATAATAGTGAAGATTAATCTTGCCTCGAATAGCTTAGAGACGTTTAATTGGAGTTGAGTCAAGAAGACGGATTATTATCATTAGAAAATAGTAGTTACATCCAAATCAGAGCTTTTCATAATTTAAAATTTCCAACAAAAGCGTTACGATCGAAGTCCTGGAATATATGATTCGCTGTCTTTCTGTTCTCATTTTGCTGGACAGATAATTAGGGCTCTAATACACAAACCGCATTTGCATAAAATGTTAAGATTTTTGTAATTCTCTTTTTGAAGCTCGAGTTTATAATTACTTTCACTTGCTGTTTCATAATAGTTAATTAATTTACAGATCGCATGCGAGTTTGGTGGCTTGCAATGCCTAACAGTACCATCAACTATTGACCGTACTGCACATCGATGGTCGGAAGAATTACTGCAACGAGTCAAATTAGAAAAAGAGCAAGTATCAAAAGCTTGTTCAGCGTAAATCAATATCATACACAACATATTGTTATTTCGTTATGAAATGATGGCGTTTTAAAAGTTTCTATCCAGTCAAGTATCATTATTTTTTGGAATGACCTATACGGCGAAAAGGTAAATGCTATGCTAATGCAAAAATTGAAAATACTTAAATCACGGTGAAACAAGTAATCACGGTAATTTTTGAAAAAGTATAATAAGGAGTTAATTAACAGCTGCGGCTTTAGTATGTGCTGGTCTCGTGTTTTATAAAACCCTAAATTGACATTATGACTAAACCGTGTCATACGTAAATGAGTGTGCTCTGTCTTAACACGTCATTTGCGTTATTCTAAAATGAACTGCCTTAGCTTTCTTACACATTAAATTAAAATTCTGTTACATATTATGTAAGGTAATATAATGTCCATTGGAATTTATCTGTATCAAATCACTTTCAAGTAGGTATGAGTAGTGTCAAATCAGTACCAATAAGTATATGTATTTCTGTCGACAGAAAATAAAATGAAGACGTCTTTCATATATTTCGAATTAATCAGCATCAATTTCAAATATATAAACAAGACGACCTTACTGTTTTATTTTGATTTAAGCGAATTTAATGCAAAATATCACATTTGTAATTTTTATAATGAAATTTATTCCATATAGGTATGAACGTATGACATCCTATCAATATCTATTAGTACTATTTAGTACATATAAGAATGGCGAACGAAAGTAAACAATATAATAATTAATATTACATATTGAGGTTAATATTTATTCAGGTCGTAGTAAAAACGGACCCAAGAAGTACAATAATTTAAAGGATTACGAAAGGGTTACATAACTTCGGCTTATGCGTTCACTGTAATTAGTAGGTATGATATGGAATTTTAGTCTTTTATAAGACTTACATATAAAGATAGACAACTGAGCAAGCTTTTGATATAAAGCATAATATGGATTATAGAACATACATTATTTTGTATTTTTTTTAGTCTTTGTACTTGAGGTTTAAATATTTTTTTGAAAATCTCAAAGATATTTTTAAAGTGAAATGGAAACTTGCAATGCCTAAATGTTTTAATTTCTACAATTTTTACAAAATATCATGTATCTAGTTCTTAAATTAAGTATTGTTAAGTATGTAGATAGGTCTGTATCAAAACGGAAAAATGAATAAAATATTCCCATACTACATATGTATAATATGTAGGTATACATATGTATAATATGTATGAGTTTCTAAACTTGAGTTTGTAAATAGATAGGTATTTTATCTTTACTATGTGATTCAACAAAAAACACCAAACCATAATGCTTGTGTATGCTTATTTTATGTTAAATTCATCAATTTGCATGTATCAATAAAATAAGTAAGCATTGCCCCAATATAATTCGAAATACCTTATAATATAAGAATGAGGACCATTGTTTACGTTATACCTATTTTCTATTTTATTTTTTAATGTTTATATGATAAGTACCTACAATGTTGTGTAACAATTCCAGTGATATGCTCTGATGATATAAGTAACATTTTGTTATAAAATACGAATATGAGTTGTGTGATTTGTGAATTACTATTCTGTAACAAAGTGTCAATAATAATTTGCTCAATTACTTGACAACATTCAGTATTAATAATCATGCACAATAATTTATTAAAATATTCTCCCAAAATAATTATTTTATTCACAAAACTTCATCATATACTAATCATCATACTAATTCCTAATATGAGTTTTAGTGAATGTTAATAAGTATTTTTCAATTCAATATTAGTTCTGTAGTAGCGAAGAAACTCTGTAACAGAAAATTTGGACTTCTAATAGCTTAATCATTTCATATGTGCAATCGCAAATATAGTAAACAAGTTGCCCAAGGCCAACGCACAACGCAAAGGTATTTGTTTACAGGCATAGAACTTTCTTTTTGAAATGAAATAAAACATTGTTATTCATTCTACCCGACTAGGTTATCCACGTTTAATTTTGTCTGAATTGCCACAAAAATATAGGTATCTACATTAATTTTTCAGTTTGTGTGATGTCTGAAAAAATTTGTATCTAACATTATTAAGACTTATTCCTTTAAATACTAATTACTACATCGTAAATGTAGCTTTTAAAAGGAAATAATTTACGTTTACATATCCATTCGAATAGTAAATACAATTTCTAGTCCAAGAATAAAGTAACATTAAAATAGGTATTTATTTGAATACTTTAAAGATTAGTCAATTCAGAAGTAGATATTCAAAGATTGCTTTAAAAATTTACTGTTTAAGAAATTTTGTTAAACACTGTCGATCATTACGACACACGTACATAGATAAAATTGAAATACTTTGAAAATAAAAAAAAATGTAAATATTGTACTTAATTGTAAAAGTAAGTGCACGTCTTATTGTATTTACGTAATATAATTGTACTATGAAATGTTGTTTAGCAAATACGTTGAATAAATAATAGCGTTTCTTCGTGAATACTCACTACAAGATCTGTTTATTTTGTATTTATAGAAAAGAATATGGAAAAATTAACAAGGAACAATTAACAAAAATAAATTACATAGAAACTACATACCGTTGTATTGAATAACTAATAGATATTTACCTACATCATAATTATTATTTGTCTTTTAAATGCTTGTTAAAGTAACGTTAAAACGTTAAAATTGCAAAACAAATAATGTCTACATGTTAGTATTTAGTTCCTAGTTATTCAATTTTACGAATTGTTTACTCTTCATTTCTCATTTTTATTAATTAATATTACTAATTTACTACAAGTAACTTTAAAATGTTCAAATACTATTTTTTTTCAACAATTAAATTATACCTTTATAATTTTATCGTAATAAAGTTAATACCATATATGTACGTACCATACTTAACAGTAATCCGCTGATTCTTACTACGAAGTAAGAAATCTAACTATATATTGCCGATTTACTAACATTTTAGTAAGTAGGTAATGCCACTGTTATTTTATTACCTTTAAGATAGATTGTTAAGGTTGTGCAAATGTTATGTGAAAATCTTTATGTACCTAGCATTCACAATTTCCAACATAGAATTTGAAACTATCTTAACAAGGAAAGTTATTAATAATATGAATCACATTTCAATATTTACCACTTACATGATTATAAAATGAGTTTTAAAACGTGTCGTTCTTACTATAGATATATTACAATAGAGTAGAAAAAACGAAGATGGGTACAATTTGCAGGCAACTGTTTAGTTGGAAAAAACGAGTTTTTCAATTGAACACGAATTCATAATACGGAAGTGCCATAAAAAAGACAGAATTACACATTTATTCTTCATTTCTTTCATTAGCAGGAAAGCATTTGGGATTTATTCTTACCGTATTAGCTGTTTCAATATAGGTAACGTGATCGTTGTTTGTTGTTTCTACATATAACGTATATGTCGCAATGAGATTGTACAATCCACTGTTTTACACAGCAAATAGTTGTTTACCCAAACAGCTGTAAGTATTAATAATAGAAAGTATAAAAATCAAAATGAAGTGAACGACGCGTATCTAATGATATAATAATAAAGCGCTTTTCGAATTCGTTTGATGCATGTATCGCTCTTTGTAAAGAGTTAATGAATACATAAATATTTCCGAAAACGCTTGCATAAAAACTCTGTACACATGTCTAGGATCGGTTTATAGTTAGACCGTATGCGGAAAGCCTTTGTGTTCTATAAATGAGCAAAGTATTATAAAGAACGGAAATGCTGTTGGTTTCATGTTACTAAGTGGATTTTCCCATTATCTCATTATCTTTTCATCATGTAATTAATTTATTGCTAATAATAAAAGTATGTAAGAATATCGATTTATATTTGATACGTATAAATTTTTATGATCAATTCTTGTCTGAACAGCGAAGGAAAAATTGTATAGTTTTAGGTAATTTGGATATATTCATTCTAAACAATTTTATTTCATGCCAATCTTACAATTAGGCTAAACAGCGTTTGATAGTCAACAGACGATTTAGTGGCAAAAGAATATTTTGTGTCTGTATTTTATCTGTGATGTCTATTTTAGAGATGAGGGTTGTATAATTTGATCTGAAGAAGGAATGTGATCTGTTAGACAAATGTTGAAAATGGTCTTTTTTAAAATAAAAAAAGTGATTAAATTGCATGGTGGTATTATTATTTTCTCCTCAAAAAGCATCCCCACCCGCTCAGGGGCGTCGCGAAGGGTATATGGGACTTCATGAACTGATGCAGGCTGATGCAGGCTTTTTTTATGTATTAAGGAGTAAAAATCCCTTAGGGACGCCTACCAGCCAGTACTGGTAGGGAGTGTCCGACTTGCATGGACTATAAAACCTCCTCATCTACAAGTCTACACGGAACCGCATTTGCATTTCTTCGTGCAGATTATTATTTTCCTAATCTACTTGTTCTCTCTGTCTCGCTCTTTCGTCTTCTTCTCTTTTCATTATAATTTCCCTCAGCATTTCCACATACCTACGCCAGTCATCTTCGCCTGAGAGCATTCGCGAAATTAAATTTTTTTAGTTATTGCATCTGCCCCAATCTGTGGCTTACTCCTATTTCAAAGACTGATCAGGCTGACTCACCAAAACTTGACGGTGTTTCTCCGGGGCGCCATTTGCCGGGGCTAAGGGTACGTTTTCGCACTCATGCGCGGCCCCGGATTCACATCACTATGTGCATGTATGCGTTATCATACGCACTTTGACGCACGACACCCAGTCAACGATTAGTCCAATCAAATTACGTTTTCAGGTGTCAAAAAATAGTTCAATAATTGACAATATGTAAAAATTAGAAAAAAATTAGTAGAATTGAATGAACTATTTGAGCCCTCCTGAATTTTTGGGCTTCATTTTCAAAATAGCGTCCAAAAAAATTTTTAATGCGAATCGAATTAGACTGAACCGGTTTTGATCGATAAACAAATTAATTAGTTATGGCAAAAAACCGCTAAAAATTAATTATTAAAATAGCTGTCTCTTTCAAAAATAAATATTTTTTTGTGAAATTTTGGAATTAAGTTCTACTAACCCTTCACTTCAAAATTTACCCTATGCTAATATGTGCAAATTATTCTTAAATGGTGAAAACTACCCCTTTTTGTCAAAATCCAATAAAATAAAAGTTGAAGCATTTAGAAAGTTAAAAAACATATTTAGGGTTTGAATAAAACTTGCTTGAGGTTTTAGGATACTGTTTATGATTTTTCAACCCTTAATCGATGTATTTCATCCCTTAAAAACTAACCACTTTTATGATAAAATTAATAAAAAGAAACAATTATGGTGCTTTATTTTTCTTAATTTATATTAAATGGGTATCTTTTCATCGTGTTGAACTCAAATATTTTTTTATCCCAGATTTTCAACCCTTACAAATCATCCTTTATTACGAAAAAATTAAAAAACATCATTGACGGTCTTATTTATAGAATGTAATATATTATTTATATAAAATTGATTTCTTTTCGTCGTATTCAACTTGTAAATAATTATTTTTTAAATTTTCATCTCTTAAAAACTGCCCCTCATGTGGAAAAAATCTTGAAAGATTATGAAAATGTGGAAAATTAGAAATGAATATTTTAATATAATTTTTTTCATGTATTTAGTGTACAGTATTTTATGTTACATAATAGTGTATAAAAAATAAACAAATTAATGTATAAAATATAATAATATGTATTTCATTCAGCAACGATGTATTAGTGCTCCAAAAGCAATATTCCCAGTAACACTCAAAGATAAATTCTAGAAAATTATATTAATAATTGTTATAATTGAAAGAATTCAAACATATAGTATTAAAAAGTTAATCTGCTTCTCTACTAACCAATTTAATATTAAGCATAAATTAATAATCACAATTAAATTTTTAAGAAACGAGGAACAACACGTGTTCTTTTTTTCAATCACAGACATATACTGGTTTGAGCATCTCTGTGTAAAAGACACACAATCAAACACACACACTTGTATGTATATATGTATATACAATACACATGTA
Source organism: Zeuzera pyrina (assembly GCA_907165235.1). NCBI lineage: Eukaryota > Metazoa > Arthropoda > Insecta > Lepidoptera > Cossidae > Zeuzera > Zeuzera pyrina. Next base: position 17,214,078 of record OU015626.1, read on the forward strand.
TATGTAGAAAGTCTCCTTTCACCGAAGCAGATGTTGTCAGCTCCATGCCGATCCTTCTCATTATGTGTATACACATATATATGATGTACATACACTCGGAATTTTACCAGCTTAGAAATTTAAAAAAAAATGTTAATTTGTTTTGGCCATATCTCCCTTAATTTTTAAGCTAGACATTCGATTAAAAAATCATTTTGTAGGAAAATTTATAGTCTATTAGACTAAAAAGGTTTCAAATTTATTGAGCCCTTTATTTTTGAAAGAGAAACGTTCAAAGGGCTCCAAAACGGTACCAGTCATACGCCATTGTGAACTTTGAAAGGTCATATCTCGGTTAATTTTCAAGTGATGAAAATAAAAAAAAATCAAAATTATCAATAGAGAAAACCTAACTTTTTGTTCTCCAGCAATTTTTTCACATCTTCCATATCTTTTTAGTTATTTTTAAAAAAAGAAATTTTCTAAGAAATTAAAAACTGCTTTCTCCACTAAAACCATAATTTTTACAAAACCAAGCTTTCTAAACGATTCAAATTTCTTGATCCCATTATTAGTATTACAATAGTGATTTGTAAATTTATAACATTTTATTTCAATTAGGGTGGCAATATGAAGGGTGAAACTGATGTTTTTTTTTCTCGGAAAAAAGGGATTCTACATTATTTTCATCACAACTCCCTTATTTTATATCCTACAGAGTCCTATAAATCTCATTTGAAAGGTTTTTTAAAGAACTTTAAAAAAGGTACGCGGCATTTTTGCCGTAAAATTGACCGTTTTCCAGTTATTCCATTTTTAATTCTTAAGAATCTTTGGTTCACTAAATAAATTTCACTTTTAATAAGTCATAACTCGGTTTATATTAGGTCTATAGCCAAAAGAAAAAAACCATTCTTTTTATTTTTTAGAAGCTACATTTTAACTTCTTATAGTTTTTTGATAAAATTGAAAGTTTTTGAGTTATTTGTGAAAAAACGATTAAAAGTATGATTATTTTGTAACAAAAATTGAAATTTTCATTCACGAATAAGTCAAAAAGTATTGATTTTTCGAAAAAACTCTATAGAATATTTTGTGCTTAGAATGCTTTTTTCTATCGATTTCTGAGGTTATTTTTAATAAAAAAAAATTACCACCCCTTAGTTGGGGTGGTATCCACCCCCAGGGTAAAAGCACATATCAGCATAGGCTAGACTCGCTAGACTTTGCTTTTTGAGGTATTTCCTATCTACTGTAAAAATTTCAAGCAAATCGATGGGTGTTGATGGAAATCTGAGGTAAAAACCGTTGTAGACTGGACTAAAAATATTTTATAATTTTTGCAAAACCGAGTTTTTCGAAAATAAGCGTTTCTGTAAAATCCTCATAATTCATAGGCCGCCACATCTTTAGAAACGGAGTTGGGCTTAAAATTTTCCTTAATTGTTACATAGCATGTATAAATTTCAGGTCTTAATATTATTAATGAGACATAGGCAGTCATAGGCAGACCTCACCCAGCCCTGTCTGACGCCTTTACAGACTTCGAACCAGGGCGACGTGTCCCATCTATCCTTACACAGGCTTTGTGGCCTCGATATAATGACCTCACAGCCTGCAGTAAGGGGCCCTCCACGCCGTATTCAGGCAGAAGACTCCACAATTTCTTTCGCACTACTCTATCAAATGCTTTTTCTAGATCCATGAAAGCGCAGAAAACTTTCTGACCTCTAGCCAGAAACTTACCCACGATAACGCGAAGCAGGGAAATCTGATCCATATAACCTCTACCGTTCCTAAAACCACCTTGCACTTCCCACAAATATCTTTAAGAAACATCTTTCATACGTTCAGTCAATAGCTTAGTATAGACTTTACTTGTTAAGCTGACCAAGTTGATGGCCCTATACCACGCACAGTCCAAATGTGACCCTTTTTCTTTATAAAGAGACACTATGACTGCGGTGCGCCTGTCCTCTGGCACCTCTCCCTTCTGACAAAAAAGGTTGCACAGTGAACAGAAGATATTCCAGACCCTAGGACCACCATACTTGATAATCTCAGCAGTCACCTCATCATTTCCCGCAGCCTTTCCACATTTCAGACTTGTCACTTTTTCAATCTCTTTCATACTATTGGCATACTCCAGTCCCTGACCCGAGTATGGCAATTCATTAGAATCGCTTATAGTATCAGAAACGGAGTCGCCACTCTCATACATTTCTCCATAGTATTCACTCCAACGCTGTAAAACATGTTTTTTATTTGTTAGCAGGTGGTTTTCTTTCGAATGCACTTTATTCATTCCGCAAGTTTTTTTTATTTTTTTATAAAAGAAAAAACTGTTTTTTTGCGAACCTAGGAATGCCATTTTGAAAATGAAGCACAAAAATTCAGGAGGGCTCAAGTAGTTCATTCAATTGTAACGGATTTTTTCCTAATTTTTACATATTCATATAGTCAATTACTGAACTACCTATTTTTTGGCACAAAAATAGGTAGTTCAGTACCTATTTAGACAATTTGATTGGCCTAGATAGTTTGTTGGTCGGACCAAGAGATAACTAACGGTTTTGGCTTTAAGAGTGTATCCATTCTTTGTCAATGCGAGGTTCTAGACTTGTACTAGTGTGCGTGATTAGAGTACAACAATACACAGCTGAACACGATATTTTTATTTTTGGGAGCACTAGTAGCCAAGATATTTAAGATTTACGAGCATTTTGCGAATAATTATTTCAATCCTGCGATGTTTTATACGACAAGCCGGTCGTGAAATGACACCAAATACATCGTCAGTACGAGGTTGCCAAACTTATTATAGCTAACTGTTTTACTCGTGGTTACGGTCAGTGTGATAGTCAGAGAGATACGAAAATTCGTTTGACACGGTGATAAAAGCGAGAACTCATTATGGCCCCGATCATTATGATTCTTGGTCTGAGGTTTGTTGAGGGTGTCATGGAATTCGTCATAACGCTATGACGATAATCTATGAATTTTTTTATTGTATATATAATTAATATTTGAAAAAACGGTGTGTGATTTTTCAGCAATATCTCAAAGAGTATAAAAAATATTGAAAAAACGAAGATGATCCTAAAAGATTAGGACGAAGAAGACCTTATATAAAAGCCAAAAAAAACTCTTATCTACAATATTTATACATAATATTTATTGTTGAAAATTCATAATGTCGACATCAGTCGCCCGTCGCGCGCTCTTACATTGGTCATCTACACTGTTTATATTTATAAATGGTCTGTTGCTCTTCACGGCTAAACCGTTCTACCGCGGAACAACTAGACACAGGGACCAGGGACCTATTCTCACCCTTACATTGTTGACATCTCATTCATATGCATTACGAAGCGATTCAGGTACTTCTTCATTCATAAAGCGTACCGCCAAGGTAAGCAATACTCTTCAGCTAGCAATATATTTCCTTAGTCTTACAACGGATATTTTCAAGGCAAGAGTGAATAGGTATTTTCGTTTTTGTTTGACATTAGGCTTCGTTACTGTTTTCTATCAGGCAGGACGCAGGACTAAGGAAAAACGTACGCCCATTCAAATATAAAAAAACCACTAACCTGATTTAGGCATAGGTATGGAGATAGCCCGAAGCTCTGGGAAGAATATATTGCTTTTTTGTAATTTCACGCAGTTAAAGGCTTGGGCTATTATAATAATGTTTAAAAACAAAATTTTGTAATTTAGTCGTCAAGTAAATATATCTATGGGTGGTAAGATATGAGAGAGCGCATGGGATACTTTCGGAGCTTTCAGTGCTTCTCTAAGTTTGTTTGTTACCCCAGTTGGTAATCACCCAACCGCAACGTTGTGAATATCAACAAGATGTTAATTTCATTATCATTAATATTACGGCTTTTATCATATATCGTGTAAGACTCATGTAGAAAAACAAAGGAACGTCCGCTTGATGGTTTAGTCTTTCTAATTGACCCTACTAGATGGCACTACTGTGCACACAATTCATTTATTGATAAAAATTGATAAAATTTAAAGACTACGCAAAGCGTTACCTGAATTTATAATCTTATTTTAAAGCTTTGTAATTAGGCCGTGTGCTATGCCTTATTATATCTATCTAGCTCTAGATTATTTATATAAAAATGAAGTTTTGTAATAATTAATATTAATTTATATATTATAGCAGTGACCGGAAGGATTTTTTTAGGTAATTATTACACAGATACTTTGATTTTATTTTTCAGCGCATATTTTCTATTTACACCTATATCGGAACTATGTACGGCCTTCAGTTTCTAAGTCATTGTAACTGTTGTATGATGATGAATATTTTGACTTATTTTATAACATTGAGTTGAAATTATGTAATATAAAAAAGAAGAAGAATGCTGTTATAATTTCACTTTCCTTTTTGATGCAGAGATGCACAAGGCATTTTTTTGATTTAATATTTAAGAGAATTAAAGTAAGAAATATTAATATGAGGTGAAATGTAATGTAAAAAAAGAATAATTATATAACAATATTATTACACTAATGAACGCCCGCGACTTCGTTCGCTAGCAGTTCAGTTGTAAAAACACAATATATTTATGAATATGTCATTCATATTGTCTATATGTCATTCTGATGTATAAGATATATTAATGTTAAAGTTTCATCAAAATCCGTTCAGTAGTTTTTGCATGAAGGAGTTACAAACATCCATCCATCCGCAAAAACTTTCGCATTATAATAATAGTAAGATAATTTATCTATCTATACAAAAAGAAATACTGCTGTTATCTTGCATGATGAGTCTTTTTTAACCCCGACGGAAAAGAGGGTCTTTCTCCACGTTTCAGGCTGGTGTTAGTCTGTACCATCGTCGTAGCCCTTGAACGAATGAACCAATTCTCATGCGGTTTTTGCTGCGACAGCTTTCTATGGACAATGTTTTTACCTAGGCTTAATAGAAGTCGGTCTAGATTATTACATTTTTTTGTTAGCTATTTTATGTAAACGTTATTTGTTATTATAATAATTATTATTATAATTTATTGTTACTTGTTTTGCGTTAATAATGATTATTAAACACAAAAAGAAATGGAAAATAACAAACAGGAAATCTAATATAACTGGGCCCAAAAAGCGGCATCCTAAAATAGCAAAGGGAAACAATTTCCTTTGTGAAATAAATGCCTGTATTCTTGATCGTTATTTAAGTAGGTACGCACCATACGATAAACGTTCTACAGAAGTGAAGCCTTTGAAAATCTATTCAGTAGCATTTGAGATTAACTCATGTAAACAGATACCATTTAAGAATTTTATCACTCGTATAAGCAGTGAATCCAATACTTACCATTTATTATGTATGTGATATATAAGTAATATTTGAGGAGGTGAAGTATGTGAAGACTGCGATACTAGGCACTCCGTCCTCTTTTACTACCACGGTAGGGAGACAACGTGAGAATAATTTATGTATGTATGGGTACGTACACAATATTTTTCATAGAATGCTTAACTTTTAATGTAAACAATTATATACGTAACTTCACGCTGTTTCGCATTCAGGGCGGACAGAACATCAAGGAGCAACACAATCCTACTTTGTTGCTATGTCTAGCAACAAGTACCTATTTGGGCTAGCAGATAGCAAATCGTATGCTAGTTTAATATTTTCTTATCAATAACTTTTATCACTTGAAAAGTTAGTGAATAATACAATTTTAGTAAAATCAACCCTTTTAAACAATTTTTATTTCGATTTATGCGTATATTGTGAGCAGCGACTTAAGGTATTTATTTCGTAACTCTGAATGTTTCATCTTCTTCGAAAATAAGTTCATTCGTCATTGCTGTTGTACTGGGTTACAAAATATTTTTGGTAACCACAAGTATAATTTAGTTACTTTAACAAAAACTACATACATACGTTAATATTTACAAACTTAAAACAACACATTATCTTAAATAATAGACTTCCTCAAAGTTGCCGCTTAGTAAGCTGTCATTGCTTAAGGTACCTAGCAGACTGGCAGCATTTAGTTACTTCTATTTACTGGATATCAATATCAGTCTGATATTAATCGATGTCAATCAGATACATTTTTACAATGGAAATGAAGGAAGAACTATTACATGGACCTCAATTCACTCCTTCCATTGAATAAAACGTTCAATCAATCGAAGTTGCGCAATTACACTTCAAAGTCTTAATTAATTAACTTCCATTGTTTAAAAAAGAATACCAGTTTTATGTTTTAGACTCATTTATCAATCAGGTACATTTATCAATATGAATGCCGGAAATAATGAGCTATTGGATCAATTGACCTAAAATGTAATAGTTAATTCCTTCCACTGATTGAAAATGTTCAATCAATCGAAATTACGCGATTAGACTTTTAAATGATCAATTATGTAACTTTTATTTTCGAGGATTCGAGGAGTTCAAAACATCAAATCAATTGGATGTTTTGAACTTTTTGGTAAACGTCAAAATCGGATTAATTTTTTCATTGGGGATCCGCTAATAAAGGAAACAGTACGTACCTATATGTTTATTACCAATTAATGGAGAATAGGTCTCAATTTCGTATTTTAATAATTAATACTTAGGCTACATTGGTAATGTGATCGAAGCAGCGGACTTAAGCCCATTTATCATAAAAGCATTATTGTGTTTATTAGCACTCTATAAGCTTTCGGTTTTACTACCATTATTTTGTAATTACGCGGGCGGCATTTAGTTTATATTTCAACGGCGTTACAAATCATACGAGATAACGGGCCGGCCTCTGTGGACCCTATATGACTAATGTACCCAATTAACTCGAGGAATCGAGGTCAGGGCCCACAATGTTTCAGTATGTTTGCTTTTTCACCAACTTAGATTATATACAAACATTTGCGAAGCGATGGCGGCCATGTTTTCTTACTCCTAGTTATGAGAATCATTATACGTAACTACTTATGTTTAATTCGTTTTGTTCTTGCGCGTTATGAGTGTAATTAGAGTTTGTATTAATTATACTTTTCACGATATTACGATAAAATTTAATGATAACGACTTAACCCGTAAAGGAATTATAATTTTTATTTTAACTCTGTTACTTCGGGCACTGTATTTAATAATGTGTGGGATCAGTCGATTGTGGATTTCCATTGACCGTTAGAGAGATTCACAAGCCTAAGCTCTAGATGACGACGCTCAGAGGACACCTGTGACTGCTCATAATTTATATTTGTTAAATATTAAGTATGAATAATTTAAATAATATGTAAAAAGTAACATGTTATAATGTAAATAATAAAATATTACCATATATTCGTAACTTTGTGTGGATTCTTCTATGCTTTGAATTAGAATCACAATGTGTAGCGCAAACGGAAATCTTCAACCAGTAGCTTATATTTTCATTAAATTGTAAATGAATGAACTCGGAAGTTATAATAACGGCCTTGCTTGCTTTAATTAGTGTGTCGATATTGGAGTTGTTAACAACTGCGAAACAATGTTTCTATCTAACATAATTGTTGGAAATGGTCGTTACTTTATGTTCAGGGTAGGAGGTGCTAAATCTTCTATTTCTTTTCCTTCTCTCTTCAGGTTTTCGAAATAAAAGTCGCTTTTACTATTAACTTGTACTCGTTTTATTCATTACCAACTTATTTCTACGAGTAGTATAAAAATTAATAATTTCAAGTATAATTGATTTATTAACAAAAAGTACATACATATGTTAATATTTACAAACTTAAAACTACACATTATCTTAAATAATAAACTTCCTCAAAGTTGCCGCTTAGGAAGCTGTCATTGCTCAAGGTACCTAGCAGACTGGCAGCATTGCCTCTTTGAATAGCCAAACTGATTCGTTGGCGGAAGAAGCTGCCAGCCCGGCGGTCTCCCGAAGCCTCGACCAAAATTAATTGATCTACAACTAGCGATAAATCGCTAGACGTCCGATTCTCGAAACGCCCCATCGTATATTTGTTACTTCATCACTTTTTAGTGTTTCATTCGCACTGTGTCTATTTTACGCCATCCCCAACAATAATGCACTAATGAAACATCAGATTTGTTTTTTTCAGATTTTTTCAACATAAGGTCGCCACTTTATTTTGAAAAAAAAATGCCTTACTGAGCTATTCCGCCGAATAGCTTTTCAGTAATTAAGCGTTTTTGTATTTACCTATTTGAAAAAGTCTTCCAAACAGTGACAACGTATTTACACATTTTAATTCTCCCGAAGTTAAAATTTAAACTTAAAATTCACATCTGTGTATATATTACTACTTACTATCAATTGTTTTTTTTTTGCTATTTACGTAAATTAGTTGCTAAGATAAAAATGTATGATAGACAAACATCACAAAAAGGCCTTATATGTTCCATTTTTGCAATTTTGACACGGAACAGTAAAAAATCTTTTTATTAAGATTTAATTAAACATGATGTAGGTTCACAATTTTGAATATTACGAATACTTACTAATAAAATGTGCTTTAGGCTCTATCATAAATTCATAATCTATATAACTATAACTTTCTATAATAACAAATAATTATTATTAAGAACAGATTTGTCATATAACATACATAAAGCTTTTACTAATGGTCCGTTCTGACTTCACCCGAGTGGAATACATATATCTGTTTAATGCATCTTTCAAATAGTGAAAGAATTTTTAAAAGGTGTAGTGGTTCCAGGGATTACCCTCCACATATAAACCAACTTATAAAATTTGCTCTCTGTCTTTATAACATTAGTATAGACTATAGATCATAAACTTAATATATAGTGGCATATAGACGTACAACGAGTGCGAGTGAGAACGTAATCTTTTATGATAGTGCCACAAGTAGGAAAACGATAGCGAACGGGACGCTATTGTAACCTGAATGACAGGTCGTCACAATTCGTCACGCTGTGGACAACGCTGATGAATTATTTTGTGTTATTCCTGTTTTATCGCAAAGAAGTACTGTATTTTTTAATTATAGTTACGTGTTCTGTATGTGATTGTAATATTACATATCGCTATAATTAAGGGAATTACTCATTGCATAGGTGACTGACAAATTAAAAATCGTCACGCGTCAACGAGCTCTATATTCGTCTACACGCCAGTATAATACTAAGTTTATAGTACAGACTATCTAGCTGTCAAATACAAGACGGGATAATCTAATTACAAATGAAATTGAATTACTTATTGCACGGGTTACGTAAATGGTTCCAGTATTTATAGAGATGATTTACAGATCGGTGATCAAACAACTCCTCGGATTCCGCCGGAGTTCAATAAAAACCGCAGGAAATCAAATAAACACAGGCATTAAACCAAAAACGATAAAATCAGATTAGACTCCTTTACACAAAAGCTTTTATTTAGTTTACAATTATAATAAAATTTTATTGATTTAGGTACATAAATTAAAATAATTGATAAATCCGAACTAAGAAGGACGATCAAATAAACATATAATATTTAAAAGCAAACATACATCTTTCAAAACCTATGAAATCACGTGCTCTATTGAATTATTTACTTATAAAGTTTACTATTACCACTTACATGCTTGTAAATGTGGGAAGTTGTTGTGCACAATCTATACTTACAAAAATATATAAACGAAACATGTTCTCATTTGTACATAAAAAAAAAAAATTTTTTTTCAGGGAATGTATGAACAGGAAGTAGGAAGTTTGGTGAAACACTGAACTACAAAGCTGGAAAGCGTTGCTGTGTGAACTAGTTCTTACTTTTGTACTTCCCACACATTGTTTATAAAGCTGTTTAACCAAATAACCAAATGAACGAATAATTTCATTTAATATGCATATCGAATTGTTATAATTTGATTTCGCTTAAAGAGTTTCGAATAATTTCATTTGGAGTACTAACGTGTGGACTATTTAGTTCAAATTTTCAGTAGTTAACGTGGAAATAACGAACATGCGGTTAAACTATATTAAGTATATACATACAGACATAAATTGAATGAATAACGTACCTAATATTTGAACTTTTGATTTTGACAAGTAAAGGGCGGTAAGTTCCACAAATGAATTAGGTAAATATTATAAATTGTTTACGATCATCCTGTTTGGAGTGTATTGGGAAAATATCTATAGAATTCCAATTTTACCTTGTTATTAATTCGCAATGTCATTTGACCATGATTTAATAAAACATGAGGTTGCTTATACAACAATTATACAACCGCAATAGGATACAAAAATAAAATTACGCATTCAACTGGAACAATTTGATGATGATATCACGAAAAGGTAAATAAAGTAAGAAAATTATATTTCATAAAGAAGAATCCTAAGTTAAATTCATTTACTAAGAGCAGAAAATACTTATTTCGTTTTGATGGCCCTATAAATAACTTGTAACTACGTCGAGTGCCGTTTAAAAGAGCTCCATACCGCTGAAGAGCTAAAATCTGTAATTTAAACATCACATTATGAATGAACAGAAGGCCTTAAGATTTTTATGCATCATAATTGTATAATTTAGGAAATCCTCGACAGATTCAAGGCTTATCGTTTGTCTTATTCTTTCATTACATCGAGAATGAAGGATAAAGAAAAAACGTAATTTATTTTTTCCGTCGCATTTTGTCGCTATCCTATAGAAGTTTCTGTATTCTTTCAGCAACGACTAGAATTTCAGTAATATAAGCACATTTCATACATATATCACAGATTAATTAGTTTACACATATGTACATTTCATTGTACTGGTACGGAGGATTGTTTTAGTTTCTTATTAGTTTCATCGATTACTAAATAGAAAAGCGCCAAACTAAAATAATTAATAATGTGTGTAGTCTTCTCATATTAATATTTTAGGGAATAAAATTTTATACTTATCTGGTATTGGCTTGTTTGATATTCAGTAAATTACCATAATAAAAATATTCTGTATTCATAGATTCATTGAAATAAAATAGATATATTTCGTTTCCTCTTTCAGCTTCGGACTTTTAAGATTATAAGCGAAGGTATTCTATTCCCATTTTTAAAAAAGGAAAGGGTCGAAATTATTTTTCTGAGAGAAATGAAAATAACGTATCCATCAAAAGATTGGTCACTTGATGCGGTGGTTATTCATTATTGCATCTGTTTTCCAAGCCAAGGATCCCAGATTCGATTCCCGGCCAAGAAATAGTAGATTGTAATAACAAGGAAGTAAAATATTATTTTTACGACGAGGCGCTATTTCAGTCCAGAGACGAGCGAAATAGCGAGGGATTCTGAATTAAAATCATCGTTTTTCGAATAAATGGAATGAAAACGAATATTTTAAATTGTCTTGTAGTTTGAATGTTACTATAAGTGCTCATATAGTTTGTTATGTTAAACCGAGTTAGACCCGGCCTGCTCCAAGAAACGAACATTATTATACAATTCTCGAACCACACATGAATAAATAATATTTACGTAAATGCAATTAGAAAGCAATATATATGAAGACAAGAGTGAAAAACAAAATAACTTAAGATTTTTCTTATTTTAAGTTACACTTTTGTAAAACCGCATTACGTAAAACGGTAATAGCGCAGCGTTCTGCACGCACTGGTGTTAACTCCTAATTAACGCTAGCATTTGGTGCGTAGGGTGTGTTTACCACAGTATATATATAGAGTCTTTGTATATGGTATCTATAGTACAGATCCAGTGCTTAGTTAAGAGTCATACAATTCATGCCTGAACAATTAAAAAAGCCTGCCGGGTTGTAGCTTTAAACTGGTCGATAGGTTCTACTTATATCGATCAGTCCATAACTATATTATGTAAATTTTTATGGTTTGCGAGCCGAAAGGAGGCGATTTCACCCATATAACATTTTACGGGTAAAAAAAAATTAGACGAATGATTTTTTTTTTCATCTTTTCATATACAATGACTGAGCAGAAAACTTCATTTTATTTGAAAGTTAGGAAAAAAACTCCCGCATTCATTTTATTTTCTGCATAAAGTTGTTCAGTTTCATGGATGTCCGCCAAATGTCCATGGTCTCCGAGCCGTAAGACTCGGAGACCATGAACATTTCGCGGTGTATATTATGTATATATAAATTGAACTACTGTTCATAACTTTCATAAAATGTAGCGAAAGAGAATCATAACAAGCGACAGGAACAATAAGCGGCGCAGTTGTGGCGTTGGTAATGTTCACGAAACTTTGACCATAACGGAGGCCTTCGCGATTAAAGTAATATCCTTCTCAGGACAAGTTGCTTGCACTCGCTCCCACTGCGCCAGTAATGTGAACTACACTTCTTTTAAATTACACTCAAACTGCTGTATGCAGTGACACTTGCATTTTCGCAATATCTATTCTATTTTTGAGGAAACGGAAAGGTAGGCGAGGAGCGCAATGTTTGACACTCTCCTCTCTGTCTAGACATAGACATGTGTGCAAAGCATACATATTAAGTACATTATATAATGTACATACCATATGTATATACCTGGATATGCGGGAATCGAGTAAAAGTAAGATAAATTTAGTAGAAATAAGATTAAAACAACAATACAACAAGATAAGCAATGAAGAGATACGCAATATGATTAAGTTGGACATTGTTATTACAAAATGAATAAAGGCAAATAGATATTTCATGCACATAGAAAGAGTGGATGATGAAATATTGATGAAGAAAATCTACAGAGCAAAAAGAGTGGTAGCAGAAGCCAAGAAAGATCAAGACATCTTTATGAAAATCAAATCGCCTGAGTGTTAGCTGACGGAAATGTCAAAAGCACTCGCATATTTCGGTGAAAGTCTATGAAGAGAACTGGAGAATGATGAGATTTGAGAAGGTGAAAGAAGTATGTAAGGACCGTGAAGCTTGGTGTACTATCCTCTCTAACTACCATAGTACACAGCCCCATCCATACAGCGTGAGGATATGTATCAGTATGTACACATTCGGTTGGTAGAGCCATGCTGCATTGCAGCACGGATTGGGCCGGCTCACCCGCTAAAATACCACTCTCTCACAGAATATCGACGTGAAATAACAGCATCTATTGCTGTTGTTTCGTTCGGTGAGTGAGAGTGCCGGTGGCCCATCTCCCCCCTCCCCCTCCTTTCCTTAAAGGCCGATAACGTACCCGTGATTCCCCAGACGTTGCGGGTGCCCATGGGCAGCGGCGATCAGTTTCCATCTGACGACTCGCCAGCTCGCTTGCCCCTTCTTTCATAAAAAAAAATATGTATGACATATATATATGTATATTTTATTTATTAGTACATAATATGTATGTTTATTATTAGCACATATGTTCGATTATTATTAATCAATACATCTATACATATTGTATATAAAATTGTAGCGTCTGCCTGCATTGGAAAAAAAGGATTTTTCTTAAGCTTATATTATGGTTATTTGCACGTTACCGAAACCCAAAGACGTTTTTTTTGTCTATCTGTCTATTTGTCTTGACTAATGTCCGAAACGGCTGAACCGATTTTAAAGAGTTTTTCATTGGCAGGTAGAGAACTTTTCGGAGAGTAATCTAGGCTACTTTTTATACCAGAAAAATACTAAATATAACGCGAGTGAAACCGCGAGGCACGGCTAGACTTGAAATAGTCTTCGTAACGACCAGGAAGAAATGTTTATTTTTTTACACTTCCACATATTGGTGGAAATTACAGGCTAAATTTCTTAATTTAATTTTTTTATACATTACATTAATACATACCTACATGTGTACACACATATCTTCACGTTGTATTCCTAATGGGTTAGTCAAAAAGATGTACCTTCCGGTTCTTTAAACCTCATCTTTCTCCTTACATATTGTGGCTCAAATATGCGAATACTTTTGATATTTCCGTTAAATATCTTGATTTTCATAATTCAGTATTGGTCTTCCTTGACCTCTACAACCACTCACTTTCGCTGCTTTGATTTTTTTCTTTAGTCGTTCTTCACTTCAGCGTGCAATAACATCTCAGCCATAAGATTCGAACATACAATCGAAATATAAATAATTTATAAATCAAATTAATCAAAGAAATTTATAAATAAGTTTATACAAACGTACTGAAGTATTGCTAGACAAATAAAAGAAAACACAAATTTTTGATTTGTTTGTTCTGAGACCTGATGCGACAGCTAGTGAACCCATATTAAGGGAAAGCCTTTAAAGCCCATCAACGTGACAGGTGGTAAGCCTAACCATCTTAGGACACATTAAAGCTCGAGACATTTCTCAAGAAAAATTCTCACGAATTCAATTCACACTCAGATACACTTTACCATTGAAGACACTAAATACACTTTCAGAAATAAAAACAGCCTTGTGTTAAACACACCAAGAACAGAATACGATAAAAAAAACATCATGTTTGAGGGAGTACAATTAAATTATTATTATATTATTATGGGATTATAATTATTATTGCCCGAAGTTATTAAGGATTCGGTAACTTTAACCACATTTAAATACCAACTTAAGAAGCATTTCGAGAAATCAGACTAATGCTATTAATTGGGTATGTTTGGACTGCGTCTGCCATTGTCATCACTGGTCAAATGCATAATTGTAAAAATCATGCTGTAAATTAAATTTTCTCATTTTAAGTGAATGTAACATATTCTTATGAGAAATAAATATCTTTAATCCGAATTCACAAAAATTCTATTAGTGTATTGGACGTGCGTAGCAATTTAGATTTTTGTATTCATGGCTTGACAGAGGATTTATCTTGACAAAATAAATAGACTGATCTTTTGATGATAACGTCAATGGTTTCAGAAATCTATAAAATTATTGTGACTTTTAAGTTGAAATATTAATTTTTTATCCTGTATTGCAGCACGAATTAGGCGGCTCGCCCGGTGAAATACCACCCTCTCACATAATATCGGCCTGAAATAACAGCATCTATTGCTGCTGTGTTTCACTCGGTGAGGGAGAGTGCCGGTGGTCCATCTCCCTCATCCCCCTTCTTTCCTGCCTTTTCCTAAAGGCCGACAACGCACTCGTGATTCCCCGGACGTTGCGGGTGTCCATAGGCGTCGGTGATCAAATTCCATCATTGACTCGCTTGCTCGTTTGCCTCCTCTTTCATAAAAGAAAAGGATTATCACTACAAAAAGTATTTTACTAATTTCGCAGATTTCATATTCGTAATTCGACGTTGATACGTTCTTATTAAAAAAAACGTAACATTTCTAAGTTTTCACCCTTCACCCTTCTTTCCCATATCAACGTGGACCAGCCCAGCTTTTGAAAACAGTCTCAACGACGGAACAGAAGGGAGAGGGCTTGATTGACAAATATATGTGTGCAATGTTCGTTGACCAAGTAAGCTTCTTTCTTTGTTTTAATATTATTTTAGCTACGAACCAAGATTTATTATAAAACGACATATCTATTTAGTAATTAATCGTAATAAATACAACACCAGCAATTAATATAAAACTTAATTATATCGAATATAACAACGAATATCGTAATGCTTTGCAATATTCGCTGATACGCGATTATCGCATTCGTATTCATTCCATCACTAATTATAACATATTTCATATGTATTTTTTAGGTTTCCGAACTTTAAAAGGAAAAACAGAACATTTTTAAAACCACTCATACGTCCCGGCCATTTGACATATTCGATTTTTTAGAAGACTTGACAATCGACGTAGTCTCATTAAACTCATGTATTGTGTTACGATAATTAAAATGTTAAAATATTCATAGTAGAATTAACGAAGGGGATATATATAATGGAGCTATAGAATTAATCATTTTATCAAGAAATCTCAATATTTAAAATTGACGATTTTCTCTATAAATTTGCTGCTTTTGATGTAAATCACATCTTTAAAATTAATCGTCTTTGCTATAAAAAATGGTAAACTTCAAAATTTATAGTTTTCACAATAAAATTTTGGTTTCAACTTCAGTCACTGAAACGAAAGTGGTGTAATGGTGATAATAAATGCTTGGGAGGAAATCGTGAGGACAAATGCAGGCTAAGGTATAGATTGTTTCACATTGGGAAAAATTTTGCAAATTTTTTTGTAACTTTATACAAGCACGAAGATATATTCATAACATTTTTTTTTTGTAAAAAATGTAAAAATGACCTATCTTTTTATCACAACGCCCGCGCCGAGCGAGCAAAGCGAACATGCTGCGGTAGCGGCCGGCGAAGCGCCAGTTCGGAATCCGCTTTAAACATGGAGCAGTATTGAAACATGAGTGCGCACTATATAAAAATATTTGAGGTCGAGAAATTTAATCTCGAAACTTCTCTATAATCCTCCATTTTTTTCAATCATTTGCTGTTGGTATATCTATATATAGCAATGTTATATATACTAGTAGATGTATTTCTGATTTATTTCCAAGTGCATTATTGAACAGGAGTCCGAACTCTAAAGAGATAGTTAAAGTCGAGAAAAATCTCGAAATATCTCTACAATCCTCCACCTCTTTTCATCTTTTGCTGTTGGTATATCTATATAAAGCAATGTTATAAAATAATATTCTAGTAGGTGTATTTTTGAATTATTTCCAAGAGCAGTATTGAAACAGGAGTCGGCATTAATATAAATAAAAAGAAATAGTTAGTCTAGAATTTTAATCTCCAAACATCTCTATAATCCTCCATCTCTTTTCATCTTTTGCTGTTGCTATATCTATATATAGCAATCTTTAATAAACTAGTAGATGTATTTCCGAGTATTTCGAGGAGCGGTACTGAAATAGGAGTCCACCCTCTAAGGAGATAACCTTGAAACATCTCTATATCCTTCCATCTCTTTTCATCTTTTGCTGTTAGTATATGTACTTATATATAGCAATCTTGTATGTGCTAGTAGATGTATTTCCGAGTTATTTCCAGGAGTGAAGAAGAGACGTCGCGCAATGCATCAACTCCATTCACTGCGCCGGATATGTCGGAATTGTCAGGATGGCAGCTTGTGATGTTTATTTATTTACTTTATACTAGGCATACCTTTTAAGTTCTGTCGTTTCCATATTTCCCGGCAATTTTGAATTTGGAACTGTTTTATATTCGAATGTGTTTAAATTTTGAATCCCAAAACAATTGAAAGTATTAGAATTAATGCTATTGTTTAGTCACAGCGTCGATTGGAATCTGTCAGATTACGTACGAAAATGAATCTTTCTAAGGAAAATGTTCGTGCACTAATTTTCTACAACTTTAGAAGAGACCTGACACGGCTTGAGTGTTTTGAAGAGCTAACATCTGTGTTCAGTGATGAAACCCCATGTCTGCGGACTGTCGAACGCTGGTATTTAGAATTCCAGCGTGGACGTACTAGTGTTAGTGACAAATCTCGCGAAGGACGCCCAAAATCCGCCTTCACTGAAGATAACATCATTGCTGTGAGACAACTAATTCTCGAAGATCGTCATGTGACGTATCGAGAGATAGAGGCTCTATTAGGCATCTCAGGGACAACCATTCAGAAGATCTTGCATAAAGCGCTCGGTGTGAGAAAGCTAGTTTGCCGTTGGATACCGAATCTGCTTTCCGACGATCACAAGGCGGCCCGCGTCAGATGGTGTAAGAAAACTCTGCAAAGGTTCAACCGAGGAGAGTCAAATCACGTCTACGACATCATCAGTGGTGACAAATCTTGGATCTATGCCTACGATCCTGATTCCAAACAACAATCTACAATCTGGGTCTTTCAAGACGAGCCAAAGCCGACTAAAGTTGTTCGTTCTCGAAGCACTTCAAAGAAGATGGTGGCCACGTTCGTTGGAAAAACCGGCCATGTTGCGACTATTGCACTTGAAGATCGTAGAATGGTTAACGCAGAGTGGTATACCACAGTTTGTTTACCACAAGTCATCGCCGAACTTCGAAAATCTAACTCAAAGCGACGGATCATCCTGCACCATGACAACGCAAGCTCACACAGCGCTCGTCAAACGATTGAGTATTTGAAGCAGGAAAAAGTAGAAATTCTTGACCATCCTCCATACAGTCCTGACCTAAGCCCTAACGATTTCTTTACATTTCCTAAAATTAAGAACAGTCTTCGTGGTCAAAGGTTCCAGTCCGGTGAAGAAGCAGTCGACGCTTTCAAGTCAGCCATTTTGAACACCCCCACTTTAGAGTGGAATAAATGTTATAATAACTGGTTTGAGCGAATGGAAAAGTGTATTAAGGCTACGTGGTGAATACTTTGAAAAACAATAAAAAGTACTATAAGGTTCTAGTTGTGTTTTTTTCTTCAAACGACAAAACTTAAAAGGCATGTCTCGTAGAAAATGGTATTTTTCATAGCACAATTTATTATTTTTATATATATGATTGCTTATTTTTTTTTATTGGCAATAATTATTTTGTAGCGTTTTAAAATTTTTAGTGAAGGAGTAACATTTCATTATGTAACATTATACTTTATAATAGCAATTCATAGCAATTTTGTCAATATTTTTACCAATTTTGAAGTGCCATTAAATACGAGTACATCCCTCAAAGGAGGAGCATATTTGGTACTCTAATTCGATTTTTTAAAACTTCATTAGCTTTTGACTTTACAATTTTAAGGGATTTTAAGAATTTTAAGAAGAGAATGAGTTTAAACTGTCTTCAAAGTTGGTAAAAATGTGGACAAAATTGCTATTAATTGCTACATAAAAATATAACGTCATACAATTAAATATTACTCCTTCAATAAAAATATTGATCTTAAATCGATTGATTTAATTAAATCTTTAAAAAAATTGTAGGTGATGCAAAATAATCATAGCGCCTGAAAAATATTTTAAAAATCTTAAAAGGTGTATCTTAAAAAAAATTAATTTGTACAGTGACACTTTAAATTATGAACACTTATAGCGAATGTGATATAATCGAATTTTGTAAAATTTTATTCAATATGAAGCAATGTTAATCGATCAATCACATTAAAGTTGATTGACAGTGATTAAATTTGTAAACAAAATTTTATAGTGAAACTTTACCTTATTAAGTGGGTGAAAATAGTAAAGTTATTGCGGAGACTATTAATTTTAGAGTGCATGCCATTTATATCACAAATGGCCAATTTATAAAAAAAAACATTATTTGTAAATATTGCGAGTTGAAGATGGAATTACTAATTCTATAGCTCCCTTATACATAATAACTATCATAATACATATCTTTTCATAATACTGGTCGGAACTTCGATAATCCATACGCGAGATTTTTTATACTTTACATTTCATAGCTTTGCCCACGACTGTGCAGACTAGCAGACTATAGGATTCATCCTGTCGCTACAATTAGCGATGTCGTTTTCATGTTTTCGATGACTACGCGTCCTTACAACGCTTTTTAAACGTCTGCCCACTATCAGGATGCTGATTCTATGAACTTAATATTCACGTTTCTTTTATTTTAGTAATCTGATAGAGTTGAAATAAGGACTCAACGTTTTTACTCTAAGGTAAGCCTTACATTATTATAAAAACTTAATACGTAGGTTTACTAGTATTTACGTGATGCATTCACATATAACCAGACAATATGTTAATCTAATAGAATCCTATAAGACATTACATAACGGTTATTTTGTAAGAGACTGGTCGAGGCTTCAGAAGACCGCCCGGCTGACAGTTTCTTCCGCCAACGAATCAGTTTGGGTATTCAGAGGTAATGCTGCCAGTCTGCTGGGTACCTTAAGCAATGACAGCTTTCAAAGCGGCAACTTTGAGGAAGTCTATTATTTAAGATAATGTGTAGTTTTAACTTTGTAAATATTAACGTTACGATATGTATGTAGTTCAATAATGTGTATTGATATTTAAGATTATCATGAAGAAACCTATGAGTGCAGATTACAATGGGTATAGAATTTTTTTTTCAACCTTTACTAAATATACTAACAAAATAAGCGTAGGTTGTCTAAACACATATTGAACGTCGGAGACACCTTTGATTACACAAACGCCTCTTCATTTAATGTTTTGGGTCACCAACCTCAAGAAGGGCGGGATATTTGAAAGTCCTTATTCATTTTGTTTTTAAAAAGCAGTAAACGAACGAGTAAATGAAGGGAGCTTTGTCTATATACGGACAAAATATCAGAGCAATTTGACAACACAACCCGTTTTATTCAGCCGCTCTACAATGCGGAACGAGTGAAATGTTGCCAATAAAAAAGGTCAAACGGATAGCCAGCGGCTCGATTTTCAATATCTCACGACAATCGGCAGGTGGGCGGGTTATTTTGGAGGTCTGACGAAAACAACCTCATTTTGTCTGTCAATCGCATGATTTTCTCGGCAAGCTGTCTCAGATTGACGGCTGCGACTCTTCGTTTTTATCAGTTGACATAAAAATTATTATCAATACTAAAGGACGTATTCTCTGCTAAAGAAGCTTATAGGCAAGAAAAACTTTTATGAACATAAATTTATAAAGTCGGTTAACAAATAAAAATTAAATGCTGCTCGTTGGTAAACGCATTACTTGAGAACGGCTGGACCCATTTGGCTAATTGTTGTTTAAATGTTCGTAATAGTGCGAATAAGGATTTCGGTTAAGGAAAAATTAGAAAAGTTGTATGGGAAATTAGAAAATTCGGGAATAATTGAAAGTGCTTTTTCTATGGGATTTGAACTTATTTAAATTTGAACAGGACGTTTCTTATTTACAATTAGAATAATATTACAATAATTAGTAGGAAGTAATAAAAGAAAAGACAAATACTTCTATACTTCTACGCTGGTCTGGGAGCAAAAGTAATTTTGACTTTGAAATATAAAATATGTTTGCTGGTTTTCCCACGCGGTCCGTAAAAGTAGGTCAAGGGGTTATTTTCAGGTATTGGTATCGGCAATAGGCTAGCAGCCCGTCACTTTCTGGTTCCGCTTTACCTTTGCAAGACCACAAACTTAATATTAGAAGTGGCGTCGGCGATATTGTTAAGCTTTCGATGCTATTCCTGTTCTAGATTTAAAATATAAACGGAGGCAATTCCGCACCATGTGGTCTAAAACTATGAATTAAGCCTGCACTATGAGTGCCACGCATCGAAATTGGGACGAAATACTGTCCCAATTTGTTGACATTCAAACTTCAACACAATTTATAAAAGTCAGTCTTCTAAATTGTTGTCGAGAATCAAATTCAGGATCCCCTCAGCTTGGAAGGTAGATGCATTAACTATCACAACAATGGCAAAACCTTTTGTCTGTGTAGAATATGAAACAAAAATAGTGCAAACAAGATCGACAGCTAAAACTATAATAAAAAAAATTTCGTTTATTAAACACAAGAGAACGGTTTCCATTTACTGAAAACAAAGCACAATCTATTCAATGGAAGTTACGTTTAGAAGTTAAATATTTGTATAAGACTGTACTTTAATATAATACTACCCGATAACTCGACGAATCGAATCGTATTACGTGGAATGTATACTTCTGTTTGTTTTAAAAAGCAGTTGTAGAAAGCCACTGGAATAAAAATAATGCCACAATCATGCATTCGAGACAATTTGTCCACAATTCCAGTAATTTACCTGCATTTTTCATGAAATAAAAATAACGATCAGGACATAGATGACGAAGTATAATTCTGAGCACGTACATAGCAGGTTTCTTTCGGTCGCAGTTGTTGGCGCAATAACCTCAAAAAATATAATACGAACAAGTTTGCAGTTCTATTTTTAAAATCCTTTCTTGGCAGTAATTCTAGAAACATCTTCTCTGACGAAGTTCAAGACTGTTAGGAATGACATTTTTTGCTTCATTTATCGTAAGTAAATAAAGATAGATTGTAACATACAATTTTATACAGTTTTGATTTATTTTAAATTAATTGAAAATATACATATAAGAAAAATCGTAATTTATTAAATACATGCCTAACGCATCACCGTTTCCATTTTAGAATAAACAAACGTTCAAGTAGTAACGTAATCATAGTAGAAAATATGGATACATGTATATTATACACATAATTTAAAAGGAGATAGTTACCATATGTCTTTTCTAGCTGACTAAGTAGTAATTAAGTATCATAGGTAGGTAAGTGCTAACTGATGGCGAAATGGTGATGGATCGTTAGCTCATAGTTCATTATATTAAATCTTATCTTTTGCCTGTCTTCAATAATAACCGGCGCAAGAAGATAAACAGCTGATACATTCTTTGTTCTTTTTTGTTCCAGATTTTCGTCTATACATATGTATAGTCCCATTTAACTGTGTTTTTAGAAATATGTATTATTGTTGAATTTTTAGAGTGGGTATTACAATTTAAAGATAAACTAGTAAATAATGTTGCATGATACAATATCAGTGAGATAGAGTACTTTCAGTGCGGGCCAGTGCATGCATGTGACTCGGATTTGGCAATAACGTAGCAATAACCATTTCATTGCTATTGAATGTTCTCTTCAGGCGGTGGAGTAGATAGCTGTCGGCCACAGAGCTCCACTTACGTCGTACATAATGTACTTTAACCATTACAAATGTATTTACATCAAATAATAGAGTAATCGCATCAATTTGTACTACGTATTTGTAAATGATTCCGTTTTGATAAGTAAATAAAATGATTAAGATGGTTAGACCTAGTACATCAATTGTTTGCTTATTATAGAAACAATATTGCATTATACTGACTGATCCGCTGGCTTGGTGGCAGAGCATTTGCGTTCCAAGACGAGGACCCGGGTTCGATCCCCTGTCAGGTCAATTTAAGACGCATTATTTTTTAAATTGACATAGAATCTGGGTGTTTCTGAGAACTCCCCCAGTTCGTAGTGTTGTACCCATAGTACAAGCATAGTGCTTAGTTTGGGAACATATAATTTGTATAACTGTCTGGAGTATTATTTTTATAGTACTATATTTTCCATATACGTAAATATATTATGTATAGAGTTACTCAATATGACAGGATTGCACGACATTGTTATTGTAAAAATGAAGAAAGGAATGCTTAGATGGTTCGGGCACATGGAAAGATTGACGAAAGACTGACGAAGAAAATCTATAGAGCGAAAGTGAGTGGTAGCAGAAGCCAAGGCAGATCAAGGCTGACTTACGAAGATCAAATAGCCAGAGTGCTAGCTGACGAAAATGTCAAAACCACTTGTATACCTAGGCGAAAATATGTGAGAAGAATGATGAAATTTGAGTAGGCGCAGGAAGTATGTAAGGTTCGCGAAACTTCGCTGTCCGTATTCACTTGACTACCCCGTTAGGGCTACAGCGTTAAGTATGTATGTATTATATGCAGAAATGAAGATGCATATACTGTTATATACATAAACTTATATTAGGACGTTAGTATAGCATTTATCTTTCTGTCACATAACAACTTCGTTTGGGCCGCGAAAGAAATAAGTATTTGCTCTTCTCTACATTTACCTTCCTTTTCATTGAGAATTTATTATATTGGGTCCTTACATATGAAATTAGCGTTTTGTCGTACTAACCACTTTGATCTGAAATATCTCCTCTTTGGTTAAGAATTCCAAATTCAAATTTATAAATTCATTTAGCTGGTACATTTGAGTTTTGAAAACAGTCATTCATTTGTTTTTTTCCTCATTATTTTTTTCTTTGGCGTCGCTTATTACCGCACAATGGAAAACGTGAAATATCGGTATATTTACGAGTACGAGTTCTACCGTGGCACCAGTGCTGCAGAAATAGTTCGAAGGATTAATGATGTGTATGGCGCTGGTGTCACAAAAGAAAGCACGGTATGTTTTTGGTTTCAACGTTTTTGTTCTGGAAATTTCGACCTTCAGAACCAACCCCGTGGACGGCCGGAGACCAAAGTGGAAAATGAAGAATTAAAGGCTATTGTGGAAGCGGATCCATCACAAAGCACTTCAGAGATAGCTGCAGGCTTCGGCGTAAGTGACAAAACTGTATTAATCCACTTGAAGCAAATCGGGAAAGTAAAAAAACTTGAACGATGGGTACCTCATGAATTGAGTCTCTGAGTCATGAATTGAGATATCTATTGTCAGCAACTGCAAACCATGAAAGAAGAACTAGTTGCTAAACAACCGAGATTGGTCAATCGCTCTAGGCCACTGCTGCTTCACGACAACGCAAGACCACACACTGCACAACAAACAACCACTAAGTTAGATGAGCTACAATTGGAATGTCTGCGACTTCCACCGTACTTCCCGGCCCTTGCTCCAACAGATTACCATTTTTTCCGGAATTTGGACAACTTCTTACAAGGAAAAAAATTCAACTCCGATGCGGCAGACCAAACCGCCTTCAAAGAGTTTATTGATTCTCGCCCCCATGGTTTTTTTAGTAAAGGGATCAATGAACTAATTATGAGATGGCAAAAGTGCATAGATAACAACGGTGCATACTTTGATTAATTAGATATATTTTACAAAAATAAATTGACTTTATATTCCTCCCGTACAAAACGCCAATTTCATTTGTAAGGACCCAATAATATTATAAAATAAATACATATTACTCATTATTATAATTAGTTATTATCGTATTAGTTATTAATAATTGTTGTAATAGTTCATATTACAATTACGAGAAATAAATAAACTTATGAGAATGCCTGGCATAAATTAAAATGAAAGTGGTAAATGGTTCAAATGAGATCACAATTATGTTTTTATAAGCAAACATATACCTGTACACTGTACATATATAGAAATAAATATAATGGAATTTTTCTTGCGTGGTTTATTTACTGTGTCGTAAATTCGTTGGAAAAGAAAATAGTATAAAGTCTTAGGTAACGCCAAACAGTACATTCGGTAAATCTCAAACGTTACTCAACAGATTTGATTAAGGTTTTTGTTATTAGCGGAGTCGCTTCGAGGGAGCTCGGGTTATAAAAACTAATGAATGTGAAATCAGAAGGTACTTTAAAAATAATGTAAACAGAAACATGTTAGCACGTAACAAATCAAATGTCTTTTCTTTTCACTTTCAGCTATTCAAAAATATAAAAAAATAGAGAAGGATGTACAGTTTCGAATAAGTTTTCATTCGGCGTGGTTTTTCATTCATGAAACTATTACAATAAACTACAGAATGAAACGTCGGCTATGGTTGTCGACAGTGTTAGTTCAAACCGCATAATTGGATAATTCGAATAGTTTTTGAATTGTAACGAGGAACAACGATTTTATACCTGTATGAAGGAAATTAAATTGAAATTAATGCTGTGCAGTTTCCTAAGTAACAATCAATAATTCAAACATGAATTTAAAATTATTCTATGAAATATAACCTACTTAATAAACAAATTAATAATAATTATTCCAAACTATTATTATTATTGTGTCGAGACTTCGGGAGACCGCCGGGCTGGCAGCTTCTTCCGCCAACGAATCAGTTTGGCTATTCAAAGGGGCAATGCTGCCAGTCTGCTGGGTACCTTAAGCAATGACAGCTTTCTAAGCGGCAACTTTGAGGAAGTTTATTATTTAAGATAATGTGTAGTTTTAAGTTTGTAAATATTAACATATGTATGTACTTTTTGTTAATGTAATTAAAGGTTATATAGTTATTCCAACTATATTGTTATATTAATTATTATGTTATTCGTGAATTAGTATTTTTGTAAATTATTAACAAGTGAATAATAAATGAGACTAACAATATTCAAATAAAATAGCTGAATAAAATAAGGCAAGATGAGACTAAGTAGACAAGACATCCATTTCATTCCGTTTCAATTTCCAAAGGCTCTGGTAAACTAATACTGTTCGGACGGCCGTCGGCATCCGTGTATCTTGCACTCGTCGACATCGAACAGTGTCACGGATATAAGCGTAGAGACCTGAGATTGCTATCTCTGCACCCATACATTTTGCATAAATAATTTTGCAATGTAGTTTTAACGATGTACGGAGATACAAGCGCTTTCAAGATTTCATAGCTAAATGGAAATGATACTCTGGTATGGTGGTAATGGATTCAATATACTTAAATTAACAATAAAGTAAAGATCATTTTGAATATATTGAAATAGAAGTTTTATGTAGACTTAAATATTTGCTTTTATACAAAGTAGGAGCAATATAATATTTAAGAACAACCTTTGTTTTCGCTCTTTATTTGCTCTTTATTTAGTAGCAACTTTGTAAATAGGACAATATCGATCAATTTAAAATGTTTAAATGTACAGCTGAATCAGGTTTTTCAGTGTAAAGTTTTCAAATATTAGAAAAAAAGATGAAAGTAGAATAGGGCCTTAAGAGCTATAACAAATGAAGTTTAGTCATTTCTTAATAAATTATAGATATGTAAATAACGTGTAATAACTGTGCCTGGACACGTGAAGGCGCAGTCTCTCCACACATGAATAACATCCTCGTTTACCTACAAAACGATATTGAAAATCGGCAGCGACCCGTTTCACCTTTTTTTATTATTGGAACGTTTCACTTGTTCCGTATTGTTGATTCACTGCATTGACTCATTTTTATTTCTCTGAAATTGAATGACGTGTTTATTATTCAAGTGAATTTTTACGAAAAAATATTTTGTTATCTAGAGCCTCGTTATAAAGGCTCAAAGACCGAGTTGTTGTGAATGACAATAGGCGCCGCAAGAATTATTTATAAGAATGTAGACCTCATAGCGTGGTCTTTATTCGTTTTGGCTATTAGTTTGTTTAATTTGAATAAAGCATTTGTTTGAACAGGATCGGTTGGGATGGCAGGTTTACACGCTAGGTAACTACGCGACGTGAAAGCAAGGTGGGGCAATGCTTTGTCGGTGCGTATAAAAGAAGCAGGTGCGCAAGGGTAAATTTCCGCCAACGAGAAAAATTCCTTACGTGAGACGTGAAAGGAAAAGGTATTTTCTAATAAACACAGGCCTACCCTCTTTTCTTACTCCCAGGGATATACTTAATGGAGAAGCTTTTTTCACACAAGTTTCATTGCGTTGTAAATGATACAAGTTATGTAACACTGTTTCACAATATTAGGCAAGGCCGTCTCGTTGGTTGCGACGCTGGAAACCGGATCTGTAGCGATATCATAGCAAGTTTCATTTCTTAAAGTCGAGCTTAATTCTCGTCGAGTTATTCTTGTTCGTGCTGGCTCTCCTTTCACGTTTTTCGTTGCACTCGACAGCGCTTATTTCAGTAGTGTATTTTCATTATAGGTACACAACTCATAACATAATATATATATACAGTGTGACTGTGTATTCTAGGTTGCCTATACCAAAACCTGAAATGCAATTGATGTTTTAATGTAATCTCGTACTTGTAGATATGTGTTACTTATATATTAAATAAATAATAAACTCAGTCGTATGAGAGCAAGTAATATCATTAATATCGTTACGAACTGTGGGTGATAAAATGCCGGTTAAGGGTGCAAAGAGTTTATTTTCCTTCGTACAAACAGATGTCAAGAACAGGCGAATTTAATTACGGCGGTTCCTAATCATCGTAATCGCCCCTCGAAGTAGGTACTCACATAGTAGTCACAAAAGCTTTACACACAAACAACGTTCCTGAATCGCAGAAGTCGTCTATGCAAAGTCGTCGCGTTAGTGTCGTAGTGGTTTTCGTAATTCGCCTTGATGTCTCCTCTATATATCACTTTGATCGATAGTCGAAAAACTCACTCAGCGGTGGACACGGATCTCTGTTTATAGTCTCATAAAATGAGGGTGGAAACTTCTAGAGCAAACCCGAATGCTAGTAATAATAACGCATATAAATAAAGAGGGTGGAACTTTCTAGTTAATTACGCTCGTTAACAATAATTCGACATTGTTTTCGACACCGCCTGTTTACATGAGTCATAGGTATATCATCATCATCATCGCTCCGGAATTTTCGAATTACAACTTTATTCTTCTTTTTTAGTTTTGCTTATACCATTCGATCGTATGTCTCGAGATATAAGCACTAAAGTTACGTGTTTAGCTCCATTTAAAAATCGACCTTATTCCTTAGACATAAGGTCACACCGTAACATTGCCCCCCTCTTTGTCATGCTCGTTCCGAGCATGATTCGGACCATGATAGCGAGCTAGGCGATCCACGTGGACGATCTTCAGTTTTCCTCTAGACTCCTTCTTGATCCGATAAATAACGTCATTTATTCTCGTTATCACCGTATAAGGTCCATGCCATCTGGACTAAAATTTCGGAGACTTTCCTTTTCTCCTAATGGGATTACGCAACCACACTGAGGCTCCCTCCTCAAATCCCATTACATTAGCTCTACGGTCTTAGCGAGTTTTCATTCTTTCGCTAGTTTTTAAGCTGCTTTTTCTTCAAATTCAAATATGTCATCTAGTTTTTGCTGTAGATCAGACACATAATCGGTCCGTCAGGTGGTATTCCAGTTACAGCATCAACTAATACTAGCCCAAAATTGATCTTCGATGGTGTGTGTGTTATCATGTACAGCGGAGCGGTAAGACATTTAAAAGAGCGCAATGTATTGGCCGCAGTCCCTTTGATGTTCTTCTAATAATTTGGCCAGGTGATTCTCCTACATCTGGTTAAACCTCTCAACCATTCCATTGGATTATGGATGTCCTGGTGTCGTACGAGTTTTGTGTATCGTAAACAATTGGCAAACTTCTTGGAATAATGCTGACTTGTAATTCCTACCTTGATCAGTATGCATCTCCAAAGGTACGCCAAACAGACAAAATACCTCCTGAACGAGCTTTTTTGGCTTCGCACCTAGTAAAATCTCCTCCTTAGCTTTTCCAAGGTTTTTTTATGCCTAAATGTTCTCTCGATACGCCATCATGAACCTGACGCAACACTGACGTTACTTTTCTACGGGAGACCACGACCTGCATGGTAACCTCTTGTCCACTAGGTGATTCCCATTTACTATGAAGAACTCCATTACGCACCACCAGACTGTCTCTTTCAGACCAGTAACTTTTCGTAATTGGGCTAAACTCCGACACTTCATTCCAAGATGGCTTATGATCACGCTGCTTCTACTCTATTATGCACTTAAGGTCACTGTTTTCTTTTTGTGCATTCCCCGTGGCTTCGTCTCTCCACGTGACATCTAAAGCATTTACTCTTATTACCTGTATGCTCTCTTTAACCTCTTGTCTCGAACAAAGCCGACGAGACTTTTCGCAAGGTCGTTTGAACGAAGCATCAGCGTTAGAATGTGACTTTTCTCTCCGATGTATAACAACGAAGTCGAATTCTGCAGCTGTTCCAACCATGTTGCCACTTGTCCCTCTGGATTCTTGAACCGAAGGAGCCATTGTGAAGCAGCATGGTCAGCACGAAGAGTAAACTGTATTCCGATTAAATACTTTTTAAAGTGTTGAAAGTTTGAACAACAGCTAGAAGTTCCCGGCGAGTAACGCAGTAATTTCTTTCTGGTTTCGAAAGATATCTGCTGAAGTAGGCAACGACGACATGCTGTTCCCGTTGTTTTTGAGATAGAAATTCTCCAATGCCGACATTGCTGACGTCCTTGTCTACAACAAAATGTCCCTGTCTAGTAGGGTAGCCCGGTATAAGAGCCTCACACAGATACTGCTTAAGTAATGTGAATGCTTGTTCACATTCAGGATTCCACTCAAATTGACACTTGTTTTGGGCCTTGTAGAAAAACTTAATACCCCCTTTGCTACATTGAGAACACAACGTTGCTTTACCAAGAAGTCGAACCTAATGGTGAAATCATCTGTAATATTAGCTATAAGAACTGGACATGTTACGGTCGGTTTTCAATGTTGCATTTGTTTCACCAAGGACAAGCACTGACTGGCCCGTGGCAGTTTGTAACCGGCAATGTGAAGATCCTTTACTCCTTATCACGGTTCGTCGAAGAAGTTCAGATTTAACTTGTGCAATATAGTAGTCCTTGATGCACCAGTGTCCAATGTGAAGCTGCATGGATTTCCTTCAACTCTCCTTCAACGATGAGGCTGTTACCCTCATGCATCTGAGAGACTATTACAATAAGGGCTCAACAACACCAACACCATCATATCGAAGATAGCTGCTGTAGATGTTATAACGGCGGGCATTTCGGTGAAAATGGGCACTCCTGCCGTCGCGGGTATTCTTGCGGTAGCGTGTGTTTCTTCGGTGGATGTGTCAAGTGCTTCCTCTCGACGCACCAAATCCATCATTGCCTGACGTTTCGTACGAACTCCCTGTCCGTCCCTTGATGTGACCGGCATCCCACTTTTGACACCAATTGTTACGAGCTGCGGGTAATAAGATGCCGATTAAGGGTGCAAAGAGTTTATTTTCCTTCGTACATACAGATGTCAAGAACATGTGACCTTAATTACGGCGGTAGTAGTCACCGAAAATACAGGCTTCACACACAAACAACGTTCCCGAATCGCAGAAGTCTTTTATCCAAAGTTGTCGCAGTAGTCGTCGTAGTGGTCATCGTAATTCACTACGACAACTACTGCGACAACCTTCGAGTTTAACCATGTTTACTTTCCTTTACAAAGTAGTTACGTGTATGGGCTATTAACCAAACATCTAAGATCTATATACTACATAAGCATTATGCAATAAACCACTTGTGCACAGATTAAATTACACGTATATTTCGGTCAGTA
Source organism: Zeuzera pyrina (assembly GCA_907165235.1). Taxonomy (NCBI): domain Eukaryota; kingdom Metazoa; phylum Arthropoda; class Insecta; order Lepidoptera; family Cossidae; genus Zeuzera; species Zeuzera pyrina. The sequence goes on from OU015626.1 coordinate 17,244,605, forward strand.
GCAATTCAATTTCATTATTGATCTTTGTTATATTCCATCAGTCAGCAAGACTTCATCAGAAATACGTAATCACTTGATTCATAAGTAGGTACATATTGCCGAATCGAAATAATCCAATTGGTTTGCTGGATTGAAAGGAAAATACTCTTTTTTGAATTAATGATGGATGTTGATACAGTGCTACTAAAGTAGTTATTTGAAGTGTGTCGAATATTTTCGACAATATCTAATATTATAAAGCTTAATCACATATACACACACACACATATGCACCGATTACTACACATATAGGCGCATTCATTTTTATTTATTTTGTATGGTTTATGGTTATAAGTTTTTTTTGTGAAATGCATTTACTAGGAATAAAATCTTGTAATAACTATAACGGGAGAGGGCGCTGCCAATTGCAACACAGATTCTAATTAGCGCAATCGGCATTATTAATTTAAAAGCGATATCTATACCTAATGTAAAAATTTCATTTTGTTATTTATTTAAATATCTATTCGACACGCAGCATACATGAAAAGAATGTTACCCATAGAGAATTTAAGCAAAGAGTACAGCTTATTTACAAAATAAATTTATAAAAATATGTATATACGTTACGGCTACATATATTCATGTACTCGTAAATAAATATATATGTACATTAGGGTGTCCCAATAAAATCAAAGTTGTTTTTTTTAACGCATAACGCACCCTCTAATTTTATTTATTTTATGTAATAACAATTGTAAACAAAATTTAGCAACCCGTGCCGACTTGCATCTAAACTTGCCAGTACTTGATTACTAAAGCGCGCACGCCTACGTCCTAATGAGGTTGTAATTTCTTATTGTTTTATCAATTGTATACGTATTTTTTTGATTAGCAAACATGTCGGTGAAATTACATAGTTCGAAGAAAGATATATTATACCGAAGAGGTGATGCCAAACATCAATCAACGGGTTCGAAACTTCCTTCAAATAGACAAGTTCTCGCAGTATTGTTTTATAATATTCGTGAAGTGAATTTAATAACGCACGAAAGTGCTAATCTATATATATATATATATATATATATATATAAGTGCTATATATAATATATATAAGGGCAGAGAACAGGCACAAGCTGTTTGGAAAGCAATGTTAGACTGAAATGGAGCCCGTGTGTTCCTTGAGCAAAAACTTGATAGAAAAATGTTTATTTTTGCTTGCTGCCAACACGTGAATGAACTAGTGTTGACAAGCGTATTCAAAGTAAAAATAAAACAAATGACCATAAGACCTGGCATTCTACTCTTATAGGATTCAGCAATCATCGGCAAAAATCGATCCACTTAAAATAGAACGCTACAGAGAAAGGATAAAATCGTGCCTAACCATTTACAAGCTTGAATTTTACCACGCTGAACTAACCAATATAATTGCCACAGATGATTATCTAGAGCTAATAGAGCTTCCTGTAATATTTTTAGGTGGAGATACAGACAGAAGATTTAAAATCCGACCTCCGAGTGCCGGCTAGAGCCGTTTATTCCCTAAGAATTATTCAGTTCTCAGATGAGATTATCTAACAACACCAAGGTAGCACTGTTAGAAGTCTGTTTATTTATTGTGATAATCTACGTCAAACCGTGGCTTCAATGCATATTAGCAGTCAAAGTTCCCTACAAGGATTTGAGCTTTTGAAGTTATTGGAAGTTTATGAAAAAATAGATAAAATTATTTCGAAGACTGCTCTGTAGAAGTTTAACCAACATTTATGGTATTTGTCTAATGAAGTAGCTGCTTTATCACTGTTTGACGATGACGTACATTTAGAGACAAAAGTTAAAACAGTGGGAATACTCAAAGAAAGTTTCTCGACCCATGAAAAACGATACATGCCATCGACGGAAGAAGTTTGTGATTCATATTATGGTATGTTGGATTTATTAGTGTGTTTGTGCGTATTTGTATTTAGCAGTAGTCTAATTAATAATCAATTAATTTAGTTTTAGAGAGAATATCGATGATTTAATATCAATGAAAAGCAAGACGTTCTCTTGTTTGGAAATTGTTCATAGTTTTCTCGACGATGTTACTTCTACATGACCGAGTAATGCTTTGTTTCTCCAAGCTAAAAAGACGGTCTTAGTGCTTAGAGCAGTGAACGATACAGCTGAAAGAGCGGTCAAGTTGATGTAGGACTTCCGCGGTTTGATTACAGTTGAAGAGGAACAGAAACAATGTTTGTTACGTTGCGTACAAGAACACAAGAAGCTGTCTCTCGACTGTAAAAAGCAAACTTTTGAAAAAAAATATTCTGAGTAACATTTGTTTTAATGTAAAATAATATGAAATACCTTTTTTAATACAGTTAAATCTTATTTCACCAAAGAATCATAAAATCTTAAATAATCCCATAGTAATCTCTATACAAGTCATTGACTTAAAGTTTAACCTCAAGTCGGCACGGATTATGATTATCCTATTGCAATAATATTTTTGTTTATGTTATTAATATGAAATAGAAAAAATATAGAGGGTACCGTATAAAATTTTGGGAAAAAAAATCCTTATAGCTTGAGACACCCTAACGTACATATAACCTATATATAACGTATAAGTACATTATAAGTACATTACATAGTCATATAAAAATAAAGATGAGTATAAGAATATAAAAAAGTATGAAGTTTTCAAAATTACATATTTACAGAAGTCAATCAAGTGGATTCTTCTACTAGGATTGATATGGTTACCTGATAGAGTATGCGTAGTGCTGATGTAACAAACAACAATGGAATTCCATTTTAAAGCGACTATCAAATAAAAAGTTTGACTGCCTGTGTATTTATGACGGTATATTCACGAACTTTGCTGAAATTAATCCTTATTCCTTTGTTTGATTCAGTACTGGTATAAAACAGAAAAAAAAATAATACGCTACATACTCGTAGCTGCTTATCATTCCGTGCAAGTCGTAAAAGTCGTTCAAGGGACATAGTATTATAGTATCTAATAATAATAATAATACTCCAGGCAATTACGCAGATTGTGTGACCCCAAACTAAGCAAAGCTTGTACTATGGGTACCACACAACGAACTCTGGGGGAGCTCCCAGTAACACCCAGACTCCAAGCCAATTTAGAAAAGTTCGTTTCCTAAATTGACCTGGCCGGGGATCGAACCCGGGACCCTAGCTTGGAAAGCAGATGCATATGCCACTGCGCCAACGGGCCAGTCTCTAATAGGGTTTGATGAACCCAATTTCTTTTTCTTAATCGTTTTTTAGAAAGACTTGCCAACACAAGAAATAAAATGACTTCAAAAAAATCGCTATCACTATCAGACAACATTGCACACATAATCATTTCACCGAACGTCATAGATGAATGGTTCGAAGAACGCCAGAGAGCTCTCGGACACAACGCATCAATGTGAATGCCGTTCTACACGCCAGACTGCGACATGACACGCTCTGACGGAATATTCTAATTCCACCTTTAAGATTTTTTACTGTCCACAAAATTTTAATTGAAAAAAGATAAAAACATCGTTTCTATAAAATTAATGTTCAATTTTCACTTTATTTATAAAGCAAACTATGTATATAAAGAAATTTCTTTTACGTGAAAAATTGACTAGACGTGGTTCAATCAAACTGTAGTTAGAATATGCAACGTAGTTAGGCGGGATTCCATGAATATTTTTTGTAGTCCAGTGGTATGGTGTTCGGCGTTCCGTGGGTGGTGGTAATTGCGTGGGTGCTGGTGCAGTCGAGTGTGACATCAGTAATTGCTCGGTGGGGACGCTGTCAGTCGGCTGATGAATGGAACGAAGAGAAAATTCTCCGCGGAAAAACCGTAGATATTTCCAGTAAATTAAAACCTCGGCTTGAGCTAGCTTTCGCGTGATCTTGTTATTTAATCAGTCACTACTTCATGCTTATTTCTATTTCCATAAATGTAACAAAAAATATGAATTCTACGTTGCGTACTACAAAAGTAAAGCAACCAAGATAATCTTGTCCATTGTAAATACGAAAGATATTTACGTTACATTAAGTCGATCGACTGCTTTTACTGAAAGTACCGTATTGATTTACACGAGTTATTCTACCGTTTCCTTTCTACTATAGAACAATTAAGCAGATGCAGTATTTACATCTCTATGTATGGAAATCCTTTCGTGGAAAACTGGACCACATTATGGAGTATCTTAGAATATTAACGTTTAATTAATTTGTATTGTTCTCTAATGTGGTAAGTGGTCAGCCTATCGCTGTCATAGAGCACATAGTACTATACCAACCGCAAATAACCAAAACTTTCGTTGCCTGAATTAATCCCATGTATGTTACGTACGTAGTTAAAAATACGTAGAAATTCGCGTACTATCTTAATTTAAATCACAAGGCCATCATTTGTATTTATTTGTACCTTCAAGAATTATTAAATTAAGATTCTTACATTCGTCTATCGTATTGTTTCAAAATAGACGATAATTTCGATTTTCCAAGGCTAGAATGTATAGAATGTATGAATACAATTAAATTTCGGGTGAATTAAATAATAATCTATAATTACCAATATTCGCAATAACACAATGAAACCTATATAGTAGGAGCATGGGAGCCTAAATTGGATGGGTAGGCGGTTATGTCTAATTAAAAAAGACAACTATAAGTCCCTTTTAATAGGATTATTCTGGTACTAGTTTTGGTGTATGCGTTTGGCCGTAACCTGATTTCTGAGTGGTATTTATTTATTTAAGCTTAATCTTACATCATATTTATATTTTACATACATGTTTTAGAAAATATGTTACAAATTATCTTTTTTTTTATAAAAGAGGGGGCAAACGAGTAAGCGAGTCACCTGATGGAAGGTGATCACCGCCGCCCATAGACACCCACAACGTCCGGGGAATCGTGGGCGCGTTACCGGCCTTTAAGGAAAGGAGAGAGAGGGGAGAGTTGGGCCACCGGCACTCTCACTCACCGAACGAAATACAACAGTAATAGATGCTGTTATTTCACGCCGATATTCTGTGAGGGTGGTATTTCACCGGGCAAGCCGGCCCAATTTGTGCTGCAAAGCAGCATTGCTCAACCACACGACACATCTCATTGATGGACTGGATTCTTTTTTCAATCCTTTCTGTTTTCTGATAACCGATATCACAAACACTCTCAGATGATCCATCAATTCGTCCTTTCACTTTGTAGACAGTCTACCTCTTTTTTTTTGGCGTGTCGTACCGTGCTGTAATTTTTCCAGTCAACTTTTCCTTTCCTGTTGTTGACTATATGTCTCGCTTAGTTCCATTTCCCTAACTTTGCTATACGTATACGTATATGTCTACATTTTTTTTTGTCTTAATCTCTTTCGTCGAAAGAACATCGGCCAAACTCCATACTAGTGTGGACCTGACTTCCAGTGTCGACGTCCAAGAATCGTTTATGGTGTATTTGCTAGGCATAGTAAAAGTCATCACGTAATTTTTTTTTTCTACGAGGCCACAATTTTAACATATCGTCAAAAATATTTTTCAGGTTAGTCAAAACACAGAAATTCAATTACAAAGGCGATACCGGTGTTCAGAAATCACATGCACAAGGTCGTCATCACAAACGGCAGATATCACATTTTATAAAACAATGCAAAGATCACAAAACTGAAATGACAATCGAAATACAGAGTATGTTTAGAAACCAAAGGCAGAGAACCTAAAGAACACAAAAGATCGATGGCGTCGCGTTTTGACATTTCACAACTCGATGTTCTGTATTGCACAAATGAATCGAACATCGAACATGGGCTTTTACGTATTTTAATACAGACAGGAAATAAAACACCTGCACTCGAACAAACAATTATTTACTTCTATTACTCAATCTTATGGTAATAAAAGCGTGTACAATTTCAAAGAAAAGCGTTTAATAATCTGTAATAAGCAGATCGTATTCAATAACCACGAAATGGCGGGGTTATTACTTAATAATTTGCAGACGGAGACAGCCACGGGATCACTGCGCGACCGGTGATTAATTGCAATAAAAAATTAGTATCATGTATGACGATTGCGTATCTATTATTCTATGACCGTAAAATTCACTTTTCGCGGTAGATTTAGCGCCACTATACAAATTATATTGCACGAATTCTCATTTTGACAGCAGGTATCGCGCGATATTGGCTGTCGCATGTTGACTGCAAGTTACGTAATAAGCATGCGTAACATAAATAAAGCGTCGGGTTGCGTTCGGAACATATAATCCTTAAAAACCTTAAGAAATTAATTTCTCTCCCGGTAAAGCGCTAATTAGAAGCGATCTAGAGGCCCTGCTAAACTTAGACGACTCTGTCATACTCGCCGGCGACCTCAACTCTAAACATCGTCGCTGGAATTCGCACACCACCTCGCGAAATGGCAGAGCTTTAGACGAACTAACCGATGTCCTTAACTTTGACGTTATCGCCCCCATGACGCCCACCCACTATCCCAGAGTTACAACACAGACCGGACGTACTCGACATAGCGCTTCTAAAGAACGTAGCTCTAACGCTGCACTCAATAGAGGCGTTACACGAGTTAGACTCTGACCATAGGCCGGTACTACTCAAACTAGGACCTATGATAGACACTAGGGCGCTCACAAAAACCGTGACGGATTGGCAGAGTTTAGACGAAACGCTAAACTCTGAGAATTCGCCGCGGCTTAACGCGATACCGGACGTTATCCATTCCGCCGAGGAGGCGATCACGGCGATAGACGCGCTCACCGCCCACATCCGCGAATCGGTCTCCTCGTGCTCCCGTGAGGTCCCGGCGGCAAACGACCGCCGTTGGGAGCTCCCTGGAGACATCCGTCGGCTGATCAGAGCCAAGAACGCCGCGACCCGCGCTTACGACTCGTTTCCCTCAGAAACGAATAAACGCAACTTACGCGCCCTCCAACGCGAAGTCAAATACCGAATTTCCGAACTTAGGGATAACAGGTGAAGCGATCTCATGCGAGAGATCGAGCCGACGCACCAAGCTTACTGCAAGTTGGCCCGATCTCTCAAATCGGACACGTTCCAAACAATGCAGCCTCTGACGAAACCGAACGGACAGACAGTTTTCGACGATGTAGATAAAGCCGAACTCTTGGCCGACACTCTGGAGGCCCAAAGCTCCCCTAGCTCTCAGCCTGTAGATCAGAACCATTTAGACAAGGTCAATCGCGAAGTAGGCTCCCTACCGCCCGCGACCGCCCCCTGCCAACTCAGACCCGCGACGGTTGACGAAGTTCAGGACATTGTCAAGGCTCTCAAACCTTTTTTTGATGCGCCTTCTCGCGCTTTTAGCAGCTATTATCAATGCCGCCATGGCGAATCGCGTCTTTCCAGCCGCCTGGAAGGAAGCGATCGTCATCGGAATCCCGAAACCGGGTAAACCCTGCAGTAGCCCCAATAGCTATCGCCCAATCAGTCTCCTTAGCGTGCTAGGGAAAATTTACGAACGGGTCCTTCTGGCTCGTCTCAAAGCCCACTTAGACACTTCCGGTCTCCTCATAGACGAGCAATTTGGCTGTCGAGCCAAACACTCGTGCATACAACAAGTGCACCGTCTCACGGAACACATCCTGGAGGGCCTTAACCGCCCGAGTCTCACTATAGGCACGGGGGCCCTCTTCTTCGATGTAGCGAAGGCGTTCGACAAAGTCTGGCACGCCGGGCTGGTGTACAAGCTGCGCCGGCTCGGCGTGCCCGACGATCTCGTACGCATAGTACGGGACTTTTTGTCGGACCGCTCCTTCCGCTATAGAGTCGGAGGGGTGCTCTCCTCTCCCCGCCGGTGTCCCTCCTTACGTGGGCAACGTAGATCTCCACTACGACCTAGAATTACCCTCTATAACTCAATATCTAAAAGAGGCGTCCCAACGCTTCTTTCACCGTTCCTCCTTACACTCGAACCCCTTAGTGGTCAGGGCGTCATCGTACACCCCCGAACCCCGCGTCCGCAAACGCTATAGTAGGCCTAGACATGTGTTAGGCGACAGCGACGACGACATTACACGTTCGAACTCGAACATGCCCACCTACACACTACGACCGCACCGCCCCCACCGGCGGAGGCGAGGACGACTTCCGCGACACCCGTAGGGTCTCACGTTTAGAAGCTCGATCACGTAGCTCTACACGCACACACGCGGGACTTAAGCCACATTGTAAACTGCCACGCGGAACACTAGGCACACTAACCGGCCCTCAGCCGCCTCGCCGGCGGGTCTGCTAGAGGCCCGGCCCTCACCCGAATAGGAAGCCCGATAAGATGCACGCAGGTGCGGAAAGCTCCCCTGGCGACGCCTTGAGCCCGAGGTCCGCCCTCCATACGAGGCATCCCTCGGCTGGAGGAACCCTCAGGCGGTCGACCATCTGGCAGGGCGCCTTTAGCGCTCGCCCCAACGCGACCTGTGACGCTGTAAAAGCCACTAGGGCTAACAGCAAAGAGGGGTTTTGTTTAGTCGGTTCGAGTCCGACACTCCCCAGTCGGCGTAGAGTCCGGCTGGGTAGCCCGCGGGGGTTTAATTTCGCCTCTCAGAAACCAAAACAAAAAAAAAAAATTAATGTGAATAAAAAAAATGGATATCTTTTTAACATGGCCCCGTCTAGGATAAATATTTGTGTTACATGAATTATCAAAAAATAAGACGATTTTCCATCATTTTTAGAAACCCTCTAAAAGAAGTCAAGGCCAAAATGATCATTGTTCTTTGATGTTTTAATCTTGTGCCAAATATATCAATATCTATATTTATTAGTGTTATTTTAATTTCTTCACTTAGTTTTTGTTCAGCGCCCATGTTTAAGTGACATGGGTTTCCCTTGTTTCACATCTTTTTTATTTCAAATTTTTCCTCTTAACTTCGAGTTTTTTTAGTACTTTCCTACTTTCATAGGTTTCATTTCTTATAGTTTTCATATATTTATTTGATACTGTATCCACTGTTATAACTGTCCATAGCACTTGGTATTCTACATTGATTCGAGGGCTTTGTTAAAATGAATAAATGTTATTGTACATATACTTATTTGATATACAGCCTTTTCAATGCTTTTCTGAAGCTCTATCACATATTGAGTATCTGCTATTGAATTTCTCTGGTTCTAGTGATTGTTGTATATTTAATTCGTTTTGAAAATGTTTCGAAAATTTTAAAAACACCCAAAAGTCAAAAAAACTTGTGAAAAGTAATAAAATAATATGTCCTATTGGTCCTTTAGGTTTATAATAAATTGTAATATAATTAATAGTAGTAATATATCAAAGCGTTGTCGCGTCAGAGGATCGCTAAGTTTTTCTACTGTATCATTTTTAGTTGTACCTATTCTGTTTTTATTTTACTTAGCGGTCCTCCGACGCGACGATGATTGGATATAATACTGCTATTATTTATGTTACGACTTATCATAAACTTATAGAGTCAATAGGTACACATTATTATTTATACTTTTTAGAGGTTTTTAAAATTTTTTACTTAAATTTTATTTCATGCTTGTTAAACACGCTACAATTGACACTCTATCTCCGCATTCATACAAATACTTTCCGGGAGGAAACACGAAATCAAGACACTGAACACTATCTATCTATAAACTATTCATTGAGAGGATTCCCATGAGGCCAAACACGATGCCTTTGCTGTAAGTTGGTGAGGAGTTGGGTTCCTGCTGATTCCAGATGATGCTGCAGCATCAGGTCAAGGTTACCATGATACTAAATTTTAAATCGATCAGACCAGAAGAATTGGTTCAAATCCCTTCAACAGCTAAAGAAGAGCTGATGATCTTCAAACGGCTGAAAAGATTTTAACTAAGAACATTCAATTAAGTAACCTTTCAAACGGAAAAAACTAAATCAAAAGCGGCTGATCCGTCTAGGAGTTACGGAGTCACAGACAGCCCCCTTTTTGCGCCCTTCTCAACACCTCTCTTTTTACGTCGAGGGTTAAAGAAAAGATCTTGTCTAGATTAATAATCATGCTACTCATGCACTTCAACTCTTGTAACATAATAAAATAATAATGCATGCCTACTATTAAATGGAAACAAATTTATCAATTTACAGTGTTGTAATCAATACAAAGTTACGTAGAGTACCTATTTTGTAGGAATTTCATTGAAGTTCTTTAAATAATAAACTTAAAAACAGGTTTTGCTTATTTTAGAGCTCTGTAAAATATGTAGGGGTTTAAAAGGATTTCGATGCTAAAAAAGTTTGAGTACCACTGCTTTAGACCAAACTAAATACTAGGCTTGTACTACACAACGAACTGAAGGAGCTTCCCAACTTAGTAACACCCAGACTAAAAGAAATTTAGAAACGTTTTCTAAACTAACCTGACTGGGAATCAAACTCGGGTCTCTTGACCAAGCAATGCAAATGCGATAACCACCACGAGCCAAATTTCTTACTATCCTTCTATAATTTCTATATTATTCAGATCCCAATTATGACAACCCAGATTGGCTCGAGTAGGTGGGACTACATTATTAGTAAAATATCGGCGCGTGGTTCCCCTCCACGTGTACCTGACAAGGACGTATCCAAATGGATCATAAAGGTCATGACCTCTGCCTAAGTTAGGTCAATCAGCGATTTGTCTCATTTACTGAATGTAGGTAGTATTTTTAGAGAATAACTCTATGGTATGTGTAGTATTTTGGAGGATAACTTGTTAAAGCAAATCTAATGATTTCTAATCTTCATTGACTGAAAGCTGGATCCGTCCTTGGCGTCCGAGCACCTACACGTGGGTGACTTATTTATAATAATTAAAGCGAATAATAGTCAATTTTTTTTAAATAAGCTTTTTTTAGGTTACGTTATCGCTAGCTTCAAAAATGTGTGCAAAGCTTCAACTCAGTCTGTTAGGTGGAACTGATTTAAAATCTGCTGCAAAATTTGACCCACTCTACAAGTGAAGTTGAAGAAAAGCTTATAAAAAAGGTCACTAAATGTATATTATCACGACTTCCACAATACGACTAAAACAATTGGGATAGGCGTATGTAAGTACGTCGAAAAACAAAAAAAAATGTACATATGTGTACACTGTACATGTCCCTTTTTGTAGACTCCCGAAAAATCTTCAAGAGATTCAGCACCCTGAGGGGAAAGAGATTATATCACATGCGATTTTTCTCACTAAAATACCTACTGTGGTATGTCGAGAGGTTTCTTGGCAAAATCTCTACGGAACGCACCGGGACTCCCCTTTTTTCGGTTACGCAGGAAAAATCTGCGCACAAATACCCAGTTCTCTGAGTGAGTAACGAGAGGCTTTTACCCACCAAAACTCCTGCGGTGGTCGTCCTCGGTGCGTTGTCAAGGGGCTCCGGGATCTCCTATGGAACGGATCTGAGCCCCTCTCATACCGTGCCGAAGCGCTTCTAGGGGAGCAGTTACAGAGCCCCTCGGCACCCTTGTAGTGCCACGAAAGCGCGGACCACACGCGCTATTGTCCTCCTCAGGGTCGCCTAGACGAACGACCGAAGCCCTCACACAGATCAGCCTTCCATATTTCAGTGAGGGCTTAACGAGTCTCCCTATCACCTTCGGAGTATTAAGGCTGTAAGGACAACACGTTCTACTGGCCGCCTTGCAGTTGCCTGAAGTGGATTATAGGTTACGTTTCTCATCCTCATTATACAGATACATATCTTTTAATGATTTGTATGGAGTTTGTTGACAAAAAATTCGTCTTCGTCACTGGTATCTATGCTATGTAAATAAAACTGAAGTGCAGCTTTGATTTTCAAGTAAAGGCTTTTTCATATGCATAAGTGGTAATTCGCACGTAACCAAAATTCAAATACTCCGAACTCCGAACCGACTGAACTGATTTTGACAGGAATTTCGTTGGCTGGTAGAGGACTTTTCAGAGAGTATTATAGACTAATATAGACACGGGTAAAATATCAAATATATCAAATTTAACGCGGACGAAATTGCGAGGCAATGGTAGTTTATGCATAAATATATGTAGATGTTATAAGTCATGTATCTCTCTAATGTAATAAAATCAATTTATACTATAATATAGCAACCTACAAATGATTTATATGGTATATATTTAATAGTCGGGTAATGATAATACTTAGAACATTGGTAAATATCATAGTCCACCAACTTCACTAAAACTCATTTACATTGAGTCCATTATGTTAAAAACAAAAACCATAGTTCACTATCTATTTTAAATTATTGGTTATGTTCACGAGGGATTAACAAAAGGGAAAGGATGTACGTATGGGAGTTGTATATATGCGCCCATTGTGATATGATCTCTTGAGAGCAATAGATTTTACCCGCTGTGTTCTTAACAAATGAAATGCGCGGGAGGCGAAGGGGTTCAAAGTAGTGTAGTTTAGTTGTAAAACAGAACGTTGCCCCCGTAGCTGATACATTAACTTCCAATACCTCTGAGCTTAACCACGCGAAGGGTCCACGTGTAATAATTTATTACCCGTTTGCTTCATAGCTACATATACGTGTAGTGTGTGTTAGTCTCCAAACAGCCATGTTTCGAGTTTGGACCATTTCTACCTGTCAGTGGATTGTGATTATCGATCTACGATAAAAATACCGCTACTGATCGGCTATGGCCGCATTTCGGGAACGCAAAATGTAAAACAAAATTCTGTAGTCATAATTCCTTGTTTGACAAATATGAGTCTCTACTGTACATTGCAATATTTTTTTACAGTATCTTACCAATATTAGGCAGGGCATTATACATTGAGTCGAAGTGGAATAAATGCGACGTTGAGGAGCATATGTTTAAGAATCACAATTCTTAATTTTTTCCATAAAATCAAATGTAATTGAGGTCACCTGATCAAAATTAAAGGCGGTGTTAAGGTGTGGACGTGTGCTAATTTGTCATAGCATTTTGTCCATTTTTCCAACAGATAAGAGTCAAGGTCTGCATTGGACTTATTTCTGTTATGGCTTGTGGTCATTTAAAATCGTTCCAGAGATGCCACTTCAACGTCGTCGCCTCGACTTTGTAGTGAACGTGTGTGCGCCCTTATATAGAAATTGAAAAATATTCCAGGTGTAAGTCTCAAAGTGATTATTACACCTAAAACAAGAAAAAACATTTTAACGTGAAAAGTAATGGTCTGTTTCTGAAAAGAACATTATCATGATGTGTTTCTGAAAGCTTAATTAGAAAAAGTTAGGTACGTAATCAACGGTCATTGAAACAGATGAAAGCGAAACCATTTTGAAATACGAAAATTATCTTTAGAAATACAGAAGGGTAAATTATTACTGATTTGGCTGTTGCCGTCTTAATTAATTAACAGGCTGTTAATGATTTATTCTGTCAAAGACTCATTAATAGCTACACATATATAATCCATTTTTAGAGGATTCCAAAGAAAACAAATATACTCGTATGTACCTAAATTACTTCGTTCTATTAGAAAACGTATCTCTCATTTCATTTCCGCTATCTGATACGATAAAAATTACGAATAACAAAACAATTTACAGGTCTAATTATAATAATATGGGTCTAATAATACGGGTCCAAATAATAAAATAATAATAATGTGTACGAATTAATAATAATAAAATAATAAAACAGCTGTTGATATTTCATTTATTAATATTGAAATAAAATTTTGATGAATTATGTAATCAGTGGTTAGTGTTATCTAATCAATCTGGAACATATTTGAAAAAAATTTAGTAAAGTAATTTCATGTTTGTTTTCTCGATTACTAATATATGATAAATTGTAAGCAAAATAAAAATTGATGATATTACATAAGCATAGTATGCTATTATTTGATGTCAGTATGTATAGTCGAAAGTGGTCCAAACAAGGGTCTAAGCGACCGCGCTACAGATGGTTCACTTTATCTTCTGACAACGAAGAAAGAAAATTTTTAAAGGTCCGTTTCATGTCTGCGTTATGTTTCTGCTATTTGTTTAGATGTTTTTCGCCACAAAATTAGTTTTTGGTTTTCCCTCATTTTTATTTTGCAAAGGTTACCAAATACAATGACGGCACAGGATATTTTTAGTTACATTCACTCATATCATGTAATCCGTGTTACATTATAAAACATCGGTAATCTCCTGATAATTCACATGAAATCACTTAACCAGCTCATGAATTACTATCCAAATTACAAGTGGATGAGAACAGAGCACACGCCACTCGTTCTCGAACGACGAGATCTTTATAAAACCGGTGATCGTACAATGCGGGGGGCCTAGTAAGTAGTAATGGGACGAGTTTGTTGGTCAATGCAAGTGCGACCTTGAATTGTTTTTTCACAGCTGTATAGTGAATTTAAGTTTTCCAAGGTCTACATTTTTTTTAATTTAAGTAATATATGTACATTTTGTCCTAATATAATATAACATGAGTAGTCTTTAAATGGAGGGAAATGACTTCAAAATCAGTCAAATCAGTGAAATATAAAAATACTACTCTATTTATACTAACTTCATGTACTTGTATTTCGAAATCTTATGTACGTTCATACGACATGTATGCAGGTAGGATATCCTCCAGTAACCAGTAACACTATAAGCATAATATTGTAGACTCCTCTACAATAATAATCCTGTTGCGAAAAAACTTGGATCAGTGCGTCTATTTCGTCTATTTCGATCATGTTCCTCGACTTCCAATTATCCACTTGAAATAAAACAACTGATTAAAGTTAAATAACGAATCTAAAGGCACCGTGTACCGTACCAATATAACAAACATAAATCCATGCTAATAATATATAGATGATGTGATAGTGCCTCTGTCTGTTTATCTCACAGCTGCATTTTGACGGCTAAACCCTTGGACCGATTTTGATGAAGTTTGTAATGGAGATAGATTAAGGCCTGGGAAAGGACTTTTTAAATTCCACGCGAACGAAGTCGCGGGCAACAGCTATTATGAAATATAAAAAGCTTATGACATAGAAGTAATCAAAACAATATTATCGACTTGTCTTTCAGAACAACTTCATTTCAAGCATTAATGGACATGTACACATGAACATTTGCTAAGATAAAAAAACGTTGTGTTAGAAATTAAATCTGCGAAACATGTGGTTGTGTTATCACGAGAATGAAATTACACTGAGTAATTAATTACATGTACATACACCTATGCGCTCTATATTGTACGTAGGTGAGTTCAGTACATCCAGTACGAAAACAAGGGAGGGTCTAATTCATCAAACATTCAAATACTATTAAAGTTACACGTTCTCACTAAGCTTTGTACAGAATTTAGAAACTGATCAATATCTAGGCATCTGTGGTAGTTTCTTGTAGGTATTATTTATGCTCCGCACAAATCCATTGACTTCCTATTACTACGACTTGTGGTTTGACGACTTGACGACTTGACGACCTCCGTGGCGCAACGGTTAAGCGCGTCGGAAAATAAACGGGGGTAGCGGGTTCGATTCCCGCCTCGAGTCTGGGTGTTTATGTATAATATGTATGTATTTACAAAAGAAAAGTATATAAGTAGTATATCAGTTGTCTAGTACCCATAACACAAGCGCTGTGCTGCTTAGTATGGGACTAGATGGCGCTGTGTGAAATGTCTGAGTACATTATTATTATTATTATTATTATTATTATTATCTTCACAGATCGATCCACACTTAAAAGTTGTTTTAATATATGGACAACGAACATAACATAACTTTATAAATCAGTTATTTCGAATACCGCGTTTTTATCACTTTTATGTTTTTACCTGAATGCAGTAAGATATCGTGGATAACAGACCACAGGATTAAAACTTTCAGTAAATAAATGATTAGATTATTGTATGTTGCGTGAAATAATTCCTTTATAACTGGAATGTTTGTTGTATGATTTCTAATCTTACTACTACGGCAATTACAATATTACAATCGTGATGTTTCAATTGTAATAACTTATTAAAAATATGGAAATACTAAAAATTTAATACATAAAATCCTCTTATGAAATTATAACAATTTATGTGTAATTATAATTGAACTTAAAATTAATGTCCTGTTAATGAATTAGTGCGTAGTTTGGAGTATCTAACACAATCGTTGCAATTGTCTGAAAGTTACTTTTAATAAAAAGAATAATCGCAAATTGTGTTTAAATATTATTACAGATAATTTAATAATTTTTGATTAAAATAATACCTGCTAGTTGTCTAACATTTTGAGTTGTGATATATTAATATGGTATATTTTTGATTTGATTTCGGACAGAAATATTTCCTAAATTAACTATTTTATAAATAATAATTACAATACTTGAGTCAAACAATCAGAACCAATCAAATCGTTTGATGTTATTAGTAATAAAGTAATTTCGAAGTCGTTCCAAAATTTGCAATTGGTTTTAGAAGTAATTTATTTTATTACAAATGTTTCGAACTTGATGTCGAGTAATGGATATGACATAATATCCTTTTAACATAATATATAGATGTATACGTATATCGAATTGGAATACGCCATTAAAGTCAGCACAGAAAGATAAATATTTATGTGTCTATATTCTACAGTCTGTCCGAGTCTTTAGTTAGTGTATTGGAGTATATCACGGGAAATGGACGCCGCGGTTGACAAACCAGTTTACTTACTGTTGATTGTCTCTCTTTGTTATACTTTGGTAAGTTTTAATCTGTTTTAAGTTATACATAACATCTGTAATAACATTCCATGAACAGTAACATGAGCATCATTACTTCATTAACAATTTACATGTCGATATTCTTTATAGCTTGTATCTATGTATTTTTTTTAAGAGTTGTTTGTCAATAAATATATTATGATGGTGAGAACATTATGTATCATCTATCTTTAACTAATGTCAGCGATCGCTTTACAATTTTTGTTTACATAAAGTGGTCGTCCATAAAGATCTGATTCTTCATAGATCAGAAATATACTTAATCTTGTAGCAATATTAATTCATAGATACGTAATAACATAATGTTAACAATATGACATACGTCAAGGCATATCAATCGAAGACGAACGTTCGACGATCAGCGTTGCTACACGCTTAGGGTACATCATGATATTATAGATAAGAAGATCTAAGAATACTCGTAAAAGAAACCACCACAGCAGTCGGCTGCGCTTTGTTTACGCGCGGTCATGGCAACTCACAATGTAAACGAGTTCGTGAGTTTACAATCAGATAAAATGGATAACACGGAGTAATGTGAAATTATAAAAAAACCTGGGCCTACTGAGCGCATTTTAGGGGCATTTTTCAATTTGTAAATTACTTTTATGTACATAAAATGTTACAGCGAATTACTACCTTTATTACATGGTTAATATTATGATAGTTAATATTAATTTAGTAATATTATATGTTCATCAGTATTTGAGACAGCTAATTACTACATATATAAAACGTATTGTATGGATTATTTTTTATAAGTTGTGAACCAACTATAAACCAACAAGCAACCAATAAATAACCAACTACCCACCAACCAACCTCCAAAAAAATTATACTTCTTCAGTTGGTATGCCTTATAGTGCATAAACATCATTGACCTCTAAATTATTGATTATTTGTTGTGTGTAATATTTATTTCATATAATATTTGCAAAATTAAATGATCGTTATTTAGTTAATTGCCGGCGCTAGTGATTTTGTATACTTATTACGTGCAACGATATTAATCTTTTATATTACGATGGTTTGTTATTTATTTTAGTTCATTATTATACTATTTAATTATATATTGTTTCATTCTCTTGACCTGCACTTAATACTTTATTCATGTTGTTTGGCTTGTTTCAAATTTATTGACTTTGTTCAATTTGTGTCGTTTTATTAGTTGGTAAGATTAAGTAGATGATTTTTATGGGTAAGTAGACGGTCGTTATTTTTTTTATTATTATAATATTCTTGACAGCTGTCTTTATGAACTATATGATATCATTTCGTGTCGTTTCATTAATTTTTAAAAATAAATATTGTTGAGATTGAGCGTTACGTGTCTCTGCTGATTTATACGCCTAACATTATACGTCTACAAAATGATAATCCTAAGCCTTAGATTAAAAAATATATATCGATAGAGCAATAGAAGCACAAAGTGGAGCATTCGTAAGTCAGTGAATTCACTTACTTGTACGTCATTCTAACAATGGCGGTCAGATAAATAATAATCGCATGATTTTCGTGCAATTCCATTATTTTATTATATTTATTTACACCCAATATGTCAGATTCTAGCTCAGAAACATTCAAAATTAGATTGAGGAACGCAAACAAAACCGATGGAGTAACAAATTAGGTACACCTTAAATATCATTCTAGATTATTATTTTTAAAATAAAACTAAATTTAAAAGTACAGACAAGAATTTGTTCAGTGATGATATTTGATTTTTTTTACCCAGTTTTACATTTTATTTGTTATTCAGAGGTAAAGAAATAGGATAGAGATTCATAAAACAGGATGAAGGCTCACAATGTGTTTTAAGGTGTTTGAAAGTGATAAACTAACAAAAGTGTAATTGATAAATCATTTAATTCGTAGCAGTTCATATTAAAAAAAAACGTATAGGTATCGCTCCACTAAACGAGAACTTCAAAACGAAACTTTTTTTCGGCTATTGAACCGTATATTTTATTTCTAATTAAATTATTATATGCAATGTTATCGTAAATTCAATAAAGTATTCAATTTAATGTTTTTCCTTTCTGTATGCTTTTTCTAAATATTTTTTCGGAGTTTATAGCTGTAGTAGAGGTGTTAACTCTTCATTGTCAAATTGGTATCTCATAATAATATGATATGTCTAATTGATACAGATCGGAAAATGATTATTTTTAAATGAAAAAAAAAATCTTTACATGTTTTTATACCGAACAGCGTTTCAAACTTTTCCAAACGAGCATCCAAAAACTATTTAAATGTTAACTTTTGGTCACACTTAATAAAAGTGGTAAAGTAGGTACCTATGTTTCGAAAGACAAAAGAAAACTTTATTTTATTCTAATGTATAAAATAATGCCTTAATAAATAATTAAGGAAACTTAAAAGTTACTCAAAATCTAATTTTTGGTGGGTAATATTTGAAAAAATAAAATAAGGCACTGCCCATATTCTTATAAGATTTTTTATACCCACCAATAGAATTAATACAATACAATACCCTTGAACATTTGTAGAACTGTTACCTATATTATTATTAGAGGTCACCCGGTGGTCGAAATTCGAACGTAAATATAAACTTATAATGTAAACTCTTTGATGGATAATTTCTACTCTGCGCGACTTTTGATTGGCATGAGGCTTTATCCAAAGAAGTTACATATATATTATGACAAGCCGTTTCCCGCCCGCTCCGCTGGGCGTTAGTGAAAATTTTGTACGTAATAATACATTAGTGTTTGAAAAATGGTGAAGGGTCTATAAAATTGAAAAAATGAATAGACTTAAACCATCTACAAACGATTCCGCATCGAATGGTCGTGGTCCCATGTCAATCCGTTCAGTAGTTTTAACGTGATTGACGCACAGAGAAAACATAACTTCATTATGTATATATATAGATTACAAACTATTATGAGATTGACATTGACAGTCTTTTTGACATTGGCAGTAATAACTTAAAACTATGCCAAATCTCACACTCCACCGTGCGCGCGATGTTTTTAAAAAGGGATCCGGAGTTTTCGCTTCACATATTAATATAACTGTCTTCAAATGTTTTTTTATTTATAACACTTAGGGCCGATTTTTCAATCCTCAGATAAAAGGTCTAATAATTACCCAGCGAATAAACTTATTAGGCTGTTTATCTGTCAGATAATTTGTTGTCTATTTTTCAATTGACATTTATCTCATGAATAACTATCTGACCAAATATTTCAACTCTGCCAGCACTAACTTCAGCGAGGTGAAACAAATATATTAATTATACAAATGTTAGAGGAGGACAAACTATTTTATAATTTCTTTTGTCATGCTGTCACTGTTGTTACTGTCATGTGACTGTCTCTTCGAGGTTATGTTTGTGTGGCACATTGTGTGATTTGAGTTTTGCTTTGTGCTTCTTATTTTATTAATAATTAAACTCGCTATGGATTCAAAAAAAGAGAGCGTTCGGCAAATTTTAATACTGCCGAGATAGAATTGCTCGTAAATTTAGTAGATAAATATAAATATATTATCAAAAATAAAAAGACTGACGCGGTGACGAACAAAGAAAAAAATGAAAACATTCTAAAAGAATTCTAAACTTAAGACAAAAATAAAGATTTGTTCATTTTTAATAACAATTATAATTTGTTATGAAAATATTACTTACTCGAAATTAGGTTTACATAATTATTGTAATAATATATGTACATAAAAAATAAATATCTATCCATATTTTATTAATAAAACTATAATTTATTATGAAAATATTACCTTTTATTTGTACATACTTATTGTAATATTAAAGAATGAAAATATTCCAACATAATTTCCCTAGTCAGGTGCCTTTCTTCACTTGTGGGAGTGGCTATAGTGGTTGTAAAAATTGGCTGTGGTGGAATAAGTACATCTGGATCATGTGGAGGTTCCTCTTCATTTTTGATTCTTGCCGAATTGTGTAATACAGCACAGGCTACAATTACATCTTGTGCTAATGGTAGCTTACATCTTAAACCGATGCTCAAAATTGGGAAGCGTCTTTTCCACACACCAAAGCATTTCTCTATGACATTCCGTATTCGTATTTGTGATTCATTATATAAACTTTGAGGTTGTGTGTTTGTTTCTTGAAAAGGAGTTAATAGATAATTGCTTTGTTCATAACCACTATCTCCAAGTAGGATTCCATTATCAAATTGGAATTTTACGGATGAATTTGCAAATATCATACTATCATGAGTGGAACCGGGTAATACTTTATAACGCAAGAAATAACCTCAATTTAAAGGCGTCAAACCAATGTCAAAGTCAAACTAACTGTTGAATAGGCGGTTATCTGGTCGTCAAAGAGGCAGATATATTTATACCTCAGTTATTGGGGTTATTCGCCAAATAGAGCTTATCTGAAGATTGAAAAATCAAATGTTTTGCTATCTGTCGAATAAACGCTATCTGTACGTTAATCTGAGGATTGAAAACTCGGCTCTAAATCTTGTCAATAACTACTAAATAAAAAAAAGAAAATCAGTTGACAAACAGAGAAGACAAAGACAATGAACTGTTTTGTCTTTTCCTATTTAAGCACAGATATCTGGTGCGACAACCTAATTTATATTTATTAGTACTAGTCTGTAAGAAAAAGGTAAAACATTATACATAAACAGTAAACATACAACAATAAACAGTAAATATAACTAATCCCCAATTTAAAAGAAATATTTAATAACAATTCACCTTGTCGAGTTACCCCTCATTTCGGGGAAACGAATTTGTATAGCAATACTCCTACATTGGTTTTAGCAATAACAGTCGTGTTGCACACAGCTTGGGATTTTAATATGATTGCGAGATATATTATTAAGATTTTCTTAAATGTTTGTTAAGGTTACGTTCAATAAAATACATATTTCCGCATTTTTTTGTAACAAAATTATGTTAGAACGGAATGTGTTACTAGGTGCAATGAGCTTATTGTGCAAAATATTTTATTTTATATGTAACCCCTTCTCGAATTGTTGTCTTCACTCGTTTTGTACGGGAAGGTCTATCTATGTATTTTTTTTGTATCTAAGGGCTAAACATGATAAATCGAGAAATGATGAGTGTCGAACGACCACATCATGAAACGGCCTATAACCTGTAAACCTGAGATTATGACAGATTTGCGCCTTATACATTGTAATTTGTTATGTGATTTTCTTTCCTACATTTACCCTTCTTCCCTACCAAGTTTAAGTAGGTATTCAGGTTTCTATGTGTGTACAAATAAGCGCAACAAACACAATGCGAACATCTATGGACAGACTGCGTGGTGTTGCCTGACTTTGAAATGTACATGATAATATTTGTTTGTAGTTCAACAACTTTTGATTAGACAAGTAAAAAATCAAAGTCAAGAATGGATTTTATACATCCTTCCAGCCGTTATTACCATCCATTCCTTTTCGAAAATTTATCGTATCTGGTAGGTACTTGTTAGCGACGCCCATCTTGTTGTGAATTAACGTCTCAAGCGTACACTAATACACTGCTAAGTGTGTAGTACACGCGTACTATGCGCACTGAAACTGTTCGTCAAAAACAATTTTAAGAAAAAAAATTAAACCGCCTTTAAGAAAAACACTGAAAAGTACAAAATAACTTTCCTTTACTAACCAAAACTCAAGTACAATAAAAATAACTCTATAAGTACGATACACATACCTCTATATTTGACAGTTACTGAAGTCGGTGCCAAGCCTACCAAACTAATTAATTTTATGTTGTTGCACATTGATTTGGCACCGACTTCAATAACCGTCAAATTTTATTATAGAGGTATGTGTATCTTACTTATAAAGTTATTTTTATTGTACTTCAGTTTTGGTTAGTAAAAAAAGTTATTTTGTACTTTTCAGTGCTTTTTTTGAAGGCGGTTTAATTTTTTTCTTAAAATTTTTTTTTTTCCCTTTTGAGTGACCTTGGCTTAAATAAGCATTTAGGGCAGGTCTACAATATTTTTTTCTAATTCTGGAGCGCAACGATATACAAGAGAATCATCAATATAATTAAAGGTGATAACCAGGTCGAGTTATTTAGTATTATTTGGTGTATCTTCGAAGTTTAAACTCCTATCACGCTGAAATTGAAATGGGACCACCTCGAAAGTATGCCCTTTCAAAAGAAAACAATATTTTTGAAATTGGTCCACAATTGACGAACTTATCGGTGAACATACACGAAAAAAAAATACATACAGACGAACATAGAACCTTCTCCTTTTTTTGAAGTCGGTTAAAAACACTGACGATAGACGGATCAAAACAAGTGCATGCGCATGGCATGCACTACGAATGCGTGTATAGTGTGCGCGCAGCAGATGCACACATTGCTCATAATATGTACCTGTTTTTATACTATTTTTAAATTTTGCGTCAAAACATTTAATGAAACGAGGTCCCTAAATCGATATTTAATAGGTCATTGTAGAAAACATAGTATTCTAAATTGACCTGGAATCTGGGCATTACTGAATACTTCCTCATAGATAGACAAATTCCATTGTGTAGTACAATCTTAGTACCTAGTTTGCGGTAATATGTAATTGCTGTGCTTATTTGAAGTTTATGAAAACTAAACATACTGTTATTTATTGTAGACGCTGGTCTCTGGTACTGAAGTATTGACGTTCAAGCTCAACGATGGTAATCGTATACCCGCCATTGCATTAGGCACTAGTCTGGGACATCTAGCTGACGTAAGTAAGCATTAGTATAACCACACCACAGACAATCCGACGTGAATATCGTCATCAATACCAATTAACGTACCCATTATTGACATTGTGTACACCGTAAAATGGCTTGTCTCATAAGACTTGGAAAGGTTCGATATTAATCCATATTACTTCACTATTTTCCACATTGTGTATCTTGTTACCATTTTAAATTATGTCATTATTATAACGTAATATTTTTTATAATTAAAAATATATCCACGACAAAAGTATCTGCGTTATTTTCTCTTAAATATTAAAAATATCTTTTGAAGCGAACGGTCTCCTCAGCTGGCTACGAAACTTAGTTTGTATTATACATCAAGAAGACAAATCATAATCGCTCCACATACCTTTAACACAATAATAGCATATACACAAACAATCCTATACATATCTAAAATATTAGTATCGGAAATAAAATGTTTACTTATTTTTTTTAATTTAGACTTTTTGGTAGCAAAATTAAAAAGGGGCTGTTTAGTACTTTAAAAGGAAAGGTGTTTTGTCATTTTTACTTTAAGAGCCCTATAATAAATCATAGGCACTTGAATTTAGGTATTGGCGCGCTCGGACACTCATGTATGCGTGCGGCTTTCGTAACTTCATTGCAGTGTGAATAACGAAGCGACTTCAGTATAAAATATAATTTTGATACTTTTCCAAATCAAAAGTTTCAATTTTTGTTAATTTTTTTTTCTTTTTAGATAAATACATTGAACATTTGTAATTGTATTAAGTGCTCTCGACGCGTTAAATGCATGTAAAGGAAATACGATAACATTCCTTAACACAAATATTTAGTTTCATATTATTATGTGTAATATGGGTACTATTTTAAAAGTAAAGATTGAGTAGAGTTATGTATTTACCTGTCTAGCACTACTACTAGTAGAATAAGTTACCTAGAAACCACTAGTTACATAGTCATGATTAAATACAATTATCTTTTAATAATCAAAACGCAAGTTCACATCTTTTACTCGTTAAAAATAACTTCGCAGTGTGTTAATAAAGATGAACGTGATGATATGCACTTTATTAAGTAAGTGAGACTCGAGTTCTTCAAACAGAGACAATCGTATAGAAATTCAATGGCAGTTTCTTAGCTTTGAAGACATAAACATACAAACACATGTATGTTGTATGTACAACACTTGAATAAGTACTTATTTATTTTGGAATCAGAAAAGCCTAAAATGCCTAGTTAAATCATTTTTAAAAAGATCATCAATGTACAGCCATGGCTTTGTTGCTGTTTTATAATACAACTAGCTGTATCCGCGACTTCGTCTGCGCGGAAAACTTTTTCGTGGATTTCCCGAAACTTAAATGACCTAATTAAAGTGCAAAATTTCTTATCATGGTGAAATGTTTGGAATCAATATTATTGAAATATAATGCACATTTTAAGATATCAAAATTTTTCAATTAACTGTAAAAATAAGTTAAATTGGCGTAAACGTTTTTTAAAAACGAACTTTCATTTCACTAAAACTTTTAAACTTTAGGAAAGTTTATGATTTCTGTATGATAGTCACTCAATGTTGCCATAACATTATTACACGTCTGTGAATGATTTCTGCCTAGTCGGATTAATTTACTGTGTCATAATCATAATGTCAATATCCATTAGCAAGATTTCACTGCAGGCAGACAGGTGAGGCTTAATATAATAAAAGCTCGTAATAACTGTGTACAATATAAGTCTTTATTTGACTAGGTAATCGTTCCGATTGACTTAACGATATGCAATATATTCTCAAAAGTGTGCTGTTTCTACATTTTTGTAGAACTAATGTAGGTTTTAATTTAAAAGAATAGTTTCGTTATTTCGGCTCTATAATTATTTATTATATTGATACGAGTTGTACTAATAAAATGCCGGTAATGGGCAAAAGAGTTTATTTCTATTTGTTGTAATTTTATCTGTACAAATTGATAGTAAATCTTAAAGTTAGCAATGCGTTTTTAAGTTATAGCTCTGCAAACTCTAGGTCTCACGATATAAGAGCTATGAGTTGCGTGTCACGTGCCATTGGATAATCGACCTTATTACCTTGGGAATAAGGTCTAACCGTAACGATATGTTATCTAGCGTCAGTGTTGGAAAGGTCATTATTAATTTATCTATTGAAAATCACTACTTAGTACAAATAATAAGGTACTAGTTGCGCGGATCTCTATCTGCGTGACTCCACTAATCTTGAGAACCACTAAACAGATTTAAATGCTGTTTTCATTGTTACGTTTTACATTTTTCGAGAAGGGTTTATGTATATTAGACATTTCCATCGCATCATATCACATATAAGAGATGCCACCAGCAAAATTTTGCTACCAGTGTACTCTCGTGGAATATTTAATGGACCATACTGTAACCTAAAATCCGGGGCGAAGCAACTGCATCACATTTTAAAGTCGTTTCTCTATGCACACGATGCTTGGGGCAAGAACCCCTGCCCTTTTTATGTGACAGGGACCTTGATAAACTCAACTTTGTTATCTACATAAACTCCATAGACGAAGTCATGTTTTGATGATAAAATGATACGACAAACTATGAACAACAGCGTAGATTAAAATCTCGGACATTTCAAAAGACAAATAAAAGGCAAAATGTAAATAAATGAATAGGTACACATTCATAAGCACTACAATAAATCGATCGATCGTATTTGTACCCTGTGTCTCGCGAAAGAATAAAATAAAAAGAAAAAAAGACAACGAATATTGATTTCTTTTTTAATGTTTTAGGTAAAGAAACATTTCAAGGTTTAAATGTAACGTAAACTCAATTTTAAAATGTAAAGTTTTTCAATTTCACTCGATTTGTTTTGTTTAAAAAATAACCATATGTTTAGTAATTATTTTATACTTCGCTTGTCGTTAAACACAGTACTAAAGTATTTATATTACATGAGTATTTAAAACGTTTTCGTCGTTCCCTTTCGACAGGTAGTGAGTAGCTCCTATTAAACTGATTATGACACTTTAACGTTTTTTGCGAATGATCCATAACCTTCGTAAATATATACATTTTTATATTAAATATTTTTATATTATATCTATTCTTTCCTTACGTAACTACTAAGTATAATCGTATATACCTAAGTATATTGGAAATATAACTAAGTACAAGAATTACAAAGTATAATAAATATTTAGTTATATATCAGATTATTAAAAAAAATGGTACCTATCTATGCTCGTGTCGGATACGTATTAACTTAGGGATCCGTACACCAAAACAATTTTGATCATATTAGAAGTTTAAGTTAAAAAAAATCAAAATGGATTCAATGTACTCATTCTTTAATTTTGGAATCTGATTTTAGTTTTAGGTTACTACTTTACATTTCCATACCAAATTGACGACCTAGATGGCGCAGTGGTTTAGACGTTGAGCCTAGAGCGGAAGGTTCCGCGTTCGATTCCCGGTCGGGTCAATTTAGAAAATGAAATTTTCTAGATTGTTTCGAGTCTGGGTGTACTGGGAGACGCCCCAATAATCGTCATCTGGTTTTCATAGCACAGGGAATATCCTAGTTTGAGATCAGATGATTGGTGTGTATTGTCTGGCGCATTATTATTATTATTAAATTTAGATCAATAAGTACCTTTGTTTCTACTGACTGAATAAATCAACTGTGACATACGGACACAAACACGGACAGATAGGAATTGATATAAATAACTGTTCCCTTGTTATTATATCTTCACATAATATACCTAATAATATATATTGAGGTATGTATATTTTTTATCGTATAAAAATTCTACAGTAGATACTTTAAATTTACCGCAATCTCACAATAAGGAGTCCGAGCTCCGCTCCTTGTTACGTTCATCAACTATATGGACATGCTTTTGACCTTTTTCTCCATTTCAATGACCTCTCGACATTTTATTGCGCTGTTCTTCTTTCGGTACAAAAATTTAGGTTGTAATAGAATTTAATATAAATCTGAAAATTGCCATCCCATGTTCACGAAATAGTATGTACTAGGGTACACGAGTTTTGCCTGTCAACCATTCCCTGGCTCGAGCAGTACAATGGGCGTTAGAAGCTGGATACAGACACATAGACACAGCTGCCTTGTATCGTGTAGAAGATGAAGTGGGTTTGGGAATACGCGATTTCGTGCGAGACAACGGCGGCGACAGACGGGACGTGTACGTCACTACAAAAGTGAGTAAATACATGATATATTTTACGATATTACGATATGACTGGCCCGTTGGCGCAGCGGCATATGCATCTGCTTTCCAAACTAGGGTCCCGGGTTCGATCCCCGGTCAGGTCAATTTAGGAAACGAACTTCTAAATTGGCTTGGAGTCTGGGTGTTGTTACTGGGAACTCCCCCAGAGTTCGTTACACCACGAAATGAGTAACTATGCTAAATTTCACGTCAATCGGACCTATAGTTTCGGAAATCTCATGATGAGTCAGTTAGTCAGTCAGTGAGTGGTATTTCGCTTATATAGATGTAGATAGATTAGACTGTTAAGCCAAAATAATAAAAATGTATGAGTTTTTTGCCTAATATAGTCGGACATAAAATAAAATTGAATTGAAAACAAGCTTAGAATCAGATGAAAATCTAGACGTAGACACAAAAATTGCTTCATTTTTAAAGTTAGATACAACGATTTCAAAAAGATAAATAAAAGTTTTATAATTACTTTTTTATTTTTTTATTTTATGTTTCTTCTTAGGATTCTTATATGTCACCAGGCTGAAAAAATATATAGAAGCTTAGTATTTATGTATTAACTGTTCACCGATAGTAAAATCCATACCTACTGCTGTGACATGAAAACTTCGAAACAAAAATTCGAGGAGAAAATGTTTGCTCGCTGTATAAACTTCGGTATTCGGAGTTATTTTGTTGTCGAGACCAATTTTTTTAAGAATTTCCAATAGATAAAGTAGAGCAAAAGTTGATTCTACTTAGTGATATGCGAGACGTTGCATACCTAACGGCATATGGGTATGACAGATTGTAAACGCAATACTAGAAGTAATAGGCTAGATAACTTCTCTTGAAACTGATATATTTTACATTGTATAGACTCAGGTGTTAATTTGCGGAAATCCATTTCATGTGATGAATTATAATATTTGAGTGATTTTCAAAAAAGTTGTACTTTAACACAAAGAAACACAGAAATTTTGTTATACAAAGGACTACAATGTCAAACAAAGGATTTTAAAACGGGACAATTCATATTAAGATATTTTCCGGTCATCTTAAAATAAAAGTCTTAAGGTCTTGTTTGGTAAAAAAATCAAAAGTTTACTAAATCGTAATTTCGTTAGAAATTTCAGAAAATAGAATGACAATTTTTACAATAATATAATCTTTGGGACGGTAACGAGATCATTTTCTTAACAACAAAAAGACAATTTCTCTTCTAAAACTTCAGATATTCTTCCGTTAAAATAACTTTATAAAGTTATACTAATGTAAAAAAAACATTGATTCGTATCATAGGCACGTGTTAGAAACAGGGAACACAGAGTTATAACATAGGCAATTACTCAAAGAATTAAATAATAATAGGAGTAGAAATATTAATAACAATGGGTAAATGGAAAGAAACACATCATTACACTTCAATCCAATCACTTTTATTCAAGCAAAATCAACCACGGTTCAGAATGAATCTGCACTGAGAAGAACCGGCAAGAAACTCAGTCAGGTATTGTTGTTAAATAAAGTATTGAAATATAAGCAATTACACTTTACTACTTTTTATTACAATGATTGTCTCTCTAAAACATTATATCTTATTATCACTTCATATACATAATGCAAATATCACAATACTATGTAAACACTATAACAGCATATTATATAACAAAATGAATAACTTAATATTCTATTTGGATACTTATCTGCTAAGCTCTAATGTACCGACAGCAATGTGTCATTCTGTACTTACAATCACTATTGGAAACTACCTTCCCCACCACCTTAATAACTCGTCAGTATACGTTATATTTCTTTTGTACTTTACAAATATATCCATACTACGTATATGTAATCCATAATTAATAGCTATTTATTAATATATAAATATAACTTATACTGATTATCATAGGAAATACATAGTTTCAAAGAGTTACGAAAATAGGGAGCTATTATGACTTTCAATGATCACAATGACCCTTTATTGTTTCATAAATAACTATTCGAGTATTAAATCGATATATATAGGTTACAATATTAAAATAATAACGTATAGTTCATTATTATCGAGCAAATATACATTTCAATGAAGTAATACATTGTTTCTATGTAATAATATAGATCTATATAATACATCATTATCTAACACACGCAACTTTATAACTATTTCTATATGTAACGTTACACATTGTTACATAGAAGAGCGATATTTCGTTGCGTTAAAATAAGTTCAAACTAGTTACAGAAAAAATTATCAATAGAGTGATCTAATTTCACTCGTATGCTTTTATTAGTTTACGAAGTACATGAATAAATAAAGTTTTTGAATTATTCGCATAGTACTTACCTTTTAAATTCACGTTACATACAGGAATATATTTCACGACAAAAATACAGACAAGAAGGTCGAAGCCGAAATGTCAATAAATGAATATGGCTGCTCTGTCATTTGTTAAGTTGGTAGAAGTGTACAGTATCGCCAGTCTTAAATGAACTAAAATTTCGTTTATATTAAGTCAATTGTATCCCTGATTTTATCGTTACACACACAAAAGACTAAAAAAGTGGACGGGTTTAAATTCGATTTTGCTTGGCATAAGTTTAGTTTTTTTCCTTTTTAATAAAACAATATCGGACTTGATACTGAAATAAAATTAATAATATTTTTACTGAATTGGCGTCAGTCAATGTTTTTACTGTCGAGGGCAGCAGTGGGACATCACGAAATTGTATGGACAAGTAAATAGGACTATTCGTTTTCTTCGCGAAGGTTTGGATTTCCAGATTCAATTATTATATAATGTTAAAAACGAAACAAACTCATGACATCGACAACAAATTCTTCAAATTACGATACTTTTTGGCGAGGATAAACATTGCGAGTTTAAGGTACATATTTTTTTTGAAAATGACCCATTTAGTCTGGTCTGGTCAGGTCTGGGATGCCTTCTGTGCACTCTGCAACATTTGTTGGCAGAAGGAGGAGGTTCTAGAGGACTGGCCTCATAGTCATAGTACCTCTATATAAAGGGAAAGGTTCCTATCTAAACTGTGCGTGCTATAGAGCCATCAGCTTGGTCAGCTTAGCGAGTAAAATCTATAATAAGGTATTGACTGAACGTATGAAAGGCGTTTCAGAAAGGTACTTGTGGGAGGCGCAAGGTAGTTTCAGGAACGGTAGGGGTTGTATGGATCAGATTTTCTCGCTTCGCGTTATCGTGGAGAGGTTTCTGGCTATAGGCCAGAAAGTTTTCTGCGCTTTCTTGGATCTAGAAAAAGCATTCATTACGAGTAGTGCGGAAGAAATTGTGGAGTCTTTTGCCTGAATATGGCGTGGGGGTTTACTGCAGGCTGTGAGGTCATTATATCGAGACCACAGAGCCTGTGTAAGGATAGACGGTGACATGTCGCCCTGGTTTGAAGTCTGTTCAGGCGTCAGACAGGGCTGCGTGATGTCTGCCTGGCTGTTCGTGCTGTATTTGGACAGTTGTCTCCAGAGATTGAAAGGTAATATGAGAGGTATGGGATGTGGTGACTCAGTGGTAAACTGCCTATTGTACGCTGACGATGCTGTGCTAATAGCACCATCAGAAGCAGAGTTGCAGACACTAGTCACGTGCATGAAAGAAGATTGTGAAGTAAAAGGATTGAAAATGAATGTGAACAAAACTAAGGTTCTGGTGTTTGAAAGAGAAGCGGTACAAACGAAATGTGTGATTTGTGTAAATGGAAAATGTCTAGAACAGGTGAATGAAATTGTGTACCTGGGGAGTGCGTTTTCGAGGGATGGAAGATGTGAGTTGGATGTGGAGAGACGGGTAGCAGCTGGCAATAAAGTGAACGGTGCTCTGTCCGCATTAGTGGGTAGTGTGAATATATCTAACACTGCTAAAATGGCCATCCAAAATGCGGTGTTGGTGCCAACTTTGTTGTACGGTAGTGAGGCCTGGATATGCCCAAAATCGAGTGAAAGTATGTTAAATGCTGTGGAGATGCGGTCTCTCAGAAATATGTGCGGTGTCACGCTTGCTGACAGGATAAGCAATGATGAGATACGCAGTATGACAGGGTTGCACAACAGTGTTATTGTAAAAATGAAGAAAGGAATGCTTAGATGGTTCGGGCACATAAAAAGAATGAGTGATGAAAGACTGACGAAGAAAATATACAGAGCGAAAGTGAGTGGTAAAAGAAGCCAAGGAAGACCAAGGCTGACTTATGAAGATCAAATAGCCAGAGTGTTAGCAGACGGAAATGTCAAAAGCACTCGCATACCTAGGCGAAAATGTGTGAGGAGAATGATGAGATTTGAGGAAGCGAAAGAGGTGTGTAAGGACCGCGACTCCTGGCGCTCCGTCCTCTCTGACTACCCCGTTGGGGATACAGCGTGAAGTTATGTTATGTTATGTTATATCTACCAAATATCTACCGCCTTCATTGTTGTGACAGTTGGCGGCTATTGTTTTGTTGACGTTGTCACTCTGACTTTTGTTGTCACAGATTACAACTAATTTGTTGACCGATTGGGAGCGTTCAGAATATAATTTTCCATTTTTACAAAATAGAAGTATGAATAATTGCGGCGCATGTGGGTCTGGAACTGAACCCAGAAAAACTCTTCAGTGTCAAACATGCCAACATAAATACCATTACGGTTGTCTGAACATGGGACCAGACCAATTTGAATCTCTTACTAGGGAGTTTCATGCGTCTTGGATTTGTCCAGCATGTAATAATGTTACCAGACGGCGAAGATTCAATTGCGATACACCTGTGGGAGGGGGTCGGATTCCTTATTCGGATACCTTAAATATGTCTTGTGATATTGTTGATCAAACTACTGGTGAGTCATCCTCACATGTCTCGGATTCCTCACAGTCTATCACTATTGACAAAATTAGTCGTTTATTGGACGAAAAATTAAATACATCTTTATCCACATTCATGCAAAATTTTCGTCAGGCCATCAAGCAGGATGTGAAAGATCTTGTTCAGGCTGAAATTGGTACTGTTATCCAAACACTTAAGGATGATTTCACTACTACCACTGACTTCATATGTGCGGAACAGACAGCTATTAAGGTTCAAATTGAGGCAAAAAATAAAATTATTGGCAATTTAGAATCGGAGAACCTGCGTCTCCGTGATAATATCCGTAAATTGGACCACCGATTGTGCGCTGTTGAAAATATCTCACGTTTTTGTAATATTGAGATTCAGGCTGTTGCTGAAACTAAAAATGAAAATGTAGACCTCTTATTCAACAAACTCTGCAACTTGATAAACGTGCAGCCGCATGAGGTATCCGCAAAGCACTCGCATACCAGGCGAAAATGTATGAAGAGAATTATTAGATTTAAGGAAGCGAAAGAGGTGTGTAAGGACCGCGACTCCTGGTGCTCCGTCCTCTCTGACTACCCCGTTAGGGTAACAGCGTGAAGATATGTTATGTTATGACTCATTTAGCTCTCTTCAGCCCAAAATCTAAAACTAATCGACACGTGTTTCACTTCTCACGAAGCATCCTCAGAATATTCTTGAGATTAAACTCGGCCAGCTAACTGGCACCGAATCAACTCGCTTACAAGCAGCACAATCAATTAATAATGCAATCGCAAGCTCGCAAGCTCACAAGCAAAAAACAGCTGACTCATTTGTTGATTCAGTGCTGGTCAGCTGGCCGAATCTGGTCTCTGGAATATCCTGAGGATGCTTCGTTAAGAGGCGAAACACGTGTCGATTAGTTTCAGGATTTTTTGACGGAAGATAATTAAAGAATTAATCGCTTGATATATTTTATACGTAGTGTTTAATAATAATTAAAAATTTTAAATGCAACTGTGAAAATACTATTTGAAATTCATTAACAGAAATTAAGTTATTGGGTTTTGAACTTCAGGAGCGGGAACAGAGTGCGGATGAGCTAAAGGGGATAGCGTTGCATTGACTTTGCTCAGCGCTAGGAGAGACAGAGACGGAACTAATCCCCACGCTGTTCCCACTACTTAAATTTCAAAGCGAATAACTCTTATAATTTTTCGTTGTATTTCGAATATTTTTAATGGATCGTACAATTAGGTCATTAAGAAATTGTCATCTAGCCTATTATTCGGTAATAGAGGCCGTTTGCACAGAATTAAAAAATCACAGTTTATAATGTCATTGGCTGTTAAAAGTATTACGTATTTCTGGAAGATCATAAAATCTATTACAACTAGTTCAATTCTGTAATCGTAATAACAGTAAAATCACATTGACCTATTTTTCTTGCAGCTATGGAATGATGCGCACGAAAGAAGTGAAGTTATACCTGCCTTGAAAAAATCATTACAAGAATTAAAAATGGAATATGTAGACCTGTATCTTGTTCATTATCCTATGGCTTATAAGGTATATATAAAAATTCTTATAAGGTACCTATGTAATAATTATTTACAAAAATTATTTACTGGAATAATAACATTTTAAGGTAAACAATTAGATATTTAATAGAACTCCTACCAAATAGAAAATTAACTTATTAAATTTTGTCATGATTTCGCTAAGATACATGTGAATATACAGAACAAATGTTTCATTGTTATTAAAGTAATTGATGTTCTGTCACCGGCTTGGAAGGCAGATGCTTTGCCACCGAGCCGACGGACCAGTCAATTATAAATACTTTTAGAATTAATATAAACCACAGAAAGTAATAAATACAAACGTTAAAAATAAATTTTATAATTAATAAATGTTCTAGTTCTGGGTCATGTAGTCACTCACTTACATCGCAGATTGCAATTATCATTGATGACTTTATAACCTAGTGCCTATTTCGAGCGCGACCACACGTCGAAAACTAAGCCGTTGATCTCTTCTAATTTGTCTTCTAATCTCTCTTCCAATTTCAAATGACAATAATAATCGTCAGTCCAGGCCATAGAGTATATTGACCTTACGGGTTGATTTAGTATTCTATATTTATATACCCCAAGTACTAGACACAAGTAAATATACGGAGAAGAACACAGACACAGAATAATGAGGGAGTTTCAGTGCTATAAAATCGCAGTGCCTCTTTTCTTCTTTTCATTACTTTGTTCCTGCAGTAATGTTAAACTAAGGTTCAAATATCAGACCTCTAAATTTAGAGGATTTATTTCTTACATATACTGGGGACATTTGGCGTTAGTAGTCCCCAATCCCTTTTTAGAAGCTCCCTAAATCTGCGGGGATGTTCGTAAAATTGAAATAAACATAATAATCTGAATCTAAAAATGGATCTGATTTTGGATAATTAATATCAAATTAATATTCGTTTTCTAACAATGAATGTTAACCAATTGCATAAATGTTATTAATACCTACCTAATTAGGACCTGTTTTGATTTCTATATGTTATGTCGAGTATGAGAATGAACCTTTTTTCTTAGCCATGGAAAGTATGTGTTTGAGTATCTACACAGTCCATATAATACTAATTTTACATTTGTTCGGGTATAGTAGACAAAGCTGGCGTAAAGCATTATCTACTTAACATAAACATACGTATACCTATTTCGATATCAAGCTGACGCTTTTTACATAGTGCTTCGCTACATAGTATTTAAGATACGAAGACGACATAAACTTTAAAATAGGTAGTGAGAGATGACACTTACTTTGAACTTTAGAAGATATTCGCTGTATTTTCATTTAAAATTACAGGAAGCTCTTTTATCTTCTAGCAAGTTTTCTCAGGAAACTACTTTCAAAGAGTTGAAGCGTTTTATTTAGTAATAATTAGGAATGAAACGAAAAAGTAATATTTTTACTTAAGATGTTTATTTACTACATTATTTTCCGGCTTTGAAGTCTCGTTTAGTAATGGAAAAAATAAATAACATTTGTATATTTATTGAATTACATTATTTTCTTTGATATTAAATGTTTGTTTTAGAAAGATGAGAGTATCAGTTTAACGGATTATTTAGAAACATGGAAAGGGATGGAGGATGCGAAGGACCAAAATCTGACCAGGTCAATAGGAGTATCCAATTTCAATATTACCCAGATGCAAAAACTGTGGGATAACTCAAGGATCAAGCCTGTGGTTTTGCAAATTGAGGTTTGTGAATAGTACTAATAAAATGAAACATAATTATATGCAATATACATATCAAATGGCTTCAAAGTATAATAACATACTGACATCATTTTGTGTACCTATATGGTTTTACAGATAGCAAAACGAAATCAGGTAGTGGCAGGTTGCTATTTGTGAGTCTATCTCCTATACAGTTCTTTTTAATAAACCCTTGACATAATAAGCATTTACGGCTTGCACGGAAAAATTTAAGCAGCTGCCAGTTAACCAGAGCAGCATGGAAATAATTAGATATTTGTGTACATATAGCTAGTGGGTATATAACTTTATCTATGGAATTTGGATGAATATTAGAAAGTTTAGAAAATGAAATGAGACCTCAGTTCATATAAGTCTGAGATGAGCCTATATGGAATAAATTCTTTGTACGATTTGTATAAAACGCTATTTCTCTGAATTGCTAAAAAAATTATCTATAAATTAACAGGTGAACCCAAGTATAACTCAAAACGAACTAATAGACTGGTGCAACGAGCACGATGTGGTGGTAATGGCGTATAGCCCCTTTGGAGCTATACTGGGTAGGAAGAAAGAGGCGCCGCCGCCGCAAGCGAATCATCCCACGCTACAAAGACTAGCACAGAAATATTACAAGACTGTGCCTCAAATATTGCTCAGATATTTGGTAAGTTTGTATTGTTTGCGTCTGATTATTATTGGTTGCGAATGACAAAATAAAACAAGAAGTCTACTAAAAAATACTTTTAAAAATATTGACGAAATTTATGTAGTTACCTAATCTAATATCTTTCTTACAGATAATGTAGTTCAAAGTCAAAGTCAAATCAATTTATTCAAGTAAACCCAATTACAAGGTATTTTAGTTGTCGCTGTAATACGAATTAAAACTGTAAAATTTATTACTTGCTATAGATTTTATCGATCAATCTCTATTCCCTAATACGCAAATGATTTTATACAGCGTAAAAGGTAGTAGAGTAAAGGAATATCTCAGAAGAGTGACATAACTCTGATTTAAAATCACTTAACACAATGTATGTATGTATAGATATACCAAGAGTGTATGTCAAATTAAATCAAAATATTCAAAAAAAGGTCAATAGAATTATGAAATTAATACTCGACACGCGTTTAAGACAAATTTCAGTGGTAGAGACGTACACCGCTTTTTAGTATTGTTAGATTTAGACGGCCCTCACACAGGGGTATAAAACCTGTGTGCAATATTTCATGTCATTATCATAATATTAAGTTTGCGTTCTCTCAGTGCAAAGAGTAATACTCGTAACAGCTACTTTTCGTTACTGTCAATTTTCGATTTGCGTACTGCAAATAGGTATCCCACGTGTTCAGTTCTTTACTGGCGCGTCAAGACTGCACACGCCCCGTTTCACCAGAACGCCGCTTGCACGCAGCAGGCGCCACGATTTATTTCCAGTTCCAGTGTTTGTCGCCCAGTGGTCGAAATTTGACCGTAAATATCAAATAAATGTTATTTTCCCTTGACACACCCTCACAGTCTTGAAACAGCTCACAGTTCACAAATCACACAAATTTCACAGCTTGCAAGTATTTCTGTCAATCTGACAGTAATTATTTGTTGGCAACATTTTAAAATTCTTTGGCGATTATCTCTA
Source organism: Zeuzera pyrina (assembly GCA_907165235.1). Classification (NCBI taxonomy): domain Eukaryota; kingdom Metazoa; phylum Arthropoda; class Insecta; order Lepidoptera; family Cossidae; genus Zeuzera; species Zeuzera pyrina. Next base: position 17,281,940 of record OU015626.1, read on the forward strand.
CATGCGAATGTTTGATTTTGGTTTGACCACATGGTATTATGTATTTGACGTTGACAGTATAACTAGTATGTATTTGAGATTCATAGTACGAACTTAAACGATGAGTGTTTTGCTAAATGTTATTTAAAGTATTTATAACATGTATTAATACATTTTAGCTTTCTGCACTCTATCTCCATATAAACTTTAACTATGCCAAATCTCACACTCCTCCGTGCACCCAATATGCTTAAAAAGGGATAGAACGATTTTTTTCATGTATTAATAATACGTAGATGAATATTGCGCATCCCGACTACGCAACCCTTCAGTGTGCGTCTGTGAGTGATCCGACAACCGACACACATTTGTCTGATTTTTTTTTAATGAAAACACTCGATTTTGCTAATGAGAAAAGCTGGATCTCAATTTGTGTTCATGAAAGCAAATCGGTTATAGTCCACCAGAAAAAATACATTTACTCTTTTCTTCATATTCTACGTAAGTACTTCTGTATTGAATTTCGTGGACAACTACAGTATTATACTCGTATACACAGTTTCTGAGAATATTTCACTAAAGGCGCAACACGTGTCAATGAAATTAGACGAAATAAAGGCAACGAAACAATTTAATTTTGGATGTATTTAGAAAAAGAAATAAAAATGTTGTTACGTTAACATAAAACCGGTCAAGAGTGTAAGAGTGTATGTGTATAAAGAGTGAATGTAGTGTGAGTACTTTCGGTTTAAGTAAAAGATAAATTTAATGAAATTATTGTTAAATTAAAAAAAAAATTCGTCTCTGAATTTTAATGATCAGTTTAAGTCTGTACCATAACCCAGCACAGTAGATAGGTAAAAGATAACGGAATATATTGGATGTATAATTTGGCCAAACAGGCCAAAGGACATGAAGAAACGCTGACGTTGTAGAAACCTAAAGGTTATCATCTCTGGACACGATTATAGACTGTATGAAACGGTAGTTTGTGACCACGATCAGTACAATCCTCGGGATAGAAGAGGTCTGACCCGGTTATTTATAATATTGTAAGACAGTGAACGAAGTTTATTAGATAGACAAAGACAAAAGATAAATTAAAATAATACATTCTTTCATACTCTGGAAAGAAATTATTAGATATTAGTATCAAATAGGTATTTATGTATATCACTAAAACAAAACCTAAATAGCTACGAGTATAATTTTTTTCAGGAATAAATGAATATCTGGGGAATCCCACAGTCCTTTAGTGAGACATAACCACATAGCTGAAAATCACGAAGATTTTAACATTTTACAATGATTTTTCAGTTGGACCGTCACTTGATACCAATACCCCGATCAACAAACAAGGAGCGTATAAAACAGAATATTGACATCCTCGACTTTAGTCTCACGCCTGAAGAAGTTGCAGAACTTTCTGACTTCAATGCCAACTATAGGCTGAGGACGCCGGCGAAGTGGTACACTCATCCGCATTTCCCGTTTGAGAAGAAAAATCTTACGGATGCAGAAATACAATACATTATTAAGCATAGCAAAGAAGACTAAACAAATATGTCATTCTGAAATGTGTAATATAAGTACTTGTTTGTGAAAAAAATGACGTTGGTAACGATTTTACCTTATTCCAATTTATTAGATGGTATATGATTTACGTAATGAATGGACTGCTAATAATAGCTCAATTTTGACATTGTAACATGAGCATCAAGTACTGTCAGCGTTACTGAGGAATGCATAATCGAGGAATATTTCTTAGTAAACCTTTCAAGCAAAATAATGAAAGTTTGACTTAATTGCTATTTATTGTGATTTTCTTCTTGGAAAATGCTATTAAAGTGAACGTCGAACTAAAAATATTGAAGAAATAAATGGATATTTTGTAGAAAAACATTTTGTTGCTTCATTTTGCTAATTATTGTTTGAAATACGTTGATTCATTAATTTATTGTTAGTGAAGTTTTTATATTGTTTATGCCCGTGAGTGATTTCATCTAGAATTTAATAGAGTGTAATTAATTTCGTTCTATCGAATACAATTTACTAACTGTAAAATTAGCTGAAAATGTTGTAAGATAAGCGTTTTCAATTATTAAATACCTGTCCATGTTTTCTCAAAGGAATCGTGTTAGCCTTTTTAATCTTCTTAGTAGATAGGTATATAATATGTAATTGAATTCTTCTATCCGTAAGTATAAAGGAAATACCCTCGCTTTTATCCGTGCCGCAAGGCTTTCGGATCACCTAATTGGTTTGGACGCGATCTGCTTATATTTTAGCTGTTTCATGAATCGTTGACCTAAATTCATTGAGGCTCTAAAAATATTTGTGTCTGCTGAATACAAGTCAAATGAATGCAGATATACTTAAACAACATCGAGTGCTTATAGCTTATTAGCTGTATTAAACACGCGTCCGCGTGAACTTTGGAAAAATATAAATATGTGCTTTTAACATACCACGTCCTTGTATAAGAAAAATAACAGTTATCAATGACATTATATAACAAGGACTTTAGGTCAGCCATGCATAGACTGCTGCACCAGTTAATAGTTGAATAACATACACGGACCGCTCGAGCAGTTTTCCTCAACTTCATAATTTCTGTTGGGGAGTTCTTTATTTGTGATCGAAGGTTGGGGAATAGAAATTACTTTGGAAAACTATCATTATCAGGACCGCACTCACACGTATTAATACTAATATACTCTTTTATGAAGGATAATTAAAGCCAAGGAAGACTAAGGCTGACTTATGAAGATCAAATAGCCAGAGCTGTTAGCTGACGGAACTATAAAAAGCAGTCCAATATCTGGCTGAAAATGTGTGAGCAGAATGATGAGATTTGAGGAAGCGAAAGAAGTATGTAACTCTTACTACCCTGTTAGGGATACAGCGTAAAGATATTGTTAAATATGAAATGTAATGGGAGCACTGATCTCCTACCAATTCTTCATCACAATTATTATGTACTTGCCTATTCGACGACTTCTTAACAAATGAACTCTTATAAGACCAAAATCAGGCTTTTATGCAGCCCCACTACACGCAGGAAATCTATTCTATCCTCGTTCTCGTTACTAAAATGTTACAAAATATCACACCTCAGAGAATTTAAATTAATATTTTAGAATTTTCTCAATCCGAGAATATACTCATTCGGAGAATATTCTCGGCTTGTGTATGGCCAGCCTTAGTATTTCAAACAACGCAATCTACATTTGAGTCCATTCAGCCATCAGAATACATATAACATAATTTTGAAAAAGTAATAAATATGTAAGCCATGAAGTGAACTAACCTTAGAAGAGAGGTCTTCCGAAGAGGTGAGAGGGTGACTAATCGAGTCTAAACTTTCCTGAATATTGCTTTCTTGAGAACTAAACACGTGGTGGAATATAGTTAAAATTAAATAATTATAAATAAAATTCGATAAGTTTTCACGAAAACCTATAAAACAAAAAGAAATTTTCTTCTTTTTGAATCAGTCTTTGGGTTCTTTGAAAAATCTTTGGATTCCAAATAGAGTTCTATAAAAGTATCGTATCTTTAGGCTAGTGTAGACAAATATGTCTTGAATGTTGAATGTTACATTTAACATGATTCCAATATATTTTATAGGTAAAATACTATTGAAGTGACATGTGTCATACATGCCTACAAATGCTGTTACAATCTTTACAGATGTCTTCCTTTCAAGAGTGTGTACCGTATTTGTTGAGAAAACATTTTTACTCCATTACCATTCCATGACAAAAGATAATGATTTTGCTGTGTATGTATGAAGTAATATATATCGTATTTTTAATTGTTATTGCTGTAGCAAAAAGGCTTATCATATCATTTTATAATTATTTCAATTTACGTAATAATTTTCAATATGACAAGAAAAATCTAAAACGAAACAAACATTTCAAAGGTCACTTGATTTCCTTAGTCGACAGCTTTTGTAATTCTCGTCAGCTTTTAATCGAAAGAAGTATATAAGGACCGCGACGCTTGACGCTCCGTCCTCTCTGACTACCCCGTTAGGGATACAGCCTGAAAGTGAACATTATATATACGTAGGCTGATATCAGTCTTTAACTAAAGATATATTTTTTGTGAGGCTAAATTTTTTTTTTGCAAATGGGTTTATTTCACGTTTTTATATAAGAAATATTTACTTCAGTAATATGTAACTTTATTGTAATTTATTCATATAAATTTCTGGTGTTGTAAAACTTCTGTTGTTATTGTAGTTGCGCAATTTAATGCTGAAAGTTAGCACAGACTCTTCTATCGAACCGTTATAGGCATTACTACATCAATGATTTTTACATGTAGGTAGAATCGTGGACCTGAATTCAATAAATGTTTCTATTCTTGTGGTGAATCGAATTTAGTTTACATGTGGAGTCTAAAGTCTTCTATGTATGATAATATGTACAAAGTACATATGGCACATTATTTAAAATTTTAATAAATTTTAGGAATAAATTGTGTTTATTTTACTAAGGTTGTAAGAAACTCTTATCAAGGAAAAGATTGAAAAGCAAACAGCTTTACTTCCATTTATGAGAAGTCTAAACCATATTTTACTTACCTTGGTACAATTATTTTTACAATCCTAGCACGTTTTACAGATTAATGAAAAGATATTTCGCAAATTTTAAAAATAGTTTCTCAGAAAATATTCGTATTTATCTATAACAATTCCAACCTGACAGTAACACACTGTATATTCCGATACATATGATCAAAACGCCATGTAGTATACCTACATTGCAACGTTCAATTCAGTTTTATTGGATTGGAGCACCGCATGCTCCGAATTCTCTGTCATGTTTTCACTTCCATTTTAAATCTCATATAATATTACATATATTTGTTCACAAGTATGTATCTAGTATTACTATTTGTTTTGTTTTTTATTTCAAATTTTTTTGCATTATACGTTATTAGGGATACAGTGTGAAGACGTGTAATGTATTGCAAGTATGTAAGTATATCAAATATTCTGAAAATATGTTAAAAAACTTATAACGAAATTACGATAGGTAGGTACTGTCTTTCACAATGGTCAATCGTTTTTCGTTTTTTTTTTGTAAGATTTTAAGTTAAATTTGTTATTGTCGTGCTAGCCGCTAGCCTTATTTATTGCATTATATCTCATCACAATCACAAAGTATCTCATAAAGAGTCATTAAAGAGTTGTGCATTTTATCTATGGGGACGATAGAAACGATAATATTTTGTCTTATTAAATTATATATAATAATAATATTATTGCTATAGGGCCATCAGCTTGGTCAGCTTAGCGAGTAAAGTCTATACTAAAGTATTGACTGAACGTATGAAAGGTGTTTCAGAAAGATATTTGTGGGAGGCGCAAGGTGGATTCAGGAACGGTAGGGGTTGTATGAATCAGATTTTCTCGCTTCGCGTTATCGTGGGAAGGTTTCTGGCTTTAGGTCAGAAAGTTTTCTGCGCTTTCGTGGATCTAGAGAAAGCATTCGATAGAGTAGTGCGAAAGAAATTGTGGAGTCTTCTGCCTGAATATGGCGTGGAGGGCTCCTTACTGCAGGCTGTGAGGTCATTATATCGAGACCACAGAGCCTGTGTAAGGATAGACGGTGACATGTCGCCCTGGTTTGAAGTCTGTTCTGGTGTCAGACAGGGCTGCGTGATGTCTGCCTGGCTATTCGTGCTCTATTTGGACAGTTGCCTCCAGAGATTGAAAGGTAATATGAGTGGTATGGGATGTGGTGACACAGTGGTAAACTGCCTATTGTACGCTGACGATGCTGTGCTAATAGCACCATCAGAAGCAGAGTTGCAGACACTAGTCACGTGCATGAAAGAAGATTGTGAAGTAAAAGGATTGAAAATGAATGTGAACAAAACTAAGGTTCTGGTGTTTGAAAGAGAAGCGGAACAAACGAAATGTGTGATTAGTGTAAATGGAAAATGTCTAGAACAGGTGAATGAAATTGTGTACCTGGGGAGTGCGTTTTCGAGGGATGGAAGATGTGAGTTGGATGTGGAGAGACGGGTAGCAGCTGGCAATAAAGTGAACGGTGCTCTGTCCGCATTAGTGGGTAGTGTGAATATATCTAACACTGCTAAAATGGCCATCCACAATGCGGTGTTGGTGCCAACTTTGTTGTACGGCAGTGAGGCCTGGATATGCCCGAAATCGAGTGAAAGTATGATAAATGCTGTGGAGATGCGGTCTCTCAGAAATATGTGCGGTGTCACGCTTGCGGACAGGATAAGCAATGATGAGATACGCAGTATGACAGGGTTGCACAACAGTGTTATTGTAAAAATGAAGAAAGGAATGCTTAGATGGTTCGGGCACATAAAAAGAATGAGTGATGAAAGACTGACGAAGAAAATATACAGAGCGAAAGTGAGTGGTAAAAGAAGCCAAGGAAGACCAAGGCTGACTTATGAAGATCAAATAGCCAGAGTGTTAGCAGACGGAAATGTCAAAAGCACTCGCATACCTAGGCGAAAATGTGTGAGGAGAATGATGAGATTTGAGGAAGCGAAAGAGGTGTGTAAGGACCGCGACTCCTGGCGCTCCGTCCTCTCTGACTACCCCGTTGGGGATACAGCGTGAAGTTATGTTATGTTATGTTAATAATAATATACTCAGACATTTCACACAGCGCCATCTAGTCCCAAAATAAGCAGCACAGCGCTTGTGTTATGGGTACTGTACAACTATATACTTTTTCATTTGTAAATAAATACATATTATACATAAACACCCAGACTCGGGGCGGGAATCGAACCCGCAACCCCCGTTTACTTTCCGACGCGCTTAGTTGTTGCGCCACGGAGGTCGTCAATTAATGTTAATTAATTTATTTATTTATTTATTCATTAAACACAAAATACAGAACGCAGTCACTATACATCGTAAAAATAAAATTTAGCCATACAATACTGAAGAAAGTGAGTTCCACTATAATTGTGCAAACAAGTTCAGAAAAAATAAAATATATTTATACATAGATATAAGTGAGTGTGGTAACAAAATATGTATTTACAAATAAGAAAATATGATAAAATACATATAACAAAAAAAAAGAAAAAGAACACAAGATAAAAAAATAAACTTAACAAACATAAAAAAAAAACAAAAAGCAAACAAAGATAATTCATTTATACAAACCCTAAATATTCATTTGGAAATAAAAAGCCTTTAATTTTGATGCAAAAGTTCTTGGTACGTTATTAAAAATATCAATATCAACGGACGGCTGGTGAAGAAATTCATTGTACAGGCGACACATTCGACTGACTGGGTTGAAGTAAGAGGTGTTATTTTTGAAAGCATTAAGTGTAAATGTTTTCGGATGGCGAAATTTTGTGTTGGTGTTAAAATTCATAGAGGACAGTAGTACAGGAGAATCTATGAAAGAGTGTATAATTTTATGCAAAGTAATTAAATCAAAAACTTTTCGCCTATTTTCTAAAGGTAATAAATGAAATTCGTTCAACCTAACCTTATAAGAATTTAGTTTACGACTAACATTGAATCGATAACACAAGACTCTCAGAAAAGATCTCTGCACCCTTTCTATGTGATCCACATGAACACTATATGAAGGCGACCAAACGACACAAAATACTTCTAACCAAACTACAGAAAAGATCTATTAAACTTGCAGACTTTTTGAATTCCCTGGTACACCGAAAAATAAAACCAATCAAGCGCAAACTCTTGCTTACTATATCTGCGTAGTGTTCTCTAAATGAGAGTTTTTCATCAAATATCACCCCGAGATCCCTCACAGACGATTTACGTTGCAAGATTTGATTATGTAAGGTATAATTGTAAATAATTTTCTTCTTTTTTGTGGTAAAAGATATTACATAGCACTTACTAACGTTCAGTGACATCTGATTAACAGAACACCATTTATGAATCTGATCAAGGTCTCTCTGCAATGACACTGCATCATTAAAATCGGAAATAGAAGAAAACACTTTTAGGTCATCAGCATATAATAAACAATTACAGAAAAGAGACTCTATCAGATCATTAATAAAAATAATGAAGAAAAAGGGACCCAAATGAGAACCCTGTGGCACACCAGATGTAATAGCGATTGATGATGAAACCTCGCCCCCAAGAGCCACTACTTGACTTCTTCGAGACAGATACGATTCGACCCAGCGTAATAAATTACCGTGGACTCCCATGGCACTGAGTTTGCGGCAGAGTATCGAATGGTTCACCTTATCAAATGCTTTAGAGAAATCAGTGTAGATAGTATCCACTTGTCCACAACGAGCAAAGACACCGCAAATAAAATTTTTATATTCTAACAAGTTACTGGTAGTAGATCTGTGCCGAACGAAACCATGCTGCCTGAATGATAGAAGCGGCTTGATATGAAAATAGAGTGCATCATAAATCACTGATTCAAAAATTTTAGCAAAACAAGAGAGAATGCTGACTGGCCGATACGATACGATTTAAAGATTGGGACTACATGAGCCATTTTCCATATTGTTGGAAAAATACCTGTAGATAGCGATTTATTAAAGATTACTCCCAAAGGTACACTAAGTTGAACACCACAATTCTTAACAAAGATGGCGGGTATACCATCTGGACCGGCACCCTTACGAGTATCCAATCGATTAATTTTGTATAAGATATCATCTCTGGAAACAGTAACACCATGCAAAATGTTATTATTGTTATGCGAGGAAGGAAAGTCACTTCCTAGCACGCTAACCTTGCTATCGAAAACAGAACCAAAATACCCAGAAAAGAGTTCACAAACTTCCCTACAATTACTGGCAGATAAATTTCCATAAGACATGGTTTTGGGGACAGAGTTACCCGATCCTTTTTTGCTATTAATAAATCTCCAAAAATATTTGATATCACTGCCTAAGGAACTCTCAATAGACGAGATAAAGTTGGTATGACATTCATTATTAAGTTTTTTACTTCGTGTTCGTAACATAGCGAAGGTATCATAGTCCCGCGGATTCCGAAATCTTTTGTATCGCTTATGGAATTTATTTTTTTCCTCTATGCACTTTCTCAAACCAGGACTAAACCAGGAGGGAAACCCACCACCTCCCTTAGAAGTTTTAGGAATATTTTTTGATATTATGTCATTAAGCACATGATAAAATCTGTTAGTAAGGACATTGACATCACCAGAGCCCAAACCCTCGCCCCAATCAATATGATCAAGTTTTTCATTGATTTTTATGTAATTAAATTTATTATAATTTGGGCGTCGTACATATTTAATTGGCAGGGTCTTAAAGTTCTGTAAATTAACTCTAACGATAAACGCTGGGTGATGTACATCCAATCGACTTAATGGAGAAGCTTCCAGAACCTCAATGTTATCCCTAAGAGTACTCAAAACCAAATCCAACTGGCGATTGTTAATGTTGGGTATCCAATTAAATTGAGTAAAGTTACATATTGTGATCATGTCAAGAAGTAGAGTAGATTTAAGGTCAGTGCCTGGTACCAGAGATAGACCAAGTGAATCATTAGACTTGTACCAAGATGTGCTGGGAACATTGAAGTCACCAATACAAATAAACTCCTCGTTATTACGTGACTGTAACACAATATTCTGACAGTTATGGAAGAAGTCAGATAAGTTCTTCGTTGAGATATCAGGGGGTAAGTAGCAGAGACATAAGTTTACAACTTTTGATGAATCTAAAGCAATACTTAACCATAAATCCTCAACATCACTATCCCAAGAAATGCGACGTTCAGTAGCGAACTTTTTCTTTATGGCAACAGCAACACCGCCGCCATCCTTTTTATTAATACATGTAGTGTGTATATCACGTCGGAAAACATTATAACGGCTGTCAAAAACCTCGTCATCATGAACACCCATGTCGAAATTAGTCTCCGTTAGGCAAATCATGTCATAGTTTCCATTAAGAATATTTAAGTGTACATCGTTGGTTTTAGTACGTATTCTATTAACGTTCTGATAGAAAATATCCATAAGTTAGATATGCAACAATGCCAAACAAAATATTACAAAATGAAACACAAAAAAAATAATAAATAAAGATGATATAAAATTAAAAAAAGAAGAAACTAATAAACATAAATATTTATATATATTATAGCTCTGTATAAGATTCAATTCATAATAACTTATTTAAAGATTCCGAATTCTTTATTAAAATTGCCCCACTAGACTCATCACGACGCACATAAATGCGGCCAAATTTTACTCACACAAATTTATATTTTTTGTCTTTGGCAACTTTACGAGTTTCAGCGTACAACATTTTAGTCTCTGGTGAAAGATGTTCTGTTACATAAATTTTATTAGGAACTCCAGACACTCCTAAATGAGACGAACTAAGAGTATCGCCAGGATGGGCTTTATTATATTTGTGCACAGCAGACAATACCAAATCATGCTGATGAGACGAAGTCAAGGAGACAAGAATATTACGTGGACGATTATTAGTTGAATTTACCCTGGCAACACGACGACACACTCGAACGGATACCTCATGCGGCTGCACGTTTATCAAGTTGCAGAGTTTGTTGAATAAGAGGTCTACATTTTCATTTTTAGTTTCAGCAACAGCCTGAATCTCAATATTACAAGAACGTGAGATATTTTCAACAGCGCACAATCGGTGGTCCAATTTACGGATATTATCACGGAGACGCAGGTTCTCCGATTCTAAATTGCCAATAATTTTATTTTTTGCCTCAATTTGAACCTTAATAGCTGTCTGTTCCGCACATATGAAGTCAGTGGTAGTAGTGAAATCATCCTTAAGTGTTTGGATAACAGTACCAATTTCAGCCTGAACAAGATCTTTCACATCCTGCTTGATGGCCTGACGAAAATTTTGCATGAATGTGGATAAAGATGTATTTAATTTTTCGTCCAATAAACGACTAATTTTGTCAATAGTGATAGACTGTGAGGAATCCGAGACATATGAGGATGACTCGCCAGTAGTTTGATCAACAATATCACAAGACATATTTAAGGTATCCGAATAAGGAATCCGACCCCCTCCCACAGGTGTATCGCAATTGAATCTTCGCCGTCTGGTAACATTATTATATGCTGGACAAATCCAAGACGCATGAAACTCCCTAGTAAGAGATTCAAATTGGTCTGGTCCCATGTTCAGACAACCGTAATGGTATTTATGTTGGCATGTTTGACACTGAAGAGTTTTTCTGGGTTCAGTTCCAGACCCACATGCGCCGCAATTATTCATACTTCTATTTTGTAAAAATGGAAAATTATATTCTGAACGCTCCCAATCGGTCAGCAAATTAGTTGTAATCTGTGACAACAAAAGTCAGAGTGACAACGTCAACAAAACAATAGCCGCCAACTGTCACAACAATGAAGGCGGTAGATATTTGGTAGATATAACATAACATAACATAACTTCACGCTGTATCCCCAACGGGGTAGTCAGAGAGGACGGAGCGCCAGGAGTCGCGGTCCTTACACACCTCTTTCGCTTCCTTAAATCTAATAATTCTCGTCATACATTTTCGCCTAGGTATGCGAGTGCTTTTGACATATCCGTCTGCTAACACTCTGGCTATTTGATCTTCATAAGTCAGCCTTGGTCTTCCTTGGCTTCTTTTACCACTCACTTTCGCTCTGTAGATTTTCTTCGTCAGTCTTTCGTCACTCATTCTTTCCAAGTGCCCGAACCATCTAATAAACATTCCTTTCTTCATTTTTACAATAACATCGTTGTGCTACCCTGTCATACTGCGTATCTCATCATTGCTTATCCTGTCCGCAAGCGTGACACCGCACATATTTCTGAGAGACCGCATCTCCACAGCATTTAACATACTTTCACTCGATTTTGGGCATATCCAGGCCTCACTACCGTACAACAAAGTTGGCACCAACACCGCATTTTGGATGGCCATTTTAGCAGTGTTAGATATATTCACACTACCCACTAATGCGGACAGAGCACCGTTCACTTTATTGCCAGCTGCTACCCGTCTCTCCACATCCAACTCACATCTTCCATCCCTCGAAAACGCACTCTCCAGGTACACAATTTCATTCACCTGTTCTAGACATTTTCCATTTACACAAATCACACATTTCGTTTGTTCCGCTTCTCTTTCAAACACCAGAACCTTAGTTTTGTTCACATTCATTTTCAATCCTTTTACTTCACAATCTTCTTTCATGCACGTGACTAGTGTCTGCAACTCTGCTTCTGATGGTGCTATTAGCACAGCATCGTCAGCGTACAATAAGCAGTTTACCACTGAGTCACCACATCCCATACCTCTCATATTACCTTTCAATCTCTGGAGGCAACTGTCCAAATACAGCACGAATAGCCAGGCAGACATCACGCAGCCCTGTCTGACACCAAAACAGACTTCAAATCAGGGCGACATGTCCCCGTCTATCCTTACAAAGGCTCTGTGGTCTCGATATAATGACTTCACAGCCTGCAGTAAGGAGCCCTCCACGCCATATTCAGGCAGAAGACTCCACAATTTCTTCCGCACTACTCTATCGAATGCTTTTTCTAGATCCACGAAAGCGCAGAAAACTTTCCGACCTAAAGCCAGAAACCTCCCCACGATAACGCGAAGCGAGAAAATCTCATCCATACAACCCCTACCGTTCCTGAATCCACCTTGCGCCTTCCACAAATATCTTTCTGAAACGCCTTTCATACGTTCAGTCAATACTTTAGTATAGACTTTACTCGCTAAGCTGACCAAGCTGATGGCCCTATAGCACGCACAGTCTAGGTAGGAACCTTTCCCTTTATATAGAGGTACTATGACTGCCGTGCGCTAGTCCTCTGGAACCTCCCCATTCTGCCAACAAAGGTTGCAGAGTGCACAGAAGGCATCCCAGACCCTAGGACCACCATACTTGATCATCTCAGCAGTCACCTCATCAATTCCCGCAGCCTTTCCACATTTCAAACTTCTTATCACTTTCTCAATCTCTTTCATACTAATGGCATCCTCCAGTCCCTGGCCCGAGTGTGGCAATTCATTAGAATCGCTCTCAGTATCAGAGACGGAGTCGCCAGTCTCATACAGTTCTCCATAGTATTCACTCCATCGCTGTAGAACATCCTTTTTATTTGTAAGCAGGTTGTTTTCTTTCGAACGCACTTTATTTATTCTGCAAGGTACTTACGTACTTCTTTCCAAAATAAGATTTTCAAAATAATAAATTTTTCCAAAATAAGATTGGTAGATATAGATCACATAAATTTGGATTTATATTATATGTAGGTTTGTAGTATAGGTATATGCATAGGTTTGTAGTAGCCAGAATTGTTCACTTCAAAACCTTTACATCAATACCAAACAAAAAATGCGGCCGAAACTGGCTTAAAAATATCCAATAGGTAGTTAATTGTGTATGGCGTAGCATTGATGTCAGTTCGATCTTGTTTATTTTGCTGTTAGCACTGGTTAGCACCAAGAACAAACAACTATAACTCTCTCACAGATGTATCACGTATCACTAAAAACGTATATTATCAATTAATCACTTTATACAGCAATTTCGTATCTTATCATTATTTTATTTAAAGAGCCGAAGTAAACAAACTGAAAATTAGTGTGAAATTGAGTTAGAAATAACTCAAAATTAATAATAATATTACAGATTATACAGCGACTGTATTCTGGTTTAATGTTGTCGTAGAAGCGCATCATAGTTTTTGCTGCCGGTATATTTATGAGAAAACTTAAGGGTAGGTTGACTCGTCGCTACATAAATTAAGCGCGGTGACACGGACTAATTGGCGTCATTATGTGTCGCCTCCCGCGATTGCTGCGCCATTCGTTCCATGTTAGTTGCCCCATTGCAGGTGATATGACTATCTGCTGACTATATGTTTATTTATTCTTCTTTAATAGAACAGAAAGTTTTTTTATGTGGTATTATAGAATTTTTATTACTCTAAAATATTAAATACTCGTCTCTATAAATACTTAAATCGTGCATAAATAGACTTGAAAAATCTAACGACTGCGTCTAGCAACTGCAGTGGCAAATACAGTATAAATAGCGCAGAGGCAAAGGAAAAGGAGAAGACTGTATGAAAAAAATTTATATATGAAATTTTTGCGCTCCGACGAAAAAGAAGATGGGTGTTATAAATTAGAATCTCCATGAAAGTCGCCCATGAAAGATGTCGTAGGTACTGTTGTTCTGAACACGAGGCTTTCCTGGTATGGTAAGATTTATTTCGTCACTTAAACGTTACGAATCATACCTACAATTACTTAATCAATGATCTACTTTGCAAGCAAATACCAGTAAAAAAATATTTTTCTAAACGATGTAAAGTTTTGATATAAAAAGTAATCGTTACTATATAAAAAAAATAGATAATCGGATACATTTGTTCAGTGGCAACATTTACATGTAACGTAAAATTAACTGTTTTAGTCCGCAGGTCACTCGCAGGTTGATGATGACACAATGTTAGATTTGTTTGACAGAATGAAATCCTCCCTTTAAAACGCACATTCTGATGGTAAGACGATGACAAAGTATAATTTTACGCTAGTAAACTAATTAATCTGTGGTATAATAAAGAAAATAAATATAATATTATTTTCATTTCATAGACAGATCAATATCAAAGATGTGCATTCTTCTTTAACATTCTTGTCTGTCTGTGTGTTCATGTGGCACTGTAGATCTTAAACGAATACAGTATGAATGAATGAATATATATGAAAGTGAGGTTGACATTTTGTTTAGATTTTCTATTTTATACATTTTTGGAAGTTTTAAAGTACGAAAGTTCTGTATAAGTGAAAAGAATAAATAAACGTGTAGCTGAAGTTTTCGCACTCTTTCAAGAAGTCCTTTATAACTTCAGTAAAGCCTACTATCACTTTACTGTAGGAGTTTAACAATAAGAAAAAACTAATTTACTTGTGATTCTACTTATTAATATGTGACATTGGCACATGCCCTAAACTGTGCGCCATGCAATAAAGAACGAAAAAAAAAGTGACAGTATATTGTGTTTTAAAGTTCTGTATAAGTGAAAAGAATGGAGTGTAGTGAAAAGAAGTGAAAAGAAAGAAAGCCTACTATCACTTTACTGTAGGAGTTTAACGATAAGGAAAACACGAATTTACTTGTGAGTCTACTTATTAATACGTGACATTAGCACACGCGCTAATCTGTGCGCCATGACCTTAAAAACGAAAAAAAAATGAATTACATGCAGTTTTTTTTAATTTGAACGCTATAATTTTCGAGACTGTCCTTAGTTATTTTTGGTAAAGATTGTTCCATAATATACTATTGTTGTTTTATGTCGGGAGTTTTAAATTTTAATTATTAATGAAGTAAGTTTGACAAAAATCTAAAATGGTTGTTGTTTTTGAATATGGGAATATCCATACTACATACTTAGGTGTGTAAAATAACGCTTTTTATTTATTTATTATACAACTTTTGCTGTTTTTTCGTGTTATAAAATAATTCAGTAACTCAAGAACCTACTATTATTTTTAGATAATTATAAAGTATATGATGCGTGGATTAACATGGCTAATAGTAAAGTAATTCATAATAAGTACATAAGTACTTCAGTTACGTCTTCATCTTATTATTTCAAAGGTTTTTAAGACTACGTAACAATACACAATATAAACTAATTTTCTGTAATGTACGAACATCATGTTTCTTCTAAGCTAATAATATCATTCTTGGAAACAACTGGACCAATTTCATCCATCTCTTTCCTGTTTACTTTTATTTATACATTATTCACGCAAAACGTTCTAATCCGATTTACATAGTTCTACCATAATGTCCTGAAAGCTTTAGTACGTAGATGTAAGGCAAAAATAAATTATTTGAGGGCTTTTCGCGAATAACGTTTTTTTAGATTTTATCAGATAATTTTTTCTTAGTAATTTTTTGCTGCACTGGAATCTTACATTATATTTCCAGTCAAATACTTTTAATAAAAGAAAAAAGGATTAAGATTTCTCTAAACCTAAAATAAACGTTTATTTTTTTTAAATTCAAGTCTGTTTATCGACTTGTCTGTTTGTTTGCTCGAGCAGCACTCAAAAACTAGAGCGTATCATCATGAATCTTGAAATAATCATACATATTACATACATATCTTCACACTGTATCCCTAACGGGGTAGTCAGTACTACTACTACTAATAATAATCATACAATACAGTTATTTCGATATTTTACCACACAGAGTGTATGTGGTAAAATATAAAAGTCCACGTGTAGCAAATAGTAGGACACTGTTGTAAATAAATGCTTAGAATTAAATATTTTGTATACCCAACAAGTCTACTTTTCGTATAACCGTCCATACGAAAAATAGACTTGTCATTAGATTAAATGTAATTAATTTATTCATTATTATGAGATTCGAAGAAGCGAAAGAGGTATGTAAGGACCGCGACTCATGGCGCTCCGTCCTCTCTGACTACCCCGTTAGGGATACAGTGTGAAGATGAATATAAGTTTATTTAGTAATTATCACTAGTGGCTTAGCTCCCGTGGTAATAATCATAACGTGTGTTTTTTCCAAAGATACAGTAACTTTTTATGAATAATTTTAATATAATTGTTTTAAAAAACAAACGGATAATTCATTTTCATAATATTAGTAGAGCTATGTATAGGAAAAACGTCATTGTCCCATGCTTATCAATGAAGTATTTAACTCATTAATGTCTTACTGTTAGTGCACGCCCCGGCAGTTTTTTCTCGGCTATATATTCACGTAAGCGATTCTGAGCCTTACTAATGATCTGACGGGTATGTATATAAATGGGCGAGCTCAACAAGACCGTGGCCACGACCACACCATAACAAATACGTCGTAGCGCGGGCGCCATCAGAATAATTACACAACGAACCTAATCTAATCTGGCCAGTCGATATTAGGCAGCGGTGCATTCAAAAATTTGCATTGAAACTAGAATACGAAATATTTATTTTGTTTTTGAAAAGTTGAGATTAAAAAATAAATGACACCTGCTGAGAACCAATATGGGAAGTAACAATACCCAAACCTTCTAAAATTCAGAAAAATAATGTTAATTCAGGGTTAATTCGTTACTATAACTAAAAAGTGAAATTTAGAATTATATTTTATAATAATATTTCAAAGGGGCTCTTTTACTCTGTGTGCAAAGAAATCCCATTGCTCAGCTTTCTCGCACAAGAAGTCTAACGAAAACTAAATATGTACAATTTTACAAGGCAACGAAACGCCACACAAAGCGGACATCAAGTGGTAACTCATATATCATACACGTGCCTGTTTTTAGTATTTCTGAACAGGCCTTTTCTAGTACGTTGTCGATTCAATTTGTATTATATCTAAGCACCTTGCTACCAACTCCACCACACGTACTTATTCTATACCGCTCGATAATTTCGTTTCGTTTTTTCTACTTGTTTAAAATAAATAAAATTCAACTGGAGGGCCATACCTCTTCAAATCAATGACGTCGACATGTCTATTTTACATGCTTATAATGTCATTTGTGACGTTTCATTATATTCATAGCACCAACGAGGATACAACGTAAACGAAGAACAAATCACCCCCTTACCTTCCTTCCCATATGGAACGAGTTTATATATGAATAACACGTAATTATATTACACACGTATTATATTCATTCTAAGCAGTGTGACTTCTGTGTAATCATGATGTGTAATATCGGTAATATCGTAATAAATATTTGTGATAGAAGAACATGAGACACAAAAATTATTTAGAATGCTTAACCCGCCATTGGTGACGTATATGTCTGTGAGACCGGGTGGTTGGAAAAGTCGAATAACTTTTTTGCTCGCTGTCGAATTGAGTTGTCATTTCGTGTACTTTCCTCATTACGCATGCTCCACCGTTAGTCCACCCTGCGCTGGGGACACAGACTATCGTTTTGGAGTTTTGGCACCAACGCGGTACATGAGACCAGGGTCACAGACTACGTAAGTCAAGTAGTCAATAGTTCAATATTAAATTTTTACTTTTTATGAATTTATGTACATATTTTTTGATTTTATGATAATTGTGGTTATTGTTATGCTGTAAAATCACTAAGTTTTTACATAATTTTATCAATACTTCACTGAGATAACGTATTTATATTCTAACTTATAATTTTGTTCTTAACATGTCTTAACATGTAACAAACGTCTGGAAGCTTTGCTACAAGAGCAGACACTCCTATCTGATGGAGAGGTACTTCTATTTGACGAGGAGACTGAAGCTGGAGGTGAAGGCGAACCGATAGATGCACCTCCAGATCAAATACAAAGTTCGGACAGCGAAGAAGATTTGAGCGATCTCGAGTCGTCAGGACTCACGAAGAGCAGTAAATTTCGAGTAGATTTTTTTATATTTTTTGGGTTGAAGGTTGACCTTTTTTGTTTGTTTTAATATTCTCTAGAGTCATAAGATTGACTAAGGCTGATTTAGCAATAAAAAAATGTGATTGTTAAAAATTTTAACGTTTTATACTAAGACTTAAAAAAAACCACTAATTTCTAATACTTACGAATACATAAAAGATAAATAAAGTGATCTGATTTGTGATCATTAATATTGTTAAAAGACCATGTATTTTTAATATTTGAGCAAGAAAAAGTAGCATGGAGTATTATTATTTATTAGAAAAATTTTAAGTTGAAAAATCCGGTCCATGAGACCGGCGTCACCAAATATGCAAGTCAGATTTACATCACAAGTGGCGGGTTAATATGTACACGATATATGCAAAATGATCTATTTTTAAAACGTTGTCTAGTATTAGTCTTGTTTTTTACATATATTTCGTGTTATTTATCTTACGATATTTGACTTTCCGCGTCCCATTTGAACAAATAAGCAACTTTAAAAAATCCACGAATAACACGTGCAGTTTTTAATGTATTTGAAGACCTGGATCTCGATAATTGTGGAGATTGAGAATTAGATATTTGGGTTTCGGTAAATGACATTTTAATTTTAATTTACCTTATAATCTTCAAAAGTAGAAACACGATTTGAAAAAACTCTCAAAAACCCTTGTTTTGAACATAAATTCAGTTGGATCTCTGAAATTCTACGGGAATTAAAAACGATTTTTTATACAATGAAATTATAATATCTCAAACCAGTTTTATATAATTGGTAATATCATGAATATTATTCTTGAAAATTACAATTGTATAAAAACAAATTAAGAGATTTCTCTGCGCTAAAATATGATCAAGCCGCAATAGCAAAATTGCTGCTGCCATGACGCACGAGGATGAAGAATGAATTTACGTCGCTGGGCTGCATAGGCAGATAGTTGTGAAAAACGGATCGAGTGCAAGTTGAACTTAGTATTCCATACTGTTAATTGTTACCACAACCACAAATCAGTAGACGTACCGTACAACTTTGTCTTTATGTTAAAAATGTAACATAATGGAATTCGGTTATTTCTTTGTTTAATTTTTCTTCTTCGTCTTTTACAGCTTTTTTTTAGCGTTCATGATGTTTTCTGATTTTTGTGATCAATACTTTTGGATATAAGTTGAGGACAACTATTTCTAATATTTGTTATTTTTAAAATGTATTAGGTAAAGTAAAGTTTTTGATTGCTTAAATAAGCACATGTCTAACATGGGCTCCTTCGACACAAGAATGTATCGGTACTGCCAAGGGGCGGATGAAACGCCTATGCATATTTTGTGTGATTGTGGACCACTGATCACACTTATCGATCCTGCCTCGGCCAGTATTTTCTGAGTCCGGAGGAGGTTCAGCACGTCACTTCAAGGAACACCCTGCAGTTTTTGACTGCAGCGGGACTTGGTAGTGTTTTGTAACACAGTGGCGATCACAATAGATCAATTTTGGTCGCACGATCAAGTTTGGTTACACATCTGGGAGAACCTCCATAGCCGCTTACATCAAATAAAAAAAAATTTTTTATAATTGGAGTTTAAAAGTTTTAATGTAATGCCCTGCACGACGAATCCAAATACCATTTTTTTTTATTGAAGCCCTCAAAACTAAACCTTAATATCATAATATAACTTTTGAAGTCCATGTGTGTTTGTGGGTCACTCCTTATTATAATTTACTAGCTGTACCCGCGACTTCATCTGCGCGGAACATTTTTTTGTGGCTTTCCCCCGTCACCGATTTTTCGCAAAAAAGTAGTCTATGTATTTTTGATAAATAATGTCTTATCACCTCACCAAATTTTATCATTAGCTAGATTTAACGTTTCCCATACAAAGTTCCATCCCCCCTTTTCACCCTCTTAGGGGTACATTTTTAATAAAAAAAAAGTAGCTCATGTCCGTTTTCTGATGTCAATCTATCTCCCTGCTAAATTCTATCATAATCGGTTCAGGGGTTTACCATTTCCCATAAAAGTTTTATCCCCCTTTACACCCCTTTAGGAGTAAATTTTCTAAAATATAAGTAGCCTATCGTGAGCGCAATCAGGTGTTCTTACTACGTACTGATTTTCATCAAGATCAGTCAAGACGTTCTCTTTAGTTACAAAAGGACATACACACAGACAGACAGACAGACAAATATTTTAAAAATGGTAGAATTGAAATCAGTGAGTCATCAATCAACGACTATCTATCGCAAAAATTGTCAAAAGAACTGAAATTACAGACAGACGCAAGAGATTTATATAGTAGTATAGATAACAGTTCTAAATTGTAGCTGACGAACGTACAACTTAGTAATCTTGGAACAATAATGAAATATATATTATGTTATGAAATATATGATATATAGCAATAAATGAAATATATTATAATTATTTATTGCTTTTTATGATTAACTACTAATTATTACTTGTGTCGAAAGTTTTTAAAATTTTTAACTCTTCTGGTAATTGTCACTTTTTAAAATTAGATAAAAGAAAACTATTGGGTACCTATGTTTAATAAAATCTTAACATACTCATCATCAGACCTTTGACCGCCAGTAGAGATCAAACTTAACGTTTTTATTGCAGAGTGCTAAAACACACTCGATAACTGCAGCTTTCAAACAAAAAACTCGCACACAATTAGCCGTATACATAGACAGACAGTCTTCAAACTTATAACACCTCTTTTTTTGCGTCGATGGTTAAAAACTACTGTAACAGACAGACACCGAGGTGCGAAAATGTTCTGTTTTTCCAGTCCTGATAGCGAACACTAAAAAGATAACTTTCATTATTCACCTACAGAGTTACTCCCTGCTTCCTCATTGTCTTTACGTCAACTACTCAAAATTCAGGAAGCCTTTTGTTGTCCTAGTCTTCTATTCAACATTCACAAGACAGTGGATCTACTGTTGTCACTTGGAATATTAACGAGGGACGACGTCGACCGACGAAGCTGACAATCCTTTAAAATATCCAAACATTACACTACAAACGTCAACGCTGTCGAGTGGACACTGGGGAATACCGATCGTCCCACCCCCACCGTTAACAATAACAAATAAGAGACAGTCAAACGTCCTTGGAACTGGGGCCAATTTGATATTATAAAGACAATCACAACAAACAGTTACGTAGAAATCTTTCTTAGAGAAAACATAAATATGTAAATATATGAATATGTTTATCAGAGCTTTAAATTGAATAACTACGTAGCCAATATAAATCCAGCCTTCTAAGTTGGATCACGTTCAACAAATGTTTGCCAGTCGAACACACGCCGAGACAACCCCCTAATAGGAAGACAAACGTATTGAAACTTTGGTATAAAACTTACCGAAAATAAATCTCTAAATCTTTAATGTTTCGAAGATGGGACGCCGATACGTGCTAATACACGGAGAAAATCGCGGTTAAATACATAAACTTATATCTTTTCTTTTACAGCTATGAAACAAATAGGTACTTACTGTATTCCACGAAATATACTATTACTAGTTGAACCCGCGACTTCGTCTGCGCGGAACATTTTTTAGTGGCTGTCCCGGATTAGGTTAGATTATATGTACATATACATAGTATGTTCAAAGATTGTTTTTGAAAAAAGTCTACGTCTAGCCTTCGTCTGTCTCCGGCCATATACTATCTCTTTACCAAACATCGTAATTGGTTCGGCGGTTCAGCATTTCCCATTCAAAGTTTCATCCCCCTTTTCAACCCCTTAGGGGTAGTTTTTTGATAAAAAAGTAGCCTATGTCCGTTCTCAGGTGTCAAACTATATCCATGCTACTTCATAATCAGTTCAGAGCATTAGCATTTCCGGTACAAAGTTTCGTCCTCCGCCCTCCCGTTCCCCTTTTCACAGATGTTTTATAAAAAAAAAATAGCCTATGTGTTTTTGGTGAAAAAATTCTTATCACCGCACCAAATTATTACTACCAAGATTTAGCGTTTCCCATACAAAATTTCATCCCCCTTTTCACCCTCTTAAAGGTAGATTTTGGATAGAAAAAGTGGCCCATGTCCGTTTACTGATGTCAAACTATCTCTCTGTCAAATTTCATCATACTCAGTTCAGCGGTTTACCATTTCCTATACAAAGCTTCATCCCCCTTTTGACCCCGTTAGGGATAAATTTTCCAAAATATAAGTAGCCTATCACGAGCGCAATGACGTGGTCTTACTACGTACCGATTTTCATCAAGATCAGTCAAGCCGTTCTTTAGTTATAAAAGGACATACAGACAGACAGACAGACAAAAATTTTAAAAATGGTAGAATCGAAATCAGTGAGTCATAAAACCACTATCTATCGCAAAATTTGTCAAAAAAACTGAAATTACAGACAGATGCAAGAGATTTATATAGTAGTATAAGATATAGACAATATTGTACCATGTCATTTCTCTTTCGGAGTGGAGAAAACATCAATGTACTCGTACTATAATAAAATAACACTGGCACCACTTAGAATTAAATTTACAAATGAAACCAGATAGTGATGGTTTTCTTCCTTTCAGACTAACGTGGAAGCTTAATTAAGACTAAATTAAGAAAAAAAATTGAAAGAAAAAACAAAAAGGAATTCTTATGAACCGAGGATCCCGCTAAAATATAAAAAAAGTTTATTTTTGGAACACAAAATGCCCCACCAAAATAGAAGGATGTGGTCATTCTACATGATGCGCTCACGGGTACATATCTGCATACAAATTCATGTCATCCTCCTGAGGTATGATACAATGAATTTGTAGGTAGATTTATTGTTAATGTAAACTGATCTCACTAATAGAAAAATAAAATAACAATGTAATCAAGCAATAAACTCCAACTAATGCGGGTAAAGAAACAAAATTGTTACATTCAGTTAAAAGTAAAAAATCAATTAGTATTGCGAGCAACGAAGTACTCAGGGGCAGAATCTTGTTGTGTAAATAGAGTCCCGCGCGGTACGAGCGGACGTTCCGTGAACAAAGCGTCGTCAATCGGTGCGGGTTGACTCAAGCGCTTTGACGCTTTGGAGCGCTGGAGGCGAAACGAAGGCATGTAGTCACCAGCATCTCCTAGGGGACTACAGCCATTTGCATTGCACCGCAATTTGATAACAGAATGTGTACTCGTTCCTCCATACTTGAGATACCATCTGTTACTTGCAAATATTATATCTATATAAGTATATGTCCTGCATATCTAATAGGCGCAAATGTTTGTAAGGAAAGTGTAGCTCCGGGCAAGGACTGAAATTGCAACATTTTATAGGCAATTGTCTTGTTTTCATGAGTTTCTCCTTAAAGGTAGTTCTAAAAAAATAGGTAGGTACCTATATTTAAAAGTAAAACATATGAGCATAAAATACATAATATGTACTACACATAATAGTATATTTAAGTAATAATGTACCTGCCTATTTCAAAATAAGTGAATTCTTGTTTTCAAAACTTGTATGTTGTAATAAATAAAAAACATTTTTTCTTAATATCAAATTTTTAAACTTCGTTTTTAAAATATTATTCGTTAATTTTTTTAAACGCCTATAAATTTTGTTGTTAATTATTATAATTTTAAAATAAACAACTTTTTGAAATATAAATTTAATTGTTTTTAAAAACTCGTCTTGAACAAAATTCATGTTCTCACATTAGAAGCACCTTAAAATAATTATATTTGAGTTGAACCTTTAAAAATAAATATTATGTAGGTGCAGCTCTGAAGTAGTTTATAGAAATTCATTCATTATAGGAGCTTTATATACAAGAAAAGACAAGCAAAAAATATTACTTAATATTAGGTTTCGGCCTTAATTAAGTGTGAATTACTAGAAAAATATGTAATAGGGTAGAAAAATAGGCTGTGGGCTTATAGAACACGTCATTATCTGTTTTTACTTTTACTACAATTACTTCACTCATTTCAAGATTTTTTATATTAGATTCTGGTAAGTACCTACAATTGTATCTACTGCACTACCACCAAATTCTTCAGACTCAATTTTTTATAAGTATGAATTAGAAATATCTAATTATTATTTATTATTTCAAATAATAATAATTACATTACAAAGTAATGCACATAAGATTTGTAGTACATTTTAGATTCACATATTTTGGCGCCGTCTCGCTTGTCGCTTGTCTTTTGAACGTCGTCGTAGTGATAATTATTGTAATGCGCTGTTAGTTTTTAGTTTGCCCTCCCATTCAACTTAAATCAGTTTGACGTAATGTCTTGAAACTTAAAAATCTAAAAACTTGAAGACTCCTAAGAACTGGACATCCAAGCCTTAGAAATTAAATAGTAAGATATCACCAGTTCATGATTTACCAGATACCTACATGAAATGTATTTGATTCTTGGTTAAGATTATAATTTCCTCGTAAATATACCAAAGTACCTATATTAAAAATATATAGCGTACCTACAATATAGAATTAAAATTTTAAGTTCTAGAGTAAGTCATTTCAAAACAGAAAGTGCGATGTAGCTGTGTAATTCCTGTAAAGTAAATAAAATATTATTGGGCCACTGTGGATTAGCTTGGATAGTATTCCAATGAAAGTGCTCTATGAAACTTCACTTTACTGTGGACGAGGGACCCAAGCATTAACAATTTAAAGTTTGATTTCGGAATATTGCAGAGCGCAGTCTGTTTATTTACGCTTAAAATGTATGTAAACGCTAGAAGTAGGAACATTTGGAAGTATCAACGCTTGCAGTAGCGTTTTATTAAAACTGTCTACTCGACAGAAAGCAACACTATTCCGTTAGAATTTCACATTGTGCTTATATTTTCAACGTTACCTACATATTTACATTCTTTTACAATCGATCAATTTTGTGCTTGTTCCCGTCACTACATGCCTACATTCCTGTACAGTCGATCAACATCGTGTTAATAATCCAGTCGTTACATGCCTACATTCCTTTAAAATCGATCAACACTGTGCTTATAATATTTCTGTCGCTACATGCGATCCCTTTATAGTCGATCAACATCGTAATTATA
This sequence comes from Zeuzera pyrina, assembly GCA_907165235.1. NCBI lineage: Eukaryota > Metazoa > Arthropoda > Insecta > Lepidoptera > Cossidae > Zeuzera > Zeuzera pyrina. Next base: position 17,307,369 of record OU015626.1, read on the forward strand.
TTCCTGTCGCTACATGCCTACATTCCATTACAATCGATAAACATTGCGATATTTGTAATGCTAAACTATCTAAATTCCTTTACAGGTCAACTTTCAGGCCGTTTGGCACAAAGTCAATTTTCACTCCAAGCTAACAATCTCATAAAATTAGTTGGTCAATTTTCTTCTTTTTTTGTTCCGTCCCAAAAATTGAAAAAAGGAATCCTTATGTAATCACCTCAGTGTCCGTCGTCTGTCTGTCTGTCACAGCCGTTTTCTTCGGAGATTATTAACGTAAACAGCTGGAAACAGGTATAGTAACTGGTGTTAAATCGCAAATTCAAAATGTAAAACGAATTAATTCCAGTTACTTTTCTTTGTCAAATACCTCTTTGTTGTCTCTACCCACCTTATCTCCAAAAGTAATATTCGGAACAATTTGAAAAAATCATGAACATTGAAAATGAGGTTTTCGCTATATTTTATCAGACTCATTTTTTTCATAAAAAAGAAAGCTCGACGACAAACTTTGTTTTGCGGCTGGCAGAATTTTTACAGCGTACTTTGTTGGTGGTCGGTAATAACTAACAGTACGGAACAATAATTGCGCAATTACACTTGCCCAGTTTTCATTGTATAAACAAATACGAGTAGATAATATTTTAGGTACTAATGAATTGAATTGGGGCTGTCCTCTCTACTACGTCTTCGCCTACTCCATTAAGAATACAGCATGAAGATACGAACGAATGTATGTATGTAACAATGAACTGAAATCGTTTCACTTTTTATACGTTTTGGTCACTTTTAACCTCCGAAGCAAAAAGAGGGGTGTTATAAATTTAACGTGTGTATCAGACCATCTGTGTGTCTGTCTGTGGCATTGTAATTCCTAAATGGATGAACCGATTTTGATTTAGTTTTTATTTGTTTGAAAGGTGACTTGATCGAGAGTGTTCTTAGCTGTAAAATATGTTATCTGTTTAAAGATTATCAATCAGCTCTTTTGCAGTCGTTGAAGGAATGTGAGGCACTTTTACTGACCTGATCGATTCGAAATTTAGTATGCTATGACTTCGATGATATTACAATAACATGGTAAATTTGACCTGATGCTGGAGCATAATTTGGAATCAGCAGGATACCCGACTTTTCACCAACTTACAGCAGAGGTATCGTATTGGTGCTCATTGGAATGGTCTCAATGAATAGGTTATAGATAGACAGATAGTGATCAAGGTTTGATGACGGAGTAGACAACTATTGGCAGAATACGCAGATATCGGTGAGTTAAGATCTCGTGTCGCAATTTCGTGTTATTATGTCCCGGAAAGTATTCGTGTGAATGTGGAAATAGAATAGTGTCGATCGTAGCGTGCGTTTAAAGAGCATGAAATAAAATTTAAATTAAAAATTTTAAAAACCCTCGACTCAGAAAAACGTCTGAAATACGCATAATATACTGTATAGACTTAGGTGTTACTTTGCGGAAATCCATTTCATGTGACGAATTCCTAAAATCTTTTCCGCTCAAACTCCAAAAACCACCAATCGACACTCGGTCAGCTAACCAGCACCGAACTTGGAATCGGAGCTGGTTAGCTGAGCGAGTCTGATCTCTGGAATATCCTGAGGATGCTTTGTTGAGAAGCTAAACAAGTGTCGATTGTTGATTTTTGGAGTGTGAGCGGAACATTTGCTATAGATTTTAGGAATATATCATATAAAACACAATATGTATATCTATTGGCCCTTTAAGTTTATGATAAGTTGTAATACAAATAGTAGTACTAATATCCGAGCGTCGTCGCTTCGGGGGACCGATAAGTTAGATTTCATACCTACTTTATCATAATATAAGCCTAGACCTTAGTTTCGGATTAAAAAAATTAATTTTAAATTGTCTGTTTAAGTCTTTTAATTTAAAAATATTCAATATCTATGTATCGGTACGTACACAACTACTGATACGTATCTACAAATACGATGCGGAAATATATCCGTATATTTAGCGTATTTGTATTTTATTGACCGGAATTCTTTCTATCAGAGGTGGAAGGTAATTGCTGGTGCTTGTGGCCCACACCGACTCTGCCACAGATGTAATTACACCAGCCGCATTGTATACGAACACCACTAATTGCTTCTGCTGATGTACGGATAGCGCTCTATCTCCGGCCCAGTTATTTTCTGTCTCATTCTTATAAAAAAATTGACAATAAAATAAGGTTTTAGTAATATAATGGTCTATCTAAAATAACATTCTCTCTAATAACATCGACTTTCACTTAAATAATAAAATTAAATTTTAAAACAAAATTTTCATTTTGTGAAATTTTAGTGCTCAGTACATTTATTCATAAGAAATAAAATTATAATGCATTTTTCCTATAATTATCTCTATATCTTACTCTCATATTTCTCACACATTCGATATATTATATTATTTGCTTCCAAACTTTAGCACCTAAGTACAAAATCACTCTTGGATAAAAAGACAGTTATTCTCCTTATCCTCTTGTTTTCCAATACTTACATTGTAAGATAGGCGGTTTAGATAACTTATCATTTTGTATTGCTTATTTTACCCACGCCAGTACTGATTTACACCATACCAGATAACCTTTTTATTATGCGTAAATAAAGTAAGAAATTGTCACAAAGGTTCCAAAGTAATTACTAATACAACATTAATTCAAACTTCGCTTTAAAACAAGAGCGCTCTTCAATTTAATTTAACGAATTGTTCAGCAATAGTTTGAAAATTCGCAGAGTGGTAAGTGATTGAATTCATTGTTGTCGAAATAGGCGTTATCCATTAGCAATGGCAGAGCATTTGAGGCACTCAAATAGAGGACTTTGCTTAGTCGATTTTCTACCTTAGCTAGCCAGCTTGACAAGCTCACAGTTTAATGTCGTGTATATCAAAACAACTAAAACTATAAACTTTTTACTTTATGACAATGAGAATTCGTCGAAAAGTTTTCGAGGAACCCGACGAGATTAAGCAATGGACGCAGTTGGTATTTTCTATAAAGTATTTTTCGCTGACATTAATAAATATTTACGGTTTTTTAGAAGTACAACACTTTAAAACACCGCATTTTTTAGCCTATACAAACGTGCAGATGTCATGACGGTCCGTCTCCTGAGAAATCCTTGGATATAATTAAATATACCCAGTCATTTTACGAGCCGAGTTAAAGAGAAAAAATGTAAAAAAATTTATAATATGTTCTCGTCCCATTATAATTGGAGCAAACATTAATTATATGAAGAGCGGCGAACGCGGTTTACTCGCGGCCCAGCCCGGCGGACGCGTGGATGCTGTGCCACGTTTTATGTATGTGTAAGCAAGAACAACGTACTTTCGGACTGAAAAAACAAGATTAGGGGATACTCTTCTGTTTCATATTTTATACACATCTGTGTAAGGTTTTATGTATATATAGGATACGTATTTATCTATCCAGTGTGTACATATTAATTACTTTACGTTATTTTATTACATTGTCTGTTATGTTATTCTTTCGTGTCATTAATTTTCTGTAATGTTAATTGTATTTTTTTAATAAAACATCTATATAAGGTTTTATATATAATATGTATAAAAATACTTTTAATTTACAACCGATTTTATAAAAACTTGAACTGTGTTTATTAACTGTGTTTATCTTTTCTCCGAAAAAGATCAGTCTCGCCTCCTGGCTGTTTCTGAGAAGGAGTCAGGACACTGGTTAAAGGTCTTCAAAAAAAACAAAAAACTTAGGAACGTTAATTGACAATACCACGCTTTCTCTCATAGTATCCCTTCGTCTGGGGGCCAGGAATAACCTTCCTCACCGTTGCCGCTGTGGTGATCTCGTCGATGTACTAAGTCACCACGGTTTATCCTGTTTACGTAGTGCGGGCCACATATCACGACATGCTGCCTTGAATGACGTCATTCGGCGGGCCCTTGTTGCCACTGGCGTTCCTGCAGTCTTAGAGCCTGTAGGTATTGCGCGCAGCGACGGCAGGAGACCGGATGGTTTGACGCTCATTCCTTGGAAACTGGTGTGGGAACGCTGGTGTGGGATGCCACTTGCTGTTTCCCATGTGCCAGCGACTCCGAAGTCAGCAGGTGCCGCGGCTAGCACTGCCGAGAACTTAAAGCGGCGTAAGTATGCGACTCTCTCTGAGAGTTTCATATTTACGCCCTTTGCAGTCGAAACTTTGGGTCCCTGGGGCCCCAAAGCCCATCGGCTGGTTTCTGATATTTGTAAGAGACTGGTCGAGGCTTCGGGAGACCGCCGTGCTGGCAGCTTCCTCCACCAACGAATCAGTTTGGCTATTCAAAGAGGCAATGCTGCCAGTCTGATAGGTACCTTAAGCAATGACAGCTTTCTAAGCGGCAACTTTGAGGAAGTCTATTATTTAAGATAATGTATAGTTTTAAGTTTGTAAATATTAACGTTTATTAATTATAACTATATGTTATTACAAGTACCTATATGTGGCGGACGGCGAGACCTAAGCTCGTGTAAATAGCGTGTAAATATAGATATATGTTTGTATACAGTATATTTCCCGTATTGTTATTGTTTTATTAGTCAGTATGTAGTTTAAGTAAGGGAAATATTGTTGATTTGTTTACACGCTTGTTATGGACCTTATACCCCATTTGGCTTGAACATTCTTACGGTCAGCGATATGCTGAATCGGCACTACAGGGCGATGAGAACATCGAGCTCACATGAACGACAGGTGGGACGAGTCACTTCGTTAGAATCATCGAACGTCGCCAAACCTATTTTAGCTTGTAAATTATTTTGTAACATTTTATTATAATATAATTTTTAAGTCGATTAAATTGGTTTTTTTTGAGGAATTCGGTTGCGGCCAACGTAATTGGCGCAGTCGGTAGGATACTCGCGGGCCGGTTCACGAACGGTTTATCCCAAAAATCGAATTTGGGTTCGCGGGTTGCCCGAGCGGCTTTCAACGCCACACATCCGAGTATCCAGAATCTACGTGGAGCTGCAGACCGAGGACCAGTATCCAGACATCGATGCACAGAAACCAAATAATGATATTGTAAGTACACAGAATCTTTCTTGTGTTGCTTGCTATTTCATAGTTATCCTAGTGTTCCAAAAATTTTTCGACCAAATCATAAAACGATCAGCGAGTCTGCACAAAGGCAGTCTCGCCGACACCAACAATTAGATTATTGTAGGTATATTATAGGTATGTCGCACGACCAGGGTACCATTTTTAAGGCACTACGCCCTGTGCCGGAATTCGACGGTAATCCGAACGTGTTAAATAGGTTTATTAGAATATGTGATAAGTTAATAGAGACGTATATTAAAGTAGAGCCTGGGTATGAACTGTGTAACCTTAGTCTGTTAAATGGAATATTAAATAAAATTACCGGGCCGGCTTCCTGCATTATTAACTCTAATGGCATTCCAGATAACTGACAGGGTATCCGCAAAGCTTTAATAAATAATTTTTCTGATCAAAGAGATGAAACTGCCCTCTATAATGACCTCTGTTTAGTTTCACAAGGGTCGCGAACGCCTCAAGGGCTTTATGATCACTGTCAAACACTTTTCAGTACCATAATGACTTATGTAACATAACACGAAAGTCACACCACAACCATCGAATCGAAACGAGCTCTATACAAAAAGTTAACTATGCAAGCCTTCGTGCGCGGTCTTCAAGACCCACTAGGCTCGCGTGTACGATGTATGCGGTCAGCTACTATTGAGAAAGCTTTGGAGTACGTGCATGAGGAGTTAAATGTCATGTAGATGCAACAACGTAATGAGCCAAATAATATAAAATCTCAGCAGACCCCTAAGGTCTCCTCGCCGACTCACATACCGGTACCAAAATATACTAATTTACCTCCTCCTGTACCTTACTGGCCAGCCCCTGCAATTCAGAGACCAATGCCTCCACAAGCTCAAAGTTTTAAATTCGGCATGCAACAACCGCAAGGTTTCAGGAGCCCTATGCATATTCAGTCACCATACCGCATGCCTACGCGCACGCAACATATGTTCCGTGCACTTCCACCTAATTACAATCCACACAGTAATGTATTTAGATTACCACCTAGAAACTTTGGTACAAACCAACAGACGACACCAAGGCCTATGAGCGGCATACAACATTTCATTCCTAAGGCGCTACCGCCGTCAGGTCATGATTGGCGTAAATTAGGCAATCCGCCCGCATCAAATTATTTTAGAAGAAAAGACGTAAATTGAAATGAGTGCGCTAGCTATGACGATTATTATAATTATTATGACTATCACAATGACTACTACGAAAACTACTAACCTGACTATGATTATAACTACTATGATTACTATACTAGTGATAATTTACAAGAACAGACGAACGAGATTGACTGTGATAGCGAAAATAACGATCAGCCAGGGTGTTCAAGCAATAAAAGTGAGGATTTTCAAAAGGCCAATTTATCAAAAAAGCCAAAATAGAACTGAATCTCCAAACCCAAAGACAGTTACCGTATATACATATATCAAACCCATCACAAAATTTTTTGATTGATACAGGTACAAATCAGTCATTTATTAGTCCAGAAGCTGTACAGAAGTATTACTCACATATTCCGTTAAATTACGATCCATTCGAGGTAACTAATGTGCATGCGACTAGCAGAGATAATTATTCCATCACTTTACCTTGCCTTGATGAGTTTAATGTTGCAGATAATATTAGGCTGTTTGTCTATAAGTTCCACGATTACTCCGACGGACTTATAGGTTTGGATTTGCTTACCGAGTGGGAAGCGAAAATAGACCTTAAAGATCAGATACTAAAGACTAAATTCGCAACCAATCCTATTAAAATGTTTAACTTGCGGAACGTTAACTTATATGAAGATATAATTCCGGCTAACTCTCCAAAATTGATAAGAATACCCATCCACACTTCTGATGGAGATGTACTAATTAATGAACAATTTATTTGTAACTGTGTAATCCATGAGTGCATAACTATCGTAAGTAATAAGCGTGGTATCGTCGAAATCGAAAAGCCTACTGATAATGATATTATATTGTCTTTAGATCGTCCCGCACAGTCTGAACTATTGAATATTGAGTGCACACGTACTAAACAAGACTCGACTCGAATTAAAGACGTTATATCACGACTTCGTGTGGACCACCTTAATGATGAGGAAAAGGCTAACTTAGTCTCTTTATGCTCACAATACTCAGACACATTTTATATTGAAGGAGAACCGCTAACTTTCACAAATAGAATCAAACACTATTAAATTAATGGACGATAAACCTATCTACACAAAGAGCTACCGTTATCCGTTCATACACCGACAAGAAGTTAGGGACCAAATTTCAAAAATGTTAGAACAGGGAATAATTAGACCCTCAGATTCAGCTTGGAGCTCGCCTATTTGGGTCGTTCCAAAGAAGATTGATGCATCTGGCAAACAGAAATGGAGATTAGTTGTAGATTTTCGTAAGCTCAACGAAAAAACTATTGACGACAAATATTCTTAACCCAATATTACGGATGTACTTGACAAACTAGGTAGGTGTCAGTACTTTACAACTTTAGATTTAGCATCCGGATTTTACCAAGTGTAAATCAACCCAGAGGACATTCCTAAAACAGCATTCAACGTTGAACACGGTCACTTTGAATTTTTACGCACGCCAATGGGTTTAAAAAATTGTCACTCCACTTTTCAAAGAGTTATGGACAGTGTGCTGAAGGGTCTTCAAAATTCTATCTGTCTGGTCTATTTAGATGATATTTTCGTATTTAGCACATCATTACAGGAACATATGATCAATTTAGAGAAGGTTTTTCAGAGACTACGTGAATTTTACTTCAAAATCCAGATGGATAAGTCAGAATTCTTGAAATTAGAAACGGCGTACTTAGGTCACATAATTAGTAATAAAGGAGTCAGACCGAATCCCGATAAGATATCAGCCATAAAAAAATATCCCGTGCCAAAAACTACTAAATAAATTAAACAATTTTTAGGACTTCTTGGTTACTATCGTAAATTTATTCCATATTTTGCACGTATTACTAAACCAATGACTCAGTGCTTAAAGAAAGGATACAAAATTACTCTAGATTCAGAATATGTAAAATGCTTCAAAAAATGTAAGTTACTCCTGACCAACGACCCCATTTTACAATACCCTGACTTTAACAAAGAGTTTATCCTTACAACCGATGCACCTAATGTCGCAATAGGAGCTGTACTGTCACAAGCAACTATTGGATCCGATAAACCTATATCTTATGCATCTCGAACCCTGAACGCTAGTGAAAGTAATTACAGCACAATAGAAAAAGAACTCCTTGCTATAGTCTGGGCAACAAAATATTTTAGACCCTACTTATTCGGACGTTAATTTAAAATTTTGACTGATCATAAACCTTTACAGTGGATTATGAGTCTAAAAGAACCTAATTCACGGCTAACTAGATGGCGTCTAAAATTAAGCGAATATGATTTCACCGTAATTTATAAAAAAGGCAAATGCAATACTAACGCTGACGCTTTGTCTCGTATAGAATTGCACAACAAAAAGATCAGTTCAATTGTAGTGAACCGGACAGAAAAGACACCCTCGTTAACAAATTCTTCTACTGACACAGCTCATATAGACGAAGAAATCCCTGTAATCGAAATAACAAACTCCTCCACCGCTTCAGTTCATACAGACCAAGGAAATCCAATTCTCGAAGTGCCCATAACTGATGAACCTCTTAATAAATTTCATAGTCAATTATGTTTGACTGTAGTGAAAGACTTAAAAAGCCGACCGACTATTAGTAAGCCTTTTAGTACGCACACGCGCATATCTGCTCAAATATCTGAATCTAGTTTAGAAAAGGACGTTATCCACATAATTAAAGAATATGTAGACCCTAAGATCAAAACTGCTTTAATGATTATTCCATCACTTGCCATGTATTTCATCGTACCAATTTTACAGAATAATATCAAAAATTCAGCCATGAATTTAGTATTGACTAAACATGAAATTCAGAATGTAAAAGAATATCTCACCCAAAAAGATATCATTCGAAACTATCACGATGGCAAAACTAATCATCGTGGAATTAACGAATGTTATTTAGCATTGTCGCGTAGATACTATTGGCCAAAAATGAAGGAGAACGTTACTAAATTTATTAACGAATGCACTATATGTGGACAGGCTAAATATGATCGTAACCCTATTAAGCAACAGTTTAATTTAGTACCACCCGCCACTAAACCATTTGAAATTATACATATGGATCTCTTTACTGCCGATAATTAAGAATACCTTACGTTTATCGATGTGTTCTCTAAATATGCACAAGCTTACCCTCTTAGAGACGGTACTGGTTTAAGTATAATACAAGCCTTACTGAATTTCAGTACGCATCATGGCTTCCCTTTAACGATAATCACGGATCAAGGTACTGAATTCACTAATCAAATGTTTGCAGAATTCATGAGAGTTCATAAAATTACCCATCATACGACATTAGCCCACACTTCAAATGACAATGGCAATATCGAGCGCTTCCATTGGGCACTCTTAGAACACTTACGGATTTTACGTTTGCGACAGAAAAACGAAAATGTCATTAATTTAATGCCCTACGCTATTATAGCCTACAATAGTTTAGTTCATAGTTTCACAAAATGTAGACCCTATGACTTGATACTAGGCCACTTTGACCCTAAGGACCCTATAGATATCGATCTGACAGCACGATTATTGCAGCAATATATACAAACTCATCGCGAAAAAATGTCCATCGTATATAACATAATAACTTTATTAACAAAAAGTACATACATATGTTAATATTTACAAACTTACAACTACACATTATCTTAAATAATAAACTTCCTCAAAGTTGCCGCTTAGTAAGCTGTCATTGCTCAAGGTACCTAGCAGACTGGCAGCATTGCCTCTTTGAATAGCCAAACTGATTCGTTGGCGGAAGAAGCTGCCAGCCCGGCGGTCTCCCGAAGCCTCGACCAGTCTCTTACAAATATCAGAAACCAGTCGATGGGCTTCGGGGCCCCAGGGACCCAAAGTTTCGACTGCAAAGGGCGTAAATATGAAACTCTCAGAGAGAGTCGCATACTTACGCCGCTTCAAGTTCTCGGCAGTGCTGGCCGCGGCACCTGCTGACTTGGAAGTCGCCGGCACATGGGAAACAGCAAGTGTATCGACACAAGTGGCATCCCACACCAGCGATCTTCCAAGTTTCCAAGGAATGAGCGTCAAACCATCCGGTCTCCTGCCGTCGCTGCGCACAATACCTACAGGCTCTAAGACTGCGTATATAATATTATTAACGAATTCTCTTGAACGTACAGCTATTATAGACAATAGGAATAAAAATAGGGAACAAGAAATAAATTATCAGCCCCAGCAACAAGTATTCATTAGCAATCCCACTGCTAGTAGACAAAAATTGGCACCGCGATACACTCACGATACTGTATTAGAAAACTTACCTATACACATATATACAAGTAAAAAGCGCGGACGAATAGCTGTCTCGCCTGAAACGAACTCCTAAAAGCGCTAAATTGTTACAGGACGCTACTAACCCTCATACTTCGACTGACCTTGGCCCGAGAGATACGACTTGAGAGTCTCGACAATGGACCTGGAATACTGCCCTTTAAGTTGGGACCAACAAGACTGACAACTCATTATCATAGTTTTATACAATACATACAACTGGACGAGATTGACGATAAAATCAACCAACTACAGGTACAATTACAAAACTTCAAAGTGCGTCTTAGCAACCAAACATACGATTTATATGAATTACAGATTCAATATCTCACTACCAAGTTAGATAAGTTGCTTATTCAACTGAACAGCTTACAACCCAAACGCGAGAGAGGTCTTATAGATGGTCTAGGCTCCGTAATAAAAAGTATTAGGTACTGGAAATTTAGATCATGCAGATGCTCTTAGATATGACAATGCCATTAAAGTTTTATCGAGGAATCAAAACGAAATCGTACCCGAAATTAATTCGCATATTAGTTTAAGTAAGGAATGGATGTCTAAATATAGTGACGTCATTTCTCAGTTAGTAGATAATCAGATTAGGATAAATTCGACATTAGAAATTATACTTTAGGACGAATTACATAAAGAAAATAATTTATCGAGATATGATAAATTCGCTCAGTTACTATCATAATTCATAACCGAAAATGTAGATGACATATTGCAAGAAATTATTAGAATAGAGAATATGTTGGCTTTTATTAGTGCATCGAGCACTCATCATTCAATGTTAAGTACGGATGTACTAAATAAAATGTTAATTAGGTTAAAAAGCATATATAATAGGAATCAAGTAGATATAGGTTTAGAACTAAGAGAATATTATAATATTATAAAGTCCGGCTCTTATTTTACTGATAATAAAATAGTAATAATATTCCGAATCCCTATATTAAGTACTTATATATATTCTCTCTATAAGCTATCCGTAGTTCCCAATAAACATCAACAAGCCCTTATACCTCCATATTCTTACATAACAATCAACCAGAAATCATTCTTGTACATGGAGGCCGAATGCCCGAAGGTAAATAAATGGTTTCTTTGTCATGACAAAAGTTATCAGCAAACTCACATACAACCTGACTGCATCCAAAGCCTCATCGTGAACCAATCACTGAATAAAACATCATACTGTCAAGAGAAGCTATGGACCAGTTGGACGACAAACACTACATTGTGTCCTTCCCGCACCCAACAAAAGTCAATTAAATTGCGAACGCGAAGATCACACTACTCTACAAGGGAGCTACCTGGCTATTGTACCTACTGCATGTTCACTTAGTACATTAGAAATGAAGATCGTAAATGCTAATAATCGCATTAAGGGTCAACCACTGAATATAATGAAGATCCCCTACCAGAAGGAAGTGAATGCAATTACTTCACCTACAATCCATCTGAACTCTATTGATTTAAAACAGTTACATGGCGTCCAAGATAAAATAGTACTCCAATCTTCGCTGCCGATAAATGAAAATCAACCCGATTTAATATACCACACTACAATACCATTATATATAGCACTATTACGTGCACTTGCCCTAGCCGTTATCATAATAGGACGACGCAAAGGTTGGTTTTGCAAGCCGAAACTTGTTCTTGAAGCATCCGGACTGCCAGCAACATTTTCGCTCAAAGTTCTCAAATAGTCGCTGATCTGAGGGGGAGGTGTTATGGACCTTATACGCCATTTCGCGAGAACATTCCTACGGTCAGCGATATGCTGAATCGGCACTACAGGGCGATGAGAACATCGAGCTCACATGAACGACAGGTGGGACGAGTCACTTCGTTAGAATCATCGAACGTCGCCAAACCTATTTTAGCTTGTAAATTAATTTGTAACATTTTATTATAATATAATTTTTAAGTCGATTAAATTGTTTTTTTTTGAGGAATTCGGTTGCGACCAACGTAATTCACTTTATCTTTGTATTCGTTTTGAGCATCCTTTTATTTATATCGAGCTTTGTGTTATATTTGTAAAGGTTATTAACGTGTGTTTATCTTTATATTCTTACGTAAAGAAATATGAATAATAAGACTTAATTGTACTAGTTCGATAAGCATAAATAAATAGATAAAGGCAATGTATGAATAAATAGTGAGCGAGCGAGAAAGAGACAATGTCGTCTCTGTTTACAGAGGTCCGCGGCTCGCGTAATGCGCGCTTGTAATTGGGTGATTAGGCGGGCGATGTATTGTTCTAACCCGCTCTAATAGCGCATTACGCGTCGGCTATAAAAGAGATCCGCCGCTGGCCTCTGGCAACCACGCGCCCTCCAACGCGAAGTCAAATACCGAATTTCCGAACTTAGGGATAACAGGTGGAGCGATCTCATGCGAGAGATCGAGCCGACGCACCAGGCTTACTGGAAGTTGGCCCGATCTCTCAAATCGGACACGTTCCAAACAATGCCGCCCCTGACGAAACCGAACGGACAGACAGCTTTCGACGATGTAGATAAAGCCGAACTCTTGGCCGACACTCTGGAGGCCCAATGCTCACCTAGCTCTCAACCTGTAGATCAGAATCATTTAGACATGGTCAATCGCGAAGTAGGCTCCCTACCGCCCGCGACCGTCCCCTGCCAACTCAGACCCGCGACGGTTGACGAAGTTCAGGACATTGTCAAGGCTCTCAAACCTAGAAAAGCCCCCGGTAGAGACGGCATCTCCAACCGAGTAGTAAAAATTTTCTCGATGCGCCTTCTCGCGCTCTTAGCAGCCATTATCAATGCCGCCATGGCGAACCGCGTCTTTCCAGCCGCCTGGAAGGAAGCGATCGTCATCGGAATCCCGAAACCGGGTAAACCCCGCAGTAGCCCCAATAGCTATCGCCCAATCAGTCTCCTTAGCGTGCTAGGGAAAATTTACGAACGGGTCCTTCTGGCTCGTCTCAAAGCCCACTTAGACACCTCCGGTCTCCTCATAGACGAGCAATTTGGCTTTCGAGCCAAACACTCGTGCATACAACAAGTGCACCGCCTCACGGAACACATCCTGGAGGGCCTTAACCGCCCGAGTCGCACTATAGGCACGGGGGCCCTCTTCTTCGATGTAGCGAAGGCGTTCGACAAAGTCTGGCACGCCGGGCTGGTGTACAAGCTGCGCCGGCTCGGCGTGCCTGACGATCTCGTACGCATAGTACGGGACTTTTTGTCAGACCGCTCCTTCCGCTATAGAGTCGAAGGGGTGCTCTTCTCTCCCCGCCCCATCAGGGCAGGCGTCCCACAGGGCTCCGTTTTATCGCCCACGCTCTACACGAACGACGTCCCCAAAACCCCCGGTGTAGAGCTCGCCCTATTCGCGGACGATACCGCTCTGTTCACATCAGACCGGAGTCGCCTCAGAGTCTCCCAACTCCTCCAAGTCGCGGTCACGAGCCTAGGCGAGTGGTTCCGTCTTTGGAGAATCGAAGTCAACCCCGAGAAAAGCGCCGCCGTGTATTTCTCGAGGGGAACGACGACCAGCCGCGCCCGCCGCGCTAACACTCTCAGAACAATCACACTTTTCGGCCAGGATATCCCTTGGACTAGGAAAGTCAAATACTTAGGAGTCACCCTTGACAGTGCCATGACCTTCGGCCAACACATCAAAACGGTCCGCGACCGCGCCGCGTTCGTCCTCGGTCGTCTCAACATGCTCATTTGCGCTAAAAGCAAAATGTCCCTCAGACATAAAGTTACCTTATATAAGACGTGCGCCAGGCCTATCATGACGTACGCCAGTGTAGCATTCGCTCACGCTGCGCGCTCTCACATCAACTCCCTCCAAGTTATTCAGAATAGGTTCATGCGCAGGGCTACCGGTGCCCCTCCTTACGTGCGCAACGTAGATCTGCACTACGACCTAGAATTACCCTCTATAACTCAATATCTAAAAGAGGCGTCCCAACGCTTCTTTCACCGTTCCTCCTTACACCCGAATCCCTTAGTGGTCAGGGCGTCATCGTACACCCCCGAACGCCGCGTCCGCAAACGCTATCGTAGACCTAGACATGTGTTAGGCGACAGCGACGACGACATTACACGTTCGAACTCGAACATGCCAACCTACACACTACGACCGCACCGCCCCCACCGGCGGAGGCGAGGACGACCCCCGCGACACCCGTAGGGTCTCACGTTTAGAAGCTCGATCACTTAGCTCTACACGCACACACGCGGGCCTTAAGCCATATTGTAAACTGCCACGCGGAACACTAGGCACACTAACCGGCCCTCAGCCGTCTCGCCGGCCGGGTCCGCTAGAGGCCCGGCCCTCACCCGAATAGGAAGCCCGTTAAGATGCACGCAGGTGCGGAAAGCTCCCCTGGCGACGCCTTGAGCCCGAGGTCCGCCCTCCATACGAGGCATCCCTCGGCTGGAGGAACCCTCAGGCGGTCGACCATCTGGCAGGGCGCCTTCAGCGCTCGCCCCAACGCGACCTGTGACGCTGTAAAAGCCACTAGGGCTAACAGCAAAGAGGGGTTTTGTTTAGTCGGTTCGAGTCCGACACTCCCCAGTCGGCGTAGAGTCCGGCTGGGTAGCCCGCGGGGGTTTCATTTCGCCTCTCAGAAACCAAAAAAAAAAAAAAAAATCTGGCAACCAGTCGGGTGAGGCCCTTTCAAGAGAGAAGACATCGGAAGAAACTTCTAAGAAGACTACAGAGAAGACTCCTTAGAAGAGGAATTCATAGTGAAGACGTCGTTAAGGGCTCACCCACCTCGCGTCGCATATATGTGTACGACATATATATGTTAAACTGGTTCATGTGAAGTGGAGTGAATACTTTGGAGAACTGTATGAGAGTGGCGACTCCGTCGCTGATACTGAGAGCGATTCTAATGAATTGCCACACTCGGGCCAGAGACTGGAGGGTGCCATTAGTATGAAAGAGATTGAGAAAGTGATAAGAAGTTTGAAATGTGGAAAGGCTGCGGGAAATGATGAGGTGACTGCTGAGATGATCAAGTATGGTGGTCCTAGGGTCTGGGATACCTTCTGTGCACTCTGCAACCTTTGTTGGCAGAAGGGGGAGGTTCCAGAGGACTGGCGCACGGCAGTCATAGTACCTCTATATAAAGGGAAAGGTTCCTACCTAGACTGTGCGTGCTATAGGGCCATCAGCTTGGTCAGCTTAGCGAGTAAAGTCTATACTAAAGTATTGACTGAACGTATGAAAGGCGTTTCAGAAAGATATTTGTGGGAGGCGCAAGGTGGATTCAGGAACGGTAGGGGTTGTATGGATCAGATTTTCTCGCTCCGCGTTATCGTGGGAAGGTTTCTGGCTTTAGGTCGGAAAGTTTTCTGCGCTTTCGTGGATCTAGAGAAAGCATTCGATAGAGTAGTGCGGAAGAAATTGTGGAGTCTTCTGCCTGAATATGGCGTGGAGGGCTCCTTACTGCAGGCTGTGAGGTCATTATATAGAGACCACAGAGCCTGTGTAAGGATAGACGGGCACATGTCGCCCTGGTTTGAAGTCTGTTCTGGTGTCAGACAGGGCTGCGTGATGTCTGCCTGGCTATTCGTGCTGTATTTGGACAGTTGCCTCCAGAGATTGAAAGGTAATATGAGTGGTATGGGATGTGGTGATACAGTGGTAAACTGCCTATTGTACGCTGACGATGCTGTGCTAATAGCACCATCAGAAGCAGAGTTGCAGACACTAGTCACGTGCATGAAAGAAGATTGTGAAGTAAAAGGATTGAAAATGAATGTGAACAAAACTAAGGTTCTGGTGTTTGAAAGAGAAGCGGTACAAACGAGATGTGTGATTTGTGTAAATGGAAAATGTCTAGAACAGGTGAATGAAATTGTGTACCTGGGGAGTGCGTTTTCGAGGGATGGAAGATGTGAGTTGGATGTGGAGAGACGGGTAGCAGCTGGCAATAAAGTGAACGGTGCTCTGTCCGCATTAGTGGGTAGTGTGAATATATCTAACACTGCTAAAATGGCCATCCACAATGCGGTGTTGGTGCCAACTTTGTTGTACGGTAGTGAGGCCTGGATATGCCCAAAATCGAGTGAAAGTATGTTAAATGCTGTGGAGATGCGGTCTCTCAGAAATATGTGCGGTGTCACGCTTGCTGACAGGATAAGCAATGATGAGATACGCAGTAT
This sequence comes from Zeuzera pyrina, assembly GCA_907165235.1. Classification (NCBI taxonomy): domain Eukaryota; kingdom Metazoa; phylum Arthropoda; class Insecta; order Lepidoptera; family Cossidae; genus Zeuzera; species Zeuzera pyrina. The sequence continues at coordinate 17,324,065 of OU015626.1, forward strand.
GACAGGGTCGCACAACAGTGTTATTGTAAAAATGAAGAAAGGAATGCTTAGATGGTTCGGGCACATAGAAAGAATGAGTGATGAAAGACTGACGAAGAAAATATACAGAGCGAAAGTGAGTGGTAAAAGAAGCCAAGGAAGACCAAGGCTGACTTATGAAGATCAAATAGCCAGAGTGTTAGCAGACGGAAATGTCAAAAGCACTCGCATACCTAGGCGAAAATGTGTGAGGAGAATGATGAGATTTGAGGAAGCGAAAGAGGTGTGTAAGGACCGCGACTCCTGGCGCTCCGTCCTCTCTGACTACCCCGTTGGGGATACAGCGTGAAGTTATGTTATGTTATGTTTGGTTCATGTGAATACAAGACTATTACTTTTGGTTTCTTGTGTTTCTTTCAAATACGGTCGTGAATAGCAATACAAATCAGCAATACCTAGACTATGTGACCTATTCAACAAAGTAAGTCACAGAGTTGACATATTTTTTGACTCTGACGTGGCATTTAAGTATGTCATAGTGAAATATTATAAAAAGGACATGACGTAAGATACCTGGCACTCTAGCTCAATTAAGTTAAGCTCATGTAAGTTAATATCTTTAAAAGTTTTTTTTTTTTAAGTTTTTATTCAATTATTATTTTCACTGAATATGTAAGTCTTGTTTCATTAAAATGAAAAATGCATGCTGTCTTTACCTGTAAGTGATTGTGCACTTAGCATAATACTATTAATGTTAAATCTGTGTATTACTTGGTGTAACAATTGTTGGTGAACTTAAATAAAAAAATTAAAAAAAAATAAAAAATTCAGTCCACTGCTCTACGAGTAAAGTTGGGGCACCGGCGAGAACGAAGAGATAACGAGTCGAAGGCTCGCCCCCCAACACTATACTTTTACGTAAAATTAACTTCAGTTATTGTAAATTTCAAATATTATTAATGATGTAATGACAGTGTTATTGTAAAAATGAAGAAAGAAATGCTTCGATGGTTTAGGCACGCAGAAGGAATGAGTGATGGACGATCAACGAAGATAATAAAAGTAAATGTTTGCGAGGCCAAGGAAGATTAAGGGTGCCTTATGAAGATCATATAGAAGCCAAAGCCAAAACGCTGTTGACGAAAATGTCAAAAGCACACATATCTAGATCAAAGTGTATGAGGATAATGATCAGATTTGAGGAGCCGAAAGAAGTATGTAAGGATCGCGAAGGATGGCGCTCCATCCTCTCTAACTACCCCGTTAGGAATACAGCGTGAAGGTTAAATACCTTCACGCTGTATTCCTGACTGTATCTATGTCTGTATGTATTAATTTATATAATGTTATTCTACATTATTATTTTTGTAATATAAGTTGTAATTTAAAAAATGTTTGGAACTTGTTTTATAAACCAACAGTTTTCGCGTCGAAAATCAAGAACAAAAAAAATAAAAAATCAAAAAAGTTTATTCTTTAACTCCTAGATGTATTTACATGGGCTGGAGTCCCCCTTTATGCAAGGAATTGCTTGTATTGGGAAATACATAAATGGATCTATTAAGGAAAACAAAACATAACTTTTGGTACTTATCATGTGACGAGTGACAGTTTTAGGGGGAGGAGAGGAACCCAGGCAATTGCCCGGGACGCCAAGAGATACCTTAGCACATTTCGTGTAATTGTGGACCACTAATGTTTGCCTATTGAGCTCACATATATCATTTTCATCCGGTGTAGTTTAGTTATACGAAGAAAAAACTTGCATATTTAAGTGTTGTGCGACTCATTAATTTTAAAAATATATGAACTGATCTTTTGCAAAGAATATGTAGAAAAAAAGGCTGACTCCCGCCTCATGCGTAACGAAATTGCCTACTCTCGGCCGGATACGTAGGGTTGTTTCGTTGGGTGTGAGATGCAGATAGTATCTCGTTTAGTTGAACATTTATTATAAAATACTAAAAATCAATGCATATGGATAAGTTTTTCATGTTCGTTAAATTTAATTTCTTGTAGTTATGTTGAAGCATGACAACAATGGATTCGAATAACTAAAGTTATTTAGACATCTAAGGACATTATAACACGTTCGTTTAAGCGATTTAGATTTTTTTTATTTTGATTACTCATGCGGGATAAACAGTATCTAAACACACATTTTTGCGGTTGATAACTAGCTATTTTCTCAATATATAATTTGAGTGCGAAAAGTTTATTTGTCGCACGCAAATTTTGCTTGGCACACGCAAATTCACGATTTAAAAAACGAATGTAGAATGAATATCTAAAAGAAACTTATTACTTTCTATAATTTTTCTATGTACCGAAATTATCTCCGCATTAGTAATAAAAAATTGTGTCTGCGACTCGTGCGGTGTTGTCGATTGTCCTCTCGAGCGAATGAGCGCTCGACAACTTACTGGACTTGTTGCACAATATACTATTGCGACGATGTGAAAAAAGAATAAAGACAAACGGAAGCGGTCGTATGTTTGCGTCGCGTGCGATCCCTATTGGCGCCACAATAATTACCCGAATCCAAAGATATCGCCGTTGTGTGCGTGCTACGGCGCGTGAGTAATAGCGCGCACATGTACAAACCGCGTACGCTGACTTGCTATGAAGACATCCTACTGTTATGTTTATACTGTGTCTTTGGTGCGATTGTATTACACATCATATATCCGCCTTCCAAACCAAATGTCTTTCAATTCACGGTCAAACAAATTTAGATATCCTGAAGTGCGAGTGTGTTATGTTCCGTGTTCCTCTAGTCCTCTAGTGCATTGTACTCACTGTACAAGTCTAGTACCTAGTCACGCGAGAAGTTAAATGTCTGGATTCTTATTATAAATATGTAAGAACCGTGATACTTAGTGCACCATCCTCCTGACTACCGCTTTAGGCATACATTGTGAATACATGTTATGTATTTATAGTAGTGATATTATATTTATTTTAACAATAGATTGCTTTTTTCCACACTATTATTATTACTCATTATTTCTTGTTATTTTTATATTATTATAATTTATTGCTTTTTTGCCTAGTGGCACACTGCCACTAAGCAAAAAAGTGATCAATACAGTACGTACCATTGGTACGTACTAACATAACAGTATCATTTATCTTTCATAATTTCGTGCTTGCTTTTCGACTATAGCGAGGTAACATTGCGAGCTTGAGAGGTCTATATCGAACAATAGAACATCATTATGAGCTAAATTATGGTGACGGTGAAGCTAAAATGGAAGAGATTATAGAAATACGCGTTTATTCAATATACATAACAACATTATGCAGCAATATACATGTGGTACGTAATATGTGTATGTGAATATTCCCAAGCAGTGTTAAATATACTAAATTGTGTGGTGTTAAGTTTTTAATTATAATTTGCTTATGTGCCAGTAACATTTCATTTTCTTTTAGTAGCTGCTGTAGCCATATTTCTAACAACGAATACTAGTCATATTTCAAAATATGAATAGTTAAAAATACGCTTGGACAAATTGCACGCATACACAGACTAGCATTCCAGTGCAAGTCATTTCTCTTCATGATACTTTATTCTGCGTTTCTAAGGTAAGTTTTCAATGTCTACCGACATTGATTGTTAATTGATTAGCTCTATTTCTATTGTATTCAGTTTTCTTTTGAATATTTTGTTCCTTTATTTTAATTTATAACAAAAAACATGACGAAACAGTAAATTTTTTTCAATCTAATGATTTTGTAAACAACAAGGTGATATAGGTACAATTCTTATGATATAAACGATTTCAAAACACAGATGCTGAGTTTAATAGTTGGTTTGACTTCGAGAGTTATTGTAGAGCTTACATAGAACACAGAAACTTCTATGGCTATTCTATGAGATATTACACAAAACTTCTTTTAATCGCGAATTTGAAAACTTGTGACGCTTGCGTATTTTTAAATACCTTCTCGAAATATTGCTTCGAACTTCTGTCTCTCCATCACATCTTTAAAACCATCGCTTGTTCGCATCGGATGTTAAGAATAAGCTGTAGATTGTAGGAAAATTATCAGAAGTACATTATTTTTAATGAATTTTGTACTTATAAAGCAAGCTTTACGACACACTTTGTTTTGTGGTTGGTAGTAACAACCGACAGTACGGAACCCTAATCATTACGGAAAAAGTGCGACCAGTTTTTTATTATATTATAAAGAAAAATCAATGCATCGTGTTGCACTATCTATCCAGTTCAATCTAATACGTCTAATTTCCTCTTTCAAATATCAGACAGAGAACTAATGGTTAGAAGTGTGGACGGGTATAACGACCATAGTGTATTCGCTTCATGAATATTGAACAGTCGCAGTCTCGCCCCAATGTTGGTAATAGTTAATCTCCTTTCAGCGGTTAATCTCGCGTTTTTAATTATTAATTTAATCGGAGTCCTTGTCCTTATAACAGTCGCCGGCCCCGACTTTACTTGTTTAGCGAAGTAATATACATAATTAATAAATATACCTAAGACAATAACGACCAGTTGTCGAAAAGTTCTGCAATAACATATTACGTTATTGCAGAACTTCTCTGAAAGTATATTAATTAATGTTCTCGTTCGCGATTTTTATACATGTTAGAAAATCAAGAGATTTCAAAATATTATCTTAGCCTGTATTCTAGAACAAACGATAGAAGTTGGGCATTACACATATTTGTAAGATCTTCAGACAAGTAAAAATAAATTAGAAGCTTTCGTTGATTACTTATCTTTTTCTTATAAACAATATATAAATAAAAGGCACAAATTGGATCAATTAAAAAAGCTTGTCAAGTCCTTGTTTGACATGCGTCAAGTTAGGGTTTCGTAGCTTCATTGCTTCAACTCTATGGCATATATTCAAGTCATATTTCACTGACCATGACTGTAGATTACGAATATCTAGAAAACTTCTTCATAGATCTTGTTACTTAATTTTATGTCGTGCTCATTAAATGACTCTCTTGATTTTTAATATTTCTTTTAATCATATATGATTATTAAGTTAACCAAAAAATACATACGTAGTACATCTTTACTCTGTATCACTAATGGGGTAGACAGAGGGAACGAAGTGTCATACATATCATTGTGGTCCCTGCATACTTCTTTCGTCTCCTCCAAATAATAATAGCAAAATAATAATATAAGGCTCCAAATAAAAAATAGACGATAAGAACTTTTATTGTATTTTTAAATATCAGAATAATTTTATCTTGCACGGTGGCGTGCGCTAAAAACGCCAAAAGTTACGAAATTTCGTTAAAACCAATAGAGAAATTGTAGAGTTAAAAGTCCATGACGGTCGAACGTTGAACGAAGTTTTAATGTTTCCGTGTGTGTCATTTGGCCATGAAATCCTTAAAAATATGTTAAATAATTATTACTTATTTAAAATTTAGATAATATTTTTTTTAATATATTTTTTATTATTGTTATAATATTAACGAATTTAAAAACATTATGTTTAGTTACTGATTTGAAATATTTTATAATAATATGTTTCATAACTGCAATATAATGGGTCAAATTCAAAATGATGTATTCGAGTAAAGCTCATCACAAAATGTTTTTGAAAGTGTAATCTACAACTGCCGACCTCACTCTTTTCTTAAAACGAACTCGTTATAAATGATTTTATTGCCGTCCTCGCTGTTTCGCTAAAACGATCGTTATCAGTGTGGTTATTGAAGTTGATGATGAAGGTACTTACATATTTTAAAAGAAGACAAAGGTCAAGAAAAACAACTAAAAGTGTAAATGAATTCCTTTCGTTTCGTCTCTAAAGAATTTTCTTGAACTAGATATTAGATATATTTTGAAATAGGTAAGTATATACACATATTATGTGACAGCGCGATGCCTTAGGGGAGCTTGATACGGCAGCTCGTGGTGCCACGAGACGTGTGTAAAATGCATAAATTTTGTGTAAGATAATAATGACGTGACACGCGAAACCAGGATGTGATCAGATTACAATTATCCTTAACTATAAAAATATTTGTATGTAGGTATACTCAGATAACGTGTAGAAGTATAAAAGTTCACTATTCATACCGAACTATTTCCATCAAAGTTTTGAGCAATATTTAAAAGGTTCTTTGGAATGTTCCGCGAGTAAAACTTTCATTTTATTTGCGATAAATAATTCATCAAATATGTTAATAACATCTAATGAAAGTTATTTATGAATATATAATAGACATTACTTGCAAACAACAAAAAACTTTTATATTTGATTTTCAGAAGTCCTTTCTAAACTCTTTACTTCGAGTTTTTTCTGTAGTTATATAATTGAATTCTGCACAACAAGAAATCGAGATTGCGACAGATATTTGCGCCATTGCTGGCAAAACTCCCGGGAATTCGAGCTGCACGGTTAGTTACACCATAAATTATACGCTATGGAAAAGTAGAGTCAAATAATGAAATAATAACTTTTAAACTAACAATATTGAATTGATATTCTTTACTTCTACTTTTTTCTTCAATAAAAATATCTAGAACGTAGTTTGTAAATGATCATTATACTTATTCAAAAACTTAAAACGTCAATAAATTACGAATTATATCATGTTGATAATTTATTTTTTGAAAACAGTTCCATTGTATTCTGGAACATTCAAATTTGATATTTTATTAAGTTACATAAACAGGAATGGTTTATGTGAAGTTTATTGTTAAATCGCGTGGTTGTTCAGGTAATTGGCGGCGATGATAATTACCCGCTGAACAGAACAGATAGCGTGAGGGTGTTCGTCAGAGATACACACTATATAACATTCAGAGGATTCTCTGTTTCTTAGTTTCCATTTGTAAATGTAGATTCGAATTTTGAATAAAATGTTAGGCCATGTCATTGTTAGACACATGTCTCTTTTCTCAAACGATAGTGAAAGTTTTGCCAGGGATCGAATTGTATTATTTCAATTAATTGAAAATAAATATTAACTTGACATTTTAGACTAATTGAAATGCGTCAATCGAATATATTTTGCCTATGGGAATGTGGTGGAATGAAAGAACTATTACGTCCATTTCCTGTCGAAGGAAGTTACGCAATCGAAACCCAAACCAATAACACACTAGCGAGTAATTTATTTTGTTGTAAATTAATTTGTTGGTACACACAGCACGGATAATATGTATGCGTGACGTACGGGCCACGTCGCTGAGTAGGTGCAAAATCGATTCCGTTGTCGCCGTTGTGGGACAAACAACAGGCTGCACTATGCGTACTCGACGTAACAAATTTGAGTGATGGACGAATAGTTTAAGTGATTTGCAAATATTTTAGGATTTCAGTGTTACAAACGATAAAATAAGTCTTGCATTGTGTGAATTAACAATTACAGAAAAAATAAGGCTATTTTTTGTTTTTCTTACCTAAGAAATTAAGTGAAATACATTTACCAACGTTAGATATATCATGCATCAAAAAAAGATGTAGATTAAGCACGCTGTTGAAGAATTCGATATCTGTACAGACGTATAGAGCCTTGTAGAGACGTACTAAGCTGAAGACAGAGCTTTGCTGAGGCTTTGCTCTCACTATTAGCAGTATGAGGCCACCGCAACAATCGACAGAGACAACGCTGTATTCAACAAGATATATCAATATTTATCTTCCTATTTAGAGTCAAATAATTGATTTCATATCAATCTAGTGTGGATAGGTGGTGCTAGACTAATTTGCTCTACATTCAGTGGAAGAAAACAGGTACTTAATACAATATTTAGAGAAAAAAGAGGTACGTAAAATAATTAAGAGCTTGAATCTGATTATTATTTATTTACAAGTACATAATTATTATAGTTTTTATTACTATAAGCAATAAAGTCGTATAAACGATTCTATTGGTATTCTTTTATCATATAGATATCACATAAGTGTTATCTATATAATAATGGGAAAAAAATAGAATTTAATTTTTAAATATAACTTTAATTAGTTTTTACCGAAACAATGATAAAAATTGATCTCGAAAAGTAAATTTTAAAAGGATTAAGATCAAATCATTTTTACAGGCCGCAGTTGAACACAACTGGCGTAGGTTGCGGTATATTCGCGGTTCCTTCGTTCTAATGTTAAACGATCGTTGTACGTTATAGCCGGATATTAATTAGGTAAATGTGAACGCACTAATTGGATTCTATTAAACGCAATATTATGCCAAAATCTCCGTACACACAACACATAATACATAAGTTAACGTTTATTTGATAGGTGGCATGTGTTTACACTGATTGCGTTTTAAATAAAAGTACGCGATATAATATTAGTATTTTCATGAACGCGATAACATGGCAGAATTTTATAACCATTAAATAATACAGTAAATTAATTTTTTCCACAGATTTCAAAATTGGTTGTTTATTTAGTACTAGTAAATGTCGATTTAAAATTTTAAGTAAATATAAATTTGTCTTTTTGTTTGTAATGTTATGTCATATATACCTACATAAATAATACTTTAACACTTTTAGCAATAAAGCTTAGAATTGGCAACATGGAACCTAATAGAGACAGGTTCCTAGCTCATTTTCAATGTGAGTTCCTTGTAACAATAAGCACAGTTCTATAACCGTCTTTTACGGCCTACATTAGAGGACAAGGATGTAACACACTTTATAATTATATTTCTTTCTCTCTCAAACCAGAAAGATGCATATGTCGTGAATAGGTACCTACTTTATAAAATAACTAGCGATTCGCTCCGGCTTTGCACAAGTAGAATTAAAAAAAATACAGCCCATGTTACTCGCTGATAATTTAGCTTTCTACAGGTGAAATAACTTTTGAAATGGGTTGAGTAGTATTTGAGTTTATTCATTACAAACAAACAGCCAAATCTCTATAATATTATTATAGATCATTAGCATAAATTAAAGTAACAATCTAAATTTGTCTATGTACTCGCTTATAAGTTTTAAGATTTTAAGTGGGTTTTAAAGCGTTTAGTCAATTATTTAGAACATTTAATGACAAAGAATAAGGTAGATAAAGTAGAGTAATATTTCATAACCAAGTCCCCGTGCAAAACAAGAGCGGGTCGCTTGAGTACAATAAATTTAATTGGTTACTTCACAATTTACTGAAACTCATCCAATAGTCATCCAGTAAACCTACGCCTATCCTTATACAGTTGATATCGAGGATATATGAAGCATAGTAAACATACATACAGAAATATGTCTTAATAACCTACTGGTTATTCAATTTCTTAGTCAGTAATTCCATTTCATACAGTGATTGATCTCTAACCAACGCAATCTAAAGTCGAAACCTAATTTAACTTAAGGTAAGCTTTATCGGGTCAAAAGCTAAAGACTGTTAGATTATTGCTGACTAACAACAGCCGAGGACGACGGATTACCGTGTTCGACTTGTAATACTGTGACTACGACATAATATCTTCAGTGACTTTATTCTCCATTTCGGCCACCCATCTAGTCGATAATCTCACCTAGTTTTGTTATATAATTTAGAATTTTCAACATATAGGAACGTTGTTTCTATGCTTTTCCTTTAAAGTTAAAGTGAGTTGTCTTTCAGATATTGACCATTCCAATATAAAATTTTTGTTAAAAGCTGCTGCTTTTCGCGGCCGGCCGAATAATAAATGACCTTACAATTAACGTCCATAAAAATCTGCCGATGATTTCATCCACACGGATACCGAACACACAATATTCAGAAATTATTTTCTGCTTATTACTTTTTTTTGTCTTGACATTATAATTATTGACAGTATGCTTGTTATACTATACACTATATTTGTTGACAGTAGGCAATGTCCCCAAAACACGCACACAAACTTAATTTTCGTGTGTAAAATAGCACATATTTGAAAGATTATTGCGTGTACTGATAGGTGAAATGTAAATATGTGTGCGTAAATTGTGGGCACCGGACCGAAATGTCTCCGCGGATGAGTTATATAGCGCGTATTTTTTCTATCGATAGATGGTATGATTGCTAAAAATAAAATACAGCAATGTAAAAATACGAAATAACAGATGAAAAACGGAAGAATGGAGACGTTAGATGGCGCTATTTTTAAACAATTGTTGTTTAATTTGAAATTATGTATAAAATATAAATGGTAGATATCGAAATAACTTTCATTTAAATTGTCAGACTAGGCAGTGTCTCTGCGCATATTATATGGGATGCACGCCACTGGGCATACCTATTCTAAGGACTCGTTGAAAAAATTTTCCATCAAAAGATGCGATGGTTCTAAAGAAGGAAAATTATTCAGTTAATACAATATTATATTTTAGATGTCGACTCAGAATATAAGTTATTACCGCGTTGTTTCATAGAGATCGGTCCAGTAGGTAGTATTTCCGTGATGCGAGTACAAACAGACAGACATGAATTCCAATAATTGAGGTCTTGGACTCTATATCGATAGTAATGCTTGCTACGATTTTGTTTTAATTTCATGTAGAACTTAAACTCCGTTACCATAAATTTAAAGAACATTACTAGTTCGCCCTTGTACTTACATATAACTGCTAATGACTACATATGTCGCTACAGACATGCAAACCTACAACTTTACGTAACATTTCAAGGCAAACGTTATATATGCATATATTAACTTGAAGTTTATAGTTCATAGGCAAGTCCGGTATCGTAATAATTACTTCGCATCCCCACAGTGTGGTATCGAATTAGGCAAATACAGATGCCATTATAGTAATGGTCGTTTTAAACGCCTAGTCCGATGGCACGAATGCAGCAGTTAAAGTTGGTTCATGAATATTGAACGGCACACAGTCGCCGCCTCTAACACTCAGCCCGCGCTGAGGGCTGTCAGCCGCAAAATATAAAAATACGAAGGTGAATCAAACTTACAACAAAATACTAGAAAAAACTCTAGCAAAAACCTAAATTGCAAACTGACTTCGGATTTATTAGAACTTCTGTTTAACTTGAACAAGAAAGCAGTCATTTTAAAATAATTACATTAAAGAGACTTCCCACAACCCTGACTTTGCATTAACACTCGCACACTACTATTTTCACAAAGGCTCGATTTGTGAACTGAAATCAATGGTACATTCAAAGCCAAACTTGTAGAAATCCGTTTCATTGCTTGCTTTTAGATTTTATTACATAGCGGAGATTAGTTTTATTCGAAAAAATAATCCGGAGACGGAGTTAATGAAGGAATGTTATCGTCGCCAAAGACTTTTAGATAAACTGAAGTCGACGCACTCTACACACCAAATTCTGAAGCATTATATAGGAGGTAATTAACACCAGTGAGCGGGCAACACTGACATCACGCAGTCTTACAAAAAGTGTTACATATAATTGAAAAAGCTTAAATTACTTTATCTTTTACTTTGGTTGTTTTTCATTTGAGTTTATTGTAAAAATATAATAGCTAGTACTCAGTACATGTAGAGAAATACAAAGTTCGCATTGCAACGTAATACATCAAACATTATGGCGCCGGCGGTATGTTTAACCGAACAATCAACATTCTATTCACGTTTCTTAAAGCTCGGTAACAAGCGAAATAATCTAATTACTACGATAAAAAGATGCTTTCTAGATGCCAATAAGAATTAAAAACTTTACTCCTGAGTTCAAGTGTTCGTCGCAATTTGTCATTTGCAGAAACGTCAGTAAAACTAGGTATGCGTAAAATATTGAGCTTTATGAACACCTAGCGACCCGCCCTAGCTTCGATTCGGTAGAAAGTTTCTGTATCAAAATAAATTATAGCCTATGTTAGACATGGATAATGTAGCTTCCTATACGTAAAAAAATTTTTCTGAAATCGGTTCAGTAGGTCGTTCCAGAGATTAGCTTCATCATACAAGCAAACACAATTTTATCTCTTTATAACATTAGTATAGATATAGATAAAAATGTAGTACGTAAAAAATATTATTAACGAGTAATGTGTATTTTGTGAATAATTATGGATTAAATTGCACAATATGATGGCGTATATTTAGTTCGTGACATCGTATAAATATTTTAACAAAAAATTAGTTAATGTAAAGTCGTGAGAAACTTAATTTTTACTTCTTACGTAATACATATTTTAATTATAACATTAACAAACGTAAAACTATTATTATTATTAAGTATTATCTGAAATTATAGATTTTCTCAGTTGCCGCTTAGAAAGCATTACCTCGTTGAATAGCCAAACTGCCCGACGGTCTTCCGAAGCCTTGACCAGTCGCTTACAAATATCAGAAACCAGTCTATGGGCTTCGGGGCCTCATGCTCACAAAGTTTCAACTGTGCAGGGCGCAAATAGAAACCCTCAGAGAGTCAAAATCAAAGTCAAATCAATGTATTCAAGTAAACCCAATTACAACGTATTTTTGAACGTCAAATCTATTTTAGTTCGGTTCAAAGAGACGAGAAAAGAAAACTTAGACACTGAGAAGAACCCACAAGAAATTCAGTCAGGTACAATTTTTTCTACATCATTTTACAAAAGGTTAATTCAAATACAATATTCAGAGAGCTAGTAAATGCATGTGCAAAGAAGATCAGACCAGACTATTGTTTTATCTTCAACGAAATCGTTTCTTTTATAGTATAATTGTCTAATCAATGTACGTTTTATAATTAATCTAAATATATTTCCTGTTAATTGAGTGACTTCTTCAGGAACTTTATTATAAAAACGAATGCAGTTAACCAAAAATGAAACATTTGACTTATGTTATTGAAATTTTGGAATAACCGATTTATCACAACCTCGGGATTCCATACCACCAATATCGCCTTTCTTTATAAGTAGATCTATATTTTTCCTCGTATACATAATAGTTTCAAAGATGTATAAGGAGAGCAAGGTGAGTACATCAAAGTACATCAAAGGTGTCTTCAAAACGGTCTCTTAGTGATTCTCGTGCATTCATACTGTAGATGGCACGTATCGCTCTATTTTTTTAAATAAAAATCGAGTTAATATGCGCCGCTGATCCCCACAGCAAAAAGCCATAGGACATATTACTTCGCAACATACTTCGCATATTTTCATAGCCATTAGGCTATGAAAATATGCGAAGATGCGAAAATATGCGAACCTCATTCACACTCACTTTTTGCTCCCGGCCAGACAAATACGAGACCACGAGATCGAGAGCGTTACCACGAATTCCATAGTATTTAAGTTTGAAAATTAAAGTCTCGTGACTAACACAATCAAAAGCCTTGGGAAGGTCACAAAAGACACCAATGGCATCCTGGGATAAAAGAAAGAAAGAAAGAAAATGATTTATTTATCGCCACAGAGCAAAAAACACTTAAATAATAAAAACGAATACAGATATAAATTAACCAGTAGCTAATACCTGTTTTAACTAAGCTAATACACTGGAGGCACAGCGCTCTGTAACGACAAAAGGGCTTCGTCTCAGCATTAAGCGATAACGCGAAACGTTACCTCGCTGTTTTTCAGCTTAGCCCAAAGTGACACACGGACAGACAGCCAGGTACGACTAAAATGTCTATACAACCATTCCCATATGATGTGTTTCTCGGTTTGTTTATAATTAATTGTCATATAATTACGTGCATTATAATGGACAACAAATACATTATTACTTACTATCCTATTAAAGCTAATTATAACTGAACACAAATGAATCAAAATTTAAAATAAAGAAAAAATAATTAAGTTTTAACAATATAAATTGTAAAATTGTGGGAGGAAACATACAGTGTTAGGTATTGTTGTGTTACAGTAACTATTGACGGTATTCGCAGCGTGAGTACCATTTATTATATTTTCTTTTTTTATTTTTTTATTTTTTTATTTTGTGTTTGTAGTATCTTATCATATAATTATAACATAAAATAATTTTTCCATATTTGAGCTTAAAGCTCTGTACTGTTTTTGAATCCCGGAGAGGTGGTGGCAGGTTATTCCAACACTTAGTTGCAGCATATCTAAAACTACCTCTAAAAGCCGCTGATCGACATATCATTGTACAAAACCGATACTTAACTGCTCGTGTATTATATTTATTTTGATCTCGCGACCATTGCAATTTTTTATATAAGTAGTCGGGTGTGCCAGTTTTAATTATGCCGAATAGTAGAGTAGCTAGGTGTAATTCTCTTCTTTTTGACATTTTAAGCATATTGTGCTTATCGAGATAAGATGTAACGTGGTGCCGCGGTGGAATTGGGAAGCAGAAGCGAGCGCATGCGTTTTGTATTCTCTGTATTAGTCGTTGCGTTCTAGAAAAAAGACATGGTCCATATACGCTATCTGCATAATTCAATCTAGAGAGCACTAGCGACTCGCAAAGATGTTTTCTCAATTCCACATTTAAATAGTCACGCATTTTGTATAGCAGTTTTAACCTGCTAAAGCAGTTACTAACAGCCTCACTAATGTGTTTTTCATACCAAAGATGACCATCCAGAATAACACCTAAATTACGAGCATCGTCCACCCTTTCCACAATTTGTCCTCTGATGCTGATATTGGGATCAGATACTATAATGTCTGCGATCTGTTTTGTGGTACCAAGGACAACACATTTAGTCTTTAATGGATTCAGTACCAGACAATTGGACTCCGACCAATTCGAAACACTATTAAGGTCATCATTGATTTGGTCCACAGAAACACCCGTCTGACGAGTATCAAAGGACATGTATATTTGTAGATCATCAGCGTAAAGATGATACTGACAGTTTTTAATGCATCGCGTAATATCCGTCGTGTATACAATGAAGAGAAGAGGACCAAGAATAGAGCCCTGGGGTACACTTCTACGACAATGTACTAAGCGAAGAAATGACTGTTGTACCATCATCTTTCTTGAGTTCTACAAATTGAAACAGATACCAGAAACGGATACCTCCCAAGCCTGAAGTACAGTCTTAATCAAGCTTGCTCCCGCATGAGTCGTTGACCGCCCATTCGTGAACCCGTACTGTTGACCGTGAAACACCCCGTGAATGTTAAAATGTGCCAACATTTGATTGAGTATTATTTTTTCGAATATTTTACTCAACGCTGGCAATATTGACACCGGGCGATAATTTGTTGGATTCAACATACAGTTGGGAAACACCCCTTAATCGACACATTTATTAAATATCTCGACCCAAATTGGCGATAATATAGGTATTATCAAGTGAAGATGTGTACCAAAATTGAAAATTAGGGAACCATGTTCCAACATTTTTGCTCGAAAACGTCTCTGCTGTTTACGAAGACACTCCCAACCCATTATTTATTTCTATAGAAAAATAATTCGAATTTTCGAAAATTCGAAAATTCGAATTCGAAAAATAATTTTCAAAAGCATTAACAACTTCAATTTTCACGAGAGAGAGTCGCATACTTACGCTGTTTCAAATTCTCGACAGTGCTTTACTGCTGCTGCTGACCTGGAAGTCACTGGAACATGGGAAACCCTTTTTACACAACTATCTTTTGTGATGAAACAACTTAAGGGTTGCCCCAAAAATGTTTTATTGTTATTTACGACACTAAAACATATATTTACACATTCAATAACTTCGTTTTAATTTTTATTCATTTTCTCATTCACACACACATACACACACATTTACTCTCTCTTACTTACATATACACATACACATAAAAGAAAAGATAAAAGAAATCACGTTATAGTTTTATTTTCTTTGTAATAATTATCACATATTTATTAATTTTAATTGTATAATTTTAGAAGAACTATTATTTGTTATATTGTATAATTTGAAGGGTATATGCTGGCTTTTGAGATACATTGAGTCAATAAATTATTGTTACTATTTAAAAAATCGGCTGTGAGCGTGTCGGACATACATTAATTTAAGGTTCGGTAGCGATTTTGGACAAGGTAAAAGATAAACTTAAAAAAAATTGCGTCTGAAATACGTGTTATACATTTTAATACGCGTTCTACATTTTTTTGTGTTTTTTTTCTCATTGGCAATCTGTACCTTCAAGTTCCAAGTAGGTGTATAGATGACGCAATCAATCAATAAATGTTCTATTTTGACTATATTGTCTTTGGAACTGAAAAAGATCATAAATATGTACTTTTTTCAAAAAATGAAAATATAAAGTAACGGGCATTGGATATTAAAATTTCGTTTAAATCAATTAAGTCCAGCTTTTGCCATTCGGACGATCCCATTCACTGACGTATCATATTGCTTTCTGAATTATTAAAATGCATTCAATAAAATATTATTTTCTGTTATTTCTACCTCGATTTATGGCATATTAAAAGGGAATTCACATAATGGAAATCAGTAAGGCTAGCACAAAATTTGGATTTATGTAGGACCAACCAGAGTTGTTGCTAATGCCATTACTGTAGGTAATATTATCCAGACTAGACGTCTGGCATATGTCCACATCGTTCCAATATAGGGTCTAGTTTACTTACAGGTAGGATACCAATCGTGTCTTAAAAAAAATTGCAAGCTAATTCGACTCGTACTAAGTTTGTAACTAAACTTTCCTACTAAAATGGCAAATTTCTAAAATTATTTTCTGGTGAGATTCGAAGAGGTGAAATAAGTAGGTATGTAATGTCCTCTCCGAATACTCCATTGTGGAAGCAGTGTGAAGATATATATTTAAGACCTAGGTCTCATTATATTTTTCCTGTAAACTTTAGCCAAGTTTTTATATTCCCTAATCTCTAATATTCTAGGTCTAGTAGTTTTGAAGATAAAAGGAGGGCGGAATGATCAAATCGAAATTGAGTACTCAATTTTCACCTTCTTTAATTCTCATTTCAATATTTTAAAAATGTAAACTTGTATGACATATATAAATGAGTTGACATAACAGAGTATATCACGTATATCACTATGCTTTTCGAATTCGTATATCAACAAATCGAAAATCGAATATGACGGACAAACCGACAGACAAAGAGACATACAGATAAACCACACGACGTATAGGTGATTTTAAAAGAGTTTCGCTTTTCTTTATTTACAGAAAGATTAAGAAATGTAAAGCAAAAACTCATACTCATATCTTCACGCCGGATCCTCAACATGGTAGTCAGAGAGGACGGAGCGCCAAGCGTCGCGATCCTTACATAGGTACTTCTTTTGCTTCCTCGAATCTCATCATTCTTCTCACACATTAAAGCAAAGACATAATTTAAAAAGGAATATAGTCGTAATTAGAATGTTTTCGTATAGTTACAAAACTTCCATATTGACCTAGGAAAAATGAAAAATTTAGAAAGTGCCGCCTTTTTAGGGTTCTGTAGCCAAATGGCAAAAAAAAACTTATCCCTTGCAAATTTGTTGTGTTCGTCTATCTGTCCGTATTTCACAGCCATTTTAATCGAAGACTACTATATATGTACATAAGTACATATTTTCTACGAACCGCTTTATGATGATGTAGCAAAATTCCAAAAAACTTAGGAGGTGGCAGTGGCACATGTAACCGGGGGTTAAAATAAATATTCCAGCTCACATAAATGTGTGCGGTATCTTTAGACATATTTAAATGCTATTTTTATTTAAGTCAATAGTTTGTGTATGCGCTTTTAAAGTCGCAAAAATGTGTCACCCTCATTTAACTTTTCCACTACAGGGCGTTAAAAAAAATTTGGTAGTAGAACTTGAAACACGATTTTAACGAAAATTGATTCGAATGAGATACGAGTATGTTGTGTAGTTTTTGATATTCGGGTTATTTCGGTTACTATATTTCAAGTTCAACTTTGTTTTTCACAGTACCTCTGAGAAATTGTTGAATAGTAAGTGTTGAATAGTAGTTATCCAGTGGTATGAAATACCGCTGGATTTTTTTTTTTAAATTTTTTATGCGTTACAATAGAATATCAAGTAAATCAGAACAATAATCGTGGCACTACGCGCTGGCAGAGCGGGGCGCGAGAACTGTCGCTTCGCAGTAAGTGAGAGCGAGACATCGCTCCGAAGGGGCAAGACTTGTTCACGTTTTCGTTTTATGTGTTATAAAATATATCTATTTCAAATCGCATTTTGCAGTCTAATATTTAGCTGAGCATTAATGTTTTAATTACTTATGATAAAAGTATTACACAAGTGCTTTAAATATAAAATCAACTAAAATACGCTACGTTATTCACTATACAAGCGTCGAATTAAAAGTGGCCAGGTGTGGTCGCCGAGCCTCAGTTGAGTGGAGCAAAACGATTGTTTCGATCACTCAACGGCCGCTTTCATAATTTTCCGTGGAACGTTTTTATCGCCATGTTTTTACCGTCCACGGTACAATGAGGAAGCAAAATGTATGCCGTTGCATGGAGACGCTTTTATACGTCCGTGTACGATAACGTCATGTCGTGGACATTGAAAAAGCGTCTTTATCGACGACATAATAGGGCAGCATTTTGCTTACCTATTGTATTTCGGACGGTAAAAACGTGGCGATAAAAACTTTCAACGGAAACCGGCCAATCTAGTACTACATAGACATCGTTGTGAAATACAAACTCATTTTTGCTGCTGACAAAATGAATACTGTACATCGCAATTACAGAACTCTACCGTGCGTGGTTCGACACGCACTTACCCCAATATTCTAGGTCCTTATATTCCAGCGCTGCTCGTAAAAGTTGACTAAAGGATTGATTGAGCTTATCGTAAATCGGCATAAGCGATGGGCTAGTAAATTGCCAATGTATAATTCTTTTTGCCACCTGTAAGTCCAATATTTATTGCTCTAGAAGTCTAGATCTAGAAGATACCTACATCGAGAAATAATTTTGGTATGCCTTGATGGTTAATCCACTCCGAATAAGAAATGGCGTCCAGTTATACACGTGTAAAGATTTTTATATTCATAATCTTTATAACTATCTAATACGTAAAAATCAATGTTCGTTTGTTTGTTTGTTCGTATTTTATGGGCTGTCATACCGTTCATCCGATTGCGATGAAATTTGGTACAGAGATTGCTTGAATCCTGGGGAAGGATAGACTATATTATAATAGACTACTTTAAAAATAAAAACGCGGACAAATTCGCGGACATCAGCTAGTTCCTACTCTATAAGATATTATATTTAGTTAGGTATTTAGAAGGTACTTCACTGTGTGAGGACTCCATTTAGTTCATAATTTTGAATATTGTTACGCAAATCAATCTGTACCGAAAATTTATATATTTGTATAAACGGAATCAGTATTTGTTTTTTTAAATAGTATCATACATGAAAAATACTGTTGTAATAACAAGTTAGCTGTGAATTAGTTTGTAATTTCAGCAATATTTCATAAACGAATGCAAATGTGACTATCAACATATTATACTACCACTTTACAACCCCCACTCATACTTTGTATATTAATAACACAAAGCTTTCAGGAAAATTGTTTCTACTTCAGGTCAATTTGTCGTTTCGTGAATTAACCAACCGAAAGGAGGAAATTCGCTTAAATTTTTGTTGAACTGTAAGCACAATTTGCAATCAGAAAATCCTGTTTCTCAGCTCCAACGATGCTTATTCCTTAAAATTTAAAATGTTATTTTGTAATGTAGTTCTAATTAATTCTATGTTAATATTTGGAAGCGCTTTAGATTGTTATCGTATTAAAAGAAGATTGAGGAATTAGTAGGATGACAGTAAAATAAGTAATTAACGTCCTAATACATTTTATAACCGGTAATAACGAAAATCAATAGGTACTTTTTTTTTAAAACATGTTTGAAAAATACATAAAATTGCTTACATTTTGGATTGACTGTTATTGAATAATTGAATGACACAGTTACTAAAAAAGGCATTTCCAATAAGTTCTCAAATTTAAAAAATTCATTCGTCACGATTTAACACTTTTCAAACATTATATATAATCTAAAATTATATTTTAATTTATAATTTTTAAATTCATATGTAACTATAAATTATGTATGATATAAAAGCAACATAAAATTAATTATGACATAGACAAGTTTTTTTTTAATGTATCGAAATATTGACATGTTATCAGCCTCAGCCTCGGACGAAAAACCTTGGTCCGAGGCCTCGTTATATGAAATTCGTTTTTAATATTTCCTAAACAAGTGAAGTTACCTTTAAAAACATAACATTTGTTTGCTTTGATGGTTGGATCCGCTATTAGTACCTATTTGCCGCTCACGGACTCAATATATTTTTGTTACATTTAGTCATCTTAGACATTATGTCTCGCGCGTTATGATTTATACACTTACTCATCTAATCTACCCAAAGAGAGTAATTTCATAAGGCGGATACCGACCTGGCGCTTCGCCGGCCGCTACCGCGGCACGCTCGCTTCGCTCGGTCGGCTCGCACGTTGTGGTTTATACTTGCCTAACCTAACCTACCCAAAGAGAGTGTTCTCATAAGGCGAATTCCGACCTGGCGCTTCGCCGGCCGCTGCCGCGGCACGCTCGCTTCGCTCGCTTGCCTCGCGTGTTGTGGTTTATATACTTACCTAACCTAATCTACTCAAAGAGAAAATAATGTTTCTGTATTAAATTCACTAATAACGTAAAAGACATTGGCTGTGAAAGTATATACTTCCATTGCCACCCAAAAATTGGACAATCATAAAAATAATGTCTATGATTAAAAAATTAATATTATGTCGAAAAAATTGTCAGTTACAAGAGTTTACGAAATTAATATCTTAAAATACTAAATCCCGTAATCTAAAACTTTAAAATCTTATATACTTGCAGTAAGTCTCGTCCCCGTTCCTCATAATAGGAAACCATGAACAATATGTGTATGCAAGTGTTAAAACACGTAATAGTTGCAACTTGATATAGAAATTACAAAATTATTATCTTTAAAAATGTTAACGTGTAAAGTGATACCTTAAATCTTAAATACTTATAATGATCGTCTTGTGTTTTAATATATCATTTTATTTAATTTTGCCAAAGAAATTTAAAAAATTTTACTGAGTAGGTAGCAATCTAAACCTTAGCCTAATATTTTGTATTGATTCAGCTATTGGCAATGATGTTATATTTAAAATATAACATCATTGGCTATTGGTATATTTTTAAGCACAATTTCGTTTCAGTTGGTTGAATGTCAAAAGATCCCATTACTGTCAAAGGCTCTTTTGTATTAATGACTTGTATGAAAATTCATTAAATTATTCTATATATTTAATAATAATTAAATTACCGCATTAATATTCGTTCACGTAAACAGGAAATTCACTCACAATTTTAATATCTTCATTGTATTGCGTTTTTATCTGCTGATACTGGTCTATTCCATGCAGTTATCTTTTTTGCTCATTTTTCATCACTCATACGTTCAACATTACCGGCTCACTTCCATTTAAGTGTTTTACAGTGTTGTAGAACATCAATAACTTTGGTTGCCTTTCTAAAATATCTTTATTTCTCTTTTAAAGTTTTAATTTTAAGTTCAGAATGCTTCGTTCCATGGCTCTTTGAGTTGTTATTATTTTATTTATAGGCGGTTTGTTAAAAATCCACGTTTGAGATGCATAGGAGAGAGATGGACGCATAAAACTAGTACTTTTTTTAAATTTTACGTTGATCCGTGGCTATATTTTATTTGGAATAGTATTCCACGCGGGCGTAACCGCGAGGTTCAGTTAGTCTTTTATAAATACGAAAAATTATGTTAAAATTCAATGTTATTAATGTATTACCAACGCGTTTCATATAAGACGTCAATTTCTAATTAAAATTCTAATAAAGAAAAGCGTTTAAAATGCACCTTTCTGTACTAATATATTATTCAAGTAACCATAGGATTATGAGAGTATAGCTTAAGTAATGGCATGAGACTAGTGAGACATGTACAAAGATATTTTACATGTATAGAACGTGCTACGCTAGAGGAGCGTATTTCCATGTCCAAATTTTTACATAATATGTATTTGTTTTAACGATAGACACGTTGACAAAACTTAATATATAGACACACATGTAAATATTAATAAATAATCAGGGTAATAATAATAATATATTTACCATAATTACAATAATTTTATGTAACAACTATGATATCCAAACTACGCAGCGCCTGTATCTTGGACATCTTGGGTGATTGATAAGAGATATTACAGTATACAGATATTACTTATATTAGACGTATCTAATAAAATAATGTCAGCGCAGAACAAAATATACTTAACAATATTAGTTACGAACAAAATATGAAAATAATATGGAGTGGATTTCAAACATTGAGTAATTTCCAAATTCCTATTTCAAAATAAAAACTATCGAAGAAAGAGACAAAGCAAACTGTAAAGAACTTCAAAATAACGAAATATCTCAATTATACCAAAACGAGATCTATATAATGGGCAATATCATCGAAACGTCGATGCCATATTTTGGATACAGGTAGTGAAATCTAAAGAGTGAAATTCCTCTGCACGGTCTCTAATTCCATTATTTCGAAGCCGACGCTGGCTCTGCAGTTTGCTCAGCGAACTGGGATAATGTTGCATCCATATTTTAAGGTAGGTAAGGCTCTTTTAGAAAAGAAATATTATGTCTGAAATTACGCAATAATGCTTACATGTACATTATATTTTGATAAACAAACAACATATTTTTATAACATTACTTAAGTAAATTTCAACAAAACCAAATACTATCAATTTTTTTACAAATTATCCTTTAAACAGTTTAAACGATCATTATTAAATTTTAAAATTATCATAAATTACCACCGAATTATCATACATTTAGTGAAAATTCAAATATATTAACTTTGCGATGAGCAATTTGTATGTAATATATTTTTAGCTGTCTGTCGTCTAAGACTTTAAATTCTGTGCTGGGTAAGTGACCGCATCAAATCTGTGAACATGCTTCGTTGAAAAGTGACGGATGTTTCGAGTATCAAAGAAGATTTAGGTGGAAGATAGCCAAAAATATATGCAAATTGTGCAATGAAAATCAAATTCACATTTTTTTTATTCATTTATTTATTTACTTAAAACTTACATCTAATTTTACAGGTATTAACCCAATACTATAGTGTAGCTTATCTCTATTAAATAGGTTTACATATGGTTTATTAATTGTTTTTATAATTTGTAACTAATAACAAATAATGAAGTTTTCGTGAATTCACTCAGAGAACACGAGAAAGGGTCAATATCCACCGATATCTGGTTGAGAATGCAGAGTCCGCGCGTCAGCGGTGCCTTCTTCAGTAGGTTAGTACAGGCCTGGGGGACCGCCAGTAGCCGCGGTCTGCGTCTCTTCCATACATAACGATCCTGAACATTGAAGTGCATCCCTCTAAAACACTCGCATTATGTATTTTCCCTCTAATTAATTTAAATACATACAACGCTAGCGCTGCTTCCCCCTTAACTTTTAGTTCATTGTGTCCGACCATACCCAAAATAAATAATGTAGAAAGGTAGAAAGGGTACACTCCGTATCGTCTCATATACAGGTATCTTACGAATCTGTTCTGTAGTTTTTCAAGCATTGCCGTGTATTTAGTTTCATGCGGGGACCAAATCATCGCATTACATTCTAACTGGTTTCTGACTAAAGCGTTATAAAGTGCCTTAATTGCATTTATTTTTGTAAAGTCTCGAGCAGTGCGCAACATAAAACCTAAATTTCTATATGCTCTTTTACAGCAGGTGATAATGTGATCACGATGTCATTTGGACACCTAAATCCTTAATTTGTGTCACTCTAGTCATCAGCAAGCCTTCTATATAATAGTATATTGTATGTACATATGTACAGTTATTTGATAGCTTTAAAATATTTGCTACCTGTAGAATATTTTATTTATTTATTTATTTCGTACTTATTGACATAAATCAGTACATATATATCTTAACGTTAATATTTACAAACTTAAAATTAAACATTATCTTAAATAATAGAGTTCTTCAAAGTTGCCGCTTAGAAAGCTGTCATTGCTTAAAGTGCCCAGCAGACTGGCAGTATTACCTCTCTGAATTGATGCGTTCATTTCGTTCGATTCGTTTCGATTCGATCGATTTCGTTCGTTACCAAACTGATTCGTTGGCAAAAGAAGCTGCCAGTCCGACAGTCTTCCGAAGCTTCGACCATTCTCTTACAAATATCAGAAACCAGTCGATGGGCTTCGGAGCTCCAGGGTCCCAAAACTTCTACAGCAAAGGGCGTAAATATGAAACTCTCAGAGAGTCGCATACTTACGGTGCTTCTAGTTCTCGGCAGTACTGGCCGTGGCATCTGCTGACTTAGAAGTTGCCGGTACATGGGTAACAGCAAGTGTATCAACACAAGTAGTATCCCACACCAGCGATCTTCTAACTTTCCAAGGAATGAGGGTCAAACCGTTCGGTTTCCTGCCGATGCTGCGCGCAAAACCGACAGACTAAGCACGCGAGTGCCGTCTGCCGCTACGCGTCAAAACAAGTTACGACCTGCCGCGCGGCAGTTGTAGTCGTGTGTCAGAAACGGTCTTATACAAATGTATCCTGCATAGTAATGCCGTCTGCCGTCGCGGCACATGCCGTCGCCGTCTGTCGTGTGCTGCAGGGAACGGAACCATACCTTAAGACTGCGAGAACGCCAGCGGCGACAAGAGCCCGCCGAATGACGTCATTCAAAGCAGCATGTCATTCAAAGCAACATGCGGCATTTATTTATTTAGACTTCATGCAAAAAACAAAAACAACGCATTACATGCTCTAGTCCCCACACTAGGATTCCCTGTGTTGTGGATGACTAGTCCCATAATGATACTATATATATTGTATTAATATTATATATATACAGTGTTTTTTTAACTGGGACAGTATGGAGAAATCCGAATTCATATGAGATACAGGCACACTGTCTTACGAAACATTTGTTCTTTTTTTATGACAACAGTTTTGGCATTATCAATTTTCTGGCCAAGCGTGCGATGCCCATAAAAATAAGCAAAATTGCTAAAAAAATTTTAGACTCAATATCATGTAAGCATCATTTCATTGTATTGATGTAAAAAAATGTAATATATAATTTCATAAAATTTGACCAACTTCTGCTGTCCAGATTTTTTTTGTCTCTTACAATAAAATGACATTTACGTGAAACTGAGTCGATCTACATTAAAAAAGAGAAATAGTCAATTTTAGAAGTTTTTATGGACAACTCACGCTAAACCGAAAAATGTATAATGCGAAAATTGTTTTTACGAAAGGGGCCAAATTATCCTTAAGACGGTGCCTTTATATCTCCTATGGATTCGGAATTCCCCATACTGTATTGGATGAAAAAATATTTTATTAAATTTGACCAACTTTTACTGTCCAGATTTTTTTCCTCCTACATAATGAAATAATACTTATATGATACTGAGTCGATCCGTATTAAAATTTTTTTTTTCCAATTTTACAATCACAAAAAAAAGACCAAATGGTTCTTAAGACAGTTCGTTCCCCTTTATCTCTTATAGATTCGGATTTCCCCATACTGTTTCAGTTAAAAAAAAAACACTGTATATACTGCATAAATTGTCATTTTTAGTTAACAAAGATATAAAATGCGTTAGCTACGTAATCATGTTCTATAATTTAAATTCGATTTAATCTTTAACTATTATCATCTCGGTTACATATGTGAGCTTAGTAAAACCACAACATACACTGGTTTCACCATTATCCTGGTAATGGTAGAATCAACTGCCAGTTGTCGTAGCAATGTGGGTTGCATTGCTCTTAATGTATAAACGAGCTGCGATTTAATAATGGCTGCTCATTTTAAATTATCTCACTTATAATTAGGAATTTATAGACGTATGATATATGGCTTAAAAATTATCTTCTATGCTGTTTTCATAGGGCTACCCGGTGTTTAAATTTGTATTAACTAATCCACTAGCTCACTAGTTAGTGTACATTCCAAGTCGAATATTCCGTTTTCCGTTTCCGACTAGATAAGTTCAAAATAAGAACTTTTTTAAAGCCGTCTTGATGTTTAGGTGTAACTGGTATTCCCTCAGTTCGTTGTGAGATATCTACAGTACATATAAAATATAGTATACATATACACATAATTAGTGTAACTATTTAAAGTATTTTTTATTTAATATTTACTAGTCGAGCCCTTTCATGCTCCACAGAGGTTAATTTTCAAATTCAAAATTGTTCAATGTACTTTTTAAAGTATTCCAGTCGTGTGCCGAATATATTACTCTTAAAGAGCTCTGTCGGTCTACGAGTGTTCGAATCTATAAAACACTCATATTGGATTCACCAGCGCTTCCTATCTGGTCATCTATATGTCAACTAGAATAACAAAATCTCTGAACTAGTTCTTAAATCATATTCCTCTCTCTAGTGGCCTCTAGAGTTTAGTAAATCCCGTTAGAAGTCTCCTGTGTCTTTTCATAGATTATCTAAACCACCCATTCCCAAAGTGGGCGATAACGCCCCCCTGTGGGCGCTGCAGGCCTAATGGGATGCGGTAAGAGACCCAAAAAAAAAATGGGGACGTTGTGTAGAGGCCTGGGGGGTGATTTGTAATTTCATTTAGCTAGAAGGCATCTTAGACAACGACTGCATGAGCTCTCGACTCAGTAGACAAAATAAGTTTGGGAACCTAGAATCTAAACCATAGGAGATGTTGGCGAATTCAAGCAACAGACACATTGATTTCTATTTATAGATTTGAATTATTTTGGATATTCCTTTAAACACCAAACTCAAGCTTATATAATAGTAATAAAATCATAATATTAATGTGATGTCCCACGTTGACTACGGATCTAATTGAGTACTTGAAAATGGATCTCAATTGAATATTTTAGACTCATTGATGAACGTCAACCACATACATTTTTACAGTGGGTACGCCGAAATAATAAATAAATCGGTCGATTTCCAGTCAACGGAAGGTGCATAATGATGTCCTTGACTTAAGTAAAAGGACTTGAGTAGTAGCATAGATAAATTGCAAAGGAGTTTTTTTCTTCCAACAACCTTATTTGAGAGAAATAACGTAACATAACATAACATATCTTCACGCTATGTCCCCAACGGGATAGTCAGACAGGACGGAGCGCCAGGAGTCGCGGTCCTTACACACCTCTTTCGCATCCTCAAAACTCATCATTCTCTTCACACATTTTCGCCTAGGTATGCGAGTGCTTTTGACATTTCCGTCTGCTAACACTGGCTATTTGATCTTCATAAGTCAGCCTTGGTCTTCCTTGGCTTCTTTTACCACTCACTTTCGCTCTGTAGATTTTCTTCGTCAGTCTTTCATCACTCATTCTTTCCAAGTGCCCGAACCATCTAAGCATTCCTTAGAGAGAGAGAAATAAAAGGTAGTGAAATATGTTTTATTATTTAAGTATATAAGCACAGCGTTGTAAGCAATGTAATTAATTGCTAATTAAAAAATAATTTCATTATGAGTAATGTAAACAATATAATGGATGAAATAAGAAATCTCGTGGTAATTTTAATATCATCTTAATTATTTCATTTCTCAGATTATTAACCGTGAACAGTGTCACAAGTTACGTTTAAACTAATTGAGAGTTAAGAAAATATTGGATAAGAAACGTGTTCGGCGTATTTTTTAGAAAGGAATAGAATCCGAAACTAATACGTTATACGACTTCGACCGGTTTTTATATTACCTCATCACGAAAAACTACTGGGCGTAGGTATTTTAATGGAATTTCTACTGTTATAAATCCTTAGGGAGTCTGAAAGTAATAGAGATAGATAAAATATCTAAAATATTCTGGTGCTGAAACTTTGGGGAACAAATATTTGTTGATATATATCGGAAGTGTATTTACGTCGTTAATTCGAAAGCAAGTAGAATGTTAAAAGCTAATCACTTGGTTAATTGCATGTTGTTTGACGTTTCCCGTAATAATTTTTACGTTCCAGTGTTCATGGCAATGTTAGTAGACATATATTTAATAGGCTAGTTGTTTAATTTAGCTAATTATCTCTAAGTACCGTACTCTAAGTACGTCTCTTCAAGGAGAGACTCATATGAGTCTCTCCTTGAAGAGACTTCACACTTCTGCTACGACTCTATCCTTTTCCAAGTTCGTCCCGGAATTTCGTAAAATGTCATCGGGCCACTGTTTAGTTAGCATAATAACGTTCCATTGCCCGACGACCCCGCATTTTTTTTTAAATCGTAATAGGCGTACTTATATCCCCAGCATGCTGATAGAAAACAGTGACGAAGCCGATTTTCAGTGACATCTGCCCAGAAGATAGCTATTGCT
Source organism: Zeuzera pyrina (assembly GCA_907165235.1). Lineage (NCBI taxonomy): Eukaryota > Metazoa > Arthropoda > Insecta > Lepidoptera > Cossidae > Zeuzera > Zeuzera pyrina. The sequence goes on from OU015626.1 coordinate 17,352,273, forward strand.
TGTATTTCCTATGCCTACACATTTTTTTGGTATGGAAATGCCTAAATCGTATATTAGATGAAATTTTAGACTCCAATATTATGCATTATGGAAGCGGAAAAAAACTTTGCATACATGAAAAGGAGATCAGTAACGTTACATTCCCTCCCGTCTCTCTGCGTCTAATTGTAGAAAAGTAGAAAAAATATGCTTCAATACGTATATTAATTACCTATACAATTAAACTTATATGAAGTTTAGATATAAAAATTATGAATATCTATTTGAATTTGAGTTGCTTCGGTCACTCACAAGCCCTTGCTGTAACTACCCAAGGAACCCGAAGCAACTATTTGGTAATAATTTATATATAATCACTAATTCATTCGATTGATTATATGTAGCGTATTATGAAATAAAAAGGTGAATTTGTTTAATGAGCTTACGAGTTATGTTCACTAATAATAGGGTAATTCATAACACTATAGGTCTTTATAGACAGAGCCGACACGGGAATGTGTTTAAACGTTATTGTCCCGTTAACAGGCCTTGCAAATTAATCGGATTTCGCTATATATCACGTCCTTCCGTCGGAGGCTTCCGTGGGTGCTGCGGCAAGCTCTAGTTACGCGAACTTTGTACATATAGTATCTAACGTTAAGTTACTGTTTATTGTTTATTAATTAATAGGTATTTTATTAACTTTGACTTGTGAAAATTATTTATTATATTGTAATTTAGTTAATATATAATTATATTGACGGTTGTGTTATTTACAATGTAACTTCGTCGAAAACATAATTATGAGCTTAAAAATTTTATTCTATGCAAATAACATAACTTTAGTAATTTATGTCAAAAACTATTTTATGTATATTAATGTGTCTTGTACATATAAATAAATGAAACATTATTTTCTTTTGGGCAAATTGATAAACATGAATTTTAGACTAGTGAAATTTGAGGAAACAAGAGAGGCATGCAAGGCGCTCGACCCTCCATTGTAGCTGACTGTATTAATGATATAGCATGAAAACATTCATATATGTAAATTACAATAGGGGCTTACAATAGTTAGACAATAGAGGTTGTATTTGTACTTACATATTATATGAACACAAAATAACTTTTTTTTATCTTATAATGTTCCCTTTGTGAATCCACAAAAAGATGAAGAGTGATTTCAGATCACTAACCATTAGCTGTTCGCCAGCTCTATATTTTCAGGGTCGCGCTGTGGCAACACAAATGTCTCACACTGTCGGACGATTCGAATTTGGATAGGGCGGGGCGACGTTTGGTGTTGAAAAAGCATACAGTGCGCACTGCGTTTGCACAGAGATTTAGCGCGTTCTCTTTCCCTTTTATCTACTCGAAACTTAATCGACTGTGCTCAATAAGCGACTTGAACATGTGCAGAGCTAGACAGAAATTGAGTGGCTTCCTCCTATCCTTGAGCTACACTGACACGGAATATTTATTGGCAATTAATATATAATAATTTTGTAACGTATCATTAGACGCACTTGACATTATTGTACTGACTCATTTTACACCAATTTTGGACAATTTACAATTAATTAGACAATATTGTACATAAGAATTAATTTTTTTTTTATGACGATTAATGAAACCCTCATTTAATGGTCACTCGCGATACATGTTCGCCTAGTGCGGGGACCACTGTGACAATGTGCTTTTGTATTATAATTTTTTTCTTTGTGTAATTAATAATAATAAATAATTAGGCAATTGGCAAAACGGGTGATCTAAATTCTTGAATGTGATTTAGCTTACCTCAAACTAAGAACACTGCTGGTAATCCTCTTTCACTTATGACATGAAAAAAATTAAAAAATGAAGGTGTGACTGTACTATAATTATTTAAATTGAGACAACATTTAAATATTTAAGCTTACAAATGAGAAAGTGGAACTATTTTTCGTAGATAGCCCAAACAACTTTCATATAATGAGTCTTATCCTTGACAGAATTTTACGATCCGCACGTGAAGATCCACTACAACAGATAATATTTACAGTTATATTAGATAATAGGTGATATTCACGACCATAATAGATAATAATACGAGTACTACAATACGAGTCGATAGACAATAGATGAGATGAAAAAGTATAATAGATTTAGTTAGAATATTTAATCAGTATGCTATTGGAAAATAGTAGCTGGCACATGCCATACTTCTTTCACTTCCTAATTAGATAAACGTATTTACTTTATTTTAATACTTTCCAAAGTTATTTTGATGAAAAGCAATGAACCGGAAGTTAGAAGTCCGGAAAATTATCTTATTAGCCTTCTGAGAACACGGTGTTTAAATCCATTTTCGCTAGTAGACGGATTTAAATCACCCCGCAGGCTTTAATTTTGCGCCTTCGTATCAAAATGCAATAACACCGTTTGTTTGGATCTCTTGGCACATACGCGTCAAAGAGGATTACTCAAAATAACAATTGTGGGACTATCGATATTATCTGACGATTGGCTGTTTTAGCCGCTTTATAGGGCTCGATTTATCGGATTTTTATCACTCTTTTTACTATTTTCATTTTATTTTTTTACTGTTTTTTATCAAGGTAGATTTTATTTTTTATCACTACATATGTTTACGGTTATAAATATTATGTCATTCATTCTTCCATGTTGGTCTGTGAAATAACGTAAAACATATGTGTCAGCTATTCATCTTTCAGCCGCCCAAAGGATAGGACTCGTTACATGAAAGTTGCGTAGTCGATATTATTATTGCAACATAAAGGTAAAATCTTACGGATATTCGTATAAGGAAATCAGACTAACTTTATAGGGGCCACTACCTCTCTGCCCTTCGCTATATACGTCGATGTATATTATAACCTATTATGATATTATGCTATAGGAATATATGTTAATACCTTTAACAATAGTTATAATTTATAAAACATTTTGTAAAAATCTTGTTCAGTTATTTCATTCAGGATACGAAGTTAAGTATACTTACTAATTACTATTATTTTACGTTGTTTAAGTTAGAGATACATTGCTATTGAAGCGTAAATTACTTGCTTATTATTTATTTACTTTAAGGAGTCTTGGAAGAATTTTCAAGACTGAAATAACTTTGAAAGCTTTGTTTGCAAGTCGAAATTAACGAAGAGATAGATTATTTTGTTTTTTTTTTCATATAATGTAACTAAATCAATTAGAAGTAATGTAATGCTAAGGTTTATTCAATTTTTTCTCTGTCGATGTCTATGATAATAATCAAAGGCGCAAGTCTTAATACATAATTTTAAACATTTTGTGTGAGTTTAAATTTGTGTACACAAATATTTCTCGTATAGGTAGGATTAAGCACTTGAAAAGAAAGGATTATTCATAAATAATATTTTCTTTTAAAGAATATTTTTCCAAAAGAAATAATGTACAGCATATTTTACACAAAATGTAAAATTATTACATAATTCAAAGCCCTTAATATGCAACTCATTGTCACGCGTCGTTTCGTTTCCGTTATTTACCGTATTTCTTTGTTACGGTGGCAATTTTTCGTACCAATATGTTCCCGAAGACGGGCATCAGATCTATAACAGTACAATAAATAGCTTGTATTGGGCTCGACGCCGGCTGCCGATAATGTGCGTAGACCACCACAGCAAATTTATATCAACAACAACGTTAGCCTAGGTGAAAAACGTCCCTCTCGTAACTCCAAAGGCAATAAGCAACGTTCCATAAAAACCAATGTCACTGATGTCACGTAGTCATGAACCTACTCTCATATTATACTTACGTAGGTGTATGTATAAGATTCTAAGCTCTTCCCGCAGTGCTTCACCTTGACCTCTACCGCATTTCGAGATTGCTCGATCCTTTATAAATAGTTATCTCAGTGATCGACCATCACTTCGTGATTACCCCAATGTTATGTAATAATAATTGAGGACGTGCCGTCTTAATTTCAAAGAAAATAGTGAAAATATGTAGTTGATAGGTAGATATGTATAAATAGCATAATCACACTTTAGACCTGGCACATTAATTTCATGAAAAAGTAGGTTAATTTCCGAGTAAGTAATTACGAAAGCTTGTATGAAATAGCATTTTTCCACCTTCCATCCTTAATTCTGCAGCCTCATTTGACGACTACTAACAAACGTCGCGTTAACCTGCTGGTAATTGGTGAATCAACCTCATTACAAAATAAATTGGCACGTATGAAAGTGTAATTGTAATATAAATTATGCCAGATTTCTCTACTGCATCCTTTGACTTATTTCTCATTACGAAGGCAAGATATATCAAATATTATATAGTCGACAACGATCATACCCCATATTACATTCGCTTTAAGAGGATTATTCGCAATTGCGATTGTAAAATCTCAGTATTAAAACATCTACACCTGTTGTTTTTTCGTAAGGTGGAAAAATTAACCACGTTCATTTGTTTTACCTTTGTTCATTGACTTTATTTTTATTTAAAGAATTAATTTGTGAATTACAGGTTTTCAGGCATGCCAAGGATATAATGAACTCTTTCGATGAAGACAACACGCTTACCTACAGAGTGTCCTGTAATTTTAACTAGTACTGTTATTTCAATGTAGTTTATTAGTTCGAATTTAAGATTACAAGAGAAGAGATACAACAACAAAGTTATCTAAATTCCGTAATTAAGAAAATCTCTTCGAATAAATGGTCTAGATGTATTTTGATAAAAATTTTCAGGAACTGTTGCAAAAGTTTTGAAATGGAGGAGACTACGATACGTAAAATATTAATTTTTATTTAACAATTTTAAAGTTTTACACTGACAGAGGTAAAGCGTGCGTAATTTCGTAGTTACCATATTTTCTAATCAACCAATTTACAGTTTTTATGTCCTCATTTCGATGTGCTGTTAGACTAAGATCTCGTTGTTATTGTTGTTTATTATTTAATAAGCTTCAATTAAATTAAAGAAATTGTTTTACTTAAAATTTAATGTTATTATCTGAAGTCGTACGTGTACAATTACGTCTATTATACATATTCATTGAAATATTTTCCGCATCAGACTCATATCTGAAAGCTGGCAAAAGTAATTACACGCCCACGATATCATGAACATGACGCGGGTAACGTAATGCTTTAATTTTACGTTAACACAACAGGTGTTTTCGGCAAAATACTACATACATATACATATGTATTACATAAGTATATTACGTAAGAAAATGAAAAGGGTCTAACGTATTATGAGCGACTTGGTTTTTTGCGCTTCATATTAGCTTCCCTAGAATAAGAATTTGGAACAATAACATTTATAAAGTTTACTCATCAGATAACTTTTAGTCAATATAGCCTTTGTCTTGTTACTTATTACTTACCATTTATAAGTGTTTAATTAATATTTTCTGTAAGCGACAAGTAATATCAAAGTCTAAGATCTATTTTGTGTAATTCATATTTACAAAACAGTGCACATTAGTATGTGATTTTTTTCATGCTGCTTTGATAGAGAAAAAAGAAATGTAATAAAAAAATTCAACCGACTTCAAAAAAGAACACTGAAAAGTATGACATAAGTAAAAATACCCATGTAATTAAATTTGACAGTTACTGAAGTCGGTGCCAAGCGTACTAAACTAATAGACTTTCTGTTGTCGAACATTGATTTGACACCGACTTCAATAACGTCAAATTTAATTACATAGGTATTTGTGTCGTATTTATAATGTTATTTTTGTACTTAAGTTTTGATTAGTAAAGGATAGGTATTTCATGCTTTTCAATGTTCTTATTTGAAGTCGGTTTAATTTTTTTGTTAAATTTTTTTATTTCTTTCTTTTGAGTGATCTTGGCCTAAATAAATATCTAGGGCAGGTCTACAATCAATTTATTTTTTAATTCTGGGGCGCAATATGTTAACTTCCATTCTATTGAAGAGCACAAACAGTGGGATTCCACAATAAAAGATGCGAACAGTCGAACATGGGATATTATTGCCCATTATGGTCATTATCAATTTCATATGATACCATTATAACATGTAGAGACAACGATAGTTAACCAATGACATACAAGAGAATCATCAGTACAAATGAATAAAGGTTATAACCAAATCGCGTTATTTGTTGTATCTTCGAAACCAAAGCTCCAATATCAGAAAATAGAATTTTCCAAATCGGTTCATAAATGATGGAGTTATGAGATAAATATATAAAAAAAAACATACTACCGAATTGAGAACCTTCTCCTGTTTTGGAAGTCTGTTAAAAAATATAGAATGTACAAACGGTTTATCTTGTCGTGCAAGTTGTATGCTTGAAAACATGCGTACATATCTGAAGTAAGTCGGCGTTTACGACCTACGCAGAAAGACAAGTAGCTGACAATTTATATGCATCTCTTTCTTTCCCAGACTAACGTGAAAACTCGAGAAAAATAGTTTGGTAAATTTGTTTAATGGCAGTTATACGTAAATCATGTATTTAAGTTCATATATATTTCGTATCATTTACATTACTCACTTTAATTCATAAAAGATCTGTAAAATGAAGAATCAGATAGATAGGTATCTGAGAAATGTATGTCTTATTGTCTAATGGGTATACATTCTCGTATAGTGATAGAGCTTCTTTGCTCTCTAAATAATAACATGACATGTAATGTTTGCTGTCGCTTCTGTTCCAACGTATATTACATTATATTACCTTCATAGCATTTCCACAGAACCGTAACTTTTTCCTTAATACCTAATAGTAAGAATGATTTGCAATTTCTCTGCAAGATGGATATTGCTGAATAGATCTTGAAAATCCAATAAAATCCTTGAAATGCTTTCAATCGGCCTTTAGTAAGTTTTCAACACATTTCAATCTATACGTTTCATTCATTCATTTAATAACATAAGGTTTTTATTAAATAATCTAGATGTGGCACCATAAGTACAGATAAGGGGTTTAACGTTCAGTTGATTACATACATCAGCTCTTTATAGTTTTTTTTAAGAAATTATTGCAAGGAAGGAGTTATTATGGAGAGATATTCCGTTTCCTCTTTTGACATATTCTTCAGATCACTGATTAAAATATATTAATGTTGTTGTTTAAGACAGAAATATACGAGTATTGCACTAGAACGCCGCGTAGTGTCGCGGATCTGGTGGCGTAGTGATTACTTACTCAGTGGAGCAAGCACTCAGATACCGCTATTGTATGGAGTTATAGTTCATTTATGTTTATATATAAAAACTTTTAAAGTAAATTTATTGTATATATAAATATATCTGACGACCTCGATAGCGCAGTGGTTTAGGCATTGCGTCTTAGTGCCGACGGTTCTGAGTTCAATTCCCGGCCGTGTCAATTTAGGTAATGAACTTTTCTAGATTAACTCGGGTCCGGGTTTACTGGGAGACGCCCCTAGTAGTCGCCGTCTGGTTCTCATAGCACAGGGAATCTCCTAGATTGAGACCAGACGATCGGTGTGTATTGTCTGGCGTATTTATTATTACGAGTGGTCGCCCAGTGGTCGAAATTCGACCGTAATTCATTTAATTTTTAAGTTTGAACGCTGCTAAGGTTCTTTTGTGAAAGACGAAACCTCTATAATCATAGATTTCGCCAACCGTAAATATAAATATAAACTTATAAACTCTTTGGCGACAATCTACTCTGTGCGATTGTTTGATCCCAGGAAATTACATTACATATGACCACAAACTATTACGAGGCTGACATTGACAGTCATTTTGACATTGGCAGTATGAACGTAAACAATGAACGTTTTATTTTATTTAATTTAATGTACTTATTTGTACAGATATTACATAAAAACTTTAGCTTTCTCCAGTCCTTCTCCGTTGGCTTCTCCGTATAAACTTTAAGTGTACCAAATGTCACAGTCCTCCGTCCGCGCAATTTTCTAAAAATGAAACCGAAGTTTTCGCTACATGTATTAATATATAGATTATTATTCAAATATTACACTGAGTAAATTTTACTTTTACTTATTGTAATGTATCTAAGTGGATTAGGCTCCTAATTGGGTGACGTTTCTTGACGGATGAATGAATATCAGAAATGAATATCAGTTACACAATTTATGAATGTCGACATGGCGAAGATATTTTTACAATGGAATTCCGGAATGTAAACATAATAGAATAGTTCACTCTTTACTGCTCTTTACGGTGTATTTATTGTTAAAATGTATCCGATTAACGTTCATCAATGTTTCAATTTTTTTTTATGTCGGTTTAAAATGTCAAATCGATATTCATTTATCAATTGAAGTTTACATCTGTTACAGGCATGGATTTTTATGACTACCTTTGTACGAGCCGGAAAAATTGCTGATGATAGAGCTGTGGACTGTATTTTCTATTATTTGTGTTGTTACTACTTAATACTTATTTGAAGACTGAGCACGTGCTATTTAAATATAAAAGAATATAAAAAATAGAGACTTCGATTAAAATGGGATTCAAATTTCAAAAGCACTCGCATACCTTGGCTATGAGACAGTGTTGGGCAAAATATAATTGTAAAAAAAATTGTTTACCTACAAAATGTTTTTACAATTACAATTTACAAGTACAATATCCCAATTGTAATTGTTTTTACAATTACACTGTACCCAACGCTGCTACACTGCAATGAGGTTATCAAAGCTTATAGGCCACGAGAGATGAAAGATTGACGAAGAAAATATACAGAACGAAAGTGAGTGGTAACAGCAGCCAAAGAAGACCAAGGCTGACTTATGAAAATAGAACAGAGCGTAAACTGACGGAAATGCCAAAGAAAGTGTGTGAAGAGAATGACGAGATGTGAGGAGGCGACGGAAGTACACAAAAACCGCGATGATTGGCACTCTATCCTTTTTGACTACCCCATTAGTGATACAGCGTATGAGGATATGTATGTAAAATATTCACACATAATATATACATATATGTACACAAAACTTCTTTTTAAAATTAGTTTTGTATGTTAAATACAACATTTCCCTTATCGTAAAAAATTAAACCGACTTCAAAATAAACACTGAAAATACAAAATAATAAACATTTACTAAACAAAACTCGGGTATAAAAATAACTTCATAAATACCATACAAATACCAATATAATTCAATTTTAGTTACGAAAGTCGATGCCAAGCCTACCAAATGAATATACTTTCTGTTGTAGCTTATTAATTTAGCACCTACTTCAACTACTATCAAATTGAAATGTATACCTAAGTAATTGTATCGTTTTTATGTAATTATTTTAGTACTTATTCTTTCTTTTTGAGTTTGAGTCTTGTCCTGAATAAATATCTGCGGTAGGTCTACTACTTTTTTCCAATTCTGGAACGGAACGTTATATAAAAGGATGAGCAAAGTATAGTGAAGGCTAGATATGCCCGAAATCAAGTGAAAGTAAGATAAGTGCAGTAGAAATGCCATCTCTTAGAGACATGTGCGGTGTCACCCTTGCGGACAAGATAAGCAATGAAGAGATACGCATAATGACAGGGTTGTATGACAGTGTTATAGTAAAAATGAAAAAAGGAATACATAGATGGTTCGGGTACATAGAAAGAATGAGTGATGAAAGACTGACGAACAAAATCTACAAAGCGAAAGCGAGTGGTAAAAGAAGCCAAGGAAGACCAAGGCTGATTTAGGAAGATAATCAGAGTGTTATCCGACGGAAATATCAAAAGCACCTAGGCGAAAATGTGTAAGGAGAATGATGAGATTTGAGGAAGCGAAAGAAGTATTAAAGGACTGCGACTACCCCGTTAGGGATACAACGTGAAGATATGTAATGTAATCAAAGTATAAAAACCGTTGAGTTATTTTGTTCAAGTAGTATTCTATCATTATATCCTAACTAAAATTCTATGGGAGATGTATCCTATCAAATAAAAAAAGAATCATCAAATACGGTGAATGTACTATCCCGGATTTTTTTTTAATTAATGCTAAATATTCACTTTCCGCGACAGTATATTATTAAATCGAAAATAAACCGATTAAATGAAATCTCCTTTTTTGAAGTATATTTAAAAACATTTTAAATCGAATAATATTGTATATACTTCGTTACGGTTAAAATATTGGGTAGATTTTACAACAATATGTAACCATGTAATTTAATAAAAATATGGGTAGTATTAATTTTACACAAGGTATAATTTCGGAGTCATAGTTACGTACTATATATACATTGTTTACATCAATATGGATGTAAATAAAAAGAACTTAGCGCAACCCCAATATATAAAACGTTTGGTGGAAATTACTCTTACGTGGTCACACAAACGGTACGATTTGCCAATATATCACTTTAGCACACCTGAACAGTAATAACAAAGAATAATAGCGATTGTTTTGTGCCACTTTTTATGGTCTCTTCATTGAAACGCCCTTTTAGGTTGCGAATAGGCGTCCAACATTCATGTCACGGGAAGTTTGATTAATAGGGCAATAATAATAGTCTCCAGGTGTAACTGCGTTTTTATTTCCAATATACATATATAATATATATACATACATAATCTCGAGTAAAGAGAACATCAAAACACAAAAAATACCCGCCTATGGTTCTTATTGGTTCGTCTTTACCAGTTCAAGTTTTTTTAGAACCGATGTTTTTGACGTTAAAAACGTTACGTTAAAGACGTTTTTGTTTGAATAAATTATTTTAAATCACACCTTGTTGGCACTTTTGGCACTGTAATACATATTTAGGCTTCTACTAAAGTGGAACCATAGCTTGGCGATTACCCGAACCCGCCGTTATCACGTAAAGAACGATAGCTGCGCTACAGTCGCGCTACGATTGTTTTAAATTGGTAATTACGGTGCCATGCGGTAAAATGACTTTTCGTAGCGTAAATAGGGCCACTAGCAGTAATTTTTGGCTCACAAATTAATCGATAGAGGCAGCAATAGCGATTCACAACATTGTATCGTGTTGTATTTAAGAACACATCGCGATCGATTGCGTAAGATTCGACTATCGCTTGGCTGCACTTACGTAATAAGGCGGATGGTAATAGATTGCTTGCATATCGCCAAATTCCTTGTAATACTCTTTTTTTTTTTTATTGCACACAAACAAAAATTACATGTAATTGAAATTGGAAGCACTAATCTACAAAAGGCACTGCTTATCTCCTTAAGAGATCTCTACCAGCACACCTTAAAAAAGAAAACGTATGAGGGTGGTGTGTGCTCATTAAAAAATAATAATATATATCATGTATTGTTACATATTTATTTTATTTTTAATAAATATCGTCGGGTGTTAATTTTTTAAACGATTTCTGAACATAATCTACTATTGCAAACGCAAACCGGCGGGGTTATTACCTAAAAATTTGCAGACAGCGACAGCCACGCGATCACTACGCGACCGGTGGTTAATTATAATAAAAAAATTAGTATCATGTATGACGGTTGCGTGTCTATTATTCTATGACTGTAAAATGCATTTTTCGCGGTAGATTTAGGGCTACTATACGAATTACATTACACAAATTCTCGTTTTGACAGCAGATATCACGCGATATTGGCTGTCGCATGCTGTCTGCAAGTTACGTAAATAAGTGTGAGGTTTGATTCTGCATCGGCTGCCGTTATGTTGCCCTCCGTGGTTATTTTTTTCCCAAGTGAGTAAATACATTATATTATCGATTAATTTTAAGAATTATCATTTTACTACAGTTACTTTTTCAGATACGTACAGTCCAGATATTTTGTTTAAGTCCATCCTTTAGTATGTATGGTGGTATAATATATATTATACATGATATTATATATATAATATACAAACAAATTCAATACATCCCTAAAAATACTATAAACAATATATAAACATATATACTGTAAACAATATATAAACATGTACATGTGCAATGCATATAACCTACATGTACGTATTATATTCATACACATACATATATTAAAAAAAAATACAACATAACCATACCTAACAAAAAACGTTATAAATATAGAAAACATGATAATATATTACTATTCTATAACTCTATTCCTTTTCCGACTTTTACTATCTCTCCCATACCAATAAGGAAATATTTTTATAATTTTAACTAAATTTTGAACACAAAGATGAATTGACAATACTTATTCTACACAAGTAATACAAAACGATGCCATAAACTTTGATGCAATCATTTTATGGATACCCTAATTTGAAATAGGATTCCTTGATTATTGAATGCGTACCTATGGTATGTATGATTATACATTTGTATGAATATAGCTCTGCGGACAATTGTTTTAATTTTGCTTATCCTGCCGATCGATCGTAAAAGTTCGAACGCGGATCCGAGCATACAACGACTATCTACTGCTAACTATTCAAATGTTCTACCTACACCAGAACTTATTATCGATCACAGTCATGTTCAATTACTTTCTACTATTCATAACTTATTTTTATACCCAGTCGCATGAGTCAACAAATTTACTATTATAAAATAAAAATATTTAGAGCCTATACAGGTTTTTTTTATAATAATAATAATTTTATTAATTACAAAAAAGTACATACATACGTTAATATTTACAAACTTAAAACTACACATTATCTTAAATAATAAATAGACTTCCTCAAACTTGCCGCTTAGAAAGCTGTCATTGCTTAAGGTGCCCAGCAGACTGGCAGCGCTACCTCTTTGAATAGCCAAACTGATTCGTTGGCGGAAGAAGCTGCCAGCCCGGCGGTCTCCTGAAGCCTCGACCAGTCTCTTACAATTATCAGAAACCAGTCGATGGGCTTCGGGGCCCCAGGAACCCAAAGTTTCGACTGCAAAGGGCGTAAATATGAAACCCTCAGAGAGAGTCGCATACTTACGCCGCCTCTAGTTCTCGGCAGTGCTGGCCGCGATACCTGCTGTCTTGGAAGTCGCCGGTACATGGGAAACAAGTGTATCGACACAAATGGTGTCCCACACCAGCGATCTTCCAAGTTTCCAAGCAATGAGCGTCAAACCATCCGGTCTCCTGCCATCGCTGGGCGCAATACCTACAGGCTCTAAGACTGCAGGAACGCCAACTACGACAAGGGCCCGCGGACTGACGTCGTTCAAGGCAGCATGCCGTGACATGCGGCCCGGACTACGTATAGGTTTAATTTTAAAAGGAAAAAAAATAAAACATGTAGCAATGTCGTCAACAGAATTTCGGAATCGTGATCCTCTTTGAATAGCTTCCAATGAATTTAAGCAACCGGCTAAAAACAGAAGTCCAGTGAAAAAATGTAATTACAAATACGTCCAAAACACCAATTATTTTTACATTTTTCATTTCTGAGTTCAATTTACGTCTTTTTAATATATTTCAATTCGGGAGCTGTAAAGACGACGATATAAATCGACTGTAAGTTACGGATGAACGGATAGACAGACGTGGCAAAATTATATGGCGCTCTGTTTTTACCAGTTTGACTATGGAATCCGCGGATTGACGTTTGGCGGTCAAATTGATATAAGTATTCATTCAGTAAAAATGCTTGAACTCCTGTGATTTTAAAATTAACAATATTAATTTCTACAAGCAATTAACGTTACTTTTAAAAACCATCTATTGGAAGTGTTTATAATCCACTGGAAGTGTAATTATATACAACAAGCTGACAGTCGTTTTGTACATTATAACAATAACGTCTAGAAAACGTACTGCAGTGAGGATGTGGTTTTAATTTACGTGTTTCTAGGCAGCAGCATGGAAATTCAAAATCATAAAATGTATTAAGTCTATTTTTCTACGAACGACTACGAAACGACTTCATAAGACTATAAACGAGAATTATTAGAAAAATATTCACTTTCACAATTTCCTGATGACACTAGTTGCTAGTGATGTAAAAGAAATGCAGGCAATGATATAAGAACTCCACAATTCATTCCCAACCATTGGTCTAAAGTTGAATCTGGACAAAATAAGAGTCATGGATACGAGATAATCAGAGCAGCCTTGGGCGCATTGGAATGCTTCAGAAAATATATATTCTTGGGCAAATATTTATAGTTTAAAGTGGGAACTGGAAATCAGATAAACATACGTATCCGCTTCGGCTGTACAGCATTTGGAAAGCTCAGTTTGCTTTCGCCATGAACATCACCAAACAACAGAAAGTGCGTATCTTTCATTAATGCGTCTTGCATTCAGTATACACGAATGGAGCTGAAGTCTGGGTTAATTCAAAGGAAAAAAAATAAATAATAATAAATAATCCAATCAATGGCTTAGACATCAGAGCCGAGTTTTTGATGTAATGGAAGGGGTGTCGGAGCTGATATGATAATGGACCGAACACATAGCCAGAAAAGCAGATACATAGTCGGACAATATTTAGGAGTGAAGACCAGTCGGAAGACCGCAAACGAGATGAAAGGACGACGACAACTGAATGAAAACTACCCCAAAATAGAAGGCAACAGAGACTATTGAAGAAGGTCTAAATCAATAGGGTTGAGAATAGCTTGAGATAATAATGATGATGATTTGCTTGGAAAACACGTATTCAATAGTAATTTTAAACTTATGTAATACAACATTACTACAAGCTATTATATACTACTACATTAATACAAGCTAACATTTTTAGAAAAATTCGAAGAAACAATTTAAATTATAACGTATAATATACGTACATACCTATACATAATATGTTATTCTTGAAAATAAATAATTAAATATGATGTTGGAAGACCCGAAGTGAAATTCTTAACTTTTTAATTTCAATTGTAATTAATGAAAATATTCTTGTTTAGCATACGATTTTTCATCCAGTTTCACTTCCATCAAAGCCCAAAGATATTTTAAGATGCGTTCTATTTACCAGGCCAGCAAAGCGTAAAGAATTTTTCTTTGCGCGTTTAACAACCTAAAAGCGTTGAGTTTGGATACGGGGAAAAAAATTATGTGAACTGCTAACGCTGATTCACTCGAAAAATATGTACTCGCAGAAAGCTATTAATGAGGGTCTTAAATAAATTTTTTTCTCTTTAATTTGTTTTTCAAGAATGTATTTTGGTATTTAAAATTAAAACTTTTAACAGGTAAGAATTTAATAAATAAATGTAAAAATTAGTCTAGCCATGCATTTGTAAAAAATATTAAGATTTCTGGTGAAGAGTACTAATTAATTATTAAAAATTTCATGAAAAAATCTTAAAATCACAGTCAAGTTATAAAATATTCTGCATAATAAGTAATAACAAAATCTCTGATTAAAGATAGAAGATCGCTGAAGAATGTATACAAGTACAAGATGTATAACATAAAAACATTTTTCTTTATTCATTTCAGTTTTTAAACGTGTTCCAGTAGGAAGCGCAACAATTATACTACGTAATTACTATTTTCATAAAATCCCGTATTACATTAGGTGACGTCTATTGTTTTATGAAAAATGAAACAAACAACACTTAACCCCAAGCGGTAAAATCCCACGGGATCCTGCGCGCCTGTATGGCTCTTGATAACAGTCCAAGCACTCACAAATTACGTATTACATTAGGTTTAAAACACAATACACATTTAGAATTTAAAATACCTTATTATTTAGATGTTGCGATGGCAGGACATTTGCCTTCCAAGCCGGGGCCACGAGTTTGACCGGCCAGGTCAATTTAGGAAACGAAATTTTCTAAATTGCTTTGAAGATGGGTGTGCTTAGTTTGGGGCCACGATTTGTGTAATTGTCTAGAATATTATTATTATTATTGTTATATTCACAAGTATATAAATCACATTAAATATCCTTTTTTTTTATAAAAGGAGAGCAAACGAGCAAGCGGATCACCTGATGGAGAGTGACCAACCTCCGCCATCCACATCCGGAGAATCACGGGTACGTTGCCGGCTTTTAGGGAAATAAGGAAAGGAGGGTGTGGGAGTGACGGGCCACTGGCACTCTTATTCACCGAACGAAATACAACAGCAATAGATGCTATTATTTCACGCCAATATTCTGGAGAGAGTGGTATTTTACCGGGCAAGCCGGCCTTATTCGTGCTGCAATGCAGCATGGCTCTACTACTCTACAAACTCCTGCTTTCTGTCACAAACTTAATCCCTTTTTATTACCGAAGACAACAATGTACGTACAGCACATATCAGTATACGTACCAGTAGATATTAGATAGGAAGTCTAATTTAAGTACCACTGAATAAATTGACACAATTTGTGTAATAGACATTATAATTGCTACAGTTTTGTAAACTGAGTTACTTTACCTGAAATAAACCACAACAGTTGTTAGATGGTGAAATTAATTAATGTTATGTAGTAACATGCACTACTAACATAATCGAATTTGGGGGCCTCCACTTGGAAAGCAGATGCTTTGTCACCGCATCAACAGGCCTATCGATCCGTATAAAGAACTTTTGAAGTAATAGGTAACTATAGTACATTATGTAATTAACGACAACAGCAAAGAATAATAAGTATAAACGAAGGCCGACTCTCGCCTAGCACGTGACCGAGTTGCCTACTTTCGGCCGGATACGTAGACTCGTTATACGCAGGATGTGCAATGCAGACTACAGTTCATTTATGGAAGAACCGCGACGCTTGGGGCTCCATCCTCTCTGACTACCCCGTTAGGGATACAGCGTGAAGATGTGTATGTATGTATGTATTATCTAATCATAACCCGAAACGCGCCAAACGCCACTAACTAAAACCCCTCGACTGTGGAAATGCTTTCGGTTTGCTGGTTTTCCTTGCTACTCTCCAAAACCTGCCGGCCCCATAGCATGGCACTGCTAATGTACGCGGTAATACGGCCCTGTGTAGTCTGTTCAATAAATTGTTTTCGATAGATTTTCAAATGTTAGATTTGCATATAGAATTATTTACTATACCAATCGAGTGATTAAATTCGAACATAAGTCATCTAACAATGAGAAATTTCATTTTCTCATTCCATTTAAACCTTACAACGTGGCATTACATTATGATATGTCGATTAATGATAATTGATTACCTGAACGAACGAATCTGATTTGTAGTCGATTTCCTTTCTTGTTAAAAGAAGCTTACGCAATAAATAATAACGTAATGTGATTTATGAATTTATAAAGAACAACATAAATCATTATGACACTACTCATAAAAGAAAAGTTAATCGATTCGTGATCGAATGTGGCTTGTTTGACCGTCTAATGAAATTCTCGTTTGGACAGTGCAGTGTTGCGGTCAGGAAATTGAAAGGGCGTCCGGAAAACTTGATTTACAGCAAAGTGCCTGAGAAAAGGGATGTTTTATTATGAAAATTATCTTGGGGGACCCGAGGGTCCGTTTGGCCGTAGTGGCCGCTGGTGCGTTATCATAATAATTTATGTTACGATGCTTCTAGTGTAGACATACATTATGTATACTTAAATCTAATAGAATTTTCATCAATTTATTAGTTTTATATAATAAAATACAAAACTTGATAACAACTTGATAACAAAATACTTGGAAATTGACATGAAATACTTGACTTTAAACACGAGTATGTTTGAACATCTCGACGAAGTGTTTGTTCGTTCTCTCAGAAACTACATTTACTAATAATAGGGATATAACACAAACATTAAGCAAATATAATATTTTATATTTTATTTGCTATTGTAATTTTTTACAAAGCACTTCTTATAATTAGAGACAACCCAACAACCAAAAAGTTATAATGTATCTACTGGTATTTCATTCAACCTTTGAATGTTTTCAATTTTCTAGGCTACTTTTACAATTTTCCTTCCAATAAATACCTCGTTCGATTACGAACATTAAAAATTAAAAATTTGCCGAATCGATCTAACCGTTCTCAAGTGACGCGTTTACCAATAAACAGCACTAAT
The DNA here is from genome assembly GCA_907165235.1 of Zeuzera pyrina. Lineage (NCBI taxonomy): Eukaryota > Metazoa > Arthropoda > Insecta > Lepidoptera > Cossidae > Zeuzera > Zeuzera pyrina. The sequence goes on from OU015626.1 coordinate 17,370,119, forward strand.
TTTTATTTACAACTAGCTGTAACCCGCGACTTCGTTCGCGTGAATTTACGATGAAAATATCACAAATTCGATTGGTTATACATATTTATTCGTCAATATTCTATTACAATCATTTTGTTATTTTCGAATTTCACGATACCACCCACTCTAATGAAGAGATAAAATAAGGATGTATCATAAGCGCAATCTTTTTTTAATGTGTACCCTGCACCACTATGCTACTGAACTTCACCCCTTTTTAGACGAAAAGTCTCTCTTTTACTACACTTTCCTTGGATACAATGTCCTATTAATAGAGATTTTAAACATTTGCATTTTAACCGCTCTGCACCCATGTGATAAATAAAGCGTAATGACATACACATGGTTAAGTAACTGCGAGTCTTGTCTTTCAAATAGCGAAATGTGCATATAAATTTGTTAACAGTTTCTTAATTTCTAAAAAATAAACATACAAACTCACAGACATTTCCATAAATATTTATTTTAGAGTCGGAAAAGCCTAAAACATCTACTTGAATTACTCTTTCAAAAATATCTCCAATCTACAGATACGGCTTTGCTGCTATTGTAAAATACAATGGATAGATGTCTCTACTGTGTCTGTTTACGTTATTACATTATTTAATATAATTATTTATGTTAAACCAAATTTGTATATTTATATGTATGTATTTATATTTATAGATTTATTATTTACCTCTAATGTCTAGAGTTTTTCAGCTTTCACGCAAAAACCTAAATAATTCTCAAATAAGATGTAATCTAAATTTTTTTTTTTGAAAAATTCTCTAATTTTTATTGAAAGTCTCGTCGAAATCGGTTCAGTGGCTTCGAAGATAAACCCGAACCAACGAATAGACAGACGACATCTTAAAACGCGTGTTCGGGTTTAGGTTACGTGACAAGAATCACATAAGCTTAAGAACAAGCTTATTCCGAAATCACAGACAGACACTTCAATTTGATTTATATGTATGGATGTATAGATTTCCAAAAAATAAATATACAAACGTGCATATAATTTCTATAGATATTCATTTTGGAATCGGAAAAGCCTAAAATACCTAATTCAATCACTTTTTCAAAAATATTTTCCAATGTACAATACAATTTCGTTGCTGTTTTAAAATATAATGGATGTTTCTGCTAAGTCTGTTTCTGTTATTAAATGCAAGTCAATGAATAAACCACTACCAGTTAAACCCGCTTTACAGGCGCCGTTCACCTGAAGAGAGCTCATTTTTGATCTCAGCTTCCAGACGGCGGATCACGATAGGACGTACTTTAATGTGAAAGTCTAACTTAAAGAGACTCGACCGTTGAAACCATTTTATAGTTATAGATTTTTGTATGTATATTTATAGATTTACCTCTAAGCTCTAGAGTTATTCAATTTACGTAAGAAGCCTAAACGCTTCCTAGATAAAAAGTAGTCTAGATTATTTTTTACAAAATTCTCTATCTGTCAGTGAAAATCTCGCCGAAATCCGTTCAGCCGTTTCGAAGATTAGCCCGGACAAACAAACAGACAGACAGACAGGCAGACAGACAAAAATTTTAAAAACGCTTGTTTGGGTCTTGGTCACGTGCAGAAAATCATATAAGCATAAGAAAAGTCTTTATTTAGAAATCGCAGACAGACACTTCAATTTTATTTATTTGTATAGATGTATAGACAGAGATATTACTATTACTAACAATTTTGGGTTTTCGTTTATAATAATACTATTATTAAAAATACTGTTTCAGGGTCACTATATAATAGTCGTAATAATTATAAACTAACGTTTAACAATATACCTAAAATCTATTGAATTGCATAGAACAATAAAAGCAAACAACTTGGCTGGATGTTTTATGAAGACGTTTGCCAGTTCAATTTCATTCACCTCGTTGTTTCAAGTTGTCCCATTTTTGTTTTATACGTATCTGCAGCGAGCACTAATTGAAACTGCTGTACCTGGAGCTGAAATAGAATTATTAGAAACCTATTAGAGCCTTTACTTTTCATCCTACGGTTCGGTACCTAACAAAATGTAAAGATTCAGTTTCGGAAGTTATCATTCTTATTAACATGGTATTATAATCTTTTTACCCCCATTCCAACGGTATTTATGTAGTACTAGATTGAGTGTTCGAAACAGTCGCTATGTTCCACTTAACTGAGGCTCTGGGACCACACCTAGCTTACTTTCAATTCGACATTTGCGATTCGGCAGTAAACAAAACAGCCCATTTTACTTCAATTTCTTTTGTGTAACATTTTTATAATAAGTTGATAATTACACAGGCACACAAAAAAAAATGATGACCCAGAGGGTAGACCCCACTATTCTTAGGTTTTTGGGGTCGCTGAAACCGAATATGACCATGAAAAATAATTTGAATTGCCCGTTTTTCCGCTAGCACACCCTTACCACCCCTTAAAGAGGTTCGAATGTTGTACCTTTTTTCAAAAATGAGATGTGTCTATTTCTATGTTTTTTGGGATGTTAAAACCGAAAACGATGACGAAACATGAATATAATACCTCTCTTACCCATTAGCACCCCCTTACCACCCCTTGAAGAGGGTAAAAATTTCAATTTTTGTATAAAATTAAGAGGTATGTGTATTTCTATGTTTTTTGAGATGCTGAAACCGAAAATAATAACCGAAAATAAATTTAATCCCTTTCTCACCCATTAGCACCCCCTTACCACCCCTTGAAGAGGTTTGTATTTTGAATTTTTGTTCAAAATTGAGATGTATGTCTATTTATATGTTTTTTGGGATGCTAAAACCGAAAATGATGACGAAACATGAATATAATACCTCTCTTTTCCATTATTCCAGCTAACCAACACCGAATCCAATTCATTGGATCATTCAATTCAGTGGATTCGGTGTTGATTAGCTGACCAAATCCTATCTCTGGTATATCCTGAGGATGCTTCGTTGAGAGGCGAAACACGTGTCGATTGGTGGTTTTTGGAGTTTGAGCGGAAAATAGCTATAGATTTTAGGTATTTATCACATGAAATGGAGTTCCGCAAAGTAACACCTGAGTCTATACAATGAATTAAAATTTATTTATTTTATAGTACATAAAATTAAAACATGGTGAACAGGCTTGCCCATTCGGAGCAACGACAAAATAGCTCTGTCTCGCTTTTGCTTACCAAGAAGCGGCAGTTCCTGCGCCCCGCTCTGCCACCGCGTAGCGCCTCGGTTATTGTTTTGATGTACTTTTATAGTACAACCGTTAGTAACTTATTAATCTGTGATACAATGTATAATTCATTGCTCCTTTCACACACATATCAACATCGTATATATCAACAATTGTTAAACCCCAAACCAATTAGGCTTATACTATGGATACCGCACAACGAACTAGGAGAATAGCTATCACCCAGACTTCGATTAAACTTCTTTTTAAGAAAAATTAGCAGACCGAACCGGGACTCAACAGTGCCACGTGTCACAATAATAGGAATCTACATGTATTTCTTTAATTAGCTGTTATTTGCAGTTTTCTTAGTGAGGAGGAATAGCACGATAACGCGTGTGCTTTGTGTTTTATAGTACAGGGCAGTGCTTATATGACACTAGCTGTGCCGTCGGCTCCATTCGCGTGGAGTACAGATTTATTTTTATATAGTAATGAATTTAAAAAAAGTATGTAAGTAAAAAAACATAAACGGACAGACAGACAGAGAGATATTGAGTTGTATAATATGTATAAATAAAATGTATTGCAAATGTATTATAAATGTCTATGGATGTCAAAAATTATTTTATTATTATTTACACATCTTGATTATGTAAACGAAACATTAAAAATGTAATTTACCTTTTTCGTAAATAATTTTAGAACAAACTTTAAATCACCCACCGAGTAACTACACACAACGTTGCTTAATCTCATCAAACACTAGAACACCACTAAGCTACGAGTAAAGCTAAATTAGTTAATAATTAATTACAGTTTCATGATATCAATAAACAAACAATGGGCTCTAGTTCACGAAATCTTCATTTCCTTTACTAAACATAGTTAAACGTTTAAACAGGCTTAACTTTGTTGACTTACTTTCAGAATCTTCTCGGTATATAGATGCATACATATCGCCAGTTCAGCTCGTAACGTAAACTTCAGCTCGTAATGTAACTTAGAAGAAAACGTTTAACATTGACTAACAAATTACTGTTACGATTGTGAGAAGATGAGTGGAACTGAACTTAACCCTGCAAAATGTATATAGGTACATAACCACGCTAAAATTATGTAAATAACTATTCATGAATATTCCAAACATTGAATTTGAAAATGTAGTCTGAAGTTACTTACAAAAAAATTCCCAATTGAGAATTTTATTGAAATTGTTCGAAATCGCCTTAGAAACTAAACCGCATTAAAGGAAAAATATTATTTTGCTGTTGTAAGTTTTTTTATATAACATTCGTTTTTTAACATTCAATCACTCATTGTTTATTTCATTACTTTTAAAACTTTTTTTTGTAAACGTTTTTATTTTATTTTACTAAATTATAATAATAAATATAAGTACAAATATATTCAAAGTGAATTTGAAATCATTGCCTTCACTGGAACTGATTTATTTATTTTACGTACATAATTATGTACATATTATGTATGTTCTGGAAGCCAAATTCCGGCGGTTGGTGGTAACTCAGCATACACGACGAATTCCTGAGCGTCATCATGTGTTAACATGCCCCTGAACAATCGACTGGCAATGAGCGAGGGAAAGTGAGAAAATGTCTACACTTCCTGTGCAATGGCACAATACATCGAAATATTTGAAAACAGTACTGAAAAATATTTTGCTGCCCTATAATGCAACAAAAAATATGTTTTTAGAGTTCCTGCATTAAGAATTAAAATTAATTAGTACACTATACGTATCATAACAATTAAGGAAATAATTGCAACTTTTAACAAACAATAATAAATGTGATATTAAATGTAAACGCATTTTAACTATTTGCTTCGTAATTGAATTTTTATTATTGTATGTTATTTGATATTTTATTAGTGACTTATTTGAATATATTACAATAGTTTGTTTTCTAATAAATCTTGAACAGTTATTCAAGAAATTTCAATAACATTATAGCACTTCAGTGACATTCAATTTTATTCTTAATTTGCTGATAATATCTGCGTCATATTCTACTGTATTCTACCTACATACATTATTGACTGCCCACTAAAAACAAAAGTGTATGAAATATTGAAGCTAAAATATTATCATATAAAATAGGAAGTTAATTTATTAACAAAGATAATGCTATATTGGGTAGTAGTGACGTTTTTATTAGGAGCCGTAAAAGGGCCTATGGACGAAGCAACGAGCCATTATATCCCATTCCACCCCACTGAGTGCTTAATGCAGGATAATGGACTCTCTCACTATTAATTTTGCTGTTTTTGTTTCAGAAACAAGCGAAACAAGTATCCGTTTATCGTAGCATCTTGTGTGACATCAATTAATTACTTTGGAAGAAAATTGGAAACGCTATTAAATATTTACTAAGAATCGGAGATTTCCTTGTAGTTAATTGTACAATAGGTAGATACGTAGCTATACTCGTATACCTACGTAATTTATGAGTACTTTGGTGCGTTTGATAATTTTCTGATTGAGACTTTTTGTATGCGTACTGTATACCATAATTGTAATTTATTTGATTGGTGTTAATAAATACTATACATACATATATCGCAAACAATCTTCTATTAGATTGGAAAAGAACTTTATTGCCAATGTAAAACAAAAATTAACTCCCAAAAATGACTTTTAAACAAACGGTTATATCGTAGCTATTCTAAAATTTCAGACATTTTAGGAAACCTTTCTAATACCATACACTTCAGCGGGGTTTTCTTTTTTGGATACCTACTCTTTTCTCGGTACAAGAAAGAAGTCTAGACAGTACTGTTTCTTTCAATATCGTTCACGGATAAACACATAGACAGGAAAACTCATGAACATATAAGCTGTAAAAGTTATCAAACCCAACAAAACCATAAAGGTTCAGAGTGAGATATGAAACCACAAAAATGACTGCATGCACATATCTCACAAAAGAGAGAAAGTAAATATATGTATATAAAGTCCAAGTCAACAAAGTTATGGAAAAAATTAAAAACATCTAGATAGAAAAGATAGAATTAAAAATAGTAAATAATAATAACAACAATTATGTTACACATACATATATATGTATGTGTAGACAGAGCAAAATAATATAAATACGCTACTTCGAACATTTTTTTTAATGTGAAATTTTTTTAATAATTTTTAATTCATTAAATTTTAATTTATTGTTTAATTTTTTTTGCTTTAATTTTAATTTATTGTTTTATTATTATTGTATTATGTCTTTGATTGCATGGTGTTGGAATTTATAATAAAGGCTTATTATTATTATTTCGAACAACAAGACTTACAGATTTCTAAGTGAAAATCGATAGCGATTGAATCGACTTCTACGACCTGCGTAAGCAGCTGGCTCATGCCGTATTTTTCTCTCCCCCCAAATAAATGTCAACGACAACAATTACTTCATTATTCAAGTAAATAAAGATAGAGATAAAGATACGGTATCTTTAATGAAACCATTGATACAAAAACTGTAAATCACCTAACTGACATCTACTTTGTTTTATGTAGGGACATCATTAGAATAATTAGTTCCATACCCATTTCAAACAGTTCTGTAACCCGCCCTAAATTTTGGGTTGACAGTTATGCAATATCAATACACTGTATATATCCATTACAAACTAGAGATCTACTTTATAAACATTTAAAATGTTCAGAGCAGCAAAAAAGTTTAAATTTTCCATTTCAAGCCATGAATTCTTTTTTGTATGCATCAGCGTAAAGTTTCGAATTTGGTAATCAACATTGTGTTTCTGTGTAGCTGACTGGGTAGAAGACCAAGGATGATTTATGAAGATCAAATAGCCAGATTATTAGCAGACAGAAATGTCAAAAGCACTCGCATACCTAGGCGAAAATGCGTGAGGAGAATGATTTGAGGAAGCGAAAGAAGTATTTAAGGACCATGACGATTGGTGCCTCGTCCTCTCTGACTACCCCGTTAGGGATACAGCGTGAAGATATGTAGTTCTGAGATGTATGTAGTTCTGAGAGCGTAACGTAATGAATTACATTATTTTACCACGAAAATAGCGAATAAGACGGAAAAAGGTGCAAGAATCGGTCTTCGAAAAATAAAAAATCAGTACCTATCAAATCACGTTTCATACAAATAAACTTAAAAACTCATAATTTCAATAAATCAAAATTAAAAGTACTTGGAACTTGATATTGCCAATAGTAGGTGTTATAATTATTCCGACTGTCGGGTTAGAAGGTTACATGCAAGATAAAGTTAATTGTTTCCTTTTTTGTTTGAAAAATTGTTCCAAGATGTAACTATATAAGTAAGTCGTAGAAAAATTCTAATATTATTATAAAACTGTACGAAAATATAATAAACTACCTACCTGGCGAGCCAAAACAAATATTCATTTAAAAAAACATTAAATGCAAACCGAAGCAGCGTTATATAGATAACCCTAAAAAAATAAAAATATTAAATAAAGTATATAATATGTTTGTGTGTATTCATATTGCAAATGTTTTTATTTATAGGGTACAACATTGGTATATTTATTAATCACACCTCTTTCTCAAGTATTTAAATAAATGTAATGTCCTAAACACCCTTTACATTGTATACACTTGTCATTTAAGATTAAGACGCACACTGCATATGCACGCACGACACGCATTCACTTCACAATAATATTATATGGCTTACCTCATTTGTAAAATTATAACGGTGAGTATGTTATCGAATTGGTGGTAAACAGAAAACTTGGGTTTTGAAGTTTATGTTATATTGTCACAACAAATTCTGTAACTTTTCTTTTGTGGAGATTTTAATAAAGACGTATCTGCACAATGTACAATACGCAACATCGTATTATAAAATACTTTACTAATGATATAACGTTATCAGTTTAATAGCGTCATTAATGATAACGTTATTTTATAATAACTCAATATGGCCACACTGGCCAACGTACTACACGACTGAAAACCCGGCCTCACTGTATTGTGTACACTCACAGCATAAGTCTTTTTTTGTACTTGTTCTGAGTTGCCGAAGTGCAATGGTCGTTGTTTAATAATAGATGGTTAAACAGATGGTTATCGATTAGGTGGTACAAAATAATCCAGGCCCTGCAGTCTCGACATTGGTAGCGATCGCTTTACGACGATCGTTACGATAAGTCATAACGATTAATTTTTAACGATTTTTGAAAGTCTCCACATTAAAACTATCGATTGTGATTGGAACCATGTCGAATCTGTCAACTTTATGGTGGCACTTGACATGGCTATTTGTGTTCGCTATTGGGTGTTTGTTGTATTTGGAAAAATATATGACGTACTTGCAAACATGCAAATACAAGCAAATACGACCATCCATACATGGCAGCCAAATAACAAACACACAAATATTTGGCAGCAGAAGGAAATGTATTGACCAAAACTATGGACGTGTTTAACTTGCAGCGGGATTTGATTATTTAAATGCATGTAACTATTACATGCAGCGCGTGAAAAAATACAAAGTAGTGAAAAGACCATGGAGAACAAGGCGCTGGTGGATGCTGACTATGCATAAAAATTTCATTTTCAATAATTGTTCCAGTTCGCGCTCACAACACAGACACAAAATACTGCACGCTCATATAGATCCACGGCGTGTGCGCTTCTGAATATGGCCATTGTGTAGTAGACGGTTTATTTGCGTATTTGCCTATTTGACCCCTTTGATGTGCGTCGAGAAAGCGACAAGCGCACGTACGGTAACGCGTATTTGGTATTGGCCATATTTGTCAAATAGGCAAATAAAGCCATTACTTTGTCAAATATACTGTCCACACGTGGTAATTGTTTGCCAAATATGTCAAATACGCAAATACAAATAGCCACGTGAAGTGCCACCTTTACTATTGCTGATAATGTTTTTACGATCAAATTTGACAGTTCGCAGTGTTCGTACTTATCGTTATGGCAAGCGATTTTTGTTCTAATTTTTATCGATCGGTAGTTTACGAAAATAAACGCTATGTCAGGACTGCAGCCCCAGATGACATAAGTTTTGATTGGCGTATTCGACAATGTGGAACTTCGTAATAACTACAGAATCCAGAAATATTTAAATAGCAATGATAATGTACGATTCACTTTCAGTTTCTTGAATGCATTGTTTAAATACGATTTATTACATTTTGTATACAAAGAAAATAAAAGAAATAAAATAAATAATATCATAATTCCACAAGTCTTCATTAAGCTTGCAATATAATCTAGGTATATGAAAAACAAACAAGAAGTATTAAATTCTTAATATGAAATCCGCGTCTTGGCAGGGTATAGCGGTAGTCATAAACAAATAGCTTTACGAACATGAGCGTAGTCAAATATTGGTTGAACGTGGCTTCAGAGACATCAGCTGAGATTTACTCCATTGTGCACTCGAAATTTGAATTGTATATCTAAAAATGGCATTATTACTAACCGTTATTCCAATAACGGTTATATTGTACTTTCCTCTGAATTGTCTCCTACCGTAAAAGTTAGATGGCACACGATTGAACCATAATAACGTACGAAACACATTCATTATTCAAATTATTAGCAATAGTTGCCAAAATTGTTACTCTTTATTTGTCGCTTACTATACAATACATTACAATATATATATACATAGGAATATATAATGAAATAGATAAATAGATGTGCGGTGTCACCCTTACGGACAGGATAAGCAATGAAGAAATACGCAGTATGACAGGGTTGCCCGACAGTGTTATTATAAAACTGAAGAAAGGAATGTTTAGATGATACGGGCACATAGAAACAATGAGTGATAAAAGACTGACGAAGAAAATATACAGCGCGAAAGTGAGTGGTAAAAGAAGCCAAGGAAGACCAAGGCTGACTTATGAAGATCAAATAGCCGGAGTGTTAGCAAATGGAAATGTCAAAAGCTCTCGCATATCTGAGGAGAATGATGAGATTTGAGGAAGCGAAAGAAGTATGTAAGAACCGCAGCGCTTGGCGCTCCGACCTCTCTGATTACCCCGTTAGGGATACAGCGTGAGGATATGTATATATGTATGTATGTATAATGAAATATGTAGATATATTGTGTATTATATAATTTTATGGTATGGACACTTGGTTTGAAGCCTTATATTTTATGATCGTATTAGACTGTAAGAGTAGTAATGTAAACACACCTTTATATTTTAAACAGTTGTTGACGTCCACCGACCGTGCATAGTGATCATCTGTCTCTTTCACTTCCGTGTAAAAGAGTGAGCGCAAGGGCGCTAAAATATTAACTTTTCTCCACAAACGTCTGTCTATGCTTTTCTCAATATAACTTCAAACATACATTCTCAAGTGGAAAAGGATCAATTCTATTCTGTTTTTACTACATATCTCAAATAAATCGAACCAATTTTTGTATAGAATTTAAAATATGTAGTCATGCTACGTAATGTCTAATGTTATTAGACTAATTTGTAATATAATAGATAATATTATGCAATTCTTATAATACTAATATGTAGGTACTGTCTATAACAGCATTAGTACTAGTCGAACGTCTGTGACAATAGCGAGAAAATATGCTGTCAGTTAAAACATGGACATAAATTACGTTAAAATTATGAAATAAAATTTTCAAATATCCGTAATAAATAATAATAATAATAATAGGTAAAATAAATATATTACATAACATAAATGAAGCAGTGTTTCAGTACTTTAAAATTAACAAATATTAGTTGTTACACTCCCTAAACCTGAAACATCATAGATAACAACGAACTCTAGAAAGCATTCCAACAGCAAAATTTAGAGATCTTGACATTTTCAATATGAACATCGGCTTTAATCCTTAATTTCATTTAGATACAGACGCTTAAGATATAAATTAAAAAGTATGACGTAGCGATGATCGTATCGTGAGCGATTAGAATGTATGGTTGAAGGAGATATATCGTCGGCAATACACGAAGCGTGGCTCGATGGACTAACAAATTATTGTCGTCCAGGGAGCACGAAATATCGGCTCGCGCGGGCACGTCGACTGACCTACCAGAAATATATATCTGCACTGTAGGAAAACCAGTAGAATACTGAACGAATATCTCCACAAAGGTGCTACGTCTGAATTTGTTGGAACGCGCTTATTTCTTTAACTTCAGTTCAGTGATTTATGCATTTCTAGCAGTTATACCTGCATTTATAACTTTGCTATATCTATATAAGTTGTTTATAAAACTTGTGTAATAAATAGATTTGAAAAATTAATTAGTGACATCTTTATTATTTAACTATTTTAGCTATCTTAACTATTAATTAAAATAAGAAAACACAATAAATTTAAAAATATAAAACATATAGATACATCTAATACCACGAAAAATGAAGATCAAAAAGTTATAAGAAATGTCAACCATTTCTACAACTAATTTAGATATTGGAGTATACAGCTGAAATGTTTTAGTTGTTGAAATAAAAGATTACAAGAAAGTGCTAATTTATAATAAATATCAATATGTAAAAAAATAGTCGTATTAGGTTACTGAAATTCTGAAACGTAAGATGATAAAAATAATAGACTGTAAAAAGAAACAAGCGGAATTTATTTCCCTGTTCAATTAGTGTCGTTCTTCGTCAAAAGGAATATTGGTGTATAAATGGCGAAGGCTGGCATTGTCACAGACGCGGTATATCATCGGCGCACGGAAATTCAAAGGGCGCCCGGAAGTACTTGATTTATGAGAGCGGGTCGCATATACGAGCCAGTATTAAAAATTTCATAAAAATATTCTTTATGAATTGCGTGCATTGTGTTGGCTGCGAAATCGCGGATTAATTTCTCACGGTGACTTTCAACATAGAAGACACTATTATAAGATAACGTTAGTAATCGTCTACACTGTACATCACCAAGACATCATACAATTCTCACAAACCAAAATGTTGTTGAAAATATGATGCCTGAGGTTCTTGGTGGTACTCACTTAGTGCAGGTTTTTTCCTAACTGATGATAAATTTGACTTTAAAAATTACCTCTGTGTGATTAAATTGATTTAAATGCCAAACTATGACTATTGTATGACTATGTTATTTTGACGCGTAGGTGTATTTATTTTGATTTTATGCTGAGATAAAATCTTCTTAAAAGAAATAATAAATCTTCTCGAGATAATTATTTCCGGTTTGATTGTAAATGTTTGTAATTGGATTGAATGTAAAAAGATATGGGACTTCAACGGAGATAAAAACATAGTCTGGTAAAACCCCCTGCACGTTCACCTTTAAGCTTTTCAAATATATTATACTTATAAACACGGAGTAAAAATAAACTTATAATGAAACTCTATTTTAAAACAATGTCTAAAAAAATATGCGAAATCATAAAACACATTTTATGTTTTTCTTATAATTTACTGAAAATAATTATACTATATTTAGAAACAAATAATTTTGAAGGTAGTATCATGGATTACACCGTTTTAAGATAAAATGCATAGGTACGATTTGGAGCGATCTAAGGAAGAAAGGGTAATATAATCTATATAGAATTATTTCTATATTTCTCTAATAGCAGGGGATAAAAATGGAATAAGGTTGTTTAGTAAAAGAAGGTGGTGTAGTGTAGATCCCCTGGCTGAGTTTCTTGCTGGTACTTCTTAAGGCGATTCTATCCAAAACCTGTGATAGATTTGAATTTAAAAATGTCATGATGTAAGGTTTACATAGAAAAATTTAAACTTGTATTCTTATTGGACAAAAAATATTATTTAGAATGCAAAACTATCCTTCCTTTGTTTTACCTTTAGATATAACCAGAAACGGTTTTCCGCGTGGTCAGTTAAAGTACTGCGGGCTTATGTACGATCTTGGCGAATAATTTGCATGAATGGGTGAGGAGGGTAGAATCGAGTGTGGGGAATTTCCAAACCAGAGATGTTACATCAGTGATAAAGGCCACATTACAAATCAACCAGCTTTGTACACAAATTGTTTACTAATGAAATATGTACCATATACTTAATTTGTCAAATCAATACACCAATAAATTTTGTGTTCTTAAAATTAATTGGAGTAAAGTTTATAAGTTTTAATACTCTAATCAACATATAAACATAAATACGAAAGTATATATAGAGGAGTAAAAAATATTTAAAAACGAAAATAACGTTTAATAAACATATATATTCTGGTATATGCCGTATTTATATTGCTTGAAAGTTGTCACTATGAAGACTTGTTCACGCATTACACGACTACGATAGGTCGATAAACAGACAGTATTTATAAATCATACAACAAAGTAACAGAACCAAGGTAAGTATTATTACAGTTCTACTTACACATGTCACAGTCCTTGTACATAAATTATATGTAGTACAAGAGTGGCAATCGGTTCTGTGGTCCTGTCATGAACAAGATAATCTGTTCTTAAAATGTTATGTGAAGAAATCTGAGTACTTTACAGCAAAAAACGTCAAATTCGATCTCTATTGTCAAGCGAAAGTGATGACGTCATGAAGTATTATTGAAAGTATTTAAGTATTTAATAAAACCTAATAGGTAGTTACTTAAAACATGTCAAATGTTACTATCATTAAAAATAAATTTTAAATGTCAAGTTAAATTAAGAATTTAGATATATCCCAAAACTAAAGTTATTAGGGGGTAGGTACCCTGAAAAGCAATAAATAATTATATTTCCCTATTATCTACAGCCTGAAATACTCATACTTTTCAACCGACTTCCAAAAAAGGAGGAGGTTCTCAATCCGGTTGTGTTTTTTTTTTTAAGTTTGTTACCTCATAACTCCGTCATTTATGAACCGATTTCGAAAATTCTTTTTTGTTCGAAAGGATACACTTCCAGATTGGTCTCATTGAAATTTCACTGGTATTGAATTTCACTGGTATTTCGAAGATACACCAAATAACGCGACCTGGTTATTTATATTGACGATTCTCTTGAATGTCATTTGTTAACTATCGTTGCCCCCACATGGTATAGTGGTAGTATGGTATAATGGTAAAGTAGGGAGAAGATATAAATTGACTGTGATATAATAAATTCAGTCAGTAGCGTCAGTCTTGTGGCGGACAGAGAATACGGCTGGTGGCGGTCGTCTTCGGATTGTAAGAATACTGCTAGGGTGTAATTATGATACAACCTTTACACTGTTCTTTTACAACTGATTGATATTGATATGATATTATATTGATGATATTGATAATGGCTCTAATGGGCAATAATATCCCATGTTCGATCTGTTCGCATCCTTTATTGTGAAAGCTTACGGTTCGTGCTCCTCAATAAAATGGAAGTTAACACATTGCGCTCCAGAATTAGAAAATAGACTAATTGTAGACCTGCTCTAGATATTAATTTAGGCCAAAGTCACTCAAAAGGGTGAAATAAAAAACTTTTATAAAAAAATTAAACCGACTTCAAAAAAGAACACTGAAAGGTATGAAATAACTATCCCTTACGGATCAAAACTTAAGTACAAAAATAACTTTATAAAAATGCGATACAAATACTCATATAATTAAATTTGACATTTGTTGAAGTCGGTGCCAAATCAATGTTCGACAACGTCACAAGTCTATTAGTTTAGTAGGCTGGGCACCGACTTCAGTAACCGTCAAATTTAATTATATGAGTATTTGTATCGTATTTTTATAAAGTTATTTTTGTACTTAAGTTTCGATCCGTAAAGGATAGTTATTTCATACTTTTCAGTGTTCTTCTTTCAAGTCGGTTTAATTTTTTAATAAAAGTTTTACTATGGTGCTTTTACTGTCGAGGTAGCAAAATAATGAATGCGTCGGGGACCGCTATGATTTCTTATAATATTGTTTTCTGTTTTTATAGCCGTCCCCAACATATTTTATACATTCATTTGTTAACTCATTTGTTCAAGTACGAGTCTTTCAGATGGCAGATATGAGTGAAATATACTTGTTGCATTTTAAGGGTTCACGCTAATTCTTTTTGATATTGAGGAATTTGTAAATTTAGAATTTAACGAACTATTTTAGTGAAGACATGTTAAGTAAGGGGACAATTTTATAAACAGTACACCACAATTTTATAATCAATATTATAAATACTGTGGTGTTTATTTTAATAAGGAAGTTGAAAGAGAGTTGATGTATAGTTGTATTTACATAGGTGTGGTAGAGCCATGCTGCATTGCAGCACGAATTGGGCCGGCTCGCCCGGTGAAATACCACCCTCTCACAGAATATCGGCGTGAAATAACAGCATCTATTGCTGTTGTTTTGCGTTCGGTGAGTGAGAGTACCGGTGGCCCATCTCCCCCTTACCCCTCCTTTCCTTAAAGGCCGGCAACGCACCCGAGATTCCCCGGAAGTTGCGGGTGTCCATGAGAAACGGTGATCTGCACTTTCCCTCAGGTGACTCGCTTACTCGTTTGGCCCCTCTTTTTATAAAAAAAAAATTAGTACATGATTTTTAGTACCTGTATTTTACTAGTAGTACTTCTTTCCCGGGTTTAAGCAAATTAATTTTTAGTGTATTGTAATATTGGTATTTTTGACATATATATAGGTACATAACTTCGCGCCATATCATATTCGGGATGAACTCAGAATTAAGGCATAAGAAAAATACATCCTAATACTTATAACAGTAAGTATTAGAGCCGTATATAAAAACGTAATCACGCAACAATTTTACACTTATATGCTACATTTAACTGATGAATCCTTACATTTCTTTTAATCGATCCGGTTCGACATCGATTTGGTGCTGGTTAGTTGATCCTGAGCATGCTTCATTAAGAAGACAAAGACATGTCATTCATAATTTTGAGATTTTGAGCACAAGATAGTTAAAAATTGTAAAAATTCAACATGAAATGGATTTCCGCAAAGAAAAAATACTACCTACAGTTAGCAAATCGAAGCCAGATAATCAGAAATTACTAGCCCATCACCTATACCAGTTTCTTACATTTCGTCTCACCCCATAGACAATTCAAACCAGCGCGGAAATTGGGTCTTTCTATATATCATACTACGATAATTTATCTTCCAAACCATTTCCTTTCATAAATTTTTTTTCGTTACTGACTCCTCAAAAATAAAACAGAAAATAAATTTAGTCACACTGTTTATTATTTAATTGATATAGTTACAATGAAGAAATTAACTTTATGTTGAATTTTCTTCGAACATCCTAATCCTGAGTGTTACTAGACACTCGTCGGTTCTTTCTGTCGCACCTGATGGCACTCAATGCCCATATCAGTGACTATATGATATGTAGTAGGATCATAAAATTGATTGAGATATTATTTGTGATGTTGTCTGGTTTACAATTACTTTATACGACATATATTTTGTTAATAAACTTTGCGTCTTAAGGCTTTAGTATATTATTAAGAGTCTTATCCTTTATGCAAGTTTAAATCAAAGACGGGTTCTCAAAACACTGTCGAGTTAAATGTTTACGTCCATAAATTGCAGTGTATTCTAGTAGTTAAATTATGCAAAATCGTTTTGACGCGCGTCTCAGCGGCGCGTTTAAGGCACATCGCGCCGTGGTCCCATAAATATTCAGTTTACGGACACTCAACCAACTTATGGACGCGCTGATTTACGCCAGGCCAGACCCGAGGACATACCCAAATGTAAACCCGCTTTTATGTGTTCATTTTATACCGGAACACGGGCCAACACTACTAGTGTATGTATAACTGCGGAGGTACAGTTAACGACAACTAAAATTTTTATGAGGGCGTGTAAAGTCATTCATTTTTAATTTAAAAGTTAATTTTAAAATTCTCGTTTACATTTATAAGTTTACTTCGAGGAAGGATTTTATAACTGTGATAACAATTCTTAAGGCGACTGCTATTTTTTTTAATTTGTTAACTTAGTGTTTTTAAATAACTACCACCTTTATTGGCTATAAACTTGACATAGAGGAAATTCACAAGGAAACTCTCACGCTCACTTCGATTCGCTGTCTCCTGAAATAAATTTATTGCTCTATTCTAGAACTTTTTTGTAAGGTTCCGCGCACGTTGTTAAACTAGAAACGTTTTCAGTTTTGGTGCGTGCATACGTACGCCACAGTACCTCGCAACCTTTCATCTATCTTCATATACAAAGTAAATAAATATTAATCGTTCGTGATCCTGTAATTTCTGAACGACTTTACCGATATTCTCACAATACAGGGTTAATTTAAATAACCTCTTAGTATTTTGTACTAAACATTATCCTTAATAACTTTTCTTTCACGACTTTCAAAAATTCGTATTTTCGTATCGTATTTTCGTACAAAAATAAAAATACATTAAATGTTTCTGAAAATGCCACCTACTCTACCCAGCCGCTAAAGCCGCACACGCACAGCGCGGCGCTGAGGCCCGGCGCACTTGCACTACACCATTGGAAATAGATGCAGAGTAATTACGTTTCAGACAGTACAACAACACTTAACAAATAATTTTTGTGGAACATATTGAGTTTTAAAAAAAGTCATAGAACAAAAGTTGTTAGGTATGTTGACAGGAATTTTGCACTAAAAGGTTATTAGTATTTTTAAATTAACCCTGTATATTGTTTTGTCGAGACTTTAGTTCATAGCTACGCTAGGATTCGATAGATAGCGTTGTAGTTAAGACTTATGTATAAATAAAGAAAATAATAATAAATGCGCTAGACAATAAACACTGATCACCTGTTTTCAAACCCTTTCTCGAGCGTCTCCCAATACACCCAGATCCGAAGCAATCTAGAAAACTTCGTTTCCTAAATTAGCTCGGCCGGAAATCGAACCCGGAACCTTCCATGCTCAGACACAACGCCTAAACAACTGCGCCGTCGCATAATACAACAATTTTGACCGAATAAAAATTGTCATGCCATCGACCGAAAAGGCCAGGATAACGTCTGCCAACCAGCTAGTACATTGTATAAAAGTCAGACTCACTAATTGAGTGACTCATCATCACTCAAATGTGTTGATTTTATATTGGAAGCATTGTACGAAGGGATGAAAAGTCTGTCAAAGTTTGCATGGGAAATAATATTTTTATGGTCTCTACTTGAGACTTGATTTTAATGCTTTTCGACACAAATAATAAAACGCATATTCATATTTACATATACTTACGCTGCACCCCTAACTGGGTGATCAGAGAGGACGGAGTGCCAAGTATCGCGATCCTTACATACTTGTTTAACCCCTCAAATCTCATCATCCTCCTTACACACTTTCGCCTAGGTTTGCGAATTCCAACCCTTCAATCATGGCTTACTTGCTTTGAAATTATTATTGAAATTTCTTTCCTGTCTTATGACTGTAATTGATTCGATAAAATGGAAACAATGAAGCATACGTTAATAAATTTTTAACAATTCCGAGATGTAATTACGAAATAATAGTATACAAGTATATCGGACAATATGTTATTATTCAACAGCAATACCAAATAAAGTAGAAATATAATTAATTATCAAATTTCAGCTCAGTTGATGTACACATAAAACGATAAATCAACTGAGAGATATAGACAGACAAACAGATGGGTTCTGTTTCTGCTATTTTGGCTATGGAACTCTGAAGACTTAGAATGTTATATCATATAATTACACTAAAATAAAAGTACATAACTAAACACTACTTTTGTCATATTGAGTCTCAATTCAGATAACTTCGTCTCCTAATCTCATCTCATACTAGAGAGCGGCCCCGGCTTCGCCCTGGTGGGATACTAAAGGTTATATCGTGACGCCATTTTTTTCATTGAGATTTTCATACAAAAATACCATCCAATTTCCGACTTTTTCCGTGGATTTTGCAAAAATTTTTTTTTATACAAACTCGTGCTGACAGTTACGAACCCAACAAACAATAAATCAACCAAATCGGTTGAGCCTTTCTCAAATGATGCTCTGTCATACATGTGGCAATTGATTTTAATTTACATGGACTGATAATGACGACGCCCGTGGCGCAACGGCTAAGCGCGTTGGAAAGTAAACGGGGGTTGCGGGTTCGATTCCCGCCCCGAGTCTGGGTGTTTATTTATAATATGTATTTATTTACGAAAGAAAAGTATATAAGTAGTATATCAGTTATCTAGTACCCATAACACAAGCACTGTGCTGCTTACTTTGGGATTAGATGGCTCTGTGTGAAATGTCTGAGTATATTATTATTATTATTGTTATTATTATCATTATAATATTACTTTAATTTTTCTGTATGTAGGTGGTCTAAAAATATACAAAAAGTCTTTCCTTCGTAAGTATTATAACGAAGTACACGTGTAACTACTATCTAACTTTGTAACTCACTGGAATCTTGTTGTAGAAAGTCAAAGAATTCTGTGAAACTTGCCGTTACACAAAGCACTTTTAACTTTTATCTTTCCCACAATGCCTATTTGTTTTGCAGGAATGGAATTGAGCTGGAATCTAAACATACGTAAGTAACGTACAGTGTTTGTAACGGGACTCAGATTTGTATTGTGATTTGCATAGCTTAAGGGTTTCGCATTACATAGAGGGAGTAAAGCGAAACTTGCGCCATAACTCTCATAGCCGACGTAGGCGAGCAAATAAGTGAACTATCAAGTTTGGAGCAAACACTATTAACTGTTTAGTAGTTTAAGAAACGGTCTCAATTTACCCTTTAACATAATCTAGTTTACGCTTAATCAAAATTCCGGGTCAGGCCCAATATGGATATGGGTGAGCGCGTTCTGCAATAACTTACTTTCCCTTCAGGTAATTATTCCACGTGCTACATCTAATTTTGCTAGGGACCTTGGTACGCAACGTAACGTGTAACGTAATGTAGGCTCTTGCACATGAAAATCACTAAATGTACGTCGGCACAATAAATCACTGAAAAAATAAAAGAGACAAATATCTTTTCCTATAAAACATAGTATCAAGCTTTTACCTCAGTAGCTTAATTAGCTTGGTATAATATTTCCTTTTGGCTCAGTAGCTCCAGCCCCACCCTACCACAATGAAGCAAAACTCTGGTGCAACTGTGGATACAGAGCAATGTCGGCTCAGATGCGTAGTGTAGGAAATCCAGGAGTCCTCGATTTGCACTCAGGACAACCATCGCGGCATTTATAGTGAGTAAAAGTCTCACATAATCCATTATCTCCCCCGTGGATTTAGGTCAAAGTTTAATCAATTTATCCAAGTAAACACAGTTGTTGTATTTTTGAACGTCATATCCACCATTGACTCAGAAAGAAAACTAGCACTGAGATGAGCCGACAAGAAACTCAGTCAGGTATTTTTTAAAAGCCTCTCCCGCATCACTCATAAAAGATGTTATTTGGGGAAGTACATCTAATTCTGTAAATTATATAACATGTTACAGTTAGAACTCGAAAGCCGTTAATGTGCACATTAGTTAGATAATCTGGAGATTAACTGATTTGCTCCGTTAATGTGCGTAATCAAGAGTTTTTCGCATTTAACCTGGGTAATATGTACATTAACGGCTTCAATATCATGAAAGTTCAAAAGCTTGTTTCTCCCATTTTCTTTGCCCACACCTTCCCCCTTTCCCTTCACTGTTACTTTGGTTTCGTTATGAAAGATGCGAATTTCCATGCAAGTTACGGGTTCTTCCACATCAATATGTAAATATAATTAGGAGGATTGGAGAGTAAAACGAAATAGAAGAAGTAAACGATATCTTATGAAGATATTGCTCTAGCGCTCTGACAGCCGCTGATGTGGTACGCTTGCTTTGCTCTTTCGGCTCGTGAATTGTGATAAAAATCGTTTTGCAGTAAAACCTCCTGAGCTTCCCCTCATATACAATTTTCCCATATTAAAGAAGCTGAATTCTTAATTGAAACCTAAATAAATAACAATATGTTAATTTAAGCGCACAGTAACGATCTTTTGTTCCAGCGACGATCTTATTTTCAGTTTAATGAGTGACTAGTAGGTAATGTGCAGATTATCTAAATAATTTACACACAAACGGGTACACAAACGGTGTGACACTGCCGGCATTGCTTCAGGCCCCACTTCCTTATCAGTGCCATCTCAGTCCAACAATTTGACTAATTCCTCAAATTCCAATCACAATCGCACACCTTTTTGGAAATATATTGGTTCGCTCAAAAACAATGTATGCTTAATAAAGCGTATTCCACGTGGCGCACGCATCAGCGTTGCCAAATCTCTTAATTTAATAATACAAAGAATATTAAACCGAAATGACAAATGCGATTGGGAAGAACTGCTCATTTTCGGTTATAGAACATTATGTTTGGAACAAAACGATAAAGACAAAATTTCCTTAACACAAAAAATTAAACATAAGTGCTCTAACTCTTCAGTTCCGAGCATTCATGTTCGGCCCATTTATAAATCTTTCAATTCTGACAGTATTCCAAAAATAGAAACAAAAATTAGCGACGGCGATCTAAGAGGTGCCGCTCACTTGCTATTTTCCAGCGATGTTTTGGCACCGAATACGGCCGAGACTCTTTTTGCTCTCAGATCAAAGCATCCCTCTTCCTCTGTGGCTTGTTGTCTGCCAGATCCCCCACATCCAAATGATGTGTCGACTCGAGCTACGGAGGAAGATGTGCTTGCCGCAATAAATTCTTTTAAAAGCGGTTCCGCGGGAGGTCTCGATGGCTTAACGCCACAACATTATAAAGATCTGATTACAGGCTCTGTCGGTGATACCGGTAAGACACTCTTATCTAGTTTAACAGCACTAATAAATGTTATGCTGGCTGGTAAGGTGCCCCCGGAGATAACCGACATCCTGTATGGTGCCAATTTATGTGAACTGAAAAAAAAAGACGGTGGCGTTAGGCCAATTGCCGTAGGTGCAACTATACGGCGCATTGCCTCCAAAATTTGTTGCCGTCACATTCTCTCTACCGTATCAAACTATTTTTGTCCTACACAAGTAGGTTTTGGCTCAAAGAGAGGATGTGAAGCGGCAGTGCATGCGGCGCGTGCTTTCTTGACACATGATGGAGGTGAGGTACTCCTCAAAGTAGACGTAAAAAATGCATTTAATTCTGTTGATAGATCCACCTTGTTGACACAGATAAAACAGCATGTTCCGGACATATATCCCTACCTCTGGCAATCTTACAGCAGTCCTTCAAAATTAATATATAAAGATAATTTATTACATTCCGAAGTTGGCTGTCAACAAGGTGATCCTCTCGGACCAGCTATTTTTAGTCTGGCTATCCATCCTGCGATTTGTAATTTAAATTCCAAATTTAATATTTGGTACCTTGACGACGGAACAATAGGAGGTAAAGCAATTACTGTTTTAGAAGACCTTAAAACCCTCATTCAAAGGTTTAAAGATATTGGCTTAGAATTAAATTTTTCTAAATGTGAACTCTTTGTTTCCGATTCTGTTCCAACTATTACAAAAAATGAAATAATTAATAAATTTAACAATCTGGCACCAGGTATTAAAGTCTTGTCAAAAGAATCGCTGTACCTCCTAGGTGCTCCCGTCTTAGATGACTCCATACCCTGCTTTATCAATGATCAAATACAAAAATTTAGCCAGTCTTCAGACAAACTTTTCAAAATTAATTCCCACATGGCTCTCCTCATTGTCCGCTTTTGCCTTTTCGTTCCAAAACTTACATATGCTCTTCGCTGTTCTCAGCTTTTTAAATTTCAAACGCTTTTAAAATCTGTAGACAATATTCTAAAAAATACATTATCTAAAATATTAAATTGCTCCTTTGTTGATGACAGGGTCTGGAATCAAGCCTCGCTTCCCATCTGTTATGGAGGCCTGGGCATACGCGAAATCTCGAGTGTGTCACTGCCAGCTTTTCTTTCGTCAGCCTACAGCACGGAAAACCTTTTCCTATCTGTTATTCGCCCTTCCTTAGGATCGGTTGAGGTGCCGTGCTTGACTGATGCTCGAAATGCTTGGTTAAGTGTTTGTCCGAGTACTAACCTGCCTACCTCGACCTTTTCTCAAAAACACTGGGATGAGCCTCTATGCAAAAATGTTCATTTACAACTTTTAGATTCTTGTAGTACCGAAAAAGATCGGTCTCGCCACCTAGCTGTTTCTGAGAAGGAGTCAGGACACTGGTTGAAGGTAATACCTTCAAAAAACTTAGGAACCTTAATCGACAATACCACGCTTTCTCTCATAGTATCCCTTCGTCTGGGGGCCAGGACTAACCTTCTTCACCGTTGCCGCTGTGGTGATCTCGTCGATGTACTAGGTCACCACGGTTTATCCTGTTTACGTAGTGCGGGCCGCATGTCACGACATGCTGCCTTGAATGACGTCATTCGGCGGGCTCTTGTCGCCGCTGGCGTTCCTGCAGTCTTAGAGCCTGTAGGTATTGTGCGCAGCGACGGCAGGAGACCGGATGGTTTGACGCTCATTCCTTGGAAACTTGGAAGATCGCTGGTGTGGGATGCCACTTGTGTCGATACACTTGCTGTTTCCCATGTGCCGGCGACTTCCAAGTCAGCAGGTGCCGCGGCCAGCACTGCCGAGAACTTGAAGCGGCGTAAGTATGCGACTCTCTCTGAGAGTTTCATATTTACGCCCTTTGCAGTCGAAACTTTGGGTCCCTGGGGCCCCGAAGCCCATCGACTGGTTTCTGATATTTGTAAGAGACTGGTCGAGGCTTCGGGAGACCGCCGGGCTGGCAGCTTCTTCCGCCAACGAATCAGTTTGGCTATTCAAAGAGGCAATGCTGCCAGTCTGCTAGGTACCTTGAGCAATGACAGCTTTCTAAGCGGCAACTTTGAGGAAGTTTATTATTTAAGATAATGTGTAGTTTTAAGTTTGTAAATATTAACATATGTATGTACTTTTTGTTAATAAATCGTTTTTATTTACAGATTACCTAAGTAATTTGAGAAATGAAACTATTTTCGGCACTTTCACGGATCACCCTAGTTAATTTGCAAATTTATTGGATAATCATCACGACTCACGACAACATATACAAACACAGTATGCGGACAAATCCCCTATTTTATTAAACAAGCAATATTCAAGAATAGTAAAAATAATTGGTTTTCGTTATTATTAGAGGCGTAGCGGTGTCTAGGACCTAATCATTGTAAGTGACCATCTTAGTTTTTTTTTCTTCCAAGTACCTATCGTATCCTAAATACCAGAGAACTAGAGCTACATGTGCACCATTCGTGAATACTAATGTTTAATAACATACACTGTTCTTTTTAAATGTTGCTTTAAGCGTTCGATAAATTATGACATGATTATGCGTACACAAAGTGATGCGCAATTAAATGATGATCGATAGTTATCATTATCACTTACGTTTACGCGTGTACAACATATGAGCGCACTAGACCAACATTTACAATATGCTATATCATATACATTCATTCAAGAAAGTATCGGGAATGGATGATTTGTTTATGGTTCCAAATTCAATTTTTTGTTTTTTTTTGTTTTTGTTAGATTGGCACAACTGTTTTCCATTTTGGCGCGGAGTTTGAGTTGCATCTGTTATTTAGATTAAATACAGTGTTGTTTTTAGTTACATCATTCTAGCGTATATTGCGAATTTCATAATGGACAAAAACATCGAACAAAGAGTTTGTCTTAAATTTTGCATCGCCAAAGGAATTTCGTGTTCGGAGTCACTGAAAATGTTACAGAAGGCTTACGGTGAATTTATCAAAAACACGTGCTTATGCGTGGTACAAAGCGTTCAAAAGCGGTCGAGATGTGATGGAAGATTTGCCTCGCTCTGGTAGGCCATCAACGTCTGCAACTAAAGTTAACATCGCAAAAGTGAAGGAAATAGTGACTGAAAATGCTTATTCAAGTTTGAGAAAGATAGCCGCCGAACTTTCTGTGTCTCACGAGTCGATCCGTACCATTTTAAATAATCACTTGGGTATGAAACATGTTGCCGCTCGGTTAGTCCCAAAAGACCTGAATTTTCTTCAAAAATACAATCGCATAAGAGTCGCTGACATGCTAGATGTCGAGTCAATTCCGACCCAACATTCATGAAACGCATTGTTACTGGTGACGAGACGTGGGTTTACGAGTTTGCAATGCAACTAGTCAACAAGCTTCGGAGTGGCGCCTTCCAACTGAACCAAAACCGAAAAAACCACGCCAAAGTCGATCAAAAGTCAAAGTCATGTTGACTGTTTTCTTTAACTATCGCGGTGTTGTGCACTCGGAATTCTTGCCGGAAGGTCAAACGGTAAATAAAGAATATTATTTGGGCGTTATGTGGCGTTTAAGAGAGCAAATTCGACGAAAAAGGCCAGATTTGTGGAAAGAAAATTCTTGGATTTTGCACCATGATAATGCGCCTTCGCACAAGGCCATCATTATGAACGAACTTTTGACCAAAAACTCAACAAATACCATCGAGCAACCACCTTATTCACAAAATAACTCCAGCCGACTTCTTTCTTTTTCCTAAACTCAAATTACCGCTTCGTGGCACCCGTTTTCATTCGGTAGAAGACATAAAGGAGAATTCGCGGCGAGCACTGAACTCAATTCCGTTTAAAAAATGTTTTGATGATTGGATTATTCGTTGGCGTAAGTGTATCGTTTCTGAAGGAGCGTACTTTGAAGGTGATAAAATAAATTTGGATTAATAACTAACATTTTATGTATTATTGATCTTTTCCCGGTATTTTCTTGACAGAGTATCAATGTATAGAGTATATCGCTTTTTCGAAAATGACTCAAACGATTTCGATGAAATTTACACACTTAAAACTTCTAAACTCTAAACTTTTTTAATTTCGCAGGCCGTAGTGCACGGGTTCGAATCCTGCAATGTGGTCAGACCTTTTTTGTTTTTTTAATACGTATATATATATACATACATATCTTCACGCCTTATCCCTAACGAGGTAGTCAGTTTTTTTTTAATAATTTGAAATATTATGTCTGAATTTAGTTTGCAACAAGTATCTATTAAAAACACATATCACTTTAATAATGTACTTATAATGAGGAAATAAAATGAAAAACAATGATGAACGAACGGACTTCATAACTTCAGACAGCTTGTCCTGTACTACGAAGTGAGGCTAATAACATCAGATTAAATATGGTGGGTGCTGTTTTCTAACGAAATGGAGACCGATCAACATATCTGATAATAAACGTGTGCCGCATGTACAGGTAAGTCAGCTTATCTGATTTAGCTCACCGTTGCTACTCGAACACGGTGTCTGCCTTTGGAGTTATTTATGAAATCTATGGCTAGATACTATGTTATTAAAATAAAAGAGTAGTATTATACAATAATAGTTTAATATTTATAATCGCGTTCTCAAAAACGGCTATAACAATTTCGATGAAATTTACAATACGTCTTTACGGTGGTCAAAAATCGATCTAGCTGGGTTTGAATTCTGGGAAAATTCGTTTTCTTTGTTTTTACACACTTAAAACTTCTAAACTTCTCTTCTAACTCCACTTCTATGCGTAATTTTGCTACAGAGTTTACCTTCTCAATAGCACAGTGGGTAGTGTACGTCTACCGCGCTGAAATGCGCGGACTCGAATCCTGTAATGTGGTCAGACTTTTTTGTTTTCTTTTTTTACAAGACACCGAGTAAAGCTCGGTCGCCCCGATTCTTATATTTTATTAGCAAATCAACAACTAGTGCTTTTCGAATCGCTATTTTCTCGAAGTAAACCAAACTATTTCCTATATAAATAAAAATGTTATACAAATTATAAACAGCTTCAAAATTCTCAGTTAACAGAAAACAGCGCATAAAGTAAAAATATAAAGCCTAGAGTTACTGCTAAAAGCTTGCTACACAATATTATGCTCTTTCAGACGAAATATTTGCCGCTCATCGCATGTCTGTGACAGGTAATACGAACTCATAATGACAACGACGGAAAACGCTCGCATTGTCGGCACGCATAATATTCGCTTAGAATGTTGCGTTCTAAAGATTTATAAACTCTATTTTAGAATTTTTTTGATTTTGGAGAACATGAACATAGAGGCAAATAAAAAGAATGAGTGATGAAAGACTAACGAAAAAAATCTACAGAGTGAAAGTGAGTGGTAGCAGAAGCCAAGGAAGACCAAGGCTGACTTACAAAGTTCAAATAGCCAGAATGTTAGCTGACGGAAAAGTCAAAAGCACTCGCATATCTAGTCGAAAATATGTGAGGAGAACGATGAAATTTGAGGTGTCGAAAGAAGTATGTAAGGATCGCGAAGCTTGGCACTCCGTCCTCTCTGACTACCCCGTTAAATGTACAAATACAGAGCGTAAAAAATTACTAAGGTTAATAACGTAAATACCAAATACATTTACTTACTTTTTGGGTTGCATATCTTACAGAAAATACATCCGTCTTATTAACCCATATCATGTTTTGCACTAGATAACTTTTTTTTTCATAGGAGGATTAAAAAGGAGCAAATAGTATAGTCTACTGACTATGCCCTCGCCTTACTACTGGGCCGAAAATTTAATAAATTATGAAGAATAAAAAGCTATACTCAAAGTCTATGGAACAAAAAACAAAAGTCTGTACATAAATCGTACACAGATCTTATAGATTTTCGGAAATTAGGTACCTACAGAAACTTGCCATCTTATAAATATACATACCCCTTTGTGACCAATTTTTGTCTTTGTATGTCCCTTGCTATATATAAGAGTAGTTTAATGTAAAAATGACTTGACGGAGAATCTTTACTCAAAGATTTTCAATATCATTAAAATGTACACATTATATCTACATAAATAGAAATCAATTGGCACATGTACGACGAAGCATCACTTGAAAACGGCTCCACCGATTTGGCTGATTTCTTTTTTGTTGTGTTCGTAATTGTCAGAATAAGGTTTATACGAAAGAAAGTTTTTGGAAAATTCACCGGAAAAGTTGGAAATTTAGATGGTATTTTTGTATGAAAATCTCAATAAAAATTTTTTTTATGTGTTGCTAGTTAGTAATAACCAAAATGAAACCTATACCTATTTATGTCGTAGTACAGGATCACACAATCTGCGGAATGGCGTCCCTGTAATTGAGTCTTATAATTACGACAGTGTAAAACCATCAAAATTAGTTCATATTTTCTGGTCCAACCGTGCTGCTCTTTGCCTCTCTCGACACTCTACCTACGTTCATTATTTAAAGGGTCGACCTTTCGTACAATATTGCAATCTAGTCTAAGAGCTAGTGTGCCTGTCAGTTTTTAAAACATTAATTTAATTCTTTGACGAAAATAAATATCAATTTGACATTTTAAACTCATTGATAAATGTCATTGAAATATTTCGAGGTGGATATGGTAATAAGGCGCAAAAAAAATACAATTTAAGGCTTACAGATGGCAAGGTGGTACTGGATGACGACAAATTGCCAGCCTGTCGGCCTAGGCTAAGCGTTACATTAACTACTGCTTCACGTTTTGACATTTGATCATAGATATTATTAATTAATTCTTGGGAGCCAAAACTATATCTGTACAGCTGATGCTGTATAGCTGATGTTTTGGTATTAATCAAATTCCAAAAACAAAGTTTGAATTTACAAAACCTTTTCTACCCAAAAATGACTTCCGTCGGTTAGGTTAGAAGTCAGAGTCTTAGACTTCTGTGTTAAATTTTTTGAACTACTCAAAAGTCTTCTATCAAAAAAAAATTATATCACTGACACCTCATTAAGTATAAAAACATTACGTGTGTTCATTTGTATTATGTAAGCAGTAGTTAATGTAACGTGCTTTAAGAACACCAGTTCCTTATAACTATTTCTTGGCTGAATTTTGCAACCAGTACGGAAAGATAATAATAAAGTGACACATTCTATATTTTTCTTTCACTTCTACATCAGAATTGCATTGAACATTTTATGACTATTGTCGTTAATAGAACACTGCATTTCTGTTTAGGTTATTTTTATAGGTGGTACCCGTGCATCCGCTAGCGTGCACGTGGAAGCCTTGCGTAATAAACAACCTGAATAACATCACAAACCTTACCAAAGTAGTACAATATTCATTACTTGAATATATAGAAATACGAACTAGAATTCAGTTTAATTATATGTATTTTTAATATTATGACGTTGTACTTTATTTATAAGAAGTAAGTTACACATTCACCCACTTATGTGTTATGTGTAGGTATTGGGTAACTTTCATTATCATGTAATTTAGACTACTTTTGCAATCTTTCTAATGTTTGTAATAACATAAGTGCAGTGTACTTTCTCATCTAAAATATTTATCTTGCCTAAAAAAAAACACTATAAAACAGGTGAAAAAGCAACAGTTTCGTTGAAAGTCAAGATGTGTAACGCTGCGTCAAAAATTCAACGCTGGCACAGCAGCCGGTGGCTTGGTTAAAATTTCAAGAGCAGAGCGCAGCACCTCCGCTGAAGTATCGCGAGTTCATAAATTAGTTACTTTACGAGGGAAAGGCCGCGCCCCCATAACGCAGGTCCCGTGTATAATTTTCATTTTAAACACAAGCAGCCACAGGTCCTCGCCGTAAATCAGCACCGACGGTCACCCTTCGGGCCAATGACGTGCCCGCGCCGCCACGCCGCGCCACGCCGCAACAATGTAAAGACATTTCTATTGTACCGTAGTAGGGCATTGTTTGTGACGTAAATTTTACTGCTGAATATGCAAATTTCGTTTCGTGTCGACCTTCTGAAAGAAATATTGCTAAAGTTTGTCGAAAAATTAAAATCGCAAAATCGGGAACAAGTTTTTAATAACGATCGTAATTGGTTCGGAAAAAGTGTCGCAGTGTCTCGACTAGGAACGAAACGAAGTTGAAATTAATAGCAACACCAGAGAAAAGCTACGTGGGCCTTGCGTAGGTTTATATTAATGTGTAGGTGGAGGTAGGTTCAACATAAATAAAATACAGCAAAGAAATTATTATTAGTAAAAAAGTATAACATTTTAACCATGTAAGATGAAACTCTGGGTTAAAGAAGTGTAATATGTCTAAAACTAGCTCTCATCAGAAAACCATACTGTATCCTGTCAAATAGAATGTATTAAAATTCGAGATAATGATGAATAATTGTAGTTAGTTGAAAATATTTCAGAATTAAAAGGCTCTTTTTGGGAGATTACAAGGTTGAGTTTACAAAAGATTGAATTAAATTAAATTAGAGCGCATTTTTATATAATCAGTACCTATATAATAAAACACTTTATGCGGGTCTGCGTCAAACATGCGTCAAATTAAACGGTTTTAATGAGTGGCGTCTACATATAGAATCATAAATATTCATGTTGAAGGTTGTCGCACATCTGCTTCGCGAGGACGTCCCCCGTAGGCCGAGTGAAAACACCGCGTAACTCCACTTCAAATATGTTTACTCGGGAAACAACCTGCCACGTATAAATGGCAATTTAAAGACAAAAACACCGTTTAGATACAATACGAATTCTAACTGGATTTCTAAACATAGCCCCAAAGCAAAAATTTCATACATATCTAAGGTTACGGCGATTTCTTACTGGGGATACATATTAAACTTCGAACAAATTTTTTCAAGTTAACCGGATTTAATTGAATTTTTGAATTTTGAAATATATCATCGTTTCGTAATAATTGTTACAGAAGAATCGGCACAAAAACTCTGTCGAGTATCATTTTTTTAACCTTGCAGTAAAGTTTGGTTTACAGCAAAGTTAATATGATAGGCTTCATGCATAACGAAATAACACCTCGATGCAATGTTTAATAGTAAGGACAGATGAGAACAGAACCCAATAATAACAGGTTACTAGTCTGGTATAACTATTGCATTGCTTATTTATGCCACATTTTTATAACAAGCTTGTATCTATTATTTACTC
This sequence comes from Zeuzera pyrina, assembly GCA_907165235.1. NCBI lineage: Eukaryota > Metazoa > Arthropoda > Insecta > Lepidoptera > Cossidae > Zeuzera > Zeuzera pyrina. Next base: position 17,401,126 of record OU015626.1, read on the forward strand.
CCAAGCTAGCATGGTAATAAAATCTGTAATTCTATTGTAATTCTACAATGCAAACTATATATTCTACATATCTGATAAACAAACCGCTGACTAAGTCTATCATCAGTTAACCTAATAAATAACTGCATAAAACTCATTACCAGGAAATAAGAAACCTCATTATGCAGTGGAAGCCGCGCGATCTCGTTATCCACAAATAAAAGCCTTTTTCAGGGAAGCTGTGTACGATGCGGCCTTTAGGCGTTAATATTTAAAGCTGTGAAGCCGAGGTGGCTGCTCTAATGTGCTATTAGCTTGGTAGCCGCGTGTTTGACTCTACAATGCCTCGCCACAGCTATGCGCACCACAACAACACTGCTCCGACGGCTTTGACTTGCTAAATGTAAAACTGTGAGGCAAAAAATACTCTCACAATTTTCTTTGATTAAAACTAAAAAAGTTGCATTATAAAACATCAATAAATAACTTAGAAAATAGTGACACTACAACAGCAGGCCACTACGGTATTCTGTTTTTTCACTCTACTAATAGTAATGAGTCTGTAAATTTGTCTCTGTCAGTATAATCGCTTGCTTTCGAATGGGATATAAACTGTTGCAGAAACATTTTGCCTCAGTTTGCGTTTAGTCTAATGTCATATTATATGATATTTCATGAATTATTTTGTACTTAATTATGTGACTCTATCGTGGTAGACACTTGTCTACCTAATACTAAATAAATGTTAAACGTTTGTGGTCACAATAGAGACATAACACGCAACGTTCAATTTCATTAGTGGCATAATAACTTTCCACGGCCTTTTAAAAAATTAATGATGTACATTATGTCATCTACGTACACATAAACGAAGTGGTAATATTATATTATTAATACGTATGAACTTGAAGCGGCGTAAGTATGCGACTCTCTCTGAAAGTTTCATGTTTACATACGCCCTTTGCAGTTGAAACTTTGGGTCCCTGGGGCCCCGAAGCCCATCGACTGGTTTCTGATATTTATAAACGACTGCTCGAGGCTTCGGCAGTCCGCCGAACTGACAGCTTCTTCCGCCAACGAATCGTTTGGCTATTCAAAGCGGTAATGCTGCCAGTCTGCTGGGCACCCTAGGCAATTACAGCTTTCCAAGCGGCAACTTTGAGGAAGTATATTATTTAATATGATGTTTAGTTTTAAGTTCGTAAATATTAACATTAGGATATATATGTACTGATTTATATAATAAATACATACACGTTTATATCGTTTTTTTTTCTTTTCATTATCCTTTTATTCAATGATTATGAAATCTTATTCAGTCCATTGTTTCAAAATTTAGATACATGTATATATCCATACAAATAAAAATCAATTGCCCCATGTATGACGGAGCATCACATGAGAACGGCTTGATTAATTTGGCTGATTTTTTTGTTGTTGTCTTCGTACTTGTCAGGACAAGCTTTGTATAATAGAAAATTTTGGGAAAATCCACCGAAAAGTTAGAAATTTCGATAGTATTTTTTGACGAAAATCTCAATAAAAAACATTTGGTGTGTTGCTAACATTGATCTCACCCGGGCGAAGCCGGAGCCGTCGCTAGTATATTTATGTAGGTAACTAACTCATTTCTTCTTCGGATGGATAGTTCTAAAATTTAAAACTAATAGATTTTCACTCTCTAATGACTTAAGTCATAGTATTAATGCGCGTAATCGAAGTAGTTTTATGGTAATGATGATAATGATGATAATAATGAATCTGAAGCTCTCGAATCTTACTTTCCTTCGGTAAAATGAACTATAGCTACTGTAAACACATTCTTATGTTATTATGTGGATATATAAATAATTATACGTATGATTTATTATGGATTAAATGCTATATAATTTTTGGGAATTATAGCTTTTCTGATTTCTCTAAAGAATCCTACTTTTCCTTCATTATGGAAACAGGCCCACACAGTTCGATAAACAAAAACGATTCCAGAACCTGTAGAGATGATTATCGCCCTATTTCCATATTGTGTACCATAAATACACACAACATGTAAAATATACGGGAATCTCTTAAATTTTATGTTGCCACTAGGTTTCCACCCCGGTTTCTTCCGCGTGGATCTTTAAATGTAAATCAAGAACGTAAAAGAAAAACAGAATTAAATGAGCTGGTAATAACCTTAGCTCAACACCACTTGGTAATCTATGTTTGTGGTATTCCCTCTTGAACTGCCACCCCCCTATTTTGCCCCTACAAAGGGGATAGCGGTTAATACAGGAGTTTCAGACTTTTTGAAAAATTGCCGACTAAGAGAAGCCACAGAGAATGATTTTTCAGTCTAAAACACGTCATTTTTAATTTTAGCCAGAAGAATAAATATCTGATTTTGTATTAGTTATAAAAAAAATTAAATTCCCATGTTAACTTTTACCCCTTTTTTACGCCCTTATCGGATAAACTTCTAACAGTTCTAAAAAATTTTCTTAATTTTTAATCGAAAAGTCACATATAAATTTTTATGATTTACATTAAAAAATAACGAATATTCATACAAATTTGTACATAGGGATGTACAAGTTGGTATGGATATACGATAGGGTTTGAAAAAATCCTTCTTAATACACCTGTACAAGTCTTAAAGAATATACAAATCAAATTACGTTTTCATATTTTCTGTGGGTTAGGTTGTGCGTTGGTGGTCAGTCAGTCAGTGTTAGAATTTTATTATGTAGATTCAAACCTTAACACATATCCTTTATCTACTACTTTTAAGCTTTTACTACTGTTTTTTTAAGATGTGGGACAATAGGACGACATATACACCGATATTAAGAAAGCGTTTGATCTAGTGAACTATGCCATCCTACTCATCATGCGTTAGACACACGAAGATTCATTGCTTTAGGTCACTTCTTAATTAACAAATGATTTGCAAGATGTTTTTATCAACTGATTTCAATCAAATATTTTTAGTTTCGTCCGGTGTGCCTCAGGGTCCCATCTTAGTCCTATTTTATTTTTATTTACCACCTAAGTCCTGTTTTACTTTTACCACGTTTGTAGCTTACCTATCTACGTTATCTACTATTACTAGTTACTTGCTTACTTACCTACTTTACTTCACTTATTTCAACTAATTACTTAGCTTTCGCTGATGATATGAAACTTTATATGAAAACTAGAAATTGTGTTTACTTTTAATTAAGTCATTGTATTTGTTTATAAAACGTGATTACAAAAAAATATATAAAAATCTGTAAGTGCCGAAGTATATTTTTTGTAGAAAAGATCAACATTTAATTATAATTGTTATATATTCAGTATATCTATGTGGTATTTGTACATAAAAACCCATTATTCTTACATTTATTCCCAAAAGCTGTAATATTCTGTCTTAAAATAAAACTGTTATTTATAGTTATATATAGTTATATACTCATGTTATTCCTAACGTTAAAATATTTTTCATTACGTTATTTTGAGTATGTCTATAATAACTGCTCCGATATTGGAATCACGTTCCGCTAACATTTGACCACTCGATTCGTGAAATAGTGAAAAAAATGTGGTGACATTTATAATAGCATTTACTTTGAACGAACAATAAATTCGCTTACTGCCAATTGAAGCTAATAAAATATCGTTTATTTCCCTTTCGAGTTTACTAGTATTATTAGGCTTTTGATTTCAGGTTTGACTGTTATTGACAATATATTACTCCAAATATTTGTATTGGATGAAAATATGAACCAAAATACAATACGTTGTCTAATTATATATTCTTGATAGCAATAATATGTATAAAATAAATGTATGAAGATATACGAATACCTACTGCATAGTGGATAAATTTTAGTATGAACTTGATATAATGATCAAAACTACGATTACTTTTTCGTATTTAACTACTGTAATATCTGTTATTTTGTGTTTACTCCTTAACCTATTCAATGCAGTTTCGAATTCAACTACTTGTCAAGCGTATTTTTTTGTAAATTCCCAATTTCTTGGAACACAACCGTCCCTTATTAGGGACATGCCAACCAATAAAATTATTATGTAATTAAGTTGAAAAATAATCGCGTAATTAAGAATATTCAGTTCAAACGTTTAATCGGTATTCTCATTAAACGGTTTGAACTGAATATTTCTAATTACATCTGTTTTCTATATAGACTCCTTTCTATTCCTTAATAGAAAGTTCAAATTTAAAAAAAATAACGTGCAATACTTTTTAAAGCAGCTCTCAAGCACATTCCTCTGAAAAGGAACTAAATAATCATTTAAGTTTCTCTTAAATAAATAAAACGTGACTGAAAGAGTCATGATTTAAAGAACTTTAGAATTTTATTTGTAAATCAAATCAAGTGTCAAAAATGTATTTTGCTACTAGAACATTTTTTGGTAACTCGAGAAACTTGAACACAGTTACCACAAAAACCTAGTACAATATTTGCCTGCCACGTGAAACAAAATTATTTATTTCAAACAAATACTTTAATTTGATCAAAATTTAAACAGTGTCTACATGCTAAGTTTAGTAAAACATAACCGAGGTCGGCAAACAAGACTTAGGTTAAGCCTTTACTTAATTGTGGGATTATTACTAACTTCGCTTACTTATCGTCCTTACGGCCACCCTTGGTAGTCTCTTTGAGGGATCATAAACGGTCGTGTTATCACTTCGACCTGAATTGTAGAGAAAATCTTTGGCTCTTAAATAACTTTGCAAGTACTTCAAATTCTTATAATTTTTTGACCCAGTCCAGTTCTCAGAACATTATTTAATTATTTAACATGTGAATCACAGGTATTAATAGTATTATAATATATATTTCCGTTGTTCATGATCTATTTCGTGTTCCACCCCTAAGGGTTGAAACACGTGATAGATCATCATTATATTTAAATATGTATTATAAAGAAAAGAAAAGTGTTAATTTTTTATAAATAACCGTCGTTTAGAAACTCATTAAGTGTATCATATGCCTTATCTATTAATATTTTTTTCACATTATGATGCCGCGCAGAACATTACTGTTATAACCAAGTGATCGATAATAACTTTAGTTTAACAAATTATCAAATTTGTACCTCAAGTTTCAGATTACCTAGTGGTAAGTACCTAGCGTTGACTTACATAATTACTATTTGTACAAATTGTTGTGTAAATTAATTAATCATACATAAATATATTATGTAATCAATTTTGTAAACCTTGGCCGTACTTTCCATTAAAAATAGGGCCATATGCGTGTATAAGAACCATAAAATGGAACCACACTAAAATCATAATCATTACATTTAAGTAAGTACATGAATTGTTTGAGAAGCAAAATGGGCCTGAATAATAAGTAAAACATTAGGGAGAATGGTATATACACATTACACATACATCACACCATTTTCCATTTACGGTAGACAGAACATTAAGGTGCATTAAATAACAATTTAACGTTACTTTTAGCAATAGTGTAGAGTGTTTGACCTTACATATGGTAAAGCAAAAAAGTCTCAGGTTGCCAGTCCATGGCTATATTATGCCTTTGCAGCTTAAAATGACCTGCGTGAGGTGGATAAACGGCTTGTAAATTCTTCATTCTAGGTAACATTACATTATACTTCTCTCTCAGATCAATATTTGCTTAAATGCTTTGTGATATTATTAAGTTGCAAATTTAGAATTATCATCACAAATTACAATTTGGTACTTATCTAATATTTTTTATATTAGTTGTTATGTAGGCTATATCACAGACTAATAATAAATTACAGATAATTATAATGAACTTTGATTTATTGTGACTATCATTACGTTACAAGACAATAATTTATACTGAGATCACTACGGCTAGGAACCGCAGAATAGTCCTTGCAGTGACGTGCTTCTCCTCCGGACACAAAAATTTTGGTCGAAACGCGCATCAGTGACTCGCTATTACACAATATGTGCTAGATGTACCTTCTACCACTTAGGAGAAAAATATTTCATATTAGTTGTTAAGTTACGTTATTCTTATTATGTACTTTTAGAGGTACATTATAGATACAGATTGTAGGTGTATTTAGTTAAATCGCTGTCCGGGAAACAGCACCTGTTTAATATACACACCACAAGTAACTGCAGCAAGTACGTCGCCTTTTTATCTAATTTATAAGGTGAGAATTTATGAGGGCGTAGAGAAGGGAAAATAGCCTCACGCAACATGTCTGCAACGGTTTCTATTGGTTACGTGCCTGTGATACATCGAACGGCTCTCCGCAACACGTACCCCGGCGATTTATCTCAGAGGCTGTTTGACAATACCGTCTCGTTCGCGCGCGCAACTTGTTTACACCTAATAAAATAAATAAAATGTTTCTTCGAGTACCTTAAAAGTGGTGACCTCTACATATTTCTTGCAATCTGTTTCTTTGCTTCTGCTACGTCTTCAATTTTATTGTCCCGTAGCTGTTTTTTTAATATTATCTACATGTGTTTGTACGGAATTACCAAAAAACACGTTGCCAAAAATAAAATAAAATAAAGGAAGCAATAGTTATGAAGCCATTGTAATTGCATAGAATAATCTATATCTATAGTTGAGAAATTGTATTATATATCCTCGACAAACATAAAACCAACTAAGATTGTTTGATATTCTGTTCAGATTACTTACAGAGTACTTACAACAGCGCTGATTTTATAAATTCAAAAGGTCATATGCGTATTATATTAGGGTTTGTATGCATTAGTAAATAGAATATAATAACTGCTAACGATCTAACAGAAATCAGCTCCTAATTGAAATCTAAGCACTACACTAGTACTTAAAAGGGAATTGAATTTAAGGTAATATCCAACCAGACCAAGGCATTTTATACTAAGTAATTTTCGGTATTCATTTGGAGTCTAAATGCCCAACTTCCATTTTTGACTTGACCGGAAATAAGGATCATATTATTTCATTTACATATTTACATATCATACACTCACCTTGTATAAGTGTATTTCACAAACTTTCATTAATTAACTTGAAATGTGATATTTCATTTTCAATTTCAATTCATTTTCAATATATGGATATTGCGTAATTAGGCCCCTGAACGGATACCAAATTCGACATCCTCAGCTTGAAAGAAAGATTTATGTACCCACCGCCACACCCACGTGCCAGATAACAATCAATAAAAAAGTAAGGTAGCGAAAACAGTTGGTAATTAAGGAGGCGGAGAGAACCGAGCGCTCCGAAATATTTTTAAACGTACTTGTATTACAATACAACATAGAACCAACAAAGCTGCAGCAGACACTTTTACTTGCACCATTAAAAACGAAATGGAAAAAATCGACAACAACACATGAATTAGCAATTGAAATTGACACAGATTTGAAGCTGGCACTGCGTCCGTTCGAAACGCTCATTACTGCTTAATCCGAATGAAATGTTGATTTTATGTGCTACTGCCGGCAGATGAAACAAAATACACGTTCATTAGCACACAGCGAGAAATTATATTACAGTCAGCGCTTGATTATGAAATCAGCGAGCTTCGCCGCATTGCGAGCGAGAACACTTTCGGATGTAGGCAGTTTATTAAGTGTCGACATTGCAATCACCTTGCATTCGCTCGACTGCTTTTGTTTAAATCTATAAATATTAGGAACAGTTATGCGGGCATACGATTATTTATATTTACCTATCTTTTTACTGCACAAAAGGAAACGCCTTCAAAGGCCTAAATCGTGGAAAAGCCGCAAACTTTACCTATACATCAACCAATGTATTAGACTTAATTAGATGGTAATGGATTCTGCGAAGCTTAGAACAGCGCTGACTTTATGAATTCACAAGGTCATATGCATATAAGGGCATGTATGCATTAATAAATAAAATAAGGTTCTCGGCGCAGTTAGATGTAACGGGTGACATTAGAGCCAGAGACGGCGACATGGAACAGCATCCTAGCGATGCATGCCGACTTAATCCCAGGTAATGGGACGTAATAAAATGTAAGAGGCAAAAGTAACGACAGACGTGCGCGCGTGACCTGTTATCTTTAGCCTTTAGATGACTTAAGAAAACACAAATCCTTGTTTCGGTTGCCTACAAGGATGTATTACAGCTATTAAAATGTATTCCGCTAAAAGCTTGCAAATATACGGGCACGACGATATTCCTGTTACTTTAGAAGTGTATTAAAGAAGCAGTTATGTAATAGAATCATCGTCGTATGTATTTCTAACTTTTTCTTTATGATACGAGGTTTTTGACAAATTAACACGTCAGCAAGAGATACGGCGCACGTCCCCCGGCTGCCCATCAATATCGACGCGGCGGCCATTACTCAATATCACTCAAGTGGAACTGCCCAATTTACAGCTACATTTAACTGATTTGATTGAATCCACCGAAAGTTATCACCCACGAGGACGCTTGCGTCGAGCGTGTGGACCGTGCCTCGCTTGATCACGTGGAATGCATTTACATGTGCGGAATTAAAACAACGAATTTTACGGAAAACATATTCTAACATGAACATTTGTTCTGTATCTATGATAGCTCTAGTTTTAAGACTAAAACAAGATAGCAAATACTTTACAAGGTTATAGTCCATCAAAGTGGATGTATTTACTTGCTTCTAGCGACTTCTTTGCAGAGTTACTTTGTAAAAATGTTTTCCTCTTTGTTGCTCGACTACAAAGCTAAGTGTAAATACAATGAATTTTAGTTACATGACCTTACATTCATGTTAATAAAAAGAATCTCTCTCTAACAAGAATATACTGTAAAGGCGCTTTATTCAAACATGTCCCTCTCGAAACAATTTCACATTAAAATTCAAAGATAACACTAACTTTATCTAAATAACGAACATAGCCGGCACCCTCCGATAGGTCCTTTCCTACAACAATAGGAGATGATCCGGAAATTAGGTAAATAGATGTTGTTTTCATTTGAAACAAGTTTTGGAAGTTAATATCTTTTCATACATACCACTCGTACTACAGTTAATGTTCATTAAAATCAAGAGAGAAAGGAATATAAATTTAAAAGGATGGGTGTCAATAAGATAGGTTAATTTTCTAATAGAATTTTGAGTTTTTATTCATGTATATATTAACTAAGAGTAATTGTATTTAAGATAAAAGCCAAATAAAGTTAAATAATTTAATATGTATGTGACAAAAAATAGTCTAGTTTAATAAGGCAATTAAATTAACAAGCTAGGATATCATTAATTACTTGTGAATAGTAAAAATAATTGGTTTTCATTATTATTAGAGGCGTAGCGGTGTCTATGATCTAATCATTGTAAGTGACGATCTGAGTTTTTATTCTTCCAAGTACCTGTTGTATCCTAAATACCAGAGAACTAGAGCTACATGTGCACCACTCATGTACACTGATGTTTAAATAACATACACTGTTCTTTTTAAATGTTGCTTTAATAAGCGTTCGATAAATTATGACATGATTATGCGTACACAAAGTGATACGCAATTAAATGGTGATCGATAGTTATCATTATCAGTTACGTTTACGTGTGCGCAATATATGAGCGCACTAGACCAAAATTTACAATATGCTATATCATATATGTAAAAGATAAATTGTTGGGAGATTGTGCTGATGTAAAAAAAATGTAAAATTTACCAAAATTACTAATTTTTGAAAATATTATCTAAAATACGAAAGGTAAGAAATATTATCCAAAACGCTAGAAATATTATCCAATTAATTAATATTAATAAAATACTAACGCCCTGCCGTAACCATCAATACTACAAATATGTTAAAAATATAATTTCGTGTACGTTTCTCATTCAACATTCAGAAAATTTTAAAAAGCTTCGTCGATAACTCGAAAAGGTGGTAAAATTTTTATAAAAAAAATCTAGGAATTCTCAAAAACCAAAAGTATATTCATCGTAAAAGGTGCTATCTGGATATTTCTGGAAATTCTTACAAATTCCAACGGAAATGTGAAAGTCCGAAGACAATTTTAGATGCGGACGAAGTTTTCAATCTATACATACAATAAACATGTGGGCTTTCCATGCCTGTACATTGAAGATTTTTGCAAAAACATGAGCGTTTGATGTGAACAATATACGTACTATACGACATGACTGCGTAACGTAGTACACTGTATACTACGGTCTTATATATTCATGTTTCATTCATACAATATACATGCAATAACATATAAAAACTCTACAATACAGAGGGCAGAAAATAATTATTTGCTTTGATTTGACCAATTTTGATGTTGATGTGGAGATAGATTGAACTTTAGAAAAGGCTACTTTTTTATAAATTCCATGCGGACGGACAGCTAGTTGTTAAATAACATTGTCTAAGCAATGTTTTTATTAAAATCACTACAACTCATTTGAGTTTTTAAGATATAAAATGCTTTTTATAAGAGGAATTTTATATTAGGTACACACTTTATATTAGGGAACACAGTTAATTAAAAGTCAACACTTTCTCTTACTTTAGTTTAATTTTTTGTTACGCTCTATATTGCACACTTTCCAATTAATCTAGTGTGACGATGCAAAGTTAAGCATGGCAAGAATTCAAGAGAAACAGCCAGTATGCAGAGCAGGTATATAGGTACACGAGAAGAGACACGACTTTGATGTATCGCGGAACGTCGGTCGTCGGACCCTGAATATTTACGAGCCAGCAGCGTAGACCGGCGCATCTCACCGACTCACCTCTCCCGCCTGCGCCCACCCGGGAACACTGTCACATTATTCATGAATATATTGTACAATAGTATTGCCGAAACACAACATTCCGAGTGTCATGCACGAGGAATGCTAAGCGTTCGCCTTGTAATGTACACTTAAGCGTTGCTCTCGATGAATTCCACTTATTTCGTGAAGGAGTCTCGAGTCAGGGTGGTGAATAATCCTGTGTTGGCTTAATATCATGTTGCATAGTGTAGATATACATATCTCACCCTCATGATGAAACTGACCTAATTCCAAATTTCAGAAGTTTGAGTTCTTATTTAATTACACTGGTTGACCTCCACAAGATAGAATGAGAACTAGCGCATAGGTCATAACGCGAAAGGTCATGAATGAATCAAGTTTGTACGAGGCATAATGACGAGTAAAGGAAAAACAATACACATATTTTCACGCTGTATCTCTAACGCGGTAATCGGAGAGGACGTAGCGCCAAGATTTCTTACTTACTTCTTTCGCTTCCTCAAATCTCATTATTCTCCTCACACATTTTCGCCTAGGTATGCAAGCGCTTTTGACATTTCCGTCGGCTAACACTCTGGCTATTTCATCTTACTAAATCAGCCTTGGTCTTCCTTGGCTTCTTTTACCACTCATTTTCGCTTTGTAGATTTTCGTCGTGTCTTTCATCACTCATTCTTTCTATGTGCTATGAGGAAAAACAATATTAATATTTAAAAGGATAATTTAATAAGATATAGAAATAACAAAAAGATTTGTATTTGATGTAGATATTTGTAAAGATTCTGCCGTGATTCTAACAATATGAATTACAATTGGACTAAAACTACGAGAATCATCAATCCAAACAATATTTCGACCAAGAAAACCTTGAACACAATATCATGTGAACGTTAAAAGACAATTCAAGGCCACTTGCATTTGCAAGCAGAAGCTTCCCGCTACATCGCGCGCGATGCACGATGCCACCTTCTCCCTGCATCAGCATCAAATTGGTTATCCAGGTGCGTTGACGCACAACGCGCTCTGAAATCGTGTCGTGCATGCTTCGTATCCAGCCACTACCAAAATTCAGATCAGTATGCATAAGTTATGCATAAAATAAGGGGTTCGATTTATACCAATGATTTAAAATTTACTTAAATACATATATAGTACACATTGATTTCACTCGAATTTGATTGATCCGTGGGCGTGAAGTTTATTATATCTGCTTTTTAAGCCGAGGGTCCTGGTTCGAGCCAGCTCAATTTATGAAACAAACTTCTCTAAATTAGTTTTGAATCCAGGTGTTACTGAGTACAGCATACATCCCCAACTTCTTGTATGTCAATCACAACGTTTATACTAGCTTAGTAAATGATTGATTCTCTTCGTGTCTGAGAGATTATTGTTCCAAATGTATACGTACATACATATCCTCACGCTGTATCCCTAACGGGGTCGACAAAGAGAACAGAGCGCCAAGCATCGGGATCTTTATTTCGCATATTCTAATCCTCTCTCATTACACACTTTCGCCTAAGTATGCAAGTACTCTTAACATTTCCGTCAGCTAATGTAGCTATTTGATCTTCACAAGTTAGTTGGTTTTACTTGGCTTGTGCTACCACTTATTTTCCCTTTGTAAATTTTCTTAGTCAATCATTCATCACTCAAATTCCTATCTGGTTGAATCATCTAAGCATTCGGGTATAGGTTTATCATACCAAAGAAGTTGTCACAGATGTTTAGATTATCTTCGTGTTTCGCCCAGGTTTGAAGCGTGACAAGAAACAAGGCAATCGTATATAACAATCTAATTTCTGCTCTACTATTACATATGATGAATTTAATTTGAAATCGCCATTTTCACCATGCCGTTGTTCTACGATTTTCTATGGGGCAACGTACCGATTGATCCTCTCTCTCTTAGACTCTATCTGTTATATGTAAATATTATCTAGTTTTTGTAGGTCTAAAATGGGTATAATATCAAAATCTCCTATTCTACATTTAAAATACTGCCCCTCTTAAGTTAACGAATGTTACCAAACCATTTGGCACAGTATACATATATAACAGTATACAAAGTCCCGGGTAACAAATTAACCATTCTGTAACAAATCTCCGTAAACGTACATACGAGCCATCATTATGTATGCCGTACACGCAGAAAATTAATAATTCCGTGACACGTGGAATTTGATATTATCGTGACATTCTGAATTGGACAATTTTGACAATTATTTTGGTAATGGGATTCGGTACACTTTAGTCATTATTGTTTATGTTATAGGTACAAGACCGTGTTACTGAAAACCACAACGAAAAAAACCCAACTAGGAAACTAACTACATAAATATGTGGTGTATACAATATTTTAATCACTAAATTATCTGAAAAAATACTTTAATCGGTTTTACAAAAGTTTTACTAAGGTCGCGGGTTAATTTCGGACTAAAACACGGAGTAATTATTGAATATGGCTTTACTCACGTATAATCGGTATAGGTACCGACTAGTTTCGAACCTATTGGAGGTCCATCATCAGGGTGAGTGGGATGAGTTCGTGCCCCGTTTCGCACTGCGCGCCTGAGCTCGCAACGCGCGGCTTGACAGGGCAATAGGTCCGAAAATAGTCGATACCTATACCGATTATACGTGAGTAAAGCCGTATTCAATAATTAGTGCGTTAATAATGTCTCACGAAAGTTTTAATAATTTAAAACACGGAGCTTTTAGATTTCAATAAACTTAAAATGTTGAAATATTTACAAAACTGTTTTATGTAATTAACAAATTTGTTAAGTAATATTAATTAAAGTAGATCCGATACACATCATCAACATACTCTTCAACAAATAATTCTTTAGTAAATTTAACAGAAAATTTTGTAAATTTTATTATGTTAGAACGTGTAACTTCAATCTTTTCTATTTTGTGATATTGTAAAAATAATTAATATTTTTGTGAACTTTGGTTTATTTTACGAAACAACAGATCAACCCTCGGAATTCTACTAAAGTATTTTTTCAGTGTAGGTAAATGTCAATACGAAATGTCAAGAAGTCAAACGACTAGACCAAGGGCCGTTGCTATCTAATGGTTTTAAAGGTTTGCTCGTTTGCGTTTTGAGCGAAAGATCTTCGATTGTGACCCGGCCAGGGACGTAATTGTGTAACTTCCATTGACTAATAATGAATCCTTATCAATTTGACATTTCAGTTTCATTGAGGTTTAAACATTTTTACAATGAAAACGTGGAAAATGAATGGTTATTATTTACATTTATATGGAATGGAAGTTGCACTCAACTTTTCTAAATTGACCGGAGCGGAGTCCGGCTAGCGGTATAATGAATAAATTCTATTGACCGAAAACGAATGCTTATCAAAATATTTCAGTCATTGATGAAAGTCAAATATTAGATCAAATTACGAATCAAACTTTTCCGAACTAGACTGGAGTCCGCTTTTTGAGGCGTGGTCCCAAATTCGATTCGCAGTCAGATTAACTAAAGAAACTAAAGTCGCCACTGGCGTTCCTGCAGTCTTAGAGCCTGTAGGTATTGCGCGCAGCGACGGCAGGAGACCGGATGGTTTGACGCTCATTCCTTGGAAACTTGGAAGATCGCTGGTGTGGGATGCCACTTGTGTCGATACACTTGCTGTTTCACATGTGCCGGCGACTTCCAAGTCAGCAGGTGCCGCGGCCAGCACTGTCGAGAACTTGTAGCGGCGTAAGTATGCGACGCTCTCTGAGAGTTTCATATTTACGCCCTTTGTAGTCGAAACTTTGGGTCCCTGGGGCCCCGAAGTCCATGGACTGGTTTCTGATATTTGTAAGAGACTGATTGAGGCTTCGGGAGACCGCCGGGGTGGCAGCTTCTTCCGCCAACGAATCAGTTTGGCTATTCAAAGAGGGAATGCTGCCAGTCTGCTGGGTACCTTGAGCAATGACAGCTTTCTAAGCGGTAACTTTCAGGAAGTTTATTATTTAAGATAATGTGTAGTTTTAAGTTTATAAATATTAACATATGTATGTACTTTTTTGTTATTAATAAATGTATTAATTTGAAAAAAAAAATTTAAAGAAACAACATTTTTAAATAGCTGCTCACGATACAGTGTCGGTGTAACTGTGTCGTTCGTCAGTGCTTTTATTACACAGCCTGCTGCTATCAGCGGCAAGTAGTACTGCAAGCTGTATCATGAGTAACCACTTTTTGATAATTTCCCTTTATCTGCGTGATTGCTTATTTGAGCATTACTGAAATGCTATAGATTTTTTTTTGAATATGGATCATGTTATTTGAAGAAATAGAGTACAGTTAATTATTGAGATATACATGTGTACAATTTTACGTTCAATAATTTAAAAAAAAAATGCAAGTTTGCTATTGTTATAGTTGCTCTTTAAATTAATTTAAGTTTTCGAAATCTAGATATGAGTAACGAATATGATTAATATGAGTTTTCCTGCGCAATTAAGAACTATTGCAATTTTTGCATTAAAAGCTTTCGTTACGATATAGTCTCATCATGTCATTTCAAGCCATTCTTAGTCATAATAGGGCAGGTAGGTCTCCTTCAACAATTTCCATTCCAGTAGCTACCCGCTATCTTTATGACGTCGTCCTACTAGTGTTTTAGATCCCGTGATGGCTTCCACTCCAAAACTTCTTTGCACCATGTATCTGTTTTTCTAGCTATGTGTCCGGCCCATTAATTAACAGCAACCCTGTTCTGCCTTCTTTTCTCTCCATTGCTTCGTAATTTACTTCTAACTTTTGGAAGATTTCCTTCATCGCAAATCTAGTTTCGACTCCGTACATGAAGACTGGCAGAACGCATTGGTTGAAGTTGTACATTTTGTGTTGTTTAATGACGTTCATAGCGAAACAACACAGAATTTTCAAATGCTGCCCAGCCTAAGCGGGTACATCTGTTTATCTCATGGTTTCCCTTTCCTCAGCTTTAGGCCCAAATAACACATATTTGTTTCAAATTTTCCTCTCACATTATTAAGGCTGCCCTGATTGTCTCATTTGTCACGACCTTTGTATTGTTTAGGTTCATCACGAGACCTATTTTAAAGGATTAACTGTCGAGTTCTTCAACCGTTGTCTGTATTTCTTATGCATCACTGACAATTAAAGCAACGTTCACAGCAAATTGAAGACTGTTAAATCGTGAGCTCAATGCAAGAAGGTATTTCTAGTTCTTTATGGTCGCGGTCTAGTTTTTTTTACAATATGCATGTCTTATTTTATATAACATTGGAGAATATTTTTTCAGTTAAATATCATCAAAGGGGAAATAAATGTGGAAAAAATACACGGAGGTAAAATTCTGTTACCGCAATAATTTCTCTTGTGGACATTTTGTTTTCCTTTATTGGTTATATTTATCAATGAGGACGCCCACGGCGGTAAATAAATCGCTGGCTTGTTTCAAACGAATCTCTTATTTCCTTCAGTTCCCTTTCTTCTTTATAAATACATAAAAACGACAAAATAATACCTTCCTTATAAACTATGAAGTAAAACTTAATAGGAAATTAATTAAAATATAAAAAAGATTGTTGCCCTTAAATAAGAAAAAATTAAAAACAATGCAATTAGTTTACGGGCAAAATAAATAAAATTTTCCATTAAAATGGCTGTAAGGAAAAGCGGCCTGGCATATTTATTAAATTTATTTATAATAACTTTTACAGATGTATACAATTGTCCTTTACGACAAAAACCTATTTTATAATGTACTTCTACTTATTTAATAAATAGTTTAAACAAAATTACTACTATGATATTAAAAGCAATAGAAACAACAAAGTATTAAAAAATATCATTTTCTTTAAGGATATTATAAAGAATTTTCCAGTGAATTATCCTTACCTAGTATTTATTATTATTACTAATACTATCTCCGAACTCGAAGATTACTATTGTAGACCAACTCTGAATGTTAAGTAAATTATTTTATTCCTTAAAGAGACATGATTGATCATTGATTTTCAAGATAGAAATACTACTTGCATACACATACGCTATGCGTACACGGTACGGGGTGGGGACCGAATTATAAGCAAAATTGAGTCTGAGACGACTCCTCACGGGGTGCTGAGCCGGTAAATAAGGAATATAAATTTATCTTAAATTCTTCTCAATGATGAGAGTACATTGAAGGAGAAAATTGTGAATATCACGAATTTCATGTCAACGACGCATGATCCCTTTTATTATAATGAACTGTTAATTACAAAAATCAACGTAATGTTGATTTTAGTAATTAAATTTGAATACATTTCGAATAAATCTCTTAAATTAAGAAAAAATTATAAGTGTTGCTCTTTAGGCTTATACGTGAATTACTTATATAGGTATTTGATAATGAAATAAAAAGTTAATTTATTTTAATGTTATCACTGTTACGTCATAATTATTTTCCTACCTTTATTTCATTTGTAATTATGTTGTTAACTTTATTAAATGAAATAAATACTCGTAAAGTAATTTTACAGAAACATAAAGAAAAGGCGCGACTGGCACTAAACGGCCAGACTGAAATAGGAGGTGGAAAAAATTGAGAGAAAAATATTATTGTTACATGATACTGCCGCGCCATACTTTAGCAGTGGTTATCCAAATCGGTTTCCAAAAACCTGTAGCCATATACAAAAAGAGGGAAGAATTGCTGTGGGATCTCCTCCACAATCCCACAAACACGCCGCCCGTCCGTGTAATTAAACTGAAGTTCATACGAAGCAGCTCGAGTCAAACAAAACTTTAGCGCCAAGCAACTCAGGCCAGAAAGAAGGCCATATATAAAACGTCCTGGAATATATCAAATCAGCAGAGGAACTCAGCAGAGTGTAGAGTTAACAACAGATAAATAACGCGGAGAGCGATCTCTTTCCTCTCTTCTTATCCACCGGCTCTGTTAAATACATGATTTATTAGTAATCTACAATATTTGAGACTTCCCTATACTTTAAAAAAAAAATATGAAGGACATGTACCTATGTCGGGCTTACCCTATACTAAAGCCCTAGGCATACCTCTGGTACATACCTACATATTTTCGGACATTACGACGAATAAAAACAATATGTTTAGTATAGCGTTATGAATTTTTATTTGATGTATCGAGCAGAGTACACAGTAATAGATTGGTAAAAAATGCTTGGGAAAATCTCCAAAGAAATGGAAAATTAATTTTACTCGAGTTGCGGTTGTTCTAAAAGATTTGCCAGCGTAGGCTCACGCAGTTGCATTTGGTCAAGCTCCTCTAGATCATGCGATCTAACTTGCGCAAAGATTTTTCCGTTTGGTCTGCGGTCTGTGCTGGCCTTACCATTGACAAGCATTGGCGAAATGTAAGGAGCCCTATCAAAAATTATGTAAATTCTTTTCAAAATATTTTAAATACACAACATCTCTAACAATATTATGTTTAATATCTATGAACACAATATACTACACTTTAATAGCTAATATTTGAATAAATACCCTTAAAAACTAATAACATAGCAATGCACAAAACTTACACCGTTTTGAAAATGTCGCAAGTTAAGAGATTACTAGGGTTATGTCTACAAAAAAGTTATTCACAAATAAATTGCTTGATGAACATCAGACAAATATTACATATCAGATTGGCCCAAAATTAATTACAGCTTACTAATAGGAAACAAATTAGATGTCGATACTAATTAATAATAATTGAACGACCGGGTGGGAAGATACATAATAGAATAAATAAAAAATATTCAGAAATTGTTACGTACTTTATTGAAAGTTATCGTTGATTACATTAAGTAAGAAACGTCGGTATCACTTGGAGTATAAGGTCGTCTAAGTATAAAGAGCACCTGGTGTAGCCAGTGTCCCATCAAGCACCTAACGCGATTTCACAAGTAGCCAAGTCAAATTTTGAAACACGAAAAAGTTTGCGTTGTTCGAGCGTGCGCCGGCGGTCTTCCCCGAGGACGCGGCCACAACAAATTACTGGCAAACAACTTCGAAATAAATTAACTCTCAACTTTCAAGCGTTTTACTTTCTTTTTGTTAGACGAAAAACAATTTCCTTTGTGTTTTGTTTACGTTGTAGCATACTTCGCTCTGGAAACCGTTCGAAAGGAAAGAACGCATTTTTATACTTCAAATTTAAGCGAATGACAGATCGTTAAAGCGTTATTTTGTTTATTAAACGAATTTTGCTTAAACAAGTAAAGTTTTAAATGTCGAATTTATACGGCGAATAGTTGTAGGTTCAAATAAATAACATACAGTGTTCTAGAGAATAAGAATTTAGTTCCGATCTCTCTCAATTTGCTTTTAATTTCCCAGCTCGTGTATAAAACATGATCACACGTTAGAGAGTCCATAGTTGTGTTAATATATATTGAAAACCCATGCTTAAGTCTGTAATCATTCCATTTTGTGACACTGCTGAACAACTCTGAACTAACTGGTAGATGTTTGCTCATTTATTTCCTATGCAAGATAAGTATCACAATCTATCATGATAATGAAATAAATAAACGAATAAGTATTCGTTTATTTATTTCATTTTTAAGATTTAATTTTAACAAAACGGGTATTATTTTTTAAAATTTACAACGGGGCAAGAACTTTACAAAACTAAAAATATAGATACTTAGATACTGGTTAAAATATTTTTTAATGTAATATTTGTATTCATTCGAAAGGTAACCGTAACGAATATACCGTATCGAAAAATGGAAATGAGAAAACAAGCTACTGCTCATACATATACACTTTTATTTACATATCTACACGCTGTATCCTTAACGGGGTAGTCCGAGAGGACGGAGCGCCAAGCTTTGCGATCCTTACATATTTCTTTCGCTTCCTCAAATCTCATCATTCTCCTCACACATTTTCGTTTAAGTATGCGAGTGCTTTTGAGATTTCCGTCGGCTAACACTCCGGCTATACTTTCTATATTATACTTTTTTTTATACTCGTTTAAATATTTTGATAAATGTTTTTATTATAAATCCATGTCGATCTAGCTTGAAGGTGAGTGAAATGGGTCCAGTATTTTCAAAGCTATGTTGGTTTAAAGTTTTCTAGAGGTTGCCAAGTTATCTTTCACACATACTCTTCCATCGAGTCGTTTAGGTGCTTAGCAATTAAAAGTTTATGTTTGCATTACACACTTGGACCAATAAACAAAATTGAAGCAGCATTTGCTCTAAAAGCGTGCCCGTTTTTTGTTGACCGACTTACTGGACTTTTACTAATGTGCGTGATTACAGAAGAAACTGTACAACAATACACGGCTGAATATGACACATTTTTTTGATTTTGAATAATAGTAGCCAAAATACTTTATTTGATTTACGAGTATTTTGCACATAATTATTTCAGTAATGTACGTGAAGTCGGTCATGATAATAACAATATAATAATACTCCAGACAATTACACAGATTGTGTGACCCCAAACAAAGCAGTAAGCTTGTGCAGTGGATATCACACAACGAACTCTGGGGGAGTACCCAGTAACACCCAGACTCCAAGCCAATTTAGAAAAGTTCGTTTCCTAAATTGACCTGACCGGAGATCGAACCCGAGACCCTAGCTTGGAAAGCAGAGATGCATATACCACTGCACCAACAGGTCAGTGTGAGCTGACTCGAATTACACTGATAGGGCGAAGTGTATAGAAACTTCGCTCTGTCAGTCAGTAAGTATAGACTTAAAGCTAAATGTTTTACTCGTAGTTACACTCAATGAGACAGAAAGAGACGAAAATTCGTGTGACACGCTGTGGTAAGAGCGGGAATTTATTAAGGCTCTGTCCATTACGTTCCTAGGTTCGAGATTTCACCCAATTACAATGAAGCTTAGGCTTCATGAAGGATACATATTTTTGCTCTATATGTTATACACCATGCGGTAATAGTATGCTCTACTTATATCAACTTTTAGATAGATATACAAGTGTGTAAACCAACGACCCAAACATACTATCCCAATATTATCATATTAATACCATACAGAGTTCCAAATTCAAAGCCGGACGCCTGACGACAGAAACAAAACAGGTCGTTATTGCACATTAGGGGTGGGTCTCGAACATTTTAGCCTTCTTGGCATTAACGCCGCCATTCCAACTTCCTCGGGGAGTCCGCGACTCGGCGCCACGGAGCCTCTGTACTTAAGAGTCTAATTAGCCGTAAATTGCATTCAGAATTGGGCTCTTGGCCGAGAATTGAGTTTTGAATGTCTAATTTCGCAGAATAAAGCGAAATT
Source organism: Zeuzera pyrina (assembly GCA_907165235.1). Taxonomy (NCBI): domain Eukaryota; kingdom Metazoa; phylum Arthropoda; class Insecta; order Lepidoptera; family Cossidae; genus Zeuzera; species Zeuzera pyrina. The sequence goes on from OU015626.1 coordinate 17,422,079, forward strand.
GTACCGCAATTTATGTGTCAATCTGTATTGTCATGGAATAGCGGAACATTGTCTATGCTACAATTGTCGATAGGTACATTTTGTGGCGAGAAAAGGCCGTTTACGAGCCTATAAATGTAAAGTTGTAGGTATAGCAATAGGAGAGAATTAGATGTAAATCTTTATATTCAAGAAAATAGGGCCGTCTTCCAATATAGCTAATTAGTATTGAAATAGGCAATTTCGGTTCTTTGCAAAGTCTAGACATAGTTATTTTGTTTATTGACGTCCCTAAGAACCTCTAGAAAAGTGAACGTAAAATAAATTACAGCTGTTTATATTTTGTTTTTTCTTTCAAAGTGGAATTTCCTTTCAAACGGTTTGCACGTGGCTTCTGTTGACCTAATTTTATATTAGGAATGATTACGTTTCGATTCCAGTAAAATATTCTAACATGAGAAACAAAGAAACAATAGAAGTATAGTCAGTTCTATTTGGATCATATTCAAGAGCCGATCCATCATGAGAAATCTTTGGCTGAAACAAGAGTAGATTAAACTTTACCTTTTAAATAAGAGGTTTTTTGAGAGAAGAGAGGAATTTTGTTTAACCAATATTCTTTTTAGCTTTAACATTGGTCTGAGAAAGAAAGAAAATATAAAATGTGCTTATCTTTCTCCGCTGGTCGTAAAACTCTGCTAAAGCATAGGGATTACTCATATAAATAAAGGACTAGCTAGTATTGGCATTGAGCTAACAACTTGTCAGATCTGGTTCTGCTATGCCATTTATAAGAACAAATACTCATTCCTAAAAATAGTGTAGCATAATTTTATTGCGCCACTGTTTTATTTTGTTGTCTAAAAAATGGACACCATATTATGTACATATGTTGATTAAAGACTAAGGAAACTAACACCTAACAATGTGAAATCGCCACGTCGATTTGAATTTAAATTAGATATGGTTAAGATTCTCTTTCAAAATCCAGCAATGAAACATTATTTGTCCGTTTCTATAGAGCTAAGAATCTTTATCCTTCCTATGAAGACTAAGCTTCATTGTAATTAGGGGACATGCAAACACAAATGCTTTTAGTAGCTATGTATATACCAAAACAATCCTATGAAAAAGTCATTTTGAAAAGTATCTCAATTTCTAGAAAATTTTAAATCACCACAAAATCATCCTTTCGATCTCATTCAACCTTTAAATAACATTACTTTGTAAAATACTCGAAAGAGCTTCAGAAATTAAGTCACTCGATTCCTACAACACGACATCGTCATCATAAATCGTAATCTATGGAAAATACACTCGCATTAAACTATTCATTATGTCAAGGTGCTAGCTCCTGCTAGTGGACATGTTGTTGCGTTCCGAGCTTGTAACAGTTCGCACTCCGACTAGGCCGATTCGACCAGTAATGCTTTTTAAGCGAAAAGAAAGAAGAGCGTACGGAATAACTAAGAACAGCGATCGTGTTCACAAATTACGTCTCCATTTGAGCGGATACAGAATCTCAGAACGTGAGTGCATTACGAACATAATAAATACCCGCCTATACAAGAATCCTTATTTATATCTTATGCTTTGCGCGCTTTAAAGCTATACCAGAGTAGGTTAGATCTATGAGTATTCTATTAATGTCTATCCTATAAAATTAAATTTTATGGTATGTTTCTGTGTTTCAGAATTAAGTTAATTATTTAAAAATTTATTTAAATAATTTGAACAGAATTATTAGGAATTCTTTTTCTGATAAATATATTCTCAGACAGGTCAGATTATTTTATTCCTTGAAAGGAATACTAACATTACAAAAGTGTGTCCATTCCATGCTATGCATTTTTGCATGCAGTTTTGAATGCTATTATTAACACTGCTGTTAATAATTTACCATATGGGCATACATAATTATGCCTGTGAAATTTATAGAATAGTACCTCGACGTTGTCCACCACGGAATTAAAGAAAGGTAGCCTATGTCCTTCCCCAGGGCTTAATCTATCTATACCATATGTCGGTCCAGCAGCTTAGCCGTGAACGAACAGAAAACTGTTTCATAGTGTATTGCGAAGGGGAATTTCACAAAAATGTGAAACGTCTGTCTCATTATTTTCAATAAACAATGTTTGTACTTAATTTGACAGCCGTGTTCATAACATATTCAAGTTTCATATAAAGTTCACGCCCCTTTTCCGTCATAAAACTTAAATTTCCAAAACCCTTGCTTAGCTTACATTTCACAAACTATCATCAAACCATTTTTGGTAGAGCTATGCTGCATTGCAGCACGAGTAGGGCCGGATCGCCCGGTGAAATACCACCTTCACACAGAATATCGGCGTGAAATAACAGCATCAATTGCTATTGTGTTTCGTTCGGTGAGTGAGGGTGCCGGTGGCCCATCACCCCCTCCCACTCCTTTCATTCCTTTCCCTCCTTTCCCTATTTACCTAAAAGCCGGCAACGCGCCCGTGATTTTCCAGATGTTGCGGGTGTCCATATGCGGCGGTTGGTTACTCTCCATCAGATGACCCGCTTGCTCGTTATTTTATTATACAAAAACTATTTTATACAAAAAAGAAAAAAAAAATTCATGATCCTAGCTTCAATAGGTTTTGAGATTTGACTACCTAATCAGTCATTAGTCAATCAGCCAGTAAGTTGTATTTCGCTTTTACATATATTATATGTATATAGAAGATATAGATTTCATTATTAAAATATTAGTACGCAATTACTGTTTACAAATTTTCACAACATTAAAATTATTTTAACTTTTCACAAGTGGAAAATAATATTTTCATACATACATACATACATATCCTTACACTGTATCCCTAACGGGTAGTCAGAGAGGACGGAGCTCCAAGTATTGCGGTTCTTACATACTTCTTTCGCTTCCTCAAATCTCGTCATTCTCCTCACACATTTTCGCCTAGGTATGCAAGTGATTTTGATACTTCCATCCGCTAACACTCTAGCTATTTGATCTTCATAAGTCAGCCTTGGTCTTCCTTGGCTTCAACACCAAGACCTTAGTTTTGTTCACATTCATATTCAATCCTTTCACTTCACATTCTTCTTTCATGCACGTGACTAGTGTCTTCAATTCTGCTTCTGATGGTGCTATAAGTACAGCATCGTCTGCGTACAAAAGGCAATTTCAACACATATCATACCACTTATACTACCTTTCATTCTCTGGAGCCAACTGTCCAAATACAGCACGAACAGCCAGGCAGACATCACGCAGCCCTGTCTGACGCCTGAACAGACTTCGAAGCAGGGCGACATGTCACCTTCTATCTTTACACAGGCTCTGTGGCCGCTATATAATGACTTCACAGCCTGCAGTAAAGAGCTCCCCACGCCATACTCAGGCAGAAGACTCCTAAATTTCTTTAACACTACTCTATCTAATGCTTTTTCTAGATCCACGAAAGCGCAGAAAACTTTCTGACCTAACGCCAAAAACTCCCCCACGATAACGCGAAGCGAGAAAATCTGATCCATACAACGCCTACCGTTCTTAAAACCACCTTGCGCCTCCCACAAATATCTTTCAGAAACACTTTTCATACTTTCGGTCAATACCTTGGTCTATAAACTTTACTTGCTAGCTGACCAAGCTGATGGCCCTGTAGCACACGCAGTCTAAATGAGAACCTTTCCCTTTATAGAGAGGTACTATGACCTTCGCCTTCTGTCAACAAAGATTGCAGAGTGCACAGAAGGTATACCAGACCCTAAGACCTGAGAATATTTTCGTTTGTCATAAACTGATTTTTGTGTAGAATAATAAACTAATTAATATCATCTCCTTTCACCTTTGGCTCAAATTATTTTGTTCATTAAATAAATTTAAGGGAGTTCATGAATAGCTAAAAAGCATATTTATTTTCAGGCAAATCGCTTATTTCTCAAATAGAAAATAAAATAGTTAAAATAATATAACTAAATAAATGGAACCTCGTTTTCTTAAAGGCTATTAACGGAAAGCTTTTTCGAGTGTTCCCAAGCGCCTCTCATAATTCAAATATCCGCAATTGTCAAACTGAAGGCAGCATTTCAGCAAACACTCAACGAAATTATATCCCTCCACCAAATTTCGTCAGGTAGGATGCTGACGTTAAAAGCATTCCAGAGCTTCTTAATCAACGGTCCACGAATATTAATTTAATTAGTTAAAAGTTTTTATAACTTTTAAGTAAAAAGGTGGAGAGCAAAAAAGCTTCCATCGCGGTCGCTACAGCTATTAAAAGAAACTTCAATGTATTCAAATCGAATGAGCTACGTTTTTATTTATCTTAGCCTTACTGTTTTGTAACTCAAACAAATAGATACAAAGTTCGGAATCCCTTGCCCAAATATAATAAAATTAAATAAAGGTATACCTAACTGAAGTTCTTTATTAGAGTAATTTTTTAACTAAGTAGTAAGCGCTTTTGGATATCATTGTTAGCACCGTGTACAAACTTACCTACTCTAATTTCTTTGAAAAATCGAAGGATCGTCCATGGCGAGTCACTTTTTGTAATCTCTAACAACCCTATGTAGCCGTACGTAATGGTAGTTGCTTTATAAAATATATCACTAGTCGTAGTCACTGACAACGAGTGGTCCTTGTAGAAAGAACTACCCAAGACATGCTAAGACTGGTGCCTTGACTACACACAACGGGTACAATAGCGAGACAACAAGACATCACTAGGCTAAGAGAGTAATCCGGACGAGTGAGTGTTTACACGTAATTTTAAACTTTGCACCGAATCAATCAAGAACTTGTAGAAAATACAATAGTAGAACAAATGCAAGAAACGCAGCGAGTGAGTACCGAATGCCGAATATGCATCGCGAGCGCGTGTTTAAACGTGCCGAGTGCGCTAACGAGTCAGTGTGGGGATACGCGGGGGTAGGCACTCGGCCTAGTAAATAGAATAGGTTCTGAGCACGAGAAGAGTTCTGAGCGACTCTCTCGCTCATTTACTCGCCAGACGCTTTGCCGATCACTCGGTCGTGTGTTTATACATACCGACAGCGAGCCCTCGGCCGAATGCACTGTCTCGCCCTCGTAATCGGTACGTGTAATCAAGGCATAAGTGACTAAGATTAACTATCAAAGATGTCAAATGTTAGATGTCAATATATTTTTATTCCTCTTTGTATTTATAAAAATAAATATTAAATTTGTAAAACCATAGGGTATGTACAAACATAAATAAGTGCAACATATTACTTACAAATTCAAATTTCTCTCCTTTAAAATTACCGAGTTTACAAATAACAGGGTAAAGTAATGTTACCACAAAGAACATTCTACATTTATTTATTAATTTATATCCGCAATTCAATATCACTAATTTTCTAAATAAGAGCTTATTTGGAAATCAACTAAGCAAAAGGGAACGGGAAATTCCTAATATAATTATCCCATAATTTTGATTAAAACTTCAGATTTCTGATGAAAGTAGATTACGCTCAATACTCAGAAACAAGAGTTTATAAAATACATAAGATATCTTTCCCTAGTTGCCTTTTGGCAACAAGCAGCATAGTCAGCGTCGCAAATACATTTAATTTTTTTAACAACAATGTTTTCAGAATCGTTTAAACCCTATTTTAAAAAAAAGGATATCAACTAGTAATTCCAAATTCAATTTTTTTTACAGCCATGAAGTTTTAATATTATATACACACATACATACATAAATATCTTCACGCTGTATCCCTAACGGGGTAGTCAGAATGGGCGAAGCGTCCATTCTGACTACCGCGTCGCGGTCCTTACATACTTCTTTCGCTTCCTCAAATCTCATCATTCTCCTCACACATTTTCGCGTAGGTCTACGAGCGCTTTTCACATTTCCGTCAGCTAACACTCTGGATATTTGATCTTCAATAGTCAGCCTTGGTCTTCCTTGGCTTCTTTTACCACTCACTTTCGCTCTGTAGATTTTCTTCGTCAGTCTTTCATCACTCATTCCTTCTCCACTCGTACTACTTTTCGATATTTGGACGCAACGGTCCAAATACAGCATGAATAGCCAGGCAGACATCACGTAGCCCTGTCTGAAGCCTGAACAGACTTCGAACCAGGGCGACAAATCACCATCTATCCTTACACAGGCTCGATATAATAACCTCACAGCTAGCAGTAAGGGGCCCTCCACGCCATACAAAACCATCTCACATCGTGTGATTGCAAATATCTTAAAGGATCGCAGGTAGGGCGTGAGCCGTCGTCATCATCTTTTCTTCAATCGACCGCTTCTCAGTCATCGTTGCATAGCACTTCAAATGAAATAAATAATTTATGTGCAGAAAATAGTTCCGTTTTACACAATAATAACAGTGTAGTGATGTTCTGCGATGAAATAGGAAAGGGCATAGGACCACTGCTGAATTATCACCTAGGACGATCAGTATTAAATAATTGTATGCCCAATGCATCTTTTTCTGAGATTATGAAAAATATTAATAATACAAATGTCGGTTGCAACTCAACTCTGATATTATTTCTAGGAAATAGAGACAATTTAAACAAAAAAGAATTGTTACTATACTTTGACACATTATATTCTATGAATGTAAAGAATATTATACTGTTCACATTCCCTCATACTAACAGTTTCTCAGCGGAAGAAGAAAATAATCTAAGATATAAATTAAATAAGACTTTGCACAATTTATCAAGTAACAATAAAAATACTCATGTAATTGATATTAACAAGTTCAGTAGAAATTATTATTTAACAAGAAATAAATATTATCTCTCTTGTTACCTTAAGAAACAGATAGCTATTTCGCTATCATATTATTTTGACATTTCTGCCAAGAATTTGGCAAAACAAACTGCTTCTATTGAGCAAACAAGTAACGTAGTATTGACATTCGATAATTTAAATTAAATATTGAGACAACAGAATATTTCTCTGGCAATTTGTTAAAATTAATTCAAGTATAAAATCAAATATTGAATGTAGGAATGTTATAAATAAAATTCCGAAATATTATTTTAGCATAATAGCCAAGAATTTGGCTAAGCAGACTGCTTCTTTTGAACACATCCGTGACATCTCCACATTCGAAGCTATTCCTAGTAATTTAAATTAGTTCATAAGACAATAGAGGAAGTCTCTAGCATACATAAGCCACGAATTGTTTTGGGGAGATATAGTTTGCCAAAACAGACAAAAATATTTAGTAATATGCTATCTTCAATTAATGATCAAGAAAAATGTTCAAAAACTAACAAATGTACCACTGTGTTAACAAATAATATTAAGTGCAATGTTAAACCGCAAGGTAAAAAGAGTGTCAACTTCATCAACTTAGTGCATCAAAACATTCAAGGCTTGTTAAATAAAGTACTAGAAGTTGAATTGTTCATGAATAGCTGTAATGTTGATATTTTGTGTGTTACGGAACATTGGTTGCGAGATTATGAATACATGTTTAACTTTAGTAATCACCGGGTTGGTAGTTCGTTCACCAGAAAAAAATTTATACATGGAGGTTCGTTGATAATATTAAATAAACAATTGGAATTTAAAGAGCGTAAAGACATTGTGGACATGTCTGTTGAACGGACAATAGAGTTGGCCGCATTAGAAATAGAGCAATTCATAATAGTAACTGTATATAGTCCTCCATCAGCTTTATTTGATATCTTTGAAAAGGTAATGGAGGAGGTCTTATTTAAATTATCAAAATCAAATAAAAAAACTTGTCATTTGTGGAGATTTTAACATAAATATTTTAGAACGTGGCCTCTCCAGCATGAAATTGCTAAACTTGTTTAAATGTTACAATCTTACAAACATGTTTTTGGAGCCTACTAGAGTAACTGCTACAAGCGCTACTTGTATAGACAATATTTATACAAATTTTACTCCAATAAGTAAAAGTATATTCAATAAATTGGGTTCTGATCACAGCGGTCAATTACTTCAATTTAAAAGTGTAGGAAAAATTGTAACAAAACATAAAATAACTTATGCGCCAATAACTTCAAACAGATTGGATACTATGAGAGATACCTTAATTAAAGATATATAATTTTTATCGTTGGCTAATACTGATCCGATGAAATGTATAATTGTTTTTTTACCATGTTTCATAGTATATTTGGCAAAATATTTACCTCAAAATCAATTACGGTTACTAATGCATTAAAATTTGATGATTGGGCAACAACAGAATTACATAGAAATCGACAAATATTATATGATCTATATGCGGAAAGGCAATATAATGTTGATGAACAGTTTAATGATTATGTCAGGGAGTTTTCTAAAAAGTTTAAACATGATTGTAAAAATTCAAAATCAAATCACCTTAGTTATAAAATAAAAAATAGCTGCAATAAAATCACAGCGACGTGGAAAATCATAAATGAAGAAACAGAAAAAACAGAAAGAATGAAACCACAAAATAATAATTTTTAATTAAATATTAACAACAAAATCATAACGACAGATTCGGAAATTGCAACAGCTTTTGAAACTTTTTTTACTGAAAATCCTGTTTCCTTAACTAAATCCCTGAATTCTTCACCTGCTGCCGCTATATCTTTTTTAAAAGATAATGTACAGGCATGCAATGTTAAGTTTCAATTCAGACATGACGGTATACACGAAATTATTAAAACCTTTAAAGCGATAAATGTAAAAAGAACCAATGACCTTTGGGGCATATCGGTTGTCGTTGTTAGATCATTGATAGATATTGTTGCACCATATTTGGTGGTGATATTTAATAGATGCATTGACTATGGGATATTTCCTGATTTGATGAAAATTAGCAAAATAACTCCATTATATAAGTCGGGTAGCACATCTGACTGCAACAATTATAGACCAATATCAGTTCTACCCATATTTAGTAAAATTTTTGAAAGACTTATTCTGAATCAACTAATGTATCATTTTTGTAGTAATAAATTATTACATTGTAAACAATATGGCTTCACACGGGGGCGCTCAACAACCGACGCTGGTGTCGAGTTAATGAAAGATATATTTGAAGCCTGGAAGGTGTCGTGTGATGCTATTGGCATTTTTTGTGATTTATCAAAAGCATTCGATTGTGTACTGCATGAAATGTTAGTCGAGAAATTGAACCATTATGGACTTGGGAATATAGCTTTAGATCTTATTAATTCTTACTTAAAAGACCGAGTTCAACGGGTAGACGTGAATGGCGAGATTTCTTCCGGGTCTATTGTGAAAATGGGGGTTCCACAAGGCTCAATATTGGGGCCTTTCTTATTCTTAGTCTATATTAATGATCTACCCTATCTTGTCAAAAATAATCATGGAATAGTATTGTTTGCTGACGACACATCACTTATTTTCAAGATAAATAGGCAACAACATGTTTGCAATGATATAAACGACGCTATCTCTAAGGCATTACGGTAGTTTAATGTTAATAATTTGCTGCTCAATGAAAGGAAGACTAAATGCATTAAATTTACATTACCTAATGTTAAGCATGTTAAAAATAATATACAGCTTGATAACCAGAAATTGGATCTAGTAAACACTACCGTATTTTTGGGATTAACTTTAGATGCCAAACTGCAGTGGGGACCTCATATCAATGACTTGTCGGGTAAGCTCTCTTCTGCAGCATTTGCGGTTAGAAAGATTAGACAATTGACAGACGTAGATACAGCTAGATTGGTCTACTTTAGTTACTTTCATAGCGTTATGTCGTACGGGATTCTATTATGGGGTAATGCAGCCGGCATTGACACTATTTTTGTTCTGCAGAAGAGAGCCGTTCGTGCGATTTACAATATGGGTCCAAAAGACTCTCTAAGAGATAAGTTTAGAGATGTTAAAATAATGACAGTCTATAATCAGTACATATTTGAAAATTTAATGTATGTTCATAAAAATATTAATAAATATAAGAAAAATAGTGATGTACACAATTTCAGCACTAGAAATAAAAATAAACTGGTTGCACCTACGACTAGACTCCATAAAGTCGGTAATTCTTTTATGGGTAATTGTATACGTTTTTACAATAAACTCCCTAAAGACAAGCTGGATTTATCTATTACCAAATTTAAAAAAATTATTAAACATAAACTGTTATCAAAATCGTATTATAATGTAAAGGATTATTTAAATGACAAAAATGCATAGGAATGATGTACCTATTTATGTGTTTACATAATATTTATTTTATAACAAGCATTATTACTATTATATAATTAGTTATTACTTTAGTTTAAGAAAATTTGTATTGTAATGTAACATTGTGATTTATGACGAAACTAAGTGTTCTACAATGTCCCTAATGTTGAAAAGAATAAATAAAAAAAATAAAAATAAAATATTCAAGCATAAGACTCCATAATTTCTTTCGCACTACCCTATCGAATGCTTTTTCAAGATCCACTAAAGTGCAGAACACTTTTCGACCTATGGCCAAAAACTTCCCCACGATACCGCGGAGCGAGAAAATCTGATCCATACAACCCCTACCGTTCCTAAAACCGCCTTGTGCCTCCCACAAAATGCCTTTCAAACGTTCAATCAATACCTTGGTATAGACTTTACTTGCTAAGCTGACCAAATTGATGGTCCTATAGCACACGCAGTCTAAATGAGAGCCTTTCCTTTTAAGGAGAGCCACTATGACTGCGGTGCGTCAGTCCTCCAAAATCTCTCTTTTCTGCCAGCAAAGATTGCACAGTTTATAGAATGTATCCCAGACCCTTGAACCACCATACTTGATCATCTCAGCAGTAATCTCATCATTTCCACCAGCCTTTCCGCATTTCAGACTTCTTTCATACTAATGACTTCCTCTTATTCCTGACCCGAGTGTGGCGATTCGTTAGGATAAGGTTAGGATAGGTTTCTGCTTTCTACAGTTTATATCTCTCTTTCATCAAATCCTTCATCACGCTTTTTATCATTCCCAATTATGTTCGTTCCACATACTTCTTTCGCAGCCTCGATCATACTATCTCTGAGATTCTGTCAACATTCTTCAACATCTTCGCTCGTCACTTTCAATCTATCATCAAGCTTACTGGATGATACTACCCTTTCATATTCATTGCTGGTGGTCGCATCTTGCAGTTTCCAGCTCTTGATGCAACAGACCGCTACAGGTTTAGACAAACACCTTATTCTAGTTATCACTAGAATGTGGTCCGTTCCCAAATCGGCTTTTTTGTGCGCTCTCACGTCCATAATCTGTTTTTTGAGCCGGCTGTCCACCAGGAATAAATCAATCATACTTGAAAAAAGTGTTCGAGCTCTCCCGACCCATCTATTCATGTGTCCACACACTATAATTCTCTCATTCTCTTCAACCATCTCTAGAACTTCCCTAACATTCTCCCAAAACTACTCTAGCTCGCCCAACCTGACAGAAGACACGGAGACATACACCACCAAAACAAAAATCCTCGTCAACCCTGTCTTGAGACTCATCCAGAGCAGTCTCAGGTTTACACAATTAACCAAAAGAAACAACTGTTAGACGCCTACCCCTTGGCATCCCCTTTCTTCTTGTGGTACCCCTTACCACAAATCGATGCCCACTCCAGGTAAGTCGGCAAGTTCACTGCCCTTTCTCTTGGTTTCGCTCAAACATAACACATCCAATCTTCTTCTTTCTTTCTTCCATAATATCAATCACTTCATTCATCTTCTCTTCAATCCCACCTTTCGCATTCCACGCAGCTATTCTGCACTCCTCCCTCCACTTCCGCCGCGAGGTGCACAGCGTATTGAGTGGCGGTCTCCAACGCCGAAGTGCACTCTGCTCACACCGGCGGGAACAAACCGGTGTACGTCGGTTTCGGGAGACGCCCTAACTCTTTCGCATACGTGTTGCATCGTGTACACAGAAAAGCACACTTCCTCAATTGACCCCCTAATATTATATATATAATGAAAATGTCTATCTACCTATCTATATATATGTATATAATGAAAATGGTTTTCTTTGTCGTGCAATCACGTGGAAACTACTGAAAGGTATGGGAGTATGACCATTCGACGCGGAATTATTTGTAGATGGTTTTAGGCTATTTATTTTTTGGACTCCATAAATCCTTCATCATTTTTCAAACAAAAATCTACTGTAGGTACAAAATTTTCATTTACGCCCAGCAAAGCGGGCGGGTAACAGCTTATCTATACTAATATTATAAAGAGGTAAACTTTGTTTGTATGTAATGGATAAACTCAAAAACTACTAACCGATTTCAAAAATTCTTTCACCTATAGAAAGCTACATTATCAGCGAGTAACATGGGCTGTATTTTATTTAAATAAAATTTCGACCCTTGCGAAGCCGGGGCAGGTTGCTGGTATAAAATATAATAATGACAATGTAATCTCCAGACGAACATTTTCACAGCTCTATACTAAGCACTACCACACTACGAACTGAGGGAGTACCTTATAATACCCAGACTTCAAACCAATTTTGAAAAGTTTCGTAAATTATCCCGATGGGGTCCAACTGCGTCATTGACTAATTGAGAATTAACATCACTTTGACGTTTTATTCTAACCTATGAATGTCAATCCTACTTCCTACTAATCCTATTATTAATATTATAAATGTGAAAGTTTGTGAGGATGGATGGATGTTTGTTACTCTTTCACGCAAAAACTACTGGACGGATTTTAATGAAACTTTATAATAATGTAGCTTATACATCAGAATAAGACATAGGCTATAAATTATAAAGATATTGTGTGTTTTTGAACTTTGCCCGAATGAAGTTGCGGAAAAAATCTAGTCTTATATATTTTTACCACAGATTTACTACTAATAGATATTGCGTTAATGTGGCCACAATAGTATTTTTTAGATAGTCTTTCTCACTTTGACAGCCTATGTATGTCGAACCTGCCTTTGCAGCCTGAAATACTGTATTCTACTATCATGCCCAAAAGAGTCTCTATCACACATATATTTAAATACAATTTGTATATAAATAAAATTTCTCACTTCTAAAGTCAAAAACAATTAAAAATCTTAAAAGTATTAAGGAGCAACGATTTGTTTAGTTCATAGGTCTGTCAAAACAACTTAACAACCTTAACAATGATGCTATTCTTAAACATTGATTATACTAATGGAGACGAAATATGTGTATTCCCATCCCTTTCTGTTACGGGCTCACGCCATATATTTCTTTTAGTCTAACAATTCGTGACGTCTAAAAGGCATATCTATTAGTGGTAAATCTGTGATTTTTCAATGGAAACGCCGGATAAAATAAGACGAATTAAATAATTTCCAGTTAATGGAACCATTCGGTCAGACCCAGCTTAGAAGTACTATCTAACCTTCACGCCAACAAATGATTGACTTTTAATTCAAGAGCTTAAAAACATCACGATAAAAAAATGTGTTTAAGGACGAAACTTAAAATAAAGATGGCGCTATTACATAATCAAAAATTTCTGCGATACTATTCCAGATATACAGACTTAAACTAAAATGCTTAGGTATAAAATAAACTATAATTTACAAGTGTTCAAATGAAAAATGTGTAATATGATACAGTAAAACACGAAAGCGTTTTACTAGCCTAATGTCTTGCAAGTTGTCCCGACAAAATATGAGTGTAAATGATGTACTTACCTAATAAGTAATGCATATTCATGACGAAAAGAGAAAACGCGGTATGTAGAAGCAAGACGTAGCTCACCACGTCGTACTAGCTGTGTAGAAATACTATAATACATCGCGTACATTTACATAATGTGTCTATATGGTTACACATGTAGGCACCGTACCTCCACACATATATATTCATAGAATGTTATTAGCTTTTACTTCATTCGCCTTTGCGTGGGTTACGATAAAAATTACTAATACCGTATTAAGATCAGTTAAATACTTTTAGAGTTCGTTATACCAACCCTTGTTATAAAGACACAGTTATAATATATGTATAACGTGTAGTCTATTAAACAAAGGGCACCCTAGTATTTCAAAAACAACAAAACACTACAATTCGTTCAACAATTTTTCAGTGAAACTCGAACAAATGAACAAATAGATTACTACGCGAATAGACAAAGATTCTAAAAATGTTTGATTTACAATCAAAGAAGCCTACTTAATAAGTCAATCTCAATCATTTTCATACCTTTAATGAACGGACACATCTCTGTTATCGTTTTGATACACAATATCTCGTGGTAAAATAGTGTGGATATCACCGTATGATTGTGAAGGTAGTCTATCGCGTGAAATTTAAAACTGTCAATAAATTGTGAACCGTACTATACTGCTTGCAATATAACATAACAATTTTCTATAGTTTATAATCTATGCATTTCAAACCGTCAAATTGTGAACTAGCATCATACTTGCATACTACGCTCCGCGGTGCTATCTTTGGCTGGCACTCAAACGTAAACAAACAAATGTCTGTGTTTTTTAAAAGCTTTTTAATCGTTTTTTTTTTATTAAAAACAGGTAAAAGCTACAATAGAGTAACATTTAATAATAAGTCAAAGTAAACCTACGATAAACTAAACAAGTGAGGCCTCAGTGATAAATAACTGTTAGTCGTCGAACATAACCTAAGTTATAACGAGCTACCGCCAAGACCAACCAATCAGGTACGGTTCACAATTTTACGAGTGATAAAATCAGACAGATTGTAAATCCTGTCGGTAAGTGCAGATTCGTTCACAATTTGACGATTTGACATAGAATAGAATAGATTATAAACTATCGTAAATAAATATGTTATTTTGTAAGCAGTATGGTACACTTTACAATCTATCGAGAGTTTACAATCTCGCGAGATAGATTATTAAGTAACGGTGTCCGCAATCATACGGTGACATGGATATTATTTAGTAAATATTATGGCAATGAACATCTCGGTTATATATAGATATTATTATAAAGTATACAATATAAAGTAGAACATACTGACCATAAACTGATTATGAAACCTCTTGTTTCATACAACCTTACTTTTATTTTAAATCAGGCTTCGATGCCACTTCTAAAAATAGACAAAGATTGCAAAGCGCAACCAAAGAGTGTTAGGTCGCCCACGTCTATACTAATTAATAAAAATAAACCCTATTTTCTTATTTGATGCTAATGACCTACACAGTAAGATGAGCAGCTGAAGTATTCTATAATTTCCTAGACCAACATGGAAGCAAAAAGGAATACATTTACATTACATAGCCGCTTAACGAGTCAACCATTACTAATTTTTTTTTAATACCGTTATAACCGCCACTTTGTAACGTGCCTCGCGGTGATCTTAACTTTGAATGAGGTTTATTGATAAGCATGACCTTCTCAGGATATTGGGTTTCTTTAGTGCCACCCTGGAGAGGAATACAAAGCAAATTTTTATAAGGGCGCTTTCCCTGTATTGCTACAATCGATTTCAGTTGTGAAATAAATACAGACTTTATTACAACCTTCACCAATTTATTAAAAAATATCCCTTAATATAGATCTCATGAGTTCCTTGAATGAAATATTGACTGTTATATATAAAAATTATCAATGAGATTTTACAAACAAAAAAAATACATTTATATTGGAAATTACAAAATGAATGTTACTACTATTAATAGGTGTAACTTCAGCTTCTTAATATAAGGTATAACTTAAACATTAAGATGTACTACAATAACGAAATATAAGGTTAGTTAAGTACATTTATTTTATTACTGATTGTTAATAATTTTTATATCGGCTTGTACATTACCATCTAAGGAGATAACCATGTAGCCATGTAGCCATATAGCCAGTCGAGTTGTCCCACCAATGGCCCATTATATTATCCACGGTGTCCACTAAACCCTTAGTGACTGCACAATTATGTTAGGTATTGCGCCAGCCGAGTTGTCCCTCCAATAGTCTCACAGAATTCCCATCAAGTCCACTATACTCGTAGCTAACAAATAAATTTCTACGAAAAGAAACTAAATATGTGTAGAGGTAATTCCACCTCATACTGCAATGCACCAACAACAAAAAACCATCATTAGTCCATGGTGCTTATGTAATTAAGAATGGGAATAAGATACACCACTCATCCAATCAAACGTGGAAATAAATATGAAATTTAGCCGGGAATTAAACATGGGACTAAGCATGTAATTAAACATGGAATTGAACTTAGAACCCATGAAGTCTATCATGGGACTTTCAAGTATTAAATATAATAACAAAAACTTCTTAATAACACTACTAACATTTTAACTATATATGTAAAACAACTTTATTCCTATTTTGGCATTTTTTTTGTCTGCCACTTAACTACCACCAAAAATGAATGGCTCTCTCCATTTTGGAACCACACCTCGACAAAATTTTTCTTTTGTGAATGTTTAACTAATTTAAAAATTTACTAAAATAGATTTAAAAATTCCTGTTGCACAAAAACTAAATCAAAGCGGTTACAACCAAAAGCAGCTAAGAATATTTTAGAAAACTACAGTTTTTAATATAAAAAATACGCATGCAAATCGATTCACCTCTTCGAAAGCTTTGATACCACAGAAGAACACAGACAGACAACAGTGGCGTCACACTTTAAGACCACTCTTTTGTCGAGAGTTAAAAATCAACTCACGTTAATCGATGTCTGTCACATGCCCCACAAAAGCTTACAATGTAGTCTGTATCCGTGTAATATATATTTTCGAATATAAACCCGTTAAACAATATCCTTCTGTTTCATGCAACCTTATTTTCAAACTGAAATATCTCGTGGCTCGAGAACAAGATAAAATATTGTTAACTCGATTACTTATAAAGAAAACGGAGCATTACGTAAAATATATTTCCCCAATACAGGAAAGGAATTCAGGTAGACTGGAGGTAATCTATGTTTAAAGAAGATTTGTGGCCGAAATACCTATCTATTATAAATAAATCTCGAGAAGCTAAATAGTGTATTTTTTTTAGGATAACGTCTAAAAACCTTGATTAAAAATGGATCACTTTTAAAGCCTTGTGAACTATATTTTCAGTTTAGCTATGTAAAGTCGTGCAGCGGAAAGATAATAGCGGTTCTTAAAATAAAGCCTTTGTGTCATTATTCTGTGACACAGCGCCTGTAGAGGGGATAACAATAATATAGTTGATGAAAAAAGTATGCTATCTATTTTAAAGCCAGAATGCTGCTTATTTTTGTACTTTTACGGTTCCTTTATACACGCAAACGTATATAATAATATATAACATACGTAAACTCACAGTGTTGTTCTGTAGATAAGTATAATGTACATGGTGACTATAATTATAACATAGTCATTAGTCACCGCAAATAATAAAATTATCTATTTCTTGTGTCACTATTATTATAATCTGTGCCATAGCCGTTACTTTAAAACATTGAGCCGACAGAAACAAAATTGTGACGTGACAGTCATAATTAAAATTAACAGCTACAAGTAATGTATTTTCTTTATTAGATCAGTAGCAACGAAAAAGTAGAATATTCTGAGGCTCACTGAATCACCTACACAAATAATAGCTAAGTCGTGAACTTCACGGTGGAAAGTTTTAAGTGCATTCGTTGTAGCCTGCCTGTCACTTTGTAGAAGTTTGCGGTAACCCTTGATGTAATTACCGACATGACGAACCTCCTGCTAGTCGGTTGCGACTCATAAAACATCTTCGTCATGTTTCATAATCAAAATAATGTAGGTTTCACGTTTTAATACAATATTGTAAAGAAAATTAAAAGGTTTGAATTGCGGTTGTTACAAAGCAACGTAATGATGAAAGCTTTTTCGAATAATAATAGCCTAAGTCAAAAATAAACTTGGGCCCTTTTGAACACTTTCAATTTTGACTGTGCATTTTATTAAAATTATTCGCCGTTCCAAATGTGACCTAGCTTATTCAAAGTAGAATACGTTTTTATCAGGAGAAATGGGCAGTCACGTTATTGTCATAACATTTATTGCATTTTCTGCTATATAAAATTCTCAAATATATTCTGCTATCTTATTGAACTGACTAGATGTTATACACTAACATTTTATATCGCCCATAAACATGATATCGTATTAATTCTACTCACGTCAACATTATATGTAAAATACTTTTTGAGTAGATACATAATATCAAGGTTTTGAATTCATAACTATAGTACGGAATCCAATACAAAACCGACATACCCTGTCACAAGAATAGGTGCAAATAGAAAGCAAAACTTTTCTAGGGAAAATTTATATTTTTGGACAAATATCCATACGTACGTGTTAAAAAAGATGTGAGTTTTTAACAGAGGATCTTAACACAGTGTTGATTGAGTTCGTTAGACTCGACGACGACATATCTACCAAACTCGTTCTCAAAATAACACGCTGCGGGTATGCTCTATTTGAAGTATCTCGCTACTTGAATAATTTATAAGTCAGGCTCTTCTTTGAGTGCACTCCAATTCCATTGCGATGCCTGGCACAGTTTTAAAACCATTCAAATAAAAAATTCGTGACATTTATAGGGGTCGATATTAGCAACAGCCAAAAGCCCCACCATTAACCTGTCAATAAAACTTGGAGTTCTAAAACGAAACCAAGTATCAACTTTTACACTTCCTGTTGTAGTAGTTGCGTGAAAAATTTTTTATTCAAAATTATTAAATTTTTATTAAAATTATTAAATAATAGTGCACCAATTATTACGAAAAACCAATATTTGCAGTTTACCATTAACTTTATTATTTGTTATTGTTTATACTATTATTTGTGTATACGTACTAATGCGACATTTCTACATTTTGTTGGACGTTGGTATCAGGTACATTAGTAATTCCGTATCTACTATTAATACTGCAGTTGGCAGTATAGATCCAACATAAAAGCTAATTTCGGAATACGAAACTCAGAATCTGCAGTAAATACTTAACCACCAGTGGACTGCACTAAATCGTGAAATATTAGAATTTGTCGACAACTGCAAAAACACATACAAATCACCGGATGACAAATTAAGTATTAATTTATTTCTTAATTAGGTATATTATTCAGTATCCCTTCATTATTTTGTGTTATTTGAAAACTCTATTCATATATTTTTTATTTACCCTACTAATCAAAACTTACTTTAATAAATTCAAAATTTATAATTGGTAGCAGTTCAATGAATTTTTATTTAATAATTACAACACACTGAAAATTGTTCAGTTTGGGCAGCAATAAATATCTGATCGTGTCTGATAAAAATGAGAAGAAATAACAAAGTGAGTGAAAAGCCTATAAATACAGTTTTTAGACCAAAGTTTGCCTGGGAAAATAATATTTCTATTGATCAATAAAAGTGCATTTCGTAATATACTTCTTTTTCACTTTTATTTACTTTTTATATTTTTATGATTTAGTGGAATAAAATATAGGTACTGTAACTGATGCATAATACTGCGTCGCACTGCATTACACTTCCCTACTCAGCTCTATACTGTACAGCATTGCTCTGCTCTTTTTTGGTAACGCAATAGAAACCTGAACACAGGCACATAGCCCTTTGAAGACAAAACTGAGTTATATAGGGCTTTTGCCAAATGAAACTCCGGGATTCCCTACGAAACGCCCCGAAACCTCTCTCGTGCTGTGCTGACTTACGTCTCGAGGGGTGCAATGACCGCTGCTCAGCATTCTCCCAGTGCTAAAACAGCGCTGTCGTCAACTTCGAGGTCACTTGGATGGGTGCCCGGAACCGCCACATCGATTGGCCACGACTTCAAAATGCCCCTAAATGCGCCTATACGACAGGAGAGGAACACCGTAGCCTTATTCTCTGGCCCGGGATACAGGGTTAGCCCTTACCTGCGCTGCCCTAACTTGTCTGCCCGGCTTGCACTGTACAAAAAAAAAATTACCTACTGTAACATTTTTTCGCTATTGTACCTTCTTTTTAAAAGCTTAGAGGTTGTCAGAGAAAATAATTATAGAACTGGCAAGTTAAAAATTTAAATATGTTTTCTTTTGGAAGAATAGAACAAGATTTGAAAAATGAGAAAAAAAGGAGAGCGAGGTGGTTTTTCAGGGAGAACAAGAAAGGTTGTGATGGAGTGAAGAGATTATTTTTCTCCTCAAAATATTTGTAACATTGTTTCGCTATTGTACCTTCTTTTTAAGAGCTTAGAGGTTGTCCTTTTAAAAAAGAATTTTCCTTTTAAAATAGAATTTTATTTAAAAAGATTTCCAATTAATTTCAAAATTTACTTTATCCATTCCCTTTTTGTGGCTTCCGGATGGGAATGGTATACTACGTAAATTAAATAGTATCTACTACCAACCGCGAACAATGGCACTGAAAACGATAATGCAGTGAAATTAATATACTGTTAACAATAAAACCAGTTACTGAGATATCGAAACAAACAAAACCGGCAATTGTGGAACATACCAACTGGTAAAGTTTGTAAAGAAATTTCTCATGGTCGTTAAAGGTTGTTCATAAAACAGATTTCAACTTTTTATGGTGTCTTTTTAAATTTGAATTTAACTAAAATATTCAAAATATTTTTCTTTTTTACATAAACTTGTATCTTTTATTCTATTTCATCAATTCCATAAACTGCTTGTAACCTATAAATGAGCTTTTTCGGTTGAAAACAGACATAACATTAATCTCAGATGACTCTCTGAAACAGGATTTCTTCAGGACTCTTCAGCGTTAGGCTTTCAAATGGAGGAAGGAATGAATAAATGTCAAAGAATTTAAGGTGGAAGTTTTAAAAACAGTAACTTTAGTTGAACTCTTAACATCTTTACGATTAAATATGTATTATGTGTAGAAATTTGCCATATCGTATTGGACTAGTTATGGGCAAATGTTGTTCGCTTGAACTGCAGTCATTATTGTCTGTTAGAGACGTAAAAATGTACGGAACTGACGTACTTAAAGTCAAATCCATGAAGTTAATATTTTACGCTAGTATATTATATTTATGGTCAAATCCCATACAATGACGTCAAGGAAAGTGACAGAAGAAAAGAGGTGAACAGATAAGTTTAGTCTGGTTGTTTCATAATTCATGTCTCCATTTATAACGTTTAAAAGACAAGTATTAATATTGCTCCATAGTAGAGGAAAGTAACCAAATATGGAATAGTATCCCTAATTTGGAATACCGGCATTCCTCATAAATAAAGTCTCCTAAAGACGCAATAAGCAGCGATCGTCTTATCTCTTTCAATCACTATATGCGCGTATAGGTTTCGACGTGTAAGTCGAGCGAATACTTTGTCCGCGATGAGAGTTTTTTGTTCTGTTATAGAAGCATAAACCTACGATCGCGCTTAGGCAGCAGTATGCAACTTCAGCAATTTCAGCTATTGCAACATACATGAATTTATTATAAATAAGACACACATTACTTTAGTAAGCCAGTCTCGTGTAATTTGTCTAATAATATTTTAGTATTATAAATTAATGTAATTACATTAAATAAATAAATATTTTATTTTTTTAAAAGTGTTTCGGTTACCAACACTTAACTGGCGCAGTCGGTAGAATCGCGGCACTATTACGACTTTTAAAATCAAAGTCTAAAGTGAACGGTATTAATCGTTGCTACCGCGAGTTGAACTTTGAGCCTGTTGGTGACGCACTACGTACAGAACTCCGGAAAATTGGATAACTGTACCCATCGAGACCCGGTTGGAGATGCAAAGGATGCTGTGGTGAGTACTCTTGACCTTCCAAGTTGCTATCCCGTGCTCTATTTCCAAGTGTTTGTTTGTCTATAGGCTGACATCGCTAGACTCACGCTCTTTTGTTATTATTAAGTACAAGTGCACTATTTATTAAATAAAATGGCACTTACTGACTTCGATTCAACGTTTAAATATATGTTGGATTTAATGCCACGTTACGATGGGAATCCTAAAATATTAAATTACTACATACGCGAAGTAGATAATATAATAAATTTAGTGACATCGCCGCCACAAACGGATGTGGCGCGGCTATAGACGCTATAGCATATGAAGAGTCGTTGAATTCGTGGGACGATATTAAAACTGCTTTAATTAGGAGATTAGGAGAACCTCGAAACGAAATTCAAGTAATGCAGGAACTCTCTCGCATGCGCCGTCATAAATCAGAGGATGCAGAATCCTACGAAAAAAGATTACGAGAAATGCTAGATACTTTATACTCTATAGGTAAGCACAATGATAAAAGCTATTACGAAAATATGGTTATTGAACAATATATAAACCAATTAGATTTTCATGTATCTATTGGCGTAAAAATAGCGAAACCCATAACATTAGAATTAGCTATTGTAGCTGCTAGGCAAGAGGAGGCACGCTTATCTTTTAATAGAAATATGTCTCTTAACGCACTATCAACATCTCAGGTTAAGCCAAAAACAGATCTACCAAAAGTGAACCCTCATTATACGAATAATCATCGACCATTTAACAACCATCCATTAAACCACTAACCATTTAGTCAGCAACAATTTAACACACAACGTACTTTCATGCCACAACAAAATAACTGGTCACCTGAGTATCGACAACAATGGGTACAATCTATGCTGCCATGGAAAAATCGATCATCAGGTAATTTCCGCCAATCTGGTAATTATAGAACACCAAATAAAGGAACCCAACCAAATGATCCGCAGCAGGTTCCACAACAAATAAATCCACCTCAGAAAAGTTCGGACGTTACTATGAGGTCAATAAATAAACCAGAAAAGCCTCAATTTGCTTTCGAGGAATTATACTATACACCGGAATCTGGATATGAAGAATACGATGGACAATACAGTCAGGATGAAATGTACGAGCCTCAGAATAAAGAACGAGATGAATATGACTCAGGATTTTATTATGGACAAAGACGACAATGACCAAAGCTAGTTAAACTGAATTATCACGATAAAGATCACTTAGGATATATTGACATACCCGAATTTAAAGGTAAATTTCTCATAGATACAGGAGCATCATGTTCAATGATTTCTCCAGACGCTATTCGAGGTACAATATTTGAAAATCTTGTTGAATTTGAACCTTTTGAAGTAAAAACAGCCCATGCTAAAACTAAACACAACTACATTGCACATTTACCTTTACCACCCGTGTTCAAAAGTGATTTGGTTCATAAATTTCTAATATTTAATTTTGACAATAAATATAAAGGTCTTATAGCATTAGACTTATTAAAAGCTCTATCTTGTAATGTAGATTTAAAAAACAAAATATTACGCACTTCATCTACCGTCATTCCGATGTTCTTTGATTATCCTACAAAACAAGTAAAAATAGAACCAAAATGTGAAAAATTTATGATCTTTAAAACCAATTATACAGACGGACAATATATACATGACGATATACATTGGGATAAGTATTTAAAATCACCAGCTGCAATTGTACGCGTTGAGAACGGTACATTTCAAACGTCGATCATTAATTTTAGTGATAACAAGAAAGTTATATGTAATAAAACTAAAATTGAATTAGAACCGTATAGTTATAATGACAAAAACAATTTTAAATTATTACGTAGACCTCATCTTGTTACAGGATCATTGTCATCACCGGGACCTTCATGCTCAACGCAAGAGCAAAACTGACTATCACTCCCATAGATAGTACAAATGGCATACTTTTGCTTAAACAAGGCCAAGTAATGAGACAGACTAATGTAATAAACCTTGCATGTATTTATAATATAACCGATATTCATTTTACATCTATAAAACTCACATCATTATATGCGGGTACAAAGTTGGTAGAAGAAAAGTTCACTTCTTATGAATTACATAAGGCATATAGGGATCAAATAGAATTCATATATTAAATATTATTGATAAGAAAATAGCGTTTATTTTACCAAGTATTAGAGTTAAGCGTGGCCTCATAAATGGGTTAGGTTCGGTAGTAAAAGCAATTACTGGCAATTTGGATAATGATGATGCAATTAAATTCGAGAAGGAAATTCTTAACATCCGTAATCAGATTAACGGCATACATAATTCCCAAGAACAATCATTAGTCTTAGCTGAGAATACTATTAAAGAATTTAGTCATCAATTGAGTAAAATAAATAATAATCAATTAAACTTAGCTGCAGTGTTGCATAATACTACTGATAGTACTAATCTACTTATAAGACAATTGAACTTTTTAAATATATATGTGCAAATAGATTTTAGTTTACAAATTATACTAGACAAGCTAATGATGTTAGAAGACGCTATGACTTTCGCGCAATTGGGAATAATACACCCCAGTACATTAAGTTCTAGAAATTTAATATTAGAAATATTAACTCTAAAAAGTAATATAAAAGAATTTAGACCAGTAGCTGACATTCATGTTAATAATATTCATGAAATAGAGAAATCCATAAATGTCAAAGCCTACAGTACTAGACAAACGCTGACGTTTATATTAGAAATCCCATCTGTAGATCCTAATATATATGACCTTATACATCTCTATTCCATTCCCAATCAAAATCAATTAACTATAATTCCACCATCCAAATACCTAGCACTTGGAAGCGATGAGTACGCCTACATGCAAGAAGACTGTCGAACAATCAGCGATGGCCTACAACTATGCAAGCTCATTAATAAACAACCCATTGAAAATTCTGAAGATTTCATTATATCGCTGATACAACATAAGAAACCTAACTGCACACAAACGCGCTTAAACATAAAAGGAGGAAGAAAAATTCAGAAAATTCAAGACAATAATTGGCTAATAATAACTAACACTAAAGAATTCATAAAATGCAGATGCAGAGACAAGAGCGACTATAAAACCCTGCTATTAAGCGCTATAGTAACCATCACGAGGGACTGCAAACTTCACACTCTAAATACTACATTAGAATCAAGCAATACATATAAAATCTTCAATCAAGAAATCATACCACTTCCAACAATACAAAACTTTTCACAGACAGAAAAGTCATATGAAATAAAACTAGAAGATTACTCTTTGGACAACGTATACGAGCTCATGAATAGAGCCGAAGAAATCAAGAACAAATCTGCCGTTTCTTCTGAAATAAAGTGGCAAACAATGATGACTAACACCAAGTTGGACAACACTGGTCTTATGTGCCATTGGTATCGCCCTTCTAGTTAAGAAGGCCTACGAGTACAAACAAGCAAAAGCAAAGAAGATCAAGGCAAGCGAGGACGCTGCCAGAAGCTCTAAGATGAGCTTCTCTCTTGAGAAGGGAGGAGTTATAGAAGCTAAACCTACGATCGCGCTTAGGCAGCAGTATGCAACTTCAGCAATTTCAGCTATTGCAACATACATGAATTTATTATAAATAAGACACACATTACTTTAGTAAGCCAGTCTCGTGTAATTTGTCTAATAATATTTTAGTATTATAAATTAATGTAATTATATTAAATAAATAAATATTTTATTTTTTTAAAAGTGTTTCGGTTACCAACACTTAACTCGCTGTCAGGAAACTTTTTCAGGTACGTAAGAATTAAGTATTTTTTCTCTGGGCACAATGATTGCGCCGGTGCAGAGTTCGACACTTGGATTTGTGATTATTGCTAATAATTTAATTTCCTTTTTATATTAGACCAGTTCCTTAAGATTCTCATAGAAGTTAAGGTAAATTTAAGGTAGTTCTTGTAGTGTTCCGTATTTGGGATACCTATTCCATTATTAGATACCTTCATGTTGATTTCATTTTTGAGAAATTACAGCACTTATAATTAATAAGTATATTACAAGACTATTACTATGTAAAATGTAAATATACGTTTGTTTATAAATACGCTTAAATGTTTTTGGTTTTTAATATTTGTTTTATTTATGCCTAAACAACAAAACGGTATTGCATATTTGGTTACTTTTCCTCTACTTAATATTTATTACAACCGAATAGTTTTTTGTTCTGATTGTTTATTGGTGGAAAGGGTTTGACTTTCAAACAGAATGTCTCGAGTTTGATTTCCGGTTTTCTTAAACAAAAACACTACAGTTTTTGTTAGTAAAAATTGTAAGAATGTACGATTATGATTTGATGATAGCCGTTGAAAGTTTATCACGTGACTTATCAGCAAATTAGTCTGTCCAATGAATATATTATATCTTTATTTTATTGTTTTCAATTTCGATTCACGACATCGATAATAGATAGCGAACCTGAACCTGAAGAACTAGACCGTTAGAGAGAATCCATAATAACTATTCCCGATTTCATTAGTAGAAAATATAAAACGTATGAGATTTCACAATCATTCACGCTGCAACGAGGCTTGCTCAGGGCGGTAGAGTGAGGTATGGGTTGAGTAATTGATGATGTTATTATTACTGTCACCTGGAGAGTGGTGTACCTAATTTGTTTAAGGGCGCCTAGTACACCTCTGCAATCGACATCTAATGGGATATTTATAGAAAGTTAATTAATTAGACATCAGAAAAACATCACACAAAGAAAATATTTATTTCTTCTAACTTAATCTCTATGGTGGATACAATCAGTTCACTATGTATTTATTATTAAAAGTTAGTAACAATTTAAAAAGATTAAATGCTATGGTTAAACAACATTATCCTGTTTATTATTATACTATATGTATTAAATAAGGTCACCTATTATCTAACAGCACTTAGATATTAATTAGTTTACAGAATAATTCATTAGTATTAAAGTTTTACAAGTATTGAGCTCAGATATTACTTGTTATAGTTACAACAACATAATTTATTTATGTTATCTTAAATTAAAGAGAAGTATATCTAGTTATAAAGACTTAGACACCCTTTCCTTGTTTATGTACTGCATTTAAATTCTTAGTGTTACAGATAGATAAACCCAAGTACATTTTATACCTTATTATCCAGTATTTTATTTCGCAGAGAAAAATATTTATTAGATACACAATACCTTTATGTGGAGCTAATATCTAACAGAGACTCATTTATTAGTTACAAGCAGAGTGTTATCAGTTTTATCACTGATCAATCTTAAGAAGGAGGTGGTCAGCCACCAACTGCACCTACTCCTCAGTCTTCCCCTTTGTCGAACATCTACTAGCATCACAGCACCCACATGCCCCGGACCTCAAAGATTCCCCTTTAATAGGAACTGCGGCCTGGCCACGCGATATAGCACCCAAGTGAAAAAGACAGACTTCTTGATAGTCAGAGTAGTGCACCAAACCATTCTAAGAAGTATTTTGATTAGTTCATACTGAAGTTTAGATGAATGTTGAATAGATTTTACTACTATTCCTAAGTATTCATTACATATAGGGACAGGAGGTCCACCTGGTTTCTATAGGTGTCCTTTGAACTCTGTAACAAGCACATGTAGACATTAGGATCCTATTCCCTAGTCCTATCATCATTGCTTGCCTTTATCTACAGCTACAGTACTCACCATGGGATCCACCATGAGATTACCTCAACTACTTTAACATATTATTAACTAACTCATTTATTCTAATTGGGGTTGCTACTCCCAAACAAATACAGCTAAGACTATCCTAAGCGACATGTGGCCTAACTTTAAGTTTCTTCATGAGACTTTGTTGAGGCAGCTTGTCCCGCAGCAGAGAGAAAAGAAAAAGGAAGCTATCGGATACGAGACGCTTTTTATACCCCACGACGAAGGTCACCTATGCTCCTACTCCTGGAACAACTAGTGTAGAGACAGTGGTCGACAAACCCTATCTAAAATTACACCTACCTAGCGAGTCGATAAAATTCATTAATTTTTTCTAAGTGTATGACGTTTATGTCAACTATAGTTTTAGTATTATTCGTTCGTACTAATAAGTTTATGAACTAGAGACCTAATATTTCATCAATTTAGAGCTTATTCTATCTAACAACAAAGGCTGCATATTTAGAGTCTATCGATATGTTTATCGAACATATCTTTACATCCATACTTCTAAGTATAGATAATCTAGACCAACGGTACATTTGTTATCGAAGCCGTGTGCGTGTTCTAGAATGTTGCAGAAAGTTCTATTTACAAACGAATTATTAACAATAATATTACTAAAGGAGGTCTAGATAATTAGTAGGTTATTATTTTTACATTAATAATACTCAATACTCAAAGATACTATATTTATGACAAATTTATCCTGCTGAAAGACTTACGGTCAATGCTTCAAACGATATTTAAGAAAGCTCAACGGGTCTACGTTGTCCATGTCCGTCTGTCATAGTGAATGTTGTTTGTAAACAATTAGTTTAACCAAGGAATGCTTTATTTTTCTAGATAACAGAAGTTAAAAGTTAATTTATCTTTTAAGTAATTACGTGCCTCTATAAATATTATAAGTTATTGTTCTCCGCGTCGATGGAGACTCAATATGACTGCTACAACGCGATACAATATAATAACATACCATTACATTTTCTAGTAACGAGAACGTCAGTAGATAGTGACTTCATCTAAAGACCCAGAACTATTTACAAAAACAACTTTTCTAAATTGTCCTGAGGTGTATGGGTTACCGAGTATTCCTCCAGTTCATAGTAGACTATGTATAGTACAAACTTAATTAATTGTTCTGATTTTCTTGAGATTTTATCCAAGTATCAACTAATCGTTCTCTCTCCCCATTCGAAGATCAATAGGTGGGAGAACATTCCCTGGAAGGGGAGACCAGACTGGCAAGACATATGAATAGCACGACAATCTTTGCGTTGCCGATTAAAATCGGCCGCTGGATCCTATATCCTATTTATTATTGTATGATGTAAGTGGACTTGTTACAGAAAAGTGACATTTTAGAATAAGATTTCATTAATGGTACATTACAAAGAGCAATTGAGTTCCGATTAATAATTAAATAAGTGCGCCGACACGAAAAATTATTGCGCATTGCACGTTATTTAATATGACCTTTATATTTAAATTTTAGTCGAGTTATTTATAATGCTTTCGACTCAGCTACATCCTAGGCAATAATCCTAGGTAATAATAAATTAAGCATCCTTTCTCTAGGGCCTCTGAGAAGTAGTTATTTATACTTCAGTTCTTTTTACCTCGATGACACTGTTACTGTAATTCCAAATTAGCCCATTTTTCTTAGAGACCAATTATGTAATTGAAATTATTATTTGTAATATGCCATTTTTGTCGAAAGAGAAATTAAATAATTATAGAAAACAGTAGACAAAATTACAGTAGTTAAAATAGTAGTCAAAATTTTGTACTTTTTTCTATTAAATAAAATGTTGACTATTGTCATACTTTTATTTTATAATATTATATGAAATGATTGCTTTATTTACTCTTTTCAGGAACTATGTGAATAAACAGATTAAAATCAATAATGACAACTGCACTCATGTATCATGTATGACCTCGATGGCGCAATGGTTTAGGTGTTGCACCCAAGCGCGGAAGGTTTCAGGTTCAATTCCCGGTCGGGTTTATTTAAGAAACGAACTTTTCTAGATTGTGTCGGGTCTGGATGTACTGGGAGATGCCCCCAGTAGTTGTCGTCTAGTTCTCATAGCACAGGGAATGCCCTAGTTTGAGACCAGATGATTGATGTGTATTGTTTGGAGTATAAAAAAGTGAATAATTCGTTATAACATTAACCTGTTTAACAGCCATCAATATCCAACTACAATAAAGAAATAACGTAAGGTCATGTAAGTGCATATGTATGTAATTTGTATGTTTAATACGAATAATTAATTGGGGTTGGGTGTTGATGGCTGTCAAACACCTTACAGACAGGTATTAACGCGAATCCAGACAAAAACGTTGCAAACCTTTGTGCAAAATCATGCAAAACCTTTGTTGCTAAACTTTTGTGTAGTAGAGCTTTTCTGCATTGCTGCACGGTTTAAAAGTTCCTTGTAATAGGTCCTATTGAAAATCAACCCTATAGCCCGGACCAGAGAATAAGGATACAACATTCCTCGCCTGTCGTAAGAGGTCACTAATCGTACATTCATGCGACCCCTCGGAACGAGAACGTGTGTGATCCGTCGTGGTACTGCAAGATTGCAGGGGGGCTCTCACTATCTCCCCGAGAAGTGCTTTGGCACTGCGCGAGAAGGACTCCGGTGCATTCCATAGAAGATCCCGAAGCGCTCGATTCCTCTACAACGCGCCAAGGAAGACCACCGCAGTTTTAGTGGTTCAAAGCTCCAAAAAACCCAGTCTCTCCCCCAGAAGGCCGAGTACTTGTTTGCAGGTTCTTCCTGTGTAACCAAAGGCCATGTGAGCAATCGGTACATTCTACATTTTTTCAATTCTAGCCAGCATGAAATCAGAAGGATAATAATATTAAATGTTTTTGTATTTATAAAGTTTCAAAGGGTTCTTATGTCAAATGAAATTTTTGTGTAGTAGAGCTTTTCTGCATTGCTGCACGAATTGGGCCGGCACGCCCGGTGAAATACCACCCTCTCACAGAATATCGGCGTGAAATAACAGCATCTATTGTTGTTGTGTTTCGATCGGTGAGTGTGAGTGGCGGTGGCCTATTTCCCCCCTCCCCCTCCTTACTGTAAAGGCCGGCAACGCTTCCGTGATTTCCCGGACATTGCGGATGTCTATAGCCGGCGATGATCACTTTCTATCAGGTGACTCGCTTGCTCGTTTGCCCCCTCTTTTAAAAAAAAAATCAAGCAAAACATAAAAAGAAAGGAAACGAAGTACGCAATATTATTTATACACTTATTGCTTGAAGTCGTCACTTTAATTGAGTCAATCATTCATTTTCTACATCTTTTTATTTCAAAATACACAAGTAATATAATTGTCGGAAGACATTTTAAAAAGCATAAGGGGATGAATATTTTTTATAAATACATTGGAATTCATTTTAATCGAAGTAGTTGAGATGGAGAGTTAATCGTCGGTGTATTGCAATCGCTTATTCACTTTATCTTTAACTTTATCTTAATAAATAACAAACAAGAACAACGATGTGAAGGTAAATGTTCCAGCAGATGTACTAAGCCTTAGTACTTAGCATAGTAACTAAGCAAACAAGACTAAGAAAAAGTAAATAAAGATAAATTCCTGAAATCTTTCCGCTATTTTCCGCTCAAACCATCAATCCAGACGTGTTCAGATTGGTGCTGTATAGCGGACCAAGTCTGATTTGGAAATATTCTGAGGATGCTTCATTGAGAGGCGAAACACGTGTCGATTGGTGGTTTTTGGAGTTTGAGCGGAAAATAGCTAAAGATTTCAGGAATTTATCACATGAAATGGATTTCCGCAAAGTAATACCTGAGTCTATACAACACACCTAATGTATTTGAGTAGACGTATATTAATTATTTTCTACATAGTCACTACAAGTTGGCAGTATATAACATTATTGTTACGAAACGGTATTATTGACAATTGGGAAGTTTCCAATTAACAACTCCCGCGAAACTAACATTTGCAATAACTTATAAACAGGTTGATGATACAACGCCCCTCTTACACGTCAGTCACGCAATAATGCGAACTATTCAGGACTTCGGGACAGGTAAGGTAACAGTTAATCGTACACTGGTATCTAAATACCACCAGCAATCGATTTCATCCATCAAAGACATGATAATAATTATCTGTTATTGTAATATTGACTGGAACAAACGTTAATCAACACCGATACAATTTCTATTAAGAAACATACATGTACACGTGTAATAATTATTTGTTTGCGTGACAATAACTATTATATCGATGTACTCAATTATAAAAAACAGAAACATACATTATCATGAAGAAACACTATTTGACGATAATGGGCTTGTTGTTTGTGGGTTGGATGTCTGATGGTTGACTATTTAAAAAAAAATAGATACATAGGTACCTCATTATACAATAACGTTATGTACATATGTCAGTTTTTGCTGATAGAAATTCTTTATATCTCCCCAAACAGAGATACGATTTATCAAATTAGTTGCACAATATAGGCCGTATTAATTAAATATCTTTTTTTTGCGTTAGGAAATACATTACGCATCCGCCTGGGGGGCGGCGGGGGGGTATGTGGGACTCCTCGGCTGATGGGTGCAAGGCCGAGTCCTCAGTGTTCCTCGAGGACCTTAGTGCCGGGGCAACGGGGGCGATTTCACATTCTGCCGCGACCCCGGCGGCCATGCCCAGCCTAAGCCGAGCCCTCCTCCATTTGCTGGCAGTTTGACCTGCCCGCTTTCCTGGGAAGTGCGCAGGAACACCGCGTGCACCCTCCCGAAGCCATTGAGTGAGACGCCTTCCCCCGAAGGACACCCCGGGCTTCCAAAGCGGCGGTTTCTGCACCTCGCCTACACCACGGCAGGGGCATCCGCATGCCCATCTGATTTTTAGATGTTTACTCACGGGTTTTACAAGTTTTTCTTCTTCCCACCTCTGATTTTAACGTATTGTCTCACGGGTTTCATTTCGAGTTTTCCTTCTCTCTACTTCTGATTTTAACGTGTTTTCTCACGGGTTTCCTTTCGAGTTTTCCTTCTCTCCACCTTTGATTTTTACGTGTTTCCTCACGGGTTTTTAAAAGTTTTCCTTCTTTCCACCTCTTCACCCGCGTCCTCCACGAAGAACGCCGGAACCCAACACCGAACCGACAATACCCCTGTCAACGGAGAGGAGCAAGTGGACGAAACAACCTACTCGCCTGACCCCCGGCCTCACGCAAAGGACGGGGAACACAAACTTATCCCCCCCAACTCCTGGCCGGGTCCTTTCGGCTCCACCTCCTACTCGATCCCAACCCGGTCCCACCCCTGATTTTAACGTGTTTACTCACGGGTTTTAATAAGTTTTCCATCTTACCACCTCGGGGCCAAAGGCCCTACACGCCGGACCCCCGTCCTCATTAAGAGGACGGGGAACACGAACCCTTCCCCCCCAGTCCGGGCCGGGTCCTTTCGACACAATCGCCTACTCGGTAGGCGAACCCAACCCGGTACTGAGGGCATCACCAAAATGACACTCTCAGGAGTGTTTATCGACTCTCCAGTCTAGATCCGCAGTGTGCGGTGCAAACAGGGCCACCTCGAGAAGGATGTGGGCATGAAACCCACGCACTGCGGTCTTGGGGTGGAAGGCTAAGGTTCCACTTAATGGGAACTATAAGCGCCTGTTGGTCCACCCCCTTGACGGTCACCCCACGCCACTCGACCCCGTAGTAATTAAATACCTGAGTCAACAAAGATCAACTTGCTGCTATCTTCATGCAATAAATACGTTTAAATTATTAATGATGCACGATTTAGTCTAAACGAAAAGTGGTGTCGAATTAATCGAATTAGTCAGTGTAAGCGACATATTCAATACACTATTTCAGTTAAAAAGACTTTCTGTTGTTACCTTTGCATGTTTAGTAAAAACGGACGTAATTAACATCTATCATTCTAAAAATAGAACGTGATCTGTTAATTTAAAGTAAATGAATAAAATCTGGACTCGATTTTTAAACAATTATAATATCATTTGCCTACACAACCCACATACATAGATACAGTCTTGCAAAGGATCCCTAAGGGCTTGTGCATACTATTCCGAGAAGCGGCCAACTGACTCTGATAATTGAGCGAACGCTAAGGGCTCTACCACACATCAATTCAGCACACCCTACCTCCAGCGGTCTGTGTTAAGAGCTTTGTACCAGCAGGCTTAGACTAAAGAGCAGGTGGTTTTACACTTTCAAAACACAGCGGCTAGCTCGACCATGACTACGCAGTGCAGGGCGCAACCCGCTCACATTGAAAAACCATCCCTTAAACCATCGCGCATCACTGCATATAATCAAACATATAATTCGTTTCGAGATTTTACAGAGCCGCTATGCCTGACTGTCCATCCTCTTGACTACCCAGCTAGGGATACAGCTTGAAGATTTGTATATATGTATGCATCATTTTTTCTAATAGATACATAATTACGAGTTGTGAAATGATGGATTATCTCTTTGGTGTGAAACATAGTTTTATTTTAAATCCTACACAATGGCGTGATGACCCTGATCAAAAGTCAGCTAGCATTTGGTCTGGTACCAACACCCTTAAATTTTGTTGCATTCTTCTTCACCATAGTAATAAACTAATTACTATAACACCCCTTTATCCCTAACTTGCTATAGGGGAATTATGTAACTATTGCATAATGTGAAGCGAAAAATTATTTCCAATACATAGGTAAAAAAATATTCATGTAGACATAGTATTTTACATAGTTACGTATTTTGTATTTAATACATAAATATCTCACTATGCGAATCTCTTATCTACGTGTGAGACGTTAAATAAAATAATTTCAAAATAGAGAATTTTAGAAATTCCTGTGGGCGAATTCGAATTCCAACTACTGTACATATTTGTTGATTAAATTTAAAGCTCTTTTCAAAGTCAAATCAATTTATTCAAGTAAACCCAAATGCAGTATTTTTGAACGTCAAATCTACTTTAGTTCGGTTCAAAAAGAAAACCTGAATACTGAGAAGAACCGACAAGAAACTAAGTCAGGTATCATTTTTTGAACATCATTCTACAATAGTTATTTAAAAATACAATATCTATTAAGCCAGTAAATGCATATGCAGAGAGGATCATTTCCAGTCTATTGTTGTGTATTCAATGAAATCGCTAATTTTGTAGTATGCTTTTCCAATCAGTGTGCGTTTAATAACAAGTTTAAATCTCTTTCCCGTTAATTGAGTAATTTCTTGAGGAATTTTATAATAAAAACGAACAAAGTTACCCAAAAATGAACCACTTGACTTTTTTAATTTAAATTTAGGAATAATTAGCTGATCACGACCACGAGTTTCCATACCATTAACAACGCCTTTCTTTTGAAATAGATCTAAATTGTTTCTAGTGTACATTATGTTTTCATAGATGTATAACGAGGGTAAGGTGAGTACATCAATGTCTTTAAAATGATCTCTCAGCGACTCTCGTGCGTTCATACTGTAGATGGTACGTATTGCCCTCTTTTGTAAAATAAAGATGGATTTCATATGCGCCGCTGATCCCCACAGTAGCAGACCATAAGACATAAGGCTATGGAAATATGCGAAATACACCAGCCTAGCTGTAGCTACATCTGTCAACTGTCTAATGCGCCTAATAGCATATATTGCCGAACTGAGCTTATTAGATAAAGTCCCGATATGGTCCGCCCACTGTAACTTATTGTCTACTGTTAAACCAAGAAAAGTAGCCGATTTCAATAATTCTAATTGTTTCCCATCCAGTTCCAGTCCATTGTGGATTTTGGGTACATTGGATAAGAAAACTTAAGATAATTGGTTTTTCGTGCATTCAGTAGTAAATTATTGGCAGCGAACCATCTCGAGACCTCCGCCAAGGTCCTTTCCTGTCCGCTAATATCTATGTCTTTTCTGTTAACTTTAAATAATAATGATGTGTCATCAGCAAATAATATTACTTCACAAAGGTCTTTAAGCATAAATGGAAGATTATTAATGTAAACCAAAAATAGGAACGGTCCCAAAATTGATAATTGGGGAACGCCCATCTTTAATTTCGAACCGTCAGATGTAACCCCATTTACACTCACTTTTTGTTCTCGGTC
Source organism: Zeuzera pyrina (assembly GCA_907165235.1). Classification (NCBI taxonomy): domain Eukaryota; kingdom Metazoa; phylum Arthropoda; class Insecta; order Lepidoptera; family Cossidae; genus Zeuzera; species Zeuzera pyrina. The sequence goes on from OU015626.1 coordinate 17,457,599, forward strand.
AGCCAGATATGAAATCACGAGATCGAGAGCTTTATCACGTATTCCATAGTATTTCAGTTTGTAAATTAAAGTTTTGTGACAAACACAATCAAAGGCCTTGGAAAGATCACAAAACACGCCAATGCCATCTCGTGACCCCTCCCAAGCCTCTAATATATGCTCTAATAAATCTAATATTTGACCAAGCTTGCTCCCGCATATGTTGTTGACCACCCTCTCGTGAAACCGTACTGTTGACCATGAAAAATCCTGCAAATGTTAAAATGTGCCAGCATTTGGTTGAGTATTATTTTTTCGAATATTTTACTCAACGCTGGCAATATCGACACTGGGCGGTAGTTTGTAGGATCTGACTTACAACCCGATTTAAATATTGGTATAATTTCACTATGCTTCATCAAATCGGGAAACACACCTTGATCGTCACATTTATTAAATATATTTACTAAAATCGGTGTTACTATTGGCATTATATTAGCCAGTACATGAACTGAAAATCCCCACAAATCTTCACTTTTCTTTTTTTTAATTCTTTGAAAGTTTTCTCTATCTCAAATGAAAATGTGTGCCTGAACGGAAAACTAGGGAACCACTTTCCTATATTTTGGCTTAATAGTGCCCGCGCTGTATGTGCAGAGGATGCTAGACCACTAGTAATGTGTACAGGTGCATTTGAAAAAAATTTAGCAAAACCATTAGCAACCTGTTTTTTATTAGTAACGATTTTATTATTAATGTATATTGAGAGGTCTTCGATTGTCTTATTTTGTTTCCCTACTACTGTGTTAATAGTATTCCATATCACTTTTACTGTGTTATCTTTTTTCAGAAATATAGTAGGTGAGCAACATTATTTTATACTTTGTTTCACAGAAACGTAATTTTGACAAAAGCAGTCACTGCAGCGGAGGCATTTAATATGTGGAAAAATTTAATTCACGTACGATTAAATTTCAATATCAGTTAAAAATTTCTTCAAAGTTTTTAACTGATTTTGATCAAAGCAAAGTTCTTCAGCAACTCCTAAAGAAACGTCTTGTAATATTAACACTTTTATAATATAAAAATATTGTAAAATGTTATAAAATGATTTGACTAAAATAGCGATTTTTCTGATAACCTTTTAAATTAAACAAAAAATAAAAGCTACAAAGATTCCATTAAAAACTTGTTTCCTAAGTAAATTACGTGAAATCCGAAAAAGAGGTTTATACCCAAAGGGACATCAATTTCATTTTCTTCTCTTTCGTGGAAATATGAACGAGTTAAGAGCTGTATTTAGATTTTATGAAAACCTAAATAATCATTTTAATTATTAAAGGCCGCTCATTACGCATTCAAAGAGGGCAGTAGGCTGACGATCTTCTTTAAGTACGGACATTGAACAGGCCTGGCCGTACCACTAAAATAAATTCGCTTTACTACCTACGAGCGCACTCCACGCTATAAGAGAGTAGTATATTCTTTGCGCTATACCATAACAACTCACTAGTACAACTTACATTCAAGATTATTTCATTTCGATGTACATATTGCTTATTCCAAATCTAAAATGTAGATTACTTACTCATTCAAATATTATATATGCCACCAACGATTCAATTAATAATCAATATAATATTTAATAACAATATTAGTTTATTAAACACAGTTTTACACGTAAGACATAAATTACTACATAATACGAGTACTGTCAACTGCACAAGAGACAATATACGTAATACCAGATACAATGTACGTGTATATTGGATACATTTGTTAAATAACCACTTGCAGATATATATATGTAACTTTTTTTACAAGAATTGTGGAGACTTACCTAGAAGTTAGACAAAACTCAAACCTAACGGAGACCTATATATAATAAATACAAAGTAGTTTATATCAATTCTATGAATAATAATAAAAAAGTGTGTGTGTCAGCTCCGACGCACGACTGGAGTTTACTGGTTTTTTCCATATTTTATATATTTTTATTCACTTCATTGTATACAATAATATTCAATGTCAATATTAATAGATATAAACAAAGTAGCATTTGCCATCTTCGATTTGAATATGAACGTCATTTTCGTAATCAGTACCCCAAGAAACCTAGAACATGACACCTATGTAGATCTATCAAAAAAATAATATTCGCCATCTTGGATTAGAAAATGAACGTCATTTTCGTAATCAGCACCCCGAGGTGCTTAGAATTTGACAGCCATATCGATTTCTCCAAAAAAATCATATTCGCCATCTTGGATTTGAAAATGAAAGTCATTTTCGTAATCAGCACCCCGAAAAACCTAGAATTTGATACCCAGATCGATTTTATAAAAAAAAATAATATTCGCTATCTTGGATTTGAAAATGAATATCATTTTCGTAATTAGCACCCCGAGAAACCTAGAATATGATACCTATGTCGATTTATCCAAAAAAATAATAATCACCACCTTGGATTCGAAAATAAACATAATTTTCGTAATCAGCACCCCGAGAAACCTATAATGTGACACCCATATCGATTTATCCAAAAAAGTAATATTCGCCATCTTGGATTTGAAAGCGAAAGTCATTTTCGTAATCAGCACCCCGAGAAACCTAGAATTTGATATCTGTATTGATTTATCCAAAAAAAGTAATATTCACCATCTTGGATTTGAAAAGGAACATCTTTTCGTAATCAGCATCCCGAGAAACCTAGATATACATATACGAGTATATATATATTCATCATTTGAAGACGCTGTAGAGTATATATTATATACCTATATATTTTATATAGAAATAACCATTTTATATAGAATATGCTGCCCCGCAGCATACCCTATGTACCTACGTCTTAATACTCACGACTGAAAAGTGAAAGGTGCGCACAATAGGTTGCGCACAAAAAACGTAACGCTGTCATTCGATGAATAGATTTTACTCCTCATATTTTTTTCATGCCGGGGGCCTTATATGAAAATCGATTCTTAAGGAGTAAACTCCAATAAATTTAAAAATAATTAACAGCTTTAATATCACAACCCCGCATTGGGGATTTGTAGCTATTAGCAATAAACGAATTCACTTTCCTACCGTGATTGCTGAACACACACAACACACATATGATGAAATATACGTTGACTACTCTGTACGCTATTTAATCTATGCATTAAGCCCCTCGGTTTATTTACGTAAAAGCAGGATTAAGACTCACAACCTGCGACACTTTCTGGCTCACTATTTAATTCAGCCCGCTATATAAACAGTTTAGCTACTACATTTTAGTCGAGAGAAGAGATAAAATAAGACCGAAACATATAATATGAGTATATATAAAACCTTTTCAATAATAAAGTAGGTAAGAACTATTTTAAAAGAAAGGTGTTATTAATGGTATGGAAACGCGTGGTAATGACCAGCTAGTTATTCCTAAATTTAAATTTCAAAATTCAAGTGGTTCATTTTTGGGCAACTGTGTTCGTTTTCATAATAAAATTCCTCATGAAATTACTCAATTAACGGAAAAGAGATTTATACTTTTTATTAAACGCACACTGATTGGAAAAGCATGCTACAAAATCAGCGATTAAATTGAAGACACAACAATAGTCTGAAAATAATCCTCTCTGCGCATGCTTTTACTGGCTTCATTGATATGGTATGATAGGAATAAAGTAAAAAGGAACTGTAAAAGTAGCCAGAAGGTCGCGTGGGTTGCCCACGATCGTATGTATCTAAAGTCATTTCTGTTGGTCGTGTACGGCCGAACGCTCGAAAGCTCGTGGATCAAATCTCTCACCTAAAAGCCTGGTCAAAAGGCGTATTAGGCGTACATGTTTCGAAAAAAAAAAAGATGTTGTTCGAAGCTATAGTTTCATAACAAACATTGACAAATTGTGATTTAGATTAGTTTTGATTTCTTGATATGCGTTAGTTTGTGAGAAGGGACGTACATAATAGTCACTTATATGAAATAATAGTTTGTGAGGAAGTACTTACCTCACTGTGTTATATGTATACCGCGTACATCTTGAATTACTCGTACAACATTGTTTTTTTTGGCTGATGGTACAGTGGCGCAAGGATTTACTGTCCCTTTCGACACATTACACATGGACTACTTGGACCCTTGTCGTGGTTTATAAGCTTCGATTCAATTTTCGTTTACGCTTTCAGAATTCTCTGTCATGTGGCGCCAGCAGCAACACTGCTGAGTCTCTGTCGAGAGTCGTTGAGCATAGGTCCGTAAATGGACAAGGACATGCTACTTGGAGCTTCTGTCCGTGTGCATTGAGCGTAGCTCCGCGAGTGGACATGCTAACTGGGTGCCACTGTCCTGTAATGCCAGCAACATTTATAGTTCTTAGTTCTTGCTGAAGGACATGCAAACTGGGTGCCTCTGTCATATAATGGCAGCAACAAGATTTATTGTTCTTGCTGGACATGCAAATGCAAATGCAAAGGACATGCAAACTAGGCGCCTCTGTCATATAATGCCAACAACGACATTTATTGTTCTTGCTGAAGGACATGCAAACTGGGCGCCTCTGTCAAATAAATCCAATCCTAATGTTAACTACAACATGTTTTACGAACATTATTTGGGTCACGTTGTGTAACCGCAATGTCAAATTATTAAAAAAAGGAGATGTTATTGTTACTCATTATGTGTAACTGTTTCATACTTTAAAAAGTGACGTCTCTACTTTAAAATTAATGAATGTGAGGTTAGTTTTAATGATCTAACACGTTATTTAACACGAGGTTATTTTGTGTAAGATACCAACTACTGGATGAAGTATGAATTAAGGAACTGTGGTCAAATGATGACTAATGGAAAATAGTAAAGAAGTCGAATGCTTTTAAGTTTTATGGACATCGTTTTAATCGGATGTCTTTTTCAGATGAATGACAAACTGTTTCAAGGTACTGTCGTCGGACAAGTGAGAAGTTTTTAGGATTGGCCGAGCTGCCTTGTCGGGGCATACGCTGCTGCAACACTTATCCCGACTCGGTGCGCAATTTTTAATTGCGCACCGCACGGTCGGTAGGCACGGTCAACACCGCGCCCCCCCCTACGCATCCAGCGCAACCTAAGGCCACCCCTATCGCGACCCCCGCACCCGCACGGCCCGCGCATTCTGCGCCAGCCAAACCCGCGCCCTTAGCGTCGTCGCAACCCATCGTCCTCGTCCATCGCCCTCAGCGCCAAATTAACCCGCCCCTTCAGCGCCAACCAAACCCGTGCTTTTGGCACCTGCAAATCCCGCGGCCGAGTCCGCGACCGCGCCCGCGTGCTCTCAACTTGCTCGAGAGACCTTCCCGCTGACGCCAGTACAACAACCGTGGCGTAAGGAGCCCGCGCACCAAGCGCGTTCAGCAGCGCTGGCTCCTTCAGCGCAGGTGTCCGATCTTCTCGGATACATTAAAATGCTCGCCGATGTCGTTAAGAACATTAACCTTAACGAAATCAAATTGGTCGCGCGAAAAATTCATGACTAAAAACGAGAAAAAAGACGGGATGGGACGGCTACTTATACTCGCCGAGGACGCGTCCCTTCTGGACAGCCTAAGCCGCTTCACGGCGCAGGTTATAAACGGCTGTCGTAGGTTATAAAACCGGGCATCCACGAGAGAACTCCCTCCGCGCACATCAAACCGCGCGAGCTCTCAATTTAGACGTCACGCTTGACAGTGCCATGACGTTTCGCCACCACATCAAAACGGTCCGCGACCGCGCAGCGTTCGTCCTCGGCCGTCTCATTTGCGCGAAAAGCAAATTGCCCTCAGGCATAAAGTTACTTTATACAAGACGTGCGTCAGCCCTATCATAACGTACGTCAGCGTAGTATTCGCTCACGCTGCGCCCACTCATACTAACTTCCTCCAAGTAATTCAGAACAGATTCACGCGCAGGGCCAATGGTTCCCCTCCTTACGTACGCAACGTAGATCTGCACTATGATTTAGAATTGAAATATTCACCGTTCCTCTCTACACCAAAAGTCCTTAGTGGTCAGGGCGTCATCGTACACTCGTAGGGTCTTACGTTTAAAAGCTCGATCACGTAGCAATACACGCACACACGCGGGCCTTAAGGCACATTGTAAACCGCCACGCGGAACACTAAGCACACTAATCGACCTTCAGCCGTCTCGCCGGCCGGGTCCGCTAGAGGCCTCACTTGAAAGGAAGCCCGTTAAAATGCACGAAGTTGTAGAAAGCTCCCCTGGCGATGCCTTGAGCCCGAGGTTCCGCCCTCCATACGATGCCTCGGCTGGAAGAACCCTCAGGCGGTCGACTATCTGGCAGGGCGCTTTTAACGCTCGGCTTAACGCGACCGGTGACGCTGTAAAAGGAAGCCACTACCGCTAACAGCAAATAAGGATTTTTTAGTCGGTTCGAGTTCGACACTACTCAGTCGGCGTGGAGTCCGGCTGAGTGTCCGTGGGGATTTTTTCACCTCTCAGAAACCAAAAAAAAACTGAGGCACTTAATTATTGTCGGTGTTGCTGAGAGCATGTCTTCCATAGTAGTATTTTGTTATGTGTAATGTTTGGAATTCTGATTAGTAATTTATTATTCAGTGTCTCGTATTATTTTTTTTAATAAAATCTTATGAATGCTGCTAATAGTCTGTATATTTATATGTATTGAAAAATATATTATATAAACATACATACACACATATTTATCTGTTTTATGTTTAATTACAGTACGTATGCACAAGGTAAGGTACGTAGAGCAGTCACTCTCGTGGGTCTACAGGAAAAAACTTTCTACGAGAAATAAGTTGTCGGTACCCTTCGCTTATTTCCTCGATGTCTAACTCTATGTCTAATAAATATTTAAATAAAATTACTATTACTATAAAAAAAATTTAGTCTTCACGGGACGCTTGACAGATGTGAAACATGTAAATTTATTGTAAGAGTTTATAATTGAACAAAACTAATAAAAAGTATATATAGAATACGTAACACGCACACAAGAGAGCAGAGCTGTGGCGGAGAGAGCGGCATAGGCTCTGGCCGTTTTTAAAATTTACATTTGAACGATTTTATCGCCATGATTTTACCTCCACGTATTAATAGGGAAGCAAAATGTACGCAGTTGTATGAAGACGCTTTTAAAACGTCGACGATGACGTCGTGGCGTGGACGTTAAATGGACGTTAAATTATAAAATCGCCCGATTGATGTTTCACACAAAAAAAGAGGTGGATTGTATACACCAGACATCATATGGAACGGCTCAGTCAAATTTTGTACCTACGGAATTATAAATTAATAAATAATTACGAGTTGCTTTCATAGTTGGTATGAGAGGAAAAGTAAAATGTGAAATGCTTCAGCTGCTTATCTTCCAGCTCTGGTCGTATGGTTAAGATTTCGAACTTATTATGAAGCGCAATTGTGTAAGCGACGAGTAAAGCCAGGAATTTGTCACTGATTCCGCTTTGTCATCTGAAGCCTATAAACTTATGTTAAATTATATATATAATATGTTAAAATTGTCTGTATTAATATCAAATTTTGTTACACTTTAATACTCAGTTCACTCCTAATGAGAAATTATGTAAAGTCATGTACATGTGTACAAGTATATCACTCGTTGAGTTGTATCTCGGTTCTCGCGTTATCAACTCCCGACACTCATTGAATACCAAATATATAATAATATAACTGATAATAGTTAAATATTTTTATTTTTCGAATAAAGATATAAGTTAACATGTTTATGCCTACAAAGGCCTATGAATACTTTTATGATTCTTAATAACACGGTCGCCGCCAACGGTGCTCGTTCTTGGCCCCGACTCAAGACCACTTCATCCCCCTACGTCTCGACGGTAAATAATTGCGGCTGTGCCGTACTACACTCAACTTGACAATTATGTGCACTTTATTTGTAGATACTTCTTTATATCGCAATTGTGTTTAATCTCTTTCTATCTATTTAGGAAGTGAATACCTACTATACTTGTACAATGTACAGTTAGACACTATACATATTATACTAGACATTTTCGAATTTTCAGGTCGTTAACTTACAATATGTTGTAACAAGCAGTATGAAGAACATATCTGTATGTTGGAGCATGCGGAAATTAATAATTCGCAAGGCGTTTATTGTATCATTTAGAGACGTTAAGTATAGTACCAGGTGGTCGGAGACAACATGATAGTCGTGGTGAGATAATGGTAGATTGATAATTTGCAAACGATTGCTATAAAGTTCGAAACACTTTTAAGTGAGATATTTTGATGAGCAGACAAGTCGCCCTAATTCTATAATTATCAAGTACTAGAAATAATGATCTGGTTATGGTAAATGCTCCTCATGTTATTTTTGTATATTTATAGCTTTCTGAATAGGTATTTTAAACACATTTTTCACACACAAAAAAACATTACATACAATACGTAAAATGGTACATCGTGTTACGAATGTTTTAATGTTTTTATCTAGTATTATTAACCACAAAAAATTTATGTGTAACAGTAATATTCGACAAAATATTAAACAACTAAAAATAATTATTGTTTATAACTAAATAGAGTATTTACTATGAACACTGCTTCTATGGTAGTGTCGAATCAATGGCTCATTTGTTGCATAGCCTCTCATAAAGTGGTGTTTTCCACTTGATGTTACGGCACAATAAACGTCTAGACGCATTCATAAGAAGCGTAGAGTATGCGATTCTTTAGACATGCTTACGCTTATGCAAAAGATAATAGATTCACAAAAGCATTGCAGCATTTTTTTATTAAGTTTCTCCAAAGTTCCAACTACTGAGACGCTATCATCTCTGGAAAATAAACTTTAACGATATCGAAATAAAATACGATGTAGATAGCAATGACGATACATAAAAAATCTCTGTATGTAATTATTAAGCAATAAAAAAAGCTATTAAAATAAATTGATGAATTTATTAAACAGTCGAATTCCGAGACTTTATTCATAGTCTGCTAGTGTGTACTAGGTACTATAATAAGAGTTTGAGTTCGATTCTGATCGAATTAGCTTTAGAAAAGGCGTAGAGGCACGAGCGTGCACTACTTTTATTTCATTATGTCCCTTTTTAGTCATAGTAATAAGATTCAATTTCCCCTGTGTCAACTTCGCCGTTAGTCTGTCCTAAGTGCGCTCACTGGTCAAGAGCCGAGTCGGCGGCGTCGTGAGTCGCGACAGCGTTGAGGCCGCATCGAGCGCGGGCGAGTGCCGTTTTGTCATTTTAATTTGTCCCTTTTTCAACAGAAATAAAAGCCAAGGCCTTCGTCTCAACTTTTTTGAAGTAACTGCCATTACATTAGAATAGGAGTTACAGAGATTACAAGTTTTAAAAAATTGGATTTCTTCTGTACCGTATTATAAGATTCCGTTAGGTTCGGTTAATTATTTATTTACCAAACATACATTCATTAAAATATTTATAAAAAGAAGTTTCTCTTTAAATAGTTCACAAGTTACAAGATTACTGATTACTTCCACTAAACACAGGCTTATGGCACGGAAACCTAAACATAGAGAGCCCAAATGTAATATAGGAGCGTTGTACAAACAGCGGTAGCGTCACTACACCTTATCCGAAAGACAGATGTGACCATAAGTAAACGCGTTAAGCTCTCAAATATCAAGAGTAAATGGGTCGTAATTTTTATACGGCATTTATGCAACATTTCTTGCCAACTTTAAAGAACATTATCGTATTAACTAGCCTTAAAATATTATGCCGTATTAAACAAATTTGTGACGACCCGGTGATTAGAGACTGGGAATAAACAGCGAATAAATTCAAGCAACCGCAACGTACCTCTGTAAACATCAAATAGTGAAACGGAATGAAAATAAAATATTTGTAGGGAGCAAAAATGTAAACAAATGTCGTTTTTTCAGTAAAACATTATTGTGTTTAACTTACGCAGTTGAGTACTAAAAAAGCTTTCGGTATGAAACAAATACCTACTACGTATATTTATGAGTTTGCTTAGCAAGTCGACTCTAAATTGTGTGTTCTTATCCTGAAATTTTCAGGAACTTATTTGAAAACATTTTCAAATAATTTTGTATGTATACTTACATATACTTTTCGGAAACGAAATAGCTATTTAATACCTGAAAGGTGGAAACTGAACGAAGCAGCACCGCCGCCCACCGGCTGCGGACTACAAACCTTCAGTCCGATGTCGGCATTCGCAGGAAGCTATCGCTTTGTACGTCATTCTTGGCCCGACGCGTCTCACGAACAGTGCGGCTAACTTTAAAATGTTCCCCAACTCCCAGCTCTTTGTGTACCAATTACTGAGTAGTGTCTTATGAAGTTAAATTGTTTACTGCTATCACCTAACCAAACTTTGGATTTCCATTGAATTATGGTGATTGTGCGATGTGATTAATCACTAACAATTCGTAAGTATTTAATTTTTAACATTTTAATAATTTTACACTTTATGCATTATTCTAACAATATTTTTGTAAACAAAGACAATTAAATTTATTGGAACCCCTTCATTTATTCATCGTGTAATTAATTATGGCATAATATTATGATATAAATAATAAAACAAAGTTTAATTGTCTATCTGTTTAACTACAAAATTTATTTTATTCAAATATAACAAGAGCTGCGCTGTTTTATAGATTCTTAATTTACACCAAAACCTATAGTCAGAACCTTATAGCGTAATTGCACACAGTTAAGTCTTACTTTATATTATAGTTATAAAAGTGCTTTCACAAAAACAATATAGCTACATACAACTGAAAGCTCAAGCACTTATTGTTAGAAGGGGCCTCAAGGTATAATTTCGATGTGCCAAAAGGAAGAGGCAGATTTTTATTTGTAATGTAAGTCATTTCAACAGCCCTTTGTTACACATGTGTATGTTGTTAAAGTCACATTATTTATATAGACACTTTTATGTCGTCTATAATATGTGAATAAAACCGCAGAACAGAAAATACAGAATAACATAAAATAACTGGTCCAAAATAGGAAAGACATCGTAGAATAAGCAATTTCATCTGTTTTTTTAAATAACATCTTTCGATACCTTTATCATAATATTGTTGTAATGTGAAAATACCAGGCTTTGAATAAAACATCAGCGTATCCTCTTGAGTGGAAGCAAAGAAGAGGCGTGTATTGAAACTTTGTGTACCAAACTTGTACTATCGTATTCTTTAAACCTGTTAATCTTATGTGGGTGTCCAAGCAAAAAGGGTCCAGTGGTTGACATTAAGTTTCCGAGACATACACAGCACTGTAAAGTAGAGTGAAAAAAATGGCATTTCGCGATTTTAACTGATTATTAATTAATGCTCAATCATCTACAACTTCATATAGTAAATGACTTTATATGATGCTTCTAAGTAGAATCAAACAAGTAGAAGTGGGTTTTTTCTCAAAACATGCTTTTTCAGAGTTCCAAATTTATGTCTGATAAAAAAAAATGTGCCAGTTTTTGAATATTTTTTTAATCCTTATTATTAATTGACTGTTCTAAATTCCGAATCTAGTCTTAACTCAATGCCCCACTACTGGACCCTTATTCCTTGGACACCCACAAATACGTATGTAACTTATACGACAGCATAAATGAGCGAGAGCGTAAATGTATAATGTAATTTCCAAAAAACAAATACTTTAGATAAATTATTGTTAAAAAAAAATTTTTTTACGCCTTTATACACCTATACTTGTACAAATTTTTCCTAACTTATGGTTATATGAGAAGGTGTGTACATTGCACTTTACGAGAAACTCTAGTCTTTTAATTCATAAATAAATTCTTCAAGTTAGATTATTTACCGACATTAAGCTTCATTTTAAAACATACATGCAAAATTTCACGCCATTTCAAATGCTGGGTGAACAGAACATTAAAGTAAACTAATATCATGCCCTGACGCTGCTTCTGACAGTAATTATAATGCGTCCCTAATTAGGGCGCACAGATTCTTTTGAAAAAATAAATTATGTTATGATCTAAAACAAAGCTAAAACTCAGTGAAATATTAATTTCTTTTTAAACTTAGTGACTTTTAAAAATAGAGTTCTGTCATCGTCGCGGTCAGAATAAACAATGAGGATTTAGTCAGTCCGGCGGATTTGGATGACAGTGTTATTATAAAAATGCAGAAAGGAATGCTTAGTTGGTTCAGGCACATGCATAAAAAGAATGAGTGATGAACGATTAATAAAAAAATTTACAAAACGATAGTAAGTGGTAGCAAAAGCCAAGGAAATCCAAGGCTTACAGAAATGTTAAAAGCTCTCACATACCTAGGCGAAAGTGTGTGAGAATGACAAGATTTGAGGAGACGAGAGAAGTATGTGAGTAAGGATCGTGATGCTTGGCACCCTAACCTCTCTGACTACCCCGTTAGGGATATGTATCAATTTAAATAGTAACAATTAAATTCCGATAATGAATAAAAAGGCAACTTATTGAATATTGAAAACTTCCAAATGTAGAAGGAAAAACAATATTTTACCGTTTCTTTGGAATATTTTTAGTACCTTTTAAATACATGTACAAAAATATCTCAAAGAAGAAACGATTTAAATTTTTATTGTGACAATGACACTTTTTTAAATCTTGGGTTCCATTCATATATATTCCCATGAAAGTTAAAATTTATCAGAAACATCACTGTGACAATAAAAATTGCATTTCTATACGCATGTGAATTTTACTTCCACGTGGACATTTCTGATATCGTCATCCTAATCATTACACAACTTATGATATCCAGATATCTAGAAATTAAGTCTAATATTTCACTATTTTACAAATACCCATCATACGGAACCCTTTGTACAGGAATCGAATATGCACTCAACACATTTTTAAGCGTAATTAACAAAGGTTTAAAACAGTATTTTGCTTTTGGTATCTGACATTTTTAAGCGGTTCTAGCCCTAATTTAGACAACTTCATTTTTAATGATTTCTTTACTTGGATGTCCTCTAGCACCCGTCACATGAGACCTCTAAAATGAAACTGGTATGTTTGTAATTACGTCGTAGTTTATATGAATACCTTTAACCACTTCGTTTTAGGACTATATTAGAATAAGCGAACAGCTTTTGAACGGTCTGTTATTTGATACCCATATACAATAGCTTCAAAAGATATTTGTTTTTTAACTGTTTAACCTCTGTATAACCCTACAAAACTAATCCTCAAAAGTGAAAACTCGCGTGTTGATATTGAGGTCTGATTTGTGTCATCACTTACTTTAACTATTCCAAATTTAAGCAGTTTACTTAAAAGTCTCTATATTTTCGGTTACAGCTGTGACAGACAAACATATGGATTAACAGATGGACATCGAGGTTCCATAAAAATCGTTTTTCAATTTTGGAACAGAACTCCGAAAATATTATTTAAATCATGTTTTTGAGCTATCATAATAAACTCTCCTGAAATAAGTTTATTCCTAACGATACTCATTCAAAATAAAAATCATATTGTACTTAATTTCATACAATATAATACATAAATGCACACACATACATATCCTCCTCAATCATACGTGAAATTTGGCACTCCGTCCTCTCTGACTGCACCGTTAGGGAAGCGTGAGGATATGTATGCAATATGATATCAAGCTAATTGGTCAAGGTAGGCGATATACATAATACATGTGTATATACTTATGGCGTATAAAATTATCCCATATTTCCCATGCAAATTTTCTTCGTCCTGGGCCGTCTATCCATGTCACAGCGTTATGTAGGTATTCCTTATTTGTCAACGTATAATAATATTTTGAAGATGTATACTTTTAATTAACCTAAACACAGACGTGAAGCAAAATTCCAAAGAAATATGTAATTTTGGGTACCTGTCCCTAAAGGGATGTAATAAAACATGTTTGCGTATTTCATATACTTGGATCCCTATTCAACATGAATACGTTATTAAAATTGTAATAAATATAGGTAAGTATCATAAATGGTATTGTTACTCCTATTTATTCCCAAAAAATGAAAGCCTCTAAATTCATTTTCTTAATGGAAGCTGTAATATAAAAATATAATTACGAGTGTTTATGAACAATTTAATGGAAATTGTAACAAATATTCATAGACGCTATGAAAACTCCAGACATTGTACAGCAACAAAAAACAGCTTCGCGAGACAATGTCACACGCACAAAATAACAAAGATAATGCCGTGTTATGTATGTAATAATATCCAATCATGGTCAATGTTGCTAGAAAGTAAATGGGTAATTACCAAAAATGTGGTGATATTATTTTGAAATACATTGCAATTCGAAGTCCATGTGTGTTATATTATACGTATGTAAATTCCAATTATCCATCATTCAATTCTAAATTTCCATTTTTAACCGATTTTTAAGGAAGAGGTTCTCGGTTCAATACGAGCACAGGTAAAATATTTGTAAAAATTCTTATATTACATTTATGTAGATATGTATGTACACATATTGTAATATTTATAATTTCGACGACGAAGGCGTGTTTGTTCGTAAATTTTTATCTTAGGTACTAATGATACAATTTAATCACGATTTCGTTACGGAACTTCGAAAAGAAACATAATAGTAATAATATACATAAAGTACTTGATTTAATTGATATTTAAATACAGCTTCGTGGAGCATTTTGCGCAAATACAAAAACCACATCAAAACCAATCCAGTAGAAGTGTAGTTACGAACAGGCTGATAGATTTTTAATTTCATCTAAGATAGCTAATGCGCGCGACTTCGTCCGCGCTTTTTATTTTTAAAATAGCCTATGTTCATTCTCGGGATTCAAGCCATCTCCATACCAAATTTCATCGCAATCGGATGAACGGTATGGCCATAAAATAGCCATAAGCCCATAATATACGCACAAACAAGCATTTTTTTCAATATAAGATAAGTAATTAAAAAAAATAGGATGTACGAAAAAAGATGCCTTTGATTTTTAACCGACTTCCAAAAAAGGAGGAGGTTGTATCTTTTTTTTTCTATGTTTGTTACCTCATAACTCCGTCATTTATGAACCGATTTAAAAAAATCTTGTTGTTTAAAAAATTCTAAAAATTTAAATTTGAAATTATACACTTCCAGATTGATCCCATTGAAATTTCACCGATATCGAAGCTTTGGTTTCCAAGATACACCAAATAACGCGACCTGGTTATAACCTTTATTCACTTATATTGATGATTCTCTTGTATGTCATGTGTTAAATATTGTTGTCCCCACATAGTATAATAGTAGTAGGGAGAAGATATAAATTGCCTGTGATATAATAAATTCAGTCAGTAGAGTCAGTCTTGTGGCGAACAGAGAATACGGCTGGTGGATGTCGTCTTTGGATTGTAAGAATACTGCTAGGGTGTAATTGTGATGTAACCTGTACACTGTTCTTTTATAACTGATTGATATTGATATGATATTGATGATATTGATAATGGCCATAATGGGCAATAATATCCCATGTTCGGTCAATTCGCATCAAATTTGTGAAAGCCCACGGTTTGTGCTCTTCAATAGAATGGAAGCTAACACATTGCGCTCCAGAATTAGAAAATAAATTATTTTTAAACCTGCCCTAGATATTCATTTAGGCCAAGGTCACTCAAAAGGGAGAAATAAAAAAAATTCAATAAAATAATTAAACCGACTTCAAAAAAGAACACTGAAAAGTATGAAATAACTATCCTTTACTGATCATAACTTAAGTACAAAAATAACTTTATAAATAATGAAATAAATAAATAAAATAATTTTTCCTTAAATTTTTACAAAGACATATGATTGACATATCGTACTTTTATGTGTCGCGGTTTCCTTTAAAGAGAATATAATACGCTAAGGCGGTTTCTTTGGTCTACCTATTTAATTTTAAAATTTACAGTAAAAACTCTTTCCAATTTTAGTATTGAATTTTAAGTCCTTCATGAGTAAAAGTCGAATGTGTGTCGGTAGGTCGGTGCGAACGATTTATAAGTGTATGGTTCCGTGTATTGGGATTTTGAGTATTTTTGAGTGAAAAACATTGAATATTTTTAACTTCAGTTTATTATTAAGTAGCGACCACCCGCGACTTCTCGGCATGAACTCGAGTTTCCCGTGGGAAGGGAATCACTTACTTCCTCACGGTGAAAGAATGTGAAAAGGGACAAACAGACGTTCCAATTCATAACATATAGTTAGAATTAGTTTTGATCTGGTTCGTGCAAACTAATAATTCGAATTGACAATGTAAAAACATTCTCTGATTTTTGTGAGTAGTTGAACAATGACTCCTTCTTGTTTACTACGTAACTTGCAGACAGCATGCAACAGCCAATATCGTGCGATATCTGCTGTCATAACGAGAATTTGCTAATGTAATTTGTTTAGTAAATCACTAAATCTACCGCGAAAAGTGCATTTTACGGTCATAGAATAATATATACGCAATCTTCGTACATGATATCAATTTTTTAATACAATTAGTCACCGGTCGCGCAGTGATCGCGTGGCGTAGCTGTCTGCAAATTTTTAGGTAATAACCCCACGGATTGGACTTCTTTCTTCTCATTGCAAGAGTAGCAGGATACACCCAGTTTTACAATGCTACCATCAGTTTATTGTGACGCTGTATTCGTTTTATTTATTATCGAATCATAAATCGATACTAAATGACATAATCCGTCGTAAAATAATCGCACTCGCTAACAACTCAATTTCTCGTCATTTGTGTTTGCTTGGAATATTTTAGTTGGCTATCAGTATCCCGACCATCTAGTAAATTTTTCTTAATATTTGTCTATTCCATCCAATTAACTTAAAACAATTAACACAAATTATGAAGTGACTTAAAAAATTTTATTCGTGACCTACGACCAAATCATAAGGGTTCCAAGTTTGACTACGCATGCATAAATTGCAGTTAATTTTTATTTGTTTGTTATTATCTTTATTGTTCTTTGGCACATGTCCCTCCCGGATTCTCGTCATTCGTGATAGTTCGGAATACGAAGATTACCGTTGGTATCCCGTACGTTTCTACTATCTTTCAAGTTTAAATTTAGAAATGACAAAAACACCAATAGAAACTTCAATTTGCTGACTTTGTCGAGTCGATAAAAATGTCTTTTACATGGTAAATTCAAAGGTTTTTTAAACTACTAAACATTCACTTTCCGCGATAGTACATAATATACATATTCGATTAATTCTCTAAAGTAACAATAAGTTGCTTCGATCTCGAAGATATAAAACTTATAACAATAATACAACAATAATATAATAAACAATTCCACCAAAGAGCTGATCTGGAATCTGCAATATTCAAACGAAAAACCGGATTGAAATACGTTCATCCGTTCGAGAGCTACGAACGGACAAACGCACAGACTACGGCATAAATCTTACAACCGCCTATTCTCTTTTCTGTCAGGAGATAAAAATTAAAGTACTGTAAATATTAATTTTACGTACATAACCTTTTTAATTAATGTTTATAAACTTCCACGACTTGTACACATCTTACGATACTCTTTCACGGGTCTATATCGCGTTTATACTTTTACGTTGTGGTATTTCCTACATCGGACAGACAAAAAGAGCAATAGCAGAAAGAGTCAGAAAACATATCACAGCTGTCAGAAAACGTCAGACAACTAGGTCAGCCATTGCCGAGCCGTAGTCAGGTCCTACTCACTGGATTGAATTACAGGTCCTTTCCACCGCGACACTATTATTCTAGAATAGCACGAGAGATGGTTGAAATCGAGTAATACCATAATTTCAACCGGGAAGATGAATACCGCTTATCGACATCACAGAATCCTGTCATCAATGAGTGTGTTCAGAGCCGTAAAACCGGACGTCGCCAGTGTGTAGATGTCGTTAGTGTATTGTCGATGAAGCGACAGTGACAATAAAAATTAAAAAATGTGATGAATGTGTACGGGTAGTTGCCAGAAACCGCACACTACCAAGACGACATTCATCCTCATCAGTCTGCCCGTGACCACGATCGGTGAAATCCGGTCGAAACGTCGGGGTTAAAAGGTGTTTAGCCTTAAAGTATAAACGCGATATAATTGACCCGTGAAAGAGTATTATGAGATGTTTATGTATGTAGTTACGTAAAAGTGCGTAGACCTGTATTTTTATATTAATACCAGCAAACCCGGCCCGTTTCACTGGGCGTTAGTTGAAGTTAAAATAAATTAAACAGTTTTTATCATTATATTGATACTGCAAAAAAAAAACAAAAAAAAAATCTACTGATCCGATCGCTACCAAACTTTACAGGAACACCCGCTAGGCCAATCTGAAGATTCCCTGAAAATTTCATCGAAATCGGTCCAGCCGTTTCGGAGTCCATAAGAAACATGCATACATACATACATACATACACACATACATACATTGCTTTTTATATATATATAGATTATAAGGAGGTAAACTATGTTTGTTTGTATGTAGTGGATAAACTCAAAAACTACTCAACCGATTTCAAGAATTCTTTCACCTATTGAAAGCTACAATATCAGCGAGCATGGGCTGTATTTTATTTCCAAAAAAAATTCTACTCGTGCAAAGCCGAGGCGGGCCACTAGTGACATGTATAACATACAATCATTGGCGTATTCTTGAGAGCATAGGGTAAAACAGCCCTAGAGTTGCTATATCAGTTGAAAGCTCGTACTCCCGTAATTCATAAATTTTCTGAAGAATCTCATTATCTTTAAACAGTATAAAGAAACTCGCAGTCGCAGTCTGTATTTGTTTGTACGAGCACACACACTGTGTTCAATAAACTTATCACTGATTTAACTATTAATTTAGACTATATCCAAACAACGACAGTTCGCGAATGTGACTAAAATATTCTAATTCTGATTGCACTAGACTACTTCTATGTAACAGTTCACAGTGGCGGTTAAATTAAGGTAGATATCTCTGACTACCTTCATTCGATTACACTGTACACGACCACAAGGCGGCTTTTTGACAATTACTTCACAAAGCAATCAGACTCTCATATACAGCCTCATTAATACGTAGGTAATCTATTTTATACCCAGTTTTGTCATTGAAATGTCACAAAATTAACAGAAATGGCTAATCGATGTGATTATATTTGTTGTATGCTAGTATTTGCGTATTCGCTTTAAACTTTTAAGCGGTTTTTGTTATCATTTTTTAGAGCATTTAGCGAGGCGGAGTTATAAGTGTAACACAATCGCATTTAGTCTACAGAAGTTAAGAAATATTGATGTTTCGATATCAAGTTCCTGTGCGAAGCCGGGGCGAATCGCTAGTTTTTTGTACAAATCTACGATTTGATAAGTAGTACATATTTTTATTTACTTATTTCCCAGACGAGTGCATCCTGTCCCACGATATGTGGATGCGCTTATGTCGTAATCATCTACCATGAAACCTGGCTGAAAAATGAAACATGACAAAACGAAACTACGAAAATAAAAAATTAAACAAGAAACAAGTACCATAACATATAAAACTTTTTTGCCTTGTTCCATGAACTCATAACGAAAATATAGTACGAAAATCCGTGAAGAATGACGATATTACGCTTTGACAACATTGACAACTGGCTGATTCATGCATAATACGATTCATTATTGACTGTGATCGTACCTAACGTATTCTCGTATATAGAAACAAACAAACTTCATGCCCCGAACAGCTATTACATATTAAACGCAATTGTTTGGCACAAACGTTTTTGTGGGAAATAATGGCCGATACGGACTCCTTTCCCTAATTTCGTGGTAACACACAAACATTTATACGATAATAGTCTGAATAACTTTGCCAATTGCTTTTCTGTTTTTTGCAAAGTTTTTTCTCTAAACGATTTGAAAGCCTGTTGTCACTTTCTTTGTAAAGTTTTCCTTTACTAAAAGCCATCATCCTCCTTTTTATAAATCACCTAGAGCCCTACAGGTGGTGTACAAATACTTCTACTTTCTTATTCTAATACTTATACTTTCTTGATTGCTACATATAATTCTCTATTATTTAC
Organism: Zeuzera pyrina; assembly: GCA_907165235.1. Lineage (NCBI taxonomy): Eukaryota > Metazoa > Arthropoda > Insecta > Lepidoptera > Cossidae > Zeuzera > Zeuzera pyrina. Next base: position 17,477,606 of record OU015626.1, read on the forward strand.
TTACCTTGTTACATAACCAAAAGAATATTTATACGTGTAAAACTTGCTTATATTTTTTAACTATCGTGATCAAATGACACTTTGATCACTACATAAACATAAATGGAAAGTATATTTTTCTTGCATCGTTATTTTTGAATTTATGAAAAACATCACGGTCGTGGTATTTTCTTAGTGACTAATGTTTACTCGAGAGGAACCTAGTTATCCACAACACAGGGAGTCCTAGTGTGGAATTGAATTACTGTTGTAATATTGTATAAAATTCATTGTACTTTAATAAAGTCATTGTAAAATTTAAAAAACAAACACTATGATGAAATTTAAAAATGAAATGAATAAGAAATATGCTCATGGTAGCAAAAATCTTCTAAGTATGCATAATAGTGACAAGCAACCGTGGCTCGACTCGCACTCGGGCGATTTTTTTTCGATGTAGCCTAAATTTAGAAATCAATAATATTTAAAAATACGACACAATGATTATCTCCAGAAAACAATTATTCAAGGGATAAACTTCTAAATTGTAGGCAGAAAGTCAAACTCACTAAGTTGTAATAACATGTAATCAAAACATTAACCGGGCTAGCAATTAATATTCATCCATTTTCATCTTTCTCAATGGAAATTTACGGCAAACTGGGCGAAATAATAACAACCTGTTAAAAGTTCCAAACGGTAATAATATGAATAGGTTTAATTTCTACCTAATGTTAAGCGAAATATAATTCAACTCAAACGTACAATGAATTTAAATAATTATATTCTGATTCACCCTTTGTACTCAAACGCATTGAGTCAAAGAGAAAATCGAATTTTATTATCATAACTCAACTCGTAGGCCTGTTTGAAACATATGTACATACAACTAAATGTAAATAAGTTCTGTATTTGATCGCATCATCGTGATTGCGAATATTTCTGGAGACGTCATCTTAATAGGCAAAATTGCAAAAAAAATATTTGAGACTTTTTGGTTTTTGAAATTTTTTTAACGACAGAGATCACTTGGAAATCTTCAAGGTCAAATTGGTTGATTCAAATAAACCCAGTTACGAGGAATTTTTGACAGTCAAATCTACCACCACTTTCGGAAAAATCTTGCAATGAGAACAAGTGGTAAGAAACTCAGTCCTTTAACATCATTTTACATTAAGCATATAAGAATACTTTTGGGTAAAGGTTTTTTCGCAGCAGTGGGATGATTTATAATCTGTTTTTCAAAATATGTACATAAAATATAAATATGCCATGAGATTAAGCTTAAATAAATTACTAAATATTAAAATACAATATTCAAAAACTCAGTAAACGGATGTGCAGAGAAAGTCACTTCTAAACTACGGTTATATATTTGACGAAATCGTTTGTGAAAACATATTCTTCTCAACGCATTTAATAACACATTTAGATCTCTTATCCGTTGTATAAATATTTTCACTATAATAACTTACAGATTCAAATTTAAAAAGCAGTGTCTTTATTACAAAGCATTTTTAATAAATTATTACTGAATGAATCTTTAAGAATTGAGGAAAGGTGGATAGATCAAAGTTTCAAAATACAATTTAGATACTTACACGAATAAATAAAAAGATTTTTTTTAAATAAATTCAAAAAAGAACTTGATTAAAAAAAATTGTAACTAATTAATTTTAAATTATAATAATAATATTATAATAATAATAATGCGCCAAACAATACACACCAATCATCTGATCTCAAACTAGGATATTCCCTATGCTATGAAAACCAGACGACGATTACCGGGGGCGTCTCCCAGAACACCCACTCGAAACAATCTAGAAAAGTTCATTTTCTAAATTGACCCGACCGGGAATCGAACTCGGAACCTTCCGCACTTGGATCAACGTCTAAACCACTACGCCATCTAGGTCGTTAAACTACTACACGCTATAACCTAATCTTGATGTTGAAATGAATATGACAACAGGATTACGCTCTACTATAAATAGATATTACATTGATGTGATCACTACAACAGTATTTCTCGCTTTAACGAACTATGTTTGTCAAACCGGCATTTGCAGCATAAAATACCGCGTTCTACTATCACGCACAAAAGAATCCCTGTCTCACATACATTTACAAAAATGTTTATATTAATTTTTCACTTGTAAAATGCAAAAATAATTAAAAAATTTGAGAGTATCAACGAACAAAGATTTGTTTTGTGTCATAGGACTGTCAAATGTAATTGCATAAATAAAACATTGAGTATACCTATAGAGACGAAATATGTATAATTCCATCCCTTTCTATTACAGGCTTACGCTGTATATTTCTTTAAGTCTAACAACTCGTGTCGTGTGAAAGGCGATATCTTTAGTGGTAAATCTGTGCGCTGTCTATATTTTTCTTTGATCACAAATAAAAGACATTTTTCTTAAATTTTCTTTACCTGGCTACATTATATCTTTTAATCCTTTGCAATTTTTTTGCTGTAGTTGACAAAAAAGATATATCTATATATATAATATATATATCTGTTTATGTTACTCGTGACTGCTATCAGTCACGAATAATATAAACAGCCATTATTATAAAATAATAATAATATCAAGTATCAAAAGTTATCGTACTACAATGTGCATACACCAGCCGTCCTACATAAGTTGTTTAATTTGTTAAAAAATATTTAAGTACAATAACTTATTAGACAAAATATACCGACTACAGTACCATTAAAAATATAAATACATTCATACAAGCGTGCTCGCTTAGGCCATATATATATATATATATATATATATATATATAATATATATATATATATATATATATATATATAATATATATATATATATATATAATGAAAGTTTTTTTTCTTTGACCGCGATAAATTTGAAAACTACTGAACCGATCGGCATGGGACCATGACCATTCGACGCAGAATTAGTTGTAGATGGTTATAGGCTACTTATTTTTTGAACTCCTTAGACCTTTCACCATTTTTCAAACAAAAATGTACTATTACGTACAAAATTTGCACTTACGCCCAGCGAAGCGGGCGGGAAACGGCTTGTATATACATATATATATATAAGCCTAAACGTGTAAATGTCAACGTGTAAAGATCTATAAGACTGTTAAATATTCGTATGTCTTTAATAGTATTAAGTTAGTTTAGAATTGAAATCTGAGTGAAACAGAACATTAATCTACTTGCTTTCTCTCTCATTTTGTCTAATTTTAATTTATATACTTCTTGTATGTCAGTGGAGACGAAATAGGAATTACGACCTGTAATTAATGACTCTCATTTGTTTACCCGTTGATTCACAATTAGTAGGCAGTGGAAATAGTGTTATTCATTATAGAGTAGTTTGAAGATTTTTACAAATAGATTGGAAAATTTATAACAATCTCCAGATTCAGAAAATTTCAACAATTGTGTGGAAAACTTAGTAGTTACATTAGCGTATTCTTATTATGGGTACCAGACAACGTACTGGGGGAGCAAACAGTAGGTACCATCCTTACTCTGAGACAATTAGTAAAATTCATTTCCCCCCTTATGCATTCTTTACTGTCACAATAATGTTTTTACCAATCTAGACCTTTATTATTAGTCATTTTTTATAAATATCACAAAACGTAAGGCTCAAAAATAAAAATTTCAAAAACGAATGGTACTCTTAGTGACATTGGATATGCATAGATACACATTTTACACAACACGTTACCAAATATGCGTTCGCGCAACAGCGTTACGGATATATGTTTTATAGTAGTAAAAACATGCCTCTATTTATCACTGATAAATATCGCCTCATAATTATAGCGATAATATAATTACCATAAAAAAGGTCAAGCTCAAAAACTTATACCCTGTAAACGCGTAAAAACGTCATGGACTGCGCATTTACCAGTGTATTTATTTTCATAGAACTATCAATGTGTGCGTATTTCGTTATTAACTTCTAGTAATTAAAACAAATTTTTATTTATATAATCAATGTATCATAGAATAACAAGAATAGTTATCTTATTATACGACAATACACATTAAAAACTACTTATCTCTCTGTGTTCAGTTCACATTAGACAGTAGACACACAACTGACGTCTTGTACTATCTGTGGAGATCTTCGGCTCGCGTTCACCGTATGTCACCCGTCCAGCTGCTAACCAGTATAGAATCCGTAGGAAATATAAAACATTTAATATGTAAAACGATCATAAAAAATGTTATTTTGCTGCAGATTGTTGTTATTTTGACATATGACATTGGTCAGACAGACGGTATAGTGATATCGCAATACTTACAAGAGACTGATCATCAGAAGGAAACTGTTGTTCCATTGTTTGATTTGCTCAAAAGACAGATAAGTTAACCAGAAAAACCTAATCAAAACAATGGCCTAGCTTTAGAGGATTTTGTCTAATTCAAAATTAACCACCGATTGGCGAATTAATACGTCAAATAATATTAATATACAAAAGAATTTTCCTTAAGCACAGAACGTGAAGTAGAAAATAAAATGATATACTTATATCTAATAACGAAGAACCTTTATCAGAAACAATACAATATGTAGTAGAGCACTTATCTGGCTTTGTTGTAAAAAAAATTAAAAACATGTTATGAAACGTGTTGCGCTGCAATATAATCATCTCGTCATTTATCTAGTCGGAATTCATCTAAAAAGAAAAGGGATTATTCAACTAAAGCCAAAGGGTACTTAACATATCCTTCGAAGGACGTGTACAGGCTTTGTCTAAAATGTGAAAGGTATATTAGAGAAAATATCAAAATCACAAAAATATTGGCAAAACAATATTTCATGAAGCTGTCCTTATGGTACTACAAAAAAAGAGCAACTTGTTCAAATCAATAAAGCGCCATAACCTTGACCTGGAAATTTTAAATAGATATTGAACTATGACATCTGTATATATAAAAGGCGATGTATGTATGTATGTTCCTTATGGACTCCGAAACGGCTGGACCGATTTCGATGAAATTTTCAAGTAATCTTCAGATTGGCCTAGCGGGTGTTCCTGTAAAGTTTGGTAGCGATCGGATCAGTAGAATTTTTTTTTATTTTTTTTTTTAAACTGTTTAGTTTATTTTAAATTCAACTTCGCCCAGTGAAACGGGCCGGGTTTGCTAGTATATTATAAAGATTTATTTTGATATACTGCTCAAATAAGAAGCCAAAGTCACGAACTTATCAAAAGAAACGTTAAGGAATTATTTCAACAAAATTCTTCTTCTCAGAGGTCGATAACAAAAATATATTACACTGATAGCAGAATTTCATTTCATTTTTAGATTTTGAAATATTAAAATAAAGAAAAGTTTATAATAAACATTGTTTTTGTATTTCATAACAATATTTTCAATTATTATTTTTTCAATTTAATGGTATATTTATAATATCTTAAAGAATACCACTCACGCAAAAACAGTTCATTGTTTATCCAGCCTACCGAGATCCCAATATACTTATCGATATTTCTTCGCCTCTACCTGAGGGCACTACTTAACGCATACAATAACAAATTAAAAATCGTCACGCATTAACGAGCTCTATGTTTGTCTATACGCCAGTATATACTAAGTTTATGGTTTAAATACATGTCAATTACATAATATACAAAATAACGAATGGTTTGGGAGCGTCTTCGCAAACAGCAGAGACGTTTTTGAGAAAAAATGTTGGAAAATGGTTCCCTAATTTTCAATTTAGGTACACATCTTCACTTGAGATAGAAAAAATTTTCAAGCAATTACATAAAAAGAAAAGTGAAGATTTATGGGGACTATCAGCTCATGTCATGACTGGTGTAATACCTTTATTATCGCCAATTTTGGTAGAGATATTTAATAAATGTGTCGATCAAGGGGTGTTTCCCAATTTAATGAAACACAGTAAAATTATTCCATTATTTAAGTCAGGTTGTATGTTGAATCTAACAAATTATCGCCCGGTGTCAATATTGCCAGCATTGAGTAAAATATTCGAAAAAATAATACTCAATCAAATGCTAGCACATTTTAACATTCACGGGGTGTTTCACGGTCTACAGTACGGGTTCACGAGAGGGCGGTCAACAACTCATGCGGGAGCAAGCTTGATCAAGACTGTACTTCAGGCTTGGGAGGGATCTCAGGATGCCATTGGTGTTTTTTGCGATCTTTCCAAGGCTTTCGATTGTGTTAGTCACGAAATTTTAATTTGCAAGCTTAAATACTATGGAATTCGTGGTAACGCTCTCGATCTCGTGGTCTCGTATTTGTCTGGCCGGGAGCAAAAAGTGAGTGTCAATGGGGTTTTGTCTGTTGGTTCGAGGTTAAGAATGGGTGTTCCCCAAGGATCAATTTTGGGACCTTTTCTGTTTCTAGTCTACATTAATGATCTCCCATTTATGCTCAGGAACTTATGCGAAATAGTATTATTTGCTGATGACACTTCATTGCTATTTAAACTGGACAGAAAGAACTTAGATATTACCTGGGTGAACGGGATCCTGGCGAACGTCTCGGGGTGGTTTGCTGTTAATAATTTACTACTGAATGCACAAAAAACCAAATGTATTAAATTTTCCCTTTCTAATGTACCCAGAATACATGATAAAATAGAATTGGGTGGGAAACAGTTAGAATTAGTTAGGTCTGCCAGTTTTCTTGGTTTAACAGTAGATAGTAAATTGCAATGGGCGGATCATATCGGGGCATTGGCTAGTAAGCTCGGTTCCGCGATATATGCCATTAGACGCATTAGGCAATTGACGGATGCGGATACGGCTAGGCTGGTGTACTTCGCATATTTTCATAGCTTAATGTCCTATGGCCTTTTGCTGTGGGGATCAGCGGCGCATATTAACTCGATTTTTATTTTACAAAAAAGAGCGATACGTGCTATTTACAGTATGAAGGCACGAGAATCATTAAGAGATCGTTTTAAAGACATTGATGTACTGACCCTGCCGTCCTTATACATCTTTGAAATTATTATGTATACGAGGAAAAATATAGATCGATTTACAAAAAAAGGCGATATTGGTGGTATGGAAACCCGAGGTCGTGATAAATTGGTTGTTCCAAAATTTAAATTACATAAGTCAAATGTTTCATTTTTGGGTAACTGCGTTCGTTTTTATAATAAAGTTCCTCAAGAAGTCACTCAATTAACAGAAAATATATTTAGATTAGTTATAAAACGTACATTGATTAGACAATCATACTATAAAATAAACGATTTCGTTGAAGATAAAACAATAGTCTGGAAATGATTTTCTCTGCACATGAATTTACTGGCTCTCTGAATATTGTATTTTAATAAACCTTTTGTAAAATGATGTTGAAAAAATTATACCTGACTGAGTTTCTTGTCGGTTCTTCTGTGTCCAGGTTTTCTTTTCTCTTCTCTTTGAACCGAACTAAAGTAGATTTGACGTTCAAAAATACCTTGTGATTGGGTTTACTTGAATAAATTGATTTGACTTTGACTTTGACATAAAATTAAAAGTTGAGAACAGATAAAATGTCTTAAATAAATGGACTTCTGCAAGGGGGTCTGTTACAATGAAATGTGGTGTTTAATAAATCACCCAAAAAAAATGTAAGAAGTATATAAGAACCGCGACGCTTGGCGCTCCGTCCTCTCTGACTACCCCGTTAGGGATACAGCGTGAGGTTATGTATGTATGTGTGTATGTACCCAAAAAATAGTTAATTACAAAAATTTAGACTCCGCTTGCTACTTCAAAAAAAGAAATATTTTGAAAAATATCATGTTAAGATTTTTATAAGTTTGTGTGAATTTTGTATAAAGCTACAAAAATGCAACATTGCATTTTGTAGCTTCATACAAAATTCACAAAACTTACAAAATACATACTTACCAATACACGAATTTTTATCAACGTACAAAAATCATCGCTACATTAATATTAATTAAAGGAAATTAATATTAACGTAACGTAATTAAAAGAAATTAATATTAACGTAACGTTTCAAATTCAATATTTTGTCACACATTTTTTATAGTATTTTTGATGATGTTTTAATCAAGGTACGATAAGCAAGTCGGATGTACATTTACATCACAAATATCTTATCTTTCTTGGCAGATATTTTAAAGGTTCGAATCTTCTAGTGAGTTTGGTCGAATGTGTTAGAATGAAAAAATGAAAAAGAAATGATACCAAGATAAAAAAAAAGCCAGAATGTAGGCTTCGTAAATTTTAAGATGAAGATCAGAAAAGACAATAGGGTTTTAAAATTCAATAATAAGAAATTCTATTCAATTTTATTTAACATAAAATATTATTATTTTATTTCCCTTTATGATCTTACTTTTAAAATATTCCCGTGTTAAAGCCTGTGTTTCGCCGATTTTGAGTGAGTGTATGTACTCTACTATGTCACTATGTATTATACTTTCTAATACGTTATGACATAAATTTTTTGAACTTGACAAAGTAGTAGCAAAAACGTAAATTAAATTTTTACATTAAAGAAAATTATAATGTAAAAGTTATTCCAGTTAGATGAAAAAATAAACTTATCAAAGAAAAGTTACGTAAATTCCATTCGGCTTTAATAAGTGAAAATGAGACAAGTAAACTTGAGGCACAGTTTTAGAAATATAAGACTCTAAACTCGACACTTAGTTATTTTCCAGATTACAAAAACTTAACATAGAAATCTTTCCGAAAGTTTTGTAACACTTAATATCGCCCCAGTTAAAATATTATATTTCTCAGCTTTCTCATCGTGAGCACTTCGTTACGGTCTCTTTCATCTTTTAATTTCTTTCTTCGCTTATTTTTAGTCCATCTTTTTTCAAACAGTCCTTATCTGTTAATGCTTCATTTACAAAGTAAAGTTGCAATAACTTTGCTAATGTTTTCTGTTCATTAAAAATGTATTTCTCGATAACTATAAAAACCGGAGTCGTTCTATTTATAAGTAACTAAAGTAGGTACTTTGTAAAATCACTTTAAATAACTGTAAATTGCTACCTTTTAATATTTATGTAAAGTATATCTTTAATAATAATATAATAGTAGAAATTATAGATAGCAATTGTAAGTATTAGGTATATAATACTATATTATGTACATACTTTTATAAGGATAACATTGAATAAAATACTTAAAAGAAGTAAAAAAATTAATAAAGAGTGAAGGAAAGAAAAAAGGAAACTTATCTGCTCCTTACAACTTGGTAATCTCTACATTTATCTATGTATATTTGTATATACTATACATACAGAAGAGTAAGATATATTAGATGTCCTGACTGGTTTATCATCGCCCAGCCTTAACTACTGAACCTACAAAACATGAGACAGTAGTGAGACATCCTACAATCTTTAGCTATTTTCCGCTCGAGACTCCAAAAACCTACCGAATGGATTCGGTGCTGATTAGCTGACATAGATAGATAGTCTGATCTTTATAATGTCTTGAGGATGCTTTGTTGAGAAGCGAAACACGTGTCGATTGGTGATTTTTAGTTTGAGCAGAAAATAGCTAAAGACGAGGATCCATTACATGAAATGGATTTTCGCAGGGTAACACCTGAGTCTATAAATTATATGAGACAGTAGCTTCCTTTAGTGCCGAGATAAGAAGACATTTTCCGAAAATTAACCCCTAACAGAGTGAATAGGGGGCAAGCATTGTCTGGGAAAAAAAATTCTTTATTGACTTGGAGTTAGTACAAATACTCTTCAAAAAAAAATAAACACCTATTTTAGCATTCATTAAATTTCGTACAAATAAAGATGTAAAATAGGGGATGAAGTGACTGACTGATTTGTCAATTTTTATCCCTTACATATACACTGAATTGAATTCCATGATGGCCTTATGATAATGACATGATTATCGTCGCAATAATTCATTTAAACGACCTGAAAATAGCTTATATTATATTACAACACGAGTTCATCTCCATTTTGTATAATAAGAAGGTAACATCGGTTACCTCAAAATAGCACACCTCTGTAACGTAATTCAAAGCTCTACTCGGATGCATCCAGCATTTTTCTTGCCTCCTACCTTTGGCTTCCCTCCAATCTTTATTTCCTCGACTATAAAGCACACCCATGTGGCGTAAATAACCTCGCAACATTTACTGTCAAACAAATTCCCTTTGAGAGTTCGTGCGTAAAAAATGAAATTATTCTAATGAAAAATTTTTCTCCGTACTTATCTAAATCATAAAACAACTCATTACTATTAGAAATACTAAATCTACATTATTTAAATTATTTATGTATTTCCTGAATTTTTTATTTACGAAATTAAAAATAAAGGACGTATATCATATACCATATGCATACGTGATAGATACGTCATGAAAAACTACTCTCCTGTACATAACGACTTTTATAGATAACTATAGATAACTAGCTGTCCCGCGACTTCGTCCTTGTGAAAAATTTTTCCATAACCTCTCAGGGTTAACGAGGTTACTCGAGATATGGAACGTTCGCCATATTGTAATTAAGATGACGTCAAATGTATAAATGTGAGAAACCTGCTGTGTGTCCCATTTCATTTGATACCTACATTGTTGAACGTCTTGAAGAAAGTTACTTCCTATCTCGGAGCATCCGCCATATTGGATTTATGATGATATAATATATACAGAAACCTTCCCCCGCGTATTCCGTTTCATTTGATTCCCATATTGTTGGTGTCGAACAAAAAAAATATTTCCTATTACGGAACATCCGCCACATTGGATTTATGATGACGTCACATATATAAAAAAGCACATATCATTTTTTCAAAAAGAATGTCGTCTACATTTGTTTTCGGACACATACTGTCTCTGTACCAAACATCACAATCGGTTCAGTGGTTTAGAATTTCCCCTATTAAGTTTCATCTCCCTTTTCACCCCTTTAAGGGTATATTTTTTTTAAATTCAGCCTATGTCTATTACCTGGTGTCAATTGATCTCCATGCCAAATTTCACCGAAATCGGTCGGGTGGTTTAGTCGTGAAAACCAAGCAGACAGACAGACAGACAAAATTTCGCATTTATAATATTATTAATATAGATGATTATGTTATATGTATGTACCTATTCATTATAATAGATTCAAATTAAAAGAAATATTATTTTTATGAAGTATTCTTTGAACTTATATTGGGTCCTTACATATGAAATTGGCGTTTTGTACGGGAGGAATATAAATTCAATTTTTTTTTGTAAAATATATTTAATTAATCAAAGTATGCACCGTTGTTATCTATGCACTTTTGCCATCTCATAGGTAGTTCATTGATCCCTTTACTAAAAAAACCATGGGGGCGAGAATCAATAAACTCTTTGAAGGCTGTTTGGACTGCTGCATCGGAGTTGAATTTTTTTCCTTGTAAGAAGTTGTCCAAATTCCGGAAAAAATGGTAATCTGCTAGAGTAAGGTCCGGGGAGTACGGTGGATGTCGCAGACATTCCAATTGTAGCTCATCTAACTTAGTGGTTGATTGTTGTGCAGTGTGTGGTCTTGCGTTGTCGTGAAGCAGCAGTGGCCTAGAGCGATTGACCAATCTCGGTTGTTTAGCAGCTAGTTCTTCCTTCATGGTTTGCAGTTGCTGACAATAGATATCTGCCGTAATCGTTTGGCCAGATTTTAGAAAGCTGTAGTGAACGACACCGGCGCTAGTCCACCAAACACTCACAAGTAACTTTTTCTGAGTCAATTTTCGTTTAGGGCAGGATTTTGCTGGGCCCCCAGGGTTCAGCCATTGCGACGAGCGCTTCCGATTATCGTACAGTATCCACTTTTCATCACAAGTAATGATTCGATTTAAAATCCCTTCATTATTGTGTCGGTTTAGCAAAGTAACACAGCAGTCGACGCATGTTTGCAAGTTCGATTCACTCAATTCATGAGGTACCCATCGTTCAAGTTGTTTAACTTTCCCGATTTGTTTCAAGTGGTTAATATAGTTTTGTCACTTACCCCGAAGCCTGCAGCTATCTCTGAAGTGCTTTGTGATGGATCCGCTTCCACAATAGCCTTTAATTCTTCATTTTCCACTTTGATCTCCGGCCGTCCACGGGGTTGGTTCTGAAGGTCGAAATTTCCAGAACGAAAACGTTGAAACCAAAAACGTACCGTGCTTTCTTTTGCGACACCAGCGCCGTACACATCATTAATCCTTCGAGCTGTTTCTGCAGCACTGGTGCCACGGTAGAACTCGTACTCGTAAATATACCGATATTTCATGTTTTCCATTGTGCGGTAATAAGCGACGCCAAAGAAAAAAATAATGAGGAAAAAACAACTGAATGACTGTTTTCAAAACTAAAATGTACCAGCTAAATGAATTTATAAATTTTAATTTGGAATTCTTAACCAAAGAGGAGATATTTCAGATCAAAGTGGTCAGTACGACAAAACGCTAATTTCATATGTAAGGACCCAATACATGAATGAACAGCTATTATGTTAGACAAAAACAAAAAATAATTTATAGATGACACTATGAAAAAAATTTTTAGTAGGTACTGAAAAAAATGGGACTTTTAGCCACATATGTATGTTGCACCATAATATAAGTACACTATATATTTTACATAACTTTAATAATAAAGTTAGAAATAATACAAGAAATATTATAAATAAAGATGACAATAGAATTGTGCTTATACATAAATACCACAATTATACATCAAGTGGATTTATTATGAAAAATAAAATCGTCGACACAAAAATTCAGCAAAGCGACATACAATATTACTCCAATTAGTGAACTGAAGCCGATATTGAGATATTTACAAGCCGGCGTTGCAGTTACCATTTTAATTCGGTCATTGCTAGAACATAAAATGCCGCATTCATGATATAAAATTTTCATTTAATAATTAAAAAGAAATCCATAAAGGTATTCATATTTAGAACAACCAGATAGCGACAATTTGGTACTTTGGCAGCTTATCGCTCTTACAAAACCTAACACTTGGCCGACTCGTATAACCCGCTCTGGAAGACGCCTGGTAACTGACATGTTCTACACAGTACAATTTATTTTCTTTCTCTTCTAGATGATCTAGGAAGCTGCTAATTCTTTTCCATGACTTCATAATCGATATCTTTCAAATTTGAATAGCAAAAATCTATTCCAATATGTTGAAATTATAAGGTTCAATCAAAGTTTGATTTACGTAGGTACGCTATATATCTTTTTTTTTTCAAAAGAATTGCAACTAACTGATTTATTTATTAAATTTATAATAACTATTTTTCCATTTGTTTGATAGTTTTTGCATATAAATTGCAAATTTAACAGGAAATTAAAATAACATAGCCGCTGATTCAAAACCTTCATAGTGAACCTTCGAACCTTCCTAAATACAATTTGTTGAATATTAGAATATATGGAGAAATATTAAACAATTGGAATAAAATCTCTGACACACCATGACTCGGTAGCATATTATGTATATGTATGTATTTACGGTGAAATTTTTTAAAGTTTTTCGAATAGAAATGAGTTAATAGTTAAGACAAAGTCAACAATATTGTACATACACATATACATACCACCTCAAAATAAGCTTCAGAACGACAATCAGTGAGAGTGTAATAATACAGAACGGTGGAAAATAAGGAGTTATTAGGACCTGACTACTCCTACTTAAGAACTTTTCAATCAATGTCTCGTGAGTAGTGAATAAGTGTCTGTTCAAATAATTATTGTCAGCATTTTTACCGAATATCTCATTACAAATCTTACCTCTTATAAAACTTGTATCTGTCTGTTCTAAGTAAATTAACATACGTTTTAAAATATATGTGATTTTACTAATTAGTCTCGTGATATAATGTTCATTAACGATACAAATTTCGTAAATATTTGATATAAAAGCTTAGGTATAAGGAGGTAAACAATATTGAAGGTATTCATACATACATACATATCTTCACGCAGTATCCTTAACGGAGTAGTCCGAGAGGACGGAGCGCCAAGCGTCGCGCTCCTTACATACTTCTTTCGCTTTCTCAAATCTCATCATTCTCCTCACACATTTTTGCGTAGGTATGCGAGTGCTTTTGACCTTTCCGTCAGCCAACACTCTAGCTAGAAGGTATTCGGTATACAAACACAAATGCTTTTGGAACCATTATCTAAATAACGACTCAGCCACATATTTTTAAATAATTTAAAAACGTTGGATTCTTTTTTTTTGTAGCTAATTTAACAATTAGGATCAACAGTGGATTCCAACTTTTAAATATCAAAATAGAGAAGAATAGCTATTGAAATAATGTTTATTACAGTGATGGTGTTAGGGGATGGATGGGCGCGATGGGCGCTGCAAAGAGCGGTGCTGGTGCTGTGCCTGTTGGCGGGCCCGCTGGCGCCAGCTCGCCTCGAACCATGCGCTAGAAGCCCACTATGCACGTGTCATACCCAGCACATGTCATGCACAGCCGTGCCACTACACAGGTTCCCAGGTAAAACACTTATTTCTTTATCAACAAACTAATTATTGAACACGGCTGTACTCACGTTTAATCGGTATAAGTACCGACTAGTTTCGGACCTATTGCACGTTGACAACCTCCGTAGCGCAACGGCTTAGCGCGTCGAAAAGTACCTAAACGGGGATTGCGGGTTCGATTCCCGCCCTGAGTCTGGGTGTTTATGTATAATATGTATTTATTTACGAAAGAAAAGTATATAAGTAGTATATCAGTTGTCTAGTACCCATAACACAAGCACTGTGCTGCTGACCTTGGGACTAGATGGCGCTGTGTGAAATGTCTGAGTATATATTATATATATATATATATATATTATTGGAGGTTCTTCATCAGGGTGAGTGGGATGAGTTCGCGGACGCGCCCCGTCTCGCACGCCTTTCTTTATCGTTCTATTAATAGTGAAGAGCGATTACTTGACGTTATTATTAGACATTTTTTTTCTTTAAGGCTCGATACACATCGTAGCTCCACTCATGTCACACAAATCCCATCGATATCGTGCCAGCGCTACGATATATTAAAAGACAAAGGTTTTTCGCGTATATTTCATTTCCTATGACTCCGAGGTCAATGAGAATTATTATTAAAATTTCGACAAAAGAATTTCTATTAACTTTTTTTTATTATTGAGCCGTTTTCGTGCTGTAGTGTGGATTTCTTCGCAGATTGGATGTTTTTGTATCTAAAACGAATGAACTAAACGCGATAGAAAACATTCGAGCGGCGGGTTATTACCTAAAAATTTGCAGACAGCGATGCGATCCATGCGAGCCATGCGATCACGGCGCAAGCGGTGACTAATTGACTAGGTATACTGGAAAGAAATCGACGAGGCGTGAACAGAATTTTAAGGGTTATAGATTTATAAAAATATAATCAAATATTTTTAGAGCTTGACTAACGTGAATAATAAAAGATGAATTCTGTATTTCTTAATAAATAAAAATGTATTTGAATTATTAAAACTTTCGTGAGACATTATTAACTAAATAATTTATGAACACGTCTATACTCGACCGCGTCCGCGTACTCATCCCACACACTCTGATGAAGGACCTCCAATAGGTCTGAAACTAGTCGGTACCTATACCGATTGGATGTGAATATAGCCTTATTCATTAATTATTTAGTAATAATATATTTTTAAACATCGAACACATAATAAAAACTTTACGCTAGTAATTATTTAATCTGTGATAAAAACAGTTTAAATGATTATAACTGCCTAGCAAACCCAGCCCATTTCACTGGGCGTTAGTTGAAGTTAAAATAAATTAAACAGTTTTTATAATTATTTTGATACTGCAAAAAAAAAACAAAAAAAAATTCTACTGATCCGATCGCTACCAAACTTTACAGGATCACCCGCTAGGCCAATCTGAAGATTCCCTGAAAATTTCATCGAAATCAGTCCAGCCGTTACATACATACATCGCCTTTTATACATATAGATACAGCCCCAATCTGTTAAGGTGATAAACGAAACTTACTTATCGAATACATTTAATTTTCTAGGTATCACAAAAAAACGATTATCGATATGAAATTATTAACATACAAGTATTTCATTACTTGATTCTAGAAACATTTAAGAGCACTTGAAATACACACTAGGCTACTATAATTCTTGATAGGTACCTCCAGTTTTACGAGGCATCTCTGTGAAGTGATTCCCACGGAGTGTTCCGCCGCTCTCAAGAAAGCTAATTCCGGGGTTATTTGCACTACGAACAAAGAAAAACTTAAATTTTATATTCACTCACATACCTTGGGTAGATTCTACTAAGCTCTTAAATATTTTATAAGTTTAAAAGTAAAAAGTAAGCATTGGTTTGTTACAATTTGTGTTTTCAGTTATAAAATTACATATCTTCATATTTTACATTTCTTACATATCTTAAGCTTAAAGAGCATTTTCTATCAGGACTCACTTTATCGTAGTTATTGTCATTAATTTTCATTAATCTATGTATTGCTTCTTTATATATTGTGTTCTTTATTCTTAATTTTATAAACATGTATATGTATTATCTATGTATGTATTCTATACTTATATAATATATATGCTTTACCTATGTACCAAAATATGTATAGTATAATTTGTGTAGGTATTACATTTTTATTTTATTGATTTATTATCTATTTTGATTTTTTTTTGTTTTTTATCGCACTATTACAGCCCGTTAATATTACACTATCCCACTACTATGAGTTAACTGGAAGAGATCTTTTCTACAGATAAGTCTACCTTTGTGAACATCTTTACTTTCATGAATTTCCAATTGTAAAATTCATGTGCAAAAAATAATATATATATC
Source organism: Zeuzera pyrina (assembly GCA_907165235.1). Classification (NCBI taxonomy): domain Eukaryota; kingdom Metazoa; phylum Arthropoda; class Insecta; order Lepidoptera; family Cossidae; genus Zeuzera; species Zeuzera pyrina. Next base: position 17,494,413 of record OU015626.1, read on the forward strand.
TCGTTATGTTTAAATTGTTATGTCAGAAATGTGACGATTCCATTATTTTTCAGAATGGCCACGGATAGAGCTTCAACATTTGGATATAAGTATGTCGAATTTGGAAGTGTTGCCAGAAAGCGCATTAGATGGATTACGATTACAAACACTAGTTTTAGTTGCCAACAAACTACATTACATTGAAACTCATGCATTTAGGTAAATAAGGTTTATTTTGCTTTCAGCAAGAAAACAATGAACTGTACTATAAAATATTATAATTTATTATAATATCTTTCCAGTTCTATGGCTGTCACATTGGCCTCTCTCGATCTTGGTTACAACGAATTCACCGAAATACCGCAGCAAGGCTTGAAAGACTTAAAAGTTTTGAACTGGCTAAATTTGCAGAAGTAAGCACAAAGTTTTTAATCTAAATTCTATCAAAACTCCGCTTGCTGAATTTCATTTGAATAAATCACTATCTAAATATCCTAATGAAATAAATATTGTTTTAGCAATAACATAGCATACGTTGGACCCGAAATACAGTGGTATCATTTAGAAGACACTCTTACAAGCTTGTGTTTGAGTAATAACCAAGTGACACAACTGAAATCACAAGCACTAACATCATTACATCATCTAGTACAGCTCGATTTGGATGGAAATCATCTGCGTAGCATAAGTTCAGACTCCCTACCATCGTCCTTAACAATAATTAAATTATCCAATAACTTCCTACATACGATATCCTGTGATTTATTTTTGAATCTTCCTAGATTACAAGCTGTACATTTGAGACATAATTACATTACATTTGATGATAACTCCACGTGTAAAAATGAAAAAATGAAGAAAATGGAAAAGTTAGATTTAAGTAACAATAAAATCAATGATTCCTCTGAAATCTTTCTACTTCGCGAAGTGCAAATTAGACAAATTATCTTGGATTTAAATGAATTGACCATTGTTCCGAATTTAGTTTTCACGAACAATCGAGTGGAAAGATTGTCTATCTCTTACAACAAACTGAGCACTATTCACAGAGACGTATTTTTATCTTTAAAAAATTCGCTGGAGCATTTAGAAGTGGAGCACAACAAATTGTCCTACTTGCCGGACAGCTTGGCTCAGGTCGCGCGACTACGTCATTTGTCTTTGGCGTATAACCAGCTAGAGCAAGCGCCCTCTCTACCGAGCCGTATCCAGACGCTTTCGCTCGCTGGGAACTTTTTAAATTCGATGCCCTCTTCACTTCAAACGCTCGAGCCCGGGTCCATTCGTTATCTTGACTTGAGCTACAACAGGATAACTAATTTGTTGCCCAACGAATTCCGAGACTGGTCCAGTTCTCTAGCGACTATCAATTTGAGAGGTAATAGGATTGCACAGATTTATAAGAACGTTTTTCCGGCAAGTATGCCAGTAAAGGAGATTAATTTGAGCTTTAACGATTTGTACTACGTTCATCCACAATCTTTTTCAAACGTGACCGGATCCCTCCACGTTTTAGAGTCATCTTCGACACTTTTTAGTGGTTATTTTCCATTGGAAATGGAAGAGGGTCTAGAAAATCTTAGTTGGCTTTCTTTTGATAATAACGATTTTCATATCATGAGATTATCTGACATGGTCGTTTTTCCACATCTGAAATATTTAAATTTAGAATATAATAGAGTTGTGGACATTTTTGTAGATGACTATTATGAAAATATTTCACTATCTTTAGGCAATGTGAGGCTCGCTTACAATTTTATAAGTTTGATACGCAGCAAAACCTTCGCCAACATGCCCGACTTGAGAAACTTAGATTTATCTTACAACCGAATCAATAACTTAACTAAGCACAGTTTCACGAACTTACCAAACTTGAGATATTTATCTCTTGCGGGTAACATAATCGATTCGATGGCAATGGAGACTTTTGTTAATTTACCACAATTGGAAATACTGGAACTTCAAGCAAATAACTTCACATATTTATCGCTTAATTCATTTCGCAATGTTTCCCACGAAGACGTAACATTCACTTTAAATATCAGTAGAAATCACATAAAATCCATGGACGGGGAGAACAGGATTTCTATTAATATATTTGATGGTTCATATAACGAGCTCTATGAGGTGCCAAATAATTTCTTCATTACTATTGAATCAACTATACGACAAATTATTTTATCACACAATAGAATAACATATATATCTAATGAAGCATTCGGAAATGCAATGCATTTAGAAATATTAGATTTACATAAAAACGACATAAATATAATAAAAAGAAAATCTTTTGCTAATTTGGTTTCTTTACAAATATTAGATCTTTCGTATAATGTTATTTCTCAATTATCTGTAGAACAATTTTGCAATCTAAATAAATTAAGATACTTAAAAATGAATCATAATAACTTGAGATTGTTTCCAAGAGATGTATTTAAAAATTCCATGATAGAACACTTGGACTTAAGTTCCAACGACATATCGTTATTTCCAGTCACAGCACTATCTCAGATCGGCTTTACTCTCCGTTACCTCGACTTGTCGCATAATCATATAGAATATCTGGACAGCAATATCTTCCGCAATACGCAATTTTTATTGAGTCTGAATGTAGGTCACAATCTATTAACAGTTCTATCGGATAACACGTTTTCCAGTCTAGGAGCACTACGCCAATTGGACCTCAGTTGTAACTCTATAAAGGCAAACTTTAAGGAGTTGTTCCACAACCTTCCTAACTTGAGGCATTTGAATCTTGCAAATATAAGTTTAAAGTCAGTGCCTTATCTACCTTTGACAAACTTAACAAGTCTCAATTTGACTTCGAATTATATTAACAGTTTTAAGGAGACTGATGTGAAACGACTAGTGAATCTACGTCACTTAGATCTTAGTCATAATCGTCTAACCTCTTTAGTGCCAAAAATGTGGTTTCATTTGAATAACTTAAACGTACTTGATATTTCATATAACCCTATAGTAAGAATAACGCCAAACAGTTTTAAATGGTTAAACAACTTATCTCATTTGAATTTAAATGGACTAAAATATTTAGACATAGTTGACCAAAATTCCTTCCGTCCCTTAATATCCTTACGATCCTTGCACATACAGTCTTGGTCTATTGTAAACCACTCCACTTTCCGTATTTCAAATATCACATCCTCCCTACCCTCTCTGTATAAACTTGTGATACACTGGACAGATGAGGTAGTGGATAATCAATTACATGGTATCGACGCAAGAAACATTCGATATTTAGAATTAAGAGGAGCAAACTTGCAACAAATATGCGACGACGCATTCGAACCTTTCGCCAACAGTCAAGAGATATTTATCAGGATTACAGCTACGTCTTTGACGAAACTGCCCACTGCGTTTATGAAGCATCTTGGTCGAGTTCCGCAGTTGGGCCTCGACATAAGTTATAACCAACTTACTACGCTTAATCCTGCCATCTTCTATCCAAATTTCACGAGCTGGAGTCACGTAGCGACAAAATTGCTCTCAGGTATGTAAACTAAACAGTAATCACAAACTAACTACTACATTTTAAGCCGTATCGCACCTGGAACTACAAACTGTGATCACAGTGTATTTTATTAAAATTTGCTAAATTCAGTTGTGTTACACACAGTGTACTTAACAAGTTAGAAACAACACATCTACTTATGAATTTTAATTTATATTAATTTGTATTATTAACAAAATGTATACTATAACATTATACTAGTAATGTTTACACTCGATGTATCGCTGTTTTCAATAAATAAACAACGTAATTTGATAGTGTGATATGAGTAATGAATAATTAATCTCATACCTCTGCTAAAAACGTTATTTCATTTAATTAAACAATAAAGTTTACAATATTCTATAATTTTCGAAATCAAATAGAAAAATTAGTTATTGCCCTAATAAACATTATAAACCATCGTTGTCTTACAGAATCGACTACGTCAAGTAAGAGCTAAAGTTTTATTGTTATGTCACAGGTGGATTAATCCTGACCGGTAATCCATTACGATGTGAATGCGAATTAGCTTGGCTAGGCGCGTGGCTACGTCGCTGGCTGCAAGAGAATGAGCCGGGCGCTGAGTTACGGAGAGCTGTACGCAGCGCAACGTGCAAGGATCCTCTTGGAAGGCGAGTACCGCTATTACAACTCCGAGCTGACGAGGCTGAGTGCCACGCCAGCGCCCTCTCAAGCGACGCTCAGCCCAATTACAATGACGTCATATACACGCTCCTTGTCGCGCTATGGATGCTCCTTCTTAGATGATGTACGTCAATTCCTAAGTAAAGCATAGTATGTAACAAGTACCTTGTACATAAAGTTTTAATACGTGAATTTCTCGTTTCCATTTGACAGAATGTAGTTGAGTAAAGTTTTATACAATTTTAAAATTTAGGTCAAATATCTCTGTATTAAACGTGTATATGTAAGTAGACACATTATGTATTTGTATGTAGATACGAGGTTGTAATAAGAAACAATTACATTAATTTCATGCAATTTCTATGTGAAATCGAATTACGACGTAGGTTTTAATTATATAGTGCAATGTATAATTTGAAGGATAATTTAATTTCAGAAATATGTTATAATTTGAAGACTTTAAATTTACATATTATTATCAACTAAGTAGAATATCGAAATAGATTAATTCACTATTTGTTAATAATTTTACAATTTATATTATTTCACCAATGTAAATATGTACAAAGTAAATATTTTTCCAAAACAATATAATATGTATTTATTACAAACACGAAATGTCCTGAATAAAATTATTTACTTTCATAACAAGATCGTACAATTTCAATTCAAAGAAATTTTTTATGACGCCTTTAATAATTTCACAAAACACCGTTTAGCTGGAGTGGGGCTTTGTGCTTTCAACTGTATATTATGATTCGCATTGTGATTTCAGCCCCGGACGTCTCCCCAAGCGTCGTGCTTAATCCCCGTACAAGAGCTCAAAGCGAATTGCTACGCTTTATTCTATTCCTGTCAATTTCAAAATATTACCCGATATTTACAAAACTCCTCTTTTGTTTGACGATTTTAAGCGATGTTTGCGGCGTTTGTGGTTACGTACACCTACGTAAAAAATATACGCATACCACACAAGGTAAGTATATTTTTCTCTTGAGTGTTGTTGATGAAACAAGACTGTCAATTTAAAAAGCATAGTGCACTCAGTCGCGAATTTATAAAGGCTAAGACCGTGTCAGACACGCATTAATTTAAGATTCCATAGCAATTTCGAACAATCTGGATGATTAATTTTTTAAAAAATTATAGAAATTTTATTTCCATTATTTAATTTTTTGTTTTCATTTATTAGTTTTTGTTTTACATCATTGTCAATTTATGTCTTCTTTCCAATCAACTCAGTAGGTGTGGAAGATAACAGAAAGATGATGGAATAAATCGATCATGATTCATGACATACGGATGGATAGATAAACAGACAGACATGACGAAACTACACATGTGCATTCTGCTTTAGATATTTAGCCTACGGGAGACCTAAAAATATAGTACTTATTTCATTACATTATAATTAACAGCAAAACATTAAAATACCTATATTAAACAATTCCAAGTATATACTGTATTTTTACATCGTTAACCGACTTCAAAAACTTTTAATCAAAAATGATCAATAGTAATAAAGATAATAAATATAAGTAGAAACAAAAATAATTTCATCAATGTGCAACAACTGAAAATCTTGAGAAACAAAAAGTTTGTTGAGCTTGGCACCGACTTCAGTAACTGTCAAATCTAATTATAGTAGGTATAGGTATTTATAAAGTTATTTATATACTTGCGTTTCGATTAGTAAAGCATTATTTAACGTCAATATTTACAAACTAAACATTAAATGATAGACTTCCTCAAAGTTGCCGCTAAGAAAGCTGTCATTGCTTAGAGTGCCCAGCAGACTGGCCTCTTTGAATATCTTTCTGTTGAATAGCCAAACTGATTCGTTGACGGAAGAAGCTGCCAGCTCGACGGAACCCGAAGGTTCGACCAGTCTCTTACAATATCAGAAACAAATCGATGGACTTCAGGGCCCTAAGATCCCTAAGTTTCGACTGCAAAGGGCGTAAATATGAAACTCTCAGAGAAAATCGCGTACTTACACCGCTTTAAGTTCTTGGCAGTTATTTTGTACTTTTCAGTGCTATTTTCCGAAGCTTAATTTTCTTTTTCTAACACATTGGTGTTAGAAAAAGAAAATGAAACTGACTATCTGGCTAATCTGAAATTACATTGGAAATTTCACAATTTAATATCGTAAGAATACATATTTTCCTAAACATGGCAACACAAAGTATAAAATTTCTTTTTAGAATATTTGGGGTAATTACAGTTAATAAATTTAAAACTTCTTGTAATAATGACCGTGTTACTTTAGAACGTACATAGAAATGTAACGTATGTGTATATGACTTCATTACAATCAAACATCAAACATGACATTATTAAATGAGAATTTATTTTGTTCAATTGCTTTCGATTCTAACAGTATAATAAAATAGAAGCCGAAAGTAATTAATTAGCGTCCATGTGGACAAGTATGTCCACATGGTGATATTAACACTATAATCATTCGTTTTTATTATAAGCTCTTAAAGCACTGCATAATTCAATTAATCTAATAATTCTGCCTTTGTCTCTTAACGTAATTTAATCAAAGCATAATTCACTATGTAATTAAATCACATGTAACCAGGTGTATCTGTTCGCTGAAACACAATACATATGATATGTAAAGCTTATTTCCTTAACCTCGTTTCATGATCCACGACACAAAACAAGGTATCTTTATACATAATAATTATTATCATAACGTACATTAATAATGAAGAACAAAGCCTTATTAATTCTGTTTTTCAGTCCCTATAAGACAAAAGCTATTGATCGTGCCCTAGTTTACTTTCAATATAATAAATATGTCAGTAGGTCCATACTTAGAGTAAAATATTGGAGATTGTTGTAAAACATTGTCTAAAATATTTTCTGAACTTTATACTGAGATAATTCTGGTGTAATAAATCTCTACAATGTATACACTCGGCTCTTTCAGAGATAATCTTGAATAGTGGAGTTCTACTTGCTAGTGCCATAGAGCACACGCGACAAGATCTCTTCATAAATCACGATAGTGGCGCTTGCAATTAACTTAGTACCAAAGGCATACCGGGCTTGTCTAACATGAGATAGGTACTAATTATATTTTAATTAAACATTACAAATGAACACAAAAATGAAACAGATTGTAATAAAAACGGAAGTGCAATCAATAAACTCAAAAAAACTTTAAAAATTTGACATTACTACATTTAATTTTGTTCATTTGTCGCAATAACTAGCTAATTCGATATTTCTTTAAAAGACATTAAATTTTATTTTATTTATAAATTCGAAACCAAACACAAAAACCCGAAAAATTAAATTACATTTTCATAAACGGTTTTTATTTTTTGTAACCTGATATGTTAAAAGTTAATGGAATAACATTTTATACATCTCGAAAAAATCTATTTGTGTTAAAAAAATGGCAATTCTTTTGTTACTTAAACCTAAATATAATACTCTCTAATATTATTAAAACCTACAGAATTATGTTTTATTATTACTTTCTATGTCAAAGCACATTAACGAAAAATGTATAACACTCAATTCCAAAATTGACTTTGGATTTAACTGCAGCTTATTGCTTATATATATAAACCTTAATATTTTATCAAGCATTGAACGAGATATTAGCCGCACGTTGATGGCATTTATTTAACTAAATATCTGTAACATTCGTAATTAGAACACGTGATATATCTTGCTGTGACAGCAGAGCTCTCTAACACGAGGGATTAAATCAGGCCCACATTCCGACGGAGATTCTCCGAGCTCTCGACTCAGTCCCCATCGACGTGCCCGCACTTCTCACGCTGTTCACAATTTATGGCCACACCCGACCTTAACTTAGAAACTGGAACGACTTCACCGAACTACAAAAATAACTGCCGATATAACGCTGTTATTGGAAACAATCGTCGATAGTTCTGTTAACAGTATAATGATTAACAATGTTTTCATAAAGAATAGAACAATATCAGGAGGAATATTTCTGAAAGCTATTCAAAACTAAATCAAACTACGTGTATTTTTCTTCTCTTAAGCGAAAAGCTTTCAACTATCATAGAGAGGCGTGGGCGGTGACCCGTAAATTCGCTCTCACTTCGAATAGATACACTGTTCTCAAATATCTACAATATTTTGCTTGGTCACGGAAGCACCTATTCATCTATGTGAAACGTATTGGTATATCCTGGTCACCCTCAATGCGATTACATTTTATTTGCGTTTTAGGGTCAGTTTGGATATGAAAGTTTGCGCTTCGTCGCATAATGTCAACCCATTAATGAGATTAAAGTTCTCGTTGAATGTAATTTCGTGAGGTATCGATTCAGATGAATTTAGTCAGTTCTATTTAGCATAATTACAGTTATGAAGTGTATGTACGCGTATACTAAGCTCGAAATGAAAATTTACATAAGTGCCTTGTGTATTATTATATTCAGGTTGGAGTCCTGCTATTACTCGATTAATTCATACAAAGTTACAAGGCCGGCACCAAAGACTTCTATGTAAACTGAGGTAGATCCGAACTACTTCAAGAAACGGACATTTTTTTGAAATCCTCGGGCTAAAACATTGACATTTTGCACAGACAAACAAACGATATTTTGAACAATACGTCAATATCATTTGTTTGTTGCGTAATATGTGTGCTAAGTGTAATTAATAAATAATATACATTTAGGAAGACAACAAGAGTAAAAGAGAAAGCATATGACACCGCCGATGACACTCGAACATGAAACGAAGTTCACAATACGCTCAGGAACTTCCCCGTTTCTCGTGTTATTCGCTGTCATTCGTCAAGTATACGTATTATGCCGCCAAAGAACGAAGATTGTCTATTACATTGGACGAGTTAGAGATACAAGTAAATTGTGGATACTCAACAGGGTAATTAATCGTCGTTGTAAATTACTGAACTTATAGGTACACATGCGAGGATAATTTAAGCTTTTTCTAATTTTAGGCAACACTTTTTAAGATTTCGTGACGTACGGCGATGGCAGCGTTTGGGAGCGAACTAAGCATTCTGATGCTAATTAGCTCTTATTTAAAGCTTCTAAATTTTTTGCATAGGGCGCGTCTGCCTCAGTTTATATAGAAATCTTTGGCTGGGACCCCTAACCGTAAAGTTAACGCCATGCCTCTCCGCCTCGAGCTCATGCATTACAACACAACAACACGAAAGTGTTAGAACCAATTTCAGTTCGAGAACTCATAGTTATATAGCGGTGCTGTCTCCATAAATACGTGTTGTACGCGCATTACGAGCGCGTGTTCTGGCAGGAGACTCCCAGCGGAGACAGAGTTGCTGCCACGCTTCAATTACCATCCACATACGCCAGTGGAATCAGCAACATAGCTACTGTCCTACACGATACAATTACTGTTATTTTACTAAACATATAAATTTTACATGTAATTACACAATAGTCCTGATAATCCATTCCATTTGTATGTAATAAAATCCAATAGATTCATAGGTACGGTTATTTTTATCACCAAAGACAAAAATTAGTCGCATTTAATAAATTACATACATACATACATATCTTCACGCTATATTCCCAACGGGGTAGTCAGAGAATTTATTAAATTGATACATTACCCTACTTCTTCTGCTCATGCATTTACTGGCTTTATGGATATTGTATTTTTAAATGATTATTGTAGAATGATGTTGAAAAAATTATACCTGGCTGAGTTTCTTGGATTCTTCTCAGTATCCAGGTTTTCTTTTCGAACCGAACTAAAGTAGATTGGACGTTCAAAAATACCTTGCATTTGGGTTTACTTGAATAAATTGATTTGACTTTGACTTATAGCCCAGAAAATAACAAAAAAATTCGACAGCCAATTTTTTTAACGTATTGCTTATAACTATGTTTTTAGAATATAGATATTAGCAATTGTGACTTTAAACAGGAGATTCAAAATCATATAAACTTTAAACGTGACTGTCTTCAAGGACGGATTTCTCAAAGTACAAAAACTTTACAGGAAAAAAACGAATAGATATAGAGGGACCTTTTTAGGTAAGTATGTTCTTGCTCATCGAAGTTGAATTTAGAATGGTAATGGTAAGTGTATTAGTATAAGGGTATTAAGCTTACACTATCAAGCAAAAATGTGACGACAAAGGTTCGAATATATATAACCTTATCCAATAAAATGACTACAGTTTAGATACGGTTATTAGGAAGATAATAAACTGAAATATAATACCGACAATATCTAGTTTATTCCCTAATCATTTCGTTTCCAATGGAAAAATGTGAATTGAAAGAAAGATCGTCTCCGAGCCCGAAAGTAATTGTCCGTGCTCACAGCAAACGATTTCTATTGCTTATTGCCTCCAAGGGTTTCTTGCAATTTTCTTAATGTTATTCTCTGACAACTGGATTTTTATAACGCTACTTACATAAAGAAAAAATCTCATCTTCGAAATAACGACTGTTGAACTTGCCGCGACCGCATTCTGTTAACCAATTCTAACATTACTATTACGTAGGTAAAGTTTTTTATATGTTGTAATAAGAACGCGAAGACTGAATTTTGCGACATTATTTTTGTGTTAATTAAACATACTTTTTCCTAAAAACGAAAGTTATGAAATGTCGGTTTAGCAAAAATAAGTCTGTATCGAATAGAACATCAGTGAGTACGAAAACAAACTTAATCATTGCAGAGCTCATTAGTAAGCCTACTTAATGGCCTAAGTTAGATAAACTTGGAACCATGAGTTCGTGCAGACGCTGTTAATATGAGAGTTCACAAATAAAGAACCATATAGGAGAATAATTTCTGTTACATCTTTTGTTTGTAAAAGGTTTTTATAAACACGTTTTATTTTTAAAAAAATATTCAATATTTTGAAGTCTGATACAATATACAATATGTCAATAAATGAAGATACAAAAAAAATAGAAATGTACTTACACAAAGTTAAATAGACATCGTTAACCTCCGTTGCTAACGATGTCAATCCATTTACAATATACACTTATGTAGAAACTACAATTTTACTTATAGCTACATATTATCTCACCTAGACATATTAAAAAGACAGATTCGATATCGCGTACTACAAAAATAAAGCCGGGCAGGGCAACCTGTAAATACGAAACACATGAAGGTTCAAAGACTAATTGTTTAAACCGATATTTTTTAAAGTTACCTAACAAAGGTTTAAGGTTTAGTTTTCGGAAAAAATCATTAAATAAAAGTAACATTGAGTAAATTTTGTTATAATTAATAACATTAATTGTATCTAAATCTACTCAGTCGTTATTTTATAATGTCTTTTTTCTTATACTACGCTAAGAAGCCTTTCAATCTACAATATAATTGTGTACATGAAATAAGTATATTGGTTGCCATTTGCTAGAAAACACCGCACGTAGCAATATTATTCTTCAATGCTGGCAGCATTATTTTCTAACAAAATGGCGGATAATCCACATAATTTGAAGTGAGAGCGAACCGAAGTCTATTAGTTAATGTTTTCTCTTTATATTTTCCATATTTTCAAAGATAATTATTAAAAAGTACGCTTACATCATAAATATGCTCTCAGTTATTATTAGAGATATAATACATTACCTACGCGTAGATTAGTCTGCGAGGTGAATGTAGAACTTTGCATTGTAGTGTTAAAGGCGCGTTCACAAGGAGGGAGTAATACCGCAATCGTGCCATTATGTTGTATTGTCAATTTCCTGTAAAGTAATCACATGTGCTTGTAAAAAAAATATTTTTGGTGTAAAACCTGTTGGCAAGTCTGTATTAAATAAACAAAATAAATAAATAAATTGTAAAGGAAAATGAAAGATACAATGGTGTAAACTGTATTTGTTCAATATCGCATAGTATATTATATTATTCTACGTACTATATTATGCGATAACATTCTGGCATTCAAGAGAGAAGATACGGAAGGTATCTAGAACAAGCGAAGGAAACTTTACGTCCGGGGAGTGCATTTTCTAGCGATGGAAAATGTGAGTTGAATGTGGAGAGACGGATAGTGGCTGATTATAAAATTAATTGTGCGTTATACTTGTTAGTAGGTAGTGTGAATATATTTAAATTTGTCAAAATAGCCATCCACAATGCGGTATTGGTGTCGACTTTATTGTACGGTAGTGATTCCTGCATATGCCCAAAATCGTTTCAAAGGAAAAGAAATGCAGTAGAAATGCGATCTTTTAGAAATATATGCGGTGTCACCATTGCGGACAAAATAAGCAATGTAAAAATACGCACTATGACAACGTTGGACGAGAATTATTGCAAAAATAAAGAAAGAAATGCTAAGACGGTTAGGCACATAGAAAGAATAAGTGATAAAAGATTGACCAAGAAAATCTACAGACCGAAAGTGAGTGATAGCAAAAGCAAAGAAAGACAAAGGCTGACTTGAGAATATCAAACAGAGAGATCAGCTAGCTGACGGAAATGTCAAAAGCATTCGTATGCGAGATGTTCCGCAGGAGAAAGTGTGTGCGGAAAGTGATGAGATTCGAGGAGGCGAAAGAAGTATGTAAATTCTGTAATGCTTGACACTCTATTCTCTCTGATTACCCCGTTAAGGATACCGCTTGAGAATATGTATGTACATATGTAGGTACACAGTGTTTTTTTTTAACAGGTACAGTATGGATACATCGAATCTATAAGAGATACAGGGGAACTGTCTTAAAAATCATTTGGTATTTTTTTGTGTTAACAATTTCGGCATTATCGATTTTTTGGTCAAGCGTGAGATATCCGTAAAAATTAGTAAAATTGGCAAAATTTTTTTAATGTGGATCAACTCAGTTTCATGCAAGCATAATTTCATTATATAGCAGATCAATTAAGAAGCGAAATTTTCTAAATTGACAATTGACTTAGGAGTCTGGCTGTTACTGAGAGCTCCCCCAGTTTGTTGTGTCCCCCAGTTCCTTAGTACAACCCAAGTGCTTAGTACAAGCCCAAGTGCTTCACTGGGGAAGAATTTGTGTCTAGAGTATTATTATAAAAAATGTTAATATCATTTTTATAGTATATTATATTGTTTTTCTTTATTTTACTACATTACTAAACAATGACTTGACTACCCCGTTAGAAATACATCGTGAGGATATATGTATATATGTACAATTAAGAGCACTCACACAAATGCAAAGTTAACTCTTGCCTCACCCACTAAAGTACTATTTCTACTTTTACGTAAAACACAGTAATATACTTTTATAAAAGTTGAATTATTATTCTTTACATTTGAAAGTTCCCTAAAATCATGTTAGATAAAATGAAGCTTGAACAAACCGGTAAGTACAATATCGAGAGAGCCTAAATACATAGAATCATTAAATAATGGGGATTAACTGCCTTACATCAATACAGATGATAGGAAGCTATCGGGATACAGACAATTAGTTGTCCGTCCTATCAACTCCATAATAGCTACTCCTCTCGCTTCCAGTAAAAACTGATGGCGCGGAAATGGAGCGAAATGAACGTCCAATGACTTTCGTTTTCATCTAATTCTTTGTATTGTCGAGAAAAATACCGAGCCACTTGACTCGCTACCTGATCTTACAACAATTTTTCTTCGTCGTCTATTATTTTCCGCAATGTATGGCATGATATTGTTATGAACAAAATATAAGACAAAGTATGTAATTGGTTTCGGATTGAAAGTAAACGAATGTTTCTTTGATTGGAAGTGGCTTAGGCATTTGTTACTTAGACGAGTGGATAGTAAGTATCTATTGCATTATACATAATGGCAAAATAATAAAAAGGAACAGTAACATATAAGAGAAAGTCTCGACATCTAATTAACATTAAATTGGATTATTTTTTCATATTTCAAGAATTTTCATGATTTTAATCTTTTTTTGTTCATTGAAAACATTAGACGTTCTTTAACACATATGCCACGTTTTATACATACATAATATGTGTACACTATTACAATAGCATAATATGTATACATAATACGTATGTAACGTGGCACGTGTGTTATTTTTTTATTTTTGTCCCTAATGTAAACGTCCCTAATGTGGCGACTATGACGTATGTAACATAAAGAGATGGGCTAGTTCGCAATTGATTGACTTAGTTGTCATGTTTATTATTTACTAGCTGTACCCGCGACTTGTCCGCATGGAAATTTTTTCCGTGACCTCTCTTGGTTACCGTAGTTACCCGAGATACCCACATTGTTGCTGTTGAACAAAAAAGTTATTTTCTACTATTGAACCTCCGCCATATTTAATTTATGTTGACGTCACATGTACGGAAACCTTCTCCTGTTTATCCTATTTCATTTGATACCCATATTGTTAGAGGTCTTAAAAAAAGCTACTTCCTATCGCCGAGCATCCGCCATATTAAATTTATAATAACGTTAAATGTACAGAAAACTCCTGTGTATCCCGTTTCATTTGACACCTACATAGTTGGGCGTCTTAAAAAAAATTACTTCCTGTAGCGGAGTATCCGCAATTTATGATGACTTCACATATATAGAAACCTTCCCCTGCGTATTCCATTTCATTTGATACTCGTATTGTTGTTGTTAAACCAAAAAAAAAATTTCATATTATGGACTATCCGCCTTATTGGATTTATGTGGACGTCACATATAGATAAACTTTCTCCTGTGTATCCTACTTCATTTGATACCCATATTGATGGAGATCTTTAAAAAAGTTACTTCCTATCGCGGAGCATCTGCTATGTTAGATTTATGATGACATCACATGTAAAGAAACCTTTCCCCACGTATTCCATTTCATTTGATACCCATATTGTTGATGTTGAACAAAAAAGTTATTTTCTATTGTGGAATATCCGCCACATTGGATTTACGATGACGTCAAATGTACATAAACCTTCTTCTGTGTATCCCATTTCATTTGATACCCATATTATTAGTGTTGAATAAAAAAGTTATTTTCTGTAATGGAGTATCCGCCAATTGCATTTATGATGACGTCACATATTCGGAAACCTTCCCCTGCGTATTTCATTTCATTTGAAACAATTGAATTCTTGGAGTTGAACAAAAAAGTTATTTCGTATTATACAACATCCGCCATATTGGATTTATGATGATATCCTGTATATAAAAAACCACATAACGTTTTTTGAAAAAGAAAGTAGACTACATTAGTTTTCGGATACATACTAACTTTGTACTAAATTTCATCATAATCGGTTCAGCGGTTTAGCATTTCCCCTATAAAGTTTCATACCCCTTTTCACCCCTTTAGGGGTAGATTTGAGTTTTTATGTGGACAATTGTGTAACAGGTTTCGAATGGAAGGATATGCTGTATAAATTTATAAAGGAGTCTTCTGAAGTAATGAAATTAGGTAAATTTGTCCTCAGGGGTTGGATTTCAGGTCCCACTTTGAACGTTGCTGACAAAGTTTCGGTATTAGGATTAATGTGGAATACAGAATTAGATAAATTGCAGTGCTCTCAAGTTTCAGAGAAATTAGTCTGTAATGAAAAGGTAACAAAAAGACTTTTGCTTTCTTATGCTCAAAAAATTTATGACCCAATAGGGTTCTCAAGTCCCGTTACACTGATTCCTAAGATATTATTGCAAATAGCATTGAAGACTAAATGTTCCTGGGATGATGAGCTCCCTGCAGACATTACAAAAGAATTCCGAAATTGGTTGCTTAAATTAAAATATTTAAATGAATGTACTATACCACGAAGATTATGCAGTATGGTTTTAGATGCTGCAGATAAGAGTGTGCATGTTTTCTGCGATGCTAGTAAAGTTGCATATAGAGCTGTTATTGTGCTTCAATGCAGCCTAGGAAATGAAGTATCCGTTAGTATTGTATCCTCCAAGTCTAGAGTAGCACCTACTAGGACACTTTCAATACCACGATTAGAGTTAATGGCAGCTACCCTTGGGGTACGCTTATATACAAGTGTTAAGGATATGTTAGAGTTAGAGGATACTTTTAAGATATATTTTTGGTCCGATTCGACAGTAGTATTAACTTGGATAAAAAAGGAAAGTAATTGGAATGTATTTGTATCTAATAGGATCAAAGAAATTGCAAAAGACAAAGACATACACAGAAAAGACCGATTGGCATCATATTCCTAGTTCTCAAAATTACGCAGATCTGCTTTCTCGAGGTTGTTCAGCAGATGTGTTGCTGCGAAGCGGTTGGTTAAATGGTCCTGAGTGGCTTAAAGGTAATAAATCGGAATGGTTATTTAGCAGATTTGAATATGATGAAAATGAGGCTAACAAAGAGAGGAAAAGGTCTGTAATAACTAATATTTCTGTATTGGATGAAAATGGAGTGAAATTTAGTGACAAGTTGTGTTATTTTTCGTCATTTGTAAAGATTGTACGAATAATTGCCTGGATTATGAAATTTATACATATTTGTAAGAAGAGATTGAATAACGAAGCTTACATAAAAAGAAAATATTTAGATAGCAAAGATTATATAAATGCGGAAAGAATTCTAATTAAACTTATTCAAAGGAAAAGCTTCAGCAAAGATGACGTGAATAATAAAAATAATAAGAAGCGGCTATATTATGTAGAAGTCACTAAAGATGAAGAAGGTCTGTTAAGAGTGAAAACGAGACTTACTTTTAGTGAAGAAGTCGTTAGTTTTAAAACACCTGTGTTATTACCAAGTAATAGTCCTATTGTTTTTCGTCTGGTGAGAGATAAGCATTATGAGTTACAGCATGCTGGAGTACAAGTGATGATGGTGAATTTACGTGAAAATTATTGGGAAACAGTTAGAATTAGTTAGGTCTGCCAGTTTTCTTGGTTTAACAGTATATAGTAAATTGCAATGGGCGGATCATATCGGGGCATTGGCTAGTAAGCTCGGTTCCGCGATATTGGACGCATTAGGCAATTGACGGATGCGGATACGGCTAGGTTGGTGTACTTCGCATATTTTCACAGCCTAATGTCCTATGGCCTTTTGCTGTGGGAATCAGCGGCGCATATTAACTCGATTTTTATTTTACAAAAAAGAGCGATACGTGCTATTTACAGTATGAATGCACGAGAATCACTAAGAGATCGTTTTAAAGACATTGATGTACCGACCTTACCGTCCTTATACATCTTTGAAATTATTATGTATACGAGGAAAAATATAGATCGATTTACAAAAAAAAGCGATATTGGTGGTATGGAAACCCGAGGTCGTGATAAATTGGTTGTTCCAAAATTTAAATTACATAAGTCAAATGTTTCATTTTTGGGTAACTGCGTTCGTTTTTATAATAAAGTTCCTCAAGAAGTCACTCAATTAACAGAAAATATATTTAGATTAGTTATAAAACGTACATTGATTAGACAATCATACTATAAAATAAACGATTTCGTTGAAGATAAAACAATAGTCTGGAAATGATTTTCTCTGCACATGAATTTACTGGCTCTCTGAATATTGTATTTTAATAAACCTTTTGTAAAATGATGTTGAAAAAATTATACCTGACTGAGTTTCTTGTCGGTTCTTCTCAGTGTCCAGGTTTTCTTTTCTCTTCTCTTTGAACCGAACTAAAGTAGATTTGACGTTCAAAAATACCTTGTGATTGGGTTTACTTGAATAAATTGATTTGACTTTGACTTTGGATATTAAGTGTCAGGCGATTAATTAAAAGGGTTATTTCAAAATGTGTGGTATGCAAACGTCATAGACAAAAGCCAGTGATTCCGCCTGTTGCTACATTGCCAGAGGATAAGATCAAGAACGCAAAGGCCTTCGAGGTAACTGGTATTGATTTAGCAGGCCCTGTGTTTCTGAAGACAGGTAACAAATGTTGGATTGTTTTGTTTACTTGTGCGATATACCGAGCAGTGTATTTTGAGTTATCTTTATCTCTATCAACGGATGCATTCGTAATGGCATTGAGACGTTTTGTGGCTAGAAGAGATAGACCTAATGTTATTTACACAGATAATGGCACCAATGTTACTGGTACAGCAAGTCGTTTAAATGATTTTTTTTTTTTTTTTCTTTAAATTCTGCTTCCCCTAACATATTATTTGGTCAGGGACCTTGTTTTTCTTTTGATACTTTCATACTATTCTTCTTTCATCTGAGCCTTTCATATTCATACGTCACATCCATTCATCTCTTTCATACTTTGGCCAAAAATTTTTCGTGTACCTATTTTTTATTTCTTATTTTCTTATTTATTCTTTATTTATTCTTTATTTCAATAACCACGTTATTCTATTACATTTCCTTATCTTAATACATTTTATATCTTATTTCTAACATTTATTTTCTTATACAATATCTCCAGTTTACACTAATCTATCTTACATTGTATCCATTTTGTTATCTTATTTTTATTTATACATAGCCTCTATCTTAATCTTAATCCCTTACATTTATATCTTATACATTTTACTTCCTTACTTCTAACATCTTAATTTTCTTACTTCTATACAACTTTTGGTTATTTATAATTACATATATCATTTTTTATCCTTTATTATCTTACTTTACTTCTAACTTTACATTCTAGAGGGGATCTATCAATTACAATGTCTTTAGTTCTCCCGACTTACTAAACTAGCTTACATTCTATTTAACATTTGTTTAATTACTCTCCTTATCTATTCCATATATAATATTTATCTTAGATTGGGTTACTGGAATTGTATGTAAACCATACATTCCGTAATCCCTTAATACTAATTTATTTTACATCTCTTTATTTCTGTACCTTCCCTTATTTCTATATACTTATCTTAACTTTACATTATTTGCATATATAGTTATCTTTTAACTTCGTTTCTTTTGTTTATCTTTTTAGCAATTCTTATACAGTATTCTATTAACAAGTCTCTTTTATATTTATTTCCTAGTATTTCACTTAGGTTTTCCTCACTAATTTTTATATCTATTTTATTTTCTAGTTCCATCCTTTCTACTGTATATACCGGGCACTCTGTTAACACGTGTATCACCCCCTCCCCCAACTCATCATCACAGATGCACGACGGGCTCTCCTTGCACCCAAATCTGTGTAGGTACTCTGAGAACCCGCCGTGCCCTGTCAGCACCTGAGTTAAGTAATAATTTATCTTGATTTTCCTAATCAGTGGATAGGCCGCTACCGCACTGGGGAAAAACACCTTCGTCACACTCGCTACCTCATCTTCCATATATCTTACATTCCACCTTTCAATGCTGTCCTTTCGCAATACCCTTTTAACATACGATGCCGGACACCTTTCATAGTTCGGCCTAGTCTTCATCTTTTGCGCAGCTTCTTTCGCTAATTCATCCGCTCGTTCGTTTCCCCTCACCCCAACGTGAGCCTTGACCCAGAACAGTCTAATATCCCTGCCAGATTTGGATATCGCTGTTATGTTGTTCCGGGTCTTGACCACCAAGGGGTGAAGGGAATTTCCTCCCGTAATCGCTTCCAAGGCCGAACGTGAGTCACTGTATACGCTGCAGAGAGGCTCCTCACTCTTCAATATTTTTTCCGTCGCCTCGGTCAGCGCCAGAAGTTCAGCCTGGAAGACGGTGCAGCAGTCCGCCAGTTTGAGCTTTCGGGTTCCGGTTTCGACGTCTCCTCTCCATATGGAGAGTGACGCCCCTACCTTACCCCCGATCCGGCTGCCATCAGTATAGATGGCTAGGCCTTGCTCTCCCTGGTGTCCTGCCCCACCCTCCCCCAGGCACTCGAACTCCAACGCCTCCCTCAGCGCCGGGTGCGGTAGGTCTTGCACGTTGAACTGCCTCTCCATCTCCCGGTCCCCCAATACCGCCCGAGAGTACCCCCTCCTGGCCTCATAAAACAGGGCTGCTTCACGCACCCTGAGGTCAAGAGGGAGAATCCCGGACAGCAGCAGGGCCGAGTTCAGAGAGACAGTTCTGTAAGCTTTGATTATCTTTTGAAGAAATCCCCTCTGCACCGCACACAACTGTTTCCTTACATACTGTTTACCCACTGCATCCCCCCATACACTCGCCGCATACATAATGGTCGGTTCGACCACCGCCACGTATATGGTTCTCACCACCTCCGGCTCCAACCCCCACTGGGCTTTTGCGGCTCTCGACAGCTGTTTGTGAATATTTGTGGCCTTTCGGCACACATTTACGACGTGGGTGTTAAAAATTAGTTTGTCGTCGACTGTGAGGCCTAAGATTTTTATTTCTCGGGACAGAGCAATGGCTCCCCCCCCCATGCTTAGGACCGGAGAGTCGAACTTCAGTTTGTTGGTTAACACCATCGCCTTTGTTTTGTGTGGCGCAAACCGAAGTTTATTACGGACTCCCCAGTCCCAAACATACTGGAGGGCCACATTAGCCCGTCCCTGTGCCTCAGCGGTGTTGTTTCCGGAGAAGATGAGGACCACATCGTCGGCAAATGCCTGGCAATGATCTCCCCTTCCTTCTAGCCCTTTCAATAGGGGGTCCAACAACACATTCCATAACGTCGGGCCCCCTATAGATCCTTGCACACATCCTTTATCTGTTACTCTCCTATATTCCATTCCGGCATACCTCACTCTTACCGACCTTTCAGAGAGATAGCTGTCCAGCATTCTTCTCAGATTTGACGGGCAGCTCAACTCGGCCAACCCGCACCTAATTGCGGGCCACCATGCGCTGTCGAAAGCTCCCTCTATGTCAAGAGAGACCAGGATGGTAATCTTTTTATTTTTAATTTGTTCTCTTAGGTATTTAATCATGACATAGAGGGAGTCTTCCGTACTGCGCTGCGGCATGAAGCCGTACTGAGCCCTGCTGAGCTTTGGCTGGACATGCCATCTCACCCTTCCTATCAGCATTTTCTCCAGTATTTTCCCCAGTATCGGCAGCAGACCTATTGGCCTGTATGATTTGGGGTCCCTGTAATTATCTTTTGCAGGCTTCCGCAACACCACCACGATCGCTTCCTTCCATACCACCGGGAAGTGAGCCAACTGCAGGCATCTATTAAAGAGTGCTAAGAACATGCGGGGGCAAAGGGATATGGCCGCCCCACAGATATCGAGGGTGAACCCATCTCCCCCCGGAGCCTTTTTTGGATTAAAGCTCTTGAGGGAGCTGTACAATTCATCCATTATAAAAGGGGGGTCCAAGTCATCTTGCACCCCCTCATTTATTTTTGACGCCTTAATCCTCGTCGCATCATGGTCCGAATTTTCCAGCTCCCTCAAGTCCCGCGGATAGAAGGTCTCCGCCAACAGTTTGACGGAGCCCTCCGCATCCAATTCCCTACCATTATGGGTTAGGAGAAGGTCCTCCTCTCTCTCTGTGGTACGCCCAATAACCCTATATATGCCCCCCCACATGCTCTCCCTATCCTGCTTTCCGCAGAAGTTTTTCCAGCTTTCAATCTTTGCCTTTCTTACTTCATTCAAATACTCCTCTTTTGCTACTACGAACTGCTCCGCCACCCATGCTCTGCGAGTTGGCGCTGCATTTCTTATCCTTCTTTTCTTTCTTATCATCTCTTTCTTTAGTTCGTCCAACCTGCCGTTCCACCAGGGCGACTCAACTACTTTATTTCTACTTGTCTTTTTCATCATTTTTTCACAGTTTATTTTCATTGCCTTAACAATCCTATTAACCACGTTTTCCAACTCCTCTACATTAGGTATTTCTTTAATTTTTTCCTCATCTATCCCTTCACTGTCCCATTCCTGTTTCAAACCTTCTTTAAATTTTTCCCAATCTATTCTATTCGTACTATAAATCCTAGTTGTTCTTTCTATATTTTTACCCTTACTCGGTCTCAATTTTACCTCGAAGAGTATCGCCCTGTGGTCCGAACAGGTGACGGTTTCGTCCACTCTCCATCCTACAACTCTACAGAGCATGTCAGCGGTGCAGGTCGTCACATCCACACAGCTGGAAAAACTCCTGCCTCCCCTCACTACGTCAAATGTCGGCTCATCCCCCCGGTTTATCACTTCCATTCCTATCTCCACCAATGCTCCTTCCAATATCCTCCCTCTGCGGTCCGTCCTCTTACTCCCCCACCATATATTCCATGCATTCATATCACCTCCCATTATTATTCCTTTCATTCCTAATCCTCTTACGATCTTCTCCATACATTCAACTTGCGACTCTATAGGCCTATCCCCTTCCAAATATACGGATACCACCCCGATCTCCCACTCCACAGTCCTCAGCTTCGCCACAGCGAAGCCGGGAGTACACAGAGCGGGGACCAGGATGATATCCAACCTCTCATCAAATATCATTATTGCGGCCTTAATGACCGCATCACTCTCTTCCGTCCCTTGCACCACTCTTACACCTGGATAGGCCCTCATTCGTCCTCTCTTTCCAACATAGGGTTCTTGGACCAGCGCACAAGAGATCTTCCTTCTCTTCGCCTCCATAATCATTTCAGAGGTCGCCACCTCACTTCTTTGAAGGTTCGCCTGTATCATATTATAACTTACATCCCTCATTCTTTCATTCTTCCTATTTCCATCCGTTCCTTTCACGCCCTTAGCAATAAGCCACTGTGGTTCTCGCTAACGCATCCCACTTTCTTCGGATCGGACAGTCAGAGCTGAATGCGTTGTGGTCCGCCCTGTCCATTTTAGCTCTTCTACAGTTTATGCAACTGGAGCTCTCTCCGGCCAACCACTCCGCACACTCAGCCCTGACGTGCGGTCCACCACAGTGGCTACACACATTCTCTTTCATCGTGCAAAATCTCCTTCCATGCCCATAACCGAGGCAGCAGGAGCACTGCACTAACGGGGACTGGTCGGCCACACGTATCCTCTGGATATCTATGTGAACCGAACCCGCCCCCGTCAATCGAGTCCAAATGACTGGAGATACCTTTAGCACCACATGCGCTGTCAATGGGTTCCTTGCTTTCCTTCTATACTTTACCTCCATCCTATCGTTTTCTCCTTCTATCCCAGACAGCACATGCTTATTCTGTGTTCTTAAGGCCTTGATAATATCTTCATCCTTGTTCGTCTGTAGTACCC
This sequence comes from Zeuzera pyrina, assembly GCA_907165235.1. Taxonomy (NCBI): domain Eukaryota; kingdom Metazoa; phylum Arthropoda; class Insecta; order Lepidoptera; family Cossidae; genus Zeuzera; species Zeuzera pyrina. The sequence goes on from OU015626.1 coordinate 17,517,548, forward strand.
CAAAGAGCACTACCATTGGATCCTTATTTTTGATATCCTCGACTCTTAATGCTCCCCCTGCCCCGTTTATCCTTTCTTTTACCTTTTTCAAATCCTCTACTGCACTACATCCTATTATAACTTTTCTGTCCCTCGCCTTCCTTATCCTATCTATTCTTAGTTAAGTTCAATCCTCCCAGTGCGCCATGGTGGGGAGGATGGTGGGAACGTCTAATACGGTCTTTAAAAGAGATGTTACGTCGTATTTTAGGTCAAGCGTGCGTCAACTATGAAGAGTTAGAAACTATACTTTCTGATTGTGAAGCAACTATGAACGAAGGACCATTCACATATTTAGGAGATGACCCAGATAATTTGAAATCATTGACACCTTCTTTATTTCTGCAAGGAATTTCTAATACCGAAACACCTAATTTGGACAGTATAGATCACTGCGCATTAAATAACAGAATGAGATATCTACAAAAATTAAGATCAGATTTTAGGGAGAGGTTTAGAAATGAATATTTATCACTGCTCATAGAGAAGAGCAGAATTACTAGGGGTATGTTGAAAGTCGGGGACGTAGTTTTGCTAGAGACAGAAGAGAAACGCGTAAAATGGCCTTTAGGTCTTATTGTAGAGGTATTTCCGGGTAAGGATGCTCAAGCCAGAGTGGCTAAAGTAAAGACTGCGCAGGGATTCAAGTTGAGGGCATTTCAAAAGTTATATCCTCTGGAGATTGGGTTAGAGAATATGTCAATTGAAGAACCGTTGAAAGGTTACCTTTGTGAATCTAAGGAAGTACAAAAGAAAACGCGATGAAACCACCAGATTTATATTTATAAATATTGTAGACAATTTTTTTTGTACGTTAATTCTTTTATGATTTAATTGTTTATTGTTACTTTGATTGCTATTTATCTATTTAAATTGCAAGGTGTGGAGTGTAAGGTAAAGAATGACCGTAAATTGTTTCTTTATTTGAATATGGTTGCTATAGTAATTTTAGTTAGTAAAGGATAGTTATTTTATACTTTTCAGTGTTTTTTTGAAGGCAGTTTAATTTTTTTTGTTCTACAAGCAATCTAATATGTCAAAAGAAACTATCAAATGTCATTAAAAAGTTTTGCTAGGTTCACTACCTTCTTGCTTGTTATATTATTATTTTTATTTTATTTATACCTCTTAAGGCATTGGTAACAATACCATCAGCCTAATGACGTAACTTCTGGAGAAATATTAACTGTCCCTAACACTCCTCAAGTAAAGGAAGAGTGCGAAAACTTCAGCTACACATATTTATTGAAATCTCTTCCATTCTTTTCACTTACACAGAACTTTAAAACACAATATACTATCATTGTTGTACTTTAAAACTCCTAAAAATGTAAAAAATAGAAAATCTATATAAAATGACAACCTCACTTCTCCCATTCTCGCCAAAAAGTCTTGCTTGTTATATTTAAGTTTTAGAAAAGATTTTGACAAGCTTTCTTTTACAGCGGTTCATTGAAAATATATAGGTAATTGTTGTAATTTACCTAAAATTAATTAAACATAATGCCTCGTAATTTATCTTTAACTGAAAGAGCAGAAATTACAGCATTACATAGAAATGGTCAAAATAACTTAAATATTCAAAGAAATTTAAATATTTTCGTAAGTATGATTATCTGAATGTTATTGTAAGGTAAATAATGACCGTAAATTGTTTCTTTATTTGAATATGGTTGCTATAGTAATTTTAGTTTGTTATTTAACAAGAGAGGTTTTTTCTTCCCTGCAAATATATAGATTCCAACAAAGTTTACAGTTTTATTATAGTTATCTTTTTCGTTTGTAATCGATTTAGTATATAAAATGCAATAATATTAATGTCTCAGTTTCATAATTTCAGCAAAACACCGTTTCCCTTTGAATTTCACGCAAAGATGAAGAAAGTAACCTTCAAGATCATAGAAGAAGTGCTCGTCGGCCTAGCATAACTAATATGCATGGGAAAACGATGAGACGTGACTATGAAAAAACACCTACGTCTTATTTTGCGGAAGAATTTGATGTCCATACTGATACTATACGGCAGCACTTGCATGCCATTGGATTTCACTACAGACGTCATACCAAAAAGGTTCGTTTGACGAATAGCCATAAAGCAGCCCGTTTGAATTTTGCTAGAGAATTTTAAAATTTTGATGAGATGAGATGAGATGAGAAGACGTTCAAATCCACCTGACACGGCCGGTTAAGTCTGTGGCGTTACAATAACACAAGGTACGATGAAACTAATTTAATTCCAAACATGGAATCTGTTAAAATTTGTCTTAACGTATGGGGCTACATGTCGGCTGACGGAGTCGGTGAACACTCAATATTACCTCAACGAGCAACCGCTCCAAATTATATTGACAACTTCGAAAACTTAATGTTACCATCTGTCCGCATTGTCTACACGCAAAATGAACTGCCTGAATCTAATTTTTTAGTAACAACTGTAGGGTGTCTACCCTACATACTGCTAGGGTGACCCACAATTGATTCCAACGACATCAATGTATTCGACTGTTTCCATGGCCTTCAATATCTGCTGATTTGAACCCCATAGAAAGGTAATGGTGGATATACTCGATATTAATTTAATATATTTTAAAATAATTAAATATAAAAAACTTGTTTTATTATCGTCCTTTTAAGATTAGCGCACACCACAAGCATGGCGAGGCGCATCGCAACGCACTGCAAAATTGTAATAGCCCATTTTAAAGGCGTACCGCGCCGCAGTGTATCACAATTTTGATTTCATTAATAAATAAAATGCGTGCGCTGTGCTGCAGTTATCACGGCTTGTCTATAGTGTATACAATATGTACCAAAGAAATCTAGCAGTATTTTTGCAATGTAATGCGTAGCGATGTGGCACGCCTACACGAATGATAAACTTTATCAAACGCCTAAATTCTGACTCGCTTTTTGTTGACAGTAACATCACTAGTTCCATCTCTTGCCTCCTTCTTAGCTTATATCTCATTCACCCTTACAAATGGATGACAAAATAAAATTCTATTGGTGACTCGGTCGATAAAATTCTGACAATATTGTCTAAATGAAAATCTAATTTTGTTTGTAGATTTTGTACAAGTAATTTACGATTCTGCATTCAAATTGAAACCAACATGTCACAGATGTCATAATATTGGGTCCTTACATATGAAATTGGCGTTTTGTACGGGAGGAATATAAAGTCAATTTTTTTTTGTTTAATATTTAATTAATCAAAGTATGCACCGTTGTTATCTATACACTTTTGCCATCTCATAGGTAGTTCATTGATCCCTTTACTAAAAAAACCACGGGGGCGAGAATCAATAAACTCTTTAAAGGCGGTTTGGACTGCCGCATCGGAGTTGAATTTTTTTCGTTGTAAGAAGTTGTCCAAATTCCGGAAAAAATGATAATCTGTTGGAGCAAGGTCCGGGGAGTACGGTGGATGTCGCAGACGTTCCAATTGTAGCTCATCTAACTTAGTGGTTGTTTGTTGTGCAGTGTGTGGTCTTGCGTTGTCGTGAAGCAGCAGTGGCCTAGAGCGATTGACCAATCTCGGTTGTTTAGCAGCTAGTTCTTCCTTCATGGTTTGCAGTTGCTGACAATAGATATCTGCCGTAATCGTTTGGCCAGATTTTAGAAAGCTGTAGTGAACGACACCGGCGCTAGTCCACCAAACACTCACAAGTAACTTTTTCTGAGTCAATTTTCGTTTAGGGCAGGATTTGGCTGGGTCTCCAGGGTTCAGCCATTGCGACGAGCGCTTCCGATTATCGTACAGTATCCACTTTTCATCACAAGTAATGATTCGATTTAAAATCCCTTCATTATTGTGTCGGGTGAGCAAAGTAACACAGCAGTCGACGCGTGTTTGCAAGTTCGATTCACTCAATTAATGAGGTACCCATCGTTCAAGTTTTTTTACTTTCCCGGTTTGCTTCAAGTGGATTAATACAGTTTTGTCACTTACCCCGAAACCTGCAGCTTTCTCTGAAGTGCTTTGTGATGGATCCGCTTCCACAATAGCCTTTAATTCTTCATTTTCCACTTTGGTCTCCGGCCGTCCACGGGTTTGGTTCTGAAGGTCGAAATTTCCAGAACAAAAACGTTGAAACCAAAAACGTACCGTGCTTTCTTTTGCGACACCAGCGCCGTACATATCATTAAAAAAACAAATGAATGACTGTTTTCAAAACTCAAATGTACCAGCTAAATGAATTTATAAATTTGAATTTGGAATTCTTAACCAAAGAGGAGATATTTCAGATCAAAGTGGTCAGTACGACAAAACGCTAATTTCATATGTAAGGACCCAATATAATGGCAAGCGAAAATAGTCCTTGTAGTTTTATGACGCGTAAATGATAATCATTCTTAAGATGCTTAACCAATTTCTTGGCCGACTATACATAGAGTAAAGAGCACGTACAGTAATTACATAAATCGTTGGTGTTACATAGATAACAAACAAATACTCAATTAAATTGAGAATTCTATCGCATGATTGAGTGACCTCTTTATTTCCGCATACTAGACTTGGATTAAGTGAGAACATTTGAAATAACACGTTGAAGGTTTTCGTGGCAAGTGGGCGCCGTCATTACTATGTTAGTTTAGGGCGGACTGTCAGCTGGAAGCTCTCGACAAACAACACCGAACGTTTGTGCACATGTGTATACATTATACAATGAAGTACTCAAAATAACACCGATGAAACTACGACGTTTTAAATGATGATATACAGATACATTTAAATATGAATAATTTTGTTTTTAGACTTTAACGACTTGTACACATCTTACGACTCTAAATTAAACGGATCTTTGTCGTGTTTATACTTTAAGGCTACCTTTTTTATCCCGACGTTTCGATCTGATTGCACCGATCGTGGTCAGGGGCGGACTGATGAGAAGGCGCGTTGTCTTCGTAGTGTGCGGTTCCTGGTAACTACTCACACTTATTCATCACAATTTTTACTTTTTATTATCGTCACTGTTGGTACTTCGACACACCACACTAACGACGTTTACACACTGGCGACGTCAGGGTTTCCAGCTCCAGACACATTCACTGATGACAGGATTCCATGATGTTGGTAAGCGGTATCCATCTTCTCGCACGCTTATTACTTAACTTGCACACAGCATGCGACAGCCAAATATCGTGCAATATCTGCTGTCAAAACGAGAATTTGCTTAAAATAATTTGTATAGTGGCTCTAAATCTACCGCAAGAAGTGCATTTTACGATCATAGCACAATAGACACGCAACCGTCATACATGATACCAATTATTTATTACAATTATTCACCGGTCGCGCATTGGTAGCGTGGTTGTCACTGTCTGCAAATTTTTAGGTAATAAACCCCACGGGTTGAAATTATAAAATTTTATTATTTCTACCACCTCTTGTGCTATTCTGGAATAATAGTGTCGATCGGTGGAGAGGACTTGTGGCTGATGAATTCCATCCAGTGTTTGGGTCCTGCTGACTCCAGCAAGTTGCTCGGCAATAGCTGACTTAGTGGGATAAAAAAGTCTAACGTCGGAATAAAGAAGGTAATGAAGCAAGACCTTGAATTAACACGACACAGACCCGTTTAATTTAGAATTAAAAGACGAATCATTTTGAATGAACCATCTAGGGCTAAGTAACCATTGTCTAATCCTGGACTATTACAAATCGTTGCCTAGTGAGACAATCCTCTAATGTGAAGGGTTTGTCAGTTAATAAGATTATACGTAGATTATATGTATACAGGGTGCACAATGGCTATGGGACATAGAGGGAAAATACCTACTTCAAATATTGGAAAGAAGAAATATCACTAAATAAAAACTTCAATTTTCTTTTTAAAAAAGTCTGGAAATGTTTTTTGTAAAAAGTACCTACCGTTCGAAAATATCAATAATAACGGTAAATTCTGCTAAATTAGAGCAAAGCTATAAAAGTTATAAAAAAGCCATGAAGAATATACTTTCGTGTGACCGTGACAATCTGTATACAACATCATTTTTCACGTTCTTAGTAAAAACTCACACATATAAATATGATTTTAGTCAGTAATTTTAAATAAAACAAATACATGGATTACGTACATTATTAGATTACAAGAATATTTAAATTTCATAACGAAAATTACTCATTGGTTTTATTCATAAATCATTTAATAATAAATTTCGACCTAAACAAACATTAGTGTAAACAAGTGGTGTAATTAAGAATAATAGAATTCTAAAACAATATTGATATTCAGACATTATTAATTTTCTCGGTAATTCAATGAACTCACCATGAACTTTTAGAATTATTGAAGGAATTTACGATAACGGTCGAAAGATGAGATTAGAACTCAGGTTAAATTTGTATTATTTCCATCCAACAACAAATTCAAACACTGAGTGATATTGGTTTTAAGTCATTAAAATTTTAACATTTGTATAATTTTATTACAAAACAAAATTAAAGTAATGAATCATCGGCAGCCTGCATGCTCTGAGACAGCCACCATACCAACAGTGATGTATCGCATTCATATCTAGCATAACATAACATAACTTCACGCTGTATCCCCAACGGGGTAGTCAGAGAAGACGGAGCGCCAGTCGCGGTCCTTACACATCTAGCATCATATCTAGCAGTAAGCAAATAAAGATTTTTCTTATTTTCTGAAATTCAATCTCATTTTTGAGTGATGGCTTCTAATGTGACACGCATATTACTTCTACCAATGTTGTTATTTTATCAGTCTAGAGAAAATTTTCTAATGCAGTTTCTTGCATGACATAACTCGAATCAATGCGAATTCGATTTACTTCCATATACGCAAATAAGGCGTGAATCTTAAAAACGTGAATCTTATAGACGAGTCGGTCGTATACTCATCAGTTTAATGATACGTGTTTGTTGCCACTGATCAAAAGAATTGTAGACATAAGTCATAATCGATAAGAAAGATCTTTACAGAAAACAGAACTGAATCGTGACTGAGTCCCACATTTTTCTTTGGATTCGTTTTATCACAACAATCTGATTCATTGCAATTACTCTAATCCAATTAGACGCTCGAGGAAAAATAACGAAACACCTCTGATCTCTTCATCCAATGCTTGTCATTTCCATCTGTAAACAAAGAAAAATGAAATGTATTTAAGACTCAATATTTAAATATAAAATGAAATAAATTCACTAGAAAATAAATGTATTCGAAAACCTCTAGAATCAATACTAAATAGTTTTAGTAGAAAATGTATATATAATTCGGTTGTCAATGAGAAATTCCATTATGAAATGTTTTCCCATTGTCGTTCTCTAGTTAAGAGTAAGACAGCGGCAGCTTATAAAACTTACCAAAATAGGCTGCAAATAAATATAAAAAATGATCCGAAATCCTTTTGGAATTTTATTAGAAGCAAGCAATCCGTACGTAACAAAACTCGCATCACAAAAGACGGGCAAATGTTGAGTGATAAAGAGTCTGCGGAGTGTTTTGCTTCCTACTTCCATTCAGTGTATAGTGAGGTAAGGCCGGTATTGGATCCGGAGGCGGCGGAAAGGAGTGCGGGTGCGATGGCGGGAGCGGCGCGCGTTCACGTCGGCCAACTCGGTCGGCGCGAACTGCGAGCCGCGCTGAGCCATCTGAAGCCCAAGCAGTCCGTTGGCCCCGATGGGATTCCGCCGTACGTCATCAAAGACTGTCGCTCAGTATTTGAAGAACCTCTGCTGCATATATTTAATTTATGTCTAAGGGAAGGGCATTACCCCGATATGTGGAAAACCACTCGGGTTATCCCCGTACCTAAAGGTAGTTTAAGTCCAGAGGTTAGTGAATACCGGCCGGTAGCAGTGCTGTCGGCAGTTGCAAAAATATTTGAGCCTGCTTTGTATGAATGTATTTATACACAAGTTAAATCACAGCTCGCTGATGCGCAGCACGGTTTTCGGCCGTCTCGAAGTACGGGGAGTAACTTGCTGTCGTTTACGGCATACGAGGCACGTGCGGTAGACGTCGGACGGCAGGTGGATTCCGCATACTTTGATTTCCGGAAAGCATTCGATACCGTAGATAATGACATCGTCTTGATGAAATTTGCCGCAATTGGCTTCACTCCGCACTTATTAAAATTTTTTTCAAGCTATCTAAGGGATCGCAGGCAATACGTCGATCATGCGGGGCACAAATCGGAGCCTTACTTCACATTTTCGGGCGTAAGTCAGGGAAGTAATCTTGGACCTTTGGAGTTCATCATCATGGTTAACGACCTTCCACAGGTTGTAGAGGAGTCTAATTGTCTAATGTTCGCTGATGACCTCAAATTATTTCGGTCGGTTACAGACTTGTCAGACTGTGAGAAACTTCAGCGTGACATCAGTAGAGTAGTACAGTGGAGTTGCAGAAATAAACTGTACTTTAATGTTGCAAAATGCGCTATGATGACGTACAGTCGCGCAAGATCACCGCTGACCTACCAGTATAAGATGGCAGGTGAGGAGATGCCGCGGGTGTCGAGCGTACGAGATCTCGGTGTCGAGATGGTAGCCGAACTAAGATTTCGTAACCATATCATTGGCATTTGTAAGAAGTCCTTCCGAAATCTAGGTTTCATATTGAGACAATGCAAGGATTTCAACAATACAAATGTCATTAAAATTTTATATAATACACTCGTAAGGAGCCGTCTCGAAACTAGTGCCATAATTTGGAATCCACATGAAGCTAAATATGCTAATATGGTGGAAAAAATACAAAATAAATTTACTCGGTACGTATATTTTAAAGAGTACGGTGTCTATCCACATTACCCGTTGATGTATCCGAGTCTATTCGTAATGGGTATGGTCGGGTACAACAAGTTGGGTGTGAGAAGGGATCTCGCGCTCGTGACATACGTCATGAAGGTGCTGCGTGGTAAAGTGTACCACCCAGAGGTACTGGAGGAGTTGCAGCTGTGCGCGCCGGACGGGTATGTGCACGCGCGCCGCCGTCTGGCCACTCTCTGCCTACCTATGTCTAGGACTAAGATTCGTAGCTTCGCCCCATTGTCGCGTGCTATTCGATTGATTAACATCGTATCGCGGGATATTGATGTGTTTCATTGCAGTCTGCCGAAATGCATAGAAATAACAAGAAAGCATCTTGAAAATGACAATTATATTTATTAATTAATTCAAATATATCAAATATTGTTACTCGTAGCATCGAATTGGTGTCTTCACTGTAATGATGTTATGTATGCATTTTTAAATGAATAAAATAAATAAATAATGAAATAACTTTCTTTCGTCATATTACACAGAAAACCAGACCTCGCAGTACTTCAAAATTTTGTATACACCGTTACATTATCATGGTTTCGGAAGCGAAAGAGGGCGATTCAATGGAAGATGAGACTGAACAACCGTATGCAGAAAATAAAATAAAACTTCTGACTTTCATATAAAACGAAGTTTCTTACTCAGTTATTTGTATGAAAAGTTGAAAAAAATTACCACGAAATTTTTTTTATGGATAAAGTTGGTCAGTTTCATCAATGGAATCACACTTTTCAGCTTGAAAACCATTAATATTTCACGTGGTTTAGATAGATACATAAAATTATTATCAGACTTTCGTTTTGAGAGTTAAAATGCTAATTATTTTGTTACTAGTGTTAGTTTTAACATTTATTTTAATCACATAAAGTACCCACGTGTGATATTTTGTAACACTTTTGTAACAAGAACGAAGGTAGAATGGATTTCCTACGTGTAGTGGGGCTGCATAAAAGCCTGATTTTGATCTTGTAAGAGTTCAGTTCTTGAGAAGCCATCGAATTGTCAAGTACATAATAGTTGTGATGAAGAATTGATAATATGTTCATAGTGACCAGTGCTCCCGTTACATTTCATATTTAACACTAGCTACGAGAAATATTTTAACTTTCTAGGTACATAAACATTACTTAAACAAGACTGAGGAAGATATGCCGTCACATATTACCATTCATACCACCTTTTAAAGTTTATTAGAATCTAAGCAGACATAACGCAGCCATGTCTAACATATTCGAACCACGGCGTCATGTCACTATCTCCTAACATGGGCTCTGTGCCCACATAAATATTATTTTCTTTATAAAAATTGTAAAGTAACAACACAAAACGAATAAATATTATTAGAAACGTCGCTATCACCTGCGATTATTAATAAAATCATTAATAAAATGTATGTTTCAATGATAGACAAAATATGTGCATACTATTGATGTATTGGTGACTGGATTTCACCAAGGATATCACATAATCCTGGATTCTAGAGTTCATTAAATATTAAGCTGTGAACTATAAACTTAAAATATATGTCCTTGTATGAAAAAACATTACCTAAACTGCTAACGTCAACAAAACATTAATTTTTAATATCGAAAAATTAGACATTATGGTTAATGTCACTAGCGACAATGACACTAAAGAATCGAGGCTCTCCTTCGAACAACGTATCAATATACCATTTATTACCATCGTGTGAATTATTTCACCTGTGTTGTTAAGAGAATAGCTTGCGATGGTCAAATCCTATTATCGTGCCATACTCCCATCGTCTCCTTCGAAGATGATACCCGTATCACTATAACAAGGACAAATTGTTTTGCTCCAGTTTTATATTACTTTTTATATAGTTGGCGAGAACTATTCATTTTCTTTCTGCTATAATTTGCTATGTAATATCGACACAAAATACTGTTTATCGATATTTATAATAAAGAATCCACTTTAACAAATAGTGTTGATGAGTAAATATATATTTTTAGGATTAACAGCATAGAAATAAATAAATCTCCATCGAACTCATTTATTTTATTGATAATTTAATTTAATTCATATAAATTGATTGACTTATGTTATATATTATAGACAATTATATTATATACACAAATATTCAAATTAACAAATAACTACTCACAAACACAAACTTTGGAACAACAGAAATTTCGATAATAAAATCCTCTAGGAAGTCTTGTTTAAATGCTTGGCTAGTTTACAATAGGGATGCATTTAATGGCCCTTCAAAATTGGTAAAAATATAGACAAAATTGCAATGAATTGCTATTAAAATATACAATGTTACACTTTAAAATGTTACTCCTTCATTAAGAATATATCAGCATAAAAAAGTAAGTGGTATCACTTATTTTATTATAAAATAATATAAAGCCTATAAAAAAAATTAAAATAAATTAATAACTTGTATTACTAAAACTTATTAAATTTATTTAATATTAGAGAACAAACTTTTCAAACTGTCAAACTGTCATTCTAACAATGACACTTGCCATAAAGTTTCACGCATTATCATTAATTTATTACTTTTTATTGGTCCAATAGCGAATTAGAATTAAGAACAAATAAGTTAAAAAAGAAAAAGTAAAGAACTAACCAATAGAAATGGATTATATCAAATCTTTGAATCTAGCTGGATAGCATACTCCGAAGAGGTAGTTGAAGACAAAGTATGTAACCACAAGTAACCTTTTTACCTATTAAGACGAGTAAGGCGTCATATAAAAGGTATTGAAATGCCTAACAAAAAACATTTGGTCATCATAAGTATACGTTAAATATTTAAAAAGTTATTTGAATAAAATACAAATATTGAGAATTGTTAATTTTTTTTTATTTAAATAACGCGATAGAAATGCCAATTACATTAAAAATAGATTAAATAAAAAATCTTGCTTCGTTTTTCATCTGTAACGTGCTTTGAATTTTTAAAATCGGATAAGTAAGTTCTTCTAACTTTGTAAGTTAGCCTTAGTTTTCCTTGGCTTCTGCTACCACTCATTTTCGCTCTGTAAATTTTCTTCGTCAGTCTTTCAACACACATTCTTTCTGTGTCCCAACCATTACAGTGTTTCTTACTGCATTTTCACTACAACTCTGTCGTGCAACCCTGTCATACTGCGAATCTCTTCATTGCATATCCATTTATTATTGTTTGTCCAAAATTGTATTGTATTATTATTGCTTGTCCAAAAGGGTGACACCGCACATATTTGTAAAAGATCGCATTTCTACTGTATTATGTGTTTTTCATCTGATATCGGACATATCCAGGCCTTACTATCGTACCTACAATAAAGTTAGCACCAACACTGCATTGCCATTTTGGCAACAGTGGGTGACCATTTTGGCTGAGTTACATAATATATTCACACTGCCTATTAATGTGGCCAAAGCACAGTTCTTCCACCTGTAAAAAACACTACCATTACCATTTCATTCACTTGTTCTGGACATTTTCCATTTACGCATATTTCACACTTCGGCTGTACATCTTCTCTTTCAAACACCAGAACCCTAGTTTTGTTCACATTTATACTCAGTTCACATTTTTCTTTCACGCATGTGACTAAAGTCTGCAACTCTGCTTCTGGTGTTGCTATAAGCACAGTATCGTCAACATATAAAAGTTTACCACTGTGTCATCACGTATCATATCACTCATACTACCTTTCCATGTGTGGATGCAACCGTCCGAATACAGCACGAATAGCCAGGCAGACATTACGCAGCCCTGTTTAACGCCTAAACAGACTTGGAACCTGGGCGACATGTCATCTTCTATCCTTACACAGACTCTATGGCCACGGTACAATAACCGCAAAGCCCACAGTGAGGGGCGTCTCACATCATATTCAGGCAGAAGTCTCTGCAATTTCTTTCTCACTATTCAAACAAACTCTTTTCCTAGATCCATTCACGCCATCTTTCAGAAATTCCTATCATACGTTCATCATTGGATTGACTTCATCACCCGCAAGTACTTTCCGCCGTACGCCACTTTTATCCGAGTCGTGCGTGAAGTGATGGAAACTAAGAAACGCAAAAATTATTGAAAAAACGCATACAATTTATCAGCGGTGGAATCCTATGTTTCAAGTAACAGATCCTCATTTTTTGCATCCGGTTAAATGTAGTAAGTACGGTGTAAGTGTGGTGTGTAGAAGACCTAATAAGTTATTTACGAATGTCGGAGTAAATGATAAAAATCTGACCACGGCCGATGCAACTGGCCGTAACGTCGAGCCAAACTAAATGATAATCGCTTAATTTTCCCTTTTTAGGTATTTTATAAAACAACGCGAAAGTTTGTAACGTTATAAATTTTGTGTCATAATTTTAATTATAACTGCAATATAGAATGATCTACGGAACATTCAATCTTTTTAAATAACGCAGTGGTTCGTGAAAATGTGACTGCATAACTCTGGTACGCGTGGAAAATTATTCGCTAAGAGGGTAATTAGCTATCTGATTTTTTATTTATTACTGCACCTCTGAAGGCGGGAATACGGTCACTCATGCCGTTCTATTATAATATTATTAAAAATAAATAAGAAGTAAAATTATAAACTACAAGCTGCGTTGGAATTCCGCTGGGGTGAGTTCCTATTTGCGTAGTGTATTTTAGTGCTTAAATTGTAAACTGTTTTAACGCTTTAGAAATTATAAACATTGCGCTGTTAGTGCGTGCTTGTTTCTGGAGACAGTGGACCTTGAACGCTCGTCTATCTATTTTTTTTATTTATTTAATGTAATTTATTTAACCCAGTCCCATATCCATTACCTCTATTCTGTTTACCGGCTAGCCTACCTAATAACACGTGAACCGGGACAGTTGGGCGCCACTGTCCCGGTTCGCGTGTTATTAGGTAGGCTAGGCCGGTAAACAGAATAGATTCTGTTTACCGGCTCCCATAATGGATATCCCATAATGGATATGGGACTGGGTTAAATAAATTGGCGTGGGTTGGGTACCAAATTTATTCAACTCGCTATACGCCGCACAAGGCGATTAGTTGTTAGATAGGACGGAGTCACTGGCCTTAGCTGTATGGTCCCCCTGCGATGCACCGTGCAATACACGCAGTGGTCCGGAGGTCGGTTTGGGTCCCTATTAGAGACCACGTAATAATTCCTGAGCCTAGCCTAGACCAGGCATAGGCTCCAAGCTTATACGGGGAATCCTGGAAACCCAGAACATTGATATCAGACCAGGCGTAAGCACGGTGGGTAGATAGAACTCACCCCAGCGGGATTCCAACGCAGCTTGTAGTTTATAATTTTACTTCTTATTTATTTTTAATAATATTATAATAGAACGGCATGAGTGACCGTATTCCCGCCTTCAGAAGTGCAGTAATAAATAAAAAATCAGATAGCTAATTACCCTCTTAGCGAATAATTTTCCACGCGTACCAGAGTTATGCAGTCACACTTTCGCGAACCACTGCGTTATTTAAAAAAATCGAATGTTCCGTAGATAATTTTATATTGCAGTTATAATTAAAATTATGACACAAAATTTATAACGTTACAAGTTCAAAAGTTTATGCAACTCAGTTTGCAAAAAACTGTCGCGTGTTGGCTTAGCTCTGACTCGGCCGACCGTATTTAGCGAACGAGCCCCCGCGCCCACGTCCACACATTGCGCCGCGTTCGTTTAAAACTGTCGTACTTTGTTTATTTACTATCTGATTTTAAAAATTCAAAATATACATTACAGATGAAAAAGGAAGCAAGATTTTTCATTTGAACTATTTTTAAAGTAATTTGCATTTTTACCGCCTTATTAGACTATAAAAAATTAACACCTTTCAACTTATTTTTTTTAATCAAATAAGTTTTTAAATATTGAACCTATATACTTATGATGCTCAGACGTTCTTCGTTGGTCATTTCAATACCTTTCATATGACACTTCACTCGTCCTAATAAGTTAAGTGGTTATTGAATTATTCGACAAAATTTAAACCCAGAATCGCCATCTTTGTACAAAAAATTTAAACTTGTAAAGTGGCACTTTAAATCTGGAATACTTGTATCGAATGTTTTAAATAATTTACAAAAAAAATTTGTGATATTTCCCCAACGTGAAGCAATCTAAACTTTAGCCTGTATTTGTCTTCACAAATGCCTCCCAAGTATTATTATTACTATTACGCTACAAAAAATTTTCAGTGATCAAAGTTGTAAACAAAATTGTATAGTGAAACTGTTAATTTTAGATAAAAATAGTAAATTTTTTGTGGAGATCATTAATTTTAAAATATATGTCATTAACATGAGCAGAAGCAAATTTATACAGAAAACCATTAATTGCTAAAGATTATTAGTCGCAGATACAAATACTAATTCTATTTTTCCAATATAAATATCCCTTCACAATAATACATTTAATAAATCGAAAATCATTATTATTACAGATTCATCATTTCAAAGAAGGTATGTAGATATTGGCCATTACCCTAAAGCCGCATCGTTTTCACTAAAATAGTCTTGTTTCCAGTCTTCTAATAAAAAAATATTTTTTAGTATTGAGAAAGCGTCCCTTGAGCCTAACTGTCGTCACCGATTGATTGATATCTACACACACATCTACGAGATACCAAACACACGTGAACAAATAAATGGTCATACGTCTCTGCCAAGATAACGCGCTCCCCAGGTACGATGATCGCGAGTTTTTGTTTGGCGTGTGACAAAGAGAAAATTGATAATTCATCAGGAAGCCTCCATTGTTGCCGAGTGGTGTTTGATGGCGCAATTCAAAAAGGGTAATTTATTTGATTGCCTTTTGTTTTTACTACACTCCACAAAGGCTCTGATATTTACAGTAAGGTGGCGTCTAGGTTGCTGTATAATCGGACAATACCTTTAAAGGCTGACCGATGAGTGAGTGCCGGGAAACCGCGACTCGTAATACGGCACACCAGGTCTGTCCTTCGTCAATGTCAAAATCATGCTATATTTGACGATCACTGTATATTGTGCAAGAGACCAGTAACTTCGCAGTGTGTGTATAGTATTATTTGACTAATTTTACAATTATACTTATATACATAGAGATACGAATACAGAAACAATTATTATTATTAATTCAAAGCTTTAAACATGTGTATGTAGGAAGTACAAATGGAGTTTTCCACGTTTGGTGACAGCATGAGCTGGGTCTATTATTCAGGGTCGCAGTTCATACGTAGCGGGGCGTCAGGGCCGGATTAGAAGCGTCGTTTGCGTGCACCTGCTAGCACAGAGATGAATTTAGGAGGCCAACGCGAGCGACACCTGTCTGGGAGATAATACGCTGCTTATTCGCTGGTGAAATATGAAATCAACGTCGTAGAGGATTATCAAATATACGTGACACGCACATCAGAATTTTACGTCTACATACAGCGAATTCGGAAATTCAGTAAATAAGGCAATTTCAGAAGGTAGCGTAGCTTATGTAAACTATAGATTATTGAATCTATAGTTTATTAGAAATCTGTCATACCCAATAAACTCATCAGTGGCCTTATAACTAATGGCCATCCAGTCTGATTTCTTCTGACGTCACTTACACTACAAATACGCCACAATGCTTTGTAACAAAAGGAGTAAGATACTTAGTCAAACGTCAGGTAACGATGAATAGATAGTAACTTAATTTAAACAAGAAAGCCAAATTACTGTAACCGGTCGACGCAAGCCGACTAGATACTGTAGGCGGGTGTACCGTACAGTCGACGGCAATAGTTCACGTTATCCATTACTGTAACGAACTTTACGTTGTGGCAACCGATTCATTAGAAAGCCATTCATCTCCAGCGTATCGGTCCGCACAGGTATCCGCACTGCTAGTTCCGCATATAATTGACAAACCAATACGTATGTAGTCGTACCTACATCCGAAAGGAATATTTGTCTACCTACGTACAGGTATTATGTATGCAAATCTTTTGTGTTTTCTCTTTCCTACGAGTTTGTTGGCTGGAACAACTTTGACAATATAAAAAATTGCCTAAGATAAATACGCGGCCGCATAATAAATTCGAATGGATGGGAGATAAAAAGCTAAACGATTCAATACATTTTTTATGACTTTACGAGTACGACTGACATACGTGGAATTCAAATCACTCAACACCACAATAACTTTTACATTTGTTTTAATATACATACGTTGTAGGCAGTAAAAGAACAGTAATATTTATCAACATAAATCACCAACAGCATATAAAATTGCAGATTGAATGCTGTATAAAAGCCATACATGAGATAACTACAGGTAATTTAAATCAGGCGGGTTAGTTAGTTTGATCGTAAGTTCCAACTTGACAAATGTAAAGCTTGGTTGAGCGCACAACCGGGATGAAACCAGCGGCACATGCATTTAGTTCAACGTAAACTTTTCGCTTTGTAAAGTAAGTGTTCAGTTTAAACCGTATGCACGCCTATCCGAATATCCGTCAGGGAATAGAGCATCGTGTGTATTCAGGCGAGGCGCGAGCCGAGTCGCGAATGATTGTGTCGCAGCCGCGCCGCGCTGCCTCGCTCTCTTAACGATAACAAAACTCCGTCTGAAGCTTATTGTCAGCGAAATGTTCTGTTTCTCTTTTTGTTATACGTTACATAAAAGAATATTAAAGATAAATATTATTCAATTCTGCATACCGTAAAAGGGTACCGTTTACAGAGCAACAAATACATATAAAAGTTTTATTAACATAATTCTGGCATAGCACATGAAATTCTCTGCGATGAGACGGAGTTGGCTCGTTAAGCTGTAGTGTGTGAGGCGGTGTTTGCAGCCTCCCTCAAACCAGTAAACATTCTCAAGTTACGCCCTCGCAATCTCCGAAATAAACATACGTCGAGGCCACTATTGCTAACAACTCAACAACTTGGGCCCCGCAAGCTTTACCAACTTTACAGGATTACCCAATCTTCACCAAGATCCCTTTACTATATTTCACTAACACTAATTATCTAGTAGAAATTAATTTATCAGCTGATGGAAAATTGTTGTACTGCAAACACATTAGATGTACATTATGCAATATAAATAAATATACATTACTGAAATATCGTATTTGTTTGGATTTATAATATTTATTTAACTACTCTATTATTAGAATATTCGTTATTTCTATCAACACAACCCTTTGAAACATTAGATATTTGTTATTCATAGAAACAGAAAGCAAATATCGTATACCTATCTAGGCGGAAATGTGTGAGAAGAATGATGAGATTTGAGGAAGCGAAATTAGTATGTAAGAACCGCGAAACTTGGCATTCCGTCCTCTCTGACTACTCCGTTAGAGGTTACAGCGTGAAGATATGTATGTATGTAGAAAGTAAATATTTACCGTTCCCATTTCATTGTTTCTTGTAAATTTTTTTCATCCAAAATTACAACTTTTTTCAAAACTTCAAACTATTGAAAATAGACTATTTAACATTTGTATTTTGTGTTCAATTTTGATCTAACTCTTCATCTTATTCATCTAATTAGGTATTCAGTGTTCAACTTCATGTATTAGGTAAAATCTTTTAAACAATTTAATGAAACAAGTCCATTAACTAAGAAAGAATTTAAATTTTAGTAAGTGAAAACACTGAGGCGAGATAAAGAATTCGTTACAAGTTGAGGGGCAAACTCCTGGGGGCTAATTACATTGTTACATGACAAAACTTTTGGGTCGACGGGAGTTTCTTTGCGTTTCTTACACAAGCGTAAGCCCGCGGAGATCAATAGTGTTAGCTACGCATCACAGCACATACTCACTGACCGAACGATTTAGCATTTAATAAACCATAATACTTATTATAATTATTATATATGTTCGTAATTAAAAGGTTCTCTATAAGACATTTAATAAAACAAAATTACTGAAAAACGACGTTTACATTATCGTCAAAAAATAATATCGTAAATAATGAATAGCTTCTCATTTTTTTTTATTTGAAAATACCCAACGAATATAATAAAACTTGACTTTTTTCAAATTACTACGTTATGTTTATACGATTTTTAAATGCACTGTTCAATGAAACGAACGAAAAAAACGAAGAATCATTACAAAGCAGTAGTTAAAAGTTCTGTACCTATAACGTAAATAATTTCAGATTCTTCATCTACTGCTCACTAGTTATTGTGACATTTGTTTGATATTCGTTGTATTTTGTAAGTACCTATAATTAATCTGTATTTCGCGCAGGTACTCTGGATGACAATTACATTAGAGACTGCTATTAGCACATGCTTCTTAAAGGAATTATAAACAAGACATAATGTTGGACCTCGATTACACATTTTTGACAGTTCGTCAAGTGTACATTATATATGAAGGAAGTTGGAACTATAATACACAGAAGCCCAATTACGTAACGATAACGATTACAAGATAAAACATGACAACAATAAATTGACGATACAGTACCTGCAATGTTCGTCATATCAAGTAATCAAATATTTATGCCCATTATTGTTGTCTCCTTTGAAAAAATATTCGTAACCTCGTTAAATACACAATTTGAAATCGATACAGTTAAGCCATTTGGAAATGAGTGCTTAGTGACTAGTCATGTTTCCACCATGGCGCACACATTTACTTCAAAAACAAATAACAAACAACCTATTTATAAAGAGCTGTGATGACTGTTTCTATTTGATTAAAAAAACAACCTCAATTTCGGAACCGATAAGCGGGATGTTCAACCACGCTTTTAATTATTATTATTTCCCTGAAAAACTAAATCTGTTCATGATTTTGTATGATATGCTAAAACCATTTGAAGCAAACCATTAACAACATTCATAACACACTTTATTGTTAAAACACTTGTAATCAACAATCTGTTGTTGGACCCTACTATCCTTTCAGAAGTACGCGAATTTATTTTTCTACAGAATCTGATATTTCTACTCCATTTAAGTTTATGAATGACTGACCTCTATATTTTAATAAAGTTGCGGTTATAATTATTTAAAAATATTTAGATATTATAGACACCTTATGTAAAACACATACAACATAACGTGGGAACACCCAGTAATACCCAACTTCCAAGAAAATGATATTATACATTTAAAATAACATAAACTACTTCATGCCATTTCTTAATCACGGAAGACAAATATTTAGTCTGAGAACAGAACATCGAGGCTCGATGTAATCTAAACTAGGCGCTACTTCTAGTTTCGCCTTGACCAGCAGATAAACATTGCAATTACATGAGTAGACACATTTTCATAATCATATTTGATTAAAAATTACCATAATTTCAGAATCGTGAAAAGGACGTTTTCTGTAATTATTTTATTAATTCCTCGGAAAAACTAAACCTTTACACTCCTGTGCAAAAAAATTTTTCGAATGAAACCATAAAAATGTACTTCATTGGTAAAACACATGTGACTGATGAAATCTGATGTTCTGTCATCAGAAATATTTTTTTATTGTTAGTTTTTTTATTTTAGGCGTTTATTTCAGGTGAAAGGCGTTTCAGAAAGATATTTGTGGGAGGCGCAAGGTGGTTTCAGGAACGGTAGGGGTTGTATGGATCAGATTTTCTCGCTTCGCGTTATCGTGGGAAGGTTTCTGGCTATAGGCCAGAAAGTTTTCTGCGCTTTCGTGGATCTAGAAAAAGCATTCGATAGAGTAGTGCGGAAGAAATTGTGGAGTCTTCTGCCTGAATATGGCGTGGGAGGTTGCACAACAGTGTTATTGTAAAAATGAAGAAAGGAATGCTTAGATGGTTCGGGCACTCGGAAAGAATGAGTGTTAAAATACTGACGAAGAAAATCTACAGAGCGAAAGTGAGTGGTAAAAGAAGCCAAGGAAGACCAAGGCTGACTTATGAAGATCAAATAGCCAGAGTGTTAGCAGACGGAAATGTCAAAAGCACTCGCATACCTAGGCGAAAATATGTGAAGAGAATGATGAGTTTTGAGGAAGCGAAAGAGGTGTGTAAGGACTGCGACTCCTGGCGCTCCGTCCTCTCTGATTACCCCGTTGGGGATACAGCGTGAAGATATGTTATGTAATGTTTTTTATTTTTATATAAACACACATATACAGTGGCGTACATCCCATATAGGTACAAAGACACTGCCTACCCTGACAATTTATATGAAAGTTATTTCGATATCTACTATTTACATTTTATAAATATGTATATATATACATATTTACAAGCGATATATACTAGCGATAATGTTGAACGTTAATTGATATCGTAGTAGAAGCCTAATTACACGGCTTACCATCTGTTATTGGTTGATTCAGTTGTGATGAGTAATAATCGCTGTGTGTTAGCGCTAGTCTCGGTTTTGCCACCACACGTGAATAGTCAAAGATGCAGGAGAGCAATTGTAATTGGCCTTGGTGTAATTGTTTGTGCCTTACCGGTCACATCGTTGAAGCTGTGATGTTTTTATAAACATCACAGCTTAAGCAATTAGCGGGGGTATTATACCGCCACTAATTAAAAATAAACGTGACTCTTATTATTATGGTATGAAGGCGACGCATTGATAAACTATAATTTAATCTAAAATAGACCTTCTGCTCTATGCAAACCATAGCGTGCGCGCGCTAGTTTACGAAAAATACGAAAAAACAGCTATCTTCGTGAATTTTAAAAACCGTAATTAATTTTAAAAAATCCAACTGCCATTTTGAAAAATATGTTTAGCTTAAACTATACAGAAAATTTAAAAACATAAATCGATTCAGTTAATCCGAAAAATATAAATCTGTTTTAAAAGAGGTTTCTGTGATATATTATTTTGTGTTACAAAAGTTAACCAATCGTGTATCGCAACTGGCAAAATGAAGTCAATAAAATGAAGAATCAGGTTACTAAATATCACTTTCATACATTTTGTAATCACTTATGAAAATTGAGGTCCCTGCCGTCAAAACTTCCAATTCGTCGCCTTTAATCGGTTTGCCCATAGAATTCAAAACGGTGCTCGTATCAAGAGATAGCTACTATGTACCACCTATCGTATCGCTTCGACCGTGGGCGATAGATTATTTTATTACATACCATATTTATTTTATACTAATTGTCGCTCAGTGATCGAAATTCGAACGTACCTATGAAATGAACGCTTTCATTCCTTGACATACGCTTACAGATACTCACAGATTCGAAACACTTCACAGCTCACAAGTCACACAATAATCACTGCGCGAAACTCATTCAGTCAATCTGAAATTCATTATTCGTTGACGGCATTTTAAAATTCTTTGAATATTCAACAATCTTTACGATAATCTCCACTCTGTCCGCCTGTTTGACAACAAAATTTTATGTGTTCGACATCAACAGTATATAACTATTGTGTTTGACATTGGCAAAATGAAGTTATGAACGTAAACAATGAACGTTTTTTTATTTAATTTAATGTATATGTAATGTTACGAATACAGTAAATTGCGTAATTAAATAGTATCTTTAATTACAATATATCTTAGCTTTCTGCACTCCTTCTCAGTAACTTTAACTATGCCAAATCTCACACTCTTCTGTGCGCGCAATATGCTTAAAAAAGTAAAAAGTACAAAGTTTTCTCTTCGCGTCTTAGATTATATAATGTAATTTAGTAGTTTATATATTATTGATAATGTTTAATTTAATATAATACAAATTGTGGGGCACTTAATATTAATATATGGACATCACAGTTTTAAGCGACCTTTTCTTCAAGATTATCCCAGAAAATATCGATTGAAATTCAATATTCCACGCCTAAATGTGATGTACTAAAAAAGACATCGCAAAATTTAATTAATAAGCAAACAACGTAACATCATGACGGCGACCGTCGAAAACTTAATTTGCATTCCTGGAACAAAATTTTATCGTAATTATGTGGGGTCAGATACACTGGTCTCTGTATTATAGTCTGTCGTAGAATTCAAAACGGGTCCCAAACTCCCCCAGGTTGTTAGTTTACTCGTAAAATAGGTTGAGGCTTTATTTGGTATTCCTTACGTAAAATTCATTCGCAATATTATTTCTAAAATTAGAAACCTCTGTCATATGTTTGGTATTAACAGTATTCCCCGTTTTAAGATTCCATACCTCAAAGGAAAAAGGAACCGTTATAGAATCACGTCTGTCTGTCAGTCTGTCAAGACCCGTTTTCTCAGCAACGCGTAGTTGTATCAAGTTGAAATTAATATCGAATACTCAAGGTTGAAATTGTTTGGAGCTATGAAAAAATTAAACTTCTAAGTCAACGCAATCAAAAGATGCGGAAGTCTATGCCGCATATTTTGACACTCGCAATGAAATCATTACCTGCAGGGTACTTCCCGTTGACCTAGAACCATGAAATTTGGTAAGAAGTAATGTCTTATAGCATAAGTAAAGGTGAAAATCCGGAAGCCGTTAATTTGTATTTATGTCACGTAAAAAAAAATTATCCAAACTTAAATTTGGAATCTGAGAATATGGAAGAATGTGGGGAAAACTAGAAAGTTATGTTCGTTTTTTAATTCGACATATTTTTTCGTAAATACATGACACAAATATATTATGTGCTTGCACGAAACCCTCGGCACGCGAGTTCGACTCACACTTGGCCGATTTTTAGATTTCGTAACTAAACTGACAAAAGCCGAATCTTATTTCCAGTTTATTCTCCAGTATTTCTCACATCTCGCGCAATTATAAAGAACGGTCAAGTGTGAGCACAACTCAAGTGTAGAACGTTCTGTAAAATATTTATAAAATGTAAAATTAATTTCTTGAAATCTGTAAGACTAATGCCCGATTTCACCAAAATCAAAATAAAGTTTTATTTATATTCTCTGAAATTTTCGTAATTGTGGGTCCAGTTTAAGAGCTAAGGGGAAAAAAAGAGGGGTGAATGGCCAATAGAAAATAATCTAGTTCAGATAACTTGAAAACATATTTGGTGAAAAGAGATAGAAGTAAATTAAGTAATTATAAACAGTAACTTCCTAATTCTCAGTCTTACTTAATTCATTGCTTATAAAACAAACACATACCAAACTCAGGCAGTTAGAGAAGTTTGCTTCCTAAT
The DNA here is from genome assembly GCA_907165235.1 of Zeuzera pyrina. Classification (NCBI taxonomy): domain Eukaryota; kingdom Metazoa; phylum Arthropoda; class Insecta; order Lepidoptera; family Cossidae; genus Zeuzera; species Zeuzera pyrina. The sequence continues at coordinate 17,541,442 of OU015626.1, forward strand.
TGACTGAGCCGTGAGTCGAATCGGGGCCTAAATGATTTCTTTGAAAACGAGCATTCAATTACATAATTATCTCGTAAATTCATATTGCCAAATATATATTTACTCTCCAATCAATCATGTTTTCTCCAAGCTATCATGTTTTCATTTAACGATGAATGTACTTAATTAATTAATTAGCAACTGTCTTTAGTTTCTCTACTACTTTAAGCTTTGAGTTACAGTTAGCGTAGATACTAATCTTGAATTTTTGTTGGGAAGGGTTGAGAACATAATTTTTTTTTTATATTTTGGCAACAAATATGAACTGATGTTTATGTCTGACGGTAACAGCTAACGATTAATTCGAGATTCGAGATTCAGCTGATGGTATGGACTGTACTTACATTTTTTATTAAGTATGACAAATATTATAAATTGTAATGATACAATAAAAATTTCAATGTCCATATTTGAACCGCAATTAAAATAAAACGGTTCACTGCTCCATACAGATTTTAGGCAACAACAAAAACTGCAATTACGTCATAGACAAACCAAAATAAACCTGTAAATACGACACTCCTTTATATTAAGTAAGCCGATTCGCCATTTCACTAGGAATTACCGCCGTAAGTATTAAAATCATTGCTTAATGGGCTTTTACTTGACTAAAGAGCCCGCCAAGCAATGATGAGTGAATGAGTGGGCAAAGGACGTCCGGTTGTCCTATGTATGATGTACAACGTTTGATGATGTGCGTGTCGTCCAACCGAATTATTTTGATAATTTCACTTTTGCAGTACCGGACGCGAATATTTTTATTATATTTGTGTAGTACAGTGTAAAGTACGGAGTAAGCTTCTTTGTAACTACGTACACTATGTTCCGCTAGTGTAGTGACTGTGTCCGTCAGTCACTGGATTAGCATCAATGTCGCTCTTTAAGAGTACATAGTAAATAAAAATGATATCTACGCTTGCACGGCTTTACCACAGGCTTTGCTGTGAAAGGATGACATCGCGTAATAACTCATTACACTGGCGCTTTACAATCCGTAAACAGCAACGCATTGACTCTTGGATTCCACTTCACCGGGTGATTCTTTTTCGAGCACGACTTTTATTTGAGATGTTATGTTATTTTGTAACTATTGTATGTTAAAACTATTTCGTATTGTTTTTTTAAACAGTTTTTATAGTTGTTTTTTTGTTTTCTAAAGTTCTCAACAAATGAATTGTGTGTCAGAAAGCTTGATTTTGAACCATAAAGTTAATATTTACGCTAGTATATTATGTTTATATTTGGAACCGTCCGTTTTATAATTTTCGCTATAATAATGCGTATCATAAGCGTATTCTGCTTTTGTAGTTAATTTCATGACTTCGAAAACATTTTTTTCCTTTCACCCATATCTTCTATAAATTCCTAGTATCTACTTTTTCAACGTCTTCTAAAAATCAGGAGGTTCTGAATTTTTTTAATTTTTTTTTACTTTTTTTTATATCTTCGCTATTTGTGCACGATTTTTGAGATTATTTCTTCATTATAAAGGGTACATACATGTCAAGGTTGTTTTCATAGAAATTTACTTGAAATCTGATGATGTGATGATGCAGTACTGTTTAAACAAAAGAACTCTCCTCAACGGCTTATATATTTTGTAACATACATATCCTCACGCTGTATCCCTAACGGGGTAGTCAGAGAGGACGAAGCGCCAAGTATCGCGGTCTTTACATACTTCTTTCCTCTCTTCAAATCTTGTCATTCTCCTTACAAGCTTATATTTTGATGATCTTTTTATTCAATGTTCCATTCCAGAATCAGCAGAAGCTTAGTTATAGACTTACCCTAGATATTTATTTAGGATGAGGCTACTTTTTGTAAAGGCAAAAAGAAAAACTTTTTAAGAAAAAAACTAAACTGACTTCAAAATAAAATCACCTAAAATTACAAAATAAATGTCCTTTACTAAATATGTTGATTACAATGAGCAACAAAAGAAAGTCTACTAGTTTTGTAGGCTTGGGCCTGACTTCGATAACTGTCTAATTAAATAGGTAAATGTATCGTATTTCTAAATTTATTTTTGTACTTGAGTTTTTTTAGTACAGGATTTACTAATTATTTTGTAGTTTTCAGTGTTTTTGCTTTGAAGTCCTTCAATAATTTCCTTTAAAAGTTATTTTTACTCAATGTAACGTAGATACTTAATATAGATAAATAATCATAAAAAGCCTTACATACAGAGCACAGCGTATAGATTATCATATATTTAAATATCTAAATCACTACTGGAAAATATAGAATACTAGCTGATGTCCGCGATTTCGTCCGCGTTTTGTATTTTTAAAATAGCATATGTCCTTTCTCAAGATTCAAGCTATCTCCATTCTAAATTTCATTGCGATCGGAGGAACGGTATGGCAGCCCATAAAATACGAACAAACAAACAAACATTGATTTTTATATATTAGATTAGTGGGTACAAATACAAATAATCAATTGAAACTGTATTTGGAGCTCAAGTGACTATAAATGTGACTTTTTGTTTCAATCAAATAGATCAATAGTTAGGACTTTGCAATTACATAATCTTTACTTTCGGTAAATTTTATGTATCAAGTGACGTAACACAGATTGTTTTATTTTCAGTGAAGTATATCGTAAACCAAAAAATCTCAAGTTGTTGTTAATCTTCATTCAATTCATTTAATTCTTACTGCAAACTTTTATTTTAATTATTATTACACGTTTAACAGTACTGAAAAATGTGGTATTAGTCTTAATAGTGCAGAGCAAATTTTATTTGCTGTCTCCTTATTTATTTCAAAAGTTTAAATTAATGGTTGTAAGTTGAAAACATTCATTGAGTAAACTCGTTCATCGGCACAGAAATTAACTTCAAAACTAATTATCACTCTACTATATTGAGTACAACGAACGAAAGGAGATTGCTGTTCATAAACTAATGTGAGTTTGTAGGCTTTCACAGACGGTAGTTCTTACTCTATGCGTTAAACTTTGTGTATAATATAGTTTTAAATCATTGATATTATTTAAACCATAATTGAAATGAGATATATAGCAATATAAATTCTGGTAAGGAGTTCCCGAGCGTAGACAAATGTTAACGTACTTTGACAATTGATTTAAACTGTGGGAAAGTTCTTTTTTACGGTCACAAGACTAATTACAGATTTTCGAGTTTAAGATTTATTTGATTTTTGATAGATTATTAATGAGACAGCGTGTACGTATGAAAGTATGTATGTATAAAGTCTTAATTTTAATTTTAGTGAAAAATACAACGAAACCCTTAGACGTTATAAATCCCCAAAAATGATGTTTAGAAAACCATTATATACATCGTGCGAAATTCTCTTTGTGCAAGATAAATTCACGTCCGTCCGTCCGTCGGTCCATCTTTTTATGAAATTTGGCAAGGAGATAGTTTAACACCATTGGACGGACATAGGGCACTTTTTTTTCAAAAATCTATCCCTAAAGTAATATTTATAGTAATATATAAGTTAAACCTATGATTAACTCTAAGTTTTTTTAATAGTAAAGGTAAAAAAAACTTCTTTTTTTACCAAAAAACTACCTATAAGAGGTAAAAAGAAGGATGAAACTTTATGGGAGAAATGCTAAACTGCTGAACCGATTATGATGAAATTTGGTACAAAGATAGTATGTGCACGAAAACAAACGTAGGCTACTTTGTTTTTCAAAAAATTACATGTGGTTTCTCATATATATGACGTCATTGTAAATCCATTATGGCATATGTTCCATTGATGCAAATAAATTTTTTGGTCAACCACCAAGAATATGGGTTTCAAATGACATGGAAATACGCAGGGGAAGGTTTCTGCATATGTGACGTCATCATAAATTCAATATGGCGGATGCTTCACGACAGGAAGTAACTTTTTTCAAGACCTCTAACAATATAGGTATCAAATGAAATAGGATACACAGGAGAAAGTTTCTGTAGATTTGACGTCGTCATAAATTCAATATGACGGATACACCGCGATAGAAAGTAACTTTTTTCAAGACCTCCTGTAGGTCCTGTAGGTATAGGTCCTGTACCTACTGTAGGTCATGAACTGGATGAAAGTGGCAAGATAGACAGGCGTGGAAAGAAAAAAAGAGAGGAGGCCCATGTCCAAAGACGGGCGCATCAAGGGCTGATATAGATGGGGAGACATTACTTTATTGCTATCTTAGAGCTAAATAAATGTGTATTTAATTGTTCATTCTACATTACCTATAATATAATTAATCTACCCACTTATTTTTGTCTTATTTACCTATGTATTCAAGCCCAAATGCAGTATTACTTTTGAATGGTTAACTTTTAACGGCTAACTTTAACTGAAATTTTCGAAAAGTTAACGCTTTAATGATTATCGAAGTTGAATTTTTAATTAACGAATTAACGATTTACAAAGTTACCATTTGGATTAACTGTGCCCACCTATGAGCGCAATATTTGGCTGTCGCATGCTGACTGCAAATTAAATAATAAGCGTGCAGAATGAAGTTCAAGAAATTCCACTTCTTGTGTCTCCATCACATTCAAGTCTATTCAAAATTCAGTAAATCTTATCTATTTGAAACAACTATTATCATAAAAGAGTATCAAGACGTAAATATTGTAACAAAAATTTGAAATAAAAGTAGCCTTCAATTTTTAGTGAATAATTTACTATTTACATAGAAAACAATATAATTTTGAGGGTGACTATTAAATTTTATGTATGTAGTAGCATGTAGAATTAATTATTTAGTTGAATAAAATTCAACCAGTTAGATACTAGTAAATACAAGAACAAGCCTTTGAGAAATAAGGAAGGAACGGTCATGTCGAAATCGATACCAATTTTACCAATTCTCTAATTTTAAAGTGTTAGTGTAAAATATGTAGATTTAACAAAATATAGGTGTACCTACTTCTCAGAAAATCGACTGTTACAAATTGTTACAGATGAACTTATGAGTGACCTTTTATAATCGTTCCGTTTTCATTTGAGATAGGAGTAACGATATACGTACCAAATACTTTAATAATGTCTAACAATACTCGTATGTTTACCGAACGCTGTAATAATACCTAATACAACTACAATTGGTATATTGGAATTGCGATTAATTATTCAATCTAAATTATTTTGGAATGAAGCCGAAAATAAGTCAAATAATATTTTAATAATCTACCTAAAGCGTGAATAACCTGTAAAATAGAAATAACGCCTTACCTAGAAATAATTTAATAGGAAAATTATTAGGAATTTCTTAAGGATATATACGCAGAAATTTTCTTGTCATTTACACGCGTTCTTTTCTGTGACGGCTTTTAAAGCGGTACAAAATGCGAGTAATGAAGAATGGAGCACTGAAATATCTTTGTTATTAAAATAACATAGTATTTACTAATTATATTTATATTTACGAAAATATGACTCAAGTGCGAATTTCAATCGCACACAAAAGCTTCTTACTAAGTATATTTGAGTATAAACTAATTGAATTTTTTTTATTTTCTGAAATTTTTTACGGGTTTTTTGGCAGGATTTTTTGGGGAGCAGTAGGGCTTTTATTTTAATTACTTGCCAATTGTTTCCTAGTGCATATTGTGACGTAAAATTGACATAATTTTGCGTACCAAGTAACTATGTTGTCGTACACTAATAAAATAAGTACTTACTCTTTAGTGCGGTCACAGATTAATTGGTTACTAACGTCGAGATTTTTTAAATGGCTTAGTCTGCTTAAGTAGATCCTACTAGAGAGACTGCCTTTGTCGCTAGCAACTGCAAAAAACATTGCAATATGTTATGTCGACATGTTATTTGAAAGTTCGCAAATGTGCAATTGTCTATGAATGTACCTACATGTTTTGCTAACTATAAGCAGCTCAATTTATTTTTTTAATAACGGAACGAAACAGATACTAAAAATAAAACAAAGTAAAATATATAAGGGTTTATTGTAAAAACAACTGCTGTAATTGACAACCTGTTTTCAATAAAAATACAACACAAGTAAAGAATTACTCCAGACCAGCCTAAAAATATAAGTTTCCGAGTACATTGTAAATACTTAAATAAAAATATAAGCCGAACACAAATCAACACTGATAAGTAATTAAGAAGTAAATAATAGGTTCAATAAACAGCGCAGCTCGAATCAAATTACTTCTTTGAAGCCCATTCCAATCAAAATTTTTAACCGTCTACTAATTTATTGTGGCCGTAAGATCAGGAAGGCCTTATCCATTACCGGCTCTTGATTTGTCACGGTAGCTGATTCATTAGACGCGCATTAATCTTCGACGATGGAAAGGCGAGGCGTGAGGTGCCCGGGGGAAGAGGATGACGAGGGCGCGAAGCAACTAGCGCGGTGATAACGCAGCGCTCTTTACTTTGTTCAAGACTCCGTGACGAGTTCCTCGAGTCTGAGCCACGAAAGCCTAACACTGGAATTTAATTAACCCGAATTTGTCCTTTTGTGTCTTAAGTGTAGCGGTCCCGACCCTACCTAAAATGTTTGTCAATATGTGGTTAGTAGAGTGACGAGTTTTGGAGTACTCCTAAAACATATTAGTTCAGGCACACCACTAGAATAAATTGGTAGTGTTGTGACAGATAACTTAAAACTAAATCATCGGCGTACGATAAATGACATCGCAGCTATTTCGAATCCGTGAGCGTTATGTATACAGCTTAGATAGGTATGTATCGCGTGTTCGAGACAGGTAATGTCAAATTGTGAAAGACGGATGGAAACACGGAATCCGGAAATGGAATTACGCACGAACATAAAAAGCTAACAGAAAATCTCTCGTACAAAGTAGAAAAATGTGCCTTAAGTGGTCAGAGAGAGATTGAAGACACAGATTCCACCATTAGATCCCAGATCAAACGAAAAAAATATCTTATACCTATTTTGCTCGTTACGAATACCCGAACAAAGATTTAACACACCAGTACGCATACAAAATATTACGAAACAAACGTAAACTTTCAAAATAAACTTTCAGCTATAGCACGAAAAGTTACCTAATACACGTCAATGTCCGAAATAAACTGTTACACAAGTAATTTAACTTAATTTAAAGGTAAAATTTGAAAATTTACACTAGTAACGCTTACTATCATTGATCATAAGCGTTATTTATTGATGAAGTAGTAATATAGAATTAAAATATTTAAAGGCAGTCGAATGAGCTTGTCGCTCCGTCCTCTCTAACTACCCCGTTGGGGATACGGCGTCAAGATATGTATGTGTGTATTAAATGTCAAAACCACTCGCATACCTAGGCGAAAGTCTGTGAGGAGTATGATGAGATTTGAGGATGCGAAAGAAGTACGTTAAGACCGCAAAGCTTGGCGCTCCATCTTCTCTGACTACCCCGTTAGGGATACAGTATACAACAGATATGTGTGTATGTATATAATAGATGTGAATACGAACATGACACTGTTTGTTATACTATTACAAACACACGTACTATGTGCACACAAAGAAACACATACACATATGCAAATGCATGAGCGCGCGCAGTCACACTCAATAGAATGTATACTTTTTAATTGATAACTGAAAAGAATTAACAAGCGCAAGTTCAAGTTGCACGTAGAGGGTTCCGTACGATATTAACAATAGTAATAATAATAATAACAATATAATAATACTCCAGACAAACATAACGAATCCGGTCACTGGCATCCGGCACCAGTGCCGGACTCGAAATTGGGGCTCAACGTGGAAAGCAAATACTCCGCGCCAAAAGGCACTGGTCTTTTTCATTCCTTTTCCATTCCTAATAATATATATTTTATAATTATAATACAGACTGCTGGTAATTATAAAATACATATTATTAGGAATGGAAAAGTAAAATTATCTGAAGATTTAGAAAACCTAGGACTTTCACAATTTTTTCATTGTAAACTTTAAATAAGGCTTTGTATTCGCGGAAAGTAAAATTCTATATTTAGACGGGAAATATTTTACTCAAGCCCAGCTTGAATATCAATTTGCCACATATTTTTACTTCGCAATAGTTTGTGAGAAAATTAACACTGTGACAGACAGACAGCCAAACGATTGGATGGGCAGAGGAATAACGGTATCAGTTAATTTGTAAACGCCTTACCTTTTGAACAACGGAATAATAAAAATAATTAAAAAACCGGCCAAGTGTAATTCAGATTCGCGCACCGAGTTCCATACCACCATACGTTGTGTTTGTGTTATGTATTTACCAAAAAATAATAGCAAACCTAACTTTGCAACTGAAAGAAACTTCCTGTCATAGGTGCTCTCCAACTGCAAATGCCTGTAATGGCAAATAAGTGTGATAAACATAAATTCTCAATTTTTGGACATTTTTACTTTTATTGTCCTGTGACACCTTAATTCTTGCCAAATTTCATGACCTTCAACAGGAAGTACTTTATAGATTTCTATTTGAGTACATAAATGGTGGTATCTTTTGATTGCCTTGACTTAGAAACTTCTTACCTTATAAGAGATCGTAGACCTTAATGTTTGATACTTTTGATATCTCTACCCATTCTTGAGATAAAGGGTTTTAACCGATCAGACAAAGGGATAAGCGGAATACACGGACACACGGATAGCGAAGTGATCCTATGAGAGTTACTTTTTCGTTTTGAGGTACGGAACCCTAAATAGTAATATAAAAACATTGACATTTTCGACATTTTATTGTACTTATATTTATTTATCTATACACTTCTCTCACCTACATAAAAGAAAAAGCCGACTGACTGAGGGGTTAACATATCACAATCCAAACCGCTGAGTCCAAAAACTTGAAATTTCACATGGGTTCCTTATGTAGTGTACTCACTCGGATATCAGGGAGACAACCATAACGGGTTAAAAAAGATATCAAAGTGAAAATTAAAAGAACAAGAATTCGTTTAAGAACTAATAACTTTGTGTGTTAATACTAGACAAAGTTAGCTTGGTTTTTCGTCAAGATTTTATGCTACTACTTGTGTATTCACTCTTGCAAAGTCAGAGCAGGTTAGTAGTGTACTTACCTGTACACAATCATAAATAAACTAAAACAAAACTTTGTAATTTTAAATAAATTAAAAAAAAGAATTGTTCAATTTAAAAGAACGGATAACGTAAAGCGCGTGTCGATATAAAGTTCGTATCTTTAGGAATGTCGATATTGGAAAGAAATCATAAGTAGCAGTTCCTTCCGGGCACTCGCGCTACGCACTTCGAATATAATGCAATTACGTGAGATGGATTGCTCACTTCGAGCTGCGAGGACGTCGTATAACTTCCTTATCTAGCGAGGTACCCCGCTTTTATGACGTCTTTATAAAAAAGGAATAAAATACGAGCAAAGCACTCCTCCGACGATGCCTATTGGACGACACAGTAGACGACTGTATTACAATTATTTGCATTTTTATTCTAACAGTCTTTGTTTTATGTTGTTGCCGGGATCGTAAACTGCATGATTATTCAAACTAAGTAATATTCCTTGACGGGTGAAACTCAGTTTTTCTTTCATTTTCACTTTCTAGCCTTCTTCGTATAAAAACATTTCATAGAAGAAATTCGTTTCGCTGTTTAAATATACACATTACAAACTATTATATTATTATTACGACACCTCCGTGGCGCAACGGCTAAGCGCGTCGGAAAATAACGGGGGTTGCGAGTTCGATTCCCGCCCCGAGTCTGGGTGTTTATGTATAATATGTATTTATTTACAAAAGAAAAGTATATAAATACTATATCAGTTGTCTAGTACCCATAACACAAGCGCTGTGTAAGCGGTACTTTGGGAATAGATGGCGCTGTGTGAAACGTCTGAGTATATTATATTATTTTGGCGCTCCATCCTCTGACTACCCCGTTAGGGAAACAACTCAAAGATATGTATTTTAATTTATAGAAACTTTAATTTTAGCACTAAGAAATTATAACAAAAATACACAATAGCTGAAGATTATTAAAAAGCGGAAATCAAATGAAAATACATAGAAAACACATTGCGTACTAACGGTATATAGTATTCGCAGAATACAGCAATTAGACATTCTCACAATAATTTTAGTTTTTACATGAAAACAACAGAACTGCAATTGCAGAATGAAAAGTTATTTAAACTTTAAACATTTTGTAGAAATACAGAAAATGAAATATTAATTGCTCGAGTTAATTGTTCTCTGTCTCTTGTCTATAGCCAAGCTCTTAGTTGTAAATATACACAATCAGGTATTGAATAATGATATGAGACAAATTATTACCTTAAAAAAGCTAATTTCCTTCATTTCATTTTAACTGGATGTCAATTATTGTCATCTCTACCTAAATCTTATCTAATAAATATATAATAGTACATACATATGTTAATATTTACAAACTTAAAACTACACATTATCTTAAATAATAAACTTCCTGAAAGTTGCCGCTTAGAAAGCTGTCATTGCTCAAGGTACCCAGCAGACTGGCAGCATTGCCTCTTTGAATAGCCAAACTGATTCGTTGGCGGAAGAAGCTGCCAGACCGGCGGTCTCCCGAAGCCTCGACCAGTCTCTTACAAATATCAGAAACCAGTCGATGGGCTTAGGGGCCCCAGGGATCCAAAGTTTCAACTGCAAAGGGCGTAAATATGAAACTCTCAGAGATAGTCGCATACTTACGCCGCTTCAAGTTCTCGGCAGCGCTGGCCGCGGCACCTGCTGACTTGGAAGTCGCCGGCACATGGGAAACAGCAAGTGAATCGACACAAGTGGCATCCCACACCAGCGATCTTCCAAGTTTCCAAGGAATGAGCGTCAAACCATCCGGTCTCCTGCCGTCGCTGCGCGCAATACCTACAGGCTCTAAGACTGCAGGAACGCCAGCGGCGACAAGAGCCCGCCGAATGACGTCATTCAAGGCAGCATGTCGTGACATGCGGACCGCACTACGTAAACAGGATAAACCGTGGTGACCTAGTACATCGACGAGATCACCACAGCGGCAACGGTGACGAAGGTTAGTCCTGGCCCCCAGACGAAGGGATACTATGAGAGAAAGCGTGGTTTTGTCGATTAAGGTTTCTAAGTTTTTTGAAGGTATTACCTTCAACCAGTGTCCTGACTCCTTCTCAGAAACAACTAGGAGGCGAGACCGATCTTTTTCGGTACTACAAGAATCTAAAAGTTGTAAATGAACATTTTTTCTTACAATTTCTGGAAAACCAAATATTGTATCTCTCGGAAATAGTATAAAATGTTTATTGAAATAAAATATTGTATTTGTACATTGTTTTCTAGAAAACATATAAAATGTATACGCTCTCTATAAAATACAAAACTACTGTCAGGAAATATACTAAATAAAGAAAACGTAAATCAAATTAACGTTGTTTATTTTTTTTTTAACTTCTATATTTTAACTTGATATACGATGAAATTATTCGTTTTCATCTATAACAAAGGTAAGTATGTTAGACAGTCTTTCCTAAAAGAAACCGCTAATCTATTTTTTAAGAATCTAGTATCTATTCGGATAAAACTGTACTAAAAACAGTTTTTCAACATAATTTTACAATAGCAAGTTAATACGATGCTTTTTCAAAGGCCGGTACGGAAACACATAAGTACACAGAGGATTATGTACATCCAGAATTCCAGACTACTTTCATCTTCAACAGTCTCTGATTCCGTGGTATATTTTTAGTCTGTGCACGTTTAACAGTTTAAATTACTTTCTTTTAATTCGATTACTTTTTAAGAAATTGAATTATAATAAAACCAGCCAAGTGCAAGTAGCAATTAGTGTTCCGTACGTTTAGGTGTTCGTTGTTACCAGCCGTCAATTGGAAAGTAAAGTTTGTCGTAAAACTTTCTCTTTATGTAAACAATACTGCCGACAGCGAAACTAAGATTACTGTGAAGATTTCATTTTAGTTAAAAAATTATCTAAAATTATGCAATTCTAATAACATTCACCTTATTCTCAATAATCAAAAATTTTTTGTAATGTTTCCCAGTTTTCGTTAAGAAATATCAATTTTACAGCTAAAAAAGATTTAATTTCCTCTTGCATATTTTTATTATGAATTATCTCTTACCTTATATAATAGTTTCATATCATAATTTATTGTTGATTAATACATCCTAGAAAGTGACTAATCTGATTTTGATCCAGTAACGCGCAGCAATGCGAGCGTACTACGACGACAACGTAGAGTTTGTAAGTATACTCCTTTGATAAAAATATTTATTAATCAGAAACTCATTGGTCAATATGCCTACAGCGGGAATTGAAACCACGACCTATTTATTATGAAAGCGGAGTTCTCAAGCACTCGGCCACCACAACCGTGATGTATCATTTATGGACAGTCACATCAAATTAATATCGTTTTGCAATTTTGTTCCATTAAAAACATAATATAAGACATCTGTTTGTAAAATTTCATCGAAATAGGTGAGTGATAAGTCTTAACTAACAAAGGAACAGACGGACGAACGTGACGAAATTATAAGAGTAGTGTTTTTTATCATTAAAAAGCCCAACCCTAATAATTATAAGAGAAAACAATTTTATTTCAGACATATGTTCAGAAGTTCCTCCAACTTGGGATCGCATCAAGACGACTTCGCGCATATGCCGAGTCAGAGCTATATTAGATTGTTATTTGAATAAGTCAATATCATCCTAAATAAAAATAAATATTTAATCGTTGTTTTATTTCTAAATAATGATAAAAAATAGCTTATACTAATTAATGTTAGTAACAGTTTATGTTATACAACTAATTAGTAATTAGATGTTCAGTTCAAGTTCTTGAATTATTTTCTTTATCTTTAAAACTTAATTAACGATTAGATACTTATGCAAAATAAGATTAATAATTAAATTCACTACTATGAAATTTTGTGATAATGTTTAATAATATTGTAACCATAAAAAATTGATCACAATCGCAATCATTTAATACGATTACGAGTGTCAAAATCACTACGCAATTGCAAAGTTTTCAACTTAATATGGCGTCACACGGTATCGATAACTTTGTCATTCGATTGTTTTCGATTATGTTTGGCGCGTTAGACAATAGTTTAGTTGACTGCTTTTAAAACTGGTATAATTTATACATTGTATTAAAATAATTTAAAATTTTGAGTACAATAATAATTGTGAAAATAACTTCTTAAGATTCATTGAGAAAATAAGTTGTTGGGTTTCAAATTTCAATAGTGCGGACAGAGTGGAGATAAGACAGAGGGAGATGGCGATACAGAGCTGTGGCGTCTCAAAGCCGCAGTGTCATTGCCCAGCACTAGGAATGACAGAGACGGAACTTTTCCCACTCTGTTCCCGCTACTTGAGTTTAGAAGCGAATAACTTATATTTTTCATTTTATTTCGAATATTTTTTCGCAATTTCGTTCATGGTTACTAAACCTATCTTTAAATTAGGTTGTTAAGAAATAGTCAAGTAGTCTATTCGGTGTACACAACTGACAAACGTTAATTGCCTTCCAAATGCTGATATCGATTACAAGCGGAGTTCGACAATTAGGCTGCTGAGCAAATATTGTGCAAAAAAAATAGCAAATCCAGTCTAAGACGAACTCGAAACATTTTAATCACATAATCGTGAATAGAATAACTGTAATATTCTTTATTCGTTGGCAAACGTCTCATCAATTGTATAGTTACAATGATCCCAGTATTACAGTTATTCTGCTACATATACATTTTTGGGAATTCTATATAACTAGCGGACTCGGTTCGCACAACACAAGACCTTTATTATGAAACGAGTACGAATAATATTTCTCTGTATGCATAGTAGAAGACGCGCCGCGAGGTTTTACCAACGCGGAATACTTTCCTTATTCAATGCCGTCTTCCTGATCACGTTGTTCACTTACGTAGCTACAATAATTTATGTAGTGTTTGTGCAAGAATGTAACTAGTTATATATATACGTACGTACTTGTATATATATTTATATATGACTCGTAAATTTTCAATTTATTTTTAACTTCAAAACGTTATCGTAGCTTAAATAAAAAGCTGTCATTTTTGAGATTGCTCCTACTATTTAAACTCGATTTAAGGATTTGACATCTCGCTTGCACCAACCATTTAATAATTTGTCCAAGCGAGATGTCAAATCTTTAAATAGAGTTTAAAAAGTTGGTGCAAGCCACCCTTACTGACTTGTACTAACATATATATCCTAACGTTAATATTTATAAACTTAAAACTACACATTATCATCAATAATAGTCTTCCTCAAAGTTGCCGCTTAGAAAGCTGTCTTTGCTTAATGTGCCCAGCAGACTGGCAGCATTACCTCTTTGAATAGCCAAACTGATTCGTTGGCGGAAGAACCTACCAACCCTGTGGTCTTCCGAAGCCACGACCAGTCTCTTACGAATGTCAGAAAGCAGTCGATAGGCTTCGGGGCTCTAGGGATCCAGTTTCGACTGCAAAGGGCGTCATTATGAAATTCTCAAAGAGAGTCGAATACTCTGGCCGCGGCACCCGCTAACTTGGAAGTCGCCGGTACATGAGAAACAGCAAGTGTATCGACACAAATGGTGTCGCACACCAGCGATCTTCCAAGTTTCCAAGCAATGAGAGTCAAACTATCCGGTCTCCTGCTGTCGCTGCGCGCAATACCTACAGGCTCTAAGAGTGCAGGAACGCCAGTGGCAATTAGAGCCCGCCGAATGACGTCATCCAAAGCAGAAATGCCGTCCGCACTACGTAAATAGGATAAACCGTGGTGACCTAGTAAATCGACGAGATCACCACAGTGGCAACGGTAAGGAAGGTAAGTCCTGGCCCCCAAACGAAGGAAACGAAGGGATGCTATGAGAGAAAGTGTTGTGTTGTCGATTAAGATTTCTAAGTTTTTTGAAGGTTTATATTACTTGCAACCGGTATCCCGACTCCTTCTCAGAAACAGCCAGGAGGCGAGACCAATCTTTTTCGGTACTACGAGAATCTAAAAGTTGTAAATAAACTTTATGCATAGAGGTTTATCTCAGTGATTCTGACAAAAGGTCGAGGTAGGCAGGTAAGTATTCGGACAAACAACTTATACCGACTATTTAGACTATATTTTTATATTTCTTCAGCGCACGTCGAAAAATCAGTCAAGAATCTCTTTTTCTTCAGACTTGATTTAGAACAAAGATTTCGAACTGAAAACTTATTTTTAATAAAATTAAATACAGCCTGTGTTACTCAAGGTTAGTGTAGTTTTTTAAATAATCGAACGAATTATATCGCATAATAAACGAATCGATTTCTATAGCTCCCTCTAGATATTACCCTCTACTTAAGGTCACATTTTATACCTATTGATAATTATCTTTATAATACAAGTACTAAACTACTACTAGGTACTATTAAAACTAAACACTGCCTATATTACTATGAATCGGTTCATTAGCTCCTGATATTACCCTCTACGTACACGAGGTACAAACACATTTTGCCTCTTTGTAATTACCTTTATAATGTCTATTTTATTTTATTATATTATATTGTAATGCATTGCACTGCACTGCACTGCATTGTATTATATTATTATTTCCTCCATCCTCTCTAACTACCTCATTAGGGATGCATTGTGAGGATATATACGTATGTATAATAGCCTAGAAATCGGGACATCGGTTAAACATTTCTTGTAACAATTTACAGTAACCAAAGATATATTATGTTATCTTCACTATCTTTATCTAACTCTTAAATGCATGACCAATTTGGTATTCATATGATTGTCTAGACCTATCTTTTCAAGGAATCATTTTTTTCTTTTGAGCAATAGTTACGTGGTTAATTCCCTCACGACTAGGGAGTTGTAGCCTACGGCATCTATGGATCTTGTTACACACAGAGCGATTGAAATATTTCCAAGCCAATGCACGCAGGTAACGTAGGAATCTATTTGTATACTCGTATCAATAGAGTCACGAATATAGAGGAAAATCCCCATAGGATTTGTGACGCAATCCTAGTTAAAGAAGCAAATAAATCTGAACACATACAAATTGTCGGTAAAAGAATTATGGACCTTTTTTTTGGAAACGCTGGATAAACGTAAACACAGGTATCCAGATCTCTGGGGTTGAGATTAGTTTGTGTGAAGCTTTTGCCCACGAAAACCCCTGTGGCGGTCGTCTTCGGCGCATTGTCGAGAGGCTCCGGGATCTTCTATGGAACGCACCGGAACCCTCTCGCGCTGTGAGAAAGCACTTCTCAGAGGGGCAATGACGAAGCGCACCCTGCCCCATTGCATGCCATGACAGCGCAGACCACGTGCACTGTCGTCCTCCTCGAAATCGCATAGATGATGACCAGAGTCCTCGTGCCTTTAACTCGAGCGCGCGCTCGAGAAAGCACCTTTAATCCGCTTCTAACGTCAGCTGGGTAGCACCGTTGCTTCAAAGAAATTATAACCTAAGAATATAATTAGTTTATGCAGAAGAATAAAAAGAAATAAATATGGATATTCATTAGATAGAATTAAAAACACATAATTTATTAGTATAAGTACTGTGGGGGCACAGAGTTATCGACTGCAGTCAGCAAATTATTGTAATATGTAGCGAGCACTATTCGCGAGGCGGCAGTCGTCTCCGCGCCGTGATGTATCACAACACGCAGTGTAAAGTGTAATATACAAGCTTTTATCCAGAAAAATAACGTTTATTCAATTTCTAATTCTTTCGTGTGCCTAGTATAGCAGACGGCTCAACAGTACATAATTTGTATTACTTCAAACGGGCCGTGTCATGACGCCTGTTGTCCACCATAACGATGTGTGATCAGAAGTTTAACTCGCAAGTGCTCGAAACTCTTTAGCGTCCATCTGCTCCAAAAATATCAAGTGGCCATTCTCCTGCCTTTTCCTGCAACTGTCATGCTAAGTTGTTTTCACCCAGATACTGTGCCTGACATTTCTAAATTAAATTAAGCACTTGAACGTTCTCAATAAACACCCACGCGCCATATGGTTATATTTAAATGTATAAATAACTTAAATTGAAGTATCTCTCGAAGTGGTTTCGAAATAAAGGCTTTATTTTGAGCTCACATAGGTACTTGTAAGTTGAAACCTAAACAAGCGTTTTTGAATTTTTTATCTGTCTGTTTATTCAAGATAATCTCTGAAATGGCTGAACCGACAAAATTTTCGTTAATAGAACTTTTTATATAGTAATTTAAGCTACTTTTTATCTCGGAAAAATATCAAATTTGACGTGGGTGCCACGTGCCACGAGGCACAGCCAGTAATTAACGAAATGAATAAAACAGGAGTGACGAGATAAATCAAGTTTGCTTAAAATAGGTGAATTACATAATGTTGAGTCTATTACTATAGAAAATTACCTAAAGACTTAATTTGCAAAATTAGCGCTATGGAACAGATGGTTCCTATTATATTATTTTCGCTAATCACAATAGGGACAGTATTACCTTGCATTCAGGTTAAGTCCGGACAAACAATTTACACTAAAAATTCTAAAATTGTCTGTCTGCCTTTTACGTTTTCACCGCTAGACTGCTAGGCCGATTTTGATCAAATTTGCTAAGGAGATAGCTTGAACCCTAGGGAAGGACATAGACTAATTTTAAATTCCGTACATAAACGAAGTCGCAATAGCTAGTTATTTAATGAATACGATTTTTAATGTAATTGGTATATGTGAATTTATATTAAGTATTTTGTAAATTTTCAATGTCGTATATCGTGATAATTACATGCTTATGTAATTGAAAAGCGAAACATAAACTCAAGTGTTCTAACCTTGAATTTCATCCTCAAACTAAATGCTGGAGATGTCTCTGTTGTGATATTTATTCATATATCTGAAAGCTTGTCAACCCTTATCAGTCGTTCAATATTATTATTTTTGTCAAAGTATCATAGTCAACCTATTCGAAATGTTCGCTACAATTAAGCGTATCATTCTATACTACAACAGACTATTTTCGTAAGAACCCAAATATAAAATTTTTAATAACAGTTCCGTATTTATAGCACTGCTATTAATTCCACAAACATGATAAATGCATTAGTGTACGAGTATAATGCATCTACCATGTTCATATAAATAGATAACCAACACCATATAAACCACAAACATATACTACTGAATTACTGACCTACGCATGGACATACATAAGGGGGGCCAGGGTTCAGGGGGCCTGGACCCCTCCTCCCTTATTTTATGCTAATATTCGCGAAATATCCAAGTTTTATATCCGTGCCACAAAAATTCAGTTGCATAAGTGGGTATTATGTTCGAGTAATTTCCAATTGATTGATTTTATTGGCGTTTAGAACTCGTACCTTTTCATGGCGTAAAACGACGGTGACGAATTAATAGTTGATTTTTGTGCGTCGCTGGAAACTGCGAAAGTTATAGCTACGTCTTTGGACCTATGAAAAATATAATCTAGTACAATTTACATTCGAATACTGTATTTAATTATGCTAATCAATGACTGACCTATGCAAAAAAAAATTCATTGCGACTTATGTCCATGTAATGAAATCTCATAATTTTTAGCTATTCTCCTTCTTGGTCAGCTAACCAGCACCGAATCCAGATTTCGGTAGTTAGCTGACTGAGTCTGATCTCTGAAATATTCCGAAGATACTTCGTAAAGAGGCAACACCATAAGGATTAGTAAGTTTGGATTTTTAGGTGGAGGATAACTAAAAGTATTAAGAATCATAATATGGTATAGATTTCTGCAAAGTAACATTTGAATCTATACAATTATTTATACCAAAATATTGAATTTGGATATTAAACGCCTTTCTTTTGAAATTTCTTTTGAAATCTACATTTTTATAGTAATTTATAGTATAGACCTAATTGATAAAACAATGTAAATGTTGTTGTTGTACCTGCATATTACCTGTAATTATGCATTATCACTAAGAGAAAGATAGCCATAACAGAGGGAGCTAGACTAGGCTTCCATTCCCTAGCTTGCGCGAGGCGTATAACATGTTTTTAATATGAGTTGTAATTAATACTTCTAATACAATACAACAAAATAAATATAATTACGGCTTCACTTCACTTTTAGCAACCTTTAATCGGACCTCAGATAGCAGAGTGGAACACGGTGACAGTTTGCCATTCCATCGCCTATACATTTTTGTTATAATAAGATGTATCTCTCAGCCGACTTCTACGACTTAAGCTGTAAGATAAGCAGCTAATATATTTAATGTTTTTCTTTATTTTGTTTTATTTCAGGGAGGCCCATTCTTAATCGCAGCTAATGTCAAAATACTCAAAAATTAAAACAATTCAAAAACTATCAGTGTATGTTATTTTTTTTTATAACGCTACGTATATTTCTTATTTTATTTAGTTCTGAAACCATTTGCGCTTAAACGCTTGTTGTATCATAAACGTCTCTAAATATGTGCGTGGCTTCTTCTGATCAACCATATAATTTAGTTACCTGTTGAATTAATTTTATGTTCTAATTTTAACCACACCATGCTATTCAATTATCGAAGATAATTTTCACATTCTCATCTCGTCCATACGTGTAACATTTCCTGCTCTTCGTATAATATTCATTCCATCTCGTAACAAACTGCGCAGATTATAATTATGGTCCAAAAAAGCAGGTAATTATTACAGAGAAAATTTTCTGTAATCGAATCCTTTCAGACTTAACAAAATAAGTAATAATACAAGGAAGTCAGGATACCATAGGTAAAAATTGTCAATTAAATGAAATCAAATTTAAATAAAATCAATTAACAACTATGTAAATGAGGAGTAACAATAATATAAACATAATAAAAAGATCACTCGCCTATGATCATTATAAACATAAAAACGCATCGCCTACTTTGAAAGTGAAGACACCAAAACAAGCTTGGCCACCTACAAAACGACACGTATTTGTTCACCATTTCGTTCGACAAAAGCATCGCAAGCATTAAAATTATTAACTGCTTGGTGAGCATGCATTAACAAAATAGCTACTAATCGAATTATTACATGTACTGTGGTATTTACGAGTGGCCGGCTTGTTTTTATTGCTTCATTTTCAAGTAATCCACGCGGAACCTATCTATTATATCTATGATTAATATTTGTTGGTTTGTATCGTTCTTCATTCTGTGTATAGTATTATATTGTAGGCGTCAAGAGATCTAGAGAGCGTACTTCGGAAATTGCACCGTTATGCACTTTTGACATCCTCACATGCAGGCGATAGAAGCTGCAAATCTGATCATATTTACCTACATAGAATAAACTTATATCATGGAACGTGTATAGCAGAAATATTAAATACCAGAGAGGAGATAAAATTGTACGTTGAATAATTTATAAACATTAGGTATTATTTTCTGTTGTTCACTTTTAATAAGAGTTAGTAAATGTCGACTAACAAAATTGTCGTCTTGTATTTATAACTCTCCTGTAAATACTATTATTCTGTATTGGATTTGATTAGACATTAACATTTCCTTCTTACGCTTTTGTTACATACATAACAAAAAGCAATTAATTATATCAAAAATAAACACTCAATTTAAGAAATAAAATATTGAGTGAGCAAACGGTATTGTTGTTAAAATGTTTCAAAACCATACAGAAATTAAATGCAGCGAAGTGTTACTCATATTCTATTTTAAGTGGTTTCAAATACAAATATATTTGTGAAATCAACTTTTCTAAACTGGTTTGCATTGTCGATGTTAGTCTGGATGTAGTCTGGATCAGTACAAAGCATTAGCGAGTCTCCAGTTCACTAGGCCAGGATTTACATCCTGGCCCAGTGAACTTAGCGTTTACTCTGGGATATGCATTGACGTGTTTTTCAGAAGATTATTGCTCTTATTATTGATAATAGTCTATTTTCAGGATTCTGTAATTCCAAATGGCTAATATTTAACGCTTATAATTTTATCATACATGTCTGTTTATTTATTCCGTCATCTTTATGTTTTATAAATTGTGTAACAAAAACAGACTGATATGAAATTGAGAAAAAAAATGAAACAATCTGTATTTTTTACCTCTTTTTTTTAAAATACGAAACTGAAATAAATTCATAGCCAGTTACTTAATTTAACGGAAGTTTTACTAAAGAAATACTAACATTTTTCGCATGGGGTGGTCGCAGTATCAAAGCTTACGGTTTGCGAGATCATAATAAGTAATCAGTTAATGATAAGTTGCGAGTTCATCGTCTAATGCTTACAATAAGTACTCGTAAGCCCTTTCCCTTGACCGACTTCTACGACCTGCACCGAAAGGTAAACAACTGGTATATTCTGAATTTTTCCTTCTCTCCTAAACCAGCGTAGAAGACCATTTTCTTAAATACATTTTTTTCCTTTTCCTTGTTTGAAATTTATGCTGACACTAAACTTATGAGAACTGTCTCCCGATACTCGGGTACAGGCTATAGATTGAGCTGACAAAACTCATTGAACTATGTTTTATCGAATAATCAATAAAGTTCATCTACTTATTTATTTATTTACTAAAAGCAGTATCCCTTTTTTATATCATATCATAATCAATATTTTTAGCATTGAATAGCTATGTCAATTAGAAAAAAAAAGCAACTTTTCCTCAAATATTGCTATTCAATATGTACTACCAACTGCACGGAATTTTATTAAAATATAGTACAGTCGCCAACCCTTGTTAGGTCATCAAGCAATTTCCACACTTTGTCGTCACATAGTAGTTTTTTAAAAGCCCTCTGCTTAAGAGATACTTTACAGTAGTGGGTTAATAGAGGTCGATTGTAAAATCTTTATACGCTCAATCAACAAAATTTAATATACCTAAAAGCTGTGTAGTAAAAATAAACCAAGAATATTATTGCACCAAAGTTATTAGTATCGCGTAATTATTATTATTTTCTAAACACAAGACATTTAAAAAACGACGTCAACATATCCAGTTATTGTATAATTTCTCCGACACGATATTTTTCTTTTAAGAATAATTATACGACTTTAAAATTGACGAAATTGAACATGTCCCGCGTGGATTTGTTGGGAATCGTTAAACGCTCGCTAATAGACTCCGGGGACGAACGGTGTGTAACACTGTTCCAGATCGCACCGTTTCGCGGAGCACCTATTACGTTCTTATTAACTCGGCCATAGTGTGCCTTTTACCCGCTCGTTAACAAAGCCCCACCTACCTGCAAATTGTGCCTTTAAAATGAATATATACGACGACCTTAACGAATTTTCATTACTTCGCCGGTAGCTATCTATAGAATGTGCTAATGAAAGTACACTTTACAAAATAAAAAGACGCCTATCGTGAAATATATAACAAGGAAACTAGCAATGTCAAGCGGAAATGACAGAAATTTTCCTTGTAACGGGTTTCTAAATATTGGCAAAAAATAACTGGGAAGTAATTTTAAGTCTCACTTACACGTGGAGACATTGTCATTGAATAGGTTTTTCACATTTTATGTTAGGTTACTACGCGTGCTGTTATAGAATTTTTCCTTAGTGTTCACACAAAGAATTTCACTGGTGACTGACTCCATTATTCTCAGAGTTACAAACACAACTGAATCCTTTTTTTGCATTAGATTACAGAACGCTCGTGCGAATGCTATGAACTACACTCTCGACAATAAGTTTAAAAAAAAGACATAAATTGTATTGTCTATGTATGCAATAATGGAGATGCGAGTTTTCAGAAAAAGGTGAAAATATTATATTTAAGTACAGTTACAGTCAAACCCCAAGTAGTATACTTTTAGTAGGTAGCACTTTTGTCGATTTTTTCTTCAATAACATAATTATAAAGATAATAGTAATAAATCTACTGACAATATTACAAAATAGTTTCTGTACCTAAAATTAGCAATTTTTACTTTATTTTAAAAGCTTTAAAGAAAACTGTATTAATTAATCAGACGGTGACAACGGAATCAGGCCGCTAACTTTTTAAACTAGAATTAATTAATATCGATCGCTAATTAAAACAACTTGACAGAATGAATGTTAAAGTCTTCATTTTCTTAATTTTAAAATAACCGTGTAATTTATTTTTGTTAATATAATTTAATGACAATATCAGATAAAATATGATCATTATTCAGATGATAATAATATGTTTGTGTTCATAATAATCACTATATGATGTTACATTTATGTATATGGACATAGCGGTCTTTTTGATTTAGAAAACCTTAAGGTTTTTTAAATCTTAGAAAACTTTAATGTTTTTTAAATCTTAAGTTAAGTTTATATTAAAATAAAGTAAAAACTTAATTTATATTTTCACTAAGTAATAAAGTGTTTACTTTATTTTAATATTACTTAAAGAGTGACTTAAAGTTTTCCTAATTTTGAAATAACTGTTTATTAAGGTCATGTAAAAATAACATAGTTATCATATGATCACAACGATTATGCAAATATCTATGTACACATATATGATCACGTGAATAATCATCAATTTATGTGATCATTATACTACATTTACATAAAGTTATTTCCAACTTACAAAACCTTAAGATCAATCTTATTAAACTGAAGTTGGTTTTTGTGAGGTAGGCAAAGTACTATAGACATTTAAGAGTTCGAAAGATAGGTATTCAGCTGCTGACTCATTCGGTGTTGGTTAACTGGCCGAGTTAGATCTCTGGAATATCCTGAGAATGCTTTGTTGAGAGGCGAAACACGTGACGATTAATTTTGCAATTTTGTGCGGAAAATAGCTAGATATTATAAGAATTTATCACATGAAATGCATTATATTTCTGCAAATTAACACCTGCGTCTATACAATATTTTCACGATATTTCATTATTAACGTTTTGATTTGATTTCACGTTTGATTATCTTATGGATATCATCAACAGATCTCAGAACGTAATATCATCATACGCGAGTATTTTGATATAGTAATTATAATAAATTACAATATTAAATATAAAAGTAATATAAGAAAGAAAAACATGGAATATGCTAGCTGCTTTATCTTCCCACACGGGTCGTGAAGGTCGGCCAAGGAGCGGGGCTTAAGGAACTCGTGCAAGTGTTGGACGAGCAACCTGTCACTGACTGGTACCGCTTTAGCATCCGTACGCCTTAACCCCATAACAGTCGCGGCTATAATTTAAATTAATATAAAAAGTAACTGCACATATTACGGTTTAATTACCATACAAATGCTTGAATAGCCAAACATGTTGCGCTAATATTATATTTCCATTTACAGTCAGTATAGAACCGACACCGTATATTTTAGCATTTTGAAATAAAACTTCGTGTGTAAGGCGTGCTTTATAGTTAAGCAGTGTCAAGATATAGTGATTTTGATGTACATCGTGCTCTATCCAATCCAAATGAGGAATGTTGTGACCTTATATGGCCATTTACAAAATTAATTTCCATGAAATAAAATAAATTTCATATAAATAAGTTCCAAAAGTCATTTCAAACTTACTTCGTTATCAATTTGTGAAACTGTGTTCAAACTATAATTATTTTATTTCAGATACTCTTTCCACCCCTAACAGAAAAGGATGTGGCGCTGTGTATTATAAATATAGCGTCTACTGAATCGATTGCAATATTATTATTAAATTAAGTATTCATATAGTAGAGTATGTTCGTAAATAACTAATAGTATATAATTTGGAATGACCTTTGGAACCACCTTTCCCTTTTGACGCCTACATTGTGAGACCCCGTTATATGACGAATACTGGTACTGGTAGGTGAAATAAATTGGAGCAAGCGTTTTATGCCAACTTAGTAAAATCTTTTTCTATTATAACACGAGACGGAGTAGCGGTTGCGATGACCGGACGCAGGTGCTAGAACTTCTACTTTCTTTTGTATCAAACGATTGTTTTTGCTGCGTTTAGAGAAAAATTTAAAACTGCTTTAAATTATCTGTCACAAAAAGTCAGTAGCGTTTTAACTTTAATGGCAAGTTTATTACAAGTTTTCTTGGTTTGTAGTAAAAACGACGAGATTTTGAACTATTTTCATTGGAATACTCATTCCGAATTTGAAGTTTCTACCTGCATAAATTTATGTAACGAAAGCTTTTCGTTCTTCTAGGATATCTACATGAATGTAAACGTAGGATATATTGAGACGTAATTCAAAGACGTGCTATCGCTAGCTCGCGTATTTCTCGAATGATTTATTTTTTGACATTCTAAAATACCATTACATTATTATTAAGCAGCAACACCTCCAAAATAATGGTGTTGCCTTCCGTTAACGATTATGATTATAACAGTTAATCACGAATATTGACAGCTAACAATAGGGTAGTTAAGAAAACAACAAAGTGATTCTTTCCAAAGTTTGTAATTACTTATCAAATTATGCGTCATTGACGAACACATAATGAAAAATATAATTACATTCAAAATTCATTATTTTTGAAAACTGTTATAGTAATTTGTATAACCACAAATTATTATGAATAATGGATTGCAATCCAAAAAGTTTATAAACAATAATTATTGCACGTGCAATGTACATATTTAACTACAATCAAAATATTATTCAAGTCCATAAAACAAAATGTTGATTGTTAATCTCGTTATTCTGGATAGGGCTATAAAAAATATTGTAGGAACTCTGCTAAATGGTAAATATGTATTCTGCATGTGCCATCACTACTGAAACAGTTATTGCTTTTTGCTACCAAAATTATTTATTCTCTAATAAGTTTTGGCTGACGAATTTCGTCCCATTCATTTCGTAGTCAAATTTACAGTTCGTTTTAACTAGCTCAATAACTCCATAATTTGTTTTTATATCAAGTAATATTTAAAATTCTCCCTTATTTACAAACAATAAAATAATTTTTCAAATATGCTAAGATAACACAGTAAAATTAATCATATGTCCGTGTTATAAGATATTGCTCTGCATCTTATAAATTCTTATAAATAATTTCCATTGGAGCCGAACCCTGAAAGAATAGAATTACGTAATAAAATTTACTGGAACAATTTCTACGTTCTCTGAAAGTCCTACATACATCCACCTCTATCACAGCAACTAATAGCTATTATTATATTAGAATTGTTCAATCACAATTAGATGTTACAGTTCCAATACCGTACTGAAACAACGGCTGCGCGTTCGTATTTCAATTTATTTTGCTTCCACTGTTCACGTTTTTTATCAATATGTTAAATGTTTTGTTATAATTCATTTGTAACTTTTATAATATAAGTGATCTAAAGTAATTACGAGGGCTGCTATTTATGTATCCGGAACTGGCCAGGTACAGAACAATATTAAAAAAGTAATTATAACATTTAAAAATGGAACTCTTTGGCTGAAGAATACAATTTGTTTCATATAGCTGTCATTATTTTGTTTATCCTTTGTGGCATCATTTTGAAAATTGTGAGTCTTTATCACCATGGATTTAAGTCGTGAAAATTTTCGTGCTATGATTTATTACGATATTACAGTGCATCGATCAACTCACTTCGACTTTTGGGGACGAAGCATCATCGAAAACTACTGTGTATCACTGGTTTAGTGAGTTTAATCGTGGGCGGTCTGTGCTCACGGACGAAGTTAAAGAAAGTGAGGTACAACAACCGTAAATCGGTTGTTGTACCTCAAAATATTGATGCTGTGCGGGAACTAATAATGCAAGATCGTCATGTTACATATCGCGAGATAAAGGTGTCTCTGGGCATAAGTATGACGAGTAATTATAAAATATTACACGAACATTTAGCTGTAAAAAAAATTTGTTCACGTTGGATAACGCACAACTTGAGAATTGACCAAAAACGGGCTCGTGTCGATTGGTGTGAAAAAATGTTACAGAAGTATAATCAGGGTGCGTCAAAAGGTGTCTATAATATCTGCACAGGTGATGAATCTTGGATATATGCGTATGATCCTGAAACTAAACAACAATCAACGGTTTGGGTGTTCAAAGATGAGCCGAACCCAACAAAAGTCATTCGTTTAAAAAGCACTTTGAAGCAAATGGTCGCTTGTTTTTTTGGTATAAATGAACATGTAGCTACAGTGCCACTAGAGGATCGTACAACGGTTAATTCTGAATGGTATACGACCATTTGTTTGCCAGAAGTCTTTGAAGAAATAAGAAAGAACAACCGACAACGCAGAATCCTTCTTCATCATGACAATGCTAGCTGCCACACATCGGCCGAAACAACTCGGTATTTGCAAGATCAAAAGATCGAATTAACAGGTCATCCGCCGTACAGCCCCGACTTGGCCCCCAACGACTTCTATTTATTCCCAACCGTGAAGAATACTTTTACGTAGTCAACGTTTTTCGAGCCGTGAAGAGGCTGTTGATGCTTTCAAAATGCACGTTTTGGAGATACCTCAATCCGAATGGAAAAAGTGCTATGAAAATTGGTTCCAACGCATGCAAAAGTGCATCGATCATCATGGTGAATATTTTGAAAATCAATAAAACTATAATAAATGCTATATGTTTATTTCACTTTGTTATTCCGGATACATAAATAGCAGCCCTCGTATGTAGTATTTTTATATACATACATAGTCTTCAATCTCGGTGCACACGTCTCTTCGTATTTTTCTTGTACATAAATATTATATTTTCGATTTATAGTGATAACACAAAATTACATTAATGTTTCTTGTTAAAGATGGCCACACTTTTGCTTACAGCCTTGGCTTTTGAAAAAGAATGACAAGAGTGAAAATTAATCATACTTTACCATAAATACCTCTTGAAATTGCTCACGTTACGAAAACTAAAAATATTTTCAACGATAATGATCCAGATTCCTTCATATTCTTCTCAGTACAGTCAGGAACCGGTAGTATCATAAATTTAATGTTTAAATGAAATAACTTGATTAAATGACTTTACATTTGTCTATTTCTTTATAGGTTCCACACAAAAACTGAGCTTGTCATTGTGTAGAAAAACAAAATTCTATTTCGACAATATTTTATTTATGTCACGATTTCCATGAGACACGTTATGTAGATATAACACAAATTCAATATTTTGAGGCGCAAATTAGTAGGCTCTACACAACATACTTGAGCATCTACATATGTCTTCTGCGTATATCTCGATTGTCGTTAGAATTCTGACATACTGAGTGCTGACATATTTAAAGGGACGAAGAAATATAGGAGATACTCGACTATATTACGATTCGTTAATCTTTTATATAATTTATACATTACTGAAGATATTAGATATAGCCAAACATATTTTTCTCTGAAATATTCGTACCACTAAAATGAAAGATTCCGAGATTCAATGGAGTTAAAAATTATATAAAAATGCACGTATTAAATAAATTTACAATCACGTATGCCTAGAGATTAACCGAATAGGTGTCAAAGAACTAGATATTTATACGTATGTATATGTTTAGCTCACTAGGAAGAACTACTAGGTTCACTCTACGAATACCCAGCCCACCGCCCGCCTAAAAGAATTCTCAACTGAAGTGATTAATGATCCTAAAAATATCTTATTCGCCTCGTCGTACAGCACCCACGAGAAGATAAGGGAACATATTAATCTTAAACGGGAACCACGCGGTAAAATAATACTAATCACAGGTAACAGGAATATCTCTAGGCTATGTACAGAGCTAAAATATCGATACATTATATTAATGAAATCTCACAAGTTCCCTTGTGAATTGTTATTATTGTTAATGTTTATGGAAACACAATACTCCAATAACAGAATACCACATATATATATATACATTAATGTAAACACTGCAATATAGATATATAATAATATACGTCATTGTCATCTCAGAGCAAAATTCTGAAAATTAAAGGTACCTGAACTAACGTATTCACAACAATACTTCATCAAAGGATATTTAAAGGTGTTGACGCTTTGAAGAAGTACGCGTGTATTTCACCAAAACGTTGTTTTCGAGTTCTTACAAACAGAGCTAATTAAACACTGTGTAATTTGAAATTTACACAATAAAATAAATTTATACAACCTTTAATTAATTATGCCTGACTTTTCTTTTAGGTGATTAATATTTTACTGAATACATACCATACCTAACACCTAATGATATATATCCGGAAAAATGTTCTGAAGCCGATTTTTTTTCTTTTATGCAAGTGTAATTTATAGTTTATGTTACAATTCTAAATACTCAATC
Organism: Zeuzera pyrina; assembly: GCA_907165235.1. Classification (NCBI taxonomy): domain Eukaryota; kingdom Metazoa; phylum Arthropoda; class Insecta; order Lepidoptera; family Cossidae; genus Zeuzera; species Zeuzera pyrina. Next base: position 17,570,637 of record OU015626.1, read on the forward strand.
ACACATATGAAACTGCAAAATGCGACCAGGAATGAATATGAAATGGTAGTATCCGGTAAGCTTAATCTTAGATTGAAAGTGATGAGCGAAGATATTGAAGAATGTTGGCAGAACCTTAGGGATAGTATGATCGAGACTGCAAAAGAAGTGTGTAGAACGAGTAACATTGAGAACGATAAAAAGCGTGATGTGTGGTGGGTTGATGAAGGTAACTCCGTCTCTGATACTAAGAGCGATTCTAATAAATTGCCACACTCGGGTCAGGGACTGGAGGATGCCATTACTATGAAAGAGATTGTGAAAGTGATAAGAAATCTGAAATGTAGAAATGCTGCGCGAAAAGATGAGGTGACTACTGAGGCGATCAAGTGTGGTGGTTCTAGTACCATCACACTTAATCGCCTCAGCATACCGCATACATAGGTCTGGGATACCTTCTGTGCACTGTGCAATTTTTGTTGGCAGAAGGGGAAGGACTGGCGCACCTCATTCATAGTATCTCTCTATAAAGGGAAAGGTTCCCATTTAGACTATGTGTGCTATAGGGCCATCACCTTGGTCAGCTTAGCAAGTAAAGTCTATATCGAAGTATTGACTAAACGTATGAAAGGTGTTTCTGAATCTGATATTCGTGCCAGGCGCAAGGTTGGTTTTAGGAACGGTAGGCATTGTATGGATCAGATTTCCTCGCTTTGCGTCATCGTGGGGAAGTTTCTCGCCATAGCTCAGAAAATGTTCTGTACTTTCGTGGGTCTAGAAAAAGCATTCGATAGAAAAGTGCGAAAGAAACTGTGGAGTCTTCTGCCTAAATATGGCATGGAAGGCTCCTTACTGCACGCTGTGAGGTCATTATATCGCGGCCACGGAACCTATGTAAGGATAGAGGGTGACATGTCGCCCTAGTTCTAAGTCTGTTCAGGCGTCAGACAGGGCTGGGTGATGTCTGCCTGGCTGTTCGTGCTGTATTTGGACAGTTGTCTCCAGAGAAAGGTAGTATGAGTGGTATGATATGTGTTGACACAGTGGTAAACTGTCTATTGTACGCTGAGGAGGCTTGGCACCGACTTCTGTAAATGGCCAAGGTATCTCATACTTTTTAGTGTTTTTTTGAAGTTGGTTTAATTTTTTATGTTTCTATTGAAAAATGAAACATTATTATAATCGAAACGAAATACTTTATTTTAAAATTGGAACACAAACTTTCTGGTCTAAGTCATTAAATATTCATTTTCATTTAAATCAAAAATAGATGTTATAATGTATAATATTACATAATTAAAAGATTGTAAATATGTTCTAGGAAAGAAACAAGACAATTTGGAAGTAGGAACACAATTGTAAAGAATGATGGTCATTATAAATTTCTAAATTTATTGAAATAATATCGATATATTAATTTGTGTTCTTCGCATTTATTGCCGTACCCTCTCACACATACAAATACGTCGTGCACACGTGCCATTTTATAAGAAGGAGACACAACATGTTATTGTAGCGTACTAGACAAGGACAAATTGATTTTGGACTTTGCAGCAACCATTACAGTATCATTACAACTTTGCTCAACTCTATTATTTATTTATTTTGTAGTTATCGATAAAATGTGACATTATCTTTTTTTGGAATTATTTGTACGATTGTCACACCACTGCATCGTAATTTGGCATTGTTTACTTTTTTCGCTTAAACACAGGTCACGTTTCTATTTCCTGTTTAATACAGAAAGTAGAATATTCTTGGTTAGTAATTCATAGTAACCCATAATGTCGTGTAAACCCCAAACCTACAAAATGATTGCTCTACAGAAGTGTCGTCACAAAAGTATGATAAATAGACACATACTATTTATAATAGCAATAACAGCTTCGTCAGCTTAACAAATAGTCTATACCAAAGTACTGACCGAACGTATGAAAAGTGTTTCTGAAAGATATTTGTGGGAGGCTCAAGGTGGTTTTAAGAACGGTAGGGGTTGTATGGATCAGATTTTCTCGCTTTGCGTTATCGTGGGGAAGTTTCTGGCTATAGGTCAGAAAGTTTTCTGTGCTTTCGTAGATCTAGAAAAAGCATTCGACAGAGTAGTGCGAAAGAAATTGTGGTGTCTTCTGCCTGAGTATGGCATGGGGGGCTCCTTACTGCAGGCTGTGAGGTCATTGTATGGAGGCCACAGATCCTGTGTAAGGATAGATGGTGACATATCGCCCTGGTTCGAAGTCTGTTCAGGCGCGAGACAGGGCTACGTGATGTCTGCCTGGCTTTTCGTGATGTATTTGGACAGTTACCTCCAGACATTGAAAGGTAGTATGAGCGGTATGATATGTTTACGCTGACAATGCTGTGTTTATAACACCATCAGAAGTAGAGTTGCAGACACTAGTCACGTGCATGAAAGAAGAATACAGACGAAATGTGAGATTTGGATACATGAAAATATCTAGAACAAGTGAATGAAATTGTGTATCTGGGGAGTGCGTTTTCGAGGGATGGAAGATGTGAGTTGGACCGGTAACAGCTGGCAATAAAGTGAACGGTGCTCGGTCCGCATTAGTAGGCCGTGTTAATATATCTAACACAGCCAAATTGGCTAACCGCAATGCGGTGTTGGTTCTAACTATATTGTACGGTAGTGAGGCCGGGATATGCCCGAAAACGAGTGAAAATATGATAAATGCAGTAGAAATGCGATCTGTTAGAAATGCGTGCAGTGTCACTCTTGCAGACAGGATAAGCAGTGAAGAGATACGTAGTATCTGAGAGGGTTGCACGACGGTGTTATTGTAAAAATGAAGAAAGGCATAGAATTAGATTAGCAAATTAAATATTTTAAAATTAAATTAAAAGATTAAATAATTAGCAAAACTAATGAAGAAAATCTACAGAACGAAAGCGAATGGTAAAAGAAGCCAAGGAAGACCAAGACTGACTTATGAAGATCAAATAGCCAGAGTTGTAGCATTCGTATTGAGTACCTCCTCCTACAAGGAGAACAATGGCTCATAGTACTAATTGATATACGTAATTAAGTAACAGATAGATTCATTTTTAGCTTCTTTTATCCTGTAAATAATTATAATTACTTAAATGTTTACCAACATCATTCACTATGACAGACTCGACATTGACAACCTAGAGTAAAATTAACTTTTTTTAACAACATTGAGCATTGACCATAAGCCTATCAGCAGGAACAAACTTGTTGATAAATATAATACCTTTGATTATTGAGTAATGTTAATGTAAAAATAACAACCTACGAATTATCTAGACTTTAGAAATATTATTTTTAATAATTCGTTTGTAGATAGAACTTTCTATAACTTTCTAGAAGAGCACACGGCGTTGATGACAAATGTACCGGTTGTCTAGATTATCTATGCTTAGGAGTGTGAGGTAAGGGTACGTTCGATAAATATATCGATAGTCTGATTATGTATCTTCTGTTTTCAAGTATAATGAGCTCTAAATTAATGAAACCTTATGTCTTAAATTCATTAATTTAGTAGTACTAATGAATAGTAATAAAACTATAGTTGACATAAACGTCATACACATATATATTATTAATTAATCTTATCGACTCGTAGGTATAATTTAAGATAGGGTTTGTCGACCACTGTCTCTTCACTAGTTGTTCCAGGAGTAGGAGCATAGATGACCTTCGTCGTGCGGGTATATAAAGCGTTTCGTATCTGGCTGGTTCCTCTTTTTCTTTTCTTTCTGCTGCGGAACGAGCTCCCCCAACCATGTAGAAACTCTTAGTTAGGCCACATATCGCCTAGTCTCAAGTCTAGCTTTGTGTGGGATTAGCACCACAATTACAATTAAGTAATGTGTTAATTTAGTAATGTGTAGTAGTGTAGATTAGGTAATCTCATGGTGGATCCCATGGTGAGTACTTTATCTGTAGAGAAAGGCGAGCATTAGAATGATAGGGCTAGGGAATAGGATCCTAATTATTACAGAGTTCTAAGGACACCTAACAAAACCAGGTGGGCCTCCTGTCCCTGTAACCAATGAATACCTAGGAATAGTACTAAAAACTATTCAAAATCATCTAAATCTCAGATATCCAATGAGTACCTAGAATGGTTTGGGTACTTAATTCTATGTACCTATCAAGAAAAAGGAACATCCTTGAGGACCGGGGGCACTTGGGTGCTATAACGCGTGGCCAGGTAGCAGTTCCTGTTAAAGGGGAATCTTTCAATTAGAAACTAAAGACTCTGTTAGATATTAGCTCCACGTAAAGATAGTGTGTATCTAATACATTTTTCTCTCTAAATAGAAATACTTAATTCTAATGTATAAAATGTACTTGGGTTTATGTATCTGTACTACTGAGAAGTTAAATGCAGGACATAAACTATGTAATGGTTCCTAAACCTTTATAATTAAATACATTTCTCTTTAATTTAAGATAAGACACACATAAATAAATTATGTTGTACCTGTAACAAGTAATATCTGAGCTCGATACTTGTAAAACTTTCATACTATTAATTACTCTGTAAACTTATTAATATCTAAGTACTATTAGATAATGGGTGTTCTTTCTTAATAATACAATAATAAACAAGTTAATGATGTAATAAAATAGCATTTAATGTTTTAAAAATTGTTAGTAACTCATTGAATACATACATACATATCTTCACGCCGTATCCCCAACGAGATAGTCAGAGAGGACGGAGCGCCAAGCGTCGCGATCCTTACATACCTCTTTCGCTTCCTCAAATCTCATCATTCTCTTCACACATTTTCGCCTAGGTATGCGACTGCTTTTGACATTTCCTTCGGCTAACACTCTAGCTATTTGATCTTCATAAGTCAGCCTTGGTCTTCCTTAGCCTCTTTTACCACTCTCTTTCGCTCTATAGATTTTCTTCGTCAGTCTTTCATCACTCATCTTAGCATTTCTTTCTTCATTATTTCAAAAACACTGTCGTGCAAGCCAGTCGTACTGCGTATCTCTTTATTGCTTATTTTGTCTGCAAGGGTGACACCGCACATATTTCTAAGAGATCGCGTTTCTACTGCATTTATCTTACTTTCACTCGATTTCGGACATATCCAGGACTCACTACCACACAATAAAGTCGACACCAACATCGGATTGTGTATGGCCATCTTGGCTGAGTTAGATATATTCATACTGCTTACTAATGCGGACAGAGCACCGTTCACTTTATTGCTGGCTGCTACCCGTCTCTCCACATCCAACTCGCATCTTCCATCCCTCGAAAATACACTCCCCAGATATACAATTTCGTTCACCTGTTCTAGACATTTACACCTTCCCTTTCAAAAACCAGAACCTTAGTTTTATTCACATTCACATTCAAACCTTTCACTTCACAGTCTTCTTTCATGCACGTAACTAGTGCCTGCAACTCCGCTTCTGATGGTGCTATAAGCACAGCATCGTCAGCGTACAATAGGCAGTTTACCGCTGTACCATCATATATCATACAACTCATACTACCTTTCAATGTCTCGAGGCAACTGTCCAAATAAAGCACAAATAGCCAGGCAGACATCACGCAGCCCTGTTTGACGCCTGAACAGACTTCGAACCAGGGCGACATGTCACCATCTATCCTTACACAGGCTCTGTGACCTCTATATAATGACCTCACAGCCTGCAGTAAGGGGCCCTCCACGCCATATTCAGGAAGAAGACTCCACAATTTCTTTCGCACTACTCTATCAAAAGCTTTTTCTAGATCCACGAAAGCGCAAAAAACTTTCTGAACTATGGCCAGAAACTTCCCCGCGATAACGCGAAGCGAGAAAATTTGATCCATACAACCTCTACCGTTCCTAAAACCACCTTGCGCTTCCACAAATATCTTTCAGAAACATCTTTCATACTTTCAGTCAATACCTTGGTATAGACTTTACTTGCTAAGCTGACCAAGCTGATGGCCCTATAGCACGCACAGTCCAAATAAGAACCTTTCCCTTTATAAAGAGGTACTATAACTGCGGTGCGCCAGTCCTCTGGCACTTCTCCGTTCTGCCAACAAAGGTTGCACAGTGCACAGAAGGTACCCCAGACTCTAGGACCACCATACTTGATCATCTCAGCAGTCACCTCATCTTTTCTTTCCACATTTCAGACTTCTTATCACTTTTTTAATCTCTTTCATACTAATGGCATCCTCCAGTCCCTGCCCCGAGTGAATCCCTCTCAGTATCAGAGACGGAGTCGCCACTCTCATACAGTTCTCCATAGTATTCACTCCATCGCTGCAGAACATCTTTTTTATTTGTTAGAAGGCGTTTCTCTTTCGAACGCACTTTATTCATTCTGCAAGGTGCCGGACCACTTCGGTACTTACGTACTTCTTTCCAAAATAATTTGGAATTTTCCTCGAAGTTGTCCGTCATATTGTTTTCGTCTAACACCTTGCACCTTTCACGCTTCTCTTTCACTAGTGCCTTCGTTTCTGCTTTCTGCAGCTTATATCTGTCTTTCATCAATTTCTTCATACCACAGTCATTTTTAGTAGCATGGTAGTCACGCCATGCTTTCTTCTTCTTATACACAGACACTTTCACCTCATCATCCCACACATCACGCTTTTTACCATTACCAATCTTATTCATTCCACACACTTCTTTCACAGCCTCAATCATGCTATCCCTAAGGTTCTGCCAACATTCTTCAACATCCTTGGTCATCACTTTCAATCTATCATCAAGCTTACCGGATAATACCCTTTCATATTCATTCCTGGTGGTCGCATCTTGGATTTTCCCGCTTTTAATGCGACAAACTGCTGCAGGTTTGGACACTACGCGATGTTGCTATGCCGCAAACAGACCCCTTATTCTAGTTACCACTAGAAAGTGGTCCGTTCCCAGACCGGCTCCTCTGTGTGCTCTAGTGTCCATAACCTGCTTTTTCAGCCGGCTGTCCACCAGGAATAAATCAATCACACTTCTTTCATCCTTCCTTTCCCATGTGTACTGATGAATCCTTTTGTACTTAAATAAGGTATTAGCAACAAAGAAATCCTTTTCCATACACAGTCCTAACACAATCCTACCAGCATCGTTCCCTCTCTTATCTCCATACTTGCCTAGGACAGACTCAAATCCTGTTCGAGTTGTCTCAACCCATCTATTCATGTCTGCACACACTATAATTCTCTCATTCCCTTCAACCGTCGCTAGAACTTCCCTAACATTTTCCCAAAACTGCTCTAGCTCGCCCAAGAGGACAGACACTGGGGCATACACCACTAAAACAAATAACCTCGTCAACCCTTTCTTGAGACGCACCCAGATCAGTCTCGGGTTTACACACTTATACTCAGTTACACATTTAACCAAACGAGAGGACAGTAAGACGCCTACCCCCTGGCATCCCCTTTCTTCTGCACCTGACCCCAAAGCGATGCCCCCTCCAGGCAAGTCGACAAGTTCACTGCCCTTTCGCTTGGTTTCACTCAAACATAACACATCCAATCTTCTTTCTTCCATAAAGATTCCATCAATCACTTCATTCATCTTCTCTACAATCCCACCTCACACATTCCACGCAGCTATTCTGCACTCCTCCCTCCACTTCTCGCCGCTAGGTGCACAGCGTGTTGGGTGGCGGTCCCCAACGCCGAACTACACTCTGCTCACACCAGCGGGGACAAACCGGTGTACGTCGCTTTCTATCTCGCTCGCTAGGGGGACATCCTAGCATTCATATTTACACTGTCCCGCATGGTATGCACAGGAGAAGAATTGCAGCCCTGAAAAGGGCTGGCAGGGGTCGTGACGAGCACGCTTCCTCAGTTAACTCCCTCATTGAATCATTGAATTAGATATAAGTAACAAATGCTGTTTCTTCGTGTGATGTTTTTCTTGTGTCTAATTAACTAACTTTTGAATACACATCCCATTAGATGTCGATTGCAGAGGTGTACTAGGCGCCCTTAAACAAATTAGGTACACCACTCTCCAGGTGATAGTAATGATAAAGATCTTCAATAACTCAACCCACACCTCACTCTGCCGGCCTGAGCAAGCCACGTTGCAGTGTTCGCCGATGGAACGTCAGAAGCACTCGCATACTTAGGCGAAAATGTGTGAGAAGAATGATGAGATTTGAGAAAGCGAAAGAAGTATGTAAGGACCGCTTGGCGGTCCTTCCTCTTTGACTACCCCATTAGGGACACAGCGTGAAGATATGTATGTATGTACATATAAAATATATACTTACAACACTCACGAATTGAATGAAGCACGTGAATAACTTTCCAATCACAGTAGATTTTGTATTTTTATCGCTGATAATTACCAAATCAAAAAAAACCAAGCTTCAATGTATTTGTGATCCCTGATGACATTAAACATGGAACAAATTGCGTTAAAAATATGAACATAAATCAAAAATGACAAATAACAAATATTTTTAATATCCTGACTAAAGAATTAACAACATCCGCTACAATTTCCTCGGCGTAGCTGAACACTGTTAGAAGTTTCAACGCAAGTGATGTGTCCCGATAACCTGTCAATAACAGACTCCAGGCAATTTATTGAAGTATGGCACACGCAATACAGGTAATTACAACTTAGAAAGCCGCCAGAGTTCGGCACTGGTCCACATGGTCTATCGAGTGGCAAAGGGAAACGGACTAGCGTTAGAAACTGGGACCACTTTTATAATACGCCTTTACATATGACTATGATACGCCTAATTGACAAAGTTATGGAACACATGTTGAACCAAATAGGGTCTGTGTATATTAATAATAGTATCTTGTCGTAGACGTTGATAGGGTCTGCAAAAGGATGCATTTCCGCATGTACTACATAAGTAACTTATTTTAAGAAATGGTTTTGTATTTTGAATAGACTTCATTAAATTTTGGGATAAGTTAACGTAATTAAGCATTATCCTAAACTTATTAAAATGCTATGTATAAGTATCATTTGTTGTGTTATGTGTATCCCCGATGCAAACAATTTTGGTAGCTCCCATGCCATGCATTAATACACAAATTGTAGATTTGTTTATTATAAAAGAAACTAAAAATTCGCGTCTTACACATATAAAGAATTAAATAGCTGTTAATGTTAACTAGTAATTGGAAATATATACTTCCACATCTTCTTAAATACATATCTTTAGGCTGTATCCTTAACGGGGTAGTCAGAGACGAAGGAGCGCCAAACTTCGCGGTCCTTACATACTTCTTTCGCCTTCTCCAATTTCTTCATTCTCTTCACGCATTTTGGCCTAGATATGCGGGTCCTTTTGACGTTTCCGCCAGCTACCATTTTGGCTATTTGATCTTCGTAAGTCAGCATTGGTCTTCCTCTGTTACTACTACAACTCGCTTTCGCTCTGAAGATTTTCTTCTGTAATCTTTCATCACTCATTTTTTCCATGTGCTCGAACCATAGAAGCATTTCTTTCTTCAATTTAACAATAACACTGTCGTGTAGCCCTGTCTGCGTATCTCTTCATTTTTTTTGTCCACAAGAGTGACACGGCACATATTTCTAAGACATCGCATTTCTAATGTATTTATTTTACTTTCAATTAATTTCGACCATGTCCAGGCTTCACTAACGTACAATGAAGTTGGCACCAACACCAGATTGTGGATTACCATTTCGGATGAATTTGATATATCGCTTGTCTTCTTGTTTTGTGAAATCTACTTTACCAACACTCTAATATTGAATATATCTTGTTTTCAAAGATGACATTCGAACAACTTTTTTTAAATAATAATATAACTTGAGTCTTTCCTAGTTATGAGTATTTTAAACACCATGCAGAGTTTTGTACATCCCTTTGTTTAATCCTGTTTGTAAAGGTGTAAAGTTATATATTTTATGAGGTTGTTTTCACTATTACAAAGGTTTACTCGGAACTTCCGCTCGGGTTAACTCAAACGAGGGTGTTTGTTGTTATTATTTTATTAATATATATGAAATGTCTGCTATTAACAAATATGAAATTCAATCTGTGTTTCAGTTGTTTGAGAATAGTATTCACATAAAATCATTAATGGATTACTATCGGATTCGAAAGGCACGGTAAGCCGTCAAGCCCGGCTAATGCTATATGGCGGTAGTGGTTGTCAGGTCAAAAGCTTTGTAGATGGTTTGGTAACTGCCAATAGGCTAGCTATTAGCCTGTACCTTCATCAACGAACTTTGGATTCGCGTGGTGGGTTATAATTATAAATTATATTAACACTTTCTTTAGACGAGGCTTGCGCTTAGCATTGGCATTTAATTAAACTATTACGAAATGGGTTACTGCTGTTATTCCTTCTACAGACTAATTATTTATATGACCTTCGTAAACTACAAGTTAACTTCAGTCAGACATTTCACGCGCGTTGGTTAACGTCAGTCACTCTTTTTCACCATTTCGATTAATTCTAAAATTAAAAATTAAAGTGATGATCATTTTCAGCACAAGGGTAGTTACATAAATTGGTCAAGACAGATATCATTATTGTCACCTATTCCTCATCCGACGTTTTAGTCCACTGTCGGACGTAGATCTCTGCCAATACACGCATCTAAGATCGAACTTCGGCATTTTAACCGATTTTAAAAAGAGGAGGAGGTTCTATGTTCGTCTGTATGTGTTTTTATATATCTGTTTACCGATACGTTCGTTCGTCCATTGTAGAGCGATTTTAAAAATTCTTTTTTAGTTTGAAAGGGTATACTACCGAGGTGGTTCATTTAAATTATACCATTTCAATTATAGTAATATTAAAGCTTGGTCTTCAAGGATACACCAAATAACACCTATTAATGCTAACCACTTATAAGGTTTGTTTACAGTGATGGTTCTTTCTGGTTCCAGAATTAGAAAAGAAGTTTAATTTAGACCTGCCTTAAATATTTATTTAGGCTATGGTCACTCAAAAGTGAGAAATAATAAAATAAAAAAAATATTTAACCGCCTTCAAGAAAAAAAACACTGAAAAGTAAAAAAATAACTATACTTTACAAATCAAAACTCAAGTACAAAAATAACTTTATAAATATGATACAAATACCTATATACTTTATTTTGCCGGATATTGAAGTCGGCGCTAAATTAATGTGCAAAAAAAAATAAAGTCTCTTAGTTTGGTAAGCTTGGGCACCGCCTTCAGTAACTGTCAAATTTAATTATATGAGTATTTGAATCGTATTTATAAAGTTAATTTAGTACTCGAGTTTTAAATAATAAAAAATAGTTATTTCGTACTTTTCAGTGTTTTTTTGTAGGGGGTTTCATTTTTTTCTTCAATTTTTTTTATTTTTTCAACTATTGCCAGCTACGTTGCGCAGAACATCGCTTTATCTCGCTGGTTCAAATACAATTGCCCAAACACCGTCTCCTATGCCGAACTTATCTGCCTAGACTTGCATATATTTAATTTGGGCTCACATGCAGTTGAAGGAAATCATTTAAATGGAAAATCATTTTTACTACTCGCATCCGGAATCTCCATTTAAAATATGTTACAAACGATGTGAAATAGATATTTTTAATAACTTGTATGTGAACATCACTTAGCGCAAATAATAACTTCATTTATATACACGTACAACATTTTATAATCACCTGATAATACATTTTTAGTAAGTATTTATTACAGTAATATAATCTTTCGTGGTAATAATCGGAAGATCAGTTTAGTAAATCGCATTTCAGTATCGATATGTATTGAAAATTGAAATTACATATCAGTGCCACAGATAGTGTGAGTACAAAATTCTACCACTATCAATACATTGTTATACCGTTATGGCTTTTATCTGTTACGTTTTTATTTTATAAACAAAAATTTAAAAAATATATGTAAACGGTATTGGCAAAGTATATTCCATGTAATAATTTAATTATATTGTTTTATAGGAATTCGCTGTAACCTAAATTATTATTCATTTGAAAACAAAATAGCTTTACTACAGGTATTTATAAACCACGACAGATAAAAGCCAATTGTGGCCGGAACATTCGGTTGAAAAAAGGCTCCGCTCGCACAATTAGTCCATTCTATTATATTTACGAGCTTAAATACCTCCGCAGACACTGATCAATTGTTTGGCAAATAAAAAGTTGTCTTGTCCTTGAAGAATGAATGGCGTGGAAGCATAGTGTTCGACAGAGCCAGCCCGCTAGGAACACAAAGCCCTATCCATTATCGCGTACGAATTTGTCACGGCAGCTGATTCATTAGGCGAGCATTAATCTTAGCGGTTACGCAGTAACATGATAAAGCTTTACATTGTTTATATCTCTCCGACGTAGCAAAGCTACGTCCCGTAGGCGTCGTAGCACCGTAGCACGATACAGTAGCAGTACAGTAACGTATGCTACACCTACACCATACCAAATAAATAATATAAACCATTAGCTGCACTACGTAATGTATGAGGAACATTTTACTGTACAATAAAACAAATACCAAAAAAACAAAAACAAACTATACATTACATGTATCGAAGTGGTGCTACGGTTTTCCGTAGCACGATACTGTGGTATTATTAACATGCAGTCTATTGAAATTTACGTAGAATTTTATTGAAATAAATACTTCATAAATAACACAAATGTAATCCATTGCTTTGTATGTATGGACACGCTGTATGTACAATAAAGAGGAAAGAAATTGCGGTAGCCCAACAGAAAATAGAGTCTATTTACACATGTTTTTTAAATTATACAATATTATTGCTTTTTAGGGTTCGTATGGCCTAAATGTCAAAAACGCTAGCATATCTGAACGAATACCTGTGAGGAGAATGACAAGATTTGTGGAAGCAAAAGAAACATGTATGTAGCGCGAAGCGCTCCCTCCTCTCTGACTATCCCGTTAGGGATACAGCGTGGAGATATGTATGTACGTATGTATGGTTTAAACGACTAAAAAAGGACCGTCAGTCTCTAGTCATGTGTGTTTGTCTGTCTGCTTATGTCACAGTCAATTTGTTCTGTCGTCTTTACACCTACACTGAGTTGATATTTGCGAGACATAAATTGATAACCCAAATTACACTCAGTCTTATGAACCCATTTTTTTTCTTTTTTTAAATTTAACTTTCACTTTCCTAAATCGCTACGGAGCGATAAGTTAATGCGTGCTTGTTACACTTATGGCAGGTATTTGGTACATAGATGTCCTATAGTGATAGTGATCCTTGAGTGTGAAATCTATACCAATATTGTAAAGAGAGAGAGGGGAGATTTAGTAAGTTTAGCTATATGTGGAGAATAATCTCAAAAACCACTGCACTTATTTGAAAAATTATTTCACCATTATAAGGTAGTATTCTAGATGAATGCAGGGTATAAGTTATGCATTCAAATCGGGCGAAGTTGAGATGGACCGCTAGTACTTCAATGAACTGTTCATATGTGCATCTTTACTAACAGAAGGAAGATGTTTCGGAGAGCTAGCGCATTGCAATCATAGTAATGCTTTTTGAAAAAAAAATTCTTACACAAACTGTGCGTAATATAGAGCTATCAGCTTGGTCAGCTTAGCAAATAAAGTCCATACCAAAGAGTTAACTGAAAGAGTTAAATGAAAAACTCCTATAAAAGTTATTTGTGGGATACACAAGGCGGTTTTTGAAACATAAGGGATTGCATGGATCAAATTTTCTTGCTCCCCATGGTCTTGGGTAAATGGTAACATGCCGCCCTGATTCGAATTTTATACAGCCGTTGGACAGAGCTGCATGGTGTGTAATAACAGTTGCCTTCAAATATTAAATCAAAAGAAAGGCGTTGTTAGTGGTGTGGAAACTCGTGGTGGTGATCAGCTAGTTATTCCTAAATTTAAATTACAAAAGTCAAGTGGTTCATTTTTGGGTAACTGTGTTCGTTTTTATAATAAAATTCCTCAAGAAATTACTCAATTAACGGAAAACAGATTTAAACTTGTCATTAAACGCACACTGATTGGAAAAGCATACTACAAAATTAGCGATTTCATTGAAGACACAACAATAAACTGGAAGTGATCCTCTCTGCGTATGCATTTACTGGCTTTATAGATATTGTATTTTTATATAACTATTGTACAATGATGGTGAAAAAATGATACCTGACTGAGTTTCTTGTCGGTTCTTCTCAGTATTCAGGTTTTCTTTTCGAACCGAACTAAAGTAGATTTGACGTTCAAAAATACCTTGCATTTGGGTTTACTTGAATAAATTGATTTGACTTTGACTTTGACTTTGACTTTAAATGGCGGTATTAATGATATGTGGCGGCACAGTGATAAATTGTTTTTATACCCTGATGATGCCGTGTTATAGTATCACTGAAAGCAGACTTTTGTTACGTGCACGATAGAAGAATGTAAAGTGAAGGCGTTCAATATGAATATGAAAAAAACTAAGGTTCCGGTGTTCGAAAAAGAAAATGTCCAAACGAAGTGTGTGTTATGGTTGAATGAATAATGTTTTGAACAGAGAACAGAACTGTATAACAGTGGCGGTACGCCAAACCAAAATGCCCATCCACAACGCGGCGTTGATGTCAAGATTTTATGGTAGCGACGCCTGGATAATTCTGAAATTCCCGAAAAAATTGGGGATTATTCAACTGCGGTTTTGAAATCTAGTACGATGTACTGTTTGACCCTTTCGGACAAAGTAAACAATGAAGAGATACGCAGTATGACAAGGTTAAATTACTGTGTTACTGTAAAAGTGCAGAAAGAAATGCTTAAATGGTTCGAGCACATACATAGAAAGAACGAGTGATGAAAGATCGTCGAAGTAAATACACAGAGTGAAAGAAAGATATTGGTAGCACAAGTTAAGGAAGAACAAGGTTGACTTATAAAAACCTAATAGAAGTGTTAACTAACCGAAATGATAAAAGCACTGGCATGCCAAGGCGAAAGTGTGTGAGGAGAATGACATGTAAGCATCGTGATGTTTGGCACTTCAGCTTCTTTGACTACCTCGTTAATTACATATATGCAAATGTAATTCCTTATAAACATATATAATATCACTAGAAATAATATAATGTCGAACCTTATATGTACGTACAAATCGTAAAACTTGTACCTGTAGTTCATATTAAGCCTGTTTGTATGCTCCGATCTTTGTGGCTATGGCTCTTAAATTAATTTCTATACCATTATCTACTCACTCATGACCCATCTCCTTAAAAAGCGCTCAGGGTTTCATTAATCAGTCTCTGTCTGTTTTATATCGATTTTGGTAACTACACATTTGGACTCTTACCACCATATTCACATTAAATCCTGTTCACAGATATAACATGTTCCAAACAAAAAAACAATTTTAGTGTAAGGTCATGCAAAGCCATCATTAGCGTACTCTCTGAGTTCTATTCCTCAACGATGAAGACAAAACAATATTGATATTGTGTAATGGAAAAATAGCGTGTTAGGAACGAATTACTGGTAAGGAAAATTGCCATTTCCTCGCCGTTTTCTATCAGAGATTCTTACTTAAAATAGGTAGGAGAATTATTGCATTATAGAATATACTTCCTTCGTTTTTTTCGTAATTGGAAAACGATAGAACACTTATGACAATTCATTAGTACCAATTCGTGACATGATAGGACTAGATGAAAAAATTATTATATTTTTTACCTTTTCTCCGAATCCAATTTAGTTGTGATTAGCTGACCGAGCCTAATCTCTGGAATATCTTGAGAACGCTTCGTTAGGAGGCGAAACACGTGTCGATTAATAAGTTTGAGATTTTGGGTGGAAGACAGCAAAATATTATAAGAAGGAACAAATGAAAAGAAAAATTAATATTTAAAACCGACACAAAAAATAATAATAATACTCCAGACAATTACACAGATTGTGTGACCTCAAACTGAGCAGTAAGCTTGTACTATGGGTACCACACAACGAACTCTGGGGGAGTTCCCAGTAACACCCAGACTCCAAGACAATTTAGAAAAGATAGTTTCCTAAATCTGATCTGATCTGACCGGGGATCGAACCTGGGACCCTAGCTTGGAAAGCAGATGCATATGCCACTGCACCAACGGGCCGGTCAATAATAGCTATGCTTAATGCTTTTATTAATTTGCTAACACCATTTTTACAATATGAATGTCAGACAGCAAATAATAGTGAAATATAATATAATTATGTTAATCGTAATCAAACTTTCTGCTACTAATAGAGATCACGATCAAATTTTAAAGGCAATAGTGTTTAAGATCCCTTCACATGTAAGATTCGGAACTAATTTTTTCAGAATGGCTATGAATTTCCGTCAAACATTGCTAAAAATTTTCTCGAGAACTGCAGCATTAAAAAAAAACTTGCATTCAAATTGGTTCTGTGCAAGACCTACAATGGTACTGAACAGAAAGAACAGATACATAGATATACAGACAGACAAAGGTATCGTATTAATGTCACCCCTCTTATCCGTCAGGGCATGTAGAAAAAATTTGTGTAAAGTGGCTGACCAAAAATATATATGTATAAAGAAATAACGACCCAGTTGGCGCAGTGGTTTAGACCTTGACCCAAGCGTAGAAGGTTCCGGGTTCGATTCCCGGTCGGGTCAAATTAGAAAATGAACTTTTCTAGATTATCTTGAGTCTGGGTGTACTGGGAGACGCCCCCAGTAGTCGTCGTCTTGTTCTCATAGCACCTAGTTTGAGATCAGATAATTGGTGTGTATTGTCTGGCGCATTATAAAAAAAAAAGAGAGAAAGTAGTAACAGAAGTAAAAGAAGATCGAGACTGGTATATGAAGAACAAAATGAGAAAGACGAGATTTGAGGAAACGAAAGATAAGATCTGCGACGCTTGGTGCTCCGTCCTCTGTTTACCCCATTTTAGCATAGTATATTTATAACGTTGCGTAAGTAGGTATATTTGTAATTTCAATTATTGAGATGTAAACTTAAATATCAACTTAAAAACCAAGTTAGTGTGTTAAAAATAACTACATTATTATCTACACTTTGCTTTTTAAATTTCGAGACACGAAATATAATTCTAGCGGTAGTGCGTGACATGGTACTAGTAATGAAAGTAATTAAAGAAGATTATAACCTAATAACCTTTGTTTATCTACGTTTATTTAATGAATTCAAGATTAATAGATGTAAATCAGTAATGTCTATGAATATACAAACTTTATATATTTTTGTAGGTACTTTTTACTACTCTAACTCTAGGTACTCTAAATCCTTAGATTATGCTTTTTATTTGTAGTTATTATTTCTATATTGTTTTAACCTCCGAGTAGATTTTGATGATAAATAATTTAACAGTCCACAATGCAGTGTTGTTATCGATTTTATTTTAAGGTAGCAAGAATTGAATATGCCCGAAATTGAGTGAAAGTAAAATAATTACAGTGGATATGCGATCTCTTGTCAATATATACGATGTTACCTTCGTGCACAAAATAAACAGTAAAGAAATACGCAGTGTGGTTGAGTTAGATGACAATTTCGTTGTAAAAATGTGAAGAGAATTGCTTAAATGTTTCGAGTACCTAGAAAGAAAAGGTGATGAACGAATGATTTAGTAAATATATAAAGTGAAGAAGAATGGTGCAGCAGCAAGGGAACGCCAAGGCTGACTTATGAAAACCAAATAACCAAAATGTTAGCTGATGGAAACCTCAAGAGCACTCGCACACCTCGAGGAAAGTGTGTGTGAACAATGATGAAATTTGAGAGGCGACGTAAGGACCGCAGTCCTTGGCACTCCATCCTCTCCGACTGCCCCGTTCAGGATACAGCATGATGATATTATATAACCTCACTTCTCATTGCAGGGGACAGATTATCAAGACACGGGTAAAATCATACCTTGACGTTATTTCTAGAGATTATTCGAGTATTCCAGTTTAAAATCGGCAAAATGGAACCGGACAGTAATGGGTTACTTGCCTATTATTGAGTTATTTTTTACGACGAAGATTTGGAAAAATAACTAACTGGCATTTTTATTTCCCTCTCAAATTAAAAATTATTCTAAATTAAAAGTTATACGAATTTAAAGAAAAAATTCTCAAGGGATCCATAAGTAATTAAAATGTACAGGGTAATATCGAGAACATCGATCTTGTAACAGGAAATTTCATTTCTTTCCCCATCCCATATTACATTTAATGGCCCTATTGTTAGAAAAAAAAAATTTAAAACTGACATAATTGTGTTACAAAAATGTCCACTGATACCGATGTAGACAGTGTAATCAATCGATCGTAAGGATCGATCATACAAGGGTCACGTAGTTGTTGATTGTGAATATCACAAGGTCATAATAGGTCAATAATTTGTCAAATTATATTATTAATGAGATAATATAATTTGACAAATATGATACCAAAAAGAATACATTTTCTGTGATATTTAAAATGCCCTAACAACATCGAAGATCTTCCGCATCGAATATCTTATCTTATTATACATTTCCACTATTAGAATACATTATCGACACACACACACCTAAACCACATTCACACTTACACGGTGTATGCACACGTACAATCAAGCACACTTTGTATACACGTATGTGTTGTAATATAGGTATTATTATCCAGTTTAAATTCGAATTATTTTCAGTAAACCACACTGTGTATTTTTGACAGTCAATTCTACCACTTACATTTGTTGTAGATCAGGATAGATATCACATAAATATCTTTATGTATATAATTCTTCTTTGTACTTGTGTTTATATCTGAACTTCTACTAAACGGCTGGATTGATTTTGATGAAATTTTTTGTGTAAGTTTGAGTGGGTCTCTGATTAGTTTACATTTACAATTGGATCCGGTAGGTGGATCTGCAATCGGGTTTTAGATTTTTTTTTTTATTTCAACGTTCGGGCAGGACAACGTCTGTCGAGTGCGCTACTATATTGTAAATAGTGAATTGTATTAAAATCTGAATTTAAGTATTTTGCGAGATTTTTTTCAGGCTTCCTGTCTTCACTCAAAAATATTGTAAAAGAGGTTAAGGAATAAGTAAAATAATAAAGTAGATAATAAGCTTGAAAAGCAGGTCGTAAACAACCGTAAGTTTCTCTGGGTGTATTATTATATACAAACAAAGTTTTCGCTGATGTAGCAGATAACGAAGTTCGTTAACGAAGTGTTTAATATGGTACACAATATTGCGTACTTCGCTTGTTCCCACTCAACTTGTTTGATTATACAGAAATTCATACAAAGAAAAGTTTGAGAAAATATTCCAAATTAAGATAACGACAGCAAAAATATTATTATACTTAGAAATTATAAGTGCTTTTAATCTCAGACATGACCTTATTAGGGAACCGACAACTTCCGACTTTCGCGTGTAAGAAAGCAAAAGAAAGATTATTTGACCATTGAATGTTTACGTGAAAATCTTTAAATTTTTATTACTTTAAGCTTTCTTTACTAAGGTTTTATAAAGTGCTATACAGAGGCGTCCAAACATACTTAGTAGGCTTAGTTATATTCCTACCATACGACAAGTTGAAAATTAGTGGTCAACCTATCACGAAAAATATAGAGAAAAAATTCAGACTATTACAATTCCAAAAATTGTAATAGTCTGAATTTGTTCTGAATTATTTTACATATAGGGCCACAACTATCATAACTAAATCACGTTACACTGAAACGATACTTTAACTCGTTTGTAAAATGGTAATATGAAGTGTGACTATATCTGTTCCGTAATTAGAAAAAATCATTCAATCTTCTTAGTGGTAACTGGTAAAGTAATAGAATGTTGACATTTTTAATATTATTATTTATATTTTGGAACCTCTTCCTAGAGAGTACGATGAATGAACAATAGAGTCAAAAATTCATTAGCGTATTTATTACGTTAAGTAAACTACAACTGTGAAAGTACAATAAATAAATATTACACATTAATTTATTCTTCTTCTCTTTAATTAGCACCGAAGTATGTATATCGAGTGATTCTTTTACTTAACCATAATGTCTCTATGACTCTAGATTACAAATCACTGCTTTTTATAACCGACCTGTTTGCAACACTTCGACCAATATTACAAAATGTTTACGGTGGAATGTCCTTTTACGTTTCCCATTGTATTTTCTTATGCCTTATCCCACTGGGAAGTCATTTCATATTTATTCCAAAAGTACACAACTTTCAACTTACACATGCAAACTAGATACGTACTATACAAAAACCATTATGTATTTTTTATATTGATACAAAAAGGTCCCTCCCACGGGAATCCAACTCTGAGCCGTAATCATAATTTAGCAGCAAAATCTGCGCCAACAAGGCGTTTTACCCTTTACAAACTTATAAACGCAAAGTTTGAATTTTCTTTAAAACTTCTCTAATTGTTGAAGAAAAGGGTGAAGTGTCCTTTCGTGTACCTAAAGGGCATCGATTATACGTTATACCTGAATTACGAGCATTAAATCAGACTAATGGTAGATACGCATTTTTGATCATAATTTATATTACGTTAATAAATTCAGATATTCTCATTTAAGTGAAAAATTCAAATGACGAATTTCCATTATATTTACCATTGTTGCATATTAACTACTTCTGTAATACTACTATTTCTTCTATAGAAAAATCAAATTACGAAATGATAATACTTGTAAAGGTTTAGCATTATTGGCAATTTAATATTCTCGAAAATTCCTTTCAAATAAGCTAAGAAGAACTCACAGGAATAGTGACAAGAATTCAAATCTTCTGAGGAGTGAAACTATACAGATATATACCTACCTACAAAAAATACTTTAAACATATTACTTATTGATAAAAAGAAATACGCTATGTATTTCGATAAGGTATTATAAAACACGTTCCGAATACTATAATATATAGTTCAATCATATGGAAATGTTAGAATAAAAATGATATCAGGTCCAAAGTTGTAGGCACAATAGATAAAAGGTACTTAGGTTGTATAAGTACCTACTTATATATTAATATATATTAATATATATAGGTTAGGATTACTAAACGACAGGCATTTTCCTGACATGTCCAGAATTTTACCCTCTGTGAGGAAAATAAGGATATTTCAAAATTTTCAAATGTTCTTACTAAAATTGAAAGAAAGGAAAAGTCCACAATAAATAAATAAAAAAGAGGAAAATGTAAATAAGAGAAAGTAATACATTTAATGACAATTTTGGTAACGAATAGATAGAAGAATCAAACCATAACAAGTAAATTATTAGTTCAGTCATGTATACTTGTAATGTCAGGAAATTTACTGAAAAATCAAGAAATTTATCAGGAAATCTCTTCTTTGGATCTGGTAACCGTAATGTAGGTACATAAATAAAAAATCAGAAGTTAAACAAATCAACCCAACCACGACACTTGTCCCATAATGATAAAGTTAAATTAGCCCTTTTACAAAAATGGTACGGAACCTTTAACGCACGATTTGAATTTGTACTTGAATAAATTTTTATTTCATTTTTATTTTTTTATAATACTCCAAACAGTTACATAAATTGTGTGACCCCGAACTAAGCATTACACTTGAATACCACACAATGAACTGGGGGAGTTCCCAGTAAAACCCAAACTTCAAGCTAATTCAGAGAAATTCATTACCTAAATCGACCTGACCAGGGATCAAACCTGACTTGGAAGGCAGATGCTCTGCCACCGCGCCAACAGGCCAGTGGATATATCTTAGAGTGTGCCAAAAAAACCCGATATTTTTTTTACTCTCAGCCTATTTTTTTAATAGGCTGAGAGTAAAAAAGATTTTGAGATTTTGTTCAAAATTTAATGCCGAATAAGGTCCATTTATTTATTTTATGAAAAAATAAAATCTTCATGGCTTGCAGAGGTAAATAATGTAAAAAGTCACATTTACCGTGTTATTTAAATGGAAAAACTTCAGGTTCGATGGAGAACCTCTTAAAATTAAAATTAAGAGCTCCCGTTTGGATAGGTGCTTTATTTGGACATATTCTACGATATTTTAGGCTGAGAGTAAAAAAAAATATCGGGTTTTTTTGGCACACCCTAAATACCCATTACACTTCTGACTCGTTTTAATGACAAATACACTTTTTTGGTAACGCAGGAGAAACATGAACGGCCCCTGGGGGTGAGATTAGATTACGTGGGGTTTTGACCTACTAAAATTCCTGCGGTGGTCAGCCTCGGCACGTTCTGAATGGATTTCGGGTTCTCGTACGGAAAGCATCGCTCGAAGACCACCGCTCCCAGTACCATCGCAGTGCTACTACAGTGGAACAACACCCTCTATCGTCCTCAAGGACGCGCAAATGGTGACCGGAGCCTTCATTCCACGCGATAGGAGGATACTGGAGTCTAATTGCTGGCCCGAGCCACAAAGCTGAATATGCTCTACAACTTATCTTCTACTTAAATTTCCTGTAGGTACCAAAGTTATGAAATAATTATACATGTATTAATATAACTCAACATAAAATGATTTATTCTGTTCGTTAGTATCACCCGAAGCTTTATTATAAACGCCTCACATCTAGTGTGTAAGCTCATCACACCTGCAGATGCGTAGACGAGACGTCAGAAGTAAACCACTATCATTATTCATAATTTCCCTTTGAAGCAGTGTTCCGAGTTCGCGACACCGTGTGAGGATTAAGTGCGAAAGCTCCAGCTGCGCCTTGCCGGATAAACATAATTTACTAACAACATCTGCCAACACTAACCTAATAATACCATAATAACATACACTATACTCGATTACAACAAAATTCTCTGTAGTGGTAAACAGATCTATACACTTGCAAGCAGAAAATCGCCCTTTTAGTGAATAATATTCCTGTCTCATAAACTTATTTTGTTTTAAGAAGTAAACATTTATATTAAATATTTAAACACCCACTAACAACACACATTATGTAATTAAGTAACGATCGCATATTAAAAACTATAAAATGTGTCGATTTTTTTATTTGCAAGTGTATAGCTCACGCAAATAAAGAATGAACTTGGTACCATCAATTGAATTTGAATGGCGCCGTGTAATAACTCACATGTTATGACTCTAACAACATATAAATAATATTCATTAATTTGTAGATAATATTATTGTGACGTTAATTATTAAATTATGACAAAAAATTATATGGTCAACTACAATAATGGTTAATTATCTTGTATATTATTAACATATTATACATTATTTTTAATATCTGATATATTACTGTTATAAATATTATTATCTTAAAGTTTTATTAAGTATCTTTCAGTCAAATATGAAGAATTGCAAGAATTTATTCTGCGATCAACTTCAATCCATAAAAATTGCGATCTTTTTAAACAAGCATTTTAAAAATTTAATAATAAATATAATAAATAATTTCACTAAAACTATTGTAGTCGATAACTTTATTTCATTTTAACATTTTAAACGTTATTATAATGAGCCAAATAATTTTTAACTATTCAATTAAAATTATTATTATTATTTACTTTCACGTATTTGTTTTTTAAAAACAAAAACAAAACACTACTAATTCTAATTCTTTATTTGTGTTGTTGCCTGTTATTTGTTAACGTGATCGCAGGTCGTATATTATATAGATACAAAAATAAAAACATAAGTCTTCTGCAATCCGCCGAGAGCGTACAGACAGAAAATAACATAAAAAGAAATAATGCACAATCAATGTAGAAAATAATCACAATTATAACAAACAATAAAACAACAATCATTTTACCAATAATGAAAAAAGTGAATTCCAATAAATCTTTAAATGTCAAAATATAAAAATAGATGCCAATAAATAGATTCAAAATCTCATAAATGTCAATAATGAATTAAATGTTAAAATATAGAAATAAGTGTTATTTTAAATTATAATCTTTAAATTGTGTGAACAATTCTTGTACTAAATAATTATAAACTTTTCATTTAAATAATTATTATTATTAACTTTATTTTTAAACATTAAGATGTAATACATTGGGTTATTATTGTGCGAAGTTTATTATAAATTTTAGTGGCCATGGCAAACACGCTTCTATTTTATAGTTCACTCTTTCTTGATCTTATAATGTAATTTCTAATTTACCTTGGCGATACCTCCACAAACCATAGGAAACAAATTTGGATTACGCTTAACGAACATCGCTACTTCCATAATATAAATGACGACATTGTAAGTAGTTTTAGTTACTTATTCATAGACTAAAGAGAAGATACTACGTGGTTAATTTATTGTTTACAACCATTACAACTATCCGTGTTCTAGACGTCAATTTGTTTTTTATTTTTTTATACGATTTTAAAAAAAGAAGGAGGTTCTATGTTTGTCTGCCATAATGTGCCTAATCAATGCGCAACAACAAAAAGTCTACTAGTTTGGTAGGCTTAGCACTGACTTCAGTAACCGTCAAATTTAATTATGTATATGTATTTGTATCATATTTATAAAGTTACTAGTGACCCGCCCCGGCTTCGCACGGGTAGCAAAGCCATTTTGGACAGAACTTTTGTAAAATTCGTTCTTGTGGGAACGAATTTTTCGTTTTTTAATGAGCGTCTCCACTGCGGAAGGAGTAACTGTGCTAAATTTCAAGTCAATCGCACCTACAGTTTCGGAGATCTCGTGATCACTGACTGAGTGAGTGGTATTTTGCTTATATATTTTTATAGATTTTTAGAAGATTTTTATATTCGAGTTTTAATTATTAAAGGAAAGTTATTTTGTACTTTTCAGTTAATTTTTTCCATAAAATATTAAACGTTCAACAATAAAATAAAACAGATAAAGAAAGAGTTATTGTAGATTTATCAGGACAGATTTGAAGCGCATAGGTCTAAGGAACATAATGTACAACATAATGTAATAAACAATGTAATCGGAACATAATGTAATAAATTTAGTTGTGGACAGTACTAACTTGGGTAAGATCCTTTTGATTTCAACCGTTATTTGATTGGACTATTAGAACGGGTACTTAACATTACTAGTAGCTATAAAAGTTTTTTCATGCATAATATTTATGTCTCCTTTTTTGAGATAGTCCCATCATCGCCTTTTTAATCTTTCCCACCCTGGTCCATCCTGTCTCTGACTTTTATCATCCAATCAAGTCTATATCTATGTCAAAATATATATTTCCAACTTGCTCTTGACCGTCCCGACTTTTCTTTTTCGCGAGTGCACATGTCTGCCCATCGACACATACATACGTACATATCCTCACGCTGTATCTCTAACGGGGTAGTCAGAGTGGATGTAGCGCCAAGCGTCGCGGTTCTTACTTACTTCTATACACAACTATTATTTTTTAATGAAATATTCCTGTTATATTTTGTCTATTACTACCACATGTAAAATATAGAACGTTAAAGCAATTAATCTGTATTTAGAAGTCTACATATATGAACACTAGATTTGTGTATTGTTACTTAGTACCTAATATTAATCACAGAAACTAATTATTATGTTTATATAATTAAAAGTTAATTACTACTTTCTAACATGCGATAGTGAAATATTAATATAAGTATGCCCAATTAATAATAATCTCTGAAATACTGGCACGGAAATAATAAATAACACATTCACTTTGTCGGATGTCCACTTTGTCTTTCCATATAATTCAAGATGCTTTCGATTATTATTTCAACGAATAGGTACATTACATCAATCGTGTTTGGTCGTGTCTAAAAAGAACGTAGGTAAGCATTAGACCTCTCATCCGTTAGAGATTTATCCGTACAATGCTCTAATCCGCTGACGATGGGGTAGCGAAAGACACCTGCTGCTCAACAAATGGAAACAGTTTTTGCGGAGAGCGAAATTTTTTGACTTGAAACTACATCAATAATATATTTTAAAATATAAAGACTTACAGATGTACGCATAAGTTATACGACATTACAGGTACATTTGTAAATGTAATACATACAAAACAATCGTATTACAGTCAATTATATTATCATAATGTCCCATATAATATGTCTTCCATACTTTTTTACCATTTCACGGCCTAGAAGGAAGACAGAACTTAGAATGTGCTAGTCGTATATCTGTCCTCGTGAGTCGTAAAAGTGGGCCAAGGGCTTTATACAAAGAACTTAGGTTTTGTACTTGTAAATGAATAACTCGTTCCACTCTACCTTCTCTAGGCTCAAATATTTATTATTAGAATTACGTTAATTTCTCTGCGAAATATAATAATAATAGTATCTGGACATTCCGAAATTGTATTATCCCAACTAAACACTGTATTAGGTAAAACAATACACTATGGGAATACTTGGTAACGTGCAAGTTCTAAGGCAATTTAGACAATGCAGTTGATTACCTTAATTGACCTGGTTAGAATTGAATCTGGGAAACTCTTGAATTATAAGGAAAGTATAGTAACTTCGGTACTGACATTTATTAGAAGCAGATTATAATTTTAATTTCAAAGTAAATTAAAATGTATAGACTATGAAATTATATACCTAAAACGGAAATAGTAGTGTCAGTCGTAGTAAGAATAGTGTGAACACTAGAATTGTAATAGACTACTTTTCTGTATTATAATAATGTGAAACAGAAAACTCTTATCTCGTTTCATATGGAAATCAATATCTTTTATTTAAATCTATATTCCTGTCCTCGTATTTGATAACAAATACATACTTATGGAGTCCTCAACTCCCAAAGGCATAAGAGAACCTTTATCTGTAACAATATTTGTATTTCAAAATATTCTTAGAGATATCTTAAGTATATTTCATGTGACACGATTTATTAAATTATACATGTGTGAGTATAATAAATCCGTTCGGTGATCAAATTTGTGCATTGAAAATATCTAAAAAAATGTATTTTAGGCTCCACTCGAGAACAATAGAATTTAAAACGATGTTTAAAATTTATCTCTTTGTATGTCCCCTTGCTACATACCAGTATTTCTAGCTATACATATTTAGTATGATATATTTAGAATACATTTCAATTTTAACCGTCATAAAATTTCCATAGGATTCATGATCTACTCGTACTTATTCCGCCAACGAAATTTTAAATGCTCGCGAACAAAGTCGTGGGCACACCTAATGTACATATGTAATAAATAATCTTAAGAAATGTCTGATAATTTCTGACCACATAAATGAATTGATTATAATATCTGAACTAATAATAAAAATTTAGAAATGAAATTATTTGAAAATATAAAACTAATTAACATATTGATTTACATAACTTCATTTCTCTCGTTCTCGAAATGTTTCCTCACGAAAGCGTCGTATTCTTGGATCATTTATAACGCTCATATAGAATCTATTGAAACGAAGACGTACATTGTCCCTTTCTACCTTATTAAATATTTTCCCAAGCTCTAGAAAATTTTATGTAATAGAAAACTTGCAAAGTCAAATATTAAAATTTCATCATTTCTTAAAACAGCTCCTAACATTAAATCATTTTTTTTAAGCAATTTTTTTGAAAATAATATACAGCTCATGTTACTCGCTGATAATGTAGCTTCCTGTATGTGAAAAAATTTTTGAAATCGGTTGAGTAGTTTTTGAATTTATCCATTACATACAAACAAACAAAATTTATATACATACATACATATATTCACGTTGTATCCCTAACGGGGTAGTCGTAGAGGGCGTTCAAAAGTGGAAGTGGAAGTGGAGGGACAAAGTGTGAAATATGGGTAAATAGAAAACGTCTAGAACAACTGAACGAAATTGTATATCTGGGGAGCGCGTTTTCGAGGGATGCAAGATGTGAGTTGGATGTGGAGAGACGGGTAGTAGCCGGCAATAAAGTGAATGGTGCTCTGTCCGTATTAGGAAGCAGTGTGAATATATCTAACTCAACCAAAATTCCAACTTTATTGTACGGTAATGAAGAAAATCTACAGAGCAAAAGTGAGTAGTAAAAGAAGCCAAGGATGACCAAGGCTGACTCATAAAGATCAAATAGCCAGTGTTAACAGACTGAAATGTCAAAAGCACTCGATACCTAGACGAAAATGTGTGAGGAGAATGACGAGATTTGAGGAAGCGAAAGAAGTGTGCAAGGACCGCGATGCTTGGCGCTCCGTCCTCTCTGACTACTCCGTTAGCGATACAGCGTGAAGATACGTATGTATATATGTATGTAGGAGTTAGTTGTCGAGCAGCTATCGAATAGTCAAGTTCACAGTAGTTGTGAACTTTTCTACTCCTAGTAATCCTGTTAAGTTTGATCTTTAACAGTTTACATAAATTTCTATTTCAGAAATAAATAGCATAGCTTTTTTTGATGCTCTGCAGTGTCGCCTGCGTTTTTTTATTTTTCCGCAATAGAAATTAGCCTAGATTACACTGCAAAAAGTCCTCTACCTGCCAATGAAAATCCCGTTAAAATTTGTTCAGCCGTTTCAGAATATAACTCGTACAAATAGACAAACATCTTAAAAATGCTTGTTTGGGTTTTGATCACGTACAAATAACCATAATACGATCTTAAAGCCTTTCTTCCGAAATCACAGGCAGAGAGTTCAATATAGACAGATTTGAGGTTAATAAGCATACATATATATAAGATAATATATATAAGAATACATAGAATTATTTTGTTGCAGACCTCATACGTCGTATGTCATCGAAATATGCTTAATTTATTAATATTTACACTTAAAAAATAATGCACATACATTAAACACTTCACAGCATTTTCCATTCATGTTCACACTATTTGTATGGTAAGAATAAGTATAGATGGCCATCACTTATACACGCACAATATTCTAATAATAAGCGCTATCCCTTGTCTGACTTTTACAACCTGTGCGAGAAGATTATAGGTCTCTTCTATATGTATTCCATACATTTTTTTTTCTCTCTCAAATCATCATGAAAGCAAATTTTACGTTGTATCCAATTATGACTGTGAAATTAGGTTTACAAATATTTACAAAGAAATTACAAAAACATTCGACCAGCAATAACATTTACAGACGACATAAACAGGCACATCCCACTTCGCAACGTTACAACATTCTTATTCTACTGAAAGCCCCATCTGTGCATGTATTTGTATTTGTGTGGATGTGTCTGTGTTTTAAGTGTATGAATACCTAGGACGGTTAAATTGTCCAAATGAATACACCGTAAGAATTTTTAAGCGAGTGTAATGTCTTCGACTTGAGAATATAATCGTCCATAACCATTTATAACTATTATAGAATAATTAGATCTAATGGCTTAAGGAGATGTCTTCCAAAGAAAGAAACATTTGAGATTGTTAACACAAAATAAAAATATCAGTCATTTTTCATTCATAAAGACACACACCTATTTCAAATTTCTATAGCCTTATGACCTGCTTTAAATTACTTCAATTACTTCGTACAAACAATAAGCGGACAAGAACGAAACAAAAACAGCTATAACGTCCAGTTGACACCGATCCGTCGTAAGTCCCCTGACGCGTATTGCGACAGTTGTGACATAGGCCAGTCTCCTGCGGCCTGTCTCGTCTGACCGAACCCACCCAAATTACTATAAGGTTCTGTTCACACGGAACGGTCAACTTTACTTGGCTGTACATGAAACATGATTTAGCATGGGACTCTGTGACCTAGCTAGCGTAATTTAAAATGTCACTTGAAAAAGTCACAATGTTATTTGTTACAGGATACTGTAAATTTGGCCTAATAATATTCATTTGCAATATGATAATTTAAGTGGCTTGCCACCAAAATCAAAAATGCGTATTAAAAAAAATAATTTACGCCTAAATACAAAAATTTAATAAAACTTCTTAATTTTATTAATTGAAATTACTTAAATCACATGAAACTTCTGAGAATTATATTTATTATATTAAGAATAATGTAATATCTCGGATTTCCTGGCTCGAGTGTAATATACTATATTGCAATAACTTAATTTTCCAATCAAGTCCTACCTACATCAATACTAATATAAGTATCGATTAATTTTTTATTGCTAGAAATGACGTACAAGGTGTGATTTTACTATGTTTTCATGCTCTGTCCTCTTTGAATAGCAAACAGCGTAAAATTACGTAGATTGTGAAAATATTAAGCGCTCCTCAGATTTTTTATGAATACTTTAGCTATTTATTTTCGGTGCTAATATACTGGATATTAACGGTGGTGGTGGTGATGCGTTTGATGTTCGAATGACTAATCTCATCCGTATCGAGACTACCGTTTGCTAATAAGTATATATTGGTAGTATATTGATAGAATATGTACCTATTAAACACATATTTATAAGTGCAATAAATCTAAAATAAATAAATAAATACTCCAGACAATTACATAGATTGTGTGACCCCAAACTAAGCAGTAAGCTTGTACTATGGGTACCACACAACGAACTCTGGAGGAGTTCCCAGTAACACCCAGACTCCAAGCCAATTTAGAAAAGTTCCTTTCCTAAATTGACCTGACCGGGGATCGAACCCGGGACCCTAAGCTTTGGAAAGCGTATGCATATGCCACTGCGAGCCAGTCCAATGTAAATAATTTGTAACGTATGATATGTACCTACGTATTATGGACTGTGTCGTGATTAGTACCATATTAACATGAGAATCCTGATAATGCTACTAATAACATTACCAGGAACAACACGCCTTGCTATTCAAAGAAAATGAACGCTACTATGTAACTACATAGTTACTGCGCTATAATTGTCGCTAACGCAGTTATTTTTTGTGACATTAATCATAATATCCTGTAATTATATCTAATTACTCAATTTTTTTTTTACTAAGGTATATACAAATAATATTTAGTAATCTTCAGAATAATTACAAAATTGCCATATTGAAATTAGGAGAGGTACCGAGGTAGAGGAGGTACTCACAACTTTTGCATCCCTTAAAACAATCGAAGAAACATTACATAATTATCGGATAAATAAATAATTGATTACTACGACACGTTACAATCTTATAAATTAGAAGATATTGGACAACTGTAATAGTTATGTTACATACAAAATAACATAAATGTCGTTAAGTATGCACAATATGTTTTAAATCAGAGATTCTAAACGAAGTTATATACAGCCTATGTGTCTAATTAATGTTACATACATATGTTATTGATGTAAAAATCGAATGGTATCGTATATACGGAATTCGCCATGTAACAGCATTACGAGATATAGTCTAGGTATGGCGTCTGTAAAACAATATTGCATGTATGTCAATAGTCGTGCTATTACCTCACTCATTGCTCCCAAATTATGTGTACACACATGGGAGTTATTAGCAAATTACTGTTTTGGGAAGTTATTATTTGAATATGAATAACGTATTATATTAATTTAATACAAAAGCAATAGCATTAAATTAATATATATAGAATAAGCATAGTACAATAGTACTATGTACACTATATAAGCATAGTACTATGTACATAGTACAATAGTACTGTGCTTATTTTATAGACAGACATGTTATTATGACGTAAACTGTGCATGGCATACTTCAAAAGTCAAGCAACTAAAATAATCTGGATCACTTACAAATATGCTACATCTACATCAAATAAGCTATAACACAAAGCACAAAAAATATATATCAGTATCAAGCCCACCAAACTAATAGACTTTATATTGTTGCACATTGATTTGGCACCGACTTCAATAACTGTCAAATTTAATTATATATGTATGTGTATCGTATTTATAAAGTAATTTTAATTGTACTTGAGTTTTGATTAGTAAAGGATAGTTATTTTATACTTTTCAGTGTTTTCTTTGAAGGCGGTTTAATTTTTTTTAATAAAAATTTTTTATATCTCCCTTTTGAGTGGTCATGACCTAAATAAATATCTAGGCCAGGTCTGCAATTAACTTCTTTCTAATTCCGGAGCGCAACGATATACAAGAGAATCGTCAATATAAATAAAGGTTATAGCCAAGTCGTGTTATCTAATGTATCTTCGAAGTCCAAGCTCCAATATCGGTGAAATTTAAATGGAACTACCTCTGAAGTATAACCTACTAAACCAAAAATGATTTTCGAAATCGGTTCATAAATGACGGAGCTATGAGGTAACAAACATACAAAAAAACATACAGACGAATTGAGAACCTCCTTCTTTTTTTGAAGTCGGTTAAGAAGAGGGTTCATGTCATCTTTTTTGTTGTGAGCAACGGCACAACGAACGTACATCAACCGTATCACAAATTATGTAACAACTTCTAATTCAATTCTTTAATTTGTTTTTAAACTTTAATTCTGCAATTTAGCGATTTATCCCCTACGACATGTTAAGGCGACGCATTGATAAACAATAATTTAATCTAAAATAGACATTCTGTTCTATGCAAACGTGCGCATACTAGCTTACGAAAAATACGAAAAAACGGTTATTTTGGTTCATTTTAAAAACTATAATTAATTTTTAAAAATCCAACTGTCATTTTGAGGAATATGTCTAGATTAAACTATGCAGAAGGCTTAGAAATCTAAATAGGTCACGTTGCTACGCAAAAAGAGATTTCTTTGATATTTTATTTTGTGTTACAAACGTTAACCAACCGTGTATCGCAACTGGCAAAATGAAGTCAATGAAATGAAGAATCAGGATACCAAATATCATTGTCATACATTTTGTAGTCACTTAGAAAAATTGAGATCTCTGCCGTCAAAATTTCCAATGCGTCGCCTTAATATATATGCAATAAATACAATAAATAGTGCCATACTTAAGAAGAAATTATTGTTCATATTAAAAGAAATCAACTTAATTGGCTATAATTATTAAATATTAAACTTCATGATGAAAAATACCGAATAAGTACTACGAACGGCATTAATATTCAAAGAAAATTACGTATGTATTTCTAAGTTAGAGAATTTGGTTTTTGTTTCAACATATGTAGTTTGCATAATGACAAGTTAGTAAACCATTAAATTCTTGTGGGAAGAGACATCAGTAAAATTAATAAATTCGAGTATTTCCGCTCGCAGTTAGAGCGAACTTTGAGAGTGCTCTGAATATTAATACACGGGTCAGAACGAAATTAATTTATACGAACCGACCACCCCTGTTTCAATGGAATTTTCCTATTTCAAAATTCCTTTCGCGTCCAATTTTGAAATCATGACCATCGGATATTTCTTATAACTTTTATTATTGTCAAAATTGTACTTTTACATTTAAAATAACATTCTCAATCTCATTTCCTGATGTTTTCCGACATTTCATTATTACAAAAATAACTACACTAGACTTGTTTTTCTTTGTATATCAATTACGTTTCAAAATTGAATAGCCAGTGCTATAAGCAAAAGCATAAACATTGCAGACATTTTATATAGGTACTCCAAATAAAAATTGTTATTTATCCACGAAAAAATTACAAACATTACTGAATATGAGGCAAAAGGGTCCTAAACGTGGGACCCAGTCGTAAGCTCACCTTTACAGAGCTTTTATGTAACGTCAGCTGGTAATGAGAATGTATATTTTGTGTCATCAATCATGCCATCGACCGAGCAGGTGGATTGTGTGCGCTGAGACGAGCTCATATGCCATCATGTCACCTCGAACCCTCTACGTCGTGGATCAAACCGTTACGGTTCTTAACTCTGACAATTTGTTCCTCTCGAATTACTTAACTCACGAGTAGAAAGGAAATTATGATATTGTTGCAACCCATTTTATTACTGAAAAACTTCCTCATATCGTTGGATCCACGTATATGGCGGTAGGCACAAATTAACGAGCTTATTTTATTTCTTTTCAATATTTATTTCAAAATATCGAGTAAAATTAAACTAATATTGAACATAAACTTTTTTTAATGTAAAAATTACTAAACTGTATAATAAACTATACTGTAAAGATATACTTTTCCAAGCTGAGAGTCGCAGATACGATTCCCAGTTAGATCAATTTAAAAAAACGAATATTTCTACTGGTTTAGGTATTATTTTGTGTAATCCTAGTTCGTTACAAGGGACACATAATAAAGCTACGGTATCCCCTGCCTGTTATTCGATTCAACTAAAGAAGGCCTTCGGAATCGCGGCCAATTGAAGTGAGGGCTTCAATTATCTACTTTATATGACCCCAAAGTAATCAACGGTGAGTATGGCTCGCATTATCACAGCACTACGAAAGTGTTCAGGCGACGCCCAAAAAATTTGCGATTTTAATGTTATGTATTAATAAAGCAAAATTAGAAATTTCGAATGCACATCGAAAATCTTCGTGAAACTTAACCAATTACATTCCAGTTTTAAAACCGCCACTTTCTAATCTGACAGTTTCTAATCTGACAGGAACTCGACAGTCTTAAACTTTATTAACTTTGATATCAGTATTTTCTGTGTTATTAATCAATGTCAGCATAATTTTTGGAGGATAACTGATTGAACAGGTGAAGTCCAAGAATCAAGGAGTCGCGAGGGAGGCGCGGCCCAGTAATTGACAGTGGTTGTATCAGCGCTGCAAACTTTTTATGGCGTCATAAACACGAGATGAAATTATATCCTAACGGCCCAATAAACAGGAAAAACTCCTCTCAGCAACGCGCTATTACATGAACGGAAACTCCCTATTTACCCAGCAGCTATATTGGTATTACGTCATTACAAGCATCACTGCCCTCTTAATTAAATCAAATATAACCCGAATAATTACCTCCGATATTACTATTAAACAAGGTAGTCGTTTATTACGAGACTACGTCCGGGGTTATGCCCAGTACTACGCTACTTATTAATCATCAGGATATCATTACCGGTGTAGCCGACCGATTGACTGTCCGATAATAAATCTCTAATTAGCGTTTAATTCAGAATTTTATCCTACATTTCACTTCGATGCTGAGTAACAGCGACTAACCCTCGTCACGGAAAGCTTTCACTCGAAAATAACAAGACCTTTGTTTATTTTCTTTATCTTTTCCGCGCGGAATGCTGCTAAAGCAACAATTACTCTCGGTAAATTAAAACCTATCCTTAAAAACAACACTCTGTGCCTTATCTCCACAACACCGCGCGAAACAAGCATATCATCTAGCAAATATTTATTCCTTTTCATTAATTGTTATAAATATTAACTTCAATAAACGAAATAATAATAAACTTTTCTAATTTACTATTTAAATAATAGGCCAGACGACTGTTTCTTATCGACCTAGTTACATAAAAGGTTTAGCAGTCATGAACAACACTGAAAAAATATTCGGAATACAATGAAAAACATAAAAGTTAATTCGCTTTTAAACTTAAGTAGTGGGAACAGAGGGGAAAAGTTTCGTCTCTGTCAATCTTAGCCCTGGATAATGTCATTGCGAATTTGTGACACCCTAACTATGTAACGCTATCTCCCTCTAGCTCATTCCCACTCAGTTTCTGTCAATGAATGTACATTAGTTTTCTGTCAATCGCATTCAAAATGTTTATTTATTTTAATACAGTATAATATATACCACTTTTCATTTCAGTCATTTAACCTAAACTTTTAGGATTAGTTTCAAATTTCGTTTTTTAAGGTAACAATTGCACTAAGTGTGTAGGTCCAAACTGTACATTTTGAAAAAAGTAGTGATATCAAAACTACAAAGTAATATAATCGTTCGTTCGTTATCGAAATAGATCTGAATCGTACCTGACCTGAAGTCTAATTACGTAACTTGCTATGGCTGAAAATGAATAGATATATAAATTAATTAATTGGGCCTCTAGAACCTTGAAATTTAGATAAAATTTGCTAAATCTTCATCAACTAACCGTTAAACTTATTTCGATCTCGTCTTAGTTCTTGACGGTCTCACTTGTCATTATTTACTTCGTTATTTTAATTATTTAGTTCGAAACTGAAAATAAAAGAATTATTTTATACACGTGGATTGTTTTAATATCATATTGTTAATATTATTTTTAAAAGATCTTCCTTTAAACTATTACTGGTACAAGTTAGCTGCAGACATCGTTCCGTCTGCCACCCGCGCCCTCGCTCAAGATAAACTTTACCAAAGAGTTAAACAACTCTCGAAATGAGCAGCATCTTGTTGGAGTTGCTACACTTGCGTCTGCTCTTGATATTTTACTTACCAATAGTGACTTGTGAGTTACACCAACTTACACTATTGATTACTGCTAATTAGATACTAATGATACTTGAAAATTGCATTTAAACTCGTTTCGAAGCAAACCGCAAAGGGATTTAACTGTAAATATTATTATTATATTTCTCTCGCAATCTATTCATAAAAGACGGGTATAATTATATAAATCAATTCTGAACCATAGAGTGCTATTCAACGTGAATGCAAAATCGTAAAGGATCCGCCTTATTAAAATTCATCATGGCTGTGCAATTTAGTTTGCGGACAAAAAAATTTAAGGTTTTTGACAGGTCAGAAGATTAAGTACTTCCTACTTATAAATTCACACTTTTGTTCATTATGTCAGCAATCCACTCAAAGCATTTATAATAGTAAATTTCTCAGTCTCAGTTTTGATTCTCCACCAAAAAAATTTTGAAAACGACCTTTTCTGAATTATCTTGAAGTCCGAGTGTTACTGAATGTTTCTCGCCTTCATTGTGTGACAGGTATATATTATATGTACACCAATTATTTATTATACTTATTCGACACAATATTTCACTTATCAACGAGATATTATCAGGAACCCTAACACCGGAACACCAGATATTCAGTTATCTATCAAATGTTTACATAGACAATGTTGGACAATAATCCCATTTCCAAAACATTTCAAGCATCTTTTTTAATTTTAAATTGCTCGCATAAAATTAAAGCCGCAATTAATTGGTTACAGACCACCAATCAGATTAAAATATCGTCACGAAAAGCAATTTACAGAGTTCGCCACAACACAATGCACGTCAGAAGCAGCTTGAATCCGCAATATCTGGCTGAGGTAGGAAAATAACGCTGTGCATTACGCGGACAAAATATACGTAATGCCCGAGGTATTTTTCGCTTGCGAAGGTACCTATAAAAGCTGCAAACTTTAAAGGCTTGTTTCGAAATTCTTCTAGCACAATTGTGCTTCGTTATTTGATCCGATCGGTGAGTTGAAATGTAAATAATTCAGCAATCTCCAAACAATTACACCAATTATATAACCCTTAACTAAACTAGGCTTGAACTATTGGTATAACAAAACAAACTGGGGAGCATCACCAATTAAGCCGCACATGACTCTAATCTATGGCAAGAATCTACGTTGAATTCTAATGAACTGAGGAGGACCTAGTACAGGCATAGTGTAAGACAGCAAATAGGTCACCAAATGGAGGAATTTAGATTGCATAACTTCCATCGATTGAAAATAAACATCAACTTTGGATTTTGAACCAATAAACGCCATTCATACACGATTTTACAATAGGAGCGTGCAATTCCAGTCGAAGAGTTAGGTCTCTGTTCAGGAATCGAACTCGGGAACTTTAGCTGGTAATGATAGCAATGATAAATTACGATAGATGTGTGGTTTGGGAGACTACACTAAAAGGTTAGGAGTAACTAACGCGCAGGCAGATTTAGAAACATGCTGTATGGGCGGCTACGAATTTTTGGCATCCATACCGACCATTGCTAACTTTCAAGGAACCTGCAATCGTTAAATCAGATCAAAGCCTTAAAGGCTTGAAAAGTTCACGGCAGTAGTCACATGCCTACCTTCACCAATCCGCACAGAGCCCGTATGTTGAAGTATAGAACAACTCCCTCTCAAATTCATTTTTGAGAAAAGCCTAACCTGCGTCAATGGAACATTATCACTAAACTTTGTATAGCTGATTAAAACTAAAGAAATAATGTTCGTTTAGTAACTCCGCACGTTTTTAAATGATATCCCACAAGAGGTATATCTTGTAGGATATCACAAGATATATATAATAGAAAGTTATTCTAACTTCGTGAGATACAGTGGTGATCTCACGAAGTTACAATAAAGGTGATCTGAAATTATATCTAGTGATTAAAATTGTGCGCCTTGCTATAAACGTCATTTTTAATCTATATTATTTTGAGTCATTCAATTCGATAGGTAATATGTTCTCATACAATGAAAAAATTCGATCCACGGCAGTTACTACTTAGTGCTTAAGATTAATGCAATAGCCACAGTAAAACAATACACCTATAAAATGATATTGTGAATTTACAAATCACATATTTAAAAACACAAGATTCATTTAATTTACCACTCTAAAACTAGAATTTTAGATACTGCTTAAGGATTTTGTAACTCAACAGAACAACTTAACATTATCATAAAAGTAATTAATAATAATATCTTACAAAAATTCATACTTTAAGTTTTCATATGTATGTATGTATACAGAATAAAAATAATTTATTTTTATTTAGCCGAATGGAAATGTCAAAAGCACTCGCATTCCTAGGCGCGATGAAATGATAATGAAGCGAAGCGTGACGCTCCGTAATCTCCGTGAAAATATGTATGTTATATATGTTTTTATATAAATATACATATCATAAAATGATAGTGACGTTAGTAAAATGTTATTTATATAGATTTAAATATATTTTTCCCCTTGGTTTTAAGTGTTATTTTAATGTTAAAAATACTGATGTTTACAGGCTGTAGTAGCCGATGTGATATTCTCAATGCTGTTATAAATTATTTATTCGTATTATTCTACTATTTTAATACTGTATTAGTGATCGTATAATAAATAAATAAGTATGCAAATAAATAGTAAGCAATTATGTATATATGCACAGGGTATCCTAATGAAGGGTTTGCAGTTTTGCTTCATTGTTGTTGTAAAAATTTGTAAATAAATAAATAAAAAAAATAATAAAATGAAATGTATACTAAAACCAATTTAACAACTGTTCATATATTCAGCCTGTAACAAAAATCCCAAAAATAGTTTTGTAGGACTTCTCTTCTAAACCGATCACAAAATAAGAAAAAGTCCAAATAGGAAGAATAATCTTTTCATTAAAACTAGAAACGCACAAGACAGGTGTTTGCAGTTACTTCATTCATATTAATTTGATTTCTTAAAACGGCCTATACGTGTATTACATTGTTGGAGAGTACAAACGCCATAGAAAATGTTATTCGAAATAACCTTAAATAAAGGAAATCTTTTAGAGTCCTAAAAATATCAACAAATGCCTTATTTTAATGCAATTGTATTAACAATACTACCTTATTATAAAAATAAATATTTTTCTAACTGACTGTACTCTGAAATGAATAAATATTTGCAAAATTTTATGTAAACAATATTTTGTCACTACATATTTGAAAAGTTGTAAAATTGGTCGTAAAATCGTTTGATGATGATATTAAGTATAACTTATTTTAGTAGGGACGTTTTTATAGCCCTTTGAAACTATAACTTTCCCAACTTTTGTTGCAAATTGACATCTTAAAACAGCTATAAACTTTTGTTCCACACAATCCCAAGACAGTTGATGTAAAGACTCGAGACGGCGTGAACCAGTTGCTAAGCGCGAGCCAAGGATCATCCTGATTTGCATTGATCGATTAGAAATTGGTTCGTTTGTAGATAACTGTGCTCAGGTCTATTCTAACCCTATTACGAATCGAAGAGATTTTCAAACAGCACCCATTAAGAGAGAGTGAATGGCAAGAGAGACGACACGCCTATTTATCTCGACTTAGATAATTCCCGCCAAACTGACGCAGGATGAGGGTAAACATCTTGACGTGATTAATAGTAATCCGTTTTGACGAATGTATAATGTAGTTTAATAGTGTAGGATTTTGGATTTAGTTGTTTGTATAATATTATATAAAGCGGTAAGGGCGATAACTTGAGAAGCCCCTATGTAGGAGTCAATCCTTTACTTAAGTTGTTTTAGATAAGAACACGGATCAAATGAATTAGGAGTAGTCTGATAGTAACTTGTGCGCATATTTTATTTGAAACACTAAGGGCAAGTAATAATGTAGAGGCGAACGCAAACAACGCTTTTGAAGTCTGTTGTGATAGCAAAGTACACCTTTACTTGTAATTTGTTTGTGAAAGTTAAGAACTACCAACTATTATGATATAGATAATGTATCTTAAGAATATTATAAAATTACTAAACGCTATACAGAATATAACATACATACATATCCTCACGCTGTATCTTTGACGAGATAGCTGCAAAGGACGAACGGCCAAAAGCATTGCGGTCCTTATACTTCTTTTGCCTCCTCAAATCTCATAAGTCTCCCCTCACACACTTTCGCCTTCGAGGAAGAAGTGCAAAGTAGCTATAAAATATAAAGGTTTATTATAACAGTCTTACCAATAAAACTTTACATACACCTTATACATCTGTTATAAGACAAAGCGCTACCAATAAAAACTTTTTGACGGGACCGCTGTATACGCTTGTTATAAGAAGTGTGTAATCACAAAGAAATTTTACACAATGCTTATACCAATAAGAGCCCTTGTTTAACGACTGTGTAAAGGGAAACATGGCTGTGTCCGTCAGTGTCAGCTGACTTGCTTCGTTAAGTACGTGCGTATTTTGTTATTTTTTGTGTATTTGTAACAGTTTAAATGGATTATTTAAATTATATGGACTTATTTGATGAGTGGGACATAGATGAAGAACAAAATTTGCAAACCAGATGTAGAAAAAGATAAAACACGGGCGGATCCTTTTTTATTAAATGACGGCGACTTTAAGTCCAAGTACAGATTTACTAAGACTTATGTCCATAAAATAGTTAACCTAATAAAAAACGACATAAAAAGAGACACTCGAGGATCTGGAATATCAGCTGAATTGCAAGTTTTGACGGCACTTCGTACATGGGCACGTCAAGAGGTCCAAGATGACGCTGGTGATTTACATGGACTTAGTCAGCAGTCTGTTACATACATCTGTCAACGTGTAGCGACAGCTTTAGCGAGCAAAGCTAGTCGGATAATTTATATGTCCCGTACATTGCAACAACAAGAAGAAGTAATGTCGGAATTCAGAAAAATATGTGGGTTTAGAAATGTGGTAGGGGCAATAGACTGCACACACATAAGAATTAAAAAAATTAGTGGACAATCTGGACAATACTATGTCAACCGGAAAGGATATTATTCCTTAAACGTTCAGGTTGTATGTGATGCATCACTAAGAATTAGAGACATTGTAGCAAGATGGAGGGGCAGTACACATGACTCTAGAATCTTCAGAGAGAGCCAAATACGTCAATGTTTTGAACATGGACAGTTTTCTGGACATTTATTGGGAGATTCTGGTTATGGTTTAACACCTTACTTGTTCACTCCAGTGAATAATCCTCAAACACGGCAAGAAGAAGCATACAACAGAGCTCACATCCTCACAAGGAATACTATAGAGCGGTGCTTTGGACTATGGAAGCAAAGGTTTCGGTGTTTATTAACTGGGTTCACAGTGTCTTGTAAAGTTATATATTGTTGCCTTAGCAGTCCTTCACAATATCGCTATTGATATGGGGGAAGAAATACCAGTAACAATATGTGACAGTAATAGTGTACGAATGGATCAACAACAAGAAATACAGACAGAAAGCCGAAGTGGACAAGCTGCCAGGGCAATGTTTATAGAAACACATTATTAAACATTTTTTATTAAATAAAAATTCATTACCTAAATAAAAATTTAAATAAATTATTTACACTTTATTATGATAACTCTTTTTCTAATATTAATATTTCCAACTGTAGTTTTTTTTTACGTAATTCATGTTCCTCTCTCGCCCAATCATGACTTTCATGCATCTGCTTTAGTTTTAAAAAGTGCTCCTCTTGAAGTAATTTTACCAAAAGTTCGTTTCGTTCTTTTGATCCCGTTTGTGACAACTGGATTTTCTGTAATTAA
The DNA here is from genome assembly GCA_907165235.1 of Zeuzera pyrina. Taxonomy (NCBI): domain Eukaryota; kingdom Metazoa; phylum Arthropoda; class Insecta; order Lepidoptera; family Cossidae; genus Zeuzera; species Zeuzera pyrina. Next base: position 17,612,447 of record OU015626.1, read on the forward strand.
AAATGATTGTAATTAAAAAACACAAGACTCTTGGAACTAAGGTCTCCCAGCTTTTAACTACTAAACCACGACGGTTCAAGCTGAATCCGGAATGGTCTAGTCATGATAATAAATTGATACCAACCTCGTCTTTCTTGTATCTTTTCTTTTGTGAAGTTGGAAGAGACTCTTTACATTTTAATGATTTTTCTCTATTTATTGGAGTCATCTGAAACAAATTGATAAAAAATAAATACTAATTTCACAACTGGTTGTTGACGAAAGATATAAAAAACAGTAATTTATTTTAATAAATGCAAATATTAATGTAAATATGTAATAATAAATGTATACAGACCTGAGACGTTTCTGTATCTCCCAAGGTAAAATTTAACCCGTCATTCTGATTCATGTTTTCCTCTTGTTTCTCATTCTGTAAATAATATTAACCATAAATAATTACAGTAATTGCAATGAATGTTGATATAATATTAAAAACTTATAATATTATAAATAATTTATAATAATTGTTTCTCTTACTTCTTTTTCTTCTAAAACAAAAACAACCTCTGCCTCCTTTTGGTCTATCTGCAATAAAAAATAAAAATAATGTTTTTTTTTCTATAAGATTGCTACAAAAGTCCACCGAATCCCTGAAAGGTATTATACCATGTCAAGTAGAGAGTCCAACTATGAGGTTACAAAAGTCCTCCTGTGATATTTTTATTTTGATGTATAATTATATAAGTAGTAAAGGAAGTGAATTTTGTTTTGTAATCATAGATAATAATAATTTTAAAATTCTAAAAACAATATAAAGAAAATGCAGTGAAGCTTACTTGTATACTATTGTAGTCACTATCAAACTTGTTGATGTCTTCTTCAAACTCTTGTGGTATCATTTCAATGATTTGCGATGTTTGTTCGTCAGGACTTGGTGGTTTGTATCCTCCTCCAGTGGTTTTTAATGATCTTTTATATTCTGAAGAACGTTTTTTCGCATCTATCTTCATTGTTCTCCATTGTTGTTTTATTTCAACCAACGTTCTAGGCATGCTATTAATTTCATTGAAACTAAAAATCAAACGAAAATTTTATAATGTTATTTTCATATAGACTGGACGATTTGTAATAATTTTCTAACTATAGCTGACTTACCTTTTGAAAACTTTTTGCCAAGTTATGTTTTTGCTTTTATTAGTATTTGTATTCGTGCACTTATTTTCTAATATTGGTAAATGATCTCTCAAACATTCCCTTAGTAAAGACTGGAACAAGAAAATAGAAATTTAGACCTTGCGGAAATCATTTAAATCAGCAATATGTATTAAATTTAACAACTCACTTTTTCCAAATTGTCCCAATTAGCCGATCGTTTCCTCTTCTGTATAATTTGCGATGACATTTTAAGTTTTATTTAGTTTACTTTTATGCTTTTTTCAAATTACCACAACCAATCTTAACGAATTCAAACATATCAGTGTCAAGGAACGTGTCTGAGACTTGTGTTGTTCAGAAACATAATCAAGTTAAATAAACTTCAAATATATTTTAAAACTTAAGGCATAATATTAACATTATAGTTTTACAAATGACTAATTTGCAATTAACTAAACCACAATTAAACTTTTCCCACAAATAAAAAAATTTATAAGCACATATTTATTTGTAATAAGTTCAAGATTTGGAACATATATTTAGCTTTTGAACGTACTCTCAGTGTGGTTGCCATTTCAAAAATGAAAGTGATGTGTAACAGATGTTAAACTATTCAATGCTTATTCATTGTTTATTGGTAGTCCCTTCATAAATCAGGCGTGTAAAACTATTCACTCTTTAAACAATGAATAACTACACAATGATTAAACAACTTCCAGATCCTCGAGTGTCTCTTTTTATGTCGTTTTTTATTAGGTTAACTATTTTATGGACATAAGTCTTAGTAAATCTGTACTTGGACTTAAAGTCGCCGTCATTTAATAAAAAAGGATCCGCCCGTGTTTTATCTTTTTCTACATCTGGTTTGCAAATTTTGTTCTTCATCTATGTCCCACTCATCAAATAAGTCCATATAATTTAAATAATCCATTTAAACTGTTACAAATACACAAAAAATAACAAAATACGCACGTACTTAACGAAGCAAGTCAGCTGACACTGACGGACACAGCCATGTTTCCCTTTACACAGTCGTTAAACAAGGGCTCTTATTGGTATAAGCATTGTGTAAAATTTCTTTGTGATTACACACTTCTTATAACAAGCGTATACAGCGGTCCCGTCAAAAAGTTTTTATTGGTAGCGCTTTGTCTTATAACAGATGTATAAGGTGTATGTAAAGTTTTATTGGTAAGACTGTTAGAGACTGAATAAATAAAAATTATTGCGATTAGGTCCAGTAAAACCTGGTCGTTTACGATTCACAACCAACAAGTTGTTACCAACCACTAAACAAAGTTTGCCGTAGTAGATTTATTTTATCTAAAAAAGTATGTAATATATTGTAATCCTGATAACTTTCGTTAAATCTACAAATTATTCTCAACTAGCTGATACACGCAACTTCGTCCGCATGAAATTAATAAAAAGTCTGTGTCCTTCTTCAGGATTCAAGTAATTAATCTCCGTACCAAATTTGATTACAGGGGTTTACGATCGCGTTTGCTTCGATACTACACAGTGTCTGAATCGTGTTATTACGATGGCCTCGTTGCGCGTATATGTACGATGAGTTCGCCGCGTACAGCCGGAAATACGCTCACAAATCGCTAGTGTAATACATATCTTCACGCTGTATCCCTGATTGCCAATTTCTTTAATTTTTTGTTGTCATATCACTATAGAATTGTCTATTTTAGTCCACTTACTACTTAGTGTGTGAGGATAAAGGTGAAATTTGAGGAAGCGAAAGATGTAGGTAAGTTGTAATGACAGGGATACTTGATAGCGACACTCCAACCTCTCCGTTTCCATCTATTTCTATAGGGATAAAGCGTGAGGAGGTAAGTGGACTGAAGAGTTCCATGGACTAAGGCTAAGAATGCACTACAGATTGCAAATGCGTTGGCAACCCTGAGGACTAAGTTGTTGCGCTTCTTGTGCCAAAAATTTCACTGGCTACCTTACCCTTCACCCTAGAACAGAACAATGCAAGCACTGCTGTTTGGCGGCATCGTAGCACACGAATCACAGTACAAGTAAGCATACAGTATTATATCCTCTTACAAACGCTCCCAAACGACACGCCTCGAAATCTCGGCATTTTTTGGCATACAACAGTCGCGAGTGCGCCGCGGTTGTCTTCGGATGGTGTGAGACGCTCCTGCGCATTTACTGACGAAATATTATGTCAATCAAGTTTTCGAGCATAATGTTCAGTGTATGGATGTTTTAATACATCTATATCGAAACGGGAAATATTTCTCTGTTGCTAATTTGTAGGAAGTATATTATCATAATGATCTTAGTTAATTTATTGCTGATTTTTAATTATACTGCACAGAAAATGCATTTTTTTTTGTCCATTTCCACCATACTAACTCACAAACTTTTGAAACTAGAAATAAAATAGTAGTAGAATTATATAAATAAAAACTTATTAAATTTGCAATAATATAAAATGAAAAGATAATATGACAATATAGTATAATATGACAATATAATATAGTACTTATTATCAAATACGTAACCTAAGAAAAACATTCAGTCCAAGTCGGTGCCTATTGCGTGTTTACGTACCGAGCGACCGTAGGTAATTATCTCTAGGACATTGCCGAGATAGAATGCTGCTTGCTTACTTGTACTGTGTCCGAATAGACTCGGCACGGGGTCCTATCACCCGCCACTACTTATATTTGACTACCCCGTCAGTGATACAGCGTGAGGATATGTATGTATGTATGTTATATTTTACAGAAATTATCGTCATTGATCGGTATTTAATAATAATAATAGTTTTATTGCCAATTCTGATTATCCATTTGATTTGTGCCTTATTTATTTATTAATTACATACATGTATTTTTTTTGATTACAAAACAAGTAACAAAACATTTATGGAATAATATGGATAAGTTGCGAAAATTAAATTTAAAATACAATTACATTGGAAAAACGACAACGAACAATCTCTCCAATGCTAAATATAGTCCCTCCTATAGATCTCACCACCACACCTGCTCTTCCAATTTTCTCATCCAGCCACTGCCTGCAACCTTTCTGAGGTCATCGGTTCATCTGATCGACGCTACACATTGCATATCTCTGTACGTCGCTTCCAGACAATGATTCTTTTATTCCAAAAGTATAATCGGTTCTATATAACAGATATAGCAGTCCATCACTACTTTAACTTTCTGATTCTGTTCACTTTGGTTCTTCGACAAATTGAAAGTAAAAATAACTCTGAATTTAGCTGTCTCCAAAGCTCGTGTTTCACGAGTGCGTTTATCTCTAATTATAATAAAAAAATGTAAGTAACATGTATATTTATTCTGTACAAAACCAGATGTTGGTTTTGTACTGAATAAATGTACCTAAATAGATAAATATTCTGAGTCAATAGACTATGTTTCTTAGATCAAACATAAAAAAGCTTATTATTGAAGCATCGAACAAAAAGTAAACAAATGAAATACATATAAATTGTATACGCTATACTCTTTTTCGACGTGTACTCGTATTGTATGTAAGTTCTAAGTTCATACATATTAAATAAGACAAATAACCAATAATAATTACACAAGAATTCTAAAAACATTAAAACCAAGATCACACGTTACTACGCAATAATTTGAATTCAATTAAAAAATTTTCACGTGACCTTTTACTGATATGAATCAAAGACTTCTATATTCTTGTATTCTTACTAAGGTAAATGACTACCTCGTAGTGGTTTGTATGTATGAACCAGTGCATGCACTTTACTGAAGGTTTCTGCAGAAGGCGCTCCTTACTAATTTTAGAAAAAAACGTAACTAATCGATTTTTCAGAAACATTTATTGACTTATGAGTATTGCTATACTTTAAAATTTCAACTTTTAATTTAATTTTTCAGCTTTGTAATTATTACATAATGAACAAAAACGAACATAATTATAATTATTAATTTTTATTTAAATAATACCGCACTATTTTTTTGTATTTATGTCGATTTTGAAGTTAGATTATTTTAAAATAGCAACAATCTGTAAATACTTCCCATAACCCGCCCACGCGCGTCAGACCGGTGACGGATTTATTCGGCGAAAATAAGACATATAGAGTTCAATATTGAAACTACAGTCCTACAATAATTGATCCCTACAAAAAATTGTGAGCCGATTTGTCGTCGTTAAACATTCGGAAAATATGCGCTACACAGACTACTCACAGATAGTCGGGCGCGAGTTTTGATAGGTATCCACCGGCAAATTGTTGTATGCGTTAAGTCTGTGACGAAATCGATAATAAAAGTCACCGGAAAATTAAGCCCAATTGTCGAATCTATAATATAAAAAGTGTGGGTTATCTGTTAATGTTTATGTACAGTTCGTTATTTTTAGGTTGTTCCGGAAGTCACATTCGAACAACTCCGGCCAATGAGCGTCTTCATTGCACTAAAATTACGGTGAACTGCGGCATTATCCGAATACCTATTTATTATGTATGTATATAAATCAACTGTGCAGTAGCTCGTACAAAAACTCTGACGTGGACGGGCAGCCTAATGATAAAAAAGGTTAAGTAATTACAATTTAACATTAATAATAACTTTTACAAAAATAGATACTAGGTTATAACAACATTTTAACGTTATCTAATAAATGGTTACCTAATAACAAATAGAATTTAGTAATATTGATTTATATCTCACTCGTACTAAATCACTTTACGATATTTACATGTATACCTACCTAGCTTAACTACCGTATTGAAGCTTTGTCAGTTAATAATTATAATGGATTAAGTGTAAACTTAGGTAAATACCTAGCAGGTTTGACGGATGCGATATATTCTCTGTATAGCAAAAAGTTTGTGTGAATAAAATGTAGGCAGCAAGACTCCAGAAGCTTTCTTCGCATTAGCATAAAGCGTACCTAATTGCTAATGAATGTTGCCTAAACACTTAGCTAAAGATAACACAAAATCATATTAAGGCCTAAGAGTCGACTATTATATTATCTCATCCGAATAAATAACAAGTTAAAAAAGCAAGTAGCACCTGCTTTACCTCAGGATACTTCAGACATTTTCAATTTCAAAAATATGTTTGAACAATATTTACAATGCAAATTATAAATATTTTCTTATTTACTGTACCTAAGTCAATTTAACATGAAAATCACAAGTAATAATGATGTTATTACATAAATTAATATTGTTCACGGGCACACGTAATATACATTTTGAAGATAGAAATCACGGTATCACATTTCACATTTAAAGAAAGTAATACTTATATCAAATCTTTAAATGTTCATTTTTCTTGTTAGTGTCTTGTATTGGCCATTGGTGCCAACCCGAGAATTTCTATTTCGTTTTCCAGTCTGGTAGAAGGATCTTTTCTAAATGAACAGAGTGAGAGTCTCGTAGCACATTTTCAAGTTGTTGTGATCCGACTGTGTCGCATTCGTATTATCAATTAAAAGCTTAGTTCAAAGTCATACAATTATTGCACTTGCTTGAAAATTATTAGAATACTGTTATTTTTTCATCAAGTTTAATTTCCTTTACACATTTACATAACAAACTGCTGAGGTAAATGTCACAAAAATCGGAAGAGATTATTTTAACGGCATACAGCCAACCTATTTTTTCTTTATTGAATTCATATTTCTTTTTATCCCAGTAGGTATTAAAGATTACATCATGTACCCTAAACCTCCAAGTTTACTTAATATTATAAATTGGTTTTTAACAATAAAATTATAATTATTTCATTCTTATAGGTTAACAAAATTAAAAATATTTTATGAAAAATCTTATTTAAACTTCATTTTTTAATAATTTAAGAAGAAGAGATCTAAACGTTTTGCTTTTAACATTTAATAAACTTCATTTTGTTACGAACACTGTATAATATAAAATTATATACCTACTTACGTAAGTAATAAGTAATCATATTCTGTTTCCATAGCACTTATTGTGAATACGAAAATTACCAGAACCTGTCAGAACAGACATTAAAATTCAAAATAAGGCTACCTACAGTTCTGAATGTAGATGAATTCAGGCGCCTTTATTACGTATTATGTTGATTTTATTCTCAAAAAATATTCCCTGAATGCGATTCCCGCTGCCTGTGTATCTTGATCAGGTGACGCAACAAAACATGAAAGCCAAATTGTACATCTTTTTTTTAGTTAACAAATCCGTCTTGACGAGGGTCCGCGCGTTTTTTCGACAAAAGTAGAAATAAAGAAGATATAACAGCAAATCCTGCTAGATCACGTCACGATGTCTCGATTTTTTCGATTATTTTGAAACAAATGCTGCCCCTGGTAAAAAACGGAAGAAACATAATGAGTTAAAAACACAAAGCGCGAGCTTGTTAATGTGCTACGTCCCTAATTAGCAGGTGGAGAGGGGCCACAGCCCTACATAATGTGGTCACAAAGGCCAATGCCGACGACACCTGTGTTTCACCTTATTTGATTTAACTTGCACGTTAAAACAAAACACAATTTAACAAAGAGCTCTAGAAAAACTCTCGTAATGACCTCGTTTATCTCGTGTTAAACGTAATGTAATTAACTATATACACACGATGTATAACAATGAACAAATTAATGTTCAAAAGTTCTACGATAGAACTACAGGTCAGAAACAAAACAGCAATTTATAATAAGAGCCTTTACCTCTGGGTGACTTGTCAAAACAACAACCCAAATTAGAAGCTTTTTTCGTTTACAAATCTCCCTTGACAAGGGTCGCCTTCTGGCAATACTAGAAATCTGCATAGTATCGTATTCACGATCGTGCCCTTTTCCGAGAAATAGAGACTTGTGAAAAACAAATATTTAAATTTTTTATGTATGTATGTACGTTGTACATATCGCTTATTTATTCTACTCTAATTTAAATTTACATTGCGAAAAACAAGTAAGAAAATTGTAGATTATTATGTGAACGACATAGGTATTTATTTTTTTATAATAACATTTACCTAATTCATCACGCTGCGATTGAGATTATGAGTAATATACAAATAGATAAATTTCAATGTATGGGTTTATACTTTATAGCACAGTAACAGAGTTGTCTGTACCTTGGGAAAAAATGTCCAGGCAAACTTTTTAACTCCTCTATATGCTAGGCAAGTAGTATTATAGAATTTTTGTTCATTTATTCGTTTCAGTATGACTAAAACTTTGTAAAATAGATTTCAATTACTCTGATTGCTCTGTTTACTGTGATCTCTGTTATTTATATACCTAAGATGTATAATATTATTTATTACGCTATCTGTATTATACTTAGGATCCAATTAAATCGGAAAGTACAAAAAGATCAATATCCGAATGGGATTAGACATTTTCTCTACAGTAATTCGGCTAAATTAAGTCTCGTCCAAAATCTAGCATATTTTATACGTATATAGAATACATTACAATTCATTTAAATGGCATATTTAGGAAGCAGCTAGGAAGAAATACTCGTATTAGTGGAACGGCACACATGAGGGAAAACCATCAATCTTGATAATTAATAGATTACGGTACGGCATACACATGGTACCTAAGTACAAAAATAATCTATGAAACTGTTGTCGGTGTTAGGCAGTGGCGTGGAAATAGCAAACGGGCACACGCAACTACGCATGTAATATTTTGCGAATGTTAGAAAGACGTTGCGTCGTAAAGTTCGGCCAGAGTACGATAAGGAAGTTGCGAGTGGCCGCGTCGCTGCCGCTCGCGATAAACTCAGAATATCCATCATACTTAATTACCTTACTCCTTTCACAGTTTAGCTGGAAGAGAGGAAGAATTAACGGCCACTTGTCATATCGCTCGCTGTTTCAGCGTTTCATAACATTCTGATAAATCATTCCACCTACTTTTTAACCTATTTCTTTGAAACTCACTAAAAAGTTTTATCTACTTTTTTAAATTAAGCTTTCAGAAAGGAATCAGTTAAAGCACTCTTTTACAATAACTATTTCATCCATCGATGAACATTTTATTCAGTGCTCATACTCTTCCAAACAGATATAATAGTTCTTAAATACAGGGGTCAGACAGCGGAATAATACATCTAATAATCCGTGGCAAGTCAGCATACGGCCTGCGACCGTTTTATGAGGGCATGAGTGGTTCCGTTAATCACATTCGGTTCATTCGGCGCAGGTAATCCGGGACCGACACAAGATGGATGGATGGCACGTCACGCTACTCCCGCCAAAGTTATCGACTTACGACACCGCATTTATATTTTATTTTACTTTAAACTTTTAGGTATTACAGAAAATGTATCAAACGTTTTAGATAAGAGAATTTAAGTACGCTTTAAAAAAGCTTTATTTTCAATGCTTTTTACCTAGCTAATGGTAGCTGATCCGAGGATTACTGTCACTCTATATGTTTGATTGGTTCAGTAGTATGTGAACTGCGAATTGTTTCTCGTGAAAGAAAAACAACAAACAAAGAAATATATAAAGACACAACAACGGCACACCGTATTCTTTTATAAATTATAATATTAAGTGGCGATTTTCTTTTTCTATTTTTTAGTATTTCTGATATTGCTACGCAAAAAAACACGAGTCACAGATGCACATCGAGCGTTCCGCACTGTTAATCTTTTATTACTAAAATGACCACACAGAAAAAAACTGAGTAGCACTTTCTCTTTATGCAAAGTCTAACATGATTTTTCCTTCAACGTGCACCTTATTCTCAATGAATGCTCATCAATTTTTTTAATTTTTCTAAAAACTTTGATGAGGTGACGAGACCTAACATCAATTTTTACGCGCTTCTTTGATAAAGTGTTTAAAAAGTAAGAAAAATCATGATATGGCTTTTATTGGTCAAGGCACACGGTGATTAAAAAAAACTATTAACTTTTTGTTTAAACCTGTAGAACTAAACACAAAGTCAAAACTCGACTTCTGAAATTAGCTTAATACGTCAAGTAGGTAGTTTACTTAATATTGATTTTTTCAATTCTTAAGAGGAAAATAGAACGAAGCCCATACAGTCACGTCTTCCGTGTTAATTATTCAGATTCCAGAAGCACTTGTTTGATGTAAAAATTCTTCCTCTTCCTCCTGAAATACAAGTTTAAAGTAAAAATTGTTCCTTTTTCTTATCATTAAGTCCCTAACACTCTTCCAATAAAGTGATAGTGGCCTTTATTGAGTTAAAAAGGGCTTTTTGGAAGAACGCGAAAACTTCGGCTTCACATATTCAGACTCTTCCATCCTTACGCGCTTGCACGCAAGTTTAACGCACAATGTAAAGGTTGTCTCAGAAATAAGTTCGTTTTTAAAATGTAAAATAAAAAGACTAAAGTTGGGTTAATTGTAATAAACTTAATATCAAATAGAAGAGTGAAAACTTCATTTTTATTTATGGAGAACGACCATTTTTAAAAGACCGCCATTAACTTCTTTACACTCATTAAACCTAAAGTTAAAATTTTCAATCGCACGACGCAGCATTGCGCGCGGAATTGCGTTGATTTCTTCCGTGATTCTTTGCGTCAATTAAGATAAATTTTGCGGTATTGGATTAAAAACTTTGCCTTTCAGATAGCCCCATATAAAAAACTCTGTAATCTGGACTCCTAGGTGGCCATACAATATCGCCTCGGCGATTAATAATTCTTACATACATATATATTTTCACGCTGTATCCCTAATGGAGTAGTCAGAGAGAACGGAGTGCCAAGCGCCGCGGTCCTTACATACTTCTGTCGCTTCCACAAATCTCATCATTCTCCTCACACATTTTCGCCTGGGTATGCGAGTGCTTTTGACATTTCCGTCTGCTAATACTGGCTATTTGATCTTCATGAGTCAGCCTTGGTCTTCCTTGGCTTCTTTTACCATTCGCTTTCGCTCTGTAGATTTTCTTCGTCAGTCTTTCATCACTTATTCATTCTATGTGCCCGAACCATCTAAGCATTCTTCTTCATTTTTACAATAACACTGTCGTGCAACCCTATCATACTACGTATCTCTTCATTGCTTTTTTTGTCCGCAAGAGTGACACCACACATATTTCTAAGAGATCGCATTTCTACTGCATTTATCTTACTTTCACGCGGTTTCGGGCATTTCCATGCTTCACTACGGTACAATAAAGTTGGAACCAACACCGCATTATGTATGGCCATTTTGGCTGAGTTAAATATATTGACACTGCCTACTAATGAGGACAGAGCACCGTTCACTTTATTGCCGCTGCTACCCGTCTCTCCGTATCCAACTCACATCTTCCATCCCTCGAAAACGCGCTCACCAGATATACAATTCGGTTCGCTTGTTCTACACTTTTTCCATTTACCTAAATTTCACACTTTGTCTGTATATCTTCCCTTTCAAACACCAGAATCTTAGTTTTATTCACATTCAATTCTTTCACTCCACAGTCTTCTTTCATGCACGTAACTAGTGATTGCAACTCCGCTTTTGATGGTGCTATAAGCACATAATCGTCAGCGTACAAAAGGCATTTTACCACTGTACAACTCATACTACCTTTCAATGTCTGGAGGCAACTGTCCAAATGCAGCACGAACAGACAAGCGGACATCACGCAGCCACGCCTGAACAGACTTCGAACCAGGGCAACAAGTCACCATCAATCCTTGCACAGGCTCTGTGGCCCCCAATTTAATGACCTCACAGCCTGCAGTAAGAGGCTCTCCACGCCATAGTCAGGCAAAAATCTCCTCAATTACTTTCGCAGTACTCTGTCGAATGTTTTTTCAAGATCCACGAAAGCGCAGAAACTTCGCCTCCGCGGAACGCGAAAATCTGATCCATACGACCCCTACCGTTCCTAAACCACCTTATGCCTCCCACAAATATCTTTCAGAAATGCCTTTCATACGTTCATTCAATACCTTGGTATAGACTTTATTTGCTAAGCTGACCAAGCTGATAGCCCTGTAGCACACGCAGTCTAAATGGGAACCTTTGTAGAGAGGTACTATGACTGCGGTGCGCCAGTGCTCCGGAGTCTCTCTCTTCTGCCAGCAAAGATTGCACAGTTTGTAAAATGTATCCCAGACCCTAGGACCACTATACTTGATCATCTCAGCAGTAATCTCATCATTTCCCGCATCCTTTCCACATTTCAGACTTCTTATTTCTTTCTCAATCTCTTTCATACTAATGACTTCCTCTAGTTCCTGACCTAAATGTGGCGATTCGTTAGGATCGCTCTCAGTGTCAGAGACAGAGTCGCCACTCTCATACAATTCTCTATAATAATCATTAATGATTCTTCCCGAGAATAATTCGCGAAGGACATCAAGCGAGTCGTTCGTGACATGGGAAGTGGGTCCATTTTGTTGAAAAATATGTTTCTGTTATAGGCAGTCTGGTTCTGCATTGCACTTGTCAAATAAGTTCTTATCATATGGCAATAGCGTTCTGAATTTACAGTTTGAGTCCGTCCCATCAACGTATTCAAAAAAATAATGACCAATAATTCCTTGGTTTGTTATGGCAACCCAAACGACTACCTTGGGAGAGTGCAATGGCGTCTGATGCAGTTGTAATGGGTTGCTTTCAGTTCAGTATCTACAGTTCTGTTTATTGACATTCCCGTTGATGTGGAAATTTTACTCATCCAAGAACCATAATATTATATTTTTGACACTTCTAAAGCGGTTATTTACCTTACTACAGAACTCGATACGTTTAAAAGGGTCATCGGGCTTCATTTCCTGCACAATAACGATTTCGTAAGGGTGAAAGTGTAAATCCCTTTTAATATTCAGATAAACTATAGATCTATTCAAATTTAATTGTGCTGAACGCAAACTCAAAGACTGTCTTGGATCGATCATAACAGACTGGCGCACACGGCTGACTTTATCACTCGTTCTGGATATTCTTTTGCGACCCGGTGGTTTGTCAGGCATTGTTTTTCCAGTTTCCTCAGACTTGCGCACCCAACGCTTATTTAAATTTGTACTCGGAAAGTTTATCATCGACGGTAAATTAAAATTGAAGCAAAGAATCACGGAAGAAATCAACTCCGCAATACAACAAAATGATTCCGCGCGCAATGATGCGGCGTGTAATCAAAAATTTTAGTTCCAGGTTTAATGAATGTGAAGATGGTAATGCAATCATTTAAAAATAATTGTTTCCCATAAATAAAAATGTAGTTTTCACTCTTAGATTTGATAGGAATTTTATTAGAATTAAGCAAACTTTAATCTTTTTATTTTATATTTCAAAATCTAACTTATTTCTAAGACACCTTTTACTATCACTGTTGTACTGAAAAACTCTCAAAATGGAAAAAAACAGATAATCTAAAGAAATAATAACTTCGCTTCTTTCGTGTCCGCCAAAAACTCCTCAAGTAGGTAAGTAGTCTGTAAGAAATCGTCTATGAGAGGTACAAAGAAGTCACCGAAGGGAATCCATAAAAATTTCATTTTCCAATTTCGAAATGGAATTCTAGGTTCAAAAAGAGTTCGTATTAGCACACAGTATAAGTAACAGTAATTTGTGTTAGATTATCAAAAAATTGTTCACATTAGAGCTAAGCGAACTATTTCTGCTTCCTATCTATTTTCTGTCTCAAATGTAGGTGTTCTAAATTGGCAAAAGGTTGACCTTTCACGTTTAAGTGTTACGAATACAGTAATCCATAAATGGAAGTTCTAACTAACAGTAAGTTCTTCACGATATCTTGACTCATCCACTTATAGGAGTTTCTCTTAATTTATTACCATATGATGTAATACTATTTCGCTAAAATTCATTGTATATAAATTGATTCCAATTATGATGGCATCGGTGATATGAAGTATACTCAGCATATTGTCTATAATTATAATGTCATCACACTTTATTTTAATACCTCAAGAATGTTTTTTTTATACTACTTATAATGCGCTGGAATCAAAAAATATTATTTGCATGGTGGTAACCGTAAAGCTCTAGATATATGCGGTACGACGTACGGCACGCTTATTACATAACTTGCAGACAGCATGCGACAGCCAATATCGCGCGATATCTACTATCAAAAAGAGAATTTGTGTAATGTAATTTGTATAGTGGCGCTAAATCAACTGCGAAAAGTGCATTTTATAGTCATAGAATAACACATACGCAATCATCATATATGATACCAATTTTTTATTACAATTAGTCACCGGTCGCGTAGTCATCGCGTGGCTGTCGCTGTCTGCAAATTTTTATGTAATAATCAATGAGCAAGACGGCCCGCGGGCCGTCTTGCACATCGACTTCATAACGTTCATCGTTGCGATAGACTCCAATGACTCTACAAGACACAATGTGCAAGTTGCAACGACTAACGACCTTGCTCCCGCTCATTTTCTCTTTCAATACCTGTGTGCCGTACGTTGTGATCTGCGCAAGTAGTAGTGTCCTTGTGATCTAGTCATGCACACATTATACTAAGGTATTATATCTAATATCTATATTTTCATTACTATACTAGGTAGTCTTTTTAAATGGGACGGTACGGGCAAATTTTGTACAGTAAGACTTACAGAACTGCCACTTTTAAAGACATTCTTTATTTTTCAATTCTGTTGTGAAAAAACTTTTTTATCAATCGTGAACTTTTCCAAGAAATAGCAAATGTTTTAATTTTTTTTATTCCTTAAATTTATCCACCTTCATATCTAGATTAAATCATTGTACGACATCAAATAAATGTTATCTTTGGAAGATTATGAAATTAAAAAAAATATTTCATGCGTTTTCGTTGCAAATGTAATAAATGCGTTAGAAAAAGCTTCTATTTCTTAATAACTGGCGCATAATGATTGTTTCGTTTCTTGAAAATGGAACATCCTAAATAACACACAAAGTATTTCTTTCTAAATTTCGCCAACTTCCAATTTTAAGATTTTTTTAAAGTCGTACAATGTTTTGATCTAAACATGAAACTAAATTGATTTATGAAATAATTTTTTTTTAAATATTTGCTATTTCTGGGAAAAGTTAATGATTGACAACAATTTTTTTTTACAGTTTCACTTATAATTGAAAAATAAGCAATATCTTAATTTAAAAAATTATTTAAAAGCGGCATTGCTATAAGTCTTATACTTCAAAATTTGCCCATACTGTCCCATTTTAAAGAATGATCTTGCACATACTTCTGTTCTATACCTTATACCTACATACTTATACGAATAGTTTAAATAACCCTCAAATATCTATTTCACTTACATAAGTAGGCACAATAAGACACATTGACAAGGAGTTTCATTATTTAATTTGAAAATAAAATAAGATAAATAATATTCATGTAGGTATAACTTTCCGGACCTTTCTTTTTGACGATGGAATCTTATGACAAATTACAGAAACTCCGTAGACGTTATTAAAGTATCTGGTCATTTCAGTCCGGGAGAAGTTCAGCGATCCATCATGCGTAATTGCCACAGTTCTCCGAGTGTCCATCTCCTCTGTTATTTGATTATTACTTATTCCTTTCCTTTGACATTCGAAAAATATTGTTATCCTGTTCAAAGAAATTACCGTTTCGTTTCTTTTGTAGGCATTTCATTTATGTGAGTTTCCATTCCACCTCTTTGCAAACTTTGTGAATATTCAGCTTTCAAAAGGCAAATAACAGAAATTTGGCGTGAAAACTCACAAATTTGGCATACAGAAAATCAGGATGTTGGACATCCGTCAGGCAAGAGGCGAGAGTACACAAACTTTGAACGGGAACTGTAACCGGATTCACTAACGAGTCAGTGCACGGGTGACGGCACGAACGCGGCCGCCCCGGTTCCGCGCTCGCGTTCCATCTCACGTTTTTATTGGCATTTTATAAGCACCAGTCTGTATTTTATTTTATTTTATTACCATTTTACGCCAAAACACTACAGCACATACATGAAATTAAATTTTTGTATCCCAATTCCTAGGTAACACGATTTAATTTTTTTTTCTACGTATCCTCGTCCTGTTTCGTAAATCATTATAATATATAAATTCATATCATTTTACCCATACTTAATATAATTAATTACTAGTGTAACCCATGCAATTAGGTGGGAGGATTCATTCATATGGTAAAATATACTTTCTCTGCAAATGGAACTGATACTCAATGATATATATGATTTTTATAAAATGTCATTGCTGTAACAGTAATCAACGACGAATTGGCCTGGGCTGCATGGGTAAATAAAGTCGCTTTCGTCGTTGTCGTAATACGTTTATGTTAAAATTTAAAAATATGTACATGTAAGCGTGTTTTAACCATTATAAACAGACTGTCATTGGTTGCACAGCAAACAATTTCAAACATTTCTTTAATTCACGATGTAATCGTAAGGACTAATTCTAAATTGTAACAATTTACGAACACTAAACGTCGCATTAATAGTAATTAATTAAAAAATTGGTCAATTTTGTCTCGCATACAGAGAATTCCATATACCTTAGTTATAAAATAATAAATTCTTAAACTTTATTTCTGAAGACTTACGATCTGAAAGGATGGAAATGCTTGACGCTCTACTTACCAAATTAAGGGTTGAATTTTTTTTTTTTTTTTAATTTATTTATGGTTGAAAATATGTACATACTTATATATCATTTAATACCTAATTAAAAAGTCTTTTAAGGTTCTTCACGTCCTTGTTATACTATTTAACATTTAAATATAAATAAAATGGCCAAAAAAATCGTACTTTCATTTTTTTCTTAGGCATCTCGATGTTTCTTTTTTAAAACTAGTCTAGACAGTGAGTAAGTAGGCCACAGCAAAGTCAAAGTCAAATTCAAATCAATTTATTCAAGTAAACCCAAATGCAAGCTATTTTTGAACGTCAAATCTACTTTAGTTCGGTTCAAAAAGGAAACCTGAATACTGAGAAGAACAGACAAGAAACTCAGTCAGGTATCATTTTTTCAACATCATTCTACAACAGTTATTTAAAAATACAATATTTATAAAGCCAGTAAATGCATATGCAGAGAGGATCACTTCCAGTCTATTGTTGTGTCTTCAATGAAATCGCTAATTTTGTAGTATGCTTTTCCAATCAGTGTGCGTTTAATGACAAGTTTAAATTTCTTTTCCGTTAGTTGAGTAATTTCTTGAGGAATTTTATTATAAAAACGAACACAGTTACCCAAAAATGAACCACTTGACTTTTGTAATTTAAATTTAGGAATAACTAGCTGACCACGACCACGAGTTTCCATACCATTAACAACTCCTTTCTTTTGAAATAGATCTAAATTGTTTCTAGTGTACATTATGTTTTCATAGATGTATAACGAGGGTAAGGTGAGTACATCAATGTCTTTAAAATGATCTCTCGGCGACTCTCGTGCGTTCATACTGTAGATGGTACGTATTGCCCTCTTTTGTAAAATAAATATAGATTTCATATGCGCCGTTGATCCCTACAGTAGCAGACCATAAGACATAAGGCTATGGAAATATGCGAAATACACCAATCCATACAAAGTCCACTTAGGAATTTAGTTATATTTGATAATAATTATAATGCGCCAGACGTTAGCCGACGGAATTTATGTATATAATTACCTATGAAGTTCAATTAGCTGGGTGTTAGCCGACGGAAATATCAAAAGTACTCGCATACCTAGGCGAATATGTGTGAGGGAGAATGATGAGATTAGAGGAAGCGAAAGAAGTATGTAAGGACCGTGACGCTTGGCGCTCCGTCCGCTCTGACTACTCCATTACATACAGGGATACAGCGCGAAGATATGTATGCGCCAGACGATACACACCAATCATCTGGTCTCAAACTAGGGCACTTTCTGTGCTGTGAGAACGAGACGACGACTATTGGGGGCGTCTCTCAGTACACCCAGTCCAGAGATAATTTCGAAAATTTCGTATCCTAAATCGATTCCCAACCGGAAATCAAACCCTGAACCTTCTGCCCTTGGATGCAGTGCCTAAACCACTGCGCCATAGAAGTCATCCAGTAAACTTCAGGTAAAGCTTTATACTTATTCCCTGAAATTTTTAAAATCTTATGTCTTATTCAATTGAGGAGATAAGGAGGGGGAGTGGTTGTGTTCCAGTACTTAATTTCCCGCTCTTTAATCATCCTATGTATTGTATATTTCGTTGTTGAAATACTTCCTCTCGGTTTCTTCTTGTTGATAAATAATACTGCGGATGTTTGGTAAATGATATATTGTTACTGATTCGGCGTGTTAACGCCACAGCTCTGTCGTTCACATCTCATAGGTACATGTTACTATATTTACAAACTATTTATACTAATTATCTACGTGATTTTATTGTAATCTTTTGTACGCCGCGGACGTTGAACTTACCGATATTTACATATTATAAGGTCGTGCACCGAGATTACACATTCTGGCACATTAACTAGTGTATAGTTGTTCGCCAGTTTTTCACCGCTGTAATATATGTTCTTTAACCGTTTCAGCAATAGTCCGTTTCGTTTGGCCAATGTATGAACTACCGCAGCTACTATCTATTTTATAGACTCCTTATGGTCCAAAGACCATGGCAATTGAGACCACGGCCGATGCAACTCGGTCGAAACGTCAAGTCAAAATAAAAGGTGTTAGATAGATTATTCTTTTCCCCGTATCTATTTGATAAGAGCCTAAATAGAGGTATGTGAATTATATATACTTTTCCTCCATTTTACGGCAATCATTTTATTTATGAATTTAAATCTGGTACATTTAGGAAAAAACAAGCTCAGAAATCGACAACGTAGGTGTAAATTTTTCAGATTATTTTGATATAAAAACTGAAAAACAGGAGACGCAGAAGCAAGTCATACAGAAACTAGAGTCACAGAAAACTAGAGCATGAAATATTAGAGATGTTAATTTCTAAAATATTTAAAACAGAGGCCTACATGCAGTTATGCTGGTTTGTTAAAAATTTGATTTGGTATTTTCGTTTGTCTACGGTTAAACGGTATAAATTGTATTAGCCCCTGAGTAACAATTGTGTACGAGGAAGCGAATTCACATTCACCTATGACTATTTAACAGACTTTATTGCAAATGCAAATTACATTGCTAAATCCTCTATCAAACAATGGTACTAATCTAGTGAGCTTTGCAGTGGGCACGGCGCGGCGGGCGGCGTTACGTCGGGGCGGCTTGGGCACTCGATAGGACTGGCACATGATTAATAATTCACCGTCCATTATTCACAATTGGCTTCTATAGCGGTACTGACAGCGGGCCTGATAATTCGTTAAGTCCTAAACCGCGACCGCTGCGTGCGCCCGATAACGCTCCAATAGAATTCAACAAATATTTAACTGGGTTATTCGGAGCGTGAGTTTGCGCGCGGTACGAGCCTCACCTCACCTCGCACCGTTTGTTCATCATTATTGTTCGACGTTTTTTGAGGATTCGATGTTTTTGAGAGATTTGAGAAAAATCTCTGCGCTGGTAGAGATGCATCGATAGCATGGGTGCATACTTTGATTAATAGAAAAAAAATACTTTAACTTTTTGTACACTAAACGGCAATTTCGTAGGTAATAATTATAATACAAGATCCAGTCTGGGGGATGGTTTCTGCAGATATTTGTTTTTTTATGAAACTTATTTCAAATGAATGATTAGCCGCAATTACATTTAATTAAATATATTATTATTTATTTATTTTAATGAATTCCAGCTATATGTTCTTTTACATCATTTAAAAAAAATCGATATGAAAAATGTTAAAAAAAAATGGTCAGCTCTTAGTCAGCCTTAACCTCCAGGTTGCCAGATGTGAACAGGTACGTTATTGTTAATTATTTACTCTCATCATGTTTTGAAGAAAATTATGTACTAAAGTGAAATCTAATTTTTGCTGAACACTATAGTGTATGGTTTCCAGTAAAGAAGTGGCTGCAAGTAGTGGTTTGCATTATTGGAATCAATTACTCTCTCATCGCATTTTAGCTGCAAACATTGATGAAAACGACTTATACATATTGCTCAATCAGGGTAATGAAATACTATTATAATAATGAAATTACTATTACATAATAATTACATAGAAATATTATTACGATTACGAGAAATATTATTTTGTAAAAAGTATAATCGTACTTTTTACAAAAGTAACTAGCTTTGACTCATAAACTGATTCCATCTTGTTGGAAGTACATATTTAAAGCAAAAACCGTTGCGAACTATCTTTATTAATTCGATGTGGCTAAATGCAACAGATCCATGTTGTGTAAAGTTAAAGCAGAGGATTGCAATTGGTCATTAATTGATGGTGATTTGAAACCGACGTGGTTTATTGGCGACCCGACGCCGATGACAATCGACAAAATTTTATCCGCGTCAAAAGAAGACAAAGAAGACACGAATGAAACATGTGACTCAGATGAAAGTTCTGAAGTTTCGGATGAAATTAATTCAAGAAGAAGAAGAAAATTATGATAATAAATTTATAAAATGTAATAACAAAAATTGATTTAATTCATCAAATTAAGTTAATAAATTTGTGATTTTCATAATATTTTTTTAATAAACTGAGTATTTTGTAATATAGTATGATTTATATTTTTTGTACATACCTGTTCACATCTGGCTACCTATAACTGAGAGCTGGCAACCATTGTTTTTAACATTTTTCCCGTTATTTTCTTTCAAATGATGTATAATTCATTTAAAAAACATGTCTGGAATTCATTAAAATAAATTAATTTTTGTCATCAATCAGTCATATGACTTACATATATACATGGTATGCGAGTGCTTTTGGCAGTTCCGTCTGCAAACACTGACTATTTGATCTTCATGCGTCAACCTTCATCTTCATTGGTGTCTTTTATCACTCGCTTTCGCCCTGTACATTTTCTTCGTCAATCTTTCATCACTCATTTTTTCTATAGGCCCGGACCACCTGAGCATTCCTTTGTTCATTTTTACAATAACACTGTAGTGCAACTCTGACATAGCGTATCTTTTTATTGCTTGTCCTGTCCGCAAGGGTTATACCACACATATTTCTAAGACATCGCATTTCTACTGCATTTATCTTACTTTCACTTGATTTCGGGCATACCCAGGCATCACTAACGTACAATGAAGTTGGAATCAACACCGAATTGCGTATGGAAATTTTGGCTGAGTTAGATGTATTCACACTGCCTACTACGGACAGAGCACCGTTCACTTTATTGACAGCTGCTACCCGTCTCTCCACATCCAATTCACATCTTCCATCCCTCGAAAACGCAGTCCCCAGATATACAATTTCGTTCACTTGTTCTAGACATTTTCCATTTACCCATATTTCACACTGTCTTTACACCTTTAAAATCCTCGATCTTTTCACTTCAGTCTTCTTTCATTTTATTTGAATTAAATTTCATTAAAAAACAGATATCTGCAGTAATCAGGCAGGCAGATCTTAGACTATTAGGAAACTGAATATTTATGCAATAACCGCCAGGCAATGTAAAAATGATTTTAAAGTGGTTATTAGTTTGTATAGTCCATTTTTGCATCGCCAATGGAATTTCGTGTTCGCAGTCACTGAAAATGTTACAGAAAGCTTACGGTGAATCGACTTTATCAAAAACACATGCACAAAGTGGTACAAAGTGTTGAAAAGCGGTCGAGATGTGATGGAAGATTTGCCTCGCTCTGGTGGTCATCAACGTCTGCAACTGAAGTTAACATCGCAAAAGTGAAGGAAATAGTGACTGAAAATCCTCATTCAAGTTTGAGAGAGATAGCCGCCGAACTTTCTGTGTCTCACGAGTCGATCCGTACCATTTTAAATAATCACTTGGGTATGAAACATGTTGGCGCTCGGCTAGTCCCAAAAGACCTGAATTTTCTCCAAAAACTCAATCGCATAAGAGTCGCTGAGGATCCAACATTCATGAAACGCATTGTTACTGGTGACGAGACGTGGGTTTAGGAGTTTGACATGCAAACTAGTCAACAAGCTTCGGAGTGGCGCCTTCCAACTGAACCGAAACCGAATAAACCACGTCAAAGTTGATCAAAAGTCAGTCATGTTGACTGTTTTCTTTAACTATCGCGGTGTGGTGCACTCGGAATTCATGCCGGAGGGTCAAATGGAAAATAAAGAATATTATTTGGGCGTTATGCGGCGTTTAAGAGAGCAAATTCGGCGAAAAAGGCCAAATTTGTGGAAAGAAAATTCTTGGATTTTGCACCACGATTATGCGTCTTCGCACAAGGCCATCATTGTGAACGAATTTTTGACCAAAAACTCAACAAATACCATCGAGCAGCCACCTTATTCACCAGATATGGCTCCAGCCGACTTCTTTCTTTTTCCTAAACTCAAATTACAACTTTGCGGCACCCGTTTTCATTCGGTAGAAGACATAAAGGAAAATTCGCGGCGAGCACTGAGCTCAATTCCGGAAAAAGCGTTTAAAAAATGTTTTGATGACTGGATTATTCGTTGGCGTAAATGTATCGTTTCTGAAGGGGCATACTTTGAAGGTGATAAAATAAATTTGGATGAATAACTAACATTTCGTGTATTATTGGTCTTTTCCCGGTACTTTCTTGACAGAGTAATATATGTAGTTCATGAACTATAAATACGATATAGGTACATACAAGCAAAGGTAAACTAATTAAACCACACTGTTCTTGTACTACAATAATTTGTAAATACTCGTTAATAGTGAACTAAATTAAATATCCATGGATCGAACACAATATTTAAAATGTAAGTATTTTTATAAATAGATCTGTGTAGTTAACATTTTTACACAGCTTGGTTAATATAAGTAGCTACATAGTGTATGTAAGAGTGATTATTCTGAGCGACGCGAATTTTTCCCCGGCCCGTTACGTAACGCGCTATTTAGGTAGGTATACTTTCTCACGTGTACCACATCCGCTTAGATGAATTGATTAAAACCAATTTTCGTATATCACAACGGCGGGTTAAAACATGACTGTAATAAATGGCGAGATAGGGCTGGTCACGTGCAGGTCATCCCATTTATGCTTCTTGTGAACACTGAAGGAAGTGCTGCAATTACCTGTGATGGATAGTGAGAGTTAGATGCTGCCGTAAGGGTCGCGCCGTCCATATAACTTTCTTATCTACCTTCGAAGGCAAACTTTATGACATCTTCGAAAAATATGGACGACCCTTGACATTAAAACGCCAAGCTCGTATACGCGGGATCTACCTCGAAAATTAGACTTCTTGACATATTCATGACGAATTTTATAGGGTTACCATCGCTCAATTTGCTGTTCCTTAAAGAAATAATAATACTGAAACAAAGTGTTAACATATAAAATTGAAGCTTAATACAACTAAATACATAGCAGCTGACAAATTTACCTACTTGTAGCGTTAATAGTAGCAACATTTACTTTAAAAATACACGAAAAAAAAATTAAAAAATACTCCAAAAAGTACATAATTAAAAAATCAATATTACCTAATTTTAAAATCGAATGTTGTCTTCTAGTATTTCAAAGAAAAATGCCCATGTAAATATTATATTTTACTAACCCAATAATGACTTTTACCGAAAACAGCGAAGTGGGTCGGCTGTTTTGTTCATAAGTACCTCTATCATTTATAAGTTCGATTATGATTACGTTAAATGGGTCGTTGTCAAATTTTGTGCAAGTAAACTAGTTCCACAACCCCTTTAATTTTTTTATTATTAATAATGTCACAACCTCTAACAAATTTGACATTAAATGCAAAATACATCGCATTAGTAAACATCCATTAATGAAATAAAGACTTAGTACGATTCCTTTTCATTTTTTTTTAAACTAACATTGTAGTCATTTCTGATAACAGAATGGTTTTCTTTACAAACTCTTACCTGTCCCAGGTAGCACTCCTTTATAATAAGGATCAAATTCCTTCCCTACTAATACGAAGGAAAAACTTCATTTTCTACTATATCAAACTACTTTAAAAAATTGTTAAAGTACGGAGTATTGTAAATATTTATAAAATATGTTTTAAAATCAGTGAGTATTAAAATGTAATTTATACCTGTTTTTCTAAACTTTGTCCCATGTATTGTCTGGAACTGTCTGGAACACTATGTTACTAAGTAAATCACAACTTAAAATAGAAATGCCGCTACTTTCGAATTTCTATTAACTTAGGCGTGGTGTCTGCGTTCATCGTGATCGTTGGCTAGATAGGGGGTAGGGCACAGAACACATATTGGGGTAGGGGTACGTCACTTCTTAGTCGACTGTGAGGTGTTGAACCGTGAACGTGCTGCATGTGTTTATTACGCATCCACTTTGTTATCAACCTATTCACGTAAGTAAATCAATGCTTTTTTTTTCATTATTTACGTTCAGTATGTTTCTAAGGGGTAAATATCCTAAATGTGAAAGAAAAATTTTTACATTACGCTTTATTTTATGACTTGTCTTAAGGAATGTAAAATTGACTACTCTGTTACTACACAACTCTGTGACTAGCGCGTGGTAACAGAGTTATATAAGCCTATATTATTTAACTTTTGGCTGATATTTTATGTTTCAAAGGACATTTTTTTTAATAATCGGTTTTCTTAAGCAATGTAAAAGCTTGTTATGCATAAAATACGTGTATAATAATAAATAATCGTAAAAACATTGTTAGAGGGTATTGTTGTTTGTTTGCGCTTTTAAGATGCCTGTCACACCGGTTGAGAAGCAGTGACGATACCGGAAACGGTGTAAAAGTAATCCCGAAAAGAAAGCGAACCCTAAAAGAAAAGCTCGAAAGAGATACCATGCAACCGCTTAGTACGAGACTTATCAACACGTGAACATTGAGCAAGGAAAAGTAAATGGCGATCTACGAATGCTAGATGAAGAGATGAGGCCAGAGCTCTCCCTATATTATATCCAGAGTTATCACTTCATCGTTTAATTAGTCCAGCTCCTACAGGTCATTTTCCTGAATATACCTACATAACTTTTTACGGAATAATAAATATAGATATCGTAGAATCATAGAACAAAATAAATTAATATCTTATCAACTCTGTTAGGCATTTGAATACATACATATCCTGATGCCGTAACCCTAACGGCGGAGCGGGATACCTCTCCTCTCGTTAGATATGAGAGTTTTCTTTATTCTATATTTATATACGTAACTATGTTTGTTTCTATATAACTATTTTTTGTTCTTATATATTTAAGTTGTTATTTATTCGTAGTTTTACATATTGTTACCAGAGAATATGTAGGAAAGAAGGCCGAATCCCGCCTCATGGGTAACTGAATTTCCCGTTCTCGGTTGGATACGTAGGGTTGATGCGTTGGGTGTGGTATCCATATCCATGATATCCATATTCATCCAAAACATTGCCGTTATGTGAGTACCGAGGCGCGTGCGTATTAGCGCACACACATACAAACTGCATACGCTGGCTTTCTATGAAGACTGTTATGTTTATATTGTACTGTAACGAAGCGAGATGACGTCACTGTCGCCGAGTCAGCCTAGCTGAGTTAACATCCTGCTTGCCACACCTACTGCCGCCAAGTCGTGAGGGAGGTAACGTCAAGCAAGTAATATAAGCTGACGCGCGCCAATATCTGATAGAATCTACTTTATAAGAGGCCCTAGTGAAAAACGCGAAAGACGTCGACGCCCCCTCCGGAGAGAATTTGCTTATAAAATTCCGATCCCTTGTACTACGTATTACAAGACTTACATACAGATAACACTCTCAACTCCGAAGCGACACCGCACGGCCCCTCCGGAGGGGGCGTCGACGTCTTTCGCGTTTTTCACTAGGGCCTCTTATAAAGTAGGTTCTATCAGATAATAACATCACATACCCAGGTGGTGCCACACTTGAGCACGAGCCTTCCGCGCGCGCTGAGTTACACGTTAGGCACTCACCATTTCCGGCATTCAGCCGTTATCATTATGCCGGCCGGTTATAACCATTCTGGGACCGGCCCTCACCCGTATAGGTTTCTCGACGGCACGCAGGTGCTATATTCCCTGTCGATAACCTGAGCCGAGGTTCCGTCCTCCGTCCCGGGTACTCCCCGGACGGAGGGACCCTCAGGCTTTGTCGACCTTTCCGGGCGGAGCGCTTTCCGAGCTTCCCCACAACGCGTCCGGTTCGCTACGACGGCCTCTAGGATCAGGTGACGAGTGGAGGGTAGTTTTATCAGATTAGAGCCCGGCACTACCCGGTCGCGCCCGACGTTCTCTCGTGAGGCGTCGGATGCGGCTGGGTGAAAAAAGATCTGGGTCATTCTTCAGGATTCGTTATTTATCATTCGTCGTTCGCTATTTGCTACAACATAGGCTGTGTCTTGTCATTATAGTAAAGATTATACGTTGTTTTTCTTATTGCTGCAAAGATACACACTAACGACCTAGTTACAATTTTATTTCGTTATTTACGGCTTTCTGGGATTAGCTGAATGAAATATTTTATAGAGATAAGGTCGCTATTGTATGAAATCTCGGAATTGTATTACATAACTTCTTCGTTCAATAAAACGTATAGTTACATACATAAAATATAAGGTAGACGTACGTTATAATTTATTAATAACAGGTAATGAAAGACTCGAATAATAAGCCCGAATCTATAACAGAAGTATAAATACGTAAATGAAAAAAATAACGTTTCACAAATAAAAGTGACACTCGAATATTGCAGTAAAATAGCTAATCCTAATTAGCTTTTAATAAATTTACCGTGAATTGAAATTTGTACTATCCTGCTATTTTCAGTTTATGCTTTTTACGTTTAACTTTTAAGTTCTTTTAAGGAATTTTTGTCAGATATGAAAGGCTAGACTTAAAAAGTTATGTTAATAATAGGTACTTACCACATTTTCATTATGGTGATAATACACAGAAGAACTAGTATAGTATAGGTACCGTGGATCCAAGAAAGAACTGAACTGAAGCCTTAATGACAAATGTTTACGTACTAAGATTTCCGGACGCGTCTAACATAAAACTACAGTATACCTACTAATGGAATTGTATAATTTATATGCAATAGAAGGTAAATAAATAAAAATATAAAATATTCGATGTCAAAACATTACATCTTCTCTAAATCCAGTAATGGTATGATAATACGGTGACACGTTACTAGTTGCGTTTGATACCTTTGCCTTTTACCTAATTACTTTATGGGACTCTAAAAAGACTTATTAATAATATAAAATTTAATATAAAATTTGTTCCAAAAACGCAGAGAATTACTAATAGTAAAATCGATTGATTACTTTCTGCAATATGTCTACAGTAATAGTTAGTTCTAATTACCCGAAGCACTTTAGATGTAGCATAGATGTGCATAAATACTTACTTAATTAACTACCTAATTACGATAAAATAACGAGTTTTTAGCATGCAATCATAAAGTAATAAGTGAGAAATGTATGTAAGTGCTTCCAAATGAAACGAGCCCTAAAGGGATCGCGCCGTGATATACAATTTGCAAAATTACATTTCTTTTCAAGTTTCTTCGTTTCGACGTCAGAAAAAAATGTGTAATAGGATGGCCTATTATCAAGATGGATTTGCTTATACTAAAGAAAATAATCTCCTTTATGTTTTATTAACTTGCAAAAAAGAATAAAAATATTCAATTCTGCAAATTCTAGCAGCTCCTTTATTCATTGTACCAAAGACAAAAGAGGTTTTCCTAGTATCTTACATAAGATAGATTATTAATTTGGGAAAATTCTCTAAATAGCAGAGCTACGTTTATTTATGTTGTTGCCGGATTCTCAGAAGAAAACTTCAAACTGGAATAAATCAATTCTTATATTTTATCTAAATGAAAATCCTCATCTCTCACTGAACATGAATAAAATCAATAACTTTTTAAGAAAAAAATTAGACCGAAGTCAAACTAAAAACACTCGAAAGTACAAAATAATTATTCTTCACTAATCAACACTAAAGTAAACAATAACTTCATAAATACGATACAAATATGTATTTCTCCCCAAAACTCTATTTAATATTCAACTTTTGAAGTTCACGTCTTTATTAGGTCACTACTTGCTGGGTACAATTGTTCCAAAGTTCAACTGTTTCCGTCAAATATTTCCGAGAAACGCCTGAACGTGTGACAAGGGAAAATTCCCAAAATAAAAAAATAAAAAATTGGGAATTTATCTTCAAATAAAATATGATCCCGGAATTTGTCCGAAGCAGTTTGTTCAGTTTTGTTAGTAAGTCTTTTTTTTATAATGATCGGATAAGTATTTTTGTGTATAGCTTTTTTTGTTGTGTTTTTTGTAATGTTTGTGATAAGTATTTAAAATTTACCGCACCGTACGTCACAACCAGTGTTGCCAGCTCAACACACAAATCGATTCCCATTACCTTCAAAAGTATCACCTAAACGTTTTCAAATTTGAAATCATAAATTTTCGAGAATAAATTGAAAATAAAAGTCAACGCTCATTTATCAACTCGAGCAACACCCGATCAGCACCGCCTCACCTTGAGTGGTTGAGATTTGTTTTAATTATGGTCTTTCCTTACGCACTCACTGAATACCTCCTACCGTCCACAGGAACGTTTCACTCGCAAGCTGTGTGTATGGACGGCGAGAAGTCACTCGGTGAAAGTATACCTTTATGCTATAGTTGGACCTGTACCTGTATGATGCATATTTTGTAAAAATATACTCAATTTTTTGAACCAAAAATATTTTGACCAATTTTTTACTCATGAAATTACTAAAAGTATCTACATACAATACGCATCTTGAATATTATTATTTACTTATAAGTAAAAACTTGCTACACAAAAGCTTAATACACCAGTATAAAATTTCATACAGAGAGTGCAATTAATTATTCAGTATGAAATGAACGTAAGGACAGTTTTATAGAAATTTATGTAAATGAAGTGTCAAATATAAATATAGTTTTTACAGTAAAAATCACACACAACAAGCTGTATTATCTTATAAATTCTAGTGTCAGTGATAACAATGAAAAATTAAAATTTTCCAAAGAGTAATGCGTGTGTCATGGCAGAACTTTTCAAGGGAAAATAATATCTGTACAATAACGCCATGATGAGGTTTGACAATTTTATTTTGAATATAATTAATCTTGTTTATGTGTATGTGACGAAGGAACATCAAGTTTTTATAACCTCTACTATTTCTACTACTATTTCAGTGTACTAGCTCATATTGAAGGTAGATGCTTTTCAAACATTACTGAAATAATATGAACTGATTAGCGGGATTAACGTAATAAACATTCTGACCGTCTGCCTTAACTAAACAATCGACATTATGGACTAAGGTTGTCTGGAAGAAATTGCTGTTCAGTATTAAGGCTGCTTTGTGAATTTTTGCTTTATGTATTTTTGCTTTCTTTACTTTTTGTGTTATATGTTAGAACATTGATACTGCATTGAAAGTATGTTGTGACTGCATTTCTAGAACTAGTAATCTTTAGAATATCTCGAACACAGAAAAAGATGCAGGTAGTGTCGTTGAAAGAAATCAAGGTTTGTGCAACTGCAATCACAACCACGTACATATGCGTATGTATTACGCGATTCTTCTTTGACACGCTTCTAACAAGAAATAACGGAGATTATGCACTAGATCTTCAACCTTCTACTTCTAAAATCAAAACAATCTAATAATAGAAACAATTGTTGCGTTGATTAAGAATACAGACTCGTATATTCACTTTTACATTTTATTTCTCAATAATTAATAACTAATTACAAACTATAACACATTGTCACGAATAGCCGACGACAAACAATCAACAGCTAAAGCCGCAGAATGATAAAGAATGATCCATATCTTGGCACGCATCGGCTTATATGGACTTGCTGACGTCATTTCTCCCACGCCTTGGCGACAACAGATGTGTTAGGCAGGATGTGATGTCAGCTAGGCAGACCCGGTGACAGTGACGACATCTTGCTCCGTTACACTCGGCCATCCTAAGACGATTGCTCCCGCAATTGTAAACAAAACAGGTATTAGTTCTCAAGAAGGAAGGTCATTGAGATTTTTCATCTCTAGCTGTTTATCCATACTGTATTTTCGCTGTGACATATTAGCTGCGTCTACTCGTTTATATTAAGGCCTAAAAGAATCTACCGAACCAGCTCTATAAACTTATTATGGCGTTGTAAACCCCTCTAATCTCCGCATTCTACACCTATCGTTTAATCTCTATATCAGGGTCAGTATCTTCCATATCAGGGTCAGAATAGACGCCATTTAACTTTGAATTTACTTTAGAAGTGTTGCAGTCTAGTTCTTGCTTCCACAGTATATAAACCACTTATTCAATACCTACTTGCTTTGATGAAGTGGCAATTCATCAGTTTTTAGACTACCGATCGAAATGAATTACGAGGAGTACTTACGACGACTAGTACTACGCTAGGATTTTGAGGGGCGACCACGAAGACTAGGAACCACTGTATTTGAGTTCGATTGTTCTCAGCACCTATTAGGGCATGTAATATACAAAACTCAGTCGTTATACTAAAATTTGTTAAATCAGTTTTCTCATTATTATGCTATTATTACTAATGAAACTAACTTAGAATCAACATCAATAAAACTTTTTAAAATTAAAAATGTGCATGGAAAATCAACAATTAAAAACGACACTAGATTATTTTTTAAATGCACGTTTTTCTTGGTGGTGTTTTCTCAAAAATAACAAAGCGTCAAGCATTTTGTCGGTTAGTGAACTTCTTAATTTATTGCAAAAATATACGGTCGACGAAAAAACACGCTCGCTTTCAACACTGGTAGGCAAAATTGATATAAGATACGTATACGTTTCGTTATATTTACATACATACATACATATCTTCACGCTGTATCCCTAACGGGGTAGTCAGAGAGGACGGAGCGCCAAGCGTCGCGGTCCTTACATACCTCTTTCGGTTTCTCAAATCTCATCATTCTCCTCACACATTTCCGTCGGCTAACGCTCTAACTATTTGATCTTCATAAGTCAGCCTTGGTCTTCCTTGGCTTCTTTTACCTCTCACTTTCGCTCTGTAGATTTTCTTCGAAAGTCTTACATCACTCATTCTTTCTAAGTGCCCGAACCATCTAAGCATTTCTTTCTTCATTTTTACAATTACACTATCGTGCAACCCTGTCATACTGCGTATCTCTTTACTGTTAATCCTGTCCGCAAGAGTGACACCGCACATATTTCTGAGAGATCGCATCTCCACTGCATTTATCATACGTTCTCTCGATTTTGGGCGTATCCAGGCCTCACTACCGAACAATAAAGTTGGCACCAACACCGCATTGTGCATGGCCATTTTAGCAGTGTTAGCTATATTCACACTGCCTACTAATGCGGACAGATCACCGTTCACTTTATTGCCAGCTGCTACCCTTCTCTCCACATCCAACTCACATCTTCCGTCCCTTGAAAACGCACTCCCCAGATACACAATTTCATTCACTTGTTCTAGACATTTTTCATTTATACAAATCTCACATTTCGTCTGTACCGCTTCCCTTTCAAACACCAGAACCTTAGTTTTGTTCACATTCATATTCAATCCTTTCATTTCACATTCTTCTTTCATGCACGTGACTAGTGTCTGCAACTCTGCTTCTGATGGTGCTATAAGCACAGCATCGTCAGCGTACAATAGGCAGTTTACCACTGTCATCACATCCGATACCACTCATACTACCTTTCAATTTCTGGAGGCAACTATCCAAATACAACACCAACAGCCAGGCAGACATCACGCAGACCTGTCTGACACCAGAACAGACCAGGGCGACATGTCACCGTCTATCCTTACACAGGCTCTGTCGTCTCGATATAATGACCTCACAGCCTGCAGTAAGGAGTCGCCCACGCCATATTCAGGCAGAAGACCCCACAATTTCTTTCGCATTACTCTATCGAATGCTTTTTGTAGATCCACGAAAGCGCAGAAAGCTTTCTGATTTATAACCAGAAACCTCCCCAAGCTAACGCGAAGCAAGAAAATCTGATCCATACAACCCTTACCGTTCCTCAAACCACCTTGCGCCTCCTACATCTTTCCTATCTTTCTGAAACACCTTTCATACGTTCAGTTAATACCTTAGACTTTACTTGCTAAGCTGACTAAGCTGATGGCCCTATAGCACGTATAGTCTAGATAGGAACCTTTCCCTTTATATAGAGGTACTATGACTGCGGTGCGCCAGTACTCTGGAACCTCCCCCTTCTGCCAACAAAGGTTGCACAGTGCACAGAAGGTATCTCAGACCCTAGGACCACCATACTTGATCATCTCAGAAGTCACCTCATCAATTCCCGCAGCCTTTCCACATTTCAAACTTCTTATCACTTTCTCAATCTCTTTGATACTAATGGCATCCTCCAGTTCCTGACACGAGTGTGACAATTCATTAGAATCGCTCTCAGTATCAAAGATGGAGTCGCCACTCTCATACAGTTCTCCATAGTATTCACTCCATCGCTGCAGAACATCTTTTTTATTTGTAAGCAGGTTGTTTTCTTTCGAACGCTTTATTTGACAACTCAAATACGAGTAGTAAAGTGATTCCGATGTTACGATATTGGTTTACTCGGTATCGGAATTATAATACCGGAGCTCACGTTCCGAGATTCCGATATTGCGATATTCCGAGATTCCGATATTCATGCCCTAGTACCTATGTGTGCCTAAGGAAGTTAACTCCTTGCTCCCTTAACCGGCAGTTTATTACAAACAGCTCATAAACTAAATTCTGATAAAAGTTATATCAAAAGTAAATGAGAACCATGCTTTGCAATACCTTTTGTTAAATTTGGGGCACAACATTGTGAATGTGACCGCGCCGGCACACCGCCGCTCATTCATACCACCGCCTACCTGCAGTTGTTGCACACGACTAAATGACGATTACCAACAATTACCCCACACGAAGATATTGTATAACATCATCGTAATTTCATGCTGCGCACAGAAAAACTAGAAGGTTTTAGCCTGCGCAGTTTTTTTTTAATACATAAAATAATAAGTCGTATGGTTTGTAACGCGTTTTGCCACCAATTGTATTATTTATACACTATCATTTTCAATTACATTGACCTTTAAGTGATTGGAAATTCTAATTTTGTGCTGGCCACACAGAGTCAAATTTGTACACAGTCTACTTGATCACTCAGTATGAATTTATACACATAGCCGTCTAGGTCATATGGTGTCGAACTAGCGCACATAGCCGGCCTGGTTACCCAGTATCGAACTTGTACACAGTCGTCTCGTTAACCCAGTATCGAACTTGCGCACTATAATTCTCCTGGTTACTCAATATCGAACTTGTGACGTCAAAATAACACTGACTAGCCTTTTTGCACTTATGCTTGCACACGAAATCTATAAAAAAATGTAAACAACCATAAAGGACATTATTGATAGCAAAATGACGCAATCTCATGCCGAGCGTTTGGAAAGCTGAGACACCATGTACTAGCTATAATGCGTCTTTTATGGCTCCTGCTTTCGCAGCTGGCCGGCAACAGTGACAAAAGGAAGAGTTCGACCATAGCCTTTAAAATCCCGTGACCGCCGTGTCACATATGCTTGTCTGGCTGGCTTATGCTCGACTATGTCACCACCGCGTGGGCACAATGCGTAACAGTAGCTACTATAAATGCTTTCCTCTCTAGCATAGTTTACTTTTGTCAAATGCATCGTCCATTTGGCATTGTTAAAATTGGCAAAACGATATCAGGATTGTGACTGCAGCACGACATATTACGCGCTACTTAAGCATAGCTTTTTTCTAATTCTTTAATATACCGGTATCTATAATAATAGCTCCAACGTTTTTGTCTGCGCATTGTATGACATTCTACATATACAACACGATTGGTGGCAAACAGGCTCATATACAGACGATTTAATAGTACAACAGTTGGAAGAGTACTTCTCAAGTAGAAAGCGAAATTTGGCATTGCATAAAGTTACCCGCAATTTGGATACTTGATCATCAAATACACGATATTTTTTTATACAGTGAAGTATGCTAGACTAGATTCTTTAATAACGGCTTCTAACTGCTCTGAAATAGTTACGACATTTTATTGCTACTAATTGGCGAAAAACAAGCTCATGTGAAGAGAATTTGATATGAATTTGCACTTAATCGGAACAGCCTAACTCGGTTATTTTGCCTGCCAAGCAATTATTACCCCGTAAGACTAAGGAAGTGCATTACGCTAAATACTGCTGCGGGCAAGAATTAATTTTATTTAAATGTACCCCCAATTGTAACAATTGCAGTTACTTAGTAAGGTAGGCTTCGACAAAAATATTCCGAAGGTAAGCTTAACTTCATCATGAGACACAAAGTAAGGGAAGTATAATTGGCGCAAGCACTTACCCAGCTTCAGTTCATATAGCACGCGTCAGGACATTTCCCTCCTCCTAGAAGACAGGCTAGGACGCGTTGCTGATAACCTTGAAACAGCTTCCACCACCGCGCAACTGCTTGGCAAGAATAGAGTAGAAAATCTTGTATCCTTTAATACGGCCTCGGTTTGCATATTTAGCGATGTCGTTGACAGTTAAGATTTCTGGCAAGAATCTAACCTTTTTTTCCTTAAAAGCGGGTATGTCGCTATTCACTGGTTTCTTTGCCGCTACTTTCACGATAACCTTTTGAGTCTATGCGTACGCGTTTCTCGTTTCAAAGCTCACAGTAGTCGTTACGACCACCAGGAGTGCATCGTATAACTCGTCTGACTGCCTATACAAAGCTCGTATGTTGCTCTACAATGTGACAGGTCAGCACGAATCATACACGATTAGCAAAACACACGGCGGTGAAGCAACTTGATTTAGATGTGCCACGTCCTCAATCTATTCCAAATTTTCTTCGCCAAAGTAAGACATGCAGGCCCTTTTTGTTAATTTTTTCTTAATGCGGCCAAATCTTTTTCATTGTTGTATGTTCATACCACTTCTGAATTGTTGCGTTGATTAAGAACACAGACTCGTATATTCACTTTTACATTTTATTTCTCAATAATTAATAACAAATTACAAACTATAACACGTTGTCACGAATAGCCGACGACAAACAATCAACAGCTAAAGCCACAGAATGATAAAGAATGATCCATATCTTGGCACGCATCGGCTTATATAGACTTGCTGACGTCATTTCTTCCACGCCTTGGCGACAACAGATGTGGCAGGCAGGATGTGATGTCAGCTAGGCAGACCCGGTGACAGTGACGACATCTTGCTCCGTTACACAATATAGTACTAATATACATATTAAGCAACACAGTGACACCGATATCAAAAAAATTATTAATCCGCTCAGTAACATAACATAATGTTATGTTACTGTCTAGACAAAATGTTTAGAAATTATGGTTTTCCATTTAGTCTCTTAATAATTTAAAAAATAATGTTGATTTCTTCTGTTTCGATTTAGATTTCGAAGGTAATGTTAATATAATTACCAGAAAAGTGGAACACCTTTACGTATCAATCCCTTAGTTTAACCTCTTAGGTGATGATTCTAAAATGAGGAACCTGTGCAATTTTTCATTATATTAACTACAAAAAAAGGGAATTCCTATGACAAGACCCTCTATTTTACCCTTATAATGAATTAATCTCTGGGAATTTTGAGGCAAATGGGACTGACTTAATTTCTAACCGAAAGACTAAATACAAACAGTGCGAGCTTTTTCATACAAACTTACGCGTTCTATTTTATTTCTTAGCATTTCCAAAAATTCTATCATGGCTCTAGTGTCCTCACTATGAGAGGAACCTGTCTGTTCAAAGCTAGAAGTTTCTAGTCCCAGCGGATTGACCTGTGTGAATGTCGGTCTACTATATGTAGTATAGATATATATTTCTACTTATATATACTACATAGTACATATATACATCACGTATGTTAATAGATAATGTTCAAGATAATCGCTAATTATATTTTGGTTATTAATTTTAAGAAAGCAGGTGATTAATATTTGATTACAGTATTTTAGCTATATAAACCATAGAAAAAAAGATGCCATACCTATTAAGGTTAGGGGTTACACAAATGTTTTTCCAATTTTGTCAAGGAACACCCGGAGGGCAGAAGCGAAACGTAGATAAGTAATAAATTAATAGTTACATAATAGTTAGGCATATGAAATAAACATATAAGTAGACCTAAAATACATAGCGTTTGAGCAGAACGCAGAAACATTATGATCGATACAACAGTAACTTTTCTGAACAAAACATGTCTAAGTTATAAGAACCAAACAACAGACAACATGAAACAAATATAATATGCTTGTGACATGATTGCAAACAGACTAAAGCTAAGGAACATCTGCCAATACTGGCGGAAACAGACGAAGCGAATTCTCACAGTTTGCCCGGATATTGCTTGCCTCACACAGATTGACGTGTTACTTTCCATGTACAAAACTCGACGTGCCCGCAACCTTCACTGAAACCTTGAGATAAAATTGGCAGCCATTTTTTTTTTGCGGAAAGTACTCGTACTGCCTTATTTCCTGTCAAAAAACCTTAAAAAAAATACCGAAAAACTATCAATAATAGGTATATCATGAATGGTCAACGAATATTTGACATTATCATTAAATAAGTACGTACATTACCTACTCAATTATTCACGTTTTTGTTACCTACACAGTGTTTCTCTGATGAAGGGCGTTAGATAAGTACATACCTTTATACATTCATCACGCTGTATCCCTAACTGGGTAGAGAATGACAAGAAAATGGTAAGCATGGCAGTCCCCATTATTCTCTTCAAAAGTATTCATTGAGGTACCTACGAGTGCTTTTGACATTTCCGTCAGTTAACATTCGAACTATTTGATCGTCATACGTCAGCGGTCGTCTCTCCTGGATTCCAGTATGACTCACTTTAGATTTAAGTAAAGGTCAACAAGATCGCATCGTACCCATTGGACGGATCGTATCAAACGGATTTTACCATTTTTGTGAAACTAGTCATTTTTGTGAAACTAGTCACCAACACGTCCACTGATCCGCAGTCCACGGACCGCATGCACTGAACCGCAATTTCTTCAAGTGGCATTTATTCTGATGCGTGCTGATGACGTCATACGGATTGCCAATCAATGAACGCACTCGCGCGCTTGTCGGCCGCCATTTGCAATCTGCTCTACTACACCCGCGTTGTTGTAGTAAAGTATTTACAATAATAATATTAAGTTTTTACTGACAGGCAGAACCCAAATATCGAATTTGAAAAACAAACAATACGTATCTAACAATAAATTGGCAATCAAATTAAATGAACAAACTAAATAAACATAAAATCTTAAGATGTTACTTCTTATTAGGGCTATGGTGTACAGAAAGCCAGTGCTTAAAAATCGGATTGGACACATCCTCACAGATGGTTCCTAATATATTGTTTTCAGAGCTTCGTATTCTCATCCAGAAGGATGCTGTATGAGCTCTGATCACCGCAAAATAATCTGGAACCCTGGCATTAGCCAACATAGCAGTGGCGCTGCAGAAACGAGGCAGTTTCATGAGAATGCGAAAAGCGTCACTGTACTGGGGTCTAACAGCGCTATGCGACCATTTTAAATTATTAATCCAGAGTTGGGAGGTGTAGAAATACTGACAAAATGCTTTGAATCAGATTATCTTGACAGTATTACTACACCTATTAAATCGTCGTGCTATCATATTGGCCCTGAATGATGTCGCTCTTCTCTCACGCTCCACGTTTGCGTCATCGCTAAGATCATCTGTGAGTATGTGCTCAAGGTATTTGAACTGTTTCACAACCCGAACCACCGAACCATTCAGATACACATCTGGAATCCTTACCGGGCCCTTCTCCGCCTTAAACATCATCATTTCAGTTTTAACAACATTATATTTTAATCCATGCCCATTAGCATAATGCTCATAGACTGAAAGT
The DNA here is from genome assembly GCA_907165235.1 of Zeuzera pyrina. NCBI lineage: Eukaryota > Metazoa > Arthropoda > Insecta > Lepidoptera > Cossidae > Zeuzera > Zeuzera pyrina. Next base: position 17,650,527 of record OU015626.1, read on the forward strand.
ACATTTCTAAGTGCACTGATCGAGGAACTGTGAAGCATCATAGCGTTTGCATAACTTAGGCTATTAACACTAAAATGATATTCAATTCTCGCGCTTCTGAGCCTCTCGATCAAGTTATTAATGTTGAAAGGATTGAAAGAAAATGTAAGTGTAATTTTCAAAATTTATACCCAACCACTGAACGTCGCCGCAAATCCAATGTTGGTCTGTACAAAAAGATAATAATTCCGATTCAAACCTCGCACTAGGGTGTGCATTAAAATCGCTTACAATATATATACAGCCTGTACTTAACTATACTCGTCTATAACTGAACTAACCATAGCTAAAATGTCAGTAAATTCAGATAAATATCACCAGTTGGCATGTATAAATTTAAAACAATAATAGAACAATAGTTATCTAAAATAATACGTATACTTAATAGTCTGTCACTAGAACGGTTTACCAGAGATACATTGAGAAGTTTTGATTTGTTACACATTAGTGCAAGACCGCCATACGGTCTCCCATGCAAAATCCCCGCCCCGCCCCGCCAGGTGGTTACCGTAGCCCATGGACGCCTGCGACTTTGAAGAACCCCATGCTGTAGTTTCTTGAGAAAACTTCGACAGGGAACTCATTCCACAACCTCAAAGTTCGAGGGAGAAAGCTCCTATGAAACTGAACCGTGCGTGACCACTTCAGTTTCAAAGTGTGAGGATGAAACCCCTGCCGGTGGCGAGCGGTGCGATGGTAGAAGGTTAGAAGGTAGCCGTGGGCATCATGTCGAACAATTCCTCTCAATACTGCCCGTTATACAAACGGTAGAATACACACAGGGAGGTGAAGTCTCTCCTCAAACATAAGTGCTCGAGACCGCTTGTAAGCGTTAAAGTAAGAGTTAAAAATCGTTTCCTGTTTTTGCATAAGCATCTGAACATCAATATAATCTCCACCCATATCCGTTAAATATTTCTTCATATCGTCCACCGTAGTAGACTTTGCTAGTCTTGATACATTTATCCGTACAGGTACAACCACAACTCGTATTATACTGGTAGATTGCACCGTGCCCGTGCCACACAGATTGTTATTGCATTTAAGTTTTTTATACCGCTCGACCAAAACGAATTCATTTTCATCAACACTCGACACTGCCATACCTTTATACCTATATATATATATATAGAGCTCAATTTCGATTACACTGGCTCAACAGCATACGCCACCTGTAAGTACAGTATGCTTTCACTGCGTCCGCGTCGCTTAAGTGTTATATTCATTTTGTTATTACCGTCAGATACGCTCTAACTAGAGCAAAACTTTGTAGCAGTGTTATGAGATTTGTCAATCCGGATAAGCAAATTAAGCAAGTCGGAGCTTATTTTTATCTGAAGTTGATGTAGCTCCACCTTAGAAGCAGTTTCACTACGCAGAGACTGCAGTTAATTTTTCTTGATTGTAATGTCCTTGAGCAGACGAGTAACATCGACGTGATCGAAATACGACAGGTGGTAACTTGTTTAAGTTTATATTCTTTTATTTTTATCCTCACCTTTTCTTTGCACATTTCTCAATCCTTCAGTTAAAATATTGTCGTACATAACCTACTTTCCAGCTTCAATCTCTTCATCCCTTAAATTTGTGATATTTTGCACTATCGTCAGCTCATCTAACACGTCTGTTTTGTTTTGTATAAAAGTTAACAATTCGTTTACTATAAGCTACGATGTATAATTTAACAAATTTTACATCATTTGATTATTTACTATCAAAGTTGACATCATTGTTCTGCAATCCAGGCAATAACATATGAAGGATATTCTCCTTGTTGCTTGTTGATCTCTTCTTAAATATGTCATGTATCCCATGTCATGTTTCCTTTTTTTATTCATTTATTTATTATTTCTGCATTAAACAAGGCGGATTTAATGCCAAATGGCATTCTCTGCCAGTCAACCATTGGGAGGAGTGGAAAGGTATTTGGGCAGGAAACCTACTACTAATGAGATTATTTATACGTATATACTTACTATATATAAATACATACAAAAATATACAAATATTCATAACGTACGAAAATATAACACAATATGAAAAGTAATAATAGAAATATAGATATACAATACAAAATAAGATAATATTAAGATAAATACACAAATGAGGCGTTCATACTACTGTCTTAGTTTAAGTAAAATTGGTGTATGTTTTTCTTGAAAATTTTTAAGGTACATTTCCGAATGCCCAAAGGCAAGTTGTTCCTGAGAGAAAGATTTAGGGACAAACCTAGTGTGTACGTGAGACGGTGTGGCTAGTCAGCAATTGCTCGATGAACGAAAGTTGAGTGAGTGAGATTCGCTAAGAAACTGAAGTTGTTGTTTAAGATAAAGATATCTATATCTACATCTACGTCTACACCTACACCTACATGGACATCTGCGTCTACATCTATAGATACAGGTATAGAGGTACATTGCCTTTTTTATTTAAATCAATGGTTTGTGATATTGCGACACGAGTGTAAATGGGCTTCTAATCAGTGGCGTGCCTAGGGCTTCAGGATAGGGCTAGCCCGATACATGATCATGTCCGATACAAAGGAAAGGCTAAAGTATTATAGTATGACAACTAAAGAAATTAGTGTGTAATTATTGCTTTCGCGACTATAAATACTAAACTACAATAAATTAAGTGTCTTAATTCTACAGTAATACCGAATTTGTGTTCTACGATGCGATTAACTTGCCGAGTTCTTCGTCTGTAAAGGACCACACGGACGGACAAAGCAATGTGATGTGAACCACATGCGAACAAAGTGATTCAGGTAGTTGACTCAACTACACAGACTACTAATGCTCGACTAGTCGGTGCTCGGTGGACAAAGAGATTCGGTAACACAAAGGCATGCGACGTGAGCGCTCTAGACGTCTTGAAGCCAAATTGGGAACCATTTCTAAGCCTTCGGGTACCAGGCTTTTGCCTTACGGTTTAATAGATTACTAATTAATCATGATTTTGGCACAACCGGTGGACCAAGATCGCTCCTCGCGTTATCTTTCAACAAAACATTTTTTATAATATTTTGCTATTAAAAATGTACAAGCGTAAATAGTTTATCAGTTCTTAACATATTAATGTGTCTCCATTCGTTGTTTATCCAAATTACGAAAAGAAATCACCGTATTCATGTGTTGTTGTAAATTCATGTGTCTTATATGGCGCCAGTATATTTTTTCAATCGTCATAACCAGAACAATTCTAAATATTTTCGTCATTTGAATAAAATATACAGCACTAATAAATAGTATCACTTACCTATAACTTGATGGGAGAACCGGGAGATCAAAGAAAATTCCAATCAGTCTCATAAACTGATAAAATTGTCTTTTATGCGAATTACTAGTCAGAGAAACACATTCGTGAGTTAAATAGTTTTGTGCACCAATTTATTGTCTTTTATGCAATTTAGTAGTCGAATAATACACAAATCATGCGTAGGTTTTAAGTATAACGAAACTATTAGTTATTTTTTCTATGCAAAATCCAAAGATTTTACATTTTCAATGCCGATTAAGACTTGTATCCACTTTAAGTCCTCACAATGAACAACTTATTTGATTTTTTATTACAAATTAACTCACTTATGATGAAAATTAAAAAAATATTTATCACTCGTTCACCAACTTAAACAAATAAATATTAGGTAAAAACAATGACTTTTAATCACGTGGAATTGTGTTGGATTCGTATCGTATCTCTCAATCTGTACAAAGTTCAGTATGAAAGCCGAGCTTTTCGCTACATACTAATTGCTATATAAACCCTAGTAAACACGCTATAGCTTTATCCAAAGAGAATATAATCACTACGTTTTAAGAGACGGAACTTCATAGAAAATATTTTTTCGAGTTCATTATTATTTAACTGCCAACCGAATAACCAAACTGAGGTAATGACAACATATAGATTCTTATTCGATGTCAAAATCACATTGACGCAATGACGTATTGTAGAGAAATGTATTCTGTGGCATTGACACGACTAGAGCGGTCTTGATTCGATATATTAGTGATGTGCTCAACTTTTATCGATATCGATAAAATAAGGAATTTTATGTAATTAGGTAGCAGATAAAGCGTACTCTCGATATTTATCAGGAAATTAAATAAAACAACAGATAGTACAAAAATATTTTTATTTTTGTTTAACAGGAATCACTAAAGTTCATATCGTATACGTAAAGATCTTATTTTACATTTTGGACATTAAAAGTTGTAAAAGATGTCAATGTCGCATGTACAAGTTTCTATAATTTCATATACCTAGTTGATAGTAGAAAATAAGAAAACATGCTATTCATTATTTATATTATTTTATTTATATAATATTATTTGACGACCTCCGTGGTGCAACGGCTAAGCGCGTCGGAAGTAAACGGGGGTTGTGAGTTCGATTCCCGCCCCGAGTCTGGGTGTATATGTATAATATGTGTATGGTTTTATTTACAAAAGAAAAGTATGTAAGTAGTATATCAGTACCATACTGCTATACACTCCATAAGCGTATCATTTATTAACCGTGCATAGAGATAATTAACAAAGACTGAAAAATTATTTAATGTTACTGCTGGTCTTTAACCATACCACCATATTTACACTTTGCACTTTGTTAGCTACCTTTTGCAAATGGCTAATGCCGACATCTTATTTTTTGTAGTCCAACGATGACCCTTTGATTTTCTTTTTTGATTTTTCGTAACATTTAAACTAAATTTTGTAAAAAAGTAGAATTGACGACAGGCTACATTTAGTAGTTTTTAGTTGCTTCATTAACTTTCTTTTCTTTCTTGGTGTAATGTCTGAATCTGAAAAAAAAGGCCATTAAATATTGACAAATAATTTTGTAATGTACATGAGTTTGGGGTATTGGATATTCCCAGAAGGGAGACGTTTCATATATCCAAAAATATAGTATTTATCTACAATAAACCAAAATGAAGATCAAGTGCTTTTTTTTATATTTGTCAGAGAATGATGATAGACATATTGTGGCAGTTTACGTAAGAGTTTACTGGCCCCTATATAGTCATTAGACGTTTAAATTTTATCGTTAAAAAATAAGTATACATATTATAATACTTTTGTAGTTAATTTGAAAATTTAATTGAAATTATTAATTAATATATTTATATTTCAAAAAGAGATATTATTTTTAGTTGCTCGTAACTAATAACTGTCATAAGCAGAGCCCAAGTAATGTAACGAAACAGCCATAGATAATATACTATACTTAAAGGTACATAATATGTATTTTCATATTTTTATTTTTGATATCAGTTTATTTAGAAATTATAGGAAACATTTGTAGTCCATACATATTAATAAATAAATACATCTTTAAAGATCACTAAATATTATTCTTACAATTAATGCCCATTTTCATTTCACTTTGCGATTAACAAGAGTTGGTCAAGGTAGCTTAAACGGCCATTAACTATGGTGTTTCCCCTGCATAATATGTATTTTAGCGCAGAATAGCGGTGTGCTTGAACATGCTTGTAATGTCATATTTTTGCACCATGACACAATGCGATTATATTATACTTTACATACATACATACATACATATCCTCACGCTGTATTCCTAACGGGGTAGTCAGAGAGGACGGAGAGCCAAGCGTGGCGGTTCTTACATACTTCTTTCGCTGCCTCAAATCTCATCATTCTCCTCATTATACTTTACACAGAGTAATTTCTGTAAATTGGCCATTTCTGTTATTATCCATGCATTTTTTTGCATTATATTGTTACATTTCCATTGGGTTAGGCAAAACAGCACATTCTGTGGCTACATTTAACTATTAAATCTACAATCATACGACAATCAAAGATAATCAAAGAATACGACTAAAAATGATAAAGTATATATGAAATTTAAATACAAGTAACTTAGCAGTCAGAAAACTACAGCACATTCTGTGGCTACATTTAACTATTAAATCTAGTCACATATGGAACATCATAAGGAATAGGAAAAGTTTCGAACCATAATATCCAGATCCTGTGTTCTCCTCCAAGTTTCTCTTGACTCCTTTCTTTGTTTTCTTTGGAGTTGTAACTGAAAGAATAACCAAATTTGAGTACAGTAATTGAGAGACACAAGTTATTCATTTGTATTACACATTATTTAATGTGCTAGGTCTTACTACAGAGAATTATTAGAAAAACCGTTCATTCGCACTTCCTTACTAATATTATAAATGAGAAAGTCTAGGTCTATTAGAATCGATTTTGATATTAGGTATGAAGATGGCTTGAACCCTGAGGAAGGACATAGACTACTTTTTTAAATAATATCAAAAACATAAGAAACTCATTGAACCCTGAGGAAGGACATACACTACTTTTTTAAATAATATCAAAAACATAAGAAACTCATTGTAACAAATAGCAATTTGATAATCAATAGAACAATGTTTCTTCTATTTACCATAGCAATGCATGAGTGAATGAGCACTAGTTGACGGTTGGTCAATAGCAAAATGCTGCTCACTAGTGGAAGGCTGGGCACTAGTGGAAGGCTGAGCACCAATGGATGCCTCGGCACTAGTGGAAGGCTGGGCGCTAGTAGAAGGCTGGGCACTAATGGAAGGCTGAGCACCAATGGATGCCTGGGCACTAGTGGAAGACTGAGCACCAATGAATGCCTGGGTACTAGTGGAAGGCTGAGCACTAGTAGAAGGTTGAGCACTGGTTGTGAACTTTAGAACTGAAAACAAAGAAAATCATTATTGTAATAAACTGATACATATTAATCTATTAAATACTTACTATTAACGATGTTACGGAGGTTCGATACCGATTCCGAAAAGTCGGAACTTCCGATTGATATTACAGTTCCGATTTCGACTTCGGATCCGACAATTTTAAATCGGAGGTTATAATCGGAGGTCGAAGTACAAAGGTGGCGGCGGCCATGGTCAGCGCGTATGAACAAGTGAATGTTTCTGTTGAAGGGAAGCCTTCTCCTTATGTGCTTTCTGTTCGCGCTTTAATGAAACTTATCTGAATTTTCGATACGTGTTAGTGTATTTCATTTGATGTGTGACAAATTTATTTGAATTAAACAATGAATCCAAAAACAAGTATTATTTGGAACTGCTTCAATCAAGTTTGTGCGAATTCATCAAAGGGTAAACTTTGTACGAAGCGAAACTTTTGTTCATTAAATGCAATATGTTTCTTTTGGAGTCACTTCATTTGATTTGATTTACTACTAGTACTGTTTAAGATTTAAGAAAATTTGATTTTTTTATTTTCAACGCCTAGGCCTAAGCAGGTGTATTATTTAATGAACTAAAATTAAAGAGGTTGAATAATGTTCGTATTAATTTATTATATTAGACTTGCTCTTCATCTCTCTTCTGCTTCCACCTCCGACTCCGATTTCGAATCCGGTTCCAGTTGCGACAAATCAAATTTAAAAAGTCCGATTCCAACTTCGGTTCCGATAACACCACTTCCGTAACATCCCTACTATTAACACAGTTATATTCATATTTGCTATAAACACAGAAATTTGAAATTAACGCTCAGTATTATAGTTGTCAAAAAATAAAAGGCCCGTTTTGACATTTGAGAAAGACCCTATAAAAAAAACTTGGAACGAAACTGAAAGAAACAAGAAAATAATAATTAATTACATAGTGTTTTAAAAAAATACATACATTTTTTTGGCATGTTAAATAATATGATGGAATATATCGCGAGTATTCTTTTTGCGCTTACGTCGCTTATTACGTCGCGATGACAAATATCTAAACGGGCCTTTTATTTTTTGACAACTATACCATAGTGTAAGAACAAAATTGAACAAGCAGTGTGCCTTGGTTATTTTATACCTTACAGTTACATATATTTTTACGGTTATCTCCGTTTTAATCAATCAGAAATCAGCACTTTGGATTGTGACTATACAAGTCTGAACATAAAATCATTTATCAGTTTTGTCAATTTTTATTGTGACAACCAAGTGCAAAATTTATTAAAAAAGAATTTGGATATTGTAGATTAATATTGTGAATGAATGAATGAATGAAATGAAATTCTGTCATGTTGCATGTACGTACAGTGGTGGTCACCTATTTAGCTACATACACAACTTTATTGGCTATTATTCTGGTATTTTCAATAGTAAAGATAAGTTTCTACTTTATTTACTATTAATTACTACACTAACACAACATTATTAAAATGAAGACAATAAAGACATATTTAGCAATAGTCGAGACCTTATTAGTTTTTTAAATAAACCACAAACTTTTTTAATATGCTTACTGGTGGCCACCTAATTAATGAAAGTTTCTGTTTCATGTTCTAAACTTAAAATTTAAAACAGTGGCCCTCTTTTTAAAATAAAATTGTAAAGCATTCAATTTCAAGGAAAATATTTAATTTTAACATCTGACAATGCCCATAGAAATGATTTAAATATTGTTTCAAATTAGTATTTTATAAGAACAAAAAACAAAAATCGAAAATCACTGTTTTTAATTATGTGACCACCACTCTACTTTTTCCAAATATGTGTGAAATAAATTAGTTCCCCTAAATATGTGTCACTTAGTGTTTATTGTCATACCTGTTTTGCTTCTCACATGCAGTGGCTAATGTATCATTTGCTCATCTGATAATGAAGATGTAGACAATTTCAAAGTAGGAACAGCATTTTTCTTTAACCGGTTTCCTGCCTTATTGAAATATTTTTTCTCAAAATGGTCTCCACAGATGTGACGATTTGAACTCAATTTCTCTATTGGTAAATACACTAAATCTTCTTTAACAACTAATTTCAGCCAAATTTTACATCTATAAAAATAACAACCATGTCATTCACAATAATCATTTTTATAATTAATTAGGGTAAACTAGCTAGTTTTTGGCCACTTAAGTGTAGTTGCTAACTTTCGTGATTAATTTCTCAGTCCACAAGCATATATAAGTACAGTAAGATATATAATTGATTTCGTAATTATTGCACGTCTGTTATTCTTATTATTCTGGTTCGAACGCGTGGTGGCCAAAAAGCGATGGGGGCCGGTAAGCTGGTTAATTTACTCTATATGTAGATGCAAGAATATAGATCCAAAACCAATTCTTACTAAGGCTTTATACTATTAAAATCAATTATACTTATAATTATACTAATAACAATGCAAATGCAATGACAAATCTAGCAAAATAAAACTTAATGTTTGTACAGAGTTCAATCATAAACTTTGCAACGTAATGGATAACAATCAGGTTATTAGGTTATAACATACCGGTTTTCATCCGATGGGAAACTTGCAAAAAAGCCAGGCCGGCGATTTTCATGGATATCACATATTTCGCATTTTCTATTTCCAACCATTTTAGCACAAAATTTAACGAGTCTCTGCCTCAGAAATCACAAATACTTTAACAATAAAAAAAACTCAACAAAGAAACGGAGGAACATACGTTTAATTGGAGAACTGTAAGACACAAATTTCTTTGAATAAATGTGAAGTAAAATGTTAAAAATCTGGACATAAAGTATTATGGAAAAAGTATGGAAACAAAAAATAAAACTTTAAAATTGTAATGTCGAAGTGGTATAAATTTGTTGAAGTTGCCTGCCTGTAGTGTTGTCATATGAATAATTATAAAATCATCAAGTATTTTGAAAAATAAAGAATTTTGAATGACTAATTTCAAAACATACGTAATAAAAGTCATTACTTGTGTTTTCAATATTTTCGAAAGTTTATTTAATCAAAAACTTATTTTATTAAACGAAAAAACTATTAAAAAATTGTTGTTAAATTACTAATTTTTGCTGCAAAATTATTTCGGCTGTCATTCTCATTTTTTTATTACATTGGTATTAAAAAAATAATGAAGTCGGTACATTTTTTTTGATGTTCTAAGTTTCGGAGGACTGGCTTTATCGAGTTTTGCCCAATAGAGAGAAAGAAAAGTTGCAAGCCACATTGCAAGCCAACGTGTGAAAGCGAGACGGCTAATTACACAGTTATGCAGTACACTGATTGTGCCTTGAGGTCGCGACATCGCGAGTGTCGAACTCGAACGGCCGTCACGTGTCAGTCACGTGTTCGTTGCCGTGACGTGAATTTTGAAATTTTAAAACCGATACGGTTTCAAAATAGTTTTTATTTTATTATTTTATGCTTGACTGAGCATTTTAGTGAGGCATATCAGGCTTTTGAACTTGTATGAAGGTACCGCCACTGCTATACATATACACAGTCTGGCCATAAATACTGTTACTATAATAAAAAACAACAATATTACATTTGAATTTGGAATCTGTCATTCTCATATGAATATTCATCGTGTTTTTGCATTTTCGCACCAATCTTTATTAAATATTGTTGTGATATTAAAATAAAGTGGGATGATAAAGAGAACCGCGTTGCTGTGATAGCATCACACAAAGTAGGTATGAAGCCAAATGCAATTTTTTAAACTCTCCATCATAGAGAAAACGTATTTTCTGAGAACTGGACGCTAGCTGGATCGATTTTTGATCACCGTAAAGCTCTGTATTTTAAATTTCATCGAAATCGTTAAAGCCTTTTTCGAGAATTAGAGATTATTATAAATAATAATTGTATAATACTCCCCTTTTAAATAACATAGTATCTTCAAGTAAAAGAAGTCCATGAAGTTTAACATTACATTGACTACATTTGATTACATTTGACTTTTAGCCATAGACTTTATAAATAACTCCAAAGCCAGACGCCATGTCCGAGCAACATTGGTGAGTTAAATCAGATAACCTGACTCACCTGCACTTACGACACATATTTATTATCAGATATGCTGATCGGCCGGCATATCGTTAGAAAACAGCACCCACACATCTGTATTTTATCTGATGTTATTGGCCTCACTTTGTAGTACGGGACAGGCTGTCTGATGTTATGAAGTCTATGTTTTTATCATTATTTTTCATTTTATTTCTTTATTATAAGTACATTATTAAAGTGATGTTTTTAACAGGTACTTGTTGCAAATTGAACTTAGACGTATTATTTCAATTTATTAAAAAAATACTAAAAAAATACTAATTTACTAAATAAATAAAAATACTCGCGTACCTAGGCGACAATGTGTAAGGAGAATGATGAGATTTGAGAAAGCGAAAGAAGTATGTAAGAACTGCAACACTTGGCGCTCCATCCTCTCTGACTACCGCGTTAGGGATACGGCGTGAAGATATGTATGTATGAATGTATTTAAAAAAAAGAGGTCAACTGAGGAAGCGTGCTCGTCGCGACCCCTGCCAGCCATTTTGAGAGCTGTAATTCCTCTCCTGTGCATACCATGCGGGATAACAATTGTGCTACATTTAGGGCGTCCCCCGAAAGCGACGTACACCGGTCTGTCCCCGCTGTTGTGTGCAGAGTGCAGTTCGGCGTTGGGGACCGCCACACAACACGCTATGCACCTCGCGGCGGGAAGTGTAGGGACGAGTGCAGAGTAGCTGCATGCAATGTGGGAGGTGGAATTGAAGAAAAGATGAAGTAATTGATATTATGGAAGAGAAAGGTTTAGATGTGTTATGTTTGAGTGAAACTAAGCGAAGGGGCAGTGAATTTGCCGACTTACCCGTAGGTGGCATCGCTTTGTGGTCAGGAGACAGGGAATGCCAGGGGGTGGGCATTTTACTGTCCTCTCGTTTGATTAATTGTATGACTGAGTACAAATGTGTAAATCTCAGACTGCTCTGGATGCACCTTAAGATGAGGTTGACGAGAATTTTTATTTTGGCGGTATATGCCCCAGTGTCCTCTGTCGGTTTGGGTGAACTAGACCAGTTTTAAGAGAATGTTAGAGAAGTTCTAGCGACGGTTGAAGAGAATGAGAGAATTGTTGTGGATGGAGACGAGGATGGGTCGGGACAGCTCGAACAGGATTTGAGACTGTCCTAGGCAAATACGAAGATAACAGAGTGAATAATGCTGATAAGATTGTGTTAGGAGTGTGTATGGAAAAGGATGTTTTTGTAGCTAATACCATATTTAAGCACAAAAGGATCCATCAGTACTCGTGGGAAAGAAAGGGTGCGAGAAGTATGATTGATTTATTTCTGGTGGATAGCAGACTTAAGAAGCAGATTATAGACACAAGAGTGCATAGAGGAGCCGATCTGGGAACGGACCACTTTCTGGTAATAACCAGAATAAGGGGTCTGTTTGCGGCATGGCCACATCGCGTATTGCTGAACTATAAAAAGATAAATTTAATGTTCTGCCTAACTATAATAGTTAGGAAAATACAATCTAGAGAATTTTTTTAGCAAATTTTACAAAGAATCAAATGAAAATAAAAAATAATAAAAAATATTCCATTATAATATTGAACTGTAGATTAAAAAATAAATAAGCTAATAACTTTTTTTTTAACAAAAATATAAAAATTCTATTTATGTGAAAAGAAATTATAACGTTTTGTGAACCGATTATAAAAAAACAAGTTAAAAAATAATGGGTTCTTACGGTTCCACTACGTTTATTTCTTGTGCTTCAAATCCTCCTAACTCCGCTCTGTTTTCAAGAAATTTCTCATTTCTTGTGCATTTCTTGTGCGACTTAACTCCGTTAATATGACCCTAACGACAAAAAGGTATAAAACCATTTTACGTAAAACTTTGCATTCTATAATTTTTGCCTAGAACTTTTTTGTCTACGATTGACCGGATTGACCATTGTAGAGTAATTTAAGCAACAACGCTTTTCTGACTTCTTTGTTTGTTTTTCTAGCAAAGCCGGGGGACTTGCGTGTTGAAATTTTACATACATGTTTAAAAAACTTTCATGAGCATTGTGTCAAAAAATCAGCCTTATTATCGAAATTTCGATTATTTGATTAGACTAATCCGCTAGGTTTTAGTCGAAAGTTTGTGTATCGGGCTATTGATAGGTACAATAAAATGTCTTCTGTTTATGACAGAAAAAGATCTGGCCGTCCATTTGCGATCAAAGCCGTCCACGTAGAATTCGTATACTAAAAAGGCGATTGAAGCACTGAAGGAATGAATCCGAAGAAATCCTGTTCGATACCAAAAGATTTAGGGAAATTAAATATAGCACGCAGAACCATGTAGTGTATTTTAAAAGATGACTTATGACTTGCAACTTATAAGAAATGCACTGATCATTACTTAACCAATAATTTAAAGTTAAACCGACTTCAAAAAAAGCACTGAAAAGTACGAAATAACTACCTTTTACTAATTAAAACTTTAGTACAAAAATAACTTCATAAATACGATACAAATACCCATATCAATAAATTTGACAATTACTGAAGTCAGTGTCAAGCCTACTAAACTAATAGAATTTATGTTGTTGCACAATGATTTGGCACCAACTTTTAATTTTAATATACAATTTTATTGTACTTTTGGTTGTCGTTTTATTTATTTTTGCTTTATGCTTTTTAATAGATGTAGATGTAGATTGCTGTTAGGGACGTCCGCCAGGCTGCAGACGGGCTGTCGGCTTCCCTCGAGTGGCGCCATTCAGCCCTGTTCCCTGGTCAGAGCTCCAGTTACTGTTGGCCTGGTGGTACTCCCTCCGTTTGAATCTGTGAATCTTCCGGTTTTCCTACAAAACATGAGGATGTCCTTTAATTTGGTTGTCCTCAGTTCCCTTTCCTCCAGTGTATCTCACCTAATGTGTTGTGTCTAATGCCTGCATATATACTGCATTTTGCTAAGTGTATACTAGTTTCCTCCCTATTGCAATGTTTGCATAGGGGGGTCTGATGTTAGTCTGAGTAGTGATAGGTGTCTGTTTAGTGGGGGCCGAGTGGTGTGGGTGACCCGCCACAGGGGGTGGACCAACAGGCGCTTACAGCTCCCATTAAGTGGAGCCTTAGCCTGCCATCCCAAGACCGCAGTGCGTAGACTTCATGTCTACATCCTTCTCGAGGTGACCCTGTTTCTACTGAACACTGCGGATCTAGACTGGAGAGTCGATAAACACTCCTGAGGGTGGTGCTTCGGCGGCGCCCTCAGTACCGGGTCGGGGCCGATGAGGCTGCAGTGCCGAAAGGGCCTGGCCCGGACCGGGGGGGGGGGATGTCCCCATTTATGGGGACAAGTTGTGTTCCCCGTCCTCTGCGTGAGGGCGGGGGTCAGGTGTCGGGGTCACTTGCCCCTCTTTCAGGAAGGGTATTGTGACCCCGGAGGTGGAAAGAAGGAAAACTTTAAAAAACCCGTGAGGATACACGTCAAAATCTGAGGTGGAGAGAAGGAAAACTCGAAATGAAACCCGTGAGAAAACACGTTAAAACCAGAGGTGGAGAGAAGGAAAACTCGAAATGAAACCCGTGAGACAACACGTTAAAATCAGAAGCGGGAAGAAGGAAAACTTGTAAAAACCCGTGAGTAAACACGTAAAAATCAGGTGGGCGTGCTGACGCCCCTGCCGTGGTGTAGGCGGGGTGCGGAAGCCGCCACTTCGGAGGCCTGGGGTGTCCTTCGGGGGAAGGCGCCTCACCAATGGCCTCGGGATGGTGCGCGCGGTTGTTCCCGCGCGCCTCCCAGGAGAGCGGGCAGGTAAAACTGCCCGCAAACGGAGGAGGGCCCGGCTCAGGCTGGGCATAGCCGCCGGGGTCGCGGCAGAATGCCAACGCGCTCCCGTTGCCCCGGCATCAAGGCTCTCGAGGAACACCGTCAGGTTTTAGTGGGTAGACTCGGCCTAGCACCCTAATGTCAAGGAGTCCCACATACCCCCTGCCACCCCCCTACGGCAGGACGGGATGCATAAAGCATTTCCTGACGCAAAAAAAAAAAAAAAAAAAAGGTGTCTGTTTAGTGTACAGTGACCCTGTAATGTTAAAAAATTTTAAAAAATTATTATTGATTGTTTATTTATAATTTGTTGTTTATAATATTTGATAATGTAGTATTGGTATGGTTGTGTTTATTTTAAAATTGTGATGAACAAAAATTAAAGTAACTAAAAGGTGCCGGATAAGAACATTGGACTGTTATATTGAAGTCTTCGATCTTGACTACTACATGAAAGTTAAAAAAAAAACGATATTTATAAGAACAATATTCTTTTCTAAATACAAAACAAAGCTCGGGCGCCACCTCGCGTTAAAACGAGGAATTAATTTAACTTTTAAAAATAAATAGAACAAACGAACAACAAAATATATGTTTATTCTGGACCACAAAGAGTTGGAGTAATATAACTAATGTTAAACCTTTAAATTTAAATTACTCTAAATTTCAATAACTATAAGTCTTTTCAACAAATCACACCCTTATTTAAGAAAGAAAAATTGTACATACTTGAATGTCCAATAATTAGCACAAGCATCAATCCAGCCTTCAAAACTTTTCCAAAGAAATTAGCCTCCCTCGAAATTTCCAAAAGCGCCGTGCATTTAAAATAATGAGCCAAGTGAGTTGCATCAGCACATGCCAATCGAAAGGGACGCCATTACGATGACACGTAGGCCAGGCAGGTATATTAAGATTGGTATGCTCAAGTAGTTAAATAAGTAAATAAATATTTAAATAGTTATATAAATAAATAGATAAATAAATAGCTGTAAAGCAACACGAATAATGAGAAACTTAATGTGCAAAATAAATTTTGATCAAGTCAGCAAAATGGCGTGACGCGTAAGCTCTTACCCGAACATGTCGGCTATTTATCGAAAAATATTCCAAACATCCTCGTAGGATTTTGGTCAAATATATTACATTTTAAAGCATTGTTAATGCATAAGGTAGCATAGTGCAAAATTAATAAAATAAATCGGACTGTATTCCGTAAAATAAAATTCAAATTTTATAACATAATGACGAGACCAAATAAATCGAAAAGTGCCAGATGACGTTTCAGTTTTAGCGGCCATCGACGCTTGCGCAAATTAAAAAGAAATATTGTATTCATGATTGACACATCTCACCCAGCTATTGTAAGAATGTTTTTTCTTACTTTTTAAAAATTACTTGTTTATTATTTTTACAATAAATAACAAAATAGGCTTGCTTACATAAAAAATAATGTTTTCTTTGTAATAATAAACTAATAAATTTTCAATAAATTTACAAATGAACAAGCCTTGGAGCAACAAATAAGTTATGTAAACGCTAAGTGTTATAAATTTTGACAAAACATGAACATATTTTGAGGAAAGGATTTAAGGAATAAAGATTAAATTTGGAGAAATAAAAGAAAACATCATGTAGCGTAAATAACACATTACAACCCGTTATGATACCTACCATGATTCTTGCATTACCTTTATCCAACCTGAGGATATACTTGGCCTTTGGTTTGTCTTTTCCTTCAAAGTACATCTTGGTTTGTCTGCATGTTTTTAATTTCTTCCATTCTTCTTTTGTTTCTTCGTTAATTATTCTGGCTATTACACTGTTTGTTACTTTGTTCGAGATTGGAAGGTATGGTTCTGGTCCTATAATCGGTGTGACCGTGCCATATCTTGCTAACTCATCCGCCTTCTCATTTTAAATAGATAGTAAACAGATAAATTAGGTGCAGAAATATGCAACAATATTATAATATTTCATATGTAATTAAGTATTATGGACTAGAGACTAAGTGTTGAAATTTATGTTGTTTTCTAAAGAGGGCGATGGTCCGAAAAAATGTTGGAAAGCTATAGTATAAACTAGCGCATACTGCAGTAATAAACATTTTATGTAATAGAAAACAAACGATGTTTTCCTAGTAACAATATTTATGGCAAGACTAGGTATAAATAAAAATCAGTTGCCGCAAGTATGAAAGATCATCATTTGATAATGGCTCAACTAATTTGGCTGATTTTCTTTTGTTGTGTGTATAATTGTAGGATAAGATTTCTATTAATGAAAATTTTTAGAAAATTCAGTGGAAAAACTGGAAATTCAGATGTACAAAACATTAAAAAAAAAGTTTGGTGTGTCGCAAACATTCAACATCTCACTCAGACGAAGCGAGGGCAGTTCGCCCGGGTAGTCTAAGACCAAATACTTTATTTTGTAGAAAATGTTGTTTTTTACTTAAATAACTGTTAAGTATATAAAATTATTATTATTAGTACAGGTACTCAACTGCTTATTTTAATGGAACCATTCTTAGTTTGCATTTTCTAAAGGATTTAGCAGAAAATATTCATAATAAGTAATAGATGTAGGCTATATGTTTCATAAAATCAACGAAATTGGTTTTTAATTTTTACTTTCATTTACACAAATACTCATAAAGACTAGGTTAATAAAACACGCAATTGCTAATTACTTACAATTACTTTAATTACACTACTAACAAAAATAATGCTTACAATACAGCTTAACATAAAGTTGACTTGTATGTGTACCTATTTCAATGTATGTTGTCTGAGGAGCCCTCCGCTAAAAGCTCATTTTCTGCAGCTAGCTTGGATGCCTCTATCTGTGGCCGAACATACTTGTAGTACCTATAGAAGTGGTCTCCCAGAAGAACGGAGCCATAAAGTGTTAATCCGATGCATGCTAATACAAATCCTTTATGTAATTTGTCATAAATCACACGGCGAGCGTATTTTTTCATAATTCCTGGAAAGAACTCTAAGTTATGTAAGAAATAATGTAACTTTAAGCATAAATATAAGATTTTCAACCATCAACATCCCAAAGATGCATTTTACCTTTTTGTATAGTAATTAACTAACAAACTAAATAACGAAACTACTGCCACAAATTAGTAAGATTATGTCAAATAGGTTTATTTTGCAAGTTTTTGGCGTTTGCCTGTTATGACATCTGTCACGTTGACATTTTTAATTTTTTTTTATCTTAGGGCATTGGTTACAAGACCATTAGCCTAATGACGTAACTTCTAGATAAACATTAACTGTCCCTAACACTCCTCCAGTAAAGTGATAGTAGGCTTTACTGAAGTTAAAAAGGACTTCTTGCAAGAGCGCGAAAACTTCAGCTACACAAGTTTATTTTGATGTCTTCCATTCTTTTCACTTACACATAACTTTAAACCACAATATATTATCACTGTTATAGTTTAAAACTCCTAAAAATGTAGAAAATAGAAAATCTAAATAAAATGACAACCTCACTTTTCCCGTTCCCGCCAAAAAGTGTGACATTTTTAATGTATGTGCAAAATTTAAATAACAAAACGCAGAGATTTTGGCGGGAACGGGAGAAGTGAGACTGTCATATTGTCATTTTATTTAGATTTTCTATTTTTTACATTTTTGGAAGTTATAAAGTACAAAAGTAATAAAGCTCTGTGTAAGTAAAAAGAATGGAGGTCTAAATAAAAATATGTTACTATAGTAGTCGTCTAGACTAGTCTAACATTGGTCACCCTTGTAGTGCCTAGCAATTTACTATCTTAACTTTTAAAAGATTTATTCCAAAGGCCGCTATGTTATGGATTTTCTACGCCAGATAATATTATAAACTATAATATTACCTACTTATTTCTTCACAATGTAAAGAAATAAAATTTGTTTGTTTGTATGTACGGAGTATCCTCTGGAAGTACTTAACTGAATTTGAGAATTCTTCGGCTTATAGAAGTCCACAGTGTTCTATTCCTAATTGAAATGTTATACCTAATTACTGTGTGATAAGGTCACTAATTTTTAGTAAAATTAATTATTCTAGTATTTAGTTTAACAAAGTGCTACAGTACGGCATGGCTATAGATTTAATCCGTCCGTATGTATGTTTCTTAAAGCACTTATTTTAATTTCACCATCACCTTTAGAAGAAGTAACTTTATGCATGTAAAGAAAAGAAAAGCATTAAAAGCACTGTGCTGTTCTTCGACTACTGAGATCTATGTTCATTGATTTTCAACATTTATCAAAGCGCAAATATATGGGTTTCTTTTAAAAAGCAATTTTATTTCTGTAATAATCATGGACGTACTATTAAGTATTACAAAAAGAGATACCTAAGTAATTTGTTTGTAAGTAGGGTTCATTTAAAGTTTCATACAAAAATGATCGAAGGACAGAAAGGGGCTATACTTGAAGGTGCCTGTTGCTATCGTTGCTAATAACACCTTAAAATCGCCTTAAGCGCAGATTCTAATTATATGCCGACAGCATCGAAGTACGCTGACTGCTATTTTCAGTTTGAACAATATTTCAATACTTTTGTATAAATCTATAACACAAAAAAAGCCCTCCCTTTTTCTGAAGATATCATACAAATTAATTGTTATTTCAATACTGATGCTGCAACAAAACTCATTTCAACAACTGACTTAACGACATCTACATAGTAGATATTTGGGACATCACTAATTGGCAGCCATTGTTTGCGACACTCGAAGTTTAGGTGGCACAATTATTTTGTACTTGTTTCATGTCCTTTAGTTTCTTAGTCTTTGGATTTTACAGGGAGCGGTTGGACGATTATTTTAATTATTTGCTAGGGAAGGCGATTCTCTCGAAAAAAGATCGATCTTCGAATCAACTCGGATCGAAGTATGAAAAATCGATTCACAGAAAAATCGAAGTCTAAAAAATCGATCTCTCGAAAATCGATTTTTTCTCGACTTACTATATAAGTTTGTATTTCTGACATATATGAATGTAATTATAGAAAACTGGGAAGACGCTAAAATAATCAATTTAATCATTTTTAATGAATTAAACAATTACAACTGTATTTAAATGTTACATGTATGAGAACCTCTACTTTAGATAAAAAAAAATTTATAACATTTAAGTTAAAAAATTATAAAATTCACAGTTCCCACATTCAACTCATTCTAAACAGTTTATATTTCTTATCATAAAATAAAATAATCGAATCTCCATTTTAAAGGGTATAGTATCGATTCACGGAATCGGTTCACTACAAAATATCGATTAATCAATCGCATTATTCGTCGAAATAATCGATTCTTCGATTAATCGATCTCAGATCGCCATCCCTATTATTTGCAAATTGTCCCTATAATATAGTGGATATTGTGTATCTAAGCTATTGTGCATTACGTGGAATTGTTGAAATAAGTGCTTTATAATGTGATTTTAAGTTTTTTTATAATGGCTTATTCCGCCTAAGTGTATCACACTAGAAAAGCTGTCTCAATATATTTGTCGCCTAAAACTCCAAGAAACAAAAATGCATTACATTGACATTTTAATGAAATAACGAAGAATATATCATTTTATTACTGAAGACATCGGCTATTATGTACATAGATTCCTTTGCCTTTCACCTCGAAGGAGAATTCTGCAAAAAAAGGAAGAAATAAAACATTAAAAAAAAAATTTGCAATTTTCAATTTCCATCCACATAGTGCCCATTAGTTTCTTATTTATATGTATAAGTTACGGTTTACGGTAGTAAACTAATTAATCTGTGGTATAAGTATCTCAATATTTATTTAATAAAAGATAACTATGAAATACTGTCGTCTTCTGGCTAACATTAATAAAATCAAATTCTTTAACTTTTGTGTAATATGCAATAGACACTACAATTATAAACCGAAATCGCCTGTTGTAACAAAGTCACGGGAAAACAAAATTGATAGAACCACATTAGCGCTGTTAGAAAGACTTTCACTTGTGAAATTTGATACTAGTGAAGGAGTGAAAGTATTGGAAGATTCAATTAACTTTGCTGATAAAATATTGCATTTAAATACTGATAACATACAGCCATTATATTCTGTTTTGGAAGATGAGTAAGAATAATTTATATTATTTATTATATTGTTTTTACTATGTTTCTTTAAACGTAATAAGTTTTAAAATTATGCAGCATCATTTGCCAGTGGTTATACGGACTACACCAAAACTCACTGCAACCAAAAACTGATTTTACTCTAACAAATATCCAACATTAAATGAATATATTAACACATACATAATAACAGAAATCTGTAATAGCCGATTTACATTGGTCAAGGACCGTGACAAGTAGCAACTGCATGTACAGTGGTGAGTGGTGAACGTTTGGACAGTGACGGTTAATACTACTGCAAGTGAAGTAGCATTATTCTGTTGAAATAGATGAGCAACATCAAAAAATATGTGCAATTTCACACAGAATTCTTTTCATTTCAGTGGAGCAAATATAAGATACAGTTTTATCTTCTTTTTATATATAAAAATTAATAGATCGTTTTGTTTACACTATCTCATAAAACAGCACATGCTGACTGTCCTGGTGTTGGTCACTTATACACTACTAAATTTGACTGTTTACACTATGCCAAGTGGTGAGTCAAGAACCATGCAGGGGAAAAGCGCATAAGCAAGGGGTGTCACTTACTAAAAAAAATAGAAAGCGATTCTATCCACTCGCAAGGCAGCTTGCAAGCCAAGTTGACTCGCTACTGTCTAATCGGTTTACACCACTGTAATTATGTACTATACTTATCGACTTCGCTAAATACTTGACAAATGTAAATTGGGCTTCATGATAAACACTGAATTTCATTTCTTTGTTCACTCAATGCCAAAATATGTACGTTTAAAATAAAAACAAAATGCCTGTTTCAGGTAGTATTTTGTGTCTTTGTGTAGTAGGGTACTATTTAATGGATAGGAAATTTAGCACATCACTTAGTAGTTTGTAATATTTATAATAGCAATCACAATAGAAGCAGGACTATTATGAGCTACATAGTATACCATTCCCACCCGGATGCCACAAAAAGGGAATGGATAAAGTAAATTTTGAAATTTATTGGAAATCTTTTTAAATAAAATTCTATTTTAAGAAGAAAATTGTAATATAATTTGAAACAAATAGACCAAAATTAATTTTGTAAATAAAATAGAAACAGAAAGATATCAAAGTGGTTGTGATGGTGTGGTGTAGTTTACAAAAATCAGATATAAATACCTTTCACCTTATAATTTACACATTATGATAAAAAAAACACAAACCACTGGCTTAAATTAGATTGTATTGTCCCATACTCCACTCTCGAATTTTATCTCCCAAATTATAAGTCGACTTTATAAAATTCTGCAATCAGCATTGTCATTGTAAATATAACTTCTATAAACTCGTATAAAACTGGTGCGTCACCATGATTAATGTGCTCTTTATCCGATTGAAGCCATTGCTCCCCGTCGAGGGGTCCATTTGCCTTGGAAGTTTGGGCGATATCACTTTTCTGGTTCGAGCCTCTTTCTTTTTCACTTTACCAACATCTTCTTTAATAGTTTTAACAGACTTTACTTTTACAAAGAAATCAAATATCTTTTTGAGGAGAAAAATAATCTCTTCACTCCATCACAACCTTTCTTGTTCTCCCTGAAAAACCACCTCGCTCTCTTTTTTTTTCTCATTTTTCAAATCCTGTTCTATTCTCCCAAAAAAAAAACATATTTAAATTTTTAACTTGCCAGTTCTATAATTATTTTCTCTGACAACCTCTAAGCTCTTAAAAAGAAGGTACAATAGCGAAAAAATGTTACAATAGCCACTAACAATAATTATGAAATAAAGTTATTTCTACAATTGTAATCACAACAATATTTTCCATCATTTAAAATTAATATTTTGTTAATAGATAATGTCCTCAGAAGAGGACTAAGAATAAATGAATTAGAGTATACTTAAATAACATGGAATGTTATTATAATTGATGCAATTATTATTTTCTCTTAAAACTATTTACAGAAACTTAAGTTTGCGTTCAGATGGAGTAACACAAGGAAATTGCCAGAAAGAAGTTTTGAAAAATGCTACAGTAACAGAAGATGATTACTTTGTTGCACCACCTGGAAATATACCTTTGAATGAAGTACAAAAACCCGAAAATATACCACAAGTAGCAGAACAACATGAGAACTGAAGTACAAAAAATTCTGCATATGAAAAATTTCTTTAGTGCTATAGAAAACTCAGAGAACTATCTGACATACACATTAAGTGAAGCAAGTAAAATAATAATGCAGAATATTTATGTCAATTGGCTCCAGTTCTTATATGCGAAAACACATAAAAACATGGCAGTTTTTTTAAATAAACCTGCAGACTTGACTACAAAATACCAACAAGTACCTTTTGGCTTTATAATCAGTAATACTTCTTTCAATAAAAATGCATCTTTTCAATTTGATTTAAATGACTTTTCACGAAAATACAATTCAGAACTACAGTTTCGTCTTATTGTACCAAGACAAGAAGCTATGCAGTATTTCATACAGTGGCAAAGACAAAGGAAATACTGGTGGAGTTCAGTAAGTCCTTCATTTTTATAAATTATCTTTTCATTACTAATGCTCTTTTTACTTATTTTTTTATATTCACATTTTTAGTTTTTAATTCGTTACTTAATATTTCTCATTCTATTTAGTGTATAGACTCTAAACTCTATGATCTGCCATACACTGTGTTACACTTGTAAAGCCCTTTCATACAAATAAGAAATCTGCTATTTTGTACCGGCGGCCATCTTAGATTTGGAATTTTACATGGTGTACTGTATTCTACTAGTCAAGCCCTTTCATTTGATACCCATATTAAGCAGGTTGTGAAAAAATATGTAATCCGCCATTTTGTGGCGGCGGCCATCTTGGATTTACAATGATACTGCATATACATAATTGCACCGTCATCAGAACTAAAGATGTATACCAAATTTCAGATTAATCCGTCAACAGGAAGGGGGTAAAATTTCAATTACAGATTTGATCCAAACAAGAGCAGGGCCAGCTAAAGAAAACCGTTTAAAAAATGATACCTGACTGAGTTTCTTGTTGGTTATTCTCAGTCTCCAGATTTCTCCAGTTCTTAGAACCGAAATAAAGTAGATTTGATGTTCAAAAATACCTTGAAATTGGGTTTACTTTATTAAATTGATTTGACTTTGATGATTGTGATTTTAATTTTACCTAATAGTTTTATATGTGTTTTTCAGATAACTACTACTCCAAGTTTATTTGATGTAAATGAAATCATATTTGGCGACCAAACAGCAGCTGTGAATGTAGTTGCCCAATTCCCAAAATGTAGGCAAATAGTAGAAACAATAACATTAAATTCTAAAGAAATGGTCAGAGAGTTTAAGACATAAAGTATTCTTCTTTTTCCTCTGATAAAATATAATTCTAACTGTATTTCTTTTGCAGGATGTAGAAGAGTTTTCCTATGTAAAATGTACAATGTCATTAGAAAATGCATTATTTGTTTTACTGTTAGATGGTTTAAATAACAACACCAAAGAATATTTGAGACTACACAGAAAAATGGCACCTTATAAAATCGCTTTTGCTTTAAAGTGTGAAGGTCAGTTTTGAGTAAAATTAAGACAATATATTTTGTAATAACAAATATACATTTAGTAATAATTTATGTAACAATAAATTTAAGAAATGTATTTTTAAGTCTATAGAAAAGCAAATGATTGTTTACAGATTCAAAAGTCAAAGAATCTTTGAAGGAATTACTTACTGTGTTACAACACAGGCTAGAATTAAAGAGAATATCAACATGGCTTCCCGACTTCAGTACATCATTAGAGTACCAGGTATATCCATATGAAAATATAATTAAAATTACAATTCTGTATTTAAAGAATTATTTTGAAAGTTAATATTTCTTTTTGTTATAAAGATAAAAGAAAATTTACAACTGGCCGTGACCTACACAGCTGTACTTAACGAGAACACTCTGTCTAACGGCATATTTAATTTAATGAATAGCAGCACTAAGTTGCAGGTATTTTTCTTTATTACGAATTTTATTCTTTGAATCTTACATCCTTTTATTTATGCTAATAACAAAGGACCATTACAATGTTATTAACAAAATATAGGCAATGAAGATTAACTCGCACTGTTGTTTAATTGAAATTGCCTAATTCTATTTGGTCTCAAATTAATGGAAAAGTAGCATAATAAATTTAGTCATTGCATAATATTATGTAATATACGTAAAAAATTCATTTTTTTTTGTTACCAAATATATCCACATGTTAGTTTGCATGCCGGTCTGGAAGAGAAATATATATATAAACTATCATAGTTGTTTAGCTTCCGGAAAAGGTCGTAAATGTTGGTCAAGGAGCAGCACGGCGGACTACCTATTATTAGTATTGTTGATGAGGGACGTCTGCCAGGCCCAGACGGGTGATCAGTCCTCAAGGCAGAACTACCTAAGGAACTTGTGTAGGTGAAATATCAAATCTAAGATTGCTAAAAGTGGCGTCAAAGTACAGTAGCGGTCAAGGAACTGTAGCGGTACGCTATGATGGCCGTTTTGACACATTACAATAGTGACGTGAAATGTCAATTTATTATCGAAAAAAATATAATGAAATACGAATCACATCTATAAGTTTTTGGATTTATAACTGGTATTCCATGTAGTAGCCGATTGAAAAGGTTTATTAAAACGAAAATGTAAATGTTTACTTAATATATTTGAAAGAACAATATTGGGATGAAAATACATACTTTATTTGCACACAAGAAACAAATTCGTACAGAAAGAAAAAAAAAAGGTGTCACAAAAGGTCATATCTAATCAGATTTGTCCATATTGCTATTTTCACTGTCGCCGCTATCACCTACATTAATTAAAGTTCATTTTCTAAAATATTATCTATTGTCACATATCTTTCATAATCTTCCGTTATTAATTTAACAGTTTTATTCACAACCTTTTCCCAATAGAAACTTCAATTTGCTGACTTTGTCGAGTCGATAAAACAGCATATTCAATTTTTTTTTTAAACTTGAACATTCACTGTCCGCGATAGTACCTGTGTAATGTTAAGCAGTAATGCAGCATTATATACATACATCTATACATTGTACAATAGTAACACAGACAATAAAAGTTACTGTCCTCTTCTTTCAGGAACAAGTGCACATAGCTGATTTCGATTCTTATGCTGAATTACTTTGTAACAAGTAGTGTCTATTTATAAATATACCACTTTATATAAAAAAAATTGTTTTAATTATGATCATCACTCATCTTATTTGATATGTAAAAATGGATGTTCGGATGTAATATGTAATCACTAAACTCGAGCACTGTTTGACCAATCACCGTTAAAGTTTGCGCATATACGAGTATTTTTTCATGGGGAATATTGTTATGCTATCCTCTTTTGTTATAAGTGGCTATCACGCGAAAAGCGGGCAAAAGCTAGTTTCAAATAAAAATCAATATAATTCACTTCCATATTAATTTATTCACGAATCCGTTATTGCAAAACATATATTAACTTCTTAACATTAACTTTAAAAAAATCTAATTTTGATCTACTTAGACAAAATCTAATAAGATTTCAATATTTCAATCAATTATTTATTTCAATGTGATTTGGAATATGTTTGATTATTTATAAATAATGAAAGTTACATAACGGCATATTACATATTATTTCTTCATTATATTTGAAATGTCAGTGTTGCGCAGACCTTATTGACTTAAAATATATGTAATTCACAATGTAAGACTTCGTGAAACATTAAACTTAACACTTTAATTTAAATGTCTTGTTCGCACACAACTAGAAGTTATTTAGCAAACGCCACATTTAAGTATAGTGTGTTACAATGTATAGAAGGGTGTTAAAAAGAAAGTGTTGCATCCCATACATTGATAAGACACAGTTATCTTTGAATGCTTAGCAATAGAACACTAATTTAATTTTTACACTGGAATTTAAGAGACAATGGTGTCGTTGTGCGTAAAGGTACATCCACACCAAAATAACAACTTTTGTGTTGGAATCATGAGATAATGGCTAAAGTTATATAATGAATAAAATTAGCAATTTTCCCTCAGTTAGTTGACACAAAATTTTTGACTTTCCCACAGTGAGAAATTGTGTTGGACAGACCTTAAAATGTTTTCTTTTTTATTTCACTTTGAAATTAACAATTCAGTAGAGAACACAATACCTTAGAACTTCCAAATTAAAAATTACTTTAGAAATAACTAATTTATCTTTTGATTAAATATACATATGAAGGTTTACTTTCTAGATATAAAATATACATATACAAATTTAGCTATTTTGTAAATTAAAATTTTCCTTTTGTAAATTTAAGAAACTGCCTCTAAAAGTGTGGATTAAAATTACACAGAGTCGTGACAAACAACAAAAGGATTATTAAAATAACTTAGTAAATTAAGTTTTAATTCATCACACAACATATTTGCGTTTAAACCACATTTTCACAACTATACTGACGATGGTTTACAACTAGATCTTAGGTAATATTGGCTTATACAAAATATCTTCACAGACATTTCTGTCACATTTTCGTCACAACTGCGCGCCTACAGAATATTTTAAGCTGGTAGTTGCAACTTTTTTCCTTTGAGTACTGGAAAGAAAATTATAAATTAAATAAATTATAATTACTAGACATATACTTACTATACAACCTAGAGTTGAAACACCTAGATGGAAAATATTTTTCTAGTTTGATTTTGTCACTCTCATATGTCTACAGAAACTTCCTTTTAGCAAAAAGCTGTACCATTAGCTCATACTTTCTGTAGGTATATTTTTTTTGTATGTTTACATGTGCAATAAATATCAATACATAAAGAAATTTAAAAAAAAATTAACTTCTAGAGATAATATGTTCAGATACATAAAATCATAGAAATGCAACTGTTAACCCAAAATTTTTAGTAACATCAGATGTGTCTGAGGCATGGCTCCGTATGGCAATATGTTTCTAATTAAGCCAATATCGACCGTGATGTTATGGTAAAATAAATAGCAGACTATGACTATGCAGAGTGGTGATACATATCTGTATGCAAAATTTAATTTAAATCCATCCTACTATAAAGAAAAAAACTATAATACAACATTTAAATCATTTGTTTAGGATAACTGATAAAAGCCTGTTGATAGTAAAGTTCCTAGGTTTGATTCTCAGTCAAGTCATTTTAAGACACAACAACTATATAGCTTAGTGCTTTATTTGATGTGATATAGTTGACAATAATACAGGGTGTAACAAGATAGATGGATCAAATGAAGCAGAAGGATAGAGCACGTCAATACCTATTGATTTGCATATTTTGTGACTGTAAGTGGTTCAAAAATTACTCTCGTTTTTGTGGAATTTGAATTAAAACCAGATCTTATACAAAAAAACTTACTGTCTATTTCTATGTACCTACACAAATATTACATATAGCCCAATTTCAAATGGTTGAACTATGACACCCTTATTAGGCACCCTCAATAATTGGAAAACAGCATGCAAAACATATGACTGATTAGCAACTTTATTATATTACCTTTTGTAATGTAAAGATAGAAAAAATCACAGTATAGAACAGTCTGCACCACACCAGCAACTATAGCAATCACCTCATAGTGATGTTCAAACACATAACGGTATACCTGAAAATGTGTAACATTTATGAAATTCATATTCTATATAGATATTCTACATCTTGCAGTGGTTTAAACATTTTAACACCCAAGCGTGGAATGTTCCGGGTTCAATTCCCGGTCGGGCCAATTAAGAACTTTTCTAAATTGTTTCGAGTCTGGGTGTACTGGGAGACGCCCCCAGTAATCGTCTGGTTTTCATAGCACAGAGAATATCCTAGTTTGAGATCAGATGAGTGGTGTGTATTGTCTGGCGCATTATTATATTATATTAAAAACAGAAACTCAGACGGAGTCTAAAGTGCATAATAAAAGTATTGTAAAAATATGTGATCTAGTATTTTAGGTTCATTAAGTAGTGATGTGCCAGATATCCGTATCAGTATCTGCGGATATCCCAGGGTAAATAGAGATCTGTATTCGTATCCGTATTGTTACTTTTTAGCGTATCTTGAACAAATCTATAATAATGACTTTCGATATATAGAATTTTAAAAATAGATAGCAATGAAATAAACTTCAAATTGCTTTTTATTTCTTAAAATTAGTTGTGGCACTTTTTATTGCAAAAATTAAACAATTATGATAAACAAATTATGATAACAGTGTTATCTCACTATGTTTACATAAAATAGGATTAATGTAATTGTATTACGAACAAACAAACGAAGTACGAAAGTCGGTATCTGTATCCGTATTCGCGGATCTAGACACCAATAATCTGTATCCCTGAATACATTTTTAACAATCCAACACATTATTAATTAGTAAACTAAAATTATGAAATTTTTGATTGTAATCACTCACTGAGAGTACAAACTGCCCATAAGTATGTATTTAAAACTAATTCAATCGAAACCAGAAAATGTAAGCTTGACATAAATATGTCAATAGCCTTTATCTATAACAGACTGCATTGACACTAAATTGATATCAATAACATACATCCCAATGATGTCACATAACATACAATAAAATCATAAAACTTGAGTGATTATTAATAAACTTAAAAAAGTTTTTAATTTAACTTAAATCTTAAACTTTTAAAAATATAATTTACCCAGTTCAAGAGATAGAGAGCTCTGTATGATCCAAGAGCAAACAGATAATGGGATGTAATGCTTTCAGCTTCTCCAGTCTTCGATACCAGGAACAATTGCGGCAGAATAGCTACTGACTCTAAATAAATGGAGAATGTCCACAAAACCTGAAACAATATTTCCTCTAATATAAATAGCTCATAAAGTGAAATGAATGATAATGAAATGCAAAAATTAAATAATAGCTACTTTATTGTTCTACTTGAAAGATCAAATTAGTTGTTACGAAATATTTAGTGATCCACCAAATAAAATACATGGAAATATTTTAAATAAAAAAATGAGAAGTCTTTAATTCTTTAAAATTATAAAAAATATCAATTGAATATTTTTTAGTTCGTAAAAATAGTTTTTATCTTTGATATATGCATCAAATCACTAATATCTGAACGGATGTTTTAAAAACATAATCTGTTCAGAAATAATTTAAAAAATTTATTTTTATAAACAAAAGATACTCTACATAAACAAATGAATGATAATACCTTAAAGTACCTTAAAGTAGTTATCAGTTGTACATAGTTATCTTTTTTATGACATTAAACTGTAAATCCACAAAATAAACCATGTAGTTGCATAAATATATATAATTTTTATAAATATGAGGTCATATATGTATCTAAGTGAAATCTTAAATACCAGTAGCTTAAAATTACATTATTATATTTAAAGATTATAAAATAAATTTACCAGGTTAAAATATGTTTTTCCTATAATGTACAAAACAATAATGGTAGATACATTGTGATTAAAAACACATTTGGCATTAAGATAACGGTTAAGCATTAGATTAATTACTGCTTCCCATTTTGACACTTGTTCATAGCTATTATTTAACTAATTCTTGGGAGCCAAAACTATGACCACATAGCTGATGTCTTAAGTATTAGGTCAATATTTGATAAAGGGGTTCAGGCCTCACTTCATATATTTTTATTTTTTATAAGAAGCAATAACATTACAAGTGGCCCAGGGCATATATAATTCGAAATAGTAAAAGGACATTTAATTTTGTTCGGACAATGTTTTTATATTCTCAACAAATAGTTAGGTAACCTTGAAAATGTAATTCCCCTGCTGTGTCCCACCTCTGCATCGTCTATTAACTTATGCATAATATCAAAACAGCAGAAATTTAAAAAATACGCCATACATCAAACACTTTAATAGAAGTTCTGTTAATACTTAGATAGTTACTACATTAAAAAAGCTCCTAATTATTTAACAAAATTTTGACTCAATGTGTGTACCCGCCTTTTTCGGTAATTTCTCTGTCAATGATTTCACTCCTATTATTTTATGAAAACGAAAGCATTCATAAAATTGTTGGGTTAGGTTAGTTAGGTTACCATACATCATTGCGATGTGACGTTGGTTGTTAGCGACATAAGCCATAGTTTGTTTATCTAAATCAGATGTTAAACAGTTAGCCATTGTGGGAAACAGTCTTTGCTGTCATTGCTACCTACCTATCATTGTAAACTATCATTGCTACAAGATATTTGGTGTTGAAAGTGAGTAATATATAAATATTTTGTAATAATTTTGTTTCAATATATTGGCTCTAGTGGTATGATTTATTTGTATTACTATATAATGTATTTTAAAGAAATATTCACCTATTGCATAAAAATATGTAATTCCCCTAAGTCCTTTTGTTGTCTATATTAGTGAATTACACCATTACTACATAATTCACGCTGCCTTATCTTACAAAAAAAACTTGTTTAACAAAAACAGCTCAAAATTGCTTGCTTTCCTCTAAAGAAACTCACTCGGGCTGTAAGTATTGATTAAATAGATAAAATCTATTTTCAAACAAAAACAGCCTTCTGTGATACCAATTATTATTTTTGTAGTAACTACAAAGTGTTAAGCTTTGTACTTACTACGAACATATAAAATTACGATAAAACAAACAAATGAAAATAACATAATTAATAATATTATAATAATGATGATTAGTTACAAAACGCTGCTGCCTTATTTAACATAGCAGTCGATGTTATGCAATACTAAATAATAAAACTTCTATTCTCATATCTTTAATAACAAACAACCACAGGCTACTTTTCGAAGACATTAACAGGTTTTTGAAGTTAGTAATGTACACCACTAATGTAAACACTACTCAGATTTCATAAAATATATCAGCTACATCATTTTCATCCTTATCAATGTTTGAACTTACTGAAACATATCAATATTCTTTATTCTTCACAGAAACATAATAAGATAATAACAGAAACATAATAACATAATAAGATAATAACTGTCTTGTCTGTGGTTGACAATTAAGCTTTAATTTTAATTTAGCAATAGTTCTATCTTTCTCGATTTTCTTGTCTTATTTTTCTTTCCCATTGTTTTCTTTTCTACTGTTTCTCCTTGATTATTAAATATAATTGGAAAAACATTGACGAAATTCAGGGCTCTATTTTCTGCAAAAAACATAGGAATGGACTTCGTCACCGGATGTAGGTGGTGATTTTTCATTACGTAATGTAATAGTTACATTTATGCCTGTTTTTTCCTATAATCAGATTATTACTTCCATCTCCTTCTGTAACTCACGGGAATTCATATCTTTGACACATCATTTAACATTCTTCCTTCTTTTTTAGTTACTTCAACATATAATGTACCTTGCAGCTTCTTCTTCGCTTCGTCTTTTACGAAATTTCTTTACTTTCTTACTAATTTGCGTTTTTTTCTAGGTGCTATTTTATCCTTTAACAATAAACACAATTTAATGAAATAATAAACAAAGTTGGTATTAAAAAACATCAATTAGTGTATTCATCAGTCCTTTGTCTCTTTTATAACCAGGGGCCTGACGACAAGGGACTGACGAATTTTGTGCAATCACAAAATATCTCTTGATTAAATTGGGGCACTGGTCATCTAGTGATAAACACAATTAACGTCTCACAAAAGACATCAAAAAAATAGCTTGACAAATATTACCAAAAAATTGCAAGGAAAATTACTCACCAAGAGCCTGATTTGTTGACCATCCCAACACCTGTCTTTAATACAAACACGCTGCTAGAAATGAATTAATAATAACTGCCACTCAACCAACTATTTTAGCCCCTTCCTTCGGATGATTACTTTAATGTAGTTAAAATATGCGACCGCTTAACCTTGCAAAACCTGCGCATTTTCGAATTTTATACTTGACAAGGGCCTGATGCCCGAACTTGGGTATACTACTTTTATCTAGACAAAAAATATTATACATTGACTAATATTTGTATTTTATTGTCAGTTTTTTTACAATATCCTGGAATATCTGGTACAAAATAACAAAGTAAGCCTAATACTTTTATTAATATGATCATCCGTTTTTGTAAATATGTAATGGTGACACAACTAGGAACTGATGTTTATGAGAAGTAAAGACTTTTTTGTAAATTATTAAGATTGAATTTACAATATTTGTTATTATAACCTTTTAGAACCTTATTATATGTACAGATTATTAGTTAAAATATTTAAATATATCTAATAGTTATAGAAATAATATGTGAACACACAGAGTTACCCAAATTTTGTGGAACTACCCATGTAAATGTAAGAAAGAATAATGCTATTTTGGATCACATCGGAAAAACAAGCACAAAGTAGTGTAATTCCTCTTTATACAGTAATTTCCCTGGACTTAAAAACTACCTAACTATATAAAAATAAAATCTGGCCTGTTTGACAGGTACATTTACGTAACAGAATTAATACATTAATAGCAAAAAGTCCATTAAGAAACTGTTATGATACAGTGTTGTTGCACCTGCATGTATGAAGGAAGACCCCATTATCAAATATTGACCCATTAATCAAATTCCAAAGCGCAAAGTATCAATTTATGAAAACTTTGCTACCCAAAAACCACTTCCGCCGGTTAGGTTAGAAGCACAGTAAGGCGATTGCAAAGTGTAGCAGAAAGAGATCGCCTTAGACTACGGTGTTAGGTTTTTTATCTATTCAAAAGTCTGATATGTTAAAAAGCAAATATCATGTAGACCTCAATAATACACCTCATTAAGTATTAAACACATAAACAGTAGGTAATCTAAAGTACTTCCGAAAAAGTAGACAATGGTACTTAATATTATAATGATGTATTTGTTACAGTAATAACACGTTGACATGTCAATGACTGAATTTCTTTTAATTTTATATCATCGCATGCCCGAAGAGGGTATGATACAACTAATAAATTTACCTAAAAACTGTTTTTGTTTAAATCAAAATATTTAAGTTCATGTAACTATGTTTTACAATAATTCACCTATAAGTGAATCTTTAATTGTCCTCCTCTAAACCATTCATTTAAATATTGTGGCCAAATACTCCATCAATACCTTCTGAGTGAAGCTGAAGCCTAAGAACTTCATTTGTAACTTAAATATTATATTGCCTAGTCAATCTAACTTCCACATGAGTTAGTCATGTCAAATGTTAATATCATGCTTGCACCCTAGCATCAAAGTAGAATCATTCCTGATTAAAATTTTAACTTTTAAAAGAGATCACAATTCACAGCAAATTTTACCAACCTCGAGAACTGTGAAATCATTGTTAATCAACAATGCCAGCACTAAACATGGAATCAACAAAAATTCAATCCTGAAGGTGTCATGATTGTGGTCATACGTCGCCTTGAACTTGACATACATCAAATAAACCGTAGCATACGACGCAATGATGAATATTAGTTTCATCACAGTGTTATACGCTGAAACGTATGTTGTCAACAAATCCAAATATCGCGTAGTGTACACTATGGAAAAAAGTATCTGTGACTTTCCAGATATACCTGTAAATGTAAAAACATAAACGTTACTATTTAAAGTGACATAACACTGAAAATAAATAGAAACGGGCTCAAGAACAAGCCGGTCGAAGTAATAAAAGATAAATTGTAATAAATATAATAAAAATAAATTATAGTACCTGCGCATGATCTAGTTTTCCATATTTTAAGTAACAATATAATTATAGCTAAAAGATGAGATAAATCACCGAGTAAACGGAATATATTCATGATTAGAAGTTGAAAATACAGCTATGTGAATAAGCCGCGTATACTTTTCAATCCAACCAAAAATGACGTGGCCAACTGACAGACGACGCACGTCGGTGTTTCCATATGCCTGCATATACTTATTGCAATATATGAAAATTATAAATCTTAAGGAGTCTATTAATTAAATTAAGTTTGTAAATATTAATTTAAATATGTACTTTTTTATTATTAATAAATGTTATTCCTATTACATAATTATTCTATATATAAGTAATAAATGGCAATATTTGTAAAATCAAGTATCGTAAATGGTCGTAAATCTATAGGTACTAAATTTTACATTAGTAATTAATTAATCTGTGCTAATATTATATCGTAAACGATCACCATCGATCACTGACCAATACGCTATGCGGTAGGCATTGGTAGGCATCTAGGCATCGCGCATCCTAAATAAATCATATAATGACCTTAAGCGATTGGCTGGATTGTGTTACGAGCTTATGAGTGTGATGGAAAATGGTCTTTTTGTTGCTAATACGATATTTAAGTACAAAAAGATTTATAAGTACACGTGGAAAAAAGAAGAGAGAAAGTGAATAATGAGAGAAGTATTAGAGTATGATTGATTTATTCCTGGTGGACAACCGCCAACCGGCTCAAGAAGAAAAGACGAGCTTAAAAAGTCATAGACCTAAAAGTACATAGAGAAGCCAATCTGGGAACACACTACTTTCTCGTGGTAATTACAGTAAGGGGTTCATTTGCAACATGACAATGTTCCTTAAAGCCCAAACCGACAGGGGCGTGTCGCATCAAGAGCAGAAAACTATAAGCGAACACCAGAAAGAAATATGAAAGATTATTTACCAATAAGCTTGGCGATAAGTTGAAAATGACAAGCAAGGATGTTGAAGAATTTTAACGAGATCTTAGGGATATTATGATCCTGCGAAAGAAGTATATGGAACAAATAAAAAAATTGGAAATGTTACAGAGCGGCATGTGTTGTGTGATGATTGAAAAAGGATCTCATTTGGACTGTGCGTGCTATAGGGCCATTAGCTTGGTCAGCTTAGCAAGTAAAGTCTATACCAAAGTATTAACCGAACGTATGAAAAGTGTTCCTGAAAGATATTTGTGGGAGGTGCAAGGTGGTTTAAGGAACGGTAGGGGTTGTATGGATCAGATTTTCTCGCTTCGCGTTATCGTGGGGAAGTTTCTAGGTATAGGTAGAAAGTTTTCTGCGTTTTCATAGATCTAGAAAAAGCATTCGATAGAGTAGTGCGAAAGAAATTGTGGAGCCTTCTGCTTGAATATGGCGTGGTGGCCTCCTTACTGCAGGCTGTGAAGTAATTATATCGCGACCACAGAGCCTGTATAAAGATAGAAGGTGACATGTCGCCCTGGTTCGATGTCTGTACAGGCGTCAGACAGCGCTGCGTTATGTCTGCTGGCTGTTCGTGCTGTATTTAGACAGTTGATTATAGAGAATGAAAAGTAGTATGAGTGGTATGATATGTGTTGACACAGTGGTAAACTACCTATTGTACGCTGACGTTGCTGTGTTTATAGCAGCAGAAACAGAGCTGCAGACACTAATCACGTGCATGAAAGAAGAATGTGAAGTGAAAGGATTGAATATGAACGTGAACAAAACTAAGGTTCTGTTGTTTGAAAGAGAAACGGTACAAACGAAATGTGAGTTTTGGGTAAATGGAAAATGTCTAGAACAAGCGATGCAACAATGAAGATGTGAGTTGAATGTGGAGAGACGGGTAGCAGCTGGCAATAAAGCGAACGGTGCTCTGTCCGCATTAGTAGGCAGTGTGAATATATCTAACACAGCGAAAATGGCCATCCACATCATCGTGGATGGTCACAGTAACGAGGCCTGGATATGCCTGAAATCGAGTAAAAGTATGATAAATGTAGTCGAAATGCGATCTCTTAGAAATATGTGTGGTATAACCCTTGCGGACAGGATAAGCAATGAGATACCCAGTACGACAAGGTTGCACGATAGTGTTATTGTAAAAATGAAGAAAGGAATGCTTAGATGGTTCGGGCACATAGATAAAATGAGTGATGAAAGACTGACGAAAAAAATCTGTAGAGCGAAAGTGAGTGGTAAAAGAAGCCAAGGAAGACCAATACTGACTTATAAAGATCAAATAGTCAGAATGTTAGCAGATGGAAATGTCAAAAGGTCTCGCATACCTAGGCGAAAATGTGTGAGGAGAATGAAGAGATTTGAGGAAGTGAAAGAAGTATGTAAGAACCGCGACGCTTGGCGCTCCGTTCTCTGTGACTACCCTGTTAGGGATATAGCGTAAAGACATGTATGTATCTATGCAATTTTATATATTTAAAAAATATTAAATTTGAAAATATTGCTAAAGATGTCATAGATGATAACTAAGTACATCTTTCGCAACGATGTTATGATTTATTAGTACTCTTTCATATTTATTGAAAACATAACCTAACGGAATCTAGTAATTAGTAATGCCAGTTCCATATCATTTTTTTACCCTATTTATCAAATTAAAAAATAAGATAGAATATCGAGATCGTAATTAAGCCTCTCATGCTCTAATATGTCGCCTTAAATGCAAGGTGTGATAGTTCGTAATACTGATTTCGATAAAAACCTCCGACTCAAAAGAAACCTCCAAAAAGTATAATAGTTGAGATATTTTATGATTTAATATAATTTGAATGATATAATGTCATATTTATTGCTCTGCTAGTCCGAGCCCTACATCAACAAGTCGCAGCTCTTCACCGCCAGTTCTACAACTACAAAACATTATGTCAAATTAAGACAATCATACTATAAAACAAACGATTTCATCGATGACAGAACGATAGTCTGAAAATAATCTTCTCTGTACATGCATTTACCGGCTTTCTGAACATTACGTTATAATAAGCCTATTGTGAAAGGACGTTGAAATAGTGATACTTGATTGTGTTTCTTGTCGGAGTTTCGTTTTCGTTTCGTTGAAGATAAAACAATAGTCTGGAAATGATCTTCTCTGCACATGCATTTACTGGCTCTCTGAATATTGTATTTTAATAAACCTTTTGTAAAATGATATTGAAAAAATTATACTTGGCTGAGTTTCGTGTCGGATCTTCTCAGTGTCCAGGTTTTCTTTTCTCTTCTCTTTGAACCGAACTAAAGTAGATTTGACGTTGAAATATACCTTGTAATTGGGTTTACTTGAATAAATTGATTTGACTTTGACTGGAGTGTCTGGTTGGTTTACTGGATGGTTTTCTTTTCAAACCTGAGGAAGATTTGATGTTCAAAAATACCTTGCAATTGAGTATACTTCTAATGATACTTTATAATAATGTACATCTAACTGATTAAAAAAGTAAAGGCTTAGGTTGTATATATTGTGTTTTAATTAATTTTTATGGTTCTTGAATATTTAACACCAGATTATGCAAAGGAAAATATTTTTTCAATGTTTTTTTTGTCCTTCTGTTTTGGCTGTTACACTTTTAGGATATACCTATTTATATGTGAGTTGTACTGGGAGTCATTGGCAGAAATAAAGATATATATTTAGATAGTTCCGTACAATTTTATTGTCCCAACTGAACCCCAATTTAGGTCGCGTTCGTTCCGATCGGGCAGTGCGCAGTAACTGCCGTCGATTCTCGCATACATCACGCTTCCACACAAAACCGCTGATTCGTCTTTTCTAACACACTTACAATGTCCCTACACACTATTTCTATAGATTCTATGAATGCTCACGTAAAGAAGTAATTCAAAAACTGTCAATATGATCTTTTAGAAACGAAACTATCTACGAACTGCATAGAAACTTAAATATCCCATCTCTACCAAATTTTACTATTATTTAATTAAATATTAAATAATTGAATATTAAATAATCGTAAAATGTAATTGAATATTGTAGGCGACACAAATTATGATTGTAGATGGTCCAATATTTTATTTATTTAATTTAATTATACATCTATTTGTGATTGTATTTCTAGTTTATTTATTATGTTACGTATTATTTCTCTAATTGTTTTATATAACGTATTGAGATTTTTGTTTTTCGTTGCTGAAATGTAGTTAGAATAAATTCCTATGAGGCCGGTTGCGGGTATTAATAAAACTTTAGTGATATGTTAAAATATTGGCATTTATTTGTATTTTTAGAAGTTCTTATCTCTTTGCAGTTAGTTTGTTATAACGTTTGACACACACGCCACCGGTCTTAACTCCTTGAACAAAATTTGGTACTTTTTAATTCTTAAAAATACAGTCCATCCTTTATAATTGTGGTCTATTGTGGTCTATATTTCCCTAAAAGTTGAATTATATTGATTGTATGACAACACAAGCTGTCAAAGCGAGAGAGACTATATGTGCTATAGTGGTCCACGGATTTATAAATGGAAGGAGATCAAACATAATTCACTTGCACATAGATACCGTGTAAGTAATAACACTGTCACTCATTGTAGTTTAAAATTGTATATCTTTATCCTTTTCTTTCATTTGTTGCAACACAATGGCACACATAGACAATTCCGAAAACGTGGCATCCGCTATCTTCCGCTTAAGTCAAAATCACAGATCAAAATAAGCGGAGTATGGCGTCTCTTTACTTGTGTCGTACGTCACATGTTCGATTATTAAATATTTCTTGGTGTATAAACATTATTTTGGTTATTTAAAGTACAAAATATGGTACAAAAGTGTTGTACCCCCAATAGTTGCAACGCCTCATACAGAAAAGCCCCGAAAATCACGTTCCATCGGTAAGTAAATCTGATATTGCAAATTGTTTGATTACTGCATTCAGTTAGCTAATATTTTTATATTTCGTGGCTCCGACACTTAAATATGTTGCAAACTATTAAAATTAAAGTTTCCTTATATTGTATAAGATTTTTCTTATAGGTTTTTTATATTTTTGTACCAAGTACCTAACCAATTTTGACATTGTTAGTACTTGTACCTTAAAGAGGGGCGAATTCAGAGAAAACTGAGTTTCGTAATAAAATTAAATATTAACGGACAGGTACCTAAGGTTAAGCAACTATCTATTTTTTGCAACTATCATTTGATTTTGATGTATACCTACCTTGTTAATTTCGGGTTTCTAAAGGATGAAAATCTTCAAATTTTTTGGTTAAAGAACTACATAAGAAAGTCTACATAGAACAAACTGGCAGCCCAATTCTGGCAGTGTTTTGTGCTCAAAACATTTTGAACCCCAATTTTTATTATGTAAAAGAGATACCCGTAAAACCTTGTTGTTGTTTGACCATAAAATTTAACATACCTATTAAAAATGAACATGCTATCGCCAAATTAATCTCTATTCACTATATTGGGCTGAACCGGGGCCATTGTTGTTTAGAAAAAGCCAGTGCTGGAAGCCATACTTCATAATTACAAAATTATTTTTAATTTATTTATAAAATAATACAACTTTCTTGCTTCAGGTAATCGAAGATGGACTTTATTATGCATAAATTGTGTGTTCACATGTAAAAGTGGTGAAAACAAATATGGATATCTCGAGGCGAATAATATCAAATACTACCTACGATTACTTGCAATGGTAATCCTTAGCATATTTGACATTCTGCACTAGTTACTTCTGGCACACATTGAAAAACAGTGAAATGATGTGTTTGACGCATATATAATAAGAAAACAATCCGATTAATAAATAAAAGACTGAAAACATTCTTTGTTTTATTGCGTAAGCTACCTATTTTAGTTTTTATTCTCAATGTGATCGATCACCCATCGACTATCTCCCGATTTCTTTTACTTTATGAGTTTTACGCGTAGTTTAGAGAAAATAATAATCAAAGGACAAAGTATAGCCATGAAGTTGTTTAATAATTTTATAAAACATTCACTGACGCTTATCTCCTTAGAAAAATGTTTGCCGCGAATTTCAGCTTATTTCTGACCCCCCGGCCCCAAACATGCTCGAGGGCGGCATTGGCTTGCCCCTGAACCTTAACGGTGCTGTTACCAAAGAAAACAAAAACCACCTCATCGGCAAAAGCTTGACAGTGGTCTCTCCTTCCATCGAGCTCTTTCAATAAGGGGCCCAACACCACATTCCATAGTGCCGGACCCCCTATGGATCCTTATACACATCCCTTTTCAGTCGCTCTTTCATAATCACTTTCGGCATACCTCAGTCTCACTTTCCTATCACAAAGGTAGCTGTTCACCAAGTATCTCAGGTTTACTGGGCATGACAACTCGGCCAATCTGCACCGAATGGCGGGCCACCACGCGCCATCCAAGGTTCCCTCTATGTCTAATGAAATTAAGACTACAATTTTCTTCCCCTTTATGTTTTCTCTAATGTGTTTCAACAAGACATAGAGGGAGTCCTCGGTGCTGCGCTGCAGTGTAAACTTGTACCTACTGATTACTGCTAAGCCTTGGCTGGACATGCCACCTTATCTTTACAATTAGCAGCTTCGTTTAAGGGATTAGAATCATGTCGTCGAATTCAAAGTATGACCCGATCTTCATTACTGTCTTTATTTTTTTATGATATAAGATAAACCTCTGCATTGTTGACCTCCAAATACTAGTGAATATTGTGATGTAAAATGGGTGCAGTTTTGCGTTTTGAGTATTTATTTCTTTAGTGGCTTAGTGGAACATATTGCAAAGACTGCCTCAATATATATGTTGCCAGAAGCTCCAAGAAACATCTAAAATGTATTACATCGATATTTTGATGAAATAATATGAAGAATTTATCTATGTATTACTGAAGACATGGGTTGTATGGACTATGATTTCTTTACCTTTCTTCCTAAGGGAGCATTGTACTACTAGCTATCAGCTGGGAGATTTGGCGGGATTTATGGGGAGCGGATGGGCATTTATTTTAATTATTTGCAAATTGTTACTAGCGAATATTGTATTGTAGAATTGGCGTAATTTTACGTCCCAGTGTCTACACTATTGTGCATTATTGTGGAGTTGTTGAAAAAGTGCTAATTTAGTAGTGTGGCATTGAGACTTTTATAGTGGCCTAGTCTGCCTCAGTAGAACCTACTAGAAGACTGGCTCAATATATTTGTAGCCAGAAACTCCAAGACATTAAAATGTATTACGTCGACGTTTTAATGAAATAGTATGAAGAATTTATCTATTTATTACTGAAGACATCAGCTATACGGGCACAGAAAGAACCCTTTACCTTGCTTCCTAAGGAAGAACCGTACTAAAAAAAAGCTGTCAGCTGTGAGCTGTCACTGTCATTATCACGTTACCACATGTTACGCAGTGGGTGTACACTTCTACTAATTGAAAATATATTACTAAATAACGTGTTCTTTAAATGTTAGTAACCATATTTTATTAAGTTTTGCGTAAACACATTGGAACAATCTTTTCATAAAAATTATCTAACAAATGTTTTAAGATGGTGCGACATAACAATCAATTACCTAATAACCTAACACAATTACAAAATTTGATTAAAAGGGATCCGGAATCTTATAAAGATGAATTCAATCAACAACTTGCACACTTCGAAACAACTTTAGAGATTTTCAATTTGAATCCAACTCAATATAACAAAAAATTAGACGAACAAGCAATGTTTTTGGCCCAGGTTGCGCAATGCTATCAAACGGAAATGAAGTTATTTCCTCAAAAAATTGTTGATATTCTGAAAACTCATAACACGGTATTACATAACGAAATGCGGCTTGCTCTGTGCAAAAGCTTGATATTGTTGAGAAACAAAAATTTTGTGACATCATTTGATTTACTACAGTTATTTTTTTTCTTGCTTAAGTGTCAAGATAAACATCTAAGAGAGTTTCTAAAAACTCATATAATTACTGATATAAAAAATATGAATATGAAACATAAAGATATGAAGCTAAATTCAACATTACAGAATTTCATATTTTCAATGTTACGTGATACAAATGCTAAAGCATCAAAAATGTCTATTGATATATTAATAGAATTATACCATAAAAATATTTGGAATGATCACAAAACTGTAAACATAATAGCAGACATTGGTTGTTTTTCTAAATTTACTAAAGTTATGGTAGCATCATTAAAGTTTTTTTTAAGTAAAGATGAGGAAGAGAAAGAAAACTCCGATAGTGATGATGAAATTGACCCAAAGGACACCATGATATCAAATAAATTTAATAAGAAGACTAGAAAAAGAGAAAAGATGGTGGACAAAGTGAAGAAAATTGCAAAGAAAATGAAAAAAAAGAAGGAGAAAGCACCATCTTTCAATTTCTCAGCACTACACCTTATCAATAATCCCCAAGGATTGGCAGAAAAGCTATTTAAACAGT
Source organism: Zeuzera pyrina (assembly GCA_907165235.1). NCBI lineage: Eukaryota > Metazoa > Arthropoda > Insecta > Lepidoptera > Cossidae > Zeuzera > Zeuzera pyrina. Next base: position 17,693,380 of record OU015626.1, read on the forward strand.
TAGAGTCTTCAAACGAACGATTCGAGGTAAAACTTATGACACTAGATGTCATTTCAAGATTGATTGGGTTACATAATTTATTTTTATTTAACTGTTACCCATTTATAGTAAGATTGCTTATGCCTCATCAGAGGGAAGTTACTCGTATTTTACAATTCGCTGCACAAGCATCACATGAACTAGTACCACCAGAAGTCATAGAACCAGTAATAAAAGCAATTGCAAACAATTTTATCACAGAAAGAAATTCAAGTGATGTAATGGCTGTTGGGCTGAATGCTGTAAGAGAGATATGTGCAAGATGTCCTCTTGCTGTTAATGAAGATCTACTCAGAGACCTAGTTCAGTACAAGTCATATAAGGAGAAATCTGTAATGATGGCCGCCAGGTCACTTATTCAGTTGTATAGACAATCTATGCCTAAATTGTTACACAAAAAAGACAGGGGTCGTCCAACAGAAGCATCTTTAGAATTGAAAATAAAAAAGTATGGTGAAATAGAAGCTAAGAATTATATACCAGGGTCAGAAATATTGTTAGAAAAAGAAGAGATTAAAAATGAGAAAACCAGTGGCAATAAAAAGTCAAAAAAAGCAGATGATTCTGATAGTGATGAGTGGATTGATGTGGCATCATCTGATTCTGAAATTGAGATAACAACAGACAGTGAAAATGACAGTGATGATGATAATGGAGAAGAGTCCATAGAAGATGAACAAGGTGAAGAAGAAAAAAACGATTTGAAAGAAACAATTTCCACTGAGAATAAAGAAGCTGAACAAAGTGAAAGGATAATTCTAAAAGCTACTCGCAAATTAAACATAGCAAACAAGGAGGAAAAGATTAATAATGCTCGGGAAATAGCTATGGAAAAAATTTTCACTGATGAAGATTTTAAACGCATAGAAGCAGCTCAAGTAAAGAAACAAATAAGCGGAATAAAAAGAAACAAAAATGTAATAGAAGAAGAGATAAATGAGTCAGGAGAACTTGTACAACTTTCAGCTATTGAAAACATTCACAAAAAGAGAAAACATGATAAGAGTGCAAGATTAGAAACAGTTCTTAAAGGTCGTGAAGACAGGGATAAATTTGGATTTAAAGATAGAAGAAAGAATATTCATTGTTCAAAAACTAACAGGGAAAAGCGGAAAACTAAAAATTATCAAATGGTTAAACATAAAGCAAAAGGTAAAATTAAGCGATCGTTTAAAGATAAACAAATTGCCTTCAGAAATTATTTAGTAAAACAAAAGAAAATGCGTTGAAATGTATGTATTAATATTTCACCATAAATTCTAGAAAACAAATGGTCTTAATTTTTTTTTATTTGTTACTAATACCAATTACAATTCAAAATAGATCTTAGATATCATTTTACACAATATAACATTAGTTACATTTTAGTAACATTATTTTCATGTAGCGTTTATTTTCCCATTACATACATTAAAAATTTAAAAAACCCCCATAAAAAACATCCAAAAAGTAAAAATATAATGTGTCCCCCGACGTGACAATGCTGTGACTTCAGATGATGCTGCAGCATCAGGTCATGGTTGTTATGTTATGTTATAGTGACATTATTGAAGTCACAGTATACTAAATTTTGCATCGATTAGACTAATAAAAGATGCTCGCGTCCCTTTAAAAAGTAAAAGCTGATACTCTTCAAACAGCTGAACCGATTTTGGTAAAACATGTCTAAGACCCACCGCTAGAAAATCTGCTTTCAAACTAAAAAAACCGCAACATAATTGGTCCATTCGTTAGTAGCTAAGATGCCACAGACACACACAGACACGTCAAACTTATAACACCCCTTCTTTTGCGTCGGGGTTTAAAAAATAAATCAATTCTTCAGAATAATGTACAAATAAGTACCTAACAGTTTTAATTCTATAAGAGTGCTTTAGAGTTACTGATTTCTGATCAATGATCACAGAACAGATATACTCCAACAGAGATGGGTAGGTCCGAAAGGATACGTGTCCGCAGGCCTGTATCCCTAGTGATACGGTTGGATGTACATCCAAACAAAAATCGGACACGTATCCTTTGGAACAAAAATGTTTGCCGGCGGAGCGGTATGTAAGCTGAGCTCGGTACGATTCTATTACCTAATATACTACATTAGATTCAGCTCCGCACACTTTGAAGTCAGGTTCGTTAGTTGGTACCAAATTACCAATACAGCCGCGGAAACAACCTGGACCCGTATCAGCAGAGCAGGATTTACATTCAGACCCGTATCCTTAACGCAGGCTTATTAAGTAATTTGCAGTCAACATGCGACAGACAATATTGCGCGTTATCTGCTGTCAAAACGAGAATGTGTAATGTAAAAAATCAGTGAATGTAATTTGTATAGTAGCGCTAAATCTACCGCGAAAAGTGCATTAGACGGTCATAGAATAATGGATACGCAATCGTCATACATAATACCAATTTTTATAATTAGTCATCGGTTGCGCAGTGATCCCTTGGTTGTCTTCGCAAATTTTTATGTATTAACCCCGCAGACGTACTCATTTCAATACTCCAAGGATTTTCTGACCCTTTTGACCATAGAGAAAATTATATATACTGAGAATAGAGTAATCAGTCTTTTTAAACGATGAGAGCCATCTGTTATCCATTTGATTACCCTGTACAAAGGTATGCATACCCTCCTATACTAACATTTACCTATACTAACTAAAAATAATCAAAGCTTTGTTCGTCTACAAAGCGCAAGATCGCCTACGCTTCGTAGATGAACAAAGCCTGTTAAAACAACAGGGAAGTAATAAATAAAACACTTTATCCATCCAGATATGTTTTTCGATATATTTTTCACATAGTTTTATGTTTGTACATATAATAATCATCTCTTTCTAAAGCACCTGTTAGCTTTGTTCTCTGTCTTATGTCTTTTAAGTTCACTTTTTACTTTGTGTATTTTTCTTATTTTCAGTATGCTTCTTTCCATTGCTCTCTGGTATGTGACCAACTTGGATTTTGTCTTAGTGCTAGATCTATGTTTGACATTCGTATGTAAGGGTCGGTAGAATACAGGAGTCCACTACAATCTTTTTTTAGGATATCTTTTAGCTTAGATTTTTTCCAGTTCAAGGCTGCGCGACATTCTACTTCTTCGCATTTTTGTCGTCTTATGATATTTCATTCTCAGCTAAATGTACCTACTCACATAATATTCCAAAGGTCTTCCATTTAAGATGATAGTTTTTGTTTTAGTACAGGTCATTTATTTGGTTTTATTCTAATTCATTATAAGACCTACTTTTTCACTTTTCTCCCTTAGAATATCATTGCTTCTAGTTTTTTACTTGTCCAGCGAAAGTATAAATGTCCGCAAATCTAAGATGGCGTCAAGAGACTAATTTCTTCCATCTGCCTATATATTATCTTCTCAGATATACTTTATAGCGCCACTCCGTTGTAATTGCTGTAATAAAAAGAAAACGATATTAATAACTGCTAGACTGAACGCATGTTATGAAACTACAATGAACTCATTATCATATACAAATGTACGGAAGTAAAGGAGACATCTGTTATTCGAAGACTAGTTTGTTTTCTTTTAGGTATTTAAAATTAGTAATTAGTAAAGCTAAGTATTTAGTAAGCTAAGTAATTAGTTTAATTAGTAAAGCTAAGTAAACATTGATGACCTCGATAGCGCAGTGGTTTAGACGTTGCACCAAGCGCGGAAGGTTCCGGGTTCGATTACCAGTCGGGTCAATTTAGGAAATGAACTTTTCTAGATTGTCTCGGATCTGGGTGTACTGGGAGACGCTCCCAGTAGTCGTCGTCTGGTTCTCATAGCACAGTGAACACCCTAGTTTGAGATCAGATCATTGGTGTGTATTGTCTGGCGCATTATTATTGCTCCAGACGATACACACCAATAGTGTCCCATGAATACCAACCTATTGTACAGCCATAGAAACTACTAAGCTGTCACGGATTTTTATTTTGAAAGAAGCACACTAAATTAGCAAGGCTATGATTTTTTTTCTAAAACATGAATTTAATTACACAGATACTTGTAAAACCATGGTAACAACTTACCTTTTAATCGGAGCACCCGATTTTTTTATCGTAACAGCTAGTTGTTTCAGTAACATAGTGAGGGATTTTGGTACTGAAGATCTTTCAAGCGCAAATGTATTCTGAAACAGAGTTTATAAATTATTATGGATGTTCTTTCAAATCCAAAAAACATTGTATTCTATGATGTAACAAAAATTATGGTCCTTACATGGTTTTCAGATTGCCAATTAAGTTACATTTGTACAGTAATGTAATTAGGTTTTCATATATTTTTAATGTTGTGGGTATGACTTTTTTTAATCAGTTTCTTAATCAGTTCCACTGGTTCTGGTACCTTGCTTGTATTTAGTGCCATATTCGATACAGACAGTAGGCCATGCACAGACAACTACAATTGTAAGAGCTTTATTTTGTATGCCGTCTGGTCTAGGGCTTTTTTCCGGTTTCGTATTCTGAATATGTTTGGTCATTTCTGTTTCATCTATTGGTGGCAGATCGTCCTTGTTACTCTGAACATTGCGTGTTTATGTTCTATGTTTAAAATAATAATTGAGTGCCATTTTCTTCACATCATCTTTCCATTGCAATGTGATCTAATTCCTTTTAATATTTTATTGATGTCATGGCAGTTATAAATAAAAAATCTACAGATTTATTCTTAGTGGAAATCAATTAACTTATTCTGTGATCGTCACATTTTATAAACAAAAAGTTCATTTACATGTTTTCATATCATTTTTCATATAATTTTATATAATTCTATGAAATTAATATCATATAGGATTTTATATGATTATTAGTGTTGTAGGTATGACTTTTCTTAACCAGTAACTTGTCTATTACGTCCTGCATATGTGAAAATATTATGACCAATTTTTCTGAAGGGAAGGTAAGACAACCTTTACTTTTATACTCTCTCCGTTTTCTATACATATTCATCCCTCTTTTCATAATCATAGAGATTTGTTTTACAATTATTACGATTTTTTTAATCATTTTTCTTTGCATACCTTAACATGTAACCAGTTACGTATGTTATTAAAGCCATAATCCTAGGATCCCTTTTTTAAGTTCATAATTATTATTGTCAATTTCAATATTGCCAACTCCGAAATCTAGATCAGTATTATATTGTATCGCCAACTTCTTCACTGAATAAATAAAATGCGTTGTTTTCAATTACCGAGTTTCACAGGTAGATTAACAACAATCTAGGCTTTGTTTCATTGAATTCGGATGACACTGAAAAAAGTTATAGTTATTTAAAGATAATTTAAATGTAATAAATCAGTAGAAACCGTGTATGAACACGCTAATCTACGCTACCGTTTTGTGACTTTTGTACGAGAATAATATATGTGTACTAATTTGTATTTTAGTGTTATTTTAATTTATTATCGTAAATATGTATAAACGTTTTTACATGAAAACACGCATTTATAATTTACTTTCTCAAAAATATGCCATAAATTAAAAAAAGGAAACATGACATAATTTCACGATATGTCCCTGACGGGGTAGTCAATAATGATATATTTTCATAAAAGGAAGATAATGAATACTATTTTGAATATTACGATTCTTCACGCTATATCCCCGACAAGGCAGTCAGCGTTTATTTATTTTCACAAAAAGAAGGAAACAATTACAAAGTTGAAAAGTTACATAACTTCACGGTATGGCCCCGATGGGGTAGTCAGTTATTATTTATTTTCGTAAAAAGAAGGTAACAATTACAAATCTAGAAGTTACATATCTTCACGCTATATCCCCGATGGGGTAGTCAGTTATTATTTATTTTCGTAAAAAGAAGGTAACAATTACAAATTACATTTCTTCACGCTATATCCCCGATGGGATAGTCAGTTATTATTTATTTTCGCAAAAAGGTAACAATTACAAATTACATAATATCTTCACGCTATGTCTCCGATGGGACAGTCAGTTATTATATATTTTCGCAAAAAGAAATTAACAATTACAAATTACATATCTTCACGCTATATCCCCGATGGGATAGTCAGTTATTATTTATTTTAGCAAAATGAAGGTAACAGTTAAAATTTGAAAAGTAACATATCTTCACGCTGTATCCCCGCTGGGGTAGTTAGTTATTATTTATTTTAGTAAAAAGAAGGTAACAATTACAAATTACATTTCTTCACGCTATATCCCCGATGGGACAGTCAGTTATTATATATTTTAGCAAAATGAAGGTAACAATTACAAATTACATATCTTCACGCTATATCTCCGATGGGACAGTCAGTTATTATATATTTTAGCAAAATGAAGGTAACAGTTACAATTTGAAAAGTAACATATCTTCACGCTACATCCCCGCTGGGGTAGTCAGTTATTATTTATTTTAGTAAAAAGAAGGTAACAATTGCAAATTTGAAAAGTAACATATCTTCACGCTATATCCCCGAGGGGATAATCAGTTATTATTTATTTTAGTAAAAAGGGTAACAATTACAAATTTGAAAAGTTACATATCTTCACACTATGTCCCCGACGGGGTAGTCAGTTATTATTTATTTTCTTAAAAAGAATGTAACAATTCAAGTTACATATCTTCACGCTATATCCCTGGTGGGATAGTGAGTTATTATTTATTTTCACAAAAAGAAGGTAACAATTACAAATTTGAAAAGTTAGATATCTTGACGCTATATTCCCGACGGGGTAGTCAGAAATTATATATTTTCGTAAAAAAAAAAGGTAAATTACAAATTGAAATGTTAACTACTTTTACGAATATGTCGCACAACAATGGACGACGTTAAAGGTTTTTACAGAGATTTTGATTTTTTACGATAGATGTCAGATAGTTTCAAGTATGAAATTGAGTGTTTGTTAATCTTGAATTTCAAGGGTTTTAAGGGTTTGGGAGATGCTCCTACATAGATTCTACATCTACATAAACCAACAAAAATGTATTTTGATAAATATGTTCCTTATTATGTTTTCACAGATTGTCAATTATTTTTTTTATTCTTTATTATTATAACAAAATTCAGACAAGAGCTAATAAATAATACATTGGTGTATATTGCAGATATAATTCCAGATACCTTCAGGTTGCCCTTTTGTAAATACACTTCACGTGTTTTATTAAAATGGTAAAGAAATAAGTAACAAGTAAGTTACCTTATAAACTCAAAGTAGGAACGGCATTAGCACTCAGCCTTTTGCCTCAAGTCTTATATTTTATTTTGAAATAATTATAGCACACTTTTTGATATTTATATTATATATATATTGGTTGTCTGAAGCTAATATACTGCCTCCAACAGCATAAATCCAAGTCTTAAATCTTTCTGCATCTTTGTCAGAATTAGGAAAAACGTGCGGTATAGTACTGGCGTCACCTAAAATTTAAACATGAACTATTTATGTCAATGTAAACTTGTAACACAATAAGACGATGGTACGTAAAGAAACTAAACTGGTTAGCGATTTGAGTTTGTTACTTACTTTAAGAATGCCTATCAATTCTGTTGCAATTAGGTACACAACACAAATCGATGAGAAAATCAAAGTCCAAATACGAGTGCAATAGTGCAATGGTTGATATGTAAGCGGCGTGATCCAATTCAAAAGTAGGTACAAGCCAATATCAAATGTGGTAGCAGGAGTAATCGGAGTCCAGCTAGTACTTAAAACAAGGGTTAATAAACGCAAATGAGCAGCAAAGAACATATTCAATTTCGAAGCTCAGAGAAAAAAATCACTACTTGTTTCCGAAACAAAGTTTGCAGAATGCAATTTCTTGAATTTCCCCAAATTGTTTTTCTTTTGCACAAAATGTTTTAAACCTGTAACTTTTCTTCAAGCAATTTTCAAAAAAAATTCTGAATATTTTTAATTGTCAAATATAGCCGCCATGGTTGCCATGTCAAATGAGTTCCGCTTTAAGAAGGTTAAATGGAATTAGAAATAAGAAAATAATAATAAATATTGACATACATGTAATAACAATAAATAAAAACGCTCTCTATTGGTCATGTGACAAGTTATAAAATTTCATATAAAAAATTAAAGTATGGAAGTGAATACACCGTGCTTTTGAAGTGTTAATTAGGAAGGGCAATATATATCTATATTGATGATTCATGAAATATCAATTTCAATGTTCAAAATATCGATATTTTAATATCGATAACGACGACTTTTAAATATCGATACATTAAATGATATATATAGTAATATCGATATTTTGAACAAAATATCGCAATATCGATGTTTTTACTAAGATATTGTAACGCCGTTCTTATTTCATTTACTATGTGTTTTGTAAATAACGGAATTAACAAAATATTCAACATAATGTAATCTTAGAATAAGTAATGTTTGAAAACAAAGAGTATTCTTAATTTATTATAGCCTATCTAGTAGCTACTATAGTCAAATGTTAATAGGAGATAGGTACCAGACGTCTGATTGTTTCTTGTATATACTTCAGAGAACATCAATTAAATGTATTTCTTAATTTGCTTTTTGTACTTTTTTACATTTTATTAGAAAAATTTAGTGTCTTATTATTTTTTTTATAATTAACACTTCCCTAAATTGCAGATAATCATGATATCCTGTAAATATGCGTTTAATTCAGTGTTAAAAACTGCCACCATTTGAAAATATCGATATTTTGTGTTCGATAATATCGATATCAAGCTATCGATATTTTAGCAACATTGCCATACCTAGTTTCAATGTGTCAAAAATCAAAATTCCAAATAATGTGGCCAGCTAAAATAGTGTTGTAAGTGTTAGAACTGAGTCGATATCGATTTAACTACTTCGATCTAGTCTCAACATTTTATTTGGTGCTGACATGGTCTTGTAGCGTTGTTATTTCATAATGTATTACATATCTAGTTATTTGAATAAATAGACATCATATTTTATTCTTCCTTTTTTTACTATTTCACTCACTTTCCTTATTGCTATAAATATTCGTATATACTCAACGCTGCCGTTATTTCATGAAAGGAATGATCAAAAAGAATATTTCATGCGGATAACGCTTCGGCACAATCGCTACAAACTTGTAGCGATTGTCCCGAACTTAGTGAAAAAAATACATGCATACATACATATCGTCACGCCGTAAACCTAACGGGGTAGTCAGAGAGGACAGAGCACCAAGCATTGCGGTTCTTACATACTTCTTTCGCTTCTTCAAGCCTTATCATTGTCCTCATTCATTTTCGCCTAGGTACGTGAGTGCTTTTGACATTTCCGTCTGCTAACACTAGCTATTTGATCTTCATAAGTCAACCTTGGTCTTCCTTAGCTTCTTTTATCACTCACTTGTTCTATAGATTTTCTTCGTCACTCTTTCTTTCCATGTGTCCGAACCATCTTAGCATTCCTTTCTTCATTTTTACAAAAACACTATAATAATAGTAAATATAATAATACTAACTAATAATATTGATTTGATTATTAGTCTGTAGTGGTTGCTCCGAGGCGTTATCCGCATGAAATCTCCTTTTTGCATCATTCGTTTCATGAGATAACGATAGCGTCGAAGAAAATTTACGAATATTTATATAGCAGTAAGTGGGTAAAATAGTTAAAAAAGGAAAAATAAAATATGCTTATTTATTCGAATTACTACACACATTATAAAATGATGTTACAAGACCATATCAGCACCAAATTCAATGAAATCAATGTTAGACTAATCGATCGATTTAGTTGATTCGATATACTTAGTTACATCAATTAACAACACTATATTAGCTGGCTACATTATTTAGTTTTGACACATTGAAATATCAACTCACTATCGAATTTAAGAATTTTGTTTTTCTTCTCGTTTCGAACACGAATACTTCTCATTATGTTAAAACCAAAAGCATTAACTCAAGTTCTAAGTCAAGCGAATACGGGTGGAGTGGAAAATACACTGTAATGATGATTTTGTACTTGCTTTATCATCACTTTCTTAGTTATTCAAACACAAAATATCATAAAGACTTATTTTCAGTTTATTAAATCATCAAGGAGCACTTCTGGCGTATTCAGGGTATAACGACAAAGGTGCACGAGTCACAGCCGCTATAGCTAGCAATGTCTGGTCCGCGTATGAGAAACAGGGAAGTAATGTGTTTAAAGAGGACAAACTACATTTAATATTAGTAGATTGTTTAAACGGAAAAATTGCTATAACGCAAGTTGCGAATCTTCTACTTTGTCTTTATGCTGAAGAGACAGTGGGTTTTGGCATACTGAAAGAGAAGATCAATGCCATAGCGCAGTATTTAGAAGGACCATTAAAACAAGTTGCTAATTCATAACAATTTGATTCAGATTTATAACATTCACATATATTTGAAAACTTACAGTTGTATTGTTAAAATAACAGGTGCCACATGTACATACTAAGGATAAAAGTAAAATTTTGCAAGGTATCTGTTATTTTTTGCAACAATATTTGTAGTCAGTTTAAAGGCATTTGTTATAACTTAATTATTATTGTCTTTAAGAGGATGTTAGCTCCAACAAATTTGTGGATGGATACTCACATGATTTCATCAATACCCATAGTGCAACTATTGACTGCTTAGAATATAATATAGTGTTGTTATTTTAATATATAAAAAGGACCAGCAATTGATGCTCACAGAATATCTTGTAGTCAGTAAGACCTGGCTTGTTCTTAATTTTTCCTGCACTTATTGAATACTTACACTCAATGCACAATAAGTGAACCAGATGGAATAAGCTTATGGTTATTATTTATTATTTCAACTATTACATTTTTCCTGTTCAAAATTCTGGAGTTGCAACTATTTAAGGGGTGCCCAAATCTTCATAAATTATTACCTAATTTTCTCTTTTTCTAACTGAAAAAAACTATTGCTTGGTAGTAAAAAGTTGAAAGTAATATAATTCATTTTATTGAAATACATTGTACTATTACCTACAGTTACTTATTACCTTTACTATGTGCTATTAGTTATCACTAAAAAAAACATTTTTGTATGTGTTCTTATTATGATACATTTATTTTATTTAAATAATGAACATTATGTATGTAAACTATTAATGTATTGAATACAATTTTGAATAAATAATGATTTTATAAGTAAATTGTTAGTTTTCACTTTCATCATTCAATACTATTTTATTTAGTTCTTTATATAATTTATGTTTTTCTCTATTGTGGACACGTAGTTCATGACTTAACAATTTCCTCCTGTAATAAATAAACACTTTTTGAGAATATATTAATAATGGAAAGATCAAAAGGAGCAGGACAATAAGAGACGAGAAAGCTGGGTGTGTGACAAAAGAGAGGAGCAGTGTGAGGCAGAGGAGAGGAAAGACGATAAAATGAGATGTCGAGACAGTGCTCTATAAACATCTTGTTGCAACGGCAACATAGGCCTGTGGGGCCCACTTATTATTTTTAATCTGTTTTTTATTTTATATAATTTTCATCTCCCTTACTTACTTACTTACTTAGCTTGCCTGTGGATTTTACGTATTATACGATTGTATATGGTGAATTCATATTTGTCTGTCACCATGCGAGTCCAGTCCATGGGTGTGTTCAGAAATGTGCTTGTGATATTATTTATTTTCACAAAAATATTTCAAAACACACTAAGAAATGTCAAATTAAAAATGAAATGAAAAATTACTAGTCAATTAGCATAGCAGAACCTTTATTTCCATTGGGATATTTCTAAATGCAATTCAGATTAGTGGAGGTCCGTTTCAGTCGAACCAGCTGCCTATCAGTTTTCAAATCTCCTTTATGACCTCTATGATAGTTCCTACATTATAGTCTAGAACTCTAGAACGTCACAACTATGTAGGTGACAGGCTAATTTTTCTTGTTATCTCATCATTATCATCTTTGAATCTCATAGTAAACTGCAATGCACAATATTTTGGAAAAGTATTATTCCAGACTTCCAAAATATTATGCATTGCAGTTTTCTATTTTCTGTTTGTCGTTAGTCATAAATCGTCATTGTTATTTGTTTGTCACTTAAATCTAACTTTGATGATCTGAAAGGTATCTAAATATTTACCTAGTAGTTTCTGAAAAATTACTAGGAATGAATAAAGCAAATTTGGTCATAAAAATCTTACCTAGTCCATAGATCCCGACTGCAGATAGAGCATCTATATCTCACATTCAAATGAGCTGCATCGAAATGCTCTTTCAATGACTTTTGTGATCTAAATTGTCTTTTGCATTTATCACACTAAAACATCATAAAAAATGATTATGTACATTAGTCAACATTTAAAAGCACCCATAATTTTAATATTACTTCAGGAAAATTACCTCAAATTTTTTATTTGAATGTACCAATTGATGTTTTCTTAGATTACTAGGGTTGATAAATTTTGCTGGACATTCAGAGCAAAGATATGGACGCTCTCCTGTGTGTACACGCATATGAAGTGTCAAATATGCTTGCTGTTTGCCTTTGTAAGGGCATAGGTGACATGAATATGCACACTTGTCTGTATGTACTAGCCTGTGATGCAATGAATAAATTTTTTTTTAATAAAAACAGTACAAGCCAGCATAGTAAAGACAAAAAATACTTAAGATAGGTACTGCAATAGCACAGTTTACTACATATTCAAGACATACCAGAAGCAGACTTAATGTATGCCACGCAAAGCTGAATTTTTATGAGGTTTAATATGACATATTTTTGTTTAATTATAATGAAAGATTTGATAATAATCAAAGAAGAATAATGTGTTTGTGTATTCTAACAAGCAACTACAAATAAATGAGTTTTTTTTAAAATAAGTTGTAATTTTTTCCAGTTCAATATAACATTAAATTGAAAAACATTGTATACACAGTTTTGTTTTATTGGGATATTTATATAGTAGTATTAATTTATAGAAACTATTTAAAACTTACAAATGACTTCTTAGTGCACCATTTGAATAATAAGTTTTACCACAAACATGGCAAGTGTATTCTTTGGAACGTATATGTACAATCTTTTTGTGACTACCTAAATTTGAGACTAGTTTCCCGCACTGATCACAGGGTTGACATGCACACTTTCGTTGTTTACGATGGTTTGATAACAATTCCTGTAATAAGTTAAAAGTGTCTTTTATAAATAATAATACTGTTTCGAATTAAAGCTTTTACACAAAACATAAACTTATAGACATTTGAGGTACTAAGGGTAACCTTTAATTTAATTGTAACGGATTAAAAAAATAAGACTTCATATGAGCCCTATGACGAATCGTAAGCACTCGAATTTAGATATTGGTGCGGTCAGACATTTATGTATATGTGCGACTTTCGTAGCTTTATTGCAGTGTAACGAAGCAATTTCAGTATAAAATATAATTTTGATGCTTTTCCCCAAATCAAGTTTCGATTTTTGGTATTAAATTTCTTATTAAATAAATACATATAATATTTGTAATTAGTATTGTGTTCTCGACGCGGCTTCGACCCGGTAAGCCCGCGGTTTCCCTTCAGGGAAACGCAAACACCCGGAAGGAGCTGGCGATCCCGGCGCGGTTAGGGGAGTAAGTTGTGAGTTCGCTCCGCCTCCCCCGGCCAGCCGCCGGTGTTTCTAGCTGTAAGTTAGTTAAGTTTATATAAGACCTAGGGTTAGGTACACATTTCTGCACAATAAGACTGGCAGGTTACGACAAGGGCTACACAGTAGGCACTCTCTTCGCTCCCCTGCCTATCCCCGGCAGGGAGGTCTCCCCACTCACCTTGGCAGCAATACCAGCGCCATGGACAAATTTAACGACGCAGAGTTTCGCGCTTTCGGGATGTCTCAACTTAAGACATCACGAAATAGACGGACTCCCCAGGCAATGCGACTTCCTTCACGAGATTACGGGAGACCACCAAATACATATAATGCTAGTGCAGGAAACCTTTTTGAAACCTAAAGAGCGCGATCCCGGTCTCTCCGAGCTTAACATCGTGCGCAACAATAGGGTGCCCGCGCCCAAAGGCGGCGCTCTTATCTACTACAGACGGTCCCTGCACTGCATTCCGATCGATACGCCCGCTCTCACTAATATAGAGGCGTCGGTGTGCCGGGTGGCTCTCACGGGGCACGCGCCTATCACACTCGCGTCTGTATATCTCCCTCCCGGTAAAGCGCTAAGTAGAAGCGATTTTAGAGGCCCTCCTAAACTTAAACGACTCTGTCATACTCGCCGGCGACCTCAACGCTAAACATCGTCGCTGGAATTCACACTCCAGCTCGCGAAATGGCAGAGCTTTTGCTTTGAACTTTGACGTTATCGCCCCCATAACGCCCATCCACTATAGAGTTACAACGTACAGACCGGACGTACTCGACATAGCGCTTCTAAAGAATGTAGCTCTAACGCTGCATTCAATAGAGGCGTTACACGAGTTAAACTCTGACCATAGGCCGGTATTACTCAAACTAGGACCTATGACAGACACACGGACGCTCACAAAAACCGTGACAGATTGGCACAGATTAGACGAAACGCTACACTCTGAGAATCTGCCGTGGCTTAACGCGTTACCGGACGTTATCCGTTCCGCCGAGCGACCGTGCCGATAGATACGCTCACCACCCATATCCGCGACTCAGTCTCTTCGTGCTCCCGGGAGGTCCCGGCGGCGAACGACCGCCGCTGGGAGCTCCCTGGGAACATCTGCCGGCTAATTAGAGCCAAGAACGCCTCCTTGTTTTCCTCAGAAACGAATAGACGTAACTTACGCGCCCTCCACAACACGACCGAAAGTCCTCAAAGACCGAATTTCCGAACTTCGGGAAAATAGGTGGAGCGATCTGATGCGAGAGATCGAGCCGACGTACCAGGCTTACTGGAAATTGGACTGATCTCTCAAATCGGACACGTTCCAAACAATGCCACCTCTGACGGAACCGAACGGACAGACAGCTTTCGACAACTTAGATAAAGCTGAACTCTTGACCAACACTCTGGAGGCCCAATGCTCTCCTAGCTCTCAGCCTGTAGATCAGAACCATTTATAAAGGGTCAATCGCGAAGTAGACTCCCTACCGCCTGCGACCGCCCTTAGCCAACTCAGACCCGCGACGGTTGATGAAGTTCAGAACATCGTCAAGGCTCTCAAACCTAGCAAACCCTTGGTAGAGACGGCATCTCTAACCAAGTAGTTAAACTGTTTTCGATGCGTCTTCTCGCACTCTTGGTAGCTCAATCATCAATACCACCATGGCGAACCGCGTCTTTCCAGCCGCCTGGAAGAAAGCGATCGTCATCGGAATCTCGAAACCGAGTAAACCCCATAAAAGTCCCAATAGTTATCATTCCATCAGTCTCCTTAGCGTTCTAAGGAAAATTTACGAACGATTACTTCTGGCTCGTCTCACCCACTTAAGCCCACTTAGAGACTTCCGGTCTCCTCACAGACGAGTAATTTGGCTTTCGAGCTAAACACTCGTGTATACAACAAGTGCACCGCCTCACCGAACACATCCTGGAGGGCCTTAACCGCCCGTGTTACTACATAGGCACGGGGGCCCTCTTCTTCGAAGTAGCGAAGGCGTTCGACAAAGTCTGGCACGCCGAGCTGGTGTACAAGTTGCGCCGGATGGACGTGCCAGACGATCTCGTACGCATAGTACAGGACTTTTGTCGGACCGCTCGTTCCGCTATAGTCGAAGGGGTGCTCTCCTCTCCCCGCCTCATCAGGGCAGGCGTTCCACAGGACTCCGTTTTATCGCCCACTCTCTAGTCGCTCTACACAAATGACGTCCCCAAAACCCCCGTTGTAGTACTCGCCCTATTCGCGGACAATACCACACTTTTCACATCAGACCGTAGTCGCCTCAGAGTCTCCCAACTCCTCCAAGTCGCGGTCACGAGCCTAGGCGAGTGGTTCCGACTTTGGAGATTCGAAGTCAACCGCGAGAAAAGCGCCGCCGTGTATTTCTCGAGAGGCACGACGACCAGCCGCGCCCGCCGTTAAAACACTCCGCACGATCACATTTTTCGGTCAGAATATCCACTGGCCTAGGAAATTCAAATACCTAGGCGTCACCCTTGACAGTGCCAAGACCTTTCGCCACCACATCAAAACGATCCGCGACCGCGCCGTCTCAATATGCTCATTTGTGCGAAAAGTAAAATGTCCCTCAGACATAAAGTCACTTTATACAAGAAGTGTGTCAGGCCTATCATGACGTACGCCAGTGTAGTATTCGCTCACACTGCGCCCACTCATATCAATTCCCTACAAATAATTCAGAATCGATTCATGCGCAGGGCCACCGGTGCCCCTCCTTACGTGTAATTCCAAGGTGGTCCCATTTAAATTTCGCCGGTATTGGAATTTGGAGTTCGAAGATACACCAAATAATACCAAATAACTCGACCTGGTTATAACCAGGTTATAACCCTACAGAATTAGAAAGAAGTTAATTGAAGACCTGCCCTAGATATTTATTTAGGCCAAGGTCACTAAAAAGGGAGAAATGAAAAAATTACAAAAAAAATTAAACCACCTTCAAAAAAAAAACACTGAAAAGTACAAAATAACTTTCTTTTACTATTCAAAACTCAAGTACAATTAAAATAACTTTATAAGCACGACACACATACCTATTGTTAGTTCCACATTAATTTTAATCACATAAATTACGCACGTATGCTATTATGTAACATTTTAGTAACAAGAACGAGGGTAGAATGGATTTCCTGCATGTAGTAGAGCTGCATAAAAGCCTGATTTTGGTCTTGTAAGAGATCAGTTGTTGTGAAGTCGTCGAATAGTCAAGTACATAATAGTTGTGATGAAGAATTAATAGCGTGTTCATAGTGATCAGTGCTTCTGTTACATTTCATATTTAACACTATGTAATTAAATTTAACAGTTATTGAAGTCGGTGCCAAATCAATGTACAACAACAGAAAATTTATTAGTTTGATAGGCTTCACACCAACTTCAGTATCTGACAAATTTATTTATATAGGTTAGTGTATCGTACTTATAAAATTATTTTTATTGTACTTGAGTTTTGATTAGTAAACGAAAGTTATTTATTATTATTCTTCTTTTGTGGCGATCCTGTTGTTTCTACAGTGTATATACAGTGTAATAACACAGTGAGAAATGTAAATAAGTCTATACAGATATTTGAGAATATACTCTGTAATGAAAGTGGTATAATGAAAATACAAGAGAAGATTTCACCAGAATTTTTTTACGATAATTAGCTGTTGAATTACCTAAAACGAACGACACACACTGTGTAAATGTAGGTTAGATGAGACAGACAAGATTAATATTGTTAGAATTAATAAAGTCACATAGAATATACACAACAGGAGAGTTTACATAAGTGAACAGGGAGTTTTAAGTTAATCGGCCTAAAAATAGCGGGGGGAAGGAGTTCATAAAGGGGCGATGATATTTTAGGCCAGTTAAAGAAAATATGATCAGGAGTTCCTTCATCTGTACCACATTTACAAAGAGAACTGTCTCCGATCTTGATCTTAGCCAAATATACATGAGTGCAAACATGTCCCAACCTAAGACAGCAGATAATGGAATTTGCTCCTTTATCACGGTACTTAAAATACCACGGTTTAGTTGGTAAATTATTTGGAAAAGAGGCATAACGTTTACCCTTAAGTTCCGTGATTCTTTCCAGATCTCATCCCAAGAAGAGAGTAATTTTACTCTAGTAAAAGCCATTATATCATGTGAATATGTTATGAACTGGGAAATACATCCTCTATGAATGGCGTCTTTAGCAAGGAGATCAACTGCCTCATTACCTTCAATACCGCTTTGTTCCGGTTTCTAAACGAGACAAACTTGAATTCCTCTTAGGTGACACCTAAAAAGGGAATGTTTAATTTTGAGGATCAGTGGGAACTTAAATTTGCTGCGGAATTAGACAAAATAGCTTGTGGACAGCTTTTGGAGTCTGAGAAGATAACAGATTTATTAATATTATGAGCCTCCACATACAACGAAGCTTCAAGTTTTGCAGTAGATTCTGCAGAAAAATTTGAGTTATAAGCCGGGTACTTGTAATTTAATATAATTTTATACTTAGGAATGCAGACTGCAGCCCCTAAATGAAAGTTATCTAAAGTTTTAGAAGCATCCGTATATCAATTTAGCCAATCTTTCCAAAAACAGTTTATTGCAGATTTTAATTTAGTTGCAGCCTCAAGAGATTTTTTCCAATGTCAAGGTCAAGAATTACATTTCGTTGGTAGATGGTAGATCGAACAAAGGTTTAATACTACATACAGGATATGAAACATGCAGGAAACTAACAAAACTATTGAATAAACAGGGGGCGTCATTATGAGGCCAGTAATCACAAGAAAATATAAATTCAGAAAGATGTAATTTAGGGATAAGAGGATGGGAAGAGAGGACACGTATTTCGCCCCTCTGTTGAGGGGCGAAACACGTGTCGATTGGTGGTTTTTGGAGTTTGAGCGGAAAATAGCTAAAGATTTTTGGGAATTTATCACATGATGGGAAGAGAGTTGGAAAGCTATAAATAAAAATCTATCGGATAAATATTGTCTCCTTAAAGCCAGTGGAGCATCAGTACATTCCACTTGTAGTGCATTAACAGAGGATAATTTCATAGCTCCTATAATAATTCAAAGACATTTAGATTGTATTTTATCTAATAGTGAGAGCAGTCTTGTTACAGCGTTCTAGGAGGAAACAACCATAATCCAAGTGACTACGTCCGATAGTATTGTATAACAACTTCTGTGAGTATGAATAGGAACCCCACCATAATCTAAAAAGCGAGCGAAGAATATTCATGTTCCTTTCACATTTTTTTATAATATGGTTAATGTGATGGATTCCAGATAATTTAAAGTCGAGAATAATTCCTAAGAATTTTACCCTGTTCTGGGGAGAAAAAATTTGATCCTCATGAGAAATGATACAATCGGGTATAGTTCTATGGCGAGAAAAAGTAACGACATTGCTTTTAGTAATCGAAAGGGATAGCCCATGATATAAAAGCCAGTTTTGTAAATAAAAAAGGGAAGAACCGAGTTGTGAAACAGCATCAGCTATATTGCTAGCAGATACATATAAAGCTAAATCATCTGCATACTGTAGGATATTGCAGAAGCAATTTACGGACAATTCCTAATCATCTGTGTATATGCTGTATAAAAAGGGACATAAGACTGAACCTTGTGGAAGCCCTTTCCACACAAATCTAGGTGGGAGAAGCGAATTTTGAGAGTTCATTAAGATTGATCTACCAGAAAGAAAGTTTGAAATAAAATTGACTTCACTGGGATACTCAGCTTGAGAAATTTTTGCCTGAATGCAGGAAGTAGTACATTATCGTATGCAGATGCGATGTCGAGAAAAATTGCCACTAGATATTGTCGCTTTGAGAAGAGTATACGAATGTCTGTGACATTCATCAGCATGAGCTGAGGCTATCAATGGATAGCCTCAGCTAACCTAATCCTTTGCGAAATCCAAACTGGTTGTTTCAAAGTATCCCTTTGTTTTCTACAAGCCACTCCAGACGGTTCTTAATTCGGTACTCAAGAATCTTTGGCATTGTACATGAGAGAGCTATAGGGCGATAACTTAATGGATCACTGCTGATTTTGCCAGGTTTAAGTACAGGAAGAATGATTTGAGTTTTCCATTCATCAGGGGGGATGCCAGAAAGAAATATATGATTGAGTAAAAAAAAGTACCACTGGACCACTTTTAACGATGAAAGAATATGGAAATCGATCAATTTCTGGAGAGGAGTCTCTGAGGCTCATTAGAGCTATATGAAGTTCTTTAAGGCATCAATCAATCAGAGCATCAAATCTCTCAGAAAAATAAAAAGAGGAGGAGTGAAAGGCTAGAGATTCTTTAAACGTTGGGACAGTTGGGGAAGCTAACTTATGAGCAAATTGGTCTATCCATACAGAGAAATCATTGGATGAGATATTCTGATTACTTGACATGGAGCATCGGAACCTTCTGATTTTGCTCCAGACAAGGGACTGAGAGGAAACAGGTGAAAGAGATTCACAAAACGTATTCTAGTCCTGTTTCTTTTTTGAGATAACAGCCTCACTGTTTCAACAGCAACCCTTTGGTAATTAAGGTAATTTTCTCTACTCATAGCCTTACAATATAAATAAATGTTCTTCTTTTTTTCTTTTTTTAAACGCCTGTGAACAATCTTTGTCCCACTAAGGGGCAGAAGGAATGTTATTTTTCGGGGCCTTTTTGGAGGGATGGACTGGTCTGCAGCGATTAAAAGGGCACTTGATTATCCAGAAAAATCCACTTGAAAATCCAAGTGAACCACTTGATTATCCACATTAATAGCAGGAAGATGGAGAACTTGTTGGTCTGATATAAGGCTATATTGGGACCAATCAGCACTTGACAGATTATATTTGAATCGTGATGTATGTTAAATGGGAGGATCAGAGGAATTAGGAAAGAACACTAATATAAGAGAATGATCACTACCATGCGAATTAGAAATGGTCTTTCAAGACAGTAAAGAAGAAAGATCAGAGAAGCAGATGGATAGATCCACTGCAATGTTCTGAGATGGAGGAACACGTCTGGTGGGGGAGCCATCATTCAGAATGCAGAAAGAAAAGTCATCTTATGAGGTCTAAAAATGGGTAAGAGAGGGAGTCACAGAAATGGGATCCCCATAAGATACGATGGATATTAAAATCTCCTTAAATGATAATAGAAGAGAGGGAAGATATTATAGATCTAAGATAAGACAAAATGGAAATGTTTGAATCAGGGATAAATAAAAATAAATGAAATATTGAAAGCTCTTCCTCCGCATAATGACTCTTTCAATGTAGTTGCCTACATAAGAAGAGGGATTTTGGAGAATGTAATAGACTTGGAAACTAAGATGGAAACACCTGCATGGGCATTAATCCTGCCGTCCCGGAGACAGGAGTAGCCTGAGATTCTAAAATGAGACCCAGATCTAAGCCACATCTCCTGGACAGCAAGAATGGCAGGTTTAAACTTATTGATAAGGAAAATAAGTTCATTTTTTTATGTCTGGTACTCCTACAATTACATTGGAGAATATTATTGTTGGAGACTACTACTAACAGAAAACAGCTTTGTAAGTTTCTGATAATATTAAATGGCAATTCAGTATCATTCAAGCGGGTAATGATATTAATTAAAGTAGACAGCGAAAGCTCAAAAAGGTTGTCGTTAGGACAGTCTATTTATTAGAAGAGCACAACCATTTGTAAGAGTAGAAAAAGGAGTATCGACTAACACTAGATGTGCATGTCTGTCATAGCCAGAAGTGGAAGCTGAAGAAAAGGGACGTCGAGGAGTGACAACAGTTTTCTTACAAGAAGAGGTTTGAGAGGGACGAATATGTGAAGGTGAGTGTTAGGATGATATTATTGGGACAGGGCGGACAGGAATGATCCGTAGGAGGTAAGCTTGTGGTGTCCAGCAAAAGATCTTTCTACTTGGGGGAACCTAGTAGATGCCTCTTAGTAAGATACATTATCTTGAGACAATAAATTGTGTATCTTTGTCTCGAGTGCTCTGTGTTCTCTTTGATATCAAATGTCTGAATCAAATGAAAGTGACATTTGAAGCACAATATAAAAAGAAAGAAATTCTGCAATGTAAAAGATGTCAACGATTTGGGCATTCGAAAAATCAGTGCTGCAGACCACATAGATGCGTCGAATGTGGCAATGACCATCCTACATCTTCCTGCAGTAAAACACCTGAAACTGAAGTCACTTGTGCAAATCGTCAAGCAAAACACCCTGCTAGTTATAAAGGGCTGTATAAAATACAAACAATATAAGGAAAAAATACTAATAAAACCTAAAATCAAAGACATACAGGTCATAAATAAGGAACCAAAACAAAATTGAAAAAGGAACGAGGCAAATGCAATTTACGGAATCTTGCAACAACGACCGCTGAAAAAAACATACGCAGAAGCAACGCAAAATAAACATACAGAGGAACAAAGGAATATTAAAACCATTATCAATGTGCTTGACACAATGTTCGCTAAGTTGCAAAAAATCATGGTAAACATGATGGACAAAATAATGGACCGAATGGTCCAGCTTATTACGAGTCTAGCATCAAGGGCCTCCGCAGTCTAAGATTAGTTACGTGGAACGCCAATGGCTTGAGGGAGCGTCGACAAGAACGTCGATCAAAACAAAATTCCTGATCTACTTGACTTTTTCGTAACACGCAATATTAACAAAAATTATATGACCACTGAAGGATGCTCAGACCTTTCCTCCGACCACACGCTTATTTTAAACATAAACTCATCTGTAGTATTAGTGGAAACCCCAGTGGGTATATACAGTAATAAACATACTAACTGGGAATTGTTTATAAATATTATAAATTCGGAGATCAGGCTTCATCAGTCAGTAAAAACCGTCGAAGATATTGATCAAGGAGTGGAAGAATTTAACAGCATTGTATGTAGTGCTGCTATAAATTCAACCAAAGTATGTCGAAGATTACCGCCTAAATTAAATGTATATCCTACAGTAATTAAAGACAAAATTAGTCCGACGTGATTTAAGGAAGACTTGACACAATACTAGATATCCAGAAGACAAAGCCGCTTTCAACAGATGTTTTGAGGAACTAAAGAACCTTATTAAAACCTTTATCAACTCTAGCGTCCAGTCATATCTATCAAGCCTTACTCATACTGCAGATTCTGGATACTCCTTATGGAAAGCAACGAGAAAACTTAAGCGTCCTAATGATCAAGTTCCTCCTATCAGAACTAGCAACGGACTTTGGGCCAAATCGAATGAGGAGAAGGCAACCGCTTTTGTGACACATCTTAGCACGGTATTTCAGCCCTTCCCTGAGACGGATCCAGCACACAGCTTAAAGATAGCAAGTTACCTTAGAACTGCAAATCAGATGTCTGCCTTTAAAACCTACCAGTTTCGGTGAAATAGCCAAAATGATAGGAACTTTGATTGAAGGAAAATCGCCTGGTTATACCTTGTTGATTTTGAAAAGACTATCAAAGAGAGGTATCCTGGCATTGGTTAAAATATTTAATGCTTGTCTATGGATATCATACTTCTCAGGTCAGTGGAAAATTGCACAAGTGGTTATGATACTCAAGCCTGAAAATCTCGAAATGAAGTCGCCTCTTACAGACCAATAAGTCTTCTCTCAATAACCGGTAAGCTCTTTGAGAGAATTCTGTTAGATAGGATGACAAAACACTTAACAGACATTATACCAAACCATCAATTCGGATTCAGGGAGAAACACGGTGCCACGGAACAAGTACATCGTGTTGTTGACATCATAAGTAGATCACTAGAAAAGAAAGAGTTCTGTTCGGCTGCGTTCTTGGATATAAGTCAAGCCTTTGATAAGGTTTGGCATGGAGGATTACTTTACAAAATTAAAAAAAATGCTTCCCCATTCTTTTTACCTTATTCTACAGTCATACCTCAAAGATCCCTGCTTTCAGGTTAGGATTAGTAACGAATTATCAGATCTACTGCGGATAACTTCGGGTGTTCCACAGGGCAGTATACTTGGACCAACTCTGTATACTATATATACCGCCGATCTTCCAACTACAGATCAAACCATAATCGCTACATATGTCGATGATACTGCTATTTTATACTCCCACGGTAATCCAAATATGGTCACCAAACAAATACAAACACATCTCTGTCAAATGGAAAGTCGGCTTAAAACCTGGAGAATCAAGGTAAACCAAAACAAATCCTTGCATGTTACGTTTACGCTCAAAAGAGATACTTGTCCACCTATCAAACTTAACCACCAAGACATCAAGCAGACAATGTAAAATACCTGGGCATGCATTTAGACAGACGCCTTACGTGGCAAAAACATATATGGTCGAAAAGAAAACAGCTAGATACAAAACTGAGAAGCATGTACTGGATTATCGGCCGACACTCACGACTCAGCGTAAATAGTAAACCGATGGTATATAAAAGCTTACTAAAGCCTATTTGGACTTACGGTATCCAGTTATGGGGGACAGCAAGCAACAGTAATATAGAGATCCTCGAAAGATTCCAGACTAAGACACTGAGAGCAATGCTTAATATTCCTCAATACATCAGTAACAAATACATTTACAACGACTTGAAAGTGAAGACTGTAAAACAGGAAATCACTGAATTTAGCATTAAATATCAGAAAAGATTGCGAAATCACAAAAACGAGCTCACATTAAGACTTAGTGGTGAGGGCAGTTTGACATATTCAAGACTCAAGAGATAGTCTCCCTAATCTCATTAGAAGATTCACCTGCACAGAGTAAAAGAAGCCTAAGTGCTCTAGTACTCCCTATATCGATAAGACAAGTCAGATAATACTAATATCAGACACTCAAATTGGCTTATTGTTGTTCAAACAGATTGCCATGTTGCAGTAAAAACAGCAAAAAAAAATTTTTTTTTGAAGGCGGTTAAATTTATTTTATATGTATAGTTTGTTATGAATATAATAGATTTCATCTTGATAGCCTGGTTTGCAATACTTCTTGTAAGCTAGCATTAGTTTAGAACTTTTTTATTTATCTTTACTACTAGTGATTATATTTAAAACAATGTTTACATGTCTAAGAAAAAATGCAGGAATTCATAAAGTCATAATAAACTCATGGAACAGAGAAGTCAAATAACACTGGATTCAACTCAGTCGGGTCGCTACTTCATGTTTACGCTTGTGATAACTCGTTAAGAAGAGCGCTTAAATTGCGCAGTCACGCATTTTTTTTTTGGTTTCTGAGTCGAATTTTTTACAGACCCTACAGACACTCAGCCGGACTCTACGCAGACTGAGTAGTCGGACTGGAACCGATTAAAAAAACCCCTCTTTGCTGTCAGCACTAGTCGCTTTTACAGCGTTACCGGTCGCGTTAGGGCGAGCGCTAAAGGCGCCCTGCCACAGACACACGCATCGACATCGCGTATTTTATACTGATTTTATTAAGTTTATTATATTTATTACGATTAATTTCAAAAATAATTGCTGTTATATGCTACATTGAATGAAGAATTTATATCGTTTTTTTTACAAGTCATTGCTTTTTTTTGGAACTTTATCGACATTTAATCACGACATCTTATCCTTGAAATAAGGCTTTTTACATTTTTTTTCTGTAAAAAGGAGAAAATTTATTACATTTCCACAACACTAATATTCAATAAGAATATATACTTGATCTCAACTTAATTTTAGAAATTGTTAGAACTTGTCGAAACCGAAACAATGTTAATTAGAATATCTAATTAGCGCGCGTCTAAAAATTATCCTGTCGAAAATGGTATGAATGACTGGACAACAATTGTCTATTAAATAAAAACATCTATATTAAGCAGTTTTTACCTTAGTATCAAAAAATATGTCACAGCGTTTACATTTATATACTTTGTCATTCTTTACATTCAAATGTATTTTCTTTTTTACATATTTTTTTAGTATTTGTGATGTTTTGGGTGATGTATAGTTTTGTTCCTTTTTTAATTCTTTCTTTTCTATTTCAAATGGTTTGACATCTTTTATTTCTTCTGGGATATTGCTTTGTAAAGGAACTTGTCTGCTCAAATATTGTCTTCTTTCTTGCATCTCATGCAATATTAAAGCAAAGTCGTGAATGACAATTGGAAAATCTCCTGAAACACAAAACATTACCTATTACAATATGGTTTATACATGTACATATTATTACATACGATGAAGTCTTTTAAAGTTATTATGACATTTTTTTTTGCATTTATTATTTATATTTATTAACTACCGACCCGCCCCGGCTTCACACAGGTAGCAGAGCCATTTTGGACAGGACTTTCGTAAAATTCGTTTTTAGTGAGCATCTACACCGCGAAAGGAGTAACTATGCTAAATTTTAAGTTAATGGGACCTATAGTTTCGGAGATCTCGTGATGAATCAGTCAGTGAGTGGTATTTCACTTATATGTATATTATAATATAATAAATAAATACTCCAGACAATTACACAGATTGTGTGACTCCAAACTAAACAGTTGCTTGTACTATGAGTAACACACAACGAACTCTGGGGGAGTTCCCAGTAACACCCTGACTTCAAGCCAATTTAGAAAAGTTTGTTTCCTAAATTGACCTGACCGGGATCGAACCGGAACCCTAGCTTGGAAAACAGATGCATATGCCACTGCTCCAACGGCCAATATAGATAAATAGCTATTTATGGCAATAAATAATAAACTCGAAGGCAATGCAAACAGTTTAATTTGTATATATAACCAATAGTCATTGGCATATTCACCCTAGGGCCATGTGAGCCATGGCCTGGGGTGTCAGACTACGAGGAGTGGCGCATGCCGAATAGTTATTCTCAACATAAAAGCTGACTTAACAAAATCTTTTAGCTATGATAGTGTCATTGATGAATTTGTCAACCAATTTGTTTATCGCTATGTAAATATTGAATAAATAATGCCAATTTTTTGTATGGCCATTTTAAGCCCGCCATACACCATCCAGTATGCTTGATCAAGTCTGTCCAGTACGCATGAAGCGGCGTTTGGCATGACGCCCCTAGAGCACACACACGATCCGTTGTACTTGACGTCAATCCCGTCCAGTATGCATGAAGCACTTGACGTGCCGTCCAGTTTGCATGAAGCATTTAAGGGACGGTTGTGCGAATGTCTTATTACGAATTATCTTTTTAAAATCGTATACATCGTGTACTTTATGAAATGTATATCGCGAAGCGAGCTATGTTCAAGATAAGTAAATGAAAAGAAATTAATGTTATTACAATATAGCCCTATAGATACTATTTTTGTAAACTAAAAAATTATTATCAATTTTGATTATCGATTATTATCAATTCATAAAAAATTAAATCAATAAAAAAAATTAAGTCAAATGAAATTGATTGAAAAAATAATTAAAAAATATTATTTGATTAAAAATTATAATTCGATCTTTTTAGAATTAAAATGTTTTTATATACTTAATTTAAAATGTATTTAATAGCAACTAATGTGACTTTCCAAAAAACAATGAAGATCAAATAGCCAGTGTTAACTGACGGAAATGCAAGAATCACTCGCATACCTAGGCGAAAATGTGTGAGGAGGGCGAGAAAATTGGAGGAAGCGAAAGAAGTATGTAAGAACCGCAAAGCTTGGTGCTCCGTTCTCTCCGAGTACCCCATTAGGGATATAGCGTGAAGATATGTATGTATGGTATAATAATTGTTAATTGATATTCAGTTCTTTTTTTTTTGCTGTTTTTACTTCAACTAGGCGATCTGTTTGAACAACAATAAGCCAATTTGAGTGTCTGATATTGGTTTTATCTGACTTGTCCTATCGATATAGGGAGTACCAGAGCACTTAGGCTTCTTTTACTCCGTGCAGGCGAATTTTCTAATGAGATTAGGGACACGTCTTTTCAGTCTTGCATATGTCAAACTGCCCTCACCACTAAGTCTTAATGCGACCTCGTTTTTGTGATTTCACAATCTTTTCTGATATTTAATGCTATATTCAGTTATTTCCTGTTTCTTCTTCACTTTCAAGTCGTTATAAATGTATTTGTTACTGATGTATTGAGGAATATTAAGTATGGCTCTCAGTGTTTTAGTCTGGAAACTTTATATTCAGTTGACAATTTTTTAGTTTATAAAAATAGTTTTTCCTTGATAAACGCACCTTATAAGAGTATTTCTGAACGGAATACGTTTTAAAAACTCGATGTTCTCTTTTTATTGAGATTAAAATGTGAATCCTCCAAATAAATCGCTGTCATATAATGAAAATAACGTATTTAATTTAATAAATCAATATATATTTCAATAAAATAAATCAAGACATTCGTACAACAGTCCCTTAACCAAAATTTTGAGGAAACTGACGAAACGGCATGACGCGCCCACACACATTCAAATATGCAGGACGGACTTGATGGCTTGATGGATTGACGGAAGATCGGCAAAACGATTTCTGTCAAGTATAACTGATCAAGCCAAATCGGCGCCTTACGCGATCAATATGACTTGATGAAACCTCCACTTCATGCGTACTGGACAGACTTGATCATGCATACTTGATGATGTATGGCGGGCATAAGTTAATAAAAGGTTTTTGCTTTTTTTGTTAATTTAAGGGGTGGCAAACCTGATAGGCCCAGGACGCCGAATCTTAATATATGCCATTGCTCATTGTGTTACTTTATGAATGTAATGATATTGTGTAATTGTCTTATGAGGAATTTATAAATAACATTTATTCTTAACTCTTTACGTTTTATTTTAATAAGTTAGTATTGCTTTCAAGTTTACTTACCAAACAGTTGTTCAGGAGGTAATTGTCTACGAAATATCATATCTGAATTTTCAGATTTTCTTTTAAATGATAATGCCATTTTTAGTTCATCCAAACAACTTGAACAAATGTACTGTGGAAAACAACCATTCTTACCAATCTGTAATAAAAAATATGATTGCATATAAATTGCATAGCACTTGGTGACCCAGCTTCGCTCGGTACAGCATCATCAGAGTATACATCTATCTAAATAAACTTGGAAAATAAAACATTTTATAAATGTAAAATGTCATAGAAATTGCTAGAGCCATTTCCAGTAAAAATAAAAGAATTATGCCAGATTTCACCAAAGTTCTCTAATATTTAACAAAGCAAGCAACTAACGATGATTTTTCATAGATAGCAGCTCCTATCGTTTTTTAAACATACAATTAGCAAATTAAAAGTACTTTTGTATCAGAATAAGCAATCAAATATGACTGATATTTCTTTGAAGAACAATCTAATACGTAAGAATGATTGTATTGTTTAATGTCAAGCATTTTCTAATTTATAACAGCAATCTTTATATTCTTACCGTAATGTTAGCAATAGTTCTAATTCCACTTAAAATATCCCTGTCACCAATTTTATCACTTAATGGTATATCAGCTGCATTGGTGCAAACTCTACATATCATCTCATTAGGAAATACGACTTCTTCTCTGTTGAAAAAAGTTTATACAGAAAACATTTCAATATTGAGTATATAGTATGTACGAATTATGTGACTTGAGGAGGCAATACAGTATGTAAGGACTGCAGTGCTTGGCACTCCGTCCTATCCGACTACTCTGTTACACTCGATTTACATTGTTCAAGTGTTTAGTGAAGTAGATATGTACAGTATGTAAGTATAGTGGCATAAACCGATCGAACAGTGGCGAGTCAACTTGGATTGCAAGCTGCCTTACAAGTTGATCCAAAGACACTTTTTTTCAGGTGACGCCCCTTGCTCGAGCTCTTTACACCCGCATGGCTCGGCAAAATGTAATTGTTACATTTTGCCCAACACTGGAGGGCAAAATGTGATTATGTGAACAATTTGTACGCAAACAATTGCAATTACAAATTGTTATTGCAATTACATTTTGCCTAATACTGCTCGGCATTTGTAGTAGTGTATAAGTGACCGGTAACAGGGCGATTTAAGTGTGCTGTTTTATGCAATATTGTAAACAAAATGTCTAAATGGTATACATTCATCTATTTGGTCCATTGTAACGAAAAGAATTCTGAGTGAAATTGCACATATTTTCCAATGTTGCTCGTCCATTTTGAGGGAGTAATGTCACTTGATTTGCTGTAGTGTAAACGGTCACTGTACCGGCGTTCGCCACTCGCCACTGTAGATGCACATGCTACTCGCCACTGTTCTTAACCAATGTAAATCGGCCATTAGAGATACAAATATAGTGAAGATATGTATCCTATGTACGAATATATGTATAAAGTAAGATAAATATTATTACTTTTTCGGTTGAAGGAAACTAAGACTAGGTTCTTGTTTCAAGTGTTCAGAGGGTTGTCCTTTCTTTATAGATTTCCATAATAAATACTCCGTTAGAGTCGTCATTGTGAAATTCTACGAATTATAAAAAATATTCTGAAAATGTAAATAATACAATAGTTAAATTTTTTTCTGAGAATATTAGAGGAAAACATTAGGACGATTCACATTTTGACAATTTGTTTACAATTTTTTTTTTCTCTTTGTTTTGGCTTCGCAGATTGCATATAACCATTGACTAAGTAAATATGAGTCGAAAGTGGAAACGAAGTTTCCCGCCCTTTTTCTTTTCTCTTCTTCCTTTATGGCATGGCGTCCAGTTTAGCGTATTTGCCAATGTCACGTATTAATAAGTAATCTATAATGTAGAATCACAAGTAAATTATTTTTTTTTATCGTAAAACTCCTCCAGTAAAGTGATAGTAGGCTTTACTGAAGTTATAAAGGACTTCTTGGAAGAGCGCGAATACTTCAGCTACACATGTTTATTTAGATCTCCTCCATTCTTGTCACTTACATAGAACTTTAAAACACAATATACTATCACTGTTGTACTTTAAAACTTCTAAAAATGTAAAAAATAGAAAATCGAAATAAAATGACAACCTCACTTCTCCTGTTCCCGCCAAAAAGTCCTGCCATGCAATTCTGTAAAAACTCGAATCACCCAAAGCGAGACTCGCTCGACAATTCACCCCACTTCGCATTCGAACTTACTTGACCTTCAAAGGGAATTCTCTAAACTAGATAACTAACTAAACTAAAATAACGAGATGCGAGTTTATCGGGGATTGCTTTAAGAGTAAACGTCTCGGTCGATATTTCGTCGTAGTGTATTTTAACTTCTCTGAGATAATTACGTTAAATAAAGCTTGTTTTTTTTTTATATTAGATTGTCGTATTATTTAGCGAAACGTGAAAAAATTCATTAACGATGGTATGACTCGCTGCCGCACTCATCGAGGCGGCGCTAGTATCTTTGTCGACTAGAGAATACCAGTCCACATTTGACAATCTCACCGCGGATTCAGAAGTGAATTCGACTAATTCGTTTTAGAGAATCGCACGGCATAATAAATTTATTACATTGGACAAACTTGAACTATCCACAGAGTTAATCCTAATTGATATCGCCTTTCTCACGTTACGAATTGATAGTATATGGCGTAAGCCTATAAAAGAAAGGGATAGTAATACACATATTTTATCTCTATTGGTATGCTCAAGCTCAATGTTTGAAGACTATTAAGCGGTTGCATTTGAAAACCAAATTAATCTTTGTTCTTTATTACTTTTGAAGTTCATGAGTGAAAAATCAATATAAAATTTTGCGAGATAGCGAGCAAAGGCCGATGTGAGTTTCTTGGGCTTTTGGTGGGGGGTAGGCATACTGCCTGAATATGGTACAGGCGCCCTCTCTCGGCGGCGCTTTTTTTCACCGCCGTACGTGATCGTTGCGTATGAGCAATGTGGTCTACTAAAAGTTGTCTCGGCGTGTACATCGTTGTACTCGCGTCTTGTAATGTCAAAGTCAAATCAATTGATGTATTCAAGTAAATCCAATTGCAAGATATTTTTGAACGTCAAATTTACTTTAGTTCGTTTCGAAAAGAAAACCTGAACACGGAGAAGAACCGACAAGAAACTCAGTCAGGTATCATTTTTTTAACAGCATTCTACAATAGTTATTAAAAATACAATATTCATAAATCCAGTAAATGCGTGTGCAGAGAAGATTATTTCCAGACTATTGTTCTTTCTTCAGTGAAATCGCTCTTTGCAGTATGCTTTTCCAATCAGCGTGCATTTAATAACAAGTTTAAACTGTTTTTCCGTTAATTGAGTAATTTCTTGAAGGATTTTATTATAAAAACGAATACAGTTGCCCAAAAATGACCCATTATAATTTTGTAATTTAAATTTAGCAGTAATTACCTGATCACGACCACGAGTGTCCATACCATTAATAACACCTTTCTTTTGAAATAGATCTATATTTTTTCTAATGTACATTATGTTTTCATAAATGTATAACGAGGGTAAGGGATAGAAATATTACATTGATACATCGAGATCTTAAAACGGTCTCTCAGCGACTCTTTTGCATGGTGCACTGTAGATGGTACCTATTGCCCTCTTTTGTAAAGTAAAGATAGAATTCATATGCGCCACTGATCCCCACAGTAGTAGGCTATAAGACATTAGACTATGGAAATATGCGAAGTACACCAGCCTAGCCGTGGCCACATCTTTCAGCTGTCTAATGCGTCTAATAGCATATATTGCCGAATTAAGCTTATTAGCCAAAAGTCCGATACGGTCCGCCCGTTGTGACTTATTATCTACTGTTAAACCAAGAAAAGTAGCTGATTTCGCAAATTCTAATTGTTTCCCACCCAGTTCTAATATATTATGGATTCTGAGTACATTGGATAGGGAAAACTTGACACAATTTGTTACTTGTGCATTCAGTAGTAAATTATTAGCGACGAACCATATCGAGACATCTGCCAAGGTCCTATTATGTCCGCTAATATCTATGTTTTTTCTATTTACTTTAAACAATATTGATGTGTCATCAGCAAATAATAAGGTCTTTAAGCACAAATGGGAGATCATTAATATAAATCAAAAACAGGAAAGGTCTTAAGATTGATCCTTGGGAAACGTCCTTTTTTAGTTTAGAACTGACAGATGTAACCCCATTTACACTCACTTTTTGTTCTCGGTCAGTCAAATATGAAATCACGAGATCGAGAGCTTTATCCGTATTCCATAATATTTCAGCTTGTAAATTAAAATTTTGTGACAAACACAATCAAAAGTTTTGGAAAGATCACAAAACGTGCCAATGGCATCCCGTGACCCCTTCCAAGCCTCTAGTACATTTTTGATTAAGCTTGCTCTCGTGAACCCATACTGTTGACCATGAAATATCTTGCAAATATTAAAATGTGCCAGCATTTGGTTGACCATTATTTTTTCGAGTATTTTACTCAACGCTGGCAATCCGATTTAAATATTGGTGTAATTTTACTATATTTCATCAAATTGGAAAACATACCCTGACACAACATTTATTAAATATATTAACTAAAATCGGTGTTACTCAAATTACATTGAATAGGTGTTACTTAAATCAAATGAAGTGCTATTTAATAAATATTTTTATTTAGGCATTAGTTATATTTAAATACCTAAGTAAATACAGTCCACTAAATACCTAACTGTTAAGGAATTCTATTATTTCATGTAGATTCTTTATAGTTGGTTCAAAAAAGTACTGTTTAATAAGTACAAGTTTTGTTGAGGCATTATAATTTGTTTAAACGTGCTACTTTTACAATTATTTTACGAGTAAGAATTTTATGATTTCTTGCATAGCATTTTATGTGCTATCATGTAAGTCATAAAGTGTATATTCGCTTGAGAAAAATATTTCATGTAGAAATTCTCTAATGTGTGTGTACCTTATAGCTTATATGGTTACGAACTTACGATATTGAATTTCGAGAAGCTTCATGAAGTATATTTGTCATAGTGCCCGTATGGCGGCTCCCCGCACGTCTTGTACATGTACACGGTACGTTGTCAATAGTAGACCGTTGCACATTTATACATTTATATGCGATATTTTTTTGTTTGTTTACATTTTACTTTATTTTTAACATTTCGATAGTCAAGTATTTTTTCGATATATATATTTTTTATTTTTATGTGAACTTAAAGTTAATTTTTTAAATATATCTTTTTGGGTACCTATTAAAATGAAAATGGCAAGTCGTAGAGGCAAGAAAGATGCCGTTGTCGATGACGTGGATCAAATAGCGAATGTACCGTTATAGGCTTTTTTGTCTACGTTCCATGATAACGAATGTCAGGCAAAATCAGGCTGTTAACCCGAGCGGAGTTTTTGGCGGATTTTTATAGGGAGTTGTTGGGCGTTTATTTGAGTTATTTGCAAATTGTTACAAGTGGACATTGTGATGTAAAATTGGCATAGTTTTGCGTCCCAAGTATCTATGCTCTTACGTATTATATCGAATTGTTGAATGTGCTTATTTAGTAGTGTGATGTTAAGATATTTTTAGTAGCTTAGTCTGCGTCAGCGGAATTTAGTTACTAAAAAGATCGCCTCAATTTTAAAGAATCAATTTTGTTGTAAGAAGTGTTACAAAAAATACAATAAAATGTTTTTTACTATTTTGTTACATGATTGTTTCTGTATTTTTATTAATTTTAGAAAAAAAATATAATAGTAGTCAGAATTTGTTTATAAAAAATTGTTAACTTATGAACAATCAAATTATTGATAAAAACAAAAAAAAATTCTTACCTATTAAGAAATGCTACATGATTTTTAAAGAAAAAATAATTTCCTGACTAATTATTTAAACAATGGAAATGTAAAAAGCAATTTTAAAAAAACAATAAAAAAATTTTCTTGGAAAAAACTTTTTTAAATTATTTTGCCATGACAACAAAATAAGAGAAAAAAAAATTATAAAATTTTAAATATTTCTGTTTTTAAAAAATTTATCAGATGACGTAATAAAATGTTTCTCCGTGTTACATAATACCATTGTTAAATAAAAAACAGCAATAACATAAAAAACTTTTATTGACAACATTTTGTGGACGTTTCATTTTTTGTTATACTTTAAAAAATTATAATGCACAAAATATAAAACTTTTACTTACTTTTATCTCATGTTCTTATTAAGTATATAAGAAGGGCTCCAAGAAGCAAGAAATTTTTAAGTCGATTACTTAAACTTTTATGTTGTATTTTATGAAACTGAAGTCCGCGAAAAATTACTCAGTTAACAATTGTATAACTTTGTGAAAAATCAACATCAATTTTTTTCAAAGGGGCTTTATTCTTCGAAGTGTGCTAATGACACCATAATTTTTTAAAATTTTAATGTTGATATTTAATACTAGTGATGTGCCGGATCGTTAAAAATGTATATCCGCGGATACGAATCCGAATACATATATTTGGTGTCAAGATCCGCGGATACGGATATTAACTTTTTTACTCGATCGGTGTCGGTGTGCGTGACCTTGAAACGATAGAGTTGACGCCACTTGACGCTTTGCGTGACAGGACATGTTTCGACTTAATATAATACAATCTATGTATTGAAAATTAATAAGGTACAAGATACGTAAAAGATCCGCTAAAAAAGTAACGAATACGGATCCGGATCTTTCTTCTCTCTCGGATATCCACGGATACGGATATCCAGCACATCACTATTTAACACTAAAATAAATTATTTTACGTAGTATACTGTCTTCAGCGGCGGGGGGCCCATGCCGTACCGGCCGCTCGCAGCCCCATTTTTAGCGTTAAATTAAAATAATGAAAAATGGAATTCCAAAACATGGGACTTTTTTTAGGAAATTTCCTCCTTTAATAATTTTTTCAATTTCTTAAATGGTATAAGTTTTTAAATTATAGGCGAAAAACTAAACATCTTTTTCTTTCATCTTTATTTGGTAATAACTTTTACAATTTTTAATATACTGTGAAATCCTTAAAATACATTTTACTAGACGTCATTTCGAATCCAATGAGCTATCGCACATATTTTAGCACCTTTTACCAATAATTAACACCATTTTGAACTTGTCGAACTGATTATTATGCAGTAGTATGATGTTGAGATTTTTTAGTGGCTTAGTCCGCTTAAGTGGATCCTACTAGAAAAATTGCCTCAATATATTTGTCGCTTGACACTCCAAAAAGTACTGAAATGTACTATGTCGACATTTTATTGAAATGAAGAACATATCATTTTATTGCTGAAGACGTTGGTGTTATGGGCATAAATTTCTTTGCCTTTTCTCACAAGGAAGATTTGTACAATAAGAAGTCTATGGCTGTTGATTGTCATGTGTCGGACTTTTTGGCGGGAACGGGAGAAGTGATTTTGTCATTTTATTTCGATTTTCTATTTTTTACATTTTTAGAAGTTATAAAGTACAACAGTGATA
Organism: Zeuzera pyrina; assembly: GCA_907165235.1. Lineage (NCBI taxonomy): Eukaryota > Metazoa > Arthropoda > Insecta > Lepidoptera > Cossidae > Zeuzera > Zeuzera pyrina. The sequence continues at coordinate 17,729,333 of OU015626.1, forward strand.
GCGTATTGTGTTTTAAAGTTCTATGTATGTGACAAGAATGGAGGAGATCTAAATAAACATGTGTAGCTGAAGTATTCGCGCTCTTCCAAGTCCTTTAAAACTTCAGTAAAGCCTACTATCACTTTACTGGAGGAGTGTTAGGGACAGTTAATGTTTCCCGAAGTTTCGTCATTAGGCTAATGGTCTTGTTACCAATGCCTTAAGAGATATAAATAAAAAAAAATGGTCATGTGTCGGGGACTTTTTGGCGGGAACGGAAGAAGTGAGGTTGACATTTTATTTAGATTTTCTATTTTTTACATTTTTAGGAGTTTTAAAGTACAACAGTGATAGTATATTGTGTTCTAAAGTTCTGTGTAAGCGAAAAGAATGGAGATCTAAATAAACATGTGTAGCTGAAGTTTTCGCGCTCTTCCAAGAAGTTCTTTTTTAACTACAGTAAAGCCTACTATCACTTTACTGGAGGAGTGTTAGGGACAGTTAATGTTTCTCCAGAAGTTTCGTCATTAGACTGATAGTCTTGTTACCAATGCCTTAAGAAATATAAATAAATAAATAAAATATTTGTCAGGAGTTTTTGGCGGGATTTTATGGGGAGCGATTGGGCGTTTATTTTAATTATTTGTGAATGGTTTCTAGCGGATATTGTGATGTAAAATTGGAGTAGTTTTACGTCTAAAGTATCTACACTGTTGTTTTGTTATGTGAAATTGTTGAAATACGTGCTTATTTGGCAGTGATGTCGAGATTTTTTTAGTGGCTTAGTCTGCCTCAGCAGATCCTATTAGAAAAACTGCCTTAATATATTTGTTGCCAGAAACTCCAAGAAACATTAAAAATGTGTCGTCGACATTTTGATGTAATAATACGAAGAAATTACCTATTTATTTATTATTTACTTGAAGAATTTATTTATTACTTAAGACGTTGGTTGTATGGGCTAATATCCCGTAGAACCGTACTACTACTGCTTGTCATGTGTCATCCATAATTTGTCGTAGCGTTGTCGTAGTTGTCAAATTGCCGCAAGTTTGTCTTTTTGTGTCATACGAAGGTATTGATAAATTAATATTTGTTTTTTGCTTTTCGTCTACGTATATTTCTTACCTCAACCATCAAAATGAATTTGTCGGAAGATAATAATTTTGGAAATGGTTTGTTGTATGTCGGATTTAATCAAGACCAAGGTAAGTGTCGTAAGGTGAAGGCATGTTTTTTAACTAACAACAGACCGTGTTACTGTTATTGAAGTTGTTTCAATGTCTTCCTTTAGGTTGTTTTGCTTGCGGAACAGAGAATGGATTCCGTGTGTTTAATAGTGACCCACTTAAAGAGAAAGAGCGTCAAAATTTCGCTGAAGGTGGACTGTCTTATGTAGAGATGTTATTTAGATGTAATTATATGGCCTTAGTCGGGGGAGGGAAAACACCCGTTTATCCTCCGAACCGAGTAATAATATGGGATGATCTAAAGAAGGATTCTGCCATATCACTGGACTTCAACACTCCCGTAAAAGCAGTTAAACTTCGTAGAGATCGCATAGTTGTTGTTTTGGGTAACTATAAATTAAATATCTCAAAAGGAGGTACATTGTAGAGGTGTAAACTATTGACATATATCACTTTACAGAAAACTTGATTAAGGTGTATACATTTACGGCTCAACCCCAATTGCTGCATGTGTTTGAGACTTGTCAGAATCCACGTGGTCTCTGTATGGTCTGCCCTAACAGTAATAATGCCTTACTCGCCTACCCCAGCCGTAAAACAGGACATGTTCAAGTAAGATAATCTTTTTGTATTATTTATATTTCTTTAAGGCAATGTATCTACAAATTTATTGATATGTGAATTTAATTATGGGATGTGTTTTGGCTTCCTTAGGTAAACTTTATTTTAGGTGCAACGATAGAGTATATTAAAGTTTTTTGTAACTTAAGCATCTAATTATTAACAAAGTAAAGTGGCATAAGTATATGACTCTCTGAGTTTCATATTTGGGCATTTCTCTGTAAACTGGGCAAGTCGTCTCAAGTTTATATTATTTAAAAAAGTATAGATTATTACATATTTCGTAATTAACTTTAAAAGATAATTACCTAATCTACCTCCTACCTCAATACAGCATCTATTTAAATTTACTTTATTACATCAAAACGTTAATGTAATGCTCAAAAAACAGTCCCCTGGCATGTCAACACATCGAATTTGTTGCTTTAAATTAAATTAATTAAAACAATCTCTAGAAATCAATTAAATTAATTGATTAGTTGAACAATATAACGTCATGGTCAAACCAATATGTGCTATGTGCACTTTTTGGAGATTCCGACATTTTGACTATTATAACTAGTTTACTAACCAAATTTTCATATAAAGAGACTGCAATGTGACTAAGCATTATATGGTGAACTGTGGTCACTAAAAAAAATATGCTATGTGCATCAGCCAGAATATTGTCAAGTATAAACCATTGTGTGATGAATATGCACATATCGACATTAATGGTTAGTAAAACATCTGTTCTGTGGTTAATCAAAGCAGGACAGTAATTGTATAATAATACAATCATAGTGTTTAGACAGACTTTATAAACAATGTAATAATAACAAAGGGTGGATATCAAAAACTCTTTGTTCTCAAATGATATTGTAATGTATGGTGATAATAATTCTTCATTATTTATTTACATTTACCCTCAAATTTCAATGCTTTGATATTTTATCTGAGATAGATTATTGACGAGTATGTGCATTCAATTCATTACTTTTAAGCTGTCAGTTGATTAATTGTATAACCATGTAAAATATGTTTTGTCAAGTTATAAAGTATAGTGCATAAATTTATTTTTGAACCCTAAAATGAACAGAGGAAAGAAAATAGTCGATTTAGTTTTAAAAGCCAGTGAAAATAAGCGTTCAGAAGAAGAGAATCAGGATGAATTACGCCAAGAACTACCAAGGGAATCATTTCCTCTGGATCAAGATGTTTTGAATTACTTTGAGAGCAGTCAACTGTCCACATCTTCGGGTGTATGTGTTGAGAACGTTTCAGTTAGTTCATTCCCTGAAAGAGACAGTAGCTCACCATTTCCTACAACCTCAAAGAAGAGGAGCTGCATTATTTACAGTAGTGAAGACGATGACAATTCATCAAACGATCAGTTACTTACCAGTACCGGAATAATTTGCGAGCGACGATATCATGCCAAGGAGCTCCCAAGCCCCTTTTTTTTCATCAACTTAGAACCAAACGTCACTGTTTACTGGGTAAACCATTATTATTATTATTAAGCGTTTTTTATTTCATATCCAGTTTTTACAATTATAAATTACAAATGTAGTGTTAGTATAATTAGTGTTACCTTATTAATTAAAGCTATTATTAGTATTTGTTAGTGTTTCTATTTTTCTAAGATATGAATCCCTTTTGGGTAAAGGCCTCCTCCATCTTGTGCCATTTCTCCTTATTTTGAGCAAGATGCATCCAGCTTGGTCCAACTGCTTTGACAATATCATCGGACCACCGTTTATGTGGTCTGCCTTTCCTTCTCTTTACTTTTGGTCCAGACCATTTAGTTGTTTCCAGGGCCCATCTTTTTTCGTGAAGGCGTGAAATATGACCTGCCCATTTCCATTTTAGACGTGGTGCGTGATGGAGAGCATCTGTAAGCTTAGTCTTTTTCCTTATCTCTATGTTTCTAATCTTTTGTATTTTCCTGATTTTTAGTTCTCTCCATAGCATGTTGGCATGTGGTAAGTTTATTTCCAACTTTGGTGGTATAAGTCCATGTTTGACATGCATATGTCAAGCTTGGCAATATGGACACATGTATCCTAATACATGTGTCCATTATCGTCCTTTTCAGGTGTATTTGGTAATCTCCTTTTAGAATTTCTTTCATTGCCCAGAATTTCTTCCAAGTGATGTTAATTCTTCTATCCACTTCTTCTTCGTTGCTTTTTTTGCCAAATGAAACTTGTTTACCAAGGTAGATATATTCATTAGTATATTCAATCCTGTTTCCTGATACATATATTTGATTCCTTGTGTGGTTTGTCATTGCCTTTGTTTTGTCGAGGTTCATTTCTAGTCCTACTTTTTTACTTGCGTTGTCTAGTTTTTGTATCATCTGTTCAAGCTCAGTTGCTGTTTCTGCAAGGAGGACAATATCGTCAGCGAATGATGAACTTGTATCTTGAGCCCTTGTTTTGTCCAGTTGACCTCTTTGAATACTTCTTCTAGCACAGCTATAAAAAGTTTAGTAGACAATGGGTCACCTTGTTTAACGCCTCTACCAATTTTTATTTCTTCACCCTTGCTTTCCAATCTCACCTTGTGCTCTGTGCATATACATTCTTTATAACGTTTATATATACTCTGTTTATGTCACATGAGGCTAGGGATTGCTATATTGAGCTATGAGATATGCTGTCGAATGCTTTCGAGTAGTCGATAAAGGCTAATTAGAGGGTAATTGTATTCCTTATATTTTTCTATTATTTGGCCCAAAGTGTGTATATGGTTTTGTTATTGTTGAGAAACTCGATCGGAAGCCTGCTTGTTCAATTGTTTGGTTGATGTCTATTTTTGATGTTATCCGGCTTAGTATTATAGAGGAAAAGAGTTTGTATATGCTGGACAGTAGGCTTATCGGCCTGTAGTTGCCCATATCTGTTGAATTTCCTTTCTTATATAGAAGAATGATATCAGAGCTGCACCATTGCTTGGGTACTGTTTCGGTTTCAAGCACCATGTTAAACAACTGCACCAAATATGGAACTAAAACAGGTGCCCCAATTTTTATTGCTTCATTACTTATGTTGTCTGGGCCGGGACTTTTTTCAGATTTGAGTTTTTTGATATGTCTGAAAAATTCCATATTGGAAATAGGTTCGATTGCATCTTTCCCAACCTCTATATCATCGGTACTTGTAGAGTCTATGTTTGTATTGTCCAAGGGTTTATTATATAGCTCTTTGTAAAACTTTGTTGCATGTTCAATAATGTATTTCCTTGTTTTTAATTCTTCTTGTCCTTTATTAACTTTTTGAATCCAGATTTTATGTGTGGTTAGTTTTTTGTTTGCCCGTTTGAAGCTTCTGTAGTTATTTAGGTTTTTCTCTATTATTATCTTCCTGTGTTTGTTATAGTCTTCTTTTATGGCCTTATTAGTGATTTTAAATAGGTTTTTTAATTCTTCTTTCATCTCTTTAGTTTTGTTTTTAGTTGCAATTAATTCTAATAATTTAATGTTGTTGTGCTTAAAATTCCTTGCTTCTTCATTTCCTGGTTTGTATTATTTATAGTTAGGACTGGTTGTAATGACATTCTCCATCTTGTTATATAAGGTTTGTACGTTGTTGGAAGGTTGTGAGGGCTCAATTAGGTTAACGATGTTTTCTGATAAGTTTTCCAAGTATATTGATTTTTCGCTGTCTGTTTTTAGTGTTTTTGGTAGGGGCCTAAGTGATTTTCTACTCAGCTTTGAAGACTTCAGAATAAATGTGGATCTTAATAGTCTATGGTCCGATGGAAAGGATACGTTGTTCAGAACTTCAAAATTGGTTATTTTTCTTGGTTTGTTGCACATAATAAAATCAATTTCATTTTTTGTTTTCTGATCTGGAGAGATCCAAGTCCACCTGCGGCTTTGTTTCTTTTTGAGGTATGTGTTTATTACGGATAGCTTATGTTCACAAGCATATTCTATCACTCTTTCACTTCTCTTGTTTCTTTTCCCGTATCCATACTTACCCAACACTAAATCTTCATGGTCTTTTCGTTGACCGATTTTGGCATTGAAGTCACCTATACTCAATACTGTTTTATCCTGGTTATCATGAGCCGTTCTTAAGTCGTTATAGAATTTATTTAGTTCATCTTCTTTTGCTGTTTCGGTGGGAGCATAAGCTTGAATTATTGTTATGAAATCGTCTCCAAATTTCAGTTTTAGTACAGCTACCCTTTCTGATATTCCAGTATAGCTAATGATATTCTGTTTAAGAATCTTCTTCACTATGAATCCTACACCATAAAGTCCACTTGTTTCTCCTGTGTAACAAAGTATAAAATCTTGATGTTCTTCAATGTTGCAACCTGGTCTTCTTACTTCACTGAGTCCCAGTATGTCAAAGTTAATTTCCTTAAGGGCGTGGGTTAGTTCTAATAATCGTTCTGTAGTTAATAAAGATCTTACATTATAAGTACAGATTTTTAGTTGTTGGTTTCCTTTGGGTGGCAGGTGAGGGTTGCGGTAGTAATAATCTTCATTGCCACTAATGAGCATGTTATCTTTTAAAAAGCTGTTGTTATTTGGTTTGTTTTTCTTTCTCTTGATTTCGATTGATGGAGGGTTGTGGTTTTCTCGAGTTGGGTGTAGTTTTGTGTTTTTACAGTTCTTGTTCCGGTTACCGTGGGGGTTTAGTTGTTTTTTGAAGGCTCTGTTAGAGAGGCTGATCTATCACGTGCCACATAATTGAACTTATTGGGTTTAATTATTTGTTTTGTAGCTGTTTTGTTGGCTGCTTCTTCTATATTTTTATTAGTGTTTGACTTCTTTTTTGTTGGTGTATTTGGAGATTTGCTCTGCTCCCTCTGCCTTTTCTCACGGTTATTTTCTTTCAGATTTTTTACTATTAATTTGTCATAGTTTATATAAGCAATGTTGCGCTTTTTCCTTTCTTCTTCTACTTTTGGTTGTAACTTTTTACGTATTTCAATAATATCTTTGGGATGGTCCTCTTTGATGTACATGCCAGGTGGTAAATTGTTTTTGATTTTCAAAATTTGATGCTTCTTCCAAATTGTAGAAAGAGTGATGACTAGAGGTTTGTTTTTGGATGATTTAGATGATTTTATACGGTAGATATTAGTTATTTCTTGGCTCTCTATGTGAATACCTGTATCTAAGATCATTTCTTTCATGTAGTCAACTAGTTCAGTTTCGTTTTTATTGTATTCTTCGGTGCCAAAAAATATAAGATTAAACTTTCGCTTCTCTTTCTCCATAACATTTAGCTTCTGTTCCATTTTGCTCATTTTAATTTTTAAGTTATTGTTTTCTTCAATAATTGGCGCTAGTTTTTCATCTAATGCAATCATAAGAATCTTAGTTACGGCTGTAGTTATTGATAAAGTCTGTTGCTGTAATTTTTAGTCTAATTTCGATAACAACATATCCATGTTTATATCCATTTTTAATGATATTTGTTAAAAATTTCAATACGATTGTTTAGATTTGCACGATTTGAAGCACTTTGACGTTGACACTTAACACACAACACACAACCATACATGGGCTATAAGAAAATAGATGGCAAAATGTAACAAAATATCTATCTACAAAATATGTACCTAAAGAAGCCAGGTATGTGAAAATTCGTTGTAATCATACTGCGATCAAACAAAAATTTGCAAATAGTTTCATGTGAAGATTGATCTCTGAAGAAGAAAGAGCTGGGTTGCATTCGAAGTTTTGGAATATGAAGTCATGGGGCGAAAAAAAAGCTTTCATACAAGGGTAAATTTCTAAGAGAAATTTACGTAAGCAACGCAAACGTGATAATCCTATTACTTCCAGGAAACAGACTGGTGCATTGAACAAAATAAAAAATCAGTGTTGAGAAATACCTTTTTAAGTGTTTTTAGCAAAGAGAACATATCAATTCACAAACCGAGAAAGGATCAATGTGATGTGTACTCCAGTTTTCAGTTAAAAAATGTTTCGCAGGATGAGTATGAGACACATGTCCAGAATAAAGACGAAGCATGTAGCACTAAGGACAAAGCTATACAACATTTGAAGGATAACCTGGATCATATGGTGATATCTGTTGACGTGCAAAGTGTTCTTTTAGCACCAAACTTACTTGCAGGAGCACTGTATTATAAACAGAAACTTCAATGTCATAATTTTACAATTTATAACTCTCATTCTGGGGATGTTACTATTTATTCTTGGCACGAAGCAGATAGAGGAGTTACGAAGCAGATGGAGGGTTTACTTCCAACGAATTTACGAGCTGTATCATAGAATTACCTTGAAACTACATGCAGTTCTTATAAACACATTACCATAATTAGTGATAGTTACACCGTCAAAATAGAAATAAGGTTTTGGCAAGTGCATTGAGTGATTTTGCTTATTTTTTAAAAGTAGAAGTGGAACATATTATACTAAAAAAGGGACACAATGATGGAGGTAGATAGTGTGCACTCCACTATAGAACATTATTTTAAACCATTTTTTTTTATTAGAAAAACAGATTACTTTTATATTAAAAAATCTACCCCTAAAGGGGCCATAAGGAGGATAAATGTATGGGACATACTAAAGCGCTGAAATGATTATGACGAAACTTGGTCAGAGATAATATTATGTATGTAGGTTTCTGTATAGGTTACGTCATCATAAATCCAATATGGCGGACGCTCTGTGATAGGAAATCACTTTTTTCAAGACCTCTAGCAATATGGGTATCAAATGAAATGAAATACAGTTGACGAGGTTATACAAACACATTTTTCACCCAACTTCAAAAAAGAAGGTTTCCTTCTTTTTTAAATTCGTTAAGAAAATACATACAGACGAATATAGAACCTCCTTCAAAGCTTTTCAGTTTCATTTTTTGTCAATTTAATTTTTTGTTAAAAATTTTTTATTAGCAAAAACACCTACCCAAACGAATTGGGTTTAAATATTTCTATTCCAAATTTTTGATTTTTTGTGTTTGTATTACAAAATAAAGATTTTTTTTTATTACATGCATATTATGATATTTCTATTTTTATCCGACTGCGCTACGTAAAGGAGGGTAATATGTTTATCAGCCTATGTATGTTTGTTCCTTTGTGGGACTCTAGAGTCAATCGATTTCTCTCAATCTTGCGAGTGTTACTAAAGGCGTGACAGTATTCAAAATACAATATGGCGACAACCAGACGCTATATTGTGAAAAAGAAAAAAATGAGTCTACGAACTATGTTAAGTGAGGTATGATTGAATAGATATTTAAAAATCATATTTAGATTTCTCTTATCATTTCCAATTTTAATGACCATTTAGGAATTATAACGATTTAAAATTGGTTAGCAATTATTCTCATTTAAAATTTTTAATACTTATAATAAAGCTGTGATAAAGATCTTATACTATAATCGCATAATAGGTTTTATTAACGTGAAAAAAAGTGTAAAATAAAAAAGTAAATTTAAAAAATCAGAAAGCTCGACGCGTAAAAAGTGAGCTTTAAATAAAAGTCGAAAACCCAATTTGCGTAAAAAAACGAATTTTAAAATAGATGAAAACAAGATGACCTATTTCTGTCTCCAATCGTACACCCCGTAAGTACTTCCTAAGACGTAATCCATGGCCATTAGCTAGTTGTCCCTAAACTTATTCTGCAGAAAATACTAGAGAGTAGATTGTGCAGCAGATGGTCTTTCCTGCTTCAATTGCCGATGGGGCAAATACGAATGGTACTCCCAGCAGAATAAGTTTAGGGACAACTAGCCAATGGGTATGGATCTCGGCTTAAGGTGTACTTACAGGCTAGCCCCTTTCTAGTTATGTTACAAATGTCATAGTCGCCACACTTGTTTACATTAAAGACAAAAATGAAAAATAAATTATGTAGACAAATCAAGATGACTCCCTATACAAACATTGTAATGGGGAAGAATCTAGTATACACTATATAGCAAAATATATTCAGGCATTAGATTCAGTACACTAGGGTCAGACACACTAGAAGAAAGGAACTGAGGACAACCAAACTAAGGGATATCCTCATGTTTAGTAGGAAAACCGGAAGATTCACGAATGAAACAGAGGAGGGGGGACCACCAGGTCAGCAGTAACTGGAGCTCAACTCAGAGAAAGTGGATGAATGGCACCTCTCAAGGGAAGTCAATGGCCCGTCTGCACCCTGGCAGATGTCGCTAGAAGCAATCTTAGTTACAGTTACAAACATTATAATACAATTAGTTTAAAATCAACTTAATTTTTGTCTTTAAGCTACTACTTAGTTTCAGTACTTAGATGATTATATTTTTATGCGAAAACTGTTAATTTTGAAGTTTACCATTTTTTTAAAGCAAAGACCATTAATTTTAAAGATGTGATTTATATCAAAAGTAGCAAATTTGTAGAGACTGTCAATCTTAAATATTGAGTTTTTAAATTTTTAGCTATAAGGATTATTATATTCTAATTGGTATTATCGGCCACATATTTTTTTAACTTTATTGTCATGTCAATAACTATTACACTGAAAAGATAATGGGCAGTACTTATGAAGAACCCAAGAACTTTTGGCAATTTATATTCATCTAGGCTCGTAGTATATTATGGTGTACTTTTAAGAACTGAAAATAACTATTTTAATTTAATTTATTCTGGCATTTTCTTTCATAGCTATTGAAGTTCTCATACATCGATCTTTACCTGCAAATAAGTGTAATGTGATACTTTAGGACATATCAACTTTAGTCATTTTTTGTTAGTATAAGTGTCTCCAATCAATATATTAAATAGACTATTTCTTGCGCCGCCATTTTTGAAAAAAATGTTTCGCAGGATGAGTATGAGACACATGTCCAGAATAAAGACCCCTTTATTTATCTAGAACTTTACACTGTTATGCCAGTAATACTTATATGTTTTTTAATTTTATTTACACAATTATTGCACATTGTTTTCTGTGAAATTGTGCTGAGTCAAGTGATTTAAGTTGATGCTATGTTAATTTCTTACTGCTGCTCCTATCTTTTTAGATATTTAGATCACTCGAATGCAAATGTAAACAAGTAAAGCAACTAATTTTAAAATATTGCTCATGTTTACACTTGTTTTTTCAACAGCTAGTAGAACTGACCACTCAAACAGGCTCAAGCAACAATCCAGATGGTCATCTCATATCGGCACATGAAGCACCATTGAGTTGCTTAGCCCTGAATGTTGGCGGGACCAGATTGGCTACTGCCTCCACAAAAGGCACTCTTATAAGAGTTTTTGACACAAGTACTGGGCAGAAACTGGCTGAGCTTAGGCGAGGTGCTCATCAGGTATAGTTGTGCAGTTGGCTTTTTCTTAGTTCAGTTACAGTATATCCAAACAAGTGTCCCCTGCGTACAAACAAACAAATTTACCTTTTTATAATATCCATGTAGATTGGTATTTAGTTGTTGTATATTTTTGACCATCTTAGAAACGTGTAATTTTTATATTAAACATTAAAAAATAATGTTTACATTATATATCAACAATTAGATATAATCTTAGATAAAAACAATACATAGATTCTCCCATACAAAACGAGTGAAGACAACAAATCGAGAAGAGCCTAGTAACACAATCTGTTCTAAAATAATTTACTTACTTAAAAATGCGGAAATAAGTATTTTACTGAAGGTAACCTTTACAAATGTATAAGGAACGCTTAATAATATTTCTCACAATCATGCTAAAATTCCAAATTGTGAGCAAGACGACTGGTATCCCTAAAACCAATATGGGAGTATTGCACTACCAACAAGTTTACCCGAAATGAGGGGTAACTTGACAAGATGTTACCCCTCAAAATCTGTCATTTAATATTTGTTTTATATTAGGTATTTAGAGTTATATTTTTTGTTTAGTGTTGTGTGCTTACTGTTTATGTATAATGTTTTGCCATCTTCTCACAGTCTATTATTAATAAATATGAATTAGGTTGTCACACCAGATATCTGTATGTAATAGGTAAAGACAAAACAGTTCAGTGTCTTTTTGTCCAATGTTTGTCAACTGATTTTCTTTTTTTTCGTGTTTAATAGCTATTGACGAAATTTAGTGTTATCAATAAAAAAAATTTGGAGACAATACGTGAAGCGAAAACTTCGGATCCCTTTTTAGAACATTGCGCTCACGGAGGAGTGTGAGATTTGGCAACATTTTTAATAAGTACTTTTTTTATTTTATTTATATATAATCAAGATAATTACATTATTTTATAAATTAGAATAAAATAAAGCTTGCTAACGATAATGATAGTTTAGTCTTAACTTTCACTTAATTAATCTTAATTAAAAATATGTCCATTTGAACCCTCGCTATTCTATAATAGATTTTCTTTTCTATCTTAAAAGTATTTATTCCATATCTACGTGATTTTAGTGAATTTTTATTTTTCTTACTATGTAAGAGTGGTATGTATAACATTAACACAGTGCTATTGTTAACCAGCTCTCTAGACATCAGGCATATAACCATCCATTAATATATGAACTTATAGTTGTAATTTCTTTACAATGTAATAGTAAATAAATAAATAATCAAAGACTAATAAATATTTGAGAGAACCTATTATTATTATTTGTTTATACTCGAATGAATTAATATTTTTTTTTTATAAATGTCCGTCCTCTCCGAGTACCCCGTTAGGGATACACTGTGAAGATAGTAGTATGTATATATGTATTTCAATACTTCCATATTGGTCTAAGGGAGTAAAAAAGTAAAAAATATGCCAGTTAAATTTATCTTAAGCGAGCCTTAAGAGTTGTATAGGTTGTACCTATATAGGTTGAAAAACCTGTTAAAACCTGTATAGGTTGGGTTAGTAACCTATTAGTGTCTGACCAAACTTTCGGTTTTGACCAGTTTTGGGCATAGTGGCAAGGTATGTCAACCCGTGCACATAGGCAGAAACCATTTTATAGAGTAAGAAAACTATTTATTAATTTATTAAGTAAAAACATGTTTACAATTGATTAAAATAAACAAAAAGTAAAAATATTCCTGTCCTTAAAATGAAGTTTGGGTTTCCATTTCGTTTTTGGTCAAAATTGAGACAAATCGAAATTCTGTTTTAGTTAGAAAATCTAGTTCTGGATGGAACTACCTTCCTCATTCTGATTTGCAATCTGCATTTGCAGATTTAGATTATTTGCAAAGCTACCCTGATTTGCAAATATTTATTGCTAGAAGTGTCGTCAAGGTATGATTTACTCTTAGACCTGCCTCAATGCTCTGTATAATTCATTCTGAATTAGCAAATGGTGTGATGTGTATGTGTACTATTTTCAACTATTTTTTAAAGGATATATGTAAACCATGTTTACTGACAGTAAATTACATTTTTCAGGCAACAATCTATTGTATAAACTTTAATCATACAAGCACCAATTTATGTGTGACTTCGGATCATGGCACAGTACACATATTTAGCCTTGAGGAGAAGTTAAATAAACAGTCAAGTTTGGCAACTGTGAACTTTTTACCAAAATATTTCTCTAGCAATTGGAGTTTCTGTAAATTCACCATACCAAATGGTCCACCCTGCATCTGCGCTTTTGGTGTTGATAAAAGTTCGATTATTGGTAAGTGAACACACATGTACCTACATCATTAGTTTCATTTAAAAAAAGTTCTACAAAGACTACACAATAAATATATTACAATAGAAGTGAAAACCTATTCACTATGTGCGAAATGCATAGTGGGGATATAGTAAAGCGATTGCAGCGCATGCCCTGGCAGAAATCTGCAACAATTCGGGATAGTCAATTTTTTCATATTTTGAAAAGGGTCATAACGATCATTGATCTGTAATAAATAAATTATGATGTTAAAGTATTTTATTAAATTAAGTCAGCTTCATTACGTTTGCAGTTATGAGAGTACTTACGTTTAAACTTGTTTTATAGGGTGTTAATGTCACCGATGTTTGATGAATGATGTGGGCTCGTATTTAATAACTTACCATTATTCTGTGGCTCTTCAATATTTCTTACATGTTGTCCTAAAACTATTTTATTTTCTTTCATCACGGTTTGAGATTGGAAACTTATATTGTATTTTATAATTTCAAAGCCAGTTTTTATAATGATATCCATTTTTGTAAGTATTGTTTTTAACAAAGTCCTCTAAAAACACTATCTGTCGTCTTTCTATGTATCTTTTAATTACTTTATTTGTTAGAAAACAATAAAATATTTGTATGTCATTATTTGACATAATCCCGAATAGTTGCGCATGCTAGATGGCGTTACTGTCGTGCTCATAGCCAATCTATTATAATTTTAAAAGATATATACGAGCGCGTTTGATATCGTCTGGAGCCGAGTACATCCGATTCATCGTCACCGACCCGAGCGTGACGGTTCAGTTTCATTACATATAGGGAAACAGAGCATAAACTTAGTATATTCTGGCGTACAGACGAACATAGAACTCGTCGATGCGTAACGGTTTTTAATTTATCAATGTCACCTATGAAATGAATGATTCCCTAGATTATTGCGATATGTAATATCACAATCGTATAGAGAACACGTAACTTTTATTAAAAAATACAGTATTTTTTGGAAATAAAACAGGAAAACACAAAATAATAAAATAAGTCAATAGCGTTCTTCACAGCGTGACGACTCGTGACGTCCTGTCATTCAAAAAGGGTTATAATAGCGTCTCGTTCGGAGTCCCTTTCCAACTCGTGGCACTATCATAAAAGATTATATTCTCACTCACACTAAAACTGACTGAAGTATTCTTCATATACAAAACTACGTAAAAATGTTATTACTTGATTAATAACAATGAATATAATAATATGAGATTGAATAATAATAAAATAATGACACTAAATGAAAATTCAACGGTTATCCGTTAAATTTTCATTTTTTTCATGAATTTTCATAAAGGTTTGAACTTGAATGTTAAACGATTACTTATTACTTAAGCTTAGTGTGCTATCGCGGAAAGGTAATGTTTAGCAGGTTGACCATCACTTTAAATTGACCGTATTATACAATCACGAGATAACACGATTGATGACGAATAGAAAGGCACGAATTGCAGACGATGAGATGGCAGCTCAAATTTTGAAATTCAAATTTGTATTCGTTTCTAGGTCCAACCTTGAACGGGTGTTTCTTCATGTATGCAAAAATAAATAAATAAGGCTACTTTCATAATTATTTCTAAGTAATACATGACATAACTAAAAATAAGAAATTAAACTTGGTTAATTTCCGATCATTTATTTAAATATCACAAAAATAAAAATAAGGATCAAAAAATAAAAACAAGTTCATCAACCAAATTAGAAACTACTCTCGATAGTAATGCAGAGTCGAAGCTCGTCGAAGCGATACTCATATTTTAAACAAATTGTGCTGCAAAAATAAATGCGTGCATTCCACCGAATTCGCAAAATATTCGAAACGCAAAAAGTTTGTCTTTTTCATTTGCGGCAGCAGAATGTCGAATATGTTTTTACGTATTCAATGAATTTACATCACAGACATTCTGCTTCCTAGATCTAAGTGAAGCTATAGAAACACGTGTTAATTTTGCACGGGATTATACGCCAAAAGTTTAATAAGCAGAATGTTAGGATAGATAGATAAATTCTTTGTTGCTCACATTCTAACAAAAATCGTTTACAATTAAACAAAACTAATGTGTGCAAGTCGGTCTTATCGCTCAAAGCGATCTCTTCCAGACAACCTTTGTGGAAGACACTTTATAAGAAATTGCAGTGTAGAAGAATATATGTATATACTCCTAAATTATATAAATAGATATAAAGATTAATGATGAAGTGAGAATGGTATCATGTTTGGTTGCAACGACTTGCAACTAAACATGATCTTTCAAAATTCCTAATAACTTAGAAATTTTGCAAGATGTTTGAGCAGGTTTTTCCTAAAGGTGGCTAGTGACTTGGAATGACAGACATGGGAAGAAAAGTTATTCCACAAGCTCAAGATACTAACGATTAGTATTCCGTACGTTTATCTTTCAATTTTGAATTTAGAAATGACAAAGACACCAATAGAAACTTCCATTTGCCGACTTTGTCGAGTCAATAAAACAGTCTATTATACGGAAAATTCAAAGGTTTTTAAACTGCTAAACAATCACTTTCCGCGATAGTACAAGGCAAGTCGAATGCAACTAAGCTGTCACTACTTATAAATTAATGGACGAAAAAGTTCAATACTTGACATAAAAAACTAGTAGGGACATCTAAGAATGCTAAACTACACTGCTACAAAAGCCAACAATTCATATAATTTTTTTTTGTATCGAGTGAAATGACCCTGGTTCACTGTGCAGAAAGCGCAAGGTGTAAGCTTTCACTTCAAATACTGCGTATTATGTAAAACTGTTCATAATATTATGTAGTGAAATTAATCAAGTAACCGTGGTTTAGAGAAAGTAAACTGATGTTCAGGGTACTCACGTTATCAGTTAATTCTCTAAACCATGGTTGCTTGATTTACTTCCTTATTCTTTAATTTGATGTATTGAGCGCAATGTTTAATTTGAAACTTATTGTTCATTATTTTATTTCATAACAGAGATAAATTATAGATATTAATCTTATATTCATCTTGATGTCTTGATAATCAACTCAGTTACCAGTTTTGCTTCTGATAACTTCTCATTTAACAAAAATGACAGAAGTGGAATATTAAAAAAACATTTGGTTTTGCTTGATTCTTCCCAAGTTTGCAGGAATAGTCCAGACTCCAGAGTTTCTAAACGCATTCTTATACAATAACAGAAATATTTTTAAATTTGTAGAATATGTATGATGTTTTTACAATTAGTTACATTTCTTAAACTATATATTTACATTTGTTATTTGTTGTTATTTCAGTAATTTGTGCTGATGGTTCCTATTACAAATACAAATTCAATGAGAAAGGTGAATGCACCAGAGATGTCTATGCACAGTTTTTGGAAACATCGGAAGACAGATAAATTAAAGAGTTAATTATAGAACTGGTCAAAATGTGCTAATTTTATGGGACAATTTTGGTGTTATTACTTCAGTACCACATTTTGCAAACTTATGCAATTAATAATTGTTATTCCAGTCAATCCAACCTCGCAATGACAATTAGGGCGTTGAGTTTTTGTAAAAACGGTTGTTTTTACGTTCTGAAGACTCCCAGAAGTTCCACATAATCACGTGTACATATCTTAAGTTATTAAAGGTCAAAGCATCAAAGGTCACAAAAATCGGGTTTTCACGAATATCTTGTTTTAGAGAAGAAAAGTTTTAGATCATTAAATTCTATATAAATTATTGATTTTTTTGAGGCCAACCGTTTTCAATATAGTGAGAGGATAGTATATAGGGAGAGGATAGCACGCAGGTGTTACATAATGTAGAAGGTAGAGAATATCTTGGTCTAAAAGTTTTATATTTAACGTTAGTAGTCAATGCAGTTCTAAAATTTCTAGGAGACGAGATATTCGTGAAAACTGATTTTCGTTAGCCTTATTTTAAGACGCATACACGTGATCATATTATGAGACTGAGATAACAAAAGAACAATGTTTCGACAAAAAGTCAAGATACTAACTTTCATTCCGAGGTTTACCCCATATTTCACTAATTTGACTGGACTGTATTTTATTTTACTCAGTGGTAACACTGATAGCTTAAAAAATGCTTATAATTTTTTTTTTATAGATTATAACACTGAGTGAATTTGTCGAAATGTTACTGCTGATAATTTCTGTTTTGTACGTTATACCCAAATATCTAAATAAATGTGATCAAATTTTGTAACTTTGTAATATTGATTATCATAATGTTTCTCATTTCAATTTCGCTGGCATCTGTTGTATATCACTTTCATATCATATTAGATAGGTACTACAAAATATTTTGAATTATCAGTGTAACTGAATTACATAAAATTTATTAAATTTAAATTTATTGCGATGTTGTATATATTCGTCTTGAATAGCGTACTAATTAGTTAAGTTTTTGAATTCGTAAATGTTACTTTTTGTAGTGCCTCTATAGACTACCAAAATTATTTTATAAAATTATGATTTATCCGGTAAAAGTAGAGACTGATTGAAGTGATAGCGTGAAAATGGGGCTAAATAATTGTCACAATTGTCACAAAGAGTATCTTCCTTCACTTAAAGATTACATAAGGTTTGATGGTAGAATTTTGAAAGGAATAGTTTTATGCAAAACGCACTTTACACTAATGATAATGAAGGGGTAACGTGTAAAAGATAGTGACTCCTATGCTTGAATTTATTCAAATTATTCGTTTTGAAAATGAAGGCGCGGAATATTTTTTAAGGTTTGATTCATTATGATGCAAGGATGGATGCAGTGCATGCAATAGAAAGGACGTATAAATGATAATGTATGAAATTTTATATATCATATAGAATACAATGCAGTTATACAGTTCGCGTGCAGTGCGACTATACTCGCATTCGGTGTTGTCCGGTTTACACAGCGTTTTTTACTTTCACTTAATGAGAATTCTAAAAAATATATCAGACTAGTGATAGACGATTCAGAGATATTTCAAGAATCGAAATCGTTGAAGACTCATTCAACCAACTCCGATGGAACCGTAGAGATATTTTTTTAATCAGCGGAGCCTCCGCAATTGAGAACCATCGAGATGTTTGAACAATCGACTTTAACATCTCGCCGTCGTGCATCACTAGAGTTGAACGGTATTGCCTGTTTTTTCGCTTATCATTCTTTTTTTTCATAAGAATTTATTAAATTAGCCAAAGAAAGTAGACACTTTATTTATTGGTGTTCTTTTATCTCATATAGCAATGCAGTTTCTGTTGTATTGATATCGATCAATTTTCGTTACTATATACTATAATAAGCTTTGTATTTTATATACAAAATTATCAAAAATGTTAAAATATAGAAATAATTGATTTAAAAAAAAATTTCACCTGTCGTCATTTGTGTACCCTCTAAAACTATATCACATTTTGCTACAATATTCTATAGTGTCAACTATCTTTAAGTAACCGTGTGTAAACTATGTACAGGAAATACGTTAAACTGACTTTTATTGATGAACGTCAAGCTATTGAAATAGATCCAACGATTAGAGTATGCGACAAAGGGACATGTATTTTTTATTTTTACTTTGAGTTTAGGCACGCGCTGTTAAAATATTAACTTCGATCACATGGACAAAGGACAATCATATATTAAGAAAGAAAAATTCTATATGAAGTATATTTTATTATTATGTAGAACTATATAAAAAAAATGTAATTTTGTTTAACACGCTTTTATGTACTTTTTAGTTTGGACTAGTTAATTATCACAAAATAGACAGGTTTCATACATTGAAATATAGCCACAGATTAGTTACTTGTAGCAAATATTGATAGAGTAGCCTCGATCCGTTTGTACGTTAGATACATAAGTTTGAAAAATGACCCATTCCTTTTATAATGTAATTTAAATACTAGAAGGAGATCCTGTTATATTACTGAGTGTTTTTTGTGGTAAAAATTATGTATTTAGGTACTACCTACTTAAATCGATTATTTTCTGATACTATACATAGTAGAAATTTTATTGACTCATTTTGGATTTTAATTTCTATTACTTTTTGCATTCATTCAATTAACAGAATTATCGTTGACAGATAATATTGTACTAATAATGCAATGCAACTCTGTGTAGTATATTTTTGAGATTATGTAGTATATAAAGAATTTTGAAATTGTATATAAAGAAGTTTCTATTGGTGTCTTTGTCATTTTAACTTGGTGACATAATACATGATTCACGTTTTTAATTTTATGTTTAATACCTGACCCTATAGACAATGACGATTTATTGTATTATTAGGTTTGTGACGTCATGTTAACCATGCTGGCACCCTATTATTATAATCAGCATTTTTAATAAAGTATATTTTTGAAGTAAACATTCTTTTATTCACTTGATGGAGTCTGTGTTGTCTTTATAATAGAAACAAAAGTAACGTTCATTGTATATTATGTACTAATTGTATTATTTTTACACTATCTTTTTAATACATCAATGAATGTATTTCTTGGTATTTTAATGTTAGCAATACTACGCATTTTTTTCTTCCCTTCCGCTTGCTGCTTCAACAATTTCTTTCTTCGAGTAACGTCACCTCCATACTGTAAAAGTAGTAATATTTTAGCTAGTTACATTAAATATTTTTTAAACTATGAGGAGCTCTTATTAAAAATAAAATAAAATAAATTTACCAATTTCGCGGTAACGTCCTTTCTATACGCTTTTAAAGTTTCTCTAGCGTACACTTTTCCTCCAACAACTGCTTGAATAGCTACCTGAAAAATAAATGAGTCTCAGATCTTGCAGAAAACTTTAAATGATTGTTAATACATAATTATAACTCACCTGCACCATCTGACGTGGTATTTCTTCCTTTAATTTTTCTGTGAGTCTTCTAGCGGAGTACTCCAGTCTACTAGTGTGAACGATAGTTGATAGCTCTTCAATTAGTACATTGTTAATGAGAATATCCATCTGAAATGTTTTAACGAATAATGATAAATACGCACAAAATTACTAATAAAAATTAGGAAATAAAAAGTTTAATGACGATTAATGTGACAGTACCTGGGCGACCGTGCTTTACTCGGTGTTTTACAAAAAAAATAACAAAAAAAGTCTGACCACATTGCAGGATTCGAACCCGCGTCCTTCAGCTTGGTAGATCTACGCTCTAGCCACTGTACTACTGAGAAGGTAAACTGTTGTAAAATCATTAGAGTTCAGAAGTTTTAAGTGTGTGAAAACAGAGAAAACTAATATTCTCAGAATTGAATCCTAGCTAGATGGATTTTTGACCACCGTAAAGCTCTATATAGTAAATTTCATTGAAATCGTTAGAGCCGTCTCGAGAACGCGATTATAAATATACAATTGCTTTTATTGCTTGTATAATACTACTCTTTTAAATAACATAGCATCTTAAACGAAGTACTTGTTGCAAACTAAACTTAGACATACTGTTTCAGCTTATTAAACAAAAAAGGTCTGACCACTTTAGAGTTTAGAAGTTTGAAGTGTGTGAAAGACGGAGTAAACGATTTTCGTCAGACTTGAGACCTAGCTAGATCGATTTCTCAACCCCTGTAAATTTAATCGAAATCGCTAGAGCCGTTTACGAGATAGTGATATCAAATATATATACATTATACAAATATTGCTAGTTTAACATAATAGTGTTATATTCTACAAATAAAGTTAAATATTATTTAATTTTCATATAATAATTTTATAGCATTTATATGTATATAGGTAATACATATGTATAAAAAACGTATTATAATTGTCACAGCAGCAGTGACGAGAGATTGACAAAGATTAAATCAGTTTAGATGTAACAGTAAAACATGTGGAAGAATGAGATGGAAGGACTTGTTTCGTAGGAAATAGTAAAAATTATAGATTTTGTCACAACAAATTTTAACATACCTACTTATAAAAGTTACAAAATTTTAAGAAACACTTTTTTACGTACCCTTACTATTGGACTGGGATGAAAGCCGTAATCTTGATAATCAAAGCTGGCAAATCCTGATGTGATACTCTTTAGGCTGTCATGGAAATCTATGACTACCTCTGATAAAGGCAGTATGAACTGTAACATAGTCATTTTGTCATCGACTGCACTGGAAGGAAGGGATGTGCCGCGTCTATCGATGCAGAGAGATGTTACTGGCCCGATGTACTCTACTGGTGTTATTATTGTGCCTAAAATTAGTTATAAACACATTTTTAAGCTGCAATACTTTTTTATCTCCTCTTTTATTGGTTGAGTTTCACTACACTATAGATAGATTTATATTTCATCACATCATTATGATGGGTATATTCTGGAAGTTTCCGTAAGATGTATTAATTTCATGTTCCGTTCTGCACACCAGCTTTACTGTGGCGCTAATACATTTGTCTGTATTTCACAGATTTCTGCAACTTCTGGTTATCAATATTAATATTCAGTTTTCTAACTTGGTTGAAAATTGCGAAGTAAGTTAGTAATTATCTTACCTATTACAAACGGTTCATAGTATTCCAATATGTGTTGAGGATCAGGTAACTGCAATGGATTTGTGATTATAACTTCATCACCTTTGTATTGCTTTACAACTTTTGCTCCTCTGAGTCTACAAGAAAGTACAAAATAAATAAATACTCCAGATACATCAATTCTGTGTCCTTAAAGTAAGCACTAAGCTTATACAATGGATATCATAAAATGATCTGGGGAGCATCCAGTAACACACAAATTCCATATTAGTTTCTTAAATTGACCGGGCCAGGAATCGGACCTGTGAATATCTGTGTGAAACCACTTCATCAATGGATCCAACGATTACAAAACGTAGAAGCAGAAACTTAAACCTAAAACCTCTTTGATGATACGGAGTGTAAATCTCTAGAAATCCACTTGTACAGACTATGAATGCTACACAAGTGAGGGTGTAGCGAGAGTACCCACAACCCACCAATCCTCAGATATCTGGCCAATTTAGAAAAGTTTGTTTTTCACTTTGCATTGGCTGGGGCCCAACCTGAGACCTTAATCTTATAAGTTAGATGCACTTCATATCAATCGACTAGTCAATTCAGTAACAATAATTTTTTTCACGTAATTTTATTGCATATTTTTGCACCCAAGTGATACATAAATAAAAATGGAAGTATGTATACAAAAAGCAATGCTTAGCTTTTTTTTAAGAATTTCAGCAAACGTCAAATGTGAAAATTTATGAACATATAGCATTTTCCATTACTTCTGGCAAGAAGTATTTGGATTCACAGATGGCACTAGAATCAAACCATGATAGGTAGCTAACACCGCCATCACCTGTACACTTCATAACAATCAGCTTTATTGACTTTTTGCCGGGAACGGGAGAAGTGAGGTGACATTTTGTTTAGATTTTATATTTTTGGGGGTTTTTAAATACAAAAGTGACAGTATATTGTGTTTTAAAGTTCTGTATAGGTGAAAGGAATGGAGTAAGTCTAAATAAACATGCGTAGCCTGAAGTTCTCGAGCTCTTCCAAGATGTCCTTTATAATTTCAGTAAAGCCTACTATCACTTTACTAGAGAAGTTTTACGATAAGAAAAACCTAATTTACTTGTGTTCTGTTATACTTATTAATACGTGACATTGGCAAATGCGCTCAACTGTGCGCCATGCCATAAAGAAATTAAAAAAAAAATAGCTTTATTATTGGCCGACTTTTATGGAGTGTGTAGAAAAATAAACCGCTGACTTCCACCAGCAGGGAAAAAGTTTAATTTACTATGTATATGGCTATTGATTAACGGAGTAAAATGAATTAAAAATAATAAAATTAAACTTACTTTACTTTGTATGGTACAGAAGGTGCGGTCAGAATGGCTTCAGCTTTGTATTCTTGTAATAGGCGTTGTGTGAACACATCGAGATGTAATAAACCTAAAAAACCAACACGCCACCCTTGACCAAGGGCTGGACTGTGAATAATAAAAAACATGAGTTACCTTGTGACCAATCTGAAATGAATACACTGAAAATACTATTGTTAAGTACAAGAAAGCTAAGAGTATACCTTGAATCAGCAGTAACACTTACAGCAGAGTCATTTAAAGCAAGTTTTTTAATGGCGTCACTAAGCAAAGTGTGCTGTGATTGGTCAGCAGGGAATATTCCTGCATATACCATATGTTTTACAGGAGATATTTTAGTTGTTTTGTCGCTCTCATTGCATTCCACTGAAAGGAGAAGGTCCCCGACACTGCCTCCACCTCTAGGGCCACAACCTGGACAATAGTAGGTAAATAATTTTAAATGTCGATAATTTTTTTTAGAAAGACAAAATCAATATTAATAGTTGAACGTGACAGTACTGATATAGGAAAATATAATTATTTTTATGGCATTTGATAAATCACACGGAAAATACCATACATACAACACATTTTGATCGCGCATTGCGGTCCTTTCTCGGTTATTCCTCAAATCTCATCATTCTCTTCACACACTTTCGCCTAGATATGCGAGTGCTTTTGACACTTCCGTCAGCTAACACTGCCTATTTGATTTTTATAAGTCAGCCTTAGTCTTTTTTGGCTTCTGCTACCACTCGCTCGCTCTGTCGATTTTCTTCGTCAGTCTCGTGTCTCGTCGCTCATCATATTTCTTCATATACAACATATTGTTACGATTTGTGGGTAATAAGATGCCGGATAAGGGTGCGAAGAGTTTATTTTCATGGCAGATGGCAAGAACACGCGAACTTAATTACGGCGGTTCCTAGTCTTCGTAATCGCCCCTCGAAGTAGGTACTCGCGTAGTAGTCAGCGAAGGTACACGCTTCACACACAAACGAACCCGAATCGCAGAAGTCTTCTATCCAAAGTCGTCGCAGTAATCTTCGTAATTCGTCTTGATGTCGCCTCGATATATCGTTGCGATCGATAATTGAAAAACTGAGTCAGCGGCGGACACGGAGTTTAACTTTATAGTTAATTACGCTCACAATAATTCGACATCGTTCTCGACGCCGCCTGTTTGCATGAGCCATATATGACACGTCATCGCTCCGGCATTTTCAACTTTGTTCTTCTTTCTTAATTTTGCTTATACCATTCGATAGTAGACCTTAAACCTAGCAATGCGTTTTTAGGTCATAACTGCAAAGCCTAGGTCTCAAGATATAAGCACTAAAAGTTACGTGTCTAGCTCCATTTAAAAATCGACCTTATTCCTTAGTCATAAAGTCCAACCGTACCAATATTACATTTCTTCATTTTTACAATAACCATATATACATATGTACATATGCTGAAATTTATTTCAATATATATAAAATGTGTGTATATTAAATGAATTTAAGGATAGATTTAAAGACGGAATATGAACAGTGATATGGTAAGATATATTGTTACGAGCTATGGGTTCCAATATTTTATATTGGAACTTAATTACGGCACTCCTAGTCTTCGTAGTCTCCTTTCGAAATTCTCTTGTAGTAGTCACCGAAGGATATACGCTTCACTCACAAACAAGGTTCCCGATTCGCATGTCTTGTATCCAGTGTCGTCGTAACAGTCTTCGTAATTCGCCTTGATATCGCTTCGAGTGAACGTAAAAAAAATTAACTAACTCAGCGAACGTGTCGCCTTATTTATAGCTCAACAAAACGAGGCTGGAAACTTCTAGATTCTAGAGCATTCCCGATTGAATAATAAAAGGCTATAACAACAGAGAGGATGGAACCTTGTAGACAAATCCGCTCGTTAATAAAATAATGAATAATACAACATTGTTCTTGATGCCACCAGCTTGCATGATTAAGTACCTATACGCCACATTATCGCTCCTGAATTTTCGATTTATAACTTGGTTCTTGTTTCTTACTTTTGCGTATACCAATAGATAGTAGAGTAGTTAGCAATGCGTTTTTATATCGTCTCGTCTCGCGATACAAGTTCTAAATGCTGATTGTCCTTACTACTTTGACATAAGGTCCAAACCATAATAATATTATATTTTAGGTACTGCTAAATTTTCAAGTTATTTTACTAAAAATGTAGAGTGAATGCTTCCTTAATTTCTATTTCTTGGCAGCATCATAGAGTGGAATGAACAGCACTGACACAGTTTTATACGGCCTGCTCCAGAAATTCAACAGCTGGCACATTCTATATATTGTTGGCCCCTCGGACCAGCATCAAAGCAATAATACTATATTATTATTTTAGTAAAATAAAGGCTTCTCTTTACTGTATATCACATCACATCATTCACATAGCATCAAAACAAAAGAAATCACATTTTGACAATACTTTCAGCAGTACTTAGAGTTACAGATGGTAAAACGGGATCATACAGACACAGGTTGCTAGCTCATTATTTTTACAAGATCTTTATAAGATCTATATATTGGCCATATTTATGACCTGCATAAAGAGATAAGCAGTTTGCAACTATATGTGGGAGATTGTTCATTATTATTACACAAACATTTAAGTTATTTCAAAACAGGTCGTTAGTACAACGAAATACGTGTATCGTGTATACGTGTTCTACTACGTAAACTAGCAGACAGATTATCAACAGATAAGATGTTGTTCAGATGCAAACACGGCAGGTCGTTCTGCTCTGAACTGTCTTCGTCACAAGCCTTGTCTAAACTTGCTATTGAATAATTGTCAATATGGACAGGCTTGTTTATTTGCTTTTTATTCTCTCACGCCAGTTATTATTATTCTTACTATCATAAGTAATAATGTAATGTTCCATATGAATATAATATTGTTGTTGTTATTGTAATACTACAAGTAATATGATGAGACAATTAGATTGGAATCTATTTATTGAGTTGTTGAATAAATTACGATGCCTAACTCTTTATTTTTGCTTTCATTCACCCACATATATTTTTCTTTAATTCTCAGAATTTCACAGAAGCTTCTTATTTATTATACTTATATTATTGTGATGTGGGTATTCAACTTACCTACCATTACAACTTGTCCAGCTACTGCTTTTTTTACAGGCTCTTCATTTGGTCTTAAAAGTGCTAAATATTTAACAGTATTCTGTTTCATGTTTGATTGCCACTTGACTGCTTGGCCGACTTCCACTTTTCCAGAATGGATGTACAATAAACATAAAACGCCTCTATATTTGTCATGCCATGTATCAATTACATGAGCTCTAAAATGGCCTTCCATATCTACAGTTGGTGGTGGTATTCTAATTATAATAGCTTCCAATAATTCTTTGACTCCCCATCCCTTCTTCGCAGATATTTGCATTACAGAGTGAGGATTGATACCGAAGAGTGATTTTAGCTGAGATTTCACTTTGTCTGGGTCAGCCCGTGGCAAGTCCACTTTGTTCAATGTAGGTATGATTTCTAAGTTATTTCTTTTTGCTAATGAATGTACAGCCACTGTCTGAGCTTGGACACCTTCATTTGCATCAACCAATAGCACTACTCCTTGGCATGCCGTAACACTTCTAACTACCTGAAAATTATTCTTTTATAAGTTTCCAATACTGACTGATATATTATCACATCTTCAAAATGAGCCGAATTAATCAACAGTTTTGAGATACTAAGTAAATAGTATATTGTACAACAAGTGTGGTAAGTTGTCGATTGCCCACTCAAACGTAGTTGAGCGCACGAGCGAAGCGAGTGCGCTCATTCGCTCAAGTGGGCAATCGACAACACCGCACGAATTGCAGATACTTACTATTTTTTATTACTAATGCGGCGATAATTTCGGTACAAAAAAAAATAAATAACTTTATTATTATTATATTAATCTACAACTTCGAAATCAAGATTTTTCTTTATATTTCACATTAATGTAAATGGGTACTAAAATTGATTGTTTTTTTTAGATATTCATTTTACGAAAATCGAAAGTAATAAAACATAATAAACATGTAATTTTCATGTCAATACAATTCTATATAAATATATTTGTCTTCGTAAAATGTTTCCATATTGGGGTAGAGAGGTATATTCAGATTATAGGTAGCTAGTGTTTTTTAAGAGGTGTGTGAGCTGTATCATTAGGTTTACTACTAAAAATTAAAAATTTTGGTTTATCTTACTGCCATACTGAGAGTGTGAATATTAAACATTTGTGTTAGCTATGTTTATTTAACATGTTGACTTCCACGGAATTTTTACGATTCCGGTCAAAAGAGCCCATTTGATTTAATCATGTTCTACCTATTATTAAAAAATTTTTCAGCAATCAACTTCTTCTAAATTAAAACAAAGATTAGAGAAGCATTCGTCAACTAGTTGACTGGAGAAGAAATTGAACCAGTTTCAACATATATAACAAAATTAAAAATGTTACTCATGATGGAGTAAAACGAGTAGGACGAAACAGAATATCAGTGGAGTTTAAATCTGTTGCAGATGCTAATTCTTTTATTGTACGCTAGCTCTTTCTGCTGCCAAATACAAGACATCAATCCCATCATTCACAAAATGTACAATGGATAGCCTCAGTTTATTTGTCAAAGACATTCATATAGCCTTCTCAAAGTGACAATATCTAATGGTAACTTTCCTTGACATCGCATCTGCATCTTCGTCGCTCAATCCGCGAAACATAACTTGTTATTAATAACTATTTTCTTTTTCTTTGGACAGTTCTTATTAAATATTTCAGATAAGTTTTTGACTAATAATTCATACATGATATTTGGATCATCTACCAAAGGAGCAGTGTTTGCAAATTTTGCTACATTATGTGTAAAGTTTTTTAGCCTACTCTCTCCTAATGGCCTAAATTCAAATATTTGTTCTGATTTATATTTCATGTCCTCTATTTTAATTAACTGCGCTTTATGATCAGAACAGATACCAGTAACAATAGTATTTTCCATAGTTTCACACTTACTCATAAAAATGTTATCTATACGTCGCGGAATGGTATGTGAGCCTGATCGGTTCATTAAAAATATGCACTAAATTTAATGAGAGAAAGAGTGAAATGAGCATATCTCTTTCCTTCGAATTATTCAGTATGTCTACATTAAAGTCACCACATACTATTATTGACTTCTTACATTTGCTAAGTCTTGTGAGACTCTCCTCTACAGAAATTAAAAATTGACACAAATCAGACGAAGGAGGTCGGTAAACACATAAAAATATGTGCTGATCTGTCTCTGCACACGACATTTTACATATACTTCAACAGAACCAGCAACTATGTCTTTGCGGTTCTTGACTTTAAGATAATTTTTACATAAAATCATACCACTGCCGTCTGTGGACGTTCTATTAACACACTGGCCACATTAAAATTATTTATAATTATTAAATGACATTTTATCTGCCTTCAAACCACGTCTCGGTGAGGCACAAGATGTCTATATTCTATTTTTCTATGAATAATTCAACGTCTAATATTTTGCCAGAGAAACTATTGATTCTTTTGATGTACAAATGTAATGAAATTATTATGAAGTTTCTCCGTTGTGTGACGATTTAATTTAAATAATTTTTATCAGCAGTAATATAGTATAACTACTAAAACTTGCTTCATCTCTATCTAAGTTCTTAGTTATACTCCCTACAACCGAGTTAATACATGTGGTTATTGATGTAGCGAGCTGTGTTTAGTCTTTTTAAACAAGTACAAAGTACTTTTTGTCAGTCTAAATTTATGTAAAATGTTACCAATATACCAATTGGTGTCAAAATATATTAATTTGTCACTATGACATAGTGTCACCCTACTCATAATATTATTTAAATTTTGAATATAATTATTACAATTCTTTGGCAACCATGATGAATAGGAGAACGCACACACTAAAATTTTGTTTACATTTTTTACACTAGCCAAAGAATTCAAACTATCAGCTAATTGCTGCTTCGATACGTTTGATGAATTTCCCAATATAAGTACTAAGGTGGTATTTACATCAAATTTTTTATTTAAAACTAATTTAAATATTTGTGAAATCGGTGATTCTGCGAAACAATAATTAGTGACTGACTGATTGACACTGTTGTTAACTAGACTGCCTAAACCTACTCTGTCTATCAGAAAATATTACAATATTATTAGTCAGTTTCTTTTCCATTTCCAATTTGTGCACTCAACCTTGAAAGTTGAGGTGATATTGGTGTATTTATTTGAGTACTTTTACACAATGATATATCACTCTCTATTTGTTTTGATATAAGGCTAAGGTTATTTACCATCTAAATCGTGGTATTTTAAGTACCATGATATCGATAAAAGAGCAACTTCTATTATCTGCCCTCTTACATTGAGACATGCTTGCACCAATGTGCATTTAGCTAAGATCAGCATCAGAGACCGTTTTTTTGTGAATGTGGTATAGATGAAGGAACTCCTGCTCATAGTTTCTTTAGCTACCCTAAAATATCATTGTCCCTTTATGATCTTCCCGCCACTATTCCTAGGCCTATTAATTTAAGCTCCTGTTGACTTATGTAAACTTCCCTGTTGTGTATATTCTGTGACTTTATTAATTCTAAGAATATTAATCTTTAGATTGTCTAATCTAACTCATTCAAAGGTTTCCGGAGAAATTTTCTCTTGAATTTTCATTATATCAGTTTCATTGCAAAGTATATATACTCACATATCAGCTAAGCTTTATGAACTTATTTACGTTTTTCACTTTGTTATTGAAGTAAACAGCAGGATTACCACAAAGGAAGAATAATAATAGTTTATCAAAATTTAGTATGTGTTATATTAAAATGTAACCAACCTCATTAGAGAAGTCAACATGTCCTGGTGTATCAATCAAATTAAGCAAATATTGTTCATTGTTATAAGTATAATTTAAGGAAGCCGTAACAGCTTTAACTGTAATACCTCTTTCTCTCTCAACCTGAAACAAAAAGAAATGGAAATTATATTTTTTAAATATTACCATATATATATGAATTTCTTTGTTGATATAGTGTGTTACAAGTGTGAATATTGATAACATAAATGATATTTAAGTATTTCAATCACAACTAAAAACAAGATACACAATCAACGCTCCAATAAAGTCTGATCCAAATGTGTACTCAAATGAGTATTTGAGTGCACATTGGTTTAGTTGTTTTTGAAACTAACAAACATGTCAAAGTGCTACTTAAAAAATTGTAAAAACAACATCTAGAATGCTAAACAAAAACAAAGATTCTTATTTTTGGCAAATAATTAAGATAATTTTATTGATGTGTTCATTATTTCGTAATAATAATAAGTTACATAGCTCTTCCTTATTAAATTGTGATATATATAATATGTGAATATATTTTCCAAGTCGCATGACCTTAACAGTATAAAATCTTGAATAAGAATAAGTTTAGAACCATACATGTCTAATTCCTCTAATTCACGTCATTCTTAGGATATACATTTATTTCTGTTGTGATTAATAGTCGAATTTTTAATTTCTTACAGATACTTGATTTTTTTAATATATTTTTGGTACCTACTGAAAATTAAAGATTGTAAAAAAGGATTTGCTATACTTAATTATGAACTTATGATCACTGTAAATTGACCATAGTAACATTTTTCTCATAATTAAAAAAATATAGCTTTCCTGCATTGATCGTACCTTCATACAAGCCCAAAATCACGGCTTGCCTTACTAAAATGCTTAGTGTAGAATAAAATGATGAATAGGTATCAACTTTAAAGCTTATCAAACCATTTTAAAAATTCCCGTGAATTACTTGTCAAACAAAAATAATGGAAAGAAAACAGGTACTTAACCACAAGGTGCAACCTATCAGTGGCAACAACCAGATAATAGACTGTAACAATCTCTCAGAACATAATCAGGGTAATCAGTTGTCTCTCTCTCACATGCTGGTTTGCAGCCAAGCTTTGTAAGCTGGTTTAAAAATCCGGCTTTTATAATGCACTGTACAGATTCATAACAAAATGCGCACAGTATGTAAGAATGAATTGTGAATAGTGTTTAATATGATTCAATTCTATTCTACATTATTTATTTATTTAAAATCTTCATTATATTTATATATTATTTATTAGTTCAACTCAACAGTCAAGGATTTTTATAAATACTTAACTTACACAAAACAGTTGTACTTCGTTTGTCTGTGTCTTTCTATTACATTAGAAAATAATAAACTAAAGCCTTTTTAATAATGATTTTAGATCCTTATTAATGAGTTATGATTTCTAGACAATCATAATATATTCAATAAAATCTCGCTTATAATTTCCTATTTGAAAATAAAAAAATATCAATAATTGCATAATAATGCAACTCCCAAATTTTCTGTATGCCTAGATTGCGTCTGACAATGAATATGTCATTGCCTGATGTGCAACGTTTTGTTCTTTGTCTAGCATTATAATATATATATATTTTATCCTTGTCACATTCACATAACAAAATCAAAATAATGTAAATAGAGATTCAAATGAATTATACTTAAAGCACGAAGCATAAGATTGAATTAAAAATATTTTATTTTTAACAAATTTCGTTTTTGTGTCAAGCAAGAATCTTTTATGAACTTTTACAACCTTATGTTTTGATGGTATGGTCTACTCTAGATTGACACAATATTACCAATAGTATTCTACAATATTAAAAATATATATGTCGATTGAGACAATAACTAGCTTAGATTTTACAGAAGATTGTGAATCTCTTTCTTTATTTGTGATCAAAGTTTAAGTAACATAAAAGTTTAATTCCAAATTTTTCATGAAATAATTAGGTAGGTAATAATTTCAATAATAATTAGGTACTCTACTTAGTAAAATATTTTAGTACTTTATAAAAGTACATATTATACTGAATATGAATAAAAGTCTTACTTGTAATTGGTCCAATACTTGAGCGTTTTTCTCTCCAGGTTTAATCACACCGGTAATTTCCAATAGTCTATCCGCTAATGTACTTTTTCCATGATCAACATGGGCCACTATGCTAAAGTTTCTGATTTTTTTCACGTCTATAATATTATTACTCACTTGTGTATTACTTGCCCTCTTTAATAAAAAACTGTGAATAATATATTAAGTAATGACATATTTTGTTTAAAGTAAACAAACGATTATTTTTTTACAATAAAATTGTTGGGTTAAGAGTATATTGCTACTTACCATTTTTTCCACCTTGTTCGATACGGAAATAACGCTGTTTTAATGGTAATTAAATTTCTTAATAGAATTTTAACCATTGTAAGTCAGTAAATTCATGATACAAGACTAGGAAATAGGAATGAAGAAAAAAATTGAAATTTTTTTTTAAATTATAACCTTAAATGTTTGTTTTTTTTTTGGTACGGTTCTCTCTTAAGAGGGAAGATAAAGGGTTCTGTGCCCATATAACCCATGTCTTCAGTGGTAAATATACAAATTCCTCACATTATTTCATTAAAATGTCGGCATAATATATTTTAATTGTTTCTTGAAGTTTATGGTGACAAATATATTGGGGAAGCCTTTCTAGTAGGATCCGCTGAGGCAGACTAAGCCACTAAAGAAATCTCAACATCACTACTAAATAAACACTTATTTTAACAATTTTATATATCAGTACAACAACGTAGATATTTGGGACGCAAATTTAAGTCAATTTTACATCACAATATCCACTAGAAACCATTCGCAAGTAATTAAAATAAACGCCCGATCGCTCTCCATTAAATCCCGCCAAAAACTCCCCTTAAATCTTGACTCACATAAGCATAGATTTCACATAGAAATGCACCACTTTTTTAAATGAGAAAAGAAAAGGGCAGAAATGTTTCTAATAAATATGAAACGAGTTCCCAGTATATAAAGAGAAGAGAAGACCTACGATCGGCGATCAGCATTTTTTATGTGAAACATCTGACGCGACAGATCAGTAACTCTGTAACTCTCTTTCTACTCGGCTCGGCGATCCCATCTCTCTCTCACCGCATTGAGCTCGTATCGTTTACCTATTGCGTATGTAGTGTTGTTTTTTATTTAAAGAATAATTGTTTTCTTTGAAAATGTCTGAATATTTCGTTTTTGATTATGCCATTGAATAAACCATCCTTTCGTGTATATTTTCTATACGAAATAGTTTCGATGTTTCACATCCGCCAGGTGTCCCGCGACGGTTCATTTTTTTGTATGCACAAACATGGTACAAATCTTAGATAAAAAAGTACAAATACATCTAATTTGCTATTGGATAATTTACCAAAAACGTTTTTTCATAATGATGGTCACATTTTCAATAGATCTCTATTTTGTAAAATCCAATGATAAAACCGTGATGTAACTGTATTGTAAACTTGTAAATTGTAATTACAGTCTTTTGTGCTTGTGTGCGTTGTATGAACAATATGAATTTATGATATGATAAGGGATACCTAATAATAGCGCTTGATACGTATGATCTTACAACGAATGAAATTCGAGCGACGATCAGCAAGGCAGTTCTCTTTTTGCAGTGCTTCTGTATGTAGTGTGCATATTCATTAAAAAACGAGACATAACAAAGTATAATGTTTGAAATTATTTTTAACTATTTTTATTAACAGTGTATAAATACTCAGTGATTTTGAAATGACTAAAGAAACCCACCGAAAAATACAATATTTAGCGGGAATTTGTGGTGAGTCACTAAGGCGGGAAATTTAAAATATCAAAAATTTTTTATACGCTTTTTATTAACTTTACCTATACCTACGTCTACATGTATTACCACGTAATCCATACTTAACTTGTATTGCTATATTACTTTAATAACTGTGTAGGTAGCTTTATATTTTTATGCCCATTTTATGTTTATCTTTTGTCTTTATTTCAGCATCATTAGCGTTCGCGTTTACAGGAGCTACGTTATCATGGTCTTCACCCGCAATTCCAAAGTTCAAAAATGGCGAAGCAAATGTTCAAATTACTGACGTGAGTATGACGCTAATTTATTTCGAGGAAGCGAACGAATTATGTATTAGGACCACGAAGCTTGGCGCTCCGTCCGCTCTGACTACTCTGTAAGTTTTTTTAACAACGTAACTTATTATGTTTATCCCATTTTTTTCACGTAAGTGATAACCGAATCTTACGCGATGTGTTGTTAAATCAAGTACGATATAATTGTGAATCGCTATTGCTGCCTCTGTTGATTAATCAGTGCACTAAAAAGTCATTTTATCGCATGACATCGTAATTACTTAAAAACTTCGTAAAAACTTAAGACAATCGTCGCGCAACTGTGGCGCAGCTATCATTCTTTACGCAATAACCCTGCCAGTTCCGTTACGGTGTTGATAAGTTAGCGCATATCGATACTAGTCTGAATAAAAAATATACCGTAGATAGAGAAACCTATAGACTAAGCACAAACTAAGCCATATGTTGCATCTCATTCATACAAGAAAGACACTAACTTTTTTTATTTTGTAGATCTAGTTATCCAGTATTAAATACCAAAAATTTAAGAAGCTTCTTACACTAGTATTTCTAATCAACTGCAGCCACAAACCCACAGATATGTACTTGTTCTTAGCACAAACCTATCTTTATTAAAGAATGATCTATATTACGCAGATCTCGACTTACGGACCTCATTAATTTTAGTTCCATGGACATTCGTATCTGCCTACAACGCCAAAATAGGGTAATCAAATAAGCACAAATATAACTTGATAACCGCCAGTCCAGTGTGGTAATATCAATATTTGTCATTCCACTACCTGCTTTTTAATACCACTTGGGGGGGTCACGGTTACTTTGAAATTTAAAGTAAATGCGACCCTCTTAAATGGGTTTTTAAGGATCTTTTAAGTTTAAAAATAAAACCATTGTAGTTAAAGCGAAATATTTATTAAGAAAAGGTTAATTAGTTTATGGTAGGTTAAAACAAGTTAACAAATGCCTACAAATTACACATCACGTTAACACAATTAATGTGATGGTTGCGCCTGTTTCTCGTCAAACAATTTTTCCCATCGTAGATCCGTTCTTGCTACGCGTAAAATTATATCGTTTTCTAAATTTGTTTGCTTTTTATCTGAACCATCGACGAAAACGTCAACTCGCATAAGTAAGAGGAGGCAGGAGACCGGACGGTTTGACGCTGATCCCTTGGAAACTTGGAAGATCTCTGGTGCGGGACGCCACTTTTGTGTCGATACACTTGCTGTTTCCCATACAGTACAGCCAGCAGGTGCCGCGGCCAGCATTGCCGAGAACTTGAAGTGGCGTAAGTATGTGACTCTCTCTGAGAGTTTCATATTTGCGCTCTTTGCAGTCAAAACTTAGGGATTCTGGGGCCCTGGAGCCTTTCGACTGGTTTCTGATATATGTAAGAGAATGGTCGAGGCTTTGGGAGGCCGTCGGGCTGGCAGTTTCTTCCGCTAACGAATTAGTTTGGCTATTCAAAGAGGTAATGCAGTCTGCAGGCCACCCTGAGCAATGACAGCTTTCTAAGCGGCGACTTTCAGGTAGTCTATTATTTAAGATATGTATGTACTGATTTATGTATAATAAATTCTTTTAAACTTTTGATGTTATGTATTATTTATGCATTCAGATTAGTTACTCTCACCTTCTACTAAATATTGAAATGAATTCTAATGATTTTGCAATAGTCTGTAGGTATAATATAGGTATTATTGTGTGTATTCCTACTTTAACAATTTTTTTTTTAAAAAGGTAATCAATTGTAATAGGTAGGTATGTAGTACATAGCAATTAGCAAATCTACCAATTAGCCGACAAAATAGACGGAAATCTTCTCTTTCATAGATTTATTTTATTGGCATTATAGAGACTTTAATACAATATACAATACAATACAATATACTTAGTATATTTCCAACGAATTTACAGATTTATGCTCGACTTAAAACATTTAGACAGGTTAAAATCAATAATTTTTAACCCCCGATTCAAAAAGAGATGTGTTATAAGTTTGATTTGTGTATCTGTGTATCTGTCTGTGGCATCGAATCGCCGAAACGAATGATCCGATTTTGATTTTGTTTTTTATTTTGTCCTTAGCTGATTCAAGAAAATCTGTTCAGCCGTTTGAAGATTATTAGCTCTTTTCTACTTATCGAAGGATGCATGGAACTTCTACTGGTCTGATCGATTCGAAATTTAGTATCCTGTGTATTCAATGATATTACAATAACATTGAACTGATGCCGCAGCATCAACTGGAATCAGCAGAATATCCAACACCTTACCAATTTACAGCAGAGGTATCCTGTTTGGCCTCATTGGAATGATCTCAATGAATAGGTTATAGATAGATGAATAAATGGTGATCAGGGTCTGAATTTCGTGTATCGTCCGGGAAAGTATTTGTGCGGACGTGGAGATATGCGGGTTATTCACAAACGTCGGAAGCTCAAGTTTCCGTATCCGACAGAAAACTTTACGATGATTTTGTCTATACGCGATTCACGAATCCGAAATATTATTATATTTATATTATATATATATCATATTACATATAGTCGTATTATAATGTGGTTTACCGTTCTTGGTCAAAATGTCACAATTATAGATGTTAAACGATACCTATTCGTACAATTAATGAAATATGAAAACATAGTAGGTATTTTAAAGGTATATTATTTGCTACCATGCTGGACGGGGAAAGATGAAAATATTGCACTTACCTATATTCATACATCTTTTCAGGCTCAGAGTTCGTGGGTGGTGTCACTCTCGCCTTTAGGTGCATTGCCTGGATGCTACATTGGTCAAGTGCTTAGCGAACGTATGGGACGTCGACCGTCATTTTTTGGTGCTGCGTTGCCAGGCTTTGTAGGTGCGGTACGTTTATCGTTAATTAAGTGCCCTATTGATTATATTTTAACCCCTCGTTGCCTGCTGTGACATCGTACCTAGCTCTCCAACGGTAACGGATGAACAGTTTTGTATGCGGTTTTCTTTGTTTAAAAATTATAATTTTCGTGAATGTTCAACTACGTTTGGTGGAAATCGGCCAGCCATTCCAAGAATATTCAGCTCCGAATCTTATAAAAATTGGTATCAATTTTCTATAATTTAACTTTATTTATAAACTACGTCGGGGACGTCTAGGAAATATCACCGGTACCCGATGTGTTTATTAGTTGCTTACGGGCAAATAAAACAGTGGAAAATCATTATTTATCTATCGCTTTCTTTCTTATTCTAAACTATTTACGACGACGTAGACTGCGTGATTCACGATTTCTAACCTTTGATATAGTATTATATTTTTACAATTCAACTAGGGTGGCTAGACAAGAGGCAAACGTTTTGTAAAATTAAAACGCTTACTGGAGTTATTGCTCGTCAAAAGTACCATTTGGGTACGTTTTATTCAATGGTTTTCACATGAATTTACATTTCGTTAGATTTAATAGAAAGTTAATAACGTTTGATTACCAATTTAAGATTTGTTACGCTAGATCACGTGGTATTTGTCACTCTATTCTACTAGCGTTTACGATTGAGCCACTTGTCTAGACCCCCTGCACTGGCCTCCCTCATCCTTATAAGGATAAGATAGCGCAGTGAAATTATAGTATGCTCCAATCTGTTTTTGCTGATGTAAGGAAATATCCAATCATGCAGCTTATGTAACTATTAGCTGCAGCATATCACCTGTGATATCAGAGTATCACTGTAGTTATTGTTTGATGAAAGTTTTCGCAATCCTTATACCATGCGTTCTTTTTGGCTAATGTTCGGTTCAAATTGCACATTATACTTAATTGCGTTAAAATAACTATTAATATTGTGTTAATTTCAGATGATAATGTTGTTTACGAAATTACCTGAAGTAATGTATTTGGGGAGATTACTTATGGGAGTAGGAACTGGAATAATTGCCGTCGTAAGTACTTATTATCAAAATACTATTGGGTGAGAGCAAACAAATTGGCTCATATTCATTTTTTAAATTATTTATAACAATTTTGCAATATACTTCACATTTTCGGGGTTCCTTACCTTAAACGGAAAAGTGGAACGCTTATAGGGATTACTCATGCGTCCATTCGTCTCGCCTGTCCATAATTGAGTCTGTCACAGTCGAATTATTTCTAATTTTGTCACAAACTATGTGACGTAGGTACTGTGAATTTCATAAACAGGTACCTATTTGGAACAAGTTGACATTTCAAAATATTCCTAGCGTTATGTGTGCGTTATCTAAATAAATAAAAATGAAATGTTGTTCGTTGTTAAGCGCAAAACTTGAGAACGGTTGGACCAATTAGACAATTTTTTTTTACATGTTCGTAGCCCTAGTAAGGTTTATAATGAAAGCAAAATTGGAAAAGCTGCTGAAAATTAGAAAATTGGGGAAAAATGAAAGTAATTTTTTCTATGAGATTTTTGTATGAATTCAAGATCATAAATCACGAGTAATAATATAATACTACTCACAAAGTACATTACTTATGTATAGTATCTATTGTCACAGCACCGCGTGACCAGTCACAGCCAGCTGCGAATATAGCTATGTATACGTAGCTGTGACAACACACTGTACAATATATAAATAAAAATCAATTACCACATGTATGATGGAGTATCACTTGAGACATTTCGACCGATTTCGCTGATTTCTATTTTGTTGTGTTCGTAATTGTCAGAACGAGGTTTGTATTGACGAAAATGTGGGTAAAATTCACGTAAAAGGTCGGAAATTTGGATGAATATGTCAATAAAAAATTGGTGTGTTGCAAACATTCGACATCCCACCCGGGCGAAGTCGGGGCGTGACGCTAGTTTATAATAAACTGTAGTGTGCTACAACCCCATAAACATAGTTACTAGCCTACTAACTTTTTGTGCAACCCGGGGTTTGTTTCAATAGTCTAGTTCATTTTACCACAGTACAAGTAAGCATACAGTATTCTATCTCGGCAGTGTCCTAGAGATAATTACCTACGGTCGTTTGGTACGTAAACACGCAATAGGGCTACTGACTTGGACTGAATGTTTTTCTTGGGTTACGTATTTGATAATATGTACTATATTAAATTGTCATATTATCTGTTCATTTTATATTATTGCAAATTTAATACGTTTTTATTTATATAATTTTACTAGTATTTTATATCTAGTTTCAAAAGTTTGTGAGTTAGTATGGTGGAAATGGACAAAAAAAATGCATTTTGTGTGCAGTATAATTAAAAATCAGCAATAAATTAACTAGAACATTATGATAATATATTTCCTACAAATTAGCAACAGAGAAATATTTCCGGTTTCGATATAGATGTATTCAAACATCCATACAATGAACATTATGCTCGTAAACTTGATTGACATAATATTCAGTCAGTAAATGCGCGGGAGCATATATCTCATACCGTCCGACGACAACCGTGGCGCACTTGCAGTTGCAACTGTCGTATGCCGAGAAATGCCGAGATTTCGAGCGCGTCGTTTTGGAGCGTTTGTATGAAGATAGAATACTGTATGCTTACCAGTACTGTGGTTTTACTTCGTGGTTTCACTGCCCTGTTTGCTTAGATGTAACCACAGGTTAGGTTGTCTGTGAATGTAACACATAAGACAACTATAGCGAAGGGGAAAATGTACATGACTCGACATGACCATTCCATCCTCTTATCTCAAAGCTATTAAGTAGAATTTAAAAATTTCAGGCAATATAAAGCTTTATTTAATAGGAAATCGGGAAACTGCTGCCCTGTTTGCTTAGATGTAACCACAGGTTAGGTTGTCTGTGAATGTAACACATAAGACAACTATAGCGAAGGGGAAAATGTACATGACTCGACATGACCATTCCATCCTCTTATCTCAAAGCTATTAAGTAGAATTTAAAAATTTCAGGCAATATAAAGCTTTATTTAATAGGAAATCGGGAAACTATAACAGATTGTCTTGAAAGTCGAACAGATTTTTCGAAATTAAGTTTAGAAAACTATTTTATATGATAACATCAAATAGTGTTAGCTGACGGAAATGTCAAAAGCACTCGCATACCTAAGCGAAAGTGAGTAGAATGATGAAATTTGAAGAGGCGAAAGAAGTGTGTAAGGACCATGATGCTTAGCGCTCCGTCTTCTCTAATTACCCTGTTATGGATACAGCGGGAGCATATGTATGTAGGTACATATTTTGCTAATATCGTACGAAACTCTGCGTGAGTTGAATTTGCACTTGATGTTTTTTCGCAGCCTGCGTGTTTTTTTTAAGTTAGATATTGTAAATTGTTCAATTCTTAAGTATACACTTAATTATTATAAATTACATATCTTCACGCTGTATTCCTATTAACGAGGTAGTCAGATAGGACGGAGCGCCCAACTTCGCGGTCCTTACATACTTCTTTCTTTCGCTTCTTCGAATCTCATCACTTTCCTCACGCATTTTCGCCAAGGTATGCGGTTTTTTTGACATTTCTGTCAACTAACGCTCTAAGTATTTGATCTTCGTATGTTAGCTTTAGTGATCCTTGTCTTCTGTTACCACTCACTTTCGCTCTGTAGATTTTCTTCATCAGTCTTTCATCACACATTCTTTCCATGTGCCATCTAAGCATTCCTTTCTTCATTTTTACAATAAGTCGTGCGATTATGTCATACAGCATATCTCTTCGTTGCTTACTTTGTCCACAAGGGTGACACCGCACATATTTCTACTGCATTTATCTTGCTAGTTTCATTTGATTTCGGGCATATCCAGGCCTCACTACCGTACAATAAAGTTGACACCAACACCGCATTGTGGATTGCCATTTTGGCGGAGTTAGATATACCTATTCACTAATGCGGCCAGAGCACCGTTTATTTTATTGCCAGCTGGGCAGCTGCTACTACCCGTCTCTCCACATACAGCTTTTATTATATTATTATAACAACTACAGGTATTATAAATTACTTACAGGTAACAATTATATACATAACCGAAATCGCAGATAAAGAGGTTAGAGGAGCATTAGGAATGCTAGTCCAAGTTCAGTACAATTTGGGAAGTTTAATTATGTATGGAGTTGGGCCTTTTGTATCTTATACTACACTTAATATTATGGTGCTCGCTATACCGGTTTGCTTTTGTCTTGCCTGTCTCTGGTTACCAGAAACACCGTATTATTATCTCAAAGAAGAGAGATTAGCAGCGGCCAGAAATTCTTTTATGAAAATAAAAGGAACTAAGGATGAAAAAGTTAGTATTTAAATTTGTAACTTTATAGTTTCCATAATGTGATACTACAGCACGTGGACAGAAGTGACTAGAAACATTATCTTACTGATTTATTCTTCTAACACTTGTAGTGACAGGGAAGCAAATTGGTGCAATTAGCGTAATATTAAGAGCGAGCTCTATTCAATCGTCGTATAACAATTGTTGATATGATAGAATTTTTAAAAACTATTTTAGATCATTAGTGTCATTGTGATAAAAGGAAAACACAATTAGATTAAACTTTGTCAATAGAATTTTTACCAAATTTGACTTCGTCTTACGAAATTTCGCTTAGTAGGTATTTAGGTATTTCGAATTGAGAATTATTTTATATGCAATTTTTTTGCTTGTTGAAACATTATAAATATTAGTAAAACTAAAAACAAAATATCATTTGTTCATTCGTTTTTATTTTATAGCCATTTTATTATTTGGCGCTTACGCTGCTTATGTGCTCCCTTAACTGCGCTGTTTTTCACGTACGAATTTTATAATGCACAATTTCTTATCAGTGTGCTTTAATCATAAATTAAAAGAATAACGAGAGGTGAGAATATTTAACTTTTAGTTAATAGATGTTGTCTTGTATATTTTAGTGGGCGGATGATCAATTAATTGTAATAAAAGCTCACGTGAGAGAAAGTATGGAAAATAAGACAACTCTCAAGGAATTACTAACAAATATGAGATATAGAAAAGCAATATACATTGTAGCAGGTAAGTAATGGTTTAAAATAAGTACCTACATATACACATATGATGTACCTGATGATAATTTTGGTGCAGAATTACAGGAGTCATTGAATTTTTGTAAATTATGGTTGCAAAAAATCTTTAAAATCTCCTGAATGTTTTAATGATACTTATGAAAATTTAGCAAAAATAGGCGAGGATTTCCTAAAGTACCTTTGTTCACGGTGTTTTTAAGAATGTTATAATCATAAATCATAGATTTCAAATGAAATCGAAAATTATATATAAAAAATTAATGTTATGGAACAATTCTTACACAATTATGTCGACCATTTGATACACAATATGCCGTGCGATTCTCTAAAGCGAATTAGTCGAATTCACTTCTACTGGTATTCTCTAAAGTCGACAGAAATACTAGCGCCGCGTCGATGAGTACAGCAGCGAGTCATACCATCGTTATTGAATTTTTTGACGTTTTGCTAAATATGACAATGTAATCTAAAAAAAAACAAGTTTTATTTAACGTAATTATCTCAAAGAAGTTAAAATACACTAAGACGAAATATAGACTGAGATGTTTACTCTTATAGCAATCCCCGATAAACTCGCATCTAAGATTACTTCACTTTGCTCCTAGAATGTTTGGTTTATAGAATTCCATTTGAAGGTCAAGCGAGTTCGAATGCGAAGTGGGATGAATTGTCGAGCGAGTCTCGCTCGGGTGATTCCAGTTTTTACAGAATTGCATGTCTGTTCTAATTCACTACATCAAGAAAAAAAACTAAAACAATCGTCTAATTTGTTATCTAAATTTCAAATCATTCGGTTATATACCTAAAATGTGTATATAAATTATAGGTACCGAAATAATAATCATTGCAGGTGATACGCTGTTTGCCCGCTCTGATATATAAAAAAAATCTATCATGTCCTTACGCAGCACGCTTCAGTTTTGTTAAATAACAACACGATAATAAAGTTAAATGATAGATACACATTATTAGACTTCCCTATTTTGATATTTGTTTTTATATAACAAAGAGATAGAGACGCAATCTTTAATATAAACAATTTAACTAGTGTACCCTATTCTTATCGTTTCTGTAAATATATACCTTAGTGTTCATAAATGATTGATAAACCAAAATTAGCTAAAATGTTATGTTGTATCTTTTATTTAAAAAAAAATCAATATGAAAATGA
Source organism: Zeuzera pyrina (assembly GCA_907165235.1). Lineage (NCBI taxonomy): Eukaryota > Metazoa > Arthropoda > Insecta > Lepidoptera > Cossidae > Zeuzera > Zeuzera pyrina. The sequence goes on from OU015626.1 coordinate 17,772,740, forward strand.
AGACATGTTTTTTTTAATGGGCCTTAAATTAATTCATGTCATTTAAGATGTTTTTTTTCTTGTACAAGAATAAATAGCATAAACAAACTCTCATGGACGCAAAATTTCAAAATAACAAAAATAAAAACAGTTCAGAAGAACTTATGTCTTAAGCGGTGTGAAATTATGATAAAAATATGTCAAGAAAATCCTAAAAAAACCATTTACTCAATAAAATCTGTTTCAAACTGATCTTACCTGTCGAAGATTTTGAGTTTAGTTTTAGATGAAGAATTCACTTTTATTATTTTTGCAGGATTAAAAGTTTTACAATACATGACGGGTGGTTTAGCGATTCAATCATATTTAGAAATGATATTTAGACAAAGTAGTTCAATATCAGGACCACACGCAAGTATTGTCTATGGACTTGTACAATTAGGAGCTGGTAAGAATTTAAATGTATTTATTCTTTTATAGATAAAAAACTATCAATCGTTTTCTTACTATCGTTACTTATAACATCGTTACTATTTGATAACATTTTAATGTTTTAATTTAATTTTAATGTGTAAATTACAAATTTTTTTTCTTTTTTAAGAATTCGCCAAACAATAGGTACACACCGGTTATCTGGTTTCAAACTAGGACATTCCCTGTTCTATGAGAACCAGACAATGAATAGTAGGACTTTTTGGCGGGAACGGGAAAAGTGAGGTTGTCATTTTATTTAGATTTTCTATTTTTTACATTTTTAGGAGTTTTAAAGTACAACAGTGATAGTATATTGTGTTTTAAAGTTCTGTGTAAGTGAAAATAATGGAAAGATATAAATAAACATGTGTAGCTGAAGTTTTCGCGCTCTTCCAAGAAGTCCTTTTTAACTTCAGTAAAGCCTACTATCACTTTACTGGAGGAGTGTTAGGGACAGTTAATATTTCTTCAGAAGTTTCGTTATTAGGCTGATGGTCTTGTTACCAATGCCTTAAAAATATAAATAAATAAAACAATGAATAGTAGTGGTGTCTTTCAGTACGGGTGTAGCGACTAGATTCGAGACAATTTAAAAGTTCTTTTCTTAAATTAACCCGACAGTGAATCGGGTCCGAAACTTTCCTTGCTTAGATACAAGATCTAAACTACTGCGCCATCGAGGCCGTCAAATTTTTTATTGCATTATTGTACTTTATAACCCGATATACTAACATATCACCCTCTAGCGCAATCGGGTCGCATTACACCCATTTTAATGTACGTAGTACTTTTTAGTAACTAATTAATCTGTGGTAGTACGATGTCATTAAGGCTGAGATTTATAGATCGTACTTACACTTACCTTGGACTTTCCTTTACACGCACTTTGCTGAGTTCCTGCTAAGCATAAACTTACCTGTCGAATTTATAGTCGTAATCGAGCTAAGTAAATGCTCAGCAAAAGCTTAGCTTACGTGAAACTTTGTCTATGATCCGAACTATAGACGTTCCATTATATGATGTAACTGCTTTTACTTTCATTGGAGTTAATGAAGTGATTGTCCTATTTTAAAACACAGACTATGCACCAATCACCTATTAATTATTAGACAGAAATAAGAAATTCAAATTGTACAGCATTTCGTACTGAGAAACGATTTTCTACAATTAATACATAAAACCATAGCCTAAAACGGAACGCGCTGTTGTCAAACGCAGAACACAGAGTACTATCTGTAACCTTACACTTTTCTACTATCTTTTTAGTCAGACAATACTTAAATTTTTCGTAAGTCACCGATATTGACGACTTAGCCTTTGCTAAGCTTAAGCTTATCGTGAAGTCGTACTTACCAGACTATAAATTCGATTTTCGTCTTTACTGCAAAGTTAAGCTTCAGTAAAGGCAAAGTACGCTCTATAAATCTCAGCCTAAGTGTACTCTGTGATTATGTCAATGCTAGACGTAAAAAGAAGTAATTACTGTTTATTCATAAAATATAAAAAAAGTAGTCTATGTTTCCGCCAACCACGTTAAAACTTTATTATTTCAATTACTATTCCGTTAGGGATACGGCGTGAATATATGTATGTATGTATATTATGTTGGTGTATGTGGTGGTATGTCTAAACGTTCTCATCACTACTATACATAATTTAATTATTGTTAATAAGTGCCGGATATGGTGCCGCAATATTGGAAAGGCTTATGTCCAGCAGTCAATGATATTATATTTAAAAAGAGGTAGATAGGTTACGTTAATACTAATGCTTGTAAAATATTGTCCCGGTTACGCCACACATAAGCTACACGCTTTGTTTATACACTAATAAAATGATGAAGTGTGAATAATATAGCATGACAATTATCATAAGCAAAGTGAGACAAATATACATTGCACTGCGTCGCTATACAATGTAACACTTTAATTGCATTTCAAACTAACAAATCACACGGCTTTCTAAAACCATTGTGATTGGTCAATTTCACTTTCTTACTGCATTTTAAGCGAATCCACGACTTAATTCATAGAATATTAGTAATTAATGCCACAGAACAGACATTTTCGAAAAATATGAGTAATGCCTAATGGTAAGAGAGTAAAAAGGATTTATGTTTGATTTTTAAAATTATTTTTTCATGAATCATGTACATTTGGAAAGAGAATGATTTAAGTACATGCATTTGTAAAACAATTTTGTTATAAATTTGAAAATGATAAAAATAAAACACTAGGTATTTTCATGTAAAATATTTTTTATTTTGTGGGGGTATTGGAATATTAGACTCACTGCTGAAGTTCCTGATTCGTTTTAAAAATACGTAAATTATAACTTATATATCAACTAAATAAACGTAATCAAATGTTTAATAGGCATTGCATGACATTGACGGTTCTGTAACATAACTTTTAATATTCTTTGACCAAATATAATATATTGCTCTCTGTCGCACTTGGTAACTGGGGTATTACCTATCGCATTTCATATATTTATGATTTAATATTTTTCTGATATTTTAGATTTTGGTAAAATGGTGACACAAATGAGTTAAATAAGTATACTTACGCATGATACGTGATTCGTTAACCTTCGGAAGTCTCGCTAGTATAGTTTCTGCAGTATCTAATAACACAGAACGGCATTTTAATATTAATATTAGGAACGCACATACGTGTTGACACTGTCACGTTGTTACACGAATGAGTTTCAGGTTGGCTAATTACCAAAGTTTTGGAGTGCCAGTTTACGAGCGCAATAACTCATCTACCTCTTTTAAATGTAACATCATTGCCAGCAGTGGACGAACATGGGCTGACGATGATGATGATAATAAGTTTTAATCAATATTAAGTTTATAATGATTATTTTATTTCAGGCATTGGGGCAACATTCTTGGCTGGCTGGTTTGGTCGGAGGCTGTTGATGTTTGTGTCATGTCTCGGAGTAGCTATATCTTTGACTGTAATAGGCATTTATTTCTATATACAGGATTCCTTACATGCCAGTACAGAAATATTGTCATACATTTCCGTCTTGCCATTATTAGGTGTATTAGGTTTTAATATTCTGTATGCAATTGGAATAGGGAATCTTCCATATGTGATGCAAGCAGAATTATTTCCTATAAATGTTAAAGCTGTTGCTTCTAGTACAGCAACTATGCTTGCTTGTGTTTTCAATTTCACAGTGGCTAAGTGTTACCAAGGTATTAAAGACATTTTTGGGCATTATACCGTATTTTGGTCTTTTGCACTTGTAGGATATATTGGAGTATTTTTCATTTACTATTTTGTGCCAGAAACTAGAGGTAAAACATTAGAAGAGGTTCAAGATAATATGCAAGACATTAATATGGAAACACAAGCTTTGAATGATGAAGTTTTACGTGGACCACAAAAGGACAGAATGGTGGCGAAAGATGACGCTTAGAAGACAATATGAATAATTTTAATAAAGCTATACTTATACTTGAAGGTTTTTTTTTAAAGGCTAAATAATAATAACAGGAGAATTCACTTTATACGCACAAAATCTTATACCCATGGCTTCACGTGGTACTGGTGAATAGCATTATATGTTTTGGTCAAAAGAGCCACTCTGTGAGCACGATTTGATGTTAATAGGTAATCAGTGTTGTCATGTGAAAGAGAAACAAACGGACAACATTACTTTTTCTAATATTAGTAGAGATATAATTGTTATAGTTCATAACGTTTGCACTTTTAACATAGTAATTTACAAATTATAACTATAATATCTTTTTCGTACATTTTTATGTTACATAAGAGTTTATGTACCTTTTTGTATGAAGTTGTTATAAATAACTGAGAATATTTAAATTAAATCAGAAAATGTGATTATAAAACTGTATTTTGTTGAATAAAAATATGTAATACATTTTGATTATTTCTTTGACAGTGTGAAAAGACAAGTAATAGAAATTATAAACAAAAAATATGATAACCAAACTGAGTGACAGATAAACAACACTTATTATTACGGAATTGTTTCAAAAGTAACAAAATTATTTCGTTTCTATGTCAATTATACAAAAATTGTACAAACTGACAATAGTTACCACAAATATCAATGAGTTCTAAATTCTCTTGTTATTCCCATATGAATAAAGTGGCGCGAAAGGCGTGTCAGCTTGTTCATCGCCACTATCCTCAGAGGCGTCCGACTCGAATGTGTTATCGGGAATATCGTACAGACGGATCAAAGGCTTGTTGGGATCCTTCATGATCAAATACTTGCCTGAAATATAAAATTAATATTATGAAACATTACCGTAAAAACATTGCATACAGATTTTTTCGCAAATAAAATAAAAGTTATAAAACTAAAACTCGACTAGACGAATTTAACAATAACTTCAAACAAAATGCTTAGGTGGGTCGCGCACAAAAAAATGTGGTGAAATTGTGACGAAGAAAATTTACAGAGCAAAAGTGTGCGGTAGCAGGAACAAAGGAAAACCACGGCTGATTAATAAAACGGCTAAAGATCAAATAGCCGAAATGATAAGTGACGCAAATTTTAAAAGCGCTACGTCCTCTCTGACTACAGTGTATACAGCGTTTATGTATGTATGTACTAATAAAATGAAATAACTGTAATGTCTTGAATCTACTACCACAGTACAAATATAACAGTATGATGACTTTAAAGAAAGGTAGCGAACGCGGTTGACAGTAAGCGCCGTGGCACGCACACAACGGCTACATTTAGTAAGATTATGACAGCGCCACCGCTGGTGGGGAAAGTGAGGTTGTAGTGTGAATGTGGGCTCATTCATGCTAGAACGTATAATGTCGTTGTCACTGTCACCGTATCAAGACATTGATGTCCTCACATCACCTTGCCGTCTATATACATCTTTGAAATTATTATGTATATGAGGAAAAATATAGATCTATTTAAAAAAAAGGAATATTAATGGTATGGAAACCCGAGGTCGTGATAAATTGGTTATTCCAAAATTTAAATTACATAAGTCAAATGTTTCATTTGTGGGTAACTACATTCGTTTTTATAACGAAGTTCCTCAGGAAATTATTCAATTAACAGAGAATAAATTTAGATTGGTTATAAAACGTACATTGATTAGACAATCACTATAAAATAAACGATTTCATTGAAGATAAAAGAATAGTCTGGAAATGATCTTCTCTGTACATGCACTTACTGTCTTAATGAAACTATTGTATTGTAATAAACCTTTTGTAAAATGTAGTTGAAAAAAGGATACCTGACTGAGTTTCTTGTCGGTTCTTCTCAGTGTCCAGGTTTTCTATTTGAACCGAACTAAAGTAGATTTGAAATTCAAAAATACCTTGTAATTGGGTTTACTAGAATAAAGTAATTTGACTTCGACTTTCACTTAAGAGGCCTGCGGGAGCGTTTGTGAACGCAGGAGTCGATGGAGTACGATGACACGCTAACGGCTGAAGGATTCGGATGTAAGGAGGAACGATGAAAAAAGCGAAGTGAAAGAGAAAGTATAATAGGCGTTCGATTTCGGAAATAAATTACAAATTACTATCATTTTATCGTGTTTGCAATTTTTTGTTAAATATACAGTCGGGTTTTAGAAGTGGAATCTTATATGTATTAAGAATGTAATTCATTCGAACACTTAATGAATGTCGCTCATTTTTTATGTTATAAAGTTATAATTGATGTACAACTTCTTCAGGAAGAACATAACTTCACACACTTGTGTGAAGTTATGTTTTTCCTTTCACCTAAGTAGGTTTTATCACCTACTTAGGTGGACAAAACGTCAAAATAAAATACAATCACACATTAACACCACTTTTAATAACAAATATTTAGGTAAATCGGAGCCTGCTAGTGACAAATTGCTCACTTATCACCTTTACCTATTTGGATTGTAACAATCAGACTCAGATTTGTATGCCTTAGCCGTCTTTTATAATTTGAATGAGAAGCAATGGCATATTAGTCTACTTATTTTTCTCTTCCAGCATTAAAATGATTTTTTTAAATGTGAATTGAATGTAATTAACGGTTAAATTGCATAATACTCACCATCTTTCTGCTTCATGCATATGTCGATTATGCATCGCAGTATGCCCCAAGCATTGTCCATTGACAGGTTGATTTGCGCCGCGAATTCGTGCGGCTTGAATTGCTGCGTGCCCAGTATCACGTGACGAGAGTTGTCGCGTACTTGGGTTCGCGATACGTAACCGAACTTGATTTGGTCCGAGCCCGCAAGTAGAGCCTGTAAAGTAGGAATAAATCGTACAAAGCATTCATTTTGTTGTGATAGCGCCTACTTATTAGTTCTTGCATATTATTGGCGTGCACTTCATGAATCATGAATTAACAAATTCCATCTATTCGAAAAACGATGATTGGTTCTTCCATTAGTACGACTAAAATAGGTCTTTCTCTTACATAGGGCAGATTTGAAATAAGGAACACGAAGTCCATGTTCTGCGAGTAAAAAAGTCAACCCAAAATATTGTACTTATAAAAAACTAGCTGTGCCGGCGACTTCGTCTGCGTGGAAAAAATTTCCACGACCTCTGGGCTGCCGAGGTTACCCGAATTACTAATATTGTTAGTGTTGAACAGAAAAGTTATTTTCTATTATGGAACATCCGCCATACTGGATTTATGATGACGTCACATATACAGAAACCTTTCCCTGCATGTTCCATTTCATTTGATGCCCATATTATTGGTGTCGAACGAAAAAGTTATTTCCTATTATGGAACATCCGCCATATCGGATTTATGGTGACGTCACATATGCATCTATCTTTCCCTGCGTATTCCATTTCATTTGATACCTATATTGTTGATGCTGAACAAAAAAGTTACTTCCTATTCTGGAACATCCTCCATATTGGATTTAGGATGACGTCACATGTACAGCAACCTTCCCCTGCGTATTACATTGCAATATAAACACTGACTATAATATGACTGACCTGTACTGTCCATTTGGCCAATTTACAAGAATTGTTCCTCAATTCGTTAGCTAAAACAGCACCACGTTGCGTATCAAGTTTCTGACGCCATTCGACGCCATTAGCCAGTTTGGAATCCCATTCATTGAGCGCTTTGATGGTTAAGAACTGGGTCTCATTTTGTGGGCCCTGCAATACAGCGTCGTGTTCGCAACGTGCTACCAACACCTAAAAACATATTTGAATATGTAGCCGATTTTAGATTACATTAATAAACTGTATTTGTAGAGAATTTAAATGAAACATTATATTGAAAAGATATTATTTATAAAAGGAATCTCAAAATTTCCAAAAATGTATTGCCATTTACCAATAACGACTTCCTGTATATTACAACCAGAAGGTCTATTAAATTCTTAACTGAAAATAATACTGTAAAAATCTATTAAATTCTTAACTGAAAATAATACTGTAAAAATATTAGTATAAACTACATACTACTATTTCTAGTTCATAAGAAATATTTTTTAAAGATACTAACAACACCGTTATTCAGATTCCACTTGCGGTAGCGGTAACCAACAGATGCAACTTCGCCATCTTCCTCTTCAGATACGAAAGGATTTGGTTCCGGGAATTTGTACTTGGGTTCATTGGGACCAGACTTCAGCACCTAATAGAAATTAATAAATATAAGTATATGTATGTATCAAGCTTTTCATTTACAAATGGCAACTAGCATTTGTAAATAAGTTTTTTGTATTTCATGTAATCCAAAGCAGTGATTCTTCAATGTTTGATGTGACCGTTGAGGTTAAATAACGTTGTTTATGGACACATAATAGATGGGTGAACAACTCTGTACTTCGGAAGGCGTGTTAGCACATTGGCTTCGGCTATTGCTACATGAGGGTAGTTGTTAATACAGGTTTAAAATCTCTTATTGTAGGTGAACGATTAGCTTATCTCCATCAAACTGCACTAGGCTCGCATGGTGTAGTTACTTCTTTTCTCACCCTTTTGGTGAGAATTGTCACCAACAGTCGGTCTTACAGTACAGTGAGACGTGAGTGTCACTTACGGTTTAACGGAACATTGATCAATTCATAGTCAAATTTAATGATCTACAGTAAGGCTCAATACAAAATATTCTAACCTGCTGACTGAAGTTATGGTTAATGAAAGTTGCCTCCAGCGCCAAGTTACGGGGAGAGTTAATAGAATTGCCGTCATCAGTGGGAGGCTCCACTGAGGTCTCGTTAACGGTAAGCAAATCAAACTCGGTATTGTCGCGCTTATCAAAGAAAAGTTTGTCTCCTGCAACATTTGTTAAATATTAATACCTACATTGCAAAAACTCTATGGCATAAATTACATTAAGGGCTTTACCACATTGACGATTTGCGAGCGTTTTCTACGTTCCCTGAGTGCAACGTACGATCTCGTCAGTGTCGACAACATTAAAATTTTTTTCTCCTAAACTGTCCCAAAAATTCCCTCAAATCCATTTAAAGCCGTCTAAACCAAAAGTTTTTCTTCATTTACGTCACAACTTTTTTTCTTTAAAATTATTGTAATTTGATTACAAAGTCATCCGAAAAAAATAATTTTCTGTTATTTTTTCAAACACTCAATAAAAGCTAAATATTTTTCTCCCCACATCCCTTTGCAATTTTAAATCACGATAAAATTAAGTTGCCTACATTGACAAAGACCCAATCACAATACATGCAAACCGTCAGTGTGATAAGGCCCTAATAGTTATAAGGGTTTGTTTTATTATGTATAGATAGATGTAAGTTGACCAAAGCAACGAATGAAACACAACCTCGTTTTACGTATGTTACGGTCACTATCCCAAAGCGAGTCACATACGGTCGGTTTCGTCGTCATTCAATTATAGCAAATGAAACATTTAATTTTGACTATTTACATAACATAACGTTTACAGAATATCAATAATTGAATTGTAATATGATTTACTTCAAATGTAACGAATATTATGTACTTTAAATAATTCACTGATATAAATAGAAGATAATAATGCAATACCTTAAAATACATAGAATAAAAAAAATTCGCGGATTAAAAGAAATGTAAGTATTTGCCAAATTATTTTTCCTGCATGCCCGGCGTTACTTTATCTTTACCATGCATTGAGTACCTACAATTGCTGGCGACATACGCGCTATTTCTCATACAAAACTTTCTGCCATATTTTGCAGGAGGTGAGGTAAATGGGAGCACTGAAATGCAATAATGAGTTGTGTCTTTACGCTTACGCACACAAACAATTCGACAACATTCCCCTAATTTAACAAAGACGTAGAAATAACACAAAATATGACTATTTTGTACAATTCGGCAATTAAAAAGCATAAAGTACGAATTTAAGCCAATTTAAGGTTCATTGTTGTATAACAAACGTTACGATACGACTTTTTGGAATGATAAACAAGTTAATGTAACATATTCGAATGAAAAGAAATACGTTATGACGAGATCAGTAAATCGATTTAGTGAAACGATTCTGAAAAAACATATTAAAATAGAAAACTAGTAGTTAATACAACAATTATATTTACTTATGGAATAATATTCCTTCTTTGGGTAGATTAGATGTGGCAGATTTTTCGTTGGTACCTCCTGACGGTATAAGACGACAATTTTGCGGAGCACTTGACGCAGTAAATTCGATTATAGAAATGGTAACAAACTAGTTTTTATTGTGCAGTGGTTATTTTTTTACTTATACCTTGATAGAGGGGAATGCTTGTGAATCGCGACTCCTCTTGTAGGTAATCAATGTTACCATGTGATTAATATTACCCTTTCATCGCGGTAAAGTAAGCATTGCGCAAACTAAAACCACATGTTTGTCAGTCACATTATAACAGCAATTCTGATTAATTACATAATACGAAATTTTTTTTGTCAAATCGTAGTCGACTTAGTCGGGAACAATTCGTTCAAAGCATTGTAATCGCATTTCATGTCGATACGTCCTACACGAATAGGAACACTTTTAATACATAAAAGTTTTTCTCACTTTGAATTCTTGGACTATGAATTCTGTCACTTTGAATTCTTGGATTATGAATTCTGTCACTTTGAATTCTTCACTGCATTGGATTCTTCTATTGCATGAAAAAATATTTTATTAAATTCGACAAACTTCTACAAACCAGATTTTTTTCTTCCGATATAATAATATGATGCATGAAACTAAGTCAATCCAAATTAAAAAGAAAATTTGTCAATTTCAATAATTTTTATGGACATATCCCTTCTTGCCAAAAATTTTATAATGTCAAAATTGGTTTCACAAAAAAGATCTAATGGTATAAACTTTTAAACTTTCGCGTTGCATTATAAAATATCTAAAACGAGAAATTTAACGCGATTACCTTTTTATTCTGGCTTGAAGTTTCGACTGAGTTGCATCGGCCGTGGTCTCGAGCAAACTCTCAGTTCGATTGATATAAGATTTAATGGTTCCTAAGGCGATTTCCCTGTATCTCTTACGGATTCGGATTTCCCCACAGTTCGAGTTAAAAAAAACCACTTTGTATACATTATATTTTTAAATGGGATACAGCGTATGTATATATATGTATGTATGTATATTTTTAAATTCAATTTTTTTCGAAAAGTATTAATTCTACGGCAAAATATCCAAGGTAGACCTTTTATTTAAATGATTAGATCTATCGATTGGCATTAAAAAATTGTAACAAATGGGTAGAAAAATGTAGACGACGAAAGAGATCGTTTGCAACCAAAGCGTCCGTCACTTATTTTATATACTGTCGTTTACCGAATTCGACCGTCAACTTACATCTCTATACAAAGACAAAGAGCGGCTGCATATTATAAAGCATTGATTTCACTAGATAAACATTTTTTTTTGGATTAGATAAGAATTTTGTCCTACGTTAATTCGCAAAACACCATAACGATCTTTGGTCCGGAAAAGCCATTTTATTGTTGTCGGTTCACACACACATGTACATATTACATCTAATAGATATAGTGTGTATGATGATATTGAATTACGTCAACGATTATTGTCTCATAAGATACGAAAAAACTTCTTATAATGTGCAGGCGCTCTCAGTCTTTCAAAGTTATATGATTCCGAAGTTAATAAAAGAGTGAATAAAGATTTAAGAATAAATGTTAAATTTAGAAACATTATTAATGTGATTTTTCTTTTGATCCTTTTGTCCGATTATTGCTATGGGCTGATATGATTAATATCTCGGTATTAACCAAGACGTACATACCAATTTTCTCAATAACAATGTCCCAGGAGTAGTTAGAACGAGTGCAGCACATTATAGTGGCCAAAATGGTATCAGTAGCATATACGGTTCCAGTAGTCTTACTGAGACGACGGATCACCGGGTCATCAGTGGTTGTTACCTACAGGAAAAAGATTACGATTTTTTTATCCAACTTAATACAATTCACGATTCAAGTAGTAGTACCTGGGCGACCGAGCTTCTCGGTGTCTTACAAAAAAGTCTGACCGCATTGCAGAATTCAAATCCGCGTATTTCACCTTGGTAGACCTACGCTCTAGCCACTGTACTACTAAGAAGGTAAATCTATTGTGAAATCAAAAGAGTTGAGTTTAGAAATTTTAAGTGTGTGAAAACATAGAGAAAATTAATTTTCTTAAAATTGGACCCTAGCTAGATCAATTTTTGACTACCGTAATGTTTTATATTGTAAATTTCATCGAAATCGTTAGAGCCGTTTGCGAGAACGCGATTATAAATATACAAATATTGCTTGTATTAGTCTTTTAAATAACATAGTATCTTAAAATAAAGGATGTCCATGAAAGATTTAACATTAAATCATTGTTCAGGAAAATAAATAATAGATTTTTCGCCATTACTTTTAGCCATAGACTTTATAAATAACTCCAAAGCGAGACGCCGTGTCCGAGCAGAAACAGTGAGCTAAATCAAATAATCTGACTCACCTGTACATACGACACACATTTATTATTAGATAAGCTGATCGGTCGCCATTTCGTTAGAAAACAGCCCCTACACATCTACATTTTATCTGATGTATTTGCCTCACTTCGTAGTACGAGACAGGCTGTCTGAAGTTAAGTCTATGCTTTTATCATTATTTTTCATTTTATTTCCTTATTATAAGTACATATCTAAAGTGATGTGTTTTAATAGGTACTTATTGCAAACTGAACTTAGACATATTACTTCAACTTATTAAAAAAAAAACAAAAAAGGTCTGATCACATTACAGGATTCGAACCCGCGCACTTCGAGGTGGTAGACCTACGCTCTAGCCATTGTGCTATTGAGGAGGTAAATTCTGCTGCAATATTTAAAAAACTTAGAAGTTTTGAGTGGGTGAAAGACGGCGAAAACTATCTTTCCCAGAATTGAGCCCTAGCTAGATTAATTTCTTGCCCCCTTCAACCCCTATATCGTAAATTTCATTGAAATCGCTAGAACCGTGTTCGGGAAAGCGATATCAAATATATATACAAGGTTATTTTGTTGTCCATACAAAAGAATATAATAGAAAAAAAATGTACAACCCTATCGTTATGCCCTATATTCCAAAGCTTTACTAATGACGAAAAACGCTCATATTAGGGTTGTCTCACCTATATTTTTTTTTAACTTTGAGGTGTTTACTCTAGTACTATTGACTTTTGTCCAAGCTGTAAAACGCAAGTTTTCCGTTGTCATGGGTACTTTAATACCCTTTCGTATTAGCCCATCCTTTCGAAATAACCTTAGAGAACAAAATTCTTGAAGTAATAAATCTATTTTACCGTATGGAAAATGCGGTCAATACGTTGAAGTGACTTCTCATGTTTCACATTGACACGGTCATATGCTTTGTCATAATACTCTAGGGTACCACCGCAAGCAATATCTTCACCTAAAATAAAACATGAACATTAACATCATACAAAGAAAAGCATGATAGGTATGTTAATTAAAACCTAAAACAATACAATGCGCCCCGCCTGTAATTGGGCATTGTATATTTGTTGGATGATGGATGCGAAGTACACGGTAAGGAGAATGAAAGCGATCGCGACGTACGACATATCTCGGAGTTCCTGTGATGGTAGAACTGTCTTTTAGGTCTGTGCGATCTTTGTGATATTGTAATTAAATAAAAATAAAAATCAGGAAACGAATAATTCTCTTGAGTCGGCTACAGGACTAAAATAGCCTAAATGATCAAATATTGTAGTAGGTCGTTTTGTCCTAACGTGTCTTGTAAAAAACCTCCTTATTGCTGTACTCCTTAATTTCTCGAATATATAGGGTAGAAACACACACAAATGAGATTTAAACCATTAACTTGAAATGTGTGGCGGATACTTAGTTAATTTTTTTAATATCTATCTATAAAACATACTACAAAGTTTAATATTTGCACTTCAACTTACTGATTTTGGATAATGTCTTAATGTGAAGTCAGTAAAATTATTATTGTACAATGATCCAAGAAGCTTAATTAGTCGGAGTTATTATATTTTATTATGGGCTTTTTTATGATTATTTCATAGATTTATTTTAACATAGGATTAGTTTAGGTACAGTCAATTGTACTTCAAGTTTGATTGTTATGGTATGGAACAGTCAAACTTGACGATTAACTAAACATTATTAAGGATCAAAGTTACTACTACAAACCTATTATTGATTACATTTATTCCTAGTAACAGTAACTAATCTGTGTTTATACATAGACATTTACTATATAAGTTTTAAAACATTATTAAACATTACTTTGACATTTGAATCATGTCACTCTTCATTATAATTATTAAACTAGTTAACCAGTTATTAGTAATAATCAACTACATAATAGGCTACTTGACAATTTCTTTAACCTATTAAAACAGATACTTAGGTTCAACAATCATTAACAAAACCGTAAAAAAAATATTTGATTTGATTTATTACGAAAAATATGAGTTGTTCGTTTTTAAACCCAACTAGTGGGGCAGTGTGGAGATAAGTTTCGTCTCTCTCACTCATGGTGCTGGGCAACGATACACTGAGAGTACGTGACGCTCCAGTACTACAACACCATGCCCCTGTGTGGGCTTATCCTCTCTGTGTGGGGACACAGAGAGAATAAGCCAGAGCCAATTATTGAAGTTGAAAACCCAATGGCTCTTATTTTAGCGATGAATTTCAAGTAGTTTTTTACGCAATTGTATTAAACTAAGAGCTGTCAACTAGTCTAAATCATTGTCGTCTCATTCGCATACTCGTAACGGCACAGGTAACTATAATTAAGAGCAGCGGTCAGAAATGCGAATCCCGCGGGCCGCATACGGCCCGCAACCCTCCTACACGCGGCCTGCGACTGTTTTGTAAATGAGTCTCATTCTTATAACTAAATAAATAATAACGTTAGTAGTAAAGTAATTCTAGTTTAAATTTTTTATTATTTTTTCTCATTTAATTCAACATACATGTGGTACATGTGGTATGAAAATATTAATAAATACGATATTTTAATAACTATTTGACAAATTGAAATAATTTTAGTTCATTGTTTTTTTGTTTTCTAAAAGGTGTAGGGGTTAAAACTATATAAACCTGATGTTCTTTTTATTGTATGATATGTCATGTGAAATACACATTAATTACATGTATTGTACATATTAATAGCAGTACCTTCTTTGATCCCAGGCAAAGAGAGCTTAGCAAGCCTTGGGAAGTCCATGTCCTCAATGGTGACCCATGTGGGACGCACAGTAACAGACGCATCACGTATCTTCATGGGAGCTCCACGCTGTCCCCATCTCTTACCAAGTTTCCTGTCACGTTGCTGAAGAAAAATTTTGTAAAATTTAATTTCATATTCTAATTGTAATCAAATCACTATTTAAGTGATCCCTGTTTCAAACAGGGCGTCTGGTTTCAATTGGTCTAAATTGCTTAAGTGATTTTTTTTGAGTAACTGTAGTCTACAGATGCGAAAGGAAAGGAAGTATTCTATCTTCCCCCAGGCACACGTGACAACGCCACCACAGTGGCTGTCTATAGAAGGAAAATACTTATTAATTACCTGCAAGCTGTCTCTTTGCTTGCGGACCGTTGCAGGGAAAAACGTGTACAGAGTGTAACGGTGCTGGCAGACGGTACTATACAGTACAGTCACATACATACACCGAAGATTCGGTGCTGGTTAGCTGACCGAATCCTATCTCTGGTATATTCTGAGGATGCTTCGTTGAGAGGCGAAACACGTGTCGATTGGTGGTTTTTGGAGTTTGAGCGGAAAATAGCTAAAGATTTTAGGAATTTATCACATGAAATGGATTTCCGCAAAGTAACGCCTGAGTCTATACAATACATAGGCTTGTATTTCAGAATGATACTCGAATGTGAATGTCTGTTTGAGAATAGAAAGAAATGTCACAAGTCAATAACACCTTTTGGGCCCCTTTTATAGAAAGTTCCCATTAGACCACATAAAACCGCGCACCATGTATATATTTAGGGAAAGTTAAGCACATTATAGTCTGGAAACGTTACGATGTCGCAACATACACTAAAATGCAAAAATATCATAACGATTATTTCATTGTTTTAATTGAAAGATCAAATTACTTGTTACTAATTACTGAATATCAACCTAAAAGGATACATCGCGCATGTATCTTTTTAGGTTATTCAGAAACGTCGGTAACTCAACTTTCCGTCTCCGACAGGGAACTTTTCGTTGTTTTTGTCTGTACGCGATTCACAAATCCGAAATTGTATTATATTTATATTATTTATAGTCATGTTCACAAATCCAAGCCGTCGGATTGAATTTATGCTTTCCGACGATCGGCTTTCCGCCACGGAAAATTTCCGACGTTAGTGAACAACCCCATGAAAATATTTTTAACTGAAAAGCAAGTTTTTCGATTTTTAAAAATTAAAAAAAAAGTAGTAGGTAGGTATATCGATTGAATATTTTTAGTGTGTAAAAATAGATTTTCTCTTTGATATATACATCAAATCAACCAATAATTTTGAACAGAAATGTTCGATTTAACAATAAAATTTTAAAAGTTATAACTACAATTTAACTTCAAGAATCGCTACCCAATTTCTCAATTAGATCAACAGAAAATACTACTCTTTAGAACAAATTTTTCAAATACCATAAAATTACTTTTTTTAATTTAGTATTTTCTTAAAACACAGTTAACATTGTTCATTTATCTAGTAATTCTATGAATTCTCAGTTGAAAAATAAATCAATATACATTAGGAAAAGATAAAATCAAGCATACACACTGGAATGAATGTCAGATTTTTAAATTATTTTTTTAGCTTATTGACAGGGAATAACTTTAGTAAAAATGTCATTTAATGAATTTTATCTTTAAATGTACCATATTATAATTTAATATTAAATTTATTAAATTAGTACTTTAAAAATGTGCTCCATACTGAATAAGTCCAATAAAATCACTGCATAAAACAGTTGTCTATATGTCCATGTATTTATTATATTAACAATAAATGTTAACAATTAAAAATTTTACGTTTGTTTTCTACCAGAAACAATATTTATATTTTATTTTTGACTACATTTTTAAGTATTTGTAATAAAATAACGCTTTATAAGCTGATGCACAAGATTGTTGCACACTACAGGTGTGACGAAATTGATAGAGACTTAAAAATTTACTGTACATGAATAATAAAATGGTAATAGCTTAGTCTTTATCAGTTATCTATATTTCTCTTCTCTATGAGAATAAACTAAATCCACAAAAATTGCATAAACATATTCTTTAAAATCTGCTATTATATTCTTATTATCACTACAAATACTAACCAAAATTCCTCAAAAAAAAAATTACACATTACTTGGTACACAGTAATAGGCTGGTAAAACTACAAAAAAAAATTAACCCCCATTAGTGAGGTAGGGTCAATATGATCCTGCATATTTTTTATGTTCGAAATATTTCTTGGAAAAATTCATAGTCATATCATTGTGTGTCTCAATAGCTGCAGCTAAGAATAATAATTCCCCATCTTGCACCATACTCCAGTAGTCTAGCAGTCTGACAAGGAGCAATATGTGTGTAAAATTGTGACTGGGTAATTATGACCTAGCTGGCGAGGACTTTGCTGCCTGGTATCATAATTTTTTGTAGTTTTGTATTTTATATTATCCACACTATTTGTGGGCGTCCAAGCAAAAAGGGTCCAGTAGTGGGGTATTGAGTTAAGACTAGATTCGGAATTTAGAATAGTGAATTGATAATAAGGATTAAAAAAATATTCAAAAACTGGCATATATTTTTTTTATCAGACATTTAAAGTTGAAACTGAAAAAGCTTGTTTTGAGAAAAAGCAATTTTAAAGTTGATTGAATTGATTGAAAAAAAAAACACACTTCTACTTGTTTGTTTCTACTTAGAAACATCATATAAAGTCATTTACTATATGGACTTGTAGATAATTGAGCATTAATTAATAATCAATTAAAATCACAAAATGCCATTTTTTCACCCAACTTCACAAAACTGCATATATCTCGGAAACTAAATGCCGACCACTGGACCCTTTTTGCTTGGACGCCCACATTTTATTATTAAGATAAATATCAAAAAAGGCTCAGAAGAACCTGAGCATCTTTGAGTCAATACCACACACTTCAATACCACAATCTTCAGAGTGAAGACAATGGACTTCACAAATGTGATTATGAAAATGAAGACCATATTAGTGTTCATAGAACAAAAAAGTGATTCTGAACCAGGAATAAGCGAGTGAGAGTGAAGATGACATTCTGTTGCAAAAATTACGTCACTCCAGTCCTTTTAATGTGATGCTTTTATGTGGCGATATTAAGGAATGTCAGATGAACAGGTACAAGATTCTTTTTACATTTTTATGCCATGCTGAATATGGCTTGAGTAAATGCTACCATTATAAAGAACACTAATGATGAGCTGAATACAAAACGACATTGTTTTATACAAAAATTAGGTATAGTACTCGTAAATGAACACAGTTCTATATGCAAAGATTCATCAAATCTTTCTAGGAAAATGCATAAAAGAATAGAGGAATTTAGTGTTGAAAGTTGTGGAGAACCTCCTGCAAAGCTTAAAGAAAAGCTTACCTGCAAAGATATTCGATAAAGATGCCAGGATTGTCCCTATGAAAATTTGTGAATGTCCTATGGCAGGAAGACAAATTACACTTGAACATTAACCAAAAATATAACATAACAATATATTTGGTTTAAGTAAATTTTGAATATAAAAGTTCTATTGTTATTTTTGTAGTAGTGTTAGTATTCCATTTTTGCTCTTTCTTTTTCAATAATTAACCTATTGTTTTTAGTTGATATTATCTGGAGCTGAAGATAAATTTTTAAATAAAAATAGAATTTTTCAAATAAAAGTGGTAACTATTTTAATATCAGGTAATATAGTAAGTAGGTCATAATGATCAACTCAATGTTGATGTAGCATTTTTTCGCCACAATGATGCCGGGTTAGTAATCGCCATATATTTGAGTAGGTTTGTAAATATAATGTGTTAAAATTACGTAAGTACCTATATTTAACTATTACAAAAAGCTTATCATGATTATTTTTTTTCAAATCATATTTTTACTATCATTATTACTCCAAGAAATATTATGTAAATTCTGTAATTTTGGGTGATCTTTGTAGGGACAAGGGGAAGATTACATAAAATACCACTTGATTACTGCCAGATGAGTTTTTGATGCAGGGGATTTATGAGATTGTTATATGATAAGGTCTTATATTATAGTAAAGCATGTTTCATGTTACCTTATGACATTTAAGGCAAATATGGTCCTAAATTTACACATATGATGAGATACGCAGTATGACAGGGTTGCACAACAGTGTTATTGTAAAAATGAAGAAAGGAATGCTTAGATGGTTCGGGCACATGGAAAGAATGAGTGATGAAAGACTGGCGAAGAAAATATACAGAGCGAAAGTGAGTGGTAAAAGAAGCCAAGGAAGACCAAGGCTGATTATGAAGATCAAATAGCCAGAGTGTTAGCAGACGGAAATGTCAAAAGCACTCGCATACCTAGGCGAAAATGTGTGCAGAGAATGATGAGATTTGAGGAAGCGAAAGAGGTGTGTAAGGACCGTGACTCCTGGCGCTCCATCCTCTCTGACTACCCCGTTGGGGATACGGCGTGAAGATATTTTATGAAGATGTTATAATTATTTATCATGTGCATTATTATTAAATCAATTAATTAACTACTTTAAACATATTTTAAGTTAGTTCGAAAGTAGGTAAATAGTACATTTTTTCAACTGAGTCCCAGTCTCAACTAACAAATCAGTTGAAAGCAATAAAAAAATGGAGTGCACCAATAATATAACAAGCTGCCTAGGGTTTTAAGAGTACTTTTATGTAACAGTTGCAGTTTACCTTGTTCAATGTAGTCATGCCCCCAGGCGTCCGTGCGCCTCTCGCTCCGCGGCCGCGCTGGCCTCGTGCGCGGCCTCGCTGGTATGGAGGCTTTTGTACACGCGTCGTGTCAACCAAATGGAAAGTGGACTCATCTTCATCGTGGTAATAAGCATATGACGAACCAGCACCAAATTGCGATGCATATTTATCTACAAACATACAATATTGGTTATTTAGTGCATTACTATACCAGTCAACTATTTAATCAGGATTGAAGCATGAAATTTTTATGGCTATAACCTCAAAATTATTATTTTTTCGTCTTAGTACAATTAAAGGCTGTTTATACACTTACTCTGATACTTTTTATCTTGCACTACAGTCCAATCACTAATTTTCCCTAAGCGATCTCCTTTACTAAAGGGTTGATATGGCATATCGCGAAATTGTTCGGGCATTTCGCATGGACCCCATCCTGTTGGATTGTCTTGAATTATCGGAGCTATAAACCGTATCGGCTCTTCAGCCGGTAATACATGTTCTGACATCACGAAATGTTTATTGTGTATAGTTATTTATGAAAGTAATACCACATATTATACTTTAAGCCACACGACAAGTTACTAGTCGTAGCCACAAATAGGGATGTGAAAAAACAATCGATTTTCATTTTAATCGATTATTATTTCCTTGTAATCGATTTTTAAGAATCGATTATATAAATTACACGTTTTTATTAAAAATATGAAGAAATGAAAAATAAAGAAATCTAATGCTGCCAAAATTACACATTTTAATTGCGACGAATGAAAAAACGCGAAGTAAGTTCACTACCATGAACAAGTCGATCAAAAGACGGCGCCATCTGTATATATGTACGTAAAACAGTTTCGTATTTGTTCAACAGTTTCCTTTCTTTCGACTGTAATAATTTAAAAAAACGTCTTCTTACGGTAAAACACCTAAAAGCGGCTGGCGGAAGTATTTTTTCATGAAGAAGGATAATACCACAGCACAATGCAAATATTGCCCGAAAGAATTAAAAACATAGTAATACTACAAATTTAAAACAACATAAAGAGCGAAAACATCCCACTGTCCTACAGGCTAACTAGGTAGCATAAATTATTATATTTTATTATAATTATGGTCCTTATGAGTAATAATATCTGTCAAGCAAGTCATGCGTTTTATAATCTCAACATTAAAATTTTTTTTCTAAATCTAGAAGATTGGTTATCTAGATCGTTATCGTAAAACTCTTCCAGTAAAGTGATACTGATAGTAGACTTGACTGAAGTTTTATAGGAGTTCTTGGAAGACGGCGAGAACTTCAGCTACACATATTTAGATCAACTCAATTTTTTTCGCTTACACAGAACTTTAAAACACAATATACTATCACTTTTGTACTTTATAACTCCCACAAATGTAAAAAATAGAAAGTTTAAATAAAATGATAACCTCACTTCTCCCGTTCCCGCCAAAAAGTCAACATTAAAATTAAAAGCACAGGAAGTTTTAAGTTAATTTTTTTCAATAAGCATTGTATCGAGACCATCTGTTCAAACACTTATTAACTAAAGTATTTTCTTTTCCTGAACCTTGCTTGCTTTTAGGGATAAGTATTGTATTATTTTGAAACTAACGGGTCATATCTTTTAATTGATTTTTTGCTGTAGAACTCACGTGAAGATGATATTCAGGATATCGGCTGATGTAAATAACTCAAAACAGCAAAAATGATATGCCGGGACAGTCTAACCGAATGTGGAAATAATTATTTTAAATTTTTTTTTCATTGTTTACTTAGAAAGTTTTCAGAAAGATTTGTTTTGAAACGAGGTTGTCGTTTTGGTTATTTTTCGTACTTATCATTTTATATTATTTTTATTCTGATAAATTGTTAATCCTATACTAATCTCTTAGTTTTAATACTATATAGAAAAGCTGCTTTTTTTTCAATTAATACTAAAAAATCGATTTTTCTTGTAAATAAAATCGATTTTTCTCAAATTGTTTAATACTGAAAAGGAAACAATCGATTTTTAAGTAATCGATTTTTTTCACTCAATGTCACATCCCTAGCCACAAACTGTGGCCAGAAATTACTAAGATTACCAAAGAGAATGTAAAATTACTTGAGATTGTCCTACTCGTACCCACAGATCATAGATAATACATATAATATATTTGCCACAATTAGGTCGTAGCGTTCATTATTTTATTATTTATTTATATTTCTTAAGACATTGGTAACAAGCCATTAGCCTAATGACGTAACTTCTGGAGAAACATTAAAACTGTCCCTAATACTCTTCCAGTAAAGTGATAGTAGGCTTTACTGAAGTTAAAAAGGACTTCTTGTAAGAACGCCAAAACTTCAGCTATACATCTTTATTCGGATCTCCTCCATTCTTTTCACTTACACATAACTTTAAAACACAATATACTATCACTGTTGTACTTGAAAACTCCTAAAAATGTAAAAAATAGAAAATCTAAATAAAATGACAATCTCACTTCTCCCGTTCCCGCCAAAAAGTCCTCGTAGCGCTCAAAGACTTTTTTTTTGTTTAGTACGGTTCTCCCATAAAGGCCCCTTACACACGGTGCCATCTGTCTAGCAATTTGTTGCTGCAGTCTGTTGCAAAGCGATTAATTGGATCGTAAATGGGTAGGCTGTAGGTCGCATGTAACTTATATTACAATGCAATTTGTTGCCTTGCAACAGATTACCACATAAATGAATGTCTTCAGTAGTAAATAGATAAATTCTTCACATTATTTCATTAAAACGGCGACGTAATACATTTTAATGTCTCTTGGAGTTTCTGGCGACAAATATATTAAGACAGTCTTCTAGTAGGTTCCACGGAAGCGGACTAGGCTACTGTAAAAGTCAACGTCACGCTACTTAATTAGCATTAGCGCATCACCACCGGAGCTCCATGGTACATGCGCAACGTAGACCTCCACCGCGATCTATATTTACCGACCGTCAATAAGGGCGTCGACGTCTTGCGCGTTAACACTAGGGCCTCTTTAGGTTCTCTCCGACTACATCGCACACTCCGATAGCGCCTCACTCGAGCGTAGGCCTTCCACCGCTGCTGAGTCACACGATAAGCACTTACCATTTCAGGCCTTCATCTGATAAATCGCTGGCCGGTTATAACCATTCTGGGACTAATAAATCCGATAGACGATAATCAGTGTCTGGGACAGGCCCCCACCGGTATAGGTTCTCGACGGCACAACAGGTGCATATTTTCTCGGTCACAACCTGAGCTGAGGTTCCGTCCTCCGTCCCGGGTACCCCCCGGACGGAGGGGCCCTCAGGCTTTGTCAATCTCTCTGGGCGGAGCGCTTTCCGCTGCTCCCCCCCAACGCGTTCGGTTTGCTACGACGGCCTGTAAGGTCATGTGGCAAGTGGAGGGTAGTTTTAGTCGGTTCGAGCCCGACACTACCTGGTCGGTTTTGATGTTCGCTCATGAGGCGTCAGGAGCGGCTAGGTGCACGTGCGGAGTTTTTTCCCTTTCGATGAACAAAAAAAAATACTAAATTAGCACTTAATTCGACAATTCCACATAACATACAACAACGTAGACACTTTGAGACGGAAAACTACGCCAATTTTCATCACAATATCCACTAGAAACCAATTGCAAATAATTAAAATAAACGTCCAACCACTCCCCATAAAATTCCGCTGAAAACTCACTTATCTAAGAACGAAAGTCATATAAAAAGGTTAAGGAATCTATGCCTATAACAGCCGAGATCTTCAGTAATGAAATGATATATTCTTCATTTAATTTCATTAAAATGTCGACGTAATATTTTTACTGTTTCTTGAAATTTCTGGCGACAAATATATTGAGGCAATCTTTCTAGTAGGCTTCGCTAAGGCAGATTGAGCCACTAAAAAAATCTCGACAACACACTACTAAATAAATAATTATTTCAACAATTTCACATAATGCACAACAGCGTAGATACTTGGGACGCAAAACTATGCCAATTTTACATTTGCAAGTTAAAAACAATTTGCAAGTGATTAAAATAAAGACAACCGCTCCTCCACATAAAATCCCGTCAATTGCGTCACACTACACGCGCACTTCAATAGTATATCCAAAGTATATCTTTGACCATTCGCCTCGCCGAACGTAGGTGTGGCATGGCGCGTAATTCAAACAAAAAAAATAACAACTTGTCAACAAACAACTACTGCAACGAACTAAAGTTAACGAAAGTTCAGTTTAACGGAAGTTAACAAGAGCATTAATATTTGTTGAAGTTAACTTAAAAGTTAATCCGTTAAGCAAATTGTTAACTTCGTTAATTAATGATTAACGGATTAACGAGTTAATGCTCACCTTTGGAAATCAAGACGTCTAATATGGATACGGTCTAGGTCTAGGGTTTCTGATTTCTCGACTTATTTTTTTCCCCGGAGCTCGAGAATTCTCGTCTAAGAATTCCTGGGAATTCTCGAATATTCGAGAAATATTTAAATTAAAAAAAAAATAGTACATTTTTAATTAAATGTAAAATAAAACTACGCTTATTATGTAATACTCATCGATATTTATTCATTCTTCAGTCTTCTGAGTAATAACAATAACACATATTTTCAACAGACTTACAAAAAAGGAGGAGGTTCTCAACTCGGTTGCATGTTTTTTTTTATGGTTGTTACCTCATAACTCTTTCATTTATGAACCGATTTGGGAAATTCTTCTCTTGTTTGAAAGGATATGCTTCCAGATTAGTCCCATTGAAATTTCACTGATATTGAAGCTTTGGTTTCGAAGATACACCAAATAACACGACCTTTATTCATTTATATTGATGATTCTCTTGTATGTCATTTGTTAACTATCGTTGTCCCCACATGGTATAATGGCAGTAGGGAGAAGATATAAATTGCCTCTGATATAATAAATTCGGTCAGTAGTCAGTCTTGTGGCGGACAGAGAATACGGCTGGTGGCTGTCGTCTTCGGATTGTAAGAATACTGCTAGGGTGTAATTATGATGCAATTTTTACACTGTTCTTTTATAACTGATTGATATTGACATGATATGATATCGACGATATAGATAATGGCCATAATGGGCAATAATATCCCATGTTTGATCTGTTCGCATCTTTTATTACGAAAACCCACGGTTTGTGCTCTTCAATAGAATGGAAGTTAACACATTGCGCTCCAGAATTAGAAAATAAACTAATTGTAGACCTGCCCTAGATATTTATTTAGGCCAAGGTCACTCAAAAGGGAGAAATAAAAAAACTTTTATTTAAAAATTAAACCGACTTCAAAAAAGAACACTGAAAATTATGAAATAACTATCCCTTACGGATCGAAACTTAAGTACAAAAATAACTATAAAAATACGATACAAATACCCCTATAATTAAATTTGACAGTTATTGAAGTCGGTGCCAAATCAATGTTCGACAACGGAAAGTCCATTAGTTTAGTAGGCTTGGCACCGACTTCAGTAACGGTCAAATTTAATTATATGGGTATTTGTATCGTATTTTTATAAAGTTATTTTTGTACTTAAGTTTCGATCCGTAAGGGATAGTTATTTCATAATTTTCAGTGTTCTTTTTTGAAGTCGGTTTAATTTTTTTATAAAAGTTTTTTTATTCTAAGAGACTACAAAATGTATAAAAGTGATATTTGGTAACCTGATTCTTAATTTCATTGACTTTATTTTGACAGTTGCGATACACGATTGGTTAACTTTTGTAACACAAAAAAAATATCAAAGAAACCTCTTTTAAAACAGAGATTTACATTTTTAGGAGTAACTGGATATATTTATGTTTCTAAGTTTTCTGTATAGTTTTACTCTAAACATATTCTGCAAAATGACAGTTGGATTTTTTAAAATTAATTATAATTTTTAAAATAAACGAAAATAATTACCTTTTCGTAATTTTCGTAAGCTTTTCGCGCGCACTTTTATATAGACCAAGGTCTATTTTGGATTAAATTTTTGTTTATCAAAGCGTCGCCATAACAATTTTGATTGAAGTTTTGATTTTTAGTTCTAGATTAACAGTTTTAGTCAGTCACAGATGGTCACAGACACATCATACAATATCTTGTTGTACACCAGTGTTTCCACAATGAGGGGAAATTTCCCTTCTGAGGGGAAATTAGGGTCCAGATGGGAAGAAAAAGAGGAAAGAAATGAAAAGGGGAAATCGAGGGAAATCATGAGTAAAGCCTAACCAAAAAAATAAAAAAACCTCGCCATATTGCGGAAAATTTCGGCACTAATTTCTGTATGGACTATACTGTGTTACCGTATAAAAGATACAGTGGCGACACCAATGTAGGTTTTATATATTTCTGGTCAGGCTATAAATAAGAATACGAATGTTGAATTATACTTTATTCATGCTTAGTCTAATTTTTCTGGATTCGCTTACAGTTGCATTGGCCTGTACAAACTTGAGGTGTGGTATTTCAAACTGATTTTTCATCAGTTGTTTCAGGTTGTTCCCGTTCTTTTCAAGCCAGATTTTACGCACAGGATTGATACAACTGTTTCATATCGAGCCTGTTGCATTTATCTGTTTTAATATTTTTTAAATCACTAAAATAGCCTTTCTACGGCAGCATTCGAAAAAGGCAGTGACATAAAATAATTTACCAAAATTGGCAGTTGAATGAATTTGCGTCTACTCTCAACATTTTTTTTTCAAACCTTAATACAGTGTGATCCAATGATAAGTGACCGTTGCGCAGATTTTTACTACTAGTGCCAAAACTATAGCAGAATAATTCTTAAGAGGAAAAAGTTCTGAGAAGGGGAAATCTCAATTGAGGCGTGGGGAAAGGAAATCATTAAAGTGGAAGCACTGTTACACACTGCTGTAAAAATTACTCTTTACAGTAGTGTTGTGCAGTAGTGTGTGAAATACCCGCCAGACATGACGTTTAAAGAGTCATACGCCTATGTTTATATTTCTCTCTTAGGTTACCTATTTCGCTAAAGTAATCAATGCGTTTTTGTCTCGATTATAAAAAGTACTTTGATATTATGTTTGTAGCAGTTTCTTAAATATAGAATACTTTTACTGTTATGTACGTATTACAGTGCACTATTGTCAAACAACGAGGTGAAACAGAAAAACTACCGGTAGCATCAATTCGCGCTCTCTATATTAGGTACCATTACGTTTATCGTTTACGAACGAGCCACAACGTGCATTCCGCGCGCGCCGGCGCCATTTTCAAAGTTATTGTTAGATAAGAATTTTGCAGTAATTTAGTAGATAGCGTTCGTTTTTGGCATTATTAGATAATTATATGGTTATTGACAGTAGTGATCCGCATAGAAAATTCCAACGTGTGCTTAAAATGTCCTAGATTAGAATAAAAACTAGGGATTACATTGCTGTTGCATTTTCATACCTTTTTTCATAAATAATAATTTATCGCAATTGAAATTATTTCATGTTCTATTTAGATTTTAAAGTATAAGTTCGTTATTAATTATTCCTCCGGTAAATTTAAGTACGAATTTGGGTATCCCTTTATTTCACAAAAGTTAATCACGTAAACGTTGAACACTGTGCATTAAAATCATTAACAATTTCTCCATTGTAATAATATTCAGTGTTATTAATACATACCTACAAGCTTAACTAAAAATGGAAAAAGGGAACAGGAGAGTGCAGTATTTGATAACCTTTTGTGGTAAGTGATAATTTCAGATTACTCAGATAGAAAATAAAAATCGAAGCACTATTGACTCAAAGCACTAATTGAAAGACTAATTTATCCTGCATAACAAGCAGCCTAAGCGTTAATAATATTTGTTAAGTCTCATGTGATGTCATAATTTATAATAATCGCGAGTTCAAAACATTGGTTTAAAAGAAACTTTCTGTGTGGGTGTAGGCTATGCATAGTCAAGAATGACGCCTATTTAGCACATTTTTAATAAGAGATTAAAAAATTATGTACCTGTAACTTTTATTACTTTATTCTCCTTTCTGGAAAAACTGTTGTTCTACTTATGAGCGTGGCATGAAGAAATATGGGTTTTCGCATGTGTTTCTGTAACATGATGCTCTGGCGCTAACGAAATGTTTGCAAAGACTAATCTCCATTAGAAGAATGATGAGGTTTGGGGAGGCGAAAAAAGTATATAAAGACCGTAATGCTTGGCGCTCCATCCTCTCTGACTATCCCGTTAGAGATATAGCGAAAGGATATTTACGTAAGTATGTATGTAGTCCTCCACTAACATGAGTAGCTTTTAAAAAGTGTTGAGAAACAAATCTATGCAGTTTTTTTCTAGGCTCCGAAAATTATTCGAAAAATTTGAGTTGCAAACATTTTCTAGAAGTTGTTTTCGTTTGAGCTTTTTAGAGTCGTCACGTCTTAAAATAATGTTGTGGTACGTAAGACTTATATCGAATTACTTGCAGGAAAAAAAACGATAGTGGAATACTTACATTTTGTCTAACATTCGATTTCCACTAAAAATTCACAAAAACCCATGTAACATTAGAATTATTGAATATCGCAGAATATATATGGGGATGTTCTAACCGATAGTTATTGAAGTTCTCTGTCGCTTTGCTTCCGATAATCCATCTATCGTGAATCACGATGTATAAGTACCGTATATGCACACATACTTATAGAACTTATATGTATATATACATATCATGTATACGTACATATAAATTTTATGTAAATGTGCTATAGGGCCATCAACTTGGTCAGCTTAGCAAGTAAAGTTAATATCAAGTTATTGACTGAAAGTATAAAAGGCATTTCTGAAAGATATTTGTGGGATGCACATGGTGGTTTTAGGAACGGTAGGGATTGTATGGATCAGATTTTCTCGCTCCGCGGTATCCTGGAGAAGTGTCTGGCCATAGGTCGGAAAGTTTTCTACGCTTTCGTGGATCTTCAAAAAGCATTCAACATAGTGCGAAAGAAATTGTAGTCTTTTACTCGAATATGGCGTGGAGGGCCCCTTACTGCAGGCTTTGAGGTCATTATATCGAGGCCACAGAGCCTGTGTAAGGATAGCCTTGTCGCCCTGGTTCGATGTCTGTTCAAGCGTCAGAGAACGCTGCGTCATGTCTGCTGGCTGTTTGTGCTGTATTTAGACAGTTGCTTCCAGAGAATGAAAAGTAGTATGAGTGGTATGATGTTGACACAGTGGTAAACTGCCTATTGTACGCTGACGATGCTGTGCTTATAGCAGCATCAGAGGCAGAGCTGCAGACACTAATCACGTGCATGAAAGAAGAATGTGAAGTGAAAGGATTGAATATGAATGTGAACAAAACTAAGGTTCTGGTGTTTGAAAGGGAAGCGGTACAAACGAAATGTGAGTTTTGGGTAAATGGTAAATGTCTAGAACAAGTGAATGAAATTGTATATCTGGGGAGTGCGTTTCCGAGGCATGGAAGATGTAAGTTGGATTTGGAGAGACGGTTAACAGCTGGCAATAAAGTGAACGGTGCTCTGTCCGCCTTAGTAGGCAGTGTGAATATATCTAACTCAGCCAAAATTGCTAAACACAATGCGGTGTTGGTTTATTGTTGATTTACCCGAACTCTAGTGAAAGTAAGATAAACTTAGAAATATGTGCAGTGTCACCCTTGCGCACAAAATAAGCAATGAAAGACACGCAACATGATAGGGTTGCACGACAGTGTTATTGTAAGAATGAAGAAAGGAATGCTTAGATGGTTTGGGTACATGGAAAGAATGAGGGATGAAAGACTGACGAAGATAATATATAGAGCGAAAGTGAGTGGTAAAAGAATTTGCATATTGCTCATTTTTCCGAAGTACAATCAAAATCAATCAAGAAACCAAGGAAGTCCAAGGCTGACTTATGAAGATCAAATAGCTTGAGTGTTAGCCGACGGAAAGGTTAAAAGCACTCGCATACCTAGGCAAAAATGTGTGAGGAGAATGTTGAGATTTGAAGAAGCAAAAGAAGGATGTAAGGACCGCGACGCTTGGCGCTCCATCCTCTCTGACTACCGCGTTAGGGATACAGCTTGAAGATATAATGTATGTAGTTAGTTACATATGTTCATGTTATTTTCAAGGTAGGGATATGGTAGCGTTATAAAACATTTGATAGTTTCTCTGAATTCATTGAAATAAATAATTATAGTTTATTTGTTTAATTATCAAACAAAAAGTGTATTGTTACCTTCACAAAATAAATTATATTAATTTGCCACTGATGACTTTTGACATTGACATAACAAAAGTGGGTATACAATTTTTCTCGAGTTCAGTGTAGTACTAGTCGTCAGTCGCCACGAACGACAACGAACAGTCTTTGCTAAGTGGGAATAAAGGTGAACGCTCATTTAGAAACCAGCATCAAACTAGCACCGTCTCTCCTCGAGCGATTGAAATTTGTGATGTACTTTACATGCATATATATATGGCGTTATTAAATGAGGGTCATACCCTCACGTAATAACGCCATATTGGCACTGGAACGGCTCGCTTGCAACTTGTTCATTTGCAGACGGTGAGCGAACTACTCGGTGATCATGCCAACGCATTCGTGCGCCGCTCGAAAGTGATACACGTGAAAAGTAGATAATATCTGTAACTCAGGAGTTATTGGTAAAGACGATAAAGATGTACATCTGTCAAAAAGAGTGATTAAATCAGTAAATCACACGATTCCCAAATTACAACTTTAAATCATCGTCGTAAAGATTGAAGATTAATTGAAGCATAAAAGATTTAGATTGAAGCAACAGTTGCACGATTCGATAAATCAAAAAGAGATAGAGAATTATTGGAAAAGTTTGATTTATGCATAAGAGTATCATAATATATACTTTTTTATATTATTGTGTACTTTATTTACATTAACAAAAAGTACATACATACGTTAATATTTACAAAATTAAAACTACACATTATTTTAAATAATAGACTTCCTCAAAGTTGCCGCTTAGAAAGCTGTCATTGCTTAATATATACTAATTACTCATATATACTAAATTAGCTGAAAAAACAAGAACGAAATCTATTTTAATTGAATTGCTAAGGAAAAAATTATTATAGACTAGTAATCATTTTCATTTTTTAAACACCATGTAAAAATGTTTTACTATACATCTTATGTTCAAATCAAACTCATTCAAAGTATACTAAAGATATTTTGATGCTATGATTCAAATTTTGTCTTTTGGACTACTGAGTTAAAGATTTATGAAAGCGATTTAAATCTTCTCTACAAAAAGATTTATAAATCTCTTTTCCTTCAAAAGATTTAATATTTATACGCATCAATAAAAAGTAACAAATTTGGGACAGTTGCTTGACCGCGTAGCGTTCTCTCCAATCGTGCGGGGTCCACTTGTGGACTGGAAGGCGTCGACTCGCTGTCACCTAGTAGACAGCGACTCCAGTGGATACCAAGAAGTGAGGCGATGCTTATCGGGTGCCGAGGTGATAAATGAGCATTGACCTTTAATATCGAACACATTGAGAAATTAATAATGCTTGAGAGCTTTTGAGTTATTTATTGTATTACGACTCTATCATTATTGTAAATAGGTAATGTAGTATACAACGATATGTGCTATAATATTACACTTTACAATTATAAGTCATGAGTTAAGACTGTATATATCTTCCAAAATTCACTTGAATTAATTTGGAGGCAAGGGCTAGAAACTTAATTTTGATCCTAAGTTTCAATCTAACAGACTAATCAAGTGGGAATCTAATTAATATATTTTATTTCAGTGTCATTGTCTACTTTGACTTTGGGTGTTATATCCTCTTGGCCGACATTGGTTATATTTAAATTTTCCAACAATGAAACTGACATCCACATGAATAACGTAAGTCACTGCGTTATCACAATTTTAAGATATTATTGTCATAATCTTCTACAATCATGAGTTATCTATATATATAAAAGGCGACGTATGTATGTATGTTCCTTATGGACTCCGAAACGGCTGGACCGATTTCGATGAAATTTTCAGGGAATCTTCAGATTGGCCTAGCGGGTGTTCCTGTAAAGTTTGGTAGCGATCGGATCAGTAACATTTTTTTTTTTGCAGTATCAAAATAATTCTAAAAACTGTTTAATTTATATTAACTTCAACTAACGCCCAGTGAAACGGGCCGGGTTTGCTAGTTACTTATATATGTATAATATTACACAATGTGTGTATTTATTATGTGCTATATGATATGTTGTTCGCTTATTAAGTGTTCTGAAATATAATATCTACGATTTATAAGAAATTATGTGACAGATAATCCAGTCAAATAAGACATTTTTGGGCAGGTGGCTGTCATGAGATACCTGAAATGAGATGAAAACCTACTTACGTATTGTTGTTATTGCTTGTTGTACTTGTTTTAAACATATACGAATACGCGTCTTTCCAATTTATACAAGGCCAAAACGCAGCCATAGAAAACTGCTCGCGTATACATTGTAATATTATTTTTAAATCGGTGATTACAATTTATACACACGCGTGGACGCGCGCGTTCACAATAAAATTTTGCTTACAATTTCAATCACTGAAACTTTAATGTGGTGTAATTTTGCGACAATAAATGCTGGGAGGAAATCGTGAGGACAAATTTAGGCTGAGGTTTACATTGTTTCATATTGGGTAAAATTTTGCAATTTTTTTTTTAGCTTTATACAAACACGATATAGTTATAAATTCTTATTGGTTAGGTTAGGTTAGGTCTTTTTACCACAACGCGCGAGCCGAGTGAGCGAAGCGAGCGTGCCGCGGCAGCGGTTGGCGAAACGCCAGATCGGTATCCGCTTTATACATGGTGAAGTATTGAAACAGGAGTCCGCATTCTAAAGAGATAGACGAAGTCGAGAAATTTAATCTCGAAACATCTCTGTAATCCTCCATCTCTTTTCATCTTTTGCTGTTGGTATATTTATATAGCAATTTTATATAAAGTAGTAGGTGTATTTCTTGGTTATTTCCTGGAGCAGTATCGAAATAGGAGTCCGCACTCTAAGGAAATAGTTGAAGTCGAGAAATTTAATCGTGAAACATCTCTTTATCCTTCCATCTATTTTCATCTTTTGCAATTAATCTAGAATTCGGCGCGCTTATTCCGATCTATACACGATTAGTCCGTATTTATATTGTATACTGGCACTGTATATTGTACTGAACAAGCTAGTTAATTAGGTCACTACGAAGTTTACGTATTTGCGTACTACTCTTGTATAGATTGGAAGACCTTAGTAAAGAAGTGATTTCCAATCTATACGCGATTAGTTTCACACCCTTGCGTTATAGTATATTTCAGATGTATATTATCCGTTCATAAATATAATTTTTTTGTAGATATTTAGGTATGATGATGCAATCAATAATGCAACTGAGATCGACGCTGTTGATTCGACTCAACAATGTACATCATTGTTATACCATACTATGGGCAGCTATAGGTAGGACGCAGTTGCCTTTAAAAATAAGTACATAACACACACCATACATGCTCCTAACTGCCGCCATTACAGATAATATGTATGTATATTAAGTAACAAACAAGTTGTTAACTTTTGTATTTTTTGTATTGTATTTTGTATTCATACAGGTGTTATTTCGAAAAGGGAAATCGAACAATAAATATCGAATAGAAAACACTAAAATTTTAAGAGATAGAGAAAAATATGTTCTATGAAACCATATTGTCGATTTTAGAGCTTAGAAAAACTGCATTAATCGATTTCCAAAAAACGTACACATTTAGTATATCATACCCGATCACTTTTCTTAAAAAAATCATTCGATTATTTCGATGTATTTATTCATTTTTAAAAAAATCCCTGGATTTTTTTTAGAAATGAATACATGCTATTTCATTTGTTTGTTTGTGGTAACGAATTTGAAAGTATGTTATGTATTTTCAAGTCAATTTTCAAGTGATGATTTTGTGTAAATTGGTCTATAAGGCTGCTGCAAGATCTTCATCGGCACTAGCTAGTTTTATAAACGTACCTCTTTAAAAAAATTTATCAAGTAGGGTTAAATCTAACGATCTCGCGGGCCATTTGATAAGCTGTTTGTACCAATGCATTTTTGTTGGAAGTTATCATTTAAAAAGGTATACTTAATATGTATTAAATGAGCTACAGAAACAGTAATTCAAACAAAAACTTTTCATATTATTTAAAAATTAAAATTCATACTTTCAACTACGAAGCCATTTCAGATTTAAATCACATGAACTTTAAAATTCCATAATAATTTTATTATTTTTATCCACCAAATATGGTAAACTTTAAAATTAACAAATTTCGCCATAGACTTAAGTGAGCAAGACTTTTTCTAAATCCAATTTAATTCACTTTTATGAATGAATATAAAAATAATATCTTTAGTTTTTCTTTGTCTTTGAATAATGGACTTTTAATTAGTGGTAGTTTACGGTAGTAAACTAATTAATCTGTGGTGGTAGTATGAAACTTACCTACTTTTCTATTGTGGCTGGCTGGTTCTTAAAAAAAATACAATTTCGTCGGCAAGTTCTTCTTAGAAAAAAAGTAAATTTATTATGTTTCTGTATAAATTAAAAAAAGGACTTTTTGGCGGGAACGGGAGAAGTGAGGTTGTCATTTTATTCAGATTCTCTATTTTTTACATTTTTAGGAGTTTTAAAGTACAACAGTGATAGTATATTGTGTTTTAAAGTTCTGTGTAAATAACAAGAATGGAGGAAATCTACATAAACATGTGTAGCTGAAGTTTTCGCGCTCTTCCAAGAAGTCCTTTATAACTTCAGTAAAGCCTACTATCACTTTACTGGAGGAGTTTTACGATAAGAAAGAACTAATTTACTCGTGATTCTACATGGATTCTACTTATTCTGTGTCTGTATACTAGTTTGTGTTAATGCGTGACATTGGAACTGCGCTAATCATCTACTGAATTGTTTTCTCGCTTTACTTGACGTTGGCAATGTACTCGCGTACGGTGCCATATAAAAATTAAAAAAATCAAAATACGTTGTTTTATTGCTGAAAGAATGAAATTCTTATTTTAAGTTAAAGTTAGTACATAATTTATTCCAATAGCCCTGGGTGCGATCCCAAAAATCAGCAAACTTGCATGGTTTCGCGTGACTCAGAAAAAAAAACATTTTGTTATATGTATTATGTTACAAGTTTTTTAAATTAAAATGCGTTGAATTATAGTCGAAAGAATGAACTACTTATTGTAAGCTAAAGTTTGTATATTATACTTTGTTGTGTTAGCCTTGGGCGATGTTCCAAAAATCAGCATTGTATATCGTGTCTTCCCTGGTTAACGTCTCGCGATAGTTCGAAATTGGCCCGAAATTATTCGCGCAGTAGGCGGCACTACTGCATTTGCGCATAGGGAAAATATTCTAGCCAAAAACGGATTTTGGGAGTTAGGATAAGGTACTTGGTCTTTGATTGTAATCAATTCCACAATCTAAGAATCTATAAAGTCAGCCAACGGAGACATCTTCTAGACAGGGCAATCGTGGAGGGCGCGATGTGTGAGACGCGGATAGGGCGAGCCGGAACTACTCACGCCAGCACGCGCCGTATTAGTAACTCAGGACTTGCCTTTCAGAGTTAATGCGTGTTTGTAGCATAATAGAAGGTTTAATTTTGTACACAATTGAAATAGTGCGTACATGTGCTGTAAGAGATTGGAAGTCGTCGTCTCGCTTAAATCGTCCATTTATAACATAAGTTGATTTGGCAATTCGCGAATTATAATATCTATAATTATATTGTACTTTGTATATTATAGATATGTAGTGCATTGTAAAAAAATAATAAGTAAATGTTTAAATTAGTAAAAAGTTAAAAAATTAAACACAAAATAATATAATTGTAATTTATATAAATTATTAAAAAATTTAAACAACCCTAGGTGCCGTGATCGACTGCTTTCGCGCAAACATTTTTCAAAAGGCAAAGGCATTTTTCCACTGTTTGTTTAATTTGCTTTCGCACTGCGACAATACTAATACCATCAAAGAACAGTGGTTCTTTGATGGTAATAGTTTACGGTAGTAAACTAATTAATCTGTGGTAATAGTATTATTTTAGCGTTACCATAGTTACCTATTACCATAAAATAACAGAGTGAGATGAAACTCTTATTTAAAGTGCCTCAACTCCTCAAGGTTATATTTTATGGTCGCAAAGAATCGTTAGTAACGCCGTATTCAATATGATTATAAAATTCTCGTTATGAGCTGATATGGTAGATACCGTAACTTCCGGAATAGCATAAAAAATTAAATAGGTACAGCATTTTATTGGAAGTGTAGACATCACATCACAAGGTTTCATAGCAAAATTTATTTCCAACAACCTACATTATCAATTATACTGCAATAAAATTAATTACGATAAAGTCAAGAAAAAATGCCTGGGTTTGATTCTCGAGTTGTGTATGTTTTTTGAAAATTTTTGAATACAGTTATTCTCATCTCTAAAATTGACAACATGGTTCCTTAGAACATGTTTCCCAAGTAATATATCGCCTTAGAGTTTTCCATACTGACCATTCTGCCCTTCTCGAAGTTACATAAATAATACGGGATTATTTAGGTAATGAATTACACATACATACCAAATTGCTTCGAAACTATAATGCATATTTACATGTAGATATAATACGTACAAAAGAATGTTTTGACTCAAGTATTTTTTTTAATTATTCTGATAATGTCCCATAACTTCTTGGGACGTCCCATCCCACAAGTGATGCCAGTGGTGGTGTTGCATGCATCCACAGGCTGCGGTAACCACTTACATCATGCGTGTCGTATGCTTGTTCTCCACCTTTGTGATATAAAAATATAGCGTAGGCTTTGATTTTTACAAATCAAAGAGTGTAGGTTACACATTTATAATACTTATAAGTACAAAATAAAACGAATTGTTACTTAATCAGTGCTGTTATCGTTATTATCATGTTACTGTATTATTTGATGCCAATGTGTAGAAATATTCAAGATATATATACATATATATATAAG
This sequence comes from Zeuzera pyrina, assembly GCA_907165235.1. NCBI lineage: Eukaryota > Metazoa > Arthropoda > Insecta > Lepidoptera > Cossidae > Zeuzera > Zeuzera pyrina. The sequence continues at coordinate 17,809,651 of OU015626.1, forward strand.
GTTTCATTAACTGTATTGCTTCTAATATACATCTACCTATGTCATTTTAGGATGAAAAATCGTGGATGTTGTCAATGACTGCGCCCGGCTTCCTGGTGGGTAGTTGGGTCACATGGCTCGTTTCTGAAAATCTTGGTCGACGTGCCACATTTTTAGGAAGCGCGCTATCAACAGCTCTGGGAGCGGTAATAACAATTAGAATAATAAAATACAGTATAGAATATCGTTTAATTAGGTACCTATCTAAAATAAAATATATTACGGAAATTAGAATAAAATAGGTACTTCGTTAAAATAGAGAAAAATTTTGATATATCGAAAGTTGAAGTCAATTTAGAAAAGTTTGTTTTTAAGGTTTGGTACTTCAGAACGAAATAGGTACGACTCTTATCTCACTCACGCGTCAGTTCCGTGTGTTAGCCTGTTACAGTTTTCTCAGAAAGCATACAATGTAGAAACTTCAATATGAAACTTGTCAAAATAAATACATTTTATCGAACCACATATCCTGCACTTTCAAATATTCATATCGGAATTAAAGAAGGGCAAATTTGGTACTTAAATTTGACTTGAGCGTTCAGTTTTATCTCTGACGTAAAATTTTAAAAAATTCTTAGAATGTAACATGTTAGTAGAAGTTTATGGGAAAATTATAATTAAAATCGAAGGCCTAATAAATCTCCTGAAGTAAATTATACAATTTCGCGGAACTCTGTGCGAGCGAGTCTAATTCGCACTTGACCATATATTCTTTTCTAAATTGACTCGTAAGTATTCAAACCTATGATCAGAATGAAACCAAATGTTATTTTTGGATATTATTTATGTGCCATCCGAGCATGACCAGTCGTAGTTGTGGTCGCAATTTGGATCGGCTTATGTTACGGTCAGTCATGTTACGACCGCTTGGCTGGCTGAGTTAGGGATGGTCGGTTTAAGGATGGTGATTCTTATCAAAAAGACAATATCTAGATTTATGTTCGATTCTAAATGAAGGTGAAGCAATTATAAATTGCGGGTGCTCATGACATACTACTGTAAGCTTATTGGCCGCACGACTGGTCGTTACGGTCAGGTGTGTGGCTGCAGTTTAGTTGTTAATATGCTGATATAAAGTCGTTCACAAGTTCCAGAAACGGCATACCGTTACATTTTCATGCGAGCGTCATTTAAAATGGATAACAATTGCATCGTGGAGATTATATTCGTCACTTCACCATCAGTCATTGCATTTAAGTGTATAATGGCCGCCTTATACTATTTAGCGAGTTATAGTGTTTACAAGATTGAGTTATATCAGTTAGTTAAAAACGTTAGTATGTAGATGTAAATTTTAGTGGATATTAGTCGAATCGATATTTTTTATAAACATATTTGTCCAATTGTACCTCCAATCAGTGAAATTTTATGGAAGTTATAAAAAAAACTGCTACGACACTTAATATTAATCCTTATAGATTAAATACTTTTTAAAATTAATTATAAAAGATATTTATTTCTAATAAGAACTTATTAATAAATCCACTCATAATAAGAGATTAAATCTACAATATAATTATAGTGCAATTTACATACCGACAGTGAAAGCATATTTGCCGTAACTCGAAAAAATGCTAAAATGAATTATATATATCATTGGATTCAGAAAAAAAACTGCGTAGAATGGTCTTAGTGTCGTCTTCTACGATGAAAAATAAATTAGGTACAACGTTAACTTTTTTCAGAATTTGTGTAATAAACATTCTATAAAATGTTGTAAATGTTGAAAAATCAACTACTTTTCAAATTCGTTTAAATACGTCAAAATAGCTGCTAGGGTTTTTTCATGCTACTACTCGTATAATAATAATAATATGCTCAGACATTTTACACAACAACAACAATAATACACCAAAACAGTTACACTTGTTTTCGTATAATTAATTAATCATAATTGAGATACAACAAATCTGCCGCTCGGGAATTTTGAACTTGCCAGAGATACTGCAATTTACTTGCTTAGCAAAATACGGTCTCCAGATTTACAACAATTCTTTTAATATAATTTCTCCACATCGAGTCAGTATTTTGGACGGTAAAGACTTTATGGGCTTTGAAGAAATTACAAAGAATACTTATAAATGGAATTTAAAAATGTGATGAAAAAGCGTGAAAGATGTTAAGCGAAAACTAGATGTCGGAGGAACTTCGAGGAAGAATCCAAATTATTTTACAAAGAAATACGTAAGTACCGAAGTGGTCTGAATGAATAAAGTGCGTTCGAAAGAACATCATCTGCTATTATTTTCTATGGTACCATACGCTAACGCTATAGAGGTGCCTAACGGTTCTCGACCCAAATATCATCTTTATCGAACAGAATTGATAAAATAGTTTCAAAAATATAAAGATTTAAAAGAATTAGTCGACAAATAAATTTATTTCTCGAGCAAACGCTAATGAATACTTTTCGAAGTATGATATAAAAGCAAAAGATGTTTTAATCCATTCTGACAAAGAAGGGGATGATTGGAACATAAAAAAATTACAATGTTAACCAACTACTTATAAAAAAGAACATGACTGAAACTCAGTTCGTAATATTATTATTGTTTCCCAATGATAATTTTAGAGATTAAAGTATGAAATTACCGTTTCGTACTGAAAAATTAAAACAACTTTTTTGTAGGATTAAATCTATTTATTGAATCAAAGTATTTCCCCTTATTGCTTATTTTTGTCATCTAATCAAAAGATCATTGAAACCTTTTCGATAGTACTCTGGGGATCTGAAAGCATTTCGTACTGCCTCCTGGAAAGAAAACTTTTTTCCGTGCAAAAAATTGTTCAAATCACGAAAAAATGGCAGTCGGTTGGGATGAGGTCCGGCGCGTATGGAGGATGACGGATAGTTTTTAACTGCACGTCTTGTAGTATTAAAACTGTTTCTTGAGCAGTGTGAGGTCTTGCGTTATCATGGAGCAATAATGGTGAAGATCGATTGACGAGTTGGGACTGTTTTGCCGCGAGTCTGAGGAAGCTGTAGTGAACTACACCATGAAGTGACTACCAAACAGTTACCATCACCTTTCTATGGAAAAGGTTTGCTTTAGGACGTTAGTGTGGCGTTTGACCTGGGATCAGCCATTGCATTGTTCGCTTACGACTAACGTGAATAATCTACTTTTCGTAACGTCACAATTCAGTTCAAAATCTTTCATTTCTGTAGCTTAACAAGGTAAGGAAAGCTTCAACGCGCGCTGCTCTCTGCAGATCTATCTAATCATGGGGCACCCATTTTACAAGTTTTTAATTTTACCGATTTGCTGCAAATGGGTCAGTATTGTGGGTATACTAACGTCAAACCATGCCGCTAAGTCCTTGGTAGTTTGATACGGATTAGCTTCCTCCATCAATTCATCGTTATTTACCTTATTGGTTCATTTTTCAAGTCGAAGTTTCCACCACTGAAGCGGTTAAACCAAAAACACACGATATGTTCGTTAGCCGTATCCTCTCAAAACACAGCATTGACATTACAGTTTCTGCTGCTTTAGTCCCATATTATCGGAACTCGTATTCGAAAATTACTCTGATTTTTGCTGTATCCATCTTCAGGTTAAAAGCTGAATGTAAAAACAAGTGAAAGTCGAACAATCATATTCCATGATTTATTAAAATTTAAAATGTTATAGATATCGTGTGAAAAGAGTTCACTCTGAAATCCGGCACCATGCAAGTTTCATTTGAATTAAAAGTGACCAGTGCATTAATACGGCAATTTCGTCCTTTAACCCTATTATAGTCATTACAACAAGAAATCTTAGTTCAGTTTTGTTGATTTTGCTTAATCAAAATTATTTTATTATTTTTTAATTTCATTTTGTTAAGTGTTTATGAGTGATAGTATTGATGCTTAAATATTATAATTATTTAATATTTGTGAAAGTTTTTCTTGATTTGTCATTTTACTGAAATCTAAATTGTTTCAGTAACCTCTTTTAATTATTCAAATAACAATGTGTATAATGCATTACTGTTTCACTCATTGTTTACTTACTAGTAACTAACTTAGAAATAATTAATTTATGTTTACTACCTTTACTCAATTATGCACACACAACATTTCATTTGAAAGACAGCAATTAGAACATAAAGAACAACGAATTTACAACAAAAGTCAAAATTTTGTTTCAAAAATCAAATCACATACAACATTGATGTATTGTAAATGTATTGTAAAATTTGCTGTAATCGATGTATTGTAAATGTATTGTAAAATTTGCTGTAATCGATGTATTGTAAATGTCAATTTGCTTATATTTATAAGCAAATACATTATAAGCATATGATGTATATTATAATACATTGATTACAGCAAATTTACCGCTTGGAAAATCAAAGCAATTTTAGAGTGTCATACAATATCACTTTGTTACAATGTTTCTGCTGCTCGGAATTGAAAAACCAATTGCTATAACTAGATAAAACTTGTACTTAAGCCAACTTTAGAGTAGTTAATACCGTTAGATGAGGCTTCATTTAGAACATAGGTACACATTCTAAATATTCCATTTGTACGTCTATTAGTTTACAAGATATGAGTTTTCAATCTCTTTTTGGCTCTGGTGTAGTTGGATTTTTCGGAATACAGCAAATAAGCTTTTTACCGTCGATACGTACCACAATGACGTGACGTAGACGTAGAGTGGAAACATACCCAACTAAAGTAATAGGTACTCAATAAATAATATTCAATTTCAGATAATAATCTTGAACGCTAAGAAAGCATGGTTAATTTACCTAACAAGATTTCTTTGGGGCTGTGGAACAGGCATGACGAGCACTGTAAGTACATACATATTTATTTTGTTTTGTTGTTTTCGATTAGGAATAAGACTTCCCATTATTTTGTTGTGGGATTTTCTTGCGGGTGTTCTATATGAAGTGGTGTATTGATTGCTTCATGGCTTGTACTGTGCTATGCACAAACTTAATCCTATTTTACGAAATGTAATTGAATATCCGTTAAATAATAATTTTTTAATTACTCATTATTTAAAAAATACCTGTATATGACCCTTCATTCTTTTAAATGGTAGACTTTTTGGTGGGAACGGGAGGATGTTGTCATTTTATTTAGATTTTCTATTTTTTACATTTTTGGGAGTTTTAAAATACTAAAGTGATAGTATATTGTGTTTTAAAGTTCCGTTTAAGTGAAAAGAATGGAGTAAGACTAAATAAACATGTGTAGCTGAAGTTCTCGTGCTCTTCCAAGAAGTCCTATAAAACTTCAGTAAAGTCTACTATAATTTTACTGGAGGAGTTTTACGATAACGATTCTAACATATTAATACAATACGTGACATTGGCAAATGCTCTAATCTGTGTGCCATGCCATGAAGAAAGAAAAAAAGAGGGATTTTGAACTATGAGATTTAGAGCACTACCGCTTTTAAAGACATTTATTGTTTTTCAATTCAAGTTAAAGTGTGAAAAAAATTTGTTTGTCAAGCATAAACTTCTTCCAGAAAAAGCAAATGTTTAGATTTTTTTTTTATTCTGTTAATAGATCCAATTTCATGTCTAATGTACTATGTTATGTTACCAATCGCGTTTTATTCGAGAATATGTTCTAGTTACATCTCAGTCAAGTCATAATCAAATCCCAGTCAAGTCTCAGTCAGTAAAGATAGTTATTTGTATCAATGACGTTTAACACACCTTATAAATTAATGAGTAAATCGCAGGAACGACATGTACTTACACTGTACATATGCGGTACTTATTTATTTGTCCATATGGTTTCTATTTTTGGTCAACAATAGTAGGACTAAAAGTGTTATTTTTATCATCAAAATTACAAGGATATTTTTTTAAATAGGCTAAAACATTTATCATTACCACTACTTCTATAAGATAAGTAATTAAAACCAAACAAATGAATAAGCACAATCATTTTGTCTACTTAATATGCTAATAATACATATGAGGCAGAATACCTACTGCCTTCGTGTCGCAAGAACTGAGAATGTGCTATACATCATATTATGTAAATGCAGTGCAAATATACGAACTTTTTAAACTATAAGAGTCTTAATTAATGTTTTCAGGTAATAACAATGTATCTGGCCGAGGTTGTGGATAAGGAAGTGCGAGGAACCCTTTCTATTTGCACTAGAGTTGCCACTAATTTGGGAAGTCTTGTAATAATGGTTATTGGCCCCTTCATGTCTTATCACGCACTGAACTCTTTGTTATTGGTTTTACCTATATGTTATTTTTTGGCCTGTTTATGGATACCAGAATCCCCATACTATTATTTGAAAGAAGGAAAAGTGATAGAAGCCAAGAAAGAACTGAAGAGATTGGGAAAATATGACAATGAGATGGTACGTTTTCCGATCGGTACAAAAGCACTTTTTTATGAATAAATATTCCAGATAATTGCACCAACTGTGTGACCTAAATTAAATACTGCAATCGTGTTATGGGCACCATGCGATGAATTGTAGGAGCACCCAGTAAGTGGTTGCCAAATCAAAATCACCGGGAATACTAATTAGGTATACTATGTCATACTCCCGGATATTCATTTTAAAATTGATCGCTGTATTTTAAAATGGTACGGATCGACTCGTGAGACACAGAAAGTTCGGCGGCTATCTCTCTTAAACTTGAATGAGCATTTTCAGTCACTATTTCCTTCACTTTTGCGTTGTTAACTTCAGTAAATAGCCGAAGTACATTACCATATCATATCAATAATACAAGAAGACTGCTTTTAATGTTCTCATCAAAAAAATAAATGTATGTATGTTACTGTAAGAATGTCCGCAGGGCAGTGTATCTTAAATTAGGTACAATGGTGTATGTCAATATTACCTGCTATTCTAGCCGGTGATTGTCCGTTCTTTATTCTTTTCATCGTGATTTCAGTCATACATGCACTATAATCAATATTACGTAGGTAAGGTAAATTTAAAAAAAACTGTTATCTGCTACAGCCATCGGCAAAACCTAAAAAGCTTCTAATAAGTTGGTAATCAAACGTATATCTTATTGTTTTAATTAATATTATGATGCTATAATTAGCGTCATTGGTTAATGTAATTAAAAAAATTATTATTCTTAGAACATGCCTATTGTAATTTTTTAAGCACTGCCTAAATTGACAGAACGATCTTGTTGTATGTTAATATTGTGTCCGATTCAAAAAGATTAATTAAACAATTTCGTGCTTACACTATCGAAATTGGTGATTGTTGACATACACCGCTGCATCTTAGCATTTTCTTATATTCATTGAATTACATGTTACGCCAAAATAGTAAATAAAAACAATGATCATGGTCTACGTGCTGGCAGAGCGCGACGCGGGAAGTAGATCTAGCTCCTCTAATGCGTAGTGCTTCGCCGTAAGTAAAAGCCAGGCAGTGCTAATGTTTCGTCATTCCCAACGGACAAGTACAATTCAATGTGCGACAATGGACTTGTACACGACATTTTAATTTTGTATATTTATGCAAACTAATATCAAATTGAGTATTAATTTTCTTTATTACTTATAAGATAAGACCAAGTATATTATATTTTTTCAACAAAAGTTCCATACAGCTATCATTGCGTTATCTGACTTACTAACCTAATGTCGTTGATGATATTTGTACGCAACATAAAGATTTTCAAAAAACTCATAGACACACGTTCGTGGTTGCTCAAGAAATCGCATGTTATTTTATTTTGGTAATGTAGTATAGGTTGTAATCTTTGACTTTTATCAAATGTTACAAGAAATAAATCTAAGTAACTGTAAAATTCCGTGTCTACAAAAAAATATTGCTAAACTTTATTCTTTATTCTAACTGAAATTCCGTTTTCACTATTAAAAGAAAACGCTACATTTTATTTATATTACAAATGTTCGAAATATAATATTCATTTTCAATTACTCTGGTCTAATGCGTAGTACTTTGGTTTTTTATCCCACTGTGCCCCGAAGATTTTATCAACAAAATATAATTTTACAGGCTTTACAAGAAGCATTGATGACCATGCAGGCGGATATTAAGAAGGAGATACGTTATTCAAGTTCTCTCAAGGAACTATTTACGGGGAAACGATATCGGAAAGCGCTCATTATTTCCTTTGGTAATTTGCATAATTCATTAATTTGCATTCCTTCGTAAATACAGAACAATAAGGTGTCTGTCTCAGTGGGCACGATAGATGACACGCTTTGATTATAAAACTGTATTACTGAGTGATAAGTATACATAATATTATTATGTATATTGTGTACTTATATGCTCAGTGATAGCAACTTCAATGATTACTTACGTTTCCAAACATATCTCTGGAAAACACATTGAATTTCTCCGATGAGGAAAAGTAGATACACCTTAGACTATTGCATTCTACAGACTTCAGGACGTATATCTTTAAAGTTTATATAGATACCATTGTAAACGAAACGCAAAATAAACTAAAATTTGCCGATTCTTATCAGTCTTATTCGTCGATTAAAAAAAATGCCGTTTAGTTATTTTAAAGAAATCGCACATACTGCTAAGCTGTTTGCGTAAAGTTAACGGACCACTCACACAAAATATTTAACTACTGCACGCAATGAAGATACGTCGTGCTGCAGCTCAATTTTGCCGTTTTTTGGCGTTGTAAGATTTCCTTTTAAAAGCTATGGGAAAATAATCGAACGTCATGTGACGCAAGGCCCGCCTTTAATTTTAATCGTTTTTTTAAATCAGTATATATTTGAATTTAAGATAAATATTGGGTAAAAAGCTCAAATGGTGTAAGTACCAACTTTAAAGGTCTTTATAACATTCTAAAAGTAATGAATTTTGTTACAGTACTTTTTCTGAGGCTACATCATGTTGATGCAATACTGTCGTCATAAGAAAAAAGACGCGTCTAACGTTTTTTTTTAAAATTGAGCTGCTTAGATATTTGAAATCAGAAAAAAAGACGCATCTGCCTGTATTTTTTACATTTTGCTAAAATTGATGCATTTCGATTTAATATTGTATAAATAAGCCCCATTTGCAATATACTCCACCCAGCACTAAGTTAAAAAGGCCTGTCTGACGGTTGCTAAGTTGAAAAGGCGTATACATGCAAAACTGTATGTGTTATACATAAAACAATAAAAATATCATGCAATGAAAAGACTTTTCTGCGTGTGCGACGGGATGTAAAAATGCAACTACACTATTGTGATAATAGGCATGACGACGGTATTGAAGAATCAAATAATAAATGGTTTTAGAGAACAATATATGTTGAAACGATTCTAAATAATGACTCAGTTTTAATGTAGACATTGAGATTAATAATATTTTTAATAAAATAAAAGTATGAAATGCTACAATCGGCCATGTTAATTGAAACACCAATCAGAGCGAATGACGTCACGCCTAGGTAAATATAACTTTTGTATTCTAATTTGTGAACGCAACCCTAATAATGTAATGTAGACCAATATTTACCTAGGCGTGACGTCACAAGCGGACGCCGTGACACCTACTAGTAGAAACAATTGCAATAATTGGCGTTAAAACTTAGTTTATTGTTGAAATAATATTTTCTTCGGAAATAGTAGACGTGTTAGGTACATTATAGAAGGGGATTTCAAAATCCGTCATCATGCCTATTGTCTTAAATAGGAAAAACGTTTCTACGTAGATAGGTATGACTTTTCATCGTAATATATTATCAAAATTAGCATGACAAAATTGCCATAAATGTCTATTTTACTTAGTATTGCTTGTTGTGCGGGGTTAAGTGAGGTTTATCATTACTACCTAGTTAGCAGTTTTCCTACAATGGTAGGAATTTTCCTACAATGGTAGGAAAACTGCAGTCAGTGGCGCCCAGAATTCCGTGGCCCAAATAGTAGCGAAAGTACAAGTGTGTGTGTGGCTCTCCGCGCTAAAAAGACCATACAATAGTAAGTTTATTTTTCCATTTAAGTTAATAACTTCATGTAGGTATATATTTCAAAATATAATTAGTTTATTGTAGATTGTTAACGTTTCGTTCTTAAAAGTTTGCTGAGCAATTAAATTCAAATGTTTATGAGTTAAATTTATCAACTCCTTAAATTAATATTATTGGGTTTATTTATTAAACTATCACTAATTAACAAAAGTATCGTTATGTATTTTCTTGTTCTTCTTTTTTTTTAGTGTGACAGAATTAAGTTCAGCTGCAGCATGAAAATAATTTCGACGGTGACATGAGCAAATGCTGCGTTAAATTCGGAACCAAATAATATTTTTGAAAAGTCGTCTTTGTCTCAAGCAATCCAAAACTCCTCTTTGCTGGATTCACAACAACTCCCAAAATTTTAATCATATGGATTTTGATATCGATGATTACGTTTTTGATAAAGATTATTTACCTTCAAGTTTTAGAACAGTCAAACTGTTTAGGAGATTCCGGTACTTCTTCAATTGATATCATCCCCGACTCACAGTCAAATAAAATTATTATTCCTGAATCGCCTGACTTCTCGAACGACGAAAACACTCAACAAAACCTTACAAAAAAAGGTAAAAATAGGAATTGAAAAAAGTACAATACATCACAGCAAGTGAAAAGAAATGAAGAAATTAATGGACATGGAATGTAATTAATTGATGTGTGTAAATAAAAATGTCATTTATATACAATTTACAGAAGAAATACGTAAGAAACAAAACCATTTTTTTTAGAAAAATGTCCTGGAAAGAGCAACAATATTTTATCGTAAATAACACTTTCAAAGAAGAACCTAAAAGAGAAAACCGGAAACTGCCAAAGCTATTATCTGCCAAACGAATCTGGAACTAAAATAACCGTATGCAAAGTGTTCTTCCTAGAAACATTGGGATTTAATAAAAAAAATGACAGATCAGATAGAAATGACAATACATGATATTCCAGTGGATAGGTGAGGTATCAATACAAATCCAAGGAAGATTGATGACAGGAAAAATATTTTTTGTTGATTTAAGCAAGTTTATAAACCAGTATGCTACTTACCTAGATGCCTAAAATGGTGATACATACCAAATAATAATAGATAGATTCCTCATAATTTGTTACATAAAATACTATTATATATAAAGACGTACAACTGCATTTCATTTCACTTGTTTATGGCACAAAATAAAAACAATACAGGCGCGTACAATTAAAAATTATATTATAATACAGTTTTTTTGTAATTTTGAAAATTTTATGAGATATTGCTAATTTTTTTCTAACATTTTCAAATAAATGTCTAATTTGATAAATAAATAGTATATTGTTTTATTATTATTAATAATTAAATAAAATATACCTAACGCGAAAGGGGCGGATTTATTTGCAAGTTAGGTGTAATTGTTTTTATTACTCATGCGGGATAAATAGTATCTGAACGCACATTTTTGCCATTGATAAGTACCTAGCTATTTTCTCATTTTACAATTTGAGTGCGATAAGTTTACTTGTTACAATCATAAATAATAATAAAGTTATTACTTTCTATAATTTTTTTTTGTACCGAAATTATCTCCGCATTAGTAATAAAAAATAGTATCTGCAACTCGTGCGGTGTTGTCGATTGCCCACTCGAGCGAATGAGCGCACTCGCTTCGCTTTTGCGCTTAACTTCGTTCGATTGGGCAATCGACAACTTACCGCACTTGTTGCACAATATGCTATTATTAATACGTGAATGGCTAAAACAATACATTAGCAATAGTCAACTGTAAAAAAACAGTATTTTTTTTTAAATATTCTTGGCACGTGAATTTTTTTAATTTTAAAAACAAATTTTTATTTTCTCCATGTTGCATTATTTGTAGAAACGTCTTTTGTGCTTATGACGACAGAATACTACTGCGGATGTTTGGTAGATGATATTGTAGTTACATAGTACCTATTCTGTGACTTACATTTTTCACGTCTCATGCCTTGTTACTATATTTACAAACTATACTTATTAATATTTACGTGATATTATTGTAATCTCTTTGCAACGGCGCGGAAATTGATTTATTCGATGTTTTACATATTATCAAAGGTCGTGCATTGAGATTACGGAAATGTGTCAACATAAGCTGGCACCGATTTCAACTGTATCAAACAACTACCTATATTCCTTTACTAAAATCCTTTTAATGACTGAAAGTGATGAATTGACTATTCTTTCTACATTAAGCCACGTAATATATCTACAATGTGCGTATTATACAATTTATTTCCAGTTCATTAGAAATAATTGAATAAAATTAGCATTCATCTATTTCATTGAAATAATATGCTACGCTATTTTAAACGCCATCTATGAATCCGCTTCATTATTTCTCTGTTTTTGCGCCTGTTCGATGTCTACCCTATATTCTCTGAACTATGTAAGAGGGCGACAAGATGTTAATTTGTACATATAATTTCAATAGATATTTAATAATGAAATTTTAATTGTGTCATAAACTTAGGCAAGTATTACTTACTTATAATATTTATTCCTTCTTATGTTGACACAAAAAAACGTTAAAAATTTTCAAATCATTTACAAAACAGTTTTTATAAATCATACATACTGCGTTTTGGTAGATATTTGGATATGTTTCAGAATTTCAGTAATGACAAGATAAAATGAATATTATTAATTTTATTTTCTATTTTAAGGACTGAAAATGACTCAGATTATGTCGGGAACAGTAACAATCCAGCAATATATAAGCGATATAATAACGGATAGCAATGCGCAAATACAGTTCTCAACCATTTCAATAATTTCTGGTACAGCGAACTTTATCGTTGGTGAGTAACGTTGGTTAATTATTACAACCTAATTATAAAATAACGGTTCCTTTTTAAGTTGCTACCCTTTTCAAAAACCAATGAATGGATTCAATTGTGATTCCCGCTGTTGGGTAACTTGGTTTTTCATACGGTCTTAGGCTCGCTTATGTATATTCTGTGTGAAGCTGGAGCGGTTCGCTAGTAATTCAGAAATAAATATGAAATGTTTGCTTGTATGTGTAATATAGCATATTATATTAATTGGAAAACTTATTTCTTTGATGAATATAATGTATTGGATTAAAAGTGATGCGCCTGAGGCGCATGACATTTTTTTTGTTGTTTATAAGTGTAATAATTTTAGTCAGTTTATAAGACAGAATTTATAATCTATACTACTATATAAATCTCTAGCGTCTGTCTGTAATTCCAATTTTACTGTCCAATTTTTTGATAGATAGTCATTTTATGACTGTCTGTCTGTCTGTATGTCTTTTTATAACTGAAGAACAGCCAGACCGATTTTGATGAAAATCGGCACGTAGTAAGAACATCTGATTGCACTTATGATAGGCTACTTATTTCTTACGAACTTAGAAAAGGGGGATGAAACTTCGTATGAGAAGTGGTAAACCGCTAAACCAATTATGTGAAATTTGGCAGGGAGATAGTTTGGCATCAGATAACGGACATGGGCTACTTTTTTTTATCACAAATCTACCCCTAAGAGGCTGAAAAGAGGGATGAAACTTTGTATGGGAAACGCTAAATCTTGCTAATGATAAAATTTGGTTCGGTGTTAAGACTTTTTTTATCAAAAATTCATAGGCTAATTTTTTTTATAAAAAATCTGTGAAAAGGGGGACGGGAGGGAGGAGGATGAAACTTTGTATGGGAAGTGCTAAACCGCTGAACTGATGATGATGATGTATGATATAGTTTGACACCTGTGAACGGACATAGGATACTTTTTATCACAAAACTGCCCCTAAGGGAGTGAAAAGGGGAGTGACACTTTGAATAGGAAATGCTGAACCGCCGAACCAATTATGATGTTTGGTACAGAGATGGATGTGCCCGGAGACAGACGTAGGCTAGACGTAGACTTTTTTCAAAAACAATCTTTCAACATATGTACATGTACGTAAATTTTCAAATTCAAAATTTTTCGCGCAGACGAAGTCGCGGATATAGCTAGTTTGATTATAAAGTTAAAAATATATATCGCCAATAACAAGAATAGACCATAGCTACCAAATACTTCAGGTGCGAAGAATCGTAGGCGTGGTTATGATCACTGATATCCTTCCAACTTACGTTCTGCAGCTGCTAGTGTACGACAAATTTGATTTATTTTATAATGCTAATTTTTTGTCTGTATTCTGAAACATTTTGTAGAATGTCAAATGATTCTAGAAAAACTATAGTGCTAGTAGGTTGAGCCTTGGTCGAGCCTAGACTACAGTTTAATTAATTACTACCGTAAACCTTCACGTTAGCAAGTTTCATTAACAAAGAATTTCAATTTGCAGGAATAATGTCTTCGATACTCGTCGACAGAGTAGGTCGTAGACCTTTATTGCTGTATTCGTATCTTATAATTGGCAAAATTTTTGTCACTGTTGGAATATACTTCTTCTTGAAAGAAGTCATGTTTGTCGACAAAGATAAACTTAGTTCTTACGCAATTATTATACTTTTTGGTATTATTATGTCTAACATTGTTTCTACATTAGGTTACAACTCGGTAGTTGGTGTCGTATCAGCCGAAATATTTCCTATGAATGTTAAAGCCATTGCTTTGACTTCACTAAGTATATCGGGCGGACTCTTTGGTTTCATGGTGTCTAGGGGATACCAAGTAATAAAAGATTTAACAGGATTATTTGGAGTGTTTAGTATTTGTGCTTCAGTAGCATTATGTGGAGCGTTATTAGTTTACTTTATGGTTCCTGAAACTAGAAATAAGAGCTTAAGAGAAATACAAGTCATGTTAAGTGGCGGAGTAGAAGACGATGATAAGGATGCGATGAATGGCGATACGTTCGATGGGGAATGTAAAGAAATGACGGAATTGAAACCTAAAGAATCACAAAGTGTTTAAACTGTATTGTAATACATACTTATAGTCTCACCGACTGGTTTTATTTTATTTTTACATTATAATAAATTGAAAATATTGTCTTCTGATCTCGAGTTATTAAAACATATACTTAAATATTATTAAGTATTGAATAAGCCGCACTTGAGGAATTATTGTCGACAAAAATTAGTTATTTAACGATTTGTGACAGAGAATAATAATAAGTATGTTGATCGCAACATCTTTTTAAACTTTATTTTTATTCGTATTTACATTGATTTCCGATTAACAGCAGCCCGTTCGTCGTATGAGCGCAGTTCGCAGAATTAGTCGGATCTTGGGTGACATCGCTATTCTCTATTTTTTTTAATAATTTTATACTTGTGAATATTTCAAGGCATAGGTACTTACGTCTTTTCGTATGTATTTCGTATGCTATAAGTAGACTAAAGCGTTCTTTAAATGAATCATAAAGCTTTACCTACCAAATTGAAATTTAAAATAAATATGTTTAGTCAAGTAACTTTAGTAAACTTGTTTTTTTTTTTTCGAAAAAATCTGTAACTAAGGGGAATCCGAAAGAAACTGGTACCATTTTTTCAACACTAAATAAAAAAAATGATTACGATGTGTTCTAAAGGCCAGTGATTATTGATTTTACAAGAACAAAGAGGCTATTGTAACACAATAGTTGATGCTTTAAATAGTATAAGTACATTACTATTAAAAATGACATATAAAAGATAAGTTTTCATTATTAACTTACTATCAACTCTCAACTACCCCGATTAAAATCAACTTCACAGCATTATTTACTATTTACACAGATCACTACTAATAGATATTGCGTTGACGTAGCCACACACATATAGTCTTTCTCGCTTTGACGTCCTATGTATACGTCCGTATACCGACGTTTGCAGCCTAAAATACTGCAACTCACTTATGTTTACAAACATTTTTATATTAATTTTTCACTAACTGGTAAAGTTTAAAAATAATAAAACCTTAAAAATAATAACGAACAAAGATTTGTTTTGTGTCATAGGTCTGTCAAAATATGGTCAAAGCAGAAATATATGTATTCCCATCCCTTTCTATAATATGCTTACGCCATATATTTCATCCAGTCTAACAATTCGTGACGTGTAAAGAGCGATATCTATTAGATGATTAGTGGTAAATCTGTGACTATTTATTATTGTCCTCCTGTTCAATCATGCCGTCAATCAACCAATAAAATCACTATATTTTTTGGTTACTAAATGACTTGTCACGACTCACGACAGATGTCACTGCTGAATCACTCGTCTCAATAGTGTTCTCTTGTGATAAGACGACAAGACCTGTAAGAATTGACGTGTGACTTTCACGCACTCATTGTGCAGGAAATGTAACTACGCAAACTTGACGCTAACAATTGCTATAACGTTATAATGATACTTACGCGCTACAAACACTCGTTCCGCTAACGCACTCCACCAGTTTGTAAAATAGTTGTCAATTGCGTATGCCTTCAGATATAACACTGGTTCCCAAACTTATTTTGTCTACTGAGTCGAGAGCTCATGCAGTCGTTGTCTAAGATGCCTCCTAGATAAATGAAATTACAAATCACCCCCAGGCCTCTACACAACGCCCCCATTTTTTTCTGGGTCTCTTACCCTTTAGGCCTGCAGCGCCCACAAGGGGGCGTTATCGCCCACTTTGGGAATGGCTGAGATATAATATTATGTACTTAGAGCGGGACCACACTTGCGATTAATTGCTGTGCGATAATCTCGTCATTGCGTAACTATTACCACTTGGCGATTGCATTTTATTGTCTCATTTCAAACATGGATTTCATGTGTTTTTTTGAAACGGAAGTATGAATACAAACTCGGTACAGCTTGCCGCGTTACTATCGAGCAGAATACACTAGTTTTATATGGAAAAAATCTAATACAACAGTAACTATCGAATTGCACTAAAATTGCTTGGCCACGCAATTCAAAAAGTTGTCGACAAATCGTTTGCAACTAATTGCAAGTTTGTTCGCTCCAACTTAATATCCATACATTTTTTTGATCATTGCAACTATCGCCCAGTAATAGTTGCAAGTGTGTTTCCGCTGTAATATTAAAAAGAATCCATGTCTCTTTGTAAATCATTTGTAATAAATGCAACTTTATATTTTTATATAATAATAAATATTTTTCAAATAGTAAAGATTTTTATTATATTTAATATGGTTATAATATTCTTATTTAAAAAGGACTATTTTTACGTCAATTACATAAACAAAAAATTGTTAAATTAAATCTAAAACTTATGAATTCAATTATCTACTAAGTACTAATATTATCCTCGTCGTGCGTGAGTTTACTACAGGCTGTTTGTCTTAATAGGCCTTTGGAGTATAATTAACACAACGACAGTGTCTAGTAACTTATTATTAGTTTTGTCGGTATTTAGTTTCAGGTTAATGTTACGACGTTTCAGTATAACGACTCCGCAGGTTCCTGTTACACCATAGGCTCTCAACCTTATTTTGCCCACCGCCCACTTTGAGCATTTTTTCCTAGATCCCCCCAATTATTATTTATTAAAACGTTGAACAATCGACCATAATCCTGGGTAAAGTTGCGAAATCGGTTTCTGCAGCCAAAATTCTTGGTAGCCGTTCTTAAATTTAATTTTAAAATCCTCATTTGTCGTCAGTTTTATTAGTTCTTCTTTTTACTGGGATGATCCTGCTGTGTTGACATTTGAAAAAGGATCTAAAACCCAGTCTGGTATGTTCATGTTCAAAATGTCCTGGAATCGTTCCTTGTGTGTGTGATCACTGTGGAGGGTTGTGTTGACAGTAAACAAGCAAGTCGTCGTTCTTTAATGATACTACTAATAAATTTGGGAAGTTACTAAATTCCCGTCTGCCGATATTTCTTTTGTATAATAGCAGTTAGGATGCGAAAGCAGCAACGCTATTTTTTGTCTTAATCAAGTTTAAGTCGTCGCCTTGACGTTGGAGATTGACATCCTTAAACAATTTATACAAGTTTGTCAAGTACGCAATATCGTTTTCTTTGATAAGAGGAGGTTGTCGTGCAATCACAGACCCAAACAGATTGTAAAATCAAGTTAAACAAGTATCTTTTGACAGCCAGTGCACCTCTGTGTGAAGCAGCAATCGGTTGAAATCTTCATCATTGGCAATGCAAGCCGACTAAATAATCTGTTATTCAAAGAGTTACTTCTGATTTTATTAACTTCTCCGATAACATATTGCAGTGAAGTAAGAAGGCGTTCACTTAGATTTTTCGCAACCAAATGCTGGCGGTGAATTACGCAATGTACAGCAAGCACGTCAGGAACTTTATTTTTTAAGCACGCTATTCCTTTGTGACGCCCTGTCATAGTCATTATGTAGTATATTTTATAACAAATGAAAGAAATAAAAGCAGATTTAAATATAATTTCACGTGTCATTTTATTTTACTTTTTGTTACTAACTGAAGCAATTGATACGTACTTATACGTTAAAACAAAATGGCGTATAACGTTGCAAGTCAGCAACATTACTTATAATTCTGTATTGATTAATTTTTGCACAGTGAAATATCAATTACATGCAACTAAATAAAATAATAAATTCAACATTTTGAAAATAGGTCGCATCTTTGTCTTTCTTATCCAGGTGTATTTTATTAAAATGATCTTGAAGCCTAGAAGGCTTCATTGCTTCATTTGAAAATGTTTTTTGACAAATATAAGGCACATTGGCGATAATGGATTTGTGGGATTTTCGATAAATCCATATTTGATATAATCCAGACTACATAGTTTTTACTTTACAGATACATGAGTAAAAGAGCAACTTATAAAACCTTGTTATAAATTGCGCGCGATAATGATAATGAAAACAAAATGAACAACAACAAAACACACACACACACACAGCTAGAGATATAAACTTATAACACTCGTAGAGGTTTAAAAATTTAAACGTACGTAGCGATATTTGATGATTATTCATTATTCTTATACCTAATATTGATTCGATGGTTTAAATTTTACTCTTAAAGACTTGTTGTACATTCTTAAAAATTTATGTTTTTTATTGCAGTTTTTCTTAATTATTAAAAAAATTAAAAATTAAAAATAATTAAAATTTTCCTTGGAAACTTGGAAGATCGCTGGTGTGGGATGCCACTTGTGTCGATACACTTGCTGTTTCCCATGTGCCGGCGACTTCCAAGTCAGCAGGTGCCGCGGCCAGCACTGCCGAGAACTTGAAACGGCGTAAGTATGCGACTCTCTCTGAGAGTTTCATATATTCGCCCTTTGCAGTCGAAACTTTGGGTCCCTGGGGCCCCGAAGCCCATCGACTGGTTTCTGATATTTGTAAGAGACTGGTCGAGGCTTCGGGAGACCGCCGGGCTGGCAGCTTCTTCCGCCAACGAATCAGTTTGGCTATTCAAAGAGACAATGCTGCCAGTCTGCTGGGTAGCTTGAGCAATGACAGCTTTCTAAGCGGCAACTTTGAGGAAGTTTATTATTTAAGATAATGTGTAGTTTTAAGTTTGTAAATATTAACATATGTATGTACTTTTTGTTAATGTAAATAAATATAAAAAAAAAAATTAAATTATTGAATGGTTTAAAAATAATTTACTTATTGAATGGAAACGACTGTGTACAACTATGGTTTAGTAGTCCTTTTTTACGAGATATACAGACTTAGGGAGCATTGTCACGGTCGTATTTACTGGTTCATAGATTGTAGAGAAATACAGAGATAGCAGACGTAACGTTATCTAGATGTTTTGCACTTCCGGTAAGAAGTGGAAAATAAACAACTAAAAAAGTTCCGAACGAAATGGAACACATGAAAAATCTTTCTTTCCTTAACATAACTTACGATCTCTGAAACTCTTATATAAGCCAATTCCACTTTTATACGTAAACTCATTTTACAACCTAGCAGCGCACCTAAATTAACCGTTTTCTCTTATTCAACATTTTTTAAATAGATTAAAAATAGGGATATTTAGATAAGGGGGGTTATTCACAAATGTCGGAAACTTTCCGTGGCGGAAAGGCCGATCGTTGAAAAGCATAAATTCAATCCGACGGCTTAGATTTGTGAATACCACTATATACAAGGGCTGCTATTTATGTATCGGGAATAACAAAGTGAAACAAACATAGCAGTTATTATAGTTTTATTGCTTTTCAAAATATTCACCATGATGATCGATGCACTTTTGCATGCGTTGGAACTAATTTTCGTAGCGCTTTTTCCATTCAGATTTAGGTATCTCCAAAACGTGCATTTTGAACGCATCAACAGCCTCTTCACGGCTCGAAAAACGTTGACCACGTAATTTATTCTTCACGGTTGGGAATAATATGTGTAGATATTATAGACAGCTTTTGACGCACCCTGATTGCACTTTTGTAACATTTTTTCACACCAATCGACACGAGCCCGTTTTTGGTCAATTCTCAAGTTCTTTACAATTGAACTTTAAATTGATGAGTTGATCGATGCACTGTTTTTGAGTTAGCCCTCGCCGAAAATCGTAATAAATCATAGCACGAAAATTTTCACGACTTAAATCCACGATGATAAAGACTCGCAATTTTCAAATGGACGCCACAAAAGATAAACAAATGACAGCTACATGAAACAAATTGTATTCTTCAGCTAAAGAGTTCCATTTTTAAATGTTATAATTACTTTTTTAATATTGTTCTGTAACTAGCCAGTTTCGGATACATAAATAGCAGTCCTCGTATAATATGATATATGTATATATATATATATGGATATAATACGATTTCACATTTGTGAATCGCGTATAGACAAAATCATCGAAAAGTTTCCTGTCGGATACGGAAAGTTGAGTTTCCGACGTTTGTGAATAACCTCGCTGGAAGGTTAAATGTAGTATTATTGTGGAAACTATTAATGTTAAGTTACTACTTAAGATTTAAAGTAGGTACTCATTCACTTAAGTTATTAAGATTTAAATCAGAATTAATAAATTTAGTATGGCGATTATTAATTTTTATTGTAATAAGTTTTAGTTTTATATACTTATTGCCCAAAAAATATGTCTGCTAGGCGTATGTTCGTTTTTGTATGTATGTATGTTTGATTAAAAATCTATGTTAAGCGTATGTTATGCTTTTAAACTGTACAGTAACACAGCGTTTCCTTCCAAATATATATTATGAAAGAAAGAATCGTCGAATCGTTTCGTGCATATAAAAATGTCAGTAACAGGAATGGAATTCTTTCCTGCGTCAAGTTGTTCAATGATATTCAGTGTTTATTATATGTGAAGTGTTATGGTCGCTGGTCCTTGGTAGACGTATTCCATTAATGCGTTTTATGGACCAGATGAGAGCTTACAAAGGAAATTGATGACGCGACTGCGAAGGGTTGACAGCGTTCGCGCTTGATCGACAGCCTGCTAATTACTATTTTGATTGTGTAAACACTGCCTTATATCGTTTCGATAGAGTAACGGAGGCTTTGAAGTTAAAAGTTAATTAAAAATCAATAGGAGTGTTCTTTGTCCGTAGGTTGAACTTTCTTTACTACACATTGTTACACCTTTTGGCAAGAACGGGAGAAGTGAAGAAGATTTTAGTCTCGCACTTTTTAACAAGTTATATTACATATATCGAAACATATTGTGCTTTAAACCTATGTGT
Organism: Zeuzera pyrina; assembly: GCA_907165235.1. Taxonomy (NCBI): domain Eukaryota; kingdom Metazoa; phylum Arthropoda; class Insecta; order Lepidoptera; family Cossidae; genus Zeuzera; species Zeuzera pyrina. The sequence goes on from OU015626.1 coordinate 17,831,219, forward strand.
TACCTTACTAAAAATAAGACAATCTAAATAAATATTCTCGGATTTTTTCACGATATAGTGTAGGGTAAGTACATATTATGAAGCTCTAGTATAGTAGTAGGTAGTATTATGTATTCTATAGCTTTACTTGCGAAACAAAACAAAGGCGAATACTTTTTTTTTTAATGCTGTATTCCCCGACATATTTAGGTCAGAGACTTTGTTAAGCTTTTAATCTTAACTGACTAGTTTTATCACTATACACAATTTTTCTTAACTACAGTTTCTCTTATGTAACATTTCGCTTTTACAATTGCTCTTATTTAGTTTTACCACAGATTAATTAGTTAACTATGTCAATTTATGCCAAAGGCGAATATTATGTCGATGTGCATGTGAATGGCAAGTGCTCTTATATCGTGCCACTCCAAAGAAAATGCAATTTCCACTAATCAAATATATAATATCAATATGTAGGTACATCATGTGCACATCTCAGGTGCACATTCAGTGACGGCAGATGATACCTAATGTATACTATTCTCTTTTGATTGTATCTACGGAATGAAATGAAGTAAATTGTTATTTAAATTCGAGTTCTCACCAAAACAAATCGTGAGTTCTAAATTAATAATACGTAATAATTATCCACGTTCGTTCATTTATTTTATTTGCACAGAATTCGCCTACTTCCGTGCGTAATATGCGTTTCTCAATCTTAGTTTCTACAATATACATACATACATATCTTCACGCTGTATCGTTATCGGGGTAGTCAGAGAGGACGCAGCGCCAAGCGTCGACGTGTACATATTCTATTTATGTTAAATAAATATATTATATAAAATAGTATACTACAAAATAATATAAACAAATTTCCTAAAAAGAGTAGTCTTGCGATAAAAATATATTAATAGTACTTATCTAAAAATAAATAAAAATAAATCTGTAGAGTAAAAGTGAGTTGGTAAAAGAAGCCAAGCAAGACCAAGGCTGACTTATGACGATCAAATAGCTAGAGTGTTAGCCGACGGAAATGTCAAAAGCACTCGCATACCTAGGCGAAAAAGTGTGAGGAGAATGATGAGATTTGGGGAAACGAAAGAAGTATGCAAGGACCGCGACGCTTGGCGTTCCGTCCTTTCTGACTACACCGTTAGGGATACGGCGTGAAGATATGTATGCATGTATCTAAAAATATTGATGAAATAAGCTAATTATATCTTTCTTTAGTATTTACTTAAACATTTATATGTCTTTCCGTTGTTTTTACATCTAAAAGAGATTATTTTCAGTATAAATGTGACAATCCACAAATATAAAATTTATAAACCGTCTAAACAAGAAATTGGGGTCCAGATCACGTTTCCAATAAATAATTTATATTTAGAGTAAGAGCAGACGTGTGTTCGTACAGCAGGTCTGAGCTTTACAGTCGTCCACAAATATTTATTGATAGTTCTACGTCAGCACGGTGAGTTGAATGGATCTAAGCGTTTCTGTCACGTTCCATGTACAAAAGATATTTACTGAGATTAGCTAGACGTTGGTAATAAACTGTAGATGAGCTTGCTTAAGGCTTGCTTAATTTTAAGCATTTGAACAAAGGTGAGTAAGGCAATGAAATGAAAATAATATTAAATATATGTGATCAACATGAACTCTATTACCTCTCTATAAACTTCCTTTACTAAAATGTACTCCACGATTTTTAAAATTATTCCCATAATCAAACATTTCGTCACCAAAAACAATGTAACGAAATCAAGTAACATTGTATTATATAGTTCACAACACTCACGTTAGATGTCGTTACGAAATCTGATCAAATTTTTAACGAAAGTTTATAAAAGCACTATGTAGGTACATTTTGCTTATTTTAGGATTCTAAAATTGTTGTATGCGACCGGGGATTCTTTATTTCTAGGGTTCCGTTTGTCGCAGGCTGACAGTCGCTTGAAGAAAGATATTGAAAGAGTTCTTGGTGAATTAATACGACAATTTGAAAGTAATACTGATGACCGATGTCGTAAATATTCTTTTTACGAGATCGACAAAACTCCATGAAATGTATTTATTGTGATAGAATTCACTCTTGGAATATAATACATATACATGAAGAATCCTGTTACAAAAACCTATAAACTATTAAAGATTGATGATTTTCCGAGACACACCCTTTAGTTGTCGATAAGTAAGCTACGCTTAGCCATAACGGACACGCGTAGAATAAAAGCATGAGAAAACCTACTTTCAAAGGAAACTAGGTTTTCTCATGCTTTTATTTAAAATTTTTAGAATTGACGTTTACGGAAAGTGAAATAAGTACTTACTTGTAGCTCTTCTTTATTAGTTATTTTTTTAAATTAGCTATATCCTATTTTTTCATTGCTGTCCTTAATGTAAACCAATGTGTTGACTAAAACATTTATAACATTCGCAAATTATTGATCAGTTTAGTTGTCATAACAACAACAAACATTTTTAGAATTCTCGTCCGTTTGTGTGTTTGTGATTTTCCGAACTAAAACACTGTAAATTGAAACGTCATGATTAGTGTAAAAATTTGTAATTTTAAAAAACACTTAAAAATAAAGAATAGGAGATTATTATTGTTTGCGCATCGCAAACAATAATATTCTTCTGTTATTTATTATGTTATTATTTTGTCTTACATTTAGAATGAATTGTGTCATTCACATATTACAGTGAACCTTTTTAACAAGTAACCAAAATTTTTCAATGCCGTTGTGGCTGTAGGACTTTTTGGCGGGAACGGGAGAGGTGAGGTTGTCAATTTATTTAGATTATCTGTTTTACTCTCTATCTGTTTAATCTGTTTAACTCTTTTGGGAGTTTTAAAGTACAAACGTGATAGTATATTATTGTGTTTTAAAATTCTGTGTATGTGAAAATAGAGTAGATCTAAATAAACATGTAAAGCTGAAGTTCTCGCGCTCTTCCAAGAAGTCTTCTATAACTTTAGTAAAGCTCACTATCACTTCACTGGAGGAGCTTTGCGATAACGATTCTACTAACATGTTAATACAATACGTGACATTGGCAAATGCGCTAATCTAAGCGCCATGCCATGAAGAAAGAAAGAAGAAGAAGTAGTGGGTGTAGTCAATGATGTTATATTAGCTCTTTACCTATGAAATTATCGTTTAGTATACAAAAAGTTAGTATTTTTTCTTATTTTTTTTTCATTTCTATTAATTAAAGAATGCACCCCTGCTATCGATGCATCTCTGCCAGCGCAGTGGTAGTTTTTCAATGCCATCCTTGAAGAAGTCAGGTGTACGGGAGGCAACAAACTCTTCAAAGGCATTTTGTACTGCCTCTCGGGTATAAAACTTTTTTATGCCAAGAAGTTGTCCAAATTTTGGAAAAAGTAGAATTCTGTCGGCATAAGGCCTGGTGAGTACGGTCGATGACGCAAAACTTCCAACCCTAGCTCTTGTAGCTTAAAGACCGTCTGTTGTGCCGTGTGAGGTCGAGCGTTGTCGTGCAGGAGCAGCGGGGACGAGCGATTAAGCAAGGCTGGCCGGAGATTTGCGAGCGAGCTTCTCCATCATTGTGTCCAGTTCCTCACAGTACGCATCCGCAGTAATGCTCGAGCCATTTGGTAAGAAGCTGTGATGAATTACACCGGCACTAGACCACCAAACAGTAACCATCGCTTTTCTAGGGGTAAATTTTCGTTTGGGACATTGCCTAGGTGCTGAACCAAGATTTAACCAACATGTTGACCGCCTACAGTTGTCAAAATGAATCTATTTTTCATTGCAAGTGACAATGCAGTGCAAAATCTCTTTGTTTCTGTATCTATTAAGCAACGCAAGGCCTACTTCAACGCGTTCGTCGCGCTGGCGATGGTTTATTTCATGTGGTACCCACTTCTCAAGCTTTTTTACTTTGCCAATTTGATGCAAATGAACTAATATTGTTTTGATGCTAACATCGAAAGCTGCTGCTAACTCAGCAGTAGATTGAGTATCGTCAGCTTCCACTATCGTCTTTAATTCGTCGTTATTGACTTTAGTTTTCGGGCGACCACGGGGTTCATTTTTCAGATCAAAATTTCCATCTCGGAAGCGTTTAAACCAATAACGAGTCGTGCGTTCGTTTGTAATGTTCACTCCGTACACGTCGTTAATGTTGCGAGCCGTTTGTGCCGCATTGTTACCGCGACGGAACTCATGTTTCGCAATTACTCGTATTTTTATCGTGTCCATACTGATGAAAAAGATACGAATGTTGTGAAAATAAAACACTAATCAATAAACAAATGACTGAATTTGCAAATAAAATTCCATATTTTTCTAATAAAATTAATTTGAATTTAGAATTTATTGCCAGCCATACACAAATTACATTTCAAATGACCAGTATTGTAGAACGCCAACTTCATAGGTAAAGACCTATTATTTCATCATTGGCTGTAGTATATTGGATGATATATTTAGTATTACTTGTGAATATTTCATAGTTTCGTGTATATAACGGAAAAGCGGTGTTATTGGAGTGCTACACGTAGGTAATACGTCAGACCGATGAACAGTAAAAATTTAGTGAAATTTTGGTTAGTTTCTCGTTTATTTATATTAAAGTCAAAAATGAAAAAAATAGGATATACGCTATATTATCTATAGCTACAACCTTTGATTATTTATAATCAAAAGGGGTATAACCTCAGAAGGTATAACATTGACATCTCTAAATTGACAGAAGTATAAACGGCGAAATAATAAGCACCTATACCGCTTTAAGCCATAACTTATATGTACATAATATATTGATAACTAAGTTGAAACTATATTACTTTTATCTGTAATTTCATTTACATACCTAATAATTAATATCGTTTATTATTTTATTTAAACAGAAATGTTTCACAATACGTTTACATATTTTAAATATTCAATGAAACTGAAATAATTATTTTTCTATAGGAATTTAGAATTACATTTTATATATAAAATTCGATATTTTCTATCTCATGCATTTTAAACTAAGTAAGTAGATACTAAAATGACTTAGGTAAAGATTAATGCAGGTTCAGTGGGCTTTCTTCAATAAAAGTTGTAAGCGAACAGATACCCGACAGCCAGTAGGTTCGTTCCGCATTGTCAGATAAATTCCGACGTCGATTCTCTCAGATCTTCCTCGCCATTTCTTTTGCTAATTATTGCTCCAACGGAGGCGGTGCTGTGGGAAATGGCCGTAATAAGATCTTTTGTAATCTCATTTATTAATTTTCGTCCCTCATTATTCGCTGCTCCTTTATGCTTCGTCTAGCTAAAATCTAAATAGACAACTTGCCCCCGCCGTTCTCATTTTGAGTTTTCTAAATCATATGAGAATTGTGTTTTTGATATTGAGTTAGTTTCAGTTAAATACGCTTGAGATACTTAGACTTTTAGAATTTTATGATTAGTAAATAGATCAAGTTATGTTAATTTATTATGTTTCATATTATACAATCTGTTACTAATAAAGCTTTAAACTAGAATTGTGCAGTGTTTCGTGATACAAGTAATTCGTTTATTTGCGAAAATTCTCAAAAATAGCGAAATGTCCCCAAGTCGGCAGTCGCACTGCTTTCTCCCGTCACCAGTACTGGTCACTAAGCGTAAGGTTGTACAATAGAGTACCTAAAGAAGGTACTGAATATATATTGGATACAGGAACTAACGTACGTGGAACCAGAAAACATGCTTAAAAATGAACACTAATATTAATATTACTATAATTAACCTGGAAATAAAATAATTAACAAACTAACGTACACGGAATTAACTTTCTTAAAAATTAATACTAATAATTATACAGCACACACACACGCACACGCACACACACACCACCACCATCACCTCAAAACATTATAGATACTTTTTAAATTTATTTAGTTACTTAAAACCTATCTATTTCTAGCTGTTACATCCATTTGCAATACTTAATACAAAAAGCGTAATAATGTTGACTACACTCTGTTACTGCTAGTTGTATCTGAGGAGGAACCGTTTTCTTATAGCACAGGTTCTACCTAGTTTAAGAAACGGGAATCCCGGCAAAGAAATTGCATAATGTTATTAGTTTGTATATTTGTTATACAATTTTGTCCGCTTCTAGGTGACGTAAAACACTATGTAACAATTAATGCTCAATAAACATATTATTATCATATTATGTTATTATTATGATCACGCAAGGTTATACCAAAGATACTATAATATTATAAAATAACTTAAATAATCCTATTACTTTAAAACAACCTTTTATTTTAGAAAAGTAATATTTTCATTATGTCAGTAGTATTCTGAATCTATACATATAATAAAAATGTAACAAATAATGCAAAAAATGCACTGCCTGTACATGGAAGATACTCGTATATGAGAAAAACTATAATTGGGGGCCTTTATCAACGCAAGAGAACCCAAAACAATGATTGTTAGAATTTTAGTCTGTCTGTTTGTCTATGCATTTGTGCGCGCTAATCTTAGAAACGGTTTAACCAATTTGGTTGCGGTTTTCACTGATGTATTGTGTTAACCTTCACTTAAAATTTTGTGTTTTGTTTATTTCAATCAGTTCGTAAATAAAAAAGTTTTATATCAATTTAAAGAATCACGTCAAACATTTGTTCGATAAAAATGTTATATATACTGTTCAGTTGAATTGGCTGAAACTACATATATATACTCGTATATTATGGTCTGTAAAATAATGATGATTGAAAGTTTATATAAAGTCATTTATACGCGAATTTTCAAATCCAAGACTGCGAATATCATTTTTTTTGAATAAATCGATAGGGGTGTCAAATTCTAGGTATCTCGGGGTTCTGATTACGAAAATGACGTTATTTCCAAATCCAAGATGGCGAATATTACTTTTTTGGATAAATCGACATGGGTGTCATATTCTAGGTTTCTCGGAGTGCTGATAACGAAAATGATGTTCATTTTCAAATCTAAGATGGCGAATATTACTTTTTTGGATAAATCGACATGGGTGTCATATTCTAGGTTTCTCGGGGCGCTGATTACGAAAATGATATTTATTTTGAAATCCAACATGGAGAATATTAATTTTTAGGATAAATCGACATGGGTATCGTATTCTAGGTTTCTCGGGGTGCTGATTACAAAAATGACGTTTATTTTCAAATCCAAGATGGCGAATATTCTAATTCCTACAAATATTATAAAAATGAAGGTTTGTGAGGATGGATGTATGGATGTTTGTTACTTTTTCACACAAAAACTACTGAACGGGTAGAAATTTTTTTGAAAATAAAATACACATGTTACTCGCTGATAATGTAGGTTCTTATACGTATTCTTTATTCAAGACAGCCTCGTGGCTGTCGTCTTCGGATTGTCAGAATACTGCTAGAGTGTAATTATGATGCAACTTTCACACTGTTCTTTTATAACTGGTTGATATTGATATGATATGATATTGACGATATTGATAATGGCCATAATGGGCAATAATATCTCATCTCGATCTGTTCGCATCTTTTATTGTGAAAGCCCACGGTTTGTGCTGTTCGATAGAATGGAAGTTATACATTGTGCTCCAGAATTAGAAAATGAACTAATTGTACACCTGGCCTAGATATTTATTTAGGCCAAGGTCACTCAAAAGGGAGAAAAAAAAATTTTTATAAAAAAATTAAACCGACTTCAAAAAAGAACACTGACTGAAAAGAATGAAATAACTATCCTTTACTAATCAAAACTTAAGTACAAAAATAACTTTATAAATACGATACAAATACCCATAAAATATAATTAAATTTGACAGTTATTGAAGTCGGTGCCAAATCAATGTTCTACAACAGAAAGTCTATTAGTTTAGAAGGCTTGGCACCGACTTCAGTAACTGTCAAATTTAATTATATTTTATGGGTGTTTGTATCGTATTTACAAAGTTATTTTTGTACTTAAGTTTTGATTAGTAAAGGATAGTTATTTCATTCTTTTCAGTGTTCTTTTTTGAAGTCGGTTTAATTTTTTTATAAAAAAATTTAATGATAAGAAACGCTACTCTTACAATTTCGCCACGTCCGTTCGTCTGTTCCTTTTTTAGTTAAGACTCATTTCTCACCTATTTTGATGAAATTTTACAAGTAAATGTCTTATGTTATGTCTTTAACTGAACTAAATTGCAAAAGAATATAAATTTTGATGTGACTGTCCATAAATGATACATTGCGGTTATGGTGGCCGAGTGCCTGAGGACTTCGCGTTTCATAATACGATAGGTCGTGGTTTCAATTCCCGCTGTAGGCGTATTGACCAATGAGTTTCTGATTAATAAAAATTTATATCAAAAGAAGGATTACACTTACAAACTCTACGTTGTCTGTGTCGTCCTATTCGCACGTTCGCATTGCTCCGCATTACTGGATCAAAACTGTCAATCTGCAAGAAAGTGTAAATCCATCATAGATCTACTGTTCTTAGAAATCCAAGTATATTTGAATATTTTTATTATCTATGTCCTGTTTCCGTAATTTTTTTTAAATGTACCGTAGATGTGCGAATTACAGTTTCTTCTCTCGCTTCTTTTAAACACCTGCGACCGTATTATTTCACCAAGCTACAAACTACAGAATAATATTAATTTGTTATTGTGTAAAATATTGTTAGTTTAACAATATCTTAGATCGGTTAAATTTTTTCAAATATATCTTGGATGTAGAAGTTCTATTTTTCTCTGGCTAAAGCCAAAGAAACCTTCCATATTCCATGTGAAAGTATTTCATCAATCTGCATTATATGTATATCTGTCAGCCTAGACGTAGGCTAGACGAAGACTTTTTTTCAAAAACAAACTTTAAACATACAAGCTACGCACATGTATATATAATCTAACCTTATCCGGGAAAGCCACGAAAAAATTTTCCGCGTAGACGAAGTTGCGGGTACAGCTAGTATACATATATAATTCTTCTGTACATGTCTTCGTCACTCAACTCATCCGAAACGTCTGGACCGATTTTGATGAAATTGTGTTTGATTGGGTCCCTAGATGGTTTAGATTCACAATTGGATCCGGTAGGTGGCACTGCAATCGGGTTCTAGGATTATTTTTTTATTTCGGGCAGGACGACGTCGTCGGGTTTTTGTGTTTGAGTGGGTCCCTGGACGGTTTAAATTCATAATTGGATCAGGTAGGTAGCGCTGCACCCGGGTTCTAGGAATTATTTTTTTTATTTCGGGCAGGATAACGTCTGTTGGGTCCGCTAGTTTTCTATATATACCTAGATTATCCTCATCAGATCTGTGTAACGTCAAAATTTATTTTAAAGAAATTTGTTTAATTTAACTGACAGTCCTGTGCCAGGGCCAGGTTCCATCCTGACTTAGACCACATCGTTTGTTCACATTCCTAATATTTCATTTTGCTTACTCATGCGTATTTTTCAGGATATCTAACTAACGAAATGAAAAGAATGCGTTTAAAAACATTCTGGAATTACAAGGACTTACCTATTTGTCACAAAAAAAGGAAAACACCTAGCGATAAGCTAATTACGGTTAATATTTTCGATTCTTCCCGTCCCTTTTCCGAGGGTATGTGCCTGCTTGCGAAATTGTTCTCAATTCTATTCCTGTCGAATTCTCTGTTCCATTTTCAGCGGCTAACCATATGTCTTCTGTCGGGTCGGACATCGCTCCCCACTGGGATGCCAGGATATCGGTAGGCGGAATAAGTACACATGTTGCTCGCATATTTAAAGCAAGGCGTGTGCCTTGGTTTAAATATGGAGATGGATACCGAAGATGAATAAATTCTTAGTTACAAATACCTACATATACATAAATATACCTAATATATCCATACTAATCCATACTATCCATACTATTCCAAACTTCTCAAAATAAAAAATCGCAAAGACATAGTTGCTCGCTCGGTTGAACGTGTATGTGAAATGTCGTGTGCGGAGACGGATGATTACATATTCTTATGTGTTTACAGACCTCCCTCGTCTGATTATTCTCGATTTTTAATTTCTGTAGAGGAGAGTCTTAACTTGCTTAGCAAATGTAACAAATCAATCATAGCATGTGGTGACTTCAATGTGGACATAAGAAATAGCTCTAAGGAAGGGGAGATGCTAATTTCACTCTTTCTTTCATTTGATCTTGTGCACATTTTTGATGAACCGACCAGGGTTACATACCATTCGGCGACGTGCATTGATAATGTTTTTATGAATAAGAGCAGGATTAGAGAGCACAAAATTATTAGTGGTATTCGATCAGATCATAAAGCTCAATTAATTAAAATAGATTGCATGAAAATTAAATTAGAAAGAATAATTGAGTTTAGACCATTAGGCGGGAAACAGTTAAAACGTTTTACCAACGAAGTAACAAATTTAAGAAACATCGTTCCCTCTGTTGGCAATCCAAATGTCATGTATAAGAGTTTTTTGAAAAATTTAACCGACATATTTAATAAAAACTGCCCAAAGAAGAAACAAATAATAACTGACAACAAGTTACATTTCTCTGATTGGGCGACAAAAGGTATTAGAAAAAGTAGGGACAGACTTATGAGTTGTATGACGAAAAATCATACACATCGGATGAAAACTTTCATAGCTATGTCCGCAATTACTCAAAAATATTTAAAAAGGTATCAAAGCACGCGAAATCAATCCATATCGCCAATAAAATTAGTAAGGCAGATAACACAGTAAAAGCGATATGGAACACTATTAACACAGAAGTAGGGAAACAAAATAAGAAAAACGAAGACCTCTCAATATACATTAATAATAAAATCGCTACTAATAAAAAACAGGTTGCTAATGGTTTTGCAAAATTTTTTTCAAATGCACCTGTACACATTACTAGTAGTCTAGCATCCTCTGCACATACAGCACGGGCACTATTAAGCCAAAATATAGGAAAGTGGTTCCCTAGTTTTCAGTTCAGGCACACGTTTTCATTTGAGATAGAGAAAACTTTCAAAGAATTAAAAAAAAAGAAAAGTGAAGATTTGTGGGGATTATCAGTTCATGTACTGGCTAATATAATGCTAATATTAACACCGATTTTAGAAAATATATTTAATAAATGTGTCGATCAAGGTGTGTTTCCCGATTTGATGAAGCATAGTAAAATTATACCAATATTTAAATCGGGTTGTAAGTCAGATCCTACATCCCAGTGTCGAAATTGCCAGCGTTGAGTAAAATATTCGAAAAAATAATGCTCAACCAAATGCTGGCACATTTTAACATTTGCAGGATTTTTCATGGTCAACAGTACATGGAATACCATTAATAAAGAAGTTGGGGGTAAACAAAATAAAAAAAATGAAAATATTTCCATAAAAATTGATAATAAAATTGTTACAAATAAAATTGAGGTTGCTAATGCTTTTGAAAATTATTTTTCAAATGTACCCATAGAAATTACTAGTGGTCTAGGATCGTCTTCGCATACAGCAGAGACGTTTTTGAGCAAAAATATTGGAAAATGGTTTCCTAGTTTTCAATTTAGGTACACATCTGCACATGAAATAGAAAGGACGTTCAGGCAATTAAATAAAAAGAAAAGTGAGGATTTATGGGGACTATCAATTAATGTAATAACTAATGTAATACCTATATTATCGCCAATCTTGGTAGATATATTTAATAAATGTGTCGATCAAGGCGTATTTCCCAGTTTAATGAAACACAGTAAAATTATTCCACTATTTAAATCGGGCTGTATGTTAAATCCAACCAATTATCGCCCGGTGTCAATATTGCCAGCGTTGAGTAAAATATTCGAAAAAATAATACTCAAACAAATGCTGGCACATTTTAACATTCACGGGGTATTTCATGGTCAACAATACGGTTTCACGAGAGGGCGGTCAACAACTCATGCGGGAGTAAGCTTGATCGGGACTGTACTTCAGGCTTGGGAGGGGTCCCAAGATGCTATTGGTGTTTTTTGTGATCTTTCCAAGGCTTTTGATTGTGTTAGTCATGAAACTTTAATTTGCAAGCTGAAATACTATGGAATACGTGGTAACGCTCTCGATTTCGTGATCTCGTATTTGTCTGGCCGCGAGCTGAAAGTGAGTGTTAATGGGGTTTTGTCTGTGGGTTCAAAGTTAAAAATGGGAGTTCCCCAAGGATCAATTTTGGGACCTTTCCTGTTTTTGGTATATATTAACGATTTCCCATTTATGGTCAGGGACTTATGCGAAACAGTATTGTTTGCTGATGATACCTCATTGTTATTTAAACTAGACAGAAAAAATCTAGATATTACTTGGGTAAACAGGATCCTAACAGATGTCTCGAAATGGTTCGCTGCCAATAATTTACTACTGAATGCACAAAAAACTAAATGTATTAAATTTTCCCTTTGTAATGTACCCAGAATCCATGATAAAATAGAACTGGGTGAGAAACAATTAGAATTCGTTAAGTCAGCCAGTTTTGTGGGTTTAACAGTAGATAACAAGTTACAGTGGGCGGACCATAACGGGGCATTGGCTAGTAAGCTCGGTTCTGCGGTAATGCAATTAGACGCATTAGGCAAATGACAGATGTGGATACGGCAAGGTTGGTGTACTTTGCATATATTCACATTTTAATGTCCTACGGCCTTCTGCTGTGGGGATCAGCGGCGCATATTAACTCCATTTTCATTTTACAAAAAAGAGCAATACGTGCCATCTACAGCATGAATGCACGAGAATCGCTTAAAGATCGTTTTAAAGACATTAATGTCCTCACCTTGCCCTCCTTATACATCTTTGAAATTATTATGTATACGAGAAAAAATATAAATCAGTTTAAAAAGAATAGCGATATGAATGGTATGGAAACCCGAGGTCGTGATAAATTGGTTATTCCAAAATTTAAATTACATAAGTCAAATGTTTCATTTTTAGGTAACTGCATTCGTTTTTATAATAAAGTTCCTCAAGAAATTACTCAATTAACAGAGAATACATTTAGATTGGTTATAAAACGTACATTGACTAGACAATCATACTATAAAATAAACGATTTCATTGAAGATAAAACAATAGTCTGGAAATGATGTTCTCTGCACATGCGTTTACTGGCTTAATGAAAATATTGTATTTTAATAACCTTTTGTAAAATGAAGTTGAAAAAATGATACCTGACTGAGTTTCTTGTCGGTTCTTCTCAGTGTCCAGGTTTTCTATTCGAACCGAACTAAAGTAGATTTGACGTTCAAAAATACCATGTAATTGGGTTTACTTGAATAAATTGATTTGACTTTGACTTTGAACAGTACGGTTTCACGAGAGGGCGGTCAACAACACATGCGGGAGCAAGTTTGGTCAAAAATATACTAGAGGCTTGGGAGGGGTCACGAGATGCCATTGGCGTGTTTTGTAATCTTTCCAAGGCTTTTGATTGTGTTTGTCACAAAACTTTAATTTACAAGCTGAAATGCTATGGAATACGTGATAAAGCTCTCGATCTCGTGATTTCATATCTGGCTGACCGAGAACAAAAAGTGAGTGTAAATGGGGATACATCTGACGGTTCTAAATTAAAGATGGGCGTTCCCCAAGGATCAATTTTGGGATCGTTCCTATTTTTGGTTTACATTAATGATCTTCCATTTATGCTTAAAGACCTTTGTGAAATAATATTATTTGCTGATGACACATCATTATTATTTAAAGTTAACAGAAAAGACATAGATATTAGCGGACAGAATAGGACCTTGGCGGATGTCTCGAGATGGTTCGCTGCCAATAATTTACTACTGAATGCACAAAAAACCAATTGTGTTAAGTTTTCCCTATCCAATGTACCCAAAATCCATAATGGACTGGAACTGGATGGGAAACAATTAGAATTAATGAAATCAGCTACTTTTCTTGGTTTAACAGTAGACAATAAGTTACAGTGGGCGGACCATATCGGGACTTTATCTAATAAGCTCAGTCCGGCAATATACGCTATTAGGCGCATTAGACAGTTGACAAATGTAGCTACGGCTAGGCTGGTGTATTTCGCATATTTCCATAGCCTTATGTCTTATGGTCTGGTACTGTGGGGATCAGCGGCGCATATGAAATCTATCTTTATTTTACAAAAGAGGGCAATCCGTATCATCTACAGTATGAACGCACGAGAGTCGCTGAGAGATCATTTTAAAGACATTGATGTACTCACCTTACCCTCGTTATACATCTAGGAAAACATAATGTACACTCGAAAAAATGTAGATCTTTTTCAAAAGAAAGGCGTTGTTAATGGTATGGAAACTCGTGGTCGTGGTCAGCTAGTTATTCGTAAATTTAAATTACAAAAGTCAAGTGGTTCATTTTTGGGTAACTGTGTTCGTTTTTATAATAAAATTCCTCAAGAAATTACTCAACTAACGGAAAAGAGATTTAAACTTGTCATTAAACACACACTGATTGGAAAAGCATACTACAAAATTAGCGATTTCATTGAAGACACAACAATAGACTGGAAGTGATCCTCTCTGCATATGCATTTACTGGCTTTATAAATATTGTATTTTTTAATAACTGTTGTAGAATAATGTTGAAAAAATGATACCTGACTGAGTTTTTTGTCGGTTCTTCTCAGTATTCAGGTTTTCTTTTTGAACCGAACTAAAGTAGATTTGACGTTCAAAAATACCTTGTATTTGGGTTTACTTGAATAAATTGATTTGACTTTGACTTTGATTCATATCCGTACTAATATTATAAATGCGAAAGTCTCTCTGGCTGTCTGTCTGTCTGTTCGGTTTTCACGGCGAAACCACAAGACAGATTTTAATAAAATTTGACATGGAGATAATTTGACACCAGGGGGTGAACATAGGCTACTGTATTTTTCAGAAATCTACCCTTAAAGGGGTGAAAAGGGAGATGAACCTTTGTATGGGAAATTTTTAACCGCTGAACCAATTAAGATGAAATTTGGTACAGAGATACACCTTTTCTATTAAAAAAACATAGTTTTCTTTTTTATCAAAAACCTACCTAAAAGAGGGTGTAAAGGGGTTGAAACTTTGTATGGGGAACGCTAAATCTAGGTAATGATAAAATTTGGTGCGGTGATAAGACATCATTTATCAAAAATATATAGACTATTTTTTTTATCAAAAATCTGTGAAAAGGGGACAGGAGGGAGGTGGACGAAACTTTGTACGGGAAATGCTAAAGCACTGAATCGATTATGATGACATTTGGCAAGAAAACATAATTTATCAAAAATACGTAGCCTATTTTTTTTTATCACAAATCTGTGAAAAGGAGGGCGGGAAGGAGAGGGACGAAACTTTATGCGAGAAATGGCTAAACCGCTGAACCGATTATGATTAGTATTACATTTGGCAAGAAAATAGTTGACATCGTAGAACGGACATAGGCTACTTTTTATAAAAAATCTACCTTATGATCTATAATCTAATGATACAATTTGGTGTGGTGAAAGACTTTTTTATCAAAAAAACAAAGCCTTTTTTTATCAAAAATCTGTTAAAATGGGGACAGGAGGGAGGGGGATGAAACTTTGTACGGGAAATGCTAAACCGATGAACTGATTATGATGTAGCATGGATATAGTTGGACACCTGGGAACAAACGCAGGCTACTTTTTTATCAAAAAACTACCCCTAATGGGATGAAAAAGGGGATAAAACTTGAAATGGGAAATGCTGAACTGTCGAATCAATTATGATGTTTGATACATGATTATGATGAGATAGTATGTGCTCGAAGACAGACGTAGGCTAGACGTAGACTTTTTTTCAAAAACGATCTTAAAATATGCTATATACATGTACATATAATATAGCCTAATCCGGGAAAGCCACGAAAAAATTTTCCGCGCAGACGAAGTCGCGGGTACAGCTAGTCTACTATAAATATTGAAATATCTAGTATAAATATTGCGCAATTGCGCTACTGAACTAAACATTATGTTTGTACTGTAAGTATTATAAAATAAATTGGGGGAATACTTAGTAACACCAAGACAATATACATAAGTTTGTTTTCTAAATTAACCTGGCCGGCAATCGAACCCGGGATCCTCCGTGCGGAAGTTAAATGCACTGATCAGCACACCAAACGACCTGTGAACAAAGAAGTGTTACGTCAATAAAACTCACACAATGTATAATCACATTTACGGGAGGACTAATTAAAAAAGGATCTAGGAGCGCATCGGCTCATATCATCCTGCTGACGTCACTTATCCACGAATTGGCAACAGTAAGTGGGGTAGGCTGAATGGGATGTTAACTAGGTCGGGCCGGCAACAGTGGAGCCGTCTGGCTCCGTTACAAGGTTCTTGTTCGCCACTACCACTAATAGATGTCACCTTTTACAAGTCACTAATTGATAAACTGAAAGAAATCTATGGCGTAAGTTCGTAACAGAGAGGGATGACAATACACATATTTCGTCTCTATCGGTATGCTCAATATTTTAAGACTGTTAAGCTGTATATTCCTTGATTCTAGGTTAAGTGTTGCATTTGGCAGACCTCTGAACAAAACAAAGCTTTGTTCGTTACTATTTTGATGGTTTTTTATTTTAGAAGTGAAAAATTTATGTAAAAATTTTAGTAAATATATGTGAGGTGTTTTAGTAAATCTTTTGCGTGTGATGGTAGAATAACAAACATAGTATACTAGATGGGTAAAATGCAGTATTGTAGGCGAAACATAGGCTGTCAAAGCGAGAAAGACTGTAGTGGCCATATCAATGCAATATCTATTTGTAGTAGATCTGTGTAGTTGACAAAAAGGGAAGACAAACGAGCGAACAGCCCACTTGATTGTAAGTGGACTGAGGCCACTGGACATTGATAATGTTGTATTGAAGTCAGGCATCGCGTTGCCGATGGCGCCGACTATGCTAGTCAGCCTCGCCAGCCAAGCCGAGCTAGTCAACTCCGCTGGACAAGCCAACCCTGCAAGTCATGCCAGGCTAGCCAGCCTAACCGACATTATTTTCATGTTGAATGGAGCGAGATGTCGCCACTGTCGGCGGGTTGGTCTAGCTGAGGTCACATCCTGTCTACCACATCTACTGTCGCCAAGTCATGGGAGAAACTAAGATCTGGCTCATTCTATATCATTCTTGGGGTTTAGCTGTTAATTATTCGTCTTTCGTTATTCCTTACAACATATAGTCTGCAATTTGTCATTGATTATTGAGAAATTAAATGTAAAAGTGAGTATCCATAATGTGTGTTTTTTATTGCTGTAACAATATCAAGGTTTAAACACTTCAAGTTGCAAGTGATTAAGATGTGGTGTCTCATGTGCCATAAATTTCATAGCCTTTCTTAACCTCCACACTGGAACACAACAGTGCAACAAGCACTGCTGTTTGACGGCAGGATTAACGGGTAAGATGGTGTTAGCGATCTAGGCGGACCCCGCACAAGATTAGGAACTTGTGCGGTATTATTTCGCAAAACGGAGAAAGTAAGAGTGTGCTGCCGTATATATTGCTTTCTAAAGGACCAAATAACGACCTGGTTGTACAATAGCATACGAACGAATTCAAAGAGCAATTTCTTTCATTCACAACTATTTCAATCACAATCACATCAAATAGCCATCTCTGATAAATGATAATCTTGTAGCAGACTTTATAACTTTGTCAGACTGTCTCGTACTACAAAGTAAGGCAAATTTTGAATAAAATGTAGATGTGTAGGTGCTGTTTTCTAACAAAATGGCGACCGATAAGCTTATCTGATAATAAGTGTGTGTCGGCTTATCTAATATACTTCACCGTTGCTGCTTGGACAGAGCATCTAGAGTTACTTATAAAATCTGGAGTTTAGTGTAGTCTTTAATGGTTTCATCAGTGAATAAGTTTATGACACTTGACAAACGATATTGTTACTTGCTCTTGGAAGCCAAAACTATGGCTATGTAGTCTGTGTTTACGGTATTAATAAAATTTTAAAAAGAAAGTTTCGCTTTATGTAATCTTTTCTACTCAAAAACGACTTCTGGCGGTTAGGTTAGAAGTTTATGGCTATTGCGAAGCGTAGCGAAGCGATTGCCATAAACTTCGATGTTAAGTGTTTTTTTAACTATTCGACAGTCTTCTATCAAAAGACAAATTCTATAACTGATACTTCAAGTATTACACGTCATTAAGTATAAAAACGCGCAAGCAGTTGTTATTGTAAAATCCTTCCAAGCTTCCCACTTCCTATGGCAGTAACAGCCAGACTCCAAGCCAATTAAAAAATGTTCGTTTCCTAAATGGACATGATCGGAAATGGAACCCGGGATTTCGACTTGGAAGGTAGAGACACTATCACCGCCCCGACGGCCACGGGCCAGTCGAAGTACAAAATATAGGTAATAAGATCGTATTTTGTAACCATAAATTTTTAGTTTTAACTTCTGTCACATTATTAATAGTTCTAGTTTACATGTTACATTAGTGATTTATTATAACCAGATAATTTCAAACTATCTTATATACTTAGAGGTGTTCAATAACGACAGTACATAAGTAATACACCTTACCGGTGTTTATCTGTCATGAAAATAATATTATGTATATAGCACAACCATTAAAAACTGTTGTATCGTTTTCTTTTTCTTTTAAATGTAACTGGTATATTATAAATACATATTATAATTTTAAATATAGCTGGTAATAAAAAGGGATTTTTCGAGATATTAACCCATTATTTTGAAGGAGTCTGCATTTTGTGTTTTTTTTTTTACCTTTTTTAATGTAATACATTATGCGATTTACACGTGTCCTCTTTTTTTGTGCCGATTTTTTCAAATCTTTTTATTTTTATTTACTTGGAAGGGTAAAATGTAATTAAGACCTGATAATGAGTACCTACTGCTCAAACAAAAGAACTTCTCAACGGTTAATATATTTTGAAGATCTCTTTACTTTACGTTTCGTTCTCGAAATGGAAATAGCTTAGTTTGAGACTTTTTTTTAGACATTTATTTGGTACAAATGACAAGTCGACAGTTATTGAAGTTGGTACCAAACAAGAGGCAAACAAATAAACAACAATAAAAAATCTATTATATTGGTTGTCACCGACTTCAGTAACTGTCTTGTATTATAAATACTAACTTTTGCTTAAAAGAAAGTAGCTGTCCTTCCCCTGACCCTAGTTTAATCTACCGAATCTCGATTCTAAATTTCATCGAAATTGGTCCAGCGGTTTAGCCGTGAAAGCTGACCAAACAGACAGACAGACTTTCGCATTTATATTATTATTAGCTATGGAATTTACGAAGTTGTTATTGTATTCGTGTTTCGATAAGTAAAGGAAAATTATTTTGTACTTTTTAGTGTTTTTATTATTTATTTTGAAGGCGCCTTAATTTTTTTCTTAATAAGTTATCTACAAAAGGTTGAATAAGGCGAATTTACTTCAGAGCCGTTTATTAATTTTTTACCTTTTCCCAATAAACTCACTTCAAATCACTTAACCGTTAACCTTTCATTCGAGAAAAGAGCTGGATTTCATTTGTTCTCGATGGATGCAACCTCTTTCTTTTATGTAAGTACTGTTTGCTGAAGTATCTAGGTACTTCTAACAAAGTATACACGTTGTTATAACATGAAAAAAGAAAACATGTATATCTTACCACGAATTTTTTGTTTATTTTAACAACTATTAATACAACAATACACATTTCAGGCACGTGAAGTATATTTAGGATTTATTGTACGCATAACCATTTGCAAGTAAACAATATTCAGATATTAAAAAACATTACGGATTTATGATTGACTAACAAATATGATGTAATAACAAATAATTCTAGAAATGATTCCCAGAGTTGGAGGCCACGAGTAAGGAAGGTTTGAATAAGTATCAGATATTGCTGTCTGACATCGGCAATGATTTTGTACCCTCATCCTTTCCGCTGCCATATTCGTGCATAAATTATAAAAAATAACTTTACAAACACGGCACAAATACATATATATATAATTAAATTTGACAGTTACTGAAGTCGGTGCCTACCAAATTAATAAACTTTCTGTTGCACATTGATGTGGCACCGACTTCAATAACTATCAAATTTAATTATATAGATATTTGTATCGTATTTAAAGTTATTTTTTTACATCAGTTTTGATTAGTAAAGGATAGTTAATTTGTACTTTTCAGTGGTTTTGTTTTGAAAGCGGTTTAATTTTTTTCTTAATTTTTTTTTATTTCTACCTTTTGAGTGACCTTGGCCTAAATAAATATCTAGGGCAGGTCTACAATTTACTTCTTTCTAATTCTGAAGCGCAATGACATACAAGAGAATCATAAATATAAATAAAGTTTATTAGCAGTTAGTGTTATATGGTGTATCTTCGAAGTCTAATCTCTGATACCGGTAAAATTTATATGGAACCACCTCGGAAGTATACCCTTACAAACAAACAAAATTTTCGAAATTGGTCCACAATTAACGAAGTAATCGGTGAACATACATAAAAAAACAAATACAGACGAACATAGAACCTTCTCTTTTTAAATCGGTTAAAAAAGATAAAAATTTCTTTCAAAATTAAATTTATTATTTAATATACTTACGCTGATTGAGAAAATCGTACTACAAAATAAACAGAGGGTAATATAGTTTGAAAATAACCTTCCCTGCATATGCATTTACTAGCCTCGTGAATATTGTATTTTAATATGCCTATTGTAAAATGATGTTAATAATATGATAATGTTTCTTGTCGGTTCTTTACAGTGCAACTTTTGTTTGAACTGGTGGTAGATTTGACGTTTGAATGTGCCTAGTGACTATGGTGCACAATCGAGGAATAGTAACTCGACAATTACTGTTCAGAATAGCATTGCGAATAGGAGACATAAGTTTATGGAAGCGCGCGAGCTTTAATATCTGTTTCTTTCAATGTCGTCAGTCACTCCTCCGGATCTCCGATCCGATGGATCTACGCCACGATAGAAAAAAACCGTCTTTTGAAAATGTTTGTACGGGATTAGCCTGTAATTTCCCTTTTATTTCAGTATTTAAGTGAACCTAGCTTTGCATTGAAATTGAAATCACTGGTTCAAAATGTTTGCTTAGAGCTTTTCTTGCCAAGGACAACATAAAAATGAAATGTTATTATCATTTCTGCTTTCGTGGGTGTCATTGTTTGTCGTCAACTATATTATGTGCTTGTAGATAGAAGCTGTGATTGGTAATTTCAGAAATAGTTTATTGTTATCTATACTATATAATCTATACATAGTATAAAACAAAGTCGATTCCCGCCGTCTGTCCCTCTGCATGTACGCTTAGATCTTTTAAATTACGCAACTGATTTTAAGGAGGTTTTCATCAATAGATAGAGTGATTCAAGAGGAAAGCTCTTACATATGATTTAATATTGTTATATGTTAGTTTGTTGAAATATGACGATAAAAGTTCAAGATGTCGGAAAAAATCAAGCTGACTGAGAGCTTTCATCGAAAATGCTGTCTTATTCCAAAACAATGTATGATGGAATTATTCCTCTTTATTAGGATCATGAAAAAGTCAGCGACGGCAAATGTCTATATTATACGGATAGCTTTCTATAACCATTTTAATGTTTAAAAAAATTGATACAAATTATGTGGAGTTCGGAAAGCTATTTACACGGATACGAGGAATTAGTATCTACATTGCACCCGTGCGAAGCCAGGGCGGGTCGCTAGTATTATATATAAAAGGAGAGAGTCAATTATATAAGTTTGTTTATATGTAGCGGGTAATCTCCGGAACCACTGCACTTATTTGAAAAATTCTTTTACCTTTCGAAAGGTATATTTCAGATGAACATAGACTACTTATATATATTCAATCCGGGCGAAGACGATACGGGCCGCTAGTGATATTATAAAGAGAGAGCGGATTTTGTAAGTTTATTTATATGTGGAGTATAATCTTCCAATATATGTGGAGTATAATCTCCGAAACCATTGCACCTTTATGTATGATTCTTTCAGAATTTGAAAGGGAGATTAATCCAGATAGACATAGGCGATAGGTATATTATGTATTCAACCCGAGCGAAGTCGGGACGGGCCACTAGCAATCAATAAAGAGAATTAAGAATCCATTAGATAAATACATGTCCATAAATTCCCATCTTCACTTCACTTCACTAAAAATAAGTAATGAAATGTGGAGTCCAAGCGAAAAGGGACTAACTGTGAGGTATTGTGAGGTTGCGCTGTGAGGAGTTAACAGTAGTATTAGAAATTACAACTGCATGATCATAGGATCAAATGCTATAGTATATGCAATATAAATGAGAAAATAGTTCAACGAATAGTTATTGAAGTATTTTTTTATTCTTCTATTTAAGCTTGTACAACTTACTAATTGGAAGTTTAGGTACGCCATTATTTGTTGCAATTGTTCATTTCAAATAGAATCTGAGAAAAATATCTGAGACAGACAAACGTCTAAGGCAAAGATATAGATATGCCGACATCGAGATCATTTTACAAATGTTTAGTTTTTCCAAAACAGTAAATATAAACCATGTGGTAGAAATGGAAAAACGGGGATCTTATTGCGATCATAGTATCGCAGTGGATGTACAGCCTAATCTTTGTTAGACTGTCGTTAGAGTTATATATATTTTTTTTAATTTAAATTCAACGCACAGCCCATGGCAACAAAGTTACACATCGATATAACACTATGCTGTGGCAGTGAAAAGGCAACGACTCAGTTCCAATGCCTCTCAATGTATATCAATATAAGTATAAGTTTTAACAAGTAAACATAATTCCTTTGATAATATTATAAATTAGGATATTAGGTACGTACTGGAATTGTAATGGGATTCACAAAAACCTTTCGTTAGTTAGTAGATACGCGTATGTAAACATTGAGAGACAAGAATAACTCTTGATTAATTTATTACACTTTGTCGCAGGGAGTTCGCGATTATATCTCTAATTTGAACCGAGAGTCGAGACTAGAACTCATTGGATTAGCGAAAATTTCGCTAAGTTGCCCCTTTCTAATTAGGAACAACTCGCTTTCAAAATATTAATTATGAAAGTTACTAATCTTACGCCAGGTTAGATGCTTTATTTAGGAAGTAAGAATTATGTGGGAGAAAGGGTTGAGACTTCATAATGATGTGCGTTTAAGTATAGAGAAGGATTATGATAGGATTAACGACAAACACGATGTAAATTAGACTGCTAAGAATAGTAACACGAGTATATATCACGTAAACAAGTAGTTATGTTTATAATATTGCCTATTTTCTATTTGCCATACAAAGGAAATATATATAATGTTAGAGTATTTTCTATTTGCAATGCAAAGGAAATATAACAATTGTGTTTAAGAGGTCCCATAAGAGTACATATTATTTCATGAGTAGCATAGTATAAGTCTATTTCCACGAATTTCTACAAAAAAAAATTTATATATCTACATACATTTCTTCACGCTTTATCCCTAATAGGATAGTCAGAGAGGATAGAGTGCCAAGCACCGCGGTCCTTCATACTTCTTTCGCCTCCTCTAAAATACATTATTTAAATAATTTTTACTTCAGTACCTTATACTTCAGTGCTGTAATTTTACTACATCTTGATGTTCTATCTCCATCGGAAGGAAAATATGTATAAATATGTACATATTTTTATAATTTAATGGCTTTACCACACTTTATATTAAAGACAGCTATAGGGACCTATGTATTTAAATTCAATCTAGAGATTTTTCGCTACGTAGACCAGTGATATATTCGAATATTTAGACAGATATAGAAACAAAAATTCAAAAGTTATAAAAATATTTCTGGATAAATAAAAATATTTAGTTTTGAATCCAAAGAGGTTGGTAGTTTTGTTATAAGTTATAACTGTAACACAATTTTAAGAAAAATGCATTAATGTTTTATCTATTTTTACCTAAGACCTTCCACAATTAATTTTATATTCCTGTGCTAAAATTGTAAATTATTTGTTACTTTGTTCTTTGTGTACAATAAACTGAATTAATTTCAGTAATTTTAGATTTCTTTAGATGTTTCGTTAACGAATCAAATTGTAACAATGAATTTATTTGCAATTCAAATATTCAGATACTTGGAACGAATATTAATTTAATTATCAGCAGTTCAAAGTCATTCTCTAACAATTCGGTATGTTCTTTATAACGGTATATAATTAAATTTCGTTAATATTTACACAATTGAGAAACAAAACAGGTTATAAATAGTTTATTGGCGATAAATTAGATAGGTTAATTGGATTGCTTACATTAATTCCTAACTCTTACTACAGACTTCTGTAAATATGAACTAAGCTAGATGCTCTTTGCGCACCAAATTTTAAAGCGTTAAATCTATACTAATATTATAAAGAGAGAGAAAGTGGATGTTGTAAGTTCGCTTATATGTGGAGGGTAATCTCCGGAACATCTGCACCTATTTGAATAATACTTTCACCATTAGAAAGGTACCTACATTTTTCCAGATGGACAAAGGCTATATATTTTATGTATTCAGGCCGGGCAAAATCGAATCGAAGAGCGAATTAGCACCAGTGCGCTCGGTTTACAAGTTACACCGAAACCGAAACACTGTCATCGTTGGAGATATGTCACGCGGGCTTACAAAAAGTGTAGTAAGCTTATGCGCGGTTTGAGTTCACTAATTTATAACAACGAACTAATTTATTTCGTAAGTATCCACAATTTATACGCGAATTCTCTTTTAATTACTTTTGTAAATGTGTTGGTGGTAGAGCCATACCGCATTGCAGCACGAATAGGGTCGGCTCGCCCGGTGAAATACCACCTTCTCACAGAATATCGGCGTGAAATAACAGCATATATTGCTGTTGTTTCATTCGATGAGTGAGAGTGCCGGTGGCCCATCACCCCCTCCCCCACCTTTCGCTCCTTTCCCTACTTCCCTAAAGAACCGGCAACGCACCCATGATTCTCCAGGTGTTGTGAGTGTCCATGGGCGGCGTTTGGTTACTGTCCATCAGGTGAACCGCTTGCTCGTTTGCCTCCTCATTTATAAAAAAAAAAAATTAAAAGTTCACTGTTATTATAACAGTAACAGTAAGAGATTGAGGTTTGAGGAAGCGAAGGAAGTATCTAAATACCGCGAAGCTTTGCGCTACGTCTATTCTGACTACCCTGTTAGGGATACAGCGTGAAGATATGTATGTACGTAGATTAATAAATAGGTGATATAACAGTGTCATATGTTAATCACCTAATTATGTACTCCTGAGTATCTGACTCACCCAATGTAATAAGGCAATTTTTGTTCTTTGGTAGCACAATACTTGACGAACGACCAAGTTCGAGCCATACTGGATAATTGCACTAATAATAATTCATTAAATACAAATTAAATGATCTTGAATACTT
Source organism: Zeuzera pyrina (assembly GCA_907165235.1). NCBI lineage: Eukaryota > Metazoa > Arthropoda > Insecta > Lepidoptera > Cossidae > Zeuzera > Zeuzera pyrina. Next base: position 17,856,607 of record OU015626.1, read on the forward strand.
CACGTATGAGTGTCATCTCACAATTGTTGACTGCGACACACGAATTTCGTATTACGTGGTGACCACGGCGGTCATCGTGCTGTATCTTTTACTCATATTGTCTTTATATTGCTTTCTAGTTACACTTACGTAAATATTGTTTGCTTGGTAATATTGTCAATGTTTTGATTTGACTTTTACTCTTGATATGGCTCGCGTGGTACTTACTGACAAATAATAGCTTATATATTGGTACAACTAGTCTTTATCTTATCCTGTACTTTTATACGAGTAATATTTGTATATTTTGTAATCGCGTTCTCGAAAACAGATCTAACGATTTCGATGAAATTTATGACGTAGGGATTTACGGGGGCTAAAAATCGATCAGACATAAAACTAGCCCACAAAATGTGATTGGTAATATATTAAAATATGATTAATATGATATATTAAAGAAATTGATTTCTTCTTTGGTTCTAACGACATTGATGTAATTTTGTATTTGGGTAATATTTTACTTTCCAACTTTATCTATAAATAGTTCATCCTTTGGTAAATTCGAAAGATGCCAAGCGAAGCTTAGCTTGGCGAAGTTCGAATCTCAGGTACTGTACAATTTAGGGCTGATTTGGTTCATTAGTTTTAATGTGAAGGAAAAACAAACGGACGCCATTTCCATATTTTTATAATATTATTAGCGAAGTACCGAGAATATTATTGTAGCGTAGGTAATGAATTAAGTTACAGAATTTATAAAGATAATTATGTGTAAAATGCCTTCATTAATTTTTACTCTCGGCCCTAAACCCGAGCTGCCCATATCGTAGGAATTCTAATAAATTCACCTCACGCTTTCGGGAATGGAAAGTAAGAAATTTCTAATTCATTTACGATTTCCTGATTGTCTGTTCAGTGTAATTTGATCTCAGTAATTCGTGAACAACTCACGATAGGAGTGTGAGGTAGGGTTGTCAGATGGGAAAATCTTTTAATAAAATTTAAAAATGTGGAGATTTCGAGGTTGTTGACGGGAGTAATAAATATTAGGTACCGATGAATTGAAACTTGATTTTGTGTTCTAAAATCGATAAGTTTTAAGTTTCAATATATCATCGTCATCGTCATTTCAAGCCATTCTCAATTATATTAGTGTAGCACCTCTTTCACCATCTCCATTCCCTTCTATTTTAAGCAAACGGAGGCCGTTTGCTCCCTTTGGTACATACTGTTCCATTCGTCAATCGACATTTCACGTATTTGTCGCTAGACGAATGAAACAGGGCATGCCTCGTAATCCGGGCTCGTCTTTTTTCTCTGTGCCGCTCCTTTGGCCAGCTTATCAGCCCTGCATAAAAGTAGTTAAAGCGCATCCGAAGCAAACAAACGCTCAGATATATTTAATATTACAAATGGCGCCTAGCTTATGTGAATATGTTTATCTTTTTCACCTGGTTTCTATTTACTATCTTAAACTTGACCCAAGTACACGTATTTGCTATTCACTGACTAATATTTATTTCAAATGTCCGTACTCTCTGACTACCCCGTCAGGGATACAACGTGAAGATATGTATGTTTGTAATATAACAAATACAATAAAGTTAAATATTTTAGATACTCTATCTCTCACCTATAAAAATAGAACACCTAAAACTATACCGAACCAATTAATTAATTAATTTATATTCAAACAAAGTGCTGCAGTTGCATAAGGAAAAGCAAAAAGAGCGACTTTGAACGCTCCAGTTTTTATTTATATACAGGTTAAATAAAGATACTAATAACCTCTTTGTGCAAATTTCCTGTCAACATACTCGTACCTAACAACTTTGTTCTACGACTTTTTTCAAAACTCAATACGTTCCTCAAAAGTATTTCTTAAGTTTTATTGTACTGTCTGAAACGTAATTACTCTGTACGTATTTCCAATGGTTCAGTGCAACCGCACAGGGCCGCGCTGCGCGTGTGCCGCTTTAGCGACTGGGTAGGAAAGGTGCCATTTTCAGAAACATTTAATGAATTTTTATTTTTGTATGAAAGAAAAAACCCATGAATTTTTGAAAGTCGTAAAACAAAAGTTATTGGGGATAATGTTTAGTACAATACTAAGAGGTTATTAGTGTTTTTAAATTAACGCTGTATAGCTAGCATAGCTCTAACAGCCGTAGTGGGCAAGAAGCTGTCAGTCATTCTTCTTGATGACGTCGCGAATACCGTAGCGCTCTGCTATAGGGCGCCAGTGTTCTAATATTTTTTAAACATCGGTACTGCCAACAGAGGTAAATGTTTTAGACACCCACAGAATAAATTATAATAGTTATATCACCTCGCTATCGCAAATTCATAATGTTTATAATATTTATTCAAAACTGAATGAGTATTGGTTAAGTCCGACTTTACTGGGTTCCATAAAATGTTTATAATATAGTTTTTTTAACCTAATTTTTGTAGATTTCTTATATTTAGGAGGTTCGTTATATTTCTTATAAAAAGCAAGTAAGGCTTAACGTTCCTTGAAATTTGTAATTGTAAGGTATATATACTATAAGGTTTATACACCTATATACTTTTAATTTCTGATAAAATTCACTATGAAGCGCGAGTGATTCTTTTGATTAATACGGGAAATAAATAACTTCAAAGTAATAAAAAATATCACATCTGTTACTTTAAGTATGTCCTCGATACTTATAAGTATGAGCATACCTTCATACGAATATGACGTAATACCCCTTGAAATCCCTAATCGCTTTAACATAACTATTAAACTCGTTTCAACATTTCCATGGTCCCTGAGCAGCTTATTTTTTTCAAAGAAAATTTTCTCGTTGCGCCCTCGGGTTTTCGCAATGACTAGCATAAACCTTCGCGAGGCCTTCGTTGTTTAAGGGCTTATTATGACGGCGTTCGGAAATTTTGTATGTATTTATATATTCAAAATATTTTAAATAATGTTTGCACTCGATTAGTAAATATATTTTATTTTATGTCAGAAAAGATATTCGATCGAAGATCTCTCCATCGGAGAGAATATTCGTTACTGGAAATTTTAATAAAATATTAATATTCTTCGAATTTATTTCAATCTTCAAAATTATGGATTTCTAATAACATTGTATTTATTTCTATTAGTACGTTTCTTGGTAACGTATTATATAATGTGAGCAAGGTCATCCGAAATTTATATTAAATTATATTATGTCGTCCGCAACGCATTATAGCAAAATGTCCAACCACAATGTGGTGTTGGTTCCAACTTTAATGTACGGTAGTGAGACCTGGATATGCCCAAAATCGAGTGAAAGTAAGAAATTCAGTAGAAATGCGATCTCTTAGAAATATGTGTGGTGTCACACTTGTGGACAGGATAAGCAATGTTATTACAAAAATTAAACCGACTTCAAAAAAGAACACTGAAAAGTATGAAATAACTATCCCTTACTAATCTTAAGTATAAAAATAACTTTATAAATACGATACAAATACCCATATAATTAAATTTGACAGTTACTGAAGTCGGTGCCAAGCCTACTAAACTAATAGATTTTCTGTTGTCGAACATTAATTTGGCACAGACTTCAATAACTGTCAAATTTAATTATATGGGTATTTGTATCGTATTTATAAAGTTATTTATGTACTTAAGTTTTGATTAGTAAGGGATAGTTATTTCATACTTTTCAGTGTTCTTTTTTGAAGTCGGTTTAATTTTTTTATAAATTTTTTTTTATTTCTCCCTTTTGAGTGACCTTGGCCTAAATAAATATCTAGGGCAGGTCTACAATTAGTTTATTTTCTAATTCTGGAGCGCAATGTGTTAACTTCCATTCTATTGAAGAGCACAAACCGTGGGCTTTCACAATAAAAGATGCGATCAGATCGAACATGGGATATTATAGCCCATTATGGCCATTATCAATATCATCAATATATCATTGATATGATATTCATATCAATATCAATCAGTTATAAAAGAACAGTGTAAAGGTTACATCATAATTACACCCTAGCAGTATTCTTACAATCCGAAGACAACAGCCACCAGCCGTATTCTCTGTCCGCCACAAGAATTACTCTACTGACTGAATTTATTATATCACAGCCAACTTATATCGTCTCCCTACTACCATCATTACCATGTGGGGACAACGTTAGTTAACAAATGACATACAAGAGAATCGTCAATATAAATGAATAAAGGTTATAACCAGGTCGCGTTATTGGGTGTATCTTCGAAACCAAAGCGTCAATACTAGTGAAATTTCAATGGGACCAATCTGGAAGTGTATCCTTTCGAACAAAAAAACGTCTGCATCAGTACTCTAATATAATACTTAAATCGATATCTACCAGATTTAAAAACTTCGTAATTATCCAGAAGTGGAAAATCCAAAGAAACGTCCTTTAACATTACACTGAGCATTGTTTAACCGCACGACTGCAAGACTAGACAGCTAAAGACGTCACTATACAGCATTCTGCTAGTAAATCTACTCAACCGCAACCACACACCACCAAGCAAGATAAGTGACTTGAAAATGGACACGTAATACCTAAAGATTGTTTTAAATTGACATAGGTTAAAGTCTGTTCATTTTTGCAGCACACATTGCAAAAATTGGTCAAGTGTGAGTTTCATTCGCGCACAGGGGATTCTGTACAAGATTTAAAAATTAATAAATTTGTGAACATATTCTGGAAATTTATAATACGTAGGATTTTAATTATATTTTTTTTGTAAACATATTCTGGAAATTTATAAAATCTAGGAATTTAATTATTATTTTTTTTGTAAACTTTAGGTAACACAGTATATTTCCTAACTTATTTTTTAATTTACGACTAGCAGTACGATTCTCTAACGCAAATTAGTTGAATTCACTTCTGAATCCACGGTGAGATTGCCAACTGTGAACTGGTATTCGCTAAAGTCGACAAAGATACTAGCGCCGCTTCAATGAGTACGGCGGCGAGTCGTGCTATCGTAATTGAATTTAAAGTTAAATATAACGATCTAATTTAAATAAATCTAAATAAAACGAGTTTTATTTAACGTAATAATATCAGAAGTTAAAAACATTAAGACGAAATATCGGCTGAAATATTTACTCTTAAAGCAATCCCAACAAACTCGCATCCAAGATCACTTCACTTCGCTCCTAGTACGTTTGGTTAAGAGAATTCCATTTCAATTTCCAAGTGAGTGTGAATGCGAAGTGAGGTGAATAGTCGAGCGAGTCTCGCTTGGGCGATTCAAGTTTTTACAGAATTTCATGGCAGTTGTTACGAAAATAAGAAGTGAGAATCATTAAGTGAGCACACTTGCTCGTACTTCTAATTTCTATTCCAATTCCTTTACTCTGCAAGCTACGGTACTCTGTAGTCTTACGGTATCATCCTTTCCTTTCATAAACTTTAACCTATAACCCTAATGTTGCCGGAAAAAAATTGCTGTTCAGCAATAAGACCGCCTTTACGCCTATATATCACAGGCACCATTATACCATGTGGGGGCAACGATAGTTAACAAATGTCATACGAGAGAATCATCAACATAAATGAATAAAGGTTATAAATAACCAAATCGCGTTATTTGGTGTATCTTCGAAACCAAAGCTTCAATGTGAATGAAATTTCAATGGGACCAATCTGGAAGTATATCCTTTCAAACAAAAAAAGAATTTTCCAAATCGGTTCATAAATGAGAGAGTTATGAGGTAACAAACATAAAAAAAAAAACATACAACCGAATTGAGAACCTCCTCCTTTTTTGGAAGTCGGTTGAAAATGAAGACAGGAATGCTAAGATGGTTCGGGTAGATAGAAAAAATGAGCGATGAAAGACTGACGAAGAAAATCTACAGAGCAAAAGCGAGTGGTAAAAGAAGCCAAGAAAGACCAAGGTTGAATTATGAAAATCAAATAGCCAGAGTGTTAGCTGACGAAAATGTCAAAATTACTCGCCAACCTAGGTGAAAATGTGTGAGAAGAATGATGAGATTAGAGGAAGCGAAAGAAGTATGTAAGGACCACGACGTTTGGCTCTCCGTCCTCTCTGACTCACCCCGTTGGGGATACAGCGTGAAGATATGCATGTATGTATGTAATTGTTTTGAGAGCCTGCCTTCGGCATATGTTCTGCAATAACGGAATTCGGCACGTCATTATTCTTCACCGCTCTAATGTGCTTCTTGATATGGCATGAAATGGAGCGCGTGGTTTGTCCGATGTGTCGGATGATGTGTCCGTGATCCGTGAATAATGAAAATCGTGACGATAAAGTGAGTGTGTATTGTCGGGGTGACTATCAAGTGAGTTTCCGTAGTGATGGTGAAAAATGATAATTGCGAGCCTGAAAGAGGGTAGAGTGAAATATTTGCTATCGAATATCCCCACCCGCGGTTTCATCAGTTAACCTGTGATCATGGTGCTTGCAACAGCATCGAAATATGGGGAAATTTAAGAATATTTAATGTCAGGTTAAGAATCCGTTCATTTTATTCTTATAATCTAAAGATATGTCTGATTAATGTAGCTGCATAGCCTAGTAAAAATACGATTTCAATAACAATAATTCTTAATAAGACCTTTTTTTCTATAATTAAAGGAAATATCTAATATTAAGATCCTATATTTATGAATCCACCTGGATTTAGGCTCGCATATTAAAATAAAATGCAATCGTTAAAATTATGCTTTATATTTTAGGCATAAATGCTATATGTACATTTTTTCGTACAATTATAGTAATTAGTGTGAAAACGACTATACAATAGAAATCCAACAAAATAAACCGACATTATTGAATGTTTAAGAAAAAACTTTCAGTTTTGGTTTTTGACAATAAATAGGCCACTTTAATTGCCATATGACGTTTTGTAGTTTAAAGTATTTCGTATATCTACACTTTTTCAAAAATATGTAGTAGATTTATATTTTATTTAATTTTATTACATTCACAGCAAAAATGTAACAGCTGTAATTTATGGTAGACTTTGCATTTTAAATCAAAACTAAACTGTTGTCATTAGAATCCACCAATTTTTATTGTAATTAATACAAAATCGCAGCCTCTTAAATTTCACAAACGAATTTTTACCTTACGCGTACACTTTAGAGTTGAAAAGTTTGAAACGATTAACCACATAACGACGAATGGAATGACTGAGTTAGCGGGACGTGCGGGCGGCACGGTACTGATTGGCACTGAGCGTTCCGCCAGTGAAGTAAGACACCATTAGGTGCTATTGTTGTATACCTACTTGATATAAACATTAATTTTTATTATATAACTTTGTCATCTCATATTAAAAATTGATTTTTATACAATACAATACAACAATTGCAATAGAGTAAACTCTATCAATAACTTATTTATTAGCATTTTTGTCTATACACAATTGGCAAGCAAAATGATCAGGATGCAATTCTATTGGTTTATTTTGTGGATTTAGACTTTAACTTCATAAAATAAGAAAATTGGATAATGGATGATTGGACAATTGGACGTACAGTAAATTTTTAAATTGAAATACGTCTACATGAAACGTAACCGACTTTTTAAAAATATATTCCGTTGAAAAATATGGAGTGATTTAGTGTGTATATCAAACATAAATTATTTTTAAACAATAAAATATGTTCAACGCACATCGATATTATTTTTTTTAATAATTTTTAAGAATTAAAAAACATTTTTTTTTTTAATACTCAGAAGTTTATTAATAACAAAAAAGTACATACATATGTTAATATTTGCAAACTTAAAACTACACATTATCTTAAATAATAAATTTCCTCAAAGTTGCAAATATACTTATTTAATTCAAAATATTTCTATATTTTTTTAGGATGGATTTAGTAAAAGTTTAGAAACAATTTTATCTTTGAATTAGTACAATAACATAGCTAATACAGAATTTTTGCATTTCACCATATATAACGATGTCGTAATTTTACTGAGCTAACAGTAGTTTTAAATATAACGTTTAGTAGAAATAGTTTTAGTTCTTTAGTAAATTTTTTGTTTCTGTTATAGGGAAATGGTTACTTGTGTATATTGCTAATGGGTAGACTATTAATAAACATATTGTTTTAATAATGATTTTCAAAGGTTATACGGCATAATTTCTAAACATATTCTTTCAGTGAATATTTTCATCTGAAGGGTTGTCGAAACAACTTTGATATAGGAATTTAATCGCAACAAAAAATATACAAGTAAAACAATTTATACGCAAATGTAGTTAAGAAAATTGCTTTAGTTTTAAAATATTGAGAATAAAAAACTGCTTCAATTACATTGACAACTTCTGAAAAAGAAGATGAAGAAAATATAATAATTTTTCTGTTATTTTTATGTATTATAAAGAAATAGCTAAATATTTATGACAGTACCTACATAATTCAAGCAGCACTAATATTTCAGTTTTATATAAAACAAGTTGTTGCCCGCGACTTCGTTCGCGTTTTTTTTAATAAATTAAATAATTCATAAATCTTCACTGGCGTACGCAGAACAACTCGCCAAAGTTTCATCAGAGTTTTTGGTGGGAGCGAGAGATGTGAAGTTGGTATTTTACTTCAGTTTTATATTTTTTGTATTTTTGGAAGTTTTAAGGTACAAAAGTGATAGCATATTGTGTGTTGAAGTTCTGTGCAAGTGCACAGAACTGGAAAGTTGAATAAATATAAATATGTACAACTGAAGATTTCCGTTTTCCCAAGAAGTTATTTAACTCCAGTAAAGCCTATTATCGTTTTACTGGAGTGTTAGGGACTTATAAACAAGAAGACATATTTTGTATAAGAGATACACAACTGTATTACATGAGAATGGCAGAAATGTTTCTATTAAATATGAAATGAGTTGCCAGTATACAAAAAAAAGTTTTATCATAATCGGATGTATGGTTTAGGAACTCTTAAAGGATAAGCATACGAAGAAACATTCATTTTTATATATAGGACTATGTAGGTACTTACAATATGAAAAACTTTAAAAGTGTTACGTCCGAAGGTCTGCCATTGGTTGCTTTTGTAATTTACCCTTGAACGTTTTTATCGCCACGATTTTATAATCCACATAGGCATCTCTTTAAAATAAAAATGTGTTTAAACTAATATCTCACAAGGGAATTTACGATAAAACGGCAGATACCTCGTATTGTACCCAATATAATGACACAAAATTCACACCGGGATTCAGACAAAACTCTTGGCGTATGGTTCAAGTTACGATATTTAAAGATTGCTCAATAATAAAGTAAGTACCGAATAATTCTTTGTATATAAAATCAATTATTTTATTAAATTTCACAGTATTTAAATGTAAAACTTATCTACTTAAAAAGTTTCTAGCACCGTAATATATTAATAAGTACATATTTATAGGTGTAAAGTTTGTTACAAAAACAAATATTCTTATTTTGTAATGTTGTAACTTGTAACCCAGTTGTATATAAAATTATATCTACAATCTACTACAAGTATATAAAATGTCAAGTATATCTACAAGTATATAAATTTATAAATATAAAAAAGTATAAAAACAGAATGTCAGGCACATACATATATGTTTTAAAAAAGAAATAATGAAATTGAACGTAATATAATATTGAATAATAATTGTTATTACTATGTAGGATCAAAGCAATTTTAGTATTTGGGCGAACGAGCTTCGCAGGTATTGGGGTATTGGCTTCACTCGATCTGAGGCTCGGTATCTTTTAAGCTATTCTATACCGAGTGTTATTTGTTGTTGAGCTATCAATATCAATCTTAATGGTATCTCAGTATTATATGAGATGGTGCTAAAGTCAATATTATAAAAACATATTAGTATAAAAACGAATTTATTAAGCCTTTACACCTATTCGAGATAAACTAGGAAAAAAAATATCTAAATAAATTTTTTTATCCAATTATTGAGCCGTTTTCGAGAGTAGGAGTACAGAGGCATGCATAAGTATTACTTGACTAAAGTAATAAGATATTTAAATACAAAATTTCATTTTATTCGTTGGAGTCGTTTCATCCTATCTACTTACATAATACATGCAAGAATTGTTCGTTTAAAGCGATAACATACATAATAACAAGTGTTTTGTGCTGAGTCCTGTCTGTTAGCCCTTAGCTGACTTTATGAGCTGCGTTGCGCACTTTGATCACAAATAAAGAACTAGATACACAATCTCCTGTAAAATCTAAACAAATTATTGTCCGTATAGTATTATCGGTAACATTGTGTTAATCTAAAGTAGACCTTACTGCCAAACCATAAGATTATAAAAGTTTGTAAACGATTCTTGCATGACATTGAAACGATGTTTGTAAAAAAATATTTAAAAGCAATCTTACGTCTCGTGCGAAAAGTATAATTCACATAATCTGTGACTCGCTCAATGTGCACTCAAATACTTATTTGAGCGCACATTTGGTTCCGACATTTTTAAAGCGTTGGTTGTGTATCTAGTTATTTTATTTGTGATCGAAGGTTGCGCGGAATAATTAAACAGCTGTTGCTGCTATGTTGGCAAGTTCTATCTTATTCTTATAATTTCTCTCACAGACCAGCTTGAAAGCAAATGTGAAGTAAGAACGTGTTTTTCTTTAATTTTGTAGTGTTGGCAATGTATGTGTACATTTCCGATACTACAAAATTAAAGAAAAACTCTTCTACAATATTAGATAAAAAGATTTCTACCTCGAATTTACGCCAAACGTTTCATTTTGAATTTTACCACGAAATACACTGTTTTAATTATTTTATGAAATGAACTGGATAAAGTGAGATAAATAAAAGCTTACTGTAATTTACAAGCGCCGAGAATATTATTTTAAGTTATAAAACGCCTCTAAATTAATAATTAAGTTACCTTTGAGCTTTAAAGTTTCTAACTTTATAACTTATTGCTCTCAATTACTTATCCAAATATGTCTTAAGCTTAAATAACTCTCATAGTTGTTACTTAAGTTTAAAAATATAGTATTAAGTTTTGTGGATCTGCCTAACTTTTACTTTTAAAATTATTTCATAGCTTAGCTTTCGAACTAACTTGAAGAATACATAAAACTTTTGAAGCTTAAAGTTTTAACTATTGGAATATAGAACATAATATAGTAATATACTGATATGTACGAGTTTAAAAAAAATAGGATAGCTAATGGTTTCTAGTAATTGACAAACTACACAATCTATTGATGTATAACGTATCTGCATGTGTAATTAATAATTATATATTGTATATATTTAATGTATATGAATATCTATGTAAATACTTACCATATATTTATAGTTATTATTTAGTACAAAATGGATAACATATTTTTTTTAACATCGATACTTATCTTAAGTATTTGTTGAGCGTAGAACCGGAGAGAAAAGCTCTTTTCTTCAATGCTTATAATGTACAGATTTTAAAGCAGATATAAGAAGAGGGAATAGAGAAATTATGCTTATATAGTAGACGTTATAAAGACATAAAATACTAAAGTTATAATATAATTTTCTTTTTTTGCAAAAAGGCGCTCAAATTGACAGTAGGTACACGATAAAGGCTTTGACTCTCCAACTTCGGTTGACTGACAATAAATTAAACATATTATTTGTAATTCATTTATGTCTCTGACTACTCCGTCAGGGATACAGCGTGAGGATATGTATGTATGTATGAATTAATTTACATCCCTTAAAGTATACCTTTTGCTAACTCTTGCTAAATCTTTTAACTTCTTAATTGGCACTTGTTTCGTTTGTTAACGTAGCCTCTTCAATAGAGTTTAGACTAGGTTTGTTATCTTGAACTTATTATTAATTTAAATTTTTCTTAGGATGCAATTTTGAAGTTTTGGCAGACCATAAATGAACATAAGACAAATTCAATTATTAAAATTTGAATGTGAAATGTAATTTAAAAGACCTATACACAGATCTAATACTAATTGATATTGCGTTGATGTGACCATAGTCTTTCTCACTTTGACAACCTATGTTTGTCAAACCGGCCTTTGCAGCCCAAACTACTGCCTTCTACCATCACGCCCAATAGTCTTTATTTCACACATATTTATAAACATTTTTGTATTAATTTTTCACTTGTAAAGTTCAAAAATGGTTAAACAACTTAAAAGCACTAACGAACAAAGATTTGTTTGGTTCTTATATCTGTCAAATGCAACAGCTTAACAGTTTAAAAACATTGAGCATACTAATAGAAACGAAATATGTATTTTCCCATTCCTTTCTATTATAGGCTTGCGCCATATATGTATTTCTTTCGGTCTAACAATTCGTGACGTATGATGACGATTTTATTAGTGGTAAATCTGTGGGCCTAAAAATATATAAATTGTTTATTATAGGATTATTATAGAGGATATGATATTGATTTTCGTAATATAACACCTATAATACTTATAATACTTTAACATAACATAACATAACTTCACGCTGTATCCCCAACGGGGTAGTCAGAGAGGACGGAGCGCCAGGAGTCGCGGTCCTTACACACCTCTTTCGCTTCCTCAAATCTCATCAGTATACTCTTATAATACTTTAATACTTATAATTCCAATATTCTATGTATCTGATATCAATGATATCAGATACATTTCTACAATTAGAATATTGGAATTAAAACACTATTACGTTAACTTCAGGCAGTGAAAATTGCGTAATTAAACTTAGTGGCATAAGTATCTCGTCAGTGTCTTGAAAAGAGCATCTATAGATAAAGTTGCCAACATTTCTTCGGCTGATTACAGTGTTTTTCAGAATAAGCTGTAAGAAAGTATAGTACACTTCAAAAAAAATAGTTTTATATGGAAAGAATAAAAAATGTTACTTATCTATTTTATAAAAGCTATATTTTTTGCATTTCTTACGTTTTACAACAATTTTTTATCTGCTATAAAAATGTCATATTATGCTTTATCGCATTAAATATAAATTAAATTAAAGTAGATCAAAAGCTCATTTCAAGACAGGTGCGTATGGTTACACGCACATTGTTTCAGTCGAAACACGAAATATAATGTAAAGCGCGTTCATAAATTTTAAAAAGTGAGAAATTTCTTTGTTATTAGTTGCGATGTTGTAAAATAAAGATTGATCCATCCAACGAAATGTAGTATTTTTGTGTACTATATATTTCTTCAACAGTATACAGTACGCAGACTCGAAGGTCAGACCTTGAGTGGCTTGAAACTAAAAGTAGGTTAATTATTAGCTTTGCTTGTTCCACCAACTAGCAACAGTTCTATTTATTAGGTTCTTATGGCTAGTCTCTTTCTCAATTCATTTTTGAGAAAAGGCGTAGTTCAATAGTGGAACTTATTATATAAGACTACCAATGAAAAATAATTAAATATTTACATTTTAATTTAACACTTATTCCAAACACCTTCGGTCGTGTGGAATTTAAAAAGAGTAGCATATATCTCTGGAGTTCGAGCTACCTCCATATCAAATTTCATCAATCATCGACATGAATCAAGTTCATCGGTTCAGTGGTTTAGCCGTAAGCTGTTAAAACAGACACACAAACACCCATTCCACCTTTATAATACTAAAGTATGAATGGATTAATTGTAGTTGTTTTTATGTAGACTGGTTTTAGTTATATGACGTACTAGCTTTTGCTCGCGACTTCATCCGCGTGGATTTCGGTAAAAACGTCACTATAAGAACTATTTATTGTGTTAATTTAATGCTTGAATTATTGTGAAAAGGCACACCGTTTGTATCCGCCGGTGCAGATGTGTATTGTAGATTGTTGGCGTTGCTCTGCACCCCAATACTCCGCGGTATTCGACCGTGTAGGCAGTTTGTGATAAATAAGACAAAGCTAGAAAAAACACAGAGATACGTAAAGAAAAATGTAAATTTGTTTTTCTGTTTAGTTCCTTTTTTTTTGACAACTATTAATAGAATATCTAAAATTTTTTGTCTCTTTTTAGCCGCACATCCATATTTTTCTGTAACTAACGTCGAATCTGACACACAAAATGACAAAATTATAATACACGGTGATCATGAAGTCAACAAAAGGCCGGAGTTTTTGTCCCACTTGTTAAATAAAAATGTTGTGATCAACTGTTAGTATATTGTTCTTTGTATGAGCGATAGTCGTTAATACCTGTGATTGTCCGCGGATTCGTCTACGTCGCAATTTGATCATCATGGGAGTTATGCTCGAACGGAACCTTAAACAAAAAAAAGAACAAGTTGATCAAAATTGTAAAAATATATTTTATTTTTATTTTGAAAAGCCCGAAAGCTTAAACTATCAAGCGTTTTTTTTTATATATTTTTCATGTAGCTCTGTTTGTTACAGTTTTTGAAATGTAGTTTCATGAGATGTACACAAAATACTATATCATAATCTCTCTCTAGGGTCGGTCCCTTATGTCTGAGGATCGTGGTCAGCATCAGGATTGCATCTGGAGCGGATGATCTGCCTCCACCGGTCTCTGTCCATCGCGTCTCCAACTGTATTGTAAAATTTAGAGGACGACGAGTCTTTTATTTGGTCAGTCCATCTTGTTGGTGAACGACCGAGCGATCTTTTGCCTTCAGTGTTTCCAACCACTATCAGTCTCTCCAGATTTTCATTGCCTCTACGCACTGTGTGACCGAAATAGGCAAGAATGCGTTGCTGGCATATGGTGGACAAACGAGTCTTTATTCGGAGCTGGGTCAGAATTGATGCATTGGTGCGTTTTGCTGTCCACGGTATTCTTAACATTCGTCTCCAGCACCACATCTCGAAAGCATCAATCCTTTGTCCTTCTCGTGCCAGGATTGTCCACGTTTCTACGCCATATAGGAAGATAGGAAATACCAGTACTCGGATCAGTCTGACCTTGGTTTTGATACCAATTCCTCTTTTCTTCCAGATGTTGTTTAAGCGGGTCATCCCATCCCTGGCCATCCCGGTTCGTCTTTTTATCTCTGGGATACAGCTGCCATCGCTACAGATTTGGGAGCCCAGGTATATGTAGTGGTCGACGATATTAATACCAGGAATACTGCAGGTGGAATTTGTTAGTACTCCGGCTCGATCCACTACCATCATTTTGGTTTTAGCTCTGTTCACCACCAGACCCATGTTGCCACTTTCTAGTTCGAGTCTTTGGAACAATTCGCTCATATCCTCCATAGATGTTGCTAGAAGAACGGTATCGTCGGCATAACGGAGATTTGATAATCTCTTTCCACCTATAGGGAATCCGTTCTCCCAATTTTCGATGGTTTTTCGAATAATGTGTTCTTCATATATGTTAAAGAGTGCAGGGGATAAGATGCAACTCTGTCTATATCATATATCCCCTAACCCTTTATCATAATATCTTCGTGCATTTTCGTTAAGAGATCGACAGCAATAGCGGTCACAATTTTGATTAATATTGTATCAATTTTTTATTTTAGAATATCATGATACCGCCCACTCTTTAAAGAGATAGGCCAATTATGTGTTGTAAGCACGATCAGTTTTGAATATGTAATTCGTATTATTAATACAACTAAAACCTCAATGGAAATCTATTTTGTAGTTTCAATGTAGTTTTCCAACAGTCAAACAAATTAAAAATATTGAATTACCTATTTGAGATTTATTAGTTATTTGATATATTCGAAGTAGATTAAAACGTCTATCGTAAATATTTTTATAAATATAGGTGAGCAATCCGATTTTTTATATATAATATTATATAATTGTAGAAAAGTGTAAAAAATATTGAAATATTATGTAACTTCATCCTTCATCAAAAGAAAAACTTTTTTGGGCTTGAAATGATCTTTATATTCATTGTTATGAAGAGATTGTCTCTTATAACACTTTTCTTGGGTACTGTGTCTTTTTAAGTAATAGAGACTTTATACTTTTACATTTCGATCGCTCCGCACCCTTGTAATAATGACAACACAGTTGGGAAAAATGTAATTGTAAAATCAAACAATTTGTAATCATGATTGTAATTTTTGGCTAAAAAATGTTTTTATTATTTTGCTCAACACTGTGTCCGCGTAATGATATAACCAACACATTAAGTAAGAGAGCTTAATCTTTCGAAGAGCGAAATTTACATAAACATTTATTAGCAGTTTCTTAGTTTCCAAAAAAATAAACATACACACACATAAAAACTCTGTAAGCATTTAGTTTGCAATAAGAAAAGCCTAAAATTGCCTGATTCAATCATTTTTTCATAATATCTCCATTGTACAAACACATTAAGTAAGAGAGCTTAATCTTTCGAAGAGCGAAATTTACATAAACATTTATTAGCAGTTTCTTAGTTTCCAAAAAAATAAACATACACACACATAAAAACTCTGTAAGCATTTAGTTTGCAATAAGAAAAGCCTAAAATTACCTAATTCAATCATTTTTTCATAATATCTCCATTGTACAAACACGGTTTTGTTACTGTTTTACAATAATATAGATGTCTCTGCTATGCCTTTTTATGATATAATTTATAGGGTGAACGGATAAACCACTATAAATTCGACCCTCTTAACAGGCGCAGCTCAGCTAAAGAGAGCTCATTTCATATCTCATCCTCTAAACGGCGTATTACTGTAACACACCGATGTGTGAATTCGACTTATAGAGATGCAACCATGAACACCACTTTTTAACCGACTTTAAAAAAAGAAGGAGGTTCTCAATTCGTCTGTATGTTGTTTTTTTTTTTGTTTTTTTTTTGTATGTTTGTTACTTTATAACTCCGTCATTTATGAACCGATTTCGAAAATTCTTTTTACGTGGTCCCATTTAAATTTCACCGATATTGGAGCTTGGACTTCGAAGATACACTAGATAACACGACCTGGTTATAACATTTATTTATATTGACGATTCTCTTGTACGGGGTGGACCAAAAGTCTTTTTACATTTCAAACAAAAATTAAAAAAAAAACTAATTATATGAGATAAAAACTGTTTATTAATTATGAAAATACATAAATTGGGATTTTATTTTTTAAAAATTACATCATCCATATGTGATCCGTCATTATTTTGACATTGCTGTAACCTGGAGCGAAAATTTTCAATGACAGCCTGACAAGAGTTTCGAGAAATGTTTTGCATTTCCTCGCGAATACGTTCCTTCAATTCCTCAACAAACACTGGGTTGGTATCGAAAACTTTACTTTCGAGATATCCCCAAAGAAAAAAATCTAACGGGGATAGGTCCGGGCTACGAGGGGGCCAGATAATGTCACCTCTTTTGGATATCACTTTTTGGCCGAAAATTTCGCGAACTGCACTCAATGAGTTATTGGAGGTGTGACATGTTGCACCGTCTTGCTGAAACCACGGGCGTTGATTAAAACCATCAAAATCCTGTAACATCGGAGCAAAAAACTTTTGTAACATGGTAATATACCGCTCTGTATTCACTGTAACAGTGCGTCCTCTTTGATCTTCAAAAAAATAAGGTCCAATAATGCCTCTTGCTGACAAAGCTGCCCATACAGTAACCTTAGGTGAATGCAGGGGTTTTTGATGTTTCAATTTTGGATTAGTATCACTCCAATACCTGCAATTTTGCCTGATGACATCCCCGTTTAGATGGAAGTGTGCCTCGTCTGAGAAAAAATTTTGGTAAAGCTGGTAAACCTCTCTAGTATTTCATTGGCAAACTGTAGCCTGGTAGCGTGATCTTGAGGCTTTAATGCCAGTACCATTTGAATTTTGTACGGATGAAAACGTAAATCTTTATGAAGAATGTGGTTTAAACATGTCCTGGCCACATTTAAGACGCTAGACCGCTTTCGAGTAGAGAGTCTAGGTTGTTCACGAACAGACGCTCTTACACGTTCCACGTTTTCGGGATCTCTTGATATTCTAGGTCGGCCGGATCGTGGTTGATTTAACGTTGAACCTGTCCCCTCGAACTTCTGTACCCACTTTTTAATCAATAGAATCGATGGCGCTTCATTTTTATACCGTATATTGTAATGATTGCAATATTTTCGTTGCGATATTGTCAAAGAATCGTTGTTTTGATAATACTTACGCGAATACGAACTTTGATAATACGAACGCACGTTATGCACCGGTGAAAGACGCCATGGCACTAAATTCCCATTGGCCGCTCTTGCATTTCGTAACCCCACCGCCCCACCCCGCCGTCGCTTCTCGACGCAGCCACCGATTCAAAAGTTAACGGACTTTTGGTCCACCCGTATATCGTTGCGCTCCGGAATTAGAATGAAGTTAATTGCAGACCTGCCCTAGATATTTATTTAGGTCAAGACCACTTATAAGGGAGAAATAAAAAAATTTTACTAAAAAAAATTAAACCGCCTTCAAAAAAACACTGAAAAGTATATAAATCAAAACTCAAGTACAATTAAAATAACTTTATAAATACGATACACATTCCTATATAATTAAATTTGACAGTTTTATTATTATTATTATTATTGGGTCCTTACATATGAAATTAGCGTTTTGTCGTACTGACCACTTTGATCTGAAATATCTCCTCTTTGGTTAAGAATTCCAAATTCAAATTTATAAATTCATTTAGCTGGTACATTTGAGTTTTGAAAACAGTCATTCATTTGTTTTTTTCCTCATTATTTTTTTCTTTGGCGTCGCTTATTACCGCACAATGGAAAACATGAAATATCGGTATATTTACGAGTACGAGTTCTACCGTGGCACCAGTGCTGCAAAAACAGTTCGAAGGATTAATGATGTGTACGGCGCTGGTGTCGCAAAAGAAAGCTCGGTACGTTTTTGGTTTCAACGTTTTCGTTCTGGAAATTTCGACCTTCAGGACCAACCCCGTGGACGGCCGGAGACCAAAGTGGAAAATGAAGAATTAAAGGCTATTGTGGAAGCGGATCCATCACAAAGCACTTCAGAGATAGCTGCAGGCTTCGGGGTAAGTGACAAAACTGTATTAATCCACTTGAAGCAAATCGGGAAAGTAAAAAAACTTGAACGATGGATACCTCATGAATTCAGTGATTCGAACTTGCAAACACGCGTCGACTGCTGTGTTACTTTGCTCAACCTGTCGGTTAATAATGAAGGGATTTTTAAATCGAATCATTACTTGTGATGAAAAGTGGATACTGTACGATAATCGGAAGCACTCGTCGCAATGGCTGAACCCTGGAGACTCAGCCAAATCCTGCCCTAAACGAAAATTGACTAAGAAAAAGTTACTTGTGAGTGTTTGGTGGACTAACGCCGGTGTCGTTCACTACAGCTTTCTAAAATCTGGCCAAACGATTACGGCAGATATCTATTGTCAGCAACTGCAAACCATGAAGGAAGAACTAGCTGCTAAACAACCGAGATTGGTCAATCGCTCTAGGCCACTGCTGCTTCACGACAACGCAAGACTACACACTGCACAACAAACAACCACTAAGTTATACAGTTAGCTACAATTGGAATGTCTGCGACATCCACCGTACTCCCCGGACCTTGCTCCAACAGATTACCATTTTTTCCGGAATTTGGACAACTTCTTACAAGGAAAAAAATTCAACTCCGATGCGGCAGTCCACACCGCCTTCAAAGAGTTTACTGATTCTCGCCCCCATGGTTTTTTTAGTAAAGGGATCAATAAACTACCTATGAGATGGCAAAAGTACATAGATAACAACGGTGCATACTTTAATTAATTAAATATATTTTACAAAAAAAAATTGACTTTATATTCCTCCCGTACAAAACGCCAATTTCATATTGAACATGGGAATTCTCTCAAACGTCTCGGAACTACTACATCACATGAAAAAGAATAAAATCCAGTTCATACGTATAGGCATCTATTCTTCGGATAGTGATATAGTTGGATATGGTCCGATGATCCTTCCCTCGGGGTATCCGGCAGTACGTTTTATCCCTCCAGCGTCTCGGGGGAGTCTTCAGTTCGTCAACGCCAACACAATAACTCTATTAAGATGGTATGCCGCGGAAATGTTCCATTTAAGGCAGTACCTTACGTGAGGAAAATTTTTACTTATTTTCTACCAAGCTTTTCGCGATTTTGTTCATGCGGTCGTGTCAAAATATTTAGATACTACTGTGCCACCGTCCTGCCATAGTGTTCGTAATTAATATAAGCTCTCATAAAGTAAAGTTAATATGAATACGACACATAGCGGCTGGGTTATCACGTAAAGAACGATAACTGCGCCGCAGTCGCGCGACGATTGCTTTAAATTGGTAATTACGGTGCCATGAGGTAAAATGACTTTTTGTAGCATAAATAGGGTCGCTAACCGTACATCATAGATTTATATCTCGTATTCAAAGTGAAAGTGAAACTATTTCCATGTACGCATCCGAACTTAAAAAGCTGACTGCAAACTGTGAATTCAAATGTCAGAATTGTGAGAAGTCCACAGTAGTAAGTTTCCTTTCATTACAATTTTTACGGGGACTTAAAGATTCGTACTAGAATCTTACAAGTTAGAGAAACATCACCTTTTACAAAATTAGTGCCAATAGCCACAGCCATGGAAATGGGAAAAGT
Organism: Zeuzera pyrina; assembly: GCA_907165235.1. Taxonomy (NCBI): domain Eukaryota; kingdom Metazoa; phylum Arthropoda; class Insecta; order Lepidoptera; family Cossidae; genus Zeuzera; species Zeuzera pyrina. Next base: position 17,877,106 of record OU015626.1, read on the forward strand.
GGAGAACTTAAAATTTGCGTCTGACATTGCGAAACGACCTGACTTCATTAACAAAATTTCTAATAATTGACCTACAACGTTACGACCATCGCTTAATACAAATACAAAATCACCTACGACAATAAGAGACCTACGATGAAATGCTACAGATGCGGGAAGGCTGACCATCGTGCCAATGAATGTGGAGCTATTAAATCTACATGTCGAAAATGTCTAAATAAATGTCATATATGACACGTTCTTAGTTCAATGATTAATGAATAAGAGGCAGCAATAGCAATTCGCGACATTATATCGTACTCAATTTAATAACATATCGCGATCGATTGCGTAAGGTTCGGCTATCGCTTACTGGCTGCGGTTAAGTAATAAGGTATCCGATTGTTTATAATTTTAATACGTCAATTGAGAGTCAATTGAGGGTCAGGGTCAATTGAGGAAGCGTGTTCGTCGCGACCCCTGCCTGCCCTTTTCAGGGCTGCAATTCCTCTCATGTGCACACAATACGGGACCACGTAGATATGAGAGATAGGGCGTCCTCCGAAAGCAACGTACACCTGTAGCAGTGAGATGCGCCTGATTTAAGTATTGAATCAGTGCAAGGAGTTGTCTAATAGAGAGATGTAATGACAGTAGTTTATCGAATACGACCATCAGTTTCATCTCTATCTAGAGATTTAAAATGACGTCGCAATTTACTTCCTAATAGTAGTGAACAAAGTGACGGTCGTTTATTGAGTGTGACCGTCACTACATCTCTAACAGTGCAGATAGAAATAGTATAAGTTTAACGGTAGGTAATGGTCATTGTTTGAAGATAAACGAACAGTAAAATCACTGATAAGTTTACTGAACGGAGTGTGTACTTTTACTTCAATGAAATTGCAGTCGATTGGATAATTTAATGTAAAATGTGTATGTGTGTTGTATTTACAGGGAGGCCGACTTATTTTAATTCCTTCGCTTTTGAAGTACGTGACATGAAGGCTATCTTTTTGTTATGTGTACGGCTTGCACTATGGGTGATATAAGAGGAAAGCTAAAACTCCTCACAAGTTAGAAAAAATATTTGCGGCTACTTGACTACTTTCCGTAAGCAGGTTTGGCGATGACTACCGCTCCCACTTCCACCGACTGCATCTCGCGCTAGTCTGGCCAGGCCAGGCTAGGCAAGTGGCTCAATTGTCGTAAACACTAGTAGAATATAATGAAAAATACCATGTAATCCAGCGTAATGAAATTTAAATTGGTAGTCAAACGTACAACTTTCTTATGTATCAAACAAAACGTAAAGTCGTGTGGAAACCGCCGTATAAAACGTAGCCAAGTGGCACTTTTGACGACTAATAGCGCCAGCAAGCGTTTCGATTTTTTATTATTTTTTTTTTAAATGGCACCGTACGTGAGTACATTTCCAACGTCAAGTAAAGCGAGAAAACAATTCAGTAGATGATTAGCGCATTTGCCAATGTCACGCATTAACACAAACTAGTATACAGACACAGAATAAGTAGAATCCATGTAGAATCACAAGTAAATTAGTTCTTTCTTATCGTAAAACTCCTCCAGTAAAGTGATAGTAGGCTTTACTGAAGTTATAAAGGACTTCTTGGAAGAGCGCGAAAACTTCAGCTACACATGTTTATTTAGATCTCCTCCATTCTTGTCACTTACACAAAACTTTAAAACACAATATACTATCACTGTTGTAGTTTAAAACTCCTAAAAATGTAAAAAATAGAAAATCTAAATAAAATGACAACCTCACCTGCCGTTCCCGCCAAAAAGTCAGCGTTTCGATTGTACGAAGCCTTTGTCATTTGTCTAGCGGGCTCGGTACCGCTAGCAACGCTGTCGTTTACTTACGTTTGTGTTATTTATTGCTCTTGCTCCGTATTAATTCACTGTTGTTATTTTCTTGTTAAGTTTTACATTTTATTTTTTGTTAAATATTTGTTTTCGTTGTTTGATATTTTCTTGTCAAAATGGTTAAAGGGACATTTTTAAGTAAAGTATATAGAATAAAAAATTAAAATCATTAATTTATTGTAACGATTATTTTTGTAACCTGTCTTTTTTGTCAACTCTACTGACCATTGACGCCTGACGTCATGGCGCTATCGGCAAATCTTCTGCGCACGGATAGTACAGAACTACAACGATCGTCCGCGTCAGTTGAAGCTATTTGTGAATAACGGCTATCTGTAGGTGTTCAATATGCAGATTGCGGGCTCGTTAGCACACGCTTCATTTGCAGCACTTGACGCCATGCGTGAATAATCAAACTGTTATTTACATTAACACTAACTATGAAATTACCGAACACAACTCGTACTCTGTAAAAACATCACAAAGTCACTATAAATAAAAGAACAGATATGTCTTTTTTAGGGTTCCGTACATTAAAAAAACACTCTTATTAGATCATCTGTATATCTATCCATCCGAGCACTCGTCTGTACATCTGTGAGTCTGACCGTCTATTCGTCCATCCATGAGTCACAGTCGATTTTTTTAATTATGTGTCGTACAAACTGGAAATTTGGCACACCGATACATTTTCAACCGACTTCAAAAAAAGGAGGAGGTTCTCAATTCGGTTGTATGTTTTTTTTTATGTTTGTTACCTCATAACTCCGTCATTTATGAACCGATTTGGAAAATTCTTTTTTTGTTTGAAAGGATATACTTTCAGATTGGTCCCATTGAAATTTCATTCACATTGAAGCTTTGGTTTAGAAGATCTTGGATGCGAGTTTGTTGGGATTGCTTTAAGAGTAAATATTTCAGCCGATATTTCGTCTTAATGTTTTTAACTTCTGATATTATTACGTTAAATAAAACTCGTTTTATTTAGATTTATTTAAATTAGATCGTTATATTTAAGTTTAAATTCAATTACGATGGCACGACTCGCCGCCGTACTCATTGAAGCGGCGCTAGTATCTTTGTCGACTTTAGCGAATACCAGTTCACAGTTGGCAATCTCACCGTGGATTCAGAAGTGAATTCAACTAATTTGCGTTAGAGAATCGTACTGCTAGTCGTAAATTAAAAAATAAGTTAGGAAATATACTGTGTTACCTGAAGTTTACAAAAAAAATAATAATTAAATTCCTAGATTTTATAAATTTCCAGAATATGTTTACAAAAAAAATATAATTAAAATCCTACGTATTATAAATTTCCAGAATATGTTCACAAATTTATTAATTTTTAAATCTTGTACAGAATCCCCTGTGCGCGAATGAAACTCACACTTGACCAATTTTTGCAATGTGTGCTGCAAAAATGAACAGACTTTAACCTATGTCAATTTAAAACAATCTTTAGGTATTACGTGTCCATTTTCAAGTCACTTATCTTGCTTGGTGGTGTGTGGTTGCGGTTGAGTAGATTTACTAGCAGAATGCTGTATAGTGACGTCTTTAGCTGTCTAGTCTTGCAGTCGTGCGGTTAAACAATGCTCAGTGTAATGTTAAAGGACGTTTCTTTGGATTTTCCACTTCTGGATAATTACGAAGTTTTTAAATCTGGTAGATATCGATTTAAGTATTATATTAGAGTACTGATGCAGACGTTATTACTGTACACGAACACACGTTAAACAGAGTCAAAAAGTACTCAATACTTTAGACAAGTATTGAGCCTAGAGAACATCAGCCATGATAAGGAAATCAAGTGCTGTTTCGGTTGAGAAGGGCAACGACCGGAAAATTGTCTTTTATGACTCTAAAGCGCAATCTTCCTACAACGTGTCCTCCCTTTGATAGTATATGGAGCCGAGACTTGAACGCTCACACAGTAGGTCATTCACAAGCTGCAGGTCATCCCACCAGCGATGAAGCGAGCGAGTGTTAGGTGTTTCTCTCCGTAACAGAATACGAAACATGGAAACTTGGAGAAAAACTAGGCTCACCAACATAAACATATTCTATAGGCTCAGGTGTTACTTTGCGGAAATCCATTTCACGTGATAAATTCCTGAAATCTTTATCTATTTTCCGCTCAAATTCCAAAAACCACCAATCGACACGTGTTTCGCTTCTCAACGAAGCATGCTCAGGATATACCAGATTAGGATTCGGTCAGCTAACCAGCACCGCGAAACCAGCAAAGCAAAACACGTGGTGGTTTTTGGAGTTTGAGCGGAAGATTTTAGGAATTTATCACATAAACATATTCGCTGTGATAGCTCGAAGAAAGTGTAGGTAGGCTAGCCACATATGGAGGAGAAACGATAACCAATGGGGGAAAACTAGTTTGGAGACTCGAAATGGAGCGTAAAAACGTGTGAAGCAGTGGGCACGTCGTCAATGAGATGCACCGATAAGTTGATGAAAAATACAGGAAGGTATCAGATGAAAAAGGCCAAATACCGAAAGGAACGGCGTGTATTGCAATAGTCCTACACACAGCATTAGGGTGGGTGGTTATGGGCTAAAAATATGAAGAAGATAATGCCAACCTTAGTTTTCTTTAGCTTGTGTTATCAAACGCTTACATTTTATTACTTCTTAAGTTGTCTTGATTTTTTTTTCATACCCAAATTATTTATCAGATGTTTTCTAGGGAGATCATAATTCTTGTAATGACTGACAATTTTAACCTATACAATTCCAGGCTATTATAATATATCAGAATTTACCGAGATTTTAATGTGTCTCTGCATCAATGTTGGTCTATAACGAAGTTGAATGATATTCTGTATATATACTCGTAACTGATTAATTTTACTATGATATAGCACATAGAGTAATAATAATGAATAATAATGAAGTCTCACACTACATTACGAAAATTATAAATGGCTTTGTGACAAAATGTGGTAACCAGTTCTCAGGTAAAGTTTTATGGCATGGTGAAGTAATACGATCACACGAGATTTTATTATTTTTTGTAAGTTATGTCGCGAGGCGCGATTATAATTTTGCATACATAACTTCGCGTCATTTTACTTTGGAAGTGAACAGAGGCATCGAAGTTACATTTTGACTCCACTTTTAGTTATAAGTGCTGTTTAGCTATAAGGCTAACAAGCTCCACAACAAAAAACTGGAAATTAGATTGTGATATGATTGTAGCCCATAGCATATACAAGTTTTCTATAAAGCCCTATCCCTTGCCTGACATTTAAGACCTGTGTGTAATTCAGTTAGATTAAAACCTAATGTAATAATATATTATGTGTTTTTACCGCAAGTCTGGGTTATGGATTTCCGAAAAGATTACATAATTTAGGAATGTATTACAAACGCAGAAACAGAGACAATTAGAAGGTATTACATGGTTTCTACGTGGTTAGAAGTACATGAATAAATTACACACTTTCAGGGATAAATTTTGTCTCTTTTCATTTTGCCCTTGGGGCGTCAGAGACTGGAAAATAATTTATCAGTAATACGTGTGTTAAAATACTTCAGCTTTTACATACAATTAAGGAAATGAAATGAATTTCCTTGAAGAGCCAAAATTGTAAAAGATTTTTTTGTATTTAATGACAACAACAACTTTTGAACTTGGAACTTTTAACAAATTTTGAAATTAAAACCTTTATCGGTCGTGTTGCTTACAAGTACGATTATTGTGATTTTTTTGATTTTTTTAATTTATGCTTTTGATTTTTGTCTTGACTTTATTTATTATAAATTTAACACACAGTACACTGACATTACTTAACGTCCATTCACATTCGGTTTGGCTAAAGTACATTATAAAAGTATATATAATGAAAGTTTCTTTTCTTTGACCGCGATAAACTTGAAAACTACTGGACCGATCGGCATGGGACCATGACCATTCGACGCGGAATTAGTTGTAGATGGTTATAGGCTACTTATTTTTTTAACTACATAGACCCTTCACCATTTTTCAAACACAAATGTACTGCTACGTACAAAATTTTCACTTACGCCCAGCGAAGCGGGCGGGAAACGGCTTGTAACATATATATGTCACTAAAGACACGGGACAATTCGTGCCTTTGCAATTTAGCCATGAGAAATAGGTACCTAATCTTACAAGAGGCGAACTACTCCATAAAATACAACGTTAAGACAAAGTTAATGTGCAAACGACATTAAACTCTTTGTAACAATTATTACGTAGGTAATTGGAAATTTAATAATGGCAAACGATCCGTCGGAGAAATGCTATCGCACCGGCCGCCGTAGTCTAACAAACTCTCAGCGCCAGCCCCGACGTTCCGTTAGCGCGTCATCGGAAGTCGCGCTTTGCCATAGTATAGTCAAATGAGTGCCTTTTATTATTTCCACCGACATATATATAACGTGACACATGATCTTTAGATCTAAACAGTTTGTTAATAAAACACAGTTTAGTTAGTCCCTAAAGATCATGTGTCACACTAGCGCTTTGGCAAGCTATTGTACAATCCAAAACTGTTTTATTTATAACTCTATAGATACATACATACACACACATACATATCTTCACGCTATGTTCCCGCCGGGGTAGTCAGAGAGGACGGAGCGCCAAGTGTCGTGGTCCTTACATACCTCTTTCGTTTCCTCAAAGCTCATCAATCTCCTCAACCATTTTCGCCTAGGTGTGCGAGTGCTTTTGACATTTCCATCTCCTAACACTCTGGCTATTTGGATGACACCACGCATATTTCTAAGAGATCGTATTTCTACTGCATTTATCTTACTTTCACTAGATTTCTGGCATATCCAGGCCTCACTACCGTACAATAAAATTGGCACCAACACCGCATTTTGAATGGCTATTTTGGCAGTGTTATATATATTCACATTGCCTACTAATGCGGACAGAGCACCGTTCACTTTATTGCCTGCTGCTACCCGTGTCTCCACATCTAACTCACATCTTCCATCCCTCGAAAACGCACTCCCCAGATACACAATTTCATTCACTTGTTCTAGACATTTTCTATTTACCCAAATCTCACATTTCGTCTGTACCGCTACCGTTTCAAACACCAGAACCTTAGTTTTGTTCGCATTCATATTCAATCCTTTCACTTCACATTCTTCTGTTATGCACGTGACGTGTCTGCAACTCTGCTTCTGATGGTGCTACAAGCACAACATCGTCAGCGTACAATAAACAGCGTACAATAGATTTATAGAGACGTAATTTTGAATTTTCAAAATAATTTTTATTACGCAATACTCGACATCTCGACTTTTTGGCCGTATGCATCGAGAACGCTTTGCCTCGCAAATGGTAGTGAAGAGAACGTCAACTATACAATCTTTATGAAAGTCAAAGACTAAATGTAAACAAAGCCAACTAGAAGTGTATCTGCGTACTTTTATGTTTTATTCCAAGAAACAAACATTGAAATATGACGAGAGAAATACGAAGCTAACATGACGATTGACCCCATCCAGTGCTAAGTGATTGCAACCATTAGGTAATTAGTAGTAAGGTCCAAGAAAAGTTGTTACGATTTTAGTTCAATCGCTGAACTATGGACATAAATTTTACGAACTACGCGCACATTAAGTAAATTTAAATAAAGAAAGGTAGGCACTATTACGATGGAATTAAATTAACTGAATCGGGTAATCTGAAATTAAATTTTAAATTGAGTACTTATTATTTATTTGTATCGATATTGCTTTGTATTACTTAATATGTAATAAAAACAAAAAAACTAATGAAATACGAATACGATGTCTGGGTATATCTATGCTCTCAGGGGTACAGTAATTGTTAAAAAGCTATGGAAATTTTAGATATTTGATTGGAGATACCGAGATAGAGATATGGTAAATAAATAACAGACAGGTTGGTCTAATTACTTCGAAATATAGATACTGATGGCTAGTTGATTAGTCAATTTAGGTAATGAGCTTCGTCAAACTGCAGAGGAATGTGAATGTTACTGGATGAGTACGTAGTTGCTTAGCTAGTGGAGTGTAATATGAACTTTAGGTTTTTCTTATGACACAACTATCTAAATTGATACATTATAATTTTATAACATGTAATTTCGTATCGTGAAGTAGTTTCCAATATTTCTTTCTACCTATCTGAAGGCCGTCCATCAGTTTGAGTGGACCTCGGCACCCCAGCCGGCGTCAAGGGCTCTCTGTTTGTTTGGACGCCTACAAGAGCCACTCGCAGCGGACGTCAACACGGGCGTTTTAACACAACTAGAATGTGACGGATTTGGGAGGCCGCAGGCTGTGTAGATTTTTTTTTAACTGACTTCAAAAAAAGGAGGAGGTTCTCGATTCGATTGCATATAGTATATACAGGAACATTTTTTAGTCAGTGTCATGTTTTCTAGGCATTAGCGATCATGCTAAGACTCTATTTTTGAAAAAAATTATCAATGAGTGTGATTACTAAATCGAATAAACTACTACTGTAGCACTTAGTACATACTCGTGGAATTTTTTGTGTGATGACACGTGGCATTCACTGAATCAACTGAGCGAGGTGAAGCATAGATTAGCGTTGGGTAAGCAGCACGCGAGTAAGCACAATTGTGCCAGCACAGCTTTGAAAAAGAGGGAGTGCCTCATTTCATAAAAGTGTGGTAGCACAGTAGCACACTAGCACATTTGAAATTCAACCGGCCGCGAAGCAGCGCGAGGCGAGGCGGCACGCGCCACGCGAGGCCACACACAGCACAGATTACGCGAGGCGCAATGTCGTGTCGTGAAGCGCGAGTTGAGTGATTGATCCACATAGAGATTGATTATTTGGTGCATTATGTAGTATGTAGGGTTATTTTTGGTGGGAATAAGCGCAGTTTAATTTCATTTAGATTTTACATCTTTTGCATTTCGGGAGTATTATAGTACAAAAGTAATAGTATATTGTTCGTTAAATTTCTATGCAAGTGTAAAAAATTGCAGTCTGCATAAATATATGTAACTGAAGGTTTAATAAAATTCACATTTTTGTCGTTTCGTTTCGTTATCACTGACTTGGTGGCATTTCAAAGAAAAACGAGTACATTTGCTGCTAATTATTGATGGATAATTTTCGAAAATTTCTTTCGTACTTATTGAGTGCAAGCGAGGGAGCGTATAAATCTTCCTCTTTTGGCTCGTCGCCTCATGCACAGCACACTTGCACAGTGCGTACAACGTGCATCGTGCATTTAACACTCAACAGGCACCTCCCCATCTCTCCAGCTTCCACAAATGTGCTATCACACTGTGCTAGCATAGTGTGATAGCACGTTTGCAAAAAGAGGCCCTCGCACGATACTCATTTTTAAAGAGTGTGCTGCCCAACTCTAGCACAGATATAGCGAGGATTCCCGGGAACGGGACGCGGCGTAGTGTGCCATCAGTAGCCCAGCGACAGTCGCCCGCGCACCCTTATTTACTTTAAAGTGAAAACTGTGCTGTGTTTTCGTGTTTGCGCCGCCGCCGTGCATAGCTTTTTATAAATTTTAATGTTTTTACACCGCGAGAATTATGAAATGGTGCAATGTTACATTTTAAGTGGCGTAAGCTTGAACGGAGCCCAAATAATGTACGAAGCAGAACGTCTTCCTCGCCTTCGCAATCTTGAAATCGTAAATGGGAGAACACCGAATCGCTATACGTGCATTTGACGAAGTGCGAATTGACATTGTAGTGCTCAATAAATTAAAAGACAATGTCCAAAACGTGGGAGGCTCTGTCTAGGTTTACATTTTGAGAATTTATTGAAATACTGTTGAAGTTATTCTGGTAAGGGATTTTTAGTGAAATTTTCATGAAGACTTAATTAGGTAACTGTAAATAACTTGATTTTTAACATGTATTGAAATAGGTAAGTAATTACTTCTAAAATTGTTGAGATTTGAATAGATTTTTAATTAATTGTATAAAAGTTGATTCGAATTTTTAAAAAACCGCTTGAATGCAAAAGATATGTAGTAGTTTTATTTTACTTGCCTAGTATTTATTGCAATTACAAAGTGTTATCGATTAATTATTATCGTTTGCATTCTAATCACAGAGAACAGCAAGCCTTTTGCACTGTGACGGTCCTAAGCAGATAGTATGCAGGATTAAATTTAGAACTGATTGTTACCAATTAGGTATATTAATAATAAATAAATGCGCAAGACGAACACCAATCATCTGGTCTCAACCTAGGCCATTCTCTGTGCTATGATAACCAGACGATGACTACTAGGAGCGTTCCCAGTACACCCAGACCCGAGACAATCTACAAAAGTTCGTTTTCTAAATTGACCAGACCGGGAATCGAATCCGGAACTCCGCGCTTAGATACAAATCTAAAACCACTGTACCATCGACGACGACAAATTAAATTAGTAGAGCGGCGGTCGGCGATCCATAGCCGCCTAGCGCGCACGGTGATAACACGCGTAGTTTTTCTAAAGACAACTTTGTATGGCCATATCTTAATACTTTAGTACTGGATGATACTAAAAAAAAAATACGTGTTTTATTGTTTTATCCAAAGATCACAATATTAAAATTTGCAGTGATTAAAAAATCTTCCTGTATATTTTTTATAAACAGATTTGGAAAATTATTATTTCATTTAAAAGGACTTATACTAATGTGTGTGACTAGGGAAGAATCACAATACAACAATACTGAACATAAGAATTTCAAGCACCTTATAATTTGGTGATATAGCAGTAAGATTAATATTTACAAAAAAAACTTTTATCAAAAAATTAAACCGACTTCAAAAAAGAACACTGAAAAGTATGAAATAACTATTCCTTACGGATCGAAACTTAAGTACAAAAATAACTTTATAAAAATACGATACAAATACCCATATAATTAAATTTGACAGTTACTGAAGTCGGTGCCAAGCCTACTAAACTAATGGACTTTCCGTTGTCGAATATTGATTTGGCACCGACTTCAAATTTCATACTTTTCAGTGTTCTTTTTTGAAGTCGGTTTAATTTTTTGATAAAAGATTTTTTATTTCTCCCTTTTGAGTGACCTTAGCCTAAATAAATGTCTAGAGCAGGTCTACAATTAGTTTATTTTCTAATTCTGGAGCGCAATGTGTTAACTTTCATTCTATTGAGAAGCACAAACCGTGAGCTTTCACAATAAAAGATGTGATCAGATCGAACATGGGATATTATTGCCCATTATGGCCATTATCAATATCATCAATATATCATTGATATGATATTCATATCAATATCAATCAGTTATAAAAGATCAGTGTAAAGGTTGCATCATAATTACACCCTAGCAGTATTCTTACAATCCGAAGACGACAGCCACCAGCCGTATTCTCTGTCCGCCACAAGACTGACTCTACTGACTGAATTTATTATATCACAGCCAACTTATATCTTCTCCCTACTACCATCATTACCATGTGGGGACAACGTTAGTTAACAAATGACATACAAGAGAATCGTCAATATAAATGAATAAAGGTTATAACCAGGTCGCGTTATTGGGTGTATCTTCGAAACCAAAGCGTCAATACTAGTGAAATTTCAATGGGACCAATCTGGAAGTGTATCCTTTCGAACAAAAAAAGAATTTTCCAAATCGGTTCATAAATGACGGAGTTATGAGGTAACAAACATAAAAAAAAAACATACAATCGAATTGAGAACCTCCTCCTTTTTTGGAAGTCGGTTGAAACACAGTTAAAAGACAGAATTTACGTATAAATTGTAGATACTTACGAAATAAATTAGTACGTCATGTAAATTATTGAACTTAGACCACGCAAGACCGTATGACGTACAACAGTAACATCGCTTTGATGTGAACTAAGCTCACTGGAGCTCATTAACTCCGATTTAAAGATTCAGAATTTGGTGCGCGGGGCGCGACACGACCTTAGACCAAAGGCGAGATTACCTTAGTATTACATAAAGGAAATATGTTATGTCAAACTCCTTGCATTAAGTATTATCGGTTGAAACTTTTTAGGCAAAATAATTCCTTCGTCGTCAATCTTTAATTTGTTTTTATTGTTTTCATTATTTCATAAGTCTCACGTCACACAGTGACAATAAATAAAATACACATTGTACATTATTGTAGATAGAATTTACCAAAATTAGTGACGGAAAAAACTTATATTATTATAAAAAATTGCTTCATTCGTGAGTTTAAGTGAACACAGAAAATATGAAAAAAGAAGAAAAATCGGAGCCTGTAATTATGAATTCGTTAGTTCCGATTACGGAACTGAGTTTTTCATTCAGTGTTATCGATTAGTATGACCTTAATTAGCAGTTTCGACGAGTAAATAAAAAAGAGATCGGTGCTATTATAAAAATGCATGCAATTCAGTTTCTTTAATTAAAATGTTCGAGATGTTTTTAATGACGTATCTATTTGCTTTTCAACTTTATGATAGGGATATATATATATATATATATATATAATGGAGCTATAGAATTAGTAATTGAAATTTTATTTACAAATCTCGAAATTTAAAATTGACGGTTTGCTCTATAAATTTGCTACTTTTGATATAAATCACATAGTCTTTAAATTTAATGGTCTTTGCAATAAAAAAATGGTAAACTTCAAAATTAACAGTTTCCACAATCAATTTTAGTTACGACTTCAATCACTGAAACTTTAATGTGGTGTAATGATTGATAATGATAATGAATGCTTGGAAGGAAAAAGTGAGGACAAATGCAGGCTAAGGCTCAGATTATTTTACATTGGGTAAAATTTTGCAAATTTTTTTGTAACTGTACTTATATTTATAACACTTTTTGGAGTTTACTCCTTAAGAATCGATTTTCATATACGGCTCTCAGTATGAAAAAAATATGAGTAGTAAAATATACTCATCGAATGACCTCGTTAGGTTTTCTGTGCGCAACCTATTGTGCGCATGACTTTCATTTTCAAATCCAAGATGGCGAAAATGACTTTTTTGGATAAATCGATATGGGTGTCACATTATAGGTTTCTCGGGGTGCTGATTACGAAAATTATGTTTATTTTCGAATCCTAGATGGCGATTATTATTTTTTTGAATAAATCGACATAGCTATCATATTCTAGGTTTCTCGAGGTGCTAATTACGAAAATGATTTTCATTTTCAAAGCCAAGATGGCGAATTTTTTTTTTGATAAATCGATATGGGTATCAAATTCTAGGTTTTTCGGGGTGCTGATTACGAAAATGACTTTTATTTTCAAATCCAAGATGGCGAATATTACTTTTTTGGATACATCAATATGGCTGTCAAATTTTAAGTACCTCGGGGTGCTGATTACGAAAATGACGTTCATTTTGTAATCCAAGATGGCGAATATTATTTTTTTTGATAGATCTACATGGGTGTCATGTTCTAGGTTTCTCGGCGTATTGATTACAAAAATGACGTTCATTTTCAAATCAAAGATGGCAAATGCTACTTTTTGTATATCTATTAATATTGATATTTAATATTATTGTATACAGTGAAGTGAATAAAAGTATATAAATTATGGAAAAAACCAGTAAACTCCAGTCGTGCGTCGGAGCTGACACACACACATTTTTTTGGTTAGGTTAGATTAGCTCTTTTTACCACAACGTGCGGGCCAAGCGAGCGTAGCGAACGTGTCACGGCAGCGGCCAGCGAAGCGCCAGGTCGAAATCTGCTTTATATATGGAGCAGTATTGAAACAGGAGTCCGCACTCTATATATAGTTGAAGTCGAGAAATTAAATCTCGAAACAATTTTATAATCCTCCATCTCTTTTCATCTTTTGCTGTTGGTATATCTATATATAGCAAGGTTATGTATTTGTGTATATAACATTGCTATATATAGATCTATGTATAGCAATGTTATATATATGTGTATATAACACTGCTATGTATAGATGTGGTGTATTTCTGACTTATTTCCACGTGCAGTATTGAAACAGGAGTCCGCACTCTAAAGGGGTAGTTGAAGTCGAGAAATTTAATCTCGAAACTTCTCTACAATACTCCGTCTCTTTTCATCTTTTGCTGTTGGTATATTTATATATAGTAATCTTATATAAACGAGTAGGTGTATTTCCGAGTTATTTTCAAGGGCAGTATTAAAATAGGAGTCCGCACTCTAAGGAGATAGTTGAAGTCGAGAAATTTTATCTTGAAACATCTCTATATCCTTCCATCTCCTTTCATCTTTTGCTGTTGGTATAAGTATATATAGTAATCTTATGTATACTACTAGGTGTATTTCTGAGTGTTTCCAATTATTCCAGTTATTTCTAGGAGTTAGGAATCATCAAGGAATATAATACTCCTCTAACTCAATTTACTGCGCCGGATGTGCCGGCATTGTCAGGATGATAACTTGTCAAGTTTAGTTATTTAGTTTATAGAAAATGGTATTTTACATAACACGATCTATTATTTAAAATGATAGCTTATTTTTTCTTATTGGCAATAATTATTTTATAGCATCTTAAAATGATTTAAAGCTAATATCGATTTCATGAACATTTTATTGCATAACATTATATTTTTTATTAGCAATTTATGGCAATTTTGTCTATATTTTCACTAATTTTGAAGTGCCGTTAAATGTATCTCTTTATGACATCTCATTCATTAATTCATTCGTTTTTAAATCAATATTAATTTTCGACACAAAAACAAGTCACCTTAAATGATTTTAACACAGTGATGAATGCTGCAACTACGATAAAATGTACTATCGCGCAAAGGGAATGTTTAGCAAGCTGGCTATCACTTTAAATTGGCAGTATTATAAAATGTAAGGGAGTAAGATGACGTCATAATCACCGGGTCTGCCTAACTGAATCACATCTTGCCTGCCGCATCTGTTGTCGCTAAGGCGTGGGAGAGGCGTTCGTCGTTAGCTATTTGTTATACTTTGTAATCCGCTATTAATGCTTGAGAAATTAAATGTAAAAAACTGACTACACGATTGTGTGTTTTTAATTGCCGCAACAATTCATATCATTTGCAGTGCAATTGACTTAGGCGAACTATTTGCATCGAAGTCTATTACATTTACATGCGTCAAAAATCTTGCAAGTATTTTCATAGCTATTTAGAATTATTTTGTACTTTTATCCTATTTTACAAACGTTGAACATAAATTATTATTTTTTATTTCAATAATATTTTTTTTCCAAGTTATGCCAATATTTAGATTAAATACTAATTATAGTAATACAGCGGCACAGGGCTTAAAGTTGCTGTAAAATTAAATGTTTAAATGTAATATATTATGTTGCTAATTAAAAACTATTGTTAAATATGAAATGTAACGGAAGCACTGATCACTATGAGCACGCTATCACAACTATTATGTGCTCGACTATTCGACTGCATTTCAACAACTGAACTCTTACAAGACCAAAATCAGGCTTTTATGCAGCCTTACTACACGCAGGTAATCCATTCTACCCTCTTTCTTGTTACTAAAATGTTACATAATATCACATGTGGGTAATTTATGTGATTAAAATTAATGTAGAACTAACACTATCATTACTTTGGAATGATTTTCTTGCGTTCGGTCAATACCTTGGCATATACTTTATAGGCTAAGCTAACCAAATTGACAAATTAACACGATGAACAAAAATTGCTATTATAAACAAAATCTGTTTCAGTTACGACCGAGTCGCATTTCCTAAATCTAAATATAGTAGATATGCCTATAAAGTACAATCCGCCGGAAAACCCTTTTCCGTGTCGAACTCAGTAGTTTCACGATTTCACTTAAACTTTGCAATTTAAAGGTAAAACACAGCGAAATATAACAATTGAAATGGAAAATTTAAATTATTGGTGGAATAATGTCATTAACAGAAACTGCATTGTTGTAACTACAGGCCTATGACATAATACTTCAAACTGAAAATTCCACTAACAACTTCAGGTAGTGCTTGTTAATCCCTTGAGTGACGTTAACTTTTATTCGTAATGAATAGAACTCGTTCTGCTTTTATAGTTAGGATGTACAAGTTTGCGACTATTAAAGTATTTATCTATTGAGCTTTACTCGGTGTTTTATAACAAAAAAAACCTGACCATATTGCAGAATTCGAACCCGCGCACTTCAGCATAGACCTACACTCTAGCCACTGTGCTATTGAGAAGGTTAATGTTGCAAATTGCAAAAACAGCACCCACACATCTACATTTTATTTGATTTTATTTGCCTGACTTTGTAGTACGGGACAGGCTGTCTGAAGTAATGAAGTCAATGCTTTCATCATTATTTTTCATTTTATTTCTTTATTATTTTTTTTCACTTTATTTCCTTAGTATATTATTATTAAGGTGATATGTGTTTTCAATAGGCACTCGTTGTAAACTGAACTTAGATACATTATTTCAAAATATTAAAAAAAAAAGGTCAAACCACATTGCAGAATTCGGACCCGCGCACTTCGGCGTGGTAGACCTACACTCGGCGACTGTGCCGTTGCGAAGGTAAACTCTGCTGCAAAATTAAAAAAGTTTAGAAATTTTAAGTGTGTGAAAGACGGAGAAAATGATTTTTCCCAGAATCAAGACTAGCTGATCGATAGCTAGATCGATTTTTCGCCACCCTCAATCCCTATATCGTAATATTCATCGAAATCGCTCGAGCCGTTTTCGAGAAAGCGAAATCAAATATTTACATACAAATATTGCTTGTTTAATATAATTGTTGGGGGGGCGAGCCTTCGACGTGTTTTCTTCTTTCTCGCCGGTGCTCCAATTTTACTCGTAGAGTAGTGGACTGTATTCACGAGGTGAATGAAACACGAGAAACCAAAAGTAATATTCTTGTGTTCCAAACGAACCAGTTTACATATACATGTATATGTCATACACAAACGAGTATATGTGACGCGATGTGGGTGAGCCCTTACTGAAGTCTCCTCTATGCATACTTCTTCTAAGGAGTCTTCCCTGTAGTCTTCTTAGTAGTTTCTTACGATGTCTTCTCTCTTGAAAGGGCCTCACCCGACTGGTTGCCAGTTTTTTTTTTGTTGTTGTTTATCGGAAGGGAAGAAACTCCGAGCACCCAACCGCCTCCGACGCCTCACGAGAGAACGTCGGGTGCGACCGGGTAGTGCCGGGCTCGAACCGGCTAAAACTACCCTCCACCGCCACTTGACCCTACAGGCCGTCGTAGCGAGCCGAACGCGTAGCGGGGAAGCGCGGAGGGCGCTCCCCCAAGAGAGGTCGACACAGCCTGGGGGCCCCTCCGTCCGGGGGGTATCCGGGACGGAGGACGGAACCTCGGCTCAGGTTGTTGACGGGAAAATATGCACCTGCGTGCCGTCGAGAAACCTATACGGGTGAGGGCCGGTCCCAGAGTGGTTTTGACCGGCCGGCGTAGAATCGGCTGAAGGCCCGAAATGGTGTGTGCCTATCTTGTAACTCAGCGCGAGCGGAAGGCCCGCGCTCAAGTGAGGCCCTATCTGTGCGTGAGTGATGTAATCGTCGAAGAGAACCTACAAAGAGGCCCTAGTGTTAACGCGCAAGACGTCGACGCCCCCTCCGGAGGGGGCGGTGTGATGTCGCAACGTTGTATGTACTGTTTAACAGGGCGTCGTTCGCCGCTGTTAAGAAGTCGTCCGGGTCCGTCAAAAAGTCCCTAGGACGTCTACGGTGGGGTAGTTAGTTGCCAGAGGCCGGCGGCGGATCTCTTTTATAGGCGACGCGTAATGCGCGATTAGAGCGGGCTAAAACAATACATCGCCCGCCTAATTACCCAATTACAAGCGCGCATTACGCGAGCCGCGGACCTCTGTAACAGAGACGACACTATGTCTCATTGTCGCTCGCTCACTATATTTATTTATACATTATATTCATCTATGTATTTATACTTATCAACCTAGTACAATTGAGTTTATTATTAATATTACTCTACGTATGAATATAAACATAATCACACATTAATAGTCTTTACAATTCAAAACAATGCTCGATATAAATGCAACAATGCTTACTTAATACTATTACAATTACAAAGCGTGTAAACAAAACAATAACATTTCCCTTACCTAACGAATTACTAACTAATTAAAGACTGTAACAAAACAATAACAATAAGGGAAATAGACTGTACACAAACATATATATATCTACACGCTATTGACATGAGTGTAGGTCTCGCCGTCCGCCACAATAATAGTGGAAAAAGTGAAAATAAACATCCAAATTATTACGTATGTATTTTAATGTATATTCAAGAGAAACAACCATTTATGCTTACCTACGTTCAAAATTAGAACAAGACTCAGGTGTTTAAGAACAAACAATAGGTACGAGTAATGTCGTATATCGTTGAGGCTTAAATGGCTATTGATTTTGCAATAGAAATATTAGGCAAGATTTAAGCTGTAACTTATATTAGTTTCCCATTATGTAGTTCTACAGAAAATGTCTTGTAAATAAGAAGGTACCTAGAGATGTATTTGTACTTTTATTATATTACTTGTAGGTATATATTTCATTGAGTCGTATCTAACATTCGACATATATAATTATTTAAAATAATTTATAAAATATTAGTGGAGCTGCTTATGAGGTATATATTGAATACATTTTTGAATAAAATTATGTAATAGATTTTATAGACTATGTAATATTATATTAAATAGAGCTTTTATAGACCTCTCCATATACAAAAAAAAATGTCTATAGACTTCTTCAGATCTTTATTTTGTCTACAGAAAAACGCATAACTCATGATTTCGTGGTTTCAAATTTTTTTATTTCAATTCCGTAATGTCAATAAATTACATTGCATTATGAGAAATAATAATAAAAATATTATTTGTAATTATTATTTTATGCTTATTCTATTACACATTACATGAAGCATAAAATAATAATAAATTCAACTTGTCTTTTGGCGCGAATGTTAATTTGCTTATAAAACTTTGCTTCGATACAAAGTTGTATTCGAATTTGCGCGTGTTTTAAATAATGTACTGAGCCACAGTGACGCGTGGCTGGGTACAGCTAGTAGCAAACATAAAAAAGGACGTATTTAAAAGCATTTTACAATTGGTAAAAATAACAATAAAATACACTCAAATACATAATCACTATGATAAAATAATACCATCACTATAAAAATACAAATACATTAACTTGAATACAAATAATGACGCTGTAAAATTATTTTAAGCTTAAAACAAAAATTAAAACTACATAAAACAATAGTTTATTTAAAGTATTATTTTAATAAAGATATGACTCTGTATACAATTTTTTCCAATATCATTTCTGCTGTCATTTCGGACCAAGAATCAAAATGGACGGAGCATTTACTCTAAAAGCGTGTCCTTTTTTAGTTGACCGAGTTTCTAGACTTTACTAATGTGCGTGACTAAGGAAGGGTCAAGTACGAGTAGAACGATACACAGCTGAACATGACATATTTTTATTTTTGTGAATGTATATTTTTTGTGAATTGTAGCTAAGACACGTATTTTGCAAAGAATTATTTCAGTAATGTACGTGAAGTCGGTCATGGGCTGACACGAATTACACTGACAGTGCGATGTTGCTATACTTATTTATAGCTAACTGTTTTACTCGTGGTTACGCTCGATGAGATAGAAAGAGACACGAAAATTCGTTTGACATATGGCTGTAAGAGTGCAACTTATTCTGGCTCCGTCCATTAAGTTTCTCGGTTCGAGGCTGTAATTCTAACACTGCCATCTGCCTGCGGCTTAAATGATTTTATTTACTTTCTACTCAATGATTAGAAATAGTAAAGATATCGTAGAAACTATTAATTAAATTACACATGATTAAACTCATAAACAGTAAATGTATAGGTAAAACTATCAATTTCAAACAACCAGTTGTAGTTTGAAATACTAAATTTGTTGCTTATTTATATATTTTCCATAAAGTAGTATCTTAGACAACGGAAGTCTTATCTAGGGAGGAGTACCTATATCCTTTTACATTTGAAAAGAGATCACGTTTATAAGTTGTGTAGTAAAATGTTCTGCAGAAATAAAGTCTGGGCTAAGCGGTAAGCACATAAAACATAAGGGTGTTCGTACACGAGGCGGAAAATTTACGACGTGTTTGACGTGCACTACAGTCTCGTGATAAAATATTAAAGTTGTCTTTGGTTTACCTAGGACACTGGCACTCACACTAATGTACGAATAAACTACATGGTAAACCTAGATGTAGTGATTTTAGTGCTACATCATTGTTTGAAACGGTTAAAGGTTACTAAAGTTTGTCCTTCTATATAACGAATACAGCTAAAATAATAAAATGGATATTTCGCGAATACATGTTTAAATATTTTCACGATATGTAGATATGGGACTGGACAGATAAGTAAATTTATATTATACATATACAAACAACAAAAATAGACTGTCCCGACTTCTTACATAAAATTAACGTAAGAATTCCAACGACTATTCTCAGGAATAATCCACCACTATGTTAACCCAGTAAATACTAATAATCGTCAGAATTCGTATTTTATAAAAGTCAGCAGATATTGTAACGATTTGACCTATAATCACCCAGAGATAAACGTATTCAATTCAAGCCCATTTATGATCAATCGCCTTTTTACTGATTCCTTCTTTGGTTCCTAGTCTACAGGCTTTGGCTAAGCCATTGTACTATGTTGAGTGTTGGATGTTAGTTCATTAGTATCTTCATGTTTATTTTTACCTAACTTCACATTAAATCTCTTTGTATTATGTCAGTGAATGCCTATAATTGGCATTGTATCTTACACTGTTTATAATTACTGTATCTGTTATATTTTTGTATGCTGTTGGTGTTCCAAATAAATAAAATAAATATATAATAATAAATAAGTATTATGTCTAGATAGCAGATACTTTTATGTTTATTATTTTAACGAAAAATTCAGAAAAATTGAATTAGGTCAGATTCATTCTGAAGATGCGTTATTATCTCAGTGAGCTGTCGATTGCTTTTAATATAGGTACCTACTGTTTGATTTACGTACAAAAAATACATCATAAAAGTTAAGTAAGGAGCTCCAACGAAAATACTTTGCTCAATCCACCGATTGATTTAAGAAAAAAATAGAAAAGGCCGTAACATAAAGTAGCGTCATAAAAATGTTTTCGCTGACATCGAACGTGCTGCAAACAGACGGAGTGGTAATATCAGAATAGATACCTATGATTATATGTATATATGTATATCGTTTAATAATATAAATGATGCCATCGTATAATAATAATAGAATAATGGAATATAGTATAATATCCAATTTAATATTGTATGTAATATATGTATAATGTGTTTTTAATACTGTACGAATTTAAAACAAAATTGCGTTATTACATTATTTCTTTAAAGTAATAACATAGGTATTGGTATCTTACCTGAAAAGACAAACAACATTTAAAGCTACTATTTCACACTTTCCTTTTAATCCATGATATTTTAAATTTATTGCGTACAATCTTTCAATGAAATATAACCTCTCTTCAACCCACAGAATACGCCTTTATACTTTCAAGCTACGTCGACAGAGCTGTCATGTCAATGCGCGGCAAGTTTAAATTAAATCAAGGACGAAGAACTTCCTTTACATATGTAATATAAAATATTACAATGTCGCTATCTAAAAGAAATGATTTCTTTTACTAGACTAATTAATATACTTGCTTCAACTTATAATTTTGTTTAATAATTAGGTACAGTAAGACACAAGAGATATGGCGCGTCGTTAATCATCGTTCGTGAAGACACTAAAAGAGGATCGACGAAAATACTCGAAAGGCTACATCCATTATATAATCACTCTTATGCAACAGTCATGGAGGTAGAAAATTATTGTAGTGTATTCGCTTTCTATTTCGCTAACGCGGTATTAAACACTGCGTATTATTGAAATGAGTCACTTTTATTACTACTACTTTACTAAGATACTTTATCTGCTTTATTAAAAATTGATAATTTTTATCGAGAAGACACAACTACGATTTTGAATCAGAATAATGACTTGAAGTTATAGCTATATTCAGTAAAGGACCGTAAAAGTTTATAAAATCAAAAGTTAAAATTAAAACAAATGTTTATTACGTAAAGACAAAAACAAGAAATTATTTAAATGTAATTCATTCAATTTCCCTTTTTAAAAGACGTCCTTTTTTCAATATGGACATAATTATTATTATAAAATAGTACGTTTATTTGCAACTAAGTGTAACCCAATGAAATTACGTGCAAACATAATGACGTCTAACGGCCGACTGAAAGACGCATCGTCAGCGGGCAAAGCGCCAAATCAAACAACCAAAGACAACATAGATTTTAATGCCCATTGATGTCGCCTCAGTATGTAGCTGTTTGGTCCATCCATATCCCGCGCCTTTAAAATTGTGTCTATTACGCGGTACATCGGTAAGCGATATAATCTTTGTATCACTGTAGTTGTTTAAGGCGAGGTGGGTTCGATATTGCCAGAAAGAAACAAAAAGGCAGTGTAAATTATATCAAGTAAGAAAATGAATGACAGAGTAGATTTTTAAAGGTAATGTAGTGTATACTTATGAAATTATTGTATGAGTTTTTCATTTATGTATTAACAAAAGTTTGGTTCCCTTTTTAAGAAAATTGGGCGGAGGCAGGAGTGTGTAAATACACATGTAGGTACACTTATAGTTTATATGGAGAAGGACTGGAGAAAGTTAAATTTTTTATGTAATATGTGTTACAAATAAGTACATTAAATTAAATTAAAGAAAACGTCCATACTTTCAATGTCAAAAAACTGTCAATGTCAAACTTATATTAGTTTGTGATCATATGTAATGTAACCTCCTTGGATCAAAGAGTCGCATAGAGTAGATTGTCGCCAATAAGTTTAATATTATAAGTTTATATTTACGGTCGAATTTCGACCACAGGGCCACTTCTAGTATTAATAAAAAGGATAATTTCGCAGTCGTAATATTAGTTGTTATTAATATATACTAGCTTTACTGCGATGCTTGGCATTGCTCTCTGACTATCCTGTTAGGGATATAGGTTGAAGATATGTACGGACTAATATTTGTCGATCATTATTAGTACTAATTAGATTTATAGAATTTACTGAAACGTGTACCTGTACAAAAACTATATTTACAAATAATGAAATAACATTACCATCCTTTTCGCTAGACTGTAATCAGGGAATGATAGCAGAGACCATCGTATTCACTACTAACGAGAAGATGGAGTGCTCAAAGAAGCTATTTTATTTGACTCATTTCTCACGTTCCAACTGGACTTTTATTAAATCGTTTCACTAGGCACGTAGTTAGGAAAGTCCCTGTGGTGTTTGGAGTGGAGAAACTTAAGAAATGCACTGCCGTTAGTTATAACTATGTAATATACATTCGTATTTATTCTCTTACGATTCTACTTTTATAATATGCACATAACCAATGCGTAATTTACGCATGTCTATTGCGATTTATTACAATTTGGTAAGGAGATTCTTGAATCCCGAGGAAAAGGACACAGGCTATTTTAAAAATAAAAAACGGAGCGGACGAAGTTCCGGGCATCAGTTAGTATATACTCGGTTATTAAAATTAATGTTTCCTTATTTTATTTATTTAAATATTTATTGCACACACATAATTAATACACGAACAGAGAGTTACATGTAGAGAAGATAAGCAAAGGGTACAGCTTATTTCTATTAGAAATTTCTTCCAGCAGACCCACTTTGTATGTTTCTTTGTATGTTTGTACTCTATGAGTTCCTAAACTATTCATCCGATTGCGATAAAAGTTTTGTGAGTTGTTCTCCGTATGCCCGCGAGGGTTATTAAATGATTAAATATGTACTAATATTATGAAAAGCTTGACTTTGTTTGTTTGTACGTAATTGATAAATTCAAAAACTACTCAACCAATTTCAAAAATTCTTTCACTTATAGAAAGCTACATTATCAGCGAGTAATATGTGCTTTCTTCATTTTTACAATAACACTGTCATGCAGTCCTGTCATACTGCAAATCTTTTCATTGCTGATTTTGTTCGCAAGGGTGACACCGCACATATTTCTAAGAGATCGCCTTTCTACTGCAGTAATCTTATTTTCACTCGATTTCTGGCATATCCAGGCCTCACTACCGTACAATAAAGTTGGAACCAACACCGCATTATGCATGGCCATTTTGGCTGAATTAGATATATTCACACTGCCTGCTAATGCGGACAGAGTACCCTTCACTTTATTGCCGGCTGCTACCCGTCTCTCCACATCCAACTCACATCTTCCATCCCTCGAAACCGCACCTCCAGATTTTCGTTTTCTAGACATTTTCGTTTACCCATATTACACGCTTCATTTGCTCATCTTATCCTTCAAACAGAAGAACCTTATTGCATAGATTCAGGTGTTACTTTGCATACATGTGTTTCGCTTGTCAACGAAGCATCTTCAGAAAACACTCGGTAAGCTGACCAACACCAAATATTCAAATATTTGAAACACGCGACGTGTCGGTTACTGCGTTTGAAATTTTGGGGGAAAGATAGGTGAAAATATTATAATTCATCACAAAAACCTTAGTGTTATTCACATTTATATTCATTTCATTCACACTTCATATTCTTCCTTTACGCACGTGACTAGAGTCCGCTATTATGCTTCTGATGGCGCTGTAGGCATCGTTAGTGTATGTAAGAAAGTTAAGCACCATGCTACCACACAGCATACCACCTTTCAATTTATGAAGGTGTCTTAAAATACAGCACGTATAATCACGCAGCCATCTGCACGCGGCCCTGTATAACGTTTGAATTAATTTCAAACCAAGGCCCCAAATAATAAAATACAATTTAAAAAATACCTTAAAAAAACCTTTTAAAAAAAATTAAGTTAATATTGTTATTAGTGAATACAAAGTAGAAAGATTTCACAATTTATGTTTATTTATTATACCTCTATGTACAAGTAAATTGTACATGTAATTGTTAATTCTTTGTCATTAATGTATGCATAACGAATGAAATTTTAAATTTAATAGCACTGCATTTCCTAGGATTTATAGCACTCAGATAAGTTCCTAGCGTAGGCGTCGCGTAGTGTCTGTCGTCCACTAAGACAAATCACTTGCGATGCTGGGTCTGCGGTCCCAGCAATTAATATGCCTTAATTAGTGCGTGTGCTACTGACACTTCGCTAATTGGCTGTCAAAAGTTGACAAATACAGGAAGACCAGTTGTCACTTACTGTCATTTCACTGACTTACATTCAGAGGTTTCTATCTCTTTGAAGATAAAATTATATATAAGGACATATTAAAACGGTTTAAAAAGGTTAAAGGGAACAATATTATCTTTTTATTCATTTTATTTCTTTCTTCATGGCATGGCGGCCAGATTTGCGCATTTGCCAATGTCACGTATTACATACTACATGCATACATATCTTCACGCTGTAACCCTAACGGGGTAGTCAGAAGGAACGGAGCGCCAAGCGTCGCGGTCCTTACATACTTCTTTCGCCTCCTCGAATCTCATTATTCTCCTCACACATTTTTGCCTAGGTATGTGGGTGCTTTTATTAAAATAATACATACATACATACACATCCTCACGCTGTATCGCTAAAGGGGTAGTCAGAGAGGAGGGAGCGAAAAGCTTTGCGCTCCTTACGAATTTAAATAATGAAGCTAATATATCATTATTTTGGAACAATTCTGAAATCTATAGAAAAGTTTAAGGAAGAATTTTAAGGAGGAAATTTAATGAACTAAAGAAATAATTTCAATACTTATTATATATGTGTCACATGGGGAAAAGTATTAAAAAGCTGGTAGCTCCAATACGAACGAGCTTGTGTAGCACATTACTGTGCTGACTTTAAATAACCAGTACCTGCTAAAGGACAGAAAATACTATCGCTTTGTCACTTGCTTCTAAGTTGCAAGCGGATAAATATCTTGTAGAGCGGATGAAGTTTAATAAATTCCGCGGAACATTTAAACTCAACACTTATTACACACTGATTTCATTTCGCACTGTATAAATGTCGTGGCAGGTGGATGAGCATTACACAGAAATGAGACGGGTATATATATAGAACAAGCTAGATAGCACGCCTTACACAATTGCCATATACATAGATAATGTTATAATTGTTGTGTGGAGATTCCAACATAAGTTTATTTTCTTTATTGTGTCAATGATATGGAATATAGTAAGTAACTTATAAGAGCAGCCATGTTTGACTTGGAAAAACATTACAAATATGTGTGTAGAAGAACAAAACAGTTACAGTAATGTCTGCGTCAAAAGCTCAAAAGTCTAATAGCACCATCTTTAAGATATAAAAATTCCAGCCTTAAGAAATTTTTGCCGACATTCCCCAAAAGATCGTTGGCAATTACGAGCTTATCTCCAATGCGAATTTTCTGAGCGACTTTTAAATAGCTATCATTTTCCCTGGTGCGTTCGGCAAACCACGAAATGCTTTGCCTTAATCCCACAAAACGACACAGTTGTAATAGGCATTATGTTTATACGGCGGCTCGCAAACCGACATCGCTGTTTAAGCTCGAACTACAATGGGAACATGACATCTAAAACATCTCACATAAGTTCATCTTTTATCGTACGTCGTACCTACTCCTTAGTGAGGTGTCTAGAGATAAACAACTTCAAATGAAGCATAAAATATTTTGGACGATATGTTTCTAGATGAAATACTATAAAGCTTAACAATTTTGTTTAGTCTTTTTTTCTTTGTGGTTGCAATTTTGTCATCTATCTTTCTTATATATAAAAATAGATGTTTCTTTGTATGTTTGTCCTCTTTGCATTTCTAAACCATGCATCCAATTGTGATGAAAGTTTGGTGAGTTGTTCTGCATACGTACTAGAAGGTTTCTGAATGATTTAATTTAGTAAATAGCGGCTACGCGAACAAAGTAGGAACAGCTAGTATGAAATAAATAATCGTCTTATACATTTTGCCAGTAAAATTATTATTTAAAAACAATGGATAGGTACTGTAAAATATAAAATGCCAGGTATGTCGTGCGAAATGGTTAGTCAAAGCAAGGCATGTTTGTATGTACATTGTACACCGCATACAGATTTTATGTATTCTTAACATTACTTTTTTCAATGGGTTATGTTTTCTATAGTAAGCAATAAAAGTCAATATGTTCTCTGAAAATTAATTTAGTTTTTGGATTCCAAGCGTTTCAGGTTTTAAATACTTGAGGCGTTCCACATTCATGTACATAATATTTATTATACAGTAGCAACCGTCGTGCGACTAGTTAGTGGTAGTGTTTATTTGATTTACTTTTTTACGATTCTATAGATATGTACACTCAACAGAAAAAAATAGATAAATTTGACGTAATATAAAGATATTGTCTTTCAAACATTTATTTTTATACTAAGTGGTGTAAGTCATCAAAACTTACACAGTCATCAAAACTTACACAATATTTTCCGTTTCGTGATCGTGAAAGGCATGAAGGAACTTCTCGTAGCAATTTCATTATTTATTTGACACCAAATCAGTGATTTTTGTGACAAAGTTAAATTATATCAGTACAGTGTCGGTAAGTAATTATATTATTAAGTTCGCGTACTTCACTACTTTTAGTAATGCAATCATATGACTTTATCAGCACTCATTCGGTTTTTTTCTTTTATTTTATTAGACTTTGTTTACGCACATGATGAAACACAAAATACTAATAAACGAAGTAATTACCAATTGATAACATTCATATTAACTATTGAAATTGATACTTACAATTTGAATTAAACTACAGTTAGTTGATAGAGTGTGGGTAATGGTTGGATAACCTACTTTAAACTAAGCGAGAATGTGTTTAACCTCGGCTTCATATTCGCAAAGTTAGCCGATAACCTTACTCGGTTCGGTTAGACGGTTACGAAATGAGTTTTCGTTAGTAACTTTGTTTGGATGTAACAAATCATTACGTGGAATTCGTATGGGGATAGGTTACTGTTCTAAAGATTTATCTTGTAAGATTTTTGGACAAATGACTAGGAGAAACATTATTACTTAAATCATTGAAAGAAAGGTGAAGGTTGGATAAGAAATTAATTTTAAAGCCTTGTATTCACTAGGAGACAAATGCTCTGCGACACGTGTCGTCCGAAACCTTACTCGTAGTCACTTCACATCACGTGATGTCACCAGAATTTTGCCTCATGATTTTATTCGTATCCCTCTCCCTCTACGAGCTCTACAATCGATTCTACAATATTATGTCGCGCGACGTTGGCAGGCATTGTATACCTGTATAATATATTTATATATTACATTTTATATACATATGTACACACCTGAGGTCTTAATAATTATTACATTTAAGAAACAATTGAAATATTATATTGGAGATAAAATATATTATAACCTGATATGTGATATGTGTGTATACACTACATGCAATTGTACTCGATCTCAAGTTCTTAAAAATATAATATACTTAATTTTTATGTTATCGGAAGTAGTTCACGTTATAAGCTTGTGTACTCTGACAATATAATATTCAGAATAGACATTTATTAAGGAGAAGTAGTAAAAACGGTTTCAATATATGAGTATAAGTTCATGATATGTGTATAGTATATATTAGCACGCGTGTGCATGTGCGTGTGTGTATGTAATATTTATCTACATAAAAAACTTATGTATGTTTATTATGTTACACAAGACAAATTTGGGGCCAACTCGGTCTAGACACTTCCTACGTTATTTTGAATTTTTTGTAGTCAAAACGGTAAAAATGGTACCTTTATAGGTTGGTTATGTCAGTCGGCCCATTTGTATGTCTCTCTGTCCGCATATCACAACCGATTTCGGATTCATTACGTCATTTTCACACCTACCGAACTCAAACTTGGTACAGTAAATTCCCAAACCCAGAAACGAAAACAAACAATACAGTAATGAGTATTGTGGACCCATTTTCAACCATTTGAAATTTTTCGAAATTGCTGTGGAACCTTATGATTAATACATTCTGACATGCTCTCAATTGCTTTTTTAGAATTTCACAATGATGTAAAAATACAATTTGTAATCTTTACTGTTGTGTGGTGCGTAAATAATAATCAGGAACTGCGTTAATGTGTGGTAGAGCCATGCTGCATTGCAGCACGAACTGGGTCGGCTCGCCTGGTGAAATACCATTCTTTTACAGAATATCGACGTGAAATAACAGCATTTATTGCTCTTGTGTTTCATTCGGTGAGTGCGAGTGCACATGTCCCCCTACCCCTCCTTTCCTTAAAGGCCGGCGACGCACCCGTGATTCTCCGGACGTTGTGGGTGTCCATCGGCGGCGGTGATCAGACCTATTGGAAAGTATATATATATATAAACGGATTTATTGACTGACATATCAACGCTCTGTCTCGGATCAAATATTTGGTCTGTGCGCTCAGCCCGCACTGCTGAATTTAGAAACAAAAAATTTTGCACATGGGTTTGATATAATGAATTAATAATGAAGACAAGCATTATAGAGCGTTACTTTACGTTAGTAATAAATTAGTCTGTGGCATTATGAAGGGTTTTAGAAATACAACCACTGAGAAGTTGAAAAGAACGTTAATGTTAGTATGAAATATTACTGTTTTAAACTGTAAAAATTGAGAATTTAATTTTTATATTCTAATTGTTTTGAATTTTGCGTATGTAGGTATCCATTTTCGCCCCCAAACGTCCAGGGCTCATTTGGCATCATTGTCCCTCACCGAGATCGGATATTCAGAATATTTGGCATCGATATGACTGCTCTTAGAGTAGGTACAATTGGCACCTACCTACTATTATTATTAGTCATTACCAAGTTATAGTGGTAATTTCTGTAACGGTAAGTCGGTAAGTAATTTCTGGACCGTTAAGAGTGAGGGACCTTCAAGAAACGAGCCTACTCTTTCCTTAAAGGCCAGCAACGCACCCGTGATTCCCTAGACGTTGCGGGTCTTGCCATGGGCAGCGGTGATCACTTTCCATCAGGCGACACGCCTGCTCATTGCCCCCTCTGATATATAAAAAAAACTATTGTGCATAAAAGAGTTAAGGGTAAAGGGAGACATTAATATTTTATTATTGTTCGTTTAAGGTTTCTAAGTAGTCGTACCCTTAAAAGAATATTACAGTGTTATAAGGCAGCATTTCTACGAGATCCTTACTCGAATATTTCCAATATAAAGTACCTATCTAACTTGAATTTAACTTCTTCATAATAAAATTGAATTGAATTGCCTTTTGCTGTAAGAAAACAGTTTCCAACTTTCTCTGTGGGTTTATTTATTAATTCTACGTAGTTGTTTTGTATTGATATAAATATCGATTTTACCTATTACAATATACTTCGTACTCTCATTTCTGTTTTAGTAAAAGATCTAGGCATCGCGTGTCGAGATGGAGAGGATCAGGATTTGATTCCTTGTCGGGTCAATACAGACAAACAATTTATAAGTTGGATTTAACTGATACCTTCTATCTCATTCTTCTATTTCATCTCTTCTATTTCATTCGTTATTTTGTAACTTTTTTTTTATTTATATAACATTCCTCTGTGTTTAAAACGAACTCTAGAACGACATTCAAGGGTGAATCTCTGCTTGAGAATAGTTAGAAAGAAATGCTGCTGTTCATCGCATCTCATTGTAAATGTGCACAATCAGAAGAACGATACACTCTTGTGTATCGTTCTTGAATAGGAGCCTAAGTATTTTTTATGGACCGACTGTTTCATTCCTATTCTATATCTCTGTTACTCTACATTAAATTACGTTGACATAGGTTATTACATTTTCAAATTACTTAAAAAACTCTAATTAATTAATTAACGCTTAATTTTCCAAAAAACTATCCGCTCGACAAGTTTTTGTAGTGACAAGTTTTTGTATTTTATTTTAATTTTTTACGCATAGCTTATTATTTAAGGTTTCATTTATGTATTAATATAATCTAAGAATTCATTTCAAAATATTGAAAACATACGATTTGAATTATTAGACGGTTAAAGCACACGTATAGAAAGAATAAGTGGTCATCGATTGACGAAGAAGTTAGAGTGAAAGTGAGTAAGTAACAGAAGTCAAGCAAGAGTAAGGCTTAAACTTATGAAGATCAAATAGCCGTATATATATCCCGTAATACAATTTGCTTCTTGAAATACGTTATCCGAGTATATCATTTATTTTTGTGTCATGTTAAAGAAACAATCAAAATGTTGGGAAAATATTTGTTTCGAGATTGTGTACGTTATATGCGTGTTCGTTTATTTCACCAAATTGTCATGGAATATTGGCAATAATATCAAATATTTACGCAAACAGTGTCGCATTCACAATATTTTCATTTTGTTATTGTGTGCACATGAATAAAGATATTTATTAAACTTAATTAAAGATGTTTATTAGTATGACAGAATGGTTCAATAAGAAAAAAATCAAGGCTCATCTATATTGGAGCCACGGGTTGTTTATTTATTCCAAACGAGTGCCTCCGGAAATAAGTCTGGATGGAGTCCCCATTTCTTTTAATCCAAAGATTAAAAAAAATTTGTAAAAGACACACGCTTTTGATTTCACATTGCTTAAAGCAATGAAAGTAAACTAATAGTATTTTTCGTCTAAGTCACTGGCTCCCAAACTTATTTTGTCTACTGAGTCGAGAGCTCATGCAGTCGTTGTCTAAGATGCCTCCTAGCTAAACGAAATTACAAATCACCCCCCAGGCCTCTATACAACGCCCCCATTTTTTTTTGGGTCTCTTACCGCCCCCCTTTAGGCCTGCAGCCCCCAAAAGGGGGGCGGTATTTTCGTTATCGCCCACTTTGGGAATGGCTGGTCTAAGTAAACGTTTCTTTATGGGATTGGGATATATACGTTGCGGGTCTCCATGGGCGGCGATGATCGATTTCCATCGGATGACACGTTTGCTCGTTTGCCCCCTCTGATATAAATAAATATATACATGTATATATGTATAATGGAGCTATAGTATTAGTTATAACTCGCAATATTTAAAATTAATGGTTTTCTCTATGAATTTGCTACTGTTGATATAAATGAAATTAATAGTCTTCGCATTAAATTTACTATTATAGTCCACTAAATAAGGTAAACTTCAAAATTAACAGTTTCACCACAAAATTTTGTTTACAACTTTAATAATTGAAATTGTAATGTCATTAATTGATTAAGATTGCTTCTTATTGGGTATAAGTTTGCAAAATCGATATATTTCTAACATAAGGCATTCTCTATAAGTATTCAACATTTAAAGTGTGCACATTACAACTTTAAAATTTTTAAAATATTAATTTTGTAATTTTTATATGAACACACAACGCGCGACCAGAGCGAGCGAAGCGAGCGTGCCGCAGTAGTGGCCGGCGAAGCGCCAGATCAGAATCCGCTTTATAACACTTACTAACTTACACTTACATAAACTTAGGTAATTTGACCCTGGAGAAGCTTGTAAATAGCTAAGCACCATTATTTAGCGAAAAAAATATTATACTAAAATGTTTTGAAAAACTTGCCACACAAATTAGGGTATCAAGAATTAAACCAATAGCGACCTGGCGAACCTGGCGATCCTTGCTTGCCAATCTTCTGGTGGACTTTTCTATGAAAATTGGCGGTGATGAATATTAATAGCGAAGGACACCTCCAGCCACATGCAAATTCATGACAGGGAATAGCAATGTAACTTTTAATTTTGTTAGTTGCCGGTAGGAGTACAAATAGGTTTTGATTGCGTGATATTGGATCCAGCGATCAGGATCGGCTCACAATTCATGCACAAGAACGCGCTAGTGGAAGTCTTCTCTATCCCATAATTTGTATGACGACGGAGAAACTAATAAGAAAGAAGTCCAACCCTTACCAGAATGTTAATTACTTCTTTTCCCATCTCTCAACACTCACGTAATCCTCTCACGCTCAGGAAGTACACTTTTGATAGACGAAAGTCGTCTATCAAAAACTAATTCTATCAGCGGCAGCCAAGTTTGAACTGTCGCAAGACGTTCGTAAACTTCATGGCAGAATCATCCATTCACCTTCATTCATCATCATTAATCGTTCGTCTTCATCCATCCATCGGGATGATACCTTGATAGCTTGTTAAGTTTATTCATTTATTGTATAGAGAATTTTATTAAATTTTATAGCAATATCTAATATTTTAAATGGTTCCTTATTATTTTCAATAACACTGTGATTATTTTACAGTGTCTATAGATGTTTATAGCAATTTTTCAACAATTTTAAAGACAGTTTAAATGCATCCTGTTGCGGTGATGATGTGTGAACTACATCCAGCATTTTTTGCAAAACGTTAAATTTTGTTAGGTATGCTCTCGGTAAACATAAAAGTACGACATAATTTTTTTTATTATTGGTTTCGCCTTTGTTTTTATGTAAGAAATTGCGTCAAAAACAGCATTTGGTAAATAATATCCATAAAATATAATATAGACTCAGGCGTTACTTTGCGGAAATCCATTTCATGTGATAAATTCCTAAAATATTTAGCTATTTTCCACTCAAACTCCAAAAACTACCAACCGACATGTGTTTCGCCTCTCAACGAATCATCCTCAAGATATTCCAGAGATCAAACTCGGTCAGCTAACCAGCACTGAATCAACAAATGAGTCAGCTGCACGACTATTGTATTGTTTGATTTACATTATTTGATTTATTTCATTATTGTGGATAGGGTAATTAGTATAAGTAGTCGTGCAGCTGACTCATTTGTTGATTCAGTGCTGGTTAGCTGACCAAGTCTAACCTCTGGAATGTTCTGAGAATGCTTCGTTGAGAGGTCAAACACATGTCGGTTGGTGGTTTTTGGAGTTTGAGCTAAAGATTAAAAGAAAGAAAATAAAGAAAATAACTAAAGATTTTAGGAATTCATCACACAATATCTATAAATATATGTCGGTATAAGTAATGTTTTACACTCATTATATTCATCTGAGTGCATTTCATGTAGAAAGGGTTACATTTTATTACGAATTAATTAAAAAAATCAGTTGATAAAACAACAGTTTATTAAATTGTATAAAGAAAAGCAATTTATGTTTGTAGCTACATAGTATATTTATTTGTAAATAACAACTACCTTGACCTATGTCAATAATTACAGAGTGAATGAAATCAATAATCATTCTTTTCCTCCATTCTGTATTACTACTAGAATATTTAATCTATGACCCAAAGAGCGTCGGTAAAGATTAGTGTTTACCAAGCTTCGCGCGACCCTGGATTAAGACGAGCTACATTAACTGTGCCCGCTGATCCAATTTTTAACTGTTGACGGTTGCTTTAACATCAAACACATCTTTGACAAAATGGAATTAGTAGGAAACCGACCGTAGAGAACCTTAATTTTGTTTTAAATACATTTATCGTTTTCTTTACTTTATTCTTTTCGTTCGAGTTTCGTAATCATTCATTTAATCACACATTTATAAAAAAAAATTATATCGATTTACTATATTACATGTATACTGTATATTGTTGGAGATTGAACATTATTTCATTTTCCAAAACCCACAAAAATGTACCTAATTATTAGGTCCGTATATTTAGCGAACATTCGTCTTCTATTCCTTTTTATATAAATGTATGTTCCTGGAAAATAAAACCGAAATATCGATTTATTGACTACGCTTTTATGTAGCGAGCAATCACTTAGATTCTCTTTGAGTGCAATGTCTGCGAACGATTCAGCAAGCCTTGCGGAATGCCTGTCAATCGTATGTACATAAGAACCAAAAGTAACTACGAGCTTCTTCACAGCCGCGAATCAAATTCTTATTTGGATTACATCGTATGAGAAGTGAAGAGGCACTGTTGCAGATGAATATTCAGAAGTTACGCGGCACACGCGACTCTAACAGTAACGTAATATTACAGTTTATATAAATTCTCCTTAAATAAAATGTACATAAGGACCACGAAGTTTGGCGCTCTGTCCTCTCTGACTATCCCATTAAGTATACAGCGTGAAGATGTATGTATAAATTCTTCTTCCCTGTACGATTATTTCTTAGTTTACAATTCGCAATTTTCTCAATTCAAACATGCTTTGTATATACAGTCTTTTATATGTACATGTTGCGTAAACATGAGTCACAAACTAAGTATATTCAGATAATATATAATAATTATATCGACATTGCTTCAATCTTAGCTGTAATTGCTATACATATTATTATTTTTATTTTTTTTTATTCTATTTGGAATGACAGACAGAAGTGCACTACATTATAGACAATTTATATATTTGCAACAGGAACAATAAATGCACAACCACAGCATCACTCACAGGTTACTAATGCGCCGAAGTACCATTTAGATGTTTTAGACGGAGCGATTTTAAGTTATTTTTATTATTATTAATTAATTTATTATTATTATTTTTTAATGTGAATTACACATAACACGTATTTTTTGAATATTGACAATTTTTTTTCTTTCTTTATGGTATGGCGCACAGATTTGCCAATGTCACCTATTAGTAAGTAGATCCCAAGTAAATTCGTTTTTTCTTGTCGTAAAACTCCTCCAGTAAAGTAATTGTAAGCTTAACTGAAGTTATAAAGAACATCTTGGAAGAGTACGAGAGCTTCAGCATGTTTATTTAGACCTACTTCATTATTTTCACTTATACAGAACTTTTAAGTACTATCACTTTTGTACTTACAACTCCCAAAGACGTAAAAAAAGAAAATCTAAGTAAAATGACAACCTTACTTCTCCTGTTCTCGCCAAAAAGTCTTAACAAATCTTACAAACAGGAGATAAGTTCTAGTATATGTTGTGCTTTTATTGTCTGATAATCGTTGTCGTATTATTGTTGTTGCTGTATATTAATTTTAGAATACGTCTATTCATCTGTATGTTCCATAGGGAGTTAGAGCGAAGGTTAACGCGAAGCGAAGGTTACGTGTTTATAAATACGAAAACATTTTTATATAATTACAGAATGACTAAACTGTTGCTGTTATTATATATATTTCATAATTATCACTACTCAAAATAAAAAATTAGAGTTAGTTTTGTGATTGCTATTATTAAACACGTATTAACATTCGAACCAATCTTAAACATTACAGTAGTTAGTAGCACGTTATAAATATGCATACATACATGTATTCACGCTGTATCCCTAACGGGGTAGTCAGACAGGATGGAGCGCCAAGCTTCGCGGTCCTTACATACTTCTTTCGCTTCCTCAAATCTCATCATTCTCGTCATACACTTTCGCCTAGGTATGCGAGTGCTTTTGACATTTCCGTCGGCTAACACTCCAGCGATTTGATCTTCATAAGTCAGCCTTGGTCTTCCTTGGCTTCTTTTACCACTCATTTTTTCTCTATAGGTTTTCTTCGTCAGTCTTTCATCACTCATTCTTCCTATGCGAGCACTTTTCACTTTTGCGTCAGGTATCACTGGCTATTTGATCTTCATAATTTTTTTTTATATACCACGAAGGTGGAAACAAGCATACGGCCCGCCAGATGTTGAACGGTGACCGTAGCCTATGGGCACTTGCGACACCAGGAGTATCACCTGCGCATTGTCGACTCTGTCTTTTACCACTCGCGTTTGCTCTGTAGATTTTCTTCGTTAGTCTTTCTCCACTCATTCTTCATAATTATGTGCCCTAACCATCTAAGCATTCCTTTTTTCATTTTAACAATAAATGTTTACAAAAATGGTACCTAATAACGAAGATAAGGACAAAAATATTTACAATTCATGAATACCGAATTGAAATACCTAATAATAACTGTCGGCAAGACTTTCTCCACGTTTTAGTCCTGATTGTAGCAAAAATAACATTACTCCTAATATTTTTTGAGTTGAATTCTCTTTGATTTCATAAAACCCTTGGAAACGTTAACATAGTTTAGCCAGATTGTTGCTGAGTCCGCTTCTGATTTGATTATTTCTAGTAACGTTGATCCACGAAAATGTAGTGACTAAGGTTTAATCGTTCTATTTTTATGTTTTCTTTTCATCATCCTTAGTAAACAACGTTCAAAGTCGGAACTTCGGTTTGATGGAATAAAATGTTACTTGTTTTCTCATATTACATAACATCGTGCCTTTTGCCATTATCGAAAGCCCCGGATTAGGAGACATTGCTAAATATTTGTAAGAAATATTCATAAAGTAGAAATATATATCATAA
Organism: Zeuzera pyrina; assembly: GCA_907165235.1. Classification (NCBI taxonomy): domain Eukaryota; kingdom Metazoa; phylum Arthropoda; class Insecta; order Lepidoptera; family Cossidae; genus Zeuzera; species Zeuzera pyrina. The sequence continues at coordinate 17,914,254 of OU015626.1, forward strand.
AGTGATTCTTACATACATAGAGAAAGAGAAAAATAAAATCGAGGGTTGTCGATTAATACCTAATAATATATTAGTTATATCTTACACCTTAGACGCACCCATTCCCAAAGTGGGCGATAACGCCCCCCTGTGGGCGCTGCAGGCCTAAAGGGGGGCGGTAAGAGACCCAGAAAAAAAATGGGGGCGTTGTGTAGAGGTCTGGGAGGTGATTTGTAATTTCATTTAGCTAGGAGGCATCTTAGACAACGACTGCATGAGCTCTCGACTCAGTAGACAAAATAAGTTTGGGAACCTAGACCTTAGAGTGATAATATTAGGATAAACTTGAAAGATATTTAACTTGGGTAATTGTAAAAGCACTTTGCAAATTTTCTAGAGATCTATTCTAGTTCGAAATTTCATTAGGCAGGTAGGTACTTCGGTGAAATTTAAATAGCATATTCGTTACATTTTTATTTTTGCTATTAAATGCTACAATAGTTGATGGTTGTCGGACTTCGTTTGCGTCTTACAATTAATTTAAATCGACCAACTGCAAGTCATACTGGCGCCATTAATATTTTATACAGTTAGTTATTACCAACCGCAAATTATATTGTATGTAGAGATTGGCTTTCGTGTAAACAACTTTTTTGGATTAAATTAAACCTACTTTAAAATAAAAACACTGAAATGTATGAAATAATTATTCTTTACTAATCGGAACTAGAGTACAAAAATATTTATCAGCGTTTTTATTTTGAAGTTGGTTCAATTTTTTCTTAAAAATTATATGTGAACCCTTTTGAGTGGCCTTGTCCTATATAAATATCTAGGGTCTGCAATTGAACATTAAATAAAAGGATCATCAAACTATATAAGCCGTTAAGAAGTTCTGTTGTTTAAGTAATATTCCATCAGTAGATGATGTTAACTAAATTTCTACGGGGCCACTTTGGACATATACCCTTTCAAATAAAAAATAATCTTAGTCTGTCCACGAGGTAGAGAATTATCGCTGAACATACATCTTTTCTTCTGTGTTATTTAGCCCCGCGACACCGATATATTTAAAAGATATTTTCAAGTTCCGCAGCGATGAAGAATGTAGTTTGAGAAGTAGTGAAACTCTACGTCTTGAAACTCCTTTGCACACTTTTCAGTTCTTTTCTCGATCGTTCTCAGTACAGGCTGATCGATTATGGAACTTCCTACCTAATATATATATATATTTTTCTTTTTTTTTGCGTCAGGAAATGCTTTATGCATTCCGTCCCGCATAGGGGAAAAGCGGGGGGATATGTGGGACTCCTTGGCTGATGAGTGCAAGGCCGAGTCTACCCACTAAAACCTGACGGTGTTCCTCGAGAGCCTTTGCACCGGGGCCACGGGTGTACTTACGTATTCTTCCGCAACCCCGGCAGGCAACGGCCGGCGCTAAGCCGCCAGCCTCGTCTCGTTTTGGGTGAGAGGACAGAACTCCCACCCATAATATTATGAGAGGCGGGCGGGAACACCGCGCGCGCCATCTCGAGGCTGTTAGAGGAGTGACCCTCCCCCGAAGATCACCCCAAGCCTCAGTGGGCTCTCCGCCGCTACTGTCGGCGGCGGAGGAAACGCACGCCAGAGACGTTGGTCACGTGGGGAGGCCACTAGTCCATGGCCATCCCCTCCACTCTCGGCTTGGCAGGAGCCACACGGGTGGCGGTAGAAGCCACCTTTTTGGGCTTTGCCCCCGCGCAGGCCTTCCGCCCCGTTAGATGATCGGCCGGCTGGCCGCTGTCGGCGCACATCGTGCAGTTGGGCGCCGCATTGCACCTTGCCTTGCCTTGCCTTATGACCCTCTTTACTGCAGCGGTAGCAATGTCCGCTGCGGTCCACCTCTGACGTGCAGGAGACCCGCACGTGCCCAATCTTGAGGCACCTATAACACCTCAAGAACCTCGGCTCAAGGAGCTGCACCCCGGCCGAGACCCATCCGACTAACAGTCGGGCACCCGCCACCTTCTTCGCTACCTCCACAGGGCAGCGGACCCAGGCTGCTCCGAGCCCCGAAGGGGCGCGGCGGATCTCTCTGACCTTCAACTCCTCAACGGCAACACCTCCGACCTTAGCGACGGCTGCGGCAACATCGGCAACCGTCGCCGAGTCATCCAAACCCGACACGCGCAGTTCTGCGCACTTCGTGGGCCTGGAGACTCGGACGACCTCGGGGCTTAGACACTCCCGCAGCTTGGTCGCGAGGGCGTCGGCCTTCTACATGGAACTCCCTACCTATTACTGTAAGACATGCCAACACCCTTTTGAGTTTTCAACTTCAACTTAAAATTTATTTCCTACTAGCTATTATGTTTTTTTATTTATTGAATTTTTTATTTGTCTGTGTACGTGTAGTTCATATGTATATTATGTATATGTGTAACATGTATTATGTAATATGTAGGTATGTAGAGTGCATTATGTATTATTATGAATAAAATGTGTATTTTTTATTATTCATTTATTTATTTGTCTTCATTATTATTATTTTTTAATGTACGTATTCATGTCAATTTTGCACCGCCTCCCGTAAATGTACACCGATGTCTAGCATGTCGTTACCCAAAGGTTGCCTGAAAGATGTCGCTTTAGCGATAAGATCACCCAAATTGTACAACTCATATATTTTTTATTCCTATATTTGTAATATTATTACATTAATTAATGGTGCAATAAAGAGTATTGTATTGTGCTTCCTACAATCGTTTGAAATATTAGATATTTGTTTACATCATCTTATGTTTTTTAAGAAATCTAGAGTTACCGAGATCACTCCATAATTGTTTTGTTTTCCTAATTTTGTTACTGATCACTAAAATATAACTTTTGGCTGTCAATTTCAATGAAGCTGAGAGAAAGCAGTAGTAAAAGTATTACGAATTTTCAGTCGACACTCCGAATTTTTTAACCGACTTCAGAAAAGGAGGTTCTCAATTCGTCTGTATGTTGTTTTTTTTATGTTTGTTATCTCATAACTCCGTCACTTATGAACCGATTTCAAAAATTATTTTTTTGTTTGGTAGGTAATACTTCAGAGGTGGTCCCATTTGAATTTCACGGATATTGGAGCTTGGACTTCGAAGATACACTAGATAACGCGACCTGGTTATAACCTTTATTTATGTTGATGATTCTCTTGTATATCGTTGCGCTCCGGAATTAGAATAAAGTTAATTGCAGATCTGCCCTAGATATTTATTTAGGTCAAGATCACTCAAAGGAGAGAAATAAAAAAAAATTATTAAAAAAAATTAAACCACCTTCAAAAAAACACTGAAAAGTATAAAATAAGTATCCCTTACTAATCAAAACTCAAGTACAATTAAAATAACTGAATAATAATAATAATAACTAACTAAATACGATACACATACCTATATAATTAAATTTTACAGTTACTGAGGTCGGTGCCAAGTCACCAAACTAATAGACTTTCTGTTGTTGCACATTGATTTGGCACCGACTTCAATAACTGTCAAATTTAATTATATAGGTATATACGTGTATCGTATTTATAAAGTTATTTTAATTGTACTTGAGTTTTGATTAGTGAAGGCACTTATTTTATACTTTTCAGTGGTTTTTTTGAAGGCGGTTTAATTTTTTTTAATTAACAAAAGTAATCAGACTGTAGACGCGCTCGTAGCGTATAGCCGCTTTAGTGATGGATACGAAGTTACGAACGCTCAGGTCAAGTAACGTCGGATTGGTCAGTTTCGGTAATGAATTACGTTGTTTTGTAGACTTTTCGTTTTGTTAAATAAAACTAGTTAAATGAATCAAATTGTGTTTTGGAAAAGGAAACTATTATTAAAAATGAGTTGTTCGGGATAACTGATCACAATGAACTAACTCACTATCAAGTGACTGTCATTATTAAAATCCACAGTATTTATAATTCTTCCCTTACTCAAACATGCCGCCATTAAAAAAGGTAGCTATATCAACCAATAAGAACATGTTGTTCTTTTGGGTCACGCCAGATGTCGCCGCGAAAGCATTGATCAACTTTTTAAGGAAAATAATATAGAAAAAGTAAAGTGTTTCGTGACAATTATTAGTGTATATTAAAACTAAAAGATATAGAAATCGATTGAAATAAGTTTTAAGTACCAAGCAATTATTATATTACATATTATATCTAATCTGATATAAATATTATTATCTATAGTGTAATTGTAAAAATGAACAAAGGATTGCTAAAATGGTTCGGGCAAATGGAAGGAATGAGTGATTAAAGACTGACGAAGAAAATCTGTAGAGCGAAAGTGAGTGATAAAAGAAGCCAAGGAAGACCAACGCTTACTTATGAAGATCAAATAGCTATGTTAGCTGACGGAAATTTCAAAGCACGCGCGTACCTAGATGAAAATGTGTGAGGAGAATGATGAGATTTGAGGAAGCGAAAGAAGTATGTAAGGACCGCGACGCTTGGCGCTTCGTCCTCCCTGACTACCCCGTTAGGGATACGGCATGAAGATATGTATATATGTATATCTAACACTGTAAATTATAGTTCCTTGAATCAAAGTTCGTCTCTACTCGACGATCTCGACGGCGCAGTAGTTTAGGTATTGCATCCAAGTGCTGGTAGAATGCCTCAGTTTGAAATTAGATGATTTGTGTATATTGTCTGGCGCATTTATTTATTATTAGCTTTGCTCGCGGCTTCGTTCGCGTTATGTTCAGACACACAATATCTTTATAAATTATAGTCTATGTGTTATTCTGATGTATACGCTATATTTTTGTAAAGTTTATACTGAAATCCGTTTAGTAGTTTTTGCGTGAAAAAGTAACATCTATCCATCCTCACAAACTTTAGCATTCATAATAATAGGTCTTTACCTAGGAAGTTGCAGTTTTGCCGCCCGAAAACTAAAGTCAACAATGACGAATTGAAGGCGATATTGGAGGCTGACGATACTCAATCTACTGGTGAGTTAGCAGCAGTTATCGAACAAAACAATATTGGTCCATTTGCGTCAAATTGGCAAGGTAAAAAAGCTTGATAAGTGGGTGCCGCATGAAATGAACAATCGCCAGCGCGACGAACGCGTTGAGGTATGCCTTGCGTTGCTTAATAGACACAGAAACGAAAGGATTTTGAACCGCATTGTCACTTGCGATGAAAAATTGATTCTTTTTGACAATTATAACCAGTCGTCATGTTGCTTAGACCCTGGTTCAGCACCTAGGCAATGCCTCAAACGAAAACTTACCCCTAGAAAAGTGATGGTTACTGTTTGGTGGTTTAGTGCCGGTGTAATTCATCACAGCTTCTTAGCAAATGGCACGAGCATTACTACGGATGTGTACTGTAAGAAATTGGACACAATCAAAGAGAAGCTCGCAAATCTCTGGCCACTCTTGCTTAATCGCTTGTCCCCGCTGGTCCTGCACGACAACGCTCGACCTCACACGGCACAACAGACGGTTTCTAAGATACAAGAGCTAGGGTTGAAAGTTTTGCGTCATCCACCATACTCATCGGACCTTGCGCCGACAGACTTCTACTTTTTCCAAAATTTAGACAACTTCTTGGCAGGAAAAAAGTTTTATACCAGAGAGGCAGTAAAAAATGCCTTTGAGGAGTTTGTTGCCTCTCGTACACCTGACTTCTTCAAGAAGGGCATTGAAAAATTACCACTGCGCTGGCAGAGATGCATCGATAGCATGGGTGCATATTTTGATTAATAGAAATAAAAAAATATGTAAGAAAATACTTTTATTTTTTGTATACTAAACGGAAATTTCATAGGCAGTAATAGTAGTAACCTAATATTAGTAGGATTTACTGGGTTGAGTAGCGCAACGACCGCTTTCTTTCTGAGGTCATTTGCGAGAAGTTCTTAGCCCAACGGTGGAACGTACATAATTATACAGGTTATTACCTATATTATATTACTTCCAATGCTCTAGCGACGAAACGAATTACTATAAAATAGGCTAAATCCAAATAACCTCTACAAAATAGTACTAGGAGATTTCGTAGCACTATATTGTAGAGGTTACACGACTCACGATGTGTTATTATCTATCTATGCAAACAAATGAAAGATACATTGACGGTATATTATCCAATGTAAGTAGTCGAGCCATTTCTGTCTGAATTTCTAGAAGGTAGTGGTTATATTCTTTTTAAATTTCAATTAAGCAATTACACAGTTTCGTTTTCGTGATACACGCGACATTTTTACATAGGGAATATGTAAATAATATTTAGAGTGGATAAATTCATATAATGGAGTTGCTTAGAATATTTTGTTTACAGTAAAACATTTAGAAATATTGTATTTATAAAATGTAGACACGAGATAAATTATAATTACATAGAAAGTTTTTGTATAAAAATAAATTATTGAACATGAATTAATTAACATATCGAAATGTTGCATGTGCGAGTATCTCAATTGTTGAAGTAGGCAATGTTTACAATCTCCCAAATCAATTAAAGACTACATTTGTGTGTGTACATACATTGTTCAGTTACATAGTAAAAATACTCTAAAATGTTTCAATGCTGTTAACATTTATTCCTATAAAAAATAAAGTGCCATAAAATTCTCTAACGATATGGATTTAAAAGGTAAAATCAAAATGAGATTCACATAAATTCAATTTACAGAGAAAGCATCTGAATGCATGAATCGTCGCATGAATAGACCGGTTGACACAATGTTTGATGCGAGTCTCCTTGAACTCATAGCTAATACTCACGCTTTTGTAGAAATTTCTATCTTCGCGTCTATTATGTCTATTGCGTCATGTGTGTTAAATCAGCACCTGTGTTAGGTACATACATAGTATCAAATTATAGCAATTTCCTTTCTCTTAGCATTATTTTGTTACATATTATTTACTTTATGTTCTGCCTTTTATACTTTCTATTGTAACTAGATTCATTGATATTTTTATGTACCTATGTTGTAATGTAATGTTTCTCTTTCATAGTTATTTCATTTCATGAGATAAGGAAGCTTGCAAAACAAGTTATTGAATTTTATTTTCCATTTCCTTTTTAAATAATAGGACATTTGACATGTTTACATTTGGATACGTCAATTGTGATGTTATCTATAAAATATGTATTAGGTTGTAAAAATAGGAGCACCGTGTTTCTATATTCCAATTTAAATTGAAGCGTTCGTAAAAGAGAAATTAAATAAAAATTTTAACAAAAATAATTAAACCGCCTTCAAAAAAAAAGCACTGAGAAGTACAAAATAACTATCCTTTACTAATCAAAATTCAAGTACAATAAACATAACTTTATAAATAGGATACATATACATACTTATATAATTAAATTTGTCAGTTACTGAAGTCGGTGCCAAGCCTACCAAACTAATAAACTTTCTGTTGTTGCACATTGATTTGGCACCGATTAATATAATTATATAGGTATCGTCTTTATAAATAATTTTTATTGTACTTGAATTTTGATTAGAAGAGGATAGTTATTTTGTACTTTTCAGTGTCTTTTTTGCAGGCGGTTTAATTTTTTTTCTTAGAATGTTTTTATGTCTCCCTTTTGAGTGACCTTGACCTAAATAAATATACAGGGTGTATATGAAAATGGAACACCTTCTTGAACATGCTATAGTATACCGAGAATGCATCTTGATTACGCTTCAATAAAGTATTATTGTGTAATAAAAACAATGATACAGGTCAAATCACAATTTACTTCAGTTGTGCTTCTCCTTAACAGGACAAGTTGTTTATTTTCGACACCGAAATTTAATTTTTACAATATTTTACAAATCCACAGAAATCTCCTTTATTTATGTAAAGATAAGGTTGATATTCCTGTGTATGTGGAAATAACGTATTTTTAAATTAGAGTTCATGATCGTAGCGATTTGTAAACAATTGTTAAGGGGCATATGCATTATTATTGAAGTTGGTTTTTATGCTTTATTTCAATAACGGTTGAAATTATTACAAAATAAAAAAATATGTTCGATTTAAAATCTGTAACTTTACACGTTCCAGCAACTTCTATGAGAAATAATGGTGTTAACACCTGAAAATTTAAATGGTCATAACTCTTAAACGGATACATTTTATTCAATAATTATTTTTATAACTACATACTAAAATTATGCCCTTTCATCCATTAAAGTAACTGTCCCGTTTTCATATACACCCTGTATAGGGCAGGTCTACAATTAACTTATTTTTTATTCTGCAGCGTAACGACATACAAGAGAATCATCAATCAATATTATGGTTATAACTAGTTCGCGGTGCTTGATGTTATTTGGTGTAAGTTCGAAGGCCTTGGCCTTCCGAGGCCATTTAAATTTTAAAATTAAAGTCTTAGAGCGAGCTCTAACACTTTAATATGTAATGGTAATATTGTTGTAGAGCGAGTTCTAACACTTTAATTTTAAAATTTAAATGGGACCACCTTGAAAGTATACCCTTTCAAATAAAAAAAAATTTGAAAATCAGTCCACAATTGACGAAGTTATCGGTGAACATGTATAAAAAAAAACATACATACAGACAAACATAGAACCTCCTCCTTGTTTTGAAGTCGGTTAAAAATGACAGTTGTTCGCGGAGGTGGCGTAAAACATTGTGTGATATCATAGAAAAATACGATTAACTAGCTTTTTGGATCGCACCTGATCCCATTTTTCCTACTCTAAAGAAATTTCTCTGGGTTTTACCGAAGTATCTTCCATCGAATCGCAATGTTCTAATCTGCGCGGGGAACCTCACTCGCTCACCGAACTGCATTCTGCTGAGCTGGCCTTCGCGCCTAATCAGGTAGGCCCTGCATTTCTATAGTATTTGTGTAGCGTTTCACTGAGTGATTTGTGGGTAACACTTGTACTATTTTGTGTATTTTTTTTGTATTACATACAAGTTTTTTAATCTGAAATATATTTAGGATGAAAATGTCAAAAGCACTCGCATACTTAGGCGAGAGTGGTTGGGGAGAATGACGAGATTTGAAGAGGTAAAAAAAAGTATGTAAGAATCGCGAAGTTGGCGCTTCGTCCTTTCTGATTAGCGTGTTATTACCCCGTTAGGGATACAGCTTGAGGCATGTATGTATATCTCATACAATTACTAAATTTGCCATTTATCTGCCATTACAATCAGATATTGACTGTCTACTAGCTGTCTATTACTACCTGAGCAGCAAGATAAGGAAACCGGCATTGACTATTTGGCTATCTAGCTCTAGCAATGGCTCGCAGATGCCAAATTAGAATCAGATATTGACAGTTTACTAGCCGACTTTTACAACCTGAGCAGCAAGATAAAGAAACCGACATGGAAGCGTTTTAATAACGTGCTGCGGCCCACATTTTCATTTGTGTATTATAGATTGCTTTCTGAAAAGTCCTATTAACCTGCAAATAGAAGTCTCATTAAACTACGTTAAACCGTTTTGGAGATTAACCCCGATAAACATATAGACGGACAGACAGACAGACATAAATATTAAAAATGTGTGTTTGGGCTTTGATAACATGCAAATATCTATAAGAAAAGCTTATGAAAGAAAGAGTCTTTATTTTGAAATCACAAGCAGACGGTTCAATTTTATTTATTTGTGTCGATATTGATTTATGTCACTTACCAAAATTGGTAAAAGAATACGGAGTATAGACTGTTGAAAGACGGTGCTCAAAAATTACCTACCTTTATAATATCAGGTCAGTATAACAATATAATAACAAAAATTTTAATTTTATATTAATTCGAAACAATATCTATCTTATAAGATATTTGAATAAAAAATATTAAAACATTTGTTCATCGAATGTTTCGAATTCGTCGATAAACTGTAATGACTACACATTTACTATTTATATTGAATGATTGTGAAAAGATAAGTTTAAAATTTGATGTAAATGATAATATTGTTGTATAAAGCATTGAGGACTCCCTTCACGATCTCAGTAACTTTCGGGGAATAAAATTTAAAAGATTCTTATTATTGATAAGTTTTATTATGTAAAATAAATAATACATTATAGTCACACGAAATTAGAAATTATTTCTAAATAAAAAAAAACTGTTATTGTACTTAATAGGTTTACTTTCAAAGTGTATTCACAAATAGAGATATAAAATGATGAAAATACTATGCCGGAATTAGTAATTATAAAAATTATAAAAATGTATGAAACAAAATTGTAGAAGACAATGTATAAAATTGCTCGGAGGCACACTCGGATATAATTACCGAGACACATAAATGTAAATTGGTATAAACTTCCATGTTCGTCTTGCAGTGAAAGTTACAATGCACAGTTTGCCAGATGCTTGTTTTGCCACTTAGGTCGTTGAAGTCAGACAAAAAATATGGCTCATTTGGGGTTGCCAGCTGGCCCAGATATTCGAGAAGGCCTCACAAGTTTCTTGTCCTGTGTCCAGTAATTATACATTAAATTCTCAGATATACGTTTTTAAAGTTGTTATGGTTTGGTCAGCGTTGGGTATTATAAGAAGTTAGTAAGCGGCCGTTACACCATCATTCAAATTGAAATTAAATCGATAAATATTCGTCTTTCAAGCAAGTCACTGCTTATTTTATACTAATACAATGCATCGAACTTATGCTGGATCGTGGTTTGGTTTAAAACCAAGCGTATAATGGCCGCCGTATAGGTACTGACCATTAATTCTTAGACGACGCTTATGAGAGCACCTGCGGCTACACTTAGTTTAGATATATATTACTTAAATGACCACCACACTCGTAATTCTCCGCTTGTCTGCTCTCGAGTGTTCAACGTTCAGTTTCCACAAGATTTTGATACGTATGTTTTCGTTATAAAATAAGTCAAAGCTCATCGATAGGCCTATACAGTGGCTAGACAAGTGGCTAGACAAGTGGCAGACGCTTCGTACAATCGAAACGCTCGCTGGCGTTATTGCTCGTTAAAAGTGCCACTTGCCTACGTTTTATACGGCTTTACGTTTCGTTTGATGTATAAGAAAGTTAATCACGTTTGCCTACCAATTTAAAATTCGTTATGCTAAATTACGTGGTATTTGTCATTCTATTCTACTAGCGTTTACGAAAATTGAGCCACTTGTCTAGGTCCCCTGATCTGTTCACACAGGAATAGTAGCTAGCAATCTGATGTCACAGATTAATTAGTTACTACCGTAAATTAATACCATCTGGCTTTGCCATCTGTAAATATGCCCAAGTATTTATACTTATATTGCTAGAAATGGTACAAAGGTTCAATGTTGTTGCCTCCTATTGCACGGTCTACTCCTAGTGGGAAAATACACGAAGTTATCTATGTCTACATATTATGTTATATCTGTATATGTAAATATTCTAGGTTCTTTTTAAGAAATACGTTTGCTTTGTTGTTATAAATATTTAAATGGTTGTATCGTTTTCAATCTTAGCCCCTCACTCTGTGATTGGATGTCATGACATCCCGAATTCTTACGCACAATTCAAAATAATTTTTGCGATGTCATTGGTGTAATTTTGTAACGAAATATAAAATAGAATTCTGAGATACTTTTCTGGAAACATGACATTAATAAGTGAGTATTTATAGTAACCTTATGTGGAGAAATATAAATAAATTATAACGTGTATTTTATTTGTATGTATGTATGATATTGTAAAATTCAAAAATTGCACATGCACATTTATGAGAATTATTGTTGGTAAAATCTTAAAGTTATATTGTAAAAATAATAATAATAATGCGCCAGACAATACACACCAATCATCTGATCTCAAACTAGGGTATTCCATTATTATTCCTAAATTTAAATTGCAAAAGTCAAGTGGTTCATTTTTGGGCAACTGTGTTCGTTTTTATAATAAAATTACTCAAGAAATTGCTCAATTAACGGAAAAGAGATTTAAACTTGTTATTAAACGGACACCGATTGGAAAAGCATACTACAAAATTAGCGATTTCATTGAAGACACAACAATAGCCTGGAAATAATCCTAATTAACTATTGTAGAATGATGTTCAAAAAATGATACCTGACTGAGTTTCTTCAGTCCGTGTCCAGGTTTTCTTTTCGAACCGAACTAAAGTAGATTTGACGTTCAAAAATACCTTACAATTGGGTTTACTTGAATAAATTGATTTGACTTTGACTTTGACTATGGGAACCAGACGAAGACTACTGGAGACATCTCCGAATACACCCAGGCCCGAGACAATCTAGAAAAGTCCGTTTCCTATTCTATTCAAAAGGTTCGATTCACCCGACCTTGAATTGAAGCTTTCGCGCTTGGGTGTAACACTAATCCACTGCGACACTACTTTAAGTACTTTATTTATAAAATTACTACTTCTTAATTAGTACTTTCTTTATAACATTAGTACTTAAGATCGGTACAATTATTTATATTACAATTTTCTTAAAATAAGACAAATATTTGCATATTCGGATAGAAAATATTTAATCTTCAGATATTTATAATAATACAATATTACTAGTACCTATTCTGGTCGCAATTCGACCAATTGTGACTGTAAGTAATGAAATTTAACCTGAATTTATTTAGTAAAAGAAATCATGAGCGCAAATAATCATAGGTAAAAACCTGCCTTAACTGCAACATGCATATACATTTTTTTACAAATTTAAGGCAAAGTACATTTTGTGTTACATAAATTTTATTCTCCTCAATAGGCCTCGAAGAAGATGCATTCACCATGGCACGGATGGTCACTTGAATAAAATTCAGTAAGTGCTTTGTTTGTACACAGATGTATAAATACATATATACAGCTGAGTATTAATTTGAGTCAACACATGTTTCGTCCCTCTATAAAGTTAATTTACCGTTGCTTTGATATAGGTACAAAGTGATTATTAATGTTATTTCGAAGTTTTCAACGTATGTGTTCACAAAACACTTGAGCGATGTGACCTACTTCCTATGGTAACCAGCATCGCCTGAAGCGCTATTGATTTCCTGTGTTTTGCTTCTGACTCCACAGTTAAGTCGCCAAGAGGCGGTAGATAACTGAGTGTATATCGACTCGCGATAATTGAATCTGTAGGAAATAATATGGAAGAAAAATATTACTGTCTACGATGATTTCCTTTTCTCGGAAAAATATGAGGAATTCTTCTTGATATTTTTGGGTTGCCGGTATTACCTATACCTATTTTCAGTATTGGTACTTCAGAGTTTGGATATTTTTTTTTAAATTTTAAGAAAAAAATTTTAATTGGTAAAATGTGGAGGAATTCTTTATTTTTTTATTTATTTTAGGTATATACAACAGCTTACATCAAAAAATGATACAAATTTTATTTATATTTTATATTCGATTATCACATTGCTTTTAATCTTACCGGTACTGAAAAGTTAATTTTATTAAGTATTACCTCGGTATATGCGCGGGAAAGAGCAAGAAGTTACGTGTTTTCTTTTAACGTCTCACATTATGTTATGAACTGTTCATGTTCATCCTATGTAGCGGTATATAGTAAAATAAATAGATACTAGTTATTGTTTAGGTAGTATAGGTATTACGTATTTAGATAGCTTGTAGTTAATAGTTATTAATTTCCTTCCCCTCGATAGCTACAGCCCTCTACGGCGGCACTGCCATTAGATCAGATCTGCGTGTGCGCAGGCCACGACAGGAGACTTTGTTCTCTTTCATGCACATATATCACAATAAACGATCGACAAAGCGAGTGGGACACTATAAGAGAGTATGTCTACTGTGATGCTACTAAACACAATTCATAAAATAACAACGTGTATTAATTATTCTATATATGTCTAGTTATAATGCATATTTAAAGTCATATAAATGATTTATTGCAGACCAAACTCCAGTTTCAAATGAATGCTTAAGATAACATCGGCTCTATAGTCATTGTGAAAAATTATAAATATATAACTGGTATCTGCTCAAACTATTGAATTATATTTTGTCGTAGGAAGTTAATTTCTCTGTCAAATATGTCGTAAACATATTCAGATATTTTAAGTTTTTATTCCATAATTTTATTTATTTACTAGCTGATGCCCGCGACTTCGCCCTCCTTTTTTATTTTTAAAATAGCCTCTTTCCTTAGGATTCAAGCTATCTCCATACCAAATTTCATCGCAATCGAATGAACAGTATGGCAGCCCATGAAATACGAACAAACAAACAAATCTTGATTTTTATATATTAAACCAGCGACCCGCCCCGGTTTTGCAGAAGTAGAAATTTCTTTGAAAATCAAATACAGCCAGTGTTACTCCCTAATAATGTTGTTTTCTATAGATGAAAGAATTTTTTAAATTTGTTAAGTAGTTTTTGAGTTTATACATTACATACAAATAAACAAACATTTACATATTTAGCTATATACACACGTGTAAAAGAGACGTGAAATTTAACTTATGCTTAAAGATACTGCTTATTTCAAAACGAAATTTCTTCCAGCAGTCCTATAATACTATGATATGATGAATAATAGGTTAGTAGGTAAAAGGTGAAACTTACTAAAAATTGTACTTTTTATCTATTCATTGTATCGTACCTACTAATAAAGTATTGACCATTGGAGCATAAATGCTCAGTGTCCTACATCGCATTTTCTAATACAGCAATGAATGTGTTATCGACTTGCTTTTGGTGTAATCCAATCTTTTATTTATATGTACCCTCCTTTAAACAGCAGACAGTCTGATTTCCAGAATAAAAGACAAGATTTTGTCACACCAATTTGGGTATAAACAGTAAACAATAAAAATACATTTCGTAAATACTAAATTTCTTTCAAATATCTAAGAATTATTTTTCTAGTTGTAAGTCAAGAACGCTTACTACGTCAAAATACTACATTTACCTCCTTTTTTTTTACGTCAGAAAATGCGTTACGCATCCCGTCCCGCCTAGGGGGTGGCAGGGGGGTATGTGGGACTCCTCGACATTAGGGTGCTAGGCCGAGTCTACCCACTAAAACCTGACGGTGTTCCTTCACAGGGCCAAAATGCCGGGGCAATGGGTGCGCGTTTGAACTCTTCCGCAGCCCCGACGGCCATGTCCAGCCTAAGCCGGGGCCTCCTCCGTGTGCGGGCAGTTTGACCTGCCCGCTCTCCTAGGAGGCGCGCGGGAACACCGCGCGCACCATCCCGAGGCCATTGGGTGAGGCGCTTTCCCCCGAAGGACACCCCAGGCCTCCAAAGTGGCGGCTTCCGCACCCCGCCTACACCACGGCAGGGGCGTCCGCACACCCAACTGATTTTTACGTGTTTACTCACGGGTTTTTACAAGTTTTCCTTCTTCTCACCTTTGATTTTAACGTGTTGTCTCACGGGTTTCATTTCGAGTTTTCCTTCTCTCCACCTCTGATTTTAACGTGTTTTCTCACGGGTTTCATTTAGAGTTTTCCTTCTCTCCACCTCTGATTTTTTAGTGTTTCCTGACGGGTTTTTAAAAGTTTTCCTTCTTTCCACCTCACGTCTTCTTGACTTTGTGTCCTCCGCAGAGGACACAAAAACACAAACAAGCGCAAGACCACCATTCCCCTCTGAAAGCAGAGGGGTAAGATGACGACGACTACACAACGAAGTCCATCAACGTGCATCCTTCAGGATACACGCGGATGAACACCCCTTACCACCCCGTTGGTCGGGCTATTAGCCGTCGCCCAGTAACAACCCATTAAACAACGAGCAGTTACCGGTCGGCGCCCAGGATGCACCACGTGGAGGTTGCCCAACCCAGCACCCTACTACATTTACCTCCTGCCTCAATTCTATGTCGACTATAGGTTAGTGGTACATAGAGGGTCCGTGTTCTTAATTATCCACTGGCTATTAGTTAAAAAAGAGTATAATTAATTGTATGTCTATCTATCGGTGCAATGGCTCGCACGTTTTTTTTATTTCTGCTTCTCCTAACGTGTGTAATGGAAGGGTCTTTGTCCATCTGTTTTCTTTCCATCTGTCATTTTTCTTTCAATACTTATTCTAGGTATATCCATCCTCTTTGGTTTTTCTACTCTTCATTGCCTATCCATTTTCTTTACCTATCCTTATTATAATAATTCTACATTTTTCTCATCTATTACATCCTTATTTTCGTACCTATTGCAATTTGGCTCGCACGCTGCTGATAGGTAGGTTACAGAGAGATGACAGTAATGAAAATGATACTTTACCGAGATTTTTGCCAGTTCCTTTCAGTGCAGATTTTTTCCGAAGTAATGATATTGATTTTGATTTGACGCTCACAAATACCTTTCTGAGCGTCAAGTTTCGGCTCAAGTTTAATGACTTAACTAAATCGATTTGGCTTTGATAGTGACAGGATTAAAATAACTTCTATGTTTATATGTTGTGTATATATGTACACACGTTTATATGTGTGCAGACCGGTATCTGATATGTAGGAACCTTCAAAAACCCGATATGACGGTATCCTGTAGGTTGGTCTTGAAATGAGGATAGGGCGCCTTCAAATTAGACGCTTGAAGAAGCGTCGCTGTGGCACCACTGTGGCGCGACACACGTGCTTCTGTAGTGCGTCAGTAACTGCTATCCCATATTGCAGAGTAAGTTTTAACACCATCAATAAAATTTTCAATTTGATCTTCATTCATCGTTTTTCATACAAAAAATACGTGCACCTTTTCACTAAATCAGACTGTAACTGACTCGCGCGTGTGTCGCGACAGTGGCGCTGCGGCAGCGCTTCTGGAAATTGTATGAAAATTTGTAAAGACGTGGCTGACGCGCCACAGTGGCGCCACAGCAGTGCTTCTTCAAGCGTCTGATTTGAAGGCGCCTTAACCTACGACCTACTTTCTTTTTCTTACATTTTTGCGTTTAGTTCTTTTGGGACCAGAAAGTGCTGACCACTCGCGACTGTTTGATTCTCCATTCGCCTGGTATAGGTATATTCATTGTCTATTGCGTTTTTCGTTTAAAAATATGCTGTAGACAAGGCTGTTGGTTTAATATTAGTTGAAAAGTCGTCATTTGACTTCTCACCTGTTTATGTTAAATCTCATAATAATTTTTATGTCATCTTCTAAAGGAAATGGTAATAAAGAAAGAATTTATTAACATTTCGTAATGATGTTGTTTATATTATTGCTCTTCAAGTCCTATCTTAAATTCTTCCGAAGCTAATAGACTGCAGCTATGCAAAGCATTAACAGAAACAAACTGTTTCGATTTTTGAAATAACTACCAAACAGAGATTTTTCGGCAATTCGATCAGGACCCAGCGTGTGTGAGACATTTGCGTATTTGATAAATCATTATTAATCTTCTTTAGATAAAGTGATACCTATGTAAAAGATGGATTGGATTTTTATAGTGTCTCAGAACTCATAAGTGATACTACAACACACAGTCTATCCCAGCCCCGGATGCATCCACGCCAAGTCTTCGAGCATCTAACTCCATAATTGTCTTTGGTGATTTATATATTATTATCGGTTCTGTTATAAAATATTTAATGCACATATTGGAACTCGCTACGGTGTGACATACGCTCACGTTGTAAGGAAAACTGCACAATAAGCTGAAACTTCAATTGGTACCTAATGTAAAATTCAACACCAATACAAATATTTACTCCCGAGATTCTTGTAAAGTCGGTTGTATGGAGGTCCATTTACGTAATGGCCTTTATAAGTACATTTTCGTTATAAAATTGTTTTTATGAGGAATGTATCTAACATTTATTCGAGCCCTTTATGAATTCCTTTCGTTTGTTTTCATTTCACAAAATGCGAAAAGATCATAAAGTATTCAGATTTGAAATGTTATGTAAGTCCAAAAGCTTTTGATATCATTTTCTGTGTTAAATAAGTATATATTGAATTGTGAGATACATATTAAATAAAATTTATCTTTTAAAAGAATTTTTCTTCGCTACAGTACCTAACAAATTTAAAAATGGGTACGTAACAGAAATTTAACGCGGACACACTCCTGATTGATTTCTTCCGAGATATTGAAATACAGAGCGGAATGAATTTCAAAATAATGTTGTATATTATCTATGTTACAAGGAGGTTAAGCACTTTCCTTCGGCATCTTTTATACTATATTGATTCTTACATCGATTTCAGAAAATTAATTTTCGTTAAGCCTTCAAAATAATGTTTTGATGTATTTAATTAAGTGTCTGTTATGTTTTTCTTTGTAAATTACTGTATTTTTATAATTGTTCAACTATCCAAATATAATAAAGTTTCTTGAATATTAATGAAGTTGAACTTTTTAAAGTAATAGTGAACATAAGACGAAAAGCATTACAATAAAATAAAAAAAAATTCATTGAAGTATTCAATTTTTAAGTTCATTTTGTGATAAGCGTTTATGTTCATAGAAGCAGTTGTTTCGCAAATCAACAATTTCGTTACCTACTTTTAATTTTAATTTTAATTTTTAATAAGAGGTAAGTGAAAGGAAGAGGAAAGTGACTTAGTTATTATTTTTATAATTATCTAATTTTATCATTTTATGCATATCAAAACGAAGTAGTTTTAATTATTCATTATTGGTAGCTATAATTTCTTTATCTGTAAACGACGTTATTGGGCCTCACGTATGATGTTCACATACGGTGATGGGCCACCGGCACTCACTCACCGAAGAAAACACAACAGCAATAGATACTGTTATTTCACGTCGATATTCTGTGAGAGGGTGGTATTTCACCGGGCGAGCCGGCCCAATTCGTGCTGCAATGCAGCATGGCTCTTCCACTCAGAGAGAACTCAGTTGTACGAATTATGTTAATTATAGCTTCTGTACTTAATAAGCACATTGTTTTGATGTTATTATTTTATACTGTTGACATCTGTTATTTTATTTTGACATTATTAATTAATTAGTGTGATGATTGTTTATTATTATTAATTTTATGACATTCAACAGAAAAATCCTGATTATGTTAGCTTATAATAGGATTGGAATTAATATTATTGATAGTGAATTTGTAATAATGTGTATACAACACTTACTAGCAATAAAAATGTAATAGTAATAATAATAATCATCTTAGCGTTTGCATATAACACAGACTAGTGACCGCATCTGTTGCGCCTGCTTACAATTTTGCTTTTCAACGATATACTAAATATTCGATACATAAATATAACGATATAGTAAGATAACATGAACACATCTTAAAAATAAAGAAAAGGCTGGGAAAACGAAACAGATCTCAGTCAAGTCAGTCATCAACTATGATCTGAAGAAAACCCAAGTGGATAACGCGATTACTAACATCAGATGTGCCTGGAGAAACAAGGAACAGAACTGACCCCCATTGAAATGGAATAAGGTTAGGCAAGAGAGAGAATGATACACTAAAAAAGTCCATCAGAGCACGCTAGCGGGTTCTCTTCATGTTCTATTATCGTAACTTTCTCTGAGATGCAAATCATAATAGTATCATATCAACTGCATTCAAATCCGTACAGACAAGACATAGAAACTTTTAATTTCCCCATAGCTATAAAAAAACTGAAAGACCTTTTGTTTTTCTACTTTTATGTAAGTAGAGATAAGTGGTAAGGCTTCTTTATTGTATAGACGACTACATTCACTTTATTTTAGCAACAATTTATTCATTAAAATGTAGAAATGTCTATACGAGAATTAGGGCGTTATAAAGACAGGCCCAGCAATATAACGGTTCTGACCTCCTTAATTACTAAGACAGGGTCCGGAATTTATTCGTCGCAGACTGATAACGATCTGTAGAACACATGAGTGTTATTATGTCGTTTAACAAGATTACTGCTGTTAAGCACTTAATTACAGAAATTACAGCGATCCTTTCGTCCCGCGTGGGCTGTTATGATATCTATTTTGAGGTCGTTAAATTTCTTAATATTTAACCAACGGTCAGTTTTAATATTAAGGATTTATTAGATACTTATCCCCATTATCGCTAAAAGTAGGATAATTACTTTTAATGCGCAGATGAATGTCGTTTGATTATTAATTTCCTGACAAGAATATCAGAGTTCATATTCCAACATTAGTAATTTTCTTGAACTTCTTGATTTCTAGAACTTGAACTTACAACAGGTAGTAACGGTAAATTGAAACATTGGTTTCCATTGTATGAGATATAAAATTGACATTTAAATTTGATATGTATGTGTATAGAATGGTTTTTACTTTTGTTGATCACCAAATACTCAAGAATCGAGGGCGACCTTTTGACGTCAGAAAAGGTATGTCAGCTTTTCAAACTCTAATTTGTATACAGAGTAAAATACCCAAATGCGCCATTATTAAGAATAAAGAGAATTGTGTGTATTGAGATTTGTGGAATAATGTAGAGTATTGATCTTCTTATTCTTACTTATATATAATAATCTTACTTATTGATTTCGTGCCCTTTGTCCTAGTTAAAATTTGCTTCGTGTAAAGTCGTTTAATATAGACGTGATTTATAGTTTTGTTTACATCTATAAATTAAGGCCTTGAATACATGGCTATCAATCATTACACATTGCAAAAGGAAGTATCTGGCCGCATACTGTTTCGGTATCTGTTTGTTACAGATAAATTTGGATTTCGAATTTAGTTGCTTATTATAATCATATTTAAAATATTTGTTGGGGAAGATTTAAGTGTATTGAAACTGTTTAGTATACAGTAATACCCCGGAATTACGCGATAGGTGGGGTCGACTATAACCGTGTAAGTCGAATTCGCGTAAGTCGGGGTTCAGTTTTGCGTATAAGTACATATAAATTATGTTTAATTGGGACCAGAGTCTAAAGGAAACGATAATTTAGAATCTTAATATATTAGGTAAAATAAAATGCTTAATAAAATGTTGGATACAGATTACATCGTTACGAATGAAAAAACGTAAAACGAAGTTATTTTGATGTAGAAGGCTTCATATATTCAAACAATGTCGCCTGACGAGTTCAATTTTTCTTCTCCTCGGGCAAAATTTTTATAGCCTCGTTTTGTAGTAGGAATGCGCTTTCGTCGGAGTACATTTTTTCTAAAATTTGTAACCTCTTCTCAACTGAACAGAGGCTTTTTGTTACGTTTGCGATCGTCATTTGATTTTCCGATTCAACGGGGTCAAACGAATCAGTTAGTTCAATATCTTGCTCATGCTCACGCATTGTATATATATTATTATTATAAGCCCGTCTATTGACAGCTCTTGATTGTGTGAGTCCAGCAATTTTTGAACGTCTTCGCCATCCCACCTTAAAATTTAATTGTTTGACAATATCATCCATTTCTTTAATTACACTATCAATTTGTTCAGGATCTAGCGCCTAATCTCTTTGAGTTTCGGTGGTAGAAAAAATGGACACGCGGGATGGGAGAGCCGAGGCGCGCGGTGCTTAAAACGAAAAACGGCGTATCTCCGAATTCGCGTAAAACGGGGTAGCATAAGTCGAGGTATTACTGTACTACCAAAATTATATCACGGACTGTATTACAGAAAACGACAAAGTAATTGCAACTGAAATGAAAAAGATCGTAGTCTAAGCTATTGTCACCTGAGCGAAGTTAAGGCTGATCATTAAAAGTAATATAGGTTCTTTAAAACTGTTATATAATAAATAAGAAGAAGAAGGAAGATTCTATTATTGTATAGTCTTACACGCATACATATACCTATCTTCAAGCTGTATCCCCAACGGGGTAGTCAGAGAGAACGGAGCGGCAAATATTGCGATCATTACATACTTCTTTCGCTTCCTCTAATCTCATCATTTTCCTCACACATTTTCGCCTTGGTATTCGAGTGCTTTTGACATTTCTGTCGGCTTACACTCTGGCTATTTGGTCTTCATAATTCAGCCTTCGTCTTCATTGGCCTCCCTTGGCTTCTTTTACTACTCACTTTCGCGCTGTAGATTTTCTTCGTCGGTCTTTCACCACTTATTATTTCTATCCAAGCTATCTCAGCGTTCCTTTCTTCATTTTTGAAATTATACTGTCATGCAACCCTGTCATACACGCTGTCTCTTCATTGTTTCTTTTGTCCGCAAGGATGACACCGCACATATTTCTAAGAGATCGGATTTCTACTGCAGTTATCTTATTTCACTCGATTTCGGGCATATCCAAGCCTCACTACCGTACAATAAAATTGGAACCAACACCGCATTGTGTATGGCCATTTTGCTGAGTTAGATATATACTACTAATGCGGACAGAGCACCGTTCACTTTTCACTTTACTATTTACTATTATATTACTACTACTGTATTTACTACTTACTAATCTTGAATGGCATAATTTAGTTATACAGTAAAACGTTTGTAGACGAAGTCGGCCAGTCGTAATACATATATATTTTACATTTGTTTTAACATTCTTAAATATTACACAAATAACCACATATATATAGTATAGGTAAATAAAGAAAGAAAACCAAAAGATAGGTACCGCTTATTTCTATAAGAAATTTCTCATTTTGTAATAGAAGCAGTCACTGTGTAACGTACGTATATTACTATACTAAATTAAATAATAAATATAAATATCACTAACTTATATAAAAAAAAATATTTTAAAATAAGTATGATTATCATCACAGTTTATTGCTATTATCTCATATCATAAATTTTTAAGGCATAAAAAAGTTCAACGTTATTACTTTATGAAATAAGTTAATAAATTTCTTGCTGGGGATGAAAAACACACACACTTTATAGACAAGAGCGAACTTCAGGTACCTTTTGTGCACGGGCGCTTGATACAACTAGACCTCGACATTATTTTTCACTAAGGAATGGCTAAAATAGGGCCAATACGTGCACTTCTAATGCTTAAAATGCGTAAGCTGTGATCACACAGCCTACGCATTTTAAACATACGATGTCACAGGTATTTACAGCTTTAAAGCGTCCCTTAATGTCATAAAAATTGGATTGAATACAGTGAGGACATTTAGCTGAGATCAACGCTACACAAATATTGCTTGTATCGTTCACCTTCATTTTGACCAAAATAGCAAGGGATTATGATAGGTATTTTTTCAAAACTTCCATTTTCCGTAGGTTATTTAGAATGTCCATAGAACTTTAACGGTCACGTACTTTAGAGTTATGAAATATACAGCACATGATTTTGGCGTAAGCAATGCATCGACTAATAACCTAGTAAATTACAAAACATGAGTGTAATCTAAACAAAAGAAAATTTTCGTTCAAGTTCTCTGTGATAAATGGGTAATCACCCGTCGCATTAGCGCCAGACAGAGAAGTATTATTATATTGTCTCACTCAAGGAAAAGCGGGATACTCAGTCGTGCCATGCATTATTACTCGGGCTCATACAGTTCCGTTTATCAGCCGCACACAGAAAGCGAATTTGCCGCTGTCTTTATTACAGGATTACATTGTAATTACACGCCAGACCCCAAAAGATACGTTGGGTCATTCCTTCTTATTCTGCTCGACGTGGGACCGTCACAAGAAATAAGTTGACCCATATCATTACATTGTGATCAAGGAACCTTAAGCTACACGTTCAGGTTTTCTTTTTTTGGCTATGTTCTTTCGCTAACTTAACCTGGAAATTTATACAGGTTAAAATACATAATATGTGGCCTTAAATTTTTGTAAGTTGAGATTATTAAGGCTATATCAATTACTTGCAGAATACTTGCTATCTCGAACAATCAAACCTTTTCAAATATATACTTTGAATTAAAATTTGTTTCAAATATGTGTTTATACATTACACACCACATTGAGCAATAACTTACACGTTGAACACTAACTTACTGGATTTATTTGAAATCAGTAGAATACCTGCTGGTAGAATACACGATGACAGTTTTTAGAAATATCTACAATAGGAGTCCAATACCAAGGGAAGAAAATCTTAAAGCTATAAAGATAGTTTTGCAATTATGCGGAGGCTACTTTTTTCTTGTTAAATGTTTTATAGGTTACGCAAATTAAATTGCGAACTCCACGATCTTATAGCTTATAAATTGAGATACAAAACAATGGCAATTAGTCACATAAAATTCAATTCACACAGTGAGGGTCCGTATGATATTCGTAAAATGGTTTTCTAAACTTTATTTTTGGAGATCTATAATTTAGAACTTGTAATATTTTTTCTATAAACTGTAAGTAAAGAATACATATGCTCAGTGTTTAAAGATTTGTTTTTTTTGCTTACTATTTCTTATCACATTTTATTTGTAATGATTGTATTCTTCTCATTTTTTTCCTATTGGTTGTGAGCTTGTATGCCATCTATTGTTTAATCCATACTACACTTTTATTTCTTATCTCTTGCGTATTGCATGTGGCCGTAATCCGTGATTTCATTAATTGATTCTACTTCTACTTTTATATCTCGTAAATGTTTTGGACACTGTTTATAGGTGACACATGGTCTCAAATGTGTCATCTTAAATGATCACGTTGAGTCCGCGTACCCGATTTGCCCCTTTATAATTTTCCTACGATATTATTTTATAATGTCGCCTCTTACGTTAAGCGGGTAACACCGTAGTCTTATTCTTTGGCCAAGGCTACGATGCTGTTATAAAAAGAAACCTAGCCTTTACACGTGTGCAGTTGAGACAAATCTGATATCAGCTCTTGCGTTAAAATCCATGAAGTGGTTTCAGCCCTACAAGGTAGGACATGAACATACATACATGACTACATTCATATACATAATATGTATTCATATACATAATTTATGTAATATGTATGAAAAAGAATTATAATTTTAGTAGAGATATACGCTGTTAAAGTCATAATTCTCGTTTTTGCGTGTATAAAGCAGCGAGTCTGCTCAGGCCCTTATCGGAACGTTTGTGCATGTACATGAAGTGTAGTGTTGTTCGTTGTTGTTTGTTTTTACTGTAAAATATTATATTTCTTTTATAAAGTACTGAATGTTGGCCACGACTTTGTCTGTGCGGAATTAAAGTAATGGTTCCTATGTCTTTCCTCTAGTTAGTAGTAGTGTAGTAGTAGGGGTTAATTCTAAATTTTGTCAAAATTAGTCCATCGATTAGTCGTAAAAATGTAATAGACAAACAGACAGATGCTTTTGTATTTATAAAGATAGTTGGATTACTGTTGTTTTTAACGCCTTAGTGGCGATAGTGCAACGAATTTTAAGAAGATTTAATAGAACATTTCGCTTGCGGCTTCATTTCTGATTATATTTGTGTAATCAATTGTTGTACACACTTTTAGTGATAATCTCTAAGCTCAAATACAAGAGTTATTAGGTACTAGAAGTTGAATCCCGTAAAACTCCCGTACTGGAAGTGGTGTGGATATATATCTATGGTAGTTAAAATGAGTGGTTTCTCTTCCTGCACTAAAGTGCTAACGTCGCGGCTCGTAGCAAAGAGCTACACGCTTCCGTGCGTTCCATGTCATTGCAAATATTAATATAGTTCCATAATCGCAGCATGTATAGAAAGACTCTTCCTACTAATATAGAACTTATTCTGCATAAAGTACAACTATCTTACACATACAATTCCGATGTTCGTGTGTTCGTAATTTTTCTCCTTCTAAACGGCTTGACCGATTTTAATGAAATTTGGAATGGAGATAGATTAAGCCCCGGGAAGGGACATAGACTATTTTATTTTAATTCCATGCAGACGAATATATGGGCATCAGGTAATTTTATAATAAATAGTTTTATAATATTCAAAGCTACGGTATGCAAATACATTACAAAATATTGAAGTGTTGTAACATCCATGAGGTAACCAATTATTCCTCAATCAATTGATCTTTTCAATTTTCTTCGCTTGTGTAATAATTGAAAACTTTTTCTTACACTGTTA
Organism: Zeuzera pyrina; assembly: GCA_907165235.1. Classification (NCBI taxonomy): domain Eukaryota; kingdom Metazoa; phylum Arthropoda; class Insecta; order Lepidoptera; family Cossidae; genus Zeuzera; species Zeuzera pyrina. The sequence goes on from OU015626.1 coordinate 17,940,050, forward strand.
GGAAGACAAACGAGTGAACACTTAATGTTAAGTGAACTGAGAGCCAATGACATTTACAATATCAAGATTAAGAAAACCCTACAGATTTGGCAACCCTGAGGATTAAGATGTTGTGCTTCTCGTGCTAGAAATTTCACCGGCTGACGTATCGTCCGCACCGGAACACGGTAGTACAAGCGCTGCTGTTTAGCGACAGGATTAGCGAATAGATAGTGGTAGCGATCCGGAAGCACACCGCTTAGGTCCTACCACCCCTAAACTTCATTCACGGCAAACTAAGAGAAACGTGCAGTACTCAACCTATAGAGTGGCAATGTCATTTATTTTGTATGAAAACATGTCTAAACGCAACGCAACAGTTGCGGTTACTGCGTTTTGTTTTATAGATTGATTTTTGCTGTTTTTGCCACATCGCCGAATAGAATAATAAGCAGTGATCGGATAATCGGGCGCTTATATACCTAAACTTCTTTTCTTGAAAGAATAATATGGATATTCCTTCCTGAATTAATAAGTAATCCCGGATACCCGGGATTAAACAATTTTGTAAAAACAACTATAAGTAACTTAATGAAATTATAGCAATGGTTACTTTGATTTAGTATCTTTATTTTATTCAAAATAAATGGAATTTCAATAAAAAATGATAATGTGCACAATGTGGTCAAGTAGTGGAAATTGATTTATTTATCTAACAGTTGAGTGATCGAATCGACTAATTTATTGTATTTTATATGAATAGAAGACTAAAAAATATTACTTGTATTTATTACACGACTGCCAAAAAAAAGGATTGTAATATTTTTTATGTATACGTATGTTTGTCCGTTTGTTTATTTTACTATAACTTCTAAATGCCTGAACCGATATGGCTGAACCGATTTAAAAGTGGGTGGTATTGTTAGAATCCTTAGGTCATCCTGAATGACATAGAATACCTGAATTGTCCAAAACCACCGTAAAAAAATTGCAAACTTTTTCTAAGTAAGAAAACTGTCATCCGACTGTTAAAAAAGTTCTCAGTTGTATTTTTCAATTATTGATATTTCTAAGCAAGCAACACAAAATCATTAGTCTACATATGAGTAGATGACTTTATCAAAATCTATTCGTTCAAATGCAAAGTGCAAGTAAATGAGTGAGACAGCAAATAATATAACCTGGTCAACATAATTAGACGACCAACAGAAATAACGAAATTAGAGCGAAAATGCGGCTGCGATAACGCTACGATGGGATGAGCGGGGACTGAAGTAGGGAGGGGGCAGGTGTTCGACCCTGCGCCCGCGCATATTTAGGTTCATTGGTCACTTGTCTGTATATTCATGCGTTCGGGTGTTGTGTTGTGTTTTGCTCCTTTATCTAACGACTTGGCGTTCCCACGGTTTTTTGATTTGCATAGTTATCTGGATATCTGTTTTGCTTGGAACGACAACTCTATGCTACGAATCACGGATTCCGTCACTCTCTGCGACCTGGCTTGAATTATTTGTTTTTTTACAAGGTAAGGAATGTTTACTTCTTATTTTCTACGGTGCAATTGCAGTGTCACCAAAGTTGTATAGCAAAAGATAATATACTTATTTAAATACAGAATATTACCATTCAGTTGTTTTTCAGTTAACTCTGTAGTTCGATGATTTACCATTTGCGCTAAATAATCTAGAATAATGCGTAACTAAATGAAAACGAAATTGATTTGTTATTTTGAATTCCTTTTTTATTTCAGTCTGCGATTACTGCATCTTGGTTGGCTGTGTCCTCCACCCTTTTTGTAAAATTAAAATGGCAGACCCGATTCCAGTCTCGAAGACATTGCCCAGTCATGGATAAGGGATATTCCTGAGATGATTTACGACGCAGCAAGTAAAACTATATTTTGCTGTAAGTGTGAAACTACTATGAAGGCAAAGAAGACAAATGTTGATCGGCACATAAAGTCGCAGAAACATCGAAATCTTCAAACAGATGATTTTTATTTTGATTTTGTAGATTTTTTGATAATCTGCAACATACCTTGTTCAAAACTAGAAAATCCCACATTTCGAAACGTTTTTCAAAAATATATTTGCAACTGTAAACAAAATCGTACTATTCCTAGTGAATCTTTATTGAGAAAACCATATTTAAATCGTGTTTTCCAGGCTAAAATGAAAAGTATTCATGACGATATAAATAATTGTAAATAATGGATTTCATTATATGAAACTACAAAGTTTATGGGTCGAAATGTGGTGCATTTTTTTAGTAAAACCATTAATTGAGGATGAACCTAAACAGACTTATATGTTGGCCTGTAAGACTCTAGACGCTCTGAATGGACAATCAATATCTCAATTTGTCATTGAATTCTTGAAGAATTTGTGGGGAGACTTATTTGAATCTAAAGTTCAAAACTTGCTTATGATGTGCACCGATAGTGTAGCGTACATGATACTTGCTGGCAAAATATTAAACAAAACTTTCCCTAACATGAAGAATTTTACTTGTTTAGCTCACGCATTGCATAGGTTAACAGAAAAAATACGTTTAGATTACGAGGACGTGGATACGCTTATATCAAATGTAAAAAAAGTGTCTCTGAAATCTCCCAATGGAGTAAAAATTTTAAGGGACATGTATCGAGACTTACCGTTGCCTCCACAACCCGTTATTACTATATGGGGTACTTGGTTGGAGGCGGCATTTTATTATGCAAAATATTTTAATGAAATCTCTAACGTTATGTCTCCGTTAAATAGCAATGAAGCTATTTCCATCAAACATGTTAAAAATGTATTAACTAAAAAAGCTTGTTACCCGATCTAAAATTTATAGATGAGCATTTTAAAATTATTCAGATTGCAATAAAAAAGTTGGAAACATATGATTTGTCCATATCCCAGGCATTCGAAATATTTGACTAGGTAAGAACGCTAATTGAGTGGACATCAAATAATGAATTGACAGATAAGTTAGGACAACTCATGGATAGAAATCCCGATTTTGACGTAGTCAGGGAAATATCCCTAAACTATATGGAAGTAAGTGACGCTAATCTTTACAAGTTTGCGCCACTTACTTCCGTGGATGTTGAAAGGTCGTTTTCAACATATAAGTGGATTTTAAATGTTAAGAAAAATAAGTTAAAAATTGAAAATCCAGAGAAAATTATGATTATTTATTTTAACTCAATGAATGTCCTAAGTGAGAGTACTTCGAAGCAAATAGAATCAGACGATGACGACGTTAACGTTTCTGCCTCATGTTCACAACAGCCTGACACAGAAATGCTAACTTCGTGAAACGTACGATCAAATTAATTAACAGGTGTAAGGAACAGCTATCCTTAAAATGAATTCAGACCACCCTTGTAACTATCAGACAATAATAATAAGGATAACCGTTCCTTATACTCTGTGTAGTATAATTTTTAAGTACATCTTTAATTTTTAATACTTTTTTGAAAGATTTTGTAATTTTATAATTTGCTTTTGTACGAAAATAAATGGTGCTACACATTAAATCACAATTGTTTCAATTCCATACATAGTTTAGATTGCTGGCCTGTTACAAATCCAGTTTTCATAAAAACTTTTATTGTAAATTAAAAGTTCCATTAGATTCGGCTTTTTAAATCTAAATAAAATTACAATGAAAGTTTAACAAGGAACAGCCGTCTTGAAAGTACGAAAGGGTATGTAGCATTATTCAAAAAAAATAGATCGTTTTCACAACGAGTTCTAACTATTTTGTATGCAGGTAACATTTTTAGCAATCAAGAATTTTAAACGATTCCGGGATCCGGGATTCTAAAAGGCATGTTCATATTATTCTTTCGTAGACATAAAAATGAAGTTTAGGTATATTAGCGCCTGATTATCCGATCACTGATAATAAGCCATTACATAAATATTTAAATATCTGTGGGAATATACAGAGATGTGCACGCAGGTCCAGTATTGGTTTTACTTAATGCGAACGAGAGTTGACATCTGTTAGTGTAAATAAACTGAGTAGTGGTGAATAAGAAGATCCGACATTTCGTCTCTATGGATTGAGTGCTCCATGAAGAGAAATAACTCCAGCTGCTTTTCTTTCTGCGCAGGTGGTAAAAGTCGTTTAAAGATTTATTACAAGAAATTCATATGTAGGCGATAGGCTAGCAACCTTTCACTATGTGGTTCTGTTATGCTTTCTGTGAGCCAAAAGTTTTTCAGTGCCCAGTGGTAGCTTTGCATGCTTTTCCACCTTAAATTGCATGTTATGTGAAACCAACGACAAAAGATAGCATAACCTTAATCCTAAATTCTAATTCAACGAGAATTTCTGAATCTTTAGTTGAGTTTATATTGAGTCGATTTAATAGCGGAATAGAAATGATTTTCGTTTGTCAGTTCAAAATGAAGAGCAAGCGATGAACGATGATTGTGCGAGTAAAAATCGTTCGCCGCGTTGCGCGTGTATCTATCTTCCATTTATTGTATCTATCTTCCATTTATTGTATCTATCTTCCATTTATTGTATTTATTATCAACCAATTGAATGGGGTGGCCACACAATGAGGCTATTGAGGGCTATTCCTTCCGACTCGTTGGATAAAAATGTTTCGTTATATGTAAACGGAGGGAAGGATGGATTTGACGGTGGCGTTCGATTGTTAGCAGTGTCTAACGTATACGTATATCTAACACTGACGTAGTAAAAATCCATACAAAATAATATGGCCTGTGTGACTCGTCATCGCTGAATCGAAATCGCAACAGCTGGAACTATGAAATTTTGACAGTACAGAGGAAGATTCCTCTTGTGAAAAATCGTCACCTGAAGGGGTGGAGAAAGTGAAATACTTTTGTATAGATTGGAAATCTCTGAGGTTTTAGAAGAAAAAAATGGAGTTTAGACTTTTTTTGACAATATATGTACGTAAGTGAACAAAGGCGACTTATGCTATGTGCTGTGGATGAATACACTTTAATAAACTAATATATATGTGTCACGTATCGGCGTTTTTCTAAATTTAACTTCTGCAGGGCTAAAGAAAGGTTTCACAGAATTAAAGACGAAAATTCGCTTTTTGGTATTGATATAATGTTGAGGTCAATACTACCCACCCATACGCAGTCGAGGCGGTAATTACAGTTACTGTTATCTTATAGGAAATTCACCGAATTACGCTAATAACTCATAAAACAACACCAGGTGTGTTACTCTTTTAAACTGAGATTGTACAATAAACTGTACTGTGATTAATAGTTTGAATGACGGTCCCATCGCTAGAGCGATAATACATTTACAATACTTAGAATGTTCTGGTTATGAGTATTTAAGATCCAGAGCGGAACTTGTCACTAAAAAAAATTTAATTTTATAATTACAAAATTAGCATTTTTTTTAAAAGAAATTTCTTTAATTCACTACATTGTCTTGACTTTGGAGTTTTGACGTTTTTGATATCTCAAGTCAAATAAACCAAGGTCGAGATCAGAAATGTCCCCGTGAAAGTAAAAGTTTCCTAACTACGTTCGAAATACTAATTTTTACTTCCATAATAACGTATCTGATGAACTTCTACTTCCACGAGCACATATCTAAACCCAACCTAAAAACTAAAAGTAATCGTACGATACTTGTACGTTTAGTTTTATTAATGATATTGTTTAATTTAACTACTTATAGTTCGTATAAAACATTTTGTTTACTTTCACAATCCAAAAATTAATTTCGCCTCTATGTCAGAAGTTTAAGGCGAAGACTATATGCTTCGTGATCGCTATGATCGCCGAGGGTAATTAATTATCCTTTTTTTCTCACTTTTACTCTTCAGAATCCTCTTAAACGGAACGTTTTCTAAAGTTCTTCCGTCTCGAGGTGTATAGTAATAAATATACGACAGGAAATCTGTTACAAATAAATAATAATTACTATTAAGGGTTGATGTAAGAAAGTTATTCTACTTGCGTTTTTTCAGTTCATAATTTTTGGTCATTATAATATTTTCATCATTGCTTAAATATAATGTTTGTGTAATGCTTGAGCATTAGGTATTCACAAAGCGGTTTCAGGTTGTTTAAAACTTTGTCCACATCACTAAAGATTGCATGATAATTATAAAGACAAAGAATGCAATGATAAACACAGCATCTGTTGTAAAGATTTTTGTAAAGAGTTTCGTAAATACACACATACATATCTTGACGCTGTATCCCTAACCGGGTAGTCAGATAGGACGGAGCGCCAAGAGTCGCGGTCCTTACATACCTTTTTCGCTTCCTCAAATCTCATCATTCCCCTTACGCATTTTCGCTTAGGTATGCGAGTGCTTTTGACATTTCCGTCTGCTAACACTCTGGCTATTTGATCTTCATAAGTCAGTCTTGGTCTTCCTTGGCTTCTTTTATCTCTCACTTTCGCTCTGTAGATTTTCTTAGTCAGTCTTTCATCACATTTTCGTAAATAATTGTGGAAAACATAAAATTTTGAGTTGCACGCCTGCGTTCACGTTTAACAATCGTGACGAGATCCTCGTCGCTCTCGTTCAATTTGTTAAATAATTTATCGAAACCGTTGCTCTTAGTTTAATTTAGTCATTTTACGTATTACAAAGTGTTTAAATAAAGATTATGAAAGTTTAAGCGAAATGGCAGAATAAATATTCGACAGTTCTAAATATTATAATATGCATGTCTTTAGTACTTATCTACATAGAACGCAAGCTCTTTTGGTGTTCACGGAAATCTTACAACATTCAAAGTGCGTAAATTAAATGCGACGAAAACTTTTCTACGCAAAACACAAAGTTCAACGATTGTTCAAGCATTCGTTGATTCATAACACAAATTTTTATTGATGCGGACACAGCTTAACAAAAAGCATAATTCATTTGTGGCGGATCACTGGCACGGACTGTAAAATTCGGGGTAAACAAATGGATACCGTTGGCAGTGTAATGTTGAATTAAATAAATTGGGATGAAAGAGGAAACATTGAGTCATTAATTTGAAAGTGTTATTTGGATCGTTGAACGACCGGGAATCTCGTCCGATGTTGGTTGTTGGCAGTAGACATTTTGTTGATTATAATACAATTACTGAATGAAATAAAAAACATTAAGAATCCAATATTATTATGTAATTATTACTATATTTTAATAAATAATAATAATGTTTATTTAACTTTATAGTTTTCTGGATTTTACATTTTTTGTGTCGCAGACTTTCAATCAAACTACTGTTTTTGTTTCTTATCCAGCTGCTTAAGAAAAGAAGGGTAATGGCTTTGGAGTGCATGTACGTGTATTATAAATACGTGTTACAGTTTGCTTGAGACCACGGCCGATGCAACTCTGTCGAAACGTCAAGCCAAAATAAAAAGGTAATCGCGTTTAATTTCCCGTTTTAGATATTTGATAATGCAACGCGAAAGTTTAAAAGTTTATACGTGTTACAATTACCTACTATTTTAATTACCTAACCGTTGTTTTACTTTTCAACGTAATATTTGTTTGCAGATATCCCGTGTCATTTAGCAGAATAAGGGAGGTACGGTTTTTGGGCGTTTTTGGAGAAGTGTCTAGACAGTGACGTAAAGGACAAAGTACATTTCTGGATTCGTGTTTTAATAAGTTTCAAATAATTTGATATCCTTAATGATGGCCTCAAGAACATTTTGATATTAAATACATTGTGGAAGATTAAGTCTTTAATTAAGATTAAGTCAAATGTCAAATAATAAGAATGGTAGATGCAATGGTAGATGGACGTGGTAGAGCCATGCTGCACTGCAGCACGAATTAGGCCGGCTCGTCCGGTGAAATACCACCCTCTCACAGATTATCGGCGTGAAATAACAGCATCTATCGCTGTTGTTTTGCGTTCGGTGAGTAAGAGTTCCGGTGGCCGATCACCCCCTCCCCCTCCTTTCCCTTTTTTCCATATTTCTCTAAAGGTTGGCAACGTACCCGTGATTCCTCGGACGTTGCGGGTGTCCATGAACGGCTGTGGTCACTCACCATCAGGTGACCCGCTTGCTCGTTTGCCCCTTCTTTAATAAAAAAAAAAATGCAAAACAAACCTTTCAAGGATTTTTATTCGTTTCTTTGTTCCAGCTGCACTAAAAAACTGCTAAATTAACTTTATTGCGAATTATAGAGTTTGAAAACTAATTGGGTCCCTATTACTGAATAGTGTATACCAATATATTATATAATTCAACCAATGTTATATAACTCAATATCATATAATTCGACGACCTAGATGGCGCGCGCAGTGGTTTAGGTGTTTTTTTTTTTCCTTCTGAGATTGATGAAGAAAAAGACTGCTAATGGAATACTGTCTCTTTCCTCATATGAATTCGTTATTTCTGTTAGTCGTGTTTTCTACTCTTAAGTACTTGTGTTTAAGTTTTGAGCACGTCATGCTTTTGAGAAGGGAATATAGTATATAAGTATAAAATTATAAATAATGTAAATATATATTAATAAATAAAGTTTAAGAACAATTATTATATACACGTTGTCCCGTCCAGGAATTATCATTTATTATGTATTATTAATAGTTTTGAGCCTTGATATAATTTTGTTTACATGTTTCAGAAATGTTCCTGTTGTTGTTTCCTTTTTAATTATTTCAGTTAATTCTTATGGTTCCACTTGGAAAATTGCTGCCGCTGTCTCGTGATCGTTTCGGGTTGTTGAGAAAATTGGACATTTAGCTAAAAGATGCTCGATAGTGGTTTAGGTGTTGAACCCAAGCGCAGAAGGTTCCGGGTTCGTTTCCCGGTCGGGTCAATTTAGGAAAACGAACTTTTCTAGTTTGTTTCGGGTCTGGGTGTACTGGCAACGCCCCAAGTAGTCGTCGTCTGGTTCTCATAGCACAGGGAAACCCTAGTTTGAGACCAGATGATTGGTGTGTATTGTCTGATGTATTTATTTATTTATTATTACGATGTCTTTGAGATAAAGGCGTGTAGTACTTAATGAATTCTGGAAGTAAAATAATTTAAAAAAAAAAGCTAATTTGATTACAAAATAGATTTTTAGTAACCGCAAAGAAACTTAAGTAAACTAATATGTAACATATAGGTACAGTTCCAAGTAGGTATAAGTAAGTAAGATAGAGAGTTATAATTTATAACAAACCATCGAAGTCTTAATGTATTTAAACTAATGCATCATGTGATTTTATGTTTGCAGCTGAATCGCAGTAATTGTTAACAAAAATGTCTATACTGCTTTTGGATTTTAAATTTTTCTCTTTTAGGGATTTTATTCGTGTTCATTTTCTTCAATCGGTATAAATCCAAACAAATAAATTACATGTCGGTGTCAAACTTTACATTTCTTTCTCAGGGCGTTGGTATGTAAGCGACTGGCGAGCCATGCGTTCAAATATTCTACTAAAACACAATTCAGCACTTTTAGCATCGCCAGGTCGCTACACTCTTTAAAACCAAATAGTCGAGAAAACAATTGCAATAAGTTGAAATAAATTTAAAATGAAGTCGAACGTCGGCGCTACGTAGTATTCTAAACATTTTAAGTACGACATCGAGTGACGACAGAAAAGTTAGCTAAGCTCCCGGTATCTGAACGCTTAGTAGTCGACTGTACGATGTTTTATTTGTGTTAAAGTGTAGCTATGACACGACACATTTTGCTTTAATTAGCGAACGAGAAAAGACTGCTTGCGCGCCCTCGTGTAATTAATCTTGTTTAATGATGCAATGGTTTCGGATTTGTTCCCTGTTTGAATTTATTCCCTCTTTCCTCCTAAATTTCCAGCGGTAAAATCGTGAAAGACATTACCGTATTTCACGTTGACACGAAGTAAATGAGGTTTAACCTTAGCTGAGCCGCGGAAAGACTCCCAAATGAGATGCTTTTATCTCATTTTATAATTCGCCGTGATGACAATGTCTAAACACTTGCTATTGTCCGAAATACGTTGCAGCTTTAGTAAAATCATCTTAACGATCACGTCACACAATCTTGAAAAGAAATTCAGAGATTTGTCAAAGTTTTCAGTTTAATATAAACCTATTTATTTACTTGTATTATGTCGGCACTGCTATAGTTGGCAGTTATATGAAGCCAGTGCGCAAGCTGATGTCGACGTTAAGCGACAATTCAATTTAACACAAAGTTCCTCTACAGGAGTGCAGATAAAATCAGATTACTTTTATGAAATGAAATTGTAAATACTTTTAATAATTGGATGTACCTAAGTTCATAAACTGGTTTCAACTTGAAATTACTCCACGAAAACCCCGTATCAGAAGTAGCACTTTTAACTTTGTCAGCGCATAGCTCGATTCAGCGAATAGTTATCCTTTATTTTCGGCAAGTCGGCCTTCTCCAGTTAACAAAAAAAAAGTTTTGATTTTTCACGGAAAGCGGTGGTTAGATCAAAAAAACGACTGGGAAAATATTTGTAAAACACGTTTTCATCGTATAATCTACTAAATTCCGTTGTCATTCTCAACATCAAATGTTAAATATAATATGCAAGCTTTGTCTTGGATTTCTCTTTCTGTCGCTAGATTACATAGTCCCGAACAAAATATAATGTTGAAAATGAGAACTGACAGAAATATTAGACAAGAAAAGACAAAAATCAACAAGATTTTTTTATAATAAAAATTGGAATTGGTTTTCGAAAGGTATACCTAGTAATTGTGTGAGTTAGCGATTGTCTAGATGATATTCGGGCTGTGATCTGTTCAATCAGAGGGTATAGTTCCCAGGCGAGCGTTCAAGAGACCACCTGCGGCCCGCTCTCATTTATTTTATACGTTTCCTTAATAAAATACACAGAGATCAGCTGTAAAAATGGTTTCTTCTTTTCGCAATTTTCAACATAATGGGAGCAAAGGGATACTGCAAGCCTTTTTCCGAGACTATTATTCCTTTTGAGTTATTTTAGATTATGTATTACTATTGAAATTAAACGCTGTTTACTTTTCGTTGGTTATTTTATTAAATAATCGCGAAGGCAGAATGTTAGCGGACGGCAATGTGAAAAGCACGCGCAGGCCTTGGCGAAAGAACGAGAAGAAAATGTTAAGTTTTGAGGAGGCGAAAGAAGTATACAGGGACCACGATGCTTGGTACTCCTCTCACGTTGCGTCCTCTGGCTACCCCATCAGACTTTTCACATTCCAAGGCTCTTATCGCTTTCTCAATTTATTTCATACCAATGACTTCCTCTAGTCTCTGACCTGAGTGTGGCAATTCACTAGGATCGCTCTAATGTCAGAGACAAAGTCGCCACTCTCACACAGTTCTCTATAATGTTCACTCTAATAGTGTTTTTGTCTCTGAGGAGACTAATTTGTTTCGAACGCACTATATTCATTCTGAAAAGTATCAGATCAGGAAGTCCGCCATTCACTCAATTTTCATCTTGATGAACATCGGGATTTTGACACATGAGCTTTGCTTACGCGATACGACGAAATTCATACTTAGAAATATTAACGTCATTTTAAACAAATTGTCATCGTCTGCACGCTACGCGGTAGGCCCGCTGTTCAGTATTTACATACTACTTTCCAAAATAATTTGGAGTTTGCAAAATTGCCTGATATCTTGTTATCGTTTAGTACGACATTACACTTTTCATACTTTTCTTTCACTATGCTCGCATTTCTACAATGTCTCTCTTTCATTAAATATTTCATACTACAGTTTTATTTTATATCAAAGAGACAGAAAATAGCCATAATTAATATGTTAATAGCTCAAAAAAAAATTTAGACCTTTTCACCAAACCACAAGTTAAACTTTCTCAGAAAGGAGCATTTAAAATAAAACGGTTGCATCGGTTTATCTGTTCAAAAGATTCAATGCCACAGACTGTAGCTTTCAAATAAAAAAAATTGCATACAAATCAGTGTTTTGTTAGGCAAAATAAAAACTGTTGTAAGATTAATCCCTAAAGTTGTTCTATAAATATAACATGTATAACACGTGTATTTAAGATCAAAAGTATTGTATTAATTGCAAAAACTTTGCATTAATTCTATTTTAGTTAATTTTTGAGATTGCATGTTATTTACCAACTGCTAAATCCCTGGTTCAGAACTGCTTAAAGCCAAACGCATGTTGGCACGGGCAGCTAGACCTAAAGTAACTATGTTTATTTTTATCTATTAAAGGTACTGATTGAGAATCGATGTTCACAAAACAATGTAGTTCAAATTAGATCTAGATTACGCGAACCAATGTCTTGAATTTTAGGAAAAACTGCTCAATGGCTCCAATAATCTTCAAGTATAATTAGTGTCCCGAATACATCGTTGTCACGTAAGGTTAGGGATGAGTTTCTTATGTCATACACTTTTTTGATATCAAATTACGTTTTCATCGTATATCTGGTCATCGTTTCTAGCTTATATATTCTATGATGATTTTGGAGACCACTGTGGATGCTTGGTTAACAATCACGACTGTAGGCAGTGGCGTCCTACAGTTTCCTATGCTTATATACATACCTACAGTTTACCGTTTACCGTTTACAGTTACCGTAAGTTTAATAATACCATAATACTTACATTTTATTAGGGTTTCATAGCTAAATGGCTAATAGCTAACGAAACCTTTAGTTTTTCGTCATGCCTGTCTGTCAGTAAGTCTCAGTCGATTTATTACGTCATCTTTGTACGTACCGTGGTAAAAGGTAAAAAGATGTAAATTGGTAACTCAAATCCAGAAATAAAAAATAAACAATGGATACATATTTTGGGCACTAATAGGATTAGCTGTTTTTAACCCTAAGTTTCGATGGGCGCGTGTATTTCGACGGCTCATCAGCCAACGGCTGCCCTGATTTCATTGTGTCAAGAACAAGATTACCCACTTTTTCGCCTGTGTCTAAGATTACACTTTAAGCACAGGCTTTACACAGCCATTATTTGGAAATAATATCACAAATTAGTTTCACTTATTCAGTAAATTATTTACTGTATCACGCGCGCTCGTTCCTCTCTCCTCTTAGTCTAGTAAGTAAAAGCGCATTCTTTACGCGAAAAAGTGTTCCTGTGCAAATTAATTTGTGTACACCATTCTGGAACCCGAAATATACAATAACTATATATGTAAATGTGTTATGTTTGCACCATAAAGAACGGTATTCCTCCAACGATCAGACCCAAAAACTCAGACCCACATTCACTTATGTAATCTATGCCACAAATGTCACATAACCAAAGTACATTTTTTACCTTTAGACCTTTATTACGAATACAATAATACAGTATTTTCTTATTAGTTGATTTTTTAACAATCATTTATTGTGAAATGTTTAGTAGGAAAACTAGCCGCAATAATCATGAAAAAATCTCTAACATTTTACGAGTTACTTTTTATATAGCGGTTATTATTTTATTGGGTTATTTAAGAATAAAACTAATTTTATTTTATGTCGAATTATTTATTTATTAGTTGATTAGCTGCACACAAAAATCATTTGGGCTCATATCTAGATTATTGTTCTTGATTTTCTCAGGAACTGCAAGACTTGGAAAGGGTTTTCATCGATGGATAGTATATTTTACTGAAACTGTTTTCGTTCCGAACGTTCGAAATGGGTTCACTTTTGTAGGGAAATTTTTGCAATGCGCTGTTCATGCGTTTGTAGATAGGTATTTAAAGTGCGGATTTGAGGAAATCGCTTCGTTTATACGAGAAATGTAAGCCTTGGATCAGTCGGTCGTAAAATATCGTTTTACTGTCTTAAGTAACGTACCTACATAAATAATAACGAGCTTGTAAAATGTTTACAACCGCCCGTCGAGATTTAAGTTCTTAAATCGAATATTTTTTGTTATTTATTGTATATTCGCTATCTTTTTTTATTATCCAAGTTTCTGTTCCTTTCATAATTAATAACTTAAAAGGAAATTTTTTTAATAAAAATTACAACAGAAACGATCTCGTGTAAATTATATTGATAACTAATCTATATATAGTCGTACGTTTCCTCCTTCATCTAGGTGTATTGAATGAATTCTCATATAGAGATAAGAATCACTTTTGCTTTGTTACTAAATAAATTAAAAAGATGTAGAAGTTATTATAAGAAATTCTTTAATCATTTTACATGTTTGTCAATTTATAAGGCTGGATATATTTTAACAAAAAATAATTCGTAAACTGATTGTGGCACAGTCATGTGTCTAGAGATATTAAACCGGTGCTTCCTATAACTAAAAATATTGTACGAAAGACAATGTGATGTCAATAAAACGTTTCTCATTCGATTTGTGGTCAGATATACACAAACTGGTTTTCTTAATTATATATTAAAAACTTACGTATATAAATAACATCGCACAATTTCCCATTAGGAGTTGATAGAGCAAAAACTTTTGGCGATCAGACATAGATGGCAATGTGGAACCGCATCGTAATGGATTTGCTAGCCAATCTATTATACAATAAGTTATAAACTCATCATATTTAGGTAAATAATTAGGTATTCTAAGTTGTAGACCTAGTAACAAATGTTGCCGTTGACGCAGTGATTGGACATTTGATTTCTAATTCTGAGGGTCACGGGTTTAATTCCCGGCCAGATCTCAGGAAACAATTTTTTTTAATTGCCTAGAATCTGACTATTATTTTTGCTTTCCAGTTTACAACACACATTTACACATAGTACAAAGCTTCGTGCTTCGTATAGGGTCACATAGTTGGTGTAACTGTTTGGTGTTTAGAAGTACATGTGTATATTATCATAAATATCCCTTTTGTATTTGGAAAGCTCTTATTAACAATGAATTTGTTTGTAGGTATTTCCGTGATGGTTCATACGCGGCCGTGAATATGAATGAGATAGCTTATTTTATATTTCGTCCGCTATTAGTTTATTATATTATGTTCATTAATTTCTGTTACCGCTGCTTATAAATCATAATACATATTTATATTCAATTAATTATGAAATCGTACGCTTTCCGTTTGTTAGCTGAATTTTTAAGTAACTTAAAACTACATAGCAAAGTGATCATTTTATTAAATCAAATATGAAATAATAGAATATATATTATATATAAATATTATTTATTTTCGATGTTATAAATTTTTTTTTTTTATGGGGGAGGGGGCAAACAAGCAAGTAAGTCACCTGATGGAAAGTGATCATCGCCGCCCATGAACACTCGCAACGTCCGGGAAATCACGAATGCGTTGCCGGCTTTTAAGGAAAGAGCAGGCTCGTTTCTTGAAGGTCCCTAAGTCATTACGGTCCGGGAACACCGCCGCTATAAGCTGGTTCCATAAAATTTTATAGGAAATATTAGAAAAATAAAGTTGGTGCTATTGAGCTGGCGTTAAAGCTTAGCCCAAACGTTTTAATAAAAGTAATTTTAAAAACTATTTTTATTTGGCACTAACAACATTTTGCATTTTAACAGAAAGTGATTATGTATTTTTTCAGTGCAGTTCAATCAAATAAATACAAATACAACACAGAAGATAAAACAGCAAACAAAGTTGGTTTCGAGTCGTTATTTAATAAAAATAATGTTTTTAAAAAATAAAGTTAAAAAAAATTTGGAGTCGTTATTTAAAAAAAATAAAGTTTTATGTAATATTTATCGTAATAAAAACATCACAACGTTTTAGATAGTCACTGAATGCTCTCGCCGTTTACTCTGGTCCCAAATACACCCCTGTTTTTGTTGCAGCTAACAGTCAACTTGAGGAAATTCAATTAAGATACAAGTATCAAGTGAAGACGGCTCGCGTTCATTTCAAGTTGTTGTCATGTTACTGGAGTTCTGGGTCTTCAGACATTCTACTGAATGTCTAATATTTTTTAGGGCTCTTCTTATGTTACTTCGATGTAATATTAAACAAAATGTATTCTTAATTTGTAAGCAAATATATAGCATAATTTCTTAATTTTAAACATATTTAATTTCTTTTGGTTTCATGCTTGTCGTCGGAATGAAAGAAAAATGTAGAGATGCTACGTTTCCCTGAAAGTCGCAAAAGATAAAAAAATATTTATAAGAAACTCGTATAGGGGATGGGTCTGCAATCTGACATTAATTATAAGTATATATTATTTACTAGAAATGATGTCAAAGTGTTATTTTGTTACACCTTGACGCTCTGTCTACTTTGAATGGATATGGCGTTATACAATGTATTTATTCATTTTATTCATTTGTTTGGTAAAGGACGAATGTGGTTAAGTTCAGGACTGCTGTTAAGTTTGTGTTCACTTCATATATTCGACATATATTCACGCTGTATTCCTAAAGGGGTAGTGAGAGAGGACGAAATGCCAAGCCTTGCGATCCTTACATATTTCTATCGTTTCCTTAAATCTCGTCATTCATTCTCACACATTTTCGCCTAGGTATGCGAGTACTTTTGACATTTCCTTCAGCTAACACTTTGGCTATTTGATCTTCGTAAGTTAGTCTTGGTCTTCCTTGGCTTCTTTTACCACTCCATTTGTCTTTATGTTTTTTCTATAATGTACGTTTGTAAATATAATTCAAATATATAGTGTTAGGTAATAAGGTAACACACTTGGCTGCCTAAATAAATCACTCACTACAAAGCTCATAAATCCAACACAAAATTGGAAAAAATGTCGATGGTCTGACAAAATTATATTCTATATTTTATTAATCGTTTACCTCGGGATATTTATTGTTAGATATAATAAAATTAGCTTAAATCGGAACTAATTTTCAGTAGTTTTCTAGTTTTTGAACTTTAAAATACACTAATCATCATTTTAGATACTTATAAGTTTTTTATAAACTTTCGTTTTCGACTATGTAATGATTTCGCGTCTTTTGTCATTAAACATTGTTGCGTGACCAGAAGAATACAGCAATGTTCGTATTGGTTGATTTTGTTTACTGTAATTGTGTTTTTGGTAACGGTATATTCGATTAAAGGACAATATAATAAATCCTGTGGAGTTTATTTTATTCAGAGTATTTGAGATGTAGAGTGAAAGTCAGTTCATTGTGATTCTTTATCTTTTATATTGGATCTTTAATTAATAATAGTTAATGTTTGAATTTAATTATATTTCAAAATGTAAATGTAAATAGCTTTTTTTAAACTATTCAAGTCAAACGCTAACTATTAAATAGTTTTACTACGAACAGTCATCGGTCTGGCATCTAAAATATTTTCGCGAAAAAATTAATAAGCAAGGAGTACCCCATTTTTTTGTATCGAATAGATTTATACAAACTTTTAATCGATTTTTAAATCTTCATTTTATTTTTTTTTTGTTCTATTATAGGTTGCTACTACTACTAAGCAGTCCTGGAGCCTAGGCCTAATTAAGACTACGGTGTTCTTCACCTGTTATAAGAGGCGACTGAAGGGGCCTTCAGGATCGCGCCAATCGGAGTGGGTACTCCAGTCGTCCTTCTTTGCGATTCCGCGGAGAATGACAGCGCGTAAGTGCTTCGGCACAGCGCGAGAAAAGTTCCAGTACGTTGTGTGTCTGTAGTAGATCCCAGAGTCAACTGACAATGCGCCAAGGATGACCATGCACCGTTGTAGTTTTTATGGGTAAAGTAACGAAATTTGTTGGGGTAAAAGCATTACATAATTGAGGCTTACCTCTAGGAGGCTGAGTAGGAACTCGTGTTCATGTTTCCCCTGCGTTATGAAAAAAAGGTTGCTACAGTATTAGTAACTCGTAATACGAGTACTATCGTCATTTTTTATTTCAAAGTGACTATTTTAATGGTTTGAAAATAAAGTTCATGAACGATTTCAATTTTAAAAGATTACAAGGAAAAAATGTTAAGCAAGTGGGTCCATTTTATCTTTCTTCGTTGCAGTGAAATAGACGCTGAATACACTGCTTTTTAACTTCTATTTTCAAGAATTTTTGCAAACAACTTTATTAATATTATATATATAAGCAGGTGGGCCGTCAAGGGGTTCGATCTATTGAAGAGTTCGGTTCACAAAAAAGTCTGGGTATTACCTAAGACTAGACTAACGCTTATTAAACATGATTTAAGATTGAACTTGGTCTATCGGATTTATGTTATGTTTTGAACTAGATACAAATTAGTGTTTCAATACAGACCAAAAATAATTGTTGTATGGGTTAACGACATTATAATAATATAATAATAAAAAATAATTCATAATAACAATATTCCACCGCCATTACGTGGTTCGGCGCTAAGCACTGAAATTAAAGTTGAATATTATTAAAAATATGTACATAATTGCTTACAGTAAACTATGAAAGTATGTTGTAATGAACGTCGATAGGGAACATGCATGTGTATTTATGCGTACATACATATCTTCACTCTGTATCCCTAACGGAGTAGTCGGAGAGGATGGAGCGCCAAGCTTCGCATTACGTATTTCTTTTGCTTTCTCAAATCACATCATTCTCCTCACACATTCTCGCCTGTGTATGCAGGTGCTTTTGACATTTCCGTCAATTAATATGTATTTATTTTTATTTAATAATCGTATTCACGTGACGCGACATCACTGTATATTTCATTCACAGAACACAGAAGCATATTCGGCAAAAAAATGCATCCTCATGTCTTGCGACCCCTGGAAAGGTGTCACAAATTGTTTTATTAAAACTTTTATCGATTTTTATTAGTTTTACCGTATTTACACCGCTAAAGTGCGTAGGTAACTGTGAACGTAGATTCCTTATTGTAATTAGTTCGCGTTATTTGTTACCTAACCCTAAAGTTACATGACTGTACACTTACAATAAGGGAAAAAATTAAATAATAATTTACCTAAAATAAAATAAAACTTTTGTCACTGTCGAGTACTCGAATATTTAAAAACGGAATTTTAAGGGAAAACGAGTTTTTTTTACGTTTATTTATTTGCAGGAACTTCACGTGACGCGTGGCTTTTTAAATAATAAAAGCTTGAAATACACACTTTAATACCGAATCAGAGCGGCTAGAGAAGTGGCCAACGCTTCGTATAATTGCAACGCTTGTGACTTTAGTGGTCGCAAAAATGTCACTTGGTTTCACACGACTACGTTTCGTATGATATATAAGAAACAACGTTTGACTACCAATTTAAAATTTGTTACGTTAGATTGCGTTGTGTTTGTCATTTTAATCTACTAGCGTTTACGACAATTGAGCCACTTGTCTAGGCCCCCAGAGCACTTCTACAAAATTATCTACTAATTCTCTGGTTGAAAACGTAAGAATTTGTTATGGAATTGCACTGATGTATCGAATTTGACGACAGGTAAAGTTAATAATTTTTGACAGCTCATCTAATGTAGTATAGTAACGTAATACATTCATACTTTTTTTTAATAATGAAAACGATAGAAGATAATGTCGTTGTCTATTGTGTTTTCACTTGTCTTTACAAATACCTTATGTGTATATGTATATGGGTACAAACATACATCAAACAATTTTTGTCGTTTACATATATAGATGACAAATAATAGATTAATGTTCAAATACTAAGTAATAAAATAATAATTTATGGGCCAATAACGCATTTCTTTTGTTCAATACATACTTGAAAATAGGTATCACGTACGCACATTATTATTATTCAGATCAAGCTCGCCCTGGAACTTATTTCCTTTCAACGTGTATCCATTTGCTTTCCCCAAATTACTCGAGACGATCCCGCCCGTTTTGAGTTCGCTGTTTTTTTGCCTATCCAAAAAGTTTTCCGTCATTAGGCCCCATTGAATACGTTTTTAAAAGTTACCCTTACAAGGGGCCGCAAAAAAGGCATTGTCTCAGTTGAAAGTATAATGTAATTTAAGTTTTACTATAGGGAAATCAATACGAAAAATGGATGCTGTTCATATTTTGGAGTTCGTTTTGTACTGGATCGATGTCTCATAAGACATAGCAACATTTAATATTTTATGTATAATAATTTCACAAAAATATTACTTCTTCCCCGTGGCTTTGCTGGTTATAGAATAGGCTAAATGAGTACTATTAAAACTCGTATATTTTATATATAATGTTAAAATAATCAAAATTTTGAATCTAATTATGAAAAAAAAAACTTGAGATTCATTTATTGGAAGAAATTCGAGTTTTAGAGTTTTAACTTCAGCAGTGGGAACAGAGTGGAAATGAGCTAGAGAGAGATAGAGTAACATAGTTGTAGCGTCACAAAGTTGCAGTGACATTGTACAGCGCTAGGAGTGACAGACGGAGCTTATCCACGCTCTGCTCCCACTACTAAAGTTTTTAGACGAATAACTTATATAACTTTTCATTGTATTTCGAAAAAATTTTTCGCAGTTCTGTTTATAATTACTAAATTAGGTACCTTAAGCAATGACAGATTCTAAGCGGCAACTTTGAGGAATTCTATTATTTAAGATAATGTGTAGTTTTAAGTTTGTAAATATTAACGTAGGTATGTACTTTTTTGTTATTAATAAAATTACTAAACCTATCTTTTAATTAGGTCGTTAAAAATACTCATCTAGCCTATTTGTTACTACCTTGACTACAGCGCCACCGGATCGGATCCTAATGTAGCTACAAAACATCATCTCCATAAACAGTTCTAGTTGCATTAACGATTGTACTTGATATATAATGATTAATTAACCTCAAATATGTTGCGCTATGTTTTTATTCGAATCAATATTTCTTAATAAAAATATCTTTTGCGTTAGTCAAAGTATTTATATAAAACCTAAATAAATAATTCAAAAGAGATATTTGCAAAGTGTAGATATTGGAGCCATAGCTCAATATCTACACTTTGTAAATTCAGTTAGCGGATATCTTTGAGAACTTAGCGAATATAAAAACAAATAAAACAGTCGTAGAACAAGTTATTTATGAGTCGCGAGTTTCTGAAGTACCTACTTATCTGTAACTTTTCATGTTTAGTGCAAGTTTCTAATAATGTTTATTTTTCCGATGTTTTCATATAACATGTGAATACCAATAACACTACTACAGACTTTTCATGAACAAATTGGCTACACTCACAACTTAAGTACTTATATGTGAGCGTTGACTGAAATAATGGTTGAAAATGCCTATGAAAAATTTATGAAATTTATTGGTACAAAGTTTTGGAACATTATGCAAAGAACTTTGTGAAGTTTGTTTTTCAAAGCCTGGTTTGTCCTTCTATAACATAAATTATATTATCTTCCAAACTAGACGGGGACTACGTGGTAGATTATGGCTTAAATTAGACCAGAATACATAAGTAACAACATAGGCCTACAAACAAATTATGTACATTTATTGCTATTTATGTCTTTTGCTGAATAAGAGGTTTCTCTCAAAAATCTGTGCTGATGCAGGTATATGAAAATGTCAGCCATATTACTCGGGCAAGAAAATAAGGATGCGATATTCCTCGCCTATCGTAAGACGCTATTATAGGGGTCTTCGGGGTCGGGGTCATTCGGAGTGGGGGCTCCTCGGGGTTATTACCTAAAAATTTGCAGACAGCGACAGCCACGCGATCATTGCGCGTCCGGTGACTAACTGTAATAAAAATTGATATAGTGTATGACGATTGCGTGTCTATTGCTTCATGACCGTAAAATGCACTTTTCGCGGTAGATATAGCGCCACTATACAAATTACATTACACGAATTCTCGTTTTGACAGCAGATATCGCGCGATATTCGGCTGTCGCATGCTGACTGCAAGTTAGGTAATAGGGCGAAGAGAAGGACAATAACGCGTGTGGTCTGCGCTGTTGTGGCACTACAAGTGTGAAGGGGGGCTCTGTAACTGCCTCCCCAAAAAGTGCTTCGGGACAGTGGCGTGAGGGGCTCGGGTTGCGATCCGTAGGAGGTCTCAGAGACCCTCGACAATGCATCGATAACGGGCACCGTTAAGTTGTATTGGGTGTACTCAATTTATAGGAGTCCCATATACCCTTCCCGCGACCCCCATTAGAACAGGAATGCATAAAGCATTTCCTGACCTAAAAAAAGGTATGTGGAAACGTAGACGACCTCCGTGGCGCAACGGCTTAACGCGTTGGAAAGTAAACGGGGGTTGCGGGTTCGATTTCCGCCCCGAGTCTGGGTGTCTATGTATAATATGTATTTATTTACAAAAAAAAAGTATATTAGTAGTATATCAGTTGTCTAGTACCCATAACTCAAGAGCTGTGCTGCTTACTTTGGGACTAGATGGCGCTGTGTGAAATGTCTGAGGATATTATTATATTATTATTATAGTAGTATATTATAGTATACCTAGGCGAAAATGTGTGAGAAGAATGATGAGATTTGACGAAACGAAAGAGGTGTGTAAGGACCGCGACTCTTGGCGCTCCGTCCTCTCTGACTACTCCGTTGGGGATACAGCGTGAAGATATGTTATGTTATGTTATATGTCTACTGTAATATATGTTCTATAATGAAATAAAATTTTAGAGAACATCGCGAACACTCGACTGATTAGATATCTGGAGTCAAATCGCATGCTCTCGAAAAGGCAATTCGGTTTTCATCTTGGTAGATCCACTGAGGATGCTGTTGCACTCCTCACGGATATAGTAAGTACTACCTTGGATTCTGGACTGCGCTGCGCTGGTGTTTTTCTGGACTTAGCCAAAGCGTTTGACACGGTGTCCATTCCTCTATTACTTTGCAAATTGGAAGGGTGTGGCATTCGTGGCATTGCGCTTGAATGGTTTCGAAGTTATTTAACTGATCGCAAACAATCGCTAAAGATAAATCTCAGCCAAAGTGACCCTTTACCTGTTACTGTGGGCATACCTCAGGGCAGTATTCTCGGCCCAACTCTATTTATTGTTTATATTAATGATATTCTAGACCTTTGTAAGGGAGAAGCCGATATCATTTGCTATGCAGATGACACCGCTGTCCTGTTTCGAGGTCGAACGTGGGATGAAGTGTTTGTTTCTGCAGAACGAGGAATGTCGCGGATTGCCGAGTGGCTAGATCACAACTTCCTCACTCTCAACACTGAGAAATCTAAATATGTCGCCTTTCACATCACCCGTTCGACTTCCCCTGAATGTTCTCATAATTTGAAAATTCATTCGTGTCATCAAAGTCTCAATACCTGTGCTTGTTCTTCTATTTCGCGTACTGACACAGTAAAATATCTTGGAGTATTGTTTGATGAGCGTCTCTCATTTAAGTCACATGTTATATCTTTATCTAGCCGGATGCGTAAAATGACTAACATCAAGAAGCTCTTAAGACGTAGTGCTGATGCCAAACTGTTAAAAATTGTTTATTTCACGCTCTGTCGTTCTTTTCTGACATACTGTATCTCCATTTGGGGCGGAGCGGCTAAAACTACTCTTCTTGGTTTAGAGAGAGCCCAACGGTCTTTGCTTAAAGTAATGCATCGAAAGCCGCGTTTTTCTTCTACGGACTGTCTATATAGGGAGTGCGAGGTTCTGCGAATTCGACAACTTTTATTTGGAGGTCTGTTCTTAGAGTTCATTCTGGCATCTGTTCCTATGCCGATTATCAAAGTCTACTAACTAAAAGAAGATTCGCAATCCCTATTCCTCAAGTGAGGACCTCCTTTGCTCGAAGACGTCCTTATCACCTGCTTCCCTTGGTTTATAACCGTGTCATCCGTTCCTGTAATATTTCACAGCTGTCTACACGTGAATCGAAAGTTAAATTACGACAGTTCCTTTTAACGCTTAATTACGATGAGACAGAATTACTCATGGCTGTTATGCAATAAACAAAAATGCTTCCATATTGTGATAAAATACAAATACTCACTAATATTATCCCCTCATATACGCAACATTCTTACATTTATTTTTTATTTTTTCATTTGGTCCCCACGATACAGGCTTTGCCTAGTGTGGGGGTCACTGATACTTCATAGATAATTTAGTACATAAAGAATAATTACAAAACGTTATAAAGTGTTGTAATCTGTATTTGTATTTGTAAAATGTAAAATGTAGTAAGTAGTATTTGAATATTTGAATAAGTAGTATTTACATAATTATAAATATCGAAAATTATAAATATCGAAATAAAAAAAAAATTAAAATAGTTTTGTTTAACTTATTTATAATTGAATTGAAGCGGATTGAAGCTTAATTAATAATGTTTACGTTTCAGTGTAAAGAAATTTTTTGTCCTGGGTGTTCTAAACTGCGCTATACAACCTATTTTAATTTATAAAAAACGGCCAAGTGCGAGTCGGACTCACGCGCCACCACCATACCGTACTATACCACCGTACGATGTATTTGTGTTATGTATTTACCAAAAAAATTTGTCGGAATTCGAAAACAAACTTAACTTCGCAGTTGAAAGACATGTTCTCCCATACTCTCCAACAGCAATTGTTTGCAATGGCAAACAACATTAAAAAGTTTATAGTAATTTAACTTATTAAACGCCATCTAAATTATTTGCTATTAAATTTTTACGATATTTTTTCGTTTTTTCACATCCACGTACACTTTGTACATGAAAAACTATAAAAATCAAAGCAAGTGTTAGCCGACGGGAATGTCAAAAACACTCGCATACCTAGGTGAAAATGTGTGAGGAGAATGATGAGATTTGAGAAAGCGAAAGAAGTATGTAAGGACCGCGACGCTTGAATATTCAATGACACCCCACACAATGGAGTAGACGAGTACCAAAAATCATTCCCACTTTACTTGTTGTTAGGGAAGTAACAGAAAAATATTTTTTTCAAAATCGTTTTCAACTTTCACAACTTTATAGACGTGATTAATGTGTATAACCGTGCAAAATTATAGCTTTTTACCAAGAGTCCGAGTAAAGCTGCGGGGAGACAGATGGATTTGGCGAAACTATAAGGGTTCCTAGTTTTAATACGTAACCCTAAAACGGGTTCTTTTTAAAAAACGATGTAGTAGGTTAGGAGTCACTCTGTTATCTACATTTTTAAGTCGTCTATAAAGGGCGTAGTAGCATATCGTGCTTAAAATCACGTTTAGCAACAGCTGAACCTCACGGCATGTCTACATATTTTCAAGTAGAGCGAAGCTCAACACAAACAAGATATCGCATTTCTACAGCATTCATCTTACTTTCACTCGATTTCGGGGATATATCCAGGCCTCACTACCGGACAGACGGACGAAAGTTGGCACCGACACCGAACTAAAGTAGATTTGACGTTCAAAAATACATTGTAATTGAGTTTACTTGGATAAATTGATTTGACTTAGACTGAAACGCTACTGGGCGGATTATCCATGTCAGAGTAGATCACGCTTCACGTAATATTGTTTAAAAGTGGTCTCATCAATGCTTGCCTACATTATGTCAAACGTAAAATGTATTCCTAGGGTTTAAGGCAATTGGTCACTTTCTGTCGTCTATTTGACATTTGTATGATAACGTATTACCTACTTATGTTAGACTCGTGATGTATAGTAACGAATATTATATACATTTTAATTGGGCATTACAAATTCTACAACAATTGAGCATAAATTTTATCAACTTTGTGCTTCTCTTTGAGATGAAATAGTTGCACGTACATAGTGGATATAACTGAGTTATTTTGAAACTGGCTTCGCAAGTGTTATTAAGATAGAAATATGTATAAACATTAAGTTTAACTGAATTATAGCGTCTTAACTAAAAAAATCAGTGAAAGCAATCTGTTTTTCATTTTACTTGCGTAGAATTAACGCTATAACTAGAACATACACTGAATCCCTAACAGGGTACTCAGATAGGATGGAGTGTCAAGCATTGAGTAGAATAAAATATTATGAAAATATGTTCATTGTATGAAATACAATGAAGTGCATAGCAGTTACGTGCAGTGCAGTGCAGTAGTGTAAAACAATATAATACAATATGTCAGGTACGTATAGTGCGTATTTAAATGATATTTACAGTAAACCTATACATATCTATAATTACGATATATGTACGTATGCATATAGCGACCTCATTATACTTCCATTAAATAGTCTTATTTCTATACGATATGTGTAGAATTGTTTGTATGTAGTATGTATCTAATCTCTCGTTCTCTTATTTTTATACCGAATGAGTAGAATTTACGAAAACATTATATTTAGTTAGAAGAAAGTACATACATATCCTAACGTTAATATTTAAAAACTTAAAAGTACACATTATCTTAAATAGTAGACTTCCTCAAAGTTGTAGCTTAGAAAGCTGTCATTGCTTAAGGTGCCCAGCAGACTGGCAGCATTACCTCTTTGAATGGCCAAACTGATTCGTTGGCAGAAGAAGCTGCCAGCCGGGCGGTCTCTCCAAATCTCGACCAGTCTCTTACAAATATCAGAAACCAGTCGATGGGCTTCGGGGCCCCAAGGACCCAAAGTTCCGAGTACAAAGGGCGTAAATATGAAACTCTCTATGAGAGTCGCGTACTTACGCCGGTTCAAGTTCTCGGCAGTGCTGGCCGCGGCACCTGCTGATTTGGTAGTGGCCGGTACATGGGAAACAGCAAGTGTATCGACACAAGTGGCGTCCCATAACAGCGATCTTCCAAGTTTCCAAGCGCGTTCCAAGTTTCCAATGAGCGTTAAGCCATCCGGTCTCCTACCGTCGCTGCACGCAATATCTACAGGCAGGCTGCAGGAACACCAGCGACAAGAGCCTACCGAATGACGTCATTCAATGCAGCATGTGGTGACATGCGGCCCGCACTACGTAAACAGGATAAACTGTGGTGACCTAGTACATCGACGAGCTCATCACACCGGCAACACCGAGGAAGGTTAGTCTGGCCCCCAGACGAAGGGATACTATGAGAGAAAGTATGGTATTCTCAATTAATGACATATGAATGAGTGTTTCAGAAACAGAAAATAAGATACTATTGAAGAAAATGTTGTTTTGATTCGTAGCTGAGATATTTAAGGGTGATGTAAATAAACATGAATAGGATAGTTTTCCCAATACTCTGCAAAAAAATCACACGAAAATCTTTCACAGAAATAAATGGGATTACTTTTCCCTCTAATTCTGTGTAACTTTTCCTGAACCAAGGCGAGTGGTTAGACTGGCGCTGACACCTACTTCAATAGCTGTATTAGTGGCATTATACAATAACAAACTTATGTACTTTATTAGTAACTATGCGATTATGACAAATAAATTTTGGATAATAGTAAGAAATATAAAAATTGTATGCTTGTTTTGTGGACTCCTTGGACAAATAAATTATCCATCACCTCACAGCAAATTTTTCAATTCCACAGGTAATAATTTACGATTGATTATAGAATATAATTACGTTTTTGTCCGTAAAGTTTGTCTTACTTCAGAGAAATAAATAATAATATAACACAATACAATATAATTTCTAGATTTCGTAACAAAATGGGATATTTTGAAGGTTTGAAAATATGGTGCAATGTACGTTCCATACATTTTTTGCATGTCCCCGTTGTGAATTGTCTTACTCCAAAGGCCATTGTTCTGACAGTTTATCTCTTTATACATATAAATTTAGTTCTAACCAATGATTCTCTATTAACTAAGCTTTAATTTGAGTACCACTTCAGTTTATTTAGATTATTAAAAGTTATCTCTATCAGATAAATATACCTGTCCCAAGAATGATAAATTTCGTTTCTCAGGTTTAGTAACGAGTCATTAATCCCGAGCGCAGTGCTATAGTTGCAACGCGATCTTTTTTAATAATCTGGCAATCCTTTGATTAACTGTTACAATCATTTGACATCAATGATGTTTTGTTTCCACTGGAATTTGAGTTTGTCACATTGACAAGTGATTTTTCTTTTAATTATTCTCAGTATGAATAACGGTTGTTTTTTTGATGGAGTTATTTTCTTGATTAAATCAAATAAATAATAATGAATTTTTAATTGTTTCATTGTCAAATTCCAAAAAATATTGTTATTTAATATCTTATTTAACTTAATAATCTTATTTTTTATATAAATTTAACATTTAATAAAAGGGAGACGTGCTTTCTTTCAGGCAGGCACTTTATAATACATATTGATATATACTTTATGTACAATTAATTGACCATGTTTATGTTATTATTATAATCAATAGCTAAGAATAAGTTTAAATATCAACCTTTTCTTACTCACGTTGTTGTGCGAGGCCCCTGCAAGAGCGAGGTTTTGGGCGATTGTCTGGCTCGCCACGCCTTAAGGCCGTCACTGGTCATAGGTAGATATTTCCATCTCTATAAATAAAGTGATTAATAATAAATGTCTGTACACAGACGTCTAGATGTAGCATTAGTTTGTATCTCTTCTGTCCTCTAAATAGTATAAAACAAAGTCGCTGTTCACGTCTGTCTGTTTCTCCGCTTACTTCTTCTAACGACGCAACGGATTTTTATGCGGTTTTCACCATAACTTAGTGAATTTCTTCCTGAAGGTTTTTGTATAGATTCCACTAGTGCGAAGCCGGCACGGGACGCTAATTATGTATATGGAATGCACTGACCAAGTGCCATGGCAGAATAACCGAGGTGTGGGTGGTTTTATTCAATTTCGAAACTTTTACGAGTATTTGTATAGATTCCTAGATTTCTTGGCATTCATCCATGACCACTACAGCCAAAGTAGAATACATTAATTTTGATCTCGTTTTCGAGAACTCCTGTTTGGTATTCGATTTGTTTGATTTCTGAATAAACTTAATAATAATAGCTTTTAACCCCAAAAATTAAAATTATCATTACCAACACAATAACATTAAATTACAAAGACATCTCAGTCGATATTTCGTTTTAGTGATATTTAACTTTTTCTGAGAAAATTACTTTATAAAATTTGTTTTAATTAAATTTATTTATTAAAACAAATTAGATTTATTTATAAAAGATTACATTGTTATATTTAGCGAAACGCCAAAAAATTCATTTACGATAGTATGACTCGCTGCCGCACATCGTGGCAGCGCTAGTGTCTTTGTCGACTTTAAAGAATATCAGCTCACAGTTGACAATCTCACTGCGGATTCAGAAGTGAATTCGACTAATATGCGTTAGAGAATCACTTATATTGGAGTATATATTTTACCGGCAAAGTATATAATTCAGTCATTGTATAGGTAGTTATTGCTTCGCTCGTCTAGCATTGTATAAAATATTTTATACTATCGTTTATCATTATATACCCTGCCTAGTCAATGTGTGCAATGCCTAGGTATTGTATAGAATGCCATGAAGAGATCAGGTAAAATAGAAAATAAAGTACATTTTTTGAATTTATTCCTGTAAATTGTCTTTAAAGCTGTGGCGGTTTTCTACGGCCAAGCCGTTTTTTGCACATAACGGGCAAACAACATTAGAACCGTGGCCTTTCAGGCATATTTTCTACCGGAGCAGCACGAATCGAATGAATAGTTCTATACCAACAATCTCGTGGAGACTTCTTCTGGGCTGATTTTGCTGTATTTATTTTCGCCAATATTTTTTCACAACGCTGGTCTTCAATAAACGTGCAATTTTTAGTATTCGCGGATTCTCTTTTGATTTATATTTTTGGTAGTTCTGCGTAAAACTTTCTTTCATCAGTGACATTCGCTGACACGATGCCATAGTAGGTACTTCGCCCTTAAAACCACTATCATAGACACATTCAACACATTGCTGGCTGAGTACTCGGTGTTATATGGAATGCCTAGGCAAAGTATAGAATGAATTATCTTTCATGCTTTGCCCGAACGTTACAGGCATTCTATAGAATGCCTAGGTATTTATAGCATACAGGATTATACAGACTGCGGATAACATATACACTATAGTTTCAAGTACATTCTTTAGAATCAAGTGTTATTTTGTGGAATTTCAGCTCGAGCGATAAAGTCTTATATTTTTTAGCTATAACTTATTAACTTATAAGCTGTTTAACTTTGTTTTAATCGAGACGTGTTTTGTTTTTCAACAAATAGTCCTAAGGGAATTCCAGAGAATTTGGTCAGCTAACTAGCACTGGATGAAAACTTCGTCCAGTTTAAATATCAGGCAGCTAGAGTTTAGATAATATAACGCCTCACTCTTACTTAGAACGTCTTGTAGATGACTTGAACTTATGATTATTTTCTAGAAATATGACACAAAGCTCTACGCTTTATGTTTCCTCTGTCTGTAAATTGTAAGGAACTTAGAAGGAAGTGAACAGAGGATTTGCAATATGTCTATATATGTATGATTAACCTGCTTCTGTTCGATTTCCTATTCTTCAACGTAAGCGGTAACTTCTCCAGCCTAGTAGTCCTTTAATCTCCCTACTGCCCTGCCCGATTCAGCCCTATAATCGGAGGGGAATTCCGATCGTTCGTTTGTGCGATTCCGAGGAGGATGACAGCGCGTGTGGTCCGCTATCTAGTGGCATTGCAAGACGTATCTCTGTAACTACCTTTACTTCAGAAGTTCTTCGGCACAGCGCGAAAGAGGCTAAGGTGCGTTCCGTAGAAGTCACCGAAATTCCTTGATAACGCGCCGATGGCGACCACCGCAGAAGTTTTTAGAAGTCACAGTTTCACATAACTTAGTTTCTCCTCCAGAGGCTGGGTATTGTGGGTATCCTGGTGCGCAGGTTATTCCTGCGTGCATCATAAAAAAAGGTCGATAACTTCTTAGCGGAAAGTAAAATTATAAACGTTATCGGATTACTTTCTTAGAAATTGGTAGCTAGAAAGTTTACAGAGGCGAATAAATTTAGTAAATAGCTATTTCTTTTTACTTCTCGGAAAAAATAAGGAAGAAATAAATAGCTTCGCCTATTTGATAATCTCAACAGTTTTCAATTGGTCGCTAGAGTTTACCTATGCAGATTTTCCTCGATTTGTAATTTCGTTCAGCCTTTAGTCTCTTTTAAGAGATTCAAACTGTAAGAAGAGATTGCATTAAGTATAATACTTCTTTAAGTAGATTTTTGTAAACGTTATTCTGTTGTAGCAATGAAGTACTAGGAAAACATTCTTGTTTAATTCTGCTGAGCTTTGTGTGTAATTTATCGAGCACATGAAGACGCGCCGCTTTCAATTTCACTAATCATAAATAAAAGAAAAATACTCTTTAATTTTAAAATCGAATATTACCTTTCCATTGATAATAATATTTCATTGCTAATTTACTGTCAGTCGCACTCACGATACAGTTATCGAAACACAGCATCTTTGAAAATTTCACATAACACACGAAGTTCCAAGGCAAAGTTTTAGCGAGAAGACACGAGTGTACATAAACGTTGTTTTATATAAAAAGAAAGCTCTGCCGAAATGGCAGTCCATTATACATTGTGGTGTTGGTGTAACTTTTTTACACTAGTATGAATATTCACTAAATTTATGTATATTATTCAAAGAAGAATTCGCTAGAAATGCAATCTTTCGGAAAAATACGCGATGTCACTTTTGCAGACAGAATACGTATTCCACATTATATATGTATTATAATGAAAATTAAGAATTAAATACCTAAATGGTTTTGAACATACTTGCAGAAATAGAACTTTTACGAAAAAAATTACTGAATTAACACGAATAGAGACCGAGGAAGAATCGAAAAGAGGCTAACTTATGAAGACGAAAAAATATCCTGAAATTTTGAAGACATAATTTGTGCAGTGTAGTAGTTTTTAAATGTGTTTCTTACAGAACTAACCAATTATTTATAGAAATTGCAAAATGGACTGATACCCTGATAAACTGAGCACTATGGGTTACATTACCAGACTCGTTCATTCGTTCGACCTAATAAACTCATTCGCTGACTGTAAACGATATCCTGTCGGCACCTAGTTCCGTAGCAATTTGAGTTAGTGTTTTGAGAACTGAGCAGATGTTATAGTGTTTGTTGACATTTCTCGTTTAGTCTTACAATACAAACGGAATTATGTTTTCCGAACTTTCGGATTTTTCTTTTCTTTAAGGAAAGACAATATTTTTTTCCTTAATAAATAAGTTAGCTTATTATGTTACGTTAGATCGAATACGACTGTGTCATATCTTGTAGTCCAGCAATAATAACGGAATAGGGCGAATATTCTGCGCCTTCTCAAAGGAGACGAATAAATGTCTTAACTTTGGGATTGTGAGCAGCCGAAGTTCATGTCACCCATATTAGCTGACCTTGAAGAGAACGTGTGTATAGTTAATGCTGTCCTGGCACTGCAAGAGCTCTGCGAAGAGCAATAAGCCCTTTGTTTGATGTTCTGAGGTGTAATGCTAATGAGACACTGGGGCGTGATGTAGAAATCTTGATCTCCTAATCATACAATTGGGACAACATAATACAATTTTAGTGGCTAAATATGATTTACTGTGAGTCGAAAAGGAAATGAAAGACTTAAGGGTAGTACTAAAAGGGATGAACATATAACTTTTTTATTATTGATAAGCAATTACTCGTTTCATATCGTGGCAGTTGTTTTTTATAAGACTCTAAAACATATGAAGTCACCATGCGAGACACTGGGGCGTGCTGTAGAGATTTTGATCTCCTAATCATACAATTGGGACAACATACTACAATTTCAGTGCTAAATATGATTTACTGTGAGTTGAGAAGGAAATGAAAGACTTAAGGGTAGTACTAAAAGGGATGAACATATAACTCTTTTATTATTGATAAGCAATTACTCGTTTCATATCGTGGCAGTTGTTTTTTATAAGACTCTAAAACATATGAAGTGATGACTTAATATTTTTTAGAGTATTATAAAAACAACTGCAACTTAAGGTTTATCTCGTGTGGTTAAATCAAACCTCAGTAGAACTAGTAATGTATTTTATACGAAATGTTTACCTGACGTTAGTATAGGACATGAAAACAGGGACATTTGTGCTTTAGTAGTTTACGACATTTCTGCGAGAGCTATAAAACAGTAGCTGGTATAAATAGTAACATGACACAAGGCAATTACTTATGTATTACGGGTTATATAAGGATGGTTCTACATGATGTCACATGTTATATAACATGTCCACAGATTACGGTACAGTTATATACTGTATTAGGATTCTTCACAATATGCCATTAGTAATGAAAATTTTTCTTCTGTACAGTAAACCATAACAGTAACATTATTTTATTCTGTAAATTGTGTAGGAGAACCTTATGTATGTGTTACACTATGAAAATATAACACAAATAGAATCTTTTGCAATAAAATGCATAACATAACAAGTTCCTATAACTTTCAACCAGTCTTTATGAAATTATTTATTTAGTGAGGTAACTCTGTTTTAGGTATAAGTAAATAGAGTTACTTAAATATCTTGCTTAGATTTTACCTACAATTATTTTTATTATATACTAGTATACGATTGAATAGATTTACGCAATAATATTATAAATGAATAATAAGTGATATACGCAAAATATTAATATATAACAATTTAAAAAGTTGTTACAGTTTTTATACAATACAACTGTAGTCTTGCGTTTTTAACATTGGAAGATATATTTACGCTTCAGTTTCATAACGACTTAAAGTACTAAAGCCACTGAACATGTGTATGATTGAAGGATTGAAGGACATGAAAATTGCAGTTAAGGAACTTTGTTCCTTAACTGCAATTTTCATGTCTCAAAACTTAATTACAATAGTAAGACAATAAAATTCACGTAAAACGAAAACAAAATACGAATAAGTTTTAACAAAATTTCCTCGTGTAAAATGATGAGGTTGTTTTGAGTAATGAGGTATTACGGTCAGTAAACAGTCAGTAGCGCGCGTCGCTCGTCTGCTCGAATCTCGATATCGCATGCAAACACAAACTCGTGTATAATAGAAAAAGACAGAAAGATCGCTGTGAATCTATGTATAGAGCTAACGAAATAGCACAGCGCGGAGAGCGGCTCCCGCCCCTCGCTACTAAATTAACTAATAGAGTGTGTTAAGAAGAGACAAAGAGAGAGAGAATCGTTGAGAGTCAAATAGTCGAATGGAGGGGGATAACGCATTTTCGTTACCTGACGATTTTTACCAACTCACACCTCCCGTAAGCCGCGTCAAGGGTCTTTGTTCAAAAAATCATATAATAATCACAGAGGATATTTTCATGATTGGTTCTTCCGAAACAAGAGAAGTATAATTTTGTGTGGCAAAACCTCGCGGTGTTAAAATTTGAATTTTTACATTAAACTTAAGTAATATTATTGTAAATAAGTATTTTTTTAAATTTCTAGTCGGTCATTTATGTACCTTAGGCACCTTGAATTCGACTATTATTATTTTTGACTATTATTAGCACGAACAGTTTTTATGACATAAAAAGCGATCATATTTTGCATTTTTTTCGTGATTTCAAATTACAAAAACCTGTCCCTTTTTGTTGATATAAAGGTCTATTTTTAACATTTCAGACACTAATTAGATACAAAACTAGGACAACAAACGACATATATTAATATACAACGATGTATCTGACGTTTTCAATTTGTAAAGTTGGTGTTTACTACTAGTTGTCGTCTGTATGTGTATATATACTGTGAAAAGCAGAGTCGAGGCGTGATTTTATGATGTCTTGATTCGTGTGGTAGAGCCACGCTACATTGCAGCACGAATTGGGCCGGCTCGCCCGGTGAAATACAATCCAATCTATTGGCGTGAAATAACAGCACCTATTGCTAATGTGTTTCGTTCAGTGAGTGAGAGTGGCGGTGGCCCATCTTCCGCCTTCCCTTCCTTTCCTTAAGGCCGGCAAAGTACCCGTGACTCCCCGGACATTGCGAGTGATCACTTTCCATCAGGTGACGCTTGATCCTTTGTCCCTCTTTCATTAAAAAAAATGCACTATTTCGGAAGAATAATAGCGTGACGTTACTTATAGTATTACGTTTAGATATGGACTGACCCGTCGGCTCGGTGGTTAGTGCAAAACATTGATTCCCGAATTCAATTATTATTGGTCAGGCAACCGAACAAGTCAGGCTACGATGAGGAACGAGCGAACCGGGGACGCACGTCGTTTCGTAAAAAAATTCCGACGTGGGTTCATGCGTCCCACGTTGGGTTGTAGTTGTAAACTCTGTTAAAATACACTTAAATTCTTCCGACGAGTTAGATTATAGTTTACTCTTACTTATAATCGATAGGATAGCCTAACATTAGGAAAAACACTTTTCTAAATTGGACGTAGCTAAGCTAAAACGTACCGACTGATAAATTAGTTCGAGAATGTGTTAAATACCAAAGATGAAATTGTGGTAATTGCAATGTTTCATTTAACTTGGCGATTGTTGTTGGGTGTTGTTGAGGTTACACCTCTCCTCTACGTTGTATGATACCCATACTTAGCTAGCCTAGACTTTAGTTTGAATTTAGTTATTTACGTTACTGTCTGGAGTAATATTATAATATTACAAAGAATAGTTAAATAGTGTTCTAAGGAAGAAATATAGCCTCATGCGCGACGTTTTAAGGAAGAATGTAATATGAGGAGTCATAAAAAATATTATGTATTTATTTCCTTACATATCTCGGTAAAGAGATACAGGGAGATATTATTTATCGCGTGGTTTCGCCTGGTGTTTGACCCTTGTACGATGCTGGGGCTTGATAGGGGATGTACTAAATCACATTACACGGTTCTTTTATTTGTTCCGACGCCATTCTTCACCGGCGGAGTGCCGCAATTGAATACAAAGGCGTTACATCTAATATTTACCCGTCGGGATACATGTAGATAATTGTTGGTTACGAATTTACGAGCGATATTGTCACTTTATAGAAGTTAATTATTTAGCGTCTTCGACATTTCTTCCTTATGATTTTGATAGCACTAATTTGTAAATGAATGAATGTGCCTTTTTAAATTGTAAGTAATACAAAGCTGATGATACAATAACATGACTAGATTTGGTCTCTTTAGTACGCAATTTCATGTTAGTTTAGGAGAGAAACAAAGACATGTATCAGCTGCTTATCTTCCTGCCCAGATCGTGAAAATTAACAAAAAATAGAGCCTGTTATAAGGAACTTATTTGGCGATAAGCTAGTAATAACATGCTATGAACTTAGAGAAAGTGATTATTCATAATGCTCAGATAGTTTAAAAAATGACTAATACGTTCGGACAAAGGGATAATAATGACTGAATATTTGAAATTGACCAGGCGTTATAAATAATAATAGTTGAGTAATAAAACAGACTTTTGGAGTCGAAAGATAATATCTGTGACCGCCCTTGTAAAGACGAAATAGTTTCTTATTGATAAATTCAAACCTTAACAGTCTAAAATAGTGTGAAAGTATTTCTATGTGATCATAAAAAAAAACCTAACACCCGGATATGGCAACAGTTCTTCCTAACCTTTCCTACCCGTGTGTGGTGGAGAAAACTTTGAACTCCCCTTATTCGCTCCGTCGAATAGTCGTTTCTGATTGCCAACTCGTAGACGAGCATATTTAGATATCAGTGATCGATAACACGTTTGTTCCCGGCTTTGCTTCTTGGTACAAGCAAGTACCAAAAATATCAAATTACCAAACCAATATTTTCAATAGAGTAGACAAAAAAAAACACCAAATTCATCTGTGTTTTATGTAACTATTCCCATTCTAGCAAATAAAACATTATTATTATTGTTATTGGCTAGAGACAGTGTCTCTTTATTAACTTATATTCGTGGTTTGAGCTCAGTAAACATTTATCGCCGCTAGCTTTGAATGTGTAGAAATTCAGCTCTTCTTCGAACTTGTCTCTCGCGCAAGAGGTTACTGCGACGCTTTCTCGTCATGTTTTGTTAAAGATCAGGCGAGCGTGGTTTTGAAAATATGTTATTAGTTGCGATTTTTTTTTTACTTTATTTAGTTAGCAAATTGTTAAGATAGACAGTGTCTATTTGTAGAGACAAATAATTTGATTATTATGCATAATTCATAATGACTGGGCAATAATGATAAATAATTATACGTACATAATATGTCTATTAATCACATGGTCCATGACATATATAAGCTTATATCGTCTGGTTGCCCAATTT
The DNA here is from genome assembly GCA_907165235.1 of Zeuzera pyrina. Taxonomy (NCBI): domain Eukaryota; kingdom Metazoa; phylum Arthropoda; class Insecta; order Lepidoptera; family Cossidae; genus Zeuzera; species Zeuzera pyrina. Next base: position 17,976,948 of record OU015626.1, read on the forward strand.
GTCATCTGTGCCATTTACTCGTATTAGTAAAGGTGGCGTCAAGATACGAATTTGCAGCGCTTTGACATTTGTTCACATCGAATGGGTAATAGAAAACATATGAATATTAGATACGTACAAACTACAAGAATACGAATAACATTATTCATAAATACAAAATTTATTAATTGTAGATTCCAATAAACAAAATTCGTATGTTATTTTCATGCTACATTTTTACAGGATTTTCTATTATGAAGTCATCACTATTAACAAAGAAACATAATAATCGTTTGGTTCCTTTAGATAGCAACACAAACAATAAAAAGTCTATTAGCTGAAAAGATGTGGAATAAGCCGGTAGCTTTTGAAGTAAAAGCGACAAAAACACATAGTATTTGGGAAAGTGACAATTTATGAAACCAACACAAATTTTCACTATATAGACAAAGAGAAGTAGAGTCAAGTTATCTGTTTACTGTTATTGGAATTGTTGTTTACACTGAATCAATATTAATTCAAGATCGGCGAGTCTTTTTTCCTTGTCCGAAGAGAGAGAATATGTGGGGCTTATACCTATCAAAAATTGACGTCGGTTGTTTTTGGGCGGCCTGAGATCTGAGATCTCTCGCATCACACGGACTGCCGTCGTCCTCGGTGTCGCCTGTATATAGTGGACGATCGGATCTCCTACTACGACTGCCTGTGACCTTGAAAAGTCCCCTTTAGTTAACGTGTAAAGAAGAGGGTGCTTGGAATATTAAATATATAATTTCTTTAAAAATAAAATATGATTGTTTAGGGTTAGTTAAGATAAAAGGAGATGAATTAAGGAAGATGAAATTCAGTAAGAAAATTACATTTAGAAAATAAGAAGATGCAAAGAGGGTCAGTAATAATGGAAGTATTAAATTGGAGAGTGAAAATGCTCATCCCAGGAACAAGTTCACAGTCCTTTTGAAGTTTGGCGAATTTTTTCAAGGGTAATTTATATCGGCACAGAAAAGTTTATGACTACTCGTACATGGAAATAAAACTAATATTTCAGTGTTGTTTACTTATCTAGAAATATATTTTTTAAGATTGAATAAAATAAAAGTTATAAATGTTTATAAATCTTATGAAGATCAAATTGCCAGAGTGTTAGCCGACGGAATTGTCAAAACACTCGCATACCTAGGTGAAAATGTGTGAGGAGAATGATGAGATTTGAGGAAGCGAAGGAAGTATGTAAGGACCGCGACGCTTGGCACTCCGTCCTCTTTGACTACCCCGTAGGGTAATAATAATATTATTAATATACTCAGACATTTCACACAGCGCCATCTAGTCCCAAAGTAAGCAGCACAACGCTTATGTTATGGGTACTAGACCAACTGATATACTACTTATATACTTTTTTCTTTTGTAAATAAAAACATATTATACATAAACACCTAGACTCGGGGCGGGAATCGAACCTGCAACCCCCGTTTACTTTCTTACGCGCGTAGCCGTTGCGCCACGGAGCTCGTCAGGGTACAGCGTGAAGATATATATGTATGTATAAAACACAAATGATATGTCTTTAGTCGAAGGCCTAGATATACTTTCCCGTGCTCGTAGCTTCCGCCTCCAGCAATGATTTTAAGAAATTACAGTCGTTTCGTTCATTAAAATTAATTCATTTTTCATTAGAAGCATCCGCTTTTAACTACTTTATTGTCAATCTTATAATACGACAATCAGATAGATAGTCTGTAATTATTGTCCTAAAACTGTACCTACAGCACTTTTGTTCTAGATCACAATTATGAGTGACATCGATTTACAAAACTCTCTTTTAAACGTATAACGAAACCACGAAGTTGTTTAAATTGCAGCTAAGGATACTTAAAAATATAGCTATGTTTGTTACCATTAGTGAACCGGTTGAGAGCGGTGTAGAACTGAGCTATGTCTTCATTTAGCGCAATCGGCGGCGTGTCGACCAGCTACCTTGTTACGAGATAACTTGACAAACGCAAATGGAACATTTTTTCTATTAATGTTACTGTAATATATAATATTTACGACTGTTTTATGATAATTATAAAATCCCTGTTCAATTCATAATTACACTATTTTTTTTTTATTAATAAATGAGTTAGAAAATGAATGAATTATTATTATTTATTATATTTAGTTTCATTGCCAAAATAACTAAAATGGAGCCCTATAGTTTAGATATTAGTTTGTCCGTATGTCACAGCCAATTTAATTTATTATCGACTTTATTTCATCATCGCTACATTTACTGAACTACTTGGAATAGAACAGTCAATTGGTACCCCAAACCCAGAAATGAAAAACATTAAATTACATCGGGTATTTTGGAAGTTTTAAACTTCGAATTGCATGTTCTAATAATTTTTAATTATTTTGTGGATTGCTATGACTTATTTCTTTTTTTTATTTTGGGTATGATTTAGGTTATTTTTTTATTTTATTTTATTTATTTGGAAACTTAACAGCCTAACAATATAATTAAACATATAAAAGTACAATAGGCCGATTATAAAGTTTCACTAATAGCAACAATTTAAAATTTCAAACAATAAGTAACACCAGTTTAAAGAGTAGAAAAAAAGGCAAATAGAAAAAACAATAACAGTTTAGAGAATTAATAAAATACAAAAACAATGAGGTGGAAATAACTATGGAATTGGAGAACCGTAACCTGCAATAATTTTACGCTTAATTGTATTCACATTTTCAATATTGATATCAATATCTAATTGTCTAATTAAATTATTAGCATAATGCTGTGCCCGCCAAAAGAAAGAGCTTCTACTATAATTGGTTTTAGCAAGAGAGAGTGCAAAAACTGATCGCTTTCTGGTAGAAAATGCAGGTATTCTGAAGTCGATCCTATTCAATAGCTCTGGACAGTCAACGTGCCCCTTAATGATCTTAAATAGTAAAGTAACATCAGCAGTATCTCGTCTTACGCTCAAAGGTAGAAGGTGGAATCGCTTACAACGTTCCTCATATGATTCATAAGCGATGAGACTTGTACTGTAGGTATCCAATAAATTTCTTTTGAATTCCTTTAATGCGTTTTATATGGCATGTGTAATAAGGATTCCAGACTTGCGAACTATATTCCAGATTACTACGGACATAACTACAATAAAGTATTTTTAATGCTTTAATATTACTGAAGTACTTTGAGGTCCTCATTACAAAGCCAAGCGCTTTAAGAGCTTTAGTAATAATCGAATCTATGTGCATGTTTCTTATAAGTAAGTTTAGGATCTTATACTATACCTAAGTCTCGGATGTTTTCAACTCTATCCAACTTATGACTTCGTAATGTGTACTGGGTATTTAATAGTGTCCGTCTACGAGAAAAGGTAATATGGTAGCACTTAGACACATTCAGATCCAATCTATTTTCCAAGCAATAGACATCAAATCGATCGATGTCCTCTTGAAGATCGAAAGCATCTTCGTAAAAACCTATCGATTTTAAAATTTTCATGTCATCAGTAAACACTATTATTATTCTAAGATTCTAATATTGTGACAATGGTATGTGAACACCATCATTTGATTCATGAGAAAAGAGGATAATGAACCGTAATAGTGAAAGTCAATGAGCATAGCCTGAGTGTTGGACACTTCAGAAGAATTAAATTCATAAATGAAATAATTTAATTCAAACCAAGAAGTAGTAAAAAGATGTACAACATATTTTTTATTGTCTCAAAATTCAAATTAAGTTGTCGAGTTATACTTACTATACCCTAAATTTGGGCTAAGTGAGAGAAACAGCGGGCCTCGCCGCGTACCGTCGATGGGAAATAATTCACGCAACCGCCCCGGTCATTACTTTAATGGCGGCCGTCGCGAGGTGGCGCTGCGTTTTTTATTTATTACACCTCTAGTTACTACTTTTAATAATGTACCCACGTAAATTATTTTTGTATAAATGTAGGAACTAAGTTTCAACGTAGATATAAGTGCTTTTTATTGGTACTTTTTTTAGTTTCAGTGATTTTTGGGAATTTACAATTCGAGTATCGACTTATTGCACTTTGTATGAAACGTTTACTTATTGCACTTTGTATGAAACGTTGTAAATTGCGTACAAATATTACTTTATTTATAATATACTTAATGAGACACGTGTTTCACATTTTTGTAGAAGACAGAAGGAGGAGAAGACGGAGGGGCGGTGGGAGCGTGGACCTTTTTACGAAACTCTTTATCCGTTACGTTTTCACCACAAAACACAGTTTTCACGGTCAAACTGCTAGACCGATTTTGATGAGAGTAGGTCTGGAGAAGAAAGGCTACTATTTGCGGTCGAAGTCGCAGGCAACAGTATATATTTATTAGGTGTTATTCATGTCTGTTTCTTTGTTCATACTTATATGCTACATGTATTGTTTGTGTGTATAAGTATGCGTGTAGGCATGTGGCTCTGCGTACTTGCGTCTGTGTGTGTGTGTGTGCGCGTACATAAACCTAATTACCTAATTACAATGAAATCTATGTATTATAATATATATCTATAAAAAATACATACAATATCATGCTATAAGTCAAAATAACGCTATTTCTTTCTGTCAGTATTAATAAATATCGTGTTCATTGTTGTACAAAATAAGTCTGTGGAAGGAATTAGAAATATACAGAATGTTCTTTTCAATTTGTCACAGCTCGTGGCAGACATGAAAAGCTTCGCACTGGTTCCTTATTAAAATGTTTCAGTCAAAAACTTGTACAAAAGAGAAAACTTAAATACTTTATAAAGATTTTTTTGTATTCTACAGAATTTTATCTATTGTGCGTGTGTAAAATAACTTCGTAATTTAAAAAATTAATAATAAAAAGATATATTGTAAAAAGACATATGAAATTGGCGTTTTGTACGGGAGGAATATAAAGTCAATTTTTTTTTGTAAAATATATTTAATTAATCAAAGTATGCACCGTTGTTATCTATGCACTTTTGCCATCTCATAGGTAGTTCATTGATCCCTTTACTAAAAAAACCATGGGGGCGAGAATCAATAAACTCTTTGAAGGCGGTTTGGTCTGCCGCATCGGAGTTGAATTTTTTTCCTTGTAAGAAGTTGTCCAAATTCCGGAAAAAATGGTAATCTGTTGGAGCAAGGGCCGGGGAGTACGGTGGATGTCGCAGACATTCCAATTGTAGCTCATCTAACTTAGTGGTTGTTTGTTGTGCAGTGTGTGGACTTGCGTTGTCGTGAAGCAGCAGTCGCCTAGAGCCATTGACCAATCTCGGTTGTTTAGCAGCTAGTTCTTCCTTCATGGTTTGCAGTTGCTGACAATAGATATCTGCCGTAATCGTTTGGCCAGATTTTAGAAAGCTGTAGTGAACGACACCAGCGCTAGTCCACCAAACATTCACAAGTAACTTTTTCTGAGTCAATTTTCGTTTAGGGCAGGATTTGGCTGGGTCTCCAGGGTTCAGCCATTGCGACGAGCGCTTCCGATTATCGTACAGTATCCACTTTTCATCACAAGTAATGATTCGATTTAAAATCCCTTCATTATTGTGTCGGTTGAGCAAAGTAACACAGCAGTCGACGCGTGTTTGCAAGTTCGATTCACTCAATTCATGAGGTACCCATCGTTAAAGTTTTTTTACTTTCCCGATTTGCTTCAAGTGGATTAATACAGTTTTGTCACTTACCCCGAAGCCTGCAGCTATCTCTGAAGTGCTTTGTGATGGATCCGCTTCCACAATAGCCTTTAATTCTTCATTTTCCACTTCGGTCTCCGGCCGTCCACGGGGTTGGTTCTGAAGGTCGAAATTTCCAGAACGAAAACGTTGAAACCAAAAACGTACCGTGATTTCTTTTGCGACACCAGCGCCGTACACATCATTAATCCTTCGAGCTGTTTCTGCAGCACTGGTGCCACGGTAGAACTCGTACTCGTAAATATACCGATATTTCATGTTTTCCATAGTGCGGTAATAAGCGACGCCAAAGAAAAAAATAATGAGGAAAAAAACAAATGAATGACTGTTTTCAAAACTCAAATGTACCAGCTAAATGAATTTATAAATTTGAATTTGGAATTCTTAACCAAAGAGGAGATATTTCAGATCAAAGTGGTCAGTACGACAAAACGCTAATTTCATATGTAAGGACCCAATATATTTAAATGTCCTTTTATTACATTTACTCTTTTTTTATATTTCTAAATCACAAGTAAAATTTAAAAATCCCCGACGCGAAAATTATATGAACCCAATTCTACCCAACATAGCAAAGAATACGGCTAGCAAACCGATTAAGAGATGCAATGCGAGACAGACAGATAAACAGACCGACAACACCGTTATACTTTGTAAAGGAGTCAGGTGTCACTATCGTCGCCAAGTATGCTAGGGTGGTGACGTAATATTCTGACTGCCGCCTGCCGCCAAGCCATGGAAGAAGTACGGTCAATCAAATCCGTCTATGTCGGAGCGCCGTCTATATTTTGACGACCTCGAAGGCGCAGTGGTTTAGACGTTGTACCAAAGTGCGGAAGGCTCCGGTTCGATTCGTGGTCGGGGCAGTTTAGAAAACGAACTTTTCTAGACTGTCTCGGGTCTGGGAGTACTGGGAGACGTTCCCAGTAGTTGTCGGCTAGATCTCATAGCACAGGGACTACCCTAGTTTGAGATCAGATGATTACAATTTATAGCAAAGGTGTGTATTGTCTGGCGCATATACCATGTATAAGCCGAAGTGCGTCAAAATCTGGATTATTCATTGGTTATTTGGGTTACTCGTTACGATATAATCTCCGTTAAGCTAGAATTTGTCATTAATTATCGAGATATGAAATGTGAAAGTAATTATAAGTTTGTTTGTTTGTCTTTGTAACTACTAATGACAACCCGCTTTCCATCAGGGTTCAAATGCCCACCTGTCCAATTTTCATGATTGTATAGTGTATTTATTCTGAGAGATTTGTTAGATGAAAGACTTTCCTGGTAAGTTTACGAAGGTACCAACATTGATATTTACGAGGGCGTGATGGAAAACGCAAGCAAGCGTAAACCTAAGCACTGTGATATAATGGTAAGTCAGGAGAGGCCACTCGTTTTCAATGACTTTTTGGAATGGGAAGTGAGCCACACACACATTTAGTAACATATACACGTATTTTATGTGTATTGTATATGTAGTTCGCTTTACCAGTTGGCTTAGTATCTAATATTCGAGTTTGTTGTAATGTTGTTTTAATGTAATGATCAAAGAGGACGTGAAAAGGTTTTCATGGGGTCGGTAACGCCGGTTTATAAGATGGATCGTATGCTTGTTGTCCTTTGTTTTCGTGGTTTTAAAACTCAAGTGATATATCGTCAAAACGAGTCTGTTCAATAGTTGTTGGCCATTTGGAATAGTTGGCGTAGTCTGTTCAATAATTTGTTGTGTATCTTATTTTTTAATTTTTGGCTTTTATGTAACGAAGTGTCTAGTCGTCCGATAACTGGACGACTACAATATATTAATCGTCCGGTTATCGGATTTCTATATCAAGTTGCAACTATACTACGTGTTTTATCACTTGCATACAATATTGTTAATTGTTTTCCTATTATGAGGTACGGGGACGACATTCAATGCAAATATTTAAGATTTTAAAGTTTTACATTAAAGAATCTAATATTTTAAGATATTAATTTCGTAAACTTTTAAAACTGAAAATTTTATGCGATTTTATTAATTTTTTCATCATAGATATTATTTTTATGATTGTTTAATTTTTCGGAGACAAAGGTACTATTACTTATACAGCCGATGTCTTTTACATTATTAGTGAACTTAATACAGAACGGAATCCGTCCTATACACTCTCTTTATATAAATATTGTATATAAACCACAATGCGAGCCGAGCCGAGCCGAGCGAGCGAAGCGAGCGTGCCGCGGCAGCAGCCGGCAAAGCGCCAGAACGGAATCCGCCTTATGAGAACACTCTCTTTGGGTAGGTTAGGTTAGGTAAGTATGTAAACCACAACGCGCGAGCCGAGCGAGCGAAGCGAGCGCGCTGCGGCAGCGGTCAGCGAAGCGCCAGAACAGAAGTCGCCCCTATAAGAAAACTTTGAAATTTGAACTTCACTTGTTCAAGAAATATTAAAAACGGGGGCTGGCGTGGTTTAAAACGTTAAATTTTAATATTGACTACTTGTTAGGGACTTAACACTCGGTATTGTAGCTCTTATAGATTTATTATTTATTTATATTATTACCGGACGATTAATATATTTTATTAATCGTTAACCGGACGAATATTTAATATTAGTTGTCCGGTTATCCGGACGACTAGCAACAGTCTAACGACTTGTCCGGTAATCGGTCCGATTACCGGACGACTAAAAATTAATTAATCATCCGGTTATCGGACGACTAGCAACAGCCTTTATGTAAACAAACAAGAAACTAACCAAAATTTACATTTACACATATAACACTCATATTACATATAACACTAATATTATCAGCATTGAAAAAATTGAGGTTATTTGTCAAGCGTTTTGTTTTTAATTTGTAGTGTGTTCCTGGATCAAATTAGTATCATAAACTAGTTCACTCTAAAATGTGAGTGACACAATTCATTCGAAATTTAAAATCCACTGTTATATTATACGAGCAACGCACCAATTACTTAACAATATTTGTATATATATTTGATTTCGCTTTCTCGAAAACGGCTCTAGCGATTCCGATGAAATTTACAATGTAGGGGTTGAGGGTGGCGATAAATCGATCTAACTAGGTCTCGAAACCACCAAGAATTAAAAGAATAATAAACATCATGATATGTGTAAAAATTTGTATTTTTAAAAAACACCTTAAAATTGAGATTATTATTGTTTGTACATCGCGAACAATAAGAGTTTTCTTATTATTCTAGTTCCTGGGCGACGGACCTTTACTCGGTGCCGTACAAAAAAATATCAAAAATGGTCTGACAACTTGAAGGGGGGCGAAAAATCGATCTAGCTAGGGGTTAATTCTGGGAAAAATCGTTTTCTCTGTCTTTCAAACAGTTAACACTTCTAAACACTAAACTTCTTAAATTTTTAATTTCACAACAGAGTTTGTCTTCTCAAAAGCACAGTAGCACGCCGAAGTGCGCGGGTTCGAATCCTGCAATTGTGGGGGGTGAGGGGCTTCGGCGTGGTAGACCTGCACTCAGCCACTGTGCTTTTGAGAAGATAAACTCTGTTGTGAAATTAAAAAAAGTTAAGAAGTTTAGTGTTTAGAAGTTTTAAGTGAATTGACACCTAGCTAGATCGATTTTTCGCCCCCCTCAACCACTACATTGTAAATTTCATTGAAATCACTCGAGCCGTCGACTGAAAACAAACGTAGGCCGCTTTGTTTTTTAAAAAATGACATGTGGTTTTTTCGTATGTGACATAATTATAAATCCAATATGGCGGATGTGACACAAAAGAAAAATACTTTTTTGTTCAACATCAACAATATAAAAATATATAGAATATTATTTACAAGTTGTCATAAACACGGAAACACGGCATACTGGTTCCTTATTAAAATGTTTCAGTCAATAGCATGGTTGCTACACTTTTCAATTCTTTGCTGTGAACTATAATTGACGCAAAGGAAATAAATAAAGATTACAAGCAACCTTTTAAAGCTACCCAGTAATATTTATTTCTCTTGTTATTACGCTCGTTGTTATTCCGTTATCATTGTTATTATGACTGTTGGCCATTAGTATATAATAAGTGGCACCCCGTTACGACTTTGCCCAGGTCGAATGCATAGTATAATGTTTTAGCCTTTGTCCATCTGGAATGATGTACCTTTCAAATCGTTAAAGAATTATTTAAATTGGTACAGTGGCTCCCTCCACATATAAACTTATGAAATCCGTTCTCTGAAAACAATGTTTGTTTGTTCGTATTATATGCGCTGCGATACCATTTATTCGATTGCGATGAAATTTGGTACGAAGATAGCTTGAAGGAAGGACATAGGCTATTTTAAAAATAAAAAAAGCGGAGGAAGCGCGGGCATCAGCTAGTATTACATACATGTCATATTATAATTATAATATTATGAAATATAATAGTACAGAATATAGATAATAATTTCAAGTATCATGATTTGTTGCGCAATCTACATACTATGTATGAGAGAATATTTCCTACTTGAATTTTTCAATAGCATAACATATTAGACAGAATATGTAACGTCACGCAAAAGAAAATGATGTTTAATTATAGTGTGAGGCTGTGAGTAGAAGCCAGTTCTGTACTTATTTCCTTTCTGTGTCGAAGATGCCTTTGAACGAACCAATAATTACACCCCACGCAAAAGTAATAAAATGAATCGAAAATATTCTAATTAAATGAGTCTTATAGCTGTAATGAAATATTTTCCATGAGAATTTAATTATGAAATTTGATTGAATTTTTCTAGAAACGAGATCGTGACTTTATTTGATTAGTTAGTTACCTTGGTAATTAGTATTCATGTCGTGTAGTATTTATTCCTGGTAAAATTTAATTCTTTAGGTCGCACATTTTCTTAAGTTTATGTTTGAATGTTTGTTTCGAAATTCATAGCAATGTGGGACGTAATTGGAATGGATATTAGATAATCTAATCAACGAAATCCTCGAAAGAATCATATAAGTCGTATGGTCACAAAATTATCCCTAAGCTTGTACTGTAGTCTCACAACTGACTAATTTATCAGTGCCGGGCTGAATAACTGAGGCGAGGAACATGAAAGTTGGATAATAGCTTCTCTTTACGACGTAGAGTCATCGAGGAATTTTCCGGATTTTAGCCTTTAAGGGACTGAGATAACTTGCTACTAAATGTAACTAAATTCATACACATCATTCCCATTAGGGGTGAATAAAGCGTTAATGCACTATAAAATTATACTTCGACGCCAATTCTTTTGGGATTACAGATGAAAGAGGAAATGGGTAGATCGTTAGCCCATTACCTTATGCAATATCTTTACAATAATTCCTATCCCTTGTCCTACTTCTATAGCTTGCGCGTTATAACAAGCACCTGACATATGCTACATACTATATAATTTTCTTTCTCTTCCAAACCAGCATGGAAGCTGGAAGTTATTTTGAATTTAATGTAATTAAAAATAACTTATTCATGTAAACTTTCTCTTCTAAGCCAGCATGGAAGCTGGAAGTTATTTTGAATTTAATGTATTTAAAAATAACTTATTCATGTAAACTAAACCTCGAAAGAAAAAAGATTTCAGAAACAAATTGACTAGTATTCGGAAGAAGCCTGTTCAGAAAAAAGGCGAGAAAGCATTAATTACTATGTTTTTCAAAGGCTAGTGAATATACATGTACAAAGAGAATGACTGCCATAAATTGTTGACCTATTTGATTTGTATTTCGTCTTCACAGGTATACGCTTTCTGATTGTCTCCATTGAAAGGCGAAACACGAATTAAGTAGAGTTAATTGGATTAGCTGAACGAAGTTTAATAAATGTTAATATTATTATGGAAATGTCAAAAGCACTCGCATACCTAGGCGAAAATGTGTGAAGAGAATGATGAGATTTGAGGAAGCGAAACTGGTGTGTAAGGACCGCGACTCCTGGTGCTCCGTCCTCTCTGACTACCCCGATGGGGATACAGCGTGAAGATATGTTATGTTAATATTATTTATAAACCTGCCATGCAGTTCTGTAAAAACTCGAATCGTCCAAGCGAGACTCGCTCGACAATTCACCCAACTTTGCATTCGAACTCACTTGGCCTTGAAACTCACTTGGCCTTCAAATGAAATTCTCTTAACCAAACATAGTAGGAGCGAAGCGAAGTGACCTTGGAAACAAATTTGTCGGGGATTGCCTTAAAATTAAATATTTTAGTCGATGTTTGATCTTAGTGTATTTTAACTTCTTCTGAGATAATTACGTAGAATGTAACTTGCGTTACCTAGATTTAACGATATTTAACGAAATGACAAAAAAAAACATTTACATACATAACATAACATATCTTTACGCTGTATCCCCAACGGGGTAGTCAGAGAGGACGGAGCGCCAGGAGTCGCGGTCCTTACACACCTCTTTCGCTTCCTCAAAACTCATTATTCTCTTCACACATCTTCGCCTAGGTATGCGAGTGCTTTTGACATTTCCGTCTGCTAACACTCTGGCTATTTGATCTTCATAAGTCAGCCTTGGTCTTCCTTGCCTTCTTTTACCACTCACTTTCGCTCTGTAGATTTTCTTCGTCAGTCTTTCATCACTAATTCTTTCCAAGTGCCCGAACCATCTAAGCATTCCTTTCTTCATTTTTACAATAACACTGTTGTGCAACCCTGTCATACTGCGTATCTCATCATTGCTTATCCTGTCCGCAAGCGTGACACCGCACATATTTCTGAGAGACCGCATCTCCACAGCATTTATCATCCTTTCACTCGATTTCGGGCATATCCAGGCCTCACTACCGTACAACAAAGTTGGCACCAACACCGCATTGTGGATGGCCATTTCAGCAGTGTTAGATATATTCATACTACCCACTAATGCGTACAGAGCACCGTTCACTTTATTGCCAGCTGCTACCAGTCTCTCCACATTCAACTCACATCTTCCATCCCTCGAAAACGCACTCCCCAGATACACAATTTCATTCACTTGTTCTAGATATTTTCCATTTACACAAATCACACATTTCGTTTGTACCGCTTCTCTTTCAAACACCAGAACCTTAGTTTTGTTCATATTCATTTTCAATCCTTTTACTTCACAATCTTCTTTCATACACGTGACTAGTGTCTGCAACTCTGCTTCTGATGGTGCTATTAGCACAGCATCGTCAGCGTACAATAGGCAGTTTACCACTGTGTCATCACATCCCATGCCACTCATATTACCTTTCAATAACTGTCCAAATACAGCACGAACAGCCAGGCAGACATCACGCAGCCCTGTCTGACACCAGAACAGACTTCAAACCAGGGTGACATATCACCGTCTATCCTTACACAGGCTCTGTGGCTACGATATAATGACCTCACAGCCTGCAGTAAGGAGCCCTCCACACCATATTCAGGCAGAAGACTCCACAATTTCTTCCGCACTACTCTATCGAATGCTTTTTCTAGATCCACGAAAGCGCAGAAAACTTTCTGGCCTATAGCCAGAAACCTTCCCACGATAACGCGAAGCGAGAAAATCTGATCCATACAACCCCTACCGGTCCTGAAACCACCTTGCGCCTCCCACAAATATCTTTCTGAAACGCCTTTCATACGTTCAGTCAATACCTTAGTATAGACTTTACTCGCTAAGCTGACCAAGCTGATGCCTCTATAGCACGCACAGTCTAGATAGGAACCTTTCCCTTTATATATAGGTACTATGAGTGCCGTGCACCAGTCCTCTGGAACCTCCCCCTTCTGCCAACAAAGGTTGCAGAGTGCACAGAAGGCATCCCAGACCCTAGGACCACCATACTTGATCATCTCAGCAGTCACCTCATCATTTCCCGCAGTCTTTCCACATTTCGAACTTCTTATCACTTTCTCAATCTCTTTCATACTAATGGCATCCTCCAAATATTTACGATATTTACGATAGTACCATTCGCCGCCGCACTCATCGAGTTGGCGCTAGTCTCTCTGTCCACTTTAGACAATTCACATTCATACTTGACAATCTCACCGCGGATTCAGAAGTGAATTCCACTAATTTGCGTTAGAGAATCGTTCTGCTGTTTTTTAACTAGTGCCACTTGAATTATAAAATATGTCTGAAGTTTATTGACGTCTCAGGGTGAATTGCACCAAAATTCCTTAAAACTAGATTTTACTATAGCAGACATGAAACTTAAATACAAGTCATATATCATTTTGAGTTGTATTCTTTTTTACTTAGCAGTGTAACTTAGCAGTGCCTCAACACGTCGACGTTTGGAAATATTACTACTACTATTTATATTACAACTTATCGCGTAAGAGAGCCAATAAAAAGTACACATAATTTTTCACTTCTTATCGATTTTTTGAAACGGGTGTCTTTTAAATATTAAATTAAGTTTTTATTTTACAAATACTGAGACAAGTAAAAGATGGTATTTACATATAATATATAACAAATTGAAAGCAATTGTTTAAATCGAAATTTGCGTAAAAAAATAAGTATTTTTTTATAGGCAAATGAAATTTTTAAGAAATTATAAATTTAGGAAGGTAATACAGTTAATATACTATCGTTTTGGGAATTATAAAAATACTTTTCAACAACATTTTCTCTTAACTTATTTTGTACCGTATAAGAGAGAAAATGAGATGCAATGTATAGCGTAGTCTATAAGTTATTCTGTCTATGATATGGATCAACCAATATCCAATAATGACATCAAAACGTCACGACCAAGTACTGTCTAGCTTTCTACTCTGTGCTTTTGCTTTAAAACGAAATTAAACGACATAAATCGATTATTTCGGTGGTTTAATTTTGAAGGCTTTTAATAAGGTGATGGTAAATGTTTGTTTTGTGTCTCCTTTTTTCAGACTTCTGAAAGACAGAGTATATAGTTTGGCATGTTCGCGATGATTTTGATTCTGTGATTACTTTTGCGTGAATTTCTCATGAATAACTTGACACTCACTCTCAGAATTCGTATTAACGAGAAGCCAATAATATTAAAAGAAGAAGAAGACTATTTAAATCGAGATTTACACTAAATCGACATTGTGAAAGAAGCTTAACTAGATTTAAGTAAAATTGAGATGTCAGTTCCTCAAATTGAGATTTAAATAGTTGGTTCAAGCCACCTTTAGTGCAGAATTCGTTCGAAACCAGGGGAACTATAATTGCTTCTGTTGCTGAAAATTGTCAAAATAAACAGATGTTCGGTGTTCTTATTTTGAAAATCTATTAAATGCATGTTAAATTTGCCCAATTATTGTTCAGTATCGTCAATTGTAAAATATAGTTTTTGAATGACACACAATGCAATCCTGATAATTTTTCTTTGAACTACACTTTATTATCTACATGTTGCTCGCGTCTTCGCCTGCATGGAGTTTTAAAAATTCCATAACAAATTTCATCAAAATCGGTCCAGCGGTTTATTAAAAATTTGTATGCTTGTAATATTATTTGAGAATCACGCCAGCATTACATTGACGTTTGAACAAGCTTCTTCTTATTTTTTTAACATGAAGTAGAAGGACACAGGTCAGTAAATTCTCTTCTAGTTCAAGCAAGTCTTTGATGCTTATTGTATTATTAACTGATTGGGATTATTATGATTCAAAGCTCCATGAACAAGAGGGAGTAAATAACATAACAATTGTATTATTGGAGATTTTTGCTTGTTATGGCGCACGCGATCCTTATTATACGTACCTACGTCACTGTTTCTTTCGGTACTGAGGTTCATCACAGTTCTAAAAAATAAATTCCATACGTATCACAATAAAATATAAATGACAAACAGATGAACAAATGTCTGAGATTTAAGTATTTATGTATTTGTTATTGTCGCTTACAATTGTATTATATGGTTGTGTTAAATGGGAGAAAACAAAACTTATAACTAATAGCTTTTACATTCAGATAATATTTTCTAATTTAAATATTATTAGGTTGTTTTATAATATGATATTGCAATATTCATTATGCAAAGCTAAAGGATAACGGATCGCTCGCTCTAAAATGAATTCCACAGTTTTCATAATTATTCCCTACGTCCTGTCGACAAAAACTCTGGTAACAAAATCGACCATTAGAAAACAGTGTATATTTTTGTTCCCGAAAGATTTTGCTGCGAAGTCTTGGATCAACTTATTAACGAAAGTAAAATATTAGTGTATTTCAAAAATAAACGAATTAGAAAAATATTGGAATAAATTATTTAAAGTCTAGTTATACAAATTACATCTAACCGTAGGTACGAATTTGTAGAAATTAAAGATTTGTTTCCTAGAAATTTACAATTTCTATCTTTTTTTATTTGTAGATATATTTCAAAATCACTTAAATAGTGTGGAATTTATTGCCAGCTGCATTATTATTATTGCTTTTTACTGATTTGTTATATTACGTTAATACGAATTCGTAGACATTTCGTAGCAAGTTGTAGCCGTACATTGTTAACGTAGCGCCTCGTAGCGTATACCGGTAGCGAGGCGGGCCGAGCTCATTTTTCACGGCGCCAATTTGTCGTCTTCGTAGTAAATTGTCAACGTGTTCCGGACGAGGAACATTAACTGTTTATGTCTATAGTTAGTGACTAAATAACACGCACTCCTTTTTATCGCTAGCTATCTCGGTGTTGTAAATTGGCTAGAATTTTGGTACTTTCTACAAATTAACTTAATGGGAAGTGAATGTAGGCATTCTAGTATATTGTTAGGTAATTACGAAGATTTAGTTATTTCGACCTATCTTTCCCTGTTCCGTGTTCTTATGTAAAGCACTTATACAAATTCTAAAAAAATGTATTAAATTACAATACGGTTTTCTCTTTGCGACTGCTGTTAACCAATAGGTAATGATCTCAATAAAATAGTAATGTTGTATTTATGTAATAATAAACGAAACGTTTATAAGAGATGATACAAATAGGAACACAGTGCAGAGTAGCAATAAACCTTTTATCGACACTAAGTCATCCATTTCTTGGATTGAAGGTTTATGACACTTGTGTATGGTTGTTATTTCTTTATTTATTTAACAAAATTTTACGGAGATTCCTTTGTATACTTTCTACGTATAAATATTAATGGCCATTGTTATCAAAGATGCTTTTATACGTTGTAATTTAACAATATTTGTATTCAGTGAACTTTACAGTTCGCGTCATATTTAGTTTGATGCATTCAAGATAACTATGTTATGCAAGACGACATGTAGTGCATATCAGCTTATAATAAAAAGATTTAAACTTTTAAACTTTCGCGTTGCATTATTAATAAAATATTTAAAACGGGTAATTTAATGCGATTAGCATTTTATTTTGGCTTGACGTTTCGACCAAGTTGCATCGGCTGTGATCTCAAGCAAACTCTTTGCTTGAGACCAAGGCCGATGCAACTCGTTAAATTTCCCGTTTTAGATATAGGTATATAATAAAAAAATTTTTTTTAATAAAGTCACTTGTGTTGAATTCTATGAAAGACATGTACATATATATAATATATAATTATGTATGTACCTACATGTTTTATTATATTATAACGCTATTATTATTACGTTTCCAAGTTGGTTTCGAAGGGAAAGAAAGTTCAACATGGCACGGACATATTCTTCATGATAAGCAACTGTGCTTATTTACCGCACACGTCATAAAAGTCGGATGCAGGAGCAGTAGCCTGTCATTATTGTTCCGCTTTGCCAAATAGATGTCTTTAATTTATTGAAGTATCAATAAATGATATATAGAACGTTTTCATTTCCCACTAGACGTCGAAAAAGCGTCAGTGTGCAATAAAACCACATTTTGACGCCACATTTAGCATTTAGGCCTACGGATCGCAAAGCGGAGTCATATGATGACAGGCTGGCTTATCGTTTATTCCAGTTCCTTAAAAGTCTTGTTCCTTAACTGACTGTTATGACTTGTGCTGGAAGTTCATAAGTACTTCAGTTGTTTATTGTGAAGAATGTGTCAGTAGATCGTTTTTATTTCCTTCTGAGACCATCTTGTAAACATGATAAATCAATAATATTTATAATATAAATAGGTAAACACTAGATAAAACAGTTCAGTAACTTTTTCTGCTCAGTTTGCCAACCGATATTTTTTTTTTGTTTAGTAGATTTTGATGTGCTTTAGTGTTATTTGTAAATAGTTTAGAAACATTTGTATTAATACGTGAAGCGAAAACTTTAGATTCCTTTCTAAGAATGTTGCGCACGGAGGAGTGTGTGATTTGTCGAAGGATTTGGCATAGTTCTATGCCACTGTTAAAAAGACTGTTAATATCAAACTTATAATAGTTCGTAATCGTGTAACCTTATTGGATTGAACAGTCGCACAAAGTAGAGATTGTCGCCAAAGAGTATATTTCTCTGATACACTAAAATAATTGAAGATGGAGGTTTTTACATTATATTAAAAAAAACCAGTTTAGAGTAATAAAATCTCAGGTTACATTAGATCGTAACACATAGCGATACATTGAAATTAAGTGCGGTATCTGAATTATAATTAACTAGCGACCCGCCCCGGCTTCGCCCGGGTAGAAATTGTTTGAAAATAAAATACAGTGCATGTTACTCACTCATAATGTAGCTTTCTATAGATGACAGAATTTTCAAAATCGGTTGAGTAGTTTTTGAGTTTATCCATTACATACAAACAAACAAAGTTTTACCTCTTTATGATATTATTATAGATATTAATTAAAAATTATCCTATGAAATATAACATATATAACAAACAAATACCGAAATTAAAAAAATCTCCCTCTTAAATGTGTAAACCAGATTGAAATAAGTATATATTCAGTTCAAAGAAGATATCTCCAAAGACCATCCTGATCCAAATGTACCCATTACGCTCACGCTGGCAGCATTATAAGAGCCTTTGAGAAAACTGATTTAAAATATTTTAAAATTATCTATGGGAAAGTTTTATAATGAAACATTTAAGAACAAAGTAGCGTGTAAAGAGATTTAAAATAATATAATTCTTCTTGGCTCGTAATAAAATGTAATCAGTCACGAAAATTTTTTCAGTTCGTCAATCGTTAGACCCATAGGGAAGTTTAAAGTGACTTATAATTTTACTATTGTCAGTTACGTAGTTGCCCAAAGTTCCGAGGGTCGTCGAAGGCATCGTTAAAACTTTCTTCTTGATTTTTATAATACCTCACGTATTTTTTACCGATGAGGCGGAATCATTTCATTTTTATGCCCAATAAAGCAGGAATTATTAGATAAGTCGTATTACGTTGTAAACTTAGCTATAAAAATGTTTAGAAATAATTTTTGAAGATCTGAAATAAACTTTTGTTTTATATTAAGTATACATTATATGCATTAAGTATAGTCCATATATAATAAAATTTTGACATTAGCAGATATAATCAATCTTTGACGTTAGCAGAAATAATAAAACTTTGTCATTAGCAGATATAATAAAACTTTGACATTAGCAGGTATAATAAAACTTTGACATTAGCAGATATAATAAAACTTTGACATTAGCAGGTATAATAAAACTTTGACATTAGCTGATATAATAAAACTTTGACATTAGCAGATATAATAAAACTCGTAAGTGTAAAATTGTAAACATGTGTATTTTGTGTATGTATAAAAAATATACTTACACAAAAAGGTTCTTTTATATGAATTCAGAAATAATATTGGGTCCTTACATATGAAATTAGCGTTTTGTCGTACTGACCACTTTGATCTGAAATATCTCCTCTTTGGTTAAGAATTCCAAATTCAAATTTATAAATTCATTTAGCTGGTACATTTGAGTTTTGAAAGTGTTTTGAGTCATTAATTTGTTTTTTTCCTCATTCTTTTTTTCTTTGGCGTCGCTTATTACCGCACTATGGAAAACATGAAATATCGGTATATTTACGAGTACGAGTTCTACCGTGGCACCAGTGCTGCAGAAACAGCTCGAAGGATTAATGATGTGTACGGCGCTGGTGTCGCAAAAGAAAGCACGGTACGTTTTTGGTTTCAACGTTTTCGTTCTGGAAATTTCGACCTTCAGGACCAACCCCGTGGACGGCCGGAGACCAAAGTGGAAAATGAAGAATTAAAGGTTATTGGGGAAGCGGATCCATCACAAAGCACTTCAGAGATAGCTGCAGGCTTCGGGGTAAGTGACAAAACTGTATTAATCCACTTGAAGCAACTCGGGAAAGTAAAAAAACTTGAACGATGGGTACCTCATGAATTGAGTGAATCGAACTTGCAAACACGCGTCGACTGCTGTGTTACTTTGCTCAACCGACACAATAATGAAGGGATTTTAAATCGAATCATTACTTGTGATGAAAAGTGGATACTGCACGATAATCGGAAGCGCTCGTCGCAATGGCTGAACCCTGGAGACCCAGCCAAATCCTGCCCTAAACGAAAATTGACTCAGAAAAAGTTACTTGTGAGTGTTTGGTGGACTAGCGCCGGTGTCGTTCACTACAGCTTTCTAAAATCTGGCCAAACGATTACGGCAGATATCTATTGTCAGCAACTGCAAACCATGAAGGAAGAACTAGCTGCTAAACAACCGAGATTGGTCAATCGCTCTAGGCCACTGCTACTTCACGACAACGCAAGACCACACACTGCACAACAAACAACCACTAAGTTATACAGTTAGCTACAATTGGAATGTCTGCGACATCCACCGTACTCCCCGGACCTTGCTCCAACAGATTACCATTTTTTCCGGAATTTGGACAACTTCTTACAAGGAAAAAAATTCAACTCCGATGCGGCAGACCAAACCGCCTTCAAAGAGTTTATTGATTCTCGCCCCCATGGTTTTTTTAGTAAAGGGATCAATGAACTTTTCTACTTTGTTCAATTAACTTTATATTCCTCCCGTACAAAACGCCAATTTCATATGTAAGGACCCAATAGTTTAGTCATGACATGGATTCAATAATTTACGACTTGGACTGTTTAATAACTGGTCACGCTATAATTAATGTATTTCAGTTTTTATTTCGCAAAATTTTGTATTACTTTTCATTTCAGATTTCTTTACTTTTATTTGAAATAGATTTATTTATTTAAAATGCCTCTGTGATGAAAAGTGTGTAGAATTTATTGGATAGCTCCGGATTTTCATGCTTCAAGGTTATTGAATGGAGACAAAATCTTAAAGCGATCAGGTCCTCCCGCTGCTTACTTCATAAATATTTCAGAGTAAGTGTCATGAATTAAGATAAAATTAAAATTAAATATAATTAATTGATAAACTTCAACTTTCTCTCGAAGGCAAGAGAACAATAAATTAACTAGATAAATCCGCCCCGCTTTCAGCCGTTTATAATGTTTCTTAAGCTTCATGAAATCATAAAATTTGATTTCTTTAATCACTTCCTGAGTTGTGAAAATAAATTATTTGAATACGATTTAACATTTAGGTAAAAAATGAGGAACCTTGCAATAAATGAGGCGAAGTACTTTTTCTGGATTAAATTTTTTCATCACACTACAGACAGCGAATTTCGGCCAGAATCTTGGCCCGATAGAAATTTTTACCACAATCTTGTCCCATAGAAAGAAACAATGAGACCAACATAAATATCATTTGCCCAGTAGATTTTTATTCGTCCTTGCCTTGAAAAACCCAAATTGTATACGTGTTTGAGAAAATCGGTACAGTCCTTTGTAAAAACAGGTTATGAACTGCCCACTTAGTTCATATTGTCTTTTATTTATTAGCACAGACGCAATAATGACGTGTTCACACAACAATAGTACTGATTAAATTATTAAAACTTTCGTGAGACATTATTAACGCACTAATTATTGAATACGGCTTTACTCACGTATAATCGGTATAGGTACCGACTAGTACCGTAAAATGGACAGCAACACCTCGGCGGTGGCAGAGCACGCCCTCAACTCCGACACGTCACATTATATTAGGTTCAATAAGGTGAAAGTGTTGGCTCGTGAAAAGAACTTTGTATCACGCAAGCTCCTTGAAGCCATCAAAATCGACCGCCGGCCTAATTTTAATAGAGACAAGGGATGGGCTCTGCCGCTTACTTGGAAACCTGTGTTGTTAAACACGACGCGGAATAAGAACGATAGTGCTGACGAGTATGTAGCGGACATCGTGAGTACATTTTGTGCGCCCGTAAACACTAATATTGACGTAGACGCATCGGTGTCGCGGAGTTCGTCACCATCGCCGGCGCACCCCGCGCCCCCCACCCTGTCAAGCCGCGCGTTGCGAGCTCAGACGCGCAGTGCGAGACGGGGCGCGGCCGCGAACTCATCCCACTCACCCTGATGATGGACCTCGAACAGGTCCGAAACTAGTCGGTACCTATACCGATTATACGTGAGTAAAGCCGTATTCAATAATTAGTGCGTTATTAGTACTGACGTATTTTCAGATTAATTAAGTCAATATTACTATCATTTGTTTCATGTTATTGGCACGCCTCTTAATTTGATGTTCAGTTGTTTATTGATTTTCAATCATATTACTCATAGTAACTATTTTTACCTGCGGATTAAAAAAAATATCACTTTTTGATATAAAGAGTTGATTGTTTGATTAATGAAAGGCTGACGAAGAAAATCTACAAAGCGAAAGTGAGTGGTAGCAGAAGCCAAGGAAGACCAAGCCTCTCTTATGAAGATCAAATAACCAGAGAGTTAGCTGACGGAAATGTCAAAAGCACCCGCATACCTAGGCGAAAACGTGTAAGGAGGAGGCAAAAGAAGGACTGCGACGCTTGGCGCTCCATCCTCTCTGACTACCGCGTTAGGGATACAGCGTGAAGATATGTATGTACGTATATATGTATATTGTATTGCTATAATTGTTTAATTAATTTAAGGTTTTTGAACATATTCAGTAAATATTTTAAAGCCATTAATCGTTCTCTTTATCTGAGCCATTATTCAGACTTTAGATTCGGTCTGCTACATCGAATCACGTGACTTCACTGTAACTCACACTAACTACTAGGCAAGTTTGGATACCACTTGCCACACAACGATCTGAGAGAATCCCAGTAGTACCCAGAATCTAAGGCAATTTAGAAAAGGTCAATTCTTATATTGACCTGATCAGGAATCGAGCCGGGGCCCAGTACGAAAGGCAATTACTTAAAACCTCAACAACAGCTAGTACCTTCATTCTCATTGATCTACCTAAATAACACCCCGGAGAGAGGAGTGTTATGCTCACGGATTGATATTAACGTATTATAAATGGAAGTGCTGCACGCGGATAGATCAGACCCAAACGAACCTGTTTGGATCTGAAACTCCTGGAATATCGTGGCCTGGTCCTTTTGGAATATATTAAACTAAAAAATTTCATATCTATACTCAAAAACTTTCAGCAAAATTTCAAATAAAACATAAATCTCTGCTAAGACGCCTATGTACGTCACACTTTTTATTTTTTTTTGTTCTTTAGTTGTGTACAGATAAAAAAATGTATTTGTTGTTAATAATACATTAATACGAAACACGAAAAGATTGGGTATACTGTTAGCACTCCCATTCTTTGGAAAATAAAAACATTTCACGTGTTGTTTTCTTGTTTATCTTTTATTTTCCACTAAATATGTAGAATTTGATTTAGTAAGTAAAATACCTATATTCGAAGCAGATACTCCTATCTAATACAGCCTAACCAGTAAAATTAAAAATAACTAATGATGAAGTGGTCCATATCTTGAGATGAACGCTCACAATGTATAACCACAGTACAAGTAAGCATACAGTAGTGCTATCTTCATACAAACGCTCCCAAACAACGCGCTCGAAATCTCGACATATCTCGACATACGACAGTCGCGAGCGCGCCGCGGTTGTCGTCGGACGGTATGAGACGCTCCTGCCCATTTATTGACTAAATATTATGTCAATCAAGTTTACGAGCACAATGTTCAGTGTATGGATGTTTGAATACATCTATATCGAAACCTGAAATATTTCTCTGTTGCTAATTTGTAGGAAATATATTATCATAATGATCTAGTTAATTTATTGCTGATTTTTAATTATACTGCACATAAAAAAGCATTTTTTTTGTCCATTTCCACCATACTAACTCACAAACTTTTGAAACTAGATATAAAATACTAGTAAAATTATATAAATAAAAACGTATTAAATTTGCAATAATATAAAATGAAAAGATAATATGACAATTTAATATAGTACCTATTATCAAATAAGTCCAAGAAAAACATTCAGTCCAAGTCGGTAGCCCTATTGCGCGTTTACGTACCAAACGACCGTAGGTAATTATGTCTAGGACACTGCCGAGATAGCATACTGTATGCTTACTTGTACTGTGGTATAACAAAGATCGCATAGCCACAGATTAATTAGTGGCATAACTAATAATAATAATAACACTCCAGACAATTATATAGATTGTGTGACCCCAAACTAAGCAGTGAGCTTGTACTATGGGTACCACACAACGAACTCTGGGGGAGTTCCCAAGCCAGTTTACAAAAATTTGTTTCCTAAATTGACCTGACCGGGAATTGAACCCCGGACCCTAGCTTGGAAAGCAGATGCATATATATGCCACTCATATAACTAGTCACTAGTAGTAGTCACTAGTAAACTAGTAGGCCAGTCATAATTATTCTACCCTTGACGATTTTTCTATTACTGTTTAAAATTAATGTTATCAATATATTCTATTAACATTATATTGTATTATACCTACAGATTGCTGCTTTCTCATGGCTTCAAAATAAACGGAACATGATTTAAATGCCTAGTTGTTTTATTGTGAGAGAAGCGACCAGACAACATTAATTAAAAGCCTTTGACTAGTTTAAGCGGAGTAGTTTTCGTTGAATAACGAACTGCAATTCAAACTTGGGGATAAATGGGGATTCTCCACCAAAGAAAAAAATTAGCCTTTGTCCAGGCATAATAGTGAATCAAACGAATTCTTTTAAAAGCTAAGCAGAAGTAACAAAGAGAAGTTTAAAGTGAATAAGGTCTTAGAAAATATTACATTAAATTTTTATGTGCATAAAATATTCATTTGCTAATAACCCTATTGCTTCATGACCTCATACATATATACGTACTGTATCTTAAAATTGGACTTCTGCTACGTTCACTCTGAGAAAGTAATGAAGTTACATCTGTCATAGGGCTTTGCACAGGTACATAAAATGAGAAGAGTCTAATTTTGTGTCTTTTGGAATCTACCTGTTTATGAGTAAAGACGTACTTTAATATAATGTAGCGGAATAGAGAGTAATTTTATCACAATTTGTCTTAATCAAAATAACAGAAGGTTGATTTGTATTATTAGGTCAGTTTTGAACAATGTTAAATTCCAATCCGGCGAACTAATTAATTTAATTTCCATTACGCCAGAAATAAATTATAATTTGTTATTTCATTCAAAGGAGATGTTAGACTTTCGGCTTGCGTTTGTACGCTATTTAGAAAATCAAGGAAAAATCTAAAGACTGCTAGAAAAATAGTGAATTTGCAATTTTTATTATATATTTTTAGTACAGGAGCAATATTTCATTATTTAATTAGGCTATTCGGACAAGTACGCCATAACGAGCTCGTTCCAAAACTAAATGTGAAGTATGCAATTTACTATCAAACACAATTGAAATGTATATTATTAATAAAGTAATGATAAAAAAATCCCATCCAATAATTTATTCTTCACTAAAAAAAATATACCTACTTACAAAGAGCTTTTAGCGCAACTATTTTTATTTTGTTGAAAACATGTGTAGTTGAAAATGTCTTCCAGTTGTGATGTATGAATATACTTTGAACGTCACCCACGTCACGGGTCAAAGCGCTGTCAAAAATTCAAAATCAAAACTATGGAGGGTCTCCACAACCTGCCGAAACTCCATATAGAAAAACAGGTTGTATGAAATGTGTGCTAACTTTAATGGCGGCTATCTCTGTCTTATTCGATCCCATACAAACGTCTCTTTCTCATTGTGTCGATTTATAATTATCTATGTTATTCTTTTCCGTCAGTATATTAGTACTCTGCGATCTGTGTTAATTTCATTGTCATAAGTCTTTGCAGTCATTAATATTTAAAACTTTTTTCAAATATACATATATAATTATTGGATTTACAACTGAAAAGTGTAATACAGTGTTCCGTGGTGTTTTATTAAGAAGAATGCATTACAAAACCTGGGAAATATGTGGTTTAAGAGCTGGCCGGACTAACGATAAAAAACATTTGTTTATGTCGAAATTACCCTTAGATGAAGACAGGTAGTACATATCCTTTCTTTTTATGATATGTATTGTCCCAATACCTTCTTATATGCCATTTATTTTAAGCCTTTCGTAAAATCTTGTTTTATAACCAAGTGCAATAGTGCGGTTTATTATCGATGCTTACGTATATCGATATACATTTTTAATTTTCAATATGTGAAGTCGTAATTGACGTAAAGAACACTTTGATATTATATCGAAATATTCTTTACATCAGTACATTTATGGCGTAATCGTAATCGTTCTTTGAATAAAATATCAGTTTAATGAGTTCAGTGTTTTAGGCTTGAAAGTAGAACAAACAAAATCTATTTTACCTTTTTAATATTAGGATTCTATTAAAATATCTTGTACCTTGTATTCACGGTATATATTTCTTTTGTTTACAGAATCCATCTTTACCTTCATGTTATAAATTAAACTTTAAAACGAAAACCATGGCAGAGGAGAAATTACTACGAAAATCTGTGTCACAATGAAGTAAAAATTACACCTGCATTTGATCTTGGTGTATTTTTTTTTTAATTTAATTATGCAATCGTGTACTTTTTAGCAGGTTAGATTATATTACTTCAAAACTATTGTCACGTCTCATTCGTGCGCACCGCCCCTATTGCCTGTATTACGCCTGTATTCTATTGAATCGATAGGTTTTCTTTGAAGGCAATGTTTCATCGCCTATGTTCACAAGTTAACTGATCACTGAACAAAGTCACACATTACATAACCTAATAGAAACTAACAAATGTGTGCATGTGAACTACTAATTGGAAACTAGTTGTAGACCAACTTATAAATGTTTAGATTAAGCTTAATTCCTGAGCTCCTCATAAGACTCCATTAATTAGTATCTAACTACATTTTTCCTCACAAATAAATCTAAATAAGTCTCATATGAAACCACGTCATTTAAGTATCTACTAATATCTAGAGGATTTAGTAGTACCTACTAATGTGTAGTTTAGTTTCTGTTCAGTTGTATTTATTTTTCAATCATTGAGGATGCTTACACTTACACGTCTTAAAATTGGGTCTGTAATCGTTTCTGTTCTTGGAAAGAATCTTGGATATAAGGTAATTAATTGCATTAAAACATTTTTTTTAAATACGTTATCTGACATATCGCTCTGTTATTATTTTGTGTCAGTTCAATTTGTTATGTAGTAATATATGCTCAATGTTTTGCAAAGCGCATTGTTGCTAGCACCTTGCTCAGAAATTTGGGCATGATCTAGACAGCTAGCCTATTGAAACATATTTTTACGTTTAGTGTTGATTATCATTGTTTAGGAGACAGCGATATGTTTGTATAAAGCTTTCAATAATAACTTATTTCAGAAAGAATGCAGAATTATATTTTTCATTACCATATTTTAATATTAGTCATTGTAATAATAGTCATTGTGTAGGCTAATAACAAGTTTCTAAAGAACTTGAAAAATTGATTATTTATCTATCTAATTCTCCAACATTGTTGTTATATATACTTACATCAAGCTTCTGAGCTAACATTTTAAAATACAGAACTTTTTAGTTGGTCTTGTGTTAAATGATGGTAAATACTTTATATGTATATACAGAAACCTCTTTTTAACTTTTCAGATACCTGATAGAAGCAGAATTTCTCACGTTCAAAGAACACTATAGACACAGGGAACCTAACAAGCACTCCTTCTGTCAACACCAATATTTAATACCTTTTCATTTAGGTGTCAACCATCTATCTAGGGAGGAATTAATAAAATTAATTAACAATCTGGAAGTTGTATCTCAAGTTGTACAATCTTCACACGAGATGGTACTTTTTAAAATCATGCATCTCGTCTCGTCATTAATCTAGTAGAACATTATAAACATGTATTTTTTGCGAGACAAAGTATGGCTAGGCCTAAGGTTTATTTTACGTCTGGTTAGGTTCAGAACTTCTACCGTAATGTGCGAGACGAGCATGCTGCAGCAGCGGCTGGAGAAGCTCCATATCAATATCTGCTATATAAGAACACTTTCACTTTAATAATGTTTTGTTAGGTTATTAATTTTACTTAGGCGGTGAACAATCTAAAGCTATGACTTGGAATGAGATATGGGTATGGTCGACTCCCCATTGTTGGTTGCTGTGCGCATGTCATGTTCATTGTAAGGTATTCTGGCTAGGTTCACTATTAAAAAATAATAAAAGCATTGACATATTTACTGAATTGGATTGTGGTTAGAATATATTGAAAATGAAATAGAATAAAACAAACATAAAAAAAGAATTGATCAGTTGTTTTATTTTCACAAATCTAAAGTCTCAAGCCATCAATCTGGTAGAATTTAAACAAGGTGCTACTTGGAATGATTATTAATCATCGGATATTATTGTAATTGTATTTGTGGACTCCGCACTGTTGGTTGCTGTGCTCATGTGATGACCATTGTGTGGTATTTAGGTTGGGCTCGGTATCAAGAAAACATAGATGCACCAGCATCTTTACTGGATGGAATTCTAATTATAGGATAGAGAGAATGAATAATGAAATGTTGAAAAATTATTGATGTTTGTTTTATTTCACAAGTCTGATATCTATATTCACTTTGTACTGTAATTGCACAGGTCAAAATATCAACGACCGTTCTCTAGTTTTGCTTAACTTTTATGACTTATTCCTTCCTAAATGTTTATACATACATACATATTCTCACGCTGTATCCCTAAAGGGGTAGTCAGAGAGAACACACATTTTCGCGTAGGTATGCGAGTGCTTTTGAGATTTTCGTCTGCTAACACGTGCTATGTGATCTTCATAAGTCAGCTTTGGTCTTGTCTTGTTTTAGCACTCCCTTTCGCTCTCTAGATATTCTTAATAGTCTTTCATCACTCATTCTTTTTGTGCCCGAATCACCTAAATGTTAAGGTTATTTTTTTATCACTGTTCATATTAACCAAAATTGATAAAATAAAACACTATCTTTGATGTGTTGATGTAAAATCTCTACAATTCACACTAGACCAGCATATATAAAAACGTGCGCTCGTTTATAATTTAGCTTAACTTTGACCTATTCCTAAACGGGCTTATTTTTTTATTAAGTACTTAACTTTATCCATATTATTTTCCAAGATTAATAAATTAGAACATTTAATGTGTTGACTTGTTGTCGCTATATTGCATTTCTCAAAAGAAAAGTTGATTTAGTTGATCCGGTTCCCAAGGCGTCAAAGATCTCATTGCCTGTTAATTTTTTTGTACCCTAAACTGCAGCGTGGATATGTTCAAACTGTGAACAGGCACTGTTTGAGATTTTAAATAGGTTTCAACAGTAAAGACCTGTAATATAACAAAGAGTACTATTAATTAACTATTAAGAATGGAAAACGTCAAATATGTCATTGACGCCATCTTATTTAGGTAAGGTGTTGCCTATGATATGTGTATATAATGCTTTTGTACGAAAGAACTAGGCTATTATATATTGAAACCATAATTAAAACACTTTTATTTAATATTAAAGTTTCTAAAATGTAAGTGTACAAAGTGCGAGCCGGGGCTCCATACATTCGTAAACGTCTCCTTTAAGAGTATCGTCAGTTTTTGTTTTATATTATTCTAATGAATATTGGAATGAATGTATTTCATGTCTATTTTTAATGGAAACTATATAACTAACACAGGATACTGTTAGGTCTTTTACAACAAAAATCTTTATAACGCTCATCATTACTTAAAAGTTATACAAGTATCGTCTGGGGCACCATTAATATTTACCTACTCGTAGATATATTAAAGTAGATGGTTTCAATGTGCCCGTGGCGGTAAAAAACAATCTATCTCATGTGTTAGTGATAATTTATTTATAATAATACAATGATTCGAACGTTAGTTGAGATATGTTTAGCTTGTCAACGATACATTTGCAGTAGTTTTAGCTCTATTCAAGTCTGGTTGAGGCAAAACATATGGCGATCATATGTTTGTATCAATATGTTTGAATTTTGGCGAATATAACAAAAAATATGTCAATAATAACTTATATAATGTTACGTGTATTGCAAAGTGACTGCTGAATAAAAACAATATCACAATGAACTCTTTTATCAAAGAAATGTTAAAACTGTCATAATGAAATATGTGTATAATAACACATGTAGAAGAAATTTAAAAAGTTTTGATCCCGTGAAAATTACAATGCCCAAATTTACTACCATTGGTCCCAGTAACTACGCTATTTCATAAATATATTTCGATTTCTCATGATTTTCTGTGTGGTTTATAACTTCCTTAAGCGAGTGCACAAGCAATGATCAAAATAAAAAGTGTTTTTAGTAACTCGACATTCATTATGGCTGAACAAGGCTGTAAACATTGAAATTTCAGTCTTTATAATACGTTATATGGAGATTTTAGATAAAAAATAACTGTGTCTCTTCACAACAAGCGATCGCAAGCGAGAATATAGCGACACGTAAATGCCGACCGACTTGATTTGATCCAGTGTTGACTTCTATGTTCCATGAGTCTATTATGACTTTCTGATTTCCTCCATTTTTTCTGAGGCATGTAGACATTGTGTTTTAAATGTAATCACTAGTAAAGTTAAATAAAAAAGTTCTAAAGTAATGATAGCTTACAAAAAGTATATATAAGTAAGTAAAGTAAGTATAGTACCTATCAGTGTGAACACCACGTGTTCACACTGATAGGTATCTTCATGCAACCTCACACCATCATCCTCGACATCTTAATGCAGTGGTGGCCTCACTGGTTGATCGCGCGGTTGATCTTTGTGATGGTGAACATCTGGACACGGAATTGGCTCATGTGCAGAGGGTGCTACGCAGAAATGGCTACATGGTTAATGTCGCGCGCTTTCGACGTAGGCAGAAGCGCTTGCCTGCTTTAAGTGTAGAACGTCAACCAACATACTTACCATATATTAAGGGAGTGACAGATAAAGTTGAAAAATTGTTGAGGAAACTGTCGATAAAAACTGTCTTCATTACTTTAAAGAAAATCGGACAACACCTGCGTTCACCGGAGGACAATTTTCCTTTCGAAAATCCCGGTGTTTATAAGATAGACTGTAGTGGCGGGAGTGCTTACATCGGACAAACCAAGCGTTCTATTTCATGTCGGGTCAAGGAGCACATTAGAGCGGTGAAGAATAATGACGTGCAGAAGTCCGCCATTGCAGAACATATACTGGAGGCAGGTCCTAATCACTGGAACGAATTTCACAAGCCACAAATATTGTCGACAGAACGCCGTTACATACCCAGAATGGTCAAAGAAGCCATTGAAATCTCCCGGAATAAGAACTTAAATCGGGGGGACGGGTTTAAATTGTCCAATATGTGGAATCCAGTGATAGGCTTAAGGACAATAGAGCCGTCGACTACTAAAAATCGTGACGATATAGTGAGTGTGTACTGTCGAGGGGACTATCGAGTGAGTTCCGGTGGTGAGGGTGAAATATAACAACTACGAGCGGAAAAAAGGGGGTAGACTGAAATATGTGCTCTCGAAGATCTACCCGCAGCCTCGCCAGTTAACTCATGAACATGGTGCTTGTAACAGCATCGAAATATCGGGAAACTCAAAATATTTAATATCGCGGTAAGAACCCCTTATTTTAATATTATAATAATAATATATAACTAAACATTTGTGTTAAGGAATGTTATTCTATTTCCTTTACATTCATTTAATGCTTCGAGAACATTTAATACTTATTACATATATTATATGTATCTAAAACGGAAAAAAATTAATAACAAAAATCGAAACTTGATTTATAAAAATATCACAATTATATTTTATACTGAAGTCGCTTCGTTACTCACACTACAATAAAGCTACGAAAGTCGCACGCATACATGAGTGTCCGAGCGCACCAATACCTAAATTCAAGTGCTTACGATTCATCATAGGTTTCTTAACATCTTTTATTTTTAATTCTAATAATGATTTTAATTCTTAGTTACAAAAGTAAGTTACTGGTAGTAAGGTACTGGTAACTTTATTTAAATTATTTACTAAATGGGGGGTAGTCGACAAATAGCCAATCGACATGTTACTTTTTCTCACCAGAGGTAAAGACATAAAATATGTGGGTTTGGCGCGTTGTGTGGTATTTTTTCGTGTTCTTTTCCTGATCACGGTGTTGAGTCGTGCGAACGTAGTGAGTAAAGGGCAATGTCGTGATTTTGGCGAACTGTATTGAAAAGTGGATTTAAATCTGTACTTGTATCTTGGTTATTAAAGTGTAATAATAACTCGATGTATAGTGTTAAAATATAAGCATATGTACTGATCTTCTGATTGTGAATCGAATAAAACATTGTTAATTGTGTAAAAAGTGTTAATTTGACAGACTACCTACACGTATTGCTACAATAGGTACCCACTTAACATTATCTCTTTCTATAATCTCTGTACGACACTGTACTTCTGAGAACACTGAAAAAGGACACAATATCTACGAGGTAGCAAAATCTATGATAATGTTTGTAATACGTACTTTTATTATTATATAAAGGTTATTTACATATTTTTGTTATATTCGACCAACTCGCCAATGGAGCTACCTTAAAAAAGTTTACGAGTCGATACTCCGTCAGCCACTTCGAACCGAGTGCCAGGCCGAACGACTGACTGAGTGACTCACCGAGTTCAAACTAAAAAAATTCCAAGGATACTACATTGAAAAGCGAATCACGTATCAGCATGAGCAGTCCAGCAATCGACAAAACATACTTATATAAATAAACTATAACAGATACATGACATGGATACTACAATGTTATGTCAATTTTCTAAGTTGAAATTTATTATTTGCATGCTTTTACTGAGCAGAGTGTGGAAAGGTATCTCTACATTCTATGTACATACATCTAACCGTACTCGCATTCCTGGAAATAAATGTATTACTCTTATTATGGATTTCCGCAGAATGATATCTGAGTCAATACAAAGTACGTTTACTGATTTAGATTTAGTGAATTTGCGAACGGTGTAACGACGAATATTTAATAAAATTTTTCATATTATAATCTTTCCTTATTTTGTATACTTTAGTATTCATTTGGCATACGTAAGAGGCACGTAATGAATGGCCTCTGTCCGTTGAACAAAATATAATAAAAAAATAAATTCAAAATCCTCACTCAAGTTTAAAGAGGGTTAGAACTTTCTAAATGTGAGCTTTTTGTTTCTGATTCTGTTTCGTTATTAAAAGGAAATGAAATAATCCATAAATTTAACAATTTTGCACTAAGTATTAAAATAGTATCAAATGAATCGTTGCACCTTCTAGGCGCTCCAGTTGTAGATTTTAGAAGCAGGGTATGTAATCAACTAAAACAGCATTTTGGCTTTAGCCAGTTTATAGACAAATATTTTAAAATCAATTCCCATATGTCTCTCCTTATTGACCGGTTTTATCTTTTAGTTCTAAAGTTTATAAACATATGCTAAAAATGGCAATCCACTATGCGGTAATGGTGTCAATTTTATTGTACGGTAGTGAGGCCTGGATAAGCCCGAAATCAAATGAAGGTAAGCTAAATGCAGTAGAAGTACTATTTCTTTGAAATATGAGTAATATCTCGCTTGTGGACGAAATAAGTAATGAAGAGATATGCAGTATGAGATTGTACGACAACGTTATTGTAAAAATGAAGAAAGAATAGCTTATATGGTTTGGGAACATGGAAAGAATGAATGATGAAAGATTGACGAAGAAAATTTACAGTGCGAAAGTGAGTGGTAATGAAAGCCAAGGAAGACCAAGGCTGACGAAGACTTACGAAGATCAAATAGCTAGAGTGTTAACAGACAGAAATGTCAAAAGCACCCGCATTCTTAGATGAAAATGCGTGAAGAGAATGGTGATATTGGAGGAGGTGAAAGAAATACTTAAGGACCGCGAAGTTTGTCCGTCCTCTCTGACCACCCCGTTAGGGATACAGCGTGAAAATATGTATGCATCTATTTTCATAATAAGCTCTTCTCTGTTCAGCTTTATAAATTTGAAAACCTTCTTATATCCATAAACAATATTCTCAGAAGTACATTTTCTAATGTTATATTGCCGCTTTGTTAAAGACAGGATCTGAAATCAAGCCTCGCTTCCAATTCGTTACGAAGGCTCAAGCATACGTGAAATCACAAGTGTGTCACTGCATGCTTTTCTTTCGGCAACCAACAGTACGGAAAAGCTTTCCCTATTTATTATTCTTTAGGGTCGTTTGAATGCCGTGCTTGACTGATGTTCGAAATGCCTGGTAAAATGTTCGTTCGAGGAACCTAGCCACTTAGACTTTTTGTCAGAATCATTGGGATGAGCTTCGGTGGTGATTTCGTTGATATACTAGGTCACCATGGTTTATTCTGTTAACGGGTCGCATATCACGACATACTGTTTTGAATAACGTTATCCGGCGGGCTTTTGTCGCCACCGGCGCTTTTGCACTCGTGGAGTCTATTGGGATAGCGCATGCGACGACAGGATACCGGATGGTTTCACACTCGTTCCTTGGAATCTCGGAAAATTGTTAGTGTGGGACGCTTATGTCGATACACTTGCTGTTTCCCATGTCCCGGCAATTAGCAGGTCAGTGGGTGCTGCAGCATGAACTACCGAGAACTCGAAGCGGCTAATATATGCGACTCTCTCTGAGAGTTTTATATTTACATCCTCTGCAATCGAAACTTTTGGACCCTGGAGCTCCGAACTCCGGTAACTGATATTTATAAGCATTAGCAGATTCTTTCACCAGGCGTGTTAGCTTGGTGATTCAAGGAGGTAATGCGGACAGTTTGTTGGGTACCCTAAGCAATGACAACAATGACTTTGAGCAAGTCTCTTCTTTAAGATGATAATACTTAGTTTTAAGTGTGTTAACATTTATATATGTACAACTTTGTACATATAACTATTGTACTTTTGAAAAAAATTATTTCAGTTCTTGTAAGTGAAGACTTGTAAACGTTTTAGACCCTGTCTCGATGGTCTTGTCGTTGGTTTTCATGTATAAAGATTTTCTTACTAACAATTTGCAAACTTTGCAAAGTTTCGACTTCATATATAAAGGCTTTTTTAACTAAAAATAAATTCGCCGAGTCTAAATACAACTTTATAAATTTTAAAATACATTACAAGGCTATATTTTTTCACACCTTTCTTAATGGGCTCCTAAAAGGGACTGGATAATGTTATTCCTGTTTACAATGTAAATTTCAGTGTTACTAAAATACATATTTATATACGTATAACTGCTGACGTTACTTATTTGCGACGGTGCATCGCTTCGAGGGGTGCATGAATTTGTTACGTGTTCATTGTTTGTGGAAAATATGAACTTACGAAGTTTCGTGCACAGCGATCCAGTTTAAATCGCAGAAGTCAGTGGTAAAATTAAGTATCGTTTGCAACTATTAGGTTTAATGAGATCACGTTTTATAGACGTATATAGTACATGCAGAACCCATATAATTGCATGTTTATTTCACAAATGTTTTCATCTATACGTATTGCTTTGATAAAACTGTAGCGGAGTTAATTCTACATATTCGAAATACAAATAGGTACGACTGGACCGTGGGCGTGGTAGTTAGTGCTCCTTCCTTCCAAGTTGAGGGTATCTGGTGCGATTCCCTATCATGTCCACTTATTACTTCTTTAATTTGTCATAACATAGTCTCATCTCATTGAATGCTCTCCCAGTTAGTTCCTTATTTGTGAATATTATACAGAGACCAAGTTTCATAAATCATTTATTCATTAAATTCATAGCGCGGCGATGTTTGCGTGACCATTCACTGACGGGCTCACGTACGCACTACTATATGTGAACCGGTTTGTACACACTGACATAACACACTATGTGACTACCTACGTAGACAACTCCTATTTTTGAAAAACCAATAAAGCTTAAGGATTTGATAATTAACAAAAAAAAAGAAAAAAAAGTAAAAGAAGTCAAGGAAGACCATGGCTGACTTATGAAGATCAAATCGCTAGTGTTAGCCGACGGAAACGTCAAAAGCACCTGCATACCTAGGCGAAAGTGTAGGAGGAGAATGATGAGATTTGAGGAAGCGAAAGAAGTATGTAAGGACCGCGACGCTTGGCGCTCTATCCTCTCTGACTACCCCGTTAGGGATACGGCGTGAAGATATGTATGTATGTTTGATAATATTCCAAATATAGTTCCAACAATTAGTAACATAATAAAGTCACCAGTGTCAAAAAAGACGGCTTTGTAGATTTCATATTAAGGAAACCCGGTGAGACTCTTTAGGTAACCTTATGAAAATAGGTAACCTTATGGAAATTTACTCGTCTCTCCTTTTCGGAAACATTACATATTTCAATTATTACATATCTGCCTATACCCTCATGCCTTAATCACATAAAAATCACTGGTTGCAGTTAAATGTAACTGTACATAGTTTAATATAGTGTAAATATAGTATAAGTTAATATAGTAATAAGAGAAAAATAGTGTAGTCCAATTCTTTCATTGATAAAAAAGAAACTTTCTCTGCATTTAGTTCAGAATCTCTGCATTTATTTCAGAATAAATATTAAATTTCAAAATGTACGATCGCTGTATTTGATGGTTTACAATTAGAAAGCATATAATAATTTCCAAAACTTGCTCAAGTTGAAATAAGAATGGAAGTAAAAAGTAATATAAAGTAGATAACGTGGATTATATCTAAGTGTCCTCTCGGTTTGCACTCGTGCTGCCTCTCTGCTCTGTAATTTCACTCGACACTTGTTTTCAATACAATTTGTTCTTAACAATTTTAATCTCGTTTGCGAATTTTAATGAATTGTGTCACTTGATTTACCTTATAAATATTACAGCTTCTGTTGTTTTTTCGCTGTACGATTTTTGATTTTAATATTTAAATATGAAATAAAATCTCGTAATTTAATTTTCCCGGACAGTCCGTGTGACACAAAAGTAACAGACGTGACTTACGTATCAATGCTTTGTAATATAACATTAACTTGGTAGGCTATATTTTACAAATAAACATTTTGTGATTTCGGATACTTAATACTTATTAGCATAAGTTTCAGACTACAATTTGTAAATCTACTTTATTTTAAAAATACAATGGCTACCTGTATGGATAACTTTTTGTGACAAAATACTTGAACTCGTAACAAAAGGTCAGTGACTGCAAATCGTTTTGTTTGCGCGAAGACAAATATTCAAGTGATATACGAGTAATATACTCGTATGTCGCTATCTCGACAATTTCAGATTTGTTACTAGTGTAAGAAATTTAGACACATTTATTTCTATACAGATATTTAAGTTTTGTCGTTTACGTTTTAAATCGTAATAACTTTGGTTAATTTTTTAATCCATATTCAGATGTCACGATAAAACAAATATTAATACTGGAAAGTGCCCTGAAATAAAATAACAGTTCCTTCGTTCCAGCGTTCCTTTGTAAGTATATTTGAGTGACGATTATCAAAGAGTTAAGGTGAAGTATATGAGCAGGAGTTTAAGCGCGTGGTCGACGACAACACAGCACTAAAGGGTCATCTCGTCAAATTGCTTGGACAGTTGTAGAAGAAATAGAGCAATACAACCGACTCCCGGAGACTGTTAACAGTTTCTGCCAATATAGAGTTAAATATGGACCGATTTTAAGGAGAAGTCGCGATTGAAGACACATTGAATGAGCCTCAATGGTTTATTATGACCTTAGGTATCTAGAATCTGTAAAAACAACTTAAATTACTCTCTGAAAAGTACTATTTTTCTAATGAAAGTCCCGTCGAAATCGGTTCCGCCGTTTCGGAGATTTGCCCGGATAAACAGGCAGATAAAATTAAAAAAGGCTAGTTTGGGTTTTGGTTACGTACAAATAACTTTGTGAGCTTAAGAAAATACCTTTATCTCGAAATCACACATTTCAATTTTATTTATACGTAAAGATGTAAAAATTGAGGATTTCGTACTTTAAAAGAACAAACGGGTCATTCATAGGATATCTAACGAAGGATAAAATTTATTCTTCAGCACTTTACTCAAGTGTTATTGTACTCGAACTCGACCTTGACAGTTTACCCTCGTACTTCTAGGCATGGGTAACTCGACGAAATTACTTGCATCAACTAAGTAACTCAGGCACATCTCACTGTGCAGGCGATTTAGTCTAACACAAAATTCTTACAATATTTACTCACGGGTCTATGTCACGTTTATACTTTAAGGCTAATTACCTATTTTATCCCGACGTTTCGACCGGATTGCACCGATCGTGGTTACAGATTGATGAGGATGAACGTCGTCTTCGTAGCGTGCGGTTTCTTGCAACTACCCACACTCATTCAATGCATTTTTTAATTTTTGTTATTGTCACTGTCGGTACTTCGACACACTATACTAACGACATCTACACACTGTCGACGTCCCGTTTTCTGGCTCCGGAAAACGGGACTGTCCGGAATTAAAAAATGCATTAAATGAGTGTGGGTAGTTGCAAGAAACCGCACGCTACGAAGACGACATTCATCCTCATCAGTCTGCGCGTGACCACGATCGGTGCAATCCGGTCGAAACGTCGGGATAAAATAGGTAATTAGCCTTAAAGTATAAACGCGACATAGACCCGTTACTAAATATTTTAGGATGTGTACAAGTCGTGAAAGTTTAAAAACATTAATAACACAAAATTGTGCCATGACGCAGCAAAATAGTATGCGCCGAGTCAGTTGCAAAGCGCGTACCACCCGCACCTCTGTCCGCTGTGTTTTACCGCAGGAAGCGTATTATGCGCTATAATTGTGTTATGGGCCAATACATTTCAAATAAGTAAGTCGACACATACGGCACAGTGAACTGTGTTGACGCAATTGCGCGGCGTAGTGGCGTCTTACCCATAAATACGCTTCACTGAAACTACCAACGAACGACCCAGAAATTGACATTAAAAAGTCTTACCTAAGTTTTATTAGAAAAATATAACGATACGTTAAAAAAATCATGTCATAAATATTGCACGGAATCTCTTGCACGAGGGATGAATTTTGATTTGATTAATTTTAAATTTATTTCATACTAGCGATCCACCCGGGTAGGATGGTAAATGTTTTAAGCACAGAAATTGTTATACGAAAGTACCATCCAAGTTTCCGACTTTTCCGGTGGATCTTGTCAAAACTTTCTTTCATATGAACTTTGTCCTGACAATTATGAACACAATAAAGAAGAAATCAGCCAAATCAGTAGAGCCGTTCTCAAGTGATACTCCATCCTGTGGCTATTGATTTGAATATGAGTAAGATATTGTATAAACTCTTTTTCAGACATTTATGATACGAGTAGATTCTATTGCTATCCTTTAAGTAAATCAAAATACTACTTTCATTTAAATAGTATAAAAGTGCATTGCAGAGAGTTTGTGGTAATATTCAAATTCGTCGAACAGCACACTTCATTATCATTTGGCTCAGGTGTTCTAATATTCAAATAGAGCTGTTATGGAGAGATAACTTTGAAGAAAATTTTATTATGGGTTAGTATTTTAATTACTTTGTATAAGTCTTTATTCTGTTACATATTTAATTATGGACAGTGATTTAAAACTATTATAACAATGAATGCAGTATTCGTTTGTTGGTGAGTCCGGTATTGCACATGTGCTAGATGTTCTTCAAAATATTTATGATCTAAATGTTCTCTTATTGTATTAGTTAAAAACATATTTCATTGTCTTCATTATCATTAAAATTGCTGCCGATGCTATCACATCTGAATGAATAAAATTTACAGTAACATTTTTGTGCCTTAAGTAACGGGCTTAACAATTGAATTATTCACTTCCGCACGCTCGACACACATATCTTACCTAGCTGCCCTTTTGTAATACTTCAAGTGTACTCAAATTTTCGTGAAAACCAAACCAAAATGAGCTTCAAGACTCTCTTAAATTGTGCTATAGTTATAGGAAAAAGGAATTGTTGGTGAAATCGGGCGCAAGTTTTAAAATCCATGTTATCCGTTTTACTTCTCATTGAGACGCTTGCAGGGTAGGTATGAAGATATAAGGGACTTTAAATGAACTTAAAAGGAGCGTGCAACAAATGGTAAAAGTTTAAAGACTGCGTTTTCATTTCAACGGAAAAGCAAAATTCATTTCATTGCACAACACACACCTGCATTAGAAGTTTTTTCGATGAAATTTTTAATATCGAGTCCGTTTCTATGGACGCCGCCATTATCTGCCGGCGTGCTCATATGTTCACATCCCTCGTGGCCGCGTTCAGTTATGAAATAGATAAACCCCGATATGTGCTTTTTTAACGTTATGAAA
This sequence comes from Zeuzera pyrina, assembly GCA_907165235.1. NCBI lineage: Eukaryota > Metazoa > Arthropoda > Insecta > Lepidoptera > Cossidae > Zeuzera > Zeuzera pyrina. The sequence goes on from OU015626.1 coordinate 18,017,216, forward strand.
GTGTGAAAAAGACATTCCTCGACTGTTTGTACAACTTTCTGTTCTGAAATTAAAGCTTGGATTTTTTCGTTTGGAATTTATTCTATGTAGTGAAAAGAGACGTTTTCCTTTCATTTTAAGTTTTCTTATAGATAGCTAATTATTTAGACAGATCATTTTATTGCGTCATCTTTATACATACTGAGTTGAAATATACAGAAAAGTAAACTGGTAATCCAAAAATGAAAAACGAGAAATTAAACAATGGATTTTTAGACCGATTTTTAAAATTGTTTAGAAAATTTAAATTATGTTATTTTTAACAATTGTTTTGAAACTCTATGTTAATGTATAATGACACACAATTAACCGGTTTTTGGAATTGAAATTATTTGTTAAAGGAATTGCAACCACAGATCTAAAGAAAATTTTCCACCTTGGTGACTTTGAGTCAGTATTTTGTACTTTTCAGTGTTTTTTTAAGTCTGATTAATTTTTGGAATAAATTTTTGTCAAACGTGAAAAAGCGTGAATTTATGTGTGTGTGTATGTATATATGTATGCATACATACATAGGTGGCTCTACGATGTAATTTTGTCATGCTCTGTCCACCCCAAATGTAAAAAAGCGTGAATTTATGTATGTGTGATTTAGTGATAAAATTCATTGTTTTTCGTTCAGGTGATATATTTTAATATCGTGGTTCTCACTTTAACATACGTCCTTCTCCCCTTGCGCTAACTTATTGCTTTAATTATGTAGGTACCTTCCCAACTCTCGTATATTAACCTCAGCTTAACATGCTCTCTATACTCGTATATTTCATTTTCTATTTATGCTGTATCTTGCACTGATACAATGAGAAATATATTATGAGAGCTTAGCTTTTATTTCGTTAAATAAAATAAACGCAGTAATTTAAAAATTCACAATAATCGTCTGTAGAGTATATGTTAGTCTGAAAAAAATACATTGATGTAGTAAAATGATACACTTACCTCAATCTTTTGAAGGTTATTATTATTCATAACCTTCAATAAAATTACAAATACATACTTCATAATAAAGTTCATTCAAACCAGTGTCAGATACGATTTCTAAAAATACTTCTTAATCGTTTACTTAAATAAGTAATTTAAATTCTGTTTTTCGACAAAAATGAATTGCAGTTCTTTTGCTTAATTTTTTTTTTAATGGAACGAAGTTTTTAAGGCTGTTTGCGGGAGGTTGGTAGAAATCGTCACGTAAGTAAAAAGCGTTACATGGGGCGGGATTCGTTAGCTCTATACGTACATTCATAGTGTTATTTCTGTCTTTCTATTATATGCGAGTATATATTTTGTACCAGTATCGAAATTTTAATTTTTTGTTTTTGTTTTAAATCTTACGTGAGTTTTATTGGTCTCGTTATTGCATTAAGTTTTGAGAAATGGAAACTGCAGCTAAGGAACTTTATTCCTGACGTGGGTCCCTCGACCGCACACTTTTTTTGTGTATTCTGTTTTCTCCTTGTATAAATGTCATAAATATCCACATTTTTTTTTTCACTTTGATGCTAGTTAGCTGCCCGAATCTGATTTCTAGAATTTCGTGACGTAGATACTTCGTTGAGAAGCAAAATACGTCGATTGATAAGTTTGAAGTTTTGACCAAAAGATAGATAAAAAAATATTCAGAAAGGCGCAGCTTGGGGCCGCGCCGTAAATTTTTCGTGGAAACGTCTACCACTGTTTTTGTGCCTTTCAACGATGTCTGCACAATCATGATCCGTGGACGTTTGAACTGTCGCTGGACGCTGTAAGCCCGATAGGCCAGCTACGTATACTTTGCGCCGTTTTTTCATACTTTGTTTTGTTTTTATACTTTGTCGTAGCTCTCGCATTTGCTTGGCCCTGGACTCTTTAGATTACATTCCGACGAAAACTGCCTCTGGTCTGCCTTACCTATAATTCCGAGCATATTTACGAGTCACATGAGACGACATCTTTAATTAATTCCCAATTTTCAACTTAATATCTATTTCCATCTATAATCCGGCGAATTTTTTTATAAAATCACATTGGGTTCTGGTAGTGCCTTGAAAGTTTATTAAAATGACACCCGAATTATCGCCCTAGCTAAACGCGTTTTCATGCTGTACTTTATATTAATTAACGCTAACGCAACAATCGCGAACTTGCAGTTATACTAGTCCGATGACGTCACAGGCAAACAAATGTTGCATTAAAAATACGTACAGACGTGCTCTACCCGAAGTGGGCTCTATCATCGTTAACGCATTATTACTCTTGTAGTTATTAGCGATTCGAATCTGACGGTATTGTGTAACACAAGAAAGTTTGACCGGCTATCACTATGTATTTAACGAGCGAATACATTCAATAAACCTTTTCACGTCGATATTACCCCTAAATCTATTTAAAATTATATTTATAATTACTGGATATAAATTAGTAATTTTTATAATGTCCAAATTTAAATGAATATAAATTTATTTATACATACATTTTATTAAAATAACTACATAACCATTTTATTCACTACAATGGCACAATTAGATTGTTGAATGTTGTTAGAATATAAATATTTATTTAAACATACATTTTATTAAAATAGCTATAAACCATTGTATTCACAACAATGACATAATTAGATTATTTGTTCAATTACAAGCAACTATTATTTAGAAAAGAGAACAAAGAGCCCTGATAAAATATATTAAAAGCTCACTAAATGGAGTAGAAGGTACACTGAATTGTTAACTATTCCATATGAAAAAGTTTTAATTAGATTTGTGCATTATTGCTTAGGGAAAAAAACAAAGTTAAAGTACTTTGTAATTAACACCATAAAAAACTTTCAGGGTATTCATTTATTTGGTTATTCAAATATGAATAAATATTAAATATTGCAAATGCCGTGTATTATATTGGACGCAGTTTTATTTTTGCGGTATATAATACCAATATATGGTGAAAGTTTAGTCAAAAGTGCTATGAAGAACTTTGTAAAGAAAACGAAATGTACGATTGCTTTGGGCGTGGGGTAGAAAAAACTGAAAAAAATAATAACTATTCTCAAAGAATTGTTAGTAAACACACATGGTGACACAATTCTCACAAGAGTCACAACTCTCCACATCTCACGAAGAGACGTGAACTTCTATGAACACGTTATGTCATCAAAAATATCGTAGTTGATTGAATGTAGGTAAGAATCAAAGAGAAAACACCGCCATGACGGTCCGATTTCAAAAGGAATAATGTTGGCGGCAGTTTCTACCAAGCTGTATTGTGTATCATCGTAAGACTTGGAGTAAAACAGTCGCCATTCTCAGCGCTAAGGAAACGAGTAAGAAAAAGGCAATGAGGTTGAGGTAAATAGGTAAAAAGAGTCTAATGGCTTCAATTTATACCTTGTATAAATTAGACTATTGTTGGACTACTGTTGTGGTATTTTTTTACTCGGTTGGCTGTGACTGAAATCGATTGAAAGTAAGATTAATCCGATATGAACGCGATTTCATAAAAGTATGTGCGGTGTCGCTCTTGCAGACAGAAAACGCAATGAAAAGGTACGCAATATGGAAAGTTTTGTGTGAAAGTGTTATTGTAAAAATGTAGAAAGGAATGTTTGGATGGTTCGGGCTATTATAAAGAATGAGCGACCGACGAAGAAAACCTGTAGAGCGAAAGCGAGTATTTTGTTTCTAGTATTCATTTTTCTACGAATTGTTTTTACATATGATTGCTTATAATTTTGTTCTTGTACCTCGGAATTAATTAAGAGCCGTGATGATGCCATGAAAGTTTTTGCATACGAATACTCAAATTACCCAGGTATCGTTTTTTTGTTCTTTATTAAATAAAAATATACAACTCCCCGTTTCTTAAACTAGGTAGAACCTGTGCTATAAGAAAACGGTTCCTCTTCAGATGCAACTAGCAGTAACAGAGTGTAGTCAACATCATTACACTTTTTGTACTAAGTATAGCAAATAGATGTAACAGCCAGAAATAGGTAAGTTTTAAGTAACTAAGTAAAGATAAAAGTATCTATAATGTTTTGTGGTGATGGTGGTGGTAGAGGTGTGTGTGTGTGTGTGTGTGTGTGTGTGTGTGTGTGTGTGTGTGTGTGTGTGTGTGTGTGTGTGTGTGCGCGACTGCCGACTTGGGGACAAACCGGCACACCCTTACGTTTCCGAACTATTTCACTATCAAGGGGTATTTCTGAGTGTTTTCTTAAGATTGTGCGGAGCACAAAGAGCTGTCTAACTGAGAGTACATTTGAATCAGCATACAGATTGGTGGTAGAATATAAACGCGGTTTAAAATGTATGACGTTTAGCACTGCTCTTTGTGCTCTTTCTAGATCTAGAAAAAGAGTTTTGAATGTGCCACCCCATGCAGTGATGCAGTAAGTGAGTATCGATTCACATAACGCAGAGTATGCCATGCTAATCGTCTCCCTATCGGCTGAGCTACGTAAGTTTTTTAAGATATATAGAAGCCGTCTAACTCGTGGGATGACATAAGAAAGATGCACGTACCATTTAAGACTCCCATCGAGATGCACTCCCAAATATTTGATGCTACTGGCCATGTCAATAGTTTCACATGAACAATGTGAATCCGGGAAAGCGCAGTCATGGGCTCTGATGGCCAATGCCGTTTCTGTTTTAGGGGATAGTGTTAAACGAATTGATTTGGTTTTTGCAAGGTTTAGCGAAAGCAAGTGAGTCTTTAACCAGACCACAACAGAACGCATTGCATCTTCAGCATTTGCTTTGGCCATATCCCAATTCGCACCATGAACTATCAAGGCTGTATCGTCAGCGTAGGCGAAGATTTCGCACGAGTGAAGTTGTAATTTACAGAGGTCATTTATGTATATCAGAAATAACGTTGGCCCCAGAATGCTCCCCTGTGGAATCCCAAAACTAATGGTTTCCTCATCACTAACTACGGAACCTATCTTAACGCACTGAGTGCGACCTTTAAGGTAATCACTGAAAATTTCTAAGGCGGTGCCTCTGACACCTATTTTTTCCAGTTTCGATATTAACATAGGTATTGATATTGTGTCAAAGGCCTTGCCATATATAAAAAGAAATATTATCATTATTACATTTTATCTGACTTGACGGTACCTTAATCAGCCAAAATAAAAATACAAAAGCTGGTTACGAGTAGGTGCGCGTCGTACAAGCATTAACTTAGAGTTTTATAGGAAATTGTCAAAAAATATAAAAAAAGTAGACAAAAAACCGATTATTCATTTTTAGGGTTCCGTAGCCAAATTAAAAAATGGAACCCTTGTGAATTAGTTCCGTTTGTCTTTCCGTATGTCTGTCAATATGTCGCAACCATTTGACTTCATGTCTAATATCACTATATATTATATGAAATTTAGAACGACGGTGTACTCCACGAACCTCTATACTCTGGTATAATAAAATTACGATAAACATTAAATTGGGGGTGGCAGTCCGCACTTAGGGATGAAAAAACAATCCACTGCATGTGTGTAAATGATATAGAGGAAGCGTCAAAAGCACTCGCATACCCCGGGGAAAGTACCTGAGGAAAATGATGAGATCTGAGGAAAGAAGTAGTTACCTGTGGAAGCACCGCGATGCACGCCGTGCTTTCTGACTTTCCCGTCAGGGATACAGCGAAAGAAAAATGTTTATATATGTCTATGTATTTATGTATTATTTATATCGATAGAAACGTTTGTGTATGAGTCAAACTCAAATTAACCGATTTTATATGTACTATCATCGATTTGTAATATAATAATAATAGTAATAATAATACTCCAGACAATTACACAGATTGTGTGACCCCAAACTAAGTAGTACTATGGGTACCACACAATGAACTATGAGGGAGCTCCCAGTAACACCTAGACTCCAAGCCAATTTAGAAAAGTTCGTGTCTTAAATTGACCTGACCGGGAATCGAACCCGGGACCCTAGCTTGGAAAACAGTTGCATATGCCACTGCGCCAACGGGCCAGTCATAATAATGCGGTAGTTAATATAAGTATTAACTACCGAGTTAAACAATAATTCTTAATGTAATTCGAAATTTCAAGGCTTAAAGATTGAATCGGCATGTTTGTTTTGGCACCATAAATATTTTAGCACAAACATAAATATTGTTCTGTAGAATACCAAACAAACTGAGCGTTTACCCGCAAACCCGTGGTTCACCTGCTGGCACCTCACATAAATCAAACAATTCGGGCAGCCCCACGTGAAGTTACATATTTAAGTAACGAAAAGTTGAGATGGCTTTTACCGACTTAAGACAAGATAATTTATAAACTTCACGAGTACAGGTAAATTATAATTCATGGTTTTGTAATAAAACTGAAAAAAGTTAGACGTTATTTAAAAAATATTGGTGGTGTCTCCAAAAGTCACAAAGGTTTGTTCACTGGGTACTGGTTAAAGTGAAACTTGTAGTGAAATAATATGAACCTTCCGATTTTTATTCTTCATGTAGGTCGTAAAAATGAACTAAGGTATAATGCTTTTAATAAGCGATAGGCCAGCAATCTGTCACGATCTGGTTCCACCTTGCCATCTGTTAGCCTTATTGATAAAAATAATGTCAAGATGTGATTTTGTTGTCTTGATACTTCGTTCACTCCAAAAAGCCGAAGTTTTGTGTATTATGTATGTTGATATACATAGCTATAATTTTTTTCATACACAGTATTAATTTTAGGTATATTTTGTCCAAAAATCATTAATACATAAACTTTAATGTCGATTATAAATTGTTTGTATTAGTTAATATGTTACAGTTCCTATCGAATTATCATACTTCCATAGTTGGTTTAGTCGGAATTCAAATCCGAAGGTTTCTCGAGGATTATTGTTCAGCGCGCGGATTGCGATCCCTATTTAACCTTTTGTTCTGCCAAATTCGGGATTTGTTTGAAACAGAACAATTTAGGGGATGGTTTGTGGGGATTCATCTTCATTATAATACAATGCTCCTTGTATTTATTTCGTATATTTTAGCATCTTGGATGTAATGCTGTGTATTGGATTGGATCGATTATTTAAAGTGTATGAAGAAATATACTCAGAGAAAATGGGGTCTTCAAGAAAATCGCAGTTAAATCCACTTGTTACGAATGCATAATGCATCCCCTTGAAAGTCTTTTGTGTATTTGCTTTTGTCAACGTTTTGGCGCATTCTTATTTTAAGAAAATAATACCTAAATATAAACGCATACATGTATTTTTTAAAGATATTATAAAGATACATTTGTATACTATCAATTAATGTTTTGAAGAATTTCACAATTTCGTATTAAATATATCGTTATTAAAAGATAAGATTTGTGGCATTCTTAATGTTTTTTTATTAAATCGTGATTATAATATTGTTAAATAAATACATGTATAGGTTTTTTTCTGACGGCAACGTTCAGAAGCTTCGTTGTGGCACTGTCGTTGTGACAAGTATTTTGAGTTACAATATATTTTTGTTAAGTGGTATTAAAATAAGTACTTATATTACATTATATTAATATTATTTTTTGTTTAGCTTATATGTATTTCTTTTTTATTAAGTAGTAAACTATTATAATGACACTCATCTCTCTACTAATCATCACTGTACTCATCCTTGAGTATAGAAATAATTATTGGTTATATCAGAATTAGGTAGAATTTTTTTAACAGAGGCAAGGCAGTGTTCTCGCCAAGTCGAGCAACAATGTCAGTAAAATCTTTTATCGGAGGAACTTACAGTACTTTGGGTTTCCCGTATCACTGTCATGAATGTCAAATATAATGTATTATTTGAATAATCATTTACAGTTACTGAGTAATTAGTTAAACGAAGAGTCAACTGTAATAAGAACGCTAAACTTGGGCTCCAAATGAGATCCTACAACTTCTTACTATTTTTACTATGAAAGTTTATTTTTTACTATGAAAGAGTCACGAAGCTTGACTTCATTATTTATATTAATGTTTTTGATGGGATGTAAATCATAATATGCAATAAATGTATATTTAAATTAGCCAGACGACCTTATCGAAGGGCAAGTTAAGAAGTAGATATTATATATAAAGGCACCTTTAAATGTCCTTGATCTTGTTAGAGTGCGGTTAAGAATAAAATCAAATAGAACTAAATATACGGCAATTTGTGAAGGAGTCAATTAGTCCGCTGTGAGTTTAACTCATTAGTCATTACCATAACAAGTCAGTCGTTACCGTAACCTAATGGGGTAGTCGGTGCAGCGCCAACCATCGCGCTGCTTATTTACTTCTGCCGCCTCTTCATATCTCATCATTTTCCACACACACTTGTCCAGGTATGGAAATGCTTTTGAAATTTCCGTTAGTTAACATTCTGGCCATTTGATTTTCACAATTTCGCCTTGTTCTTCCTTGGTTTCTGCTACCACACACTATTGCTTTGTAAATTTTCTTCGTCAGTCTTTCACCATTCATTCTTTTTATATACCTGAACTCTCTAAACATTTCTTTCTTCATTGTTACAATAACACTATCCTCCAACGTTGTTGTACTTAGTATCTCTTCATTGTTTACTTTGCCCACGAATGTGACAACACACATAATATTTTAGAGAGATTGCATTTCTGCTGCATTTATCTTACTTTCACTCGATTTCGGGCATACCATTATAGTGATAAGTTCAGAAAATGATTTGTAAGAGTTTTAAATATGAGCATTTTGTTATAAGATTCCTGGAAAGTTTAGCTAAAATGTGTATATTTTAAAAGGTTCAGTAGTTACACAGTTAAGGAGTAATAGTAATCACCTTCGTATATCCGATATGTCTCTGAATTAATTCTTCAATGAGTAGAAATTTACTCTTGTGCAAAATATGTGAATAATTAGACGACTTCGATGGCGCAGTGGTTTAGGTGTGGCACCCAAACGCGAAGGTTCTGAGTTCGATTCCAGGTCGGGTCAATTTAGGAAATGAACTTTTCTAGATTGTCTCTGGTCTGGGTATACTGGCAACGCCCCTAGTAGTCGTCTGGTTCTCATAGCACAGGAAAACCCTAGTTTGAGATCAGATGATTGGTGTGTATTGTCTGGTGTATTTATTATTGTTATTTATTTATTTATTTACTTCGTAGGAAATCGATTGTGAAAATCAGGTGGAAGGGCGAACATGTGATCTTACATGATATTATTTGTTTTTTGATTTACGCAACTTTAAAATAAGTAAATAGTGATTATTTAAAAAAAATGTTTAACTGCGATCAGTCGATAAATTGTTTAAGTAAAAATTTCTGTTGAATTTTACCTTTCTATCGATTAGAACAACTTTGCAAATTAATTATCTATTTTTGAAGGCTTGCTGGAAATTCTAAATTTAGAAAAATCTCTTTAAGCAGTCTCATTTCCGTAACAAACGCTGTCATTTAAAAAGTTGTCACGAACGGGTTTCATTCGGTATTATGCGCTTAATTCTTCGAATTTTCTAGAAGGACGTAAGTTTGTACCAATGCTTAAAAATAGTTTAAAATGTCATCGTTCGCTGTTAGTTTCTCTTTAATATAGTATAAACATTTAAAATAAATTTGTTGATTTTATTCATGGAAATATTCTATATACTATTATATAGAACATCTATATGTTAGATAATGGTTTACCGGTAAACAGGCAATTGTTAGCGAAGGCAGTTCGCTACTGAGTATTCTACAGTAATCAAACAGGTAAAAAGTAAAAACAGACAAATCTATGTTTAGTAGTGTACAGAATGTATACCTCAACGAACGAAGAACATCTCTTATTGGTAATTTGTTTTCCGACAAACAAAACTACTCGTAAATTAAGTAACTTTCATACGGTATGTAACTAAAAATTTTTGTGAGGAATATCATTACCTAATTACCTGGCAATGTAGATACGTGTTGAAATACGATTCAATACATATTACGCGACACGGGGAGTCAACACCAATAAATTATTTCCGTTGACCAACTGCGAGGGTCGGTATAGATAATCACCAGTCGACCGGCGCCTACTATTTATTGTCCACGCCTGCCCATAAGCAGATTTTGTAAACAAAGTAACTCTTACGATCATGTTACACAGTTATTGAAAAATTAATTAATACTTTTGACAGATAATATTAAATTATATCTCTTGTTAAGTAATATTCAAGTTTGACTCTGATTAATCGTGTAATTTGTGACTTTTACAGAAACAAATAATTCTGACTTGCACACTTATTAAAGGTAGACATGCTCAGAATCTATATCTGCATATAACGTTTGATATCGCTTTGTAATGTGTATTCATGTCAGAAAATAAATAAATAATTAATGCCTTTTACGACCATTTCTAGGATTCCGTTGCTACAGTGGCAAATACGGAAATTTCATAGTTTTGTAATGTCTGTCTGTCTATCAGTATTTCACAGTCGATTCACTCCGTTATCTCTACACCTACTAAACTGAAACGTAAATTGGTAAGCCAAAACAAGAAATGAGATAGAAACCCCGATTTAGAAACATTTTATTTTTATTTATTAACATTGATATAGATATTAACCCTATTCTGTCGAATGACTAAAAAATTGCTAAGTGTATATTACAAACAACTTTATCTTTAAAGACATTGGAAGATTATTGCATTAGTGTCTTGAAGTCTCCGGTCAGATAGAACACCCATTTCTATTTGTAATTTTTTCGTCACAAAACAAATCGTATTTTCTTCTCTTGTTGACGTCGTCGATATTATCATATAACTTCGTTTATTTATGAATTCGTTGTTCAACATTATATAAAAAAGAAAACTTACATAAATGTGAGGTTATCAAAGTGTAGCAATATGAAAAACATGTCTTTGAGCTCACGGATCTTGCTCATGGGTATTACTTCGATTCGTTTCCATCACTCAAATCCCCGCTTTTACTATCGTTGTAGTTCTGTTCATAGGGATATAAAACGTAGGCTCTGTTCGATTTGTTAAAGCTTTGTGAATAATCATTCGAAAATGTTTTCTTCTAATTCAAAGGTTTGGAAATTCTTGTTAAAGTTTACCTTTAAGATTAATATGTACATTATTTGTGTTAAGGCTAATGTGCTGTGTATGGCATGACATACAAATATTAAAGCATTTATGGTTCCGTAACTAAAATGGCTAAAAGAAAACCCTTACAAGTATTATTATCTTCTGTTGTCTATCAGTACGATGTCAAAGGTCAAAGCTGAGTTATTGTTCTATCTTTCGAACTATTAAACTAAAAGGTAGTACTAGGACATAAGTAGTAATCCAATAACCATGAATAAAAAACGAAAAATTAAACAATTGGTATTTAAGAGCAAATTTTTGTTTTTTTATTATAGTTTTACTTTGTCTAAAGCTGCTGCTGAATTCTAATTTATTGGGTACCTATCTGAGACGCTCTAGGATGGTTTTCAATATAACTGTCAGTACGTAATTACGTATATTAAATCTGTAAGCTGTAAAGTATACGACCCTGTGTTATGCATGAGGCACGAGATACAAAGTTTTATGTCTGGCGGCATGGAAGTAGATTCTTTTATTTCTTCTTATAAACATCACACAGTAATAGTCTTGTTGCGTAAAATCTTCTGTCTAGAATTTATTTCGTCTGTTTCTTTTATTCTAGAGGCTAAATAAATCTGTCTTGGCAAGTGTCAAAGGGAGCTCATAAAAAAATATTAAATCAATTCAACGCGTGGCTAAAATAAGAAATTATTTGCGTATGAGTATATTTCATTGATTCTGATAATACTTTCAGGAAGTCCATCTAGTATATTATTTATCTTTCGTCCAAAGTTACAAATTTGTTGATCAACACGTTTAAGTTTTGACGACTCATAGCTAAAAATATGAGACTAATATTTTATTAACGTTAAAGTTTAGAATTTTTTGGAGTGGTCGTCACTTCCGTCTTAATCTTTTGTATCAAAATAAAATCATTAATGTGATTATGATGTTACAACGTTATCGAATTGTTTGAATATCACGGACGTCCGTGTTCGAGAGGCCGGTCACGGAGCAGTACGAGACAAATTTCGTTTGCCGGAAAACTCAATCAGTGTGAAACATAAAATTGTTCTGAGATTTGATGAATGAAACTTTGTTTATTTTACAAAGCGGACGGGACTGCTCGTCGTTAATTTCAACAATTTAATAATGCCGGGTCGAAATGAAATCTGAATGTCATTTAAAGTTAGTCCCCGCTTCAATTAACGGTGACGCAAATTTAGGAGGCGTCTGTAAACGCCTTCGAAACAAAAAAGTGAAATACACATTCATTTCTATTGTAAAATTGCTTCCGCGTTGACCAAACTTTAGATTAGCAAATGGGGTGGTTTGAAATGACGTCGGTTTCATATTCAACTGTTTGATGTTATAACATTAGCGACCCGCCCCGGCTTTACACGGGTAGAATTTTTTTTGAAAATAAAATACAGTTCATGTTACTCGCTGATAATGTAGCTTTCTATAAGTGAAAGAATTTTTGGAATCAGTTGAGAAGTTTTTGATTTATCCATTACATGTAAACAAACGAAGTTATCCTCTTTATATATTACAGTCATTATTATAGATTATGTAAGCTACTTATAACTTTGTTGTTATTATTCACCTTTAGCTTTAGATTTTAGAGCACTTTGATATATTGTAATATTACAAAATACTGTGTACACAGTGGTTTTAATTTGAAATTTATAAAAAAGCTAATCCAGATTTTGGAACGATTTCGTAGGTTTTAACAAAATGTGTTAATGGTTCCACTTTGGGCCGCGGCGGCATTTCCTATTCATAAATTCATGGCCAACGTCGACTCTAATGGACAATTTTTCTCCAATAGTCTCATGCCTGCCCTTTAATGGCCAAAATTGAAATGCAAATGTCCACGTTCCGTTTGCAATTCAAAAAGAATTTAATAGTGGGCGTACAGCGGGAAAAATTTTGGCTTATAAAGAATCACTTGTGTTTTTATCATAATTCGAATATGAAGACTTATTAATACTTTAGAGAATATTAACATAACATAACATATCTCCACGCTGTATCCCCAACGGGGTAGTCAGAGAGGACGGAGCGCCAGGAGTCGCGGTCCTTACACACCTCTTTCGCTTCCTCAAATCTCATAGAGAATATTAATTATGTATATATATATAGTATGTACGAAGTTTATAACCATTTACCATCAGTAAGTGACGGACCTATATATTTATGTCTTACTTCTTACGGTTTTCTTCTCAAAACGAATAGAGAAGGTTAAAGAGAATAAAGAAGGTTAAAGGCTATGATCCGCCACGGGGTCGCAATGAGCTTTAGTGAAGGTAATTTAGTAGGTAACCTATTGAACTGTATCTTTTATTTCAGCAAGATGGGAGAAACCTTCAAAAGGTACTCAGCCCTCCGGAAAAGAGCTTGAGTTATGTGAGACTTTTGCTCGCAAAAACTCCTATGGAACCCATTAGTTGAACGTAAATAAATAAATTAAAACAAATGCGAACCCGTTTATTTGTTGTAAAAGTTTATTTTATGGGTGTCCAAGAAGGAATCTCGATTTCTAATACACAAATGTCTATTTTTGATTTTTGAATTCTGATGTTGGTAACTTAGGTAATGGCAGCCCTATCTAAAGAATATTTATATACATATAAATATTTTCCAAATAAAATGATAACCATTCATAATCGGTAAGTTACGAACTATTTATGTCTTACTGTTGGGTACTGCTTTTTAAAGTGAATTGGGATCGGGAAGGAGAACGGCTATATTCCTCTACAAAGACACAGTGAGTATTGGTAAAAGTAGATCCAGGATCACTTGCGGAATACATCTGAGTCGCTCTCGAACTATGGCAAAATATGTCCTGAGGGGCCAAAAACTGCCATTCAATAATCTCGCAGTGATAGCGCGGATCAAAATTCGCTATCGTCCTTCGCGGAGTCGATGGGTGGACGACCAACTCCGATCGACGATTCAACGCATGGTCATGTTGGACATGAATGTTACTAGAAAATTCATCCAGTTCTTCCTTGGAGTGAAACGTGTAGATAGTCTTGTCTATAAGAGTCTTTTTGCTTGAAGTTCTTTTCCTGTAATCTTTTATTTGTTGATGTATTAAATCTTCACAGTTTATCCTATTTAGATAGTACTGGCCGCATACCACGACATGCTGCTTTGTATGACATCCGGCGGTCTCTCGACGCTGCCGGCGTTTCCGCGGTATCAGAGCCTCTCGGTATTGCGCGTGGCGACGGCAAGAGACCTGAGGTTAGATGCACATTCTTAGGAAAGTAGGAAGTTCGCTTGTGTAAGACTTCACCGACCAATCGGAAGAAGCTACCATTCTTTCTCCAACGAATCAGCTTGGTCATTCACAGAGGCAATGCTGTCAATCTGCTTGACAGCATTGCCGCTGTGAAATGATAGCTTTCTAAGCGGTAACTTTGAGGAAGTCTTTATTAAAGATAATACTTAGTTTTAAGTTTGTAAATATTAACGTTTAGATATGTATGTGAATTGACTTATTAAATAAATTAAGAATAAAAATAGGTAATTTCAAATAATAATATCATACTATCATAACCTTAAGTTTGTAAATTGTGACATGTCTTGTTTTAATGAGAGGAAACAAAAGGTTTGCAAAGTTTAAATCAGCAATAATAAAGTTATTACAGTAAATTAAATGGTCAGCATATAATAGGTCGGCTCGGTCCCATTCAGATTATGTTCGTGTATTCACTCGACTGCTCCCTAATGACCGGTCATTATGTTATAAAATCTGAAAGGACGGGTTACACGTGGTTTAGTGTATGCCTAAATTATCAGTAAAAATTGTGGATAACTATAATATTTTGAAAAAATTAAGATAATAAAAACTAAATAAAGGTCGCCCAGTATACAAAATTATTAAAATCGAAATACTAATATTATTACTACCCCCGTTGGGGATACAGCGTGAAGATATGTTATATGTTATGTTATGTTACATACCTACATACATATCATCACGCTGTATCCCTAACGGGGTAGTCAGAGAGGAGCGCCAGGAGTCGCGGTCCTTACACACCTCTTTCGCTTCCTCAAAACTCATCATTCTCTTCACACATTTTCGCCTAGGTATGGGAGTGCTTTTGACATTTCCGTCTCCTAACACTCTGTGTTTGATCTTCATAAGTCAGTCTTGGTCTTCCTTGGCTTGTTTTACCACTCACTTTCGCTCTGTAGATTTTCTTCGTCAGTCTTTCATCACTCATTCTTTCCAACTGCCCGAACCATCTAAGCATTCCTTTCTTCGTTTTTACAATAACACTGTTGTGCAACCCTGTCATACTGCGTACCTCATCATTGCTTATCCTGTACGCAGGCGTGACACCGCACATATTTCTGAGAGACCGCATCTCCACAGCATTTATCATACTTTCACTCGATTTCGGGCATATCCAAGCCTCACTACCGTACAACAAAGTTGGCACCAACACCGCACTGTGGATGGCCCTTTTAGCAGTGTTAGATATATTCATACTACCCACTATTGCGAATAGAGCACCGTTCACTTTATTGCCAGCTGCTACCCGTCTCTCCACATCCAACTCACATCTTCCATCCCTCGAAAACGTACTCCCCAGGGAGTGCGTTTTCGAGGGATGAAATGAAATTGTGTATCTGGATACACAATTTCATTCACTTTGTTCTAGAAATTTTCCATTTACACAAATCACACATTTCGTTTGTACCGCTTCTCTTTCAAACACCAGAACCTGTTCACATTCATTTTCAATCATTTTATTTTACAATCTTCTTTCATACACGTGACTAGTGTCTGCAACTCTGCTTCTGATGGTGCTATTAGCATAGCATCGTCAGCGTACAATAGGTAGTTTACCACTGTGTTATCACATTCCATACCACTCATATTACCTTTCAGTCTCTGGAGACAACTGTCCAAATACAGCACGAACAGCCAAGCAGACATCACGCAGCCCTGTCTGACACCAGAACAGACTTCAAACCAGGGCGACATGTCACCTTCTATCCTTACATAGGCTCTGTGGCCACGATATAATGACCTCACAGCCCGTAGTAAGGAGCCCTCCACGCCATATTCAGGCAGAAGACTCCACAATTTCTTTCGCACTACTCTATTGAATGCTACCAGGACCAGTGCCAGTACCAGTGCCAGAAACCTCTCCACGATAACGCGAAGCGAGAAAATCTGATTCATACAACCCCTACCGTTCCTGAAACCACCTTGCGCTTTCCACAAATATCTTTCTGAAACGCCTTTCATATGTTCAGTCAATACCTCAGTATAGACTTTACTTGCTAAACTGACCAAGCTGATGGCCGTATAGCACGCACAGTCTAGATAGGACCCTTTCCCTTTATATAGAGGTACTATGACTGCCGTGCGCCAGTCCTCTGGAACCTCCTCCTTCTGCTAATAAAGGTTGCAGAGTGCACAGAAGGCATCCCAGACCCTAGGACTACCATACTTGATCATCTCAGCAGTCACCTCATCAATTCCCGCAGCCTTTCCACATTTCAAACTTCTTATCACTTTCTCAATCTCTTTCATACTAATGGCATCCTCCAGTCCCTGGCCCGAGTGTGGCCATTAATTAGAATCGCTCTCAGTATCAGAGACGGAGTCGCCACTCTCATATAGTTCTCCATAGTATTCACTCCATCGCTGCGGAACATCTTTTTTATTTGTGAGCAGGTTCGAACGCACTTTATTCATTCTGCAAGGTGCCGGACCACTTCAGTACTTACATACTTATTTCCAAAATAGTTTGGAATTTTCCTCGAAGTTGTCCGACATCTTGTTTTCGTCTAACACCCTACACGTTTCACGCTTTTCTTTCACTAGTGCCTTCGTTTTTGCTTTCTGCAGCTTATATCTGTCTTTCAACAAATTTTTCATACCACAGTCATTTTTAGTAGCAAGGTAGTCCCGCCGTGCTTTCTTCTTCTTATAAACAGACACTTTCACCTCATCATCCCACCACACATCACGCTTTTTAACATTACCAATTTTATTCAGTCCACACACTTCTTTCGCAGCCTCGATCATGCTATCCCTAAGGTTCTGCCAACATTCTTCAACATCCTCGCTCATCACTTTCAATCTATCATCAAGCTTACCGGATAATACCCTTTCATATTCATTCCTGGTGGTCGCATCTTGGAGTTTCCAGCTTTTAATACGACAAACCGCTGCAGGCTTGGACACTACTCGATGTCGTCATGCCGCAAACAGACCCCTTATTCTAGTTACCACCAGAAAGTGGTCAGTTCCCAGATTGGCTCCTCTGTGTGCCCTAGTGTCCATAACCTGCTTTTTGAGCCGGCTGTCCACCAGGAATAAATCAATCATACTTCTTTCATCCTTCCTTTCCCACGTGTACTGATGTAGGTATGTATGTGATATTATTACGAATGCGAAAGTATGTCAGTTTGTTTGGTCGCCTATCACAGCTGAACTGTTGGACCGATTTTGATGCAATTTAGAGCAGAGATAAATTAAGCCTTGGGGACGGATTTAAAGTATTTTTTTTTTGATTCCACGCAAGCTAAGTCGCATGTATTAGCTAGTATAAAATAACTTTTTCCATTGACATACACGCCACAGATCCAAAACAACTCATAGCTAGCAAACCACAAAAGGTTCACAGCTCGATACTCATTCAGTCAATCTGTCTGTAATCATTTGTTGGCAACATTTTCAAATTCTTTGGTGACAATCTTTACTATCTGTGTCTCTTTGACAATGATTTAACCACAAACTTTTGTGCTAGACATTGGCAGTATGAACGTAAACAATGAATGTTTTATTTAATTAATGTATTTGTAACAATGATGTTATATTTGTAACACATTATATATTTATAAATTTTAGCTTTTTGGGATAGTGTACGAAGTTTTGTCGTCACGTTTTAATGAATAGATAAATCACATCCTAGTAAGAAATAAATGAGCTTTCCAAATGACATTCGTGTTCGGTAAAACACACAGATGAATTTTAATGGCATAATTATTTTTAAAAATATCATATAAAATGTATGATAACGAGATGAACTTCAGCAAAAGTAACACCCGAGCTTTTTATTCTATTAATACAATATTTTACGCTATTACAATATACCTATGTCAGAAATCATTACATCTAATCTATTTTATGTATCTTATATATAATCTAATTTTATAAAACTAAGCTAGGTTTTTGAATTCCCAAGCGTAAAAACAATCTGAGGGGAACGTCACATAGGCTTCTCGAGCGACGTTTATAAATATTGTAGAATTGAAGAAATACGTATTTATTTAAAACATTATGATTGCCGAAATGTCTCATTCATTCAACGATAACATTAATATAATATTTTTGATTATTATTTAGGTATACTTTTTAATATCCACAATCAAATGTAACTCAAATCCACAGTGCGGCCGATTCCCAAAAAGTTGGCCAAAATTCGAAAATTCCAGTAATTCACTCCAAAATGTTTTTTGGAGTCGCTGATTACGAATTTGATGTCAAATGTACGAAAATTTACCCCTTCACACTTCACCATCTTTTTGGGAATCAGCCGCATTGTCGAATGGTGTGATATATAGATTACAATACAATAAAATAGATAAATAAATGCGCCAGACAATACACACCAATCATCTGGTCTCAAACTAGGGTATTCTTTGTGCTATAAGAACCAGGCGACGACAACTAGAGGCGCGAGAGTACACCCACACTCGAGACAATCTAGAAGAGTTCGTTTCCTAAATTCACCCGGCCAGGAATCGAACCCGAAACCTTCCAGGCTCAAACACAACGCCTAAACCATTACTTCATCGAGGTCATCAAAATTTAGACGAGTGTTAGAAATTTTTTAGTTGCAGCGCGTCGGAAAGTAAACGGGGGTTGCGGATTCGATTCCCGCACCGAGTCTGGGTGTTTATGTATAATATGTATTTATTTACAAAAAGAAAAGTATATAAGTAGTATATCAGTTGTCTAGTATCCATAACACAAGCGCTGTGCTGCTTACTTTGGGACTAGATGGTGCTGTGTGAAATGTCTGAGTATGAGTATATACAATACTATTCTCTCTGATTTGTGAATATGATATCATTAAAAACATCCTTTACTAGAGGTACTCTCGCGATCGCTCTCTTTACTTAGCAGGTTTCACCTATGTTAACATTCCGTGCCGCTATGCAGTAATTAAGGTACGACACAACAAAAACGCATATCAGTGCAACTTAAGTTTGCATCTGGGTCCGTGTTACAAGGAACTTAAATTATATAAAATATATTGTATTCATGTGTAATAGCATACGAGGGCTGCTATTTATGTATCCGGAATAACAGAGTGAAACAAAAATATAGCGTTTATTATAGTTTTATTGCTTTTCAAAATATTCACCATGATGATCGATGCACTTTTGCATGCGTTGGAACCAATTTTCGTAGCACTTTTTCCATTCGGATTGAGGTATCTCCAAAACGTGCATTTTGAACGCATCAACAGCCTCTTCACGGCTCGAAAAACGTTGACCATGTAATTTATTCTTCACGGTTGGAATAAATAGAAGTCGTTGGGGGCCAAGTCGGGGCTGTACGGCGGATGACCCGCTAATTCGATCTTTTGATCTTCCAAATACCGAGTTGTTGCGGCCGATGTGTGGCAGCTAGCACTGTCACGATGAAGAAGGATTCTGCGTTGTCGGTTGTTCTTTCTTATTTCTTCAAAGACTTCTGGCAAACAAATGGTCGTGTACCATTCAGAATTAACCGTTTTACGATCCTTTAGTGGCACTGTAGCTACATGTCCATTTATACCGAAAAAACAAGCGACCATTTGCTTCAAAGTGCTTTTTGAACGAATGACTTTTGTTGGGTTCGGCTCATCTTGGAACACTAAACCGTTGATTGTTGTTTAGTTTCAGGATCATACGCATATATCCAAGATTCATCACCTGTGTAAATATCATGGACAGCTTTTAACGCACCCTGATTGTACTTTTGTAACATTTTTTCACACCAATCGACACGAGGCCGTTTTTGGTCAATTCTCAAGTTGTGCGGAATCCAACGTGAACAAATTTTTTTTACAGCTAAATGTTCGTGTAATATTTTATATATACTCGTCATACTTATGCCCAGAGACGCCTCTATCTCGCGATATGTAACATGACGATCTTGCATTATTAGTTCCTGCACAGCATCAATATTTTGAAGTACAATAACCGATTTAGGGCGACCTTCTTTAACTTCATCCGTGAGCACAGACCGCCCACGATTAAACTCACTAAACCCAGTATACACAGTAGTTTTTGATGGTGCTTCGTCCCCAAAAGTCGAAGTGAGTTGATCGATGCACTGTTTTTGAGTTATCCCTCGCCGAAAATCGTAATAAATCATAGTACGAAAATTTTCACGACTTAAATCCATGGTGATAAAGACTCGCAATTTTCAAAATGACGCCACAAAGGATAAACAAATGACAGCTACATGAAACAAATTGTATTCTTCAGCCAAAGAGTTCCATTTTTAAATGTTATAATTACTTTTTTAATATTATTCTGTAACTGGCCAGTTTCGGATATATAAATAGCAGCCCTTGTATAAATACTTAGTCGCGGAAGTAGAGGTATTGGTTGTCTTTGTTCAATAATTAACTGTTAAACAGTTAATTAACGAACAATAAACAAAACGAATAAAATTCGTAAAATAAATGGATTTTAGTTTAAAATTAGATATAATTTCCTAATATTTTTTGAACTTTATTTTTTATTGTTTTATGTTTTTGCTAAATTTAAACCCTTGCTATTATAATCTAATATCCATTATGTTTTTATTCAGTTGGTTAACTTGATTTACTACTGTAAAAACGAAATCTATGATTGGCAATTTACCTTTATATACACCCTCTTAACGCTCAGTATTTTTTTATTTGTTTATTTCGTCCTTACTCAGTATTTTTCTTATAAAAGAAAGTGAGATGTTGGAACCAACCAGTACGCAGTCGAATTGGTGAAAATATACATACTGTACTGGGTTAATGATTAATCTGCTGTCAGAGTTTAAAAGCCGTTTATTTGTAGGCTTTTGATCTAGTTTACCGACTACCACCTAATGAAGGCTAAAAGTAATTATACCGAATAAAAAAAGCACTTGGTATCGTAATTCAGGCAAACTAGAATAATAACGCTCAGAAACCGGTCAAGCGCAAGACACTGACGCAATTTATTTGGAGCCATAAGTGGCTCTGTTTGTCGGGGAGATATTTGTTGATAGTATCTTCCTCAAACAAAATATAAAAATATGATGCTCTGTGCAGTAAAAAGGACGTCATAATGTACAAGAAAAACAAACAATTTCTTATGTTGAATTCGACAGGTAAATATCATATTTTAATGATACCGCATATACGCATACTTTTGCCCTAGGATGATTTTTTGCCTAATTTGCTCGGTATCGCTTGCTAGTGCTCTCTAAGATTTATTATTCCAAGTTAAGCAAATTCACTTTACGAGGCTATTTTTATTAACATAAAGGTTACGTGCTAAAACGTATTTTATCATAAAAATATATTTTACCGTAACAGTTGCAAATATTATGTGAACTGTAAGTAGGTGTTGGTAGATATTCAGAGCTGATATATTGATGCTCTCACTGAGAAATGAGAGGACCGTGTTTTGATAGCTGAAAGCCTGTCCGGCTATCTTTCTCGAGAACCCTTGGGAAAGTGTTTAAGAAGTTGTTTACAAAGTAAACGTGGGCTACGAAATGCTTGTATCAGTTTTAATTTCATTTAAATTTTAGGAAAGTGATTTATTTCACTTTCCTAAAATTTAAATTAATAAAATAGTTATCCAATATATGATGTCGAAGTAGATAATATCTAAAAATACGAGAAATTACCGTGATTACATTTTATTTTTCCGTGTTTTTAGATATTTTATAACGCAACGTGAAAGTTTAAAAGTTTGTTTCGTCGATTTCGAAGTAGAAGTTACACATGTTTTGAACAAATGTTATAATGTTACATTCCACTGAATGATTTGGTAAATGAAAAATCTACTCAACACTTTTGAAATGAAATATATTATATTACCATAAATTTAACTAGGAACAGCAAAATCATTATTTCGTTATGTTTAAATGAAAAATAAAAACTTATGTAAAGTAAAGTAAGAAACTACAATAAATAATATTTAGTTAATACATCAGATGAAAGTTACTAGATCTAAAGGAAAATACACTACTGTTTAAAAAAATCATGTCTAACAAAGTTCCAAATGGTTGACGTAATTAAACTGCGACATTATAATGACGAGTGTTGTTTCTGTGAGACCTCACTCGTGAAGTTACGAGATGTCATTGTAATAGCAATTGAAAAATAACTGGAAGAGGCAACGCAAGGTAAATTTGAGTGATGTAAAATAAAAATTTCACTTTTTTACACAAATTATGTCACTTTGGTCAGTGCTGTCATTAGAAATAATTTTAGTAAGTACCGTCAAATCCTCCAACATTGCCCTTCATACCTATCTGTTCGAGAGGCAAAAATAACTTAAAAATGTTTATAAAAAACTGTTAGAAAATATTGTCATTTGTTTTTGATGTGTAACATCTTTCCTCGCGCTTTCTTGCAATCTGTGGGAGTAATTTCGTGAAAAGGAACGGAAGTGTGTAACAGGAAGCCGGGGAAGCGCGCGCTGTTTGATTATACCAATGAGCGCGCGCGGTAGTAGAGTTGGCCGTCAGATGGTAATCATTTTTTTCAGGATATAATGTTAATGTTGCTTATTACCAAGGTAAAATGTCTGATGTTACACATCATATGCGACTACTGTAAGGCTGGTTCGTTTTTTTTTTGGTAGCAAACTAGACTATTTTCCTGACTACACTGAACCTCACCGACGCTCCTTCTTCCGTCAGTTGCTTGCCACGTGCTGTCAAAAACATTTCTGTTTAGGTGGTGCCAATTTTTATTAAAAAAACTTATTGCAGATTGGGTACAAGTAATAAAAATCAGTATTTCATGCAATGTATAAAAATAGACTGATTAAGTTATTATTTTTTAACTACAGAGAAGGAATCTCGTTAGTACTAGAATTTTGGCTTTGGGGAATGTTATATGGAGAAACACAGAATACGCTGCCACAACATTGCCCATCAGTGTTTGAGCGATAGGGTTATCACTATTTAAAAATTCAAAATTTAAAACTTTTAAAATTTCCGGGTAGAAAAATAATGGAAAGAAAAATAGAAGAATGGAATTTTGGTGATACCGTTTTAACAAGATACTATTTTGGGAAACAGTGGAGAACACTATATTGGTGTAATAATTAAAATATATAATAACATTGATATCAAATACAAAATATCTTATTACAAGTCTTCGAAAGAAAGGAAAACTAAAATTTGTAAAACCCAAACGCCTCGATCTGGATGATTTACCTGAAAATTTAATCGCTAAAAAAATAGAGTGCTTAAAATAAACGACAGTGAGTTTGTTTTGACTAACGGTGATGACTCTGTATATTTTTGAAGCTTTCAAATACAAAATACAAAAATTATACAGATTGATTTATTTATTTAAATTAAAGAAAAAATATAAATGAATGAATCGAAATGTTTTTTCTTAAGTACCTACTTGTTAAAACTGTCTAATACTTGTTCTCGTATTCTCGTATCTTGTATAATTTAAAAAACGGTTTGCGTTTTGACGAGCCTTCTCCACTTGCGTGTTTGTACGAAAAAACTTAAAAAAGTCTTCTTAAGTTTGCCCACCTATTTTGCGGGTAACCCACGATTATTTAGATCATTTTAGGAGTGTAAGTAAAGTCTTTGCCTAATTTAATTTGTATACTTTCTAATTTTAGCGTCGTAGATCTTATAATAGCTTCTAAATCCTTAATAATCCTGGGTAAAGTTGGGCACTTTCGCGCCTAACTTGATCCGCGTGTTTATCATTCAATCATTCAGTACATCATATTATTATCCTCAGTTGGTTCGCTAATGTAAAATTACTCACAAATATCTATACAGTACGTATTTTTTTAGTTATGAACAAAAACACAAAAAAGTGGGCAATGTTGTAGGATTTGACAGTACTTACATTTAAAAAGGAAACATTTCAAAAAAGTCAATGCTAACTTTGAGATAAAATCCAAATTATTATGGAAGAGAAGTACGTAGTACCAAAGTGGTCTGACACCTTGCAAAATGAATAAAATGTGTTTGTAACAAAACGATCTGCTAACAAATAGAAAAATTAAACCGACTTCAAAAAAAGCACTGAAAAATACGCAATAACTATCCTTTACTAATCAAAACTTAAGTACAAAATTTTTTATAAAAAAATTAAATCGACTTCAAAAAAGAACACTGAAAATTATGAAATAACTATCCTTTACTAATCAAAACTTAAATACAAAAATAACTTTATGAATAAGATACAAATACCCATATAATTAAATTTGACAGTCACTGAAATCGGTGCCAAGCCTATTAAACTAATATACTTTCTGTTGTCGAACATTAATTTGGCACCGACTTCAATAACTGTCAAATTTAATTATATGGGTATTTGTATCGTATTTATAAAGTTATTTTTGTACTTAAGTTTTGATTAGTAAAGGATAGTTATTTCATAATTTTCGTGTTCTTTTTTGAAGTCGGTTAAATTTTTTTTATAAAAAATTTTTATTTTGCCCTTTTGAGTGACCTAGGCCTAAAAAAATATCTAGGGCAGATCTACAATTTGTTTATTTTCTAATTTTGGAGCGCAATGTGTTAACTTCCTTTCTATTGAAGAGCATAAACCGTGGGATTTCACAATAAAGATGCGAACAGATCGAACATGGGACATTATTGCCTATTGTGGCCATTATCAATATCATCAATATCATATCAATATCAATCAGTTATAAAAGAACAGTGTAAAGATTGCATCATAATGACACCTTAGCAGTATTCTTACAATCCGAAGACGACAGCTACCAGTCATATTCTCTGTCCGCCACAAGACTGACTCTACTGACTGAATTTATTATATCACAGGCAATTTATATCTTCTCCCTACTACCATTATACCATGTGGGGGACAACGATAGTTAACAAATGAGAATCATCAACATAAATGAATAAAGGTTATAACCAAATCGCGTTATTTGGTGTATCTTCGAAACCAAAGCTTCAATGTGAATAAATTTCAATAGGACCAATCTGGAAGTATATCCTTTCAAACAAAAAAAGAATTTTCCAAATCGGTTCCTAAATGACAGAGTTATGAGGTAACAAACATAAAAAAAAAACAACCGAATTGAGAACCTCCTCCTTTTTTGGAAGTCGGTTGAAAATAACTTCATAAATCCGATATAAATACCCATATCATTAAATTTGTCAGTTGCTGAAATCGGTGCCACGCCTACTAAACTGATAGACTTTCTGTTTTTGCACATTGATTTGGCACCGACTTCAATAACTGTCAAATTTAATGATATAGGTATTTGTATCATTTTGTATTTAAATTTTGATTAGTAAAGTATAGTTATTTCGTATTTTTCAGTGCTTTTTTTGAAATCGGTTTAATTTTTTTTTTTATTTTTTTATTTCTCCCTTTTGAGTGACCTTGGCCTAAATATAAATATCTAGGGCAGGCCAACAATTAATTTCTTTTCTAATCTGGAGCGCAATGACATACAAAAGAATCATTAATATAAACAAATAAAGTATAACCAGTTCGCGTTACTTGGTGTATTCTCGAAACCCAAACAAACGATAGTTAACAAATGTCAAACAAGAGAATCATCAACATAAATGAATAAAGGTTATAACCAAATCGCTTTATTTGGTGTATCTTCGAAACCAAAGCTTCAATGTGAATGAAATTTAAATGCGACCAATCTGGAAGTACATCTTTTAAAATAAAAAAGAATTTTATAAATCAGTTCGTAAATGACGGAGTTATGAGGTAATAAACATAAAAAAAAAAACACAACCGAATTGAGAACCTCCTCCGTTTTCAGAAGTTGATTAAAAAATAGAGGATTGAATTTCCACACTCAAGTCAGAGGGACGAGTAAGTATGAAAGTGATTTAAAAGTAGTCAGAAGTCTGAAATGTGTAAAGGCTGTGAGAAATGATGAGACTGCAGAGATGATTAAGCGCGGTAGTCCTATAATAGCTTGATACCTTTTATAATACCTTTTGTAAACTGTGCAATCTTTGTTGTAAGAAGCGAGAGGTTCCGGAGGACTGGCGCACCGCAGTCGTATTACCATTTTATGAAGACAAAATTTGTCACCTATAATATAGACTATGGGTGCTATGGAGCCTCAGCTTGGTCGGCTATGCGAGCAAATTCTATTATACTAAGGTGTTGACCGAACTCATGAAAGCAACTTCTGAAAGATGTTTGTGGAAGCCATATTGGAGTTATAGAAACAGTAGGGGTTCTATGCATTATATTTTCTCACTTCACGTGATCGTAGGAATGTTTCTGGTCATAGGTCTGAAAGTTTTCTGCGCTGTTATGGGTCCAGACGAAGTATTTGATAGTGCAGTGTGAAAAAAACTATGGAATCTTCCCTGAATATGGCGTGGGGAGCCCTTACCGTAGGATGTGCGGTCAGTATATCGTGGGTATAGAGCCTGTGTAAGAATAAATATTGACATGTTGTCCTAGTTCATAATTTATAAAGCGTTAGACAGGGGTGCGTGATGATGCTGTGCTCATAGCGCCATCAGAAATAGAGTTGCAGACTTCAGTTACGCTCAGGAAAGAAGAATGTGAAATGAAAGGATTTAAAATGAATGTGAACAAAACTTAAGGTTAAACGATGTTAGCTTCACATTAATTTTAATCACATCAATTTGCCATATGCGATGTTTTGTAATATTTTAGTAATAAGAATGAGGGTAGAAGGGGTAGTAGAGCTGTCTGTACATAAGTCTGATTTTAGTCTTGTAAGAGTTCAGTTGTCGAGCAGCCGTCGAATAGTTAAGTACATAACAGTTGCGGTGCAGAATTGATAGTGTGTTCATTGTGATCAGTGCTTCTATTACATTTCATCTTTAACAAATCAGAGTATTTTTTTATCACGTGCCTAATGAGCGGGTTATTCTGAATGTCATCATATTGTTTAAAGTGACAATGGTGACGAAGGTTTATGAGTCTAAGGAAAGAAAAAACAGGTAGTATTTAACATTATTGTAATTATTAATATTGTTCAATTTCATTTATTTATCATTGTAATTAAAATTTCATAGACGTTAGTCCGTCAGTAACAAAAGTCCCAACACAATTTATCAATCATAAACCAATTATTATCTTAAATTGTACTTTTAATGTAATGTCAATGCAATGTCAAGATAAAGTAGCTGTATAATAATAACAATGTCAAATTATTCTATGTATCTGCTGAATTCTGATTGTATGATGACATAGTTCTGCTTGTTGTGCCACTGCAGTGTTTTAGTTGTTTTTCCGACTTATAAACCGAAAGAAAATTAATGGGTCCCGCTTGCTACCAAACTTAATATGGGTATTTAACTTAGGTTTTCAGCTCATAATATATGTCGCGGAAGTCATGAGTATGGACTCATCGCAGTGCCATCTACGATAACGTTTCCTTGACGGAAACGGAAATGAAGCGCAAGCGCCGTTTTGGTGGGGTTACGCAGAGTTTAGGCAGAAAACGACACATTCTAGAGCAGTGATTCGGAGTGTATCTGTCGTGGTGGTTGATTGTATAACCTAAAAAGTGTGTCGCGTTTCCGCTAGTTCATTAGAAATTAGTTGGAAGTTAATTTGTAAAGTTTGAACATTAATAACCAAACCAATTGTAAATTATGTCGAGAGTTTTCTTTTGCTTCGTTTGAATACCTATATCCCGAACGCCCACAAACAATGTCTGATTCTACATCTGTACCCCAAAATGTGACATATTATATATTATAGTCTGTTAAACCGAAGTAGAGTTTCTTTTGTTTTTAGTTTATTTTTTAATGTTGTTTTCTATTCTCAATCTTGTTTCGGTGTTTTTAGTGCATTGTTTGTAAGTTTACTTTTATGTAGTCGGGTTTATTGATTTTTTTTAGCCTTTTTTGTGTCCCGGCACACTCCTATGAATGAAAACTGTATACTTTTATTACTTATATGTATAAGTCGGGCAAAATGTGAGATGATTGATTGCATGCCAAACAGAACAGACAAATGAAAATTACCATACTTAGCGACATAATATTTTTAGTGTATTGAAATTGCGAACAGAATTGAAGCTTGTTAGGGTCATTAAAACTGATTGACTAAGTTACATTACATAATAATACTTTCAATTTATGCTATGATATATCGGATAAAAATGCGTAATACGAGGTCCGACACACACTTGGCCGATTTTTAAGCTATCAAAAACTATAAATTCAACCATTTGAATGCATTGATTGCCAATTTATTATTCCTAATTAAATTTAAACATATGACTTACATTTATTTTTGTAATCCCGTTTAATTTCCTTCGTTTTGATACCCTACTCAATAGGTTTGGTTAAACAAAATTTATTAACGACTTAAAATTTAGCACCAAAATTTTTATAGACACGAGTTTTCGAGAGGAATCTAACGAAACCTTAACTGTCTAAATCCATCCAGCCGTTTGGAAGATACGAGGAATTAAAGAAATTTACAAACATACATACGAGACACACGCGAAAAACATAACCCTTCCTTGGCAGCCGGGTAACAAACAATGTTTTTTTCTTGTGGGTAGGCGTGAAATAAGCAAAACGTATAATTTTGCTCCTCTGTATTATTTTGGTTATAATATATAAATATACAGTTATTATATGATCTAAACATTTTAATGCTAGTATAATTGTCGCCTGCCTGTATCCAGTTAGTATTTTACACTGCACTTCTCACTATCGCTATGGAGAACATTAAGGATACTTTGGATGTCTTATTTCAAGCACTGAGTGGACGGATGACGGCCTTTGAGGAAGAACTGAAGAAAGTTTCCCCTGGACATGTGACTGTCGCTTCACTGGCTGTAGAATTTAGAAAATTTCAGGCCTTTGCCGTGGCATCTTTCAATGATATACACAGGATGGTTGACAGGTTGACAGCCGAATGTGATACTTTACGGTAGTAAACTAATTAATCTGTGGTGATACTATGGAGATGCGTAGCCGCCGAAAGATGTTGTTGTTTCACGGTGTAAAGGAGCAAATACACGAGGACGCGGTTGCAACTGCACTGAAGATTGCGAAAGAACACCTGTTGCTGACGAACTTACAGCGTAAACATTTCAGTCCTAGCCTAGCCTAGCCTAGACCTAGCTCCTCAAAGCCACGGCCATTGTTATTGAAATTCCGTGAGTATGATTTAAGGAATAAGGTTTGGACTGCTAAAACGGGGCTCAAAGGTACTGGCATAACTATGTCAGAATTTCTGACGGCGAGACGCCATAAGATATTTATGGCGGTCCGTAAAAAGGTTGGAGTTAAGGGATGCTGGACTAGAGAAGGAAATGTTATTGTTCTGGGGCACGATGACAAGCGGCATCGGCTGTCCTCGCTCGCCGATTTAAATAAGTTTTCTTCAGCATCTACTCTACAATCTCCTAGTGTTTCTGCTATGATAAGTGAATCCAGTAAGGCGACTACTGTCGTCATAAATCCTCCGAAATTCAACATAAAAAGTAGTAGTGATACGAGCAAATCACAAAGGGTCGCATCTAACAGAAAGTGAACGTTATTCATAGACTTTTGTTTAAACGTTGACACTTGTGATCATTGACGTTGCCGTGACAATCGTAGATAACTAATGTTTTGAGTTATAGTGACAGTGACTGCTGTGTGTTAATTTTTTTTGTTTCCCTTATTTAATGGTATTGATCACATAATCAAACAGCCTAATCTGTCACAATTTTCTTTTCTAATGCTAATGTTTTTACTTTTACTTTGTTTTTATATTTATTTCTGTTATTTCTTTTTGTTTTATTTCATAGATTCATAACTCATAACAACATAGTTTATTCTTTTTCTGTCAAACGTGGCGTAACTCTATATTAATGTTATTTGTTTAAATTTCTTTGTTATAATAGTTTCTGGTTGCTGGCGGAATGATGCTCGGTCCTGTAGTTTGTCTAATCTAATCTAGTGAAGTCCTGCAATCTTAATATTCTTCCTGTAGATGCTACTCATCACTTTCCTAACTGTGCCCCATCCCTCTTAGATCTCATTATTGTGTCTCCCTTGATCACTTAACCAAACATGGTCAAATTAGCGCAGATGCCTTTTCCTATCATGATCTCATCTTCCTCACCTAAAAAATTCGTTCTGCCAAACATAAGCCTAAATTCCTTCTAATTCGCAGTTTTCTTCATTTGGATGTAGAGAGGTTGCGTGGGGATGCCAATAGGCTTGACTGGTCTGTTATTGACATTGCTTCAACAGTTAACGAACATCTTTTCAATTTGCTCCTCATGCAGCTTTATGATACTCATGCTACTATTCGACCATTGCGAGTCAAACATTTTCCTGCTCTTTGGCTAACAGATGAAATTAGAAATTTTATGGAATGTCGAAACCGTGTTAGAGCTAGATTCAAGGCCGATCCATCGCACAGGAACCATGATAATTACAACAGGGTAAGGAATCACTGTAATACTATGATTAGGGATGCTCAACGACGCCATATCGATAACTCTGTAGAAAATGGTAGTCCAGCTTAGCTTTGGAAATTTCTCAAAACATTAGGGATTGGTAAATCACACAGCAACTCTGTTTCAAATGGTCTTGATTTAGATCGACTCGATTGCCATTTTTCTACGTCGGCGTCGCTTGATGCTAACGTCAGAGCTAATACACTTAATTCTCGTTCACTGCTACTTAATTCCAATTTTCCACCCTTTACTCTTAATCAGTATACCGATTGATATGTTAAGAGGAAAGTACTTTCCATCATTTCAAATGCTGTTGGTAGCGACTGCGTTGGTCGTAATATAATAGTTCCTCTTCTTGACCTTCTTACTCCTATCATTATCAAACTTTTCAACCGTTCCATTTTCTCTGGCGTATTCCCTTCGATGTGGAAATCTGCACATGTTATCCCTCTCCCCAAATAATCTAAGCCCACATCCTATTCTGATTATCGTCCCATCTCTATTCTTCCGTTCCTATCGAAAGTTCTTGAAAAGCTGGTACACCAACAACTTCTCTCTTTCCTGAACAAAAACGATCTACTTAATCCTCTCCAATCTGGATTTCGTGCAGGACATAGCACGGCTAGCGCTCTCGTAAAGATTAGTGATGACATACGTTTGAGGATGGAAAACCGACAGCTCACAGAGGTAACTCTGCTGGATTTCAGCAACGCTCTTAATGCTGTTAATTTCGAAATTTTGCTGGAATTACTACGTTCTATTAACATATCTCCAACGGTTATTGATTGGCTTCACAGTTACCTGCATGGGCGCCGGCAGCGTATACGCATAGATGATTCTTTTTCTGTGGCGCGACATTTCTGCCGGTGTACCGCAGGGTGGCGTCTTATCTCCTCTACTTTTTTCCGTCTTTATTAATACTATATCCACTTCTCTGTCTTCTTCCTATCATTTGTTTGCAGACGATCTCCAAATTTATACACATGCTTCTTTGCGTGATCTACCGGCTGCCATTGATGATATGAATGATGACCTTTTAAGGACATCTAACTGGAGTCATTGTTGAATGTTTGAAGGTAAATCCCTCAAAAACGCAAGCAATCATCATTGGCAGTTTCGCGCTTGTCTCGGGTATTGACTTTGAACGTTTGTCTTGGTTGACTCTGGACAGTACTCATATTTCTTTTAACCACACGTTTAGGAATTTGGGTGTTATTTTTGACAGGTGTCTATCATGGAAACCTCAGGTCGCCGAGGTTAGTAGGAGAATGTTTGCAGCTTATAATTCCCTCAATTGGTTGCGCAATTTCCTTCCAAATACTACCAAAATATCTTTAGCCCAATCTCTTCTTCTTCCACTCCTCAATTATGCAGATGTTTGCTATCCTAATCTCACTGTGGAATCCTTAAACAAGCTTGAACGTCTGCAAAATATGGCCATCCGTTTATTTTTAATCTGCGTAAATTTGATCATGTCTTTGTTTCCGTTCTCGACTTAAATGGCTATCCATCCGTCATCGAAGGGATCATCATGTCCTGTGTCTTTTGTACTCTATATTATTCCTTCCTACCCTATCTGAAGCATCGTTTTGTTTTTCACTCCTCTACGAAGAGAACGATTGACAAATCGTACTCTTTGGCCCTCCCGCACGCTCACTCTTAACATTCCAACCCATACTTCTAATTTCTATTCAAATTCCTTTACAAGCTATCCGTTTGTGGAATGCACTGCCTGATTCTATCAGATGCTCTCCGTCTATTGATTTTTTTAAAAAACGACACAAGGAACACTTTTTGACTATTTAGCTTTTATTATAAGTTATGCTTTCTCCTCTTATTACTCATAATAATATGGTAGTATGTATAAATGATATCCTATGTGTTGGTATGTTTATGTAGTTTGCATGTTTTTGTATCTATATACATGTATAAATGATTCTTAATATATGTATAATGCTAGGTGTTATATTTTATATATTTATTTACATATTATATGTATATTTATTTATTTTATATATGTATATATTATATTGTTTTATCTATAACAATTGACATATACTTCTACGGTACCACCTTCCGTTTTCATAAACTTTGTCCTGTAACCCAAAGGTTGCCTGGAAGAAATTGCTGTTCAGCAATAAGGTCGCCTTTTGTACTGTAGCTACATTTTTATTTTTTGTTCATATTTATTTACTTGTGGTGCAATAAAGTGTTTTGTATTGTATTGTAATAATGGTCGGATCACAACGTTAATGTGTGGCAGTTATGCTACACCCTCTCATACTAGCCTACCTACCTACCTACTACCTAAAGACTACCCTCTCACAGAATATCGGCGTGAAATAACAGCATCTATTGCTGTTGTGGGTCGTTCGGTAAGAGAGCGTCGCGCGCACCAGTGGCTCATTGACCCCCCTCCTCCTTCTTTCCTAAAGGCTGACTACGCACCCATGATTCCCCGGACGTTGCGAGTGTCCATGGGCAGCTGTGATGACTTTCCATCAGGTGATTCGCTTGCTCATTTGCTTCCTCTTTCAATAAAAAAAAAAATAAAAATAATTAAGTGGCTCATGTGAATGTTAACATACAGGGGTAGAGATTAAAACCACAAAATTGCGTGATGTAATTTATGAATAAGCTAACCCCTTACGTGTAACTTCCAATTAATATATCTCTTTGTTTGAAACTTTACTCACGTATAACAAGCAATGCACACTAGCACCGTTGTACACATGTATGTCACACACACAAGTAAGTTCCTTAGGTACAAGCTTGTTTGTATAAAGCACAGTCATTGGGACTTTTACGATCTACATACGTAGGGTTGCCAAATGGGGTCATGAAAAAGAGATTCCAGCCCGATACGAGGAATATGTAAATGATTTTTTTTATTCATACCTACAAGTTTGAAGAACCTGCTCTGAAAAGGAATCTCATTGATTGCTTATGTGTTAAATTACGATTCATCACGTAACTCTCAAGGCTAATGGAACTTGTTGTGGATTCATGACGTACCTATATTTTGTATTTACAAAATAAATTGAAAAAATGTTTCTTTGTCATCCCTTATCATTACGAAGGCATACTGTTAGGCACAATGTTGGACAAGCTTTAGTTCATTTAGTGCTGATTATGCATATTCACGGATGGATTTAGAAAAATGTGTAAACGTCGAATTTTTTCGCTTAAATACTTTATATTTAATAAAGAATAATGTGGTATTGTAGAAATATTTGATGTCGTCCTAACATTTAAATTAACGACAAAAACTTCCGACCCGCACGAACTTTGCCAATATGGCCGCCAACAATATGGCGGAACAATTTTAATAATTCGAGAACGACGCCACGAACGCGCTTGCAATTTTTTCATAGCTTTTTGAACGTTCTGCGACAAAACTTAGTGGATGACTGTCATTTTTGGATTGTTTTAGTCGATTTGTTTATAATTTTATATAAAACTTTGATAAAAGTTGGAGCGAAAGATTTTATGATAGACAGCGAATATTTGAAGTGAATTTGAATTAAAATTCTCAACGGTTTGGTTATTTGAATAATATACATACATATCCGTATATGTACTTGTAACAGTTTAACAATAACTCAGACTAACATATTGATAAAATAATACTCAGCGATTTATTAATAAGTGTTCAGTTTTAGGCAAAATGTAATTGCAAAAACAATTACAATTAACGTTTTTAATTGTAATTGTTTGCCTAGAAAGTGTTTGTACAATTACATTTTGCCCAACACTGAGTATTATCCAGATAGATCGACTGTATGACTCAACTATGCATTTTGTAGTGCTTAGTGAGTAACAAACAATGAATTAGGAGATCCAGTAGTACCACCAAAATCCAACGAAATCGTATCCCAGACCATCGCGAAAAATGTTTGTGAGCCAGTGTATAGTAGGAAATACAGCAGATTTGTGAAATTAATAGCCATAAAAGCAAAACCGAATGTAATTTTATAGTAAAATAATAGCAAAATAGAGAGCCCTTTTTGAATCAAATACATACATAATATTGTGAGTATATATGAAAGATAATAAATATGATATGTCAACGGAATATAGAAAGATATAAAACATATACTTGGAAGATCAATCAGTCAGCATAATTCCATATTTATCTGTTGATTTGGCGTCGCTCTGTCTGCTTTGTATTATTGTACGATTAACCTTTTTCCAATTTTAGTTTTGGTGACATGTTCTTGACGATTACAAAGTAATTTTATTCCAATGAAGTGCATTTGTTTTGTCATACTCGTACGTATTATTTAAGGCGAAGTAAAGGTTTTAAGAAATTTTTAAGATTGCGTAAAAATTGGTTGAATTTTGGTTATACTGATATTCGTTATGCAACGTTTCTGTCCGATCTAAAAATTTAGTTACACGTTTATATACATATACCACATAGGTTTTATCCCCTTCTGTTACTCTCTTCGATACGAGACGCTCACTATTTGATATGAGCTTGCTGCTGCCTTCATATTTTCTTATTTGTGATACATAGTCTTTGGGATGTACTCAGATTCACTTGACAACTACATATACACTTATATATATGTATGATTTATTTGCTGATGACACATCACTATTATTTAAAGTAAATAGAAAAGATATAGATATTAGAGGACCTAATAGGACCTTGGGGACCTAGACAAGTGGCTTCATTGTCTTAAACGTTAGTAGAATAGAATGACGAAACCGTGTGATCTAAAGCAACAAATTTTAAATTGGTAGTCAAACATTATTAACTTTATATTAAATTAAACTAAAAGTAAAGTCGTATGAAACTAGCAGTATAAAACGTAGCCAAATGGTACCTTTGACGGACAATAACATCAGCAAGCGTTCCGATTTTACGAAACCATTGCCACTTGTCTAGCCGCTCTTAGCAGATGTCTCTAGATCAGCCATTCCCAAAGTGGGCGATAACGCCCCCTTGTGGGCGCTGCAGGCCTAAAGGGGGGCGGTAGGAGACCCAAAAAAAAAATGGGGGCGTTGTGTAGAGGCCTGGGGGGTGATTTGTAATTTCATTTAGCTAGGAGGCATCTTAGACAACGACTGCATGAGCTCTCAACTCAGTAGACAAAATCAGTTTGGGAACCAGTGCTCTAGATGGTTCGCTGCTAATAATTTACTACTCAATGCATAAAAAACCCATCGTGTCAAGTTTTCCCCATCCAATGTACGCAGAATCCATAATAAACCAGAACTGGGTGGGAAACAATTAGAATTAGCGAAAACAACTATTGTTCTTGTTCTTGGGATTTTGGCTAATAAGCTCAGTTCAGCAATATATGCTATTAGACGCATTAGACAGTTGACAGATGTGGCCACGTCTAGGCTGGTGTACTTCGTACATTTCAGTCAAAGTCAAATCAATCTATTCAAGTAAACCGAATTACAAAGTATTTTTTAACGTCAAATTTACTTTAGTTCGGTTCAAATAAAAAACCCTGAGAACCGACACTGAGAACAACCGACAAGAAACTCAGTCAGGTATCATTTTTTTAATTTCATTTTAAATTTACTCACAGTGGTAGGCCATAAGAAATCGCCTAATGGCCTACTACTGTAAGGATCAGCGGCGCATATGAATTCTATCTTTGTTTTACAAAAGAGAGCAATACGTACCATCTACAATACAAATGTACGAGAGTTGCTGAGAGACCGTTTTAAAGACCTAATGTACCTATTCACCTTACCGTCTTTATATGTCTATGAAAACATAATGTATACTAGAAAAAATGTAGATCTATATCAAAAGAAAGGTCTTATTAATGGTATCGAAATTCGTGGTCGTGATCAGCTAGTTATTCCTAAATTTAAATTACAAAAATTAAGTGAGTCGTTTTTTAGGCAAATGTGTTCGTTTTTATAATAAAATTCCTCAAGAAATACTCCTCAAGAATGTTCCCCAAGAACTTGTTATTAAACGCACACTGATTGGAAAAGCATACTACAAAATTTGCGATTTCATTGAAGAAAAAACAATAGTCTGGAAATAATCTTTTCTGCACACGCATTTACTGGCTTTGTGAATACTGCAATTTAATAATGAATGATACCTGACTGAGTTTCTTGTCGGCTCTTTTTAGTCTTCAGGTTCTCTTTTCGAACTGAACTAAAGTAGATTTGTCGTTCAAAAATGCCTTGCAATTGGGTTTACTTGAATAAATTGAATTGACTTTGACTTCGACTAAAAAATATAATTAAATTGTGAATAATCTAGGTATAAGCTCTGTAAATTTTGGTATATCTAAACGTTTGTAAAGGTTAGTAATATAATAAATAATAATATCATATAGGTATATGTAATCACATGACGTTTCCATAAATAGCTTAATGATTATTTTTATAAATATGTACGGTGTCACTCTTGCGGGCAGGATAAGCAATGAAGAGATATGATGATGACATATCCTCTGATGACAGGGTTGTACGACAGTGTTATTGTAAAAATGAAGAAAGGAGTGCTCATATGGTTCGGGCATATAGAAAGAATGAGTGATGAAAGACTAACGAACAAAATCTACTGAGCGAGTGGTAAAGAAACCAAAAAAGACCAAGGCTGACTTATGAAGATCAATTAGCCAGTGTTAGCCGACGGAAATATTAAATGCATTCACATATCTAGGCAAAAATGTGTGACGAGAATGACGACATTTGAGGAAGGGAAAGAAGTATGAGGATCGCGAAGCTTGGGGTTCCGTCCTCTCTGACTACTCCGTTCGGGATACAGCGTGAAGATATGTATGTATAATCGTGAAAATGTAAATAAAATTCTTCATTAATGTGTTAGTGTCTATTTGATAGCTTGATATTAAATTTCTTTTAGGTATTTAACATAGTGGGACAAGAATTTAGTTTACGTTTCTATGAGATCTTTTGCATGGAAGTGTAAATTTAATTTTATTGAGGAATTTTTTTTTGTTAAAACATTGAACATAACATATAAAGATTACGAAGATATGTTACTATTTGTAAAGGTATGTTGTAAAACGCGGAAAAGCGTAGAGTTATAATACAATGGCGGTACTAGGGCACGGGCCGTGGGAGGGATTCAACTCATTTCATCAGAGAAAGATACCCGTGAGGCTCATTGAAGTTCAACATTATAACTTCGAGAGTAATACCTTAATATAATAATAAAAGTATAATAAACGTTAATGCCAAACTTGATAAATGTTATTATCTTAAAATTAAAAATTACTTTCCTTGCATTGAAAATAAAATTATATTTAATATTTTACCCACATATTTAATTATAGCGGTATATGTCATGCACATCCCAAATAAACCTGTTTAGGTATTGCGAAGTGTATGAAGTAAGTGGGTTTGCAATAAAAAAAGCTCAATTTATGAAAAACTAGTTATTCGACTTGCAACCTTTCGAATCCCATACGTCTTTCCCATAGCCGTACCACTATACATACTCGTATTTATTTAAATACGACCTTGATAACTGAAACGATTGCAGTTAAAGGCAGTCATAACAGCAGACATTATAATTATCTCACGATTCGCGTTAATTACTGAGCAATATAGTAGCAGACAGTCGGCAGCGTTCGTGTATTATCGTAATTAGTATTGGCGGGGGAAAGGCAATAAAGAAGCAATCTGAGGATAGTCTCTTGATATCCGCAACTACGTGACTGCCTCAGGCTCCATCCCGGATTGTTACTAAAGATATTTGTGGGAAAATTAAACTCAACAGAGAATAGGGCACAATATCTTAAATCATAGTATGTGAAGCTCATACATTAAATTATTTTTATTATCAATTGCTCTTTGAAACTGCGGGTTATTTGGGAAATGCGTATTATGCCTAAACTTAATAACAACGTTTGTTATCTCAATAATACTAAAATAAAAACTTAGATCTTCGTTGTTGTTTAAATATCTTTAGAACATAACTGTATCATATATTTGTAAGCATATTGTATGGGCAAAATTTTCAAATGACTTCGTTGAACTTCGTTGAAACACTTTTATTAGTAAATTTAAATGTTCGTAAATATTCATAAAAAACCTAGTTGCTATGTCAAGTTCTTCTATGATTTTTAAAAGTTTAAGCGTAAATTGTAAATAAAATAATGAATAATTTATTTTTACTTAAAGTTTGTAAATAATTCATTTAGTACGTGTCGAGTTTTCAAAAATCCGAACGATTCAATTTAGAGTTGAGAAAAAATGGCTACAGTAAAATGGCTTCGGTATTTCGATTGGAAAGATGGAATTAAATTCGGTGTTTGAATATCTGTATCGTATGTGCCAGAAGTCACTGTACTCGTGTACAAACGGTTTTTCTTCTTATTTTCCTATAGTGTGCCCCCCCTTATTAATATATGTACATAGTAAGTAGCTCTACCACAGACAGTGTGCAACTATTTTATTAAAACAATCTGAGTAAGTTATATCTGAGTTATTCAGCGTGAGTAAATATTGATAATCTGCTTAAAACAACAGCACTGTGGTGACAGCATCGAGTTATGAAAGCAGTACCTATATTACATTAGCGAGAGCTCGTATGCGTTCGCAAACTAAACAATTGTGATCTATTCATAAGTGTGTCATTAATGTGATTGTGTTGTTTGTACGGTTGGATAAACACAGATAAATCAGTATGTAAGTTATGTAAGGCTCAGGCCTCAGGCCACATTATAGAGCTACTCTCGCACCGCTTACGCTTCAAACTAAGTCCCAAAGACAAAGATTAATTCATTCATTTTAACTATACGTATATACAAACGTACACTAGGCACTGTTGTTTTTATTGAGAAACATGCCCAATGATTCTGGCAACATCTTTATCTATGCTACTAGCTGAATCTGCGACCTCGTTTGTGCGGAAAAAGTTTCCGGGGATTTCCCGTATTAGGTTAGGTTACATGTACGTATACACCTATGTATATATATGTATAAAGGTCGTTTTTAAAAAACCTACGTCTACCCTACGTCTGCTTCAAGACACATACTTCGTTTGTACCAAATTTCATCATAATTGGTTCCCCCGTTTACCATTTTATATATAAAATTTCATCCTCCTTTTTACCCTTTTAGGGATAGGTTTTTGGCAGAAAAGTAGTCTTATGTTTTTTGATAGAAAAATCTCTGTACTAAATTTCAACTAAATCGGTTCTGCGGTAGATTAAAATGATTACAAAATACAATTATATTTTAATGGTATAGGCCAGAAAAGTTTTAAATAATCATTTATGTCAAATAATCTTTGAAAATATATCTGTTACTGATGTATGGAAAGACACACTGACAGACTCAGAGACGTTTCGTAAGTGTTCAGTTTTCTAATTGTGGTACAGACCACTAAACATGTTGTAAAATGAAGTTTATTTGTGGTTCGACTTTCGAAAATACTTTATAACGAGATTTAGTTTTTTAAAAGAGATTGAAGTTTTTCTCTGAATAAGAATATTTTACTTTAGCGAAACTACATTGCGAAAGTATATTATGAATCGAGTCTTAGTTTATATCTAAAAAATTAATTAATAGATGTCACTGATTAACTAATAGGATTTTTTTTTAATATATTTGGAACAACTGTATTTACCTACAAAAAGCACAGTTTTATTACTGTACCAAAATAAAAATAAATAAAATTGAACAAAATACTGCAAAATTTCGACGTTTTTAGTGCAAAAATGATTTTTAAAGTCAGTAATAAGTTGGACACTTGTTCAAAAATTAATGTAATCGATCGGTAGCTAGTAAAAACAACAACATTAGGTTCTTTTTACTAAACAAGAACCTAATTTTGTTATTATTGGGGTTCCATACATCCGATAAAAAATGGTACCTTTGTAAGGTCACCCTTATGTCAGTCAGTCTCTCTACAGCCTATTTTCTTCGAATTTACTTAACATGATAAGATGAAATTTGAAACATCATACGTGACCCAATCGCGAACGTGTAGCATAAATAAACTAATACTGATTTTTTGGGCTAACCTTGCGGAATAAAATAGAAAAGAAAAAAATCGTGTAAAAATTTTTAATATGCACGTCACGTGTAACATTATTATAATATATATTTGTTATTAAGAACGCATTTTTTTAATTTGTGCATATGTGCATAGTTTATAAGATATTAAAGAAAATATACGCAAACCGAGTAGTCTCTCCCTCTCCCCTGAAATTCTAAAAGATAATGGAAAAAAGGAATGCTTAGATGGTTCGGGCATTTAGAAAGAATGAGTGATGAAAGAGTGACGAAGAAAATCTACAGAGCGAAAGTGAGAGGTAAAAGAAGCCAAAGAAGACCAAGGCTGGCTTATGAAGATCAAATAGCCAGAGTGTTAGCAGACGGAAATGTCAAAAGCACTCGC
Organism: Zeuzera pyrina; assembly: GCA_907165235.1. NCBI lineage: Eukaryota > Metazoa > Arthropoda > Insecta > Lepidoptera > Cossidae > Zeuzera > Zeuzera pyrina. The sequence continues at coordinate 18,058,241 of OU015626.1, forward strand.
ATACCTAGGCGAAAATGTGTGAGGAGAATGATGAGATTTGAGGAAGCGAAAGAGTAATATGTAAGGAAGAGTAGTATGTAAGGACCGCGACGCTTGGCGCTCCGTTCTCTGTGACTACCCCGCTAGGGATACAGCGTGAAGATATGAATGTATGTATGTAAATTTTAATTTATAACTAAATTTTGTAAAACGATGCTATGACAACATAAATTTTATTGTTTACCATAACATCAAAGTTTATTTTTAGAAATGTATTTTGCTAGCAATTTTTATTATTTATGACGAATTTAAAATAATATATCATAGTTTACGCTAGTAATTATGTAACTGGTTTTATTTTTAAAATTCAATAAGTGCGTATTGTTTATGTATTTTTCTTTAAAATAAATAAGTATGTCATAAAACAGATATCTATATAATATGGTTGAATATTGTTAACATAATTCTTAAAATATAGTGTATGCGATATTACGCGCTACTAAATGAATATAATTGTTATGAAGTGCATAAACTCCAAATCATGTTATGTATGTTGACAGCATTGTCATTAGCAATTATTCGATATAATTTGACATTAATACACTGTTCAATTTATTGTGTGCCATCGATGCCGATGACTTTGTCGCCTCATTAGTCAAACATTATTTGTGATTGTCGTCAATAATAATTAATATTTTAGTGTTCTGTGACAGAATTGTACGAACTGAACACTTATCTATGGTACATGAAATCATCTCTGTATCTGTTCGTTTGTCAAAAACGTTTTATCAGACTTTTTTTGAAGTAAGCAGCTGAAATTTGTAGACATATAAGCAAGTAATAACTAAACTTTCAATTGAGACTTTTCTATTTGGACTTTTAGGATTCATAAATGTAACACATTACGTTGTGTTATATATATAAATATATTCTATTAATTATTTTTACCCCCAGAGAGGCCCCTGACATCCAAGATACAAGTCTCTGACTTAGTTTGGACATCATGCGTTTCACCGATAATCTGGAATGTACACGCCCTAATTAAGCTCACCTGAAATTGTGATAAGACGTACATTTGTTTCTTTGAATAAATGTTGTTATTGTATATTATTATTATAATAATTATAATTTGATTATTGAGAATAACGTGTAAAATAAATGGAAATGATCAGGATCATATTATGTTTAAACACTTTTATTGTATGAACAGAAAGTGTTGTGATAAACTCTGCTTTATGGTTGGTAACCAGACTGGTAGTATGTACGTACACAACGCATGCGCTAGCACGTTTTGCACTTTTAACTAATAATAGTTGTGTATTATGGTTTCACTAGCGTTAAATATGGTATTTTTCGGTACAAAAGTAGCCTATATTACAGTCCAATAAGTCCTTTACCTGCTAATGAATGTCCCGCCAAAACTAGTTCAGTCGTTTCGAAGATTATTTCGGACAAGGAAACAGACACAGACTATAAAATTAGAATGAAGCGTGTTTGGATTTTGGATACGTGCAAGTAAGCAAGCATACAAGCTTAAGAAAAAAAATTTATTTCAAAATCACACTTCAATTTTATTTATAATTATAGATTGTGATAATATTTAAGGCATGAATATATGCATTACTTTAAGGACCTTTTACTAAAGGGGTACCTTTGGGTTAATTGGTGGCATAAATACGACAACTAATTTAACTTTCAAAATAATTAAAATATTTATTGAATACGGCTTTACTCACGTATAATCGGTAAAGGCACCGACTACCCTGATGATGGACCTCCAATAGGTCCGAAACTAGTCGGTACCTATACCGATTATACGTGAGTAAAGCCGTATTCAATAATTAGTGCGTTAATAATGTCTCACGAAAGTTTTAATAATTTAATAATTAAAATATATATATGTTTAAATATGGCATTGAAAATTATGTATAAAAAGATAATTAAAGCGTATTGGTGCTTTCTGATGCGTATTATTTTCAAAGATTTTTATTTTAAGGCGTTCCCCCAGGCAAACAGGCAAACGTATAAAGCACCTCATACTAGAATTCGTAAAATTCTTCATGTAATCTAGTAATTATTGATTTTACTAATGAAAAAAGGGTCTTTTGAAAAAATTAAAATGGTCAAGTTTTAGATCATAAAATTATCTATACATTAGTGTATATCGCAAGTAAATATAACTTCTATTTATGAAGTAGATGCACGTATTTCTAATTTTTAGGCTTTCTTTTGAATGCAGATTTTATATGTATTTTATATATAACTGAAAAATATGAGACGGCAAAAGTGTTGTTAAAATGTCGAAGATTACTACAATATTTTTATTACTTTTTATATATTTTCAAATAACGAGAAGATAGCCTCTAAAACTAGCAAAAAAACAGCATTTGACTAGGGGAAGCGCCTTAAGTATCTCGAAATTCCACACCATAACTAGTAACTGTACGTACTACGCGTCCTATGTTTATACAATATGGCATAACTCCGTTATCTTACAAAATAAATACCATTGCAACAGTGCAACTCATATTAAAAATTTAAGATACAAAACTAGAAGAGTAAAGTGTAATCATTAAGTGTATCATAAATGTACAAATGATTGATTTGTATTTTTCAGTTCATCTATATGCATGTATACTGCTATACTATAACAGTATAATATTACAAAGAAGTAAACTGTGTTTGTTTGTATGGAATGGATAAACTCAATAACTACTCAACCGATTTCAAAAATTCTTTAACCTATAAATATCTTCATTATTAACAGCGAGAAACATGGGCCGTATTTTATTTTCAAAAAATAGCCTGGCCGTGCGAGCCGGGGCAGGTCGCTGGTTCCTCGCTATACTCGTATTCTAAAGTATACTGGTGCACCACCTAGGCATAGTACATGTGGTACACAATGAGTAGTTTTAAGAGTCCCTTAGGGACTTAGGGAATAAATACATTTTGAAAAATATTAAAATTCATGTTTGATATTATATCTTGAAGAGTATTTGTAGAAAATTCATTGTAAATTAGACCAATTACGCTTGGCGCTCCGTCCTCTCTGACTACCCCGTTAGGGATACAGCGTGAAGATATGTATATAAATTAGACCAAAAAAAAGTCAATAAATTTAATTAAATCCATTCACATGCACATAAACCATCGTCTTCTTTAACTGCCTTTAAACAAAAAAAAATTAAAACCCGACTATGTATTTAACTTGGAGATGAAATAACTGCAATTTATTGAATTAATTGCCAGAGTGAGAGACCTATAATTATGCTTTCTCTTGCTTATAGCCATCGACTCGAGCAATAAATTCAAGAAACTATAGTGATAGCGATGACCAATTACTCAGATTATGTTATTTTAGAAATGGCGAGTGTCTTTTCAAAAGCGCTTTCTTCAGAAAACGACGAAAATTGGCTATGGAAATACTCCATAGGTCTACGGAAAAATTGTATTTAACTGTGTAGGAACTACGTAATGTCAATGCATATTGAAACAAAATATTAGACCACGTAGCTTAGCGCTACTAAATTTATCAAAAATTGTAATTACTCTTTTATGAAAAGGAATCTTTATAATATAGTTGTTTGTTGTTCTGAAATGTACATTGTACATAATATATCCCCATTCGTATTGCATACTTTCACAAATATAATCTTTTATTTGGTACTTTATAATTTTTGATAAAATAGAAATGACAGAATACGTACAAATGATAATAACATGTACAAAGTAAATGTTAGAACAGAACAAAAGCTTATATTATGAAGATTCCTTTTCATAAAATGATATTTACGATTTTAACACGCTTTCACATCTTCCGCAAGGTCATAGTTTGGTACATCTATTAATAAATTTGTACCATTTTAGTTTATCTAAACGAAATTATTTATTATTAATAACTTAGTAAAATAATTTACGAACCGGCCCAAAATAAACTGTGATACCACAAAAGCGCGGTAAACAAAATCTATTCTATGATACCATAAAAAAGATTAAACAATTTTTGACTTTAATTGATATTAACAGAATAAAAACAAAACGCGTTCAGGAACAAAAGTGTGTTGTGCTCCATTCTTGGTTTCATTTTACAAGACAGTTCCTAGCATGGCTTAAATCTTTGTAGTCGAATATAGGAACGCATAAACGAACGTATCACTATGATTTTGATGCAACTATCTCTTTAGAAAATACTACCTTGCTCTCTGTTGAATATATTTTAGGAAATTTTCTTCATTTGTTATTAAATAATTTTGGCGTGAGTATTTTTTGTAAAAATCCTGTTTTTACTGGGGTTTTCATTTTATAGGTTTCTGTTTCAGATCAAATTCAAGTGATTGTGTATTTAATATAGAGAGCGGAAACCTCATACTCAATGGAAAAAAAACTGTAAATGTCTCTTTTTGAAAACTGGAAAAGACTTTCCTCGAACATAGGTAGCACAAAATATTAGCTGTAGCGCTGTTAAATACAAATAGGTTTTGATTAGACCGTTACATAAGTTTTTATAACCGTTTTTTTAATGTGTTGTAACAAGTTAATTTACAATATTTGCACAAAGACTTCATGAGCGTTCTGATATATGTAAATCTACCTTCAATAATCTTACCTAAAACGTGTAATGGTTCAGAGACGAAGTTCTAAAAATCGTATTTTGTAGGCATAGTGTGTGAATTACCGTATTACTAAAAATTTGATCTTTGTTCTACACACGAAATTTATGACATGAATATACCTATCGTTAGCACATAAGTAGGTATGATGAAAAACTAAGCACAACTTGTCAATAACAGAGTGCGGGTAGCAGATTTGATAAATGGGATCTCATTGTTTATGTAAGCGGCGGAACGTGAGGTCAACAGACTCATTTTCAGCTGGGTTACCAAACCACTTCTATAGAGGTACTTACATTTTCACATGGAAAATTCGCGTGAATGACGGTAACTTTACCACAAAACAGGACTTAGTGTATACTATTCCTTGAATGGTATTAATCAGAACTGCGTAATTAAAAAAATCTGTAATGACGTCTTTTTTTTCTTATTTTGCTGAACAATAAGTTAGACTGCTTTTAAAATTATTACGTTTACTAAAATTAAACTCTCTCGCAGTTGTAAAAAATATTTGAATTTCATCGAAAAATATTTGTGTCATTAGAAGTAGACGATATATTACGAGGTCAAATTCGTAGTGTCATTGGATAGTCCTAGAAATGAAAGAGACAGGGCTTATTTTCTCTACTTGATTTTTTAAGCCAATAAATTAAACGTTTTTCAGTTAAATTCCAAAATATTTTTTTTCAGTTGTGTCCAACATTATTAAAGACTAGCAACCCGCCTCGGCTTCGCACGGATAGAATTTTTTTTTAAATAAAATACAGTCCATGTTCATCGCTGATAATGTAGATTTCTATAGGTGAAAGAATTTTTGAAATCGGTTAAGTAGTATTTGAGTTTATCAATTACATACAAACGAACAAAGTTTACCTCTTTAAAATATTAGTATAGATATCTTCCAGTCACTTTAATAATATTAATGGAAAACAATCAAATAGTGACGCGAAATATGTTTTTAAATACTGTGTTGTAATAGTATGCACAGTATAAAAGAATTAGCAGTTTACTAAAAAGTAACAAACTACTTTGTTCATAATAATTAGCCAAATCCGTTTCAAGTATTTTTAATACATGTTTTTTTTTATGGTTCTAAAAATGGCACCCCTACTGCAGTGGATGCGTTCGTGTCAGGATTTGATCAGTGGACTGTAAATTAAATACTTGTTCGATTTGTTCTTCTTCTAACTTTATTTTCCTTTTCTTATTGGAAGCTCGGGCTTGCTGAATCGTGCCGAGTGTTTTTTTTTTTGTTTCTGAGAGGCGAAAAAATTCCCATGGACACTCACCCAGACTCTACGCCAACTGAGTAGTGGCGGGCTCGAACAGACTAAAAAAAACCCTCTTAGCTGTTAGCCCTAGTGGCTTGTACAGCGTCACCAGTCGCGTTGGAGCGAGTTGGGGCTTGTTTGAGGCAATACCCTACCATCGTATCTATATATTTTACAAATAATCTTAACCTATTATAATGTCCATTAATCACATATATTACACAAATCAAACATATAACACTATTTTCACTATGTTCAATGTGTCCACTACAAGTTCTTTTCAAAATTGAGAAAAAAGATTTGTCCGTCTGCTTGTCTATTTGTCACAGCCGTTTTTCTCGAAGACTTATTGATGTAAATTGAAATTTAAAATATTTACAGTTAAGTGGTAACTCAAAAACAGACATAAACTTCAAAAGTTGTTTTCATTTTTGGGGTTAAATTTAAAGGCTTACATAGAAAGTTAAAAAATTTATTGTGGGTATTATGTTGGGTTTCAAAGGAAAGCTCTTTAAACCACAAAACATAATGTACGTTTACACAAATGAAACACTTTTTCGAAAATACGCGTCCATTTTGCTGTCTCTCCACCTTAACTCTACTATCACATTTATCTATACGATCATAACTACGAATACTGTCGACTTCTAATTTGGTATTGTGTTAAATAATGATTGCCCATTGTTACTGCAGGTGAAAATTTTTTATTTTTTTTCTTATTGCAAAAGGAATTGAAGGGTGCGGGGGACACATTTTAAAGCGGAGCGGAAATCATATAAACACGATAAAAATAGTCAAAATTGTTTCAGCGTAAAATCTGAAATAATAATTAGAGTCGAAAATTTATTTAAATATTACAGGGGAAAGAAAGGATGTCTTTAACTAGCACAATTTTTCAGAAATTAGCACCCTTTACAAACTTAGTTATGTGGTCTTATTCAAGCACTCAACGTATCGCGCATGTATATTAACTGAACCTTTTAATGTAGACTCATTTTTCAATTATACATTGCTTGAATACTCCTCTACTTCATACGTTTCCTTCGGAACCCTCGGTACGCAAGTCCGATTCGTATTTAGTAGGTTTTTTACTTAATGAGTAACCGACATTACGGAATATTAATTAATAAATAAATATTACCTAAGTAAGACCAGCACTTACGTTTTTTTAAAGTATTTTGTTGTCTGCGCTGTCATAGAAAGTAGTAAGGGTATCGGGCTGTTAAGGGGCTGCATAGGAGATCGCGCAAACTCAACATGTGTCGAAAATGGCCTGCACAAAGGCTTTAATAGATAAAATGCCACATAACCCAGTCTCTTCCCTGGGGGACTGAGCATCTATGTATTGAAGGTTATTCGGCGTTGCCAAAAAAATCTAGATTTAATTACTAGTTATCTTCTGTCAAAGCTTTTTAAGTTGCTCAATTGGCCTCTAATTTGGACCCTGACCTAACCACTATTGCCTAAAACTAAAGCTGGAAGCAACGGTATGCGAAAAACTATACTCGATATATATACTCGTAGATGACACATGGATGACTATTAGAACTCGCGCAACGTCAGTTAACCTCAGAGAACGTATCAATTGCCAAATGCTTTAATAAATCGCAGGCGCCTTCAATTATTTTAAAATACGTATGTTAAAAACATTGTTTCGTAAGATACGATAATTCTATTGTTATCTGCATAATTAACGAGAAAATTACGTGATTTTCAATTCTGGAGGATAATTATGCCTAAAGCTTTGAATTAAATTACTTTAATTTCATTTTTCGGTTCATTAAATTCTGATACAAAGGTACATTACTTAAAGACACATTTAGAATATTGTTTATTCGACTGGTATACAACACAAAGACATTACTCACACGAATATGTCGCGAATAATTTTTACACAAGTAGCGATAAAGACAGAACGATGCTAAAGGTTGTAGCGAGAATAAGAAAAGTATAGTTATTTAATGCAACATTAATGACGTGTAAGGTAAGTTTGTCAGATTAAATTTATGAGGTCCACAACCAGGGCGCACGTATCGCATTTTTGCTTTTCATTTATTTCAACGATTACAGCAATAATTTCATGCATACCACAAGTATTGGATGGATTTGTACTTAATTCACTATAATCTGTGTATATATTAATCCTACTGGCAGACTGAGGTTTAATTAAATTAAATTATATTTATTAACAGTAATGACCTTTTACTAGTGATTTTCATATTTAATTTTATATTGGAGATGTTTGTAATCTGTGATGCTTCTGTATTTGATATGTATGATTAGGGTTAAGCAACATTACGCGCAGTTACTAATTGGGTGGGTGATCATTGATATCCATATCGAAATATAAAAATTTGTGCTTTCAAAGGTATACTAAGTAGTTGGTCCTAGTAATTGCTATATGGCGGTAGTCGTTAAAATAAGTTTGAGATTTTATGAGCACTGTGCCACGGGCTATAGATTAAGGCCGCGGTATATCCCGCCTAAAGTGGCTAATGACGGGCCTTTAGGTTCACGGGCCATGGGAGTGGAGGATCCGATGACTATGTGAAATATATGTAAATTTGCTGTTGCTACCTTATCATAATTCTTTAATGAAACGATTTTGGATAGAAATACATGACAGTACCCTGAGTTCGAATCTCGATAATTTTTAATAGATTTATTGTTGTGGATGCCTTTTAATATAAAGTAATGTTTAGCTGGAGAAATGAACAATTTAGTGATGTTGATGTAACTATATAAACCACCTTATGTTATAACTATTTCGTTTTAGTTCGAAACAATTAACGAAAATAACTAACGCAGTTGGACAAAAATTATATATGTTATATACTTCCACGATTAAAAAATATCTAACAACACCACATTATTAAACATTGTAACATTCCAATTCATTAAGTCGTCTAGGCTATAAAAGATGCGCCAAACCCGCCAAAAGAACCGACGTATGTATAATTGAACAAATTGAATCGTGACCCACCTCGAGCTTAATTTCTTACAGTCAATTCCATACAAATAGGTCGAATTTCGCTTAAACTTAAAATCAAATTTGGTCAATTAGTATATAAATGCACCTAAAAACCATTGGTGTTATTTTTGTCCTTTTCAGGGTAGTTGGGTAAAAAGTTATACCACTTCGGCCTTGGATTAACAAACATACATTTACACTTCTGTCAAATGTGTTGTCATTAACGGCAACGACTGTAAACGAGTCGGATTTAGCAAAACGTCTCCGAGGCATTGTTAGTGCGGTTTCGGGTTTAGGGCTCAATAAAGATAATGGATAGATTATATAGGTATACTTTAAACTTTTGCTGTTATTGGATGTTATGTTTTGCGTAGTAGTATAACATAATTTTATTTCATAAAAAAAACGTTAGGGTTGAAAAAATGGGCACGTAACCAAAAATTTTACAATTGTATTTAGATATTTTTAGCTACACTCAATTTCTAATCATCGCGGTAAATGAACTGGAAACTGGAAGGCTCGGATTTGTTATTTATTTCCAAGACATATTTATAATAGTGTAAACACATATTACACATAATATTAAAAATACAAGACACGATAAGTTTTCGCCGCGCTATCGACTCCTTTAAGTCTCCGTGAAAACTCTTCATATTGGCCCCAATGAGCTCACTATCTACTCTGCCTACTCTTCGTCCTTAATTTTGCTCCATTAACTCTGCTAATAAAGTGGAGTTAATAGAACGCCACTTTATTAGCCCCGAGCTCTATTAGCCCCGCCGTATTAACTCTGCTCTTTTAACTCAACTCTATTAACTTTGCTCTATTAACTCTGCTCTTTTCTATTAACTGCGTTCTTTTATTACTGCTCTATTAAATCTCCAACCTTCACTCTTAATTCTATTAAAATGAAATCCACAGTATTATATTAGATATCTGTCTCCCCAGTTGCCAAATCAAAAAGACACAGGACAACCAACCAATAAGGACATTGTATTTTTTGGTCGTATTGTTGCGGAATAGTTGATTGACATTTTAACGACAGTTTATTTAACAAAAAGTAAAATGTCATCTGACAAATATTAATGTACTTCACTCGTAATTAAATACTATTAATTACGAGTGAAGTACATTAATATTTATATGAAGTACATTAAACTAAAATGTTTTGCTAAAAAGAACAATAATCTGATTATGTTCCAATTTAACAAAAACTTGCAAATAAGCTGTAATAGCTGTAACATAATTCTTCGAATTCATTATTGGAGTTGGAAGCCTATTATACTTACCCATCTTTCCTTTGCTCATCATCCTTAGTCACGATTATAATGATACCTCCTTTATTCAAATCGTTTGAGGCGTTTCAAGTACTTACACATATGTATATGATGCAAGGTATCTGGGTCGAATATGGCCACCTTTAAATTTCACATCAATTTTCTCATAATTTTTAAAGTTAAGGATTAGTTTCCGTCTTTTTTAGTACTGAATTTATATAAGTAATACATTTCAGGTAAAAAGAAAATTATGTAAATAAACTTTTAAAAATAACGCATTTTTAAAACTGATCAAGTGGCCACGTTTTCGATAGTGTAGTTAAATAAGGCCACCAAATGGCCATATTAAAATCTCAAGTCAAAACAGTATAGTTTATGTTTCTCGGTATATCGATATAAAGTATCATTTAAGAGATCGTCTGAGAATATTGTATAATTTTGATGCTGTGAACTTCATTTCCTACAATTAAAATTTCATACCGCAGAATTCATGATAGTTAGGCTCCATATATTTCTAATATTTATACATTTTTGATGAGGCCTCGTGACCAGAAATGAAAATAAGTAAAAGTAAGTACTAAAAAGACAAAAAATTAAGAAATACGATATGAAACATTACCATCTAATGGAAATAGGTTCAGTCAATTGCTTTATTATTATCTTTGTATTATTGTCTCTGTTTATGAAATTGCTGTTTTATATAGAAAATAATCAAACGATTTTTTCTTTGAAGAGTATACTTAATTAATCGAAATATTGGTCATCATCGTCGATGCCTTTTGCCATGCTATGCAGAATGTTCAGAGCGTGGGGCGCGTAACGACTGGACCACTTCAGTACGCACACATAGACTTTCCAATGGTCGCTGTTTATATAGTAATAATAATAATAATATAATAATAATTTATGTGCTCGCTTTCAAAATAACAATATTTTTTCAAACGTGGGGTATGGACAGATTTTTCGGCTGGCCATATTTCATCCATATATACATATGTAACCATATACAGATCCACATGTAGACCGGTAAAATACATCACTTTCTTTCCTTTGGATTTGCCAACAGAAAAAATAATGAAGTAAGTGTCGACTGGAATTTTAAAAACTTGATCCAGAAAATAAATCTCTTTGAATAGGTCATTAATAAAAGTTTTATAACGAACGAGGTATTAAAGTAGATATTTTTTACTTTATTACTCACAAAAAGGGTGTAGTTTTGTTTTTTCTCTCACCGCTATTTCTTTAACGAGCGTTCTCTCCGAGTTTAAACGCTTCAGTATAATTAATTGTACTGTAAAATGAGGAATAGATCGTCGGATTAAGAATATCTTGCGTTTATACCTTAAATACATTGAAAATTAAACTAGACACGTTTATTACACGTTTATTTTTTAAATTCTTTTGTTTTAAAAAATACTAATACATGTAGAGTCACCTCAGAGTTAGTTACGCAGAGTTACATCGTTTTAAAGTTAATACACTATCGCGGAAAGTGAATGTTTAGCAGTTTAAAAAACCTTTGCATTTGCCGTGTAATAGATTGTTTTATCGACTCGACAAAGTCAGCAAATTAAAGTTTCTATTGGTGTCTTTGTCATTTCTAAATTCAAAATTGAAATATAAACGTACGGGATACCCGGTAATCTTCGTATTCCGAAATAACGCGAATGACGAGAATCGAAGAGCGACATGTGCCAAAGAAAAGTAAATAAAAATGAACTGCAATTTATGGATGTGTAGTCAAACTTGGAACCCTTATGATTTGGTCGTTGGCCACGAATAAACATTTTTAAGTCACTCTTTATAATTTGTGTTAATTGTTTTAAGTTCATTGGATGAAATAGACAAATACTAAGAAAAATTTACTAGGTGGTCGGGATAGCGGTAGCCAACTAAGATATTCCAAACAAACACAAATGACGAGAAATTGTTGTTAGCGAGTGGGATTATTTTATGACGGATTATGTCATTTAGTATCGATTTATGATTCAATAATAAATAAAACCAATACAGCGTCAATATAAACTGATGGCAGCATTGTTAAACTGGGTGTATCCTACTATTCTTGCAATGGGAAAAAGAAGTCCAATCCGGTTGTGATTTATAGTTGCAATGACTCACGTAAGCAACAAGGAGTCATTGCTCAACTACTCAAAAAAAATCAGAGAATATTTTTACATAGTCAGTTTGAATTTTTAAATTTCACGAACAAAGCTAATTGTAACTATTGTTACTGGGGAGTGAATAAGTAATTGGCTTTACCTGTCCGAATTATTTATTTTGCAGTTTGATATAAATAAAAAAATTACCACAGTTTGCAAATCTTATATTGAGTATAACAAATTCAATTCACACAATCAATCCAATTAATATAATCATACATGTTATTCTTTAAATTTAATTAAAGAATAACTTATTCTATAACAGATCATTTAAATTTCACAAACATCTATTTAACATGACAATCTAACCAAATCTTATATTGAGTATAACAAATTCAATTCACACAATCAATCCAATTAATATAATCATACAACATGTTATTCTTTAAATTTAATTAAAGAATAACTTATTCTATAACAGATCATTTAAATTTCACAAACATCTATTTAACATGACAATCTAACCCACAACATGCTGGCTAGACTCAGGGTTACGAGGTCGCTTGAGGTAAACGTCGTTTTATCCTTCAATACTCAAATTTATGTAAATATAAAGAAAAGGCGCCACTGGCAGTAACAGCTGCCAGACCGAAAAAATTAAACTCTTACAAATGATTACAATTTAAGATTCAGGTAAACGCTTGCTGACAATTATCCAAGCCAGTCTCCGGAAAGCCGCAGCTGGACGAGAAGAAAATTGGATCCACGTCACAAACCCTCATGATGCTCGCCCACGCGACCCCTCCAATTGATGCGCGAATCTTGCCCCACGCAGCTAGAGCCAAACATCTGGCACGAAAAACCCGTGCCAAAAACACCCGTGCATGAAACATCCGTACGTGGAACATCCGTACGTACATAAAACCTCCTGAAATATATCATACCATTAAATTAGCATGAGACTGTGGAAGAAAGGAAGAAGGTGCAACAGAGAATTCAAACGGCTGAAAACACCTTACAGTAGAAGAGGTGGTTAATAAAGACCCCCTACTGATCCTCAAGGACGTGTTATTAATGCATAAGGATGAAGAGATTATTGCAGCCCTTGAGAAACAGAATGGGGGTATCTTTCAGGGCATCAAAAAAGAAGATAAAAGATTTACGGTAAAATACAGACGGAAAGTCAGAAATCCGCTATGCGGACACGTCATTTTAACAGTATCACCAAGCATTTGGAGAGGAGGGCTGGATCACGGTCGAGTTAAGAATGATCTACAAAACATTTATGTGGAAGACCAGTCTCCCCTGATCCAGTGCACTCGCTGCCTAGCCTACGGTCGCCCTAAAAGATTATGCAAATAAACTAGGGATAAATGCAGTCACTGCGGTGACATTCATCTTTGAATAGATTGCCATAGACGGGTACAGGGACAGGAGGCTAGGTGTAGCAACTGCATACGGGCCAGCATGGGCGACCACGCCCACATTGCTATTGATAAAGAGTGCATGGTCAGAAAAAAGTGAGACGTGCTGGCCCGGGCGTCGGTTGCTTTCTGCTAAGGTGGTGTTAAAGGGACATACTCTAATTAAAGTATGCCAGGCTAATCTGCACCGGTCCCAGCAAGCCACTTCTGAACTAATAGTCGAGGCGGGTGTTAGGGGCATTGATATAGCTCTGGTGCAGGAGCCTTATATTGGATGTACGGGATTAGTCAAGAAATATGCAGGAGTAAGAGTAATACAAGGGAATATCGGAACGACGGAAGCAAGAGTTAAATCGGCGATTAATACATATTTGAATTTCAAAATTTGAGCTGCCATCCCATTGTCTGCTATTTGTGTTTTTCTATTCGTCATTAATCGTGTTATCTCGCGATTGTATAATACGGCCAATTTAAAGTGAATGTCGAGCTGCTAAACATTCCCTTTCCGCGATAGTACATTAATTGTAAACAGTTTTCATCGACCTGCACATTTTTACAAATCTCATTTACGTCTTAGCAAACAGGATCTCATCAGAAGTTTCAGTTACTTCAAGTTAATTAGAAATTAATATAACCAATCAATTTCTAAGGCAGTTACTTTTTCATGTTACCGAATTAAATATTGAAATACTCAAAATATTTTATTAATACGTTAAGTGCTAATAAGTAGAAATAAATAAGAGGGTTTGGGGAGCTACGATAACATAACTCCGAACTTATTGTCTTATGTTCTGTTCTTCTGTTGTCTCTCCTTTAAATTGTTGTTTTGTATCGTAAAAAATAATCAAATTGTTATTCTTGTATTGTTGTTTAGTTTAGCGTAATTAGTGTCATTCCTTTCCGTAAAACATTTAAAGGTTTTTAAGACTATAGTGTAACACAAAAATAATATTTAGTGGATTCAGACAAAAATGTACTTAATTATTCACAACTAATTATGAATGTAGTTAAATGCATTAAAGTGTTGCTCTCGTTGTTAGTAGAAAAATTGAAAGTGTTTAATGCTGATATGGATTAATACTACCTGTTGTAAAGTAACAAAATTATTACATTGTTTATAAAATAAATTAACAAAAGTATCTACATACATGTAAGTACATATTTCGTAAGCTTTGGATATTTGATATTTTTTGTAGAGTATAAATTGCTCATGAACGCAAAATGTTATAATTCAAAACGTAATTTTGAGAAATTGAATATTCCTCATATTTATTACGATGGTTACTCTATCAGTAGATTTTTTTAATAATAATTATTTTGTTTAGCACTACAGGAACTTATGTTGTAAATCATTGTACAATGTAGGTACATATCTTATTAGTACTGAAGATAATAGAGAGATTACGTGATTGATCATTATACAGCTTAGCACTAATTATTATTAATATCTAATGATACTTAGGAACATTATTCGATATACGTATGTATTGATACGGATGTTCACAATAATGTAGACATACATAAAATTGTATTTTCCTACGGAGCTAATAACGAATTGCTCAAGTTCTTAGAGGGGCGTAGTTACATTACAAGTAGGCAGTTGTATGTTCACTTGACTGACTTCGTAACTGGTATTAATGATTATATAGCGGATTACATAACTACCGCTAGAACCTGAAGACGTTGTCTTTGATAAACACGAACGAGTTTGTTCTACAATAATGGAACAACGCTCTGAAAAGTTTGCTGGGAATAACGACACAAAATTTTGAGTGAAAAGTATTCCTGTTATTTTTTTAATGACATGCCTAAATAATGGTACCACAAAAAGTTTACAAATTACTAGCCTAAAGACGTTATAAATAATTTAAATTTGATTTAACCTATTAGAATACTTTACAGAAGAACTTTGCAGAGAAGAACACTTTGCTTATCGTTTCTATTAAAGGAAAGACTTTTTGTTCTTCGTAAGAGAGAGGAGATTTTAAGTGCTACCCGTAAATAGCGCTTAAAATCTCCTCTGACGAAGCTCTGAGCCAAGGTCCATCCTCCATCGAGTTATCCCTTGGCTGAAGGAACCCTTAGACAGTCGACCTCTGGTAGGGCGCCTTCTGCGCTCGCTCCAACACAACTTGGGATAACAGCAAAGAGGAGGGGTTCCTTCGGATCGAGTTTGACACTACTTAGGCGGCGTAGAGTTCGGTTGAATGCCGTGGAGATTTTTTCCCTTCTCCAAAACAAAAAAAGAAAACACTGCGCACATTTCACTATAGTCTCTAAAAAAGTTTTGTCACTTTTAGTTTAGTCATCAAAAATGCATAAAGCAGACTTATGATTCTCGGATATGACGAACAAGGCGGCATCTATTTACTAGTAGGTACTAACTTTAAAATTGTAAGAACCCATGAAATCCTGGCGATACGACAATAATAGTTAATGTCATTCGAGAACCGGAAATCTGCCAAACCAAGGGCTTGGAGGAGGGGTTTTTTTATACGTACATAAGAATTTCTCTATGTCACTTAATATCTGACGATAACTGTATCATGGGATATTTATACAAAGTGTACTTTAAGTAAGTGAGTAAGAGTACTTTTCTCAATATTTATGTGTATAATAATAGTTTTGCGACTTCCACGCAGATCTGACAGAGAAAGACGATAATAAAATGTTCTAGCTGCATATACTCTCACGCAACGTAAAAGTCAAACAATAAATTGAGCTGTTATTAAGAACTTGTATAGACGATAGCCTAGCCACCAGCAATCAGCCAGCAACCAGTCAGTACATGATTCCGCTTTGCCATCTGTAAGCCCACTAGAAGTGTCCGTCGACGCGTGATTTTATTGTCAATTGACGCTCTGTCTAGTTAAACAAGGTATATAAGTTTATTCTAGTCCGAACACGAAATAACAAGGAGGTATATATGTACGTACGCATGTATTTCTTCACACGGTATCTTTAACGGTGCAGACAGATAGAACGGAGCATCAGGAATCTATATAAGTATCTATATAAGATATATAAGTATATATCTTTTTTTCTACTCGAATATCATCGCATTTATCAAATGCCAAGGTATGCAAGTGCTTTTGATATTCTGTCAGTTGTACGTAAATATATTTAATTGTCTGCATGTGAAAATAAAATTTTAAACTCCTAACGAAGAATGAATATTATGACATGAATTAGTTAATTATTTCATTTTCACGTTATAATTATTGTACATTTTTTTTCAAGTCTATATTTATTAATTTAATATGAGCAAGTGCACTCGTCTTTCTTGTAAATGAGCTTCAATTAGTTTAACGATACCTGGTCCGTTGATCAATTAACGACAGAGTCTAGGGATAACGACCGACGTCGAGGCTCTCTGTTCAAATAAATCTAGGTTTAACTTTAGCTTAACGGTTTAGATTGTGGGAAAGCCAAATACTGGTTTGTGGCCGGGACTAAAAAGTTTTTTGTTGATTACTGAGGTTGTGTTGAGGTTTGAGGTTAACTGAAAACAGAACATTTGTTTATGAGCTTGTTGGAAATTTGAAAAATTAGGAATATTGTTGATGACGACAATTTAATAACATTAACTCTGGTTTCTTTATGAGATTTTTATCTTTAAATCACTTAACTCACCTACATACATGCGTTATACATATACGTACAACACACGCCCACAAACACAAGTACACGCTAAGCGTTATGGATTTAGTGATAAAATAACAGTTATGTGCTATATGGTGAAAAATAATGAATTTTTGCTTCGGACAAGTACTATTAGAATTCGAATATTGTTGAAATTGTTGACACGAAAAATATGGCTGTATGGGCATAGTTCATTTTGCGTCCCAAGAATTGGGGAGTAACACAAAAAAATATTAAATTCTCAATTTCTTGGCAGGTAAAGGGAACTATGCTCATACAGCCTTCAACTAATAAACTTCTCTCGGTTAGTTTAAAATAGAACTATGAAATAAACATTTTTAAAGTTTGAATTTTGAGCAAGAAATTATTTAGTTTTCTGACTTTTTTAGATCGTTTTACGATGCTTGACCATTTATCAGCTTTTATTCAAATCCGATAATGGAGTGTTTTCGGAATTACAGCTATCAAATATGTCTGTTGTCTTATATCATCTGTAAAGTTGATAAAATGTGCGACTATATGAACATATAATCACGCGTATACATAACCATTTCTTATTCAGATTCGATAAAGCATCAATACGCAAACTAATCACACTACGCGTTCACCTTAATAATTTATATTTAAATTAATATATGGAAAAAAACGATTTATAAGATTTTTAAATCAACTGAAATTTAAGTAATAGAGGGTGAAAATCTTAATTGGCAACAGAAGAAGCAAATGCAATTTGATTATTCACAAAAGTTACAGAACTTGTTTAAGATAAAACCAGTGAGGCGCACTCGATCAGCGGTTTGTCTGTCAGCTAAATGAAAGTTTATACGATAAACAAGTTTAAACTGAGATGGGAAAGTCATTAAAAGTAGGAAGCGACGCGCACCAAATGGACTGTAGTAAGCGCTCCAAAATAGGCATCACTAATGACATGTATGCATAATTATGCGCAATGTACACATATATATTTTTATTTAAAGTTCCTTGTTGCTGATGCTAGTTTCTTCGGAATAAAGTATAGGTTCACCGTCTGTTTTATTATCAGATGAAGGGGCTGAGGGGGGGGGGGGGAGGTTCATCCCTAAATTATTCACGTTCCCTTTCATTCACTTGGAGTAATTTACTTCTTCTGTTGTAACTTCAGCATTATACACTAAATTGCTAAGATATCCTCTGATGTCGTACAACATGGAAATTTTTGAAGGCAAAAGTGAGCAGGTGGGTACCTCTTTTTTTTGTTTTGCAGGATAATTCTGTATTTAAATACCCCAGCCTCCAGGGGGAAAGAAAGAGTTTTGCAGAGCTTTTAGGTACAAAACTGCAGTGGGTGTCTTTGGAGCGATGTCAAAGAGCCGCGAGATTTCTTACGAATGTACTGGAGCCTCTCTCGCGCTGTGCTAAAGCACTTCTAGCGCGGGTAGGGATAGAGCCCCCCTGCATTCTCGTGGTGTCAAGGCAACGCAAACAACACTTGCTATTGTATTCATTGGAGTTCTTTGAATGAATAGGCGACAAGAGCCCCCACTCCGGTCGACTGTGACCCTGAGGTTTCTTTGATCGCCTCTTATGACAGATCGGAGAAAAGGGTAGCCTTAATCTCTTGCCCTGGTTACAGGGCTGGCGCAGTTACCTCCTAACCAAGCGTGATTGATTGTCGAGTTTGTCATTGCATTGTCTGATGGAAATGAGAAGAAATCGTGAGCAAACATACGTCCATCTATGACAAAAATGGCGAATAAATGAGCCTGAATCCGTATGCGGGTCAAGATTATAGTTCTTTGTTCTTCTAATGCGTGTTGTAATAGATGACTAATACTAAAGCCAAGACAAAGTTACGTCAGCATTTGTCGTCTAAGCCGCATTGGATCTGCGTGGAATTAAGGCCAAAGTCGCCTCGTATATCCCCGACTCCGCGAATTGGAAATCAACTGTTCTGCCAATGGCATTGTTCATTGTGCTTATCGATTAATTATGGTTGACGTTAACTAATCTCGTAGGAAACATAAGTTTTACATGTGTTGTCCCAAAAGTGAATGTTCTGGTCGCTATAAAATAAGTAATGATAGAAAGTTTAATTACAATTAGTTATAAATTACTGACGAAGAAAATATACAGAGCGAAGGTGAGTGGTAAAAGAAGCCAAGGAAGACCAAGGCTGACTTATGAAGATCAAATAGCCAGAGTGTTAGCAGACGGAAATGTCAAAAGCACTCGCATACCTAGGCGAAAATGTGTGAGGAGAATGATGAGATTTGAGGAAGCGAAATAGGTGTGTAAGGACCGCGACTCCTGGCGCTCCGTCCTCTCTGACTACCCCGTTGGGGATACAGCGTGAAGTTATGTTATGTTATGTTATGTTATAAATTAAAAAAATAATAATAATATTGCGTACATTTATTATATTTATAACCTCCGATTTCACAATTAAGTACAAGCGTAATATTAAGGAATTCCTCTGTGTTAGTCTGGAAGAGTAAAAAAATAAAGGATCTTTATATATTCTATAAAACCTATAGCTTAATCTACGGACTTTATGTAGGCGACAAGCTAGCACTTAACAATTTGTCACATTAATAAAATTTTATGCAGTTTACTTGAATAAAATTAAACATTTTAAATGTGCATTTGAACTAACAGAGTATCAAAATTTTCTGAAAAGAAAGTTTTTGTAACGTTCTGCTATTTTGCACTATAAGCATAATATTTAATCTTTTTAAATTCCAATCGTATCTGCATGTAATATTAAATTTATATATCTACAGCTGGTGTTTACATGCTACATTCTTCTGTTTTGTTAATTATTATAGCTAATATCAAATCACGATGGAAGAGAAGGCAAGCTAATATGCTTTAGACTTTCTCACCTATCTAAAGAATAACGGTATATTATCTACTGAAAACTGTAGCGAGAAGAACTCTCAAAAGTAAAGGTAGAAAATTGAAATGGAAAAAATATGTCGTAATTTATTAAGTAAACGTAGATCTTGCGTCTCTAGCTCATTCTTTATTCATTACAGTAAACAAAATTATACGCCGTGTCATTTCATTAGAAGATTTCCATAAAAGATGACAACGTTTTGTTAACTCGCGTTTGTTCAACTTTGCTTTTGGCTTTTATTTATTTCTACTTATTTTTGTTTACTTAGTACTAATTAGTTAATTCAATGGTAATGGAACACAGCTTCTATCTTGTTGGCTTTCAAAGGCTGACGAGGTATTTTGCTTTTGATATAATGAAAAATTTTAACCTTCAAAATTAATGTCGGAATATCACTGAAAGAGACAGACTCTATATTATTTTATCTAATTCTCCATCGAATAGTGTATATAAATATTATATACATATTTTTTTTTAGACAATTACACAGTTTGCGTGATCCCAAACTAAGCAGTAAGGTTGTAATAGTTCGTTGTGTGGTACCCATAGGTGTACCACACAACGAACTCTGGGGGAGTTCCCAGTAACACCCAGACTCCAAGCCAATTAAAAAAGTTCGTTTCCTTAATTGACCTGACCGGAGATCGAACCTGGAACCCTAGTTTGGAAAGCAGATGCATATACCACTGCGCCATCGGGCCAATCTTTAGTTAATATTTAGTTGTTGTTATCGGTGTTGGTTAGTTGACTGAGTCTGATCTCTGAAATATCCTGAGGATGCTTCGTTCAGAGGCAAAACACGTATCAAGTGTGTTGCAAATTCGAGCGGAAAGTAACTAAAAATTATAAAAATTCGTTACATGCATTGTTATGCAGATATTATTAATTTAGTATCGTAGGAATTTTCGTACTTTTATTATTTTTTGAAACGTACACAATCTGGAAAGTAATGGTTCGAATTGAGATAACATTAGAATCGGTTTGAGTTAATACAATTGTTTATTATCAACGATATCTATGTATGGTAGTACCTACTAGATTGTGTGTTCGAAATAATCACTATGTTCCATTTTTTTTTATAAAAAAGGGGGAAACGAGCAAGCGAGTCATAACATAACATAACATAACATAACTTCACGCTGTATCCCCAACGGGGTAGTCAGAGAGGACGGAGCGCCAGGAGTCGCGGTCCTTACACACCTCTTTCGCTTCCTCAAATCTCATCATTCTCCTCACACATTTTCGCCTAGGTATGCGAGTGCTTTTGACATTTCCGTCTGCTAACACTCTGGCTATTTGATCTTCATAAGTCAGCCTTGGTCTTCCTTGGCTTCTTTTACCACTCACTTTCGCTCTGTATATTTTTTTCGTCAGTCTTTCATCACTCATTCTTTCCATGTGCCCGAACCATCTAAGCATTCCTTTCTTCATTTTTACAATAACACTGTTGTGCAACCCTGTCATACTGCGTATCTCATCATTGCTTATCCTGTCCGCAAGCGTGACACCGCACATATTTCTGAGAGACCGCATCTCCACAGCATTTATCATACTTTCACTCGATTTCGGGCATATCCAGGCCTCACTGCCGTACAACAAAGTTGGCACCAACACCGCATTGTGGATGGCCATTTTAGCAGTGTTAGATATATTCACACTACCCACTAATGCGGACAGAGCACCGTTCACTTTATTGCCAGCTGCTACCCGTCTCTCCACATCCAACTCACATCTTCCATCCCTCGAAAACGCACTCCCCAGGTACACAATTTCATTCACCTGTTCTAGACATTTTCCATTTACACTAATCACACATTTCGTTTGTTCCGCTTCTCTTTCAAACACCAGAACCTTAGTTTTGTTCACATTCATTTTCAATCCTTTTACTTCACAATCTTCTTTCATGCACGTGACTAGTGTCTGCAACTCTGCTTCTGATGGTGCTATTAGCACAGCATCGTCAGCGTACAATAGGCAGTTTACCATTTTGTCACCACATCCCATACCACTCATATTACCTTTCAATCTCTGGAGGCAACTGTCCAAATACAGCACGAATAGCCAGGCAGACATCACGCAGCCCTGTCTGACACCAGAACAGACTTCAAACCAGGGCGACATGTCACCGTCTATCCTTACACAGGCTCTGTGGTCTCGATATAATGACCTCACAGCCTGCAGTAAGGAGCCCTCCACGCCATATTCAGGCAGAAGACTCCACAATTTCTTCCGCACTACTCTATCGAATGCTTTCTCTAGATCCACGAAAGCGCAGAAAACTTTCTGACCTAAAGCCAGAAACCTTCCCACGATAACGCGAAGCGAGAAAATCTGATCCATACAACCCCTACCGTTCCTGAATCCACCTTGCGCCTCCCACAAATATCTTTCTGAAACACCTTTCATACGTTCAGTCAATACTTTAGTATAGACTTTACTCGCTAAGCTGACCAAGCTGATGGCCCTATAGCACGCACAGTCTAGGTAGGAACCTTTCCCTTTATATAGAGGTACTATGACTGCCGTGCGCCAGTCCTCTGGAACCTCCCCCTTCTGCCAACAAAGGTTGCAGAGTGCACAGAAGGCATCCCAGACCCTAGGACCACCATACTTGATCATCTCAGCAGTCACCTCATCAATTCCCGCAGCCTTTCCACATTTCAAACTTCTTATCACTTTCTCAATCTCTTTCATACTAATGGCATCCTCCAGTCCCTGGCCCGAGTGTGGCAATTCATTAGAATCGCTCTCAGTATCAGAGACGGAGTCGCCACTCTCATACAGTTCTCCATAGTATTCACTCCATCGCTGCAGAACATCCTTTTTATTTGTAAGCAGGTTGTTTTCTTTCGAACGCACTTTATTCATTCTGCAAGGTGCCGGACCACTTCGGATCTTACGTACTTCTTTCCAAAATAATTTGGAATTTTCCTCGAAGTTGTCCGACATCTTGTTTTCATCTAACACCCTACACCTTTCACGCTTCTCTTTCACTAGTGCCTTCGTTTCTGCTTTCTGCAGCTTATACCTGTCTTTCATCAAATTTTTCATACCACAGTCATTAGTAGCAAGGTAGTCTCGCCATGCTTTCTTTTTCTTATACACAGCCACTTTCACCTCATCATCCCACCACACATCACGCTTTTTGCCGTTCCCAATCTTATTCATTCCACACACTTCTTTCGCAGCCTCAACCATACTATCTCTAAGATTCTGCCAGCATTCTTCAACATCCTCGCTCAACACTTTCAATCTATCATCAAGCTTACTGGATAATACCCTTTCATATTCATTCCTGGTGGTCGCATCCTGCAGTTTCCAGCTTTTAATACGGCTAACCGCTGCAGGTTTGGACACTACGCGATGTCGCCATGCTGCGAACAGACCCCTTATTCTGGTTATCACCAAAAAGTGGTCCGTCCCGAGATCGGCTCCTCTATACGCTCTTGTGTCCATTACTTGCTTCTTAAGTCTGCTATCCACCAGGAATAAATCAATCATACTTCTCGCACCCTTTCTTTCCCACGTGTACTGATGGATCCTTTTGTGCCCAAACATGGTATTAGCCACAAAAAGATCCTTTTCCATACACAGTCCTAGCACAATCTTACCAGCATCATTTACTCTCTTATCTCCATATTTGCCTAGGACAGACTCAAATCCTGTTCGAGCTGTCCCGACCCATCCATTCATGTCTCCACACACAACAATTCTTTCGTTCTCTTCAACCGTCGCTAGAACTTCTCTAACATTTTCCCAGAACTGCTCTAGTTCAGCCAAACCGACAGAGGACACTGGGGCATATACTGCCAAAACAAAAATTCTTGTCAACCCAATCTTGAGGCGTACCCAGAGCAGTCTGGGATTTATACATTCATACTCAGTCATACAATTAACCATACGAGAGGACAGTAAAACGCCTACCCCTTGGCATCCCCTATCTCCTTGTGGTACCCCTGACCACAAAGCGATGCCTCCTCCGGGCAAGTCGGCAAGTTCACTGCCGCCTCGCTTGGTTTCACTCAAACATAGCACATCCAATCTTTTCTCTTCCATAATATCAATCACTTCATTCATCTTCTCCTCAATCCCACCTCTCACATTCCACGCAGCTACTCTGCACTCCTCCCTCCACTTCCCGCCGCTAGGTGCACAGCGTGTTGGGTGGCGGTCCCCAACGCCGAACTGCACTCTGCACACACCAGCGGGGACAGACCGGTGTACGTCGCTTCCGGGGGACGCCCTAACATTATAATTGCCGTTGTCCCGCATGGTATGCACAGAAGAGGAATTGCAGCCCTGAAAAGGGCTGGCAGGGGTCGCGACGAGCACGCTTCCTCAGTTGACCCCCTAGCAAGCGAGTCACCTGATGGAAAGTGATCACCTCCGCCCATTAACATCCGTAACGTCCGGGGAATCACGGGTGCGTTGCCGGCCTTTAAGGAAAGTAGGGGGAGGGTGGAGATGTGCCAACGGCACTCTCACTCGCCGAACGAAACACAACAGCAATAGATGCGCTATTATTTCACGCCTATATTCTGTGAGAGGGTGGTATTTCACCGGGCGAGCCAGCCCAATTCGTGCTGCAATGCAGCATGGCTCTACCACCACCACACATAAACTTAACTGTGGCTTGGAAACTACACCGAGCTCATTTTCACATTTCAAAGCACTGGTGCAATACTTTTATAATAAGTAATTAAAAAATTGATGCTCAGTTTAATATTAAACTGCAAAATAAGTATACATTTAAAATGGATTTTTAATGAATTTTTTATTTCTTTATGGAATGACGTACAGTTTAGTGCATTTGCCAATGTCAAGTATTAATAAGTAGAATCACATGTATATTAGTTTTTTCTTATAGAAAAATTCCTCCAGTAAAGTGATAGTAGGCTTTACTGAAGTTATAAAGGACTTCTTGGAAGAGGGTGAGAACTTCAGCTACAGATGTTTATTTAGACTCCATTCTTTTCACTTATACAGGACTTTCAATCACAATATACTATCACTTTTATACTTTAAAACTCCCAAAAATGTAAAAAAATAGAAAATATATACAAAATGTCGACCTCACTTCTCTCGTTCCCGCCAAAAAATCTTTCAATGAATTGAACTTATTGTATTATTCGTAAAATTAAAAAGTCATGAGCATTTCTCGCCCATTTGGAGCGACGACAAAATAGCAATGTCTCACTTTTACTTATGGCGAAAGGCTTGGAATACAGTGAAACGGCAGCTTCCACGTCACGCTCTGCCAGCGCGCCACTGTTATTATTGTTTTGATGTATTATTCTAGCGCCTAGTTTCTCAACCTGGGGGTCGCGTTAGTTATTAAAGGGGGTCGCAGTCTGTTAAAAAAAATAAGACCTGTAGACAAAAGATTCGGTCATTAAAAGAATCAATTTTAGTACAGTGTTATAAAATTAAACATTACCATGTAATAACAACATAAAAAAATAAACTTATAGATTACTTTGTTTAATTAAAATAATTAATCATGAACATTAATGAATTAATGCGATGGTTGGCTTTGTTTCTCTCTTAAAAGTATTTCTATACGTGGATCATCTTTGCAAACACTCTGAAGTAAATTATTTTCGAGTATAACAGACGATTTTTGTATATAATTTTCAACGCCACCATAGACGAGAAACCTTTTTCGCACAGGTAAGAAGTAGCAAAGGGTATCAATATTTTCAAAGCTTCTGTTACTAGGTTTCCGTACTCACGTCGCCGTGCAAACCAAAATTTATCTAAGTTTTGAGAGAAATATTCCAGTTGTAAAGTTTTATCTGCCGATAGTCAATGAGTTGATTGTGAGTCTCAGTTCGTAACTTGGCAGCTGCAACTATATTTTCATCAAACGGATTGAGAACCCATTATTTCGAGAAATCATTCTTGTCATCTGGAATATTCTCTCTAAATAGTCTAATTTCACCTAAATGCATTTTCATGCTCTCCAACAGGCGGTCAATAACTGAATTTTCTAGATTCGCATTTTTGTTAATATAATTAGAAGTTGCAGTAAATGCATCAAAATTTTCTTTTTCAGTGCGTATAATCCAAAAACTAAGCCTCTTGATAAAGGCATTGACTTTATCTGTCATAAGTAAAATGTTTTTGTTACGACCTTGTAAACTCGTATTCAAGTCATTCGAATGTGAAAAGATGTCACTCAAGTAAACCAACAGTAATAAAGATTCTTTGTCTTGTAAAAATTATAAAATGGAACTGTTCTTATCTGTAAAAAAAAGATTTTTAATTCATCTCGCAATTCAAAAAGCCGTGTTAAAACTTTTCCTCGCGACAGCCATCTCACTTCAGTATGGAAAGGCAGTGAACTGTTCTTGACACCCATTTCTTTGCAGAGTGTGGAAAGCAATCTAGTTTGCAATGGTCGGCTTTTAATAAAATTAACAATTTTAACAGCGTGTGATAAAGCATTTTGTAAATTGTTTGGCATATTTTTTGCGGCAAGCGCATGTCTGTGAAGAAAGCAGTGGGTTCGTTCCACATGCGGCATAATGTCTTTTAAATATCTGGTTTACTTACTGTTCGCCAATTATATATTTTACGTGCAATATCACGACGTCATTCCTTGTTGCCTTTTGACTCACAAAAACTAATCAAACGGAAAAGTCATCTGTTTTGTCCCCCCTTCACATGTAGAACAGAGCTCGCAAAAAAACAGTTTATGAGTAAAAGTAGGACATTATATAATAGAATAAATAAAATCCTATCTATTTATGAACTAAATAAATATAAACTCAAACGTGAATTGCAAGGCTGGTTACGGACCTTAGACTATAATAAAACTGAAAGTCTTCTTGTTGATGCTGTCTAGTTATTGAACAATATCGATAGAGGGATTGCACGATGTCGTGATCATCTATTATACTCTAGTTCAGCCTTTCCCAAAGTGGGCGATAACGCCCCCTTGTGGGCGCTGCAGGCCTAAAGGGGGGCGGTAAGAGACCCAGAAAAAAAATGGAGGCGTTGTGTAGAGGCCTGGAGGGTGATTTGTAGTTTCATTTAGCTAGGAGGCATCTTAGACAACGACTGCATGAGCTCTCGACTCTCAACTACAACTTGTGAACATCAACTAATATTAATTAAAAGATTGCTCAAACTCGGTTCGATATTTCTCTCCGCGTAGTTCATATATCTGTCCTGTCTTATTGAATATACAAAATAAAAATCATGTCAATCGGTCGTTCCGTTTCGAAATGAAAGTAGACATAAACAAACAAATAAAAAGGCAACAGACACACTTTCGCATTTTAATAGTTATTAGTACTCCCAGATAGGTAATTTTCGTAGATAATAGACCGCGGGCAATCATGTTTTAACAAGTTTTTGTTAAATAACCCGAATTGTGCATTCCTGTATCAATCGGCTGGTTCATAGAATAGTTGTTCTGACTTGTTGAGTACGATTGAGCGTCGAATGAGATAAACGAGTTTATGCATGTTTGTTTTATTCCTGTCGGTGCGTGCTGCTTATGCAATCCTATATAAACAACGTAATATTTATTTTATTTTCATTTGCGGTTTCGCGCGCAATAGATGAGCAGTACTTAAGTTCAACACTTACTTACGTATTTCTCAAAACAAAACAATGTCGGAAGTAAAAAAGAAGAGACGGCAATACTGTGCGGAATATATTAAATTCGGATTCATTGAAAATCCGACAAACCCATCGTCGCCTTTGTGTCTACTATGTCTAAAAACATTTTCGAATGAAGCAATGAGGCCTTCAAGACTGCAAGATCATTTGAATAAAATGCATCCAGATAAGAAAGACAAGAATGTAGCATACTTTCAAGACCTAGAGAAGAAGCATAATACTCAATACTGCCAAGTGTAGTAAAACTATTTTCGGCGGCTGCTAAGCAAGATGACGACGGACTTCGAGCTTCGTACAATATCTCTTTGTTAATTGCTCAAAAAGGCAAACCACATAACATCGGAGAAGAGTTAATTTTGCCAGCAATAAAGGAAGTAATAACTACTGTGCTTCATAAACCAGCCGCAGATATTATCCGAAAAATTTCTTTGAGTAATAATTCTGTGCAAAGACGAATTGATGAAATGGCTGAAAACATTGAAGGATCATTGTGTGATCACCTGAGGACAAGTCAATTCTCAATTCAGCTCGATGAGTCCACTTTATCAACTAATGAAGCATTGTTGCTGTCTTACGTGAGGTTTATTAAAGATGAGAAATTATGTGAAGAACTATTCTTTGCTAGAAATTTAGAGACCGATACAAAAGGCGAAACCATATTCAATAGGTACATTGGAAAAGTTTTGTGATGAGAAAGAGATTCCCTTGAAAAATATTATATCAGTTGCTACGGATGGCGCTCCGGCTATGACAGGGTGCCATAAAGGCTTCATAGCGTACTTAAAAAATAAAATTCCAGATGTCCTTGCTGTACATTGCGTTATTCATAGACAACATTTGGTTGCTAGAAACTTAAGTGAACCACTATTTCAATCACTGCAATATGTCATCAAAGCAGTCAATAAAATTCGCAACAGCTCTTTGAATGATAGATTATTTCATCAGCTTTGTGTGGAAGAGAATGACGAGGATTTCAACCGTTTGTTGTTTCATACTGAAGTTCGTTGGCTATCAAGAGGCAATTGTCTGACTCGATTTTACAACCTGTGTGACTCTGTTATAGAGTTCTTGGAAACTAAAGATACAGAATTGCACAACAAGCTCATTACATCAAAGAATGATATAGCTTACATGACAGACCTGTATAAATTGTTCAACGACATGAATCTCCGACTGCAAGGCGATGAACTAAATTTAATTAAAACAAAAAACGTCGTTGCTGCTTTCGCAGCCAAACTGCTTCTACACAAAAAGAATATGGGCAGACGTGAGTTTCACAATTTTAATTATGAATTTATCAGTATCATGCAGTAATGACGAATTGTTTGCCTACTGCCAACATTTGGAAAACCTCCACATTGACTTCACCGAACGATACCAGGACATTTTGAACTTGGAAATACCAGACTGGGTGTTGGATCCGTTTTCAAATGTCAACACAGCAATGTCACCTCAGCTGGAAGAAGAACTTATAGAATTGACAACAAACGAGGAAATAAAAATCAAGTTCAAAAATGGTTACCAAGAATTTTGGCTACAAAAACCGATCCCGCAATTGTACCCTGGATTGTGGTCAATAGTTCAGAGATTCTTGATAGCATTCCCATCGTCATATTTGTGTGAACGTGGATTTAGTGCGGTGGCAACATTGCTTACTAAAAAGAGAAATCGTTTGCATGTTACCAAACGTGGCGACTTGCGACTGTTCTTGAGTAAATTGGAACCTGATATCAACAAACTTATTAAACAGCATCAGATTCATCCTTCACATTAGTTTTTATATAAGGATCGATTATATTTGTTTTATTTTGAATAAAAGATACTCTGTTGGAATACTATAAAGTTGCGTTTCAATAATCATTCTCATTGGCAGGTGTAGCCCGTAAGAGTTAACTTGAGACCTGAGCGCCGTTGTGTATTACCTACTGCGCTCAGGTTTCAAGTTAACTCTTGCGGGTTATAGTAAAAGTCTCGTTTGGAATTAATGTTTAATCTCCGCTAATATAGCTCACAATAATTAATTAATTTAATTTGAAGTTATAGTGGTTTTTCAGTAGGTGAAAAAATGGGGGCGCTAAAAAATTATTCATTCTCAAAGTGGGCAGTAGACAAAATAAGTTTGGGAACCCCTGCTCTAGTTGGTGACTACGATACTGTCTGCTTTTTGTTTTACTTTGACGTGCATAGCTTGCGTAAATAATACCATATTGAAATTGTAGTTCGCAGTAAATAATGTAAAGACAACTGTAACTGTATTGTGTTTATGACATCTAGACAGAACGACAATTTCCCAAGACACAGGGAATTACCCTAGTTTGGGAAAGAGGAGTTCGTCTCTTGTTCAAAATTGCATTAAACTGCAAATTTACTATGTGACTGATACATACATACATATCCTCACGCTGTATCCCTTATGTACATAAATTGTAATGTGTGCTTATTATATAAATAAATTTATTATTATTATTGTTATTATTATTATTGTTATTATTATTATTGTTATTATACTATCACGCCACTGTTCCCCTCACCGCAATGCGTTTATTCCAGTCCAAGTTTTCGTTTTGTGTTGCTTCAATGAATACGTTAAAAAGTCCTTGGCCAGATGCTCGACCAGGAATTGATTTGCAAATTTAATAGACCCTCGCATTCATTTCAGACAAAACAAAAATTGCGCCAAGTTCGACACTTCTGTTGACTCGTTAAACTGAATGGCAAAAAGTTCACTTAATTTAATTTTTTCAATTATTTGGTTGTGAATATCGATGGCCATTTCATTAATACGTCTCGATATTGTATCATTTGCAAGGAGTATAGTTTTTAATTTTTTAGCTTTTTCCGGAGTTATCATAATATTAACCATATCAATGGCAGCGAGTAAAATGTGTCTTTCCGCAATAGTATGGGGCTTAGATTCCCTCGCGACTCGCAGTGCTACTGAGTAGGATGCATGAAGCGCTGCAGTCGCATTACGGCTGGATTTTTTATAGCAATTTGTTGATTTTTTAAAACAAGTGGCTTACGCTCGAAGAATTCTAATAGTTTGCTTTTAAAGACTGGTGTCTTGTTTCCAGATGCCAGAGTAATTTTGAAGATTTCATGCTTTCCGCGGATAGGACTTGAAAACAAAGAACACATTCTGGCTTGTTATCCAATGCGATAAATCCTTACTTTAAATATGTGTCGTTGTTTAACCTGGACGTTTTCTTCTCCGTTTCACCCACAGACAAATTGTTTGTCTGTGGTTTCACCAGACGTAGAAGGCACATTTAGTTTTGTCACTTTGTCCATTTTAATTTAAGTTTTTTACTGTTATTTATAAAAATTAAACACTGGGTGAATGAGATAAGATCGTTGTTGTATGTACTTGCTTCCCTGTGCTACTTCCCTAAAAATGTAAATGACAATGAAACTCTGCCTCGCGTCCTTTTGTTTTTATAACTAAGGCATTTAACATGTACGAACCTGTCTAGCGTGCGATGCGCGGGCCGCTTATTTGACAAGTTCATGCAAGTTAAAAGCAGGTTAAAACCTCGCCTAGTCAGTAATTTTAGACCCTAAGGGTGTACACAGACGGACCGCATTTCAACTGCAGTCCAACCTCAAATTGCAGTTCAAGTGCAGTTTGAATGCAGTTGACACGACTGCAATAGAACTGCACTTGAACTACAATTTGCGGTTGGATTGCAGTTGAAATGCGGTCCATCTGTGTACACCCTAAGACAGGCGAGTCGATTTACACACGCAGTAATTTATATTTCTAATGCGCAGTTTTACGTTTTTATCGCCTGAGTGAATCTTAAAAATTTAAATTAAACGTATAAATAAACTATTCATTACAATATTATCATAATTGTATAGAGAAGGGGTCGCAAGACTTTTTTTTATGTTAATTATGTTGTTAAAAAGAACACGATCGATATGTAAAGCAGAAAAATGTTGAAATTGATGTACAAATATTTTTTTTGAATGCAATTTTGATTAGCTAAACATGCTATTCGAAAAATATGAAATCTCTTTTATTTTTAATTTCGAGACTAAGTTTGTAGTTAATTTGACCCAGATACATTTAGACTCTCTTCGTCCAAAATTTAGTTTTGATTTATTCCTCTGTTAATGTGATGTAAAATAATTTTGCTAGTTATTCGTATGTTTCTAAAGAAACTATGCAATAAAACTGTGTAAAAGTAGTTCATATATATCCATCTTCACAAACACATTCTGCTCTATCGGAAGCTGTGTTTGTTTATCGAAAAACTGATTTTCTCAGTTTCACTATTGCAGATAACTTTTCGGTCGATTTGCATAATATTGACTGAGCAGATTTTTGTAGGAATTCTTTTTGCGAATTTCTTTTTTCGAGATTGTGAGGGGACATGTTTTGTAGTTGGACAATGCCTTCTGTTACACCGTTATGTAACAAAATAAGAAACAATATTGTCGAGTGTCGTAATATCTGTATCTTGATTGTGATTGGATTAATTTAATAAGTACCTGGTCATTTGCGAGTTCCACTCATGCGTACAGAGATGTGTTCCATATTTAAATTCGATTCAAACATTTTACTTGCATGAATGTGTGGTTTGATAGTTGTTACGTTATGTATACTGACAACATCATTCCATACAGCGTACACACATTTTAGAGACTTTACAAGAGAAACAAAAAAACCGGCTCTAGCGTTTCAAACCACGCAAAATGAAGGATTCTGTAGTCAGGATGTACAATAAGTTTGTATTTTATATCGTTTCTCAATGACACTATGAAGAACAAAGTTATTTCTACGGTAGCTGAGTATGCAAACAACGTATCCTATTCAACCCAATTTTCGTTCGAAAGTGCTTTCTAGTTTTGCTATCGAAAATTTTTTCAAAATTTTCCGCCCCATATTTGTAAATTTAGAGAGGTGATATACACTTTTTATGACATTTAGAACGACATATCTGTACTTCAATAAAAATTACTTTGAAACATCTACATATTTTTTAACCTATTTAATGATACCCCACACGCTTATGAGCACTAGGTTTTTTTTCATCCTTCGGTTACATGTATGGACCCCTAAATTTATTTTCTTCAAAATTTCACTACACTATAGCATAGCAGTTTATAGAATACATCTATTTTCCAAACATCAGCATAGTGTCCAATAGTCTCCAAATAAAATGGTTGTGACATATGGACAGACGGCAGGATGAAATTATGAGCTCCGTTTTTTGCCATTTGGCTGCGGAACTCTAAAAACAGAGTCATTTATTATATTTGTCCGAAAAATTTAATTAAGAGTACATAACATTTCTCGATATAAAACTACCTATATTTTTTCCCATAACTTTAATAAATTCCTATATATATATTATTCTTGTTTCTCCTGTAAAGTTTGCTAAAACGGGCGTACGGCGCTACAGAATGATATCTTTATTATGTGCGTAAATGTATATTAATTTTATACGCATTTACCATTACTGGCTTGTGAAAGTGACAAACATAGAAAAATGACAGTCAATATTTGTATTTCAAGTCCTCGTTTAATAATTTTACAAAATATAAGGTCCTAAATTAAAATAGAGATCTACAAGGTCAAGGGTTTTCTTAATATTTTCCTGTAAACTTCCTGTAAGGGTTTGTATTCCATGAAATTAAGTTAGTGTCAAGGATGTTAAGTCGAGTTGCACAAGTTTCTCTCTCTTTATTTCTTCTACGACTATTTTGCGGTGTTAAAACCAGGTTATCTGTAATACCATATCGTGAGATACCACTTTGACGTAAAAAGTCGACATTTCTACTGCAGCTACAAACTCAAGAAAAACCATGCGCAAAGGAAAAGTACTGAGTTAAACACTTCATCGATTAGAATTTACTAAAACAATTATTTTATGTTTAATTAGAAATAAATATATACAAAAAAAACGTGTGCGGTCCGGGGAACCCCATCAGGAACGAAGTTCCTTAGCTGCAGTTTCAATTTCTCAAAACGTAATTGCAATAATGAGACAATAAAACTCGCATATGATTTAAAACAAAAATCTAGCCGCGCGGGACCCGCCCCACGTAACGCTTTTTTCTTACGTCACGATTTCTACTAACTCAAAATTTCTCAAAACATAATTGCAATAATGAGACAATAAAACTCGCATATGATTTAAAACAAAAATCTAGCACCGTGCGGGACCCGCCCCACGTAACGCTTTTTTCTTACGTGACAATTTCTACTAACTCAAACTTCCCACAAGTTGCGTTAAAGAACTTCGTTCTAAAACTTCGTTCTAAAACTTCGTTCTAAAACTTCGTTTCAATAATAGTTTCAAAAAAGTTTCGTTTCGAATTTCTCTTTTATTCGAGCGAATATCATGTCCTTTTTTGAAAATTTGAACGGAATACTATAGAACTGAATAATTTGTCGATTACATTTATTATTAAATTTATCGTTTTCTTGAAATTAACAAAAATATTTTAAAAAACATACATTTCGTTGTCCAAATGTTAAAGGCTTTTGCTTAACGAATCTCAACCCTGTCTTCGCGTCTGCCTCACCCTCTTAACTCGTTCATTACCTGATAATACCTGGCCTTTAACTAATGCTAACTATTACCATGTTAAAATGAAAGATAATACCCTGCATACACAATTAATTTTGTATCCAAACATGTAAACATCCAAATGAAAAAAAAAAATTCGTTATATAAATTGAGTCACTCTCGTTAACAAATTGAAATATTGCGGATGCGGCAAATGGTCGATAAAATATCAAAAAAACACGGAACGAAATAAACTTATTTTTTTTCTTTCTAAACACTTAGAGGCTAGTTAAAATGATTCATTTTACCGGAAAGCTACAACTTCAGAATGGAACTTAACATTGATAGTGACCTGATTCTATATTATGTTCAAAATTGTAATTTTGCAATGTGAATCCAAGAATATATAATTATATGTACAATAATTTATATTTGTTTACTAAAGCTATTTACTTGTATGTATGTACGCATTTATTTATCAATCCCTATTGTTAAAATAGTCCTCAAGGTCTTTCTACGCATATTAATATAAAATGGTGTGACGTCATTATATCCAAAGATCTGTACACAGTGGCTGATTTTGCTACCTATGTATATGTATCTCGAAGTTTTGGTGAAGGCATCTTTGAGTAGGGGTTCTGTGCAGTTAATTTTAATCGGAGTAGTTGAGATCGAGAGGTTTTAATGAATTCGTTATCATCACTTATCTTTCATATTTCGTCTTTAATAATATTATGTATATATGTTACTCAATATTCCGACACTTTCAACTAAACCAGTTTTGTTATGAAAGTGCTACGTGTATGTATTTGTAAAGTTTCTTCTAATAATAATAGTCACAAATATCTCTGAAAGTTAATCGAGATAAAGAAATAAAAGTATTTATTTAATATTTCATAAAATTAAACGCTAAAACTTACAGAGCTAACTTTGTGACGGTGTAAATTGGTGTTATTTTTTTGCTCGTGTTTCGAGAAAAAATATTTCCTTTGGTCGGCTCTGGGGAGGACAGCAAACATGTGAGCGTAATCGGATTTGTTTGCTTTTATCTTGTATGTGTTTGACAAATGTTTAGTCTGAACTTTTCGGAAAATTTTGAACCAACTCGTGTTGTTTTGTTTAATTTGATTTTCAACATAATATGCTTCATGTAATTCGAGTGAATCAAACAAATTTGAAAAAGGAAATGGCGTTAAATTTTGTATAGTTTTTTTGCATCTAACTATTTATTTAAATAAGTAGTATGACTAGCGTTGTCACTTGAAACTTGGTACTTGGTTTGGATTACATTACATAGGTTGAACATTTTCTTTTTCTTTCCTGCTTCCCCTGATGTGTATTCAAGGATATTTTTAACATTTAATTTATACCACAAACAATAGTTTTATACTTCCTATATCTCGTAATCATACCACTCTTATTTATTTCCGTTTCCTTTCCTATTCTATTTCTTTACTTTATTCTAATCGTATTTACAGGTTCTTATCTCTAGTTACATCATGCTTATTTCTTATCTATATCTTACTTATAATAAGCTTATTACACTCTTACGCACTAATACAATTTCTTTCATTTTGTTGTTTTTTTTAAGGTTAGGAACATTTTAACACAAATAATGAAACACGTACTTAAACATTATTTAAAATTTATCTTCTACCATTTTACCCACTAATTTTTCCCCCAAACAGCAGCTCCTGCACTCTTGTCTTAGTGTGGAGTGTGAAGAGTAAGGCAGTCGGTGCAATTTCTGGTACAAGGGGCACAAAATCTTGATCTTAATCTTAAAATCTCAAAAATATCCTAGTGTTGTCAACATATTTACAATTTGAAGTGCTTCATTAACTTTGATATCGTAAATGTCCATGGGGTACTCAGATCATTTATCAACAGGTGTTTGCTCGTTTGTTGACCAAAACGCGCGAGTCGAGCGAGCGAAGCGAGCATACCGCGGCAGCGGCCGGTGAAGCGCCAGAACAGTATCGGCTCATTAAAACAATCGCAAAAAATCGTAAAAATCGAATTCTATTACAGACACCTCAATAATATGCTTCATTATGTATAAAAACACGTAAGCAGTACAAAACAGTTCAGTACCATTTTCTCCTCTGTTTGTCAACCGATTGTCTTTTTTTTTGTTAAGTAGCTATTGACAAGCTTTAATGTTATCAATAAAACGATTTTGAAAACGGTTAATTGTATTAACATGTGAAGAGAAAACTTCGGATCGCTTTTTAAAAATTATTGCGCGCACAGAGGAGTGTGAGATTTGCTGCGATCACAAATAAAAAACTAGATACACAATCAACACTCCAAAAATATCCGAACCAAATGTGCACTCAAATGAGTATTTGAGTGCACTCTGTTTTAAGGCGCGTGTAGTCCTCAAAGACCTTGAGCATCGCGCCAGAATCGAGCTGAGGAGGTGTGGCCTAATGCTTTTCGCAACGAAGTCCGCGACGCGACACTTCACAATAAAACAGCGCGTGTATGAATCGCCACCTAGCGGCAATTTTTGACATTGACATTTATTGACATTTTTATAAGCCTCATAAAATTACGATTTGTGAAATTTAGTTGTCAAATACAAAAAAATAAATAGTTAAAAACGAATAAATTAAAACATGTTTATAAAGGGATGCAATTATAAATATATATTATATTATTGGTAACAAAAATGCTATTCATGACTTGGTAAGAACCTTGGTAAGAACAAGAACATGTCAAAGTGCTCCTTCAAAATTTCAAAAACAACACATCTAGAACGCTAAAAAAAGACGCGAGTTCTTATTTTCGGTTAATAAACAAATATATACGTGTTCATTATTTCATTATAGTAATAACGTTACATAGTTCTTTTTGATTAAATGCGTAATCATATTTTTAAATATTGCCTAACCATATGTGTCTTATCCTTGTCACTTTCATGTAACAAATCAAAATGACATAAATAGCAACGCAAATTGATTATTTGCATTATACTTTATGCACGAGACGTAAGATTGCATTTTAAATATTTTATTTAACAAACTTCATTTCAAGGGATCGTATGGTAAGAATCGTTTACGAGCGTTTATAAGCTTATGGTTTCACAGTAAGATCTACTTTAGATTAACACAATATTGCCAATAATACTATACGATATTAGAAATGTATACGTCAATTCGGACAATAATTTGTTTAAATTTTATAGGAGATTATGAATCTAGTTCTTTATTTGCGATCGAAGGAGATTTGGCGTATTTTTACGTTCGTACTGCCAATGTCAAAAAGACTCCTTGGATCAAACAGTCGCACAGAATAAAGATTGTCGCTAAAGAGTTTATATTATGAGTTTATATTCATATTTATGGTCGAATTTCGACCACCGAGCAAACTCTAGTAAATATAAAGAGATAAAGTTTCAGACTTTATCCTTATTTTACAATTAAACAGCTTTACAACGTAATTTTGCGAAGATAATTTATTGTTTTAAATTAATATGTAGTTTTATTGCTACGCACTTATGTCGATAACTTAGTTCCGACGTCGATAACTATGTGGTATGAATGATAAATGTTACTGATGTCAAATTTCTAATGTAAGAGAGCCCGATAGGAGATTTTGGGATTTACTCGAGCGCGGTAGATTAACATATGGGAATACCTTGCACCCTGTTGAGTACCGTATCTAAGCCCTCTATAGCCTCTATAGCCCTCTATAGCCGCGCATGTAGGGCAGCCGATCACAATAGTAAAAACAAAAATATTGGTGGAAATACTCAAGCGCGTCAGATTAAGGTATGATGAGTTGCTTACATGCTGAAGTGTGCATTTCAATAATCTGACGACTGGAAGGTGACGTAAAAGCGAGAAGGTCACAAATTTGCAAAAAAAAAACGTCACCTCGACATTTTCGAGCGCGGTCGAATTATTTTTTATTTTGAAGGAAACAATTCAAGGATAACGGGAAAAATACAATCTGTCGATTTCCACAAGCCGAGGTGACAAAAATCATCAATAAAGTCAATAAGTTCAAGGTCAATAAAACTCGTGCATCTGCAGTGAAGCATGTATTCCCATGCATGGAGATAGTTTGACACCAGAGGACGGACATAGGCCACTTTTTTTTTCAAAAATCTACCTCTAAGGAGGTGAAAAGAAGGATGAAAGGAAATGCTAAACCGTTGAACCGATTATGTTGTTTAGTAAAGTGATAGACTTTTTTTAACAAAAAGACAAAGGTTACTTTTTGTGAAAATTCTACATTCTACCCCTAAGAGGGTGAAAAGGAGACGCTATTCCGGAAAAGTTACAGAAAAATTTTCCACGCGGACGAAGTTGCTAGTACAGCTAGTTTATTATATATCATCGAACTTATAGTGGTACTCAAAAGGCGAAGGTTAATATTATTTCTTTCTCACATAGATATAATGTTTATTGTGGCCATTTATTAGCAGTAAAATCCGTTAATTTGTTTGCGGTTCACAATAAAACGGTTTACGAGCTCTAACGTGATTGCACCATCGGTTTAATGATGCCTTCGGGATAGGGAAGTGATATGTTTTTGTTTATTTTTTGACCTATTCACTTGTGGGCGGGCGTGTTGGAAATAGACTTGCAAAGCGCAGCATTATTGAGAAAACATTGTACATATTGCGTCAGTTGGTCTTTAAACCTTGTCAAAAACACGTGAAGATTTGTCAAGTTGTCAAGAACACGAGAAGACACGTGAAAAAGTTTAAAAATAATGCGACTGTGGTGTAGTCATTGAGGATGTAGATCAGACGATACTAAAAAGTCTCGCTACAAAACTAAGCCATTGCTTTATTTTGTTTTAACATTGAACAAAACTATTGTTTTATTTTATAATTATATGTGGAATTAGTGGAAATAGATAATTTGACACTCCGTGAACTGGGGTAATTGTAAAGAATAGCAAAAATATGCTTCGTTAGTAGATTTACAATTAGATCCATAAATCGTAATATTCATAATAATCCATAATCTAAGAAAGTGCCGAGTCAATTTCATTTTTGCCCTAAGAGGGTGGAAACGACGATGAAACTTTGTATGGGACATACTAAATCGCTGAACAGATTAGAATGACAGGTACAGTGAGTATGTGTCCAGAGACAGACGTAGAGTCCCAAAAATCTACTTCTAATAGGACGAAATAGGGAATGAGACTTTGTATAGGAAATGCTATGCCGCTGAACCGATTTTGTAGATTTTGGTACGCTGATAATATAACAGCTGTGGATAGCGATTTATAACATTAAATCAGGCTAAGTTAATGGCAAAAAGCCGGGAAAGCCACGGAAAATTTATCCACGCGGATGAAGTCACAGGTACAGCTAGTATTATAAGCGAAGATGGCTCTGTCTGTTTGTCCGTTACGTCTAATTTTTAGAAATTTAGAATGAAGACAAATTAAGCCCTGGGGAAGGAATTAAAAAAGGCTACTTTTTTAATTCCACGCTGACGAAGTCGCGAAGCAACTGGTATGTTACAAATGGCAAATATGTATGTGTTTAATCTTATCTCTAGCAATCGGTAATCCTACTTATGTATTTGTTACCAGAATTAGCATCAAAATCTGATTTTTCTGCGCCTTGATGCTCTTTCCACGAAAGTAAGACGATAAAAATGCATATGACTTGTAATATTATGTCAAATCATACCACAAATACCACGTTATTTGATAATAACCTCACTCACAGACAACTGCCGCTAGTAGCTAATAATACGGGTACTGGAGCTCGTTACAAAAAGCCACTAACGTCTACAAACAACAGGCAGTCTGCGGCGATCCTAAATAGTTACAAAAAGTTATTCGTTGCCATTTAGATTTAAACTTCTCTTTATGTACAGAGAACTTTTCGTCATGAGAACTATGTAACAACTATTTAGAAACTTTGTAATGACTGTGGAAATTCTAGGCACATAACTTTTGTCATAAGTTATAAGGTACACACGAGTAATGTCCACAACAGACATGACCCGTCTTATTCCATTACACGGTTTAAATTTTGTTTCAACTTAAACCTTTACAGACTATGCTTTAAGACAATGTCTTATTACAAACTTAGTTTACTACTTACAATTCAGTATTTTATCTGGTTTAAAGACAAACCTAGCAACTTCCTAGTAGAAGATAGTTCATGTTTGTTCGTTTTATTTTGCTGTGTTTAAACTGTTTATCTATTGTCGACTTTATTCTTTATTATTGATGACCTCGGTGGCGCAGTGGTTTAGGTGTTGCAATCAAGCGCGGAAGGTTCCGGGTTCGATTCCCGGTCCGATCAATTTTTGGAAACGAACTTTTCTGTATTGTCTCGGATCTGGGAGTATTGTAAACGCCCCTAGTTGTCGTCGTCTGATTTCCATAACATAGGGCATGCTCTAGTTTGAGATCAGATGATTGGTGTGCATTGTCTAGCGCATTTATTATTATTATTATTGTTTCTTAAATGGATATGGATATTCTAGATGTTATGGATATTGAAGATACAAATTTAGTGGAATCTTCTCGGGTATCGAATCAATTTCGTAGAATGAACTTATTCACGAAACTTGACGATTATGAATATAAATATAAATATCGTTTTGTCACTCTTGAGCCTCGACTGAGTTAATGCTGTTTAATCTTTAATCAGATCTTTAAAATTACATTCAATATTGTTAATTAATTAGAATTTCAGGGAAGGTAATCAAGTTCTAATCTCACCAAACTAAACCATAGCAATAACAAAAAAATATATACTTAGATACATATCTTCACGCTGTATCGATACTCTTTGCACATAATGAGAGAAACGTTTTGAAAATAATGTGTGGACTACGTTGAACTACGATTACAAATTATTTCAGTCATAAGCATGTGCTCAATTAAATGCACAACTACATCTTATGAATTCGAAATTACATAAGAAAACCGGTCAAAAGCGTAATATTCACTATAATTTTTTTATTTCTCATTTATGGTTTTGAGTTACCAATTTACTTCGCTTTACTAAATTTCAGCTAAGTAGGTGTAAAGATGACAAAATGAACTATCTCGGTTACGAAATCCTAAAAAGCTCTAGACGGTGTATTGACTTCTAGCCCACCTCTACAAACCTTCACTAAGGCTCATATTCCATAACGATACTCAATTATGAGTTTCAGAGAAATGTCAAACAGTGCGACGATGCTACAATAATTATTCATACATAATGTACAGTAATATCAACTTTTGTCATGTCTCGTCTTATTAGATTTCTGCGTTTTAAACCAGGATTAACAAATCCAGGTTTCAATCTGGTCTAAAATTAGTCTATAATTTCAAGTTCACTTTATTACTAAAATAGACATAACCGAAGACTAAACCTATATCTAACCATAGACAAATTAGTGGTGAGCTATTATTTCATTCAATAATCAAGATTCATCCGCAACGTTCCAAGTTCTGCATTTGTATTTGGACCGCAGTTCTCAAATTTTAGTAATTACAATTCATTATTTGGAAGTAAATATTAATATAGGGGGTCAACTGAGGAAGCGTGCTCATCGCGACCCCTGCCAGCCCTTTTCAGGGCTGCAATTCCTCTTCTGTGCATACCATGCGGGACAACGGCAATTATAATGTTAGGGCGTCCCCCGGAAGCGACGTACACCGGTCTGTCCCCGCTGGTGTGTGCAGAGTGCAGTTCGGCGTTGGGGACCGCCACCCAACACGCTGTGCACCTAGCGGCGGGAGGTGGAGGGAGGAGTGCAGAGTAGCTATGTGGCATGTGAGAGGTGGGATTGAGGAGAAGATGAATGAAGTGATTGATATTATGGAAGAGAAAAGATTGGATGTGCTATGTTTGAGTGAAACCAAGCGAGGCGGCAGTGAACTTGCCGACTTGCCCGGAGGAGGCATCGCTTTGTGGTCAGGGGTACCACAAGGAGATAGGGGATGCCAAGGGGTAGGCGTTTTACTGTCCTCTCGTATGGTTAATTGTATGACTGAGTATGAATGTATAAATCCCAGACTGCTCTGGGTACGCCTCAAGATTGGGTTGACAAGAATTTTTGTTTTGGCAGTATATGCCCCAGTGTCCTCTGTCGGTTTGGCTGAACTAGAGCAGTTCTGGGAAAATGTTAGAGAAGTTCTAGCGACGGTTGAAGAGAACGAAAGAATTGTTGTGTGTGGAGACATGAATGGATGGGTCGGGACAGCTCGAACAGGATTTGAGTCTGTCCTAGGCAAATATGGAGATAAGAGAGTAAATGATGCTGGTAAGATTGTGCTAGGACTGTGTATGGAAAAGGATCTTTTTGTGGCTAATACCATGTTTGGGCACAAAAGGATCCATCAGTACACGTGGGAAAGAAAGGGTGCGAGAAGTATGATTGATTTATTCCTGGTGGATAGCAGACTTAAGAAGCAAGTAATGGACACAAGAGCGTATAGAGGAGCCGATCTCGAGACGGACCACTTTTTGGTGATAACCAGAATAAGGGGTCTGTTCGCAGCATGGCGACATCGCGTAGTGTCCAAACCTGCAGCGGTTAGCCGTATTAAAAGCTGGAAACTGCAGGATGCGACCACCAGGAATGAATATGAAAGGGTATTATCCAGTAAGCTTGATGATAGATTGAAAGTGTTGAGCGAGGATGTTGAAGAATGCTGGCAGAACCTTAGAGATAGTATGGTTGAGGCTGCGAAAGAAGTGTGTGGAATGAATAAGATTGGGAACGGCAAAAAGCGTGATGTGTGGTGGGATGATGAGGTGAAAGTGGCTGTGTATAAGAAAAAGAAAGCATGGCGAGACTACCTTGCTACTAATGACTGTGGTATGAAAAATTTGATGAAAGACAGGTATAAGCTGCAGAAAGCAGAAACGAAGGCACTAGTGAAAGAGAAGCGTGAAAGGTGTAGGGTGTTAGATGAAAACAAGATGTCG
Source organism: Zeuzera pyrina (assembly GCA_907165235.1). Taxonomy (NCBI): domain Eukaryota; kingdom Metazoa; phylum Arthropoda; class Insecta; order Lepidoptera; family Cossidae; genus Zeuzera; species Zeuzera pyrina. Next base: position 18,101,447 of record OU015626.1, read on the forward strand.
GACAACTTCGAGGAAAATTCCAAATTATTTTGGAAAGAAGTACGTAAGATCCGAAGTGGTCCGGCACCTTGCAGAATGAATAAAGTGCGTTCGAAAGAAAACAACCTGCTTACAAATAAAAAGGATGTTCTGCAGCGATGGAGTGAATACTATGGAGAACTGTATGAGAGTGGCGACTCCGTCTCTGATACTGAGAGCGATTCTAATGAATTGCCACACTCGGGCCAGGGACTGGAGGATGCCATTAGTATGAAAGAGATTGAGAAAGTGATAAGAAGTTTGAAATGTGGAAAGGCTGCGGGAATTGATGAGGTGACTGCTGAGATGATCAAGTATGGTGGTCCTAGGGTCTGGGATGCCTTCTGTGCACTCTGCAACCTTTGTTGGCAGAAGGGGGAGGTTCCAGAGGACTGGCGCACGGCAGTCATAGTACCTCTATATAAAGGGAAAGGTTCCTACCTAGACTGTGCGTGCTATAGGGCCATCAGCTTGGTCAGATTAGCGAGTAAAGTCTATACTAAAGTATTGACTGAACGTATGAAAGGTGTTTCAGAAAGATATTTGTGGGAGGCGCAAGGTGGATTCAGGAACGGTAGGGGTTGTATGGATCAGATTTTCTCGCTTCGCGTTGTCGTGGGAAGGTTTCTGGCTTTAGGTCAGAAAGTTTTCTGCGCTTTCGTGGATCTAGAGAAAGCATTCGATAGAGTAGTGCGGAAGAAATTGTGGAGTCTTCTGCCTGAATATGGCGTGGAGGGCTCCTTACTGCAGGCTGTGAGGTCATTATATCGAGACCACAGAGCCTGTGTAAGGATAGGCGGTGACATGTCGCCCTGGTTTGAAGTCTGTTCTGGTGTCAGACAGGGCTGCGTGATGTCTGCCTGGCTATTCGTGCTGTATTTGGACAGTTGCCTCCAGAGATTGAAAGGTAATATGAGTGGTATGGGATGTGGTGACACAGTGGTAAACTGCCTATTGTACGCTGACGATGCTGTGCTAATAGCACCATCAGAAGCAGAGTTGCAGACTCTAGTCACGTGCATGAAAGAAGATTGTGAAGTAAAAGGATTGAAAATGAATGTGAACAAAACTAAGGTTCTGGTGTTTGAAAGAGAAGCGGAACAAACGAAATGTGTGATTAGTGTAAATGGAAAATGTCTAGAACAGGTGAATGAAATTGTATACCTGGGGAGTGCGTTTTCGAGGGATGGAAGATGTGAGTTGGATGTGGAGAGACGGGTAGCAGCTGGCAATAAAGTGAACGGTGCTCTGTCCGCATTAGTGGGTAGTGTGAATATATAACATAACTAACACTGCTAAAATGGCCATCCACAATGCGGTGTTGGTGCCAACTTTGTTGTACGGCAGTGAGGCCTGGATATGCCCGAAATCGAGTGAAAGTATGATAAATGCTGTGGAGATGCGGTCTCTCAGAAATATGTGCGATGTCACGCTTGCGGACAGGATAAGCAATGATGAGATACGCAGTATGACAGGGTTGCACAATAGTGTTATTGTAAAAATGAAGAAAGGAATGCTTAGATGGTTCGGGCACATGGAAAGAATGAGTGATGAAAGACTGACGAAGAAAATATACAGAGCGAAAGTGAGTGGTAAAAGAAGCCAAGGAAGACCAAGGCTGACTTATGAAGATCAAATAGCCAGAGTGTTAGCAGACGGAAATGTCAAAAGCACTCGCATACCTAGGCGAAAATGTGTGAGGAGAATGATGAGATTTGAGGAAGCGAAAGAGGTGTGTAAGGACCGCGACTCCTGGCGCTCCGTCCTCTCTGACTACCCCGTTGGGGATACAGCGTGAAGTTATGTTATGTTATGTTATGTTAAATATTAATAAAAAAAATTTATAAAAAAAAATTAAACCGCCTTCAAAACAAACACTGAAAAGTATAAAATAACTATCCTTTACTAATCCAAACTCAAGTACAATTAAAAAATAACTTTATAAATACGATACTCATAACTATAGAATTAAATTTGACAGTTATTGAAGTCGGTGACAAGCCTACCAAACTAATAGACTTTCTGTTGTTGCACATTGATTTGGCACCGACTTCAATTACTGTCAAATCTAATTATATAGGTATGTGTATCGTATTTATAAAGTTATTTTTTTATTGTACTTGAGTTTGGATTAGTAAAGGATAGTTATTTTACACTTTTCAGTGTTTGTTTTGAAGGCGGTTTAATTTTTTTTAATAAACATTTATTATTACTCCCTTTTGAGTGACCTAAATAAATATTTAGGGAGGTCTCCAATTAACTTCATTCTAATTCCGGAGCGCTACGATATACAAGAGAATCGTCAATATAAATAAAGGTTATAACCAGGTCGCGTTATCTAGTGTATCTTCGAAGTCCAAGCTCCAATATCGGTGAAATTGAAATGGAACCACCATTGAAGTATTACCTACCAAACGAAAAAAGAATTTTTGAAATCGGTTCATAAATGACGGAATTATGAGGTAACAAACATACAAAAAAAAAAGCAATATACAGACGAATTGAGAACCTCCTCCTTTTTTTGAAGTCGGTTAAAAAATACTTAGGTTAAACATTTATTACTTACTTTTCCGTAAACAAAAATTATGATGCCTTTAACGTAATATAATGAACGTTACTTTGTGCTGTTGTATACTGGAAACAAAACGTATCCGTGCAGCGTCATAATCGAAGTCGCTAACTAATAAATAATCGAAGTTATGAAGTAACAATCTTAAAAACGATATTTATATCCATAATCGTCAAGTTCCGTAAAAGAGTTCATTCTACTATTAAATGTAACAGCTGTATACTGAATATTAAATATGCAAACCTATTTTTCTGTTGTTTTCAAGCTCATTATTCTGAGTGCTCGGTTTTTATTGTCCTACTTTGTAATTCAGGGTGCATTTATGCAATGGTACAATATTAGTATTTATTTCTATTTTTGTGCAGTTTTTAAAACTTTTGCTTATTGGAGACGGTCGTGATATCTGATAATAAGTCATATTTACATTCTGTGAGTTTTTGGTGCAGTGATTAAGAAATATTTGTTTGGTAATGTTAGTTAGAGAAACCTAGACTCAGGGGTGTCATGGTCACTATACATCTTCCCCTCAATGTTCGGAAGTTTATAATTCAGTGACGTTCTCGCATCCCTCTGGCATAACCTCAAATTAGGTACCTACACAATATTATCTTAGGTATGGCCACAGTAATTTGCGAAACATCAAATTTATAGTCACGAAATTAAGTTATTTGAAAATGTTATCGCATTAAATGTTCCTAGAACTCCACTTTACGGATGTAAGTATAAATTACATCATAATGGGGTTAGTTCAATAAGAGAAGTCGTAATCATAATTGAAATTCGTGATCTGCTGAATTATTTAGCAAAGGTTAGTTCTTGCCGACTATTAATACAAGGCAATCAAACTATAATTATTGCTCTGAGATACGATATAGAAGGGGCGTCAATAAAACAAGTTTCGAACTACAATCAAACTGTTTCTACTTCGTTCATTCAACAGTTAAAGTAAACCTGAGAATGCCGCAGTGAAATGTATTTTGCTGGTTCCCTTAATTAATCTGATTGGTTTCAGGGAAATATTTGTAGCGTAAAGTTCTATCTGTATGTTTACACGAGCGAAAAGATACTAATGTTAAAGTAAAGTACTAGATAAAAGCTAGTAATCAATATTTTTAACGTAAGTCTTAAATTGAAACTAAATCAAGTAGGTTTTATTTTATTTTAAAGGTAAAATGTAATTTAAAGACGAGCATTGATATTGTATACTCAGAATGAAATCTTAAATGAAATGAAGTCTTCGATTACTACGAGTACTTAATTACCTATTATAATTTTTCTGCTATATGCGTTATACATAAACTAAGCGTTTAGGTATAGTATATTTATAACGCATATTAATAAACGTCTGTTAATAGGATAAATTAAGCGTTTAAGCGTTATGAGTTGACCATGAGATGAGAGACCATTCTAGTAGGTACTCAATTTTCCCCTTTATAAATTTCCCACGAATTTTTAAATATTCACTAGTGCAACTCTTGTGGGTATTGCATGTATCACTAAACAAAATTTCAATTTTATTCGTTACATAATATCTGAGAAAATCTACCGTGCCAGGCGGACGGACGGACGGTCACATGAATAGTTTCTGTCCTGAGTTCGATTCCTCTGCCAGGTCAGTTTAGAAAACGAATTTCTCTAAATATTCTTAAGAATCAAGATGGTATTGGATGTTTCCCTGTTCGTTGTGTTGTGCCAATAGTGTTTAATTTGCAGTTACATGTAACATGTATGTAATTTTCTGAATATTACTTATTTACAGAATAATTAACTATTTTTTGGCCAACAGTAGGTATTATATTGTTATACGGATTATATTACAAGTATTTGAGGAAGGGAAAGAAATATGTAAGGACCGCGACGCTTGGCGCTCCGTTCTCTCTGACTACCCCGTAAGGAATACAGGGTCAAGATATGTATATATGTATCTATGTATATTACAAGTACAAATGTGCCGGATTGTTAAAAATGTATATCCGCGGACATGAACACGGATACGGATTACTAGCGTCTTGAGCCACGAATACGAATATGGACCTTCGTACCTACTTCATTTGTTCGTTCGTAATACAAATAAATTAATCCTTTTTATGTTAACGTAACACAGATACAGATATCCGGTACATTATGTTCTAATTATAAGTAATTTAATAATTAACTTTAGCAATACATAGCCATCTTTTATTAATACAAATGAAACTCGCATGCAGGTATCCAGAACCCTAGAGTTGGGACCAGGATACGTGAAGCTTTTAATAATAAAAGTCTTGCGGTGCTCGTCCTTGTCGAGGGGCTCCGGGTTTTCCTACAGAACGCACCGGAGTCCCGCTGCAGCTGCAGCCTACCGATAACTAATGAATGTGTAAACTAGTAATGTTCATTTGTTAAAGAAAGTTGTTAAAGAAAAGAAATAAAATTGGTACGTACTTATGGTTTGCTCATAATGTGTTGGAAACTGTCTTCAAACATATGTACATAAATAAAATATTTGTAAATAACGTTGTGTTTATTTTTTTTTGTATGATACCTACCTGTAATTTTAGCTCATTTAAATCTGTAGTACCTGGGCGACTGAACTTTACTCGGTGTCCAACAAAAAAAAGAAGTCGAACCCCATTGTTTTTTGTGGACGACGAATCTCGTTTTCTGATAGAAAAAAATGACATATGATTAGTATGTATACATATGCGTATGTCGTCCAGGCGAGTAAGACTCCAGGGGTGAAGAGTCGCTATCTGTTTTATGTTTTTGAGGCCACAAAGAATTTGTGATTTTTCAGACAAATTTTATATGCTCGAGGTAAGAATCGAATCACAGATATTCGTGGGGTTCGTAAAATAAAACTCGTAAGTGCAGGAAAAATCCTTTCAGCATAAAAAACTTGAATTTATTGATGTAAGAACTTTTCAAAATAAAAACAAAAAAAAAGGCTGGTGGTAGAATTCAAATAAAAATATATGTGAACGTGTATTGCATAAATGAGTGCGGTAAAGAATGATGTCGTTAGATCATACTTTATTTTGAAGTGTCGACGGTTACCTCTGATGAGTAGGTGGTCAATGTGATGCGAGCAGGTTGCTCGACTTTCAGGGCTCTTGAAACCCTCTGGGTCAGCTGGTCAGGCTGGACCGCGTCTCGTCGCTACCAGTGAATACAATAGAGCGACAAGTGCACACGTGTTGCGTTGTAATGACGAAGTAAAGGTGCCGAGGGGCAGCCTTGCGGTTTTTTCACGTTATCCCTATGTGACCTTATCGCGACTACTAAATAGCACGATATACTAAAAAAAAGTACTAAATAGCACGACGATGCGTTCACGGCGTAATCAGTAATCACGTATCTCGCTAGGATTTAGTATAAAAAGCATGATTGCGGCGTATAAAGTCCCAGAGTTGCTGCAGTCAGCCGAAACGTCCGCACTGCGCGAGAGTCGAAGCCACAGTGAGAGAGAGGGTGACCGCCGGCGCCGTCGAGCCAAAACGGACAGATCACAGAACAGCCCGGGAGAAAAGGAAAAATATAACGCAATTGGGCACGCGCAGTTTCGACGCGCACGATAATATACACGTGTTAAAATAAAATAACACGTTCAAAGCTCACTAGAACTAGCTGTGCTAGAATATAATGTACTCGAATAACTTACTGAACACTTTGACCATATTTGAATAACGACCGTTTACGGATATAGCTAAAGATTTACTAATACTGATTGCACTGGACTACTGTTTAACAACACACGCCAAATTATCTCTGACTATCCTGAAATAATGGAGGTATCCATTCGCCTAAACTGTACGCGCTCGCTTGGCTACATGGCGGGTTCGAATCCTGCAACAACCTTGCAGGATTCGAATCCGTGTATTTCACCTTGATAGATTTACGCTTTAGCCACTGTAGTGCTGAGAAAATAAACTCTATTGCGAAATCGGAAGAATTTAGAGTTTAGAAGTTTTAAGTGTGCGAAAACACAGAGAGATCTAATTTTCTCGGAATTGGCTAGCTCTAGATCGATTTTTGAACACCGTAAATCTCTATGTTGTAAATTTTTTCGAAATCGTTAAAGCCGTTTTCGAGAACGCGATATCAAGGAGGTCACACAATATATATATATTGATGCCTATTACCTAAATTACTTTCGATTTTATGTGCTTTCGAATATAATTTGTAAATAGTACAAATGGAATATTTCTTACTGACCTAATTTTATGACCTTGTCAGTTATTATTTGATAGCTTTCCACAACTATCTCTGGACAATTTCAAATTCTGAATATTCAAATATCGATTATTATTTCAATACGAGATTATTGTGAGCTTATCTTATTGCTTTTTGATTTTATATGTCTCGTTATACAAGTACGTTAAATAGTCAATTCAGTATGTGCACAAAATAAAACCCATTTTAAATGTGAAAATTAATTGTATTATTGAGATTATAAGGAAGACTTTTAGGTAACATCAAAGCTTTGTAACAGTATCTTACACGTTGTAGATACATATTATGCGCTACTGTTACGAAGTAGAGCCTTTTTATCATATTTCGTGAGAAAATGTGACCAATAAATGCATGAGAAAATAACCTCTAATTTTGTGATCGATAAATATATTTGGCCTATTGGCGTGGAGGTATGATGTTTGCATTTCGAGCCGGGTTCGTTTTCCGGTCACATCAATTTACATTAATTAGCTTGGAGTCTGAGTATTCTTGGGAACTCCTCCTGTTCGTTGTAAGGTATCTATAGTAACAGCCTAGTGCTTAGTTCGAGATCACACAACTGGTGTAATTGTCTGGAGTATTTATAATTTAATATTGTAATAAATATAATAATTAATATTGTAACATAAATTAATATTGTAATGAGCCTCTGATCCTATACATCGCACGGGCTCAGTGTTAATTGGGCATATCGCTAGAAGCAATAGAAACTAAGAAAGACTAAATCTGACTTGTGAAGATCAAATAGCCAGTGTTAGATAATGGAAATATCAATAGCACTCGCATACCTAGTCGAAAATGTTTAAGGAGAAAAATGAAATTTTAGGAGGCAAAAGAAGTGTGTAAGAACCACGATGCTTGGCGTTCCATCCTCTCTGAATATCTATTAGCGATACAGCGTGACGATAATGTTATGCTATAAATACCGCAGTGATTGAGTCGACTCACGTTTGATCAATTTTTTTTATTTCTATTGTTGTATTTTAAAAAAAAGTTTTGATCGTTAGTTACTAGAGGGTAGAACGATAACGCGTATCTGGCTGTCAGTTTTCAAACCACACATTACACCTTTTTTGTTCTTCTTCATGAACATTTTTACAATGGGAATGCGCAATGAATGAACTATGTCCATTGTCCATCTCTAGTCAAGGGAAGTCGAACAATTTAGACCCCTAATGAGTAGCTTAGAAAACAATAGAAGAACGTATATGTACTCGTACTAACAAAGAATGGAGGATAATGCGTGACTTATAATAAAGGTCAACCGTGCTTGACATTAGAAGTTAAAAGCGGCGTTTCTGACACATCGTTAGTTAGCGAAAGCAAATCCACATTTCAGCAAAATCCCTGTCCTCAGTGTTACGAGCTAATAGTATAACTAGTAAACCCGAATCGGTTTGAGGCACACTGTCGTAATGTTCGTCTAAACATGTAGGTATACACAGTCTGGCCATAAATACTGATAAAATAATTAAAAAAAAATTAATTTGGACTCTGTCATTCTCATATGAATATACATAGTGTTTTCTCTTTTTCGCGCCAACCTTTCTTAAATATTCTTGTGATATCAAAATGGAGTAGGATGATAAAGAGAACCGAATTGCTGCGATAGCACTACACTGTGATATAATTGTATTTAATCTGTCTTGTTAGATTCCTTTCATTCTGGTTCATTCTATCTCTCTCTCTCACTCACTCACTCTATCTGTCGTCTTGTCTTATATACGTATCTGTCGTAATAATAAATAATTATAATCATCAATTATCAACGTCATCTTCTATTTCAAACACGCATCACGTCACATACACAAAGTACCTAGGTATGAAGCGTATTACAATTTTTGAAACTCCATCCGTTTGATATTAGTCGAATGTTTGCGTACCGACTATTGATAGGTATAATGGAATGTCCTATGTATGTGAAGAAAAAATCTGGTCATCCACATAGTATTTGTACTAAAAAGGCGATAAAAGCAGTGAAGGAAGGAATCCGAAGAAATTCTGTCCAAAAGCAAAAGATTTTATCTAGGGAAATGAATATAGCACCCAGAAGTATGTCGCGTATTTCAAAAGATGACTTAGGACTTGCAGCTCATAAGAGACGCAGTGGTAGTTATTTAACTGATAATTAAAAAAAAATCAAAACAACTTCTTAGGCGCTACGCAAAGGGAGGTCACAGAAAAATTGTATTTACAGACGAGAAAATGTTTACTATCGAGCAACGTTTTAATAGGCAGAATAATCCGAGTTTATGCTCAAAGCTCTAAGGAAGCTTCTAAATTAGTCAGTGGGGTACAACGTGGGCATTATCCGGCTTCAGTGACGGTTTGGGGGGTTAGCTATTAAGGAGTGATTGAGCCATATTTTCTGAATAAGATATCAAAACATCGGCCCAGGTAGTTAAGCCTCTTAACAACATCGTGCTCCATAACCAAGAACAGTCATTTCAGCAAGACTCAGTACCGGGTCATAAAATTCTACCCACATCCACACAAGTGTGGCTGGAAAGGAACATTTCTGACTTAATCGGAGCTGAAGCCTGGCCCTCCTCTAGTCCCGATCTTAATCCACTTGATTATGATTTACGGTCTATTTTAGAAAGTATAGCATGCTCTAAACGCCACGACAGTTTGGAGTATCTAAAACATTCCATAAGATTGGCGGTAGCGAATTTTTCGATAGTGAAAGTGCGTGTTTCAATCGATAACTGGCCACAACGTTTAAAGGATTGCATTAAGGCCAATGGAGATCATTTTGAATGAGCTTAATATTTTTAAAATGCTATTATATCCTATTTCCTACTAATATTATAAATGTAAAAGTTCGTGAGCATGGAGGTATAGATGTATGGATGTATCGATGTTAGTTACTCTTTCATGCAAAAACTACGTAACGGATTTCGATGAAACTTTACAACAATATAGTGTATACATCAGAACAACACATAGGCTATACGCGAACGAAGTCGCGGTCAAAAGCTATTAGGAAATAATTTTTTTGTTATAAACCAACAATATGGGTTTCAAATGAAATGGAATACGCAGGGCAAGCTTTCTGTGTGTGTGACGTCAGTACAACTCCAAAATGGAGGATGTTCCGTAAAAGAAAATAACTTTTTTGGTCGACACCAACAATATGGGTATCAAATGAAAGGGAAAACGCAGGGGAAGGTTTCTGCATAAGTGACGTCATTATAAATCCAAAATGGAGAATGTTCCGTAATAGAAAAATAACTTTTCTGGTCAACACCAACAATATGGGTGTCAAATGGAAAAGAATACGCAGGGGAAGGTTTCTGTATATGTGACGCCATTGTAAATCCAATATAGAGGATGTTCCATAATAGAAAATAAATTTTTGGGTCAACACCCACTAAATGGGTATCAAATGAAATAGAATACGCAGAGAAATGTTTCTGTATATGTGACGTCGCCATAAATCCATGTTCTATAATAGGAAATTATTTTTTTGTGTAACACCAACAATATGGGTACTAAATGAAATGGAAGACGCAGGGAAATGATTTTGTATATGTGACGTCATTGTAAATCCAATATGGCGGATGTTCCATAATAGAAAATAACTTTTTTGTTCAACACCAACAATATGGGTAGCAAATGAAATGGGATACACAAGAGAAGGTTTCTGCATATGTGACGTCATTATTAACCTAATATGGCGAATGAACCGTGGTAGGAAATAACTTTTTCAAGACCTACAACATTGGGTTATTAAATGAAATGGGATATACAGGAGTAGGTTACTGTATGTGTGACGTCATCATAAATCCAATATGGTGCATGCTCCGCGGTGGGAAACAACTTTTTTCAAGATCTCCAACAACATGGGTATCAACAAAAGTCTTGCAAATATTGGTTGGAGTGTAATTTCAAGCAGTAATTTAAATGAGGTAGTCACTTTATTTAATTGTACTTTAAGAAATCTGTTTGATATCTATGCCCCTTTAAAAACAATAAATGTTAAAGATAAACCAACGGCCTGGCTTACTGATAATTTACGCTTAATGATGAAGATTCGTAATGCTGCCCATACAAAATTCCGTAGAACAAGATCTTAAACTCATGAAATTAAATACAAAGAGTTGAAGTCTATGACACCAATAGCAATTGCTAATGAGAAACGAGCTTATTTTGATAATTTTATTAATGCTAATATAAAAAATTCTAAATTGGTTTGGAGAAATTTGAAAAATTTAGTCTTACGTGGTGGTGGTAGTGGTGGTGGTACGATGGTGATAATAATAAAGTTTTGCCGGAATGTTTTTACGATCCGGTTGAAATTCATAAACATTTTTTATAGGTTCCTGGCACTAATGATATTGATATTTCGCTTCTTACCTATTTCGAATTTCATAGAAAATTGACAAACATTTTATATTAAAATCGACTGATGAAAATATTGTATCAAAATTGATAATGAAATCTGAAGCGAATTCATGGGTATCTATCGGCTGTTCATGGATATGATTATTTTGACAATGCCTTGGACATTGTCGGTGGTTACGGCAGTTATAAAGTTAATCTGCTTAAATATATTTCCTGACGTCTGGAAAATTGCACGAATAAGACCAATTCCTAATGTTTTAAATCCCACTAGTTGTGAAAAATTGAGGTCTATCAGTTTATTACTTTGCCTTTCAAACTTGCTCGAAAAAGTTGTTTTAGATCAGGTTTCTAAATATGTCGAGGAAAATAATATCTTGCCCGAGTTTTAATAAGGTTTCAGGAGGAAAACAAGCACTGCAACTGCGTTATTGGATGTGATAGATAACATTCTTACGGCACAAGATTGCCAGAATGGCTTCTATGGTTACTTTACTGGATTTTTCTAGTGCTTTTGATACAATCAACATCACAATTCTCCTATTAAAACTTATTATAAATGTCCTCTTCTTAAATAGTGCTAAATGGTTTAAATTCTATCTTTATTATTATCCTTTAAATCAGTAATAGAAAACACATTGTTATTTTAAATATGAAGGATGATTCATCATTATCTTCGGCGGAGTATGTGGTTTGTAAGGGTGTGCCACAGGGATCTGTTCTTGGACCTCTCTTATTTATTCTGTACAGCAGTGACCTTGTGAGTATCATTTGCAATAGCAAGTACCATCGATATGCTAATGATATATAAATATATATTTCTTTCGAACCTCGTAACTTTGCGAAGGGTTTTGCAAAACTTAATAATGATCTGGACAGAATCTGTAAGTGGTCTCATAAGAATTATCTTTTTCTTAATCCAGTAAAGTTAAAATTTTTAGTCTGTGGACCAAAAAACCAAGTCAGACGAGCCGAAGCTTCATGCCTTTTGTATCCATAGACAACCGATTGATAGAAAGGGTAACAGAGGCGAGAAATCTTTGAGTGGTTATGGATTGTGGACTTTATTTTGAAAACCATGTGGCGGAAGTCGTTAGTGGTTATTTTTATAGATTGAGGTTGCTTTTTGGAATTCGTAATTTGATCAATGAAAAACTTAGTGTGCAGTTATGTGAGTCTCAGGTTTTATCTAGATTAAACTATTATGATACTTTTTATGGGCATTGCTTGTTAACCAATCACGTGTTACAGAGAGTGCAGAATGCCTGCGCCCGGTTCTGTTTCGCTGTTCCATCACGTTCTCACGTTACTCATGTCCTTAATACTAATAATCTCCTCAGAATCACTAGTCGACGTAATTTACACTTTGCAGTTTTAATTTTTAGAGTGGTCAAATATCAGTTACCTTAATACTTACATGAAAAATGGACTTTGAAAAATTCTGTGTATTCTTATAATAGTAGAGCTATGTACTCGTTGGTTATTCCCGGATATAGAACAACAGCATTTTGCGGCAGTTTTAAATATTCTGCTTCGAAGTGTTGGAATAATTCGCAAACCGTGGGTAGTTTTATGCGTAAATTCAAAAAATACTTAATTGATTCTCAAAGGGAATTGCAATAGTACCTCACACTCGAACTTACTTCACTTCGCTGCACTTCGTAGAAATAACATGGCGTCTCATGTGGTAATGGCAATGTTTTCATCTGATTATAAGGAAGATAGGGCATAAATTTGATGGCGACTGTGTTATTGTTGCGTGATGTGTATGTTTGTATGTGTGTGTATGCATTACAATGTACATGTATATATTCAAACAAATATATGTGCGTATTTGTATTTGTGTATATGTGTATGTATGCGTTGCATGCTGTTGACATTTGCTGTATGATTTCCTGTGGATATGTCTGGTTTTCCTCCAGATTTTAATTTTATCATTATATGAGGTAATTTAATGTAAAGTATATTAGTACGGTTGGAGCTGGTGCGACGGAGGGGTAGGTGTAGTATAGTGTACTTAATTTTTGATATTATATGTTATGTTCCCAACTGAAAATCAGCGTCATGTGCGTGTCGCTTGATATTGTGCTGAGATAGGAGCCATTTCGCTGCTTCAGTGCTTATCTACTGTCGTATAACGCAAAAAAGAAAAATTGTATTGTGTTGTATCATTTAAATTACATATGTATTCGCGAAATTGTATGTGTATGTGTGTGCAGCGAATAAAATTATCTATCTATCTAAAAAAAATGAAATGGGATACACAGGAGAAGGTTACTGTACATTTGACGTTATCATAAATTCAATATAGAGGATGTACCGCGATAGAAAGTAACTTTTTTTAAGACCTCCTCTAACAATATAGAAATCTCGTGTAACAGAGATAAGCTGGCCTTTGTACGAAATCTAAAAATTTTATTGATGTAACTTTTGTATTCTTCAGTGTATATATACAGAGTGTTTTTTTTTTGCGACAATATAGGGGAAACGCAACTAAGAGATACAGGGGAACTGTCTTAGGAACTATTTAATCTTTGTGTGATAACAATTTTGGCATTATCAATTTTTTGATCATAGTCGACTTACTGTGGATTAATTCATTCAGTGTTCCATAACTCAATTTCGTGTTGATACGAAATTCAAATATGAATCACTTTTTTAGCACACAAAAGTTTTTGTCACTGAATGAATTGTTTGCGAGCTTCTGCTACCCAGATTTTTTTCGTTCTATACAATGAAATGACGCTTATGTGAAATAAAATCGATCTGCATTAAGAAAAATAAATACTCAATTTTACTAATTTTTATGGACGCTCACGCTTGACCAAAAAATTTATAATGTCAAAATTGTTTTTACAAAAGGGGACGAATGGTTTTAACAACCATTCGGACCCTTTTGTCACGACCTTTGTACCGTCTATGGACTCGGATTTCTCCATAGTGTATTGTATGAAAAATATTTTATTAAATTTGACCAACCTGCTGTCAGGATTACTTCTGATACAATGAAATGATGCTTACGTAGAACTGAGTCAATCCGCATTAAAACAAAATTTGCTAATTTTACTAATTTTTATGAACGCTTGTCTAAAAAATTTATAATGCAGAAAAAGGTGTCACAAAAAAAGATCGAACGGTTCCAAAGACGGTTCCTCTGTATATCTTATGGATTCGGATTTCTCGATACTGTCTCAGTTAAGAAAACACTATACGTATATATTACATTATTTTTCATTCCATTTATTCGGAAAACGATGACTTGTTCTTCGATGAGTGCGACCAAAATAGGTCTTTTCTATTAAAAACTTTCATAGAGGGCAGAAATGCATTTGAATAAGGAACACAAATTAATTATAAAGAGATCAAATGAAAATATGAACGAAAAATGATACTGGCTGACGAATACCTGGGCGGCGGGAGTCGCGCGCCGGAACAAAAGAAATTAAAAATTTAAAAATATAAAATTTCTTTGTACTTTTACATATCGAATAGCACCTCTTATTTATTTTTCTTATTGCTGAGAATGAAAAGTAGAGTATCACTCGGTAGTAAAATTAATTTTTTACCCTCAGGATTTTACTTTAAAAGTCCTCACTGCGCTCGGGATTCTACTCTAACATCCTTCGCTCCGATCTGGAGTCACAATAGCGCCTCGTCGTAAAAATATTATTTTAGTCCTTTGTCATGCAATATACTATTATACAGTTATCAGAGGTATTACGTAGCAATGGTTTCGTTTGCCTAAATATTGTAGTCACCTAAAATTAAATGACCATTTGCAATAGGTACATTATGCATTACGAGTACAATTTATTTTTGTGATATTGGCGATTTCTTATGTATAATAAAGTAGAACTTAGTATATATATGTTTGAAAAAATACTACGTAATTTTATTTTGGTACATTAAATTAATGATATAGTTATCGTGTTATGTAGTAATGTATTAGAAGGTTACATATCTTAATTCATAATGTAGAACGTCAAACTAAATAGCGGTATGTCTCACGTATTTACAAGTTGCCAGTGTGTCCGCGATCCCGCAATCCTAAGCTAGAGCTATTAAGATAACAACGGTCTATCTAACGATACGTGTAATAATGTGGACCTAAGTGATTGTGGATGGCTGTGCGTGTAACCAACCAACCAACGCAGATCGGGCGGCCCTGTGTGCAGAGGTTCGTTGGGATTCCGACCATGTTAAACGGAATTTAGGGACGCGGTTTGGACAATGTTGTATGGTAGTTATAATATTTACATGTGTTTGTTAAACAGGTGATTAAAGGCTTGCAATTCCAGGGGTTATTCAAATTATTGAAATAATTTAATTACTCATGGTTATTACGACAAGTAAAATATATGAATGCGATTATAGGTACTAATAAAGACTATAAATAAATAAAGACGCCTTGTCTCGTACAGCCACAGTAAGGCAAATCAGATAAACTGACTCACCTGTACATGCGACCGACGCACATTTAGATATTATCAGATGAGCTGATTGGGCCCCATTTCGTTAGAAAACAGCGCCTACGCATCTATGTACATTTTATTTGCCTCACTTCGTAAAGTCTATGAGTACTACTTAGTTAAAATTACATATTAAAAAGCTTATAGTTTTTCTAACATTATTATGGGCTGTTTTTTTATTATGTGTCGACGAAAAATGACAATAAGCTTTATTATGCAACTTTTTCATCGACATTTGTTTTCTGCACATGTAGTTATGTGTTACATAATATGTTTTACGTAAACATTATTGTTGAATACTTTATAAAAACGAGTGTTATATAATAAATCAATGTTTATGTACGTATAATAGATATAAAATTAATTGGAAAACTTTTTTTACGTAAGTTAAAACACTAAATTTTATTTACCATTTTGTCTTTGATTGAAGGTAACATATCACATAGTCCTTTAGCGTAGAAGCCTCAAACTGTTCCAGTAAATATTGAATCAATACATAATATTCTTGAAACACTTTATGCGATAGAAATATGGCTACTAAGAGTAAGTGCCTTGAGGTAAATTGGCGCCGTAGCTCGTATGTCCTTTTTTAACATCAACTTGAAATCTTGTCATGTCAAGTATCTTTTCAGTCATAATAAAGTCTAGTAAAAATGTATTATTGGGTATTGTTATCAGAAATCTTTTTTTACGAAGTATAGATGAGTATCGTGAATTATAAGTAAAATAATTAAAATTACGATACTACTTCAGGGTCAGAACTTTCAATAGCTATATTTTTCTTTATATAGTTACTTACGTAGATGTCTTTTCATATCTATGATATATTTCATATAAATAATAGTCATGTTTCAATTGTCATTTCGTTTATTAAAGCAATAATGCCTATGACTATATACCTACCTATCTTCTTCTCTTTTATATATTGGCAATTCGTTTCATATTTATTAGAAACATTTCTGCCATTTTCATGTAAAAAATAGGTGTATCTGTAACGTGAAATGTCTGTCTTCTTATAACTAAATCAGTTCCTAACACTCCCCAGTAAAGTGATAGTAGGCTTTACTGGAGTTAAAATGGAATTCTTGGGAAAACGCAACAACTTCGGTTGCACATAGCCGTTCAAACTTTCCAATTCTTAACACTTGCACAGAACTTTAACACACCATATGCTAACAATTTTGTACCTTAAAACTCTCAAAAACTTAAAAAACAGAAAATTTGAAAAAAATTCCAACTTCACTTCTCCCGTTCCCGTCAAAAAGTCCAACCTATCATTTATATCTTTTTTTTCTTTCTTTATAACATGGCGCACAGTTTAGCGCATTTGCCAATGTCACGTATTAATAAGTAGAATTGAATCACAAGTATATTCGTTGTACGCGCACCGTACTTAACAATATAGGAACGCGTCATCGGCAGTGGTTGGTCTGCGCTGAAGTATCGTGTGATGAGCGACCAATAGTGTCACGAATTGATAGATATGGATACCCTCACTATTTCATGCCGCATCACGGCGTGTTCCGAGCACACGCTAATACCACTAAGTTGAGGGTGGTATTCGATGCCAGCGCAACTTCCACCACAGGTAAATCGCTAAATGAATTACAACAAGTTGGTCCGCCAATACAAGGCGATTTAATTGCGATTTTGTTGCGGTTTCGCGAAAACAGGTACGTCGCTTGCGCTGACATCGAAAAAATGTACCGACAAATATAAGTAGATAAACCACAACGCGATTTACAGCTGATATTGTGGCGCGATAATCCCGTTGATGTGTTAGACGTATATCAACTCAGTACTGTAACATACGGAACCGCTTCAGCACCATTTCTAAGTTGCAGGTGTTTAAAACAATTGGCACAGGAGTGCGACGATCTTGAAATAGCTAAAATAATTAACAATAGTTTTTACGTGGACGATTTTATCTGTGGTTCGTCTAACATTCCCGATTTAATGCGCATTTGCAATGAAGTAGCTAAAGTTTTAAACACCGGCTGTTTTCTATTGCGAAAATGGGTTTTTAATTTTAATTATCCAAACCAAAGTAACATAAATATTATTTCAAAAGAACTATCAATAGGAGAATACGCGCAGAGTAAAACTTTAGGTCTCGGTTGGTATAATGATTCCGATGAATTACATTTCCATTCGCGACATGAACGAAATAAAAACCGTGCTACGAAACGTATAATACTGTCAGGTGTATCACAGGTTTTTGACCCATTAGGTCTTCTAACTCCGGTAATAACTATCGCAAAGGTTTTATTGCAGAAGCTGTGGTTATTAAAACTCGACTGGGACGAAGCGGTGTCCACTGACGTCACGCGTGACTGGAATCATTTTGTACATAACTTGTACAACGAATTTTTTTTACATTAACACAGTAACATTAATACATATTATTATAAGTAGGTGTTTCGTTTCACACGCATAGAACTACATATATTTACAGATGCTTCGCAGACAGCGTATGGCGCCTGTGCCTATATTCGCACGATTAATAATAAATCAGCAGTTACGGTGCGATTGCTCTGTTCGAAAGGCCGAGTCGCATCTATTACACCAGTTAGTATGCCTAGACTGGAGTTATGCGGGGCGTTGGTAGGTGCACGATTATATTCAAAAATAGTTAGTTCGCTTCAGTCTCAATTTCACAAAACTGTGTTTTGGACGGATTCGACTATCGTTCTCGGTTGGCTTCGCATGCCACCTAATTTATTGAAAACTTTTGTACAAAGTGGAACTGCAGAAATACTCGAGTTGACTAAAGGAAATTCATGGAATCATGTACGCGGTAAAGAGAACCCGGCGGACTTAGTTTCTCGTGGACAGCACTTGGACGCGCCAGTTAACTGTAGTCTATGGTGGGAGGGACCTAATTTCCTTCACGACGCTAGTTTCGATGGCTTGATGATCATGCATCGGACTCGCCGATGGATGACTCACAGCTACCGGAGCTCATGTCTAGTGCTGTGAACAATCTTTTGTGTAGTCAGTCTTGTATAACGCTTTTTCCATTTGTTCGTTTCTCTCGGTTCGATCGCATGAGGCGCGCTGCTGCATACGTGCTGCGTTTCATTCACAACGCGAATGCACGAAACACACGTTGAATCGGCACGCTTACGGTGAATGAAGTGAGTGAGGCTACGTGTGCGTTGGCGAGGCTTTCGCAGTCAGAGTCGTTTCCGGAAGTACAACGCGCATTATCGGGTTCATGCCTGTGAGGGGTAGTTTGTCGAAATTAAATTTATTTATTGATGCCAAAGGATTGATCGGAGTTGGAGGTCGCATTAAAAACTCATATGAATTTGATTTTTATAAAAAACATCCTGTGTTACTTTGTAGTAAGCATCATTTTACTACGTTGTTATTCCGCTACGAACACAAATATCTACTACACGCAGGACCGCAACAACTATTATTTTCTCTTCGTGAGGCTTGGTGGCCTGTGGGTGGTAGAAATCTCGTGCGAAAAATAGTGCATAACTGTGTGACTTGCGCCCGCTTACGAGGTAAGATATTAACTCCTATCATGGGTGACTTACCTAAGGAACGATTGAGTCCGGGTTTCTCATTTATGTATTGTGGTGTGGATTACGATGGGCCGGTGCTCATACTGAACCGAAAGGGTAGAGGTGCTGCAACTGTAAAGGCTTATATTTGTTTATTTGTTTGTTTTACTACACGTGCAGTGCATTTAGAGTTGGTTTGTGATCTCTCCACAGATGCATATTTATTAGCTCTTTCACGCCGTGGAAAACCGGCTGAAATATTTTCTGATAATGGAAAGAATTTTGTAGGCCTTATGAACGATTTCGCAAAATTTTTAAAGTCATGTTCCGGCGATATTAAGGAATACGCAATTTCTCAAAATATTAAATTTAAGATGTGTCCTCCATACGCAAGTCATTTTGGGGGTTTGTGGGAGGCTGGTGTTAAAAGCTGCAAGCACCACTTGAGACGTGTCATAGGTGGCGCAAAGTTGACATACGAGGAGTTCAGCACGGTATTAACGCAGGTCGAAGCTATCCTGAATTCCCGTCCTTTAAGTCCTATGTCTCCGGATCCCCATGATTACTCTCCTCTTAGTCCGGCTCACTTCCTTGTTGGCCGTCCACTGACCGCCCCCGTCAGGGCTGACCTGAACTACGTTCCGATGCATCGACTGTCACGCTATCATCGACTAGAACAGATGCGTCAGCACTTCTGGGCACGCTGGTCAAAAGAATACATATCGGAATTACAAACGAGGGTTAAATGGAGGCACAACAGGGAAGATCTCAAGCAGGATACTCTCGTTCTTAAAGAGGATAACGTCCCGCCTCTGAGATGGAGTATGGGACGAATTACAAAGACGTTCCCCGGTAAAGATGGAGTTTCGAGGGTTGCCGACATTCGGACAACGAATGGTATAATTCGTCGAGCGTTCTCCAAGATTTGCCCGCTTCCTGTAAACGATAATGATCTGCCTAATACACAAATTGGAACCTGATACTTCCAAGGCCGGGAGTATGTACGCGCACCGTACTTAACAATATAGGAACGCGTCATCGGCAGCCCTTCTGATTGGTCTGCGCTGAAGTATCGTGTGATGAGCGACCAATAGGGAGCCGTGGGCATCGCTGTTCTATGTACCGCATTTTTTATTTATTTTTTGTTATATACTCGCGCAAACCATTGTCGGTGCTATTTATTTTCTGTACTCAATATATAATATTATAATACACGCAAGTTTGAAAAAACAAAAACGCATATTATTTATATAACTATACATTCGTTTATTCTTATCATAAAACTCCTCCAGTAAAATGATAGTCTTTACTGAAGTTATAAAGGGCTTCTTGGAAGAGCGCGAGAAATACAGCTACACATGTTAATTAGACCCACTTCATTCTTTTCACTCATACAGAACTTTAAAATACAATATACTATCACTTTTGTACTTTAAAACTCCCAAAAATGTAAAAAATAGGAAATCTAAACAAAATGTCAACCTCACTTCTCCCGTTCCCGCCAAAATGTCCCATTTATATCTTATTTAAATACATAGTAAGTAAAATACAACAAGGGTTTAGAAGAAGAAGACAGCGGTATTAACCCTACTGCTTTATTTTTAGATATGGCGTATCGTAATTTTCGAAATATCTTTTGACAGATCTGTCTCCTGCTTTTTTCATCATTACTGCAGATTCTAACTCATTGGCGAGCGCCACTGTACTGGGACTGGAACAGAATAATTGGTAAATTCAGTATTTAGTATGTATTTCTCGTCTTAAATATAGAGTGTGCCAATGCTAATCCAGTATTCATTATTATTTTTTTAAGAATTATTATAACAACATGTACTATGATACAATTGTAGGTTAAAATATGCTTTTTATGACCTACATACGTAAAGCCTTAAACTTCTTCTGTACTATGTTTGGACGTAAAGCCTATGGTCGAGCTCGATGGCTCACACTGAGAGAAGACTGTCTGGTCATGTACAAATGTAGCATAATGATGACTACAACATATAACTTTATAGTTCGTTTGGTAAGATTGGGTAATTAAAACCATACATTCCTGAATCTACTATATTTTTTTAAATTTTTGATAGTTTTCTAGAAGTTCAGTTGAAGGCGATGGAGTTACTGATGCTTAGAATAACGGTCATACATCATAAAAGTAAGGATTGGATCAGGCAAAAGACGAAAGTTAGACGTGATAGAGGAGATTGAGCGCCGGAAGTGGAGATGGGCAGGGCGCATTGCCAGGATGAACTGGGGTCGATGGGCGGAAATGACATCCACATGAAAGCAATTCGTTCTTCGAGGATGATGACATTGATAGAAACGTAGGATATATTGAGATACAATTAAGACGTGCTTTCGCTAGCTCGTGTAGTTCTCGACTGACTTATTTCTTGACATTCGAAAATACAATGTTATTATAAGTATGATTGTAACAGTTAATCACGAATATTGATAATTGCTAACACGTGGAAAAGGTAGACCATTTCTGAGATGGGTGGATGGCATCTGACAACAGGCGGGCATGAACTGCCCCTACCTTATTGTTATCTATCTTAAAGCTAAATAAATGTGTATTTAATTGTTCATTCTACATTACTTGTATTAATTAATATACCCACTTATTTTTGTCTTTATATACCCTATGTATTCCAGCCCAAAAGTAGTATTAGTTTTGGATGGTTAACTTTTAACGGTTAACATTAACTTGCACTAAATTTTCGAAAATTTATAATATATATTAAAATATTTTAAACGATTATCAAAATTGACTTTTTAATTAACGGATTAACGATTAACGAAGTTAACTTTTGGATTTACTTTGCCCACCTATGCAAGGATCTAATGCGAAACTTCTATTGAGTGAAAATGAATATTTAATTGATATTTTATACTAATTTAGGTCAACCACATATATTTTGGAATCGGAATACTTGTTTGAACGAATTATTATTTTAATTTTCGGCAATGGAAGTTACATTATATTGAAAGTTATACAATTATAACATAGGCAACAGATAAAAAGATGATGGAGGCGTTTGCAACGTAGTGGTTCGATGATCGACTGATGTAATCACTGAGGCTGTGTTGTGTGTCATGCGGTCATTTATTTAATCGATAACACTAGTCAATATGAAATTATTTGGCTTTTTTAATATAAATGTGTAGTAAATATCAATTCATAATTTAAATCTCCGTACCACGTAAGATTTTTGACCTTTTCTTACTTTCCTTACTTAACGAGTCATTTTGTTGTTCTATTTGCTATGAATTGATATACAATTTAAATTATTTGTTAGTCGGAGGAATTTATAACAAATTTCACGTGTCTAATCTGTATTCTATGTTGTTTATCAATTCAAAACTTGAAGGTAGCTGTAAATTTAATGCGATAGCTACAGAAACTGAGAGTTTTGCCAAAAATGTCTAAAATGAAAAAACGTGGTTGTAATACATCAATGGACATATTATGTTATGTGTGTGGTTTGTATACACCAGGCCATATAATCACAGAATAATAACTAAGTTACTAAATTGGCATATCTCAAGTATTTTAGTTTTTTATAGTCAATCGGGATTAGGCTTCCCAATTTTTTTTATTGCCAGACTTGCATGTCAAACTTAAGCCACTGGCTTTACGGAAATAGATCTTCAATACCCTTTGCTATTCCGATGATCTGGTCGTGAGCCGACAAACCATACTACCGGTTGTTGTTTTTGCATGACAAAAGTATTCGATTTTCAAAAAAAAAGTAAGCAGAGCTTTCAATACGAGTATTCAAATTTTGAAGGACGAACAATTTGAATTTGTTTAATTTTAAGCCTGGAGATCATATAAAATAATTGTCACAGAATTCTTGCGAAGCAAAAAGCCTGACACGTATGAGGAACTGATTGAAAACTTCTTGAAAAGCTACCAAAAAATGGGTTGCAGAATGTTACTAAAAATTCGTTTTTTACATATGCATTTGAGTTTTAATTTTTTAAGAAAATGTAGGTGCCGTTAGTGATAGTAGGGAGCGAGGCTCCACCAAGATATTTTAACAATGGAACAAAGATATCAAGGCCGCTGGTACCCTGCAATGAAGGGGGATTGTTGTTGGTTCCTAATAAGGGAAACTAATGCAGAATATAAGAAAAAATCGCTATTTGTAAAAAAGAAATCTACCAAAAAGTTACAATAGTTACATGTACATATTACAGTACCTCGAAAATTTTTCTGAACTATATCATTGCATTAGCCAGTAGGGCATTTTCCATATATTTCTTCAACAAGCTTTATTCTGATGTAACTGGAAATGGGATTTATTTAACTTTCTAATTCAATTTCGGAAACCTTCAAAGATAACGATGCACCTATATCCACGTCAGTTGCATGTTTTCGCTCTTTGTTTGTGGATTAGTGTAATTTATTAGAATCTATAACCAGTATTTCGGGAAATTGGTCACGTGGTTTTGGCTATTGCTATAAGGTAGTAGAGGTTTAATCAGGATTAGTTTTAATCAGCCCTGTAGTCCAGGTAAGAGAATAAGGCATTGATGTTCCCCGCCTATCGTAAGTGGGCACCAAAGGAGCCTTCGGAGTTGCGCCCATTCGGAATGAGGGCTCCTGTCGGTCATTCGCATGCGAACCCGAGAAGGAGGATAGAGCGTGTACCGTGCTGTAAGTTCCGTAGGAGATTCCGGAACCTCTCAACAACCAAATGAATTTAGAACAACAAAGACCCTAATAAGTAAAAAACGTCTCAACAACGTGTCGCAGACAACTACTGCAAGAGTTTTGGTAGTTAAACTCACGTAACTCAGTCTCACTTCCCAGGGGAAGCGTATCTGTGTTTTCTCTCACCAAAAATAAAGGATTAGGTCTAATAGGCTGCTTGAAATCTCCGACGGTAGTCACATTTGTGTTTGGTGGAAATGTTTGTGGAGTACGATTCGTTCCATGGAATTCTCAAGGGGCTGTATTCAGCAGTAGAATCGATATGGGCTTTTGTAATATAGTACAGGTAAATAAACAATATAAGCTATAAAAATCGGATTTATACTCAGGAGACATAAATCAACAATTTATTCAGAAATATTACGAACATAAAGAAAAATTGGTCCCAATACAGAACAAGACGAAGTGTCACGTTTTTATATAGGTGATTTTTCATTCTGTCGCTTAGAAGTCCCGCGTAAAGGACGCGAATAGTGAATTGAGGTAAAAACCGCTTAGAAGTTGTTCGAAGCAGCTTTTGAAAGTTACAAAAATTTGCAATAATAATAAATTATAATACTATGTATAGATATTCTGTGTTCTGAGTTTTAAAAATAAATAACAATGTTATGATGAAGAGTGTTAATTAAATAAATGATTGTAGATATCGTGTATATTATTTCAAAATTAATTACGTGGTGATACAGCAATTATGTAAAAGTTACCTCATTAATAAAAAATTCATGTGTTCCAAAAATACGACTGTATTGTTTTGTGCCATTGATCTCTGCAATTTAATCTGTAAATAAATATATCGCATTAAGACACAAACATTTATGTAAATGCGTTAATTAGAGATGTTTTTTTGGAACTTTACAAAGTTGCTAAAATTAGTAAATTTAAATCTCGAGAATTTTTTCAATAAATTCCTACTTGCGCTTTTTGTTCAAAATTAGTTCTAACGACGAATTTTTTTTACATTAACACAGTAACATTAATACTTATTATTATAAGTAGGTGTTTCGTTTCACGCGGTTAAAACATATTTAACAAAATATTATAGTTTACAGTCTTCAGTAATTCAGTATGAAATGAAACTCACAGCAAACCACATGATACATATTTGTAAAGTAACTATTTTCTTCATTCTCAAACTACATTACAAAAATATTAAACGCAGTAACAATTTTCATGTATGCACATAAGCGTATTTCACGTAAATGAAATAAATTTTATTGCTATTTTTATTATCGTTCGCTGATTTTTATACAACTGTTTTATAAATTTAATCGGAAGTCGGGATTATGGTATTTTCAAAAGTTGTTTATGGGAGCAGATATCTACCCATTTATTACTATGATAAAACTATATTACTTCACAAAATTGCATATTTTTAACGAAATTAAAAAAAGGTGATAAAAACGGTTCGGTATCGACAGGCTCATAATCTATATATAAAACGAAAATGGTTTTCTTTGTCCTTCAATCACGTGAAAACTACTGAACGTATCGATATGACCATTTGACGCGAAATCGCTTGTAGATGGTTTTAAACTATTTATTTTTTGAATTTCATAGACCCTTTATCATTTTTCATTGGGCACAAAATTTTCCGCCAGCGAAGCGGACGAGTAACGGCTAGTATTCAACAAAATCAAAAATATAATAATATAATTTCTAGATTATATACTTTCTAGAATTAGTTAAATCAATTCAGAAGATTTTTCAACTACAGTAATTCTAATTAGACTGACAAAAAAGTTGAATCTTAGGCGTGTGGATTTAAAGCAGGTAATTATTTAGATCATGTACTTGTAGTAAAATATTTAGCTTTGATTCTGTTTTTTATCGAGCAATCTATAAAAACAGACAAGGTCTCAGATGATAGTGGTAATGGAATTGTAAAACAAAGTTATTGAGTGTCCAATGTCTATGCATTTAAATATAGAAGAATTTTTGTTTAAAAGTAATGTTTCTTTTATTATTTTACATTTGTATTATATTTAATAGTTATATAGACAAATCTACACTGTTTGCCATTCGAGGTGGACAGAGCATGTAGGGGCAACATCTCTTAGACATTTTTCTAACATTATGTTTGGGCTTCATATGATGTAGTCGAAGCAGGTAAGAGATAACGAGTTAATAGTTAATTGATTAACAGATCCTTATAATTATGTGTGAGGAGAATAATGAGACTCGAGGAAGCGAAAGAAGTATGTAAGGACCGCGACGCTTGGCGCTGCGTCCTCTCTGACTACCGCGTTGGTGATACAGCGTGATGATATGTATGTATAATAAGTCCTATCCCTTTGTCGCTTTTTACGTCTTTCGCGAAAAAATAAGTAGCTGGTATATTTTATATATTTCTCTCTGTTTGCAGAAAAGTTTGCAAGAAAAAATTTGGAATCCAAAGCGAAGTGTAGAAACAAGCGAATATACCTAAAAGAAAAAAGTGGGGCCTCGATCTCCTTTTACAGTTACATACACAATTATCTCTATAAATGATTTAAAAATTGTATGCTTTTCTTTTGTATAACAAATACAATTAAACATTTCGAAAATAAAAAGCAAGTCTAGGCAGCATAAAACTAAGACAAATCCAATGAAATCGTTACGTAAAGTAAATGCAAGAAAAGTGCGAAAGCTAAAAAAAAATTCTATTGTACTTCGTTTTCGTGTACATTGATAATAACGTACTGTCACCCGTATCTCGTTGAAATAAGGTTCACAACAACTATTACACAAAAAGAGTATATAAGATTTGCGAATCATTTAAGTGAAGCATATTCCACCGAGTACGTGCCTAAAACGTGATGACAAGTTGAGCTGTGGGATCAGAGGCATTAACCCACTGTCTGCAAATCTTGCTAACAGCAACTATATACCTATGTACTTACTGAGCAACATTTACAAAATACTTATTCATTTTATTCACTTAACATTCAACTACTTTTGGTTTGATTTTAACGCAATCATTCTCATAATAAGTGGCCACATTTCTGCAAGGACAATCATATCATTATTAATGTAGATATAATTTTATTGTATCTACATTATCATATTTCATATATAATCATATTGTTAATATACATATAATTTTGAACTAATACTTTGACATATTGTGTAGGATTCTTCATGCGATTCCAATTACACTAATTGTGTGATTCGAATAATGACTAATGTTGACTCATTAGTCAATCGACAATGAAAGTTTCCTTGAAAACTTCATTTTCTAAATTTGCAACGTGGCTTGCTCAGGCCGGCAGAGTGAGGTGTGGGTTGAGTAATTGATGATGTTATTGTTACTGTCACCTGGAGAGTGGTGTACCTAATTTGTTTAAGGGCGCCTAGTACACCTCTGCAATCGACATCTAATGGGATATTTATAGAAAGTTAATTAATTAGACACCAGAAAAACATCACACGAAGAAACAACATTCATTTCTTATAACTTAATCTCTATGGTGGATTCAATCAAATCACTATGTATTTATTATAAAAGTTAGTAACAAATTAAAAAGAATAAATGCTATGGCTAAACAACACTATCCTGTTTATTATTATATATATTAAATAAGAACATCTATTATCTAACAGCACTTAAATATTAATTAGTTTACAGAATAATTGATTAGTATTAAAGTTTTATAAGTATTGAGCTCAGATATTACTTGTTATAGTTACAACAACATAATTTATTTATGTTATCTTAAATTAAAGAGAAATGTACCTAGTTATGAAGACTTAGACACCATTACCTTGTTTATGTACTGCATTTAAATTCTTAGTGTTACAGATACATAAAACCAAGTACATTTTATACCTTATTAATCAGTATTTCATTTCACAGAGAAAAATATATATTAGATACGCAATACCTTTATGTGGAGCTAATATCTAACAGAGAATTATAATTTATTAGTTACAAGTAGAGCGTTATCAGTTTTATCACTGATCAATCTAAAGAAGGAGTGGGTCATCCACCAACTGCACCTACTCCTCAGTCTTCGCCTTTATCGAACATCTACTGACATCACAGCACCCACATGCCCCGGTTCTCAAAGATTCCCCTTAAACAGGAACTGCGACCTGGCCACGCGATATAGCACCCAAGTGAAAAAGACTTAGACTTCTAGAGTAGTGCACCAAACCATTCTAAGAACTATTTTGATTAGTTCATACTGAAGTTTAGATGAATGTTGAATAGATTTTACTACTATTCCAAAGTATTCATTACATATAAGGACAGGAGGTCCACCTGGTTTCTTTAGGTGTCCTTTGAACTCTGTAACAAGCACATGTAGACATTAGGATCCTATTCCCTAGTCCTATCATCATTGCTTGCCTTTATCTACAGCTACAGTACTCACCATGGGATCCACCATGAGATTACCTCAACTATTTTAACATATTATTAACATAACTAACTCATTTATTCTAATTGGGGTTGCTACTCTCAAACAAATACAGCTAAGACTATCCTAGGCGACATGTGGCCTATATTTAGCTTACATTGAGACCTTGATGAGGCAGCTTGTCCCGCAGCAGAGAGAAAAGAAAAAGGAAGCTATCGGATACGAGACGCTTTTTATACCCCACGACGAAGGTCACCTATGCTCCTACTCCTGGAACAACCAGTGAAGAGACAGTGGTCGACAAACCCTATCTAAAATTACACCTACCTAGCGAGTCGATAAGATTCATTAATTCTTTCTAAGTGTATGACGTTTATGTCAACTATAGTTTTATTATTATTTGTTATTACTAACAAGCTTATGAACTTGAGACCTATTATTTCATTAATTTAGAGCTTATTTCATCAGAAAGCAAAGGCTACATATTTAGAGTCTATCGATATGTTTATCGAACATATCTTTACATCCATACTCTAAGTATAGATAATCTAGACCAACGGTACATTTGTCATCGAAGCCGTGTGCGTGTTCTAGAATGTTGTAGAAAGTTCTATTTACAAATGAATTATTAACAACAATATTACTAAAGGAGGTCTAGTTGATTTGTAGTTTGTTATGCATACATTAAAATTTCTCAATACTCAAAGATTTCTCAACACTCAAAGATACTCATATTTATGACAAATTTATTCCTGCTGAAGGCTTACGGTCAATGCTTCAAACGTGATTTACGAAAGCTAAATTGGTCTAAGTTGTCCATGTCCGTCTGTCAAAGTGAGTGTTGTTTGTAAACAATTAGGTTAAACAAGGAATGCTTTATTTTTCTAGATAACAGAAGTTAAAAGTTAATTTATCCTTTAAGTTATTACGTGCATATATATATATTATAAGTTATTGTTCTCCATGTCGGTGGAGACTGAATATGACTGCTACAAATTGACCTGTAAAGGAATCGAATCCAGCATTTTGAAATTGGAAGTCAAATTGAACCTTTTACTATAATTTTTAATGAAACGGGGTATAATTCTAGTGCTGTTTTTCAATGGCAAAAGGTTCAAATTGATCTGTAGTTGTCTATTAGAATGTTTTATAAATGTTTGAAACTATATTTATATATTTTCAGCTATATTCTACCAAAATTTCAATCTTTTAATCAACACGTATTCTGCTTTTCAGCGACGAAGCATCTTCAAGAACGTTTAGTAGTTTACCATAGACTGGCCTTTCTGCACCAGACCAATTAAAGCATCCTCGGCTTCAGAACACTGGGCCCCGACTTCGAATTAAAATACCCTACCATCGCACCACCGGGTCAGCCTATATATGAACTGTATATAATATACGAAGTGATGGATTGCCATAAATTAACAACACGATATTTTAGAACTTCGTTTTTAAATTTTAAATATAAAAAAGACCATTATTTGTTTCATTTTTAAAATGCGAGTGAAAATGTTTATAATCAACATTGCTTAATCAACACCGATCGTCTGTCTTCACTTATTTTATATCTGAGGGGACCTAAAAGAATATGTTTTTCAATATTAGTCATGAATTTCTATGTAATTATGTTATATGGCGCTATATATGTCGGTTGAAATAATAAAAGGCACTCATTTGACTATACCATGGCAAAGCGCGACTTCCGATGACGCGCTAACGGAACGTCGGGGCCGGCGCTGAGTCTGTTAGACTACGGCGGCCGGTGCGATAGCATTTCTGCGAAATATATATATGTCGGAATAGACACGGGGCAATTCGCGCTTTTGCAACTCAGCCATGAGAAATAGGTACCTAATCTTACAAGAGGCGAACTTCTCCCTAAAATACAACGTTAAGACAAAGTTAATGTGCAAACGACAGAAAACTCTTTGTAACAATTATTACGTAGGTAATTGGAAATTTAATAATGGCAAACGATCCGTCGGAGAAATGCTATCGCACCGGCCGCCATAGTCTAACAGACTCAGCGCCGGCCCCGACGTTCCGTTAGCGCGTCATCGGAAGTCGCGCTTTGCCATGGTATAGTCAAATGAGTGCCTTTTATTATTTCCACTGACATATATATATATATATAGGTAGCTAATTTTATGAGAGGCGAACTACTCCATAAAAGATTGGACCACGTTAAGACTAAGTTAATGTGCAAACGACAGAAAACTCCTTGTAACAATCATTACGTAGGTAATTGGAAATTTAATAATGGCAAACGATCCGTCGGAGAAATGCTATCGCACCGGCTGCCGTATTCTAACAGACTCAGTGCCGGCCCCGACGTTCCATTAGCGCGTTATCTCTTCCAAACCGGAAGTCGCGTTTTGCCATTGTATAGTCAAATGAGTGTCTTTTATTATTTCCACCGACATATATATAGAATGCATATGTATGTATTCGAAAGTACAAATGTTTCTAAAATACATTTGCAATCATTGTATTTTTTAAACGTATCTTTGTTATCAAATTTAATTTTGATTTCTGTTCCTTAAACTTCATTCAATCCATTGTAGGGTTTAGTAATACAATTACGTATCTACTTCACAATAAATAACGTAGTTGAGTCGTTTAAAGTTAACAACACACGAGAACTTTCCTGTCGTTAGTAAATCTAACGTAGACGGCATTAAGTGTGTGCTTACTATACTTTTAACTGATATTTTCTTGTTTGATATTGTGTTTGAATGGTAAAAATAATATGTTAGAAATACATAGACACTAAACTTTCAATGTAGATGTTAGATGAATAATTATAGTAAATGATTTGTGCATGAGCTTGCTTTCGTAAAGGGCGACGAATGGGGACGTAAAGGTTATGTTTATAGTCTACACTTACGAGACTATAAACAACACATTACAAGTTTTCGAATTACCTATGAGATCTTTTTTTTGGAGATGCAGGAAATCTTTAAAAGGTATGTAGTCCTGCAGAGGCAAAGTTTAGTTAAATGAAACCCATGAAATTTTTATTCGTGAAAGCCAACGAATTTCAGCGCGTGATCATTGCTTTTGGTTCTTGTGAGAAAATAAGCCGAGTAGTCGAGAAGGCCAATGATCCCTGCCATCACCTAGGGTGTCTAAAATGGAGGATTGGAGTCCTTATTCCAGTCGCTATATACGACAGGCGAAGAATACTGCAGTGCTATTTTTCTACCCTCATAGTTACGAGAATGACACTCTTTATCCTTTTTTTCGTAACGCAGGAGAAACCTGAAAACAGGTTTCAGTCCCCAGGGGACGAAATTGGATTATTATATGAGGCTATTACTCTTTCAAACTTCTTTGGTTCGGTTAACACGCTGAACTTTTTTTTACTGAGATTTTCATACATAAAGGTCATCTAAATTTCCAACATTTTCCGTGGATTTTCCAAAACATTCCTTTCATACAAGCTTTGTCCTGATAATTACATAACAAAAAAGAAATCAGCCAATTCAGTCGAACCATTCTCAAGTAATGCTCCGTCAAACATGTGGCAATTGATTTTTATTTATTTAGATAAATGATGTTGCTTTCCGAAATAGTGAAACTTATTGACATAGTGTTACGAACTATGTACTATTAAAATAATTCTTTCCATGACACAGAACAACTCTACGGAGAAAATAATTTTAAACGCGTTGCTTTTTTTCCAATTTTTATATAAAACAAAGCCTATTACTAGTTTGCTTTGCATGAACAGTTAAAAAAATTATCGTGCATTTAATTTAAAATAAGGAATATTAGGAAAATTATTCTACTCAAAAACTGCTTTTGCTTGTTAGGTTAGAAGTTTGAGACGATCACGAAGCGTAGCGGAGCTACAGCCTTATACTTCATTATTAGGTTTTTCTACAACCGTTCGAAAATCTTATATCAAAAAACAAATTCTATCACCTGCAGCATGTTTGAATTGTCGCGAGACGTTCGTAAACTCTATGATGACAACTTTACAGTGTGACAAGTTTATTCACTTACTTTATAGAGTATTTTATTATTTTATAGCACACTAATATTTGACAATGACTATTTCACAATTTTGATACTCTTTGAAGCTTTTGTCCACCCTAAATGGCGAATGGCGTGAAGCAAGTGTTTAAAGTTCCCTAGGTTCCAAAACATTGAATTAGGTAAGCTTCGTTCAGAAAGCGTGACATGTATTTTAAAAGTTACTTCATATAATAATGAAACATACCTCCGAAAATTAGTTAAGGTATGTGTGTAAATACATAATACAAGTATAAATATAATAAATAAGTACTAATTCAATTTTTATTGCTCGATAAGAAAGTGCTTGCAGATTTGAAAAGTTCGAATGTCATGGTGCTCAATATGTTCGCGAGCTATTGAACTAGGTGCAGGTAACTTTACGTTTACAAACAACTTGTAAACAATGTTCTCACTTTCCCATAATGTCTTATACCACTTTCCGCACGTAGAGTTTAGCGTAGTCATTTACGCCGCAAACTTGAAAGTTACGAAACTTCCAGTTGTTGTAGGTATTTACCTAAGGAAACAGTTTGTGGGGCAAACATTTTTTGGACAAAGGAAACCTCATAAAGGAAGTTTAAGACAGTTCTTCAATCTTTAATGTAATTATTTATAAATATAACGAATTAGAACACTTTACAATGTAACTAAAGTCTTAACTAAACTCTCTAATTGGTAAGAAATAGACAGAAAAGAGTGCTCTATGTTTGTACATGGTCTGGTATAACTTTTTATGAATTTGGAAGTCCAATAAATATAATATAATGTTGTTGAAAATTGTATTACCGTGTGAAAACGATGAATGTACTCTGGAGATTATTTGATGTGTTAACACATGTGTTATTTTGTAGAAGTTCATCTTATTTCATTATGTGTGTATGGTGTTACACACCTATATATTTTTAGCCAGAAATATATATTATGTAAGTATACAAAATATTATATGATATTTGAAGCTAAAAAGTATAATACGCGTGTCGAAATTCGACTCGTGTTTTGCCTTCAAACGAAGTATCATCAAGAATTTGATCAGTCGCTTTCCTCCAGGTCTTGACGCTTGATATTTATAGACAAATAGACAAATAGACAAATAGACAAACTTTATTCGACACACACAGACAATATACATTTATGAATTACAATACGATCAACATACAATATTAGGGAAAAAAACAAGTTTATTCATTCAAAAATTATAGGTGTGATGCCGAACAGGACTTCCAACTCAGCATAGTGCTACGGTTCCACCTAAACGTCACCGAAGCGCTGATTTTCAGTTGGGCCCTAAAGTGTGTTGCGCGTGCGAAACGATCGCACAATAAGAAATAGAGTATATAGGTATACAAAAAAGATTCATAGATGATAATAATAATATACATCTTAAATAAATAACTGAATAACTGAAGGCTGTGCAAGTCAAATTAATATAATATTATAAACTTTATATATATATATATATATACACATACATACATACACCAAACAAAATAATAATAAAAAATAATAATAATAATATTAATATTTAAATTTAAAAATAATAAAATAATAATATTTATTTAGGCGTTAGCTGCCGTGCGTAGGTGGGAGTTAAGCGGCTACCGAAGGGAAACTGTTTTTGGTGATGCAGCAGGCGTTCTTTCAGACGGAATCTGAAAGTAGCCAGACTGATGGAGTCCCTAAGAGGAGGTGGTAGATTATTCCAACATTTTGTAGCCGCATAACGGAAACTACCACGAAACGCCGCTGTTTTTCCAGTGTAGTAAACGAGCATTGGGACCACAGTACGAGTCGAGCGAGCATCTCGTCCACCACGCCATTTTAACCTTTCGTATAGATACTCCGGTCTTTCAAATTTAACAAGACCAAACAGAAGTGTGGACAAATGGAGCTCTCTTCGAAAAGTCATTCTCAAAATGCCGGCTTCATTTAGATACGGTGTCACATGGGTGCGTGGTGGTATCCGAAAACAGAAACGCGCGCAAGCATTCTGCACTCTTTGTACGACGCGTTCTGTTCGAGCCAGGAGTCGAGGACCATACACGCTATCTGCATAGTCCAG
This sequence comes from Zeuzera pyrina, assembly GCA_907165235.1. Classification (NCBI taxonomy): domain Eukaryota; kingdom Metazoa; phylum Arthropoda; class Insecta; order Lepidoptera; family Cossidae; genus Zeuzera; species Zeuzera pyrina. The sequence continues at coordinate 18,135,713 of OU015626.1, forward strand.
GCGAGATAGTATTAGGGAATCACATAATCTGACACGAAGGTCTACACTCAGAAAATCACGCATTCGATATAAAATTTTAAGTCTATAAAAGCAGTTTCTCACAATTTCAAATACGTGATTCTCAAAGTGCAGCTCCCCGTCCATCAGAACACCAAGATTACGCGCCTCTGAAACTCGCTGTACTTGATCGCCTCCAACATTAATATTTACCCCATCCACCGCGGCGACTTGCTGCCTAGAGCCCAACAGTATGTACTTGGTCTTGCTGGGGTTAAGAACTAGGCCATTCTTTTCCGACCACGCCACTATGTGCTGCAGATCCTCATTTATTTTGCTAGATGCCACTGCCCCCCCACGGGGATCGAACGACATATAGATCTGAATGTCATCAGCGTATATATGGTATTTACTATGTTTAATAACCTCGTAGACGTCCGCAGAGTAGAGTACAAATAATAACGGGCCTAATATTGACCCCTGCGGTACACCTCTTGTAACAGGATGTGGATCTGATGAGATAGAACATCCTTTTGTATTTGTAACTTGTACTAACTGCGAGCGTCCACTAAGGTAACTATAAAACCATTTAACGGTGTGTTTGTCAAAACCATAGTACACCATTTTTGACAGTAACAAAGAGGTATCTATCGTATCGAACGCCCGCGAAAAGTCCAGTAGCACCAGAATGGAAGCCTCACCAGAGTCACGCGCGGTCAGCACATTATCAACCACATCGATTAAGGCTGTCGTAGTGCTCCGGTGCCTTCTAAAACCTGACTGAAGCGAAGGCAGAATATTATTTCCTTCTAAATATGCAATCAACTGTATACTAATTGCTCTCTCCAGTATTTTGGACAGACAGGGTAGTATACTAATTGGACGAAGATCCCGGAGCTCAGAAACGTTCTTTTTTTTGGGAAGTGGTATGACTTTTGCTACTTTCCAGTTATCCGGGTATGTACTTGTGGAAATAGACTTGTTTACTATTGCACTGATAACAGGTAATGAGTGGGGAAGCGTCAGTATTAGCATATCGAGTGAAATGCCATCAATGCCCACAGCATTAGACTTCAGAGATTTTATAATGTTTAAAATAACATCATCCCCGATGGTTTTGAGCTCGAACACTGAATCACCATATCTATGAGATTCGTAGTGGATAATATCTGGCAACGATGCGGATCCATTGTCAGGGATATTGATAAAATGTGCATTAATCGCGTTTGGATCTGTAAAATGATCTGGCAGCTCAAGATTACGATTTTTTCCAGTGACGTCCACGGTACGTTTGATACTTTTCCATAGTGCACGAGGGTTTGTTGCATTATTATTAATATTCTGCACAAAATATGACTGCTTTTCGCTGTATAGTGCAGAATTTACTGAACCTTTGAGCTCCTTGTAATATGTTTTATGCTGGTTATTACCGGTAGAACGATACCTACGATACGCCTTGTCTCGTAATTTCATCATATCACGCACAGTTGAGGTAATCCAAGGACAGGGCTGGTCTTTAGCTAATATATGTTTATATGGAGCATAAAAATCAAAAATTGATAAAACAGTTTGTGTAAATGCCTCGACGATGTCATCAACATTAGGTGCCGATGCCATCTCGATCCAATCAATGCAACCCATTGTTTCATTAAACATGGCGGTGTTTATATTTTTTACCGAACGAAAAGTAATCCAGCGAGGAACAGGCTTTCTTTTTTTTATTATTAACTCACAGCTAAGGAAGGCATGGCGGCTAAGAGTAGGTATCAAATCAATCTTGCTATTTCTGACAACAATATCCGTGCATATTACATCTATTAGAGTTTCACTATGGTCAGTGAAGTGAGTAGGTTCAGTTATTATTTGTTTTAGATTTGTGTATGTTAAAAACTGACTGAGCTTGTTGGAGTAAACATCAGTAACTAATATTTGGTGTAAGGTGTCTGATAGAATTTGTACTAAGGCCGAAAACATTTTTGTGGCTTTCAGACCAATTCAAAAAGACGTCGCTCGCTTAAATAGGATAAATAAAATGTTCAGATTAATGGTACTTTTTAATTTATGGTAGTAAGATAATTTTTTTTGTCAAAATCTCATTACTTCTTGTTTATATAGATGTGTATGTCTAAAGTTGACTACCCACACAGTTTTTGTCTGTTTCATAAAATAAGAGAAAGCGAGGCCTCCGACATATAGACTGACGGTCGCATATTTGAATAAGTATTGCAATTCCTACTTCGTTTACAAAAAAATTTAAGTGATGACATTTTTATATGGGTTATTATAACTATTTATTAGAGTTAAAACATTTTTGTTTAATATAAAATTGAATTCATAATGGTTTTTATTTTTGTAAAAAAAAAAAACGTGAGAGAGTTTGACAGGCGCATTGGTGCGGTGGCAGAGCTCCCGTGTTCGAACCCCTGTCAGGTCAATTTAGGAAAGCGAACTTTTCTAAATTGGCTTCCTTCCTTCCTTCCTTTCAGCCATAGGACGTCCACTGCTGGACATAGGCCTCCCCTAAAGATCTCCAATAAGACCGGTTGGTAGCGGCTTGCATCCAGCGCGATTCTGCGGTCCTAATGAGGTCATCCGTCCACCTTGTGGGTGGACCTACGCTGCGCTTGCCGGTACGTGGTCTCCACTCGAGAACTTTTCGACCCCATCGGTCATCAGTCCTCCGCGCTATGTGCCCTGCCCATTGCCACTTCAACCTGCCAATCCGCTGGGCTATGTCGGTAACCTTGGTTCTTCTACGGATCTTCTCATTTCTGATTCGATCTCGCAGAGAAACTCCGAGCATAGTCCTCTCCATGGCTCGTTCGGCTACTTGAAGCTTACTAATAAGGCCCATAGTGAGAGACCACGTTTCTGTGCCATAAGTCATCACTGGCAACACACACTGGTCGAAAACTTTCGACTTGAGGCACTGAGGTATGTCGGACAAGAAGACGTTACGCAAGAAGACGTTCGACGATTGGCCTCTTTCTTGAAGTCGGACCTACCTAACTGGACTACTTGTCCTAGGTAGACGTACGAGTCAACGACTTCAAGAACCGAGTTCCCAACTGAAATAGGGGTGGGTACAAGATGGGAATTACACATGACCTTTGTCTTGTCCATGTTCATGTTGAGAGACTCCTATTGAGAGACTCGATTTAGGCCTTCAAGCATCGTACTGAGTTCCTCCATCGACTTTGTGATGACCACGATATCGTCGGCAAACCGAAGGTGAGTGAAGTATTCGCCATTGATGTTGATGCCGAATCCTTTCTATTCCAGGAGCTTAAAGGCGTTCTCCAGAGTAGCAGTAAACAGTTTCGGAGATATTACATCTCCCTGTCTTACGCCTCTCTTCAAAGGGATCGCCTTGGAGCTCTCTTCCTGTACTCGGACCGACATAGTGGCGTTATTATACAAACACTTCAACACTTCGATATACCGATAGTCAATACGGCATCGTTGAAGAGACTCAAACATAGCCCATGTCTCGACCGAATCAAAGGCTTTCTCATAGTCCACACACACTAAGCAAAGTGGCAGGTTATACTCCTCGGTCTTCTGTATAACCTGCCGCAGCGTATGTATGTGGTCCATGGTACTAAAGCCTTTTCGGAAACCGGCTTGTTCGGAAGGCTGGAAGTCATCAAGCCTGCGTTCGAGACGATTCGTAATGACTCTTGAAAACAACTTTTAAACATGGCTCAGAAGCGAGATGTGTCTGTAATTCTTCAATAAGGTGTTGTCACCTTTTTTAAAGAATAGCACCATCATGCTTCTGTTCCATGCTTCCGGCGATATGCCCTCGGGGACGACGGTGTTGAAAAGCTTCGGAAGGACTTTAAGTACCGGTTTACCACCCGCTTTCAGAAGCTCTGAAGTGATTCCGTCGTCACCCGGCGCCTTGTTGTTCTTAAGTTTGTTCAGGGCCATTCTAATCTCGTACAGGCTGATGTCCGGGATGTCTTCGGTGAAGTGTCGGGTCAGCTTGGCTCTTGGGTCTTTAGTCGCGCTGTTTACAGGCTTTGCTACCGAGGCGTATAGCTGTCCGTAGAACCTTTCTATCTCCTCCAATACCTCTGTCTTGGTCGACGTTATACTGCCATCTTCTCTCTTCAGCTTTGTCAACTGGCTTTGCCCAATAGACAAATGCTTCGCGAACACTTTGGAGCCTTTGTTCCGCTCTATCGTCTCTTCAATATGTTTAGTATTAAAGAGACGAATGTCGCACCGCACTGATTTAGAAATTTGTCTATTGAGCCGCCTGTACGACTTTGCATCATCGGAAGACTGCAGTCTTAGCGAGCGTCGTTCGGCCATGAGATTTAGAGTATGATCGGAAAATTTCTGAGGTCTATCTGAACGGTGGGGTCCAAAGAACTTAGAACCTACCGTTTGGACAGCTTCTACGAGCCCGTTATTGATCTCGTCCACCGACGCAAAGTTTTCCAGGCAAACAAAGCGATTTGAGAGCTCGAGCTGAAAGTTCTCGGGGTTTTGTATATGAGCATGAGTAGGTCGGAGCGTAGACTTCATCAGACGGGACCTTTCGAGTTTAACGTTAATATTCAGTTTGCCTCGCACGATTCTGTGATCACTACCGGCTTTTATCCTGTGGATCACGGAGACATCGTTGAATATTCGTTTTTCGCTAGTTATGATGAAGTCTATCTCATTTCTCGTAGAACCGTCGGGGCTTATCCAGGTCCATTTCCTGTGAGGTAGCTTCTGGAAAAAAGAGTTCGTCATGAAGAGTCCCTCTTTCTCCAGAAAGTCTGCCAGCCTCTGGCCCCTGGGGTTCCGTTGCCCATATCCAAATTGCCCCACTCTCAACTCATCATCGCTTTTTTTGCCCAACTTTGCGTTGAAATCTCCCATAACAACCGTGAAGCGGGTCTTAGACGTATGTTGGCCCGACTTACGTCCTCATACATAGCCTCCACTTCATCATCTGGGTGTGACGAAGTCGGTGCGTATACCTGAATGACCTTCAACGAATATCGTTTAGATATTCTGAGTATTAGGTATACAACCCTGCTCGACACACTTTCGATGGTAATGATGTTGTTAACGAGAGACTTGTGAACGAGAAAGCCGACATCACCTTGGGACCGTTGGTCACCTTCCCGGTAGTAAAGTAGGTAGCCGGCATTCAGGGTTATCGTGTCCTCGCCCTCTCTACGGACTTCAGACAACCACATAATATCCCATCGCAACCTACACAACTTTTCTTCCAGTTCCGCAATCTTCTCGTCAGTCCTCATAGTGCGCACGTTATATGTTGCCAGGGCCAGTTGTCGGGTGGGGTGGCAGCCGGATCTCTTCCGGCGATTCTTAGCACCCCGTGCTCCGCCGTTACCATGACCGCTGCCGGAGCCAGGAATAGCGGAGCTGCCGGGGACTGGGGACCTGGTCTTATTTTTACTTATCATTAAGGGGGTTTTGCCCGTAATTGCCGCGCTGGGCAGGCGTGTTGGCAATCGCAGTGCGTAGCTCTCGCAACGGGGATGCTGCTGCCCATCCCCGCCCTGTTGCACTTGAGCTACGCTGTTTTGGATGGATATACCGCCATCTGTCGGTTTCGTAGTACGTCAGTCGGCTCTTACGACACCTGGTACAAGAGGGGAGTGCTATTCTACTCTGCCGGCACCCCACGGCGGCTTGGAGTCCGGATATTGCTGGGAGCTCCCTCAGTTCGTTGCGTGGTACCCATAGTACTAGCCTAGTGCTTAGTTTGGGGTCACACGATTTGTGTATTTGATTGGAGTTTTATTATTATTAACCCAAAATTGCTTACTTAAACCCTTTGCCTTGTAAAACATTATTATAAAGTAAATAAATTGGTAATTAATAATAAATATAAACTACTGACTTTTGGATCTCTTCGTTTCTTAAAAATTAACAAATTTTAATATTATTTGACAAACCACTGAAGTTTCAGTGATAAGACTTATTCACTTGAATGTACAGCTGCCACTAGATTTTTCCTTTCGATAAATTTTCATGTAAATAGGAACATACTGTTTATGACAGATTGATAAAACAGAAGTATAAACAGAAATTCGGCTATGTTAAATTCTTCTGTCAACCTTTGTGTTCTCAGCTTATGAGGTAATTCTTGAAATTTTGTATTACTCTGTTGATATTAGATATCCATTATTATTCTATTTCCATTAACGTAATACCACAAAGAAATCATAACTTAACTGCTATCTTGTTGTATTTACGTTGATACCCTTTCCTGTTTGGTTGTTTATTTCTAAACATTATAGGTATTACAATGTGTATCATTTATCTAAAATTCTTGTTTAATTTACTTCATAATATAAGTTGAATATTTTATTTCAGTTTAGTTAAGATAGTATCGGCGTGTATGTGAATGAAGCTTGCTTGGAATAAAATATTAAATATAGAAAAGTTGTATGCTCCGTGCAAAATGTATAGTTTCTGAAAGGTCACTGGTCCGTTGCTGTCGGCTTTCTGGTAGATTTCTTTCGTCATTCACCTTGAATGTAATCGCTTGAGATTAGATAATTGCTAAGATACTCATAGAAATGGAGTGATTCCGAGAGGGGCTCTTGATCATACGGGTATCGCAGGTAATAAAAACGCCGACAAACTCACGAGGACCGGCTCTGAGATAAATTTCTGGGCCTAGAATCTATTTGTGGAATTTGCAAAAGCTAGGCCCAACTGATTTTGAGTAATTCCTGTTTTATAGCCTCTTGTAAATATTGGGAGAACATTCCAGGCCAGTAGTTCTCCAAAGCTTTAATCAAGACATGTAATCGCCAGGTGGTTTGGTGGTGGTAATTTGTGTATCTTGGTAAGAGCACTGATTGGGTATTGTTGTTAAGCATACGCCCAAATGGGGCTTTATGGCATAAGAATGTGTCGATACTGTACGTAGAAGAAACGCGCACGTTCTGTGTGATTGCGATTGTTTTTGCGGACCATTGATACCCACTCATCGATTCTGCCGCGGCCAGTAGTTCCCGATTCGGGTGGAGGTTTAACACGTCACTCCAAGTAATATCCTGCGGTTCTTGATTGCAGTGGGACTTGGCAGTGTTTTGTAACATAGTGGTGACCAGAATAGATCGATCTTGGCTGCAGTGATACAGCTGTGGTGTGTGTGGTGTGAAAAAGAAATACATAATGTGCCAGCTATTTGTCTTGAGACCAGGAAAGTCCTAAAAAGTTTTTTACAACCATGTTTCCAAATAACGTTTTATAATGACATAACGACAGTGTTATTACTGTTTCATGTTATTATAGACAGTTAGAATATTATATTATAGATAGAATAGTTATTTAAGCAACTGTCGTATATAACTAGGGGTATTAAAACAGGAGTGTTATGGGATGAGCCGAGCAAAGCGAAGGCGAGCTCCGTAACAGTATCTTAAAGAGCGTTTTTATATCCAGGTACAGTTGCATAGACAACTTTATCTAATCTCATGATATGTATGCATCTATGTATGTATTATACAAATGAAAACAGAAAAAGGAATGCATTGATTGTAATAAATATTTACATTTTGAATACTAAAATTATTGAAACTGAGCATACATGTGTATTTTTTTAATGCGGAATCAATGTACGACAACAGAAATTTTAACTAGTTTGGTAGGTTTGACACCGATTTCGTAACTGTCTTTAATTCCATAGGTATTTCAATCGTATTTATAAAGTTATTTTTGTACTCGAGTTTTGATTAGAAAAGGATAGTTATTTTGTACTTTTAACTGTTTTTTTTGTAGTCAGTTTAATTTTTTTCTTTAAAGTTTTTCTTTAAATACTTAAACAACTTGCAGCGCGAGCCAAGGCGAATATAAAATAAAAGGAATCTTTAAGAAATTGCTTTGAGTTGTAGGTATGTATGACGAAATTTAAAAAAGTGCAATATTGTACACTGGTACAAATAATAGTAGGTATGACACTGGTTCCTATAATGCAGGTCATAACCTACGACTTTTGAAGTCATTGTAAAAGATTTACAGAATTGTGAAGACAAATAATATTGCTTAGCATATTTAAAAACAAAAATCTTTTATAACCGGAAAAGTGTAGATCTAGGACGACTGTATATGACAAGACATAATCGTAAATATAAATACTTTATAAGTACAAAACAACTTTATGGTTAAGGAAATAAAGAAGTCTGAATGCATTGCATATGAATAGAGAGATTAATGTTCTGATGTTTTTCATGCCAATACCGGTATGTTCGAACGTCAGTCCAAAGGGCATACAAAAGGTAGGCACGTTTTATCGCCAGCTCTACTGTTCCCCTTGTTGTTGTGTTAAAATGCCTCTGCTGTCAAAGGAAATGGTCGAACAAACTAAACCACTCACTTTTGCGGAACGTCGTTTTTAAAGACGCTTTGTGCAAATTTTTTTAATTAAAAAAAAAATAATTCGTTTTATTTCTATTCTATTACAAAACGTTATAAAAGAAGCTGTTTTTTAGTTTTACATTCGAAAAGAACGAAGAAAGAAAAATAAAAGAAGAATTCAGAACTTTCGTTCTGAATTCAGATTTAATTTTTACATGTGAATTCATTCGTTGATTTCATTTTCAATATATGTAATAACGTAATATTCAATTGATTTACCATAACCAGAGCTTTAATTCAGATATCTACCAATTGTTAAATAACATTCGTTCATATAATTCGACATTTTGTGTATGGATACTTATTTCACAAGAGTGCACTTGATTTTGAGTGTGTTTTATCCGTTTAACCAATTTCCAGATACCTATTTCCATATGGATAAAGCTGTAGCAAGATTGAAGTACCTTTTATAATGTATTAAACAGCAACCCATTTCATTTTATTTTTGCAGTTTGTGTTTCAAGAGAAAAATCCTTTAAGGAAAATTATGCTCGTATTACATTTTTTCTCAATTACGTAAAAACACCAAGAGCGAATAAAATTGTTTGTTCATAAGGTAATTTCATACTAAAAAAAAACAAACAAATTACGTAGTAAAGGGCACGTCGGGCGCGGGTGTTATACACGAAACGATAAAAAGCATCATAACATGAAATTGCTTCTACCGAGTAGAGTGACCCTCTCCCTGTCATTTTGTTCATTTGTCACCGAATGCCACGCCGACATGATCCCAAAAATATAAAATAACTTGTCAGGAAATACTAACCTGATTTGTCTATTTCATTGCCATCTCCAATATGTCATTATTGGTACGTTATTTTGCTATAACCGGATTTCATTTTATCACTTAAAGTGAAGAAATTAAGTGAATGAAATGAAGAGATTACTCTTTAAAAGTACATTATGGGCAATATTTATCTTCATTCCCTTTTAATTTATTTATAATAAAATACATTTTACTACATATTTATATTACTCGTGTTTTATTAACTTTTGTTTTTTATAATCGAGTGTAAAACAAATTATATGGTATGTTAATTTATGCGCAAAATAAAGTATAGAATAAAAATAGAACTAAAAAATCGGTAAAACGCATAGCATGCAAAGAAGGATTTCGCAGTCGGAATGCACAATTTCATTTAATCGACAGCAAAAATAAGTTCGTATTTCATAGCATTTTATAATGACACTGTGATAAACAGTTATTTCTGTGGTTGTAGAGCACGTAACCGAAAATAACCTATATTTCAAAAACTGCATGTATTGTGCAGTTTCTTATTCAAACCAATTTTCTTTCAAAGTGCTTTTTAAGTTCTATCTTAAATTTTTCAAAATTTCCCCCTCTTCAGTTTAAAAGTTAGACAAACAATACCCTTTTTACGACTTTGAAAGCGCATAATATCTCAGTAACTATTGAGTTATACAAAAGAGTCACTTGGAAGCCTTTACATTGTAGGTAAAAGTCTTATCTAAATCTAAAGGAATTTACCCCACGCGCTAGTGCACTAGAATTTTTTCTTTCGTCTCTCAATTAGGTGTATTAATTTTTTTTGAAATTCACTGTACTATTGTATAGCTATTTTAGAATACATTTACAAAAGGTATACGTCCTTCTAGGATGTCGTCATGGATCGAAACGTAGGATATATTGAGATACAATGAAAAGACGTGCTTTCGCTAGCTCGTGTATTTCTCGACGGACTTATTTTTTGACATTCAAAAATTCCACAATAATATTATGTAGCAACACACCCTCAAAATAAGTGTTGCCATTTTGTTAACGATTATGATTATAACAGTTAACCACGAACGTTGACAATAGCTAACACCTACCTTTCAAATCTACATTATCAACATACTATACAGTGCCAATACTGTCAGAATAATAACTGTGACATGCGGCCAGATTTTTCACAATTACAAATTATGATTTTTATACAAAAATACTTTTATTTTAATAAAAAAATTATTCGTAAGACTTTAAACAATTAATATTTCGTGAATTTGAAATGTTTCGTGAAACGAATTAAGTACTTATTTACATTTTCCTTTAATTTTCGTGTACAAATAGACAAGAATGCATCTAACTGCATGTAAGATTATTATTTGATTTATATGAATACATTACTAAAAATATAAGCAGGAACATACATAAAGTATAAAAAGTGAAATTCAGTATATTTAAATATTCAATATTTTAGATACAGCGTGAAGATATGTATGTAATATTTTCTAATAATATTCTACAGATTTATAACAACAGTACATATTATATAAAATCTGTAATAATGTGGTTAGTTAAACAAAAACGCACGTGTTACATGTAGCTCTCCAGTCGTTCATATATTACAGTGTCAGTCTTATCGGAACACTTAGTCCGATCGATGTTTAACAATACAACTGGGCGAACTTCTGAACAATTTATACCGTGGGTCGAGTTGGCCCTCACTTCATCTGCTTAGCACGAGATATTAATCATAGACGCAATCCCAGGACCCGACCCGCAAACAATGAGGTACATGATTCAATCAAGATGTAGAGTCACTAGATGCGTCATAGTGCGGTGGAAAGAGCATCAATATTACAACATCACACCAAGACACTAGTTTTGGTAGTAACATAACATAACTTCGCTGTATCCCCAACGGGGTAGTCAGAGAGGACGGAGCGCCAGGAGTCACGGCCCTTACACACCTCTTTCGCTTCCTCAAATCTCATCATTCTCCTCACACATTTTCGCCTAGGTATGCGAGTGCTTTTGACATTTCCGTCTGCAAACACTCTGGCTATTTGATCTTCATAAGTGATCAAGACATCAAGAGTTTTGGTAGTAAATATTTTATATTTTACAACTTACGAATCCTAACTCATAGCCAGTGCAAATTCTTATAATAAATAAATAAATATACTCAGACATTTCACACAGAGCCATCTAGTCCCAAAGTAAGCAGCACAACGCTTGTGTTATGGATACTAGACAACTGATATACTACTTATATACTTTTGTTTTGTAAATAAATACATATTATACATAAACACCCAGACACTCGGGGCGGGAATCGAACCCGCAACTCCCGTTTACTTTCCGACGCGCTTAGCCGTTGCGCCACGGAGGATAATAAGTAATATCCCATGACTGACTTTTATAACCTTTGCGCACTACATTTTCTTTCTGTTACAGACCAGTATTAAAGCTTTTAAAAATAAAACAATAAAACCTGTATTGTATCCGAATAAGACATCCGCAGTGGGATTATTATTAAAACAATATTTCCGACCGGAGAGATTTACAGATAAAAGTTTTGACGTAAATACTATTTACTTGACTTCAATTTCACTCCTGAACAATAAGAGAATTAACTCAGTGTCATTTTTGTAATTTTTATCAATGTGGTTACTCTTGTTTAAGTAATGTTCACGTTGAATTTCTTTGAGGATGAAATTTCGTGTTCTGTAGTACCGTAATAAAGCTACATTAAATATTATATGACTCGATCAGTTTTTCTTTTATTTTCAAAGACGGACCTTAGCGAAAAACCTCACTGAATATATAAAATATATCATATACATAATATTATGTTAATTATTGTAAAAAAAGCATTATTGTTAGAGAGACATGACACTTCCAGAATGAATATTACTTCTATGCAAACGAAGTGCCTACTGATTCATTGAGTGAGATGCCTCGCCGCGACAAACGTGGGATTAGGACCTTTAATTTATTACTTCAGGACGTGGCACTGGAAACGGGAGTTCCATTGTGTTAAAATTATGATGACAACAGTAACGTTACTACTGTTTGCATTCTTGTTTGAGAATACTGTCTTTTCATAAAATACTTGTCTTTATGGAATACTCAGTCGAAATTTTTAATGGGATTAGATATAATGACCACCAAAAAAAATATGAGACCCTAAGCTCTCTTACCTAAAAAAATATACTAAACACCAACACAAAAAGAAACCTGTACCAAAAAAAGAAAATCTAAAATTAAAACAGTTCTGGCTCTTTTGGTCGTGACTGAATGTAACTTTAAATTGTATTCAAAACCTAAATGTAGTAAACGATCACCAAATATTGTTGAGCTAATTTCTATATGAACCCTTTTTTGTTTAGGTTATGTTATGATTAGTTTGGAGTTTCTGATTATAATTTCACACTAAAATGGGGATATAATTTTGGTGATCATTTATTTTTTTTGGCAGTATTAAGTGATTTTTTGCCGTTTTATTTTATTATATCTGGTGATGAGCTAAATATAAGTTATTTTTAAATAATAGGATTTTTTAATATAATGATATTTGCAGTAGGTACATAACTATATATAATAAATAAAATTGAAGTGTCTCTCTGTGATTTCTAAATTTAAGGCTTTTGTTTGTTCTAAGATTTTTATCAGCAGGTAGAACTTTTAGAGTAATCTAGCCCACTTTTTATCTTAAAAAAATACCCAATTTAACGTAGGTGAAACTGTAGGACATGGCTAGTTATGTAAAACAATGCTAGTACTAAAAAACAGAATAGGTAATTCTTTACCAATTTTGTTCAGTAATATTACCCATTATGAAACATTGTTACTGTTAATTGTTTTTTTGAAATTGCATACTTTGTATTATTATCCATTCATTATGTTGTTATGTAATGGTATTAGTTTTTTGGCACAATTATTCCTGCATTTACACAGATGAAGACAAACACAACCAGAAGCATACAGATCGATACAAATATACTGGGGTTGGTCCCTTCAAACGCTTAGTTTCCATCAAAGCTTAAGCGAGCTTAAAGTCTACTGGAGCCTGAGAAATATAGAGCGCTTTAATTAATGCGATACGCCAGAGTTAAAAGTGTTCGAGGAATACCCAAGTAATAAAGAAATTGCTGGAAATGTCTGACCGTTGACCGGATCCAGCGAAAGGATTCCTTATAACTTAATTATATACACATGTGTTGATTAAGTTTTATTTTACTTTTAATGTAGGAATTTAAACTTTAAGTGTTTCGATTATTTGGAATTTGGTTTTACTAATCGTTATTACCTGTTATATTTCCATGCTAGTTTATGACAGAAAGAAAAATTTGAAATATTTTCGAGAAGTTTTGCTGCCGGTCGCAAAAGACGACCATAGCACTAGATGGAGCCTATTTTAAAAAACTATATAGACAAACGGCTTGTAGAATATTACTTTGCTTTGCTAATTAAAAGCACAAATACGTAGTGCTAAAAATGGTGGTGGTAATTAAGTACACAATTAAAATTACAATTATGTATTTCATACATTTCCCGTCGATTTCGAGATGTCTATAATGATTTTCTTTAAAATTTCACATCTGGATTTTTTAATTGACAGGCAAATTTTATGTATCAAAACAGGTGTAAAGATCTTTGTTCAAATGCACGAAAACTAAGTGTGGAAGGCCATTCCCAAATATTTGCACAAATGTACAAATATATCACATTTGCACAAATATTTCGTATTTGCGATCACTGTAGCGATTTTTAGTATACGTCAAAGGGCCAAATCGCAAATATTTAGACGACTCTCCCAGACTTGTAAAAAGTTAACTGTTTAGAAGTATACGAAACGGATTACTTTATTGTTTCATGTATCGGTAATTACGTGAACATTGAATGATTAAAAATATTTACGAACACGTAAAGCTGTTTATTGTAAATTTTTCCAAAAAACATTTATAGAAACATGTGTTCATATCTGTACAGACATCTGGGACCAACTTAAGCTAATATTACAATGCAAAGACTAGAAGTCAAAAGTAATAACGTTAAATTGTCAGGTACATATGCGAAGAGCGAAGACATGTGGACATGAAGGTAGATAAAGCAAGGTAGAAGTGTCAAAAGCCCTTTCAGAGACACTCGAAAGTGCATAATTAGGTGTGTGTATACTTTTATTACTTTGTAACTGCGTACAGTCTGTTTCAATTTATTTTTTAAAAGGTAAGTAATCTTTTTTTTGATAAAACATGTATTAAACAAAACAATGTTTATATGAAATAAAATTTATTACACAATTCATATATGTAAGGTACATACGTAACATTTTTTGTGCATTTATTATCCAGGCAGAGCCCCGCTATTAATCACAGTGCATAACAAGTAATAGATCGCAAAGTTTTTGATATTTCTTTACATATTTAGTTATTCAATCAAGATCTATCGTCTTTCTAAGAATTTAAATAAACCTATGTTATGTTATAATACAATTTATATAGGGTTAGGGTTACATAGGGTTGAATTTCTTTAAGTTTTCGATTACATATTTAATTTACTTTTAGTAGATGTTCACAGGTTTTGTAAATTACGTCAAACGCTATTTTATGTAGGTATCTAAATAATTTAATTCATCTTGATTAAATAAATTAAACACTTAATCTTATTCAATTGTTTGTCAAACTTAATTGGAGCGTATTTTACACGACATATAAAGCGCTACAGAACAGAATAGTAATAATTAAACTTGTGAGTAACAGAAGAGTCGCGGTTTATCATTTTTCATTTCTGATACCCATGAAAAACTGGCAGGAAGCCCACCTCGTGCTGCCAATGCCCGTAAAATTTTGGTTTCGTTGCCAACTGTAACCAGATAGCTTCGATGAGAGGTATCGTTTGATATACCAAGTAGCAACTGAATCATTCATGCTCTTGACAAATTTTGTGTCTACAACTAGGTACCTACATAGTATGTCGACCACATACTTGTTATTTTAATGAACGTTCTATATTGACAAACACGCATTAATAAGTAATTTATGTTCGTGGTCGTAATAAAATGAATGATTGCACGTCGCGTCGTTTAAGAGAGAAACAGCTAAAGCCAGCTGGTTTTTTTTGTAATTAAGTGCAAAATTTACACTCGTTTTTACATCACAATAAGCCGATCGGCTGTCATTTTCGCCGCGCATCTTTACTTTAATTGCAAGTTTATAACTTGTACCTAAATTTAGTACTTCACTAATGAATTATGGGATGCGGAGTCCGTTTTTTGTAACGTTCACGTTAGAAAGATAGTAAATCTTTATTTGTTTATTAGTTAAATAAATGAAAACTAAAATTTACTTCATAAAGTAATTTCGACAGACCTGTTGATGCATGGTGTTACTGCAAGTCGAGTGTCCCAAGTTCGATTCCTGTTCAAGCTTATTACGAAAATAAACTTTTTGAGATTCTTATTACAGAAATAAACTTTTTAGGAGTTTTGGAGTAATATTATCTAGATTGCCTTGGAGTATTGTTGTATGAACACTACGTACTTACATAAATAATGATGTAAGCATTTTAACTCTCAGTAAAATAAAATTTTAATTAATCAATCTTTTCAAAACAATACCAAATAGTTGCGTAAAAGAAAAATAGGACTTCCGTTTTATACAACTATTTGTAGTAATTTTTTCAGTAAATAAGTGATCGATGTTACTTGATTCAGTTTAAGAACAAAGTTCAAAAGGAAATACTACTCAGTTGAATGTAAGTTTGTGATCGATAGGTTAGTAATGTTGTTAAGTACAATATACAAAATCTAGTACGTGTTTCTTCCTAAATAAAAAAATCTTTGAAGTTACTTATTTTGTAAACATTTTACGTTACTCGTGTAACTTGGATGTATCGATATATATTTATGTGAATAATCGTTACATCACTATATTTATATTTTAGATTGAATGCAATAGCGGTATAATAATAGGTCAAAATATATAAATTTGAGAAATTGGGATTTAAAAATTTTATACATAAGTATGTGCTTACATATTGATTTTTATTAATCTACTTAAGTTTATGTCCTATATAGGCAAAATGCTATTCACCATTGATTACGAAAACTCAGGAACTATGAAGCCTACAAACCTCTTTAAAATAATCATTTTCAAAAATCGGTCAAGCGGTCGTTCAACTCGCCTAGAGTGGGTTCCTTCAGATATTTTTAAAATTGTGAATTTCTGATCTTGACTTATGAAAATCTGTAAGGCCTAGGATTTCTGCAACATTTTTCTTTAAAAGAATGATAATGTTAGTCTGTTATATAAAAGTTAAAGTCATGAATCGTTATTTTTCAAAAGGGTTGCAGGCATTTCGACAGCACTCTTTCGAATAAAATAAATCAATTGTCTCGAATAAAAATTTCGTATAAAAATTTGTATTTGTGTGTTTTTAGCTTTGTGTCTCAACGTAATAATCTAAAACACATTTAGACATATAAACTTTAAACTTTCGCGTTCATTATAAAATATCTTAAGACATGAAAAATAAAAGGCAATCGCGTTAATTTCCCGTGTTTTTACACATTTATACAGCCCAACACACAAAACATAAAGCCATAGATTCATTAGTTGCTAGAGTAAATATATCTTTCGCTTTACGCTAAAATGTCTCTGAGTATTGTAAAAAGCTTTGAAATATTTAGAAATAGACAATATTGGCTTTCTCATCAATTATTCATTTCATGTCTAATGAAAGATAGCCGAAAGACTAACAGAAAATAGAACATAAAGGAATACGTAGATGTTATATTTATGTACCTCTCTTGGATGTTATTTAGAGATCGTGTAATCGGCCCTTTATCTTTGTGATTATAATATGAATAGGCACGTCCTTTAACTGAAAGGTCAGCGTTTGCACCCTTCACTCTAATTTATTCCGGACACTTCAGAGCCGTAGTTAACAATATTTTCATTGTAAATGAAATCCGTTATATAATAAATATACCTGTCTATTTAATATTTATTTAATGAAGTTATAATAAATAGATAAGTAACGTGAAATAAGCTTTAATTCTACATTTCACGTTAAATCTATCTAAGTACCTACTTACTACTTTGAAACCTAGGCCTAAGATATTTTGTAAGATATTTTATAGAAAAAAAACTGCCCTTAACTAACAAAGTTGTTATTTAATGAATTACATTTTACGCCAGAAATAAAAAAATGTTTTAATTTAGGTAAAATTATTGTACATCCTACAAGCTCATACTGCGTTTGTGTAATTTTTTTCCATCCCATTATTCGGCTACTTGACTATTCTTTAACAACCTAATTAAAAGATGGGTTTAGTAATAGGAATAAACCTGCATATGCAATGAAAAATATGAGTTATTCGCTTTTAAAATCAAGGAGTAGGAACAGAGTAGGTACAAGTTTCGTCTCCGCCTCTCCCGCACTGGGAAATGACACTGCGTGTTTGTAACGCCACAGTTCTGTAACGCCATCTTTCATTTTTTTTAATTGGGGAACGCATCATGCTTACTGCCCCATCTCGGGGATAACGAGGCGGTTACGTCAGTGTCTTACTGACCAAAACCCACGGTGGCCTTCAACGGTACATGTCGAAGGGATACGGGATCGCCAGCGGCACGCAACAGCATCCCGGTACTCTGAGAGGTAAATGTCTCTTCACTCCATGGTGGTTATGACAGAGTGGGTCCACGCATACTGTCGTCCTCTTCGTAGTCGCAGTAAGGACGACCGGAGTTCCGGCTCCGATGCTCCGAGTCTCAAGCAGGGAGTCTCCAGCGTATGTTGGGCAGAGTCCTGGTTCCTCTCGCAGTAGTGACACTGCATCGTCAATTCACGTCCGATGCGATACTGATACTCACCGAAACACCCATGTCTGGTGAGTATCTGCGTCAAACGGAGGGTGACGCTCCCTCCGTACTTAGACTACTAACTGGGCTTCGAGGTGCGGCAAGAACGCCCCAATGGTACGCTGGCACGAGACCCACGGATGCTCCAGCCTAATACTATCTTCCTCTAGCATATACCGCCTCTCTCTGCACTCATGAAGTATAAAACCCAATTACCCATATTTTCAAAATGGAATCAAGTAGTTTTCCACAAGTTACGTTCAAAATGTTTAATTATTTACAATGAATAAAATGTACCAGTGCTAGGAGCAGTGAAGTTCTCCAGTTTATAATTTTAAGATTATAGTATCTCTATTCTACTGGACTGCTAAATCAATATGCAGGCAACGTATTTTATATCCACTTCTGCTAGTGTAACGTCTAAATAAAAACGTCTAAGTTTCATAAGTGTTTTTCCGGCAAAATCCAGAGTGATCCTATTCACGGCGTACCCTAGGAAAATTTTAACCTACTTCTGTTACTTCTGGGAATATTCAAATCTCTTCTTGATGTTCTATACAATCACAATTAGATATTCCCAAAGCCTTTATGGATGCCTTAACGGTTGGTTTAACGAACACTTTGGAAATCTGAAAACCAATAGTAGGATGACTCGGCTGGCTGGTACTGATTATCTCATTCTCTATAGCTGGGTAATGTACATCTATGTGTAGCAACATAGAATAATTAAATAATGAATTTCGCCTGGTACGTATTTAATTTTAATTGTAAAAAAACATAAAACTAACTTATAGACTTAATTTGCGGAAATCCATTTCATGTGATGAATTCTTGTAATAACTAGTCATTTTCCGCTCAAATCTCTAAAACTAATCGACACGTCTTTCACCTCTCAACGAAGCAACCTCAGGATATTCCAGAGATTTGACTCGGCCAGGTAACCAGCACCGAGTCAACGAATGATTCAGATAGCTTTATTTCTTACGTAAACGTATTGAATATGTTACACTTCGAGCTATTTCAAACATCTCGAAGTACTTCAAAACTATTCTCTTTGCTTAATTTAATTTTAAATTATGTACTACCCAAATTCTAAAACGTGCTTGTTAATGAATTACTTTAATAATGTCGAAGCTACGGAAACCCATGAATTGTGATGATATTGTTTATAGGTTTTTAATACAATAAATATTCCAAAACCGTAAAGTTATTCCATTAAACGGTATATTATTAAGTGTATAATCATTTCTCATTCGGAAATCATTTGCACTTGTGTATAAAGCGTCCTATATAAACTGTACCTACACGTCTTTCTAGCAACGGTAAACAACTCTAAGTAACCCAGACGAATCCTAAAGATATCTACAGGACCCTACAGATCGTTATAAACTTTCCACATCAAATGCAGATCATAATAGTGAAACTTACTTCCTAATCCTTTTAATAGTCCAAACTTTAGTGCAATCCTACAAAGAGACAAACGCGCGCAGAGTATTTTTATAATAGACACGAATCAATGCTCATATTTGGTTATTAATATTGTTCTACGTATATTATGTTTAATGTACACTATATTTTAATTCCCATTTCAGATTTTCTTCGCTAACCATTACGATTGTAAGTCTTTATCAAGTATTTCCGCTTCTTGAAATAGTTAATTGTTCCTGTAAAGCTCGCGTTTCACTAGCGCTTGATAAATTATGCATGAGTTAACCGCTTTCCATTCAGAATTTCTCGCTGCCAAGAATAGCATAATGCTATAGAATCTACATATAAATACATAAGTTTTGTGTAGTTCATGGTTGTATATTTTCACGTTATATTCTTGGGACAGACAGGAGGTTGTACTCAATACATAGATATTTACATATATAGATAAAAATGTATATATTGAACACATGACTTAAGTATGTATACTTTTCATATCAAGTGATTCTCTGAATTTCTTACGTGTTGGCACATGGTTCATTTAAAAAAAAAATTAAATTAAAAATTTGAAAAAGCACCGACTCAAAAAAAACTTCCAAGAAGTAAAAAAATAATATGAACCTTAAATTTGTGATAAGTTTCAATATAAATAGTAGTAGTAATATAATCCAAGTGTCGTCGTCACGTCGGAGGACCGCTACTTTATCATTTTGAGTTGTATTCTTTTTTATTATGTTATTAACTTAGCAGTCTCCCGACGTGACGACACTTGGTAATCTTACTACTACTATTTATATTGAAACATATCACAAATTTAAAGGGCTATGATGTACATATTATTTTTTTTTACTTTTTGGAGGGTTTTTTTGAGTCGGGAGTTTTTAAAATTTTTAATTTAAGTTTTATATCATGCTTTTTAGATAGATAGATAGATAGTTTATTCGGAGCACAGCACACAATGCAGGAAATGTAAAAGCAATAAAAAAATACATAAAACAATAAAAAAGAAAAAAAGCGAATAAAAAATTAAGAAAAATAACGAACAGAGAAAAAAAATGTGTTTTTTTCTGACATGTGCTGTGACTACGAAGAGGTCCTAGCTCATTACGTTGTAGACTGGCTACAACGCTGATATTCTGCACGCACCCAATAGTTGAACGTGTGTTTTCTGAGTTTATTATAAAATGACTGTTCTACTCAGTGCCCTTGTGATGACGAATTGAGCCATATAATTTATCTAATTATAAGTGAAGAAAATGTGTTAGGAAAAGTGACTACATACATAATATATAGTGTGAGAAAATAGTATAACTAGTGTTATTACACTACTATTATTAAAGTATATGTAAATGTTGTAGGGGAATAGTCAATACATAAATACGAATACTATGAACATTGAAAACGATTACGAAAGTGAATGCGAAAAGTAGCATGAGCGCATGAGTTTGTACGTGAATGTGAGTACGAATGCGACACTCTACGATCAATACGATTTAAACACTCTACGATCTACACTTTAACTCCACGTTCACGCAAATACTTTCCGGGACGATACACGAAATTGCGACAAGAGTTCGTGCCTTGCCGAAATCTAAGTATTCTGACAATAGTTGTCTGATCCATCATCAGACCCTGATCACCCTATCTATAACCTATTCATAGAGACCATTTCAATGAGCCTAAACATGATATCTCTACTGTAAGTGGCGAGGAGTTGGATATCCTGCTGACTTCAGATGATGCTGCAGCATCTGGTCAAGCTTACTATGTTATTGTGACATTAAGTTTACTAAATTTCGCATCGATTAGACTAATAGAAGATGCTCGCGTCCCTTTAAAAACTAAAAAAGAGCTGATATTCTTCAAACGGCTGAACCGATTTTGATAAAAAATGTCTAAGAACTACCGCTAGAAAACCTGATTTCAGTCAAAAAAAAACCGCATCATAATCAGTACATTCGTTTAGGAGCTATGATTCCACAGACAGACACAGACACGTCAAACTTATAACACCCCTTCTTATGCGTCCGGAGTTAAAAATAAGGCGTTAATAAATGATTTCAATTCCAATAGCGTTACTAGTTTGCATTACATCAATAGTTTGGTCACGGAATCTAATAGTCTTGACTTTTGAGTATGGGCTGACATCGAGAATCGTGTTATGTAATTGTTGAATTATATCCTTTATTACGTGAATTTTCTCTTTTTACATATTTTAATAACATACCACAATGTTGGTATTTTGAAACAAGAGAGTGTGAAAAATTCGTTATTCATGTCCTCTCCATCTAAGCGAAAAGCTAAAAATACACAAGTAAAATGATTTTCGATGTAACAGAGTCTTGTACAAGGCATCAGCGATGCGTGACGGCCGACATGATTAATACAGGGTCGTGGCTTCCCTATAGTTTATTGCAGACTGCGAGAAAAGATATTGTATTTTCGATCTTTGATTTACTGACGCGGAATTGTCAATATTTGCTGTATGATTGAGTACGCATAAAGCTATCGAACTGTAGGAATTTCAATTTTTGATATTATTCTATACAAGGTGTTACAAAAGTACCCACACTACCGAAAGGGGGTTGACGTACCCATGAAACTGAACAACTTTCCCCAAGGAATATGGGTCGAAATATGAAAAAAAATTTTGGTCCTCTCATACAAAATGAACCCTCAGCTGATGAAATTAGTATGAGAGGTCCAAAATTTTTTTTCATATTTCGACCCATGTTCCTTGGGAAAAGTTGTTCAGTTTCATGGGTACGTCAACCCCCTTTCGGTAGTGTGGGTACTTTTGTAACACCTTGTATAAGCATCTCGTGTACGTATTATAATAATCGTCCTCGGAAACTTTCTCGTTCAATTTTTATCTATATTAATTGTATTTAAAAAAATTCGTTATATTCCAGACCAAGGCTGACTCATGAAAATCCATTGAAAATCAATAGCCAGAATGTTAGACAACGGAAAAATGGAAAGCACTCGCATACCGAGGCGAACGTGTGTGAGGAGAATGATGCTATTTGAGGTGAAAGAAGTATGTAAGTACTGCGATCTATCCTCGCTCTATCCTCTCTGACTATCCCATGTAAGTATGGTATATTGTGGATATTTCGCTCTGATTGAATTTCAAGGTTTCATACTTTAAAAAGAAACATGAAACCCATATGGGATCTTTTTAATGTGTTTGCTACTGTACCAAAGGCAGATGGCGTCACAATATTAATAAAAGTGTGTATGCATGAGTTTCAAGTTTGGAATGCATACTTATGTCACCTGAATTGAAAAAAACAGGCCAAGTGCACATCGTAATTACGCTCCAAATTTTTAGTTGGTACAATTTGTGTTTAAAGTTTTTTTTATGGAGGAGGAGCCAAACAAAGTTTGTTGTAGAGCTTTCTTTTCATGTAACTATCTGTCATCTAATGTAATGCAGTTATGTTAATATACTTTCAATCTAGACCTCATTCTCGATATTTATGATTTTCTCAAGTTTTTTTGAATTATACAATATATCGCGGGAAATTAACGCGGTTACCTTTTATTTTGGTTTGACGTTTCGGCCGAGTTGCATTGGCCGTCGGCTCAAGCAAAACTGTCTCATCAAGTTTCATACTGTCGCAGCAAGTCTTCGAGGCAGACGTTTTATCATCTATCACCGATATTTCTAAATATTTGGTGAGTACTTTAGGTGATAGGTTGGGAGCCTTGCAAATGTTTAATAGTTGTTCCAAAATAGTTTTAAAATGTAACACAAAAGAACCTGTAATCCATTTTTGAATTCGTGATGTAAAAAGTTTTCTTCGATACCTCACACGATGACCATGAATTGTTTTGTTTAAACTTTCTATTGAAGTCTCCAAAACTGACTTCTGAAAGTCGAACTTCTTTCGAAGTTCACGTCTGTTTTTTCGACCCAACATCTATTCTGAATGTTCTATAGCTGTTTACGTGAAATAGACTCTGAGAAAAAGAATTGTAACAAATTAGGTGATACTAAAAGTATTCCCTTTTTCCAATTTTTAAAAGAGACACGGTTGAGATTTCTTAATTTAACTTTACTATAGGCGAAGTTTGGACTTTGATCTGTAACTTTGAATCATTGGTCGAGGTAACTAAAATTCGTATAATTATTGTATGATTACTTTCATTGTACTTCGGCGTGTCCCAGGCAGCTGCGGAACTCAGGGTGTCACGAGAAACAGTGAGAATCGGAAAATTATAAGATTTTTACACACTTGCAAAATTAGGGCGTGAGAAGTATGTATTCCATTTTTGAGGGTATGAGGGGGTACGATCAAGTGTTTAAACTTTTAAGCAATCTGATGTAGGTATGTATATTATATGTAACAATCTATTTTATTCTGTGCTATTTACATCTTTTATTAAAATGCTGGCATGAACTGTCGATTTTATATTGTGTGTTAATGCGTTTATTTTTTTTAAATTAAATTTGGTTGTAGATTTATCTATGTGGATTTGATTTTAATTAATGATATTTTCTTTACCAAAGGGTCAGGCATTGATTATTATTAAATTATATGACATTGATATCATGTTGCTAGTAAAATAAATAAAATTACATAGGCAATTAAAAAAAAAAGTGTTGGAGATAGACTTCACACGAATTACCCGTCATCGACTATTGGCATGGTGATTAGTACATTTATGTTCCAATTCGAGAGTTCCAGGTTTGATTCATGGCCAGGTCATTTAAGAAACGAATGCATCGTCTTAGAATATAAGTGGATAAATGTACATTGTACATATCAGGTTTTTATGTTATTTTTTAACATTTCATACAATAAGTAGCCAGGGCCCAAGGGGCCCCTTATATTTAAATGTTGTAAGTGCTCTAAGTTTTGATATTTAAAAGTTGTTGAAGCGGTATTTAAATGCAATAAAATTATTATTTTAAATTTATGCGATTGAATTTCTGTTTTCGTAGATATTAAAAAAATTCAAAATGTACCTATTTCAATTTATGGATAACAAAAATGTGTGTGTACGGTAACCTAAATATCTAGTTGATTTAACCATGCATATAAGATTAATATTATTAAAACTTTAGTAACCAGTAGTTTGCAAAAATCGGCGGCGCACATCCATACAAATAACAACGCACCACCAAAAGTGGCGTAGTTTTTTTCTTCATAACGCGTTGCGTTGCTGTGTCACCCCGCGCCGTTTTTATGTATGTAAGAATAAAATTTCACATGCTGGATTATGGTAACTTGTGAGAGCCTTTTGTGATTTTTATTAATTTGACCATATGTATGTACCATACTTTGATAAAATAAACACACTTTTAGAGAAATAAATGATATTCTATTCCACTCCATTCCAATCTATTCTCCAGTCACACTGGGGCCCTCATAAATCAGTTCTAGAGACCCGTTTTAGCACCTCTATATCATTCCTCAAATGAAATTTAGGTATTTATGCTCCCTAATTTCCGATCTCTGATTATAAGCAATGAATGATCATGCGATGGATGTGGCTTGCTCCTACGCACTTCTACGTCTACGTCATCAAGTGAAGAAGGAACACGCCGATATGGCGGAAGGAGCGCGCCGCACAACCGGCACCACCGAACTTCTTGTCCATTTGGTTTTACTGCTTTTGTAGCGACCAGACTAACTAGCTAGAACTTGTCGATTTTCCCTTTATTTGCTAATTTATTTTCTACAATTACAATTATTTTCAAAATTAGTGTCATAAAATTAAATCTTTGTGTTTGTAAGTTTGTTTTATTTTATAAAAATCTGACCAATCGCTAAAAATATATTATCATAAGTAAGTATATTTATATAAGTATAAGTATATAAGTATAAGTATAAGTAATCTATATTTATTTATTATTTTAATATTTTTTCCTTTACTGATTTCAACTCTGGATTCATATAAAGAGTGTTAACCACGGATATTACATTTTTAGTGGGGTGCTTCATCTCGCAGTAATGAAGTATAATTTCCCAAAGGAGTATCTGGGGCCGCGATGTACATAATGCAAGGTTTTCTAAGTGTGAAAAATATGCTTCAGTATCTCATGTTTTTGAGTTATGATAAGCTGTTACTATTACATTCAATTGTAATTTTAAAAGCACCGATCGATTGAACTTAAAATACGTATGTGTACATCTACCGTCATTTATTATTCGGACATAATACCTAGTATCTGGGTGACCGAGCTTTACTCGGTGTCTCACAAAAATAATAACAAAAAAAAGTCTGATCACATTACAGGACTCGAACCCGCGTATTTCAGCTTAGTAGATCTACGCTCTAGCCCACTGTATTACTGAGAAGGTAAACTCTGTTGTGAAATCAAAACAGTTTAGAGTATAGAAGTTGTAAGTGTGTAAAAACATAGAGAAAACGAATTTTCTCGGAATTATACTCTAACTAGATAGATTTTTGACCACCGTAAAACTATATACTCTAAATTTCATCGAAATCATTAGAGCCGTTTTCGAGAACGCGGTTATAAATATACAAATATTGCTTGTAAATAATACTACTGTTTCAAATAACATACATGTATATGTCTATGTATGTATGTATATAAAGATATGTATGTATGTACATATCTTTACACTGTATCCCTAACAGGGTAGTCAAACATAAATAACATAGTATGTTAAAATAAGGAAAGTCCATGAATTTAACATTAAATCATTGCTCAGGAAAATAAATAATAGATTTTTCTCCATGACTTTTAGCTATAGATTTTATAAATATCTCCAAAGCCAGACGCCGTGTCCAAGCGGCAACGGTGAGATAAATCAGATAACCTGACTTATCTGTACATACGACACGCATTTATTATTATCAGATAAGCTTATCGGTCGCCATTTCGTTAGAAAATAGCACCCACACATTTATATTTTATTGATGTTATTTGCCTCACTTCGTAGTACGGGACAGGCTGTCTGAAGATATGAAGTCTATGCTTTTATCATTATTTTTCATTTTATTTCCTTATAATAAGTACATTACTAAAGTGATATGTGTCTTTAACAGGTTCTTATTGCAAACTGAACTTAGACATATTATTTCAACTTATTAAAAAAAAGATCTAACCACATTGCAGGATTCGAACCCACGCACTATGGTGTGTTATACTTACCCTCTAGCCATTGTGCTATTGACAAGATAAACTTTGCTGCAAAATTAAAAAGTTTAAAAGGTTTAAGTGTGTGAAAGACGGTTAATAGTCGGTAGAGCCGTTTTCGAGAAAGCAATATCAAATATATATATATCGCTCGTTTAATATACACACCGGCACAATTAGCGGAACACAAAAAAAGCAGGATTTTAAAATCTTTTACTTGAGGAACTGGCCAGTTATGATATTTTTTTAATTTATTGTCAAATTTGAAAATAGAAAATTAGATGACATACACTTTTTTCATTCATTTGTTTTATTTTCCCGAACAATACGTTTTGTCAACTTGTTCGAGTAATAACTACGTAATTGTAATTTTTTTGAAAAATTGCACTTAATGGTTTTTTATAAATTTGTTATTCTATAGGCAATTTTGTTTATTAAAAGCTCTTTATTATGCCTGACTTAACATCACTGGAAATCATTAGGGCTGATGAAATGAGAAGAAATGGCCATACCTACAGATCGATTGCCTCAAGGCTTCGTCGACCAGTATCAACGATTCATCGCAGCATCCAGCGGTACAGATCGTCTAATTCTCTTGTGAGGAGGAGGGGTCAAGGTAGAAAAAGATGTACATCGAGGCGAGATGACGGTTTTTTACAACTTGGAGTTCGTAGGAATACGCGATTAACGGCTGTACAAGCTCGAAATGAACTGGAAGACGTTCGAGGAGTACGAGTAAGTGAGCGTACAGTTCGCAGGAGATTTGAAGAAGTTGGTTTAGGGTCGTATATACCTGCCAAAGGCCCAAAACTTGAGAGACGTCACCGCGTAAACCGATTAAGCTATGCGCGAGAACATCGTCATTGGGATTTGAACGAATGGCAGCAGGTTCTCTTTACTGATGAGTGCAGAGTTCTTTTAAAACAGATCGATGGGAGACAGCGAATATGGAGACGCAAAGGAGAACGCCACATACAGTCTAATTTTGAACACACAGTGGCTTATGGTGGCGGCTCGATTATGGTTTGGGGAGGGATATGTTTGGGAGCTCGCACGGAGTTAGTGATAGTCACAGGAGGGACCATGACAGCAGATCGATACATCAGAGACATTTTAGAAGAACATGTTGTACCATTTGCCCCATTTATTGGTGACGACTTTATTCTAATGCAAGATAATGCTCGTGCTCATAGTGCACAATCGGTACAGGCATATCTGAGCCACGTAGGTATACCGGTGATGCAGTGGCCAGCAAATTCCCCCGATATGAATCCGATAGAGCATGTCTGGGACTTGCTAAAAAGAAGGGTTAAATCCAGAATGCCACCCCCCAACAATCTGAATGAACTTGGAAACGCATTACTTGAGGAGTGGGAGCGGTTGCCTCAAGAAATCATCGATTACATAATCTGTAGCATGCCCAGACGAATGGAAACCGTAATCAGAGCAAGAGGGGGAAACACTCGTTATTAATTTTGCTTTAATTTTATTGTTAAATCATTTAATGCTTACTTTTTTTTATTTTTTGTGATGGTTCATAATCATCTAAAAATTTCACTTATTTCAAATTTCTTTATTTTTCAATAAAAAATAACGAAGACTTTTCAAAGTCGTTGTTAAAAGATGTTAATCAATTTGTTATTTTGTGTCTAATTACATTTTCGTCAAATATATGCGTAATTATCTCATAGTCTCACTTTTTTTTCTGTTCCGCTAATTGTGCCGGTGTGTATATAATAATGGATAATAAAACAGTACATAACACATCGAAATATTTTGAACTAAGTAGGTATGCAGTTATGGTTAGGCAGATGTCTGGTACTTCTAATTGTGTGTTACATATTGAAATAGACATTAGGTAATACTTGTACGTGCGAAATCAGGAGAGGCTGGTAATAATATCTACCTATAATACAATTAGAGACAATTAAACACGAATATAAGACGTAGGT
The DNA here is from genome assembly GCA_907165235.1 of Zeuzera pyrina. Lineage (NCBI taxonomy): Eukaryota > Metazoa > Arthropoda > Insecta > Lepidoptera > Cossidae > Zeuzera > Zeuzera pyrina. The sequence goes on from OU015626.1 coordinate 18,164,201, forward strand.
ATTCATTTACACCTACTTTATCGGGTTAATAATATTAGCAATGCAAGAAATTACATATGACCTTATTTTCCATAGTTCCATAGTTTCTCTCACAAGAGAAACCTGCTCATAGGTAGGCCCAGGCCCCTGCAGGGTTATGTGGAGCTTTTACCCAACAAAGCTCTTCGTGGTCGTCTTTGGCTCGATGTCGAGAGTTTCCCGGGATCTCCTACGAAAGCATCGGAGCCCCTCTCATGATACATTGAAACACTTGGGAAAAAGTGGGGCAAATACCACCCTTGATGTGTTATGTAAGACAGCATGGGCCATATGTGTCATCCTCCTAGGAGTGGCGAGGCCTCCGAAGGCCTCTCTGGTAGTCTCTTACCGACAGACAGACGGTGAATTTCAGGACATGTCGATTTACATATTATGTGAACATTTTATGTTGTGTTTTATGTAAACCTTAGTCCAATAAGTAGGTATATGTACTTATAGTGTTTATAAAATCTGTCACAGTTGAATTCAAGTATCTCTGAAACGTCTGTACAGACGTGAGAATTTCCAGAAATGGGAATAATTGATTGTATGCGGTTCAACGGTCCGTTCGTCCGGTTGTACGGAACTCGCTTAAAGGAACTCATGAATATAGATGGTGCCACTGATGGCGTATTTCCTGTTTGCCTCCGAGGCTGCGACATGTGGCTTCTACAGAGGTATTGTAAATTGGGCTCTTTTAGCGTTTGTGAAATCCTGGATAGCTGTAGAAGATCTTACTGTGTGTTTAAGCATTTAAAACACATTTGTGCACAAAATAAAAACAACAATTTAACATACGTGTATAATATTAGTGACAGGAGAACAGATAAACATGCAAATTCAGTAACCAGACTCTTAATTAATAAAGTACTCAATATCACAATAATAATTGTGATATTGAGTACTTTTACAACGATAAATAAATTATGGATTAGCTTTTAGTATTCCATAATCTTCTTTTATCAAATCGGATGCTCTTTCTCCAATCATAATAACTGGAGCATTAGTATTACCACTGGGTATTGAAGTCATAATACTAGCATCAATTACACGAAGATTACTCATACGATGTACCCTCAAGCGACTGTCGACCACACACGAGTTAGGATCGGGACACATTTTGGCAGTACCTACAGGGTGGTATACAGTAGTTACGAAGTTTATGCAAATGCATTTCCAATAACTTACACTGTCAAGTTCGAAACTATCACAAGGAAGCCATTTTAATCTTCCCAAATAACCATTAATAGACCTAAAATAAGTTGTATTGACTATTTTTGTAAGAGCTTTAATCCCATTCACGGACGCTTCTATGTCTCTTGAATCTCCGAAATAGTTTGCATAAATAAGGGGTTTGTCCCTGGGATTACAGGACTTCAGCGAAATATTTCCTTTTGAATACGGATGTAGAAGAGTGAAGTGAAATAAGTATAGCGAATGATTTTTAGTTTCTTCGACAATTGCATTGACAACTGAACTTTTATATTTAACGTTTGATGTAAAATATCTGCGTACAGTTGAGGAATTTTTCCAAAACAACGTCAAATGATTTTGAAATAATGGATATGTAGCGTTTTTGTTCAACGTATAAAACGCTAATATGTCTGTTAAACTAAGCTGTGCCAAAGATCCTGTGCTGTTGTATAAATATTGCATGACTTGGAAATATTCTTTTACTTCATCTGTTTCTCCTGGTTCATTTCCAAAGATTGGTACAGGAACTATGAGATGGTCCTGCAAATTGCTTCCCACTGCCGGTGAGTCAACTACATTTGAAATATCTATAGACCGTAAATGTTCTATAGGTCCGACTCCAGATAGCATCAGCAATTGGGGAGTATTTATAGATCCGGCACTCACTATAACCTCAAGAGATGCGAAAAATGTTACTTTTTTACCGTTTCTTTCTGCCTCAATTCCATACGCTTTTTTTGACGAAGGTTTTATTAAAATTTTTGTGACTAAAGTATTTTTAATAATTTTTAGATTATTTCTATTTCGCGCCGAATTAAGATATGCTTTAGCAGTACTATATCTTCTACCTTCGGTTGCGGTTGCTCTAAGGACACCACATCCTATATTATTCGCAGTGTTTAGATCAGATACTATTTTAATTCCAATTTCATCCCATGAATTAAGCACACTCTCCGTTATAGGTCTAAAAGTGCTGTTAAATGTGTTTATGATCAAGGGACCGTCATGTCCGTAATTATTGCTGATGTAAGGGTCATTTATTAATTTTCGATCCTGTAGATTTTCCATTTTTTTGAAATATCTTCGTACTATTTCCGGATGCCATTCTCTATTTTCCTCGTTAAACCACGTTTGATAATCGTAATAGTTACCTTTTATGTATATCATTGCGTTAATGCTGCTGCTTCCACCCAACATTTTCCCTCGAGGCCAGTTTACAGAACCATTGATGACTGCTTGACTAGTTTGTCCATTGTCAACTGTTTTGTAATTCCAGTCATATTTTGTACCATACATTTTGGTAGAGAATGATGGAATCTGAAATTTAAACATTTGTAATGTAAGAATTCTTTCGTATTACCGAGTAGATTTTAAAGTGCGCTTACAGTTTACAGTTTCATATCGTTAGACAAAATTACAACATGTGAAATGTACTATTTACAATGCTCTCCGCAGGTGGGTTATCTCCGGCTTCGATGAGTAATATGTTCCATTTGTCTACTTCACTGAGTCGATTTGCTAAAACACTACCAGCTGAACCCGCGCCCACAATGATGAAATCGAATTGCTCAAAATCTGCAATATAAAAAAGTGGAGATGAGTATGACACTGTTAAAAATTTAGTGTTTCGTTCCAAATCTGCAAAATCTATATACTTGTATTGTATTACATTGTACTTCGGTGTGTGTCTGCTTGTCTCTGTCTGTCTGCCACAGATATAATTCTCAGAGACATTAGAAGTGAACAGCCGAAATTTGGAGAAGTTATAGCAAGTAATGGCCCAAACACAAATATGAATTTCTAAGCTTGAGTTGATTTTGAGTTTTAGTTTTATAGATTTAAATAGAAATTTAAAAAAAATTTTGAAGGGTGTACATCGGAAGGAAATTATTAAGATTGGATTAGGTTAGATACTATTATTTTAATATTTATGATTAATGTCGTTCGTAATTCGCAACAACCAACAACTGACAATATTAAACTATGTTTATATTAAACTTTCGAATAATTTCGTCATTCTTTGCTCGCTTTTATGTGTTGTGTATTTCTCGGCGCAATAAGGGTTGTTGTATTCTATTACATTGATTTACAATACATGACACAGCAATGCAGTGTCATGTTTTTAAAATTAAATAAGGATATAATACTCTAGTTATTGTTTAATCTAGATTACTCTTACTTCACATGTTTTCTTTTTCGGCAAGATGCTTAAGTAATTAAATTAAAAAACGAAATAATCTTCGATAAGTAATTTCGTAATCGATAAAATTAAAACACGCCAGGTGTATCCATAACATAACAAGTAAGTCAATAAACTATATAAACACATAAGGTTAGTCTTATCAATGTAACACTATTTATTCAAATTTTTACTATAATTCTTAAGAATGTGAATTGCCTACAACAAATACGAAGAGTCTATTTTGTGAGTGAGAAGAATACCCATCGATATATTTGTATATTTTGCAAGTCTGTGGAAAATAATAGACACAGTGACCCCGAAGGCCTCTTTAGTCGCCTCTTACGACAGGCGAAGAACACCGTAGTCTTATTCTCGGCCCCAGGCTACAGGTTGTAAAGTAAGATCTGAGCCAACGCATTACGTAAATACTGTAAATATTATTGTTTCTTTACTTGTAATGTCCGCATCTGGTGGCCAGTCTTCACTAATAAGACACTGGGCTGCAGCAAAAAACTGAAATGCTGAAGCAAAGGTTTGTTGAGCTGCGCCGGTTAATGGCGTGGGGCAGGCTGCGCCGACGTTACTGTCAGGAATATATCAACATATTACCATAATTTTCAAGTACATGGATTTTGAGTGAATGAATAAATAAATAAATAAATGTGGAACAGAATTAATCTAAAAGCAGAAATCGATTTGTTCAAAATCATTAACTAAATCCGTTTCAGCTATTTTTATAGGTGTTATATTTATTTCATTATTAGTAGGTAAAAATTAAAATAAACCTTGTCTCAGACGCAATAAATCATATTTTTGTTTGTGCTATGTCCCGGTCTGGTCTAGTTACACACAATAAAGGTACTATGTAAACGGTATTAATTAAAAGTATGAAAAGGTATATAACGAAGTTTAAGAAAAAATATTTTATGAAATCCGTACTTATTACTTACGTATAAAAATCGACTGATAGCCTTAATATACAGTATAAGCTTCTGTATCACCTCTGGTATATATTGTGTAATATAGCAAATAGTACAGTGCTATCTGCACATGCATTTACTGATTTTTTGAATATTGTATTTTAATAAACCTTTTGTAAAATGATGTTGAAAAAATAATACCTGACTAAGTTTCTTGTCGGTTCTTCTCAGTGTCCAGGTTTTCTCGTTGGACCGAACTAAAGTAGATTTAACGTTCAAAAATACCTTGTAATTGGGTTTACTTGAATGAATTGATATGACGATGACTTTGACTAAGAAATAAGGGGCAAAGATATCCATTATTTTACACATTATTACGACTTCACATGACAATCATGACGTTTACTACTTTCATTATTTCATTATTATTATTAATAAATAATATTACAACCCTACTGTAATTATGATAAAATATAATTTAACATGGATTAGTAAGATATATCATGATACATTATTTGGTTTTCTTGGCATATCTTTGTAATTATAAATTTACGTGCCATCTATGTCGAAAATACCTACATTTGAAAAAAAAGACAAACAGAAGTTTCGGTCGTTTCAGAGTCAAAATAAATGTTTATCGGGTGTTACTAAACTCACAAAATAGACTTGAACGGTTTTTGTTATTTGAAAAATTAAAGTCCATGTTAAAACTGATTATAATTATAATATACCATTGCGCTATCTTCATTATAAGGATGAGTGGTGACGTTAAACTTTGAAACTATAATATTGATTTTAATAAAGCATTATTTAATAAAAATCAATAATTAAAGTCACGAGCATAATACATGAAGATCGCTTTTTCCTGACTATGGCTGACTCAGTGCGTGTCGGACACGCATTAACTGAGGTTTCTGTAATAATTTTGGACACACTTTAAATTTAATTTAATACATTAACATTAAATTAAAAAATACAGATCAAGTGCCAGTTGGATTTGTATGGAGATTGTTTCGTTCTATTGAAGATAGACATGAAGATATGGATCTCAACAACAGGTGGAGAATCTCAGAAACGGACGTTAACGACTATCGTACTTATATGGAAGACAATATCCTTACCACCATGTCATTTTGTAGTTGTTCCATAAAAGACTTTCTTGAATGACAGCAGTAAATTTAATGAAATTATTTATCGTTGATTATAATTTGTAACGAACCATAAACGACGCCTAGCTAAATAAAAGACTATAATGTACTGTTATCTGTGAATATTAAGTATCTGTAATTGATTACAACCTGTTTTATTCCAATACTAGCTTTTGGTCGCGACTACGCCCACGTGAATTTTGAAGAAACCATCACTGCGGCGAGTGTCTCATTTTAAAGGTCCTTTTTATCAACTACATTACCTGGTCTTGTTTATAACACATGTATGTTATGTTTAAATGCCGTATCGGAATATAAAATTTGTACTTATTACCGTTTGTTGATCAATCACAATGCCTCTGAACATTTTTTTTTATTAACACTTAAAATCAACTGTACAAAGTCACAAGAGACTATAGGTGCCTACACGGATGAGGACTTCATTATGAGGCATAATCATGTCATGAATATCTTAGGTTACTTTGTATCGTTTCGCCCAAAATCTGTTGTTGTTACATAGTTTACAATTTTCTTTGTCATGTATTTCTAAGTTCAGAAGAAACAATTAGTAAAGAAGGCATAGATTGTTGATATTGTGACGATAGCGAAGACCGCTATTTCATTTCTCTTTTCACTTCCGCGAAGTTCCTGCAACTAAATTTTTTTGAGTTCGCAAGGCGCCTTCAAGCCGTTACATTAATATTTTTACGTAAAATAAATGCAGAACATAAATTAGATCGCCTGGCTGACCAGGTAATTTCTCTGAAGAACACATGTGCACGAAATTTTTGCGATATTTCATTCACGCCTTCCATTTGAATAAATTGCACAACGCACTGCATGTATTCGTTTTTGCACCTTTCAATTTTCCGTTTTTAACTTTCCCATTTCAATGGCTGCACCGCCGTCGTAATAAGAATAACGTAATGATATATTGTACTTTGTTTTATTACTAGAATCTAGTATTTACAATACTGTCTGCGTTGAAATATATCCAGTGGTTTTTTATTGAAGGTCGAAGAAACAAACCCACGAACAGACAAAATTCCTGAAATGTTTGTTCTAGAATTAGAGATGCCTAGAGTGAGCGGTTCGTTTGACAATGCAGGTCATTTGTCTGAGCGTGTTCACATGAATACCAGGCTTTAAAAGCCTATCTCAGTCGATTCTTCAAAAATGTGTTCTATGTACAAACATTTTTCTATTATAGTTTTATGATAGTGGTAAAAAATGTTAGAAAAGATATTTAGTACAACTAACTACGATTGCTAATGTTTTGTTTATCTTATTTATATGCGTAGAGACAATTAAATAGTCTATTGTTGATAACAGACGAGCTGTAGTCTCACTGTAAGACTATCGTCGCAACCGTTCAGACATAAACATGAGGTTTAAGATATTGATACAGAATTAGGGATGTCAGAGTGTCATCAACTTTTAAGTGCTTCGTTCCAAAATTGGAAAATAGGAACACTTTCTTATGGAATATCTGAAACCATCTCCTTGGTCTATGTAATACAAATATCTACTATATTCTTCTTCAAATCAGCTTTATTCTGGTGCTCATTACGGAATTAATATAAAGGTAATATTATTAATACTCAAACGTACAACATTCTATGGAGACAGTCGGAATCGAACAGATGCGGACGGGAACGCATTAACTGTCTCTAAATATTTAGTAATGTTATCTAGATTACCCTCTACACTATTTTTACTTTTCAACCACCGTACATTGTATAAGGTTACAACTTAACCAAAATTTTATTGTGAAAACTGTTAATTTTGAAGTTAACAATTTTTGTATAGCAAAGACCATTAATTTTAAAGAAGATGTGATTTATATCAAAAGTAGCAAATTTATATAGAAAACCCTCAATTTTAAATATCGAAATAAAATTACTAATTCTATAGCTCCATTATACATATTATATATAAATATACAGAAGCAAGAATATCTAGCGTTGAAGCAAAATAAAATTATTAGATGAAATTCATTGTCAACATTTAATTAATGCATTAATTAATGAACTATCGAAAGTATGTAATTTCTAATTGCAATACAAACTAGACTAGTGTTGATTTTGTGACGTCAGAACAAGAAATAGGTAATAATGCAAAGATCTCTCCTGTACATGGTGATATTTAGTTTATTGATAGTGATAGTGAGTAGCTATTGTGAATACAGTGTTAAATAAATTGTTGTGAGTTATTGTGATTTAGTGATTTTTCTAATGAATTCAAAAAGAGATACTAGTGACGTCAGTAATGCTGACGTCACACATATTTTTAACGCTACTGGTGTTACTGCTTCGATATCAGAAGTGGGATTGCATAACCTGCAAAACCGTTCTGCCGGTCATCCTGCAGTATTAACAGTAGACTCAAATTCAAGTTCAAACAATATAGCTTAACACACAAATATTGTGTGTTTAGAATCAGTTTTGTTTTAGAGCTGGTGTTTCGACTGTATTTTATTTGTTCTTGTTCTTTTATTGAAATATAAACAACACAATTACAATCATAATTACGTTTATTGAATGTATGTATAAAAATACATTATCTATTTTGCTACTATGACTATGGCCGACATTATAAAAAGAAGGGGCGGAAACCAGAGAGCAGAACCACAGAGTATATGTAATAGACTGAAGACACCATATGCAAACTCACAGAAGTTGTAACTGACAAACTTGAGAAAAAACACAAATGTTATGATATCTTCCTAGATCTGTCAAAAGCCTTAGATACTATCTCTGTACCTATTCTTATATCTAGGATGGAATGTCTAGGCATCCGCGGAAAACCTCTTAATCTTTTCAAAAGTTATTTATCACACAGAACTCAATGTGTTAAAATAGCCTCCTTTCATAGCACAAATCAGACAATTAGTTACAGCGTCCCACAGGGAAGTATCCTTGCACCCACGCTATTCTCAATGTACATAAACGAACTCTGTCAAATGCCCATTAAAAGTGGCAAAATATTCACATATGCAGACGATACTGCACTGGTTATATACGAATGAGAGTGGGAAGAGGTTAAATTATCGGCCGAAGTCGCGATACGTCAGGTTATGGCATGGTTATCAACAAATTTATTAACACTCAAATTCGAAAAAACGCAAATAATTCGTTTATCTCCTACCAAATATCCAAAACCGCCGCTACAATCTAATATTCTGAAGGCACACATCTGTTCTGCGTATGATGACACATGTGACTGTCTGACTTTGACTATGGTTCCTTTCGTAAAGTATCTAGGAGTGTATTTGGATGAGAGCCTAGACTGGCATATACAAATAGATATGCTTTGCGTACGGATCAAAAAACTTATATATGTTGGAAAAGACACGGGGCAATTCGTACTTTTGCAACTCAGCCATGAGAAATAGGTACCTAATCTTACAAGTAGCGAACTATTCCATAAAATACAACATTAAGACAAAGTTACTGTGCAAACGACAGAAAACTCTTCATAACAATTATTACGAAGGTAATTGGAAATTTAATAATGGCAAAAGATCCGTCGGAGAAATGTTATCGCACCGGTCGCCGTAGTCTAACAGAATCTCAGTGCCGGCCCCGACGTTCCGTTAGCGCGTCATCGGAAGTCGCGCTTTGCCATAGTATAGTCAAATGAGTGCCTTTTATTATTTCCACCGACATATATATATTCAAAAATCTAAAGAATTCTACAGACTTCGCGACACTTCGTTTGGTGTATCTGGCGTTGTGCCAGTCAGTTTTAGCATATTGTATACCCATATGGGGTGGAACCCATAAGAACACACTAATTCGTCATGAAAGAGCTCAGAGGGCGATTCTTAAGGTCATGTTGCTAAGACCTAGAGACTATTCTACAACCGAATTATACTGTTCGCCATTTACATATTTTACGTACAATATCACAACGTCATTCCTTGTTACCTTTTGACTCACAAAAACTAATCAAACGGAAAAATCATTTCATTTGTCCCCCCTTCACATATAGAACAGAGCTCGCAAAAAGACAGTTTATGAGTAAAAGTAGGACATTATATAATAGAATAAATAAAATCCTATCTATTTATGAACTAAATAAATATAAACTCAAATGTGAGTTGCAAGGCTGGTTACGAACTTTAGACTATAATAAAGCTGAGTCTTTTTGTTGATGTTGGACAATATCAATAGAGGGATTGGGGGGTGTCGTGGTCATCTACTATACTTTAGTGGGTGACTACAATACTGTCTGCTTCTAGTTTTACTTTGACGTGCAAAACTTTCGTAAATGATACCATACTTTAATTGTAGTTTGTAGTAATTAATGTAAAGACAATTCCAACTATATTGTGTTTATGACATCTAGTAAGAACAACAGTTTCGCAAGACACAAGGAATTACCCTAGTTTGGGAAAGAGGAGTTCGTCCCTCGTTCAAAATTGCATAAAACTGCTAATTTACTGTGTGACTGATATAATTATACACATAAATTATAAATTAATACATAAATTTTTATTATAAAAAAAAAAATTATACAAGTACTGAGATTGAATCGGTCAAACGATTGAATCGATACGTTCGTTCAAATGTTGCAATCATCAATATTTTGAAATGATTGCAACCAAAAGATCGAATCGATCACAATTGATTCAGGTCAAAATTGACAAATTTAAAGCCGTAGTTACGGCTAAGTACGGTTAAGTAAGACTAAAGTCAGTTACCATACGTCCCGTTTTGGGCAGGACAGCCCCGACAGGACGGGACACCCCCGTTGTCCCCAGCCAGAGCAAAAATGATCCGTTTTTGCAAACAGACCGTACGATAATTAATATGTACCGTACGGGTACCCTTACCTATATTCATTGCATTTGATTTGCGCGGGTGACGAACGGAGGTAGCGCGGGCGTCGTGGAGATGAGAGACCGAGAGACATGTGAGAGCGAAACAGATGACGCCGCTCAACTCAGCGAACAAACCTCAGAAAACAAACACATCACGCAAGTGCGAACTTGACGTGCGGCAACATTGTTTTGTTTTAGTTTGAATCTATTTTTTTGTCCCGCTCTGTAAAAAAAAATGATCACGTTAGTTATACTACAATCAAAATAACAATTTATTATCTAATGAATATTATCATCTTCATTAGATAATGAATATATACATAGTACGTGTACTGCACCTGCTATTTTGCTGCTATTTCACGCCGATATTTTACGAGAGGGTTGTATTTCACCGGGCGAGTCAGCATAATTCGTGCTGCAATGCAGCATGGCTCTACCACTCTCATGCCTTTCATACCGGAGAGCACAACTTTGTAAGCATTAGTATTTTTTGTTAAGTAGTAAATGCTTGAGATAGTTCTATTAGAATACTCCTTGCTTTGCAAATGTTATGGAATTTGTTATGTCACTATTTATTATTATATTTGGCTCACCGGTCGCTTAAATACCTCAGCCCTGCCAAATGGTTTGGCCTCAACGTGATTATTTTGTTTGTTGGACCTATAACGGAACATTACAAGTGAACATATTATATAACTAAACATACATATTGATATAAGCTGTGGGTAATATAATGCCGGTTAAGGGTGTAAAGAGTTTATTTCCGTTCGTTCAAACAGATGTCGAGAACACGCGAACTTAATTATGGCGGTTCCTAGTTTTCGTAGTCGTCCCTCGAAGTAGGCAGTAACGTGCACAAACAATTTCAATAGGGTAGCCTAAAAAGAAAACACCGAATTCGTAATTCAAAGTTTGTGTGTATTCTTTACGTCATGTTAATTATTCATCGGAACTACTATGAAAAATATTTTAACGGTAGCAAAACTACTTATTATAATTTTTGTAAAAAGATTATCTTATAATATTTAACAACAAATTTGAAAAGTCATTACTTATATTAATCTTACTCAATAATTTCGTTTAAACCGACGCCGACGAGCGCCATCTGTTATTTTTATTACCTATTTGTTAAATATTCTTTAAGTAAAGAAGAAAAAGTCACTAGAAATGGTTTAGAAGACGCTTATATATAAAGAGATCGCTGACTCGTGTTATTCATTCAAAGAAGTTAGATTATTTTCTAATTAAGATAAATTATTTAACATTAAATTAAGTAACATATAGATGTTACTTTTCTTAATGACTTAAATTAATTGTAGAAACTTTGTCATCGCAAAATCTAAATCTCGTAGATAATAAAAATGAAAGCATTTTGTAATCGGGTGCGATAAGTGTAACTCTAGCAATGAAACACGAAAATGTTATACGGCTAAAATAAACGTATTTTTGTTATTAAGAAACTAATAAAAATGAAAGCATTTTGTAATAGGGTGCGTTAAGTGTTATATCTGATATTAACCAATAAGATATCAGGAAAATAACGGCACACAGTTTTAGCCAATAAGACTTCAGCGAAATGAAGGCGCATATTGAAGTAATCTATACTACTATATAAATCTCTTGCGTCTGTCTGTAATAACTAATAAAATTTAAACTATTGACGATTTTTTCTTTCGGTGCTGGCTAGAGACTGCGTCTCTTTTTTAACTTGTGTGCGTGTTTTGGAATAAGTAAACATTCAAAACCACTACAGATGCACGTGTGTAACTATACGAAACCCAACGTTAAAAATTCTTTGCATGTGTGTAAATTCAGCCTGTGACGCGAAATGTTTCTCGACCGAACGATAAAATAAGGTGAGCGCGGGAATTTTTGAAATGTTTTCGGTTGCGATTTAATTCATTTTCTTACATTATTTAATTAGGAAATTGCTAGGGTAGACAGTCTATTTGTCTCTATGGAGTGCACGCCACTGGAAGTAGGTACACGCGTAGTAGTCACCGAAGGTACACGCTTCTCTCACAAACAACGTTCCTGAGTTGTAGAAGTGTTCTATCCAAAGTCGTCGCAATAGTCGCCGATTAGAAGACTACTGTCTTGTAATCAGTCATCGCAGTAGTCATCGCCTTCATATATCTGTTCGGCCGATAGTCGAAGACTGGCTCACTCGGTGGACGTGTCGCTGTGTATGTCGCCTAATGAAACGAGGGTGGAAACTTCTAGAGCATTTAAGCTCTGCAAAGCCGAGGTCTGTAGATATAAGTACTAAAAGTTGCACGTGACGTGCCATTTGACAATCGTCTTTGCAAGCTTCGACATAAGGTCCAACCGTAAGGATAAGTATAGTTTCATTTCAGGACGAATAAATCTGTGTTATAAAGTGCTATTGTTAGGTGCATTTTATATTTCAACATTAAACTGCAACCTCTGCTCTTAATTGAGTTTTTAAGAGTATATGGTCAAGACAGTTGTTGTTTCTTGTTGGGTGTAGATGTGCTGGTAGCAAACCAAGAAAAGAAGCGAGAGTTAGGTAGTCATTTCTTTGATATCTATGTTGATATCTCCAATTAATACAATGTTTTTGAAATCTTTAATTCATAACTATATTTTCCAACCCATTATAAAAATTGTTTAAATCTGAATAAGAGGGCGATCTATATATTGAAATAATTGCAACACTTCCCACGCAACATACTAAACAGATATGAGAAGTACCCATCCAGAGTGGGAATCGCGCTTGATATTTTTAGCCAGCACTCTGTCAAAACTATTATGTCAAAATATAATTTCAGATTACAAAGCGTAGTAAAATTCATATATGTTTTTATGAATGCTTCTAATATTTATATGTATGATTTTTAGACTTGTATTATGGTTAGTGATATAGTCTGCACATCGCTCGGGAGAACAGATGTAAGATTTAGCAACGTTTAGAGTATCAATTTCATTTAAAATTTTATGAGGCTCGTTGGCTATTTTTATTTTTTTCACTCGATAAAACAGAGCTTAATTAATAAGCTGAGCAAAACAACAGACTCGGAAGTACAATGTGTTTCTTGCAGACAGAACCCCAGACCGGTAGGTACAATAACCATTTTATTTAAAGCTAATACTAATACATTTCTTGTAATTGCATGTTATAATTATTAAGAATTGTACATTGCTGAATATTATGATAACCAAGTATATTATAATCTGGACACTTTTATTTTTAATATAACTTAATACAGTAGAAACAATAAAAAATTAAAACAAAGATGTGTGATGATAATAATAATAAATAATTATTAATTTTGGTGAATATTTTGCAAGCACTGCGCTGACTTTATATGGATAGGTCTATTTTCTGGTGTTTTTTGTAGAAAAATCTTTCCATATGTTGTCCAACAATATTGGTAGAAATTTTTTTTAGAGAATTCTCGTGCCTGCATGAGTAGTTTTCTTGAGATGGCAGATAGATGTTCGTCTATATATATTGTTTTTTTTCTCTAGGTAATCCAATAGTCAGTGTTTATTTTGTCTCGTATTGGTCGCACCCTATTGAAACCTTTAATCGAAGTTAGAATGCAATTTTTTGTAGAAACAGACGTAAATTCCGTTACAATCGGTCTGTTCGTTCCGGCTTTTCCAGGTACGCGGTATGTCACGAATATCAGAGGCTGAATGGTCATATTCACAATTTTCCCGATCTCCGATACAATCAATACGAGATTATAACTAATTTTCCTGAATTTTAGCAGGGACATTTCGTATTTCAATTTTGGCCGATCGTGATGCCAATGGCATGGCAATGGCTGGCATATTTTGTATTTGATTTTCCAGATTTTTCATAATGTCAATATTTCCTTCACATCTTTTTCTATTTGTGTTATTTTATTTTTCGTACTTTCGTAACTTTGATTTATAAAATCCATGGTTTTCGTCATTTCCGAATTCGATTTTTGTATATTTAATTGATTGTCTATGCCATTTATTGTGATAAAAAGTGAAATTAAAAAAAATGACACATCATTAAAAAAAATGACACATTATTTTTTAAAACCCAAATAATAAAATTATAAATGCGGCAGAAATATAATAAAAACTAAAAAAAATCAGTCATACAAGATCAGCATACTCATACAATCGTTCGTTCTTGTATTTCAATCAAAATACGTGATTGTATCTGTATACAATCAACGATTGATTGGATCATTTGACCGAATCTTTTTTCATAACAATACTTGAACGGATCGAATGTTTGAAAATGAACGATTGACACAGGTCTATTTGAAGCATATAAGCAATAGAAAAAAAAGCACTTACGAAATATGTATTCTTGTACTTCTTTTATTGTTAAAACTAAGAGATCATAGTATATAAAATATAATATTTAAGATAATATTTAAGATAAATTGAACCAAACAGAATAAAATTGTCCTTCCTCTTAGTCAGATTGGAATTGGAATCTTGGCAAAAAGAAGAACTGACCATCAAGTCACGAGCGGAGAATACGGGTCATTCATTAAATAGTGATTTAACATTTAATAAAAACGAGATATAATGAAACTACTCAATTACCTTTTTCCTCTTTCAATGAGGTAGAGAGATAACTGATAAACTGATAATGTATTTTGTTTTTAGAGTTTTAATATAGCTGTACATTAATGGAAAACCGTCTGGAACGCATTTGTTTATTGTTTAGTGAATCGTGTACAAAAAGATAAAAAATTTGCAATAATGGTAATGTTTTTTTTTGTTATTTCTTAGTAATGTAAAACAAAAATCTAATGCGCATTTATTTGCGTATTTGCTTATAATTTCAAAATTTCTAAGTAGTTTTTAATACGTTTTTTACCATCATTTAGAACATTTAACAAGAAAAATGTTTGATAGGTGTGAAACAATTACATTTAGCCTTAAGAGAAATATGTATTTATTTTTCGTAAATAAATATTTCTCTACTTCTATAGGCTCATATTCGCTATATTTTCGTCTCTATGCGAATCCGGAGTGGGTCATTAATGTAATGTAATTTCCTGAACTCGTTTTTCCAAAAATAGCAGTAAAGACCAGACATTTTACATTTTATTTTATTACGTGACATGTTTAAATGTGTATAAATGTTATAGATTACGTCATACTTCAAAACAGCTCCTAACTTTGTTTGCACACCACAAAATAATGGCGTCATAAAATTTAAAAATATCATTAAAAACCAGACTAAATTCATAAATGAAGGGCTTAAAGCAAACGAGGATTAAACGGGGCGAGTAATTTTCACGACCACCGTAGAACGTCGAAACGCTTTATAAAATATACTAAACCTTTTTTTATTAGCAATGTACACATTTTATCAAAACAACGCTTGTTAAGTACTTGCAAAGTAATTTGGTCGAACATACCATATTTAGGCGCACGATTTTATGACTTCGTTATTCTCTTTGTTGCATTTTTAAAAACTTTGGATTCTAGATTATGTATCATAACATAAAAACAGAATTCAAGAATCTTGGTCTTATCGTAAAATTATATTTATACTTTGTCAATAACAATAACCAAAGAAGTAATGACAAAAGGCTATACTTATCTCTTTAAGAGATATCGTCCAGCACACCTCGGTTAAGGAGAAAATGAACGAGGCTAAATGAACCAGAATAAAAGTAACAAATTAAAATATCACCATACAATCTCAATTGATAAGTATAATCTAAAATTAATGTTAGATATCCATATATAGGTGCATAAAATATTTACATATATATATATTACATACAGATATATACTACATACAGATATATACTACATACAGATATATACTACATGTGCAGGTACAGAGCAAACAATATAAAACATACATAATTACCAATATTAACACACATAAGTATATAATATGAACTTGTAGATAATTGAGCATTCATTAATATAATCAATTAAAATCGCGAAATGCCATTTTTTCACTCAACTTTACAAAACTGTGTATATCTCCTAAAGTAAATGCTGACCACTGGACCCTTTTTGCTTAGACGCCCACATATACCTATTCGTGTAATATTATTACTATTATACTTATTCATGTCCATTACAAAAGATAACACATTACAATAAATAAGTACTTATCATGAAACTTAAAGTTCTTTTAAGAGCTTTTAAATTACCAAGATTGGTAAGACTGGACGAAAGCGTTATAATAAAAAACCGTTTAACTTGAAACATTTTTTTTTACTTATGTTATTTTCAATTTTATTATTTATTTAGTTACGTAATTCTTTTCATTCTATTTAGTTCATTTAGTGCCTCATTATTACAAGATTTATTTCCTGTAATTTTTAAGCCACTCTAACGCCACATAGTTCTCGACACTATACGAAATCTTGACTCGGGTGAGGGGGGGATTCATGCTTGAATCACGATTCGGTAAGTAAGTCACAAGTTTAGGTAAAAATTCAATGTATTGACTGTCTAAACCATATGATCCGCCATTACGTTTCGGACGCCATTTTGCATTGGGAATTTTTTCTAAAGTGTACATGTTCTACTTGTCAAGCCCTTTTATTTGATACCCATATTGATGGAATTAAAAAAAATGTAATCTGCCATTTTGTGGTGGAGGCTATCTTGAATTTACAATGATACTGAATATACATGATTGTATTGTCATCAGAACTAAAGGTGCGTACCAAATTTCAGATCAAACAAAAACAAAGCAAGCTAATAATAAAACCGTTTAAAAACAGCCAAACGTAATAAAATATGTCGTACTATGTTTTGTATTAGCAATGATGGGTCATTGAAATTTTTCAAGAAAAATTCTTGAAATTATTCAAGAATGTTTCATATTTTTCAATTATTTTTCCAATATTTTTTCACGAAACTTTGTACGGAAAATGTTTAACTGCTGAACTGTTTATGATGTGGCATGGAGATAGTTCGAACATCTGGAAACGGACATGGGTTACTCTTTTATCAAAAACCTACCCTTAAGGTGGTGAAAAGGGGGATGAAGCTCTAAATGGGAAATGCTAAACCGCTGAACCAATTATGATAAAATTGGGTACAGAGATAGCATGCGCCCAGAGGAAAACTGTCTGTTAGGTATGTCCTTTTATAACTGAAGAACGGCTTGACCGATCGTAATGATAATTGGTACACAGTAAGAATATGTGATTGCGCAAAAGCTAGGCAACTTTTTTTAATCAAAAATCTACCTCTAAAGGGGTGAAAAAGGAGATGAAACTTTGAATGGGAAATGCTAAACCGCTGAACCGATTATGGCAATTTGACATGGAGATAGTTTGACATTAGAGAATGGACATAGACTAGTTTTTAAAAAAAAAAATCTACCTCTAAGAAGGTGAAAAGGGGAATCAAACTTTGTATAAGAAATGCTAAACCTCGGTTAAGATAAAATTTGGTGCGGTGATAAACTTTTTTTTATCAAAAATCTATTCCTGAAGGGGTGAAAAGGGGGATGAAACTTTGAACAGGGAATGCTACATCGCTGAACCACTTATGATGAAATTTGGTACAAACATATTATGTGCCCGGAGGCAAAGGTAGGTTAGACGTAGACTTTTTCAAAAACAATCTTTATACATACATATATATGTAATCTAACTTAATCAGGGAAAGTCATGAAAAAATTTACAGCGCAGACGAAATCGCGGGTACATCTAGTATTTTAATATAATTTATTAAGATAATTGTTGAAACACTGAGCCTCTTTGTCTTTTTTATTGAATCGTTAAGCTTTTTTATTGCTTGTGTACCAACTTTCTAATTTGGTATTTTATCATCTGCCTTCCAAGCCAGAGTCCCGGGCTCGATCTGCGGTCAGGTCAAATTAGGAAATAAACTTTTCTAAATTGGGTTGGTGTCTAGGTGTTACTGGAAGCTCCCCCAGTTCGTTGTGTCGTACCCTTAGTATACGCCTAGTGGTCAGTTTGTACATTTTCTCAGATATTCTTTTTTGGTTTGTGCTTTTTGTTTATTAAGAAAATAACATGTAATTACTTTAGTAATTTAGGAAATAAATGATTTTGGAGTTCCTTGGCAAAATGGTGAAAACGGAATTTCATCCTGTCCGTCTGTCTGTGAGTCTGTCTGTCCGTCTGTCACAGCCATTAAAATTTCACACAAATTTACTTGGGTAGGTGAATTCTATAAGCCTCTACTTGGTGTAGTAAAATTTGAAAATAAAATAAAATTAAGGGTGGTACTCTATAGCACATGTAACTGAGGGATGAAAATAAAATACCAGTGCACATGATTGCGTAGGGGAATCTTTAGATTTGTAGATAGATCTTTCAAAATGATAGTATTATTTCTGTGACTTTTGCTGAGATATACTTTCGTAGAAAGTCGTAAAAAGTGTCACCGTCTTTAACTTTTCAAGTACGGAATGGAAAGTTCTAAAAAAAGCTATGATAGTCTTTTCAACGAAAATTGATTTGAATAAGACATGTTGTGTAGTTTTTGAGTTATAGCCTTATAGGGTATTTTCGTTCATACGCTTAGCGACCGCAGAAATCAGCGAATTTGTTTTTTCAGTGTTTTAAGAAACGCTATAATTGTTACAATAAATACCCTTTTTTTTTTGTCCTTATTGTAAACAAATGTGGCGACTACGACATTTATAACAAAACTAAAGATGGGTTAGTTCGCACATGATTGATTCAGTTGTCATACTTACTTGTATTAGTGATTACAGTGTAAGTTACAGTGGGCGGACCATATCGGGACTTTATCTAATAAGCTCAGTTCGGCAATATATGCTATTAGGCGCATTAGACAGTTGACAGATGTAGCTACGGCTAGGCTGGTGTATTTCGCATATTTCCATAGCCTTATGTCTTATGGTCTGCTACTGTGGGGATCAGCGGCGCATATGAAATCTATCTTTATTTTACAAAAGAGGGCAATACGTACCGTCTACAGTATGAACGCACGTGAGTCGGTGAGAGATCATTTTAAAGACATTGATGTACTCACCTTACCCTCGTTATACATCTATGAAAACATAATGTACACTAAAAAAAATTTAGATCTATTTCAAAAGAAAGGCGTTGTTAGTGGTGTGGAAACTCGTGGTCGTGATCAGCTAGTTATTCCTAAATTTAAATTACAAAAGTCAAGTGGTTCATTTTTGGGTAACTGTGTTCGTTTTTATAATAAAATTCCTCAAGAAATTACTCAATTAACGGAAAACAGATTTAAACTTGTCATTAAACGCACACTGATTGGAAAAGCATACTACAAAATTAGCGATTTCATTGAAGACACAACAATAAACTGGAAGTGATCCTCTCTGCGTATGCATTTACTGGCTTTATAGATATTGTATTTTTAAATAACTATTGTACAATGATGGTGAAAAAATGATACCTGACTGAGTTTCTTGTCGGTTCTTCTCAGTATTCAGGTTTTCTTTTCGAACCGAACTAAAGTAGATTTGACGTTCAAAAATACCTTGCATTTGGGTTTACTTGAATAAATTGATTTGACTTTGACTTTGACTTTGATTAGTAAACCAAACATTTTTAGACTTTTTGTCTGTTTGGGTGTTTTTGTTTCAATTAAAACGAACGTGATGATGAATGTAAAAACTTGTATTTTAAAAAACTGTGTCACTCACATATTATACGAGTAGTGAACTATTTATTATACTAATTTGATTTAGGAATATAGGCAACCTTTACACTGCCACAACACTACCAATTAAAAACAAAATGCTTGACAAATAACCTCAATTTCAATGCTGTACTATATTGGATAATATTAATGTTATATGTGCATATTTCATAGTTTTGTTTATATAACAGATAAGCAGTGTTATTACTATACGTGTAATACGCAGCAACTAGCGAACGATGAACATTGAACGAAAAAAAATAACTTTTTATTGTCTGGAATACTATTATTTATATGTTATTGTTATTTAATGAAATTTTTCTGTCTACCGACACTGGATTTGAAGTGAACCAGATTATACATGGTCATGGATCTACAACACAATAACAGCGATATGTTATTTTTTCGTAACCCTTCAATTGTTTAAAAACTTCAGCATTGTTAATTTTTATTCTTTTGTGTATTTTAAACAAAAAATATTTTAATAAAAATACAAATACCACAATATTTGGAACAAATAAATTAGTAATACCTTGAAATTATATTACTAATACCTTGAAATGATACTTCGAAGATTTGATTGATCAACTGTAATGGAATTACTGTACCTGACGGAAATAATTTATTATTAGTGTAATTCTATTTCAGTAATTGGTAATGAAAATGTTTGCAATCTGTGAATAATATCGGTTGTAATAGTTGGTTCCTTTGTTTATTACAGACAATGCTCTTTGCTTAATATACGAATAATACCTCTATAGGTAGTGTAAAAGTGTGTTCTTCTTCGAAGACGACATTCGTATGTATGGGGATTCGGGTTCAAGAACACTGAAACGCCCTCTTCGGGTCTTGAGTGGATTCTTTAGTTTGGTCATTGAACTGATCTTATTTAATCTTTACCCCGCTTTACAAGAGAAACCACTTTTATATATGTGAGTTTGAATTCTTAGATTTCAAATGTAATGTTAAATAAATATTGTGTTCACAAACGAATGTACTCATATTGATATTAAACTCTTGTAAAGAAATTATTATTTTTTAATCAGAACTTAATGTTCAATTGAAAGATTTTTTAATGTTCGTTTTGTTTTATTTCAAAGTTTATTTTTCAGTTTTTATCATCTTATAATCTGACTACTAGTGTTACCAGATTGCTTTTCTAAATATGACGAACAATATCAGGACGTAGAAAAATATCGCAGTAATCGCTTAATTTAAAATCGCGGACTTTAATGTGATCAATCAAATGTTAAGACTTTATTTACTGGTCAAACTGTCAAGATAAGTAATTATTTATAAGTATTACTTATATTCGACTAAAATATAAAACTTTTTGCAAAGCGGAATTATAATGTAAGGAAATAACGATATTATTTAACGTTACATACATGTTAATAATTTTTTGTAGTACGTACTTTTAAGTTTGATTTTTGTTAATTTTATTTAAATGAAAAAGCAGTATTTATTGCGTCCCACTCTGGGTTACGTCGTGAGAGGGCTGAAAACGGGACGTCTGTTAACACTACCAACGACCCCGTTAGTGGTGAGAGAATGTGTACTCGTATGTATACAGCGTGAGGATATATATACATATATACGTATCTTATAATCAATTTTAGATGCACACTTTAACACTTTAAATTCTTTTATGTAGAAACGACATATCGAATTCTTTCAATGGTAAAAAGCCTACGGTTTTAAATTTTATTTGTGTTCATTAAAAAGCACTCTTTTATCTTTTTATAACTCTAAACTCGTAAATTGTAAAACATTTGATAATTCATGAATTTTATTTTATTTTAAAATGGTATTTTAAATATGGTTAAATTTCGGTCTATAACTATAAACTTCGGTCTACAACTGCGTCAAAATACTACTAATACAATTTGCTGCTAAAATTGCCTGAGCTTTTATCATCCATTTTGCATACAAATATCACATCATTTAGACAATGACGACGCATTACATTTCCATTGGTAATGTTTTCCATGAATTGATGGAAAAACAGTTGGATATCTTCCCAAATTTATCACGCAAATGACACAGCTATTGTTGTTTATTATAACAAGAAAAAAGTGACAATAAATCACTGGGTATCTGCATAGTGAGCCTCAATCTTAGCTACATGCGTTACACACAGTCGCCGCGTTTGACAAGCTTATACTCAAGCTTAAGTTTAAAAGGGTTGGCCGACTATTTTTTGTACTAGTCGTAGGCTTACCATCCATATTATAATAATTAAATTATTAAACAT
Source organism: Zeuzera pyrina (assembly GCA_907165235.1). NCBI lineage: Eukaryota > Metazoa > Arthropoda > Insecta > Lepidoptera > Cossidae > Zeuzera > Zeuzera pyrina. The sequence goes on from OU015626.1 coordinate 18,186,351, forward strand.
CAATATTGACATAAACGCATCGGTCTGGCCGAGTTTGTCACCATCGCCGGCGCACCCCGCGCCCCCCGCCCTGTCAAGCCGATCGTTGCGAGCTCAGGCGCGCAGTGCGAGACGGGGCGCGGCCGCGAACTCATCCCACTCACCCTGATGATGGACCTCCAATAGGTCCAAAACTAGTCGGTACCTATACCGATTATACGTGAGTAAAGCCGTATTCAATATTTAATATTTCGGGTCTGCGTACTATATATTTTTGAAGAATATGTAATACGCAAAAATACTATATTTCAGTTGGATGGATTAATCTTTATTTTGCAATACCGAAACTAACAACGAACAAATTCCTTCTTTTTTTAAATTTATGAACGCGCTTTGAGATTATCTTTCAAGTTTCGAATGATGCAATGTAGTGTAACCGCGCCTCTGTTATGAAATAAGCTTTTGATTAACATTAATTTAAAAAATGGAATGCAGTAAAACATATGACACTGGTATTGTAGACAAAAAATAGTTGAATTATTGCAAAGAAAATGAAGTTTTTATAGAGATAAATAAATAACAAATATATTTGTTTATTTTTATAGCTTGTTCTGAAAAATACTATAATCAGTCGAAGAAATGTTGGCACCAAGTTAAATAATTGAAAAGGATAGATAATAATTTTCATATTTATAAAACTGTGCTTCCGTATTTTTATTAACAGGAAGTATTATAAAATCGAAACAAACCTGAAAAAACCAGTCAACTTGTCCCTTCGACAACTAAAAGTTGTTCTGGAAAACTGAAGATTGTTCGAACTTTGTCTCCTGTACTAAATTAGTGAAAAATATAAAAATATTGTTGAAAATAAATTTAATATTTTTTTACGACAAATAACAAATAAGTTACTATTATATAATGTATTTTTCGAGTAATTTTTGTAAGGAATTCAAGGATAGCAGTGAAACGACAAATAGTTAATCGATCCAAAAAGTTAGTATGAAGGGTACAGTTTCCAGTTAAATTAAATTAATTAAATTAATATTTTAAAGCCGTTATAATAAAATATTGTCAATAAAAATTAATACCCTACATTGCCATTGTATGGGTACAGTGATTGCTTATAACGTTATTGCTCCTTGATCGCTATGTACGTGGGTTCTGAACATAAATGTAAAAAACTTGCCAGGCAGGCGTACGCACTCTGTGGAGACGTTTACAAATCGCCACCATTTTTCACACGCATCTGATTAAAGTTTTCGCCAAGATTTGCAATAAAATGGGATGTATGTTTACCTTATGGTAAGAATTCTTGGAATGTCCATATGTAATAAAATTTCCGCAAGTGTTGCAGTCGTCAATTTATTGAAACCCATATAACCTTTTAAGCCAGAATGTGTAATATGTGACATGTTCATATATATGTTCTTCACGTCATCTCATATTTCGAAGTAGATAGATAGAGCAGAAAATTACAACCAAGAGAGCATTAAATTACTACAAACTTACACTTTCATGCTAATTTTAGCAACAAGTATAGCTTATAGATGTCAAATCGAACCAGATAGAACCAGGCTTTTTGATTTGGTAGACGAGTAGGTTAATAGATGAACAAGTACTTATATACTTTCTTGTAATAAGTTGACTTTCACAGCCTACGTGGGAACATAAAAGCGGTCGGCAACTTGGCACATTCTATATTTGACCTTCTCTCCCTTCCCAGACCAGCATACACTATACATGTGTAGTACGAGTAAACATATACACATATTATGTAATTTGATATAATAAAACCGATCTAAAAAAATATTTCTTTAGCTTCTGTAAATACTTCTTTCACTTTATTGGAGAAGCAATAATATTACGAATCTGTAAATAAAAATGATTTTTTGACGTCGTTTCAGAATGACTGACATTATTTATGTTTGGCTGTGTCTATCAAATATTTTACTGGTTGAAGAAAGAACTCTACGGTCCGGCTAAAGAAAGAACTTTAAAGAACTTTTAGAAAGGTGTAACTTTAGTACCTTTTTTGAAATTTAATAACAAATAAGTGGATTAGGATTACGTGGCTTTGCCTGGTTATTCATTTTTGGTTAAAATTGGTGTATAAGTTTTGGCCTTCCACGCCATTACCCGTTCAGGATGGACAGAGCATCAAGGGGCAATGTAATCACATATTGACCCTACTCCTAGCAACACCATATGGGTTTTGTGATTATGTAGTAGCCCATCACCTACACAAGTTCCTTATAATAGATGAGGTCTATCCCTCTGCCTAGTTCTGAGGCCTACGTGAGAAGATAATCAACTGAAGCCTTACATATTTTTCTTTCTTTTTTCATTTTTTCGACACCAGATGTTAGTTACTTAGTAGCATTAACTTTATCAAAAATATGAACCTACTTAACCTTCGGCATATCCGATGGTCTGATCCATCGGATCGAAATCAATATGGGTCGAGGTCTCTATTGACTTAGCCTTCAACTAGAGGTAATTTTCATCATTTAACTATGAACCAAATTATATCATACACTGCTCGGACCGAGAATAATAATAGACGAAGCCTTAATGAGTTGCCGCTCTTATCGCCTTGTGTCAAACGAATTTTCATGTCTTTCTTTCTCATTGAGCGTAATTCGAAGTAAAAGGAGTTTTTTGTGCATTTATTATGCAGGCTATTTACTACGGGCTGCGCTGATGCTAGTAGGCCACAAAGTTTTTGAGGATCCGTTACATTTTTACTTATTTAATCAGGCTCTATCGTATATTTCTCAGCATAAACTGATGTTATATATATGATGAATAAAACCATTAGTTATAGTAAGTTTGACAACCTCGCTCTGTCGTTGTAATTCGTATCAGCTCATGACCGGCTTAACGTACTAAAGATTGCAGTATTGAAATAATTATTTATTATTCGCAAAATACTCGTAAATCTTAGTATTTTGACTACTAGTATTCATAAAATATGTCAAGTTCAGCTGTATGTTGTTGTAATATGATCCTTCCCTAGTCATACGCATTAGTATTCAAGTGTAAAACCTAGGTCTTAAGTCAACAAAAAACAGACACACTGTTAAAGCAAAACAATAATGAAACAGATTTATGATTCTTTTGATTTTTTTTATGATTCTTGATCCGAGATGCACTACCTGCACTAGTTTTGAAATTACATTCCATTGCTAATTATTTTAAATATGCTTCAAGGTTGGTAAGATAGTCTTTGTTAGTTTTCCGCAGAAAAATATATTACATTTATGTTACCATCCTTTTCTAAAGGGAATATTTCTTCAAAATTAATCTGAAAACACTTATTTCTTAGAAATTTTCCTTTTACATATCAACAATGTAGTGATCACTTACTCAGTGATATCAACTTCAACGTTGACATAAACTTTACTGAATTTTTTTCCATTGTGGTTTGGGGAACTAAAAATATGGCTAGTTGCATTTTTTGCACTGGTAGTAAAAAGGTTTAAAAGTGAAGGTTAATTATAAGGAACTCGAATAAGCGACGAGACCGCAACCCGCAGGCATAGTTAACTAAGCTAAATTCCTTGCGTCAAGTCAGTGTCTCAAACTCATCTCACTGCTTCTGTATTTTGAGTAAACTTAAGGTTTTGCCATGGCGCAATAAAAAGCTACGCGCCGAGTGAGAAACAAAGCGCAAGCTATGTTTTTAGCCAAGTTTTTAGCGCAGGCAACGTACTATTGCTCTAAAGTGTGTCTTGTGTCATGAGTAAGTCGGCACATGTGTGGTATTAACTAGGATCTAGTTGACACAACACATTTCTATGATTACTTTTAGTTGATAAAACACGTTTTTGTTAAAGAGGACATGTATTCCAAAAACCAAAAAGGGCCTTCACTTGGCTAGAGACGATGACAGGTCAACTTATACATTATATAATGTGTTAAAATATTAGTTAATGTCCTTTCAGGGTTTGCATCACTATTAATATAGCTACAGAATAAAACTAAAATAAACATTAAATTCTTAACTAAATTTGTTTTCTTACGAATAAAAGAATAATTGAAATAAGCAAAGGGACTCCATTGTTAATATAACTTATTTGCCACTACGACATCATCTTTAATAATAAATAATAATAAAAAACCTTTTACTTCCCATAGAAAAAAAGTTATAAATTACAATTTGTTTTCCTTTAGAGATTAACTAAGAAAAGAAAAAATATCTATATTTATATCTAGTAGTTTTTGTGTACTAATGACTTTTCCTTAGGTATATCTTTTTGTGTTATATCCTCTCTCTCGGTTTAATTTTATTGGGATCCCTTTGGCAGGGTATAGGTCTCCTCCAATTTCTTCCACTTATCTCTGTTGTGTACCACTTTAAGCCAGTTGTTTCCTGCTACGGTTTTTATTTCGTCCTCCCAGCGTTGCTGAGGTCGTCCCACGCTTCGTTTTCCATAAGGACCGGTCCGTTTGGTACATATGAGGGTCCAGCGCTGGTCAGTGTACCTTGCTACGTGGCCGGCCCATCGCCATTTCAATTTAAGTGCTTGTTGTAGAGCATCAGTCAATTTAGTTTTTTTCCTGATCTTTTGGCTTTTTACTTTATGGATTCTTTTTAAGTTTAGAAGACTTTTCTCCATCGCTCTTTGACACGTTGTTATTTTATTTTTTATGCTGTTTGTGTAGGTCCAGTTTTGGGATCCATATGTTAAGCATGGAAGAATACATGTGTCCATGACAGTTTTCTTCATTTGGAGATTATAGTTACCTTTCAATATTTCTTTGTTTGCCCAGTATTTGTTCCAGTTGGATTTGATTCGTCTGTTTATTTCATCTGTGTTGCTTGTTTTAGAGAACGATACTTGCTTCCCTAAATATATGTAGTGGTCGACGTCGACGTTCAGAGTTGTCTAGCTTGATTTTTTCTTAGTACTGTTTGTCATTATCTTAGTTTTATTTAAATTCATATGTATACTTATATTCTTCTTACTTCGGCTAAGCCAAGTATATCGATGTTAATGTTTCGGATAGCGTACATTAATTCGCAGTACCTTTCGGTGTTAGAGAGTGATCTGACATTATAGGTGGCTATTTTAAGTTTGATTCAGATTTTTTCCTTTTATTGGAGGGTTGTAGTCATATTCTTCCACGGTGACCAACCGGCTTGGAGACATCATCTTTGCATGCATCTAAATGAATAGCGTGGTACCACCTTAAATTACAAAGTTTTGTTGCGAGTTGTGAGGCACGTTGTGACGTGTAAGGACAGAACATTGTGGAGAAGCTTTTGTGTCTATATTTATTATTTTATCTATCTGAAATTTAATAATTATTTATATCTATTTATTTAACCTGTAAATGTGATCTATAGGACGTATACAACGTATACTTTAAATCCCGTTAACTAATATTGTAACGTCTTATACATATACATTATACAGAGTTCATTTAAAAATACTAATAACCTCTTAGTATTTTGTTCTTAACAGTATCCTCGATAGCTTTTGTTCTACAACTTTTAAAAATTTATTAGTTTTTCTTTCATACAGAAATAAAAATGCATTTAATGTCTGAAAATGGCATCTGGTTTACCCGATCTCTAAAGCGGCACACGCACAGCGGGGCGCGGGGGACGGCGCAGCACTGAGGCCCGGTGCGCTTGTACTATATTTGATATATATGTATATATATACATATCAAATAGGTGTTACTGCTGGAAATGGCGTCAAAGCGTAGTTTTCTTGTACGCTGATGTTCCGTTCGGTTCCGTTCCTACTCCGAGAACGAACAACAGTGTAAATACGACGGGCACTTGGCGTTTTTCAGTTTAACATGAAAGAAATACGAACAGAAAAGGGAAGTCAATTTTAATGTTGTGTGGCATTCGCTTTTATGCACGCTATCCACTGAATACCTTCCTGTCTTTCATGTTTCTTCAGGTGGAAATTACGGAATCTTTGTTCGGTAGGGTTTTGTAAGGAAAAGGGTATACTAATTTCGTTGACATGAATGTGTTATCTCTGTATTGATATAGCGGAGCTACTAATCAACATAAATTTAATATAAAAAAGTATTAATTTAAAGTATGGCACTGTCCTTCTCATCAATGGCCACGAAATGGATGTCAAGCTGAAGCTGAACACACATTGTGTAACTGTAATAATAAATAATTCACATTATTATTATTTGTTTCACCTAACACCGATGTGCTAACTCTTTACTCTAGTGAATTAGGAAACTAGGAAGATGGGAGTAACCTTCAGCGAAATCTTGTAGCGGCCGTAGGTCTGAGCAGTAAAAAGAGAAAATAGCAAACGATTCTTGCGTTGTACATTATAGATTGGCTGTTTATCAGCTTCCGCCTTCATGAGATTTTCGCCACATGGGATGGTGATTTCCACCAGAAATCTTCCAATTGTGTCCAATCTAAATACAAAGTCCATATTCCCGATTCCCCAGTCCTAAGTCCAAATATTTTATCCTTTATTATATTCTTTTCACTTTCCTTGCCTTCTTTCGCCTTTCGTAGCCATCTCCTATTTTCTCCTGGGTTCTCCCGTATTCTCTCGTCTTTTCGTGTTTTCTATTGCCTTCTCTTGTCTTCATGTGTTTTTTTTGTACACCTGTGTTCTTCCGTCTTCTCCTGTGTTCGCTCGTTTTTTCCTTTCTACTATCAGCTTCTCTCATCTTTACGCGCCATCTCTCGCCTTTCCCCGCTTCTTTCCTCTCTTCTTTTGTATTCTCTTTTCCTCTCCTCTTCCCTACCCTCCTCTTCCATCTCATCTTCTATGTTATATACGGAGCTCATTGCAATGAACTTACATAATATATAAGTATCATACCTCTAGAGATTTGTTAATAAATATTTCATCTTCTTTCTGTATTCACATTTAATAATTACTCGTTATGAGATATATTATTACCTACGCAATTTGTTTTTGATATCCTTGTCTCTTCTGTGTAGTAACCTTGACGTTAAATTACTACATAACAATATTGATGAATAAATTGTCCAGTAATGTCACACGATAACACGACCTCAGTTATGAAAAGGGCCTTTATTCAGCGTCAATAAAGGAAGGGTCATGAGATATTCTGAGAGGAAAAGGGCCTAGAAGGATAAACGATGTATGTTTGTATTGTTGTCTACGACTGAAAATATGTTTTTATATAAGTGGCTATAAGGTGCTTCTAAATAACATTGATCAGGGAACCCGACTAGTGTTTTTCACAATCAGTATAAAGAATAAAACGGGATTTTTATTGAGGGCTCCGTCCCACGCCTGCCACAGAATGTAGTCGAGCGAGAAATGTGGCCGGACCGCGTACCCTTGTCTATTCGTATTTTAATATGAACTGTCGTTGGACCACGGAGGTACTTTTATATAATCGTACCTTATGTTGAAGACAGAAACTGAAGTGTACAAATATCTACTTTGATGACGGTTGGTGCGAAATCAGTAATCCCGTCCCACTGTAACGTTGATAGATGATTAATTATATTTAATCGTATTACAAGTACTAATTCTAGTATACATGCATACCTACATGAAAACATTAAAAAAAATGTGAGTACTAATAATCAAAGTACTGTTGGACAGAGCAGAAAAGTTATTTTGCCTTATGGGAAGTTCGACGTTCAGTAGTTTCCAATAGGAACACACTTCATTCTTCTTAATTTTTGCTATTCTCTATTATGCTCACTACAAGCAATAACCATTCCGGGCTATATTTAAAATTAGACTACTTACTTACATACATACGTATCGCCACTGTATTATGCGTTACATCATGCTATATCCCCAACGGAGTAGTCGACAAGATCGAGTGCCAAGAATACTTCCTTGGACAAAATTCGAATTTGGATTTAAAACCCAGGTATTTGCTCTAAGTCTAAGTTTCCACGAAATGGAGATTTAATTTTAAATAAATGAGCATTTATAAACAGCATTTATAAAGCAGAAAAGCAATTATTGTTAAATAAAGTTTACTTGGTGTCTAAGTTGGTATTTAATACTTCCACTGCTTATTCTTCTATTAGGTGTCGTAATAGTAGATAAAGTGTAAAGCTTACGTCATAGGCTGTCACTTCAAGTTATCTTTGTATAAATAGTATACAGCGAAGCTACTGTTTATTACTTACTCAGTTTTGGAGCATTTGAACAGAAAGGTTTAGATTGTAGAATATCGACAACTAGTGACGAATAGTGACAACCTCCGTGGCGCAACGGCTTAGCGCGTCGGAAAGTAAACGGGGGTTGCGGGTTCGATTCCCGCTCCGAGTCTGGGTGTTTATGTATAATATGTATTTATTTACAAAAAAAAAAGTATATAAGTAGTATATCAGTTGTCTAGTACCCATTACACAAACGCTGTGCTTGCTTACTTTGGGACTAGATGGCTCTGTGTGAAATGTCTGAGTATATTATTATATTATCGAAAATCGTGATCCGGGGTCGAATCATCTAGTCGTGAGTCGTGACTTCAAAATAAGTAATTAATTGTTCTTCTTGATGTGGTAAATGTTAAATAAGCCGTTTCCAAATTTTTGTTTCAAAAATTTTACTTATCAGCAAAAATAAGCAATGTGTTATTCTTTTCCTGTAGTTTATTGTTGACCCCATCACAGTTGCTGTTCTGTGTTCGGTAGATGTATATTAACTCTATTGTTAACTCATCGCGCATTCGTAAGAAAGTTATTTTTAGGTAACTCCGAATACCATTCCATTCTTGATAAAATAGGAGACTTCAATTATTCAACTTGTTGTTTGTCGTAACTTGGATTTGAACTTGGATTATTTGTAGTAGATAACAATAAGTAACGATAAAAGTATAACACCTACATGCTATTATATATGTTTAAATATCCTACTTGGATGATTATTTTTAATTAAATTATTTTACAAGTAATGAAATAATATACAGGTACCATATATTATATACATACATATCTTCACGGTATACATTTAATGGGATAGTCAGAGAGGACGGAGAGTCAAGCTTCGCGGTCTTTAGTTTACATACTTCTTTTGCTTTTTAAATCTCATCATTCTATTCTCATTTTTGCCTAGGTATCCATTCTAGTGCTTTTGAAACCATATGTTTTGATCATTAAAAATGTTTAACTTCAATCTATATTTATAAATAAAATAATAAACGCGCCGTGTAAAATCATAGAAATTTTTCGATTCATAATAGTCTGTTCGGTATGCCATACAACGACCTAAACAAATTTTTTCGTGACTTTATTTTCAATTATTTTCCAGAACGTGGATTATCTTTAAATAGGTCTTTAAAAATAAAAAAGGTTTTAACGGGACTTGTTTATTTAATTTACCCTATACTTGCTAAGATATGCGCTACTAAATTCGTAAAACAACTACAAACTGTCCCCCGCCTTTAATTTTTCAACTGTGGAATGAAAAATTCTGAAAAAATTGAAGATAGTAGAACTTAAAAATGCAGAAATAACCTTGTTTTTGCGTTTGAATGCGACCATCAATTTATATCTCTAGTTACATTCTCTTTGGCTCTGCTGTTGTTCTAGGTTGTTCTCTGCGGTTGTTCTGCAATATTTTTTTCTAATAGAAACATTCATGATCATTGTTAATTTTTTATTGATAATGATATCTAATAAATAAATTTCTATTCCAATCAACTAGTCAATTCATTAATGGAAAACTTGTCTTTTAGTATAAAGTATGGCTTAATTTATTGTTAAGAACAATATTTTTTATTTAATTACAGTATAAATTTAATAAATATTGTTCGGTATATATAAGTATTGTCATTAAGAAATCTATGAAATACAAATTGGTTTTTGCTGCAGATTAATTGAATATTGTGCATCCCGTCTAGACTGTGCGTGGTGGCCCTACACTCACTAGGCCTGTTTTTAATTTTAAATAATTTTAATACAGACCTCTTCAGAACTAATCAGTGCACTGATTCACAGATGTGAATCAGTGCAACGATTAGTTGAAATGACTTGACGATTTACTATTACTAAATAATATGTACTTTTAAAATAAGCGTCGCTTGATTTTTGGCTAATAATAGAAACTTTGTCTTTCAGTAAATTTCATACGAGGTCATAATGAAGTTTGATACTAGTAACAGTATCATTATCCAGGGTTAATTTTCTAAGCGACGACGCTTGCAATGAGTCTTGTGTAAATCTGACTTGACATTTTTTTTGCAAACCTGGGCATACGTTAGACATCCCTCTAACCACAGACAAACTACCCTAGAGACCTGAAATGTTTACGAATTTCTAAGCGAATTATTCTGTCAAGGTTAGAGGAATGAGACGTAAGCGGGCGGCAAGGTAACGTCACGTACTAAACGAAATAGTGATGTACTCGTAGATATTGCATATATCGATAAATACAAGAATTATTTTCATAAGCTTATTTTAAAAACAGAAAATCAAAAATTTGTAATAGAAATGCAAATCAAATTCGTTTGGGTAGTACGTGTTTCTCCCAATGTAAAACTTTTTAACAAAACATTAAATTGACAAAAAACGAAACTGAAAAGCTTTGGTGGTAGAACCACCCAACCTCTTCATCTGTATGTATTTTTTTAACCAACTTTAAAAAGAGGGAGATTCTATGTGTGTCTGTATGTTTTTTTATGTATGTTCACCGATAACCTCGTCAATTGTGTATCGATTTAAAAAATTTTTTTTTGTTTGATATACTTCCGAGGTGGTCCCATTTAAATTGCACTGGTATTGAGCTTGGCCTTTGAAGAAACACGAAATAATAATTACTAATTATAAGCTTTATTTATATTGATGATACATTTTTATATCATTGCATTCTATAATTAGAAAAGTAGTTAGTTGTAGACCCATCCTATATATTTATTTAGACCAAGGTCACTGGGAAAATGGGAGAAAGAAAAAAAATTAAGAAAAAATTTAAACCTACTAGAAATAAACACTGAAAAGTATAAAATAACTATCCTTTACTAAGTACAACTCAAATATAAAAAAAATACTTTATATATACGATATAAATACGTATATAATTAAATTTGCTAGTCTTACCCGACGGAAATGTCAAAAGCACTCGCATATCTACGCAAAAATGTGTGAGGAGAATAATGAGATTTGAAGAAGCGAAAGAAGTATGTAAGGACCGCGACGCTTGGCGGTCCGTCCCTCTGACTACCCCGTTAGGGATACGGTGTGAAGATTGTATGTATGTTTGTACATAATTAAATTTGACGGTTATTAAAGTGGGTTCCAAATTAATGTGCCACAACAGAAAGTCTATTAGTTTGGGAGGCTTGCATCGATTTCAGTAACTGTCGAATTTAATTATATAGGTATTTGTATCGTATGTATAAAGTGTTTTCTTTGTATTTGAGTTTGGATTAGTAAAGAATAGTTATTTTGTACTTTTCAGTGTTATTTTTTAAGTCGGTTAAATTGTATTCTTAAATTTTTTCCGAATTAAATTGAACCCAAAACTCGAGATATACTCTATCCAATAAAAGAGAATCATCAAAATCAGACTACTCTTTAAAAAGCTACGCATGGTCGTATACAAAAAAAAATATGCACCGACTTGAGAACCTCCATCATTTTTTCGTCGGTTGAGAAAACAACGGTGACATCTTTTTAGTGATAACTGTGTTTTTTTAATAGAATAGGTGTATCTCTGTACCAAATTACATCTTAATCCGTTCAGCGGTTAAAAATTTCCCATATAAAGTTTCATCCCCTTTGGGCTCCTTTAGGGGTAGATTTTTGGAAAAAAAGAAGTATGTTTTTTAATAGAATAGGTTTTATCTATGAACTATACTAAATTTCGTCTTAATCAGTTCAAGGGTTAAAAATTTCCCATACATAGTTTCATCCCCTTATTCACCCCTTTAGGGGTAGATTTTTGAAAAATAAAGTAGCATATGGTCACCCCCTGGTGTTAAACTATGTCCATGCTAAATTTTATTAAAGTCGGTGCGGCGGTTTAGCCGTGAAAACCAAGCAGACAGACGGACAGACAGACTGACAGAGAGACTCGCATTTATATTAGTATGGATATGGATAGTATGGATATAGATTATACAATTATATAATATTATATAATTATATATTATATTGTATTATATTATATTATATATGAAGACGAAGATTTTCAGAGCGAAAGTGAGTGGTAAAAGAAGCCAAGGAAGACCAAGGCTGACTTATGAAGATCGAATAGCCAGAGTGTTAGCAGACGGAAATGTCAAAAGCACCCGCATACCTAGGCGAAAATGTGTGAGGAGAATGATGAGATTTGAGGAAGCGAAAGAGGTGTGTAAGGACCGCGACTCCTGGCGCTCCGTCCTCTCTGACTACCCCGTTGGGGATACAGCGTGAAGTTATGTTATGTTATGTTATATTATATTTTATAATTATATGTTATATATATTATATTATTATATAGTATGGATAGTATAGATGGAACTAGGTATGTAATTTCAAAGAGTGGTAGTCATTATAAATTCTCAAAATTAATGGAAAATATGTTGATATATCGATACGTTTTTTCGCGTCCCTACTTACACGTGCCATCTTGCGAGAGTGAGGACGCAACATGTAATTATAGCTTGCTAGACAAGGACAAACGCTGACTCAAAGCTGCCAGCGACCAGTATAGTTAGAGCTCTGCATTTTTTTGATATAAATTTTTATTATTAATTTTATATTTACCGATGAAACGTGTATTATCCTTTTTGAAACTATTTTTACGACGGTCACTACCACACCACTTTACAGCGCAATTTGGCATAGTTTACGTAATTTATACTATATTTTTTAAAAACAATTAGACACAGGTAACGGATCTGCTTTCTGGTTAATACTAAAGGAGCGCGCGTTTGTGTTTGAAGTTATAGGAGCGTTTGTGCGCATCGATGGCAGAAAACGGTGCCCTTTCATTTCCTGTCTTTAGGCTAATTTGTCTGTGCCTCTAACGGACTCTAACCGATATATAAATGTCATAAGTTTGTATATAATATATGCATTGTTGTCAACATGAATAATTTTCATAATTTTATTCCATATCAAATCTAACATGAAATGTAAAAAAACATTTTTTAATGTAAAAGGGTATCGATAAAATATGTATTGTACAAAGCTTTGCGTATTTCGTTAAGCAATTTTTCCGATACGAATCCCGTACCTAATTCGAAAATGGAGTTTTCAAAGCAATTTGCTTGAAAGATGTATCCGAATAAATCCCCGTGACTTTGTATTAGACGCTACAACATGGGTGTATTTCCATTAATAACCAAAGGTATTCCATAACAGCTGATGAAGCATAGCTTCATGTTATAAATCGTGGAAAAATGAGCGCTCTTTAACATGTAATCAATGACAAGTGCCATTCGTTCCGCCTTTTTAATCTTTTATTTCGGAGTCTTTTGATCTTTTTTTAGGATTGGCTTATCATGTTTCACGTACTATAACGCGACCTATTGCACCTTTTACATAAATAACGTATGATGAGAGGAAATTCATGTACTTCATAAAAAATATAATGTAATAGGTTACAATGTTGGGCCAGAAAACATTATATCAACGTACTATTTTAAAAATCGAATAACAGACTTGTCAGAAATAGTACTACTACTTACATATTTTAGGAACAATAAAAATAGTGGGTTATTTTCTGTTTCCGTTTTTGCTTATCGATTCAAGTAGAGTAATAAAAATAATAGTTCTCAGACTTTCTCAAATGTTTTAAGATTAAAGAATTTTTGCATTCTTGATACATTATTAACTGAATCAATATTCATATTATATATTCAGTTAATTTAGGGCTCAGAAAGTCGATGGTTTAATCTATATGAACCATGTTCGTAAAATAAAAGTAAAATATTTAAGAAAAAATTACGTATTAGAAGTATTGTGCTAACATTAATAGAAGTCAAAATATTTATTTTTAGCATTTTCGTATTTTTGTCTCCTTGTTTGAACACGCATCATATAAAAACTAATATGTAAAGTATACTTGTAACTATTATGCCTTTTAATTTTAGTTCTAATTATCAACGTGAGTTCACGGAATTTCAGGTCATCACTACTTTTTAGAATAAAAATAATGAAACTTTTTGATAGTTGTGGTAACTCAGCCTTAAATAAAATAGGTATATTAGTCGTAATCAGATTAGCCAGTCTGTTTCTATAAACGAAGTACAAGAAAACAAGTATCGAATTGTCTCAGGTCATTCGTTCACCAGCTGTGTTCATTTTTTATTCATTTCAAGGCCTCGACTTTAATTACTTCCGACGTTCCTGACGACACCGGATCCGTCTCAGTTCGGTTAAAATAAACAAATGATACTACAACGTCGGATGGTTAATTCTTTTGCAAAATACTATTTTGTACTGTAACTTCTTCGCATAAGGTCTAAATTGTATGCATTAAACTAATTTTTTGGTAGTAAGCATAACATTTGCGGCACGTACGACATGCCGTCAGGGGAGCGCGTGTTGGCGGAGCAGAGTGTGACGTGCTGATGAGGAACTCGACGAACTGTGAACTTGTTTTCAAAGCTTGACTGCCTAATACCTACCAGCCATTATCAATGTAGGTACATATATAATTACTTATACAACAAATTTTAAAAGTAAACGGACAGACAGTTAAAAATATGTATTAAACTGTAATAAAGCTATGTAGATATGAACATAAAATTATTTTTCAATTATTGAAGACTGATACTCGAATCCAAAAGAAATTATTATGTAAATTTTTGTTTGTCTGATTAATTAAAAACAAATAAATTGTCAATAGATTGATATTAATTTTAAAAGTATTATATTTATACATACATTCATACATACATATCCTCACGCTGTATCCCTAACGGGGTAGTCAGAGTGGACGGAGCGTCAAGCGTCGCGGTTCTTACAGTTCTTTCGCTTTCTCAAATCTCATCATTCTCCTCGCACATGATATTTATACCGCTTAAAACCAATATGTTAATCAGAGGCACAACTTCTAAATGGAAATAATAGTCTGTTCATACGTTTATTCATTATAGACAATAGACAAACTTTATTCGATACACACTAACAATATACACTTATGACTTATTATGACATTCTATTGTAAAAATGTTTAAATATGTTTGTCTAAAATGTCAAACTAGTATACTATTTTTGTTCAATAGAACTTATGCAATTAATATGACTGTGTTGCTTCTCTTTTTGTCAAGAACCTCATAAAATCAGTAAAGGAGTTTGGCAGATTGGTGTTTCGTTTGTGCAAATCTCTGTAAATCGTCTCCTATTACAATTACAATTATTTTTTTGAAAAAGATCGAAATATGAATGTCTGATGGTTAAATCTATAAATGAAGTCATGAAACCAATCAAATTGTTTTCGCATCTGTATAATCGGCTTTGTATCAATAATAAATAATAATTTAATTATTATGAAATGCTCATTCAGTCATTTAAAATCAATTATTTCAAAATAAAACATAAGGTTAAAAAGTTGACCGAGAATGGGCTATTTACTATTAATTTTGTTTTTTTTTTAATCTACATATTAAAAAAAATTATGTCCGGCCATTCTATCCAACCGATTTACCTAATTTTTTTTTAAATGAAAGGTATTGATGCACAGGTTTGTCATCAAGCATTGGAAGTCACCAAACTTTCAACCTTCACAAGTTATACTGAAACGTGGTTTCCTCCTGTACATTTCTTATGTTTTCATAGCTTTCTTTCTCTATATCTCCGCTTCAAATTGTTGGAGGGAATCTAGGCGTAAACAATCATCTGGACTTTTAATTTTTGTATTAAACTTATGTTAGGTTACAATTATTCATCATATAAGACCGTAACTTGAATTATACTATCAACACAATGCTGCGGAGCTGCATGGGCCCTCTAATATGATTAAATATTTTTTAAATATTTAATCATATTAAGTGTTCTAAGTGTTTCTATGGAGTAGTGGTCAATCCAAAGTTAAGGCCAATCAGAAAATGTTAGAGGGCCTGGGCTTGATCTCTCGATCTATGTAAATTATTTGATACCCTTAACCTATATTATTACGTAATATATTGTCAAAAGATACACTTTATAACTGTTTATATTTGCTGCAGGTTTATTTACAATATTTCAATCACTGCATGTGTCGTGAGTATAACCATTTTATTGTGGATGCGAAAATTAATTGTTTATATAACTTTAATTTATGTCAACTCCATCATGAACATTTAAAGACGAGCATTGTTTCGAAGAGTTACCTATTATTCCACATAAAAACAGTGTTAATTTTAAACTATCAAATTATAGTTTTATTTCATTAGTTAGTCTCTCTGTTACCTTTAAGTTATAAATATTCGTTCTGAGCGTACGTTTAATTTAATATAATATCTTAATGTTATAATCAGGCATTCTTTTATTTGCTTGAGTTCATTTTCAATACTTGCAATGTTATTTCTCATCATTGACAGTACTGTGAATATTCTGTTTTTTTCTATAATCTAGGAACAGAAAATACGTGAATTGATTCGTTATATTATCTATAACACGATGAATGAAAAACCAATGTTAGGGTCATTATTTTAAGCATTTTAATTCTCAGTTTCGAAAGTAAGTTTTGTTGTCGTTGGTAATTCTATTCTATCTTTTTTTAATACTGGTAACTTTATTTAAAATATTTTACTAAATGGGGTAGTCGAAAAATAACCAATCGACATATTACTTTTCCCCACTTTTTGTAAAGATATAAAATATGTGGGTTTGGAGCGTTGCGGGGTATTTTTATTGTGTTGCCTCCCTGATCGCGGTATTGAGTCGTGCGGACGAAAAGTCAGTAAAGTGAGTAAAGTGTAATGTCGTGATTTTGGCGAACCGTGTTTAAAAGTGGATTTAATTCTGTACTTGTATCTTGGTTATAAAAGTGTAATAATAATCACACTCGATGTATAGTGTTAAAGTGTAAGCATATGTACTGATCTGATTGTGAATCAAATAAAACATTGTTAATTGTGTAAAGTGTTCATTTGACGGACTACCTACACGTATTGTTATAATTGTGTAAAAAGTGTTTATTTGACTGACTACCTTCCCGTAGTATTATACCAATAAGTCGAATAAACGACCATATTGCTAATTTTGTAAAAGAATAAAATAATTAAGAAAACTTATTCATGACAATGAAAATATCCCATTTAAAGATTCCGACTACCGTCTGACGATACTCGTATAGAAAGAATAATTTGCGTCTTTTTGTCACTAATAAATTCGATTGCCCGTTCTTTTTGGCGCTACAAAGAAATTTATACACGCACAAAATAAATTGAGAAAATTCTTTCCTGCCCTTTCCTCCGGGTCATTTCTAATTTGGTTCGAATCCCAATTCATTTCAACGGTTGAATGGAAAAATTTTTGATGAAATTTTAATTGAACAGCTGTGTTATATTCCATCTTTTTATTTTTAAGTTTTACAGTAGGTAAATCGTCAAAAACAACGTTTCTGTAGAAACGAACAGGAGTACAAGAGCTTCTGGTTTGTTTTGTTCATTTTTACGCGAAGGCGTGTCGGCTTCTTCTGTAATTACTTAAAAACAGAGTTAACTGCCCCTACTACGATCTCTTTTTTTATTAAGAAAATATTCCTTACTTTAATTTGTGTAAAATTTTTAATACTCTTTGCAAACCACATTTCTCATTTTTTTTATTTTTTCTATTTTATACCATGCTGGTGATATTATTAAGTAAGTATTGAGATTTTAATCTTTGTAGGTACATACTTTTTTTTTAAAAATAAATGCTTGTGAATTATCATTTTCGTCTTTGAAGTATATATTTTTCGTATCTAGTCACAATGTAAACAAAGTTTCCTCCTTTCAAATTGGCATATAATTATAAAAAGTAGTAGATATACATAAATATGTATGTATGTATATGTATTTAAACTATCTGAAATAGGCCTGTGATTATCAAAGTGATCGGGCGAGAATTTGGTGAGTGTGTGTTTGGTCTCGGGTGTCGGTTTTCTCTTAATTACTCCAAACGAGGGGTGGGCAAAGGGTCGGTGTAGGTGTAAATCACGTCGTGACGAAACCTTGGTTCGAGACGTTTTGTTTAGTTAACAAATATGGATCATCCCTCTGTAAACGAAATTCTCTACAATCGGAGAATTTATAGCTTTACGTTTCTTACTTAGACAATGGTCTCTATTAAGAAATGAATGGTGTCTACATATATATAGTATAAATTTAGAAAAAAAGAAGTATGTGCTTACGGATAAATTGGTATTTCTTTGAAATGACTAGTGTAAACCACATCAGAAGAAGTCGTGTTATAACAAATTATTATTACAATTCTAAACGAAACCGGGACTACATCGTGTTAATGCTTTGAAGTCTAACCTTTTTTATCCTGACGTTTTGACCGGATTGCACTGACCCGGTCACGAGCAGACTGATGAGGATGAGCCTCGTCTTCTCTCTAATTCAAATGTGAACCTGATATTAGGGTGTGATATGGAGTTCAAGTGGCTAGCAAGTCGTTCCACTTGATGTCTTTCTCTCATAATGCAGAAGAAGTCATCTACGTACCTCTTCCATAGTTTCACGTGTGACAATTGTGCTTTTATAATTTCTTCAACGTGTTCCATCCAGATATTGACCAGTACTGGTGCTACTGGGCTGCTCATGGCCACTTTATCGTTCTGAAGGTAATATTGTCAACGGTATAAAAAATACGATGACGACGCTCATCATTATCCGTCTGCCCGTGACCACAATCGCTGCAATCCGGTTAAAGCGTCAGGATAAAAAAGGTTAGCCTTAAATGTATTAACACGATATAGACCCGGTTTTATTTAGAATTGTAAGACGTGTACAAGTCGTAAAAGTCTAAAAACATTTAAACTATTATTTTTGTAAACGGTAGGTACTGTACTTATAAATTCTATATGCGATATCTGAACATCGATGTTATA
Source organism: Zeuzera pyrina (assembly GCA_907165235.1). NCBI lineage: Eukaryota > Metazoa > Arthropoda > Insecta > Lepidoptera > Cossidae > Zeuzera > Zeuzera pyrina. The sequence continues at coordinate 18,205,274 of OU015626.1, forward strand.
AACTTGTTGAGCAAAAATGTTCTTATCGATAAACATCTACAAACAAATAATGCCTATACCTATACTAAGCAATTTACCACCTTGACAATATAAAGCCATTTCATTCTTTTGTACTGTACGTACTACCTTAAAAATACCTTATAAATTGTTATAATTGTTTCACTTACATGTTTATGTTACTATTTTAGCCTGCATATTAATCTATTATCTCTGTCTAATATTAAATTAGAAGAACGGATAACAATCTATATAAATACAAATCAATTGCGACATGACGGAGCATCACTTGAGAAGGACTCGACGGTTTTGGCTGATTTCTTTTTTGTTGTACTCGTAATTGTCAGAACAAGGTTTAAATGAAAATTTTAGAAAATCCACGGAAAAGTCAGAAATTCGGATGGTATTTTTGTGTGTGTGTAGTGTATTGGTATGAAAATCTCAATAAAAATGTTGCAAACATTTGTTGAATAACCCAGCGAGACGAGTAATTAAAATGAAGTTTTTTGTTCAAAAAAGGTACGATAATAATCCAAACTCATTCGAATAGTTGTTGAATAATAAATAAAATATGAAGCAATATGTGCTACTAATCGATTAATCAACTTGAGGCTGATAGTACATTGAGAACTATTCATCAATGCACTATCAGCCCATTTATTGTATACATAAATATCTTCACGACATGTGCTATTTAGGAGAGAGTATTAAAGTGCAGCATATTTACACCTTGACGCTACTTTAATCAATAAGTATTTTAGCTTATGATGGTAAAGTAGAATGAGATAGTGACGGCTGACTAGTCCATTGGCGGCGGCGTCGACTGTAATACGTATAAGCTCTATCTTTCTGGTGACTTTTACGACCTGTATGGAATGATAAGTAGCTGGTACATTCTGTTTCTTATACTCTGCCAGACCAGCTTTAAATAATATTTATTATTATTATTTATTAAACTGTTACCCTCGGATACGTGCAGCACCTTTCCTGCTAACAGCACCATAGTGCTTTGTTACCTAGAATTTACTAATTAATTGCTGTAAATGCTGCTGTGAATACTAAATAATACTAAATAGCTATATCTTAAAAGCTAAGATGTCAATTTATGGCTGAAAAGAAAAAGTTCGAGAGTTCTCGAAATTTGAAAAAGACTTCGAATTTTTCAAAGTTCGAGAGTTCTCGAAATTTGAAAAAGACTTCGAATTTTTCAATCATAAATATGATAAATTGAAATAGGAAACCGTGCCGTATTCATGTAATTTTTCCTTTCACAAATTCTCGTAATAACAGAAGTTATGAGGCGTGAACTATTGACACAAAGAAAAAGAAACTATTGAAAATGTTCTCGAATGTGTCCTTATTCTGTTATCATTCCGTTATTTTTACCAGACTTCAAAAAAGGAGGAGGTTCTCAATTCGTCTGTACATACATTTTTTTTACGAATGTGCATAACTTCTTTGTTTATGAATGGATTACAATGATTATTTTCCGTTGGGTTCAGTATTGCTCCAATGTGGTCCCATTTAAATTTCACTGATATTGTAGCTTGGACTTCGAAGATACACCAAATAATCCCAACCGCTTTTAAGCTGCACATCATTCCGTTCCAAAATTGACAAAGAATTTAGTTTTAGACCTACCCTAAATATTTCATTAGTAAAAGACAGTTACTTTGTACTTTTCGATGTATTTTGTTTGAATTGGGTTTAATTTATTTTGACCAATAAATATTGTACTTATTTGCAGTGACTTAACAAAATTATAAAGTTCTTTAAAATGACAGTTGTCACCATGTCTGCCTCTCTATTAAGAAGAAAGAGAGAAAATTACTCCGCGCCTATGATCTATTAGCCAGTTGCACACAGCACCGCGACCAAATTATCTTCTTTCTTTAGGAAAGCATAACGAGAAATTAGTAACGAGTTTTCGACTGCATTTCAAGCTTAAAGTATCTGAAAGATATTTTTTATTAGATATTAGTTACAGTGAAAAAATATTTAAATTTTACTCAAAAAATTAGATGTCATGGGCTTCTAAGCTTATATAGTTGGGATAAGGGCTATCGTTGGGCAATGACAACACGAGTTAATGACATCATAGATCGATTGTGTCCTCTCCCTCTAATGTATCCCTACTATTAGAGTTTGAAAGACAATGAATACTCTAAAATATGTTTATTCTTCTATATTTCATTATTATCTTTTTATTTTCTCAGCATACTCTTTTAGCTCTGACTACATACCCTTTTAGCTACGAGGCACACCCTTTTAGCTATGGGGTACATCCTTTTAGCTGCGGGGCACAACCTTTTAGCCATCGGGCCCGGCTTTTATGACACACATCCTTTTGCTAATAGATGGAATACATCCACTCTATAACAATAATAAATATGAAAAATAAATCATCGTCCTCATCGTACTTTATCTGATAACAAAGATGAGAAGTACTTCTTCTTATGCCCGATTTACATTGGTCAAGGACAGTGACGAGTAGTGAGTGTATGTACAGTGGCGGGTGGCGAACGTCTGGACATTGACCGTTTATACTACAGCAAGTAGCATTACTCCGTCGAAATGGACGAGCAACGTCGAAAAATACGTGCAATTTTGCGCAGAATTCTTTTCATTGCAGTGGAGCAAATAAAGAGAAAGCGATATTTTCTTCTCCTATATAAAAATAATGAATGTTTACCATTTAAACGACATTTTGTTTACAATATCGCATAAAACAGCACACACGGACAGTCCTGTTGCCGGTCACTTATACACTGTACTAAATTTGACCGTTTACATTACGCCAAGCGGCGAGTCAAGAACTGTGTGAGGGAAAAGAGCGTACGCGAGGGACGTCACTCACTCAAAAAATAGAAAGCGATTCTATTTGGATCAACTTGCAAGGCAGCTTGCAAGCCAAGTTGACTCGCCACTGTCCGATCGGTGTACACCACTGTACTTACGTATTGTACTTATCTACTTCGCTAAATACTTGAGCAATCTAAATCGGGTGTAAGAGCGTGTCCATACGGTGTCCTTTGACCGAGTTTCTAGACTTTTAGTAAAGTGCGTGACTAAGGAAGTCACAGTACAACAATACACAGCTGAACATGATATATTTTTATTTTTATGAATACTAGTAGCAAAAACACTTAAGATTAAGATAAGAACACGAGTATTTTGCAATTAATTATTTAATGGCCGAGTAATTAGCTGACACGAATTACACTGACAGTGCGAGGTTGCCATACTGTTTTACTCATGGTTACTGTCAATGAGATAGAAAGAGACACAAAAATTTGTTCTTATTATGGCTCCATCCATTATATTTCTTGATCCGAATAATATACGTTAGTAACTAATTAATTTGTGGTAATATAATCAACCATTATGAACATTGTATTCTTTGGCTCAATAGATGTCGCTACGAAATAGTTGAGCAACTTTTTAAAATGTCAAGTGTATTTCAAATTTAAAATCCAAGCAATGAAATTATAATTAACACTTATGTCCAAGTAACATAGTTAGTTGTCACTGGAAATCCAAGCCAAGTATTTTTAAATCGTGGAATAAACTAAGCAAACCGTCAGACGTCAGTTAATATACACAAATGGGGCCTTTTTATCAGCTTTTTATCATTTCAAAGGTTAATCAGCGTAGCGTAGATATGTTTCTAGAAATTGTTAAGAAAATCGTGGAATAGGGCGAAGTGAGTGTGTAGAGGGCTCGGCATTTTGCCAAATTTTAATGATAAGCCCTTAGAGAGACATAGTATTATTTGTAAATACGCTGACCTTGACATTTTGTGTGTTATGCCAAAACGTATCTGACGTAAAATACAAAAAGTACACTGCTCTTGAAAGAATCTATGAACATATAAGTGGATTAGAAAACGATGGATGTAAGTTTAAAATAATTTTTGTCAAGATTTTTTAATATTTTTCAGTTCTTTTTTTAATTTTCTTATCTAGTAAATATAGATTCATGTACTTTGTTGGATCCAATGTATCTCTGTATTTACCGCGACGCACATTATTAGCAACGCGCGCCGGCTTTGCACGAGTAGAATTTTTTTAAATAAAATACAAACCATATTACTCGCTGAAAATATAGCTTTCTACAAGTGAAAGAATTTTTGAAATCGGTTAGGAGTGTTTGAGTTTATCCATTACATACAAGCAAACAAAGTTTACCGCTTTATTATATTAGTATAGACTTATAACAAGGTTGTTTTAGCGACACGGTCCCTTCTACCTTTTTTTTCTATCAAATCATTACATAATGCGATAAATTTTTTGATTTTTCTGCAGATTCAATAAATGTTATGTGAGCTATTATTAACTTGACTCAATGCAAGTTACAAATCTTATTCATAAAGTAGTATAGTAAATGACCCAGTCTTTGTTTAGTGTATGATCATGAGAATATTCAATAGATTTTGCAGATAATTCGTACGTGCTTTGGTTGTGGATACAAAGCAGCGCATCAAGTATTATAATATTTTACTTACAAGTGTAGGTATATGGTTTTGAGAAACATTATTTTAATATTTTTATTCATTAAGAAAGGAAGACTTTGGGTTCTGTATACATGGATATGTGTATTTACATAATTATATGTTTATAATTCTTCGAACTTACTTACGTAATAATAAAATTGTTAAGAATTTGTAATGTACTCTATATATTCAACATTTCCAGCAAATTTTCGGCAAATTTGTTTTATAAATTGACCACCGAAGATTGAGTCTTGAGATCTTAATTTAGAATAAAAACGCTGAATCGGCTTTCAATTAGATAAGGTTTTTTGCAATTGAGATGCTGTCGTATGGCTGTAATTGGCATTAATATTTTAAGTCTTTTGGAAGCAATACATTATGTCGCCTTTTTTTTAATTTGAAGGAATATTTTATGTCATGAAACATTCATGTTTACGAAATAAATTTCATTTATACATATGGAAAACAACTATGGTTTAAAATAACAAAATAATTATGTAATCAACCGTTTTAAATGTTTTATAGGTCTCATCGATTGCTATTTCTATGCTAACGGTTTCTATTTTAAAAACAACGTTCTTGTTTTAAATAGTCGATTGTATTTGTAGATATTTCATGTTTTAAAAACTAAATATTCCTGGAAATGTAATACCAATGAAACAAATGAAAACAGATTTATACGCGGACTTCCAAGAAAAAGGGCGTTAGGTATTGAGTTCAATGAACTTTATTGAAGTAGAAAAATATTACGACATTAAATAATACAAATTCATTTAAGGATCTCTTGAAAATATTGAGAAAGATTAAAATACGTTTTCCAGAACGTCGACTTTTTAATTTCACACGTTAAAAAGTACACTTTTAGTAGTCAGTTTAAGTATAGTATAAATTACAAAACAAAATGGATGATAATCATGGTTACATAATCAAATTAACAAAAACGCAAATAAGGACATGGTCTTTCTCTTTTATAAGCTTACTTATCAGATAAATGGCAATATTGTTTTTATTATTTGAAGTTCGTCCGATTTTTTTAATTGCTTCTATGTTTATATTAATAAAACATCATAAAAATGACGTGTTTTACTATGCGGAGTGGACAGAATACCAAAGAACAACAAAATCTCAATTTGAACTATGTACGTTTGTAACGTTAAATATTTAGCCTTACAGAGGGCAAAGCGGAAACAAATAGAAGCAGATTAACCATTGACACTTATAATTAATTCTATCCGTTAACTTTATGCTAGTAACTAATTAATCTGTGCCTTAACAGATAACTAATATGATTCGGTTTATGAAATTAAAATATTTTACTTCTGGGAAGCATCTAAGCCACTTTTACTCTGTACGTAATATAAAAAATTGTTTCATTGTTAGATAAATTTCTAAATTTATGTTACAGCTTCTCTGTTTATTTGTGCATAATTACGTTAGAACTGAGATTGTATTTCGAAATCGTATGTAACATTGATTCTTGTATGAAACTTAAATATTATTTTCTCCCGTCGTATAGGCCTGCTGGAAGCATAATAAAAAAGCCGACCGAATTAATGTCAGAACAAGCACAGTGAATGGGTACCGTTGATGTAATACCCAATATTCATTTAATAGACAACAAAAACGAGTTTGTATTCCATAATGTCATTTCTGCGGTCACTGAACACGTAACAGAAAATACCACGTACCTATCTCAAAAACTATACAACGTATTCTATTCAAACTAACTTACATTGGAAGTGTTTTTTAAGTTCTCTTATTTTACATTTTATTAGAATTTTTGGGCACATATTAAAAAAATTAAACGCGAAGACACATTTTATTGATGTTAATAATGTATATCACTCGACTGTCTTTGAAACCTCTATATTATTTTTGAAGATCTATACAAAAATATCCCACACACTTATATGTACTGAAATTATTTTTATTGATTTTTTTGAATCTTACACCATTGCTTGCGGTTCATAGAATACATCTATTCTATATAGTGCCGATAGTCTCCGATTTAACGGCTGTGACATATAGACCGACGGAGAGACAGACGGATAGACAGAACGAAATTATAAAGGTTCCATTTTTAGTGATTTGTTTACGAAACCCAAAAAAGCAACTGTCTTACTTGTTGTATATTTTGGATGTAATATTCGTCTTGAACGTGAATAGTGAAATAATTAAATAAAGTTAGAGGGGCAAGCCACATTACCTATTTCACCACAATTACTTTCCGATATCTACGCGTAATAGCGAAAAGTTCATTTTTACTCAAAATTACATTTTTCTCCACTCATTTTGTTAGTCCCAGTGGAGACAATACACAAGTTTGTATTATGTGGGTACATATAATATTACTTGTTATAGGTATGTACAGTATACATAACAAGCGAATTTAAAATCTTTTTCGTGTCGGGACGATCTAAAATCCTTTTGGTCCTAATTTATAGCGGTCCACCGAAGCTAGAGAGATTTTGTAAATTCAATTATAGCCGTATAATAAAAATAAAGGTGTTTTCTATTATAAACTCTCTGGTATCTTTTTGTTTTAAACGTATTTTACTGGACTTAAGCCAATGGTGTTACCATTACTATAATATCATTGATTAAGTTATATTTATTTTAAAAGTTATAAGTGACTTCATACTGAACACTCAGATTTTCACTTCGAAAGGTTAGCGGCTTGTTATTAATAACTATAAATGTTTTTTATATACGTATTCCGTTCATTTTACTGTAACAATTAAATGAACGGGTTCTTACTGCGATATTAATCTATTTTTGAGTTTCCTGATATTTCGACGTTGTTACAAGAACCACGATCATAAGTTAACTGGCGAAACTGCGGGTCGATATTTGAGAGCATATATTTCACTATAAAAAAAAGTATAATTTTTATTGTGTATTGTCATGCGGATAATCGAATATGCATAGAAACAAAACCATTTGTGAAAATAAGAGTATAATATGTAGTTGTATATCTATAATCTATATGCTCTGAGTATAATATATGAATACACTCTCGGGACCGTGTGTACTAAATCTCTTTTATATTTTGCCATACGGAAACTTGAACACTGACACCCCATTTTTTAACGACTAAAAATAGAGTTTGACTCGTCGACCGGCATTTTCATTTGATTAACCGAAAGTCCAATATCTATTTATTTACATATATTATGGTGCATTAAGACTAACCAATACAAATTTAGTAGATTTTTTCGTATATTAGTAAGAGTTTTTTTGTAAAAAAACCTCAGACTGTAAAAATCAACTGTTAATTACGTAGTCGGGTTACAGTTTCACAGATTTTATTTTTAACTTTCTATTTAAACTAACTCATGAAACTGAAAACTCATCTTTTAAAGTTCGCATCCGTCTTTGTGCCTCCACTTATTAAAATATTTTACTCTGGGAAGCATCTCAGCCAATCACTTTTACTCTGTACGTAAAATAAAATTGTTTCAATATGAGATAAATTCCTAAATTATTAGTATTCCTCCAGTGTTTACTTACGTCAAAAGTCTCTGAAAACGACTATGACAAACATACAGATAGTGCCTGATACCAAGGTGATTCCATAACTGTTTCTGTTTCCAATCTTGGAACGAAAAATGAAAAGAAATATTCACACTATTATTGTTTTTATCTACAAACTGATTGTATTAATCTAAAATAGTGGAACATATAATACACGTCCATCTTTAGTTTTGACAACAGAAAAAAGTATGCGTGTAAAATATTTTCCTATTATAACATCTATGTAAAAAAAGGTAAGGTACTATGGTTCAATATATTCCACAAAATATTTTATTAATAATAATATTCCGTCAATCAAGTTCCTTTTTCTCAGGAACGAGTTGAAATTAATATGAAATACTCAGGTCTGCAATCTCTCGCAGCGATGAAAAAATCAAACTACTAAGTCAACGCTATCATAAGATACGGCCATTTATGCCGCATATTTTGACACTCGCAAGGGAATCAAAACCTATAGGGTACTTCCCGTTGACCCAGAATCATGAAATTTGGCAAGAAGCATGTCTTATAGCACAAGTAAAGGGAAAAATCCCAAAAACTGTAGTATTTACTGGCCACTACAAATTTACATTTGCACTTGGCGAGTATGGGAGAACGTGTCTTTCAACGGGAAAGTTAAGTTTGTTTTGAATTCAATTTACATTTTATCGGTAAATACACAATAAAAATACATTGTAAGGTGATGTGAAACCCGCGATGCGCAAGTACGATTCGCACTTGGCCGATTATTTTCATACAAATACATTCATTTTGTAAATAACTTTTAGATGTTTTTTATTACAACTATCCGTTGCCCTATCTCTCCTTTGTTAAAAACAGACTTTCTACAGGGATCATCACCACATAGAGAATCTAATTGGATAACTTTTATGGACTAGGTATACATAGCCAGCCGCTCATTCACTCAAATAATCTTACTGTAAAAAATATCTGATCGATGGTCTTGAATAGATATTTCAATTGATATTCATATTTAGCAATTTATTTCCAGTGTTATATCCACATTCTTCCGCTTATATAACTATTACCTATAAGCGACAATATGCATAGGTCATTGGTTCAACTAGCTAGTGGGCGCTTGATTGGCACTATCGTCTGTCTCCTCGTAATATAACAAATCATAATAGGTCATATTAATAGCTATCTAAATTACATTATCCCAAGAGAGAATTCACTAGTCATCCTCAACACATGGAATCTAAACAGGAGCCTGAATATTCTAAGTGAAATTTGTAACAATGAGAATAAAACATGCTTTAAAATAAAATAAAATGTGAAGGTTGCGTTATTCAAAAGTCATTTGAAAGATTCGACTAGTCTAGTCTCTGTTATTACACAGAGTGACCTTAAGGGAACCTTTAGATACTAGAAGTTCTGATCTAATACATTATTATAAGTTAGAAGGATTCTTAACAAAATTTTAATAACAACTCCACGAAAAGTTTCAAAAGTCAGTTAGGTGAAAATAAATAAATGCAATGAGATTCTGTATATTTTAATAAAAATAATAAAATACAAAATAAACAAGGTTATGAAAGTATTAAAAAACGCAAATGCGAAGCATCAAGTGATCACATACAAGCGGCTGTTATACAAATAAGTATCATGACACGCTACAACTTTCAGAACAAAGGACTGTTTCATGGAACTCCAGTACTGAAAATAATGAGAGGACTCATGCTAATAAAATTCTCAACGTGTTGTTGTTGGGAATAGTTTAAATTCAGAGCGAGCTTGTCTCTGCGGCTTATGTATGGCTTGTTAAATACGGCACCATAATTTATCGAACGATTTGATTCTAGTTCATTACTTTGGTATATCGTATCTTTCATTTTATTGTCATTTTTACATCAATCTTACAATGCAATAATTTACAAGGTGTTACAAAAATACCCTATGCTACCGAAAGGTGGTTGACGTACCCATGAAACTGAACAACTTTCCCTAAGTAAAATGGCTCGAAATATGAAAAACAATTTTGGTCCTCTCATACAAAATGAACGCCAGCTGATGAAATTAGTACGAGAGGTCCAAAATTTTTTTTCATATTTCGACCCATGTTCCTTGGGGAAAATTGTACAGTTTCATGGGTACGTCAACCCTCTTTCGATAATACAGAGTATTTTTGTAACACCTTGTATAAATTCGTAAATACGAGTACGTTACGCCATTTACTAATTCTTGGCCAAATTTTACGGCTTTCACGGGAAAATAAGTTGACATGTTTTGAATTTGTCTTTTTCTGCCAGACTAGCGTGGAAGCTATCTGGAAAACTGTTTTTCTAAATTGGCTTTAAGTTCGAGAGTTACTAAAACTTTCTAAAGTTCATTTTGTGGCATCCATGGTACCAGTTTAGAATATTTAAATAGGAAATTAATAGTTTGAATCAAGCTTTACTCTTTGGCATGTAAGGTAATTTTAAAGGACATAATGTGTACACTGACGTGAGTGATATTCAAAAACAACAAAACAACAAAATTACATACGAGTACATGTTCTAAAAGCAATCCATCCTTTATCCAGTATCCATCTTTTGCAGGCTTTTTAATGTCTATAAATGATAGTATGATTCCAATACAGTTTATAATAAGAACATACATATTTCATTTAGTATTGTCTAAAATGTAATCTATTAACTAAAAAAAAACGTTATAGTATAATTGGATTTCGATTAAAGTTATCCGGAGGAACGAATTGGCGGCCCGTCTTATATACCAGTGGTTCTTTAATATATGGACAGTTTTCGGACCGACCATGCTACGTTTGGAATACGACATTTGAGTGTAAAAGCGTGGCACGCGTTTACACTCAAATGTCGATTCGATTAGATTTCAAAATTCTTGAAATCTAATCGAAATATTAAGCATTCGTTCTCAGAACATCAATTAGAGTAGCAAAATCGTTTATTTCAAGTAAAAACGTCCCACGCTTTGATAGGTGACAAAAGCATCCGAAGTGGTCACAGTCATTACACAAATCTCTCACATATTCAAAAAGTGTATAATTTAGGACAGGCACCTGCAATCCTTGCATTGTCAACATTTCTGAGGTGTCCGATGAAATTTGAGAAGATTTGTGAATTGATATGTGACAGGAACTACAAAAATAGATTTGAGACAGCAATTAAACTTGAAAGTTTTTGGAGCTAAAAAGCGATTTCTCTTCCTGAAATTCGAACCTAACTCTTTTTTGAACCACACACTTATATGAGCAGAGAATCTCAATCAGTGCTTTTAATAATAAAAATATACATAGAAATCGTCTGGCTGCATGTGCCGATTTTGAGCAAAACTGGACCAAGCATTTGGCAGTTGGTAAACAGTACAAAGTCTCAAAAATTGCCCTGAAATATAATTAATGTAAAATTTTTGTAAATGTTATAATACTTTCGGTCAGGAATAACTATGTACGTGTTTATTTACAGAATAATTTTAAGAATTAACGTAATAATAAAACTTATATTTTGCCTTTACAGATAATGGTCCGTGGCGACACAAGAAATATCACTCGGCTGACTTTTACGACAGTACACGACATGACAGTTTTATAAATTATTATCATCATTAAAAAAAGTAAATTCCAAAAATACCTCTGGCAACATAAAACTAGAAATATAGACATATCCATTGATCCAGTATGAATTAGGTACAGATAATTTTCATATCACGTAAAGTAACTAATGAATAGTTAAACGAACTGTATGTCCGTATGTCAGAATAATCCACCTCTTAGTCACAAATGCGTAATGCATGACCTGTATTAAGAATGTTCTCTTACAATAGCTGACTTCAGCCTTATTCGCATTATCTGTGTACAAAGACGTAGTTCTTTTATTAAACTACTAGCTGTACCCGCGACTTCGTGTGAGCGGAAAATTTTTTCGTGGCTTCCCGGATTAGGTTAGATTATATGTACTATCGGCCAACCTCAAGCCTGACCACTTCTTAAACTTGCTCCATTGCATGTGCCGCTAGGCAAAAACTACGCCCCTCTTTCAATTTATCCAATTACACGCTTAGAAAATGCAACAAAACGAAATGCATATAGGTAAAACATTAGTCGCAATTCGCTCTTCGCTAATTGTTGACGTTCTGTGTGTTCCTTGCCATTTTTTACTGATTTTACTCTCGCGCTCGTTTCTCAGATTTTGTTGTATTTGTGTTTTGGCATACCTAATAATAAAATTTAGTAAGAAAAAATAGTCCGGTATGGAAATACGTGCGTTTAATAAGTGGTAAAAAAAATGAACCGCCTTCAAAAAAAACACTGAAAAGTACAAAATAACTATCTTTTACTAATCAAGACTCAAGTACAACTAAAATAACTTTTTAAATACGATACACATATCTATATAATTAAATTTGACAGTTACTGAAGTCGATGCCAAGCCTAACAAACTAATAGACTTTCTGTTGTTGCACATTGATGTTGCCTACATGAGTGCAATCACACGTTCTTACTACGAACCGAATTTCATCAAGATCGGTCAAGCCATTCTTCAGTTATAGAAGAACATACAGACAGACAAACCTACAAACATTTTAAGAATGGTAGAATCGAAGTCAGTAAGTCATAAAGTCAATTTTTTTAATAGATACTCATAATAATGACTATCTATTAAAAAATTTGACAGTGAAATTATAATTGCAGACAGACACTAGAGATTTATAGTAGTATAGATAGATAGACAGATTAAGCTTTACCAACAGTTTTCAAGTAACCTAGTAACCTAAATTAATTGTAGAAATAATCATGTAAATCTAGTAATGAAAAATCAATCAATATCTTTTGGCAAACATTGCATTATTATCAAATAATATAATATATAAATTAGACATTGTAGTACACGATATAATATGTACATACGTATTCGCACGCTGTATCCCTAACGGAGTGGTCACAGATGATGGGGAGCCAAATATCGCGGTCCTTACATACTTCGCCTCCTCGAATCTCATCATTCTCCTCGCATAGTTTCGTCCAGGTATGCGAGTGCTTTTGACATTTGCGTCACCTCACACTCTGGCTATTTTAACTTAATAAGTCAGCCATGATCTTGCCTGGCTTCTTTTACCACTCCCCGTCGCTCTGTAGATTTTCTTCGTCTGTCTTTCATCGGTCATTCTTTCTATGTAGCCAAACAATCTAAGCATTCCTTTCTTCGTTTTTACAATAACACTGTCAATAAACCCTGTCATACTGTGTATCTCTTTATTTCTCATGTTGTTCGCAAGGGTGACACTGGACAAATTTCTAAGAGATCACATTTCTACTGCATGTATCTTACTTTTACCTGATTTCGAGCGTATCCAAGACTCGCTACCATACAGTAAAGTTGGCACCAACACCGAATTGTGGATGACCATTTTGGCGGCATTATTTGTTCATGCTGCTTGCGGACAAAGCACTGTTCACTTTGTTGCCAGCTGCTACGCGTCTCTCCGCATCCGATTCACATCTTTCATCTCTAGAAAACGCACTCCTCAGATAAACAATTTCACACTTTGTCTGTACATCTACTCTTTCATATTCAATCATTTCACGTCGCATTCTTCTTTCATGCACGTGACTGGTGTCTGCAACTCTGCTTCTGATGGTACTATAATCACAGCATCGTCAGCATATAAAAGACCACCACTGTGTCATCACATATCATACCACCCATACTACCTTTCAATGTATGGAGGCAACTGTACAAATACAGCACAAATAGCCAAGCCCTGTCTAACGCCCGAACAGACTCTGAACCAAGGCGCTATGTCACTATCTATCCTTACATAAGCTCTGTGGCCACGATATAATACCTACACGAAAGTAATAAAGTAATAATATCGTTTTCAAGAGACACTTAGGAGTAATCGTATCAAGATTATTGAACTCAATTATAAAAATTCCTAAGAACATTTCGGTAACATGTTATATAGACACAGCGAGGATATGTTTAAATGTATGTAATGTGATGACTTTGAATGTTCATAATAGGTACATGTGCGTTGTTTATCGCAACGGCATATTATTTATAATTTATTTTTATATGTAATGTATTTTATATTTTAGATATAGGTACATAACTAAGTACCCGATGTTTAATTGTTAACCGACTAAGAGAAAAATTATACCTATCTATAAACAGCGTTTCTAAATTGTATTACTTCCAAGTCTAGACAGAGTTCCAATTTGAAGTTCGTTATATGTGTTGAATTTTAATCTGAAATTACCACAGGCTTTGCAAGGTTTATAAAATAAGTAAAGGGAAGTATAATATACTTCACAAAATGTATTATTTACAAGATTATTCACCTGTTGTTTTTTAATGTACTGAAATAAACACAACCTTTTATTCTTTTTGCTTTGAAAATTATAATTCATTTATATTATATGAGTTTTAAAGACGAAAACGAGTAGTTGTATGTTATAGAAGACATCCGATTTTTCAAAAACGTAATAAGAACATACATACATATAGATAACAATGTGTTCGTAACTTATTGCATATTATTGTTCGTAACGCATTGTCCGAAACTACTGAAAATGCATATAGTCATTTCTTGTGGAGTTAGGTAATAATTAATACTAAACATAATATATTATATATAATGAATATATTGTAGAATACGAATTGCCAACATATTATACAATTAAAGTATACCTTTAAAGGCTAGAAAACGCAAGTAAATCAGATAAGAATTTTTTTTTAATTTCCAATAACACTTTTAGCGCACGCTTGAACTTATAAGCTATAAAAAAATCGATTAAACAATAAAACGTGAATAGTATAATTTCTATTTCGGTCATATTTCGTAGAATAAGAAGGTAGTACTAGTAGTAGTAGTAGGGTACACATTTTTTTGAAAATAAAATACAGCAAGTTACTCGCTGATAATGCAGCTTTCTATATAAGTGAGACAATTTTTAAAATCGGTTGAGTAGTTTCAGAGTTTATCCATTACGTATAAACAAACAATATTTACCTCTTTATAATATTAAGTATAGATTATGAGTATAGTATAGATATAGATTTACTGAGGAAACAATTTCAGCACAAGATTATTAGTAAAAATTTTTTTTAGATTGGAAATTCTGTGATCGACACTTAAAATGATATCCACTACAATTTTTTGTTCGTAAGCAAAGAATAGGCGGGCGTTAGTCTGAAACTAGTCACGTCAGACATAAAATACAAGGGTGAGACGGGATCGAATTGAGTATTATATGATTTGTGACACTCAAAGCGATGACGTGACATACCCTGAAATGTCACATATCAGAGAACCACGAGCAGCTGCGACACATATGTTCTATTTCTGTATTCTGGTTTTTCTATAAAAGAAAACCAGTAAGTACTATTGACGACTTCGATGTCGCAGTGATTTATACGGTGCAACTAAGCGCGCAAGGTTCCGGGTTCAATTCCCTGTTAGGTCGATTTAGGAAACGAACTTTTCTAGATTGTCTTGAGTTTAGGTGTATAGGGAGACGTCCTCAGTAGTCTTCGTCTGGTTCTCAAGCACAGGGAATACTCTAGTTTGAGATGATTGGTGTGTATTGTGTACTATTATTATGATAGTTGAACATAATTTTTCTTAACAATTTCGCTATACAGGGTTAATTGAAAAATACTAATAACCTCTTAACGCAAAATTCCTGTCAACATACCTAACAACTTTTGTTCTACGTATTTTTTCAAAACTTAATACGTTCCTCAAAAAATGTTTGTTAAGTTTTGTTGTATTATCTGAAACGCAATTACTCTGTACATATTTCCAGTGGTGCAGTGCAAGCGCACCGTACCTCAGCCACAGAACACATATACTCACCTCAGCGCCGCGCTGCGCGTAGCGACTGGGCAGAGCAGGTGCCATTTTTAGAAACATTTAATGTATTTTTATTTTTGTATGAAAGAAAAAAACTTATAAATTTTTGAGTCGTAAAACAAAAGTTATTGGGGATAATGTTAAGTACAAAATACTAAGAGGTTATTAGTATTTTTAAATTAACCCTGTATAAAGCGGGTCATAAGATCAGTAACTCAACAGTGA
The DNA here is from genome assembly GCA_907165235.1 of Zeuzera pyrina. Lineage (NCBI taxonomy): Eukaryota > Metazoa > Arthropoda > Insecta > Lepidoptera > Cossidae > Zeuzera > Zeuzera pyrina. The sequence goes on from OU015626.1 coordinate 18,221,337, forward strand.
TACTCGTAGGCTCAGCAATCCGTGTTATCCACGGATTGCTGAGCTATGGAAGCTTTTAACAATAATCGTTCTCATTACTTTTTGTCCATAAAACATCTACAGAAAATTATTTCCCCATTATTATTTGTAGTATCTACATATCAATAGTTTCAGAATGGGAATAACATGACAGTGTTCCTAATGCAGATAACCACCTACTATAAAATTAATAGTATACCGAGTTCTCTAATTGCGTGTATAATTTCGGATATACATTTCTCGCACAGAATCATACTATAGGTTAATCAATAATCAGTCTTTTTCAATTAGAATTATGAACTCTTACAAATAAAATTCAATGGCGCATTGGCATATGCATCTGCTTTCCAAGCTAGGGTCCCGGGTTCGATCCCCGGTCAGGTCAATTTAGGAAACGAACTTTTCTAAATTGGCTTGGAGTCTGGGTGTTACTGGGAGCTCCCCTAGAGTTCGTTGTGTGGTACCCATAGTACAAGCTTACTGCTTAGTTTGGGGTCACACAATCTGTGTAATTGTCTGGAGTATTATGTTATTATTAATATAAATTCTTTACGCATTCGGCAAGTTCTCTTTTATATACTGACAACTCGTTTCATATTTATTAGAAACATTTTTATCATTTTCATGTAAAAAAGTGGTGCATTTCTATGTGAAATATCTGTCTTCTTTTTACTAAGTCCCTAATACTCTCATGTAACATGATAGTATGCTTTACTGGAGTTAAAAAGAACTCCTTGGGAAAATGCGAAAATTTCAGTTGCACGAATTTATTTAAACTTTCTAATTGCTGTGCTGTGCTGACACTTGCACAGAACTTCAATACACAATATTCTATAACTTTTGTACCTTAAAATTCACAAAAACGCAAAAAATAAAAATTTTACTACAGTGCCAACTTTAATTCTATACTTCCCGCCAAAAAGTCCTCGGCTACAGTCAAGAATCGGAAACACTTTTCTGTGCAAAAAGTAAAATTATTGAAAGGAATTATATTCTGGGTAATACTATACATACATTTCGTACATGCATATTATATATATAATATGTTACGTGAATAATCGAAATGTTCAATATGAACCTTTGTATCTGCTTATTCGTATGTATGTAAGCATACAGCGTGAACATATTTATGTATGTATATACATACATATCTTCACGCTGTATATATACATATATACCTATACGCTGTATCCCTAATGGAGGACAGAGCGCCAAGCGTCGCGGTTCTTACATACTTCTTTCACTTCGTCAAATCTCATTATTCTCCTCTCACATTTTCGCCTAGGTATGCGAGTACTTTTGACATTTCCGTCTGCTGCTGCTTATAATATGAAAATCAAAACAAATTCTATAAAAGAAAATAATTACATCTTATAGATGTTATAATTATATTCAATATTTTAATGTTTCAATTTAAACCGGCGTGAATGAGGTGAGAAATTGTTACAACAACTATGAGGTGGGTGGGAGATACCCGAAACTTTGATGTTGAATTTTTGATACTACAGTTGCGTATTAAGTATTTTTTTACTTGGGATATTAACAACGGTATTCATTCAATATGATGAGTAAATAAAATTCTATATTTAATACTGAAAAGCATTTTTTTTATTGAAATAACAAAGTGACTACATTTTCTTTGAAAAAGTACATGTTTTGGTAGTTTAACATTATTTCGTATAAATTTCTAATAAAATTTCAACTTCTTTGGAGAATCAACAACTAAGTATCTTCTAATTATAAAAATTAGAAAAAATAACTGAAATTATGAGATCGATTAGCATAGCACGCACATTACACTTACAAATCAGCACAATCACTGCATATAAAAATCGCGTGTTCCATACATATTGACTTCTCACACTTGGTACAGCAATGTTTTATTTTCCTGCCTTTTTTACAGTACAGTGACCATACCTGACATATCTTCCAGCCATTTTTTTGAAAACTGGTGATGATAATTTTCACAGTTTATTAGCAATCCTCTTCAGAGTTTCCTTTAGAAGATGTACGTTTTGTTGTCTATTGCGGAGATTCATTTATCATTTTCAAACCAAAATTACGCATGAAGATGTTTCGACGGTTCATGCGTGTTTGTCACTTATGTTCTTCTCTGTAAATTATAATACTATTTATGGCAGCCATATTGAGTATACCGTAAAAAACCGTCATAGGCCAACGTTTGGGCAGAACTAATACGAACACTTTGTTAGGACAATCTTCCATCCATTTTGTACCATCTTTGAATATATAAAAACGCTACGTACTCCAAATGACTGACTAGTGGCTACCGACGCAGATTCCGGCTTTTCCGAATCATCCAAAATACTCCGCTTCAAATTGATTTTTTCACTTCTTTGGGAAACGTTGCCAGTCTCTTCTTCACTCTCGGATTCAGAGGATCTAAGCACTTGAACAGTTTTCTAATAATTCTTGTAGTTGAGTTTCATTTTCTGTATAAGCCATCAAAAGAAATTTGAAAATAAATCAAAGAATACTATAAATAGCTACAACTCATAAACTTACTGTAAACTCAAAAATGTAACACCGACTACGAGGTCGGGTGTGACGTACCCCAGCCACATTTGCGCCCGTGTATCTTCCGCTGACACTGACGCGACACTAAACTCAACACTGTACCTTACTCCCCACTCTCTTATCTCCAGCTACTGTGACGACGGGATTTGAATGGCAACAATAACATTTAATAATCTGCGTTTAAAAACTTCTCGGGTATGACATACCCGACCTCACTCACGCCGGGTTAATGTAATAATTATAACATCTTCTAGATGTTATAATTATTTTCTTTGGAGAGGATCGTTACCGTTTAATATTTACATGTACATACTATTTACCTAAATATAAAAATGTACGTCTTTACTGTTAACTGTATTTTACTGTTACTTTATATGGAAATTATGAAAAATATCAGACTGAAAGCGTTGTAAAATAGTTTTCACCCGTAATTTTGGAAATAAAAGCCCTTAAATCATGGATGTGTCATCAACAATGGACTTTTGCGACCCGAGTATCACGTAACTGCTAGTCTCTGTGGATAAAATTCATAGCAGAAGTTTTATTGAGTCAATTCCAATCTGTATTATTTATCGTGCAACTTTATTTATACTCTTACTAAATTGACCTTGAACAATTTACGAACTGCATTTTCATGCTGAATAATACTTTACGAATGCACAATAAAGTAGGTAACCTTCGTTTATCTCATTTTGCTGGCCTTTCTAATGACGTCATTTTACTCATCATTTTAATCTCAATAGTAGATGAGTATTCTATTTTCCCTAATGGCAGGCAGCCAAATAGGGTTCACTCAGTTCGTAGATAGTTATTATTATAATAAATATCTTATACTAACGTGATAATTGTCTCTCTTCGGAGTCTACGATAATCGTAAGGCCAGTACTAATAATTTTAACAGTGTTGTATCGGAATGATTTGACGAAATCGAAGCATATATTGCTTAAAGACCAAAAATCTTGCCGACTTTCAATAGGAATTGTTTTGTCTTGTGTTTAATTGGAAAGTTAGGGTCTAAGCATATATGCTGCTATATATACTGCCTAAGTCGCGATTTCATCGCAATTAAAGAGCTTAATGCGGCGAATGAACTCTAAACATTATTTTGTTGAGGTTTCCTTTCGTCGGAATCACCTTTTTGGGGAATTATCTTGGTGTTCATTTTCTTCATTTATTATAAATCCAAATCAGTAAATAACATGTCGGGGTCAAACTTTATATTTCTTCTTACACAATTTAACAAGTATAAAGTGGTATGGCAGGGCGATGATATGTAAGCAACTGGCGAGCCACGCATTCAAATCGCTTTATTCAAAAATTACATTTACTAAAATGCAATTCAGAACTTTTAGCATCGCGAGGTCGCTACAATTTGATTGTTAGTACTCGCTACTTTTAGAATTAGTTACTGGCAATTTGGCAACTCGAAGTTACTATAACCCAATACAACATCGAAACTGTTGAGAAAACTGAGATTTTGATACCTCGACCAACGTGGAGCATCGTGAAAACTCGATACAGTTTTGATACAACGACGGTCGATGTTAAAAGCGGCGAATGTTCAGGCCTCAGCAATGTTTGAGTAAATACAATTTACGCTTCGAGTTCGAAATAAATAAAAAAAATTCTCTAAGTTTCGAGTCTCTATCTTAATAGTAACTCTTGATTACTTATGATTAAAGTTGTTTTTTTGAATAACATGAGGTTTGATGTTTGGAATAATTAATGTTTCGTACCAGCCAAAGTAACGGTTCAAAAATTTTAAACTTAGCAGACTTCATAGTAATAAATTCAAAAATGGAAAAACAATGGTAGCTGTTGGTAACATATTCCTCTGAAATTTTACCGACTTTTAGCTACCGATTATAATTTTAGAGTTTCTGCTAGTAAAACTTTTTTTTCCCTATGAGAGCCTGGGAGCATAAAAATTCAAAAAATGACAAATTAAGGACTACAATAATGAACATAATATGTTGTTTTTATTATTAAGTGGTGTCAATATAACATCAACAATTTTTACAACGAAAATAACAATAACTTATTTAACTTAACCAATTAATGAACATCCATTCTACTTCGTAAATACTACAACAGACGATAAAACTATTGTGTTTTGCCATTATTATTATTATTTTATTATTGTGAACTAAAATACGATTAAACAAGAACGTAAAAAAGTTCGAGTCTCTTTTGACGTTGTGAGATCGAGCGGTGTAACTGGTTTGTATTTTTAGAACATTTGCCAGTAACAAAGTTCCTAATAGGATTTTTGTATTTAACGGTACGCAAAAAAGGAACAATATAATTCTTTGAATGCCTAGGCACACTGCCAAATGCTCCCAAAGCGCAGGTGTCTTGTTATAATGGACGACTCTCGTAATGGTACTCGACGGGCCAAAGAGGAGTGGAAGAGGGGACGGTAAATTAAAAAGTGTAAGTTGACACCTATGGAGAAAAGAGAAGCCCTATATTTTCTGGACAAGCTTGATATTGCTGAAAAGTATTTTATGCTGGTACTTGAAAAGTTACAATAATTTATCAAAAACAAATGAACATCTTGTAAAAAATGAAGAGTATTTTTAGAACATAATGACGTTACGAAGCTTCCCAATAGAGGCTTTTATTTTCGAACTAGCTGTGACCCGCGACTTTGTCATTGTGAATTTACGATGAAATTGTTCGGGCATTGTCCAGTCTATATATAATTTTTATTCGCAATATCGAAACTCCTTAAGCCCTGTCAACAATTACAAAGTCAAGACCAAAAAGTAATAATAAGAAGAAAATAATTGAAAATTATTATGCATTTTGTGTTCGGTATCTGCGTGGACGAAATCATCGGCGGATTTTTATAGTCAATAATTGTAAGCTCATTTATTATTCGGCCGGCCGAGAAAGGCAGCAGTTTTTAACAAGATGACTGGATAAATTTTATGTTGGAATGGTCAATGTCTGAAAGATAACCAGTTTTAACTTTAAAGATAAAGCATAAAACCAGCGTTCCTGTGTGTTGAAAATTTAAAATTCATACATATATAAATTTTTTGGTCTTCGAGCCGGATATGCTTTCTATAAATTAAGTTTTCTTGGTGCTTGGGTCAGACTATTGATTAGGTATAGAAGTAAAGGTTATTTTGATAAACAGTATTTTTTGTTTCGGAGGTTTTGTTTGGTCGGATCAAAATGGCATCTCTGAAAGTTTCGGAAAATAAATTTAAAATACGTTTACACTGGTTTTTAATTTAAAACTTGTTCTTCAACGGTTTTAGCGGCTCAGTTAACATTTTGAACATATTACTGCGGCCTATGAATAATATAATATAAAATATATTAAATATTCGCACTAATAAATTTATTATTTCGGCTTATGATTTAAATATAAAAATGTAACTGAATTATACATCAGCGAGAGGCGGTTTCACTGACCTACCCGAGTTCGGACGGTACATACGTACCTACAGAAAGTGCGGGTTCTAATCGGCTTCCACCTATACATTTAGCAACATTTGATGGTGATGAATTCTCATGGAGCAGTTTTTATAATTTGTATAATTCTTTGGTGCTGTCTAAAAAAGATCTATCGAAAACAGAGAAGCTTCATTATTTATTTGCATATTTTGAAAAACAACCATGATCCTTGGTGAAACATTTACCTATGATAGAAAGTTTATTGGATAGGGTTTTAGATATAAAGGAGTTTTGGCAGACACTCATATTTCTCAGATTTTGGATTTACCGGTATTAAACAAGACGATTGGACTTAGATTGAACATTTTAAATCCGTTACCTGAATCAACTCGGGCTCTGAAGAATTTAGATCATTGGAGTTACATGCTATTACACATTGCTCTAAAGAAATTGCCTACTGAAATAAAAACACGGTTTAAAGAAAAATATGGATATAATGTCGTTGATTTACCTACATTCGAACAATTAATTGAATTTCTTCAAAACGAATGTAGACTTATTTATACGGCTTCCATGGAAACGTTCCAAACTATACAAGCACGTACGTCACGTAAATATATAATCCGGCGGAAAATAGATAGAACCATTATAATATCAATTATGACAAAAATAATAAAAAATAAAACAGTGCATTTATTGTCGTTTTTCGGGTTACGTCATAACGGAATGTTTACAAATTTTGTAAATTAATTAGAAATGAACGTAAACAATGGATCTTTAACAATAATTTATGTTTTAAATGTTTCGGTAATACTGTTGCATCTTGTAATCGTTCAATATCATGTGATCGTTGTGGCAATGTTGGTCACAATGTACTTATACGTATGAGTTCCGTTACTCTTTCGAATTCTTCGACCGAGAATATTTCAAATATTAAACGAGTGCATATTGCTTTACAACGCGTTAATAAGGTTAGTGATACAAAAGCGACATTATTTAATTCTCATTATTATGGGATCGGGAATACTTCGTTTGCTTGTGCACGTCGTCAGCAATCACCTATATCAAATTGGACATGGCAAAAACAAGAATATAATTATCAAAATTATCAAAGTAATATCAATAATTATAGTATTTATGGTACTAAAATAATATTAATTCAAATTATGTTTAGATTTGGTAGATAAACACATCTCTAAATTAACAAATAAAAGTGATTTGATCGATAAAACACCGCAACATTTGTCATTCACTATTGGTTGCCGACGGACGAGAAATAATTCAGAATAGAAATTACAGTCGTGTAATCAGCCTTCATTTAATCGACAATGTTTTATTACCTATAGTCATTGTTGAAGTCTTCGTGACGGTAATTTTGTTTTATCAAGAGCTTTATTAGATTTTGGTTCACAAATATCTATTATAAGCCGTTTCCCGCCCGCTTCGCTGGGCAAAAAAAAAAGTTCAAAAAATAAGTAGCCTAAAACCATCTACAAACGATTCCGCATCGAACGGTCGTGGTCCCATGTCGATCCGTTCAGTAGTTTTAACATGATTGACGCACAAAGAAAACAACTTCATTATATACATACATATATATATATATATATATATATATATATATATATATATATATATATATATATATATATAGAAGATATATAGTTTAAGAGCGATATTGTTTCATACTTGAAATTAAAACGGTATTACACAAATACGTCTTTGGTAGGTGTCGGTGGTGTCAGTACAAATGACGATCGGCACGTAGTCTCGGTACAGTTTCAGTCACATAAACGTATAGATCTACTGTTTTTGGTTACGGGGGTGGCCTTATGAAAAGCGACGTATTTAAATCGTAAATTAAATATTAAAAATGACAAAAAATTATCTGATAATGGTTCTTTTCCATCGTCTCAAATTGACATAATTTTTGGTTGTGATATATTAGGAGATTTTAGTCTGTAACAAAAGAGATTTAAGTTCGGGAGACCCTTAAGCCTTAAATACTGTTTTTGATTTTGCTATATTCGGACTGGTTAACGCTGTTTTGGAAAATTCAACATCAAATGGAGAACAAAAAATCTTTTGCGGGAATACATTACTTGAAGCGGTAGAAAGATTTTGGCGTACGGAAGAATCTCCTTGTGTGCTTATAAAAGATCCCTTAGATTTAGAATGTGAACATTTATTTTATACTACTACTATTCATACCGGAGACGGTAAATATATGGTGAGATTACCTTTATTAATACATCGTGAACAGTTGGAAGATTGCAAAGGATGTGTAACGTCGGCTAGGTATTTATGTGTTATTTGGAAATTGAAGTTGTTATTATTCGATGTGCATGAGATCGCTGGGTTCTTAGGTTTTTATAGCCCAACCTGGAGAGATACATTTATAAAAGAGCACCTTAACTGCTTTAATGCAAACGATTGCGGTTGTAAAATAAAAGAAAGGTTTGACAGTCAATTCACAATTTATTTTATATTATTAAAAGACACCAATTTATTCATAATAATAAGTTCATGTTAATTTCCATGTTTAACCCCATGGGTTTTGTATATATAAATTATATATTGACATCCACTCGCTGATTTCACAAAGTTAATAAATACTTCCAAAATATACCTTGAGGTTTATAACTTTGCCTTGTACAACTATTTTTACTATATTTTAAATTTTATAGTTTAAAAATTTATTTTAACACTTATTCTGATAAAGAAAATGAGAGATAAAATTAACAATAAAATTGTTTCTTAAAAGTAATACACTTGAATGATGTTTGTAAATTGTTTTTTAGTTTAAGTGATCAGTAATAAAAGATTACTTAGGATAGTACGTTACCACCTTAGAAGTCTAGAAGATGTAATCAGATACCCAGCCACCCACCCATCCACCCATAATACCCACCAGTGGTTCAAGTTTCCAAGGTGTCCATGATGCTTAAAGTGACTGCCTGAATGATGAGATCCCTCAGCCAGCCGAGCAGTCCCACAATTGTTTTGACAAATATCCCAGGAGTCCATATTGCCCGAATCTAACTGAATGAACCTACAAGTCCAGGAATGTTACCCGAGATGGTAATCAATTAATAAGCATAAAACTAGAAATGTCACCCGAGATAGCAACATATTACTATATATAATCTGGAAGGTTACTCGAGATAGTAACTAAAAATATGCATAAAACCCAGGAATGTCACCCGAGACTTATGGAAAATGGTAATAATTAAATCTAAGAGATAATCTTATATATTTAGGAGTCGAAAATAGGTATCACTAGAATAAGAATAAGAAAGGGGTTAGCCTGAATTCGAACTCTGAAATTGGAATGATGTAAGGGTAATAAAGCCCTAAATTGGAATGAACATGGAAACTTGTAACAAAATTCCATCAGGTCATTCATGGGACATCTAATCTTATAGTAAAACTTTAATTAAAAATAACCACATGTACCTCCTCATATTGAATTTGGATGGTACTGAGATAATAAAAATGAATATTTTAAATAACAGCTTTTGAAAACGTATCTTAAATTATTATTATTTTTAACGGCTGTACAGTCACCATCATAACATCGTAGACCTTCCATGCCTATGTCCTCACGAAAAATAAAGTGAAAAGAACATCATCAAAATCTATCAGAAGCTACTCAGATTTCAGTCTGAGATATCCAGTACACGAAAGAGATACCTAGCCTCTGAAAAGACATTAACCAATAAGAAGTTTCTGAAAATTCAATAGCGACATGACATAAATGTCATATTGACAAAGTAACAATAGATTTAGAATGATCTCGACAAAGAAAATTACTGAAAACCAAATAGGATGAAGTGCCAATTTGCTAGAACATTCCATTCTACTCGATGGAGGTGTAAACAGCAATAATCGATTTCGTCGGAAACAAACGATCGTCATGAATTACTCGTATTCCTAATTTACAAACTAAATTTACTTATCTCACCGTGGAAGTAGGAAAGCAAAGCTGAATATTTTATGTTAATATCGAATTACAATATAAGTTATCATTTAAATAAAATTTGATTTGTTTTGTTTATAATAAATATATAATTTATCCCTAAATAATCGATTATCAATCTGTCGCAACGATCATTATTTCCATCGATGCATCAAAAATCGCGATAGAATGTACTTTAACCCGGCGTCATTGAGATAGGAAATACTTACATGGACGTTGATGTGGGTCAAAATTACCCATGCTTTCAACACATGATATTTCCATAGTTTAATTTATGCTCAATTTGTTTTATTTTATAGCATAATTATACTGTGATTTTATAAATTAAACGAAAATACATTTAATACTGGAATTTTTTATTAAGACAATTAACTTTTACATAAACTCAAAAAGAAAGTACAAAATTGAGATCTCTTACGTTTTTATCTATTTTCTACACTAATAACCAGTCTTTTGCGTTACTTATAGCACTTTTATAAATGTAACTATAATATCTTTGGGAAACGCTATCGCGATAAAAAGCTAATTAGGATTCCCATTGTTAATACAATCACCGCAGAAAGGTATGATGTGTTCAGAGCAAATATATTCAAAGCAACTTTGGCAGGTGTTTTGTTTTACGATCTCTTTGTGCAGGACACACTTGACATCTTTTACGGATGTTGCATATCTTTGCAGGAGGTTCCTCTAATGATTTACCAACAAACTGTTTAATTCTTTTGTGCATTTCTCTTGGCAAGCGATTCATATCCTGGCGGATTTTCAATTGCTCACTGACAAAAACAAGACCTAGTTTTTTCAAAAAATGACGTCGCTTTTCATTTGATTTATTATTCGTACATCATGACTTGAAGTTCCTGGATCTCATAGTAGACGATCTTATTTCAAAGGCGCATGTTTTGTGCTAGAATGCATTTGTCTACTAATTGCAAACAGCGGGATTTTGTCATCATCACTATCTGAGCTTTCTTGTTCTGTATCACTTGGTTGACTTTGCACACTAATATGATCCTCTTTTTCAACGCCGTCGTTACTGACCGACTCTTGCTCCGTGTCAGACTGCCCTACAACAGACATAACACATTGCTTATCTCTTTCTTCTCAATCCATTGTACTTTTGTTATCAATTAGCTACCTGCAGACAAGAGTAAAATATTCGCAACAAAAATAGAATAGTGTAGTTAAGTGTAATGACTAAAGTGTATTCAGAGTATTAAAGAAACATCTGTTAGTCGAACTCTCCACTTTCTCTGCTTGTCCACTCTATTCCCTTTTCTATATTCCCCACAATACATAGACTTAGGACGTTTGCTATCCCTTTTTATCTATACGAAAATTATAAAGATGTAAACTTTGTCTGTTTGTATGTAATGGATAAACTCAAAAACTACTTAACCAATATAAACTTTTAAACTTTTGCGTTGCAGTATAAAAATTCTTTCACCTATAGAAAGCTACGTTATCAGCAAGTAACATGGGCTGTATACTATTTTCAAAAAAATGTCTACCTATGCGAAGCCGGGGCGGATCGCTCCCATTTTAGCTGGGCGGATGTTGCCACGTCTGCATATAAATAAACGCTTAAAATTTTTTTTAGATACTTAGTTTAATTCAAAAATTCATATAATTACAAGTAATTTAAACGAAATTTTAGCATAAAAAATTAACCAAATTCGTGAAAAGGATGCTTTTAAAAGCTAATTTATTATTTACTGGTTCATTCTTAGATAATACTCGTCCAAGGTCTAAATTTCATTTAATTTATTCACCTGTAAAACTAACATAACGAAGCCCAAGACTAATATGTAGCTGCAAATAGCTAAGTGATTTTTGGACTCTTTCGTGTCCTTTCTATGTGATGGAATACAATAAATATTTTCAAGTAAATGTATGATACAGCTCCGCAAAGTGTCGCCTAAGTCAATAAAATATTTCGTCAGAAGCACTTTTGTAGGTAGGCTACTATGACCTACCTACAAAAGTATATTTGATATTTGGCCTGGGGAAGCACTATACAGTTACAGATATAATATGTACATACAAGTAACAAAAGAATAAAATGTAAGCGAATTGTATTGCTTCAAAGTGAGATAAAAAAGAACTCGACCCCAGATAAAGATTTCCATGGAAACAAATCCTTTTAACAAAGGATTTGACCAATTTTCTTAATTCAATTTGGTTTTTTTATGCATAAATACGCACAGAATATTATGCATTTCTGTCACGATTTCAACAAAACTTAAAATATCGATATAAGATATGGAAAAAAAATCTTATTATTGTGATATTATTCTTCGTAAAATGTATTTAAAATAATGGAAAAACTTCTAGCTTATTTGTATTTCAACTTTAGTCATGTTGTGCGATTATTTAGTTTACTTTTATGTAAAAATTTTTAGTGTGCTATGAACATTTTTTGTTCTTGTGTAATTTGAAAGTGAAGTTATACGTGTTATCCCGTATTGGGTATAAAAAAATATTAAAAATGACCGATTTGGAACATGCACACATATATTGAAATTAACATAAAAAAATTAGAAGAATTGGGAATAATTATTCTCGTGAACAATCACAACGGGAAGCAAAGAGAAGAAGGACTTAGGAGGCGAGGAGCGAATAGGATGTAGTAGGAATACTGAACTGCGAGTTTTGGGATGATGGGTGTTCTTATACATACAGGGTGTGCTTATAACAGAACACAACCTAACGTATCCTAACCTACTCTTATCTTGTGTATAGTGTAACGAAGCAATATAACGTCACTGTCACCGGGTCTGCCTAGTTGACATCACAACCTGCCTGTCACATCTGTTGTCGCCAAGGCGTGGGAGAAGTGACGTCAGCAAGCAGCAAGTCTATATAGGCCGATGCGTGCCAAGATCTGGATCATCTATATCATTCTGCGGCTTTAACTGTTGATTGTTCGTCGTCGGCTATTCGTGACAACGTGTTATAGTTTGTAGTTTGCTATTAATTATCGAGAAATTAAATGTAAAAGTGAATTTACGAGCCTGTGTTCTTAATCAACGCAACAATAGTGATAAAACTCGTCAATTAAGATATATAAATGTAATTAAGATAAGAAACTATGCAAATCGTAATATTAAAAAATAAGATAAGAAATAATTTATAAGTTAGGGATTTATAGGGAAGAGATAATACAATAGGCTGAGTGTACCGAGACACTATGAAAGAGTGAAAGAGACCTAAACATGTCAGAGGATGCAAAAAAAACGAAAATCTATTAATTAAAAAGCAGCTAGTGTGCATTTATGTAAAAAATTACTTTTTGGAGAAAAACTCGAAAATCTAAATAAACGTGAGCTTTCTTTAACTCTATTTTTGACCCCTCGAAAGTTGTGGAACTTAAAAAAGTTTAAAAAATCTGCTGTGCGCGAGGTAAGTGTTGGCAACCGAAAAAACTTAAAAATAAAATATATATTTATTTAATACAATTACAGTTATTTATAAAATTTAAATATTATTTAACAAATTAGACGAGACTGAATTTAAAACTAACAAATGTGTCTTATTTATATTCTATTTACTTATGTTGCAATTGCTGAAATAGCTGTAGTTTCAAATACTACACATTATATACTCTGAGGAAGGACATAGGTTACTTAAAAATATAAAACTGGGATGAAGTCGCGGGCAACAGTTAACTACTTAAAGAGTTCCCAAGAAGAGTCACTGGAAGTAAGTTTAAGGATTTTTATTCATTTACTTAGAATCCTTTGTTTTTGTTGAAGCAATATACCCGTACATGTACTCTCTGACAAGTAATTACAACTGTGCCGACATTAACTTCCAATGCGATATTATTTAACAGAATGTATAAATTCCGACGGAAAACGTACAACCGTCGTAAAACCAGGAATATTAAGGTATACGTAAATAGTGGACATTCAAATTATAGGGAGGCACTTTTGGTGTTCAGCGTTTATTGCCGAATCTTGCAAAGGGTCGGTAGGAATCAGTCCTCTCATGAATACATTCGCTATTGGTTACCCAAGCACGTGGCTTCGTACAGGTAAGCCAAGAATAAAAAAAATAATACACTTGGTATACATGAGTTAATCAGAAATCATAACATAACATAACATAACTTCACGCTGTATCCCCAACGGGGAAATCATATTTGGTACTTATAACCATTCTCGTTAATTTTCGATACTATTATTAAAACTATATACTAAAGTTATTTTTGATAAGTTATAGGGATATATTCCTTTTAGACTAAATAAAAACAAACATTTTTAGATTTTTTCATTCGTGTTTGTATCTCCATTTATCCGAGCTTCACCGAAAAGCTACTGTATGGAATTCAATGCAGATTCCACTGTTCGAAAGACTGGTATCGCTTTTACTTAATAAGGTATATATCATTACATTTTCTTTACGATAAGATAAGCAGCGCCATTGAACTTTGAAAGTATAAGACAAATCTTATCAGAGTTTTAGTAATAATTATGTATTTCGCGCAGATAAAACTACGAGCAAAAAGCAAGAAGTAAATTAATTTATTAAATACCTGAAAGTACTTATTATAGAGACAGATTAGAATACCGATAGAATATACGTGAAGTTGTATATGGGTCAAAGAATATTGAAAAGTCAAATACAAAAATAACTTCATAAATATAAGCCTACCAAACGGTTTGACACAGATTTCAGTAACTGTAAAACTAAAATACATTTGTATTTTGTAATTTATGAAGTTATTTTTGTACTCGAGTTTTGAAAAATACAAAATAATTATCGATAAGAGATAACTATTTTGTACTTTTCAGACTTCTAAAAGAAATGCAATAAACAGAAATAAAAGACATCTAAAACTACGAAGAATAAGTGCTTGACGAAAAGAGGTAAACTCCAGAACTAAACTTTTAAATTGATAGACGGATTTCCTACAATCTTTTTGTACTACAACTTTTTGGTCCATAGTTATTTAAGACTTTGAAACTACGGAAAAGATACTGCTCAAACCTAAAGTTAACCGTGACCACATATTAATATTTTTTATTATATTTACCTCCTCTTACAAAATGTAAAATATTCACATTATAGTTGCGGGTTTTGTCCCTGGCATATTGTGGTCGAGTCACCCACCTGGGCGGTCAAGCGCGGTCCGCAATTTAATGATTTTTTATTGGTGCACCCTTCCTCTATAAGAAGGGACGGAAAATTTACCTGCCCATGAAAACCCCGTCCACGTACAATCACGTTATTGAACGTTTATTGGGTAACACATTGAAAGTTACGAGTATTGGGAACCTCAAGGTTTAATTTTTGTTGTTGACTCGGAAACTCCTTCATAGGAAAAAAGAAAATTGATGTGTAATGTGGTAACAGTAATCTCGGAGGGTATTTTTATTTATGAAATACGTGGGTATTTAGTAATGGATACTTATACATACGTGCACAATAGGGTGCCCCAAGCTATAAAGGATTTTTTTTTTTTTGCAAAATTGTATGCGTATATTCTCTTAATTTTTTCTATTTGATATTAATAACGTAAATTAAAAATATTAGAGCAATAGGATAACGATAACCCGTGCTGATTTGATGTGAAACTTTAAGTCAATTAGTTGTATAGGGGATTTCTGTGGAATTATTTAAGATTGTATGTTTCTTTGGTGAAATAAGACTCAACTGTATTAAAAAAGGTGTTTAATATTATTCTACATAGTTTGCTCATTACAGTCCGGACATAGCTTCTGTCCGGACGGAGAAGTACGCAACGTATCATACATTGTTTCTGTTGCTCCTCAACTGTAATCAAGCCACGGAAGTCCTGCATCAATTTGACCGCTCTTTCAGCTGTATCGTTCACTGCTCTAAGCACTGAGACCGTCTTTTTAGCTTCGAGAAACAAAGCGGCCATGTAGAAGGAACATCGTCGGAAAACTATCATCAATTTTCAAACGAGAGAAATTGTTCTCGCATAAGTAAGACATTGGTCTTGCTTTCGATTGGTATGAAGTCATCGATATTTTTCTCTAAAACGAAAATAAAATAATCGTTGATTAAATAGACTGCTGCTCAATTTAATTAGGCACATACGACACTAATAAATGTAACATACATAATGAACCACAAAGTTCTTCCTTCGCTGGAATGTATTGTTTTTCGTACATACACATACATACACACATATCTTCACGCTGTATCCCTAACAGGGTAGTCAGAGAGGTTGTTTTTCATGGGTCCCACTATTTATATATATTTTTTAATTTCCCATTATTTATACTTTTGTCTCAAGATCTATGTCATCATCAAATAGCGATAAAGCCGCTACTTAATCAGACAAATATCATAAATATTGGTCAGACTTCTGCAGAGCAGCCCTCGAAATAGTGTTATCAATCTTTTCATAAGCTTCCGATGGCTCCGGAAGCACAAATACTTGTAGGCTGCTTTAACTGCTAATATGCATTGAAGACACGGTTTGATGTATGTATATTATCATTATAAATAAACAGACATCTAACAGACATCTAACAATTCTAAGTAACCTTGATGTTGTTAATTAGACTCATCTGAGAACTCAGTAATGATATTTTAGAGAATAAATTGCTCAAGTCATCAATCGAGCTTGGTGCATGGCACCCGGAGGTCTGTTTTTAAATTTTCTGTAATTGTCTGTATCTTCACATAAAAATATTACAGAAAGCTCTATTGGCTCTCGATAATTACTTTTGGCAATTACGTTGATTAGTTCAGCGCGGTAAAATTCAACCAATTTTTCAATCTCTGAAATGGTTAGGCACGATTCTATCTTTTCTCTGTAGCATTCTATTTTAAGGGGATTGATTTTATCAAATGATTTCTAAACTCTTTAAGAATGGAATGCCAGCGCTTATGGTCACTTGTTTTATTTTTATTTGGAATAAGCTTTTCAGTACCAGCTCACACACCTGATGGTGGCAAGCAAAAATAAGCATTTCTCTATGAAGCTTTTGTTCAAGGACAGGCTCCATTCCAGTCTAATATTGCTTTCCAAATAGCTTATGCCTGTTCATTGCCCGTAGATATATGTATAAAGATTAGCACTTACTTTTACAGTTAAATTCACTTCACGAATACAATAAAAATACTGCGAAAACTTGTCTATTTCAAGAAAGTTTTGAAGCCGTCGCTTGATCTTTGGCATCACCATATTATATATAATATATCTTTCTTTGAACTACTTGATTTCACCGACATGTTTACTTTTCAAAAAATACGTATATAACTGACAAAACAATAAGAAATTATAAGCTCATTAAGACGTAGGCGTGCGCGCCTACTGTAATGAAATGTGAAATGAAAGTTGAAATGAAATGAAAAGTAATGAAGTACTGACAATTTTAAATGCAAGTCAGCACGAGCTACTTTGATTTATATTGCACGAAATTTTATTTACAATTATTTTAACATAGAACAAATAAAGTTAGAAGGTATGCGTTAAAACACCCTAGTGCACGATAGTACCTAGGCGAATTCTCTAAGAAAACTTGGCTGTAAATAACTTCTTGTAGACAAATAATTTAAGAGTATAATGTTAACCATTTGAAGTATTTCAATGACGGGTTTAATATTACAATATTATCTAAATATTTACTGGACACAGTTATTGACATTCGAGGTGGACAGAACACTACAAATCAATCACAGTGACAGATTTGTAGCCCATGAATGCCTATGAATGTTTCCTATAATAAGCCCGCTACGTTTTGTAATATTGATTCCACCTTTGCGGTAAAAACTGCAAAGACACATCCTGTTTTTCTTTCTCTTCTAGACTAACACGTAAGCACAATGACACACAATTCCAAACGAAAACCAGTGAATCTACGACATAGTTCTCAAAACCCCTAATTTCGCTTGTAACTCACACACTTACTGAGAGAACATCAAAACCTTTAGACCACTTCCTGTTGAACTAGAAACTTGAAGTTTGGCGCGCTTTGTATGTATATGAAGGAGTCAGAAGGAAGTCAAATTGGTCACGGGTAAGTTGGATCCTTTAACAAAGTTTGATAACATAGTTACTTTTAGAGTTGATATATAACCCATGCTGTGCATTGACTTTTCTTATAGTTCTCACATTTTATTTGAAGTTAAGACGTAGGTATAATAAAATAAGTGCAAATTATAATATTTATATTATCATCGTCGTTGTCATTATCGGCTAACGAATCAGTTTGGCTATTCAAATACTGCCAATCTGCTGGGCACTCTAAGCATAGCTTTCTAAGCGACTACTTTCAGGAAGTCTAATATTTAAGGTAATGTTTAGTTATAAGTTTCTAAATATTAAAGTTGAGATATACATGTACTGATTTTCGATATAATCTATTTATATAAATTAAAATGAATGTTTCTTTGTATGTTGGCCTCTATGCGTTCCCAAACTGTTCATGTGAGTGTGATGAAATTTTGGTTACTTATTCTGCTTACGCCTTTAAAAGTTTCTGAGTCATTTAATTTAGTAAAGGAAAGACTACGCGAACGAAGTCAAGGGCAACGTCTGATTCAATAAAGCCACCAACGAAATTATCTTCAATTTAAAACTTCACACTTGTTATGAACATCGATCAACATACTACGTATTTTTACAAAGGAAACTGCCGAAAAGATTAACCTAAAAGTTATGTACCTGAATTCTAAAAGTAAGATCAGTATATATAAAACAAAGTTCGTTACACCATTTAGTATAACTCAAAAATGGCTGGACCGATTTTTATCGTCTTTGATTTTTTTGATTTGTCTTCACCCCGAATAGTAGAACAAGTATTAAAACACCGGAAAAATTCACGATTAAAAAAATTTATGAAGAAAATTCATTTTTCATGGAATGGCTTTTTTGATGATATCTCAAGATTTCGATACATTTTTTTTTGTTCGTCTCAACCTCGACAAGGTGATGATTCAATGTAATTAAAATACATTTCATTTTGAACTTAATTCATTTTATCTATTCTTAATAAAAAAACTGAATTTAATTCAGCTAACACATTTATTGATTCCGAGGTGGTACGAAGTTCGCCAGGTCAGGTAGTATGATATAAAGTATAATATACGTAATTGTTCGGTGAGTTGATTGACACAGAAAGTAAGTTAGATACCATTGATATTTATTTTATTTTTTTCTCATGTTGTAAATCAGTAATTGTTTCACAAACATTTAAAAACTTAAAATCGATTGTCTTGTAGAAGTAGCCTTAGTAGAATAGCCTTATTATGTATCCCGAGCTATAAGGATGAAGTTCCGGGGCATAAGCTGCTTTTCTTCATTAATCCGTAAGGCTGTTACAATTGTAAATTAAGTTTACACGTGACTGCTTAGCAAACCTATCGCCTACCCTACCCCTAAATTCGAGATGGTTCCACTCCGACGTGAATCTTACAATATTGTACTGCATTTTAAAGCTTTTGTGACGATAGCGAAATAAATATAAACGATTTCCTTATAATTCTGAGAAAAAGTTTGCTTTCTATTTGAACCCTTTAATACTTCGTAGAAATTTTGATAGTCTTCAACACTAACGATGTAATCTGAGAATTTTAATCTACAATATTGTTCAATTACCGTTAAAGATTGGATGCTTTACAAGGCTAATAATATTCAAACTACATATAAATAAGATTAAATTTACTTATGTGACAACAGCTGTGTCTAATAAACATGAACATAATAATGTTGACATTATTATGTTGCATGTTTTATGTGGTTTGTATTTTTCCCTATTGCTGGGTAAAAATCCCTCTCTTTTATTTTTTTTATTTTAATTTGCATACTATTCTAGTACTTTCATCCTGCTTCGAGTGGGTAACAAAATTGGAATGTACCAGTTAGTTATATTCACACGTCGATCGTAAGAGTTAGGCAAAGAATAAGAATTTTTATAAGTATTTAATTAATGGAGGCGATAGGTTAGCAAGCTGTAACACTGTGATTTTTCTTTACTGTGTGCAAGTCCAAATAATTACTGCTGAATGAAGCATCAAGATGTGACTTTATTGTGTTTTGTTTTTGTAACCATACCTATTGGGAAATAACGCGATTTCTCTAAGCTCAATTACGAAAATATTGTTCTGGAATCTAGGTAACAGTTTAGTTCAAAATGTATCCTATATAATAACCGTTTGCAAAATGTTTGAATGGTATCACTTATCCATAGTCCGCAATCAAAATATTATCTATATTTTTATTTAATTTTTAAGATCAATTCTCCCAATATATTTTTTTTAGATATATTTTAATGCACGGAATTGACCTCATTACAGTTTCATTTTCGTAATATTATAAATATACGTATACACATATATATGCGTAAGAGCGAGAACGTTGATGTTGGTGTCCTTTTTTACCTTCTCTTTTCTTTTAATATTTCTTACACTAGCTAGGTATTCAAGACACATCACGGGCGGACGTAATATATATGCCGCAAAGGCTATATTTTTTTTAAAGAATCACAGTAAAGGATTGTCACGTTTTTGCGTTGTTTTGCTATGAGTAAGATATCTGTGTGTTTGTTTATGAAAAATAATAAGAGAATTTGTGGACAACTTTATTTATGTAGGTTATGTAGCCAATGTAAATTGTATATTCCCTATTTACCGCATTTTGTGGGATTTTATCTATAATTGTTTGCTTACTTTAATCTTCTTACTTTCTTTTTTGAAACTGACATGAATTAGGTGTAAGATAAAACAAAAAGTTATGAATTTTTTCCATTTCATTACACTTTGTTCCCACATCTACATATTTAAATTACAACTCCCTGTTGTCGTGTTATTCAAAGCAGTGCCGGTGTGGGGTGGAGTTTAATGAAATATAAACAAAATAGAATTTTTGACTGAATATGACTTCATGTTGTGTGTAAATTATGGAAAATATTTTAATGTACCATTCAGCCACGGAATGTCTCGAACTTTGCTATATTTAATTTAGAGACGAGAAAAAATAATTTACAATGTTGAATTTTTACTTAAACGCTTATTTATTCTGAGATGATAATGGGTAATAATAGCACAAAATGATTCATCTTTGTTACCTATAAACTGTGTCCAATGTATATTCTGTTTTCAACCTTACAGAACGCTCATCACACCCGTGTTATGTACTTAGGTACCTATGGACATAGTATAACTAGACAAAATTTACGAGCAGGTAAAGTGCAATAAATCGAGATGGCGGTCTAGCTCGTGATTTATGAATGTTGGCTGCGAATGAAATTTGAATATTTTTATTTTATCCTCGCTTTGCTTAGTTCTCTTAACTTAACCGTTTTGTCGTTGAACAGCAGGGCAACAGGCTTTCTAATAACTTTGATGCTAAAAAACTAAAAAAATCGAAATTTCTTCTGCATGATAAACCTAAATTACTACAAACTTTAAGCCTCATAGTTCTATTCATGCCTTTCCATATCTCTCCATGCTGATCCTATTGTAGTCTTCCATGCTGATCTGGAAGAGTTCAACGTAAACAATCAATGCCCTAGTTAATTATCTTCCTGATGTGCAGCTTACAGTAATTCGAGCAACTTGTGTGTTGTTAATTATCGCTTGCATTATACTTTTCACTTCACTTGCAATGTAATTCAAAATTGTTCCAAATACGGTAATAATTTTCAGATGACATTTTACTTTTTATGAACTTTCGTTGCGTCATCTGTCGTAATAGATTCAATGAACCAAGGAATAAAATAATGTTCTTATTAGTTGATTTTTTTCTATGATTTTGGTGATATGACGGGGTGTTATTATAAACACTGTGGAGTTATTACTGAGTTATTTGTTATCAATTTCCTTTCATTTGAATGTTACGTGTTAGTGATGAGTTAGCAACGACGCACCGCTATCTCGTTCTGCTTTACTGTCTGTAAGCCTGAATAGGTATTATTGTTCAAAATCTGCACTTTAAAGATATTTGTAAAATATGTACATATCTATATGTCCCACATGCCATTTTCCTTAATGCAAGCATCAAGACGCAACAAAATTACATGTCGATGTTGCTTGCAGCAATAATATTTGAGGTTACAGGCCAATGATGTACAGGCGATAAATTCGAAGAAAAATTAATAAATTTCTTTTTGTTCTTAATGTTTAATATAATTACACAATTACTCTGTTATTTACTTATTTTGATCTTTTATTTTCAATCAAGTTATACCCAGATATGGTAAACACACAATAAAATCGTCAACGATATACTGGGGTATCTCGGAAAAGAGACAAAAATAATCCTTAAAAAATTTATTGAAAAATTTAAGTCATCAATGTTTCATGTTCAATTTAAAGTAAAACCATGGCAAATATTTTCAGAAATTATATAAAATTGCACCAACGATGCCTTTGTATCCGATTTCTCTCATATTAATAAGAGCATGCCCCATGCCTGTTTTTCCAGACGTCGCTCCCACTCTTGACCAAACTAATCCATCGTTTTATTTTACTCTTTTCTACCTTTGTAAAAAAGAGTAAAATATTGTAATACTTAAAGTAAATCTTGGGCTCTATAGCCCAAGAGATTTCAATACACAGAGCTTGAGGAACATTTAGTGCATTATTTTGTCTAGTTATGAACTCGGTACCCTCAGATTGTAAATAATTTGCTACGAAAACAAATTTTTGTAAGAAGAAAAAGTGGCTACCAATTTTGTAATACTTACCCTACCATCGTTATAACACCGTATTTATTTTGTTTCGATCAGGTCTAGTTATTGTGTTACAGCTACCTACCCGTAAAATTATATTTTAACCGTTTTACCTTAACTTTTCAATTCTGGATATATTGTATATTGTTTGTGTTTGCCGAGATAAGCAATACTTAAATTATGAAAAGAAAGGGTAAAAATGATCCTGACAAATTTTGTTACATTTGTGGTCCATACCGATTGATCAGGCTCTTAACATGAAAGAGACCTATGAAACCATGAAATTTATTTTGGATGAAATTCAATATAACGAACGTGAATGGAAAATTTGTAGAGATCTAAAAGTTATTGCCCTTCTTTTAGGATTACAGCTAGGATATACTAAATACTGTTGTTTTATTTGTGAATGGGATAGTAGGGACAAAAAAAATCAAATCATTAGGTTAAGAAAGAGAGAAAATAATAAATATACTCCGTTAATACAATCTGTTAATGTATTTTTGCCACCTCTTCATACAAAACGGCTTTATTTAGATCTTCGTGAAAGCAATGAATCGGGGTGGATTCTTATATTTAAAAGAAAAAATTCCAAAATCAGTGAAGCTAAAATGAAAGAGGACATATTTATGGTCCTCGAATCAGGAAATTAATGAAAAATTAAATTTTCAAACAAAAACTCTCTGATCCCGAAAAATCTGCTTGGGAATCTTTAATGAAAGTAACTTCCAATTTTCTCGGAAATCATCGATCAGATGAATATAAAAGTATTGTGAAAGAGATTTTAACTTCCTATAAAGCTTTAGGTTGTCACATGTTTTTAAAAATACACTTCCTGCACTCTCGTTTGGATTTTTTCCTAAAAATTTGGGCGCCGTCAGCGATGAGCATAGTGAAAGATTCCACCAGGACATTTGTACAATGGAACAACAATATCAAGGCAAGTGGAGCCCAGTATACTAGTGGATTATTTTTGGACATTACGACGAGATGTTTTTGAAGCAAACTACCGTAGAAAATCATAAGACATGGATATGTAACACTACAATAGCATACATATGTTAATTTAGTTTATGAAAAGCGTATTTTGTAAAAAAATTAATAAAAATCTAATTACAATAAATCTATTCGTATACGCAATATTCCAATATAAACTGTCATCCTCAACCTTGTTCTAAATATAATTAGTTACCTAACAGTTTTCTTGTTACATACAAAAAAAGGATTTATGTTGACTAGTGTAATTAGTAACTACACACTTGTAATGGCACGAAGCCATATGGTTATATATTTTCAGTTTATCTGCCGCAATTCTCACCGATTATAGTAAATATGTATTTCTCGAGACCACAGAGCCTGTGTAAGGATAGACGGTGACATGTCGCCCTGGTTTGAAGTCTGTTCTGGTGTCAGACAGGGCTGCGTGATGTCTGCCTGGCTATTCGTGCTGTATTTGGACAGTTGCCTCCAGAGATTGAAAGGTAATATGAGTGGTATGGGATGTGGTGACACAGTGGTAAACTGCCTATTGTACGCTGACGATGCTGTGCTAATAGCACCATCAGAAGCAGAGTTGCAGACACTAGTCACGTGTATCAAAGAAGATTGTGAAGTAAAAGGATTGAAAATGAATGTGAACAAAACTAAGGTTCTGGTGTTTGAAAGAGAAGCGGTACAAACGAAATGTGTGATTTGTGTAAATGGAAAATGTCTAGAACAGGTGAATGAAATTGTGTACCTGGGGAGTGCGTTTTCGAGGGATGGAAGATGTGAGTTGGATGTGGAGAGACGGGTAGCAGCTGGCAATAAAGTGAACGGTGCTCTGTCCGCATTAGTGGGTAGTGTGAATATATAACATAACTAACACTGCTAAAATGGCCATCCACAATGCGGTGTTGGTGCCAACTTTGTTGTACGGTAGTGAGGCCTGGATATGCCCGAAATCGAGTGAAAGTATGTTAAATGCTGTGGAGATGCGGTCTCTCAGAAACATGTGCGGTGTCACGCTTGCTGACAGGATAAGCAATGATGAGATACGCAGTATGACAGGGTTGCACAACAGTGTTATTGTAAAAATGAAGAAAGGAATGCTTAGATGGTTCGGGCACTTGAGAGAAATGAAGAATGAGTGATGAAAGACTGACGAAGAAAATATACAGAGCGAAAGTGAGTGGTAAAAGAAGCCAAGGAAGACCAAGGCTGACTTATGAAGATCAAATAGCCAGAGTGTTAGCAGACGGAAATGTCAAAAACACTCGCATACCTAGGCGAAAATGTGTGAGGAGAATGAGGAGAGAGGAGAAAACCGCGACTCCTGGCGCTCCGTCCTCTCTGACTACCCCGTTGGGGATACAGCGTGAAGATATGTTATGTTATGTATTTCTCTAATTCTTATCTGTTAATATATATTGTAACAAGATTGTAATGTATAATAATCTATACCTTGTCTAATATTGTGTTAAGTTTCCGTTTGCTTTGTCACTTATTGCTTTACTATAGGCTTATATCTGTTTATTCTTTGTTATTCTGAAATCCGTATTGTCATCCTGTTATTAATGTGTATTAATGTAAGTTATTTGTGTAGCACTTTTTATATTATTGTGTACTAAAATGTGTTTTGATTTTTTATATTTGACATATTCATGCATGTTTCTTTTTATAGTGGTATGCCAACATTCTCTTGATATAAAATAAGTTTGTATAATAACTTCATTTAGTACTGGCCGGAGTCGGTACTAAGAAAAGGATGGAAGTTTGAAATTTTGAAGGAGGAAGGTATAAAAATAGACAGGGGATTACTCTGAAAATGGATTAAGACAAATGGAATTTCCGCGATTTTCTTTCTTAAAATTAAAATAATAAATAATATATATAAAAGAAGAATTCCTCGATAGAAATAGCTAAATAAAAGGATTTACAAGGATCATTATAAGGGTCAAGTAAAATTTTACATTTTTAGAATTCAAATATCGAGCTGCTTTTCACACCTGCCTGCCTACCTTTCATGCTTATAGCTGCATCGCCGAAGAGTTTAATCATATTTTAATAAAAATTTGTGCCTTTTTAGAAATAGATAATTTACTTATCTCAATTAATTGTTTATTTATTGTAGCTACACGACAAGATGTTAATAGTGTCTGGCTAAAAACTTTTTTTACTCTATAAATATTTTGATCTCTCGTTACTGTTCGTTGTTCTCCGGGATTCTTTTTTAAATCAGTCTTCTCTGTTTCTTCATATCGTTTTTTTTATTCTGTACAAACTAGTTCTTACAGCGTCTTCTTGAAAAAAATGACGCACACACTTTCCATTACGCAGGTAAAATTGAACTGAATTCTTGTTCAACTCACTTCATTTTCGGAAATCAGGAAAACGATACAAAAACCCGCTAAATGTTGTTCGATTTGTTCTTTTTCCATGACAACCATTTTTACTTTTCTTGTTTTTTTTCTCTGGCCAGTACGAACATTAAAAGTGTTCTCTTTACTTCTGAGACACTTTATTTTAACCGTTATTGAATTAATTTCGGTGTTTTTTTATAAAAGGTATGTTCTCACTGTATTGCATAAAGCAAATTTCATATTAATTTCACAGCATATTCTATAGGTATTACTCTTAATTAAAGACAAAATTTATTTCGTTTTAGCGTAATAAGAGCTTGGGATCGCCGGTCCTTCCTAGAATAGCCATTACCATTTTACTTGGAAGAAAAAATTCATAATAATTTAATAAAGTTAAAGTCAAAGGCCGAAATCTAGAAAGCTGCCTCCAGGGGAAAGAAAATAATATTATCTGGCCCAGGTAAATTCTACGCAATATTTTATGAGGGTCGTTTGGTATTTTCCTAATTTTATAGTTCCGTAACCAGCTGCTTTATTCGATTTTGAATTATGTAACACATTTAATGCCAAATTATTATTATAAATGTGCCAGAGAGCCAAGTAATTATACAATTTTGAAGAAGTAAATACTTTTTTAAATCCTTTCTTTTTTAATCGTACTGTGTAAATAAATGAAAAAAACAAAAAATCATGTCAAGTGGGAGTTCAACTCGCGCGTAATGGGTCCATTTCAATATTTATAAAAAAATTAGTGTAAAAATTTGTTTTTATATCGTTTTTACATTTTTTTCGTCGTATTTGATTTTTATTAAAAAAAAACTACAAACTATTAGTGTTTGATTTGAGATAAAATTAAAAAAAAACGGCCAGGGGCGCGATACATATTTGTACACATTTACGTCGGACACATATTAGAATAAAAAATGTTAATAATGTTGTGATCAAATTTTTTTTTTTTGTTTTTAGTAACCAGTTGACGTCTCTATCTTAAATTACCAGTGAAAAGAAGTAAATGACATGATCGTTTTCATTTATTATCTTTGCTTCTACATCTTATAAATAAAATATCTTCGAGAGCACTTTTGTAAATTTCGTATCAGATACCTCTAAGTTTTAGAACCACCATCTCTAATTCAAAGGTTAGACGTAATATTCCGCGCTGCAAATTGCGATATTAGATTTTTTCACCAGATTATAAAAGATCAAACTTTCTAATACATGTAAACGTTAGTTCTTAAAGACAAAACAGGGACATCAAAAGTTGTTGCGAAATAACCGAAGCTATGTATATTGTCGCTAACTTTTTGATAAAGAGTTGTTATGTCCGCGGTTCTTTCCTTTTCCCCTATTATTTTGAGGTCAAGGGGAAATAACTCAGGGATTGACGGTGGAAATTACGATGAGGCGACCGAGCTACGAGAAAATGACGCATCTCATTCAAGGACGACGTTTCGTTTATGTAAATTGTATTGATTATACGTCATTCATTTCGAGCGTTAGGAGTACATATATCATTCCCAATTCGTTTCAGCGACGAGTGGAGTGTTGAATGGAATTTATAATCCATTACGAGCTGAAATGCACTACAATGGTAATATTATTATTTGTAACGAGCAGTGGATTGTAAGCACTGATATTACTCTTCTTAATACAGTGAGTGATAACTCAATTGTAAAAATCTATCAAGAACAAATAAACACACAAATGGTGTTCGGTAGTTCTTTGATATGAAATAGATTTAGTTAATCCATTTTTATTTAAGTTTTATTTTGTTGTTATTGTTATTTAATAGTCGTCACGAGACCAGTGATCTAATGAATGAGTCTACTAACTTAATACTCTTTTCTACCGCTTTTGGAGTTCTGCACTTCAAGATAGTAGATGGATCTTATGTCACAATGGTGTATCATATAGATCGTGGAACGTAGAAAATTGATACGTACCTCATCAAGCTCATATTTTGCAATAAATAACGCTTATTATAAATAATTAAAATGAAAGTAAATTGGAAATAATACTTACTACTCGAACTCAACTTGACCATTGACTTTTTGTCTCCAAAACGTTTGGATTTGTAATTTTAGAGAAATCAGGAACTATCGTTTTAATGAAGGCTTACAAGGAACATACATACATATCTTCACGTTGTATCCCTACGGGATATAGCTTACAAGATAATTGAGATAAAAAGCCTAAATCTTGTAATCCTCAACAATTGTACCTGATTCCAACAAACAAACACATCAAATCTCATTAATTTCTCCTGTTTCTGTTTCTAAACATAGGACATTACATTATGCAAATAAATAAAAAGGACACAAATTATTGAAAGGTGCATTTAATTTTAAATTTAAATCGATGTACAACATAAAAAGTTATCTGTACACATTCATTCTTAATTTTTATTAAACACTAACTTATTCTTTGGATAGGCGTATAGTCAGTCATTTTGAAAGTATTTTAAGTACAACATTAACCGACTACAATAACTGAGTGTTACTGTGAGTTCATGAATCGTATACTATATTTATGGATACATAATTACATAATTTTACACGAATGTACTAAATACAAATAATTAAATCGAAACTACATTAAAATATATGTCGCGATAAACAATGTTTTATGTTACAGAATATAATCCGAAGTCGAGTTAAGTTAAAAATGTTATATAATAGATCAGGAATAATAAAATATCTATATTGTTAGATAAATAATTAATTAACATCGTGTTCGCAACGGTTGGTGAATAATTTATTTATCGCAAAAGAATTTCAAGTAGGTACATACATACATATCTTCATGCTGTATTCCTAACGGGGTAGTCAGAGAAGACGGAGCGCCAAGCGTCGCGGCCATTACAAACTTCTTTCGCTGCCTCAAATCTCATCAGAATGATGCGATTTGAGGCAGCACATTTCATTTCTTCAAATAGGTATGTTAATCCTATTTATGTTAAAGCAATTGTTATACACAGTCTTTGTAGTCGTTTAACAAACAACACTAATAATAAACTCATGTTAAAACTATAACGCTACATTTTAACCAACTTTTAAACTGTCACATCATTAACTGTTTTAATTTTTCTAACTACTTTTACGGAAAACACTGCGTTTCAATTACGTTAAAATACCTGGTCTTCTAATCGTTTAGTAAATTTATTTAATTTCCATTTTAGTGTAATTATTTTCTTTCGTATTATGTTATCAGTTGAGAAAGACTTAAAAAAACAGGAAAAACAGTTTTTATATCATAGTATCAATTTCCAAACTCGTTCAGAAATCTTCTCTTCATTCTTCGAGAGCGATTAAAAGTTTTGTAGATAAAAACATTTGTTACTCTTCAATTTCTACACAGTGCTTTACACGTGTAGCGGAAACGACTTGTAGTAAATTACAATAAGAAATATTCAATTAATATCACAGTTTTCGTATTAAAAAATAAAACATTATAAACATATTCTCTAATAGTCCATATATATTTATTTACACCTCACTACACAATTTAACTAGAAACAGTACGTTCTTGACACGTCGGGACACTGTGGCTAATCCTGCTGTCACCCAAAGTAGTATTGCGCATTCGAATATCGATATAAGCTCCTTGCATTAGGATCTGCTTCTGATTGTACCTGAACTCTTGGTAAAGTTTTCATCGCTACACCGCGACCTAATGTACCATGCGGCATAGTTCTAAGAGGCATTTCTATAGGGAATTCAGCCACTTGGCCGTACATATTGGTACTCACATGTGGATACGTATTAGGCACTGGACGTCCAACATATCGATTGATTTTTGGACTTAAAGCAACATCAGTGAATTGGATTTCTTGCTTGATTCCTGAATCTACCGCGTCGACGGGTCCGGAAAGACTATTTATGTTTATGTCGTTGTCGACTTCTGATATGCTGTCGTTGAAGCCATTGGGTATTTCGGTGGTGGCTGAAACGTCAGGACCTTTTGGTTGCTCAGTGTTCTGCTTGTGTACTATACAGCGTATGACACCGACGATGATGCAAAGCAATAGAGCGACAGCTACCGCAGCGATGATATACACATACATGATGTCAAAATGGTCTGTTGAGAAAAGATATAATCGTTAATATTAGCTTTCTAATTATTTAATAAATAATAAAAGTGGATTCAGTAGAAACGCCTAAAAGATTATACATACATACATATCGCTGTATCCCTAAAAGGGTAGTCAGAGAGGACGGAGTGCCAAGCATCGCGGTCCTTACATACTTCTTTCGCTTACTCAAATCTCACTATTCTCCTCACACATTTTCGCCTAGACATGCAAGTGCTTTTCACAAAGATTATCTTATTTAAAAAAGGTAAACAAAAAAATATTTTTAAAATTATCTGTTGTCTACGAACCACAATCAAATTCCCAAATGAAAAATTTCTAATGAAATATTCCAGTTAATGGATTTCTCGGTATTCGAAAACAATTACTCAGTATCTCCATTTCAGTTCCCATTTTAAACACCAAAGCGAAGTTTCAATAGCGAAACTTCATTCGTATGAAGCTTTACCACGATAATAGAAATCAACAGATCTTTGTTTAATTTTCGACGTTTAATCAATATCCCTTTAATCTCTATTTAAAATGTAAATAGCTTGTGCTGGGTGTTTTTGTGAAACAAACTCTCAACCTACTCATCTCTCGACTGTGAAACCGTCTCCCTATTCGCATATTACAACATATTTATTTACAACATCTTTGTACCTACTGAGCAGAAGGATACAGAAATTGAGCTGAAAGGAACCAAGCTATTGAGCTGAAAGGTACTGAGCGACTGAGCTGCAAGAAAATGAGCTACTGAGATGAAAGGTAGAGAGACGTAAGCAGGTAACCTAAAACTAAATGAAAAATTAAAATGTAATAAGGGATATTCTGTACCAAGTAATTTTGTCTTCAGATACACCTGTTGATTATGCAAATAAATATAACCCTCTACAGTATTATCACCGCTTTATAGGGTTAGCTGGAAGAAATTTCTTATAGAGATAAGCTCGCCTCTGTACGAAATGTAAAAATTTTATTAATGTAACTTTTATGTTCAATGAAGTGTAAATAAATAAAGTTAAATAATAATTACAAATACGCATGACAAGTTAAAAAACAAATTATTATTTACAATGCAATCGGTTTCAAAGCTTTGGTAATCAGATATATAGAACAAGAAAAGCTAGTGACAATGTGACAATTTACAAAATTGCTTCCGATGATTGGGACGATTCCACGAAGAGAATCCACTCAAGATTTCTGGATTAGGAAAGTCGCGCGTAAAAATACGATAGAGAAGTGGGCCTTTAGGTCTGATTCAAATTAGAAAGGATTTATACTCCCCTTAATGCTTATTGATGTTTCACCGATTAAGCCAAAAACTCAGAAAATATTCAGATCTTCCTTACCTTAATTATTTGTTTAAAAACATTAAATGAAATTCAGATTAAAATCGAGAATATTAAACATTTATCGGAGATTGACGAAATTTAGTCAATTCCCGTACTTAAATGATATAGTAGGTACATAAAATCTGGATATTTCTATATATTTTCTGATGTAATTAGTAGTAGAAGCAAAGTTGTTGTTACAGAGCAAAAATGATTTTTAAATGCTATATACTTTCTTAGTAAATATAACATATTTTCTCGCTGTTTCCCTAATGGGGTAGTCAAGGAGGATATTATGTATACTACTACAAATATTTATGACTTTAATATAAATAAATTTTATACCCGCAGGTAGCGCCGTCTTATCAAAGAAAAGGGTTCACAATACAACTTCGAACGTATTAATATAATTGATAAAGTCGAATGTCTGATGCCGAATGAATATCTGAAAACAAATCTTTACTAAAAGACCAAGCTTTCTAAACGGTAATTTTATAGCCTTTAGATTTTATTTGGAACACAGACACAGAATAGTAGTCATCTAATATCGTTCGTTTGAATGACAATGAGAAAATGAGATCACAAATCATAGAACTATTCAAAACATAACTCATTCAGGCGTGCCAAATAGCAGTTTTATTTGTTCTATCCCACTTTTCGTACATTTCAAAAGACATATATATCTAATCTGAGTATTGCAAGAAAATTACCGCAAAGAACTGACGCCAGAATGGTTTACGACATATATCTGTTATTATTATGAAATACTTTACCATTATTAGCCATATGCTGCTTAGGTGGTGTCGCTGGTGCCTCGTTTCTGTTAACTGCTGTTGCATTAATAGTCGACATAGAAGGTCTTTGAGGTGGAACTGCTGCCACTGCTGGCGCTGGAGGTACTGCAGACTCACCCCACCAGCGATCGTTTGAATCATCTACAAAAGCAATTTCTGTTAATATATACACTTTACATTAGTTCTTGCCTGTAACTTGTCTTCATGGATTCCTAAATAAAATAACATACTATTTTATGCTTTCAAACAATGACACAATTTACCCTTATCATAATGATAGCGTAGTGATGTATATCATATTCGGTAAATAAGTTTAGTTTTGAGCAGTGTAATTTGCATCAAAAATCATTCAATTTCTTTGTAATCTCAAAGAAGTATGTGTACAAATTGATAAAAATTCGAATGTGGTTTTTGTTCAAATCTTTAGCTTATTCTAATTATTTTCTCATTAAATTCAATGTATAAACAAGGCTCTGTTACTGCTTTTAACAATAGTATGGAGTTAAATGACTGTCAAAACGAAAGCCATATTTTATAAGCAGTATCATTGTTTGCAACTTTAGGTCGGTGTGAATGATATGTTATCATATTATGTATAGGAAATATTCAGATTCGGTTAGTTCATACCATTATCATGAATGAAATCGCCTCTGAAAATAAATTTCAAAGGAATACAGAACACGAACATCACTAATGGAGTCACAATATGAGTCGTCATCACCGAGAAACCCCTTAAGGAAATCTTTTATCCTTTAATTCGTTTTTACTCCGACAAAGCAGAGGAGCGTACTAACACCGAGCGAAACAAATCCGCGTAGATTGCAAGACGGCAAATTAAGAGCGAGTTAGGAGAAATTCGTTGCTCCCTTTACTTTCTCTGAAGAAAATTTTGTTTAATCAATGTATTTGTAAAGAAGCGTTATCTTTAAGAATATATTTTATGTAATTCTAGACGATTCATATCTTTTTAGGAAAACACCAAATACAGCTAGATTATTATTAATAGAATAATGACGACCTCGACGGCGCAGTGGTTTAGCCGTTGTACCAAGCGCGGAAGGTTCCGGGTTCGATTCCCGGTCGGGTCAATTTAGGAAATGAACTTTTCTAGATTGTCTCGGGTCTGGGTGTACTGGGAGACGCCCCCAGTAGTTGTCGTCTGGTTCTCATAGCACAGGGAATACCCTAGTTTGAGATCAGATGATTGGTGTGTATCGTCTGGCGCATTATTATTATTATTATAATTATCAGATGATTATTTGGAATGTGAGGGAAGGCATAATCTTGCCGTTGATATGAGGATTAAAAAAAATCCTTCAATCACTACGCAAATAAGGGCTCCTTAATTTAAATAAACAATTATAAATAATTTATTTAATTATAGTAATATGTTAAATTATGAAACAACGTGAATTGAATACCAAACAGTTAAGAAGTACAAA
This sequence comes from Zeuzera pyrina, assembly GCA_907165235.1. NCBI lineage: Eukaryota > Metazoa > Arthropoda > Insecta > Lepidoptera > Cossidae > Zeuzera > Zeuzera pyrina. The sequence continues at coordinate 18,254,907 of OU015626.1, forward strand.
AAAAGAAATACGAAAAGAAATAAAATATGTGACAAAGAAAAAGCAATACTTGTCTTATTATTGAATTTCGTTCAAACATTTTTTTTGTGATTTTAGTATCTTAGACTTAAAAAATACAGATGATAGGTTTACCAAGAACACGTTCATGTTTGTTATAATTTTAAAATTGTACCTCAGAGAAATAAAACACCATAATAGGGGTTAAAGTATGAAATTGCCGTTTTAATGCACTGGCCAATTTGGATTAAAGTTATGAATGAATGAATGAATGATGTTTTTTACTTAAACCTGCATGGTTTCAAATTTCAGTGAAAATCCTTTTTCAACCAAAAATTATAAAATTTTAAATATTAAAAGGTCATGACATTTGATTGTTTGACTTGCAATTGTTTTTACATTCAGCTTTCAATGTGAAAATAAATACACCGAAAATCAGGGTAATTTTACGAATTTACAATTTACGAATTTTACGAATACGAGTTCCGACGTGGGATTAACACTGCAGAAATTGCTTGTAATATCAATGCTCTGTTTGGAGAAGATAAAGCTAACGAACGCACTGTACCTTTTTGGTTTACCCACATCAGTAGTGGAAACTTCGACTTGAAGAATAAACAACTATGCTAATAGGAAAGCCACTAAGGTATAACAACGCCGGAAAAATTAATATTGACAATTTATTTTTCCGGTGTTGTTATACTTTATTGGCTAGAGACTCCATCTCTTTATTAACTTGTGTGCGTGTTTTGAGCTAAGTAGACATCGGTAGACATTGACAACCACTACAGATGCATATATGTTATTATACGAAACACAGTGGTAGAAAAGTTTTAAACGTGTGTAAATCGAGCTGCGATTTGAATTTGTTTCTCGAGCGAATGATTACCGTGACGCTTTCTTGTTGCGTTTGGATAAAGATAATGCGAGCGCGAGAATTTTGAAATCATATTGTTCTTTGCGATGTATTTTTTTATTTTGTTTAATTAGCAAATTAGGGTAAGGGTACACAGTGTCTATTTGTCTCTATGGAATGCTCGCCAATGCTCATGATTTGGCTGACCCCTCATATCCCTGACTGATACCTTGTTATACCGGTACAGAAATAAAAGGATTTTAGACCGAATTGTGACGTGTGACGAAAACTGGATTCTTTACCATAATCGCAAGCAAACAACGCAATGGCTGATCCAGTAAAGCAATAACAGCAGATGATTATTGTACAGAACTCTAAACAATGATGGCGAAACTCGCAGCAAAACTGCGTCGACTCATCAATCCATCTTCATCATTATCGGTCCATGATAACGCAAGACCTCATACTGCTTGAAAAACAGTTTTAACACTACAACACCTGCAGTTAAAAACCATCCGTTGTCCTCCATACTCACCGGACCTCGCCCCAACCGACTACCATTTGATTAAGTAAATATATTTAACCCTAGAAAATACATACATACATGTGTTTTAATTTTGTACTATGAAGCAGCAATTTCATACTTTACTACATTATGATTTTTTGGTCAGAAATCTGTTGTGAAGTAAATTAAAGGTTGTAAATTTTAAGTCGAGTCAAACGAGGGATTTATCTGCTTGGTAGTGAGTATACTTGACGTGATCAAAGAAATGATGATCTAAACTTGTAAGTTCATGAGGGATAGACAAGAACAAGGTGGCGTGATTCCGCCTTTAGCTACTTTATTGCGGGTAGAAACACCTTTATAGTACTGCAATAAAACTTCTGCATTCGACCTGAATCGATTTATGAGATTGTTGTCTTAGAACATTATTGTTTTCATAGTTTTCTTCTTCGAAGTTCTTGTTTTGATATTACTGTTTATTTAATCTACAACGCAAAAGTGAGAGGTAGCCGAAACAAAAGAAGACCAAGACTGACTTATAAGATCAAATAACCAGAGTGTTAGATGACGATAATGTTAAAAGCACTCACATACCTCAGCGAAATTGTGTGAGGAGAATGGTGAGAGAATGTGAGATTCGAGAAGGCGAAAGAAGTATGCAAGGACTGAGATGCTTGGCATGCATCCTCTCTGACTACCCCGTTGGGGATACAGTGTGAGGACATGCGTACTCTCAGTACGACACTAACCTAATTTAAAATTTTGAGAATTTGTTTTGGGTAGTTACGACAATAAATTTACCTGAAATAATAACATGAATTTTTTACAAATACATGTATAAATATTCTCACGAAATGTAGCTAATGTTACGGACAGATTAGGTAAATTAATACTATGTTTATAAGATCTTTATTGTACATACGTGCTATATTAAATTTTACACGCAAATTTGTACAAAGGCGAGCTTATCTCTGCAAGAGATATCTTCCAGCCAACCTCACAAAGCGTTAGACAGTATGTTACGAGGGCAAGTAACGTAAAATATGTGTATAGTCGTATAGTTGCACAAATTTGTATTCGTATATACATAAATAATACCTAAATAGGTTATAAATACATAAATAATATTATGTATATGTATATTTAAATAGACATTTTTAAGTTTAATGTTATAATTTATAACTCAAAACTCTGTAATTTTGAATTAGGTCATTATCGAACTAAAGGCGCGATGTATTATTATTAATTATTATATATTAACTATCAAATTGGTATTTCTGCAGGTATTACATATGACGTTACAAAGAAGTGAATTACTTTATCGCAATGTAACGAAATCGTTGTAATTATGTAATTTTTAATATTAAAAATGTATTACATTGTCGAATTTAATTTATGTTTATTTTCGTATGCTTCTATTAATTTTATAGAGGTATAATTAAAAAAGATGAGTGTACGATGGCAAAGTGATACAAATAAATTTCGAATATTGAGTTTTGAGAATTTCAGTCGTTCAAAGTAATATCTTTATGGTATTATTTATGGTAACTTCAATCACAATGAAAACATGCAGTATTAATGTAAAAGATTAAATTTTAATTAATTCCGTTACATACATATGTTTTAATATTTATTAAAAATATTTTCGAAATAAAATACCTAAAACGCTTTACCGAGATAAAGCTACCGCTTAAGGCAAGCTCTCTCATGAAATAACCTTAGCGGAAAATATTAAACCGCGCTGCGTACAGCTGCCGCACAAATATTATTATTTGTAGTATCAACGTCAACCTTATTCCGTTGGCTTAAAATATTAAAAAGTCACTTACCAACATCGTCGTGTTCAAGTTCGGACACATCATGAGCAACCTCGTCCTCTTCGGGAGCACTTTCGTAACGCTCCTTCAATACAGTTCTTGGAACTGCAACAGAAAATGCACTTTACTATCATAAACATAAGATATTATATTTCTGTACGAAGCTGTCTTAAGTGGTCTACTTTAAATTCAGCCTTCATCATAGGGAATGTCCTTAAAAAGAGAGTTAATTTTAGATTTTAGGGTGCTTTTGGGTTCATGGTACTTACGGTCTCAAGAGCACACATTTGGTTTATGAGATTGGAGACTGACAAGCAGTTTGATGCAGACATGACTTATATTTCAGTAGAGATTTTGTTTTTTTTTATTTCTGTTGGTTTATATTGGGGCAGTTCTCCTGTTATGTATCATTATTCGAATAGACGATTTCAGTGGCGCACATTTTGAAATGTAATGTGATTTAATGGTGGTTAATTTAACCACAAAGATAAAATTATTATTTGAAAACTTTTAAGACTATTATAGATAGATATAATTATGTTAAAAATTTTGGTCACGTAAAGCTTTTCTTTTATTTCTTCGAAAAATATTGTTGCAAATAATGAACATTGCGATACTAAATTGACTATTACTGTTTGTTATAATGATTCGTACCCAAAATAGCAAAAACGAATTTCTAGTTTACAATTAGATATTGTTATCAGGTTTATCTATCTGTTGGCCTTAACTAAGGTTGAAATGAAAAATATATTTAACGGAAGTTCTAGGTCTTTTATGTCTCCAGAAGTTAAATTTAGAAATTTACTACAAAATGTTATGAAAATCATAAGTAATATTTTTTTAACTGAAAACCTTCATATAAAATATTGGAATTCATATAATTAACAAAGAATAACGAAGAAGTTAATTATTAAATCCTTAGCCTGTAACGCTGACAAAATACATTACTGCTCATTTTTATTGATACAGAGCTCAACTTGATCAAAACAATGTAGCGATAACTAGTAGCACATTGATTTTGAATTTAGAGTAGAACATTGCCGCTCTGTCTGTTATGATATATTATATGTAATCTTTAAGAAAATTAGAATGATTTACACATAATTGGAAGAAAAAATAATTGGTATTGAATACTGCTTTCTGCGGTTTTTGGTTTAAAAAGTACCCTAGATTACTCCAAGAAAAGTTTTCTATTTGGCAATGAATCTCCCGTCGAATTCGGTTAGCCCGGACAAACAAACAATGTAATAGATAGATAAACAGACAAATATTATAAAGACTTGGTTCTTGGTTTCTTGGGTCTTGGTTACATGCAAATAATCGCATGAAGTTAAGAAAAAACCTTTATATATTTCGAAATCATAGGCAAACAATTCGGTTTTCTTCATTTGTGTAGATAATTACGAAGTCACAAAGATTTCAACGTCAATGAAATACGCTTATTTTACTACATGCTAAGTTTTGTTGTTGATAAGTTTGTTAGACGGCTGAATTTGAATAATAATGAACAAAAACTTTGTTTAAAACAAACTTTTATTCGAAAATTCTATTCGTTATACTAAAACGAAAATAATAATTGTATGCAAAGGTTTTACTGATGAATGTTATTTATACAGATGACTATAATATAATAATATAGATCGATCGAAATCCTGCATAAAACTATCTACTTATATAGGTACGTTGTTGGATAATCACTGAAAAAATAAATATCAATAATTGTACCTAATATTCTATCACATCAAATAACTTCAAAAGCTTGTATGTCCCAAGAAATTTATTTAATTTAAATTACTCTTTCCCTGTTTTCTATTTGCGCTACAAGCTTTTGAAATTATTTGATGTAATAGAATATAAGGTACAATTATGGATATTTATTTATTCAGTGATTATCGTAACATCGTGCCTATATAAGTAGATAGTTTTGTGCAGGATTTTGATCGATCTATTTTATTATATTCATCTATATAAATAACATTCATCAGCACAACCCTTGCATAAAATTATTATTTTTTTAGTACAACTGAATTTTTGAATAAAAGCTTGTTTTTAATAAAAAAAAATTAATTAATAATTTTATTTTCGACTATTTAGTTTTGTCTCAATATGTGCATTTCTAGTAATGCATCATTACTGCAAGGTATTTTTCCTGTTAATTTCGAGCTATCTAAGTCTTTGATGAGGAGTCCTTCTGAAGATTTGATTCGACTAAGGGCAACGTAAGCTTGCCCAGGGGGGAAAAGTTAAGGGGCCAAATACACGACGGCGTGCTTTACTCAGAACCTGTACATCACTTAGTACCAGAGTGTTTGCCAAGACGAACCCCAAACTCGATAGGGATGCGTGGTTTTATTACATAGATCCTTTGGCCAACTTGCAGTTCCATCTTAAGCCCTGGATATCATGTAGCACCAGAGTGCTTGCCAAGACAAATCAAACGAGCCCAAACACGAAGGGTCTATCTTATTTAGTATAGAAGTTCCTATGACCACCTACCATCTCCATCTTCGGACCCTGGATATCATGTAGCACCAGAGTGTTTGTCATGACAAAACAAATAAGCCCAAACTCGATAGGTTTGTCTTGTTTAGTTTAGGAGTTCCTATGGCCACCTTACGACTCCATCATCAGACCAGCTCCATGGTACCATTTCATTGCATTGTCACCAAAGATACGCAAGTATATAAAATTTGAGCTCAATTAAAAGGAAGAAGTAAAAACGTTAGGAAGCGGTTCTAATTTAGCTTCCAACATTTGACCCACACAAACATATATACTACCACGACAAGTTAATCATAAAAAAAGCTAGTAAAATTTAAATATCAACAAAGTTGTCGTTATTACACTTGTTTTTTTACCATCAAGCTTCTTACTCTGTTTAATTAAGCCTAATTAAGTATGGAAAACTTAATGTGCGATTAAAATAATTTAAAATATTTCGATAACAATACATACATATTTTGATTTCAAAAATTGCTCTTATTTTAAGTAGTTTCTACGTATATCACCATCATTATGGTATTTATAAGAAGCTGTTTTAAATTAAGCAAAAAAATTGTAAAGAGTTTGTGATAATGGCGTATTATGTATGTAAATGTTACATGTACTGTGTTTCTTGTCGGTTCTTCTGTGTCCATTTCTTTTCTCTTGTCTTTGAACCGAACTAAAGTAGATTCGACGTTCAAAAATATCTTGTAATTGGGTTTACTTGAATAAATTGATTTGACTTTTACTTTGACTACATACATACAAATAATAAGCAGTACAAAACACCATAGCAAAATAGAAAGCTATTGTAATTAAAATTAAAACCCTACAACCCTACGCAGCAACAGAAACATGACTAAAATTAATTGAAAAGCAGATTCGTGAACTTTCACTACGTAACTTTTTTTTAAATCAATAAATAAAAAAACACTTCACACAGATTTTAAGCTTTCTTGGTTTTATTTTTTAATCTTTCAGCTTTGTTAGTCGCTTCTCTAATTAAAATAAGAATATCGACTCCATTTGATTGCGTTAGATCTATATCTAAAAAATAAACGAAAACACTTCACACAGATTTTATAATTTCTTGGTTTTATTTTTTTTCTTTCTGTTTCATCAGTCGGTTGTCTAGTTTAAAATATAAGAATATTGACTGCATTTGTTTGCATTAGACCAAAGACATGACTTACAGATATTGATAATATAATATTATTTTGTTGGTATTATTGCTTTTGATATGTACATGCTTTTGATTTGATACATAATATGTACACGTTGCCCGTGACCATGCATGCAATCCGGTTGAAACATCGGCATAAAAAGATATTATCAGCTTTAAAGTATCAACAAGACATAGACCCGTTCATTGTTAGGATTGTAAGTTATTATTATTGTTATAAATAAATAATATTGAAGTATATTATGACACCATTTTTGAAAAATTACGAATATCATATTACCATAATTGCTGTATCGAAACTCAGCGAAGCATTTAGGCTGTAAATGGTAAATCTTTACTATACAGTATATTCAGTACTAAGTAGCAATCGGGGTCTGCGTTTGTGTTTGTGTGCTTATAACTGCAAAACTTCTAAGTAGATAGTATCAATGCGGTTTTCACCTTCATATAAAACGTTTTATGAAAAAGATTCATATGTAGATACAACACATTCACATTTAGTCTGTAGAAGTAAAGAAATATTACCATTTTCTCCGAGCAAAGCCGGGATAGAGCTAGTTAATGTGCGCAGCCAAAGGTAAAATCAAAGGCAACGTTTTTGAACGATATAATGTAAGTATTAAAGAAAATGCATTTTATTTGTATTTATTTGTAACGTACAATAATATTGGTTTTCTTCGGTATTCCGCTTCGTGAACTGGAAATAGAGATTTGTAAGTGTAAGTTCGGCATTGTTAATGTTCCAGAAAACACACTCAATTGTAATATAGAACTAGGTATACCGAAAGCCAATTGCCAGGAGCATATACCGTGTTGACTAACATTGGAGACAATTATGAAAAAATTAGTAGTTTAGAATTCAGTAATTAATAATTATTATAGATAATCAAATAATTACAGACACCTAATAATTATCAAAAATTTTATGATCTTATTATGCAATACTTTCCTATTTGAATTTTTCACGTTCACTTTTGTATGTATCTGTATATTCCTACCTAAACTACAAATATGACTAGTTTATTTCAATAACTTTCAAGAATACTATGATGTTCTAAAAGATATAAGTAAAACCGTAATATCTACGGCTCAAACAAACAAAGCTATTTAATTATGTAATGTTGCACTAGGATGCACATTGATTAAGAATTATATTTAAAAAAAAATATATTACAAAAACTTTGGCCCTCCCTGACTACCCCGTTAGGGATACAGCATGAAGATGTGTATGTAGTTATTTTAATGGTGCATAAATAATGACGTATAAATCCTTAGAAGAAAACTGTCATTATGTACATAATAAGCGATATGTATGGGTCTATTCGATTAATGTAGAGAGCAAAGCTTTTATAAGAAAATGATTTATCAATGTAGATATGGATTAAACGTCTCTACAGATTACTGTACGTATATGTAAATAATACGTACCTAAGTCTAAAATAAAAAAAAAGAAATATTTCACTCCAAAAAATCATACATTATCGTAACAAGACATTCTCCGCGAAAAGTTAACGCATCTTTATTCTGTTCGATAATAAAATGTAGATGGACGGAGTTTCGACTGTCCGTCTCTCGTCCCGCATTTTTATAACTTAGATTTATTGTGGACGCCAGTCAGACTGGAAATAATGCAAATCTACCTACAAATGTTATACAGTTACATCGCAGATAAAATAAATAAATATCTTCAGGAATAAGTACACTACAAAAAAGATTTTTCTCGTCTTATATTTTGGTACCTATATGTAGAACAGGTCAGGTTAAATTGCAGTGGAAGCGTTTTCTATTGTTTATTTCTTGTAGTTGTCTTATAGAATATAAATTGAAAAAGAGCTATAAATCCTAAATTTTTTTCTAACTGGTCACTTACATAATCAAAGGTACGAAGATCTTATCTACTTAAAAAAATTAGAGATGCATCGTTTTTGGTTCAAATCGTGTCAATTATTCCTTTCAAAGCTTGGCTTAAAGTAAATTTGGGCTCGAAAAAAATATCATATCATCCAATTCGTATATTTTATAGAAAATATAAAATATTATGGCTTATGACGATCAAATAGCCACAGAATAATAATAGGAGAATGATGAGATTAAAGGCGAAAAAAATATGTAGGGACCACGATGCTTGGCGCTCCATTTTCTCTTATTGGGAAACAGCATGATGACATGCATGTATGAAAGAAAGAATATAATAATTTTTTCTACGACCCAAGAAGGCGTCGAACGTGTTTTTTTAAGTCAAAGTCACAATGAAACTAACATAGCATCATATTTCTAGATTACTAGAAGAATCCATATCAGTGTTTCATATAATAAATGGGCGTACTTATGTACGTGCTTTGGCCACAATCTTTCCTGATTCTAATTTAAACGGGTCTATGACATGATATTTGATATAAAGGCTAACCTTTTTTATCCCGACATTTTGATTCGATCGCACCGATCGCCGACTGAAGACGGTGAGCGTCGTCTTCGTAGCACACGGTTCCTGGTAACCACCCACACTTATTCATCACGTTTTTTTAAATTTTTATTGTCGTCACTGTCGGTATTTCGACACATCATACTAACGACATCTACACACCGGCGGTCCGATTTTCCAGCTCCGGACGCACTCACTGATGACAAAAGTTTAAAAACTTTTGTCTTTCCTGATGGGAAGCAATGACGAAGCCGAAAATCTACCTGTTGACTCTACCTTGCCTACCTAACTTTTTGACTCTAGTCGTGAAACCGCCCAAATTAAAGGGTGAGGAAACGACGCCGACGCAGAAACTATGTTTCAAATCTTAACAGTACGCGTTATTAAAGAGGAAGCAAATCGCTTCGTAGGTATGAAAGAGATGTCAATATTATAATAACGAACTCTACTTATCCCTTATTCCTTTAAAATACCGTAGGACTAGCGAGTAGCACGTCGGTGCTAAAGACGTGCTTAATATAAGGATAGAAATTGCATTAGTGAGAAATACAGCCTAACATTGAAAAGGATGCCTAATTTTTAGCAGCGGTTTTGGCCTCGGACTCGATAAATCGCTCAAAACTCATCCTGGATCATTTATTTATGTATGTAGTAGTTCGTTATCTAAAATCCAAATTTTGTGCTTTTATCTCACCATCGTGTTAACAATATGTTTAATCAAAAAAAGATGGGTAGGTATTAAATTATTTATTTAAAGTTAGAAACTGATACCTTTGAAATGTTTACGTGTTCTGTATTAAATAGGCATATCTACTAGTTACGAGTACAGACCAGTAAAAGAGCACATCTAGCATGAAATTACTAACATTCCTGTTAATACTAAACCTCATAATTCGTCCATATAATGAGGCGGCACGTATCTTCAAGTATAAATAAATATGTCTAGTATTATGCTTAAATTGCAGAAACGCTCTGCATTTTATAGTATAACGACTCCGTAAACTAGTTTTTATTGCTATGCTCTAGGTGTGAGCGCTTATTAAGCCATAGTGAAAGGAAATGCAAATCTTTTACGTATTCCTATGATAAGACCATATTATTATATAATAACATAACATATCTTCACGCTGTATCCCCAACGGGGTAGTCAGAGAGGACGGAGCGCCAGGAGTCGCGGTCCCTACACACCTCTTTCGTTTCATCAAAACTCATCATTCTCTTCACACATTTTCGCCTAGGTATGCGAGTGCTTTTGACATTTCCGTCTGCTAACACTCTGGCTATTTGATCTTCATAAGTCAGCCTTGGTCTTCCTTGGTTGCTTTTACCACTCACTTTCGCTCTGTATATTTTCTTCGTCAGTCTTTCATCACTCATTCTTTCCATGTGCCCGAACCATCTAAGCATTCCTTTCTTCATTTTTACAATAACACTGTTGTGCAACCCTGTCATACTGCGTATCTCATCATTGCTTATCCTGTCCGCAAGCGTGACACCGCACATATTTCTGAGAGACCGCATCTCCACAGCATTTATCATACTTTCACTCGATTTCGGGCATATCCAGGCCTCACTACCGTACAACAAAGTTGGCACCAACACCGCATTGTGGATGGCCATTTTAGCAGTGTTAGTTATGTTATATATTCACACTACCCACTAATGCGGACAGAGCACCGTTCACTTTATTGCCAGCTGCTACCCGTCTCTCCACATCCAACTCACATCTTCCATCCCTCGAAAACGCACTCCCCAGATACACAATTTCATTCACTTGTTCTAGACATTTTCCATTTACACAAATCACACATTACGTTTGTACCGCTTCTCTTTCAAACACCAGAACCTTAGTTTTGTTCACATTCATTTTCAATCCTTTAACTTCACAATCTTCTTTCATACACGTGACTAGTGTCTGCAACTCTGCTTCTGATGGTGCTATTAGTACAGCATCGTCAGCGTACAATAGGCAGTTTACCACTGTATCATCACATCCCATACCACTCATATTACCTTTCAATCTCTGAAGGCAACTATCCAAATACAGCACGAACAGCCAGGCAGACATCACGCAGCCCTGTCTGACACCAGAACAGACTTGAAACCAGGGCGACATGTCACCGTCTATCCTTACACAGGCTCTGTGGCCACGATATAATGACCTCACAGCCTGCAGTAAGGAGCCCTCCACGCCATATTCAGGCAGAAGACTCCACAATTTCTTCCGCACTACTCTATCGAATGCTTTTTCTAGATCCACGAAAGCGCAGAAAAGTTTCTGGCCTACAGCCAGAAACGTTCCCACAATAACGCGAAGCGAGAAAATCTGATCCATACAACCCCTACCGTTCCTGAAACCACCTTGCGCCTCCCACAAATATCTTTCTGAAACGCCTTTCCTACGTTTAGCCAATACCTTAGTATAGACTTTACTCGCTAAGCTGACCAAGCTGATGGCTCTATAGCACGCACAGTCTAGATGGGAACCTTTCCCTTTATATACACACCGGCACAATTAGCGGAACAGAAAAAAAAGTGAGACTATGAGATAATAACGCATATATTTGACGAAAATGTAATTAGACACAAAATAACAAATTGATTAACATCTTTTAACAACGACTTTGAAAAGTCTTCGTTATTTTTTATTGAAAAATAAAGAAATTTGAAATAAGTGAAATTTTTAGATGATTATGAACCATCACAAAAAATAAAAAAAAGTAAGCATTAAATGATTTAACAATAAAATTAAAGCAAAATTAATAACGAGTGTTTCCCCCTCTTGCTCTGATTACGGTTTCCATTCGTTTGGGCATGCTACAGATTATGTTATCGATGATTTCTTGAGGCAACCGCTCCCACTCCTCAAGTAATGCGTTTCCAAGTTCATTCAGATTGTTGGGGGGTGGCATTCTGGATTTAACCCTTCTTTTTAGCAAGTCCCAGACATGCTCTATCGGATTCATATCGGGGGAATTTGCTGGCCACTGCATCACCGGTATACCTACGTGGCTCAAATATGCCTGTACCGATTGTGCACTATGAGCACGAGCATTATCTTGCATTAGAATAAAGTCGTCACCAATAAATGGGGCAAATGGTACAACATGTTCTTCTAAAATGTCTCTGATGTATCGATCTGCTGTCATGGTCCCTCCTGTGACTATCACTAACTCCGTGCGAGCTCCCAAACATATCCCTCCCCAAACCATAATCGAGCCGCCGCCACCATAAGCCACTGTGTGTTCAAAATTAGACTGTATGTGGCGTTCTCCTTTGCATCTCCATATTCACTGTCTCCCATCGATCTGTTTTAAAAGAACTCTGCACTCATCAGTAAAGAGAACCTGCTGCCATTCGTTCAAATCCCAATGACGATGTTCTCGCGCATAGCTTAATCGGTTTACGCGGTGACGTCTCTCAAGTTTTGGGCCTTTGGCAGGTATATACGACCCTAAACCAACTTCTTCAAATCTCCTGCGAACTGTACGCTCACTTACTCGTACTCCTCGAACGTCTTCCAGTTCATTTCGAGCTTGTACAGCCGTTAATCGCGTATTCCTACGAACTCCAAGTTGTAAAAAACTGTCATCTCGCCTCGATGTACATCTTTTTCTACCTTGACCCCTCCTCCTCACAAGAGAATTAGACGATCTGTACCGCTGGATACTGCGATGAATCGTTGATACTGGTCGATGAAGCCTTGAGGCAATCGATCTGTAGGTATGGCCATTTCTTCTCATTTCATCAGCCCTAATGATTTCCAGTGATGTTAAGTCAGGCATAATAAAGAGCTTTTAATAAACAAAATTGCCTATAGAATAACAAATTTATAAAAAACCATTAAGTGCAATTTTTCAAAAAAATTACAATTACGTAGTTATTACTCGAACAAGTTGACAAAACGTATTGTTCGGGAAAATAAAACAAATGAATGAAAAATTGTATGTCATCTAATTTTCTATTTTCAAATTTGACAATAAATTAAAAAAATATCATAACTGGCCAGTTCCTCAAGTAAAAGATTTTAAAATCCTGCTTTTTTTGTGTTCCGCTAATTGTGCCGGTGTGTATATATAGGTACTATGACTGCCGTGCACCAGCCCTCTGGAACCTCCCCCTTCTACCAACAAAGGTTGCAGAGTGCACAGAAGGCATCCCAGACCCTAGGACCACCATACTTGATCATCTCAGCAGTCACCTCATCATTTCCCGCAGCCTTTCCACATTTCAAACTTCTTATCACTTTCTCAATCTCTTTCATACTAATGGCATTCTCCAGTCCCTGGCCCGAGTGTGGCAATTCATTAGATTCGCTCTCAGTATCAGAGACGGAGTCGCCACTCTCATACAGTTCTCCATAGTATTCACTCCATCGCTGCAGAACATCTTTTTTATTTGTAAGCAGGTTGTTTTCTTTCAAACGCACTTTATTCATTCTGCAAAGTGCCGGACCACTTCGGTACTTACGTACTTCTTTTCAAAATAATTTGGAATTTTCCTCGAAGTTGTCCGACATCTTGTTTTCGTCTAATACCCTACACCTTTCACGCTTCTCTTTCACTAGTGCCTTCGTTTCTGCTTTCTGCAGCTTATATCTATCTTTCATCAAATTTTTCATACCACAGTCATTTTTAGTAGCAAAGTAGTCCCGCCATGCTTTCTTCTTCTTATGCACAGACACTTTCACTTATTTCACTTATATTCACTTAGATATTTATTATATCATAATATAGCGAATTTTAAAAACATTGGGTAAACATATAATTTGTACACATTATGTATCTTTTTTTCACATGGTTCAATGCTACAATTACATTAGTTTATATCATCACTGCACTCCATCATTACATATTACAACTACATGGTATTATTATGAAACAAAGTCCACCCGCCGCATCTGTCTGTCCTTCTGTCTGTCTGAACGCGATAAATTAAAAAACTGCTGAACAGATTTTCATACGGTTTTCACCAATGGATGTAGTGATTTAAGAGGAAAGTTTATGTGTATAATTCATTAATGTTTTGTTTAAATTGACGATGAATGTTGAAAATGTCGGAAAAATTAAGCTGTCTGGGAACTTTCATCAAGAACGCTGCCTAATTTACCCTTTGAGATATAACAAAACAATGTATGGTGGAACTGTTACTCTTTTATAGGTCTACAGAAAAGTCTGTAATGGCATATGTCTATCATTTAAGGAAAGCTTACTATACCCATTTTAATGTTTTAAAAAATGGTCACATATAATGTAGTAATTGGAAAGTTATTTAAACGGATACGATATTAATCCTTATGAAATTAAATACGATAGATACCTCTAGCATTTCATATACATTATAAGTCCCTCGACATCACACAATTTAAATTAATATCCAGGAGTTAGCGCAAAATGAAAACTATCGCGCGACAAAATAATTTCAAGCTATCCCACTCCGACGTGACACGCGTGATGCAATCGCCCCCGCCCCAGTTTTCAAAAAGACGGTTTTCCGCTGTGCCGAAAAATATACGTCATTTACACCACCATTCAATGTTTGAAAGCAACTGTCCAAATACAGCACGAGTAGTCATGCAGGCATCACGTGGTCCTGTCTAACGCCTCAATAAACTGCGAACCAGGGCGAGTACACAGGCTCTCCAGCTAAGACATAATGACCACCCAGCCCGTAGTAAGGGACCTTCCACATCATATTCAGGTAGGAAATACCACAGTTTATTTCACACTACTTTAATGAATGCTTTTTCTAGCTTTCACAAAAGCGCAGAAAACTTTCTAACCTTTGGCCAGAAACCTTCTCAAGATCTAATTCACATAACACATATCGTTTGTAAAACCTCCTTGTGTTTCCCACAAATATCTTTCAAAAATGTACTTTATGCGTTCCGTCAATACCTAGGTATAAACTTTTCTTATTAAACTAACTTTACTTATTAAATATGTTAATTAATAAATAACCTATAGTTTAAAAGATCAATCATAATATTACTGGCTATAACTTTTCATTTGGAGCGAGGTTTACAAATGAGATGGAGTAATTTCTAGCGTTGAAAGTAAACAGAACATATCACGAAAAAATTTAATACATTGTTTTCATTTTAAAAGCAAACAAAACGCCCAGGAGAAGTATTTACCATGAACCTTCAATAAATAATTAGATGACAAGGAAAGCACCGCTCCTGCAGAAAAAGGGAAACCAGAAAAATAAAAATAAGAGAAAACTGATGGGAAGTTTTTTGATTGATTGGCGGCAAATTTTCCCAATAGGAAATAGAAACAATGTAGGTAGGTAAATTATGTAATTTTTTCATTCCAGTTTTCGTGAAGGAAACAACTCAATTTATTGGACTATATTTCAATGTATTTAGATCTTTTTTGGACTTACAAGGAACATAATGACAATGAGAATGGCATAGTAATTAGCATTTTGTTACAGAAAATTAACAAATTATGATATCTACCTACTTAATTACATCATTTTTATTACAAGAAAAGTCTTAACGGACACATTCTTTATTCTAACTAGTAATTTGAATTCGAATGATCTACCTACGTCTATTTTTCTTCTATTTTTATGTCATACAATGTATTTGTGTTATATATTTGCCAAAAAAATATAAGTCGGATTAAAATAAAATCTTAACTGCAGTTGAAAGACTCATTCTTCCATACTCTCCAATTGTAATCATAAGTTTGTAATAGCAAATACCTAGCAAATAACATTACAAAGTTACAATGCGCCTAGTTTTAACAATATTTTTAAAATATTAAACATTTTTTTAGATATTAAATTAAACGTTTTTAATGAACTATCCAACGATATTTCTCACGATGGAATGTATGAGTAAAAAAAATCATCTCCGCTTTACATGTAAGGAAATCCAAAAAAAAATATTCTCATGATTTTATTTCACGAATTTGTCGAAACTTTAACTTTCCTTATTTTACTATGGATCCCTAAAAAAGAGAAATACCTACTTACTTAGATATAATGAAATGTATGAAATATAATGCTAAAAATAATTTAAAGAGGTTGAGATGATAACGATATTACGTAATTTATTCGTTAACCTATACCTAATGAATACAATTTTTTTAGCTAAATGTCAATGATTTATTATCATTATTAGTGGATAGCATTGCAACGTAGTGGATAGCAAAACAGCCAAACATATACAAATAGAGTACCCAGGTCGCATTTTTTAACAGTAATTTATATACTTAATTTTAGTTTCAGAATGCCGATCATATTTTAAAATTATTCCGGAATTTGTATTTGTACCTGTGTAATAAATACAGTTTAATTATTATAGAATTTAATACATTCTTGTTTACGATTCAGTTACATTTAAATTATTTTGAAACAAGTTTGTAAACGGACCTGAAGGACGTCGAGATAATATTACGTTCAAAATTTAATATCAACGTAATTTTCCAAGCAATAATATAAAGATAAATGAACACTTAAATAAAATACGATTACGGAAAACGGATTTTAAAACGATCTGTTTTTGTTTAATTATAAACTACACTTAAAACAACAAATCATTAAGTGGGGCAAAATCAAAGTACTTTTTATTAAGTACTAACTTATTGTCTGTTTTGATTTAGCGTTCATATATTTGTGTACTTTAATTTTATTTAAAATATATTTTATTTTACTGTATAAATATTGTATAATAACGTAAGTACCTATTGTATTTGACTTCAATATCGTTATTTCGTCTTAGTTTTTATAACACTTAGGTAGGCCTAATCTCCATATATTTAATTGTATAATTATTTTTTAAAAGGATTTAAGATTTATATTATTAGGGTTCTGTACCTCGAAAGGGAAAAGACGGAACCTTTACTTACAGGATCACTTCGTTGTCTATGTCCGCCTGTCCGACTAATCAATCAATCCTTTATCTGATGAACAGGTAGAGGTATCAGGTAGAAATTTATATCACTTCTCTTGTCTTCTTGGAGGTATATAAATTCAAGCTTCTTAAGTCAACGCAGTCAAAAGACAGATATTTATGTACCCAGAGACCTACTGATTAGGTACTTCCTGATGACCTAAGACCATGAAATTTGGCAATAGCAAGGTTTCACAGCACAATAAATGAGAATAAAACAAAAATTGCGAATAAATAATATGTAATTGTAATAAGCTTTTTTGCAAACTTGCACAGTTTTGCAATTGGAGAGCATGGAAGAATGTGTCTTTTGACAGCGAAGTTAAGTGTGTTTTTCAATCCGACTTATATTTATTAGTAAATATATAACACAAATATACATTATATAGTGGCACGGAACTCTCGATGTGCGAGTCCGACTCGCGCTTGTTCAGTTTTTTTTTACTATAATATAAACGTTGTTTGCTTACGCAATGAATATTAAAAGTTTTTAAATTTAAAAACTAATTTCGTACACACAAAAAGAAATTTAAATAACGATGTCAGTCCTTTTTTCTGTGTATCTTTAAAAAACTTGATACATAATTTCGTATTTTTCACAAAACGTAGTCTAAGGAAGTAAGGATTAAGTTTGATTTTTATATAATATTAGTATGTTATCTAGTATCACACTTTAACACTTTTTTGTTTGGATACTAGATAAATTGGATTTACGAATTTTTTTATGGGACAAAAATTATTTAACATACATACAAAAATTTAAAAAATTTCGTTTGTAGATTTCTGTTTAGTGATAACTCGTTTAATATTTCTAGTTGTGAATGAATAGGTAGATAACTAAGCAATTAAAGACACATATTGATACCATTGTCGTTATTTTCTAGGACATGTTATTGTATGTGCCGTAGGTGTGCATCATTTTCAACTTAAATGTTAAGCTTGATGTCTAATTGATTATACTATAACACTTTTAAACGACTTAGTACTGTAGACAAGAGATCACTCTGTGTAACTAAGGTGTAATTAACAGAAGTCATTACATACCGCAAGTATAAACGACTTTAAGGTACGTTCTACTGCCAGGTCTGCACGGCTTCCCGAACATTTTACTGTCTGCTGACAATACACAACGTCTTTTGCCGTGACATTCTCTCATTGCTGTCTCCGTTGCATACGGCTCCAAGCAGGCTATCACAAAAAATAAAAAAATATGATGAGATTATCGTTACTGTTTGTATTTTTATTATAAAAATTAAACCGCAAAATAAAAACACTGAAAAGTTCAAAATAACTATCCTTTACTAATCAAAACTAAAATACGATACACATACCTATATAATTAAATTGGACAGTTACTGAAGTCGGTGCCAAGCCCACCAAAATAATAGGCTTTCTGTTGTTGCACATTGATTTGGCACCGACTTTTATTTGGTTTAATTTTTTCAATACGAATTTTTTATTTTTCACTTTTGAATGATCTTGACCTAAATAAATATCTAGGGCAGGTCTGCAATTAACTTCTTTCTAATTCTGGAGCGCAACGATATACAAGAGAATCATCAATATAAATAAAGGTTATAACCAGTTCGCGTTATTTGGTGTATCTTCGAAGTCCAAGCTCCAATATCGTTGAAATTTAAATTATTAAACATTTTTCAATTTCTGACAACACTAATAGGGTATACCTATAAATAATAATTTAAAAAAGAACTTAAATATAACGAACACAAACATTAATCCAGATAAGGTAAAACCAACTTTTGGTAGTACGTGATCTATAGCAGAATGCACAGTAGCCAAAATAACAATTCTTTCTTCATATTAGGTAATAATCGTAATTTTATTAAGACGTTTAATGAAACATTAAAAATTCCGCCACTGAGGTCATTATGGATAGATTGCGTTCTCGCGCCATTTTTATCTTTATTACTTTATGAGCCGATATTAAATTCCTCGGGATATATTCTTGATAATTTCTACGAATTTTATTGCCTGTATAATAATTTTATAATTCTTGATTGCTATGATTTTTTTATGTTGTAGACTTTGTTTGCATCGTTCTGCATAACATCAAAAATGTAATTAAGGATGACTGTACATTATACTTTAAAGTCTAATAAAAATAGTGAATTTTTCAAGAAAAAAAGAACTAGAACTTACTTTCTTCTTTCATTCCCCTAGGCTGTGGGCACTGTATTGAGTCGTATTCGGTTCTGCCATATTGAGCGGAATATATGGCGACCCTTGAGTGTGGATTACAGCTGAGATGAAGTACGTCGTTCTCACAACCGACTTTACTTCTGAACTCGTCTAGTACACAGAAAAAACGATAGTTATTATTAAAAAAAAAAAGAATATTCAGTGAATACAAGACATCCATAATGGAGTTTCATTATAGATATTTTGAATTAAGTTTTTTTTATCTCTTGGCAATCACACTAATCGCATGATTATTTTGGCTATAACCACATAATAAAAAATTTGTGCTTCCACTAAGCTCGTATTATGTCGTATATTGGGTTAGCATAAAATATGTGGTAATAATATACGTAGCGTAATGTTACGCAAGGAACCTGGAATTTAATTGGATAACTTGAACAGTAGTAATCGTAAATTGGGTCAATTGATGAAACAAACTTTTGTAAATGTTTTGGAATACACATGTACTAAGTTATCAGTAACATGTTACAGGTATAACATAATATAAAACGAGTGCCGCGCTTTTACATGAAATATTAAAAAAAAAACCGTGGTAAGTACTATTATCGACCAAGTGACCAAAACGCTAATTTTTGAAATATCTGCAAGTATATATTATGTCTGGTTGTGTACGACGTAGAAACTGCTAAACGGCACGGTCATTATCTAACTTGCAGTAAGCATGCGAAAGCCAAATATTGCCCGATATCTGCTGTCAAAACGAGAAGTTATACTATGTAATCGCGAAAAGTATATTTTACGATCATGGCGCTATAGACACGCAATTGTCATACATGATACCAAATTTTTTTACAATTAGTCACCGGTCGCGCAATGATCGCGTGGCTGACGCTGTCTGCAAATTTTTAGGTAATGAGGTTGGTTAAGGCAGGTTGTGATAAAACTTATCATCCATTATTTTTTTCAGAAGATAGTCAGAAATTTTATAGTATTTGTATATAGTATTATTTATAGTAGCTGACATTAAAATAATGTTGTGTGGAATAAAACAATAATATCTGCAAGTGTTTGTAGAAATCGGTGACATTATTACCGCATTATTTTAAGTTTTAGGTTAGGTAAGAAGACTAATAATTTTATGATGTAATTGTAGAATGAGGCATGCTGTATAAGTATTAAAGATACTGTGATCTAAATCGCGTTATCGTATTTTACTTTTGCATTACGAAAATGTTGACTTTGGAAGTTTAAAAGTAATTACGTTTTACATCTAAAGAGGAAAACGAATTAGAAATTTTACACGTAACAGATAAAATGAGAAAATTCACGCATCGTGACACGCGCTGTGCCATTATTGTGTTATAGATTTGCGATATGCCGTACCAATTATGGTACAGTATGAGACGGGTGTAACCTGGTGATGTAACCATTACAGTTGGAATTGGAACGTTCCGGGTTACTGCGATTTCGACGTCGTTATATCGATAAATGTTACGACGTTCGCAAGTGGAAATGAATGATAAAATAATTATTTGATATCTAATACGTGTGTATGTATATACATACACATATGTATATATACAAGGTCATTGTAAAAAGGGCTATACATCCACCGGGGTCCCAACGTGTCACTGTCGACTGTTATATTGCAGATGTCATAATATATACAAGGTCATTGTAAAAAGGGCTATACATCCACCGGGGTCCCAACGTGTCACTGTCGACTGTTATATTGCAGATGTCATAATTACGGGATACGATTATTTTGTTTTCCATACAAAAAAAAAACATTCATTGAATGAAAAAAAAAATACTTTTATGCCCCACATTCCAAATATATGCTAGCAACGGGAAAACTCTAATATTAGGGTTGCCTCGCCTTTATTTTTGTTTAAATTTTGAGGTTTTACACTAGAATTATTGACTTTTGGCGTCGAAGTAAAACGCAAGTTTTCATGTGTCATGGGTACTTTTTTACCCTTCCGTATTTACCCATCCTTTCGAAATAACCTTGATATATACGCATGTAGAAAAAATTAGCTAACAACTACTGAGGACAAAAAATCTACAGAGCGATAGTGAGTAATATAGAAGTTATACAGCAAAGGCGATTTATGATGATGAAATAGCTAGTGTGTTAGCTAAAGGAAATGTCAAAAGCACTCGCCTATCTCGATGAAAGGATGTTTAGGGCAAAGACGAAATTTGAGGAGAAGAACGATATGAAACGACGGCAATGCTTGCTACTTTTAATTATTTATTAAAAATCAAAGCTCGTTACTCTGGCCTATCTGTCAAGCCCATTAGGTACACAGTCTGAAGATAATTTGTTTGTAAATATGTACGAATGATCTAATACCCATACGAATCAGTGCATGTGTTGTAAGAGGAACAGATGAAACGGACTGTAAAAGTATGTTAAAAATGTATTAAGTTGAACCTTTAAGTAACTAACCCAAAGTTACATTTTTCCATTATAAGTTTTTAATCCTTCAACTTAATTTTTTGGTCACTATTCTAGTACTAAAATCTAGTAATGGCTGTAAGCAATTAACTGGTTAGATTCATAAAACAAACACAATTTCTATTCAGTTTTTTGTAAATACGTCATATTGTGCCTTCTTAGAAAACTGAATAAAATCCATCCGCTTCCTTAATATAAGGAAGTTTATTATTTAAGATAATGTGTAGGTTTTAAGTTGTACTTTGTTGTATATGATATACAGTATAATCGTCACATAAATGATTATTTATAAGAATCCAAGTCTGGTTTGAAATTACTACAGTAGTTCAAAAATAAACAAAATACTTCTAGGAAAATTATGAAGTTCGGAAGAAAACGAAACGTAATAAAACCCTAATACCTCCTTTAATAATAAGATTAACAAGAATGAAAACAAAATCTTAAAATAAGAAAGAAAGGGTTATACATTTTTGCTGTACCTACTGAATCATATTATAATTTCAGAATATATTTTTAAGCACATCTGACGGACCCTGACATGATTGAGGTAAGACTTCGAAACACTGTTGTAATAACTTGTTTACGAACATGGAAAGGTTTAGTTAATAAGGTTTCTCAGACATAATATAACTTACAAGGACGGCACTTGTAGGCGACTTCGACGAACCTCCTAGATCCCGGACAAGGGTCAACACCAAAGGCTTTAGGGCTGGTGTGAAACTTACACGTTCGCTTCTTCTGGCACGCCTCTACTACTGTCTGCAACAAAGAATACTAATACAAATTAGTTAGTATGTCTATTCTTTTGTTATTTAGTAACTGAACCCTGCCACGTTTCACTTTTAATTAACTTGATTTTTTGTGTGTTTGTATGTTCGATACTAATTTTGCTATTGGTTTTAAATTAACTTGCCAATGACCTAAAGATTTGAAACTTTAAACATAGCGCAGTACTTGATGGCAATGCAACATTAACACGGGTTCTTGTCTGCCTGTTTGTTAGACTACAAGACTAAAAAGTAGTAATCAGTTATCTAATTAAAAACATATATATATGAATTCGCAATCACAAAATAAGAGAAATTATTTCATACTTTTTAGTCCATTTTAAAAACGTGGATACATAAATTGTTTTATTTAATTAATTATTTTTAATTGTAAATTGCTTAAAATACTTTCTAAATCCTTCAAGTAATGTGCTGAACATAACCCACATTGAACTCAACTTATCGATTGGTATTAGGGTTTTTAACTGACACATAAACTAACATTCATTTTATGTATGGACTTTGTGTCCGAACACGCGTTGCTGTGGCTCAGAAGGTTTTATATTATTACTCGTGATTTAAAAAATCCCTCAGAAAAAAATTCTTTCGGTTTGACCCCAATTTTTCAATTTTCCGAACAACTTTTCCAAACCTTACTACGACTATTGTGAACATGTAAAAAAAATTGCCAAATCGAAGCAGTGCCAAGTTTTGCGATTAGAACATTTCATTTTTACTCGTATTTATGTACATTTTCGTAATGATATTTTCTGCAACGTATTATAATCACCGCAAAAGAACTACAACGTTCATCTTATTTTTTGAATTCTGTATCTAAAAAGGAACCCAAGATGACTCATATATCCGTCTTTTTTTCCGTCTATCACAATCAATTTTCATAGAAACCATGAGACGTAGAAATTTGAAATATTGGGACAGAAATATAGTATCTTAATATCCTACATAGTATGTAAGTACCAATTAACACTGAAAATTCATGTAAGAATTACAGAGGATTAATTATTATACAAAGATCATACTATTCGACCATATACCTCCGCCCTCTCATCTCCGAAACTATTGTATTGGAATTTTTAAAGGTCAGGTTTTAATATAGAAGCCATACATCGAAGGCGCCTTATGATGATCAAATAGATAGCTATTACGTTAGCTGAAGGAAATGTCGACAACACTCGTATATCTTGGTGATAGGATATTTGGAGTAACGACGAGATTTGAGGAGTAGAATGGTATGAAAAGACGGTAATGCTTGCTACCTTTGCTTATTTTATTAAAAGAATCTAAGCTTGCTACTCTGGCCTACTCTTTCAAGCCCATTAGAAATACAGTGTGAAGATATTATGTATATACAAATATATGTATGATCTATATAAGTACACTGGTAAGTACATATATTGTAAGAGGAACAGATGAAACGGATTGTATGGTATGTTAAAAATGTATAAAGTTAAACCTTTAAGTAACTAACCTATAGTTACATTTTTATTTCATAAATACACATACACTTTACTTGAAATATACAGGAAAGTTAAAACGAAAGTTGTAGGCAGTTTAGCAGCTACATAGGTGTAGAATAGTGCCTGTGTACCGGTCAACAACGTTAGAGAACCCACGGGACTTTTGGTTGCTGGTCAGTAAGTCTGGCCAACCCTGCCCTTGTTAGATCCAACAGAATCCAATAGAATCGGATTAAAATCTAAATGTATTTAAAGTCAATGAGGATCTATCAAACACGCAAATTATTCTGATTGAAAAAGAATGAGTAGTAATTGGTTAAAATTTTTAATCGTATTTTTAATGGTATAAAGCCCTCTGCGTGGTTTACACTTTGACTTAAAATTTATTACGTAAAGTATTTCACATTTTCTTTACATGCGTTTATCATGTTCAGTGTTCAAATGGGTTTTTATACAATCCCGTTGCATTTTTCTCAAAATGTTGTTAATGATTTCATGTATATCGCAGTTCAAACTAAAGGTACATTGGAAAGATAATGGATGCATGAATACAAGCATACGAGTATTCATGAAGGTATATTGGGAGTCTGCCTATGCAGACTAGGTAACTAGGTATCTTTGGTGATCTGGATCTAGATATCTAAAAAGACTGAGAGTTAGGTATTTGGATACATACAACTTCAACTCTTTGTCTTGAAATCCTTAAACGTGGAAATATGATTGGAAAAAAAACCTCGATAAAAAATCCAGAAAATGTCCTGTTTTGTACAAAGATCCAGTTTCATCTCCGAAAATGTGCAGAATTTCAAAATGATTTTTACTAAGTTTTACTAAGTAGTTATACTGTCTTAAATCTCTAAAACCAGTTTTTTTAATTGGTAATGTAGTTTTATTGCAAATTACAATTATGTGAAAAAACAAGTGCTGAGATGTTTATGATACAACTGCGGAAATCAACTTTATTGTTATCGCCATAGGTCGCGGGGGTAATGAACGGTTTCGGTTGCACCGGGCTACATAGGCGGACTCTTAATGCGACGCATTGATAAACAATAATTTAATATAAAGTAGACCTTCTGTTCTATACAAATTTGCGCGCGCTAGCTTAAGAATAATACGAAAACACAGTTATTGTCGTTTATTTTATAAACTATAACTAATTTCAAAAAATCCGACTGTCATTTTGAGGAATATATTTAAAGTAAACTATACAGAAAATTTAGAAATATAAATCGGTCCTGTTTCTCCGAAAAATGTAAATCTTTGTTTTAAAAGAGATTTCTTTGACATTTTTTTTTATGTTACAAAAGTTAATCAACCGTGTATCGCAACTATCCAAATGAAGGAATAAAATGAAGAATCAGAATAGTAAATAACACTGTCATACGTTTTGTAGTCATTTAGAAAAGTTGAAATCCCTGGCGTCAAAATTTCCAAAGCGTCGCCTTAATGATCGACCAGTGTACATTTGATTTGTGATTTATCTATACGTAGAGGTAGTGCTCATGGCAATGTACTATTGCAAATAACTCGCGTACTTTCTGCGCATTGAAGCTTTTACATACATCAAAATTAGACATTAGCTTTAGTGAAACCAAACAGTAACAAGTTATTAGCTTATCGAATACATACATGCTTTATAACATTATATCGACTTTTATAGCTTGTACGGGAAGCAGATGACACATTGTTTTTCCTTTCTTTCTTAGATGAGTATAGAAGCTATAAAACACGGATAAAACTCACTATGAATTGCGAACAAATAATCTATTTCAGAAATGTCGAATCTAATAACCATTTTAATTAAACAGCACGTTGATATTAAAATCCTTTCAGTATTTTCAGACTTGAAATCAAATATAACAATAACTCATTAATACTTTAGTATAATAAAGAAGAAATTGAATATCAAGTAAGTTAGTAAAGATTTTAATCACGAAAGTTTGCAATAACGAAGTTATCTCAAGCAAAATGTGTTTAGATTTCGTTGTAGGTTTCGTCGTAAAAGTACCTATTATTTAGCGACGTCGTTCTTTGATTGAAAGGTTAAAGCCTATAATGAATTTTGTGACAAAGTAAAGAGAACTGAAAGTTAGTTATACAATGTCTTGTACGAACCTAATATTTAACAACCGCCAACAGCGATCTCTTCCAGACAACCTAGATTAACTACCTATATACCTCTTATAATATTTACTCACGGCTCTATGTTGCGTTTATACTTTCCGTGCCCGTTACTACGATCGGTACAATCCGGTCGCAACGTCGGGATAAAATAAATAATTAGCCTTAAAGTATAAACGCGACATAGACCCAAGAGTAAATATTGTAAGATGTGTACAAGTCGTGAAAGTTTAAAAACATTAATACCTATATACCATATTATATAGACGCCAAAGATTGTTTAGCGACTCGACGTTTTTGGCAACAAGCGTCGCGACATATTTGTCCCTTAGTGAAAACAAGGCTTAAAGATGGCATAGCTGAACCCAATAGTAATGGCCTTGGTAGCCCATCGCCAATTCCAGTTAATAATATAAACGTAATAATCACTGATACGGATATAATGCTCGAATATGCAGGATCTGAACTCTATTCCTGTAAGCAGAAGAGAAGACTTTGATAAATATACCTAAACAAGAATTTCCTGCCGGCACGATAAGACCACAATATTATAAAAGTCATAAGTACAATTAGTTTGTGTTAGTCTGAGAAAGAATGAAAAACATGAGAAATTGTAGTCTGGTCATTATTCCAGGCAGGCCTTGAAAGTCAGCGAAAGGTAGAGCTTATTATAAAGAATTGATATAAGTGTTACTCGTAGGTTAGCCTTTCGTAGGCTAGTCATTAAGCAGTTTTGCTTTTCCATCTCTAAGCCAAAATGTTTATTGCTAGATCCGATGTCGAGGTCTGACTTTGTAGCGCCTGGATACACTGTCCACTCCAAATGAGAAACAACATGTTAAGTATGTATGTATGTGGCAGGCATGTTCCTTTTACTGAGCAGAGACCCGCTAAGAACGAGTTTCGCGAAAATGGACACCCATAGGGGGTTGCGCGGGGGTAGTATATAGAAAAAAATTCGTGTTTTCAAAGTTAGACCTCTACAGACTTAAAATGTGGTAAAGATGTCTCCTACGTTACGTGGACATCCATTAAAAATTGGTTTCCCAAAAATCGTATCTTAAGGAGTGGGGAGGTACTCTGAAACTATTAAAGCTACAGACTTGAATTTTGGCAGGCATATTCCTTTTGTTATTTATGTTCAACGAAGTGGTCGGGTATCAACTAGTTCAGGTGATGTTTGGTAAGTAGGTAAATTCATCTAACCTGCAAGGCACTAGGCCACGTACACGACGTATCACCAACTACCTCCACCGCAACAGGCTGATATTCGGCCAGCTCAGATGCGCAGGAGTTGTGCGATGTCGAAGCGCCATAATGCGCCACTTGTATACTAATAGTGGTTCCGCGAGGACAGACCAACGTCACAATGTCCTCGTCGCAGGCGGCCTTCTGGTGTGTCCGAAGTGTGCCGAGGAGCAGTTCTGTTGACAATACAATGATAGCTATAATTTGTCATTCGGTCTAACGCTAGTGAAAATTCTTAATTTGATTTCCTTGTGGAGTTCAAAATTTTATTTTGTTCTTATGTGTAATTATTTTATTTATTGTCATTTAAAAGCACATTGTACACATGTCGTCTATACACAATACCTAATTTCGTTTTTCTGTAAAGCATTACGTAATATATAAAGTTTTTTTGCTAATAGACAATGTGTCTTTGTTCGACGTGTCGAAAAACTATTCTCACGTCAAAGAATTTTTACCACAGTTGAACCCTGAAAACGTTCTACTACATACCTACTAGCACTTCATAAACTTTCCGAAAAAACAGCGATCCACAAATTATGTTACATAGATTTGTCTTCGTCAGTTTATCTGAAACTTGTTTTGAAATAAATAACCGTAACGTCCTTAACATTAAGTATAGAGCCATCACGGATGTGAATAATTTATTAATTTATCTTTCTAATGATAGTATTGTACATTAAAGCTGTGCTTGCAATTTCACGTAGACTTTAGTAATTGGTTGGACGGAAGTATTTATTTCTTCCTCGCAAGAAGTAGGTATGTTGTAGCTGTTCGTCGCGGCTATACCATAATCTATCACCATTCCTATTAGATTTCATTAAAATTAATTCGGTATTTTTACGTGAAATGTGTAATGGTGTCAAAATTTTCAGTGTCTGTGTCAAAGACACGGCCCAGCACCTGCTATAGTTTTATTATTTACATAATTATGTGTTCGTGTATTAAACCATATAGGTAATTAATACGACAGGCAGTGATTGTAGGTTATGCAACTGTAAATTTATACTAGTAATTAAATAATAATACACACTTAACGCTCATAAATAAGTTAATGCATTTCTTTCCTTTGTATCTCTGTAATTGTTTTTTTTTTCTACATAAGGAAGGCGTTACGGAAGGAATTACGCGTTTTGTATTAGTATATAATTTTGTTACTCAATTATGAGAGGTATTATTTTAATTTGTTATAGAATCGTGAAGTGGATTATTTGTAAGTTGAGTATTTTTATTTTATGAAATTAATTCAATTTATTTTCTAGTAAATCACAGATAACACATAAAAAGGACTTTTTGGCGGGAACGGGAGAAGTGAGTTTGTTGTTTTATTTATATTTTCTATTTTTTACATTTTTGGGAGTTTTAAAGTACAAAAGTGATAGTATATTATGTTTTAAAGTTCTGTATAAGTGAAAAGAATGAAGTGGGTCTAAATAAACATGTGTAGCTAAAGTTCTCGCGTTCTTCCAAGAAGCCCTTTATAACTTCAGTAAAGCCTATTATCATTTTATTGGAGGAGTTTTACGATAACAAGAAAAAATGGTAACTTCGAACAAGCTTCGTGTTAATACGTGACATTGGCAAATGCGCTAATCTGTACGCCATGCCATTAAGAACAAAAATAAACACAAATAGACGCTTATTATTATTTAATGTTACGACATGACATTATGGCACGTATTCATCGAGCACGTGCCATGTATCTAATATTAAGCCATAAAGGAAGTTATTTATTCGAGGTCCGAAAATACTTGACTGATTTTAGTAACCCTTCTCGAGTACTTACATACTTTCAACTCATAACATACGTACAAGCTATACATGTAACATGTAATATCATCTTGATGTGAGAGAAATTGTAAGTAATAGCTGAAATATATAAATTGTTTAAAATAAAAAAATTACGTAGTTTTCAAAAGCAGTTCTCACAACATTACCTATTTATTAACTTAAATTCTGGAAGGCGTTCTTGGTCTCACCTGAGAAGGGTAAAACTATTAACATAATATATTATATTATGCTATATGTTATACTAGATATTAAATCGTAATAGACGAACAAAGTGTGCGAGAGCAAATCAGTCCTTATGGCAAAAGCTACTTATAGGAAAGAGGCAGAAACAAAATGTTCGTAGAATCAGTTTAAAGCCTGTTTAATCTCTGTTATCTTATAATATTTATTCTCGGGTCTATGTCGCGTTTATACGTTAAGGCTAATTACCTATTTTATCCCGACATTACGACCAGATAGCACCGATCGTGGTCACGGGCAGACTGATGAAGATGAATGTCGTCTTTTCGAAGTGTGCGGTTCCTTGCAACTACCCACACTCGTTCAACGCATTTTTTTATTTTTACTATTGTCACTGTCGGTACTTCGACACACTACACTAATGACATCTACGCACTGGCGACGTTCGGTTATCCGTTGCTGGACACACTTGTTGATGACAGGATTCCATGATGTTGATAAGCGGTATCCATTTTTCAGGTTGAAATTATGGTATTTCTTGATTTCAACCACCTTTCCTGCTATTCTGGAATAATAGTGTCGATAGGTGGAAAGGACCTGTGGCTGATGCAAGTCAATCCAGTGATTGGGTCCTGACTCCAGCAAGTGCTCGGCACTTGGTTGACCAAGACCAATACCAAATGGCTGACCTATTTGTCTATCATTTTCTGACAGCTGTGATATGTTCTCTGAGCCTATCTACTATTGTTCTTTTCGTCTGTCCGATGTAGGAACTACCACAACTGCAATTCATCTTGTAGACACCAGGTGCCTGGGAAGGAATGACATCCTTCGGAGTATCTAAATGTTCAGGGTCACATAGGTCGTACGCACTGTTCACCAGTGAAGCTACCACCGACTGAAGGTATCGCAGATAATGATGCAAATTAGCATGCAGATACCTGTCAGTGTACATGGATTTTCTACATACTGAGGCAAGGTACCATTATCTCTCACCGTTATTTTCACATCAAGTAAGGGCAACGATCTGTCTATCTCCATTTCAAAAGTGAACCTGATGTTAGGGTGTATGGAGCTCAAGTGGCTAGCAAATTGTTCTACCTCCCGTCTGTCTGCTCTCGTAATACAGAAGACGTCATCTGCGTACCTCTTCCACAGTTTCACGTGTGACAATTGTGGCTTTATCATTTCTTCGAAGTATTC
Organism: Zeuzera pyrina; assembly: GCA_907165235.1. Taxonomy (NCBI): domain Eukaryota; kingdom Metazoa; phylum Arthropoda; class Insecta; order Lepidoptera; family Cossidae; genus Zeuzera; species Zeuzera pyrina. The sequence continues at coordinate 18,285,489 of OU015626.1, forward strand.
CATCTAGATATTGGCCATTACTGGTGCTACTGGATTACGGCCACTCCGTTGATCTGGAGATATAATTGTCCACGGTATATGAAAAAATTACCTTCCAGACTGTTCTTCAATAAAACAATATTCTTGTCGGACAGTCCATTTTCCCTTAGTTTCCTCTCGATGACATCAAGACAATTCAGAATAGAAACATTGGTGTTAAATGACTCAACATCAAAACTCACCATTACTTTTTCTGGTTCCATTTTTGCGTTCCTGATAATGTCTACAAAATGGTAAGCATCCTTCACGAACGATGCAGTTCTACCTATCAATGGTTACAGTACTGTGGCAATGTGCTTCGCCAGATTGTAAATGATAGAATCGATTTTACTCACAAGCGGACGGAGCGGTACGGCGTTCTTATGGACTTTTGGCAAACCATATATCGTCGATGGTTGAAAGCTCCTAGGTCTAAAGAGGCGTCCAAACGCATCGTCCGTAAAAAGATTCTTGTACTTCCTGATCAGTGCTCGTATTCTCTTCGTGACTCTGGCTGTCGGATCATATGACACTGGTAATTAGCCTTAAAGTATAAATGCGACATAAACCCGTGAATAAAATATAATAAAATAAATATGAAATATTGTAAGATGTATACAAGTCGTGAAAGTTTAAAAACATCTCTGTTAGTTTCTAAGTTAGTAAAACTTGACATGAAAGAAGGTATCAGAGTACAAGTAATTTGACACTTTTTTAACTTGAGATTCTTACTCAACAGACTTAAACATTTTGCTATTCATTTTATACAGTGTCTATAATACGTACATAACGTATTTACGTACGTAACGTTATTTACTTCACAAGATACAGACTTATTTTTATTGTCGGATTAAATTATATCCAGTATACGAAGTATTTTTCAAAAAAACATTGCACTTTTTGATGAAGTAAATTCATTTTACAATTTCATCCATACCACATATAAACAAAATTACCATTCTTGTTTTTGACGTTAATTTTTTAAAATTTTTGCAAACTAGAGGACGTCCAGTGGTCAAAATACAATAGTAAATATAAAATAAATGATTTTGTCACTTGACATACACTCCACAGACCAAAAACAGTTAACAGCTCACAAAATACACAAAATTCGCAGTTCGAAACTCAGTCAATCTATTAGTAATATTATTTGCTGGCATTTTGAAATTCTTTGGGAACATCCTATTCAGTAGGATTGTTTGATCACGAGCTGTTATGTGTTACAAATTGACAGTATAACTATTACGTGTTTGACATTGGCAGTATGAATGTTAACGATCTCGAAGTAACAATGAATGTTTTGCTTATTTAATTTAATGTCACATTTTACATATAAATTAAGGTTTCTGCTCTCCTTCCTATAACCTTTACCTATATCCTCCTCAAAGAAGAGTGTGAGATGTGGATCTCACACTCCTCCGTGCGCGCTACATGCTTAAAAAACGGTACAAAGAATTCTCTTCATGTATTAATATGTAGATAGTGAGAAAATATAATTTAACTTTTCACATAACTTTACATAACACAGGTATATCCAGTCTGTTTTATATTAAACATTCAATCTAGCATGGGAATGTTGTACCATAAAAAATTAATAACTATGAATAAATCTTAATCTGTTCTTGTTTAGATTACAAAGTTTACTACCAACAATATACTTCACGTGTTATCGAGGCCACACACTCATATCCCTAGTGTTTGGTTGATAATAAAACTCCAGACAAAAATATTTACAACAGACAACTGTTCAGCATTCCCTTGTAAAAGTTGTTCACAGTATGATTTTACTTTTTATAGTGAAATTATTTAAAGTAAGGCTTTAAAAATTTTAAAATACTTTTTCACATTACAAATGAATAAAATAATAGTATTTCCATTGAATATTACTAATTCCACCGTCATTAACTCCGCTTTGGGTATTAGGCCCATATAGGACACATACGAGTATAGCTCAGAGTAACGTTAAACTGTAATTATGCTGCACCTATTACTTTTTCCTTGCAGTAAAAATATATGTAATAATGTGACGAAATCTTTACGTTTTATTAAACTACAATTATTTTTTCGTTATTTTATTTACAACAGAGTGTAATTACATGTGTATTTGAATTGTTAGTAATTTGTGTATACAGCATTGTACAATATTAAATCTTATGTTTAATTATTTTTTGAATGAAATATATTCAATGTGTACTCAACGATATTTTACATGTTTGTAACTGAAACAAAATAAATCAAAATAAATAAATACATACATGTAACAAGTACGTGAATACCTAATGTTATTTTAATAAACATTACCCACAAATATAAGACATAAATATATATAATATAAATTAAGTGTGATTACTTGATATACTTTTACACTTGATACACGTACCTATAATTTGAAAACAATTAATATTAAAAATAGATTTGCGCTTTATTTTGCCGAGGTCTGCTATACAATTAACTTTGTAATTTTCAGTTGATTGATTGGCTCTTAGATTATAAATTTGCGTGTTTTCATATAGCAGCAGCTTTTAACCTAATAAAATTGAGTATGTATTTGTTCAAATAATATAAGTTCAAAAGAGACGAAGTCTCTGCGGAGCGTTACGAAATAAATATGTATGTTCATGACGTGAAAAGGTTCACATTTTTCACGTGTATTGTAGTTTTAACGCTTTTGACTAAATGGTACAATGAGTTTATTGTAATTATATACATTATGTAACTTTGGTGGTAACAGAATAATATTAAAATCAATTCATTTTATAACTCGTATTATTATTTCATGCAGTAACTTTCAGTTAGATATTCTACACCCTGTGCTATATTACCATGAGTGTAATCCTAACGCTCCGCCGCAAGAGCCAGTCACTTAAACAACGGGTCATTAAGGGGAAGCCATCTATTTATAGTACAAATGATCGTATTTCATACTTGACGAGAGGCGTAATAGGGCGCACGTGGCGTTCGAAGTGCATACATCGCAATTTATAAGATACAGCGGAATTGAACATAATCTTCTAACCTTAAAACAGTAATTAATTTATGTTCTATATTATAATTAATGTACCATAACATGATATTTTTCAAACTTTGCAATTTGTAACATAATGCTTACTGTAATATGTTATCAGACGAAAACTTTTCATTCAGACCATACACAAGCATCTGTTTGGCAGCGGACTGCGGTTAACATGCATCCCGTTTAAAGGGAAGCGCTCACGAAATAATAAGAGTTGAACTTGATGAAGACACGGTTAGCACACCATCAATCCTTGTCACATAAATTCACTCGATGATGGCACTTTTTGGAAGAGAAATTGTTACGGGAATCACCTTGGTTAATGAGTAAACAGCTGTTGTACATTAGTGAAATATATCATTGAAAGAAAGCGGTCATAATAATTTTTTTCGCTGATTTCGCCAAGAATATATAAAGATTTTATAATATTTGGTTTTATTAGTTTATAACAAAGTGTTTATTATTTAATTCAAACACGATAATTCGTAATTGTCCGGAAAAAGAACAATAAATCTTTATGTTCTCTAAAATAATATTTACTATGTTCTCGTACATTATAAAATATACAAATATATATTTATATTTCATACAAATTGTGGGATGCACATGACTTAGTTATTTTCAATACAAATAAACTACTTACATCAAATTAAAAAATATATATAATGCCGATAATAATTTTGTTCATCCAATGTTTCATCAAGTTACTTACTAATTACATTACATTTTAATTATTGGATTTTCGTCTATTAATATTTCATTAATATTATAATTTAACGAATAGTATAACAACGTCTTCATAAAAATCTATATTGCCTACTAATTTGTAATTTATCCCTTCGTTTCGAATAAATAATTTATTTGTAATTAAAATTTTAACTGTAACAAAATTAACACATATATTAGAATTCTGTATATCTCAAGTTTTATATTAATGAAGAATTAATATCGAAAACAAACAAGCAACAATTTTATTCGTTTCAAGAGACGATAATTATAGAGTTTAAGATAATATGTAGACGCCATACATATCTTATTAATTTATTTTATTAACGCTGTAATGTACAATTCGTCAGAACAATCTCAGTTTCGTATGTTACTACGTATGTTACCATCTAAAACATTACTTTTTGTACAAAATATAAGGATGACACTTAGTCAAATGAAAGAAAGCACTTAAAATATACACAGCGCACACAAAATGTTTGCTTAAAGCTAAACCTAACAATACATTTCCTTTTGAAGTCACTGAGAGAAAACTAAATTATTTACATTCCGAGAAATCACTCAAAGAGATCGTTTTACGCTCGTCAAAGAAAAAAGCGAGTGACGCGCGAGGGGTGGACTGACATTAATGTCCCTGGAATGTATGGCCCATACGTTGCTCGAAACATTTTTATAGCTCATCTTCTATGGTCAATAGTAGAAACGGTCTTAAACGACTGATTTACTGGCATTCCGTTGAAAAACATAAAGAATATAACTGTGGATAGATTTGTTGTTTAATGGTTTATTTGGCTCTTGATTTGTTTTGTTAAACAATGTTCGGTTTTGTTATATGGTTGACATGATGTATACAAAGATATACAGACATAGACGTTAGAAATATTTACGTAACAAAAAATGTTAGGTATAAGTTCTAAATTAATTACTTCAGTTTATCGTAGATTAGCGTCAGTCGCAGTTTTACTGGGAAACCTACCTACTAATAATTTATTTACTAAAACTAAATTAACTACAATTGATCACATTTTCTGCTTTGGTGCCGAAATTGACAACAATATATTTTTATTGATTAAAGCTAGTAGAAATGCGATATCTTAGTAATATTGTGGACAAAACGAGCAATGAAGAAATACACAGTATGACAGGATTACACGACAGCGTGTTATTATAGAAATGAAGGAATGCTTAGATGGTTCGGGCAAATGGAAGAATAAGTGATGAAAGGCTGACAAAGAAAATCTACAGAGCGAAAATGAGAGGTAGTAGAAGCCAAGGAAAACCAAGGCTGACTTAGGAAGACCAAATAACCAGAGTGTTAGCTGGCAGAAATGTCAAAATCACTCGCAGAATGATGAGATTCGAGGAAGTGAAAGATGTAAGGACCGCGAAGCTTGGCGCTCCGTCCTCTCTGCTCTCTGACTACCCCGTTAGGGATACAGCGTGAAAACGTGCGTGTATGTCTTCCTCGTAGAATAAAAAAATCCATGGTAGAGACTAAACAAAATTGATTTAAATTTATTCTTAATCTGTTAAATTCTTGTACGATAAGGAGATTATTCTTCTTTTTCTTATTCAAATCTTCAACATTTAAGAGTTAATTTCAGAAACAAGTGATTTCTAAACATATGAAATAATAAAAATAAATAAATTCACGCAGAGGTTCAAAACTGTAATTTAAAAAAAAAACCTATTATAACTCTACCATGATGATTGATGCACTTTTACATGCGTTGGAACCAATTTTCGTAGCACTTTTTCCATTCGGATTGAGGTACTCGTATCTCCAAAACGTGCATTTTGAACGCATCAACAGCCACTTCACGGCTCGAAAAACGTTGACCACGTAATTTATTCTTCACGGTTGGGAATATATAGAAGTCGTTGGGGGCCAAGTCGGGGCTGTACGGCGGATGACCTGTTAATTCGATTTTTTGATCTTTCAAATATCGAGTTGTTTCGGCCGATGTGTGGCAGCTAGCATTGTCATGATGAAGAAGGATTCTGTGTTGTCGGTTGTTCTTTCTTATTTCTTCAAAGACTTCTGGCAAACAGATGGTCGTGTACCATTCAGAATTAACCGTTTTACGATCCTCTAGTGGCACTCTAGCTACATGTCCATTTATACCAAAAAAACAAACGACCATTTGCTTCAAAGTGCTTTTTGAACGAATGACTTTTGTTGGGTTCGGCTCATCTTGGAACACCCAAACCGTTGATTGTTGTTTAGTTTCAGGATCATACGCATATATCCAAGATTCATCACCCGTGTAGATATTATAGACAGCTTTTGACGCACTCTGATTGTACTTTTGTAACATTTTTTCACACCAATCGACACGAGCACGTTTTTGGTCAGTTCTCAAGTTGTGCGGAATCCAACGTGAACAAATTTTTTTTACAGCTAAATGTTCGTGTAATATTTTAAATATACTCGTCATACTTATGCCCAGAGACGCCTCTATCTTGCGATATGTAACATGACGATCTTGCATTATTAGTTCCCGCACAGCTTCGTCCCCAAAAGTCGAAGTGAGTTGATCGATGCACTGTTTTTGAGTTAGCCCTCACTGAAAATCGTAATAAATCATAGCACGAAAATTTTCACGACTTAAATCCATGGTTTTAAAGACTCGCAATTTTCAAAATGACGCCACAAAGGATAAACAAATGACAGCTACATGAAACAAATAGCATTCTTCAGCCAAAGAGTTCCATTTTTAAATGTTATAATTACTTTTTTAATATTATTCTGTAACTGGCCAGTTCCGGATGCATAAATAGCATCCCTCGAACATACCTACAATATCTTCACGCCGTATCCCTAACAGGGTAGTCAGAGAGGACGGAGCGCCAAGTTGTAGAAAACGTAAATGATGTAATTAATTTACGAATAAATAAGTAATAAAAATCAAACAGACAACCTCTAAAAATTTATCGTCACGTAGATATGCGCTGAAAAATATTTTTTCACTTAAAACATGTTTGTTTCATGAATACAAAACCTGAAATGAATCAACTTCAGAAATTCTAATAAATTTGTTACAATTTTTTTGACGTATTCATCACTTATACAGTCTTGAATCAGAAATATTGTGTACGCAGACTCGGAAAGCGAAAGCTTCAATTTATAAAAAGTACTGTGAAAACTCGTAATCCAGCTCTGTATGTATAACATTACTTTCACCAGAAATTGTGAATAATAATTATTTTTCTACCTTTCGACAGCCGAAAATAATAAAGCAGAATATCGGAACGAAAAGATTATCGATTCCCAATAATAACAAAAGACAACAAACTTTTTCCAATGAGAAATTTATTTTTTCTTGAAAAATAACAGTGTTATTTAGTCCAAGATTGCTTCCAAATCGGACAAAACAACGCGATAAAATAATTTGCGTTTATCAACCAAAAGAAGATGATTACAGACAAGTAAAGGTCACAATAACCCGTTCGCGCTAAGTTTACTATTGGCGATATGACGTCACTTGAAGGGTAGCGTCAGCAAAAAAAAAAACAAACTATATTTAAAATATTTTTTATTTATTATTATTAATAAAATTTGTGTATTTGGGTAAAATTAGACACATTAATTGCGTTTAATCACTAACGTCCATAGGTTCAACACCAGATATTTCACTCTCACTGTCACTAAAAATTGACTCCGTATGACTCTCTGAGCCTGCCCCCACTGAAATTATGAGTTCTCTCTCGTTTAATTCTTGCAGCCGATCACTTTCCCAATATTGCTGTATAGTTTGATCGACAGGTATTATATAAGAACGGTTTTTCTTCTCATTTTCGAAATAAGTCATAACCTTTAACACCATATTTCGTACATCACTTCTTAAAGTTTTGCCTTTACCCATAGTTTAAACAAAGCGAAAAATTAAGAAATGTCAAAAGCAAAGCATTTTTATGAATAATAACATTAACCACGCACACATGCGATGATGTTGCCAACGATACTGAGAGGGCGATTCAGCGGTCCGGTAGGCGGTTGGGGGAGGGGACGCACATTCTACGGAACGGCAAACTTAGCGCGAACGGGTAGTACTCATTTATCACCTCGGCTCCCGGCTAGCACTGCCTCGCCGCCCGGTGTTGTTCACTCGTCGTCGTCAACAGGTGGTCGACTAAACGACGACAAGTAGACGCCTCGCAGACATGAGTGGACATTGCGTGATCAACAAATTAACAACAATTCGTCTACTCGCTGTCGGCAGTCGCAAGAAAGTAGTTCATTCCCCGTCCATATATAACTCTCATTTCGATAACCGCCCCGAGTCTGGGTGTTCATGTATAATATGAATTTATTTACAAAAAAAAAGTATATAAGTAGTATATCAGTTGTCTAGTACCCATAACACAAGCGCTGTGCTGCTTACTTTGAGACTAGATGGCACTGTGTTCAATGTCTGAGTATATTACTGAGTACTGAGTATAGGGATATCATAATGCTATCGATGTGTTTTAGAGACGATATGGACTTAGGCCATTGTTAAGTGAATGTGCATGAATGGAAAATCTATGTAACAAATCCCAACCAATCGAGGACAGATGGTGCTAGTCGGGTGCTGACTTGGTATGAGTGTTGACCTTTATGAGTCCGCCTAAACAGACTTCGGTGTGTTTATCTTCATGTGGGCTAAAATGGGTCTGAAATTACTAACTGCTAACCAAATTTTAAAATTGTTCGTACTTACATGTATTTAAGTTAGTTAAGGGCTCTTAGCCCGCCTATGCAGACTTTGATGTATTGGGTAATACACCAAATTTGAATTTCGATGTATAGGAAAATCGAGTTAAATAGATACATACAAGTTCTACTCTTTATCTTAAAATCTTCAATCGCGGAAACGCGTTTGGAGAAAAAAACTTTCATTTAAAAAAATAATTAAATAAATATCCAATCTGTTTTGCACAGAAATTCAGTTGGATATCCAAAATTCTACTGAATTTTGAAATATTTTTTTTTCTAAAATGGATAGAAAACTATCATATCTCGAATCTCTCAAACCAGTTTTCTAATTGGTAGTTTTGTTTTTTTTTTAATTTATCGCAAATTAAAAAATTAACATTATCTACGAAAAGGAATTTTGAGACTTCTTGGCATTAAAATATGATTAAACTTATTGCCATACAGGGGGGTAAATGAACGAACTCGCTTGCGTGCGCTGCGTTGCATAAGCGTTGCATAGACTTAGACTTATAAGTTGCGACGTTTTAGAAGACGCATGGCACAATAGCATTCATCTCTCGGAGGGCATCTTCAGATACTGGTCTGGTGTATTACTATTATTATTAAGCCAGACCAAATGTTTTATAGATGACTTGAAAAATCCATCTGTGATTATGATGAAAACACAGATTTACCAATAATTGATGTTAGACCGGAAGAAATATATAGCTTAAGCCTGTAATAGAAAAGGATGGAAATACACATATTTCGTCTCTATCGGTATGCTCAATGTTATAAGACTGCTGTTGTATTTGACAGATATAAGAACAAAATAAATCTTTGTTCCTTAGTACTTTTAAGAAAAATTAAAATAATTTTTTTTTGCAAATATATGTGAAATAGAGACTCTTTTAGTCGTAATGGTAGAATATAGTATTTTAGGCTACAAAGGCCGATTTGACAAATATAGGTTGTCAAAGCGAGAAAGACCACATCCACGCAAAGTCTATTACTCCTATTAGTAGATCTGTAGATGAAAACCATATCTGTGTATTGAAGTATTAGATATAATAATAATCCGTCGCTTGTGTGAGAACAAAACCTATGTGTAACACAACCTATTACTGTAGTTACTCGTTGTTGTTAGTTGTTACTTCGTTGTTAAAAGTATTATGAGTTATGTGGAAAAATAAATAAATAAGGAACGAATTATACACCAATAATCACTGTTTGTAAATTAGGAACAGTTTATTAGCGATTTATAACTTCGTAAACTTAGCATCCTAAATCTTATTAGCAATAACTTTTTGCCTTAAAGTTGTTGAACAAGTCTTGTTAATGAATTCTGGGTCAGTATAAATTTATCTATCTGATATAATATTTTGTTATCTGATATAATTTTTGTATTTTTATTTTCATGTATCTTACAAAAACTTAATTGAAATGGAATTATATAGATAATAATATTTCAACAACAGTTTTTTTGTGCATGAGTGGCAGCATGACTAATTGACTGTTGCTTGTGACCTAATTGACAAGGGATCAAATAACTCGATAGTGGACTACAATCACAGCAAATTACTTTTATCTATACTTACAAAATAAAACATCCTGAGTAATTTATCATCTCTGAGCAAAGTTCGTAAAACTATTTTAGACAGTTGTTTTTGTGACCGTGTATGTAGAGCCAAAATTCAAACAAGCGTTCAATTTCTTGTTCTACTAATGCCAAGACCGCAGACAAGAACGAACCCAAAATTGATTTTGGTCTCTTGCATTTCCTACAGGACCAAAGTCAAGACTGAAAAAAAATGCTAATTTTAGATATCACTAATTCAATTTACGAGCTAATAAGTAGTTAATCTTTTGTTTACCACATTTGTTACAATTATGTTTTAGTTATATAAGTATTATTTTTATGTAACTAATCTCTAGACAATTACTCAAACTGTGTGGTCTCAAATTGAATGCAAATTGCTCGTGATACCCAGACTCTAAGAGAACCTTTTTTGCATTTATTTCCCAATTCGATCTGGCCGATAATCGTACTCGAAGCCCTAGGTTTAGTGGCGAGGTTCAACGACAATGCGCCCGTCAATTTCTTCATTTATCAACGACAAACTACTAGGATGGCTGTTTGGATAAGAAAGTCTTTGTGTAATATTTCCAACAGAATCTGTATGTGTTCTAAGTGTGCGAGATATGCAGACACCTGTCGCGTTGAACGATTTAAAATAGATCGGAGAACTCAGAGAAATAGGTGTTCTAATTATAATGCTGCTAAGTATTATATTTTACTTCTGTCTGTCTGTCTTCCTGTGGAATACCAAAAGAAAAGATGTAAATTTAAAAAATCAACGCATAAACACAATAATATTTATATTATTATTATTATTAATACCAAAGCTATACATATATTTGTGTCTGCTTATATCAGCTGAGATGGGTCTGAGTTTACTAACTACTATCCTTTTGAAATTGTTCTTACTTATAACATAATACGTATATATACGTAGTATTTGTATCCGTTTAAGAGCCTGCTTATGTTAATCTGGATCTCGATACCAATAAGAAGACAGCGAGTTAGATATATGGACACATACAACTTCAACTCTTTATCTTAAAATCAGCAAACACGGAAACACGATGTGAGAAAGAAATCTGGATTTTAAGAAAAAATCAGTAAAAACTCGTTTTGAACGGTAAGTTAGTTGGGTCTCCGAAATTCTACATAATTTCATGATTTTTACTAAAACGAATAGGTAATTATAATATCCCAATTTTCTCAAATCAATATTTTAATTGAAAATGAATTTTTCTTGTAATTACAATTATCTACAAAAACAAATGAGATTCCTTTGAGCTGATTGCTGCTGTTGAGCAACGAACGAATTCTCTTGCGCTGCGGTGCATAGGCAGGCAGGCAGGCTAGTAAGTGGATTCAGCTCTGTAGTCCGAGACAAAGAATAAGGCTACGGTATTCCTCGTCTGTCGTAAGAAACGACTAAAGTGCCTTTGGGACTACAGCACGTGTAGTCCGCGCTGTCGTGATACTGTGAGGGTTCTGTTGGGCTTTGTAACTGCCACCGAAAAGTGTTTCGGCAGAGCACGAGAGGGGCTCCGGTTCGTTCCATAGGAGATCACGGAGCCCCTCGACAACGCGCCGAGGACGAACACCGCAGGAGTAATTGTGGGTAAAAGCCCACATAATCCAGTCTCTCTCCCCTGGGTATGGGTATCTGTCAATATTTACAGTAGGTTGTCGTCGTTTTGTAATTTTTTCCATCAGCGAAGCTTGCAGCCAAACATTTACATTTTAAAAATCGTACTTTCGCAATTATTATTCGTAGAGTTGGTTGTTACTTGTTACCAAGTGCATAATAAAGTTTGATGTAGAGATTGATGCATATACAATTTTCGTAGTAATTTTCCTTCAATATATTAACTACTTATTTGCAATAATATTCATGTTTTCAAATTATATGAGCGATACTTTTGGCGATAAGGTTACAAGAAAAAGACTTTTAGCCGATTCGATTCTATTTAAAGATCTTTTATTTAATACTCCGCAATAAGACCGAAAAATGTTCTTAAACTTTCTATTTAATCCCACAAAGCTAAATTTGGAAGTAAAAATTCAACCTTTGTAAATTATTATTTGTATTTGGGCCAATCCTTACTACGATTATCGATTGTTAAATTTAATCGTCTTACGTGAAATACATATCATCACGCTGTATCACAGCACATCGGCCACCTCCACCAATGTCATTCTCCTTACACACTTTGCCGTCGTATGAGAGTGTTTTGACTTTCCATCAGATAACACTCTGGCTGTTTAATCTTCGTAATCTTGATCTTCCTTGGCTTCTGATATCACTCGGTCTCGGTTTTGCTATATAGATTTTCTTCGTCAATCGTTTTCTTTATGTGCCTGAACCATCTAAACACTCATTTCTTCATCATTCAATAACATTGTAGTCCAACCTTATCATACTGCATATGCATTTGTCCGCGAAGGTGATCCCCATATACTCATGAGATTTCGCATTTCTACTATGAAATAATGATCGTCAAACAATCTCAATATGTAATAAAAACGTTCAAGACAGACAGACGTACATTAAAGTAATTTCATGTGTTCCATTTTTTCATTTTAGAAAGAAACACTAAAAAATCTACAGAACGAATTTGCATGGAAATCTAGACTTAAAATCCATTTCAAATGTCTTAACTTACATGCCTTGCATATGCATGAGACATTATACCAAGGTACTCGTATTTAATGTACCAGAGTCACTATTCTCGTTGTCCCTCTGCGACCTCAACTAAGCGTCACGTACGAGAGTAGGAACCGTAACATAGCCGACTTATAAAACAATTTATGACTAAGCCAACATTAGTATTAATAATGTGAAAAATTTTAGAACCAAATTTTACTTCATTCATTCGTTGTCCCTCTGCGACCTCAACTAATCCTCACGTACGCGAGTAAGAACCGTGTCGTAAGCGATTTATAAAACGATTTAAGGCTAAACCAACATCATTCATAATCAGCATTTTTTTAATCTAAAATTTACTTCGATTTTAAAACTGAAAATAGCTTTATTAAAAATCTAACACAAAGAAAATTAACCCGATTATCTTTTATTTTAGCTTGATGTTTTGATTTTGATACAAAGATGCATCGGCCATGATCCCGTGGTTCCGTGGTTTCAACCAAACTGTCGCAGCAAGTTTCACCACAGTACAAGTAAGCATACAGTATATTCTATTTTTATACAAACGCTCCCAAACGACGCGCTCGAAATCTCGTCATTTCTCGGCATACGACAGTCGCGAGTGCACTGCGGTTGTCGTCGGACAGTATGAGATGCTTCCGCGCATTTACTGACTAAATATTATGTTAATCAAGTTTATGAGCATAATGTTCAGTGCATGGATGTTTGAATACATCTATATCGAAACCGGAAATATTTCTCTATTGCTAATTTGTAGGAAATATATTATCTTAATGATCTAGTTTATTTATTGCTGATTTTTAATTACACTCCACACGAAATGCATTTTTTTTGTCCATTTCCACCATACTAACTCACAAACTTTTGAAACTAGACATAAAGTACCAGTAGAATTATATAAATAAAAATGTATTAAATTTGCAATAATATAAAATGAAAACATATGACAATTTAATATAGTACCTATTATCAAATAGTAACCCAAGAAAAACATTCAGTCCAAGTCGGTAGCCCTATTGCGTGTTTACGTACCGAACGACCGTAGGTAATTATCTCTAGGACACAGCCGAGATAGAATACTGTCTGCTTACTTGTACTGTAGTTACACTCTGTGTCCGGGACAGATGTTTTATCTACTGTCGATATATCTAAATAGTTTTTAGGACTCCTACACATCACACTCATAGGATCCACACATTTAACCAGATGTGTAAAACAAGGTTTTGTTCTTTAAATCAATGGATTCCACGCCGTCGATAACTTATATCCGTTTTCCCAATTAAATTTTGTATGTCTCTCGATTTCAATCGCTTCACGCACTAGTCTTGGGTAAAAATGGTGTTCAGTAGTAAGCACTTGTGGGTGATGAAACTCAATCCAATGATTTGTCGGGTTTTTACCGTTGTAATATATCCCTTAACCCTTTCAGCAATAGTCCGTTTCATTTTTGCCTACTTCAGCTACAATCTATTTTATAGAAACCTGGTGTCTACAACGGCAAAATATCCTTCGGTGTGCCCATTGTTGTTCACCTTTGTTTCAGGTGTGTACATGGTGCAGATAGAGTACTTTTTTAAATCGATTCGATTTTAACTCCTTTGATATAGGGCATATAGGTTGGCTGCTTACCTCCAGATGTCTGTACATCATTTTGGCCCGACTCAGTCATTGGTTCCTCTGATATTCCTTCTTTGTCAGTACCTCCTGAACATAATCAAGCTCCTGCTCTGGGTATTTCGGGTACAAATACAGTGTGAAAATATCCCATCTTGTCTCACTGTTACTTTTACGTACAAAAACGACGACGAAACGTAAACAAATATGAGGTCCACATATATTTTTTTACTTTTATTTAATACGAAACAGCTTCAATACTATAAATGTACCTTATTAAATAATGGATGTTAACTATTAAAAAAATATTAAAATTCATTATAAAAAACAATTACTTGATATAGATATATCAGCGGAAAAATAACGGTGTATAGTTATACATTATGTTTACGGTATAAACATAATTTATTACTATCTAATAAGTACCAACTAGAAGTTCGATATTTATTTTTTTATAGTATTAAATTGCGAGTAGAATAATGAAATATTGGCATATATTACACTGAGAGCCGAGAGAGAGAGATATATAATTTTAAGTTAAATATTATCTGTGCTAGACTGTACTTACACGCGACCAATTTATAATATAGTATTTTTAGAAGTATACCGAAACATGCTTTTAGTTGTAAGCTAACTTTAACAGATATAACGTTCACTGTATGTACGAATAACGTAAATAATATTTCCTAGACAGTTCTTTGCAATTAATAAATATTTAACACACTTTTCCGTACAAAATATGGTTATTTCGAGAAGAGTTTTGAAACTATATAAAATCTTAATTAACAGAAAAGCACAATCAAATTTTTAGCTCAAAAGCTCTCTGTTAAGCTACACTATACTCATTATATTTTGTCTTCATGTTTTGTATAAGAAACGTATATTAAATCATACACAACGCTTACTATCCTTAACTATAAAGCACCCACAAACTTTATAATTTCTTTACAATTTTTGTAATTCAGGCTCTGTAAGTCCTAGAACCTCTTTTTACCTGTATACTTATTATATAAAAAATGATGAAGAAATATCTTTTCAGACAATGTCTGACAGTTTTTGCGAAATACAAACCGTCTAAGTACGGCACTGCACGTGACAGGATGAAACGGGTTTAAGGCAAGAAGAATTGACAAAGTATTTCGACCTGTCTGTGCCAGATCTGTAACGCTGTTTCTACTTTCATCTCATCCGTACTAGGTAATACTCAAAAAGCTTACATGTTTCCTTCAGGAAAAAATAAATTAAATATATGAAGAAAAATATGAAACACTTCCATAAGTCAGGTTAGCTGCTTCGTTTTTAAGTGACTCTTCAATTTACATAAAAATATCAACCTTTTTAAACAAAATTTATAACAAGTAAATATTTTAATTACTTCTACAATTATTTCCAGGTACAAATAGTGAAAAAATACACTGTTAAAAGTAAGAGAAAATTACCTGTGACTGACAGACTGACAAGTACAAATGATATTATGATCGAGTACTACCACTAATTCCATTTTTATAAGAATATTTTTGTACGTGTTGTTTATTTTAATAAAATTTAGACTAGAACAGCCCATTACATTTAAAAAACAGATATAATATAATATACGTACATTTATATCTTCACGCTGTATCCCAAACGGAGTAGTCAGAGAGGACGAAGAGCCAAGCGTTGCGGTCTTACATAGTTGTATTTCTTTCGCTTCCTCAAATCTCATCATTCTTCTTACATATTTGCGCCTAGGTATCGGGTGCTTTTTTATAATATAATTACTTCTTTCGCTTCCTTAAATCTCATCATTTTTATCACACACTTTCGCCTAGGTATGTGGGTGCTTTTTGTAATATAATTTTACAAAATAATGTTGTAACCCTTGATTATATTGATTATTTACTTGTCGTTATAACACTACAAAGAAGCTGAACCTAATCATATTTAAATTTGAGGTAAATATCAGTTGTGGACTGTTGTAGTATGTTGTTGTAATTGTGTATAGACGTCTGAATTAAGCCATAATGAATACTTAATATAATCTATGGAACGTGCTTTAACTTCTGTGACTGCAAATGACGTATAGCATGTTCATAATCGCCTGCATTAATCAAAAACAAAATCAAACAACTTCCTGATTTTACTATTTTAATAATACGACAATACTTGTTATTTTTTAAGAAAAATATTCAAAAAGTCGTAATAATAACAACATTATTCAAAGAATCATAATTTTTTATTCCACCACTCAGGTTATTTTTAATCTTCATAACTCATAAGACATCACCGGCCCCTCAGTATTTAGTTTAAACTGAGCAAGAGCTCCGCTTACATTAGGTTGGAATATAATAATAATAACACGAATCTCTTTTTTTAACAATAGTAAATGACGTACTCGTCTCATTAACCAGTGTTTTGATTACACTTCCTAGTACTGTTCTTTGTAAAGAAGAACAATGTATTCCATTATTTTTGATTAAGTAAGCACATATCGAGCTTAGACGAAACAGATGTTCTCCCACTCTCAAATGTTTTCCATGCAGTGAGTGCAGCACAGTGGTACGAGGTTTGATTTTTTCATACTTAATATTACAATGTTTGTGTAGCTTTTTCAATACGAGACAATTATTATCCGTTCCGAGGCTTAAAGTACTTAAAAAAGAGAGTCTCTCTCGAAACGAGACGTATGCTCATGATTTAGTGGTAACCTAGCCTACCCTATAGACACGAAAACAACAGACATTTTTGTCATTCAACATGACAGGTGATAACCTGTGACGGCTATCACTGGCAAAGCTACATAGATGCAAAATGATATAGAAAAACGTTTTCCAATTAAACCCAAGGAAATAGAGTTCAGCCACACAAATAAGGGACAAAGCAAATATTAATTACGTTTTGTAATTATATTTTTGTGTTTATTTGCATGTATAAACTCAAAAAATATTGAATTTTAATAGTTTATTGTTAACTTTCACCATCGGTGCCTGAGCCACATTACTAAAATAACCAGTAATCATATTTATTACTTGCATACACCAGTCTATTAAAAACCTGAATATGCGAAAGCCATCGCTAAGTCTTCATTTTAGTGTAGCTTCTATGCTGTGTCATTATTCTGAGCGACTAGCAACCTGTCTGTTCTGTCGGTTTCGTTTGTCGATTTTGTCAAGGTAACGGGTCTGTCCGCCGAGAATGAGAAAAGATTACATGTACATGTTTGAACAAGTAACGTTTTTGCGATATTACTATGCCTAATTTCAAGTTAATTTCTCACATGGTTTCAGAGATAATCGGCTGTAAGCTTTTTGTGCTATAGAACCCAAAAAAAAAAAAACAATATCTAACATTCTCCAAATATTTTTTTAAGTATAAAAGAGTATTATAATACGTAACCATACGTATTTACTAAATTTAAGTACCTATAAAAATAAGCGAAATTATAAAAAAATACCGTTAAAAGTCTTTTATTATCGGAAATCGATCTACGTTATTACTTATTACATACATATACAAGATTAATGTGTAAGGGGGTATAAGTCCGCGGGACTTTCAACGTGTCACTGTTGACTGTTATCTTGTTATATTGCAGATGTAATAATTACGGGATGCCATTATTTTGTTTTCCATACAAAAAAAAAATTCTATTAACAAGAAAAAATGTACAACCCTGTCATTATGCCCTATATTCCAAAGGTTTGCTAGCGACTTAAAAACGCTAATATTAGGGTTGCCTCGCCTTTATTTTTGTTTACTTTGAGGTTTTACACTAGAACAATTAGCTTTTGGCAAAGTTATAGAACGCAAGTTTTCCGTCGTCGTTAGTACTTTAATACCCTTTCGTATTTACCCATCCTTTCGAAATAACCTTGTATGCAACATATCTTCACGCTGTATCCCTAACGGGATAGTCAAGCTTCGCGACCCTTACATACTTCTTTCGCTTCCTCAAATCTCATCATTCTCCTCACACATTTTCGCTTAGGTATGCAAGTGCTTTTGACATTTTCATCAGCTAACACTCTGGCTATTTGATCTTCGTAAGTCAGCCTTGGTCTTCCTTTCATTTTCGTCTACGTTTACGTCTTACGTTTTTCACTTGCAGTTTTCTCACATAACCACATAAGGCATCATATGGATTCCACCGACTCTTCCTCCTTGTTATTCGCCACGGGACATGAAGTTGAGGAAGTATTTCTTTCTCAATAGCAAACAGATAACTAAATAAAGCACAATAGTCAATAACTCAATTATTACTGTAAACAAAGGAGGAAAACAGGCTATTCTATACCTTCTTATGTTTTACTTACACGAGAATGAAACTTAACTGATCACTACATTAATATCATGTTCCAGATACTATATGAATAACAGAATGGTCTTTATTATGTATGATGTCTTTACTGACTATTACCTTTATGGGTTTCGAGGTCAAGCTATAGTATTCTGCGACGTTTCTATATTTTACAACGTAACTGTAGAATTTACAGGCATAGTAGACAATTAGTAGTATTATACTTAATCTTTATACATACAATTCTTTTACATGTAGCGGTTTTGACGAAATATTTCGTGTGTGTTTGAGACGGTCCCTGGATGGTTCAGATTCACAATTGAACTCGGTACTTGGTGCTGCAATCGGGTTCTAGGATTTTTTTTTATTCCAGCGTTCGGGAAGGACAACGTCTGTCGGGTCTGCTAGTATTTAATAAAATCGTACCTATTAAATTCTATGCAAAAGCTAACACTAAATACAAACTCATTTGTTAAACTTTGAGCGAATAGATAAATACTGGTTTCGTAAGTCTAAAGCTATGGCTTATGCTTATGAACAGATAATATTAAAATGTATCGTCATATTTTCCTCAGTATTTAACAGCCTACTAGAAAATTAAAAGAAAAAGGTACATCATCATTATATAGAAAGTTTAAAACTATGTTTTTTAAATATGTATACCAGTAAACGGACTCAAAAATTACATATTTTGAACTAGTGAATTTCATAATTAACAAAAATATTAAAAACAAAACAATGTTCTATTTATACACAAAAGTAATTTATTTCAAGGCATTTATAGAATATGATTTTGAAACACTGATTACCGTATGGCGCGTTTATATTAGGTCGGTTTCCGAATCTGGCGACCGCTTTCGATTTAACCGGGTCGGTTGATCGAATTACAGAGTTGGTTCACCGAATTTGGTGATCGCTTTCGGTTAAACTGGATCGGTTAACCGAATTGAGTTGTTCACATAGGTTGGTTCTCCGAATTCCGCGATCACATTCTGAATAAGTTCGTAATCTTCGAATTGAGCTGCGCGCGTCTCGTAACTGAATACGGACTGCGACCAAATACGGCCAACTCATTACCTGTTTACACTAGTCCACTAGTCGCTGACCAAGTACGGACTTCAGCCAAATACGGTCTAACCGAATAATATAAATCCGCCCTTAATTAAATAAAGTATGTTTTTTACATATTTTCCCATTACAAGTTCCACATTGTCTACGACAAGCAACGCCACAACAAAGAAAATGCTATCAAAGGGAGTGTTAAATTATTTTCATTATGTTTTTAATACTGATTACACTGTACATTTTTTTTTTTTATTATTCATACATATTATCAATCAGTACCTATGTCTAGGACTAAGATTGGTCGCTTCGCCCCGTCGTCGCGTGCTATACGATTAATTAACATCGTATCGCGGGATATTGATGCGTTTCACTACAGTCTGCCGAAATGCATAGAAATAACAAGAAAACATCTTGAAATTGACAATTATATTTAGTAATTAATATAATTATACCAAATATTGTTACTCGTAGCATCGAATTGGTGTCTTCACTGTTATGATGTTATGTATGTACGTATCTTTAAATATATAAATTTTAAAAAAAAGTTATGCTTTATATTGCCGACACAGCCTCATAAATAAAGTCTCTGACCGTACCCTCTCAATTCTTAAGTTCTTTAGTTCTTAAACTTAACCATAATTATTAACATGGCATTGTTAGTTTTATAATAGTTTCATAATATGTTTCAATTCATTTTGTGTTAAAATTTATAAAGCTCACCAAAGTTAAAGCACACAAGTCTTTATATGCTTCAGAAAAGTTCAATTGATATTTTTATAGTGAAGTGTTCAATGCAATGCGTTTTCATTGAATATAATAAGTTTTATAGAGGAATTATTTTATGTTAAGCATAACGATCTAGATACAAGGCGCAATCTACATATATAAAAGGCGATGTATGTTTGTATGTATGTTCCTTATGTACTCCGAAACGGCTGGACCGATTTCGATGAAACTTTCAGGGAATCTTCAGATTGATCTAGCAGGTGATCTTGTCCTATAAGTTTGGTAGCGATCGGATCATAGAATTTTTTTTTGTTTTTTACGCCCAGTGAAACTAACGCCCAGTGAGACGTGCCGGGTTTGCTAGTCTTCGATAAAACTAAATTAATAGAAAGGACATCATATATAATATACATGAGTATTTTGATATTTTTGAACACAATATTAGGTATTTTGTAGTTATCATGATTTCCAATGCTATTCAGTTTCAACTACTAACAAATACAAAGATGTACAACTATTACTGGAATTGTGAAATAAGAAAATGTGGGTGATACGCCTCGATGTTTCCTCAAAAATTCTTTTGAGTGTTTCTCAATTACAGTACTTATATTGTATTCGTGACGATTTAAATAACTTCACCGGCTGCCGCCCACGTGAGTGTGGTTAAGCAGGGGTTGCGTGGTCAGACACATCCGGGCCATTATGGCTGTTAGAGGGACGGGTATTGTTTCACCAACGAGCTTATCCGAACTGCGTGTCACGTACAAGATTTTCTCGTAACCACTCCCCTGTCTCTCCACTGAATACCTATTCGGCAGCTAAGGGAAAGTGAATTTGAAGTTTATTCATCATTGCTATGACTATATTTAATGTTCGAACAACAGGACAAACGGTCTATGATGCACTTTGTAAATAGTACTTGTAAAATATTCTGGACGTAGATATTCAAGTAATGGTCAGATACAAATATTGTATTACATAATTATTTCTCCGTAAATATATCCGTATATAACATAAATTATATACGTACTTAAAATAGATTCGAACCCGTTTTTCCTCAAAATTCTCTCTGGTGAATTAAATTAAAAATATATAAGTATATTCGACATTATCAATTTCTAAACTTACCCAGATTATCAGCTCTGTACAAAGGGAATATTGCGACCCAAAGCACAACCAGAAGGCCCGTTCTCTGCGCCATTTCAGCTTCGCTCGACACACCTCGTTATTTCGTCTCATCCGAGACTAGTTCACACACGGTTCACTTGACATTTTAACGATGTTAGGGAACATCTTAGAAGGAATGAATGCACTAATGTTATTCAGTTCTTCTCTTCAAAGCGTTTAAACGGATCTTCGATTTCTTAAATTTATTCTGGAACAAAGAATAATATTTGAACTATAATTGGAAGTCCAATGAAAACAATAATTCCTTCCGCCTATGTATACACCGCTATTCTAAAAAGTATTATTGAATTAAATAAAAGATATGAAAATTGAAAAATGCATTAAGTACTAAAACTATATATGGAGAAATGCATTAAGTACTAAAATTACCATGGAAAATATGCACTAAGTACTAACTTTTATTATCTAGTTATCCTGGGTAACAGAATATACTTCACAAAAAATAACAAACACAAGATTAAGGAATCATGACATCCTTTTTCAATATCAAGTTCTTGTTTGTGTTCAATTTCTTTCTTTTTGTCAAATTCAGTGCCAGTTTCGTAAAAAGATAAAATTGCTCGTTATTGTAAAATTAGATCAAACGAGCTCCCGAAAAGATACTTCATTAACACAGACAAAAGATTCCCCACGTTCACTTCTGATATAGATATACATATATATACATACATATTATGAATCAGATTACGAATGAAAACTTCCCATCGGAATTAGTATAAATATATACGTGTATAAAAAGGAAAATAAACAAGGAAATATCTTTAAACAACTTCCTCTCCACAATTCCGTACTAGCTTTGTTTTTATCGGTTTTCACGACTGAACAGTGGGAAAGATATTGCAAAAACATTAGGAGAAGAATATCACAGCGAACGTCTGGTGTCTGTAAATCTTTTCACACTTTTCCTCTGTCCTGTGGAAAATATACGACAATAGTTCTCGTTAGTTACATCGATTTTATTAAACATATCATTTTCGGAATTGTCTTTTTCAGAATATGATATTCCTTGAAATCTCTTTCCCCTACATTGAGCATTCTTAGCAAAGTATAACATGTAATTAGATTTTCTGTGTAACAAAACACAACATAAATAAATTAATGAAAATCTCCAAATTAAAGTCTTGATTCTTTGATGTAAGAAGTAATTCATTGTAACATTAAACCGTAGCGCAATAAAACGAGGCTGCGTCGCACAGCCGCCGCTATTGCCTTCATTTCTACTAAGGAGTTTTAAGAAGGAAAAAAATTTGTCTCGTTCTTTACCCTTAGGGGAAAGCGGAATTAAAGTCTCCTTGGTTAAAGGAACACTGATTTTTGCTTTCCTCGTCTTTCTGGATTACTTACAAGAGCTACTGCGTTTAAAAAACATGAGTTAAAATACATTCCACAGTACTTAGTACATTTCTATTTTAATAGCTATACAGTGTTTTTTTACTGGGACAGTATAGGGAAATCCGAATCCATAAGAGATACAAGGAAGCCGTCTTAGGAACCATTCGGTTTTATTTTGTAAAAACAATTTTGACATTATCGGTTTTTTAGTTGTCCATACAAATTAATGAAATTGACAAATTTTTTTTTAATGCTCATCGACTCAGCTTCATGTAAGCATCATTGTATCGGAAAAAAAAATCTGGACAGCAGAAGTTGGTCAAATCTAATGAAATATTTTTCATACAAGACTGTACGGAAAATTCAAATCCATAGGAGATACAAAAAAAATAACTTAAGGAACATTAGGTCTCTTTTATGAAATCAATTTTGGCATATGGTTAAATTTGACAGAATTTTTTGGTCAAATGTAAATTAACAAAATTGATGATTTCTTTTTTTAATTCAGATCGACTCAGTTTCACGTAAAAATCATTTCATTGTACCTTAAGAAAAAACCCGGACAGCAGTAGTTGGTCAAATTTCATAAAATATTTTTTCACGCAGTAGAAGAGTCGAATGTACCTATGTACTCTTACTCTAGAACAATTTATTCAAAGTGTTCCGTAAATAAATTTCTTGTCAATACATTCTACACGAAATTCAATTGTGGAACACTTTTTAGCTCGCAAAAGGTTTTGTCACTATGAATGAATTGTTTCCTAGTAAATTAACTATGATTTATTACCTGAATTCATCTATTACATGAAAAAAAAATTAATAAATTAGACCATTTTCTGCTACCCAGACTTTTTTTTCAGGTGCAATCAAATGACGCTTACGTGAAACTGATTCGATCTCCATTGAAAAAAAGAAATTGTCAATTTTACCTATTTTTATGGACAACTCACACTTAACCAAAAAATTTATAACGGTTAAATTGATTTTACAGAAGAAACCGAAAGATTCCTAACACGGCTCCCTTATGTCTCTAATGGATTCGGATTTCCCCATACTGTCCCAGTTAAAAAAAACACGGTATATACATAAATATGTATCTTCGCTGACGTTATCTTTTTCTAAATTATCATGTTTTTATAAATTATAGCTCTCGTCCGCGACTTCGTAAGCGTGGAGTTGAAAAAAAGTAGCCCTTATCCTTCCCCAGGGCTTAATCTATCTCCATTTTAAATTTCATTTAAATCAGTCCTGCGGTTTAGCCGTGTAAACGTAACAGACGAACACACAGACACTTTCGTAGTTATAATATTAACATGAATTTGAAATTGGAACAAAGACTTTTAATAAAAATTCGAAAGCATACTTAAAGTAAAGTTCATTTAATTTAATATTGCACAAAAGTCCAATTTTACAAGAATAAAAATGCTTAAGTAATCGTAAAGCCATCAAGCATATAGACATTTTAAAATTATTCCAGGTTTTTTCTTCTTCATGGCATGGCGATTAGCGCATTTGCCAATGTCACGTATTGTAATAGTATAAGTAGAATCGTTATATAAAACTTTAAAACTTCTCCAGTAAAGTGATAGTAGCTTTACTGAAGTTTTACAGGACTTCTTGGAAGAGCGCGATAACTTCAGCTACACATGTTTATTTAGACCTACTCCATTCTTTTCACTTGCACAGAACTTTAAAACACAATATACTATCACTGTTGTACTTTAAAACTCCCAAAAATGTAAAAAATAGAAAATCTAAATAAGATGACAACCTTACTTCTCCCATTCCCGCCAAAAAGTCCATTATTCCAGTTTATCGATGAATAC
The DNA here is from genome assembly GCA_907165235.1 of Zeuzera pyrina. NCBI lineage: Eukaryota > Metazoa > Arthropoda > Insecta > Lepidoptera > Cossidae > Zeuzera > Zeuzera pyrina. The sequence continues at coordinate 18,310,189 of OU015626.1, forward strand.
ATTTTCGGACAATCGCCCTCAATAATGAATAAAATACTTGGTTCAACTGTAAATTCAATTTCTGCATAAGGGTTTCCATACCATGCTAGTAAAATTTATTTCTATATATTAAGGATGGCTTTCACCAACAATTTAAACTCGATTAAGGATTTGACATTTCGCTTGCACCTACTATTACATAATTGGTGCAAGCGAGATGTCGAATCCTTAAATCGAGTTTAAATAGTTAGTGCAAGCCACCCTAAGACCTAAAATTCTCGTTATGTTTTTCTTCTGAACTTCAAATGAGGCCTCATATTCTTTGAAATTTGATTTTCAGTCCAGTAATATCAAAGGTCGTTGGTAAATAAGGTAACTGTCAAGTCGAGCTCTAGTATCCAATTTGTCCGCTGTTAGTGCAAAATATGTGAGTTCATACACGCTATAAGTTTAATTTATTAACCAAATTTTAAAATTTATACCATATAGTTTCTTCATGAACAAACTACGGCAAACGAATAGGCTGGCAGGTGGACAGATATCTTAGTCAACTCATTATAAAAGTTTAGATTTTTCTTTTGGAATACCTATGGAATCCTAATAGGTCCTAAATTAGTCACTAAGACTTACTAGGATGCGCACATATGCTCCGAGAGAGTACCTACCATACGATGTCCAAATTATAAACTGACTTAAAAAATAGAAAGTGCAAATTGATTTGTGAAAACGAACTTGGTATTCTTGGTTTGCTGGTTCAAATACAATCTGTACATAACGTAAAAAAAAATTCAATTAAAATAAAATAATAAAAAATTAAATAAAATTACGCTATGAACTGGGTTACTAGGAACTCCGTACTGCAAACAAGCAATGATAGACGTTAAAAAATGAGTACCTAACCTATTTGACATTCATTTTGAGAAATTTACCTATAATATATGCTAGTAATCAGTAGTGATATATTTAAATGACGGCAATTCTTACCAATGTACTTAAAAGTTAAGTTAATAGAAGATAAGTTATAAATATCACTTCCAATTCTCTTGTGGTAGATCTGGGGGCTTACCATCATTCGTTACCATTATTATTTTAACGTTAATTGACTTCACTTACGGGGTAGTTAAGGTAGGTAGGGCAGCTAAACATCGCAGTTATTGCGTATTTCTTTCGTCAACTGATGATTGAATGTCGAATGACAAAACTAATCACTAACCTACTGTCAGAATTTCGAGCTTTCTAGATCGAGTCACATTAAAATAATAATGCTGTAAGAGCTGGTGGTAAGCCCTCTGTTATGCTCTCGTGCTTATCGTATAGACTGTTCAATGTATACGTATGTGTTGGTCTGACTTTGGAAAATATTGCTGTACAGTGTCTTTGTTATTACGTATTTTTTAAATGGACCTTTAAATTTTTGAATTTAACACCCGTCATGAAGAGGGTCGATGAATTTTTTTTGGTCCTTGGCCTAATGCCATAAAAGCATTTAATATTAAAATGAACAACTTAGCCTATTACACCACACAGTTGGAACTATGTCAACGACAGCTCATACATTTAAATGGATTAAGTAGTTTCGGCTCTGTAAGGAAACAAATAAACAAACAAACTCTGCTAAAAGCATAACCCTCTTTTCTGCTTCACTGTACTCAGGTAAAAAATACTACATTTAAGTCATATCAATGAAATACATACATGTCAACTGCACGTAATATATTTAACAGTCGCACACTTAAATTCAATTTAATACACGTTCGAATTTGGCGTTATTCCAGTCCAATTTCTAAGTACTTAAACTCCTCTCATGCAATTAGTATAAAATGCTTAAGAGACTTCATTAATTATTCAGTAGTTAATTGAGAGAGTTAAAGGAACAAAATAAAAGTTATTTATTTACTAACTAGCGCTTTGCCCCGATTTTGAACAATTAATTCACTTACTAACTAGCGTTCTGCCCTTATTTTGGGTAATGTGATTTTTTTTCATTGACAACATCCATTAGTCAAATACGTTCGAACACCGTATTCCATAATTTATACGATGATAAAAACTCTGTGTCATTCGGCCAAACCAATTCGGTGTTAAAAACGAACACAATGTTCCTTTTTATATTAAAACCGATGGCCTGCTCCGAATTTGCTCAGTAGTAACATTCTCATAATATTTGCTACGTACCTATACTCATTTTTCACTTTTTTCACTTTCACTTTAGGTTATTCCCGGTCGGGTCAAATTAGAAAATGAACTTTTCTAGATTGTCTCGGGTCTGGGTGTACTGAGAGACGCCCCCAGTAGTTGTCGTCTGGTTCTCATAGCACAGGGAATACCCTAGTTTGAGATCAGATGATGTATATTGTCTGGCGCATTATTATTATTATTATTAATCCTTACGTTGTGTTATTCCATCATCACGGTGTTTTATAGAAAACCTCCTCCCTTACCGTCCTCCCCCCCCCCCCTCTCCCCTGTTGCCTTATCGCTGAAACTGTCCTAGAATTTCAAAAATTTCAGAGATAGCCAATAAATAAATAGAGAAAAATAAATTCTACCCAAATGAATGTCAGTAATAATTCAACGATATTAAATGAAAAATAAAGCCTTTCAAGTTCATATGTAAAATATGACACATATCCAAGTCGGACATAGTTCTTCATCTATAAAATTGAAGTCTATTTTACTATTTTATAACTCTTATAATCTAAAGATTATAATCTGAGTATAATCCTGACTAAAAATGAATATCATGGCAGCGTGACCGTCGAATCGAGTGAGCGTGGTCAATTTGACATTATATATTCAGTAATAAACGGAAATCAGGGTCTAATTGCGCAATTTCCATTGACAGGAAATGGATATACCAACAAGCAACGATTCCATTGTAAAAATGTTTCTAATTTAGTCTAAAATATCAAATTCATTTTCAGTCAATAGCAATTAGGTCCTAAATTAGACGTTCTATTTAAATCATAAAATACAAAACGTTTAAATTATATACTCATTTAATTCTGTAAATTAAAAATATGCAATAACAAGAAACTTGGAAAAACTGAATGTGAATATCGTTGTAACAAAGCTCGAATATACCATTTGTACATATTATATTTTTTTATTCTTATTTAACCTATTTTGTCTTAGATAAAGAATTCATTTCAGTTCTGTTCAATAGTAATAAGCAGTGTACCTATTTATCGCTTTCAATCGGTACTTGAATGTCTCATGTAATTTGATCGAAACACATTTATATTTTCTGAGTTATTTCTCGTATCTTAGCGTGGGCGGAAAACATCAACACGTCGACTCGTTTCTGAATATACTCTATTTAATGCCTCGAAAGGATTCGATAGAACGGCGGAATAAATATTGTTATAAGTGTAACTATACGAGAGACCTTTGTAGTGTAGTCGTTTCATTGTTCGAAACTATTACGTTAGGCAATAGCATATCGATTAGGTTAAGCAACCTAGCCTAAAGCTATGTATTAGATGAGTAACGTAACAGCGTCCATATTGAAGGTCTAGTGCTTCTAAAACTCAAAGTTGTTCCAGAAAATCCTTAAAAAGGTACTGATCCTTCAAAAGGTACTTTCGGTTAAATATATTCAGAAGGGAGGCTAGGTTAAGTGGAGATTTTACCTACAAAATTCTTGTGAAAATCATACTCAATACGTGTTATGGAACTCCAAGATCTTCTTTGGAACATGTCGGAGCTTTAAATCCGCCTCTTGTGTTCCGCAGAAGCACAGTCCGGGAAGTAGAGGCACCTTCCCAACACTGTCGCAATGCTACGACAGCGCAGATCACACGCACTGTACTGTCTTTCCCGGTGTTACCTGAAGTAACCGACTCTCCAATCGGTTACTTGATTACCTTGATCGGCTTCGACTTCAAACGATCCCCTTTATTCACTTAGCTATATCTCATAAACTCTCTCGTTCTGGCTTTGTATTTTCTAAAACACTGTTTATAAAGTTCAATAAATCTTTCATGCTGGTCTGAAATTTTCCCGTGCAGGTCGTAGCCGGCCAAGGGATACGATTTATATATTATAGAGTTTAAATAGGCGACGAGCTAGCAACCCATGAATATGCCATCTATAAGCACGAATACGTGTTCTTGAAAGTAGCGTTAAGGTAGTACTGTGCTTTGATGTTCTGTCCACCCCAAAAGGAAATAATGTTGTGAGTATATGTATGTAACATGTTTCCGTAACGGCATTCGTTTTTATAACAAAGTTCCTCAGGAAATTACTCAATTAACAGAGAATAAATTTATAAAACGTACATTGATTAGACAATCATACTATAAAATATACGATTTCATTAAAGATAAAACAATAGTCTGGAAATGATCTTCTCTGCACATGCATTTTCTGGCTTAATGAAAATATTATATTTTAATAAAGCTTTTGTAAAATGAAGAAGAAATGTAAAATGATACCCTACTGAATTTCTTGTCGGTTCTTCTCAGTGTCCAGGTTTTCTATTTGAATCGTACTAAAGTAGATTTGACGTTCAAAAATATATTGTAATCGGGTTTATTGAATAAATTGTTTTGACTTTGTTTAAAAAAAATCCAGAAAATCAGAATTTTACAAAGGAGATCTTGAAGAGAAACAATGCTCATAGCCACAGAATATCTCCTAGCCGTAGATAGGGAAGTTGACATTTACATAGAAACACCGATACTTTGAATTAAGACTACCTAAAATCGAGAGGAGAAACGACTACACGAAATCGTCGAAGACACTAATCAAAGCTTGGAACGATTGTTCTGGCGGAATATATTAAATTTATAAATAAAAGTCAATAATATTTAAACGATATTAAACAAGAAAAAGTAGCTACGAAAGGAATGAGAAGCGATATATTAAAGTAAGATTATTTTGTTTTATAAATAAACAAATACAAAAAGATACCTACGGACTTTACAAATGAGAACTTGGTAACGTAAATTATTTATAATTACTGATAACGTTTAATAAAACAAAATAATTAAATTAAAATATATATATATTATATAAAAAATAATAAAAGTAAATAAGTAAATAGATAAACTTAAAAAAAAAGAATATCTGCAGAACCTTTGAAATAATAATACCGAAATATAACTACTAAAATAATAACTACCGAAGCGCATCGCGTTCAAATTATTATCATCAAACCTTCAATCACAAATAGAAAATAAGATGCACAATCAACGCTCCAAGAATGTCTGATCCAACTGTGCACTCAAATGAGTATTTGAGTGCACATTTGTTTAGTAATATTTGAAAAAGCTAACATCAAACATCTCAAGTTGCTCCTTCGAAATTTGTAAAAACAACACATCTAGAACGCTAAAAAAAGCCGGAGATTCTTATTTTTGGCAAATAATTAATATCATTTTATTGACGTGTTCAATTTTTCGTAACAAAATATGTCAAATAGCTCTTTTTTATTAAATTTATAATTATATTTTCTATTGACATGACCTTAAAACACCAATAAGTGTAAAATCATGAATATGAAGTTTAAAACCATACTACCGCATTCACGTCTAATTTACTCGGGTTATACTTTATATCTGTTCTGAATAATAGAGTCGAATTTTTAATCCCACAGGTACTTATTTTTTAAATATATTTTTGGTATTGAAAATTAAAGATTGTAAAAAGGATTTGCTACACCTAATTATGAAATTATGAACACTGTAAATTGTACAAAGTAACATTTTTCTCATAATTGAAACAAAATATAGCTTTCCACCACTGGCTGTACCTCTATACAAGCTCAAAAGCCCGGCTCACCTTACTGAAATGCTCAATCGAGAATATATGATGACTAGATATCAACTTTAAAGCAAATCAAACGGTTTGAAAGTTACTTGTCAGACAAAAATAACAAAAAAACATATTCTTAACCCCCCAAGTCGCGACCAATCGATGCCCACAGCCAGCTAACAGACACAATTGATAATCTGATTGTCTTGAGAGAATCATCAATATCATCAACATAATCAGACTAATCAGTTGTCTCGTTCTCACATGCTAGCTTGCAACCAAGTTTTGTAAGCTTTGTTTAAAAATCCGGCTTTCCTACTGTACTTCGTAGAGATTCATAGTAAAATGCACACATTATGAAGAATGAAATGTGGATAGTGTACAATACAATATACAACTTTATTCTTTATTATGTTTATTTATTGTGTGTCTTGTTATATTTATATATTTATTTGTTTAACTCTTCAGTCAAGGATTTTTATAAACACTAAACTTGTCTTTCTATTATATTACATAATGAATAAACTAAAACCAAAACCTTTTTTTAAAATGATTTTAATTAGAGTTAAAGTTATAATTTCCAGATAATCATGATACATTCAATAATAAATTGCTTATAATTTCCCACTTGAAAAAAAATATATTAATATTGGCATATAATGACTCAAGTTTTCTGTTTCTAAATTGCGTCTGAAAACATCATTGCCTGACGCGCAACATTTTGTTATTTGTCTAGTATTATAATTTGTATATGTCTTATCCCTGTCACGTTCACGTAACAAATCAAAATGACGTAAATAGCGATTCGAATGTATTACGTGAATTATACTTTAAGTACGAAGCGTAAGATTGAATTTTAAATATTTTATTTTTAACTAATTTCGTTTCTATGTCATGCAAGTATCTCTTACGAGTTATTACAACCTTATGATTTGACGGTAAGGTCTACTTTCGTTTAACACAATATTACCATGTAGTACCGCACGATAATAAATATATATATATATATATATATATATATATATATATAGACACGGGGCAGTTCGTGCTTTTGCAACTCAGCCATGAGAAATAGGTATCTAATCTTACAAGAGACGAACTACTCCATAAAATACAACATTAAGACAAAGTTAATGTGTAACCGACAGAAAAATCTTTGTAACAATTATTACGTAGGTCATTGTAAATTTAATAATGGCAAACGATCCGTCGGAGAAATGCTATCGCACCGGCCGTCGTAGTCTAACAGACTCTCAGCGCCGGCCCCGACGTTCCGTTAGCGCATCATCGGAAGTCATAGTTTTGCCATAGTATAGTCAAATGAGTGCCTTTTATTATAATATATATATATTCCACAATATATAATTGCGCGGGCAATAATTTGCTTAGATTTTACAGAAGATTGTGAAATGAAGAACTCATTTGTGATCGCAGCATCAAACGCATAGAGCTTGCAGATAATAATTTGAAGATAATAATAATATATAGATAATTAGCTGTCGGTCGCGAGGTTACATGCACCTCTGAAAGCAACACTACTGTCACCCAGATGCCTAGACCAGTTTTTTAAACCCAAGAGACTAAACTAAGGCACATCACTAAGGTTCTACTAAGACTATTCAGGTCAAGCACTCGATCATAAACTCAGAAGACATAATTGTGCGGCGTATGCCGAAGTGTTACATATAAATTTAGTTACGCTAATATCTAGTTTATTGAACTTACTCCTTTAGAGTATCTATTCTGGCTATACCTACTGTTCAGGGAGTACCACAAGAATCTCAATGGCGACTTGTTAATTATCTTATTATGGATACGTAAAATAATATTATATACCTAGGTACTTTTTAGAGCAGGCTACATAGGTAATCTCCAAATTGTTAATAATATTTTCTAACTATAAAAATCATACTATGTTGTTAATATTGTTAATTAATATTAAAACAGAAAAAGCAAATCTTTCCTAGAAACTTATTTAGAAAATTGTAATTAAAAATGTATGATTTAATGTATACCTTAAAGTCTTAGGAGTAAAAATTAAAATCGTATTTTATACAGTAAGTATAATATGTTCTCGAGGCGAATTTATTTAATAAAAAAAATAATGTAAGTAATATCTACTTAGTTAATAATTGCGGAATGTAAGTAAATATGGTATGTATGTATTTATAACATTAAAGGTGGAGTAATCATTTTATTTTATTCTCACTAATTAATGCACCTGCTACTTTTGGATAAATTAGAAAAAAAATCAATTATTAAAGTCCGTTTCAATCTAATCGCCAAAAAGATAAATAAGACTGATGTTTCATTTAATGAAAAAGAGAAACAATAAAGTCTCTTTGACGTTAATTACCTTAAAGGCGGTTTAATAAATATTCCATAATTAACATTGCCTTATTTTAACTGAAAATGTACAGCATTTAGTAAATTAGTTCGAAATGGACCATACCTACAACAACCATCATTTTTCATTTACTTTCAGAGCCACTAATTTTAAAAATTTTAAGAAAATTTAATTTATATATAAATGTACATCTCAGATTTTATTTCAGCAGTCAACACGATGTTCTACACAGTATTAATACGTCAGTAAATTCACACTTTGAGACTTAAAATACTTCCAAGTTCTCGTTGGAAACTTACAGCAAAATTAGCTGTTCATTCGAAACTTCCTTCCATCCTGGAGTTTGACGTCAACGCAACTTCGTAATCAACAGCAACTCAGTAATATTTCGCCCAAAACAAAATTATGCATCAATTAACCTCTCTAAGATATTCAACGTTTCTTTGAAAAGCACTGGACTCAAGTGGTTCCACTAATGAGCATTAAATATTTTATCTGGTTTTATTAATATTTACACAAACACTTTAAAATCGTTTCACACACACAAACAACGTGTATTAACGTAACATATTGTTTAACCTAAGGTTCATTGAAATGTGCGAAATGTATGTATCGACGTATTTCGACATATAATTCAATAGCGAGCACCCTAATATGAGCGACTTCGACGAAAGCGCGCGGGCGACTGCGGACTGCGGCCGTCGTTGCTCACACATTCTGATGTGTTTCAGAAGCTTGAGCTTTCACTAGAGCTTTTCGTCCGTGATACGCACAAACCCAATAATAGAACTCTATGAACAATTCATAATAAAATTAAAAATATGTATATTACCAATGGAACTTTCACTCTTCTTCTTTCTTTTTAAGAAATAAGTTTTAACTTTTGATAGATATTTATAAAAATATATAATATGTAAGTTGGTAAATAGTAAGTTTCTCTGAATTTCTCAAAAACTTCCGGGCACATTAAAATGAATATGCGTTCCAAGAAATGTTTACAATTTGGGTATATAAAACGTATTAATTAAAATTTCCGTAGAATAAAATGAGTAAGATATAGGTACATATTTTCCATAATTACGAGTAACTTTGTTAAATGTTTTAACCTTAAACTGACTAGCTGATGTACGAGAAAATGTTCGCGAAGATTTTTTAAATATAAAGTATAAGTCTATGTAATTTCCCAGAATTCAAGCTATCTCCACACCGGCAACAAAATCGGTTCTTCGGTTTAACCGAGAAAAAGTATTAATATACATATATGGTATAAACACATATCTTCATGCTGTATCCTTAACGGGGTAGTCGAGAGGACGGAGCGCAATTTTTCGTGGTCTTTACCTACATACTTATTTTCTTTTCTCAAATCTCATCATTCTCCTCACACATTTTCACCTAGGTATGCGAGTGATTTTGACATTTCCATAAGCCAACACTTTGGTTATTTGATCTTCGTTAGTCAGCCTTGGTGTTCCTTGGCTTCTGCTGCAGCTCACTTTCGCTCTGTATTGTACAGTACAGTTTAGATATTATGATAGTATGAATAGAGATTTTCTATTTATATGATTCTAAGCTAATCTTGAAATTAGTTTATTTATTTCACTTTTACTTGAACTGCTTTGTGTTATGCTTAGATATCATAATGTACGATATATCTATTCTTGCCATAAATATTGTTACAAGGAAAACATCGTTTGCGTCTATTGTGTAAAACATTTATTACTGCAGTATGTGGTAGTCAATACGTTAATATTTTAAAAAAATACGAAGCTCATTTAAAATGACCTCAAGAATACAATCTCCTTTTAACTTTGTTATCGATCAGCTATCGATCGAAACACACACTTTCTCCATGGAAAAATTCGCTACTGCCAATCTTATAGAATGTTTTAGGGATTCCAAATTATCATGCCGTTTAGAGCATGTCATACTCTCTAAAAGAGACCATAAGTTATAATTAAGTGAATTAAGATCGGGACTAGATAACGGCCTGTCTTCAGCTCTGTTAAAGTCAGAAACTTTTGTGTGTGTATCGGCGCGTTTTAGAAGGTACTTATTTCCATTAAAACCACCAGGAGTTTCGAAATAATAACTATTTTAATGGCTATAATGAAATTAACAAAAAATGTGTGCGCGCCATGTGAATCGCATCGTAGAATGCGTGAAGGTCGCCGCTGCCGCTGCCGCTGGTCACGTACGCCACCGTCCGCAGCCGTCCGCTTTCCCCGCACACCGCACCCGACAATACATGTGTGTAACAGTGTGGATCGAACTTTATGACCCGGTGCTGAGTCGTACTGAAAGAATCATTCTTGGTTATGGAACATGGTGTTGTTAAGAGGCTTAACTACCTTCTCGATACCTTTTTTATAAAAATATGACTCAGTCACTCCTTGATAGACACCCCCCATCGGAACGCTACTGAAGTCGGATAATAGCCACGTTGTAGCCTACTGACTAATTGATAAGCTTTTCTAGAGCTGCGAGCATAAACTCCGTCATTCTACTTAATAAAATTTTGCTCAATAGTCAGAATTTTCTCGTGAGTAATAAATTTTATGTGGGAACTGAGTTTGCCGTACCGCCTAAGAAGTTGTTTTGATTTTACCACCCTATACATTTTCAAATTATTGGTTAAGTAATGACCAATGCGTCTCTTACAAACTGCAAGTCCTAAGTCAACTTTTAAATTACGCGACATGGTTCTGGGTGCTATATTATTTTCATTAGAAAAAATCTTTTGTTTTCGCACAGGATTTCCTCGGATTCTTTACTTCACTGCTTTAATCGCCTTTTTAGTACGAATACTACGTGAACAGCCAGATATTTTTCTGTCACAAACAAAGGACGTTTTATTATACCTATTAATCAGTAGCCCGGCACACTAACATTCGACTAATACGAAGAGGATGGAGTGTTGCAAAAATTGCATTTGACTCCATAATACCTACCTTGTGTAATTTTATCGCAGCAATTCGGTTCTTTTTATCTCCCCACTCTATTTTAATATCACAAGATTATTTAACAAAGATTGGTGCGAAAATGAGAAAACACTATGAATATTCATATGAGAATGACAGGTTCCAAATTCAAATGTAGTATTATAGTTTTTTATTGTAACAATATTTATGGCCAGAGTGTGTGTGTTAGAATACTCAAAAGAAATACGGATTTTTTTTCACTTTATTACTTTCTTATTTATGTAATAACTATAAATATTATTGCTATTATAATTATAACTATAACTATAATTATAATTGCTATTATATTTTGCTACTAGAGCTTTATAAAATTTTACATGTAACATACGTAGTAAGCTCGAAATAATATCGCTCCGTAGTAAGGCTGGTATGCGGTTTACCATCTCTCCTCGCTGACAACGCCTCCCTTGCGTGATTAATTTAAATGACTATCTCGAATTCCTTATTTCCATAATCTCGAAGACGTGTACGTAGTCACTGGATATTTTTTTTTTAAATAATGTTATGTTCCGTATGAATAAGTTGTTTAGTTATAAGTAATATTAAAATGTTTCTATGGATATAAGTTTATTGATATAACTTCGTTTTTTCAGTGTTCTTAAGAAAGGCATAAAATATAAACTTATTCTTGCTAATGAATAAGTGAATATTGTATATCCCGACTACGGAATTCTCGACGTTTCGTGGTCCGAACCATGTTTGTCCAGTTTTTTTATTAATTTTGGTTGTTTTATTTTATAGTGTGTTATATATAATTTAGTACAACGTACAATGTCCCTTCAAATTAAATAAAAATAATAATCAGCGACTATTGTCAAGATTACTAAGACAATCGCAAGTGAAGAAAAAATTTGTTTTTTGAAATAAGAATGTAACATGGGTAGTTCGAAATAAAAAATTACTAATTATCGTTTATTCATATGAATAATATTAACGACGTATTTTTGATAATGGATATGAAAGAAGTCTGACTTACAATTCAAACAGTGAAACTACATAAAGTACGTAATGCATTTCTGTAGTAGAACACACCAAAAAGTACTATTTATACACACATACATATCTTCAAGCCATATCCCTCACGAAGTAGTCAGAGAGGACGGAGTGCCATTTGTCGCGGTCTTTACATACTTCTTTCGCTTCCTCAAGTCTCATTATTCTCTTCACACATTTTCTTCTAGGTATTTGCATAATAACCGCATATGTAAGGACCGGGAAGCTTGGCGTTCCGTCCTCTTTGACTACCCGGTTAGGAATACAGCGTAAAGATATATTATGTGAATGTATCCATATTTATAAAATCACGATTTAAAGTATTTCAATTTTATATCTCACTTCACCTTAACAATGTTTTTAATATTTATTTTTCTTTCTAGCTTCTAAAAGTAAACCCAAAAATTTCAACTTCAACTTTTGCAGTTCGGTCTATCGTTGGGCTACTCACATACTATAGTTGTTCCTTTAACTAATCTAAGTCTAATGAATGTGCACTTATGTGTATGTATAATGAATATGGACTTACATATTTCACAATACGCATAATTTCAATACATACCGAGCCTCGATAAATAGTGTGTTAACTGAGAAAGGGTAGACTTGGTCAATTGAATATAGGATGTTACCATCTCAATAGGTTCAGTAACGAGATTAGACTCGACAGACCACATCCCATCTATTGACCTTCTGTCTGAGATATATGGTCCAAGAGCAGCGTTTGCGCGATGCTACAAAGAAAAGGCGAGAGACAACACAAATAAAAATAAAAGTATGAAAACCATGTGCATAATATTTACCTACAAAACAATGTACCCACTTAGTCTATTAAATTTCCGAAATTTATCTATATATATAAAAGGCGATGTATGTATGTATGTATGTATGTTCCTTATGGACTCCGAAACGGCTGGACCGATTTCGATGAAATTTTCAGGTAATCTTCAGATTGCCCTAGCGGGTGTTCCTGTAAAATTTGGTAGCGATCGGATCAGTAGAATTTTTTTCTTGTTTTTTTTTTTTGCAGTTTCAAAATAATTATAAAAACTGTTTAATTTATTTTAACTTAACTTTAACATTTTATTAAATTTTTATACCGCGGGAAAACACACCGTCTGTTGCTAAGTGGACTGCGGCCCTTGGACATTTACAATACCGAGCCTAAGAAAGCACTTCAGATTGTAGGTAAGTGCATTGTCAACACCGAGGACTAAGGTGGCTGTGCCTCTTGTGCCTGAAAATTCACCGGTTCTATTGATTAGTTCATTGTTATTACTCATATAAGTACTGCCTCATTAGTTAGTAGCTTCGTAGGCTGTACGGCGTATCTTTAAGGCAATTTCGAATGTTCTCCCTTTCACCACCTCGAGATGGTTTCAGCATTATAAATACCCTCTTCGTTAATCAATAGTTTAGAGATTTATAACAATGATGAAGAAATAAAAATACATGTCTTCTTAATCGAATACTGGGTAAAGATTACAGACAGTTTAATTGCTGACAGAACCCAACACGTTCCAACTGTTGCTTTGATGATTAGTATGACGTAACGAAGATTTAACTATATTCAGCTCGTACAGTAATAACTCAATCTAATTTCAATCTAAATTTAACCAATCTTTTGATGCTATTAAATTCGTTACATTGACGTCTTTTTAAGCTTGACTTTCTCTCTATTTACTCGTTACTCGTCAATTACTTAGCAATTAAGGGATTTGCTTACTTCTTTAATTACATATTTCATGTGCCTGTATCATAAATATTTGTTTATTACTGTTTATTTCCATATGTATAGTCATAAAAGGCTATACAAACATTACATGCTCGTGTAGTTAGGGCAATATCCATTAAATATCCGACTTCTTGTTAATGATGAGGCTTTTGAACGACCTGGTCTGATTTTTCATTCCGACAGTACATACATACATTAAGTAGAAGTAAATATGTAGACATGTCATCGAAAGGCCTCGGGACTCTCTTCAGTACATATTTTGCGGTTTATATTTATCATTTTCAAATTTCTATGGGCACGTCCATGAAGTAGTATGCCTACTTATAAATATTTAATACATAGTTAGATATTAATGATTGAGTTATGTCTTACAAAAATCTTGATATACGTACATTCATATTTTCACGCCGTATCCCTAACAGAGCAGTCAAATCTTGATATTTGTACTTTTAGTCGACGACCGCACCTACGGCAATTAGAAATTGCAGGAACTAAATATAAAATTCTATTGAATAACATCTTCATAATTTCTTATAAATAATTCTCTTATAGCAGTAGAACCGAGTTGATTGGGTTGAGTCTACCTTCATACCAACTGAGAGTGCTTGTTGATCAAGTTTAAACTATAAACATGAAGATACTTCATTACGGAACGATGTCGATTCATGGGTTTGAAATTTTCGCGAAATGCAGCTAAAGAATACATAAATAAGTTATAAAGTCCAGCTATCATCTCATTAGTCATTACCGTAACGTAACTACAGCTAGTAAGCGATAGTCGAATCTGACGCGATCGATCGCAATATGTTGTTAAATCGAGAACGATATAATATCGGGAATCGTTATTGCTGCCTCTGTTGATTAATCAATGAACTAAAAACTACTGCTAGCGACCTCATTAATGCTTCAAAATGTATTTTACCGTATGGCACCGTAATTACCAATTTAAAACAATCGTCGCGCGACTGCGGCGCAGCAATCGTTCTTTACATAACCCTGCGGATTTCACTATGTGCTTGTCCGGATTGTTATGTGTAAGGTCGCGTCCCCACCAAGATCGCGTGGCTCTGTGATGGGAAGCTGCGTAGTAGTGTGTACACTTGTACATTACTGCTCGGCTTGGCCTCACAGAGCCACGCGGCCTTATAGTGGGAACGCGGCTTAATATAGTGGACCAGGTAACACAGTGTTTAGTTTGAGATATGCACGCAATTGGTGCAATTATCCAAAGATTACTTGTTTACTATTTACTTACATAAATATTCTGTACGGGACATGCATATATGCCAGTTAAATTCCTATTCTTAGCATTTCTAAACTTTCCGAATTCGTACGTAAAGCTTGCCTCTTTTACGCTACTATGTCAGTCCTTAAACCGCTGAGAGGTTAATTCACATCGAACCCTACAAGGGTCTCCTTTGTGTAGTTCAGTGACTGCTACGCGTTAACGAGGTGACTTCAACGTTTTCTATTAAAAAGCTAATTTTCACAAATTGCTTCTTGGATAATTGTGGGAACGGATTTGCGACTTATCGAAAGATGAGAATCGAATTTTTTATTTGTTTTAAAATAAAGTTTACTTTTTACTTTTGTGTGTTGTTATCGAAATAATTATCGCCATACAAACTGGTCAATATATTATGTTGTAGGACGGATTACAGTTGGAAAACCTAGTTTGAAAAAGGACTCGTTTTATTGAACAGAGCAAACTAGTCGGCGATGAGTTTCTCTCTCAATTAACTAAATCTACATATTATTACACATCGTTCGGGAGTTAGACTCACTGTAGCAAAAGCAACGTGCAAGAGTAACTCTCGACCGTGTTGATCCACACTTCCACTAGCAGCAACTCGTTTGTAGTTCATGGACGAACTGCTCAAGTGGAAAAAAACATGGTCGAAACTACAATGTATTAAAAGAGAAATTTTATGTAGCAATTATATTTAAACGTCTATTTGGCTTGAAAAAGATCCAAATAAATAACATTTTAGTGGCACAGTGGTCATGTTACAGTCACTGTTATATGCAGCTAATAATACTCCTGCATAACAGTTAAAAACTTAATGTTGTAGAATTTCACTTTACGCTTATTGGATAAAATCAGTGTCGCAAATTAGCAGCGAATGAACAAACTAGAACAGCGAACTATTTAAGATCGATGAACTACATTGAGCGCTCTCTGAACTAAATTGGAATAAGACTAGTTGAGTGGAGGCCACGTATGAAAAGACATGATGTGGAGTACCTTTCCACCAGAAGGACTAACGACCCCAAGAAAGTAAAGTACGACTTTACTTTCTTGGGACTGGACAAAAAGAGCAGATGACCGAGTGTGGTCCGGGTGAAGTCCAAGTGAATTCCAAGTGAAGAATTTCACTATTAAAATTCATTTGGGAGTTTTTCAATGAAACTTAAACATACAGATAAATAAAACAAACATTGTCAATTGTTTAACTGTGTAACACAAAAATGTATTAAAAAATTTAAACCTACTTTAAAAAAAACTGAAAAATACGAAATAACTATCCTTTACTAATCAAAACTTTAGTACAAAAATAACTTTATAAATACGATACAAATACCCACATAATTAAATTTGACAGTTCTGTCACCGTTCTGTTACCGTTATATATAGGTTTGTATATTAGATTCGTATCTGACTACCCCATTAGAACTAATGCGTAACGATATGTATGTATATGTAGAGATTTGTATTACATACGAGTATGTATAACTGTAAAGGGATTTTCATTCCAATTTTTCACATGAATGCCGGAAATTAATTCTCATGCGATAATGTAATGAGTTCAATTAAAAAAGTAGCTCGCATTACAATGTTTAATTTGGGTCAACAATCAACATTATACATTTTGGTAGACATAGGTAGAGCTTTTTCGTAGAATTACGAATATTATTACACTGTTTGGGAAAATTCATTTAATTATACACATTGCTCTCTATATACAGTGAAATAAACAAAGGCTATAATCTATAGCATATTAAAACATTTATAAACTCAAACAATCCCTTACAATTACAAAATTTTAGCAATTCGAAAAAATGTCAGATTTCTTTGTCAAAATTAAGCAATAAATAACCGACTATGTCGGACACGGATTAATTCAGGGTTTTCTAATAATTTTGGCGAACTAGAAATCTACTTTAGTATTATTAACGTTAAATTTAAATGCAAAAAAAGAATCAAAATCTTCAAAATCATTACTTCATGTTTTTATTTACATTTCGGTGTTGAGATTTTTTTTTTTTTATGAGAATAGGGGACAAATGAGCAAGCGGGTCACCTGATGAAGAGTAACTGCCGCCGCCCATGGACATCCGCAACGTCCAAGGTATCAACGGGTGCGTTGCCGGCCTTTAAGGAAACCTGGAAAGGAGGGAAAGATAGGGAAGGGGGCAATAGGCCACCGGCACTCTCACTCACCAAGCGAAGCACAACAGTAATAAGTGCTGTTATTTCACACCGATATTCTGTGAGAGACTGGTATTTCACCGGGCGAGCCGGCCCAATTCGTTGTTCAGTGCAGTATTGCTCTATTACTCTAAAAATTTAGAGATTTGAGAGAGTTGAGATTATCAATTGACGTTTTTGTGTCAAACAACTCCGTAGCTTTAACGATGAAGAAAAAATTCACATGTGCCTTGCGATCAGACAGATCTGACAGAACTGGGTATCCTGTTTGACATTTTGTCAGCTATGGAACTCTAAATAATCGTGTGGTCTAATTGCATAAATTTTATTGAGTGAAAAATGGCAAGTTAATATTTCATACTTTCAAACCCAATTACATACACTTCTTTAACAAAGAGTTCTATTGAACTACGAGTATGATGTCCTTTTTCATTCTCTAATCTTAAGCCCTCGATTATAAAAGAATAAAAAAATATGTGAGACAACACGATTCTCAGAGGATGATTCACCGTTTTAATTTTTTCACTTTAAAGTTCTTTAGTTTTCTCGACTTATACCATATAGGTACCATCTTCTAATTCCAACTAACCGGCATTATGTCGTGTTGATTTTTTTTATATCGACGTTACGACTGGATCGTACCCGATCATGGTCCCGGGCAGACTAGTCAGAACAGAACAGACTCTACCCGTGACCGCGATCGGTGAAATCCGGTATTAGCCTTAAACTATTAACACGACATAGACCTGGTTGGTTGGAATTATAAGATTTTTTTTTGGTTTGAACATTAAAAGAAATACTGAACTCTTATATGATCAATCGTGCGTTTGCCCATGTGTCCAAGTCAATATTTTAACTGTGTGTCACCCAAACTTGCTTGAGACAGTGATACATGTTATTAGTCCACATACGTTGCACTAGTTAACATTTTAAAATATTCATTGAGAATTAAAAATGGGAAAGCTGTGTAATAGAACTCGATTTCAGCATTCCCCCTCCAGGAGGAGGGTGAATAGGGGCGAGGGGAGGGGGACAGGAAGCCTTATCTCCGACTCTATTGAACCTAAACCAATTACATATAATATTATAGGCAATATAAAGCCATATGTGTCAGCTGGACGCTGAAAAAAGCATTCGTTGTATGCTTGAATGACGGAACTGAAAACTGCTTCAAATTACTAGCTTCTCGTATATACGAATTTTTCCAATGTCAATTTATTCATGAGATATACACGTAAGTACACACGTACTACACGTAAATAAGTATTTAAAAGCAATTTTAAAAAGGAAATCTTCAAGCAGTAGAAAAAATTAAAAAATTTCGATGATTGTATAATTTTTGATTATGATTCTAACAATTGATGTGTGAAAATACACGAAGGGGACCAAGTACAACCCTGACATGTAAATCCAATACACTGTAACTCAAGATACAGTGCTTGAGCTTAATATTGCTTATTACATTCCTCTTACTGTGTTTCATACCCCTATAATTTTATTATTCAGAATTCTTTGATCTTAACGGAGTTATTACAATTACGAAAACACTGTTTTGAAAGAACTTATGGGAACTGACTCGACAAAAAACTTCTACTTTAAATGCAGTGTCTTGTTATAACAGCGTCAGTGGTAGTTAATAGATAGTAGATACAGTGTTTAGGTCAAACGCGCGCCAAATGAATGCGTTTCCAAAGAAATTGAATTCCAAAAAAACTCAGTTACCTTGCTGAAATCCATTTCGTGTGATGAATTCTTATAATTTTTATTTTTTATTGATTTATTTATAAAATATTTATTGCACACACATTCAAGCAGAAAGTTACATGTAGAGAAGATAAGCAAAAGGTACAGCTCATTTTTATTAGAAATTTCTTCTAGCAGACCCACGAGAGTGACAGTTTCGTTTAAGAAAGATAGACACTGATATATATACACTGATGACGATGATGTTAGACACTGATGATAAAGAAAGATTTTAACAATCTTCCGTCCAAAATCTAATTCAGCTGACCAAGTATGATCTCTTAGAATTTCTTGAAAATGCTTCGTTGAGAAGCAAAACACGTGTCGATTAAAAAGATTGAAATTTTGAGACAGCAAAATTTAAGAACTAATTTGTGGTCCACTCTAAGATTTATTCATAAATTGCTTTGAATGTTCATCAGCAAATATAAGATCCTAAATTCATTTGACATCAAGTGCAGTAATACACATACAGCTATACAAATTGTCCGTGTTGTTGCAATTGAGATCTACAATAGTGTCACATCCATATTTATTAAAAATTATTTACAAAATTATATTAATCATGAGATTTAAACGAACAGCGATTGCTTTAATATTTGTCTTACATATATTTATCTGTGAGCTATCATAACTTTTCTGCCGAGACACATTGCAGATTGTTCATTGTAATTAAAATTGTATAAACCCAACGTTTTCTACAATGTCACTCTTCCGTCAGTACTCAGTACTGATGAGACTCACTTCTGGGAAGCCAGTACAAACACGACAGGCGGTAGGTGATAAGATGCGAGCGACAGCAATGAATACCGTAGAATTATTTTAACTTCTTGTGATTTCCGAGTTTTAGTCTCCAGTTACGTGACGTGTGTCGGTTTCACCACTGTTGCCGTACTTTTTCTGTGACTGCTCGATGATAAAATAGTACAGCTGAATATATATATATAAACAACAGTTTAAGTGGTATCTTTTTACTTTCGTAGTTACGAATTTTATAGTTAAAAGTGCTATAACAGACATAAAAGTGATTTTGCGGAGGTTGTGTTTGTTTAAAGTGATGTATGTGTTAAAAGTGAAATAGGGCTTAGAGTATCATGATAGTCGACTAATTCTTTAGAATGAACTCTTGCGCAAAGATCAGCGGTTTTATTTAACAAAGACTGTATGTTATCTAGATGTGGCTTTACGGATACTCCGTCTATATGAGTAACAACTTCTCAGTAATCGCTATAATAAGGAATTGTCGTTACTGGGTCAAAATATATTCCCGGACTATCTATTATCGGTATGATGTGGTAAACAGGGAACAGGAATATTGTGCCAGCTAATACGCTGACACAACAATTCCTTGGTTTCATTGTACAACTTTAACAATATGTATATAAACAATGAATGAGCGAAATAGATGACCACGTCGCTGAAACGAGATAAAGAAATTGTTGTCAGGATACTAAATGGCACAACAATTTCTTTTATTTAATTTATTTTATTGAGAGGAGAGTACTGCGCCAGTTAGTCCTCTTACATAACTCTTACATACTCTTACATCATTGCACAAATTTAACAATGTGTAAATAAATAATGAGTTAGCAAAATAGAGTTCGCGTTGCTGCAATGAGACCGAGAAATTGTTGTCAGAGTACTAGCTAACACATTATAGCTAATGAAATTTAAGTAATTTAACGTTTTGTAAATATAGTATGGAACCCTCCGTTCGCAATAATTCGTTGACTAAGCATCTATAATAACTGTTATTGATGAAAATCACCAGACAATATCGACTCACTGTATATTTTCAGAATAAGCACTATAATTTTACTATGGGTATCACCAAGAACTGTGGGTAGCCCTTAATATCAACACCCAAGCTCCAAAATAATTAAGAAAATTAACATTTCCTAAATTGACCACGCCAGCAATCGAATATGAAACTAGATGCTCTTAAGGCACATACTCCGAATATTTAGCTCTAAATCTTATATGGAAAGGAATCTTAGGCATTTTGCAATTGAAATGCGTACAATATTATAAGAAATCTTAGCGGTCCGCGACGCATTTATTAATTGGCTATAACCTTAACGTTAAAGTGAAGCTCTCTCAGAGGACAGATAACAGTTAAATACAGCTTTGGCAGATAATAGTGAATTGGTTTTGCGTTTGGGGATATTTAAATTTTGAATTTAACCTTCTTTATTATAAATATGCCTAATAAAAAACTTTTCATATTCGTTATTAAAATCTAAATATTTGTGTTATTTATTGTACATACTTGTCTTAGATTTAAATAAAATATCGGTTTTGTGATATTCATACAATAACATACATCACAATCCTAATATAGTAAGTACACAATATGCGGTTACAGTAAATACTGTAGGAAATATATGTAGAAATGAAAAATTTTACTCTGATGCGACGTCGACTCTCGCGAAAACGGCTACTTATCTATATATATATATAGGAGATCCCGATTTTGAACTCACTCATCACGATTTCTCTGGAACCATAAGACCTAAAGACTTGAAATTTGATAGGGATATTCCTTTCGGTGAGTAAAGGTCAGCTAAGAACGGATTTTACGATATTCCACCCGCAAAGGGGGTTGTGGGGGCGTTATATGAAATAACTTATTTATCCAACACTAACAATATGGGTATCAAATGAAATGGAATACGCAAGGGAAGGTTTTTGTAAATGTGACGTCATCATAAATCCAATATGGCGGATGTTCCATAGCGGCAAGTGAAGGTCAGCTAAGAATGGATTTTACGATATTCCACCCGCAAAGGGGGTTGCGGGGGCGTTATATGAAATAACTTATTAATCCAACATTAACAATATGGGTATCAAATGAAATGGACTACCCAAGGGAAGGTTTTTGTAAATGTGACGTCATCATAAATCCAATATGGCGGATGTTTCATGGCGGCGAGTAAAGGTCAGCTAAGAATGGATTTTACGATATTCCACCCGCAAAGGGGGTTGCAGGGGCGTTATATGAAATAACTTATTTATCCAACACTAACAATATGGATATCAAATGAAATGGAATACGCAAGGGAAGGTTTTTGTAAATGTGACGTCATCATAAATCCTATATGGCGGATGTTCCACAGCAGGAAATAACTTTTTCGTTCAACACCAACAATATGGGTATCAAATGAAATTGAATACGCG
This sequence comes from Zeuzera pyrina, assembly GCA_907165235.1. Taxonomy (NCBI): domain Eukaryota; kingdom Metazoa; phylum Arthropoda; class Insecta; order Lepidoptera; family Cossidae; genus Zeuzera; species Zeuzera pyrina. The sequence goes on from OU015626.1 coordinate 18,332,328, forward strand.
GGAGAAGGTTTCTAGACATGTGACGTCATCTTAAATCCAATATGGCGGATATTCCATAATAGGAAATAACTTTTTCGTTTGACACCAACAATATGGGAATCAAATGAAATGGAATAAGCAGGGGAGGGTTTCTGTATACGTGACGTCATCATAAATCCAATATGGCGGATGTTCCATAATAGGAAAAAACTTTTTGTTCAACACCAACAATATGGGTATCAAATGAAATGGAATACGCAAGAGAAGGTTTATGTAAATGTGACGTCATCATCAATCCAATATGACGGATGTTCCATAGCAGGAAATAACTTTTTAGTTCAACGCCAACATTATGGGTATCAAATGAAATGGAATACGCAGGGAAACGTTTCTGGACATGTGACGTCATCATAACCAATATGGCGGATGTTCCATAATAGGAATTAATTTTGTCATTCGACACCAAAAATATGGGTATCAAATGAAATAGAATACGCAAGGGAAGGTTTTTGTAAATGTGACGTCATCATAAATCCTATATGGCGGATGTTCCATAGCAGGAAATAACTTTTTCGTTCAACACCAACAATATGGGTATCAAATGAAATTGAATACGCGGGTGAAGGTTTCTAGACATGTGACGTCATCTTAAATCCAATATGGCGGATATTTCATAATAGGAAATAACTTTTTCGTTCGACACCAACAATATGGGAATCAAATGAAATGGAATACGCAGGGGAGGGTTTCTGTATACGTGACGTCATCATAAATCCAATATGGCGGATGTTCCATAATAGGAAATAACTTTTCGTTCGACACCAACAATATGGGTATCAAATGAAATGGAATACGCAAGAGAAGGTTTTTGTAAATGTGACGTCATCATCAATCCAATATGACGGATGTTCCATAGCAGGAAATAACTTTTTAGTTCAACGCCAACATTATGGGTATCAAATGAAATGGAATACGCAGGGAAACGTTTCTGGACATGTGACGTCATCATAACCAATATGGCGGATGTTCTATAATAGGAAATATTTTTTTCGTTCGACACCAACAATATGGGTATCAAATGAGTTAGAATGTGCATGGGAAGGTTTTTGTATATGTAACGTCATTATAAATCTAATATGGCGGATGTTCCATTACAGAGAATAACTTTTTGTTTAACACCAACAATATGAGTACCTTGAGTAACCTCAATAATCTAAAGAGGTCAAGGAAAATTTTTCCACGCGGACGAAGTCGCGGGTACAGCTAGTCTTTTTTATAAAACGATAACGTTTTTACTAATTAGTTTCTAGCCATCTGTACATCCTAGAAGTGTCGTAATTTTTCCTGTAATCTTGAAATAATGTTATTTATTCCTTCCAATTTTTAAAATTCTATTTCAGAGATAAGGGGGAGAGCGAAAGAGAAAGAAAGTATACTTCGTACCCAATTTTTTATCTGTTTAATATTCTTATTAATAATGTTTATAATTATTAATAAACGAACAGACGAACGTGGGCCTAAGTGATCTTATATTAGGTTTCCGTTCTTCCTTTTAAGACGCAAAACCCTAATATACGTATGAATCTGCGTTTACTTGTATGTACTTTACATATCTGTCTCGACGCAATGACAAAGAATTCAAATAAAATCAAGGCAATACGTACAACGTAATCTTCTTAGAGTATTCACGCATATGTTCCACATATTGAAACCATATTGTGCCTAAAAAGGTTGTATTCATGAAATCATACTCTATATGGAATATATTCAAAGCAGTCGTGGTATTAGGTACAACAATATGTAAATGTGTTGTCTCAAATAATAATCTGCATAAAGTAACATACAAAATTATTGTAAGTCACGTATAATACAAATACCCTCAAGAAGTTGGCACACAATGTACAATCTGTTTTCTGTATAAGAACGCAATTAAGAACAGAACAATTATTAACAGAGTTACAAAAACATTACTTTTATTGTGATTTCATGAATAAATTTTGTAAAAGAACTAATACGACACAGTTATATCAAAATTAGCAGGTTGGCTGTCATTTTGTTATGATATAGCTCAACAAGTAGAGACAGATAATAACAATGTCATGTATTCTATTGCATTCGCACAAGAGAGACATTAACTTATTCTCATGCAATGTAAAAAAGGTTTCGAAATAGCGGTTAATATCGTTCTTTAACCGCTTATAATTCCGCTCATTGATTAACGGAATTATAATTATAAGGTTAATGAAGGGAACGGTTTCGAATATACCGAAATTATTTGGGTTTCCAGTTAGCGAAGAAAACGGATACTAAAACTTAAATGAACCGGTTTAACTCAGACGTAAGTTGCCGGCCTAGATCGATCAAAGCCGAATGCAACGCACTCCGCGCACCGGCGCGTCACTGTCTTGTCATGCGACGCGTTCTTTCCTATTTCTGTACACGCTGGTTATAATTCATTCGTCTCATTCTCACTCCCTTACTTGTATTTGTTGTAAGTCACCACCAAGTGGACGAAGTCGCGGACAAAAGCTAGTATTTATTCTATTACACATGAGGCAACCCAAAAAAGTAATTATAAGTAAATAATTAATTTCGGTTAACAGAATCGGAATATGTAAAAAACCGGTTTCTCAATTAACCGGTTAAATACCGGTAATCGTAACCCAAACCACAATCAATTCCTGTTCGGGGTCAATGACCTAAACCGGTTTGGAAAATTAACCGCTTTCTGAACCCTGGTAGAAAGTGACAGTGATATTATTATTTGCCGTCTAGCGTGTGCCGGCATTTTCAAGCTCAGCACAGTGCTGTGTTAAATAGTTTTGTTCATTTAGGGGCTACCAGCTTTTCTTACAACTTTTCTCCACTTAATTTAGTGTTACAAAGAGGTAAAGGTTGTTAATTGGGATGTAGGAGATAATTTCCGAAACTACTCAACCGATTTCAAAAATTCTTGTACCCATATTTAAATGGACCTCAGAGCGGACATAGGCTGTATATCATGCCGTTTTCAAAGATATCTATTTTTCTGAGTACTGTTTTTGACAAATTCCTCTAAAAGTACTATTTACCGATCTATGTAGCTTTCAATTAGGATTATTTATTAGAAACAATTTTATTTCTTAGAAAACAATAAAACATTTGTATGTATGTATGATAAGCAGTCATCACTAAGAATAAAGGAAGGGTATTTTAGTTAATACAGAACATTATTCTCCATCTTAACTGTACTCCATTATTACTTTTATAGTATCTATTTATTTCAGTGTCCGATAATTTATTATTACCTATGTCTAAAAACTTTATCTCAGTTCAGTTTCAACAAGATTCAGTAAATAATAATAATTTACTTAAAAATCTCATTACACAGAGTTTATAATTGGTTTAATCACGGTGTGAGAGCGACAAACAAAACCTTTTTGCATACATCATTTCCTCTTGCTAATAAATGAAAGGAGAAAGTACTTTAATGGACCCGCCGCTCCACAGCTTAATGTCCCCCTCGGTAGCAAATATCACAGCAACATGTCTTTGCTGAATTAAAATGGATTTACACCGATGTGTAACATGGAAACAATGGTATTACACCTTACAATAATTCTAGTAATAAAGTTGTGATCTAAGAAAAATTAAATTGTTTTTCTTTCTTTTAAAGAACGAAGTTCTTTAACGCGGCTTGCGGGAGGTTTGAGTTGGTAGAAATCGTCACGTAAGGAAAAACGTTACATGGTGTGGAACACACGCGTCGCGCGGCGCTAGGTTTTTGTTTTTGTTTTAAATCATACGTGAGTTTTATTGTCTCATTATTGCAAGTCGGTTTTGAGAAATTTAAACTGCAGCTAAGGAACGTCGTTCCTGACGGGGTTCCCCCGACCACACACTTTTTTTTTATTATAAATCTCCTATTCATGGGAGGTTAAGGAAACTATGCCCAAACAGCCATCATGTCTTTTGTGTTAATTATTCAGATTCCAATAGCACTTGCCTGATGTAAAATTTGTTCTTTGTCTCATAAATAAGTCTTAGACACTTCTACAGTTAAGTGGTAAGTAGGCTTTAAAGAAGTTAAAAAGGACTTCTAAAAAGATACAAGAAATAAAATGCCAACTCTTCTCTTGTTACAACCTAACAATTCTTATTTTAGGATTCCGCAGCCAAATAGAAAAAATGGAATCCTTATAATTTCATCTGCTTGTCCGAATGCTACAACCATTTTACTCGCAGACTATTGGTACTACATAGGTAGATGAAATTGGGAAGTTAAGTATATTCTATGAACCGGTACACAACGGCGTAGTGAAAATTTGAAAAAAAATTATATTACAGGTGGCATTCCACACATGTAACTAAAGGATGAAAAAAAATCCAGTGCACACAAACGTAGGGGGTATGTTTAGATAGGTCTTCGATAATGACACCGAAGTTTCAGAGGCTTTGTTTGGCATTAACTTTACGCTTTCAATCACATCCCTTTTTTAACAGACTTAAAAAAAGGAGGTTTTCAATTCGACTATGTTTTTGTATGTTTGTTACACGATTATTCGGCCAATTATGAAATGATTTCGATGATTCTTTTTTTGTTTGGCAGGTCATACCTCAGAGTCCCATTTAAATTTCACCGGTATTGGAGTCTGGACTTCGAAGATACACCAAATAACGCGACCTGGTTATCACCTTTATTTATATTGGTGATTCTCTTGTATATCGTTGCGGTCCAGAATTAGAAAGAACTTAATTGCAGACCTGCCCTAGATATTTATTTACGCCGAGATCACTCAAAAGGAAGAAATAAAAATACAAAAAAAAAATTAAACCGCCTTCAAAATAAAACACTGAAAATTACAAAAAAACTATCCTTTAGGTATATATCCTATATGTATGTGTATCATACCTATATCGTAAGTCGGTGTCAAGTGTATCAAACTAATAAACTTCTGTTGTTGCACATTGATTTGGCACCGACATCAGTAACTGTCAAATTTAATCATATTGGTATGCGTATCGTACTTATAAAATTATTTTTATTGTACCTGAGTTTTGATTAGGAAAGGATAGTTATTTTGTACTTTTCAGTGCTTTTTTTTTATAAGCGGTTTAATTTTTTTTTCGATTCTAATCAAATTGTTTCAAAATGTGAATTAACTTTAAAAGTAAACTATATTTAAATTTAAATTTTCATAAACTTGCTTTAAAATGTGAAACAGTTACAAGAGTCAGACTACACAATATACATATATGCACATGCACCTAGAATTACAAATAAAGAACTAGATTCACAATCTTCTTTAAAATCTAATTATCTTCTGTATAAAATCTAACCAATATTGCCCGAATTGACATAAAGTTCATATTTTTAATAGCGTATAGTATTATCGGAAATATCGTGTTAATCTAAAGTAGATCTTACAGTCAAAGTATAAGGTTATAAAAGCTCGTACATGATTCTTGCATGTCATTAAAACGAAGTTTATTAAAAATAAAATATTTTAAATGCAATCCTACGCTTCGTGCTTGAAGTATAATTCGCGTAATATATTTGAATATTAACATATATTTCATTTATAAGAAAATAATGAATAAATAAATAAAATGATTATATTAGTTGCCAAAAATAGTTCGTCTTATTTAGCGCTCTAGAAGTGTTGTTTTTACAATTATAATTGTAAAAACAAACAAATGAACAAACAAAAAATCTAATAGCAAACATATCAAAGGACTCCTGCAATAATTATTGAAGTACTTTTTCATGTTTGATTTGAATTATTTGACATGTGATAAATTCACTGTGACACATGTGTGACATGGGTTATAACACACTGTGACACTACACACGTCACAGTATTGTTATAAGCCATGACAAACACATGAAGCATGTTCGAAGTAAATGGTTTTTCTTCTTAACGTATAACTCCTCCAGTAAAGTGATAGTGTGCTTTACAGTGTGTGCTTTACAGTTATGAAAGACTTTTTGGAAGAGCGCGAGAACTTCTGTTACGCATGTTTATTTAGACCTACTCCATTCTTTTTACTAAATAGAACTTTAAAACACAGTATACTATCGCTTTTGTACTTTAAAACTCCCAAAAACGTAAAAAATAGAAAATCTTAGTAAAATGACAATCTCACTTTTCACGTTCCCGCCAAAATGCCTTTTCTTTCTTCACAGATTAGCGCATTTGCCAATGTCACATGTTAATAGGTAGAATCCACATGAAGCACTTTATTTTGTACAATTCTCCATTCAGAAGGAAGGCAAAGGGATCTATGTCCATACCAGCCGATGTTTTCAGTAAAAAAAATGATATATTGGGTCCTTACATATGAAATTAGCGTTTTGTCGTACTGACCACTTTGATCTGAAATATCTCCTCTTTGGTTAAGAATTCCAAATTCAAATTTATAAATTCATTTAGCTGGTACATTTGAGTTTTGAAAACAGTCATTAATTTGTTTTTTTCCTCATTATTTTTTTCTTTGGTGTCGCTTATTACCGCACAATGGAAAACATGAAATATCGGTATATTTACGAGTACGAGTTCTACCGTGGCACCAGTGCTGCAGAAACAGCTCGAAGGATTAATGATGTGTACGGTGCTGGTGTCGCAAAAGAAAGCACGGTACGTTTTTGGTTTCAACGTTTTCGTTCTGGAAATTTCGACCTTCAGAACCAACCCCGTGGACGACCGGAGACCAAAGTGGAAAATGAAGAATTAAAGGCTATTGTGGAAGCGGATCCATCACAAAGCACTTCAGAGATAGCTGCAGGTTTCGAGGTAAGTGACAAAACTGTATTAATCCACTTGAAGCAAATCGGGAAAGTAAAAAAACTTGAACGATGGGTACCTCATGAATTGAGTGAATCGAACTTACAAACACGCGTCGACTGCTGTGTTACTTTGCTCAACCGACACAATAATGAAGGAATTTTAAATCGAATCATTACTTATGATGAAAAGTGGATACTGTACGATAATCGGAAGCGCTCGTCGCAATGGCTGAACCCTGGAGACCCAGCCAAATCCTGCCCTAAACGAAAATTGACTCAGAAAAAGTTACTTGTGAGTGTTTGGTGGACTAGCGCCGGTGTCGTTCACTACAGCTTTCTAAAATCTGGCCAAACGATTACGGCAGATATCTATTGTCAGCAACTGCAAACCATGAAGGAAGAACTAGCTGCTAAACAACCGAGATTGGTCAATCGCTCTAGGCCACTGCTGCTTCACGACAACGCAAGACCACACACTGCACAACAAACAACCACTAAGTTAGATGAGCTACAATTGGAATGTCTGCGACATCCACCGTACTCCCCGGACCTTTCTCCAACAGATTACCATTTTTTCCGGAATTTGTACAACTTCTTACAAGGAAAAAAATTCAACTCCGATGCGGCAGTCCAAACCGCCTTCAAAGAGTTTATTGATTCTCGCCCCCATGGTTTTTTTAGTAAAGGGATCAATGAACTACCTATGAGATGGCAAAAGTGCATAGATAACAACGGTGCATACTTTGATTAATTAAATATATTTTACAAAAAAAAAATTGACTTTATATTCCTCCTGTACAAAACGCCAATTTCATATGTAAGGACCCAATATATTTCATTTCATTTCATTTATATGTTCACGTAATATATTTTAACGTTTCTTGGAGTTTCTGGCGACAAATATATTAAAACAGTCTTTCTAGTAGGTTCCACTGAGGCGGATTAGGCCACTAAAAATATCTCAACATCACACTACTAATTAAGGACTCATTTCAACAGTTTCACATAATGCACAGAGACGCAAAACTACGCCAATTTTACATCACAATATCCACTAGAAACAATTTTCGAATAATTAAAATAAACGTCCAATCGCTCCCCACAAAATCCCGGCAAAAACTTCCTCAATTTTTATTTTATTTATTTCAAGCCGAGATTTCAAGCTTCCAGTTTTAATTTTATTTATATGTGACCAACTTTAATTTTTATTTCTTTAATTTTAAGCGGCCAGTTTTACGTTTGTATCACGCCAAAGAAGTAGGTATAACATACCTACTACGTGCGTACACAAGTCCAATCCCTCTTTTTTTCTATATAATAATATTTTTAAAACAATTCTACAATAAAAACAAACCTTCGCAATTTTTTGAACTTCTTCTGTATGCAACATGAAATTATAATAATAATATACATACATACTCGTATATATCCACATGTGGGCAGAAGTTAATAATTTTATTATTACACGCAACTGCAGATAAACGGTAAAAAAGTCACATTCACAATATTCTCTACCATTATATAAACCGTCATTATATAAACTATTATTATAATAAATATCATTACATAAAATATTGTTTTAATTTACTTTTTAAATTTTTTTTTATTTATTTCTGTTGTATAAATTTTTATAAGAATTTCTTAAAAATTAAATAAGTCTGATTTTAACACAATCGTAATTAGTTAGAAAATTGTATTATCTGAAGAAAAAACTTTTGAAATATGTACGTAACGGTGTAATACAACATTTTATTCATAATAAATAACATCTAAATTCAGTCTTCTTTCACTGAGGCAGATTGTTGTTTGTTTGCAGCGGATTATTTTAATTTTTAAAATATGTTTTCAAAAGAGGATCGCAAGTTCAAACACTACAAAGTCTGTCTCAGTAATTTAATGAATTAAATTGTGGTTGGTATCAGACGACCTAATCCTGGCTTAACTGGAAGCAATGTATTAAGCTCTTTATTTCTATCGACAATTCAAGGAAAAAATCAAGACGAGTTAAAAAAACTAATCAAAAAGAAATTAAAATAAGTACTTAGCAATTATTAAAAAAGAAAACCTCTTAATGCTAGTCCGAAAGAGAATAAAATCCGAACAGGAATGTTTATGTCACACTTTAACTTGGCATATCGTAGCAATTTTGGACAAATTGAAAATTTTATTCTATAAATTTATGACAAATTATTGAAAAAGTTCTACTTGGTTTGTCCAATTTATCATTAATGAATCCGTTATAAAAATATCCACTATTATATTAAACGAGCAATATTTGTATATATATTATATATGTATGTCGGTGGAAATAATAAAAGGCACTCATTTGACTAAACTAGGGCAAAGCGCGACTTCCGGTTTGGAAGGGATGCGCGCTAACGGAACGTCGGGGCCGGAGCTGAGAGTCTGTTAGACTACGGCGGCCGGTGCAGGGGGTGTCAACTTTGTATGGAGCCATTGCAGACTTTATATGGAAACAAAATGAATAGAAAGAAAGAAGATAGAAAATACCAGGGATATCATTACAAAATAACTATAATTTATTGACATTATTTATCAATGTACTGATATCGATCATTGATATTGACATTTCATTTCTTTCGTTAATTCATTATAATTATTTGAGTACTACATATAAAAATGACAATAATCAAATATTTTACTTCATTCAACAAAGATATTTGTAAATAATTTGAATTAAAATAACATTTTGTTTTCGATACTAATACTCGAATAAACTACTAATTGAACTCAATAATATAGCAACCCTGTTTGATGAAATCTCACTTTACAAATTGAAAAATTTTCTTGATAACCGACGATTATTTTTTCTATTTGTTTTTAGCTTTTCTGTGTTTCGCACGAGCTATTCTCCCCCTGAACACCTGAGGAAACTCGCATCGGTGTGGTTGAGAATTGTGAATCAAGACGGTGACTTTTAAAAGGATTGTTGTTATTACATCCACGTTTAATTGTAATCAGAACTCGTGATTTAAAATTTAAAAAATTGTCACTAATTTTGTTTGTTTTATTACTTTAGCTTTCCAAGTTCCATTACCTTGCTATCCGCTTAACTAAATAAAAATAAGCGAAAACTTTATAGTTGAAACATTAACTTTATCAAGTAAATTTTTATTTAGTTCAGTTCTGTGGTTCAGTCATCTAAGAAAATACGCTCAGAGTACAATTTAAATCCCCGCCATTTTAGTTTATGGGAGCATTACCAGATGGCGCATAGTCTACACTTTTTTTGTATGGAGTTGTAATTCTTCTCCTTAGAGTATATATGTGTTCTGTGCGCTGGTGCGATAGTGTTTCTGCGACGGATCGTTTGCCATTATTAATTACATACCTAATAATTGTTACACATAGTTTTCTGTCGTTTGCACATTAACTTTGTCTTCAGGTGGTAATTTATGGAGTAGTTCACCTCTTCTAAGATTAGGTACCTATTTCTCATAGCTGAGTCGCAAGAGCACGAATTGCCCTGTGACTTTTCCGACATTTATTTGATATCACTTTCTCAAAAACGGCTATAACAATTTCGATGAAATCTAAAATTTAGGGGTTGAAGGGGCGAGAAATCGATCTAGCTAGGTCTCAATTCTAGGAAAAATCTATTTCCCCGTCTTTCACACACTTAAAACTTCTAAACTCTAAACTTCTGAACATTTTTAGTTTCACAGCAGAGCTTACTTTCTCAATAACGCAATGGCTAGAGCGTAGGTCTACCACGCCGAAGTGCGCGGGTTCAAATCCTGCAATGTGGTCAGACCTTTTTTTTTAAAGTTGAAATAATGTGTCTAAGGACAGTTTGCAACAAGTACCTATTAAAAACACATATCACTTTAATAATGTACTTATAATAAGGAAATAAAACGGCGTCTGGATCTGGAGTTATTTATAAAGTGTATGGCTAAAAATCATGGAGAAAAATCTATTATTTATTGTCCTAAATAATGAATCTAATGTTTTTCATAGACTTTATTTATTTTCAGACTATGTTCTTTAAAAGAGTAGTATTATTACAAGCTATATTTGTACATTTACAATAGCGTTCCCGAAAACGGCTCTAATGATTTCGATTATATTTACAATATAGAGCTTTACGGTGGTCAAAAATCGATCTAGCTAGGATGCAATTCTAAGAAAATTCGTTATCTCTATGTTTTCACACACATAAAACTTCTTAACTTTGAACTCTTGATTTCACAACAGAGTTTACTTTTTCAATAGTAGAGTGGCTAGAGCGTAGGTCTACCAAGCTGAAGTACGTGGCTTCGCATTCTGCAATGTGGTTAGACTGTTTTTTTTTGTAAGACGCCGAGTAAAGCTCGGTCGCCCAGGTACTAATATTTTTAATAAGCTAAAGTTGTAATCATGTACAAATCGAATAATTAATATTTAATTAAAAGCTATCTTAAAATATAGCGTGGATAACAAATAAAAATTATTAACTATAACCATCCGATCCTAAAATGTGCAAACCAAACTAAAATATTCAGCTCGAAGATAGCTCCAAAGACGTCCTGTTATTTAATTTTTTGTTTCTGTTTTCTGATTTTAGATTGATATGATAATATGATAAATTCCTAAAATCTTTAGCTATTTTTCGCTCGAACTCCAAAAACCACCAATCGACATGTGTTTCGCCTCTCAACGAAGCAGCCTCAGGATATACCAGAGATAGGATTCATCATAAAAAATAATCTCTTTATACGAATATTATTTATAAAATTTCTGGAGCGTCGAGAGATTAAAGTACCGCAGACTTTAAGTCAACCGCAAAAATTAGGGACCTTTAGTCAAGGGAGTTTTCAACCCGCTCGAGACCTGTTGCAATATAAACTAATTTAGTCCTCGCAGACGGGACTACTGAGAATTGAAACTTGTTATGAAATTAATCACAAACATAAGTTTACTGAATAACTTTAATAGTACTACTGGTACTCTGGTAGACACAAAATGTGATATTGACAAGTTAGTTATACTAATAAATAGATACTAAATTAAAATTAGCAAACTAGGCTCCATAGACGTAATACGTGACTGATACATATGCAAATAAAAATTATATTATACCTCTTCTGGAATAATACCAAAGACATCTTTTGAAACTGAGTTAGACGCGCCCTATGTACTAAATTTTGTGCCTATGAATAGGAAATAATTAACATCAGTGCGAGCGAAACGCACGTCACAGTCTCACAAAAAGTGTTATTTTAAGAAAAAGCTTAAATTACTCTCTCTTTTACTCTTGTTGGTCTTCATGTACTGCTTTTTAATTACACTTACGTAAATATTGTTTGTGTGTATGTGTGTGTTTATTGTCAATATTTTAATTTAAGGACCTCGAGCATTCGTTTCTTAGAGTAAGACATGTCTACTTCAATTTATATAGAAATTTTTGAATAATGCTGGTACGTACATATGTATTGTATGTAAAGTCCTTTACAAAGTCAGATATTCATTACAAATCTATGAGAACAATTTTGGACTATACTACCACAGCTTTAAAAAGAACCCAAACAGAAACCATAAGAAGTTTATTAACAGCAACTTCAATTTACGAAGGTTGACGTGTTCACGTCTAATCCTAGCGCCCGAAATTCAATTCCCGGACAAGACAATTAGAAAATGAACATAGAGATCAATATAGAGAGCTATTAGATCATGGAAAGCATAATAAATATAAATATTCTAAGAAATGAACTTTACTAAATAGTGTTAAAATGTGTGTGTGTGTGTGTGTGCGTGCGTGCGTGCGTGCGTGCGTGCGTGCGTGCGTGCGTGTGTGTGTGTGTGTGTTGTCCACTCCATGAGTTCATTGTGTTGGACGACCACACCAAAGACCACACATTGCACCCATAGTAAAAGATAGTTGTGTTTAATATTAGGATGCATTTGAAAGCACTTTATAATTGGTAAAATATCTATGAAAGTGTTATTTATTGCTATAAAAAATACTGGCCTATGATAAATTTCATAAGAAATACAATGACCCCATAAAAAATTAAATGCTTTAAAAAAATTCTAGTTTGTACATATCATAATTAATAATTTGTACTATTCATATACAATTCCGTACATATGCACATAAATTTTCCGATGTAATTAAACAACAATATTTGTAATTTCCAAACCACGTGAAAATGACTCCACCCACCATTTTGACTTAAAGTCCTGTTATGGAGTATATTTTGTAATTTGTACTTTTAAATAATATAAATATTCTTATTTCAATGGTATTTTTAGGTGGTGACCCATCGAATTCTTACACAGCTATACGAACTATCCTGTCGACAAAACTGTAGGCAAAAATTTTAAGAATATAACCTCGTGTAGAAGACATCATTTTTTTTTGATGTAGTGTATAGTATATACTAGTTATTTGCAGAAAAACTTGTAGAGTAAAAGTGAGTTTAAATATATGTTCAGATAGTGCGAAAAGCTGTCACTTGTAAAGTATATTATTATTTTGTTATAAAATCTGATCGCGTACAAAAGCATTAATTAAAACTCATAAAAATTAATCTCCGATATCTAGTATTATTTAATTTGACGTTCTGAAAGAAATGAAGCAATAAATATGTAAAATATATTACAACAAGTATTTCATGCATATGTGTACCGTAATATTAAGAACTTAAAGCCTTGGTGGATTTTTTGTGGTAGTTTTTGTCATTTTATTTAGATTTTCTATTTTTTATATTTTTGGAAGTTTTAAAGTACAAAAGTGATAGTATATTGTGTTTTCAAATTCTGTATAAGTGAAAAAAATACAATAGGTCTAAATAAACAAGTGTAGCTAAAGTTCTCGCGCTCTACCAAGAACTCTTACATAAGTTCAGTAAAGCCTACTGTCACTTTACTGAAGGAGTTTTACAATAAGAGGAAAAAACGAATTTACTTCGAACGTGCTTCATGTGGATTCCTCATGTGGAGTGACATTGGCAAATGCGCTAATCTGTGCGCCATATCATGAAGAAAGAAAAAAGACTTTTTGGCGGGAACGGGAGAAGTGAGGTTATCATTTTATTTAGATTTTCTATTTATTACATTTTTGGGAGTTTTTAAGTACAAAACTGATGGTATATTGTGTTTTAAAGTTCTGCATAAGTAAAAAGTATGGAGTAAGTTTAAATAAACATGTGTAGCTGAAGTTCTCGCTCTCTTCCAAGAAGTCCTTTGTAACTTCAGTAAAGCCTACTATCACTTTATTAGAGGAGTTTTACGATAAGAATAAACTAATTAACTTGTGATTCTACTTAATAATAGGCGACATTGGCAAATGCGCTAATCTGTGCGCCATGTCATAAAGAAAGAAAAAGAGTTTTGGCAGGATTTTATGGGGAGCGGTTGGCCGTTCATTTTAATTCTTTGCGAATGGTTACTAGCGGATATTGTGATGTAAAATTGGCGTAGTTATGGTTGTGCATTACTGTGGAATTGTTGATATAAGTGCTAATTTAGTAGCGTGACGTTGAGACTTTTATAGTGACCTAGTCCGCCTGAGTGGAACCTACTAGAAAGACTGCCTCAATATATATTTGTCGCCAGAAACTCCAAGAGACATTAAAATGTATTATTACGTAGACGTTTTAATGAAATAATGTAAAGAATGTATCTACTTACTACTGAAGACATCAGTTATATGGGCACAGAAAGAATCCTTTAACTCCCCTCCTAAGGGAGAACCGTACTAATAAAAAAAAAAGAAAGAAAAAAATTTATACATCTTTCACGTTTTTAAGCAAAAGTCGTCACATTTGAAAAAACATAATTAGCCACAAAGAAATAAAACCGGTCACTTGAAGACACAAAAAAGTCTGTGCTTGAAATGAATGAAATAAAGGAGTTTTTGGCGAGATTTCATGGGAAGCGGTTGGGCATTTATTTTAATTATTAGCAAATTGTTTCTAGTAGATATTGCGATGTGAAATTGGCGTAGTTTTGCGGCCCAAGTAGCAGCTGTTGTGCATTATGTAGAATTGTTGAAATATGTAATTATTTAGTTGTATGATGTTGAGATTTTTATAGTCAGTTAGTCTGCCTCAGTCGCTCAGAAACTCCAAGAAAGATTAAAATGTATTACGTTGACATTTCAATGAAATGAAATGAAGAACATAATATAATTTTATTACTGAAGACGTCGTCTATCATGGGCTTAGATCCCTTTCTCTTCTTCGTCACACGCTAAAAAATACAATCTGTTTTTCCAAACGCGCCAAAAGAAGTATAACTTTAATAAAATCCATGAAAATTAAAAATATTTAGGTATTCTTCTCAAAACAGTTATTGAAAAGAAGTAACACAGATGTAAATATTACGTCATATACTTTAAACATGATGTGTTATGAAACATATTGCTAATGAATATTATGATACGTAATAGGTATACGAGTACACAGTTAATTAATCGATGGTAACAAAAGCGGATGTTACATTACATTAGACAAACTTTTTGAAACTCTCCTGGGTATTTTATGGCAGAAATATCTAAATACGCTGGATAGTAGTGTGGTTAGAAGGGACGTACGAAATCATTTGTTGTCTCGACAAAAAATTACCTAGAGACATAATGTAGGAGATATTTGAAATTAAGATTAGGTTAGGTTTATCACCTTGTCAAATGTATGCTGTTATTCTGTTCTACTGTAATAAAAAAGTAAAATTACGTCTTTTAGGTATTTGTATTTAAATATGATTTGAGTAATGGTATTAATTGGTTTGCGTTGAGTGATATCTTGACAGGTTTTACATTGCATTCCGTCGGCGTCGTGCGTATTCACCACCACGCAATCTTTTAATTATACATACTATAGGTTTCGATACAGTTACAAGAAATTTTTTTTAATGGCAGAGGGGACAAACGAGCAAGCTAGGCACCTGATGGTAAGTTCTGAAAATCACCGACGCCCGTGGATACCCGCGACGTCCGGGGAATTACGGCGTTTTGCCGACTTTTAGGGAAAGGAGGGGAAGGGGGGAGATGGGCCACCGACACTCTCACTCACCGAACGAAACACAACAGTAATAAATGCTGTTATTTCACGCCGATGTTCTGTGAGAGTATTTTACCGGGGGAGCCGGCCCAATTCGTGCTGCAATGCAACATCGCTTTACCAAAACAATGATTGTCCAATGATTAAATCGTTCTAGTTTCAATCACTTAGAAGGAAGTTTAGAAATCATCCAACAAAGTTTTGTAACATAGCAGAAAATTTATATAACCTTAAGTCTATTAACATATAAGTACATACATAACATGCTCACGCAATATCCCTAATGAGTTAAGTCAGAGAGGATTGAGTGCCAAGTATCACGATCCTTACATACTTCTTTCACATCCTCAAATCTTATCACTCATAAACTTTCGCCTAGGTACGCGAGAGCATTTAGCAATTCCATTAGCTAACGCTCTTGCAATTTAATCTTCATGAGACAGTCTTGGTCTTCCTTGGCTTCTGCTGCCACTGCTCTATAGCAGTGCTCTCTGCTCTGTTGCTCTGCAATTCCATTAGCTAACCCTCTTGCAACTCAATCTTCATGAGTCAATCTTGGTCTTCCTTGGCTTCTGCTACCACTGCACTATAGCATACATAAGTAGCATCTATATGCTACTTATGTATGCTGCTATGTATGCTATTGGCTATAGATTTTCTTCGTCGATATTTGATCACTCATACTTTCAATGTCTAAATATTCGTTTCTTAATTTTTACATTAACACTGTTGTCCAACCTTATCATATTTCGTATCTCTTCATTGCTTATTTTGTCCACGAGGGGACACCGCACATATTTTCAAGAGATCTTATTTCTAATACATTTACATTACTTTCGCTCGATTTCAGGTAAACCTAGGCTCAGTACCGTACGATAAACGCTTTAACTGTCGTATAAAAGTGTTTTCGTAACCGCAACGACAACGCGACCACTATATATTTAACTGACATATTTAGAGGTCGCGTTATAGTAGTTGCGGTATCATCGCTACTACAGCAGGACTACTGCGTTACAAGTGTATATAATTATATTTGGGCCCCTTTCGGTCTCATACGATTGCTATAAATAACAGCACTTGCAACTCCATTAGTATGCTTTTGCTGGTTGGCCGTAGACTGGTCACAAGTATGACTGTCTCTTTGTATTAAGCCCGTATGATACATAGGCCGTCTCCTTAAGCCTACAGAGATTCGTATTCGAAGCTTCTTTATAAAATGAAGTAGACGCGTCCCGCGCTCAAAATTCTGACACCTTAAACAGGAGCAAATTAGCACCAATGAGCTTAGTTTGCAACGAAATTTTGTCACTGTTATACATCACGTGATCTCATAAAGTTTTGTTTAAAATTAGAGAAAACCTAAATTGTTATCATAAAACTTAGTTCAAGTTCAGTAATTTGCAACAATTTACTAATTTATTTCATAAGTATTCTCGTAAGTATTCACAATTTATTTAATACGTTAATTTTCTCTTTTTATTAATTTTATAAATATTAATCTCACTGTTATGTTATCAAATTATGTACGCCCGATTAGATACTGGGGCGTATATTCGCCCAATGTAATACCTAAGCGTCGGTCGCTTGGAATACTTGAAAACTACACAAAATACGGAGAAATTCTGAGCTCATCGTGAATGAAATGTCATTTCATGTTCGGTTGTCCTCAGCGACCTCATGCTTTCTCCTTTCTCTTGTTGTCTTCATATTGGCTATATTTAGCCTAAAGTATAAACGCCTCTTAATCCATCCACGATCGGTGCAATCCGGTCGAAACGTCTGGATCAAGAGGTATTTAGCCTAAAGTATAAACGTGACATAGACCCGTGAAAGAATATTGTAAAATGTGTACAAGTCGTGAAAGTTTAAATACCTACTTACGTATTCAATGTTACTCATTTAAAAAAAACCGGACATTTTGTGTCTCTGAGGCCGACATGGCAAAGAGAGAACCCCTCAAATTTTCGTTATGTCTTATAATAATTCGGCATACCTTAAATAATGCGTTTGTCTGTTCGTTTGTCCGTCTGACTGTCCGTTTGTCTGTTCGTCTGTCTGTCTGTGCGTCTGTCTACTGTACGCACATCACAATGGATCTGTTCTATAAAGTTGAAATAAAAAATTAACAGCTATTTTGGATCTTTTTTTAAAATTTAACTTAATTCTTTTATATACCATTTTCTTTTTTAAATTTGATACCAAATCTTTTTAAATTTGATACCAAACCCGAAATTAATACATGATTAACACGATTTT
Source organism: Zeuzera pyrina (assembly GCA_907165235.1). Classification (NCBI taxonomy): domain Eukaryota; kingdom Metazoa; phylum Arthropoda; class Insecta; order Lepidoptera; family Cossidae; genus Zeuzera; species Zeuzera pyrina. Next base: position 18,350,334 of record OU015626.1, read on the forward strand.
GCCAAATTTTTTTTGCCACATATCAAATAAAGAAATGGTAAAAAAATGTTTTTGACATCAAACGATGTCGAAATTCGTTTAAGAATCGCAAACACGGTAAAAGAAAAATAAAACTTAAGGAAACGTCTTGTGATTAACAACATTTTTCACAAAAATGGAACGGTGCAGTTAGATAACTCAATTTAATGATAGCTTACAATAAATAAAAACAAATTACCAATGAAGTAGATAAAGGTTCACGGTTAATTCGCGAAAAGCGAATCTAGAAAACAATATCAAACGGAAACGTGCCGTAATAAATGGGGGAGACTCATCAAAAACAAAGGAAAGAAAAATATTTTTAAAGCGCTATTTGTCTACTTAACGCAGGATCGTGAGAAAAACATCTATTGAATAAAATACATTAGGGATTATTGTTTTCTCGTGAGGCGACTGCGACCTATAACTATTCGATTCTATACTTAGACAAAATGTTAAAAATGGAACCCTGTTGCGACCTGAGAGGCATTGGTTCGGAGTCGTTGTCTTTTCATCATAGTATTGATATTGTAATGTTGCTGATAAATATTTTCTTTCTTTCTTTTGTTTCTATCGACATGCATAACCGTCTGTATGCCAGTACTTTACAGCTAATCCTAATAGATTGTTATTTTATTACCTTTACTCCTACAGAGCTAGGGCACATAGTATAGTTGTAATCCAAAACCAAAAATAAGAGAATACATTAAAAATCAGATTTTGCAAAACAATTTCTTTCACTATTTTTTAAAAAGATTAATTTATTAATATACAATTTTTATTTTTCCGAATTGTTAAGGAACCCTAATTTAATATTTGTTGGAATGCTCTTGGCTGATTTAATTTAATAGAAAGTGTTCTGCAGTTGACTTTTGTTTGTTGTCCCTTAATTTTTATTTTAAAGAAATGAGACAGTTTTAAGCTATTTAGACGTATTTAATTTTTTTTTTGATGAATATGCAAACCAAAGATTCCTCCCTTAAAATAATTAAGGAAAAACTATAGTAGTAACAGAAATATAACTATTCAAATTATTGTCATGGTTATTGCATCTGACATCTAAACCGTGGGTTTCAGATTCGATTCCTAGCTAAGGTAATTTAGAAAACGAGTACCTAAACAATCTTAGTTTAGGAGTCTAGCTGTTACTTGAAGTTCCCACCAGTTTGTTTTGTGACACCTATAGTACAAACTCGTGCTTAGTCGGGTATCTCTATTTCCCTCCAGTGGAACACGAGTGCAGAATAATAAAAAAAAATGATATTTGCACAAACCAGCTCTTTATATATATATATTTATATTATGAGGTCCACGTGATTGGATATACTATCATATTTGCACGAACCGGCTCTTTATATATATAGAAATTATGAGGTCCACATGATCAGATGTCCTCCATAACAAGAAAGGATAAAAAATTACCGTCCATCAGTCCACCCATCCATTCAGCCGAAAAGATGTACACGAACATTCATCTCGACGTTAGTTCTAATAATCTCATTATTGTATCCAAAACACAATGATGCACCGATCCTTTTTCCCCTTACAAGGGATGTCATGGCTGATGAACCCTTTCCAAAAGGAGGGGGCTATAAATTACCCAGTAATGAAGGCAATACCCCTACCACAGGCTAAATTTAGAAGAAAGTGAAAGAGAAAATACAAAATTATTTGAACAATAAAGACATTATGACACTTATTCTTGGTTGTATTTGTGACATTAATGAACTATTATGTGTTTAATAAACAAAGCGATTAATAACACTATAATGCAAATTATAAATATTACATTACAGAATTATTTTTACATTTAAAGATAATAAGATCTCATTAATAAGGCGAAAAAAACCTTAATCTGGGATCATCGCTATCATCATAATAATCATTTTGAGAAAGCCAATAAAGTATATTACTAGAAAAAATAGATATAAAAAGGAATACAACGTTTTTACGACAATTCTACTATCAAACACCAAGTTCGCTCCTAATGTAGTTTTCACAGCAGCACGCGCTTAAAAATCACGTGTATTTTACAGTTTTTTTTGGTAATATTGCAGACTACGTTTAAATGACATCACCGCTTATACTCGCAGACTCTGAGTCAGAGTACCTAAAATAATAATCTCGGAGTCGGCATTGTAAGAGTGAAAGGGTTATTGAAAGGGTGATGATTAAAGGCTCTGTATCCCACTTTATTTTTGTTTATTTATTTATTTTTCATTGTACGTAATGTATACAATAGGCGGACTTGATACCTAATGGCATTCTCTACCAGTCGACCTGAGCTTTTGTGTTAGAGAAATTAAGTAGCGGTGCAATAAAGTCATCGAAAAATTATTACAATATATATATATATACATACACACACACAATATACATACACACGCATACACATACATACATACATATACATATCCGATGGCCTTATATTTTTTCCAATGTATTTTTATATCATATACATATACACACAATAATAATAATTTTATAGTTCATGAGTCGTGCGTCTGGCTGTCCATCTGTCAACTCCGATTTTCTCAGAAGGTATGTGATGTGAACTTGAAATTCAATATTAATATTTCGTCACTATGAAAATACACTATTGTGTAATAATTTTATTATCAACTTATTACTCAACCGTTATCCTTTTTACGTGTGATTGTAGCAAACATTGTTGATTTATATTTATCGTTATAATAAGCGTACTTTAACGTAAGTAACGTAGTTTTGTGCTCTAATGAACCACAAAAAAAGTCAAAGTAATAATATTGCGCAACAAAATTTTCATGAAACTGATAAAAGTTAAAGATGAAGTGAAGTTTTATACCTTTGACCTTCTGAACAACCGAATGAAATCCAGTTTATCGTTGTAACAGTTATTGTTTCAATTGCAATTTTTATTTGATTGTTGTTTTTATGGCTCAATTGGATTCTTTATAGAAAACGATTTTCAGTAGCGGAACAGTTTCGAAATTTTTACATAAATAAAATTCACTTTAAGGATATATCAATATTAGGCGGCGGTTATACGTTAGATTGATTGTTGACGGTCCACTCTATATCCAACGCTACGAATTAACATGTAATACTAGCTGAGTGACGATTTAGCGAACCACTATTCAGTTAACCGTCATTCATTTTGTAGGACGCTTGTATTGTATTGAGCATGTAATGGATGCCTTATAACTTTGCGGAGACGCAAATTCGGCCGATCGAGATTCTTCAATTAAAGTTAACAATTATGAAAAATAATATCATAATTTAACAATACTACTACATAACAACAAGACTATACTTTTTTTGCAAACCATGTTAAAATAAAACTTTTTATAATTTACACTGAAAATCTCCTCTATTTACTATTTGGTTTCTTTTTTGAAACATTTCATGGTACGCTATTAGTAGCTAGTAGCTAAATTAGTAGAAACAATATGCCATCAGTAACGTAATATGAATGTTTTTGAAAAGGAAACCAAAAATTTTAATAAACTGATGAATTTTGTTGTTAATTTGGAAAAGTTTCATTCAATATAATAAATTCAAAATAGTTTGCAAAAACTAAATTCAAATAATATACAATCAGTCGTAATATCGTATCATAGTCGAATATGGCTCGGGTAACCTCGATGATTTTTTTTTAGCAACTTAAATTGAAATTGTCTGTAAATATTTTTTATATTAAGATACTGGCATAAGTTTGGTAGAGAAAATTGTTGTATTTATGCAGTAGAACCTCGAACCTCAAAGAATTACAGATTAGTGCAATTATACCTCATACAAAAATTTCTTACTATAATTCATATCTAGAAATCTTTCTGTGTATCCATATTTTTAATAACATTCGCCCCCGCGATTTCGATTACTAATCTTTTACATTAAGAATTAATTAAGTTTGAATTAAAGTCAAAAGGTTTGAATTAAGTTCAAAAAGTCTTTCGAGCTCACGAATTCAAGTATTTTTGTATAGACACCATTCGAGATCGAGAACATTTTTGGACAAATAGTTGCGAAAAATACGAAGGTATCCCGGTAACATAGTGGAGTGATATCGGCAAAGCATTTGGATGATGGATGATCGCCACTATGCTTCAAAAGTACTTAATATTAAGTCTTAGTTTTATCAACCTGTTCAGTGTTAACCGATTTATATTGCAAGTCAGTGAGTAAGCCAATGTTTCGGCTGGATTACTGTGTAATACTGTGTAATATAAGTAGCTATGTATAAGTACGTATCTGGTATGTACTAGCATATTTGTAAATATATCCACGTAAATTACTTTTAATAGAAATATTATTGCTGTTGTCTTTTACATACACTCTTTATACATATCTAATTAATAAGCAAACTCGTGATGTCTATACTACATACAAACATGTTTAATGAATCCAGGAGTTAACTTTAGGTATTGGATCCATATATTGGATTTTCGAATATATCCCGGCTATCCCTATTCTGTACTAATATATAATAAATATATAATAAATATATTATACTAATATAATATATAAAAAAAACCCGCTACTGGCGTGCCAGACACTCATTAACTTAAGGTTATAGCCATTTCGGACAAAGTAGAAGTCAAATAAAAAAAAGAAAAATAAATGTGAAAAAATATAAATGTGAAAAATTCGAGTCTAAAATACTCATTTTTTTGTCTTTTTCATATCTCATTCATACTTTTGGTTACCAGTTTACATTTCTGTACAAAATTTCCGGTCAGTAAGCACAAACATAACGAAATAAATCGACAATAACATGCCGACAGACAAACAAACAAACGCAGGTATGACACTATATCATATCAGGGCTCTATTTTCCATTTTGGGAACAGAACCCTATTCGTTTGATTTCTACGTGAAAATTACTGAACCAAATGTAACATGATTATACAATTTTCCAGTAGATCACGAGTCACGAGTAGAACCTAGAATTTTTTATTAGTGTATAATAAAAAATGGAAGTCTAAATACGAATAATACAATGTACAGTGAACACATCTGCACAGTTTTTGTGATTTGCGAATGAGATAAATATGAAAGTTCTTAACCTCAAGTTCCTTTAACACTGAACTACTTACTGTCATAATTTATATTAAACGAAGCAATTATTTATTAATGTTAGACATATACGTATGTTTTACTACAATCGATACACGAATTACCGAATAAAGAAGAAAACATATGTATGTCACGATCGGAAAATAAGACACTACAAACACAAATATTGGTTATATTTTAGTCACCTAAAGTCGCTGTTATTCCATGGGATATTAGAGTTATATAAACAACGGCCGGATATCGCCGTATGGACATATCAATGAACCGGAAAATTATTCCAATACAATTTTTCCATCAAAATATACATTATGGTTCTAAATATACTTACAGTTCGAAAACTATTCATAGAAGAAACATTTGTACAATTGTTGGAAAGTACTTTCGCATAAAATCGTGTTAGCATAATTTAGTTTCAATTCGTAATGCATGTGTCATTAGCGAAAAATTTATTCCAAGTTCAATATAAAACATATGTTTCAGAATATTCCTACAAAAAGTAAAGGCTTCTATAATTTATATTTCTATAATTATAAAGGCGATGAAACTGCGGTATTCGAAAAGAACTTCAAGCTCATTTTAGTATATTGTGTTGCACACTCTAAAAATAATTAGTTTCTTTATGTAATAATTCGTCTAATATCTGTACATATACGTATGTATAATTATAATACGTAAATATTAAATTATTGATGTAGCACTGGTAACGTTCAGATCAGTAGTTAATGTAATTATCAAGGTTGAGTGATTTAAACGCAGTAGCCTATTTATTAGACATGTCGCAGGCACAAACATACAACGTAATATATGGTACAGTATCGACGATAAAAGGACCCAGAAAATGTTGTACTGGATATTGCCCCTTACAACTAGAACAATGAATCGAGTAATCAGTACCTAATCGAGAAATTACACGAGTAATCTTTCGATTACGATTGACTTTAAAAAAAACTTTATAATTTAATGTTTAGGTTTACTTGAATAAGATTAAGAGCAGTTTTAGCGGGATTTTAAAGGAAACGCTTGCATGTTTATTTCAATTATTTGCAAATTGATATCTAGTGGATACTGTTATGGATAGAAATTGGCGTAGTTTTGTGTCCCGATTGTCTACATTATTGTGTAATACGTGGAATTTAGTGGCTTAATCTGCCTCGGCAGATCCTACTAGCAAGACTATCTCACTATGTTTATTGCCAGAAACTCCAAGAAACATTTAAAATATATTACGTGGAAATTTTAACGAATTAATATGAAGAATTTCTTAAACCTCAAAAGTTTATTAAACCTTAATTTATCTACATTGTAACCTTAATATAACGAGCCTTAATATAACGATTTCCTCGAATGAACAAATTTTTCGAAATCCCCTAAGAACTGCCCGTAAGAGCTAGTGCAAATATATCTCTATATTACGAATACGTTTGGCAAAAACCTCTTTATAACGACTTTTCAATCATTGCAGAACATAAATAGAAAGTATTATTTACCTCCATTCAACGAATTTTGACAACTTATATAACCTTTATATAACGTATCCTATCAATTATTTACAGTCAATTCCACAATAATTTAATTAAAATGTGTTTTCATTTGTTAAAGAAAATTGTTCGCAATTACAGAGTAAGCAGATAAGTACCTACGTAATGTCGAGGTTAATAAACAAGTTTTCTTACCTTGTTAAAACGAATCGTAGTAATCGTAACCTAACCTCTATATACAAACCTCACTGTAACAATTTACTTAGTATAACGAATATTTTCTAATTCCCTTTAGTTTTGTAATATCGAGGTTGCACTGTATTTATTGCTGAAGACATCGGTTGTATGGGCTCAGATCCCTTTACCTTCACTCCTAAGGGAGAATCGTACTACTACTACTTAATTAACATTAATTCGGCTGGAGGCAGGTGGAACCTTCTGATCAGTGCCAGAAATAGTAAAATGTATTAAGCATCTTATACTTATACTTATTATAGTTTTAAAAATTTTTTTTCTCCATTTCAGAATTGTTATTGTATTATCTATCCATGAACATAGCAATTAATATAAATGTGAAAAAACTATGATTAGAAAGGGAAAAGGTACAGATGAAGCGTGAACTATGGATGAATGGAAAATGTCTAGAACAAGCGAATGAAACTGTATATCTCGGGAGTGCGCTTTTGAAGCATGGAAGATGTGAGTTAGATGCAGACAAACGGCTAGCAGCTCACAATCATGTTAATGGTGCATTAGTAGGCAGTGTGAATATATCTAACTCAGCCAAAATGGCTATCCACAACGTGGTTTTGGTGCCAAATTTATTGTATGATAGTAAGACCTGGAAACGTCTCAAATCGAGTGATTTCTCAGAAATATGTGCGGTGTCACCCTTGCGGATAAGATAAGCACTGAATAATTACGCAATATGACAAGGCCGGATGACAGTGTTATTGCTAATGTGAAGAAAGGAATGCTTAGACGGTCCAGGCACATATAATGAGTGTTGAAAGATTGACGAAGAAAATGTAGAAGGCGAAAGTAAGTGGTAGCAGAAGCCAAGGAAGACCAAAGCTAACATATGAAAATCAAACAGCTAGAGTGTTAGCTGACGGAAATGTCAAGAGCACTCACATATCTAGGCAAACATGTGCGAAGAGAATGATAAGATTTGAGGAGGCGAAATAAGTACGTAAGGATCGCGAAGCTTGATACCTACATCATCTACACCATTGTGCGTGTGTGTGAGCGTGTGTGTGTTATATTTTAAGCAAAACCAAATTAAACAATTTTATTTTATATGCATATAAACTTTCGTTAAATGTCCTTAATGATGTTGAAAATCGCACTAAACTCCATTTACAACTTTCGAATTTATAAGCGAATACACGAACAAACAAACGAGAATCGCTACTTTTTTATACTATTTTAAAGACAATAACAAACATTTCTATGTTAAAAAACTGTTAGGTTACAAAACAGTTAAGTTAAAAAGCGTTAGGTAAAAAAACTGTTAGGTAACAGGTAAAAGTTATCACCCTTTAGCAAGAGAAATCTTTATTTCAGAATGTTTTTCGAAACTGGCGTTTTATCACCAATACCCAGTAGACTCGGCTTTTCATGGAAGTTTAACGCCCTTTCTATCTGCCATTCTCTCAAGGTCTGCACTTGCGTGCCGGGTATGACATTGTCATCGACGTACTTGGCTTTGTGTAGCTCTTCCCTGAAGAAGTTTAGCTGTTCTTTTATGTACTCTACCGGCACTTGTGATATCGCGAGCAGTCTTGGTTTATAACTGTCGATATCTTGAACGTTTTTAGCTTCATACAGCTCGTATATTAGGTTTTTATCGTGAGCTTGAGGCGCACGTAGAAATACAGCATATTCATCGCCTACGTGAAGGTAACCTTTAAGATTGTGTTCAGATCTGTATCCATCTATGTACTGAAATAGTTTGTTAAGTCTCACTGCTTTCGTTTGTCCCAAAATTATTAAAAAAATGAGTTGTTCCTGAAAAAAAAGTACTTCTCATGTAAATAAATGTTATATGTAACATATTCATTATTACATATTAATGATACGTAAATTTTGTTCGAAAATTGGTTTCATCAATTTTTTCTGTGGTTAAAGTAGGTAAAAAAGTATAAGCATGTATTATTTAAGGTTTATTTTTTGTTGGACTTATAAAATACTAATTTGTAAGCATTCAATGTTCTTGGACATTCTTTTCAAAAAATAATCCGTTAATAACTCCCTTTTAATCAAATTGCCCAGTCGGCTGGGTATTCTAAGCAATAACAGCTTTCCAAGCGGCGACTTTGAGGAAGTCATTATTTAAAATAATACTTAGTTTTAATTTTGTAAATATCAATTAACGTTAAGATATTTATGTATGTGCAAATTTATTTCAATAAAGTTGAGAAATAAATATAGATATTTACACAGATCATAAACACAATATAACATTAACATTATAAAACATTCAAAATATTTTTCGTCCTATGTTTATGCGTACACTAGCAACCCGCCCCGGCTACGCACGGGTTGAATTTTTTTTAAATAAAATATAGCCCATGTTACTCTCTAATAATGTACCTTTTGATAGGTGCAAGAATTTTTGTAATCGGTTGAGAAGTTTTTGAAATTTATCCATTACATATAAAAAAAATAAAGTTAACCTCTTTATAATATTAGTATAGATAAGTAACTACAGTTAGACCGTTAAAGTTTTTAAATCGCTATTAAGGCATCTGATGGCTTCGACGATTATCGACATATTACATTAATAACCAAATCCAACGTCTTAACGTCGTAACGAAGCATGGAGACGCTCTATATGTATACTATAAGGCCAAAACGTTAACCTCAGTGACCGTATCAAATGCAACAGCGTTGTTGTATGCTACGAGCGTCTAATAATAATCATAACGTAAACTATATCTAAATGTACTACAATGTAAACCGATTTTCGATCATTATGTTCATATTATCTTTTTCGGTTATAATTAATGTTCACAATCGACTAGTTGCATTCGCTTCCGAATACTTTTGTGACGTTAACAGCAGTAGCTAACATCAATTCAAAACTTCATAGGACTAGATGAAATTCTTTCACTGTGTCCAAATTTAAAATTAGAATATGTCAATGACATAAATAACATCGCTTAGTAAAAAAAATCATAATTGGTCCATACGTACATACACAAACAACCAAACCTACGAGACTTAAAATAGAAAGGCGCCGTTATGTGTCGTCCATCTTTGAAAATGCACATGTAAATTCAAACACTCACTCACGCTCGTTTACAGGAAGCAAATACGTGACCTGTTTCTAAGCGGTATCAAAAAATATAGAATAAAATACGTAAACAATGTCAAATTGTGTTGCAAAGTGGTGTGGTAGTGATAGTCATAAAAATAGTTTTAAAAAGGAGAATATCACATTTCATCGGTAAGTACAAAATTAATAATATAAATTTATAACAGAGTTCTAGTGATACCGGTTGCCGTTAAGTCTCGAGCCAGCGTTTGAGCTTGCCTAGCACGTTATAATTACATTTTGCGTCCCACTCTTGCAAGACGGCACGTGTAAGTAGAGATGAGAAAAAATGTATCGATATTATGTCCAATACTGTTTCAATTAATTTTGGAAGTTTATAATTACTATCGTTCTTTGTAATAACTAGTTCCAAATTATCTTGTTTCTTTCATACTACTACAAGCTTATATTTAATTGACATTTATTACACATAATATTTTAGATTTCCATATTTGTTTTCAAATCGAAAATTTAATTATTTAGACTAGTAAATTCGTACTTATTTCTGTTTCAAAATAAATAATCGTGTTTTTTGTGTTTAGATTATTATATTGTTTTTTAAGAGAAATATAAAATTCTTGTAGGTACGTGTGACTTATCGATATATATATCAATAACGACATGCATAATCTCTTTTTGTTCTAGTACGCAACGTTACCCGTGCCCGCTTACGTCCCATTCCTTTGACCTTGACAGAATAATTTGGTTAGAAATTCGTAAACATTTCAGGTGTCGTAAGGTAGGCTGTCTGTACGTACATATTTATAAATATTCATATATCACTGTCATGCTGTTTCAATCTCAAAATAAACACATATTTCAGCGAATGAAAAATGTATATATGAATGGTATTAGCAAGAAACATAAAACTTTTGCAACACATCCCAAATCAAACATATTTTTAATTTTTGTTTGTACACACAATATTATGAGAAATTAAAAAAATGTAATGCAAATGCTAAAACTTAGACTAATAGCAGCTATCAAAGAATATAATGGGTGTAATGAAAATGAGGTGCTCAAAAGCTTCTATCGAAAAATTCATACCCAGTTCATGGCGGCAATAAAAATATAACCTTAAATAAAAACTGTATTGGCGCATGAAATTCGATGTTCAATATTCAACATTTAACTGCCAGCTAAAATAAAAATCTGGAATATTTTATGGGGCTTTAAAATTTTAATTCATACAGTATTTCATATTTCTCATTGAATATTTCTTCCGTAGAATTCCAGTATGTTTTATTTTCATTTTATTACTTGGATTTTGACACGAGATAGTTTTTGAGGTAAATAGTACAAGTAGGAACTAATAATTTAGATTACTGATAGATAACTTAACATCTTGCTTTGTGGTATTCCATAGGGGAGTATAAAAATATTTTTAAAGTTAAAATGTAATATTTATGAAAGTATTACCTAAGAATGGAACAAATGGATATTTCTGATTTCTTGAAAACTTGTAAAGCACGACTACAAGATTCGCACGTTCTAGTTCCGTAAACTGTTAATAAAACCGTTAAAACTCAGTCTCTGGTTGTACAGCTAAAAAATTCATTAAATACAATATAATAGAGAAATTGTGATATTTATTGTTTTCGAACAAAATAAACTTATATTTTTGAACTTTTTCCAATGTTTACAAATTAATTGTATCTGAGTATATAATTTGGGTAGACAACAGAGATGAGAGTTGATCGCAGTGATAACACACAGATTTGATAATAGTTACAATGTACAACGTACCTAAATGATAAAAGCTTATGTAACCCTAACATAATATGCTAGTAAGTACTTTTCGAAATTGAGAGAGAGAGAGCCTTTACCTATGTATGTTTCTATGATGCAAGATTAATTCCAAATAAATATCAAAGTAAATTTTGATAAATTGTCAAAAGGCTCTGGAACCTCGTCAAAATCTTTTTTATTTTTTATACTCCCGACTAGCGACCCTAAACTACGTTCTTACTACAGATACCATACCATACATCAAGCTGGGGGAAGGTTCCAGTAACACCCAGGCTCAAAGCCAATTTAAAAATCTTCATTTCCTAAATTGACCTGACCGGGGACTAAAGCCGAGGCCCCGGGTTAGAAGGCACATGGTCTGCCACTGCGCCAACAGGTCAATCAAATCGTTCTCATTATTTCGGAACATCGTTGCAACAAATGTTTTAACGTTAAATAATTTATTAACATCTATATTCTTAGATTAATTTTAATTTCATAACATTTTCTTTTAATATATAGATGCAAGACAATTAGACAAGTATCTGAAACCTAATTCAAAATTGCTTTGGGTGCTTCAGATCCTCGTTGCGACAGTATATTTTTATAAGAATACAACTTTATTTCTCGTTATACTTATACATAATTATGTATAGTAAGTATGTACAAATGTCCTTGAAGTTCCAAGAGAGCACTCTTGTACCGATAAAAAATATTTCCAACAAAATTTCCTGTGGTTTTATTGTTAACATGATAAGAAACACATTGCTTAAATATAATACAAAAAAAACTTATTTACGCGATAAGAAAACAAATTACACCATCTATAAACTAATAAAAATCTTAATTAAACAATCTTTTAACATATACCGCCCACCAAGGACGAAATTGACATTCGTCCTTCCTAACAAAACAATTTTGCAAAATTTGAAGTAATACTTATCTATTTAATTCGTTAAAGGCAACATACAAAGTTTATTGGTGGGTAGTTTTATATTACTATTTTTAGTCCTTAACGTAACAACTCTAACTACTTTATCTAACTCTGGATGAGTACAAACAATTCTGCCATATAACCAACGACTTGGCGGTAAACCATCCTCTTTTATTAATACAACATCACCTATGTTAGGCTGCAAATTCTGAGTTGACCACTTGTATCTGTGTAGGAATTTATTAAGGATATCTTGTGACCATTTACGCCAAAAGCTCCGCAACATCTTTTGAATATGTTGCCATCGTCTCAAAGATCCCATGTTTGATGACTCAAAGTTACGATCAGGTGGCGCTATCAAAGATTCCCCCACCAAGAAATGACCCGGAGTCAGGATATCGACATTGTCATCTGAAGTATTGGACAATACAGACAGCGATCTAGAATTAAGACATGCCTCGATTTGAGCTAATAAAGTAGAAAGTTCTTCGTATGTTAATGTGGCATCACCAATAACTCTTTTAAGGTAATACTTCACCGACTTCACTCCGGCCTCCCATAAACCATCGAAGTTGGGTGAGTGAGGCGAAATGAAATGCCAATTACAACCTCTAGAAGCTAAAGCTTCAGCCACTTCAGTTAGCATATTCCCTTGTTTAATATGCCACAGCTTCTGTAATTGTCGAGCAGCACCCACGAAATTAGTACCATTGTCGCTCCAAATATCAGTACATTGTCCTCGACGTGCAACGATACGCTTAAAAGCTTGTAAGAAACCTTCCGAGGACAAATCAGACACAGCTTCCAAATGCATGGCGCGCGTAGACATGCATATAAACAAGCAGATATAGCCCTTATAGGATTTATATCCGCGACCCTTGTTCGAATTTGTATCGGTCCTGCATAATCAACGCCACTGCATTTAAATGCACGCATCGGTGTGACTCTGGGTGCGGGTAGTTGACCCATAATGGGATTTTTTGTAACAGCTGAATTTTTTGCACAGATAATACATTTTCGATAGTGTAATTTAACAAGCGTTTTAAGACTATCCAATATTTTGACTGAATGAAGGTTGTCATTAATTGTAGACCTCCATGAAACGTTTGTATGTGAGCATCTGAAATAATTAGCTCACTTAAATGAGAATACTTGGGCGATACGATTGGATGTTTTCTCGCATTTATCAACTGTGCGTGTTCAAGACGTCCGCCAACTCTCAATATGCTGTTAGTGTCAAGAAAGGGATTCAGACTACGGAGTTTACTAACCTTGCTTAAGTTTTTATTTGTTTGTATGAATTTAATTTCTTGCGCAAAATGAATCTTCTGGCAATGACGTATACAACCGTTTAAAGTTTCATTTATTTCATCAGCAGTAAGAGGTCCAAAATGCACCGTTGAGCCCTTTTTGACATAATTATCTATATATCTCCTACAATATGAAAGGACTCTCAACATTCTCGTCAGGGATGAAAATCTATCCCATATTTCAAAATGAATTTGAGTTTCTACAGTACAAAAAGTTTTGTTTTCTTCCAACTTTGTAGAAATTTCTTTACGTTTGTGATATTTGATATCTCTTTCTTTTAAAATTTGCGGACCTTGAAACCACAATTCATTATTCACTAATTCTCGAGAATGTAATCCTCGTGACGCCCCATCAGCAGGATTTTCCTTAGAAGATATATAAGACCATTTGTGAGAATCTAAATGAGTTAAAATCTCCGAAACGCGATTTGCGACAAACACCTTCCAACGACTGGGGTGACTGTTGATCCAAGCAAGGACTGCGGTTGAATCTGTCCAGGCATGCAAACATTCTCTTGGTATATTCATTACCTCAGAGACATCCATCATCAATCTTGTTAAAAGAACAGCGCCACATAACTAAAATCGAGGAATGGAAACTTGCTTCACAGGTGCAACCTTGGTTTTGGATGATATTAATGAGACATGGATTTCACCTTTGCTATTAATTATGCGAACATACACCACTGCGGCGTACGCCATTTTAGAGGCGTCAGAAAAACCATGCAACTCTATCTTAATATTATTGCTGGAAGTGCCAATCCATCTGGGTATGTTAGTTTTAGCTAAAAGTTTTAAATCTTTTCGGTAAGTCAACCATTCCTGTAATATGTGATTTGGTACTAACTCATCCCAGTCTAAGCCGGCTAACCACAGCTTCTGTATGATAATTTTTGCTTTTATAATGCTTGGTCCAGCCCAACCCAATGGATCATAAAACTTCGAAATATCCGAAATGATTTTTCTTTTTGTTACAGGTTCCTGAATCAGAGGCAAATTTACGATGTAACGAAAGGAGTCCTCTCCACGAAGCCAGGTGAGTCCCACAATTTTTATGGTTTCATCGGTCTTTATTTTTATTCTTCCGTCGTTTTCCCCATCTCTGTTTTCCTTCTTCATTTCGTTCAATAGTTCTTCATTATTGCTGCTCCATTTCTGTAATTCGAACCCTGCCTTGCCTAACATTTCATTCATCTCCTCATATATCCTTAAACCTTCCTCCTTGTTTTGACATGCCGTTAGCAAATCATCCATGTAAAAATCTGTAAATATTTTTTCAGCTGCATGTGGATACTTTTCACCTTCATCAATAGCAATCTGCTGTAGAGATTTAACTGCTAGATACAGAGCAGATGCGGTTCCAAAGGTAACAGTAAGTAATTTGTAGTGTTTAACTGAAGACCCTGGTTCGTCTCTCCAAAGGATGCGCTGAAAATCAGTATTCTGTTCATGTATTCGAACTTGACGATACATTTTGTCTATATCAGCTGTCATACATATCGGGTAAGTTCTCCAGCGCATAACAATATGCCTCAAATCCGGTTGCAGAGTAGGTCCAACTAGCAATTTATCATTTAATGATTGGTCATTTCGACCTTTACAAGACGCATCGAAAACCACCCTTAATTTGGTAGTATCTTTGTCTTCTCTTATAACGCAATGATGAGGTAAGTAGATAGCCTGTTCATTTTTAGTATTATTTTCCGTTACCAGTTCCATGTGATTCAACATTAGATACTCATGAATAACTTCGGTGTATTTCTCTTTATTCTTATTAATTTTGCGAAATCTGTTTTCTAACGACTTCAATCTTTTTTCAGCAATAGCAAGAGAATCATCTACTTGTACTTCCTTTAAAAGGAAGACGAATTACATATCTGCCCTCCAAATTCCGGTAAGTAGTATTTAAATACATATCTTCGCAGCGTAACTCATCCTCCGTAAGTAACTTTTCTTTATTTAAACTCACATCTGATTCGAGTTCCCAAAACCTTTTCAACATCTCATTTTCGTCTGTCATACAATGCATTACGCTTTATTTCAGAAGAAGGAGTGATAGATGTTCCAACCGAACCCGATAAAATCCAACCTAAACTCGTGTACTGTGCTACTGGAGTACTTTTCGGACCCCTTTTTATTCCTTCTCGTAAAATTTTGCTATAGATTTCTGCTCCGAGTAACATATCTATTCGATTTGGAGTGTGGTATTGGGGATCTGCCAACCTAATTTCATGAAGCTCCCTCCAATCCAGTACTTCTACTCTTTTCGTTAGTAGCAGAGTAGTTATAGATTTGATCACATAAGCTACAACTGTAATGGATACGTTTGCGTCCATCATGGATTTAATTTCCATGTTGACCATAGTTTTAGAAATCACATTTTTATTTTCACCCAAACTCGAAATTTGACTTTTAGTTGGTATTCTTTTTAAACCCAAATATTGAACCATAGCTTCAGTGATGAAAGAAGCCTGCGAACCTTGATCTAACAATGCACGAATAACGCAATCCTCACCATTCCTCGATCTAGCCTGAACTAATGCCGTTGCCAGCAAAACCTGATTGCCACCTTTTCCTAATGAGAAATAAAATACCAAAGGTGTCGAAACGTTAGAACAGGAAGCCTCTGTAACGATGTCAACACCTTCATCTTCCACAAAACTCTGGTCATTGACAGCTACATTGGTGACAGCATTCTCTAAGTTACCTTGTTTACCATGCAATAAAGAATGATGTTTTCGTTGGCATATACGGCATCTTGTCTGACTTATGCAATCTTTCGCCGAATGATTGCTACCCAAACAGTTAAAGCAAAGGTTATTTTTTGAACAAAATTACGTTTAGAATCTACTGATTGGCGGAAAACTGCTTGCAAGTGCCCAATTTATGCACTTTATTACAGAAAGGACATTGAGTATTACTTACGTGTAAGGACTTTATAGTATTTACATGTTTGCTTAACCGAGCACTCTGATTTTTATTTGATGAGTTAGATTTGGTTTCCAGAAACTCGACAGCATGATATCGAGTTGTTAGAAATTCCTTAAAATCATCGTAAGTAGGCAACTCATTTGAAGCATTGTTATTGAATTCCCACTGCCTTCTGGTTTCCATATCCAACTTCAAAGTAAATAAATGCACTACAATTACATCCCAGCTTTTAATGTTTATGCCTAAGTTTGAGAGTGCTGACAGACACTCATTACTAGTATCTATCAAATCTCTCAAGCTACTAGCGGATTCATTAAAAATATTCTTCAAAAATCAAAAATCAAAAATCTCAAAAAAGTTCAAAAATCGTTTCAGTATTTGATGACACATATATTTTTTATTATTATATCTTTCGTCTAATAAACTCCAACATCTTTCATAATTTTCTCCCGATATAGGAATATGTCTTAAAAGTTACTCGGCCTCACCTACTAAATAGCCCTTTAAGTAATGCAACTTCTGAACATTATTTAACAGTTTGTTTTCATGAATCAGAGACAAACAAAGATTTAAAAGTACACCATTCAATATATTTTCCAGAGAAATTGGGTATGTTAATCTTAGGTAATTTAACTGATAGGATAGGTCTTTCTTCAGAAAGAGATACATCTTCACAATCGTTAGTTACATGTTTATTTAGTTCATTCAATTTTGACTTAAGTTCACATTTATAATCAATATATGCGTCTTTCGCTTTCTCGTACAAATCATTTTTCATGTATGATGTTGGCGCTAATTGTTCTACTTTATATTTACGCATTAATTCTTTGTGACCAGTCAAGAACTCTAACCACAAGTGTTCCAGCGCTTCCATCCTGCTTTCTACATAACTAATTGATATGCGCTCTTTCGGAGACTTTTTAAAATTGGATCTAGCTTTTATTATCCTAGTTTGTAAATCATTTTGGAAATTCAGTATTTCTTCCATTTTACTAAATTAATGTAAGAGATAAACAATTTGCAATAACAAACAGTTAAGACTAACAAAAACTGTTAAAGTTACGATCCTACTTTAAAAATTTTAGAAGTTCTTAAATAATTAAATTTATTCTAAGTCCTATTCATAAATTTGAAAATTATTCTAAGTGTTGTGATGAAATTGTTGTGAAGTGAAAATTGGGCATAGATTCCTCGTTTTTCACTTTTTTAAGAAAATTAGACTAAGTCATGCAACATATAAATTATTCTAAGTTAAATTAAATTTTCTAAGTTCCAGATTTTCTCTTGAATTTTCTAAGTTCCAGATGTTGTCTTGAAATTCTTCTAAGTTAAAATTACTATAAGTTTAAGGTTGAAAATGGCACAAAAGTACTCACAGTTGAAACTTCACAACGCTTAAGACCTCCCTGCTATTGTCGTAGCAAGGTACCTCCTCTGCGTAGCTCAGCCGTAGCTTTTGAATCCGTTGACCTGACAGCACCCTTCTCGATACTGTCCGAAGCTCAGCTATGACGTCAGCTCAGCTCCTGCTCCTGCTCCTGCGGTCCAGCGTTGCGACACCAATCCGATGTCCACTGCTACCGCTGTGTGGATTCCACACTGATCTTCAAAAAACTGCGCTCTACCAGAGTGCCTGCCGATATCCGGCTCGAAGGACCATGTACAAATGTCCTTGAAGTTCCAAGAGAGCACTCTTGTACCGATAAAAAATATTCCCAACAAAATTTCCTGTGGTTTTATTGTTAACATGATAAGAAACACATTGCTTAAATATAATACAAAAAAAAAACTTATTTACGCGATAAGAAAACAAATTACACCATCTATAAACTAATAAGAATCTTAATTAAACAATCTTTTAATAAAGTATCATTTTGTGCATAAGTACTTATGTGAAGTAGAATAGCAATAAATAAACATAGGTCGCTATTGACAGGTTTGTACCAGCTACGAGCCACTAAGTCTGTTCGAAATGAAATAGGTAGGTATCACTGATGGGCAAAATGTAATTGTAAAAACAATTACAATTAAAAATTGTAATTATAAAATGCAATTGTGAGCACATTTTGTTTGGCGAACAATTACAATTACAAAAGTAATTGTAATTATTTTTACAATGACTTTTGCCCAACATTGGTAGGTACTAGACACTAACATTTTCATACAACAACACACAGATAAAAGACAAAATAATAAACACAACAGTAGGCCGTAGTAGATACGGAAAATCTACTATTTATTTTAGAGTGATACGCGCATGCATACATACACACTTATACACACTTACACACACATACACGCATTAACTCATACGCGTGCACATGTACACGCACATAATTTTTTTATTTGTTTTTTATGTATTATTTTCTTTTAAATTTTTTATAAGAATTTTTAATAAGCATTTTTAATAAGAACATTGAAAAAAATTAAACTGGGTGTGGGCGTTGCCAATTGCAACACAGTTTATAACCTGTGCAGTTGGCATCGTTTCTAATATGTTTTTCTTGTAACCATGTTCCATGTGAAATAAATAAATAAAAATAAAAAAACAATATAGAGGTAAATGGTTGAATGAGTTAAGTGTTTACAAAGTTGAATCAGTAATTTACTTTCATTCTAGTCATAAAGGCCAATACGAAATTCAATGTCACAAAACATTGATATTTTTTTCTGAACAAATACACAGTGAAAATATATTCACGCCATTTCTATATAGAGCGGATAGATTAAAGAAGAATGGAAGTTGGGGAGGTACCATACATTACTTTCAAGAATAAATATTTTGGCTTATAAAAGGAAATGCAGTACTATAACATATCTTCACGCTGTATCCCTAACGGGGTAGTCCAAGAAGCCGGAGCGCCAAGCGTCGCGGTCCTTACATACTTCTTTCACTTCCTCAAATCTTATCATTCTCCTCACACATTTTCGCTTAGATATGCCAGTGCTTTTGACATTTCTGTTAGCTAACACTCTGGCTATTTGATCTTAATAAGTTAGCTTTCGTCTTTCTTGGCTTCTTTTATCACTCACTTTGGCTCTGTCGATTTTCTTCGTCGGTCTTTCATCACTCATTCTTTCTATGTGCGCGAACCATCTAAGCACTCCTGTCTTCATTTTTGCAATAACACTGTTGTGCAACTCTGCCATACTGCGTATCTCTTCAGTGTTCATTTTGTCCTCAAGGGTGACACCGCTTCGCAGATCGCATTTCTACTGCATTTATCTTACTATCATCCGATTTCGGACATACCCAGGCCTCACTACCGTACAATAAAGTTGGAACCCATACAGTTTTCTGTATGGCCATTTTGGCTGAGTTAGATATATTCACACTATCTACTAATGCGGATAGAGCACCGTTCACTTTATTGCCAGCTGCTACCCGTCTCTCCACATCCAACTCACATCTTGCATCCCCCAAAAACGGACTCCCCAGACAATTTCGTTCACTTGTTCTAGACATTGTCGATTTACCCATATTTCACACTTTGTCTGTACATCTTCCCTTCCAAACACCAGAACCTTAGTTTTGTTTACATTCATATTCAAAATCCTTTCATTTTACAGTCTTCTTTCATGCACTTAAGTAGTGTCTGCAACTCCGTTTCTGATGGAATAGGAACCTTTCCCTTTATAAAGAGGCACTATGACTGCGGTGTGCCAACCTCTTTTTTCCGTCAGCAAAGACTGCACAGCTTACAGAATGTATCCCAGACCCTAGGACCACCATACTTGATCATCTCAGCATCTATAATATATGGTAAATATCGACGTATTTAATGGCGACAGATGTAATGATAGCCCATCGCTATACGACTTCATTATAAAAAAACCTCATTGACCGTTAGTACTTGTATTTTAAGATACGATTCATAAATAGTTATTTTACGTATGAAATACTTAATTTAAATAGTCTAGAACAGTTACAAATAATGTACATTTTACTTTAAATAAAAAATATCCCTTTTACATTTAGTTAATAATGAAATTATAAATCCAGAAGATCATTTTATGCCTAGAACGTAATAATATCGAATAAATGTGAAATCTAAAAAATTAATTTGACAAAAAATATACGAGACTAAAGAATTCCATTGATGTCAAATTTTACGAGTAAAATTAAAAAATGTTATCAGTCAAAACATTTATCAACTTAGACTACAGAAAACGAAAACGTGCCAGATATTTAAAGGTTTTGTACTCACCTTGAACCAGTTTGTGAACCGTTATAAATTAAATGTTCCACATATTTTCTGTAAAATGTGAAGGTAGAAATAAATTATTCTTATGATTATATTAAGCTACCTAATTAATATTTTAAACCATTTTATAATTTTAAATGATAAAGTCCATTTAAGATTTATGTAAATGAAAACTGTAATTAATTATTATATCAAGAGCAAGACCTTTAGTCCTAGTTATACAACCGATATCTATCATACACTTATATGGACAGATATCCTGAATGTTTCACCAATGACAAGTTGAAAGTATTGAAGCTCGAAATATAGGATAGTATCTTCCTTTCGTGACGTAGACTCACTAACCCCCTTTTTCCCTTCAATTAATTCTCCGAG
This sequence comes from Zeuzera pyrina, assembly GCA_907165235.1. NCBI lineage: Eukaryota > Metazoa > Arthropoda > Insecta > Lepidoptera > Cossidae > Zeuzera > Zeuzera pyrina. The sequence goes on from OU015626.1 coordinate 18,371,687, forward strand.
TAGATGAAACGGATTATGACTTATTCCATCTAGAAAAACAATAATTTCGAGGAGATGAAATTTTAGGCAAATTGGATATTCTTAAATTATTTGCAGATTTAAACCCTAGATTTTTCAGTTTGTAATCGTTCAGAGCGTACATTTTTAATAAAGAATATTATTAGCATCAAATAAGTCACACTTTTTTTCATTAAATTCGTTTAAAATGTTTTCTAAAATGCGTAGTTATCAATGGCTCACAGTAGGACGATAGTAGAATCAAGGTGCGACCGCCAAACCGTCGAATAAGAATATGAGAAAGAAACAGACATTTTAAAGACAATTAAATTTTTTCTGTATTTGGTGTATTTATTTGATTGGATGGACCCATACGTCTTTTGTACATTTCTTTAAAAGAAACAATCCACAGAAAAGCCGATTATTTCCAATTACTAAGTTAATTTCTGTCTTTTTTCAATTATTATGAAAATAAAATATATATTCACAGTCTGCATTGGACTTTAACCAGTCCGATATTAGAAGAGGGTCGACACCTCCCCGCACATTGAAATTCATACTCCACACATGTGAAATATGTATGTAAATGAAATAGGTTAATCCTCAATATCAAGGACTTTTTCGAGGTAAGCAAACGCGAAATTAAATAATGTTTTTTAAGAAACAATAATTTTATTTGCTTAAAGAGAGTAAATGATGAACGACTGACAACGATTTACAGAGCAAAAGTGTAAGTGAGTGAGAGATCAGATAGCTAAAGTGACAGCAGACGGAAATGTAAAATCACTTGCATAATTGGACAAAAGTGATGAGAGAATGATGTTGACTTAAGGAGGTGAAATAATTTACCGTAAACTTGCAAACACCGTTAACTTATAACAAATTTAGCGAGCTTGTAAACTGACGAAAGACAGTGAATACATACAGATATCACGCTGTATCCCTAATGGGGTAGTCGGAGAGGCCGGAGCGCCAAGTGTCGCGGTCCTTAGATACTTCTTTCGTTTCATCAAATCTCATCATTCTCCTCAAACAGTTTTGCCTAGATATGTGAGTGCTTTAACATTTCTGTCAGCTAACAGTCTGGCTATTTGATCTTCGTAAGTCAGTCTTGATCTTTCTTTAGCTTTTTTACCATTCGCTTTAGCTCTGTAGATTTTCTTCGTCAGTCATTCATCACTCATTCTATGTGTCCGATCCATATAAGCATTCCATTCTTCATTTTTAGAATAACACTGTCCTGCAACCCTGTCATACTGCGTATCTCTTCATTGGTTATTCTGTCCTCAAGGGTTACACCGCACATATTTAAGAGATCGCATTTTACTTTCACTCTATTTCGGGCACATGCAGGCCTCAGATAGTGAAAGGACAATAAAATTTATGATTTATCGGTTAATAATCTACTTTAACTCCAAATAATTTAAAAAAATAATGATTTCTAAAATGTGTCAATTACATCAATTCTGCCAGTTAATTATTGCAGAAGACTGTAGTGGAGGTTGTTAAAAACAATTTTAATTTTGATTTGCTGATTTTCAGATACACGTAGATCTAAAACAAAAAGAGTTACGTTAAGGGCATAAAACATTGACATAAGGACATACGGACATAAGGACAAACACGTTGATGATTACAAGTCATAGTTACCTACACAATCTATCCGTAACTTGTCATCAAATCGTGAATTTTCGAGCGATGTAATGCAAGATGCGCGCTGATTTGTTGAATGACTCATATATTTTTTCTGCTCGTTGAATAAAACAAGCTAATGCTTTTTAACCGACTTCAAAAAAGAAGAGATTCGTCATTCGTCGGAATTCATTTCGTCGGAATCTATTTTTTTTACTGTATGTTTACCGATTTCTCCGCCATTTATGCACCGAATTTAGTGATTCTTTTTTTATGTGATACGGTATAATATGTCTAGGGTGTCTCAAAAAAATTAAGTTAAGATCAGTAAGTGAAGTATAATATAGCTCAGTTTGGGGAGAATTTTTTCGTACAAAATAAAACGAGGTATTAATGTTTCAAAAAATACACGGGGGAGCAATTATTTGTTTATCACTAAATGACCCTATTTGACATTTCAAAGTTCAGTTTGTTTTAAGGAAATCTCGAAGAAAAAGACATAAATATCACACAAAAATGATTTCAACTACAAAATTTAACAAAAGGAGCTACAAAATGTATGCGACATTTCTGCCGCATTGACTTCTTCAAATAAAATTTCTCCTGATTGCCTAAAATGCTCGAAAATTATTCTCAATAATTTCTGTCGCGGTACATTTTTGTTTCAATTATTCTAGAGGGTCAGTTTCCTCTAGATAGACTTGCGTCTTGTCATAGCTCCATAAAAAAAGTTAATGGGATTCAAGTCAGGCGACCTTAGCGGCCACAGTATGTATCTAGCTTCACTACTCCAGCGACTCGGGAAAGTGTGATTTTAATGCTACCTCACTTACAAAGCGTAGTCAAGGGAAGATTCGTCGAGCTGCAACCACAAGATTTCTGAGGCATCAAATATACTCACATCAAAAAAGTCAAAGCAACACATTATTATATCTGATGAGAAGTACTACAATATTAATCTTAGTTATATTTTTCTTTTTCTATGTATAACGTCATTGTTCCGAAAAACTTACTGACTATATTAAAAAAAGAAAAGGCTGCGATCGGCCTTTTTTTATTAAATTTTTTTTCTTTCTTTATGGCATGGTGCACAGATTAGCGCATTTGCCAATGTCACGTATTAATAAGTAGAATTACAAGTAAATTAGTTTTTTGTTATCGTATAGCTCCTCCAGTAAAGTGAAGAGCGCGAGAACTTCAGCTACAGTTGTTTATTTAGACCTACTCCATTCTTTTCACTTACACAGAACTTTAAAACACAATACTATCACTTCTGTACTTTAAAACTCCCAAAAATTAAAAATAAGAAAATCTAAATAAAATGGCAACCTCACTTCTCCCGTTCCCGCCAAAAAGTAATTTTCTTAAATTGAAAACAAAACCCGTACTTTTATTTCGTACGCGGTATCTATTAAGTTTTAATCACCTTTTAATGGTCAGCCATGTGGCAACGGCTGGACATGGCTAGATTATAAACTATCGAATATTAATATGTGCTATACTGTAGAGCTATATTTACTGTTCCTGTTCAAACATTTTCGATAATTTAAAATCTCGCAAGATTTATTATAAACTAACGATATTCACAGTCATCTGGCGACATTTATACATATACATATAATGTATTAAGGCGTTTAACATTTTATATGACCTGACCCGGGCTTCTATTTTCAAGGTAGATAGCCGAGCCAACAAGCCAATAAAATTTAATATCAAATTAATGTATATAGATGTACGCCACGCGAGCTAAAGGTTCCTTCATTTTGTAAAACTAATTACTGGAGATCTACAAGAGCTAGGTTTTGTCCGATACTTTTCCTGTAAACATCAAACAAGGCTTTATAATGTTCGAAGTTATTGAAATTCTGGGTCAAGTTTCGGAGATAAAGGAAGGCTATATTTCAGTCGAGTTCAAATAGAATGTAAAATATGTGGAAAAGTCACGTAAACGAACTTTGAATGTGTGCGTGTGTTTCTGGACGACAAATACTAAGATTCCTGACTGTCGTTTTTTACCGTCTCATTACTAGTGCCATGTAACATCACCTATACGTATTAAACTAAGAGACGAAACAATCGTCTCGTAAAATATCGTATTCGGTACAGTTCTTTTTTAGCGTTTATTCACTAATACCATTTAACATAACCTAGGTACCTATACGTTAACCTGTGGGGCGAAACAGTCGTCTTGGAAATATCGTAATCGATACAATACTAGCCCTAACCAAATTATCTACATAAAATACTACTCTGTTTTCTCAGAAAGATGTCCCGATTTACGACTACGTCTAAAAGAGGGAAAGACTCTCATAATGTAAATCTCTTGACTATAAATATAAATAGTATTTTGTTTTTCAAAATATTATAGTGTATATATATATATAATTTATTATATTATATTTTACATTAAAATATTATTGATTGTAGTTAGAACCATTTTGGAACGAATACTTAATTTAAACTTTAAAAAATGACAAATAAATTGAAAAATCCCCGACACAAATACAATAATCAGGTACTCAAAAACTACAAATAATTATATTTCCCTATTATCTGCCATTTGGAAGACTTATACTTTAACAATTAGATGCCTCTAATGTTTCATATAATATTGTTTTCTTGTGTTTTTAGCGGTTTCTTGCGTATTTAGCATGAGTTTGATAGCCCCATTGTTAAAGTATAAGGTACTATATATGTGGGACACTTTAAATGTGAATTTTATGTATTTAATTATAAGATAGATTCCAATTCTAGCTAATGTTTTTAGACTTACAGCAGTGGAGCCAAATTGTGACAGCTTTTTAGCTTATTGCCTATGCAAGTTTAGTGGTCGTCGTTGAACATAAACAGCCAGCGCAGCTTTTCCCAACCTTTTACAACGTTGGACCCCTTAAAGATTCTATGATCACCATGAATCCCTTAAGAATAACACAAAAGCAATAAACAATAATCATGTTTTTATTGTAATTGTTATTTTTTTATTGTATTTATTTTATTACTTATGCTTTTCACATTTTTCTTTTATTTTTGTCCGTGGACTCCTTAGGATATGTGTACGAACCCATAGGAGTCCGGAAACACATGTTTAGGAAACCCTCAGCTAGCGTGTTCTATATGTCGGAGACAGGAATGCATGGGCCAAGTATTCTCCTGCTTTGCGCCATTTATTATTGTTTTAATAGCATATTAAGCAAGAATTTAATGAACTATATGCACGCACTAATTTTATTGTTGTTCTTCATAATTATTATTGTTCGTAACATTTTACATCACACTCAAAGTAGACACTATCAAAACATAGGACATTTTCTCAACACACGTCTACCTCAGGCTGGCTTGTAATATGGATTCTCTTTGATCGACGATTCTTCCTTGCTTCGCACCGAGACTGTCAAAGCGGCACTTAGTAAGTGTCGCTTGCATTTTAAAGTGTTGGTGTGACTCCGACATATATTTTTCTTTATCTCTTAGATCAGTATAAGAGCTAATTGGAGAGTTTAATGTTCTTAAAACTGATTTATGTATACACTGCAATAAAATAATTTCAAATTTTTAATGCAATTGTGTAAACCTGCACAACAAATTCATTGAAAAAATAGGAGTTATTGGTATTAAAACCTCTGTTGTTTGGATAGAGTGGGGATAAGGTAGAGGAAAATGACGCTACAGATCTATGACGTCACAAACTCGTAGTGTCACTTCCCAGCGCAAGGAATGACAGAGACGGAACAATCTGTGCCACAACTTTTATATTTTTCTTTGTCAATGCAAACACTTCACACTACTTTACACTCGGACCAGATTCCTTATTCGAGACTGAACATTTTACTTTACTCTCTTTTTAAATCCCACGAACATTGACTAGACATTTAACTCTATTCTCTTTCTGGTGCGTACGAACCACATAGAGGGTAGAATGAAGTGAATAGAGTGAAATGTTTGTCCTCAAATATTCACCTGCAGTTTTGCTAGATAACCTAGCAAAACTTAGTTAGTTTGGTGCCTTTGACAGCATCTAAATATCGGAAAACACAACTACATTAATATCGCTGTAAAAACCCGTTCATTTTTATTGTAATAATAATGGATACAAATGGTGAAACTGTAAAAAATATTATTTAATCAATATTTAAATGTGACAGTATATTAAGGGTAAAATTTACTTTAATTATTTTGGTTATGTAAATATTAGACAGTATAGTAATACGACATTTAAACAAATAGTGGATGCCTGAGGTAGGAGCCCACGACTACACATAGCGAATTCGATGGAAGGGATTTGTAGGGGCACCACCTTATCTCCGACTCTTCCAGTCGAACAGTTTTCATCACTGACCTCACTGAGGCATTTTATCGGATTTAGTAACAAATTTAGTAAACGACTGACAGACTTTACCGGTATTGGACGTCTGCCAAGGAGTTACTTGTGCGACGTTTTAAATAAATTGTCATTGAGACACCTAACGAATTCAAACGTTTACTTTATGTCATTTTAATATGACGTTTGAACTTTAAAATCTATTTTTACGCGAAGCTTCGTTTGAATATCTTGAGAATTAACTCCGCCTGCATTTATTGTTGTTACTCGGTATGAAAAATAATACTACATAACATCGTAAGCTATTCAATTTTTTTAAATTCATCTAGGTAATTTAGTCCTAACTAATATACACCATAAGTAGATTTAATTTTGAAAGGATGTCGAGATTTCGAAATTAGCTTGCATCGGTATTGGGAGACTATTATTTATATATTATTTTAGAGTAGCATGTATAATGATATGGTAGCATTAATAAATTAAAATTTCACGGACAAATTAAATTATTCAATATCGAAAAAAGGCAAAGCTTTAAATAACTACTTCCGGTTCCGACACTAGACAACAGATATTGTTAACTAGATCTTGGGAGCCAAAAATATGATTGTTTAGACGGTGTTTTCGGTATTAATCAAATTTCAAAAACAAAGTTTCTCTTTACGTAATCTTTTCTACCCAAAAACGACTTCTTGTGCTTAGGTCAGAAGTTTATGGTGATCGCGAAGCGCCTTAGACTTTGATGTTAAGTTTTCTACTAACAACACATATTTATCACATTATTCATATTTGCAAGTTTTGGTAGCACTTACCCCACCATAGGCGACTTGAGACGTTCTGACTAACTCGCACGATCCTATTGCGTTCAACAATCTTCCTTTTCTTTGTCTTTTGTTTGTGTTTTTTCGTGGCATTTTTCAGTGTTTTGCCAATGTAGTAAAATTATGAATATAAAACGAGTAACAATAAGTATAAAAGTGGACCTAATTGGCTGCTGTCTGAAACAGAACTTTTGTTGAACATAGCGAAGTTTAATGATATTAAACACAACAAAACAATTTCACCGGCGGAGTTCATTGTATTCATTGAAATTCGTTGGTTCAAACTATGTTCCATTTTAGATTTTTAGACAATAAATTTAAAATCGCCATCTTGGACAATCGAAACCTTCTTGTAAAATAATGGTCATCATAATCTCAAAAGTTATTGTTCAATCCATCATAGACCCTCGAAACACGTATTCCTCAGACTCTTCGATCATATTTTTCGAACGTTCCATTATTTATTTTTATTATCGTTAGATGCAAAAAAAAGTCTACTATCAATAAAAAAAGTTTACTAAAGATTGTATAACAGTAAGTATACAATATCAAACAACAAACAATCACATGACGCGCGAACACCATTAAAATATTCTTAGAATAGCTCTTTTGTTCCATGCGAAACGGTGGCATAGTAACTATTCCCAAATAGGCTCGCTATAATTAGAATTGTAAACGGTAATACATAAAATTGATTTACTCTCGAATAACTGACTGGCTATTTAATCTACATACATATCTTCGCTCTGTATCCCTAACGGGGTAGCCAGAGGGGACTGAGCGCCAATCTTCGCGGTCTTTACATACTTCCTCATTAAATCACATCATTCTCCTTACACATTTGCTTAAACTTAGATTAAAGATTAAATGTCTTAAAAAGATTTAATCTAAGAATAAAATTTACTCTCGTTTAGTCGAATTCGTCCTAAGTCGAAAAAAAAACCATGAAAAGCAGTGTTTGCATTTGATCTAAATAGAAGCCAATTATAGAAAATAAGTTATAAAATGTTAATATTAGAAAGCATTTCTATCCAGTCATTCCCATTTTAATCCCGTAAAGAGAAACAAAGAACGTAATTTATTGCTACTACAGAAATTTACTGACGCAAAACATGAAAGACGGCAATTTGTCTTTCAGTTAATATCGCAGCAACAGTGATACTTCCGAACGTAATTCAATAAATTCTAAAAAAATATCTCAGTAATAAGTGATAATTTTTGAATTTCAACTTGATAATGGACTTGTTAAAAGGATACGCGATTCTGTCAATGTTTCTGTATTTTTAAAGCGTATTTGAGTTAATCAATGTTCGGTCGGCAAATTTTGTAAAATGTTTTTTTTAATTTATTATTGTCCTAATAACCGAAGAGGATAAATAATTATATATTTATAATCCGTGCTGATTTATTATAAAATAGAAAAACCTCAGGGTATAGTAAAAACTTTCTTTTCGACAACTGAAAGTACGTTATCTCCTAGTCAAATACTGCAGTAGGGAATCGCATCGAAATATTATTAAAGGAAATATTATTACAGTGGTGAGATAGGAATTAGCTTCACTATAAAGTAACTGTGCCTCCCGGTTTCACCCGTTAAATTTAGTATTTTTTCAGTACAAAAGTAGCCTAGATTACTCCCTGAACAGTCTTCTACCCGCCAATGCAAGTTCCACCAAAATTCGGTTTAGTCATTTTGTAAATTAGTCTAGACAAACAGACTGATAAAAATTTAAATAAGCGAGTTTGGCTTTTGATTACATATCGTAAGGAAGAATTGTTGAATGTATTATATTACGTACTCGATAGCTTAACGAAGAAAATTGAACTAACTCATCGAGCAGCAGCGAGTTGTCAACTTCCAGCGAGTCCTCCACAGAGCGGTCGGGACACTCCTCTGATTTGTGCCAATCTCCTCCAAATTAAGGTTCTGTAGACGTTAAGCGATTTCTTACAATTAATTTTAAAAGTTTGTACACGGAACGAGCGCTTGACGCGGTTCGCTATAATTATTTTTTCGTGTGTGTTGGTTATACCGATGGTGCGAGTGAGAAAGAGAACCAGTTCTGTCCCTTTCAGACGTACGCAATATTTAAAAAGTATAGAAACTGGTTATATACGAAATTTCGAATTTAGAATTCTTCCTAAATTTGGTGCTTAGACGCCTACCAAATATATAGATAAAAAATCTTTGTTTAAAAATCACAGACTGATACTTTGATTTTATTTAGGGATAATTAGATATAATGTTTATGTGTGAAATTAACACGTTTAATTTCCATGTTAGGAATTCAAGAACATCAGTGAGACAAAAAATAGTTGATGGATCCATCTAATACCAAGATTTATATGGTATCTAAATTTTGTATTCACATGAACAATATCGAAGATTTTTCATGAAATTGCGCACAAGCACCTCTATTGAACCACAGTTTGAAGTTGTTGGAACTTTATTCAAATATCTTGCTGCATGGTGTTCTAAAAGTATGTTTGTAGTCATATATTTTATAAAATAAATTCCCAGTATTAATTTTTTTCAACAATAATTCATACTCGAGTCGCAATAAGAATTGAAGTAAAATTATGCAATTAGTACGTATTATTTATTATTCCATGTAATAATTTCTTAATTAAAAAGTGGCTAATAACAAGTCGTAAATAAGCAATTAGTGTTCCGTACTGCCATCTGAAAAGCACATTTAGTCGTAATTAATAATAGTTAATCAGCTGTTACAAAGAATTCAATGTCAAATTTATAATGCTATCATCGGCATATTCAGCCATTAACACGGCATTTTCTATTCGGGCTGGGCAAAACATTAAGTTGTTACAAATAATTATAACATCCATCGTCGTAATTGCTAAATTCATAGTCACAACTACTCCAAAAAATATTAATAATACCGTATTCAATAATCAATTTGAATTTACCAGAAGGGCGAACACCTAATGCTCTCATTTCACACATAATATGAGAACGCTGTTAAAATTAAGGGTAGTTTTCCGAAATTTATCAAAAGAAAAATCTCATGAAAAATTTGAGAAAAAATCAGGAAAAATTTCGGAGAATAAAAAAAATATTGGGTCCTTACATATGAAATTAGCGTTTTGTCGTACTGACCACTTTGATCTGAAATATCTCCTCTTTGGTTAAGAATTCCAAATTCAAATTTATAAATTCATTTAGCTGGTACATTTGAGTTTTGAAAACAGTCATTCATTTGTTTTTTCCTCATTATTTTTTTCTTTGGCGTCGCTTATTACCGCACAATGGAAAACATGAAATATCGGTATATTTACGAGTACGAGTTCTACCGTGGCACCAGTGCTGCAGAAACAGCTCGAAGGATTAATGATGTGTACGGCGCTGGTGTCGCAAAAGAAAACACGGTACGTTTTTGGTTTCAACGTTTTCGTTCTGTAAATTTCGACCTTCAGAACCCACCCCGTGGACGACCGGAGACCAAAGTGGAAAATGAAGAATTAAAGGCTATTGTGGAAGCGGATCCATCACAAAGCACTTCAAAGATAGCTGCAGACTTCGGGGTAAGTGACAAAACTGTATTAATCCACTTGAAGCAAATCGGGAGAGTAAAAAAACTTCAACGATGGGTACCTCATGAATTGAGTGAATCGAACTTGCAAACACGCGTCGACTGCTGTGTTACTCTGCTCAACCGACACAATACTGAAGGGATTTTAAATCGAATCATTACTTGTGATGAAAACTGGATACTGTACGATAATCGGAAGCGCTCGTCGCAATGGCTGAACCCTGGAGACCCAGCCAAATCCTGCCCTAAACGAAAATTGACTCTGAAAAAGTTACTTGTTAGTGTTTGGTGGACTAGCGCCGGTGTCGTTCACTACAGTTTTCTAAAATCTGGCCAAACGATTACGGCAGATATCTATTGTCAGCAACTGCAAACCATGAAGGAAGAACTAGTTGCTAAACAACCGAGATTGGTCAATCGCTCTAGGCCACTGCTGCTTCACGACAACGCAAGACCACACACTGCACAACAAACAACCACTAAGTTAGATGAGCAACAATTGGAATGTCTGCGACATCCACCGTACTCCTCGGACCTTGCTCCAACAGATTACCATTTTTTCCGGAATTTAGACAGCTTCTTACAAGGAAAAAATTCAACTCCGATGCGGCAGTCCAAACCGCCTTCAAAGAGTTTATTGATTCTCGCCCCCATGGTTTTTTTAGTAAAGGGATCGATGAACTACCTATGAGATGGCAAAAGTGCATAGATAACAACGGTGCATACTTTGATTAATTAAATATAGTTTACAAAAAAAAAATTGACTTTATATTCCTCCCGTACAAAACGCCAATTTCATATGTAAGGATCCAATATATCGACATATAGAAAAATATGAAGATTCTGGAAAAATTTAAAATTCTTATTAACAGCCTGTTAATAAGAAGAGTTACGAATATTTTCTCTGTAGTTAGTGCAAGATCCTCTTCCTATTTTGTAGTAATACATACAATATAATTATTAAAAATGCGGCTTTCTGCAATGAACGAACTTCAGTCCAAAGTTTGTACTTCGATGGATACACGTGGATAATTCAGACATAGCAGTGTTCCATTGCTTTATCATAGAGATGGGATATTGTTCAACGCTCATGAATCTAAATGTTCTCTTCCATAATACGGCTTTCTATGAGACACGAAGCGAGGTCGAATTGTGACGAGTCAGTCGAATGTACATAAGTAAATATTGGCATTCAGAAATCCAATACATTATACTTCAAAAACGAAATAAGTACACATAATACTTTCAATAAAAAAAAAATCAAAAATGTATTTCTAATTTCATTAAAATCGGAATTAGTCTATTAGAACTACGTGTTCTTTTGTAAGTAGCTTAATTCACTTGAGATAAATAATGTTAATTCTTTATTCACTACATAGATAATTGGGATTGTATTATCTAATGAAAGACTTTGTTATTTCGAATTTGGATTCTGAAATAAAATAATACAATGCAAGCATCAGCGTATATCTATACATATAATTAATCAGTGAAAACAGTGTCTGTACATTGGAACAAAATCAAAAAATGACTGTGAGCAATAAAATAATAGTAACAGAACACAAAACAACATTTTTTTAAATTCTTGTCGGTCTGTCTGTCTATATGTACTTGCTTATCTCCGAAACTACTGAACGGATTTTCTTGCGGTTTTCACAGGTAGATTAAACTCGGCTTGTAGCAACATTTAACTTTCATTAAAATCGGATGACAGTGAACAAAAGTTATGTTCATTTAAAGTTACTCCTCTTAAACAGCTTGACCAATTTTAATAAAATTTAGAATGGAAATAAGCACGAACAAAGGTTACTACACAGGTTACTTTTTTAATTCCACGCAGACGAAGTCGCGGGCAACATCTGGTTACAGTATAAAAACTTTGTGGAGTTTGACGGATTGTATACATTACTTAAATTAACTAATCAGGTACTAGCCGCAATACATGGTTTTGGGGAATCTCCGATATTTGACGGCGTTACAAACACCATGACCACGGTTCGGGACGCCAATCGGTTCCAGTCTCCAAAAATATCGATGGCAGTAAAAATCCGTCATTTAAAATTTAAATCATATAAAATAAACTGTATTTATAAAATATTGATTACAAAATGCCGGAGAAATGTAGACGGAAATCTATTCAAATTCAAAAAATCATAATCAAACGAGTTAAGACCGACTACGATATGATATTTTGTCAAGTAGGCCTTTTGCGCAATTTATGCAACTTCTTGACTTTGCAACTTATCATCGATTTCGACGTTCTCATTGCAAAATTCTACCTGTTAAAAACGTTCATTAGAAACTCTAAAGTGTCAAATTGACATTAATTTTCAGTCAAAAAAGTTCCCAAAAAAACAGTTTCCCAATATTCTAGAGTAGAAGCTGTTTTTTTGGAAACTGGAATTTACTTCCGACACGATGATCTTTAGAAAGTGAAAAGAAAAGTGCGCGACTCCATATTCAACTAAATCCTATTAGAAGCCAAATGTATTACAAAAATACTGTAACATATGTTTAAACAAAAAGAGAAAGCTGAAAGTTTTAACCCTGTGAACCCTGGAAGCGTTTTTGCTTCATCATGTATACTATGGCTAATATAGGTTTCTATCTATGTCGTTAAAGGTCGAAAATAACAATTATTCGACCCAAAAGTTTTTGGAAGGAAGTTCTTTAACGCGGTTTGGGGGAGGTTTGAGTTGGTGGTAATCGTCACGTAAGGAAAGATGGTAGCGCGGCGCTAGATTCGTTAGCTCTAAACATAGATTCACAGTGACATTTCTGTCTCTTTCTATTATATACGAGTATATGTATATATTTTTTGTTTTTATTTTAAATCAGACGTAAGTATTATTAGTCTCATTATTGCATTTAAGATTTGAGAGATGGAAACTGCAGCTAAGGAATTTCGTTCCTGACGGGGGTCTACGAAGCTCATACGTTTTTTATTACATCATGGTGTTTTAGCATTAGCTCGTACTCATATTATATAATCGTACTTATGGCTAAAGTTACTAACACGGTAGATGTTATGAATGAACTTTACACCGGCATAATGAATATTCCTACTAGAGCGAATATGAACGAGCGTGATAATTTATGAAAATTAAATTATCCTGAATTACGGTAGATAACTTAAATTTAACGAAGTTATAAGTCAATTTGCAATAAGGAAGGTTCCTCAGAACTCTTGGCAGTGTGAACAAAATACAATGTGGAAATATTAAAACTTTGACAGAGTTTATAATTCTAAATTATTATGTAGCATTTCATTATTACATAGGGTACGAAAGGGTACACTCATGCGTCCGTCTGTCTATACAACTGTCTGTCTGGCACAGTCAATGTTTTCAGTAACGTGAAGTCTTGAAAGGCATAGCATGATGTTTACCCTCTTATTAAGCTTTCTATAATAATCTTAGGAAGTTCAAAGAAGGGCCAAATTGGGAATTCGAACTTGATTTGACCTTCTTGTCTTCGAAACTAATGGATCTAGAATTTAATGATATTCAGGTAATATAAGGTTTGAACTGAAGTAAACTAAGTCCTAGGTCTAGTAGATCTCCAAAAATTAAGTTTAGAAATTTTACATTACAAAGATCTGTCAAACTAGCATTTACAAAATTTTTTAGAGTAACATTTACACAGAACAATAATACGTGATAACATTGTCAATGAAACGTAATTATGGTAATGGTTTTACCCTACATTATAAGTCATAATATTAAAACCAAATGAACTCAGTCAAAGCAGAATATCCACGTTATCTCACATAATTACTCCAAAACCTCAGCTCTAAAAAGTACGAGTGATCGCTACGGTGGGCAAACGTGTAATAGAAAACAGCACGTCACTTTTCTTTCTTAGCGAGGACCGAACCTTCCCTTGTGATAGTTTACGATCGATTTATGCGCAGAATCCTTAGAAAATCATCGTATTGTAAAACCATTTTGATTTAGGTAATAAAAAAAATATTCACGAAATCATCTTACATAGAATAAAGTCATAAACGTTCTGTGTCTGTGTATTCAATATTTTTACAAGAAAATAATCGGAGGAAATGACGAATAAATAATAGAACGTTTAAAAAAATTTTGAATTTTCTGTCATTTGTCGGTTTATTTGTTCGTTTGTAAGCCCTTCACGCAAAAACTACTTGTTGAATTTAAAATATGTTTCCTGAAAAATATGAGGCTTCAATTAGGGTAACAATTAGTTTTCATTTCATGGAATTTCACCCACTGAATCAAAGAACATTTCTTTTTCGAATTAAGTTAGAAACCTCGTAGCGCCATGCTGCCGCCGAGCCGGACGAAATGTGCGGTATTGGGGTGCAGTGTCGCGGCGGAAGTGTCATTAAAAGGAAACTCAAAGTACTACAATTTTTGGACTTTTCACTTAAAATTTGGTGACAGAAAAAAGAAAAAGAAAAAGTTATCTTGCCTGAAAACATACAGTAGCATCATTTAAGGAACTTATTTTATTTGCGTATGACGACTTAACATCACTGAAAAATTGGCCGAATTCTTGTCTGTACGTAAGAGCAACTTTAACACCACGAAACTACCACCAGGCCGCAGCAATTAAATCTGCAATGTTGACAATTTATGAAAACACGTAATTGAAATGGAAAATTAAACTAGATATGGCAGAAATGATAGCATTTTCGTACGTCGAATTCCTTTAGTTTTCAATAATTTTCCATTAAATCCTTACGTTTGCTGTTCTCGGTGAGGCTATGGTACGCCGTGACTGTAAACAAAATCCTAGGTTTTGTCTTTCGTTAACAGACATGTATCTATGTGTAGGTTGCTTTTCACGCGATCAGCGAAACTTTGCTCTTTCTCGTATTCTAATAATTTATATGCACACATTCCTAGGAATTCACTGCCATCATAATTTACAGAGAAGCGTTATTGTAGCTTATGCACTAGCCTTTGCTTGCAGTTCCATTTACGTAGAGAGTGTAGTCTCTATGTACCACTTGAGTAATATAGTCTATAATTGCTGAGTTAACAAACACAAAACAAAAATCGTGTAAACTGATTAATCGTAATAACGAACAGACAAACAGAGACATGTTGCGTTTTATAATATCTTGAGACTGATCCAAGTCCACGTGGACGAAGTCGCGGGCACTGCCAATAAATAAATATATCAATCACATTTTACATCTAATATATAAAAATTAATGTTCGTTTGTTTGTTTGTTCGTATTTTATGGGCTGCCATGCCGCTCATCCTATTGTGATAAAATTTGATATGGACATAGTTTGAATCCTGAAGAAAGACATAGGTTAGTTTAAACATAAAAAACCCGGACGAAGTAGCAGGCTAGTAGATAATATTTTATATTGATAACAACAGTGACGCTTAAAACCTTGTACTAAAAACCATAATTAATTAATAATTATTATTATAATAAACAGAAGAATTATAATAATAATAACAATAATACTCCAGACAATTACACAGATTGTGTGACCCCAAACTAAGCAGTAAGCTTGTACTACGGATACCACACAACGAATTCTGGGGGAGTTCCCAGTAACACCCAGACTTCAAGCCAATTTAGATAAGTTCGTTTCCTAAATTGACCTGACCGGGGATCGAACCCGGGATACTGTGTGAAACACAGACTGTATGAATACTAGTAACGAGTGTTTTGAAAATAATTATTTATTTTGAAAACAACATTTTGTGCATCTAGTCAGTCATGAGCTGACACGAATTACACTAACAGTGCGAAGTTGTCAAACTTATTATAGCTAACTGTTTTACTCGTGGTTATACGCAATGAGATAGACAAAGAGACACGAAGGTTCGTTTGAAACAAGGTGATAAAAGCGGAGACTTGTGGCTCCGTCCAATATTATTCTTGGTCTGAGCCTCGGACGCTGTCAGTGTAATTCGTGTCAGCTTATGAGGTCATGAAATAATTATTTACAAAATACATGTAAATCTTCAGTGTTTTGGCTACTAGTATTCACGAAAATAAAAATACGTCATATTCGGCTGTGTTCAGTTATGTTGTACTGTAACCTTCCCTAGTCACGCAAGTTAGTAAAAATCTAGAAACTCGGTCAACAAAAAAAGGACACCGTAAAGACACGCTCTTAGAGCAAATGCTTTGTCCATTGTAATATTTGGCTCGGGGTCTGAGCTTAAAACGACATTGATTCACAGAGTAGAAGCACTATTTTTTAATTTTTAAAAACACCGTCACAGGCAAATATGATAATGAGGAATCTGTAGAAATACTAAAGTTGGAAGCTACAACCTTCAAGAGTCGGGACGTGGGTGCTGAGTCGAAGAAACGTATAACTTCTTTTTTTCATGGAACCGAGTGCTTTAAATAGTTTTTATCTGCAGATATTGGAAAATTATAGTCTATGTGTAGTAGTAAAAAAAAGGAACAAAAGGATACGAACATTTCATTTTTTTAGTATTGCTTTAAGAACGTAGAGACAGTAAAGATTGTAGTAGATCTTTAGTTCTAATTACAGTAAGCGTTTTTACATTATTCGTACAGAACTGAAAATGAATGTCTTTTCCACGCCCCATCACTTTTCCTAAAAGTGACCAAAGTTCCCTCAAGAGAAACCCAAGGCGTTGGTGTTACAAATGAAACTGAAAACAAAAGCTATCAATTCCAACAAAGCTAATGTGGTGAGAACGGTTCTTCCTATTAATTTTATTACGGCGATAAAATAATAATAATTCAGCGCGATGGCATGACCGGAAATAATATCAGAGAGCATAAAACAAAGGGAATGTAATGACCCCTCATTCTTTTAGCAATATTAGGAAATTTCGCGAGGTGTGGCTTCGGCAATAAGTCTCAAGTCGTGTCCGGAATTTTATTACGGTCGAATTAAATTAACCAGCACGTTCATTTTAATCAACTTAAGTAGATGATCGCCAAAACCCTTATTTAGCTAAAAATTACAACGAAGAAATACAGGTAGAAGCCGCAAAGGAAAAAAAAGGGAAGTACAGGTCAGTTAAATATATTTTCATGTCAGGAACCAAAAAAATAAATATTTTTAAACATTTTCACAATTTCTTTTTATCTATTGTTGAAATCGTAAAGATTTTTCTATTTTTAACCTACTGTATTGAGGAAAACCATTACGCAAATTAAGAATCCTTAGCTTAGTGGTTTGAATACAGAAACTACGTGAAGAAGATCGCGGTCATTACCGTATCAGAAATAAATAAATGAAATTTATAACGTAACAGAAATGTCTAGGATTAGTTGCTGATAACTTAATTTCAAATAGATATATTGTGTTAAATATGAAATGTAACAGACGCACTGATCACTGAACACGCTATCAATTCTTCATCACAACTATTATGTACTTGACTATTCGACGACTTCTCAACAACTGAGCTCAGACCAAAATCAGGCTTTTATGCAGCCCCACTACACGCAGGAAATCCATTCTACCCTCGTTCTTGTTACTAAAATGTTACATAATATCACACGTGGGTAATTTAAGTGATTAAAATTAATGTGGAACTAACAATAGATAAACAACTTCACATCATTTCGGTAATTGCCAATAATCTGTTCATGATCTGTATGAAAACAGCATGAAGGTAGGACAAAATACGTGTAGACATCACTTTTTTCATTACTTAAAGTACTTACCTATTTTAGATTTGTAAATTTTAACTGTCTGACATTCCACGCCGGAATACAAAAGTGCAAGACTAAAAACAAAAAATTATGTTACGTCACATTGTCCGAAATTATTCTACAGAACCCTAAGTTATTGCGTATCCGGTACACTCACAGCCGATTTTTATGTACGTAGGTAACAAAGTAAAAATTATTTACTTATAAAATCCCAGCCAATACATTGTGGCAGTCAACACCACAGACTAATAATTCTCGG
The DNA here is from genome assembly GCA_907165235.1 of Zeuzera pyrina. Taxonomy (NCBI): domain Eukaryota; kingdom Metazoa; phylum Arthropoda; class Insecta; order Lepidoptera; family Cossidae; genus Zeuzera; species Zeuzera pyrina. Next base: position 18,389,904 of record OU015626.1, read on the forward strand.
CACCCAATAACAGAGTGGCCGACCGAGCGTCGCCTAACGCTTGTTATTGGTCCGCCCAGGTGTAGCTAACTGTGCTATCGGCGAGAATTATAAGCGAGATTTGGAAGGGATTTGTTACATTTTTGCTCGATTTCCAGATGGCAGATTCGATTAGCCCCACGTTCGGTAAAGAAAAAGTTGTTAGCACCTCAATTCATACTTTTCTTGCAAATATTTCACACGATATGAGAACAGAAAAGGTTCAAAGCAGGAATTAGCTGTAAAACAAAAACTAATTGGTTTAGTTACAAAACGAATAATATTTGGTTTAACTATAAAATACTTAGTTTCTAAATAATGATTCATTGTCACAGTAATAAAATCTCAGCACGTAATACTTTACTATTACCATTGTTATTTATCTCGTAATGTACTTATGACCTACAATTATTAGAAAACGACCTCATTTCTTAGTCTAAACATCTGTACAGTGACATAAAAATTTTTGTTACCAAAAATATCTTATTTTGGATATAATTTGAAACAATGAAGACGAAAGCGTTAATTATAAACCGAGTGCGAGTAAAAAAAGAACTCGGAGGGGAGCTATATTTATCACAAAATCTGATTCTTAAACACGACTCGGTTTTTTTGCTTGACAAAATAGGGAGAAATAATTAAGAGACGAGCCGAAGCGAAGCTACTTTGGTAATAAAACACTTCGTGCTGAGTGACGAAGTTCAGTACGACAGCCATATATTATTTAGACAGTTCGAGATTTTTTAAACTGCTTGATAATGATATAAACACCTGTGACACGGAATTTGATGTAGCGTGAAAAAGATTAGTTGAGTAAAAGTTACAGGCACAATCCACGCTATTTTCTATTTGGGGTGGCCGGAGAACCAAGTCGAAACAAAGTCATAGCTGGACACCAATTCTAAGTTCTAATTAAATATTGTGGTATTACAAATAGATAAAGTTACGCTTACTAAAATAGAATGTGTAGCGTATAAGTAAAAAGATACATAGATACATAATTTCACGCTGTATCCCTAACGAATAAAAAAATACATGTCGTGTATAAGTGTTTTTTGTACCTATCGCATAAAAAATTAAGCAAAGATATCAAATCACCAGAGGCAGAGACTAGTTTATGTAGGATCTAACCCGTTAAAATTCTCACGATGGTAGATTTTCAACATATCCCAGAAAAATTTGACACCCTCCTCAGCATCCTCGCAATGCAATGCTACGAACTTTCTTGGAGTAGCCTAAAGCGCAAGGGCGGTTGGAGTCGTCTCCCCCTCTTCATTTGCCTTAGACTCTGAAGGCCTCTGTTTAATGGCCTCCTACATTAGATGGGAGATACCGTAGCCTTATTCTTAAACTTACAGAGTACAGGGATGAAGGTTAGGGGTAACTTAATTTAATGGTTACAACTGCATAGTAAAAAGCAATGATTTAACGTAGCTTTTAAATATGGGAATATGATGGAAGTACTAAACATAAATAAAGTGGTCACCATTGTCCAATCATACTCAGCCTGCTGCCCGCAAGCTACTTCTGACCCACCAAGCTTTATTTAATGGTTAGGTTAGTCATAAATTTAATTTTTGAAAGTACGCCGCAGTAACTACAAACTGGCATCTAGCTATTCTCCATGACGTTTTAAGAGCATTAAATAATCATAAGCCATTTAGATAAAATTGTTAATAAGTGGACAAAAAAGTACATACATACGTTAATATTTACAAACTTAAAACTACACATTATCTTAAATAATAGACTTCCTCAAAGTTGCCGCTTAGAAAGCTGTCATTGCTTAAGGTACCCAGCAGACTGGCAGCATTTTTCTATTTTTCAATGATCTCATTAATGTTTGTGTAATAACTTACTACATAGCAATTTATAACTTCTTTATGTTTTAATCGTAATGTTACAAACCGCTTGAAATAGTTATTAGGAATACGTGGCCCGAGAAAAATAGGTTAAGTATAGTTGCACTTGAATCTCTATCTAGTAAGTAGGTGACCGCATGATTTTTTTTTAATCTTAGTGATATTTTAGAATCCTATCTAACTGGGTCCATACCTTTTTCTTCCGATGTTTCAACCAGATTGAACCGATCGTGGTCACGGGCATACTGATGAGGATGAGTGTCGTCTTCGTAGTGTGCTGTTACCCATACCCATACTTACACACCGCATTTTCAATGTTTATTGTCTACACACTGGCGACTTCCGGTTTTCCGCTAATGACAGGATAAAGGACTGATAAAGCATTCCGTGATGTTGATAAGCGGTGTCCATCTTCCCATTGGAAGTTGTGGTATTTTTTAATTTCAATCGCCTCTCACGCTATTTTAGAATAATAATAGTGTCGATAGGTGGATAAGACCTTGATGTTGATGTTGGTTGGTTGATGTACAACGAAATGTAATTTAATCCAGTACTTGGGCTCTGACTCCAGCAAGCACTCGGCACTAGCTGACTTAGTTGTCTGTTGTTTCCTGACAGCTGTGATATGTTTTCTGACCCTTTCCGCTACTGAGTTTTTGGTGTGTCCGTTATAGAAACTACCACAACTGTAATCCACCTTATAGACATCAGGTGTCTAGAAGGGAACGACATCCTTCAGAGTATGCAAATGATTTGCCATCTTAGAGTGCGGATTATACACAGTCTTTATGAAGTATTTCTTTAGTAAGTAAGTACATGTACCTTTTCATTTCCGGGGAGACACTCCCTCTTCCTTGGATATCGAAAGTTCCTCCTATATCCGTTTTGTTTTAGTGCCTCTTGAACACGTGAGTTCATTATCTAAGTGATATTATCAAACACCGAAGCACAGTGAATATAATCGTTCACTGTTAATTCGACACCTTTAATTCCGAGCGACTAGGAAGAAAATTATACGTAACAAAAGTATATTATAGTCCTCAGTTTTATTTTAATTTCACCTTTACTTACAGTAGTTTCGAGAAAGTTCTCCCTAAGTGCACAAGAGGTTAAACCACCGAACCCTAATTTCACTTCATCTACAGTTTAACGGGCGAAGTTAAATGACTGGTAATGGACGCATTTTGCAAATGAAATTTTCAACGCCCCCAGCTCTCAGTACTGGCTAAAACACTTACAATATGAAAATAATAACCTCGAAAGTTCGTACCGCATCCGGGTTGAAAATATCTAGAACGCCAACAATATAACATATCTTCACACTGTACTCTAATGGCATAGTCTGAGAGATGGAGTGCAAAGCATGGCGGTCCTTACATACTAATTTGGCCTACATAAATATCACCATTCTCCTTACACACGTACGCCGAGGTATACGAGTACCTTGTACGTATCCGTCAGCTAATACTCTAGTTATTTAACATAACATAACATAACATAACATAACTTCACGCTGTATCCCCAACGGGGTAGCCAGAGAGGACGGAGCGCCAGGAGTCGCGGTCCTTACACACCTCTTTCGCTTCCTCAAATCTCATCATTCTCCTCACACATTTTCGCCTAGGTATGCGAGTGCTTTTGACATTTCCGTCTGCTAACACTCTGGCTATTTGATCTTCATAAGTCAGCCTTGGTCTTCCTTGGCTTCTTTTACCACTCACTTTCGCTCTGTATATTTTCTTCGTCAGTCTTTCATCACTCATTCTTTCCATGTGCCCGAACCATCTAAGCATTCCTTTCTTCATTTTTACAATAACACTGTTGTGCAACCCTGTCATACTGCGTATCTCGTCATTGCTTATCCTGTCCGCAAGCGTGACACCGCACATATTTCTGAGAGACCGCATCTCCACAGCATTTATCATACTTTCACTCGATTTCGGGCATATCCAGGCCTCACTGCCGTACAACAAAGTTGGCACCAACACCGCATTGTGGATGGCCATTTTAGCAGTGTTAGATATATTCACACTACCCACTAATGCGGACAGAGCACCGTTCACTTTATTGCCAGCTGCTACCCGTCTCTCCACATCCAACTCACATCTTCCATCCCTCGAAAACGCACTCCCCAGGTACACAATTTCATTCACCTGTTCTAGACATTTTCCATTTACACTAATCACACATTTCGTTTGTACCGCTTCTCTTTCAAACACCAGAACCTTAGTTTTGTTCACATTCATTTTCAATCCTTTTACTTCACAATCTTCTTTCATACACGTGACTAGTGTCTGCAACTTTGCTTCTGATGGTGCTATTAGCACAGCATCGTCAGCGTACAATAGGCAGTTTACCATTGTGTCACCACATCCCATACCACTCATATTACCTTTCAATCTCTGGAGGCAACTGTCCAAATACAGCACGAATAGCCAGGCAGACATCACGCAGCCCTGTCTGACACCAGAACAGACTTCAAACCAGGGCGACATGTCACCGTCTATCCTTACACAGGCTCTGTGGTCTCGATATAATGACCTCACAGCCTGCAGTAAGGAGCCCTCCACGCCATATTCAGGCAGAAGACTCCACAATTTCTTCCGCACTACTCTATCGAATGCTTTCTCTAGATCCACGAAAGCGCAGAAAACTTTCTGACCTAAAGCCAGAAACCTTCCCACGATAACGCGAAGCGAGAAAATCTGATCCATACAACCCCTACCGTTCCTGAATCCACCTTGCGCCTCCCACAAATATCTTTCTGAAACGCCTTTCATACGTTCAGTCAATACTTTAGTATAGACTTTACTCGCTAAGCTGACCAAGCTGATGGCCCTATAGCACGCACAGTCTAGGTAGGAACCTTTCCCTTTATATAGAGGTACTATGACTGCCGTGCGCCAGTCCTCTGGAACCTCCCCCTTCTGCCAACAAAGGTTGCAGAGTGCACAGAAGGCATCCCAGACCCTAGGACCACCATACTTGATCATCTCAGCAGTCACCTCATCAATTCCCGCAGCCTTTCCACATTTCAAACTTCTTATCACTTTCTCAATCTCTTTCATACTAATGGCATCCTCCAGTCCCTGGCCTGAGTGTGGCAATTCATTAGAATCGCTCTCAGTATCAGAGACGGAGTCGCCACTCTCATACAGTTCTCCATAGTATTCACTCCATCGCTGCAGAACATCCTTTTTATTTGTAAGCAGGTTGTTTTCTTTCGAACGCACTTTATTCATTCTGCAAGGTGCCGGACCACTTCGGTACTTACGTACTTCTTTCCAAAATAATTTGGAATTTTCCTCGAAGTTGTCCGACATCTTGTTTTCATCTAACACCCTACACCTTTCACGCTTCTCTTTCACTAGTGCCTTCGTTTCTGCTTTCTGCAGCTTATACCTGTCTTTCATCAAATTTTTCATACCACAGTCATTAGTAGCAAGGTAGTCTCGCCATGCTTTCTTTTTCTTATACACAGCCACTTTCACCTCATCATCCCACCACACATCACGCTTTTTGCCGTTCCCAATCTTATTCATTCCACACACTTCTTTCGCAGCCTCAACCATACTATCTCTAAGGTTCTGCCAGCATTCTTCAACATCCTCGCTCAACACTTTCAATCTATCATCAAGCTTACTGGATAATACCCTTTCATATTCATTCCTGGTGGTCGCATCCTGCAGTTTCCAGCTTTTAATGCGGCTAACCGCTGCAGATTTGGACACTACGCGATGTCGCCATGCTGCGAACAGACCCCTTATTCTGGTTATCACCAGAAAGTGGTCTGTCCCGAGATCGGCTCCTCTATACGCTCTTGTGTCCATTACCTGCTTCTTAAGTCTGCTATCCACCAGGAATAAATCAATCATACTTCTCGCACCCTTTCTTTCCCACGTGTACTGATGGATCCTTTTGTGCCCAAACATGGTATTAGCCACAAAAAGATCCTTTTCCATACACAGTCCTAGCACAATCTTACCAGCATCATTTACTCTCTTATCTCCATATTTGCCAAGGACAGAGTCAAATCCTGTTCGAGCTGTTCCGACCCATCCATTCATGTCTCCACACACAACAATTCTTTCGTTCTCTTCAACCGTCGCTATAACTTCTCTAACATTTTCCCAGAACTGCTCTAGTTCAGCCAAACCGACAGAGGACACTGGGGCATATACTGCCAAAACAAAAATTCTTGTCAACCCAATCTTGAGGCGTACCCAGAGCAGTCTGGGATTTATACATTCATACTCAGTCATACAATTAACCATACGAAAGGACAGTAAAACGCCTACCCCTTGACATCCCCTATCTCCTTGTGGTACCCCTGACCACAAAGCGATGCCTCCTCCGGGCAAGTCGGCAAGTTCACTGCCGCCTCGCTTGGTTTCACTCAAACATAGCACATCCAATCTTTTCTCTTCCATAATATCAATCACTTCATTCATCTTCTCCTCAATCCCACCTCTCACATTCCACGCAGCTACTCTGCACTCCTCCCTCCACTTCCCGCCGCTAGGTGCACAGCGTGTTGGGTGGCGGTCCCCAACGCCGAACTGCACTCTGCACACACCAGCGGGGACAGACCGGTGTACGTCGCTTCCGGGGGACGCCCTAACATTATAATTGCCGTTGTCCCGCATGGTATGCACAGAAGAGGAATTGCAGCCCTGAAAAGGGCTGGCAGGGGTCGCGACGAGCACGCTTCCTCAGTTGACCCCCATACTCTAGTTATTTAATCTTCATAAGTCTTGATCTTCCTAGGCTTCTACTACTACTCATTTTTGCTCTGCAGATCTTCTTCGCCAGTCTTTCACCACTTATTCTTTGTATGTGCCCGAAACACCCAATCATTCCTATCTTCATTTTTACTATAACATTGTCGTGTTACCTTGTCATACTGCGTATCTCTTGTTTGCTTATGTTTCATCGTGGCATCGCACATGTTTGCATTTCTGCTGCATTTATCTTCTAGTTACGTAGTTATAACTCTAGTAGTAATAAAGGAAGAACAATGTTTAATCCGTAATATTTAATGATTAAACGAGCTTACCTGTTTGTGAAGTTCTATCATAATTATATGATGTGCTTCGTCCTCGAGATTAGCATATTAACCACATGTAGTAACGCATATCGTGTCGCCATCCACACTATATTTTAGATTAATTGTACCGGTGTTTATTTATTTTTTGACAACGCACCCCCTCCCAGGTAACCAGCGTCAGCGCTGCTCTGCAAGCTCATTTAGTTCAGGGCTTCATTCAAATATTTTACGATAGTTATAGGGTTGTCCACAGGCAAGGGTGGGCGGGTTGCTGATCTCTTCGGACGAAGCACTTCATATAATTATGATAGAACTTCACAAACAGGTAAGTTCGTTTAATCATTAATTATATTCGTGCTTCGTCCTCGAGATTAGCATATTAACCACATGTAGACTTTTAGAGCACATAATCGTAAAATATATGAACGTTAAGATATTTGTTTATATAGCAAAGATAATCATGATTCATGATTAATATGTTATATATTTATTTACATAATCGATATCAGTATATGTTTTATTATCTATTGTTCCGAACAAAATAATTATACGTATGTATTATTTAGCTGTTTGTTACGATCTTTCGCGCAAGAACAATCATAAATTTTAGTTTTTATTTAGGCGATTCACTCGGCAACAAGTTAATACTATTTTGCAAATAGTCCTAGTACAGATTAAAATGATTTCCATACAAATACAGCATACAATGCGGTAACACACTTCCTCTCTTTTTAATAGAATATACCTATTTTTAATATACCTATGTATATTTTTCATTTATATGAGTTTTTAAAGAAAGGAGACCATCTGACTTTTTGGTGTAACTTTCCAGTTAGGGCAGAATTATTTCGACATTATTGTATAGTAAAAATTTCTCGAACAGCTAATATAGGCAAAGCATGTAGAAACTATATTGCTTGATCCTTTTGATCTTGATCTATGATTACTGTTTTACCTTAACTTTTAAGATCATAGAATGGAAACGAACAGGGCTAAAGTCTGTTCAAACTAGTTATCGTCAAGACATTTCCAATAGTAAAATGTATAAACAAAAATAAACTATAGGGAATACCTATTATATTCATTTTTATTATAATTTAAGGGCGCCTTTGTGTGGTATTACGAATCAAAAACATTCAAGTGATGACATTCGAACTATTGCCACCAGTTAAAATAAGTGTTTGTAAGTACATAATCATTTCGTTTGTATTTATTTAATACCACTTGTACGATTAATGTATACATATACTCGTATTGCGGAACTAACTATTCGTTGTAAAAAAATGTGAATGTCAATGTTCTGCACAACATTAAAGCAAAATAGAACATAAAAGCAAAATTAAAGCATGCTTTAATTCTCAGTCCAATAGTAGTTTCGTGACCGCAGACCATGCCCCCGTTGTTGAAGTAATTGACGAATTTTCATACTTTCTAAAGAACATTATTAGCATTGCTCAAAAATCAACAGGATAATCAGCAATTTAAAGTGCAATAAATCATAAATGTTTTTTTTTTTACATTTTGCACATAAAATCAGATACTTAATTGCTATGTGATAAGCAATAACAGCATTTAAAATTGTATGTGATGCGTATTTTTATTAATTGATTGATCGATGCATATTTTAAGTATATTTTTGTATCGGATGCACTGACTAATCAGTGATATGACTTAAGTACATACATTTTATGTACAATCATTTAATAATAATTTAAAACCTGACCGCTTGTTCGTAACTATTTTATTATAGATTGTCTGATTTAATTAATATATGGAATACTAAGATCAAATAGTAAATATAAAATTTACAAGGTTTAGTGTTCCAATGTAAAGTTAACTAAGTAAATGCGTAATCTAGAAAGTAGAATATATGCATTATTGTTAATAATATGCAGCTTTTTATCCTAAAGTGCAGTAAAGGAATCTCTTGACATCTTGATATCTAAGTAAATTTATAAAATTATTTTAAAATCAAGATTAATCTTGTTTTAGAAAATATTGGTATACATAAATAATATCTATGTAAAACCCATTTTAGGCATCCAGGTCTATATCCTGATATGGTTACTCATTGGTAAAATTCAAATGGATTAAATCTTTAAATTTAAATTTTAAATGGTGTTTGCTTTATTTCAAAATGTAACACTTATGTATGTGTTTTTTGAAAATATAATAAGTTGAGAAACTAACCATCGATAAAGAGATATTGTAATCATTCAAGTATATCCTTAGACATATCTTAGATATAGCTATACAATAGAATCATTAACTAATAAATCATTACAGATTTAGTTTGTTAGCTAATTATTTGCTGCTGGGATGGCGTTAATGACGGCAAGAATACGGTTTCCAAGATGACGGCTTCTAAGAATGGGTCTGCGAACATCCATCTCATTGTCGCCGTCGTAGGCGCAGGTTCTTTTGTCCTGCAAACTCGCACTCGCCCTACGCGGCAGAAGTTGGCTTTTTCATGTAATTATTATTGTTTTATTAGATGTATTAGATTTGATTTAGATGGAGGAAACATATTTCAGGTCTGCTAGATTTTCTATAAATGGTTTTATTTAAACAAAGTTTTGCGCTTGGCATAGCTCTTATTGAAAAGTAGTTAAATCAAGTTAGATATTTCTACTTTATATATTATATTGTTTAGCTACGTCTGAAAGTGCAACCTTAATTTCAGTATCAATAATGAAAGCTGCAGTAACCGGGTGTTCTTTTGTAAGACAAAACTTGATATAGCAAAACCTTTTTGAAAAGACAAATCCACCAACACTTATTGCAGATGGGTTCTCTCCCAAAATTAGTAACGTACGTATGGGATTCTAAGTTCATGAATTCAGTTTACTGTATACGTAATTGACTCTGACCACCCCGCCAGGGATACAGCGCGAGGATAAATATATATATATATATATATATGTATGCATTTATCTCCCGATACATAAGCACGATAATTTGCTTTCATGTCTACATAATTATGACGTAATATTCAGAAATTCTGGATCCTTAAATGCTATCCTTGGCGTAGCCATACCATACCATCTAAGGTTTAATGGCTGTCTGTCAATAGGAGACACCTCCAAATCAGTGATTGCTTTTTAGCTATGCACATCTCATGTGCGTCGAAAAAAGACGTCGAAGTTAGAGACAGTCCTGAATGCCCAATCTAATTGCGTCTTATTTGAATTGTCCTGTACGTACTGGCTACGCACATACGTCATATTATGTTGCTGCACGTAATTGTACAAAATAACAAGGTAAGAGACAGTCCCAAATGTACTGCCCGCCAAGTTGTAGATTTGTACTGTGCATTGTAGTTACACATACATTAGTACGCAGTATGTCAAAGTAAGCGACAGTCCAAAATGTACTGCAAGCAAAGCTTGTAGTTACACGTACATTAGTGTGCAATATGTCAAAGTAAGAGACAGTCCCATATGTACTGCCCACAAACTTGTAGTTACACGTACATTAGTGTGCAATATGTCAAAGTAAGAGACAGTCCCAAATGTACTGCCCGCAAACTTGTAGTTACACGTACATTAGTGCGCAATATGTCAAAGAAAGAGACAGTCCCAAATGTACTGCCCGCAAAATTGTAGTTCACGAACATTAGTACGCAATATGTCAAAGTAAGAGACAGTCCTAAATGTACTGTCGGCATACATGTTATTTACATCGTAAAGAACAGTCTTGCCCCTGCAGTCTCGACGTAGATAGCGATCGCTTTACGACCGATTTCGGTTGATAAGTCATAACGATTAATTTTTAACGATTTTTGCAAGTCTCTGCATTAAAACAGACTATCGATTGTGATTGGAATCATATCGAATCCAACTGTCTACTTTACGATGGCTGATAATGTTTTTACGATCAAACTTGACAGCTCGCAAACTTTTAGTGCTTATCGTTATGTCAAGCGATTTTTTTTTTCATTATTTTTATCGATCGGTAGTTTACGAAAATAATTGCTATGTCGGGACTGCAGCCCCTGATATAGTATTATTAGTCATAATACGCAATACGCATTTCGAAGTAATCATAGAATATTATGTTAAAAATCTATTAATACTGTAATTTAGTAAAATACAGAAAGAGAGTAGATTGTTTTAATACTATAAAACACATTTAGATATTTAGTGGGTATTTGTTAATATACAAGGTTTTAACTTCATGGATGCAACTACCCACGAAATTGTTTATAAACCGTAATATTATTATTTTGATATGTTATATTTGTTAATTATTCATAGATTATAATCAAAATTAAGTAAAGACAATCCCGAATGTAGTCCGCTAACTTCTAGTTACGTACTTACGCAATATAATAAGGTAAGAGACAGTCCCAAGTGTACTGTCCGCAAACCTCCAATTACGTAACACCGTAAAAAATAATACCAAAAAATGTACTTCTTAGTAAACGTGTAATTACGTTTATTATAAGCAACACAGTAAGAGATAGTGTCAGTCCGAAATGTACTGCACTCATACATATTATCGTAAAGATGCAATCCCTTTTAGTATTAAAGATATTATTCATTTGTAGGTATCATCTAAACGTCTTATCAACAACAGATCTCTTTGTTCATAAAAACACGAGTTGAACACTTGATATAGTCGTCAAGACCATTTCACGGTATAGGTATGGTTATTCTATCTCGAGACAGTTATTCTGTCCGAAAAATATAAAATACCACTACAGTGAAATAATATTACAGGAATAAAAATTACCTTGCATGAACATGAAGTATCGCCTTCTTCTGTCCTATTGTTACACTTTTGCCTACAATGTTTTAATTTTATAATACTATTACTTTTATAATAATTGTAATCGTTATTAAACAAATTTCGTTTTTGCATTTTCATTATTTTGTTTTGCAATGAAACCAAACAATGAGTGTGAAATGGCGGAGCACTAAAATGCGAATGAGCTTGCAGAGCAGCGCTGACGCTGGTTACCTGGAAAGGGGTGCGTTGTCAAAAAATAAATAAACACCAGTACAATTTATCTAAAATATAGTGTAGATGGCGACACGATATGCGTTACTACATGTGGTTAATATGCTAATCTCGAGGACGAAGCACGAATATAAATATACAATTCATTCATCTATCTGTACCCTGCTACGCATTGCTGTGAGCTTATTAGGTATATTAGATTTAACTATTTAAAACACGTGTGTATTCGAATGCAATATTGATTCAAAATTTTAAAGCAGTCGGTGAAGAAGTTTTAAGATTTAAGATTTAAGATTTTGATCAAATGAACATTTACATTTGTATTTACGGTACAGAAAATTGATAATTTTATAGCTACATTATGATATGCTGTGACCCTCACACTATAGGAAGCCTATTTCAAGGGATCCAAACCATACATTTATCATCACCATCGATCAAAAGATAAAGATTTCACGATATGTGTTCTTCACTTCATTCCACATGTACGTCTGTCACTTTGTTCTCTAGCGAAAAAAAAACTAAATCTTTACAAACCACGTAGGTATAATTTTACTGTAGTAAAGTGTAGTTTCCTAGTGTTGGTACTATACTTTTAACATTAGTATATACATATCTTCACGCTCTTTTGCTTTCGGAATGAACACAGCATCAAAGCTTAACAAAATTGCACCTCGACTTTCAGCAAGTACCTATGTCCTATATGCACATATAGATAAAGCGGAATTACAAATAGACGGTAACAAAAATGGAAAATAAGCAACTGCCATATTTTATGTTTTTCTGTCACCCAGATCAGCACGAGAATGAAATGTACTTATGAAATACTGTAGCATGAAAACTTGGAAGACCGCTGATGTGGGACGCCACTTGTGTCGATATATTGTACTTGCTGTTTCCAATGTCGTGGCGACTTCCAGTATCCAGGTCAGCGGAAGCTACGACTAATACATACATACGTTTGAAATATAATATGCAGACTCGCTTATAAATACAAACATGTACGTCAACCAATCCGATAGGCCAACTTAATGTAATCAACGCGTCTAATTCAAAAATAAAGACCTATTGAAATAGTTTTGAATCAGTCTTACATAACTAATTTCAGACGCTATCCCATGGTGACTGAAATTTTAACCACTTCATGAATAATAATATTGTACTGACCAATTACTAAAAACAATTGACTAACAATGACCAATTAGTCACTTTAAAAAAACTAATTTCTCAATATTAGGTGATATTTAGATGAAGCTGGTTCTATTGGTTTGGTTGATGGTAATGTTTGGTTTATTTACAGACGAGCGAGTATTTGCATTACTTTTCAAATAAACAACACGCAGTAATTTTCTATTACGTTTATGTTAAATAAATAAGTCCTTCCATTCTTTTATCACGATGAAAAAGATAATTTTATAAATAGATCTTGCGAACAAATACCTTTGTAACTGTATATACATCTCTGCAACTTATATACTTAGCTATTATATTAAAAATTAGACTAAAATAGAAGTTGTGGAAGGCAAATGTATTGTTCTTCGCCTACAGATTATAATAAAAGTTATGTGATACTAATGCCTGAATTATTTTAGTAACATATAACAATAATCTTCACACACCAAGACTACGAGTATGATACCAAACAAAGAACCAAGGTAAGTAAAACAGTAAAAACTTTTATAACTTGATTTTTATTATTTTTTACTCATGAATTTAAGAGAGGCAGTCGCGCTACAGCTACTGCCTAGAAGCAAGAGAGAGGGTACATGTTATAAATAATACATACATACATACATATCTTCACGCTGTATCCCTAACGGGGTAGTCAGAGAGGACGGAGCGCCAAGCGTAGCGGTTCTTACATACTTCTTTCGCTTCCTCAAACCTCATATAAATAATGTAAAATAAAAAAATACAAACAGTATTTAGAATTGTATGTTAAATACCACATAGGTTAGAGATGAGTTAATTAAAAGATAGTCGGTTATTATTAACGAAACTGTGAAATAATATTCGAAATACAATGAAAAATATAAGAGTTATTCGCTTTTAAACTTTTGTAGTGGGGACAGGGTGGAAATAAGTTCCGTCTCTGTCACTCCTAGCGCTACGCAATGTCTCCGCGTTGTTGTGACGTCACAGCTATGTAAGGCTATCTTCCTCTAGCTTATCCCCACTCTATTCCCACCACTGAAATTCAAAACCCAATAACTCAATTTCTGTCTTTCAATTTCAAGTATTTTTTTGCAATTGTATTTAAAATGTTTAATTATTTTAATACAATGTATAAGATACATTAGGTTTAAGAGTAGTCATATAGTAATTTAATCTATAGTAATTCCACATAACTGTTAGCTTATAACCTAATTTGGAAAAGACCGTTTCCCATATTTCTGCCGAAACACTGAAAGCGTAAATGAAACTTGTACTTGATTTCTTTTTATTTTCAAAATAAACGAAATGATTAAAATTAAGTCCATCTAAATCTCTAGTAATAAAGCTATCAAACCATAACGCCCGCAGAGCACCTCTCTACATGTCGTGATTAATGCTTTTGTGCGGACCGATTAATCTTGCCGCACGACTGATTGCCGCCAAGACGTCCACAAGACGTGTACCGCGGTCACATGTCTCTGGTACTTAGATGGTCAAATACCTTACGCGTTGTCTTTATATGCGTTCTATATTCGTTTTACATGTACTTGTTTGTACTGTATTGATTAGCCCGTAGGCGCGTGGTGGTAATTCATGCGCTACCTCATGGTCCCGAATTCGATTCCAGGTCAGGTTACTTTAAGAAACGAATGATTTAAAATTGTCTTCTAGTTTGTCTTGTAATTATTTACACAATTCGCTGTGTACCCGTATTACTACTATTATTACTATACTATACTATATACTATTATTTAATGTTTAGTATGGCTTCGAAATCACGCAGCACGATTGTCAGGAATATATAAATGGTTTTCATGTTCTTAATTTACTTTAACGTTTAGACGTGGAGAGGTAAATATAAATCTTAACATGTCATGTTGGTTTTTCAATGAAGTCTATATAAGATTTTGCAATTCGTATTCAAATAACATGCACAATTCAGTGCAATAAATTATGGTAAGTAATGTAATAAAATAAAAATAAAAAAATAAAAGAATAGGAGAGACAGGGCCCCTAATCACCATATCAGGAGAAGCAGTAATTTATATAAAAAGAAAACACAAACTAATTTATTTTATTGTAATGTAAAAAAATTTAACACATAAGTATAGAACTTGACACCATTTCCCTTTCAAAGTAAACAGAGCATCAATATGTAGCATACGAGTATATAGATGTCGCCTGGTAATAAGTAGGTACGTATTTAGATTTATAACTGGCATACCAAATTCCATAGTTTTTTTTTCCACAATAGAATAGAAGTAACAAATAAAAATAAAAGCTGTAACTTATAAGTAATGAGTCGATGGCCTATTACTATACTTTCCAATTAACTGTGACCTCTGACCGTGACAGTGAATTCAAGCAATCATAGCTTTTCATCTTGTTTGAAAGTTTTACGTATATACAAATACGTAATATTATTTTAGTTTTATTTACATTTAACCTTGTTTTTATTGACAGTTTTCACAAATAAATAATTATAAAAGATAGGTATTGTTCTAATTTTTTATTTTACTCCATATGTTATATATATTTGGAACGACCTATAACGATGGTGTCGAATGATTTTTTTCCTAGTTCTCGACTATTGACTATTACCTTACCAAAACAACCGAGCCCATTAGGTACATGCGCGTAATTTAAACAAATCCAATTATAACTCGTGAAATGAAATCGCTTTATTTCGGCCTCATAAGGGGTGATGAAGATACATATTGCGTGCATGCATGCGAGCATACATACATAGGCTGTTAAAATTGTAAAACTCATTTTTGCTTCGCCATGGTTGAGTAAATAATAACGTTTTAGCCCAACGTATTAGAATTTATATAGATATTGAAACTTATCATTTTAAAATAAATTCTGTCACTGAAAAGGTTGACAATTATAAATTTATCTTCTATATTTATATTTTATCTTCTTCTATATCTATCTTCTATCTATACTACTATAAATCTCTAGTGTCTGTCTGTAATTATAATTTGACTGTCAAATTTTGTGATAGACAGTCATTTTATGACTCACTGACTTCGATTCTATTATTTTTAAACTTTTTGTCTGTCTGTTTGTATGTCCTTTTATAACTGAAGAACGACTTGACCAATCTTGATAAAAATTGGTACGTAGTAAGTGATTGCGCTCATGACAAGTTACTTTTTTTAAATCTACCCCTAAGAGGGTGAAAAGGAGGATGAAACTTTGTATGGGAAACGCTTAATCTTGATAAAGATAAAATATGGTGACGTGATAAGATCATTTTTATCAAAAATACATAGGCTAATTTTTTATCAAAAATCTATGAAAAGGGGGAGAGGAGGGATGGGGACGAAACTTTGTACGGGAAATGCCAAACCAATGAACTGATTATGATGTAGCATGGCTATAGTTTGACACCTGGGAACGGACATAAGCTCCTTTTTTATCAAAAAGCTACCCCTAAGGAGGTGAAAAGGGGAATGAAACTATGAATGGGAAATGCTAAACCACCACCATGTTTGGTACAGAGATAGTATGTGCCCGGAGACAGGTGTAGATTAGACGTAGACTTTTTTTCAAAATCAATCTTTGAACATGCAATGTACATGTACATATTTTTTACACACTTATTTTTTTAGAAAATCTACCCCTGAAGGGATGAAAAGAGGGATGAAACTTTGTATGGGAAATGCTAAATAGCTAAATCAATTGTGATAAAATTTGGCATGAAGATAGTTTAATATCAAAGAACGGACATAGGCTACTTTTTTTAAAAGGGGGATGAAACTTTGTATGGGAAATGGTAAACTTTGGTAATTATAAAATTCGGTGCAGTGATAGATTTTCGTTATCAAAAAGACTACTTTTTTATCAAAAATCTACCCCTAGAAGGATGAAAAGGGGGATTGTATGGGAAATGTTAAACCGCTGTACTGATTATGATGTGGCATGAAGATGGTTTGAAACCTGGGAACGGGCACAGGCTACTTTTTTATCAAAAACCTATCCTTAAGGGGTTAATTGATACCCAAATCATTGGAATGCATACAAAATAACTAGTCCTCCATCTTGGGGCGTCCGCCATATTGAATTTAGTGTGACCACCACCCTTCAACCCCCTGTCTTTGGAATTAGTTTACACATAACTTTGAAAAAATCAAGGAACATTACATATGCATACTTGAAAATGAAAAATGAAAACCATACTTCTTTACATGACAATTATAACAGAAGTTAGGTCTTATCAATCTCTAGAAATTAATTTTACAAACTTAACACTTAAATAAATATTACACGAATTCTCTGCATACAAGTGGAATGTGTAATTAATCTGATCAGATGTGTTTATATACTTTTTAAATACCCGTACATATTAGGCATCAGCCCCTTCGTACGAGGGTGAGAAGAGAAATAGTGGCTAATGGATAGTCTACATGAAGACAATGTCTTCACATAAGAGACCTTGATATGCCTTTTCTTATGTTTTCCTGTATTTTTATCAGCACAAAAGGGTGTTATAAAGGGTGTATCGGATTTCGTACACATAGTTGACATTGATAGAGGTAGATGGAAAGTAAATCTTATCGGTGCTAATATTATGAAAACAGTTTGTGAGCACGTTTGTAAAAGATAATCTCCAAAACTACTCAGGAGATTTGTATAATCTTTTCGTTAGCTAGGTTTGCTAAAGAAAACTTTCTATTGCGCAAATTTTGTTATAGATAAAAATAGCGTTCTTTGAAACAATATGAGAAAAATAAAATTGGAATAATGTTTGAAAAGAACAAGGAATATATATACCAAGATTATATATATGGTAGAAAATGTTAGTACAATTTATTCGTCAATTTTCTTTCATACGATGTTTCACATTCACATTTGTGTACTAAAACGTTAAATATGCGTTTTATAGTGTTCATACGCAGTAAATGTTGTTATATATTTTAAACTAAAACTAGTTGATATTTTTGCTCGTAAATGTGGTATAGATAATGCATAAAAAATAATAATAATGTAATAATATTTCTACAGTGCGTAAAAGCGTGATTTCTTTGAATCTTTATGCTCTGTCTGTCCAATACATGTATAAAAATATCCTATATTTATTATATATAATACGTAATCTATAATAGAGCTGTGTCTGCATAAATACATTCAAAATAAATGAAGAAATGAATTAGAATTGCCTAAATCCAAGACAAATATGTTTAGTTATTGGATAAATTAACGCTCAATAACTACAGATATTCAATGTATATATATTTCAATGAGAAATAAGTTTCTTCAAAGAATAGCATCTCACTTAAATAATAAGGTTTGCACGAATATACTATTTTTACCATAAGAGGCAGTGTTATTTCTTTCTTGCTTAAAAGCTTCGGCGTCTACGCTGATCTGAGAGAAAAAAAATATATAATGTGTCACAATATATCTTCCCACGCGGGTTGTAAAAGTCGGCCGCGGAATAGGATTTGTTAAACCTGTCACCTATGTAGTTCTTGTTTGCCTTCTTTAAGCCTTAACTTATAGCTAAAGTGGCGTCAAACCGTGATTCTGTTGCGCCTCCATGCTCTATCCACACAAAAAAAAATGATGTGAATTACTTATTTATGTACCACCATATGTTATGCCATTGAATATAGAAAGTTAATCTATAGCAGACATTATTTTATATTCTGTACCAAAATTTGAAAATCGAATCTCTTTTAAAATAACCTCGATGCCTATTTCAGGTGTTTTATTTTCTATTGTAGAGCCTATTCGACGTATAAAATGATAATTGGAACAATTCTAATATGCAACGTATCTCGGGCCAAGAATTATAACGGAGAGAGAGATAATGAGTTGCCGCTCTTATCACCGTGTGTTAAATTAACTTTCGTGTCTCTCTTTATATTATAATTCGTGTCAGCTCATGACTGGCTCGACGCACAAAACATTGCAGTACTGAAATAAATATTATTTGCAAATACTTGTATATCTTAAATGTTTTAGTTACTAGTATTCACAAAAATAAAAATATGTCATGTTCACCTGTGTATTGTTGTATACGCTCCTAAAGCAAAAGCTCCTTCCGTTATGATTTTTGGTCCGAGCACTGTACACTGGAATAGTTGAATTTTAACTTGCAGCTTTACAGGTTAATATTAAGAGGTAAAATGAAAAAAAACGTGGCCGATATTTTCACAAACCATCTATCATCCACCTATGTCTATAAAATATAGTCGATATTTAATATGCATATGTATATTAAATGTAGGTATATAAATCTTACTTCCTTAAAAATATTTTATGCATATTCTTCAATAGAACACGTTTGATATTTTACCGAAATTCTAAAGAACTTCTATTGGGTATTCACAATATATTGGGATACATGACGCCGTTAGAATGTAATTCAAATTGATGTCTGCTATAGCTTGTTTAGAAACTCATTTTAGAAGTCTTTCGGGAAATTGTCAAACAATTGTTCCATAATCTACAGGTATAAACATTTTGTATACAAATGTTATACACATACCTATATATGAATGTACTACACGTAAGTTTTGAAAACCCTGGAAATATTATAAACGAAAATTGCTGTTACTTAGATTATAAAATGTTAGTATTGGCAACAACGTTACACCTTTTTTTTTTAATTTAAATATTCTTCCTGTTATTAAATGTTTTTGGCATAATGTTTTAGTGTGGTTTCAAATTGTTCGAAAGAAGATGTTTTCTTCTATCGAAATCGCTTTCTTTTATTTTTTAATTAATTTATGTTAATTTTTAGATCATTGAAATGAATTGCCAAGTCGAAAAAACTGAACATTTTCGATACCTACTTTTTGCTTTTAATCGCTGGCAGAGTAAATGGAATAATTCCATACTGCTATAGTGCTATAGAAAATCCATCTTCTCTCGATGGAAAAGGTTCAGAAGTGTGGAACATGAGTTCCACACCACCAACGAGCCACAATCTCCGCTGCTCTGCTTGCTTGCTACCGCCCAACTCATGGACACAAGCAACGACTTCTTTACCAAATTGTTACTGGCGACAAAAAATGGTGCCTGTACATTAATTTGAAGTATCGTAAATAATCGCTTTTCAAAAAAATAATAAAAAAACATTATTATTATTTTTGTATCAATTATAATTTTATGTTAATATTATATTTATGAAAGCGGAGCAATGAACGGGTACATAGACGATATACTTTTAGGAATCAAAAATGAAATAATAAAAAAAACAATCATTTAAAATTTTTATTGGTCAAATATCAAGCTAAAAATTATTTTACAATTTTAATCGTAATTACAAAGTACAAAATATTTAAGGATTAGATTAGATAAGTTTTTTTTCCCCAAATTGGCAAAGTTTCCCCTTACAATGAAATCAATAGGATACCAGTTTGTCAGTCTGTTTTTCGGCAACAATACTAAAATTCCAATGTAATGTGACTAACAGTTTCGTTTGTAATCAATTACCCTGTATCATAAATATACATATATTCGTATTATAAAAATGACATATAGATACTTAATAGAAGTGTAGTAGGCTTATTTATCCTTCTCACTCTTTTTCGTAGTCTCTGAAATTTTAGAGTCAGTTGAGTAACCTTGTTTAAATCTTTTTAAATATTTTTGGAGTTGTCTTTGAACTATATCAATCAAAGTTATAATAGTAATAATAGCAACCACAGTATTAACATTATCGTAAGCAACGAGTATAACATGCAACTATATAAACGACGTCAACAACATGAATTATGCGTAGTAATAATGAGAATAATTTATTTTTAAACAATCCAATTAACTATGCAACATATTACGGTGATGATATGATGCCCGTATTTGGGCCATCAATGTCACAATACTTATTCTCACAATAATGATAATAATACATTTATAATACACCTGTGTATATTGAACATTGCTAATTAAAATGTATGCTTCAGTTTGCCTGAAATAATATGATACATACATACATATCCTCACGCTGTATGCCCAACGAGGAAGTCAGAGAGGACAGAGCGCAAAGCGTCGCGATCCTTACATACTTCTATCGCTTCCTCAAAACTCATCATTCTCCTCACAAATTTTCGCCCAGGTATGCGAGCGCTTTTGACATTTCCGTCGGCTAACACTGTAGCTATTTGATCTTCATAAGTCAGCCTTGGTCTTCCTTGGCTTCTTTTATCACTCACTTTCGCTCTATAGATTTTTTTAGTCAGACTTTCATCACTCATTCTTTTCATGTGCCTGAACCATCTTAGCATTCCTTTCTTCATTATTTCAATAACACTGTCGTGCAAGCCTGTCATACTGCGTATCTCTTTATTACTTATTTTGTCTGCAAGGGTGACAGAATATGATGTGTTAATATATCCAAAAAATATAACTAAATTGGCAAATATTACAACTGAAATAATAAATAACACCGGCTAAGTGCGACTCATATTTGCGCAACTAGTATTCCCCAGTGTTGGTCTCTTGTTACTAACCGCCAACCGCAAAACAAAGTTTCTTCTCAGAGCTTTCCCTTGACATAAAAGTACTGCCAACCGCAAAACAAAGTTTGTGTAGAGCTTTCCCTTGATGTAAAAAATACTGCCAACCGCAAAACAAAGTTTGTCGTAGAACTTTTCCTTGATATAAAAAATATTGCCAAACGTAAAATAAAATTTGTGTAGAGCTTTCCTTTCCTGTCAACTGCGAACAAAGTTTGAGTAGAGCTTTCCCTTTATATAAAAAATATTTGTAAACGCAAAATAATGGGCGTCGTAGAACTTTTTCTCTATATAAAAAAAAATATGTTACCAACTGCAAAACAAAGTTTGTCATACCGCAATACTGTTACATTATATTCTCATTCTCATTGTTCATGGGTTTTTTTAATTTTTTTAACGTATTATATAATTTTTAAATTTTTCATCTAAAGAGCCTTTCTCATTATAACTCCGCCCCTCCCCCGCACCCCCACACACACAAAAGGCACAAGATTTTTTTAAATTAAATTAAATTTTCTGCTTTGGTTCCAAAAATGAATCCCCATAGTAAAAACTCAACTTTTGAAGTTCAAGTTTGTGTTTGGATCACTATTTCATGTAAATGTACATAATGCCAAATATGTAGGTCTGAGTAAAAGGACAGACAGATGGATACCGAAGCGATTTCATAAGTTCTCGGGTTTTCCTTTAGGAACGAAACGCTAAAAATTACGTAAAAAAAAACAACAAGGTGTTGTTGGTGGTGTGTTGAACGTACCCATAACATATTATGCGTTATACAGATTGTTTCCTCAGTGAGTACAAATTCCCACAAACTTTTTATAATAACAGTGAGTAATCACAATCTAGTCGTCACTACTTCGCAAAGTAACTGCAGCTGTACAAATGTTTCATAAATTCTACAACGCCCTTGGAAATTTGACGAGATTAATTAACTGCGAGGGTGGCATTTGTTAAGTATTCAGGTGTAAATAGCCACCTTGCAGGGCGGAGAGCTGTGCTGACATTGGCATTAAATGAGATCAAGCTGAAAAATTATTTCTTTGTTTGAAATCTTTTCACACCCAATTTATTCTGAGAAAATGTATATAAAAAATTATAAATCTTATGCAAATAATATAAAGCCATATTGTATAATATATTTTCGCAATACACAAGTTTACTTTATAATGTAGGTACTATGTTGTTCAATTTTGTAAGAAAACGATTTGTCAAATTTTTAGACTTACAGAACATGATACTATTTATCTTCCATAATATTATCATCAATACTGGTAAAAACATTGTATTTTAAGAAAAATAATAAAGAATATACGTCTGAAGATTAACATTTCTACCTTCTAAATCAAGAGCCCCTGGTTCAAATCTCAGTCTGCTTATATATTGGGTCCTTACATATGAAATTAGCGTTTTGTCGTACTGACCACTTTGATCTGAAATATCTCCTCTTTGGTTAAGAATTCCAAATTCAAATTTATAAATTCATTTAGGGCGGATTCGACCAAACGAGAGTAAACTTTATTCTTAGAATAAATCGCCAGTTATTCGGGAATAAATCAATTTTACATTCTACCATTCACAACTCTAGGGATAGCGAGCCTATTCGGGAATAGGTACTATACCACCGTTTCGCATGGATTTTAAGAGCTATTCCAAGAATATTTTAATGGCGTCGGCGCGTCATATGATTGTTATTGTTTTGGTTTGGTACTGATATTGTCATTAGCATATTATTCTTATTTCAACTTTGATATATAGTACCTACATAACTATCGGCTTTTTATAATGGAACGCTTAAGAAATATTATAGACGATTCTGACAGTGATGATGAATATGTGCCAAGGCGTCCAAGGTGGATTAGAGAAAGAAACAATTACTTTCAAGATTACGATGAACGTGATTTTGCAATAAGGTTTCGATTATCCAAAACTGCGACTGTGAGTTTATTGTCTAAAATCGAGCATCGTTTGGAATATATATCAAACCGGTACAATATTTTTATGATACCTAACCTAACCTCAAACTTTGTAGGTACGCCCCTACGCCTAACCTATGTGTACTTATAAACTTAAAATAATAAGTACTTATTTTATTTCACAGAAACTTCTCAATATCACCGATTAATCAATTACTAGCAACTTTAAGATTTTTTGCAACTAACTCTACACAAACCAGTATTGGTGACTACTGCGGCATGAGTACATCCACTGCAAATAAAATAGTACATCAAGTAAGTGCAGCAATAGCTGCATTACATAAAGAATACATTAAGTTTCCTGAAACAATGCAAGATATTAGGAAAGAACAGGACCAATTTTATCATATAGCTCGATTTCCACGAGTGATTGGTGCAATGGACTGTACACATATTCGCATTGCATCTGTTCCGTTACGGTTACAGTTGGGGGGAGAACAAGCGGAATTGTTTAGAAATAGAAAGGGATACTTCTCAATTAATGTTCAGACTATATGTAATGCTAATCTTGAAATTATGGATATAGTAGCTCGATGGCCAGGATCATCTCATGACTGTACTATATTCAATAATAGTTACAGAAAAGCTAAGTTTGAATCTGGCACCTATGGTGAGGCACTATTGGTAGTAGATGGAGGTTATGCATCAACTTCATACATGATGCCTCCATTAGAAAACCCTAGGACACCAGCGGAACAACTTTATAACGAGTCACAAATTAGAACACGAAATCCTGTTGAAAGATGTTATGGAGTATGGAAACGTCGTTTTCCTGTGCTAGCATTTGGAATGCGTATTAAATTAGAAAAAATACTTGTTGTTATAATGGCCACTGCAGTACTTCACAATATTTTACAATGTCAAGGAGAACAAGTTCCTCCTGATGATCCAGAACTAGAACTACCAGCTCCCTGGACAGACCTATTAAGAAATGGTCAAATAATAGCTAATGTAGACAGAACATCACAATCTACTCGGCAGTATGGGGCACGAGATGCACTAATAACAAATTATTTTGAAAGTTTATTGTGAATAGATTTTACTATTACATATTCATTGTTATATTAATTATACTACGTAATGAAAAATGCATTATATCTAGTTTTTTTAAGGGATGGAAGCATAGAAGAGGAAAATATTATATGTATACTCGTATACAAACAATTTTACAGAATTATTTAAAATTTAAATAAGTGTTGAAGCAAAGCGAAAGAAGTATACGAAGACCATGACACTTGCCGTTCTGTCCACTGTGAGTACCCCATTAGGGATACAGTGTGAAGATATGTATGTAAATAAGTGTTTTGTGTATTTCTTGTAGTTCCACACTACTTTTGTGTATAATAAATAACTTACTAAATATGTGCTTTTACTGTTTCATTTCAATTCCAAATAGGTAACTATGTATCTATTTCAGATATTATGTAAATAAAATAAATAATATAAAATCTATATATTTTTAATATTATTTACAAACAAATTTGAATATACATAGGTTTTGCATGACACAGATATTCAAATGTTACATGTATACATTCATGTTGTTTTTCTGCTTTTTGAATTCAATAATTTTCTTCGCTTAATTAATAATATATTCATTTTAATTTTTTCTTGTTTTAGAATTTCTTTTTTTATTTGAATATCTATGTCATGAAGAGCCTTTGACCGCTCCATTTCCTCTACAGCAAGCTTTTTTTGGAGCTCTATCGCTTCCATCTTCTTCTTATGCAGCTGTTCCAAAGAACTAGATGTGTTTGTATGGGGTGGTCTTCTCCTAGAAACCCATGATCGATTAGTTGGTGTCTGTTTCTCATTTTTCTTATTGGTACTTGAATTATTACTAATTTTCAAGGCCAGTGACACGGGTGTCCTCAATAATTGTGGTGTGTAATCACCCCAATCCTAAAACAAACAAAATCATGAAATTAATATAACGCTGAAATTAATATAATAATTTGCCTGAATTGATATTATTTTCTAAATAAGTATATTAAAATTAAGACTGTTACTTTTGTTCTAATATAATTAAATTACCTTTGTCACAAATTCTTGACTATCATGTAATATTTCTGTATCACATATTATTTGGTCATCTATAGTCACTCCTTTATTATCCGTGCTACTACAAAGCTCATTTCCAGCAGTAACTGACGTTAGAGGCACAGCTATATCTGTAAATATAGGTAATTATGATTAAAACATTACCTGGCATTCTATAGCAGATCCGGATTAAATGTAACTATGCATCAGAAAAAATAAGTTTACAAATCTATAGATAAAAGTTAAAGCTGAGCATTTGTATATTATGTTAGTCAAGACTACTATTAGTTAAGCTAACCTGTATGTTGTGTTGGTGGTGGTTCCACGAAAACCTCTGTTTGTACATCAGGAATTGCTGCTTGATCTTGCACAGCAGGAACAATGGAGTCGCTGTCATAGGGATTGAATAACCCAACAGCACTGGTGCATATTAAGCTTAGGATCCGTTGATGAAAGGGATCCTCCTTTTTAGGAGGCATTGGTGATCCACCACCTAAAACAAAAAATGTGTAAAGTAACAACATTGGGGATGTCTTTCAACTAGCAATAATGAGAATAGTTAAGCATACAGATACAGATGCTGCTTGTCTAGCGCATATACCACATAGGCATATCATGGTGATTATAATATTAACTATATGAACAAAGGAATACAGCATGAGGATATGTACATATGTATGTATATGAACAAAGCTTTCAGAAACTAGACATACATGTTATTTTAGTTTATGTTTTAACATATATGTATAGCATATATACAAATATCTATAAATATTGTTTACTGACCAGTTTGGATTATGTGTTTCCTATTAGTTGCTGCCTCCTTTCGCGCCACCTTTTTCATGCTCTCCCATTGAGCTTTCAAATTTTCTCCTGTCCGAGAACAGTGGGTTGTACGACTATTGTACTCATCCGCAATAGTTTGCCACTGAGCTAATTTTGTTTTTATGGACACTCCATCCGTTTTCTTATTTTCTACAATATTATAGTGAAACTCCACTATGTCTAACAGAAGTTCCTTCTCAGATGGCAACCAATTAGGACTACGTTTTCGTTTATCGCTATTCATTCTATATTTATAATAATTTTGGTTAAAAACGAAAAAATACCACGAAAAGACAAATTAAACATACAATTTTAAAAAGTTAAACAAAGGTTAACGTATAACTAAATTTCAAACTTAACATTGACAGATATTTTCCCACACTATTATACGACAAAAGCGAATTGACATGACTTAAGCTTTTACGCAATCCTGATGTAGAACAACATTTATTTGCCGGGTATTACATTCATTCATCATTCGCTATAATAATCGCGTTTAGTAATTCCAAGTATAGCTATACTTCGAATTGCATGGTAAAATGACTATTGATTTACTCGAGAATAAAATCGTGGAATACACTATCTTCGGTATAGTTATTCGCGTATAGAGTCAGCTTTGGTCGAATCGACCCTTAGCTGGTACATTTGAGTTTTGAAAACAGTCATTCATTTGTTTTTTTCCTCATTATTTTTTTCTTTGGCGTCGCTTATTACCGCACAATGGAAAACATGAAATATCGGTATATTTACGAGTACGAGTTCTACCGTGGCACCAGTGCTGCAGAAACAGCTCGAAGGATTAATGATGTGTACGGAGCTGGTGTCGCAAAAGAAAGCACGGTACGTTTTTGGTTTCAATGTTTTCGTTCTGGATATTTCGACCTTCAGAACCAACCCCGTGTACGGCGGGAGATCAAAGTGGAATATGAAGAATTAAAGGCTATTGTGGAAGCGGATCCATCACAAAGCACTTCAGAGATAGCTGCAGGCTTCGGGGTAAGTGACAAAACTGTATTAATCCACTTGAAGCAAATCGGGAAAGTAAAAAAACTTGAACGATGGGTACCTCATGAATTGAGGGAATCGAACTTGCAAACACTGTTACTTTGCTCAACCGACACAATACTGAAGGGATTTTAAATCGAATCATTACTTGTGATGAAAAGTGGATACTGTACGATAATCGGAAGTGCTCGTCGCAATGGCTGAACCCTGGAGACCCAGCCAAATCCTGCCCTAAACGAAAATTGACCCAGAAAAAGTTACTTGTGAGTGTTTGGTGGACTAGCGCCGGTGTCGTTCACTACAGCTTTCTTAAATCTGGCCAAACGATTACGGCAAATATCTATTGTCAGCAACTGCAAACCATGAAGGAAGAACTAGCTGCTAAACAACCGAGATTGGTCAATCGCTCTAGGCCACTGCTGCTTCACGACAACGCAAGACCACACACTGCACAACAAACAACCACTAAGTTAGATGAAGCTACAATTGGAATATCTGCGACATCCACCGTACTGCCCGGACTTTGCTCCAACAGATTACCATTTTTTCCGGAATTTGGACAACTTCTTACAAGGAAAAAAATTCAACTCCGATGCGGCAGTCCAAACCGCCTTCAAAGAGTTTATTGATTCTCGCCCCCATGGTTTTTTTAGTAAAGGGATCAATGAACTACCTATGAGATGACAAAAGTGTATAGATAACAACGGTGCATACTTTGATTAATGAAATATATTTTACAAAAAAAAATTGACTTTATATTCCTCCCGTACAAAACGCCAATTTCATATGTAAGGACCCAATAATTTTAAAAAGGAACCACTAAGTTGGACAGGAATTTAGGTACTTCCGCCAGTTCGTTGTGTGGTATCCATTGTACGATCCTAGCTTTTAATTTAGATCATATAACTGATGTGATAGTCTAAAAATTGTGAATTGAATAGGAATTATGAAAATTTCTATAAAACTTTTCTTACTCTTCTGGGAGAAAAATCAGAGAACATGCCTGCTGCTCTTCTTCTCGTGCAACTTGTAGGAGTTGGCCAAGAGTATTGTAAGCATCTAATACAGGCAACAGATTTTAGTTTATAGACATTGTAATAAAATGTATGCATGTGTACATTATTGATTTGAAAAATGCGTTTACAGAAATGCAATATTTTAATTTGAAAAAGTATTAAAAAAAATTACATTGCTATATCTTCCATCATTTTTAAGTCATGTATCGACATTCTTATATTTTTTTCAGATAATAATTCAACTCAGGCCACGAGAGTACAAACATTTCAGCTGTCTGAATTTCACAGTTCGGTGAACGCAACTTGTGACCCACGTATACTTCTTCTTAATCATTATTAAAATAAATTCTATGCAGTATTCGTTTTCATAATAAATATGTCCGTTCGCTTTCACTGTAACACTTACGTTTTTCCAAACTTTCAGTCCGACTCCACTACAAACAGCCTTAAATTACTCTACACTGAAACATTCAAACGTTCAGGATTAATTAGTCCAAAGAGGTATTAGCCAAGATTAATCGTTCCTTTAAGATCATTAGTCTACATCGACTAGATGAGGGATCTCCAACTTCAGCTCATACCCGGTGTCATTGTGCCTACATCTCAAGGGAAATATTATCTGAGTGTCTACATATATCACTTAGGTGTGATACATTACAGAGTGAATGTAATTGATATTAACAAGATTCTTCTGTATTGTGTTTTTAGGTATATTGCAGAAATATTTCAAACTTATTGATCGAAATGTGCGTCGATTCTCAATGAAGCATCTTCAGAATTTTAGAATTTATTAGTCGAAGCGAGGTAACCGAAAAGCGAAACACGTGTCGTTTAATAAATTTGAATATGGTTAAAAATATAAATTCATTAAGTAATATAATATGAAATTGATTTCTGTAAAATATTACCCGAGTTAATACAAAAATTTTTTGAATATCTTGTGAGAGCTTGTCTCGTAATAAATATTATTAACACACTGGTCACACCATACAAAAACACAACTATTTAAAAATATGCCAACATTTTTTACCAACCATTGTTTTAAGAATCCTCTAACTTTGTGAAATATTTACTTTGAGATTCGCAATCGGATTTACTTTTGTTATATTTCAATACGAACTATTGTTTCACACAGACTTCAAATCTTGTAAATCTTTACAAAATTCGTTCACAATAAAGAAATTTTGTACTGAGACGTCGTTTCTTATTATTATTCAGAATTTTAATAGCAAATATATTATAATTTTTCATAAACTTTTGACAGGAAATCTTTCGACTACAATTAATGAGAACTACACGAGGATTAATGAAAATATTTTTAAATTACTAAGACTCCTCTTTTAAAATCAGTTATGAAAATTCGATATTTCATTATCATCAGTACCATATAATCTTTATTAACTTTACAAAAAATGTTCACAATAATAATTTTACGTATTAGGTACATAGAATGAATGAATTGTATTGTACACAAACATAGATCGTGGATAGACGATATCTTAGTTTAAACGACTCACTGAGGGACTCCTGACGGAAAAATATACATCACATTATTGTTTTTGTAATACAAGTTTTCAACTAGAATCGTAAGCACATTCTCATAGTAATAGTTTATTTTGTTTTTCTCGCATTAAGGCGACGCATTGGAAATGTTGACGGCAAGGATCTCAATTTTTCTAAACGACTACAAAACGTATGAAAGTGATATTTAATAACTTGATTCTTCATTTCATTGACTTTATTTTGCCAGCTGCGATACACGATTGGTTAAATTGACACAAAAAAAATCAAAGAAACCATTTACATTTTTCAGAGTAACGGGACCACTTTATGTTTCTAAATTATCTGTACAGTTTAATTTAAAAATATGCTTCAAAATAGCAGTTTGATTTTTAAAAATTAATTATAGTTTTTAAAATAAAGGAAAATAACTGCTTTTTCGTATTTTTCGTAAACTAGAGGCGCACGTTTGCAAAGTGCAGAAGTTCTATTTTAGATTAAATTATTGTTTATCGATGCGTCGCCTTAACTACATAATATAACAAATAAAAACCACAATGAAAAATTAAAGTGACGGTAATATTCCCGCTCGTCAGTTTTGCTAAAGTAGTGAATATAATTCGCCATAATAATGCGCCAGATAATACAAACCAATCATCTGATCTCAAACTAGGATATTCCCTGTGCTATGAAAACCAAACGACGATTACTGAGGGCATCTCCTAGTACACCCAGGCTCGAAACAATTTAGAAAAGTTCATTTTCTAAATTGACCCGACCGGGAATCGAATCCGGAACCTTCCGCGCTTGGGTGAACGTCTAAACCACTGCGCCATTTAGGTCGTCACATAATTATTACATTTGTTGTTTTATTTTATACATTTATTATTTTGACTACCTACTCTGTTGAAAAATACTGTGCGCGCCACTGATTTTATAAAACTGTGAGAGTCGATGGCAGTTGAAGCAATCGTTACCCTGACACACCTGCATTGGTGTTCATTAACTTGAAACATTTGTTACAGTTAACAGCAA
The DNA here is from genome assembly GCA_907165235.1 of Zeuzera pyrina. Taxonomy (NCBI): domain Eukaryota; kingdom Metazoa; phylum Arthropoda; class Insecta; order Lepidoptera; family Cossidae; genus Zeuzera; species Zeuzera pyrina. Next base: position 18,420,816 of record OU015626.1, read on the forward strand.
TTCACACGAGTTAAAAAAATGTCAAAGGATTTTCGCTCTGTTTCACTCTTAATATATTGCTATTCTGCTATTTTTAAAAATGTACAATATTTATTTACATGCTGGGAGAGAAGAAAAAATAAGACTTCTCATCTGTAAGCAAAAATTCTTGTTTCGCTTGGTTTACAGTTTACACATTATAAATCGGTAAGTTGGTAAGTAGTGAGTCACTTTTATTTCCTCATGTAAACAGTTATTCTATTCTACCAATCCGACTCATCTCTATTGTACCAACCCGACTCGACTCTATTCTACTCGCCAACTAAAGAATTAAAGCAGCAATTTACAACTAGCTATACTTAACGAAATGTTTACACGCGGACATTTTATTGACGCGTTACTGAAATCGTTACTTACCGACTTACTAACTTATAACGCGTGAACCAGATACTATAGAAAGTGGCTTTAAGACAACATTTTGTTGCGCGTTAATCCTTCCGTCTCCTTCCTTCCACCTCTAAAGGAAAATTACATAAAGATACTTATATGTTTAAGGTACAATTTAATAATATAATTCGCCAATTAGATATTTATTTTAACGACAATGCCTACTCGTGTATATGCCCGAAATCGAGTGAAAGTAAGATAAATGCAGTGGAACTGCGATCTCTTAGAATTATGTGCGGTGTCATCCTTGCGGACAAAATAAGCACTGGAGATATACGCAGTATGACAGGGTTGCACGACAGGTGTTAATGTAAAAATGAAGAAAGGAATGCTTAGATGGTTCGGGCACATAGTAAGAATGAGTGATGAAAAACTGACGAAGAAAATTTACAGAGCGAAAGCGAGTGGTAAAAGAAGCCAAGGAAGACCAAGGCTGACTTACGAAGATCAAATAACCAGAGTGCGAGCTGACGGAAATGTCAAAAGCACTCACATACCTAAGCGAAAACGTGTGAGGAGAATAATTAGATTTGAGGAAGCGAAAGAACGCGTTCAGCATGCGTGAAGATATGTATTTATGTATGTAATACCTACTCGTATTACAAATATTTCATTTTATTTTTTTAATAGTCGACAAACTTCGCATGTTTATAACAGAATCAAATCCAAATGTGCGATAAAATGCTGCCTCAAAAAGTTGTGATAACAATCTTGGAATATTTTTCACATATTGAAGAAACCAATATTTATTAAGGAACTTGCATACAATCTACATTATAACTAAAGTAATCTACAGAAAAAAAAATGTTACACCCTACTCTTCTCATGAAAAATGTTGTCGAATTTCTCGACATTGTACTGATATTACAGATCAAACGTAACACTTCTTTGGCAGAAGTAGTATTTTTTTATGCGCTCATGCATGGATGAGGGTAGACAGTAAAGTGGCACATTAAATTATGCGTGACGCAAGAGGTAAAGAGGGATAATCCTACAAAAGTTCCACTTCTTTATTGGACACGGGGCGTATTAAGCCGGCCGCTTTTTGAGCATCATATAAAAGTAACAATACCTATAAAACAGGGTCTATTGTTCATGGTTTTTATGTCATCATGTTACATTATCTAAAAATAAAATTCTGATTATTTTTGTTACTGTGGAACTCTTTGTCTACCTTTTCAGAAAGATAACAAAAAACCTCTTAGAAAATAAAAGGTGAACCTTCTATAAAAATTGTACAAGTGACTGGAGTAATTATCACCCTTTTGGATTAAGACCGCTCATTGTATAGATCACTTTAATTTAAGACAAAAATTGTGTAAATCGATTGGTTTCTTCTAACTTTATACGTATATTTCTATTTCTCGGAAAGGTCTCTTAACAATTTGAACGAAATTTTGTATTTAGATAATGTTTTATTTTGAACATTATACAGAATAAATGTCAGTCGTAAATAATTGTCTTAATACAAAAATTTTGTGTGGAATATTTTATTGTTCAAAATAATTTAGAAAATACATTATTGCCTACGTATAAGTCCCGTTCGCTAAAAACTCTAAACAGGTTTTCTTGTAATACGGTGAGTTTACTTTTTAATAATAATAGGTAATATATTATAATATTTCTGTGACATATATTCATGTATATTTTGTATATGCATGTATATTAAGAATTTAAAATAATGAAAAAGAAATATATTGCTTGATGGGTTATGAAATATTGAATACTGAGATAACGGTAAGCTGAAATAGTTATCTATTGATTTTACTACTAAGATGGCACTATAAAATAGCACGAGAGACACCGCGCGAAGCTCAGTCACTGTTGCACTAAAATAAATCTTTGAACCTTGAACTTGTCATCCAGCCGTGAAAAGGCTACCCATGGCTATTTGCGTTTACAAAGAAAAGTGTGATATCACTACATTCCTCTACACCTTTTTCCCACTAGCTTCCACTATTTCACTCAGAGCCTAGTCGATTGCTCAGACGTGTTAACTTGTGTGATACAGCACAAGCAAGCACAAGCACGCGCTCTGTCACCGGAGTCACCCATTACCAGAATTTGGATTGCAGAGCATACATAAGGATTCAGTGGATGCCAATAATTTCATTCAATTCACTCTGTAGAGTAAGAAAATATACAAAGTTGCTTAGTAAATCTTAAATTCCTGGAATATTTTAAAATTGTAAGGACCTATAAAATGGGAGGCGAAGGTTAAATCAAGTTTGAGTACATACCCACAACTATAATTCTATGAATCCTATTATAAGGGTTACGCTTTACCTTCTAAAGGGCTACAAGAGCAAAAAGCGAGATCTGTGGTATATCATATCTACAACTGTCGTAAGACAATTGCTGTAAGACAATTGTAGTAATGCTGGAAATTTGTTTTATTTTTTATTATAAATTTTAATCTTATAATATATTCATTCTGGTAAAAGGAAAACATAATTAGATTAAATTTTCTCGATAGAATTTTTACCTAACTAGGCTGTTTTTACTTTCACTTAGTTCTTCAAAATGGGAATAACTTTATATATAATTTTCTGCTTATTGAAACATTAAAAAGGTTCGAAAAATCTGACAAAACAAAAAAACATTTTATTCGTTCATTTCTATTTTATAGCAGTTTTATTATTTGGCGCTTAGGAACGTTGTCTATTCTTCTTTACTAATATTATAAAGAGGTAAACTTTGTTTGTATGTAATTGATAAACTCAAAAACTACTCAACCGATTTCAATCATTCTTTTAACTAAAGTGTGTAATATGGACTGTATTCATTTTCAAAAAAATTTCTTCGCGTGCAAAGCCGGGCGGGTCGTTAATACTAAATAAAGCGCACTCGCTAGTGCTTTCTTTTTTTTCACATGCGAGTGAAAATAATGCTCTCACTCGCGCATTTCTCATCAGTTGCCTTTCAAACAAGGTCTTAAGTTACGGCTCTAAAGATCAGTAACCAGTTCCACAGGTCACATTAGATACATTGTCTATAACAGCTTACATAAGTCTCATGACAAGTCGTGACTAAGAAAGGCTGAGCAAAAATTAACAGCAGCGAATTCGTTTCCAGAAATTCAATTTTGAAGTATAAGTATCTATTGCAGAATCGAACACTGTGCTTTGCTAACTTTTGCTTGAACAAGCCAGTCAAATAACATTTTTCCCCAACCCTAACGGAACACGGTCATAAATTTTGCATTAAGCGTTTTGTACAAAATGCGATCGAGCTGACACGGCCTTGTCGAGACATATATCTATATTTTGTATACATACATAATTTATGAGGACGTATGTTTCAATAATCCTTTTTCGAAAGTTTGAAAGATGTCAATATACAGTTAATTAGCCTTATATGAACAGACGATTTCTGTCAGGTTTTAATTTTAAATATTTTAATTATTTTTACCTGCCAGATTCATTTATTATCAGTCTTATCACTGACTGAATGAATATTTTTTTTGCGATATTTCAAAAGAAAAAATGAGTGAATACCATTTTAGACAACTCCAGGAATATGGATAGGTAGCCATAGCGTTTATGTTTATGTTTTAAGACGTAAAATAAGAGGGACGCACATCGCCAATTTCATTGTTCAAGCACTGAACGTGACTACGTGTAGAGTAGAAACAAAGATGAGCGAATTTTTAATGCGATACAAATATATTTACAGACAAGCCAGCTCACTTTAGCCACATCACTATTGAATTACGTTTCGGTTCTTTTTTCACGTCCTGTTTATTTCAATTAAATTCATTTTTAACATTGTATTCTAATATCGTATTGTGTTTTCAGTTTCTTCATCATCATTATTAGGATTTTGTTTGATAAGTTTAGTAATTTGTCGTAGATGTGTACTCAATAAATTAGAGATTTGTATTCAATTAATGTAATTTGGGTAGGCACGGAAGTTGCGAACATCGATGTAACACAGGTGAAGTTAGTCTTTAACAAAAGTTTATTTTTTATACGTGACATGCCCAAATTTTTATTTTTATTCACTCTCAAGAATTCTTTTTTTCATTTCTAGTATACTATTTCACCAAAATGAGCAGAAAATTAAATAAGGACTCAGTCAATGTTTTTATTATTAACTGCATAATTGATGTCCCACTGTTCGCCACAGGGCTCTTCTCACGATAGGAGTTAAAAAAAGAAAAGTTTAAAACAGGTATCTAAACGAATGTAAAATAACACTGCCTATTACATAAATATTTTATTTAGAAATAAGTAATTGTTGCCATCATAACCCATTTATGGCAATTAATAACAGTATTTTAAGCACTTCACTCTAAAATAAAATAGTTATACTCGAATAAGAACTCAGTTTACGATAAATATTATGTAGCTTAAGTTATGGACATTGTAAAAGCCGTAATTATACTAGTTACGATGAATTTCGTTGAATTATTTACATAACGATTAAAGTTCTGACAAGGATTTGATTCCTAAAAATATATCCGTATGACAGTAATAAATTTTAAGTTATGAACATAATTCAAATAGGACTAAAACGTTTAAATTTACATAAAAATTTCAAGAAATCACTTCGACACTTCGACACATAGCTTAAGGAAAACCATACCAAAAAAAAGTGACGGAAATAGAGTTTAAAGAACATTAAACCTGCAGATGCTTGGAAATCCGTCAAATTTAGTTGGTTATTTTTTACAATCATAGCGAATGAAAAGAGATGAATAGACCTTATTAATCTTATTCTATTTAGCAAAATTCGTTATAATTAATATAAGTATATTCAATTAATCGTTCAAATTATCTCCAGTTACGTACACCAATAAAAAATTAAAATACTGCAAAGAGCATGGTGATATGAATGTTGGGTTGGAATGAGAGCCTATTTTAAATTAACCCAGCTAGGAAGGTTCGTGGTTATATGGGTTTCATAATCACTGAAACGTCCGTGTTTTGCTAATATTTAATCATACATATCTACCTACATCCTATGTAGTTAGAACTCGGACCAATAATTAAAATGGACGGAGTATTGCTAAGAGCGCGTCCATTTTTTGTTGACCGACTTTCTGGACTTTTATTCATGTGCGTGTATTCACGCCTATTGGCAAGTACAACAGTACAAGACACGAATTACATTAAAAGTGCGAGGTTGCCATACTTACTATAGCTAACTTTGTTACTCGTGGTTACGCTCAATGAGATAGAGACACGAAAATTCGTTTGACACACGGTCCATTATGTTTCTTGGGCCGAGAGTTAAATTCTATGCAGGCATTTTGGAACCTTATTGACACAGACTGGATGTTATTATCTAATCTGATAATTTCATAATCTGCCATGCCCTTACAAGACTGTCAGCATAAAAGCCGGCCTGAAATAAAAACTCAGTGACGGCGTTTTCACTCAAGTTGGACCAGTTGTTGCTACATATTATGTCCTAATCGCTTAGATTGTAAGTGTTGTACCGTTATTATAATAGTTCTATCATTAAGCACTAATTATTAGCGATGTGTATACAGGCACAAGATAAATTAGTATAATCGTACGCAGAGTTAAATAGTAAGATAAACAATTTCTTTTTTTTTTATAAAAGAGGGGGCAAACGAGTAACCTGATGGAATGTGACCGCCGCCGCCCATAGACACGCGCAACGTCCGGAGAATCACGAGTGCGTTGCCGGCTTTTAGGGAAAGGAGGTATGGGAAGAGGAATTGGAGATGGGCCACCCAATTTTATCCAGTTAACAGTCATTATTTATTTATTTATTCTTCATCGTACATAATGTTTACAAGAGCGGACTTAATACCTGGCATTCTCTACCAGTCAACCTGTTTCGTCATCTATTTGACTCATAATCAAAACGTCAGTAAACATGCATAACTTTGTCACTATACTGGAATACTGTTGTTATTACACTTGTAGAAATATGTAATGTGATATACAGAAATTAATCATTGAAATAAGCTCTTAGCACAGTTCATCAAAATCACAAAACTACTTTTTACCCACTTCACATCAATTCTTCGAAGACCAAAAATGCCAGACCACGCAAGACGCCAAACCAACACATCTTGTGGCTTTATTTTCGTGTGGGAAAAATAACGTGTACCGATTAGTCATTTGATAAAGAATTAAACGAGTTGTTGGTATAAATAAAACGAATAAAAATACCACAGACAACAAAACTTAATTTTGATACTATGTCAATTGAATGTCTTAACATATGTCTCTAACATTAGCTGAACATAATGTCAAAGAACAAAGCCTCGCGGTCACTTGGAAAGATACTCTAATGCAAATAGCGGGGCTCGTATCGTACATTGATCTATCTATAACATTATTAAATGTACACAAAAATTGATTAGTGTCATTCATAAGTCACAGAGATAAATCTAGTTTACACTACAAAACTAGATGCATTTATATCTATCTAAAACCAGGATGTCTAAAACGTTTCTAGTGGAACACGTAGAAGCTGGAGACATGCGCGACATTTTTTTCTTGCTATTCATGCTAGCGACGCAACAAGGAAAATCCATTATGGATTTACGATTTCCTTAAAACCAAAATAATGGGTTTAATAAAAAAAGTATACTGTTTTGACAACGTGTTCTTCCACTTTTATTATAGTAATAAAGATAAGAGTTCAACATCAAAATATTGGGACATATGTGATTTTGTGTTATTTTTAGTAAAGACGTTACATTTGAAATCTGAGAATTCACACGTTTAATTTATTTAACTTAGATATTTATACGTATGTCACAGCAAACTGGATATTTCTTACAACGACAACGTCTAAGAATTACCATGGGTCGGCGTGACATGAGATCAGAAGACAGCACCTGTCTTTTGATCTCATGTCACGTTTTTAGAATCACCTGGGAGGCTTTACAGAATTCCAAAACATGAAATACCTTTAGACAAAAATTTCAAAGATTTATTAAGACAAAAAAATGATTGACGACTCCGGATTCTATTCCTCTATCTGGGTGTACTGGGTGTACTCCTAGTAGTCGTCGTCTGGTTCTCATAGAACAGAGACTGCCCTAGTTCGAGACCAGGTGATTGGTGAATAACGTGACGCCACTCGTAAAATAATAACATTTGTAAGTGTTTACTAACAAGCAATACCGAAAAAATAAAAACAAATACGTATGTAAGTTATGTATCTAGCAGCATATCGATTATAATGTTATACTCACCTGTGGAATGCAATATTTTTTTTTAATTCTATGATGTGCTGGAACATTATTTTTCAGCGCAGACAGTTATTCCTTCATTTCGTTTCAGAGAAATTCGATCAACAGCCGTGCCAAACGGATTCATGTTTGGATCCGAGTAAATTGCTTCAATTTCATACATTTACCTAATCCGTTTCTTAACGTTAATATTCTAAGGTTACGCCGTTCTATTCGAAGTGTACGGACTATGGAGTATGGATGAATGGATAGATATCGAACAAAATCAAACCTTGACCCTACTTTTAGCAATAACGCTTACAGATGGGTGCATAATTCGTTAGAGATAAGTTGCAAGCCCATTGCCTATATAAATTCCTTATAATATCAGTAAGCTAGCGTTTGGCCGACTCTTGGGATCAGCGCGGCAGGATAATCAGGTGGTACATTCTATATTTTGAGTGGTTTTGAACAGTTTCACACGCTTTCCATAACATAGAGACATCTATAACCCTTATTTATTTATTTTATATTTAGTTTTTTTTTATCCTAGTGAAGGTATGTTAAAATCATCGAGTATCATCGAGCTCCGGAGTGACGGGGACGACATCGATTTATATATCTCTTATTCTATGCTAATCGCATTATATGTTTTGCTCTCCAATCATCCATCCATGCGACCCCAAGGAGAACGCCAGCGCCTGAGGTCCGCACTGTCATAGCACTATGAGGGTGTTGGAGACTCTGTTACTGCCCCTCCGAGGAGTGCTTCGGCTCGAGAGGTATTCCGCTGCTTTCTGTTCTACATTTGCGGAGTCCCTCGAGAATGCGTTGCGGACGTTCGCACAAGAGTTTTGTGGATAAAAACCTGGTATAACTCAGTCTCACCTCCAAGAGGCGGGGTACCTGTATTCATTTTTCTCCTACGTTACCAAAAAAGTAATCGCTAGTGTTACTACTATGTAACTACTGTTACTGTTCGCCTTTTGTCTTCGGATTAAGACTGGGAAAATATAGAATGTATCAACTGCTTGCCTTCTCGCGCAAGCCATAAAAATCAGCCAAGATATAAGACTTTTAACATATGTACATAAAGAACTGGTACGGTATGAGCTACCAATTTCGTTTTGCTACCTGTAAGCCTCCAATATTCATTGTTGGAACTGGCCTCAAAGTATTTTTTTTTGATCTCGTACATGTGAATGTAAAAGTACCTAATTGAAAAAATCGACGTTATAATCTTCATGTATTGTTCAGAAAAATGTGTGTCACCTTCAACAGCAATACCAGGCAACACTGTTATATCCATATCCGCATTTGTTTAGGTACTACCATAAATTCAAGCGTCGTCCGATATTTCAACGTGAATTCTGCGGTATATCAATCCATGCCAAGTTCTTCTGTCAAGAACTCGGCCCAGCGTAATTTATAGCTCAATTTCTCTCGAGTTAAGATGACCACTACAAACGGACCTGGCTGGATCCAAATTAATTGCGGCCTGCGAGCCTTTTGCCCAGTAATTTGGTAGATTATTCATCCACAGGGCACTGCAATGGATCCATTTATGAGTAGCAGCAGTATTTTTCAACATCCAACTACAAGTTATTCATTTTTTTTCTGTTGCTAGCTAAATAAAATATTATACTTACATGTAACTACAAATTTACATTTCAATGTATATAAGTTCTATTATCAATACAATGCAAAGTGCAGCGTGTACGTGTACGAACAAAAACTATTCGATTTACGGTAAGTACTACAATTCCTTAACTTTGTAATATATACATACATACATACATATCCTCACGCTGTATCCCTAACGGGGTAGTCAGAGAGGACGGAGCGCCAATCGTCGCGGTTCCTACATACTTCTTTCGCTTCCTCAAATCTCATCATTAATGTACAGGTGTAACTAGGCGAATGAATAATCAACAGCAAGGCGATTGGGACTAATATAATAGATCAATAATCAATACTCGAATTTGTTGCCAGTTCGTCTCAATGCGGGTATTTTCATATATGGTGAAAGATAGATTTTCTTAGTGATTTTCACTTTTAAAACTATTTTGTAACTGAGTATATTAAAATCGACTTCTAAAAAATACATGACTTTTTATACTTAAAAATGTATTAATAGGATTGTATGTTAGTTAGTATTCAGGTTAGTATTATTAAGGTTATTGAACCAAGTCAAGGTTCTTGAGTTAGATTCCCGATCAAATCACTCACTTAAAAGTGTCGAAAATAGCAATGTGCCGTTGCCGGCAATATTTTCCAAAGTGGGAATATTACTGACAAAATTGCCGACAATATAGCAAAATTTTTGTCAATTTTGCCCTTAAAGATTTATCTAAAATATAAATAATCACTAGACGAACACGTATTAACTTGGGCTTCCGTAGTAATTACAGACAAAGCAGAGAGTAAATTTTTAAAAACAATAAGAACAATGGGTCTAAAACACCCACATACAAATATTTTTAAGTTTGAGTTTGGGTTACCAACTTACTATTGTCTATACCAAATTTTAGGTCAGTAGACGAGCGATGGTCGGACAGATAAACAAATGAACAGGCGTGATGAAACAATAAGGGTTATTTTTATTATTTTCACTACTGGCTAACTCTAATTGGCTTCGAAGCTGAGTATTACTGGGTACTCTCGCAGTTTGTTGCGGGACAATAGTGATTTTCGTTTATGCTTTTTCACACGATCTCAGATATCATAATATATCGTTAGTAAGAGTATACGAGCATTATTTAATATTTGTAATCGCGTTCCCGAAAACTGTTTTAACGATTTCGATGAAATTTACAATGTAAGGATTTACGCGGGCGATTAATTTGCGTGAGTCTCGATTCTGGGAAAATTCGTTTTCCGCATGTTTTCTCGTGTTTTCACGTATTAAAATCTGTAATTGGTATTGATTTATAATTTCACAACAGAGTTTACCTTCTCAATAGCACAGTGGCTAGAGCGTAGGTCTTCCAAGCCGAAGCGCGCAAGTCCTAACTTTGTAATGTGGTCAGACTTTATTTTTTGTTACTTTTAATTCAAGGAAATCTCGGTCGCCCAGGAACTAACACTGCTAAGCGACAACATATAATAATTGCTAATTTTTATTGTAGTAAGTACACTATTAATACTTTGGTTACCTACTGAAGTAAATTTAAAGATAATGAGCAGCTTACTAATTCTGTGTCTTACGTAAATTCCAAGAAAACAAGCAGCTTAATCTCAAGACACAAGAGTTCTTAAAGATACTCGTTTGACCGAACAGGATAAAACTTTCCAAGTCATCCTATCATAGATCCATCTCCGTTTTATAACTTCGCACTTCACAAAGCAGTTGCACTTACTGGCACTGCACACTGCACTTATATTTTTTAACGTTACAATTTTTTACATTTTTTACTAAATTTGAATTTTAAATACCTCCTTTTGTTGAATATTTGAACAGGAAAAACTTTTACGGCATTATGGAGAAAAGCAACTATATTCTTTACGTTCCAGTATTTCAAATCTAATAAACCTAATGTTTATCAAAATTGCTAAGTTGTATTGAACACGATGAAACTTATACCTATATGTTGTTATTCTATTATTATACACGGAAATAATATTGTGGCGGTATGCTCACACAACTTTTTGTGTATATTTCACAGGCTTTTGCCTTTGACTTCATCCGCATGGTGGCCTTACAACTAGGGACATATTGCTGAAAAACCTTCTCCATGAAAGATACATATAGTAGATGTCAACTTTCATGGTGATGGGTCAAATGGTTCAGCGACTAGTAAAGTTTAGCGATTGCATAACGCAAACATCAATACTTGCATATTATAGATACGAATTTAATTGTCGGAATATATTGCTTTCTAATTGTCACAATTACTGATTTTTTTAGTTCTCAAAGTATTTTTTTATATACACGTACACAGTACAAAATTAATTGCTTTCCAATAGTCATTGTATTTATTCTTAGTCAATCTTTGTATTCCTTGCTTTGCCTGATACTATAATGTTCTATTATTAATATAGTCTATTATTTATTTAAGAAAGAAGTATGTAATGACTGCGATGCTTGGCGCTCCGTACATTACGTCTGTCCGTACAATATACTAATAAAGAGTTAAAAAAAGCTATTATGTAGAAACTTTTTGAAAAAGGTTTGACTCAGTTTCTCGTCAATTCTTACCAGTGTAATTTTTTTATAATCTTTGCATACATTGATTTGAATTGAATTGAAGCATCATAATAATATCATGTAATTTTAATGTTATTTGTAAATAATGTAATCGCAAATAACTTTTCACTTTAATTTCTTAACAACTGAAGATATTTTTGCACGAGGTTTTGCGCGAGTTGTCAAAGTGTTCACCACAAATTTGCGCTTCTATACGTAAAGCGACGAAGTTTGATTGAGATCTGCGTCCTCCACCTGGAATTTAAACGAGGGACTAAGTTATTAGAAAACTTTGAACGTCTCTCAATTTTATAATAATAAGCGATAACCGGTTAGAAGACAAAATACTTCTAGAATTCGCCGAACTTGTCGGGAACGATGCGTTTACAAAAACATCTTGAAACTTTTCAATGGGATTATGCGTAATTTCTGGAATTGACTGAATATTAAAACATTTCCCCCGTCCATTGTTTGGAAATTCCAAATAAATAGCAAGTACAGTATTTTGAACGAAGATATTCTGTACATTATGCATTTATTTCTGTTGTAGATAATGTGTATGTAAAACCATTCTTTGGCGTGATACTGTTTTATTTTGAACTACGCATATCTGGCCACGCGTTGCTACGGTTCAGTAGCTATATCTATATTACATACATATTGTCTACGCGCTGTATCCCCCACGGGGTAGTCAGAGAGGATGGAGCCCCAAGCGTCGTGGTCCTCACATACCTTTTTCGCTTCCTCAAATCTCATCATTCTCCTCACCATTACATTATAATATTAAGTATATTAATTTCAGATACATAAAAACACGAAAGTATTCGAACGTGTCATTATGTTTTATATTCTGTGTCATCGTGTCGGAATTTAAAAGCGATCTGTAAAGAGCTTTCAGAGATTTAACATTTTAAACAAACGAATATTTACCCGTACATTTTTTATATATAGATTATTATATTTCTGACCTAGATCTGTCGGACAACTGAAGAAATAAAAACTCCATAAGTGTTTCTTTTTTATTTTATGTTTTAGGAATCACCTTGGAGACTATATTATGTCTGTCACACTGTTTGAGGTAAGCAGGTGCTATAGCAAGTCCTAGGCCAAAGACATCCGTTATATTGAAAACTCGAATTTAAACTTTCGGGGATTAGTTTCGAGGGCTTAAATGAAAGTTAAACACAATTTTATTAGTAATATATTTTTATTCATCCGACTGCTGTACTGAATCTGTTTATTTGCCCGTCTATTCTTTTATCGTTAAATAATTTAAGTTTTAATCAATAAAATAAAATGATAATGTTTTTACTAAAATTCTACTTTAGTGGTGAACCTGGTGTTTCCTTAAAAATCACGGTGAGAAATAAATAAGTTTATAAAGCTTAGCAGATATTCGAGTATGTAGACTCTGTAATGAAACTGCAGTAATGACTAAATGATAATGAAAATTGAAATTAGCCGGTTGATAACAACTAACAACTGACAATACCGAGCACTATTTGACATAAAATGTATATACTCGTAATATGTAGTACACATTAGTATACTATATTTATGTGTAGTACGTACATACGAGTATATCTAATGTTTTATGTAGTGTACAAAATAAAGATACATCTCTGTAATTCGAAGTTTCTAAGGTGTTGTTATTACGATGTATTCCGTTCAACACATTTACTACTAAACTGACAAGCGCGTTGTTGGCGCAATAACAGAGAATCTGTCCCCCAAGCTGGAGTTCCAGGTTCGATCATCAGTCAGTTCAAAGTAAGAATCGAACTTTTCTATCAAACTTTTCTTAATTGGATTGGAGTCTTGGTTTTGCTGAGAGCTCCCCCAGTTTGTGGCTTTTGCTGTTGCTAGTGCTTATTTTAAAGTCGCACAATTTGTGTTATTGTCTGGAGTATTACCATTAAAAACACCCCTTCGCAATCAAAACACAACTTTTTTACAGGTGACTATACAGGATCAACGACAGAGTCATCGGCTCATTAACCCGTCTAATAGTCCGTGCTCCAAAGCACGGTACTTCCCCGGCAGGCATCCAGTTGACGCGGTCGGTGGCAACACTGATGCCGGTAATATCGGTGGACTCGGCATACCGAGGTGACTGTCGCTGAGGTCAGATGTTGAGGTCAGGCAGTGAGGTCGCGTGGTGTGCCTACGTCAATAGGTCCCGTATAAAGCACAAAAATAGTTACCCATATATTGGGTGCTTACATATGAAATTGGCGTTTTGTACGGAAGGAATATAAAGTCAATTTTTTTTTTAATATATTTAATTAATCAAAGTATGCACCGTTGTTATCTATGCACTTTTGTCATCTCATAGGTAGTTCATTTATCCCTTTACTAAAAAAACCATGGGGGCGAGAATCAATAAACTCTTTGAAGGCGGTTTGGACTGCCGCATCGGAGTTGAATTTTTTTCCTTGTAAGGAATTTCTCCAAATTCCGGAAAAAATGGTAATCTGTTGGAGCAAGGTCCGGGGAGTACGGTGGATGTCGCAGACATTCCAATTGTAGCTCATCTAACTTAGTGGTTGTTTGTTGTGCAGTGTGTGGTCTTGCGTTGTCGTGAAGCAGCAGTGGCCTAGAGCGATTGACCAATCTCGGTTGTTTAGCAGCTAGTTCTTCCTTCATGATTTGCAGTTGCTGACAATAGATATCTGCCGTAATCGTTTGGCCAGATTTTAGAAAGCTGTAGTGAACGACACCGGCGCTAGTCCACCAAACACTCACAAGTAACTTTTTCTGAGTCAATTTTCGTTTAGGGCAAGATTTGGCTGGGTCTCCAGGGTTCAGCCATTGCGACGAGCGCTTCCGATTATCGTACAGTATTCACTTTTCATCACAAGTAATGATTCGATTTAAAATCCCTTCATTATTGTGTCGGTTGAGCAAAGTAACACAGCAGTCGACGCGTGTTTGCAAGTTCGATTCACTCAATTCATGAGGTACCCATCGTTCAAGTCTTTTTACTTTTCCGATTTGCTTCAAGTGGATTAATACAGTTTTGTCACTTACCCCGAAGTCTGCAGCTATCTCTGAAGTGCTTTGTGATGGATCCGCTTCCACAATAGCCTTTAATTCTTCATTTTCCACTTTGGTCTCCGGCCGTCCACGGGGTTGGTTCTGAAGGTCGAAATTTCTAGAACGAAAACGTTGAAACCAAAAACGTACCATGCTTTCTTTTGCGACACTAGCGCCGTACACATCATTAATCCTTCGAGCTGTTTCTGCAGCACTGGTGCCACGGTAGAACTCGTACTCGTAAATATACCGATATCTCATGTTTTCCATTGTGCGGTAATAAGCGACGCCAAAGAAAAAAATAATAATGAAAAAACAAATGAATGACTGTTTTCGAAACTCAAATGTACCAGCTAAATGAATTTGTAAATTTGAATTTAGAATTCTTAACCAAAGAGGAGATATTTCAGATCAAAGTGGTCAGTACGACAAAACGCTAATTTCATATGTAAGGACCCAATATTAATATTTCTCTAAACGTTGCTAACACTATTATATAATAATAATCGATTGATATTTTTTTTTAAATATTATACCTATGTTCAAATATTATAATTATGTAATGTACGGTATTCTCACTTTTCTGTAAAGATATTTGTAGTGACAAAAATATCAGGCTTCGTATTATTTTTAATATGATTATCATGAATTTATTTCAACGTGTTTTTAGTTTTAACTTGAAAAATTGAATTATTAGGCATGTCTTGCAAACGTGTGACTTTGGACAATACATAAGTAATTACCTAAGTAATTACTCGTTTATAGACCAGATGCTCAATGCAAAGTCAGTGTTAAGGCGCCGACGCCTTCATCAGAGAAAAAGAAAAATAAAAAGAATTCACTGTGCTTTGACTTTTAAACTACTGCTGAAAAAGGAAATAAATGAAACGCAAAGCAAGGCAGTGACCGCACTTACCTTTATCGAACATTCTGGGGAAAACATGACTTGTAAGTAAAGGGCCTTGTTTTCGTATCAAACTTATAAAAATTTAAGAATTATCTTATTTCATGTCAATTTTTATAATTTGTAATGTAAGAGACTTGGAGATAAGCACTTCAAACAAACTCACGAATGGATACAAGCTTAGATATTATATTTCTAGTATTAAACGATTTTGTTTCTCTTTTCTATGTAATAAAACTTTCTGTCTACCCCGTTAGGGATACAGCGTGAGGATATGTATGTATGTATGTAAACACTTTCTGAACTATACAACACATAAAAATGAAAGTAAAAAATCTGTACTATTATAAAACTGTAACTGAGCTGTGTCTGTGACATAGCCTTTCTAGGCGTGTCTGAACCAAAACAAACATTTTTATACTTTTTGTCTGTTTGTGTATTTGTTTGTTCGGGGTTCCATTAAAAACCATTAGTATTTCAATGTAAATTACACAATTTGATAGGTTAAGTTCTCGAGTACTTAAGAGGACATATATTATAATTATCATCACGTTATCTTGGTTGTGTGAAAAACTGTCAGAGAGATTTCAATGCAAGTTACACTATTTGATAGGCTAAGGTTGGTATATTATCATCACGCTATCTTTATTGCAGGGTTAGTAGAGATATTAAAATAAGATAGTTAAAAATTTTTCTTAACGGTTAACTTCTAACATTTAAAATATCCGAAAATCCAAAAATAAATATAATGATTGCTCTCAACTCTACTAAGGAATGAGGGGTGAAGCTATATTTTAAATGTTATGCGGTGTTCGTATTATGCTTTTATTTATTCTTGCAAACTTAAGTACCATTTATATTAAAAGTATTTATATTTGGAATAAAGAGACCGAGACATTCGTTTTGGTTTTTTATGAGCTAAAACAATTATTTATATAAACTTCTGTTTGTTTGATTGGGTATTACTTAGAAACCCACAGGCTGATTTATAAAGATCAAAATAGCCAGTGTTAGCTAACGGAAATTTTAAAAGTACCCGCATACCTAGGCAAAAATAGTGAGGAGAATGATGACATTTGAAGAAGCGAACGAAGTATGTATAAGAAACGGGAAGCTTGACGCTCCGTCTTCTCTGACTACCCCGTTAGGGACACGGCGCGAAGATATGTATGAATGTATGTACGCTATCTTTATTATAAGGATAAGTGGTGTCGTTGAAATTAGAAACTATTAAAGTATTTTTAATCAAGTATCTATACATACAAATAATATAATAGAAGTGTCTGTCTGTGATGTCGAAGTAAAGACTTTTTCTTAAGCTTATATGATTTTTTGCACGCTAGCGTAACCCAAACACGCGCTTTTGAAGTTTTCGTCTCCCTATCTGTCTGTCTATTCTTCGAAACGGCTGAACCCATTTCTGTGGGACTGTCACTGGAAGGTAGAAGATTTCACAAAGAATAATCCAGTGTACTTTTTAACCGGAAAGTATTTTAAGTTCTCGCATAAAACTCTAAAAACACTTAAATTAGCGGGACATCTATAAATATTTATTTTCAAATTTATAAATTTAAAAAGTAGTCCTCACGGTTCATCTCTTTAAGTCAGACTTTTATATTGCAGTATGTTTTAGTGAGATGCGCTTTTCAGAAGCTGAGATCTCAAATAAGCTCTCTTTGGCCGAGTTGCGCCTGTAAAGTGGTTTGAATTTATAGTAACTATAAATTAACGGGTTCTTACCGCCATATTAAAATTTTTTGAGTTTCCCGATTTCGATGCTGTTGCATTATGTTCACGGGTTAACTGGCGAAACTGTGGGTGGATATTCGAGAGCACATATTTCAGTCTATCCGCTTTCTGGCTCGTAGTTGTTACATTCCTCTCTACACCTGAACCCCTTAGTGGTCAGGGCGTTATCGTACACCTCCCAGCCCCGCGTTCGTTAACGCTATCGAAGGCCTAAATATATGTTAGGCGACATCGACTACGACATTACACGTTCAAACTCGAACATGCCCTTACTTAGATTAAGACCGCACCGCCCCCACCGGCGGAGGCGAGGACGGTCCCTGCGACACCCGTAGGGTCTCACGCGCGCGGACCTTAAGCCACATTGTAAACTGCCACACGGAACACTAGGCACACTAATCGGCCTTCAGCCGTCTCGCCGGCCGGGTCCGCTAGGGGCCCGGCCCTCACCCAAATACGAAGGCTGTTAAAATGCACGCAGGTGCGGAAAATTCCCCTGGCGACGCCTTGAGCCCCAGGTCCGCCCTCCATACGAAGTATCCCTCGGCTGGAGGAACCCTCAGGCGCTCAACCATCTAGCAGGGCGCCTTTAGCGCTCGCCCCAACGCGACCGACGACGCTGTAAAAGTTACTAGGGCTAACAACAAAGAGGGGTTTTTTTAGTCGGTTCGAGTCTGACACTACTCAGTCGGCGTAGAATTCGGCTGAGCATCCGTAGAGATTTCTTCCCCTCTCAGAAATAAAACAAAAAAAAGGCGCCACTGCTGGTCCGGCTGCCTCCCACCCCTGCTAGAGTTGAGGAAGAAATGCGAGAAAGAAAAAAGAAACGCATACAAAGAAGCTTGGGATGACATTCGGGGGAACGTCACTCCTCTATTACCGGATATACAAATAATGACACATACTAACGATTCACGATATTTTCTGTCTCAACAAGTGCGACGAACACTCCGGCTCGACTTCATGATCATCGTCCATTATAACAACAAGTTACTCAGTTAGCTACACGTTCGGTTACAGATCTGACGTCAATTGCAGAAGAATATGGTGTACGGCTTGAAAATAATTTAGAAATTTTAGATATACTGTTATTTGTTGTAAAAGGGACCTCACAGAAATTAACTATTCAGAAAAACTAAATTACATTTTTCTTAATACACCAAATCCCTGTGCATTTTTTTAATTTGACTATTTAGCACAAAGTATACGGTCGAACACTGCGGAGTGTTCAGAACAACGCCAACTGCTGCAATCCACTGCAATTGTACTAGCAGATACAAACAGAGTGGTTTTTTTTACATTCGTTCAAGTATCATATTAAAGCAGATTCATTTATTTACATACAAATATTATTATGTCCGATGGTGACAGGTCACTCTCAGCTCTACATCTACATCTGCTCTTTTATCTCTTGCATCTGCTGTTCCTAACAACAACGTGACTGTCTAATGTAGTGTATATAAAACCCCTACAATGACATTGACTGTAGTGACGAAGGACGAAGACGCGACGCGGGCAAAAGCTAGGTACAAGATATTATGTAATAAATTTATGTTTTTAATTTGTATTTTATTGCTGCTTCATGGTTAAAGTAATAAATGTATGTTCGAGGGATAATATTTACGGTCGACTAATCAATTTGCCTCTTCTTTTAATAAAACATTTTAATGTGTCAGCTAATGTAATGAATTAACAATATATATACCTATGATAAATTATTCTACGACGCCTAGCTTCTGAAAAAATCATTCATGACAGATGGACAAACAGCGTTTGTAAAGGTTCTGTATTTCTTACTAATGTGTGTGCGATCCCAAAACAAAAGATTAGGCTCGTACTACAGGTGTCACGTAACGAACTTGGGGAGCACCTAGTATTACCCAGACGCCAAGCCAATTTAGAAAAATTCGTTTCCTAACTTGACCTTACCGAGGATCAAACCCGGGACCCCACTGCACTGTTTGTGAATGCACTGCCACCGCGTCGACAGGCTTGTTAACATAGTGAGGTTTAAATGAAATCCTAATAAAATTATATTCAATAATGAATAAATATAATCACTTACACAAACATGTAAACAATAGAATTTAGGGACCTATTATCAGTAACTCCATCTGTGTAGAGTACCAGACGACCAAAGATAAGACGCAGTACTTCAGATCGCTTAATTAAGTTTCAGGCTTTATTACGTCAT
The DNA here is from genome assembly GCA_907165235.1 of Zeuzera pyrina. Classification (NCBI taxonomy): domain Eukaryota; kingdom Metazoa; phylum Arthropoda; class Insecta; order Lepidoptera; family Cossidae; genus Zeuzera; species Zeuzera pyrina. The sequence goes on from OU015626.1 coordinate 18,440,470, forward strand.
TTGTTCTTAGAGAATACTTATTTGTGTTTGGATATAGTCAAATAATTAACTGAGACAAACAAAAATATTGGAGTGCTTTTTTATCTCCTTTTTTGAATGAAAGAAAAGATTTCTACTGTAGGTATTGAAAGCTTAAACCGCACACAATACGTATAGTTCTGGTGAAGGGCCTTCACCCTAAGTGCTCGTCCCTACAAAATTAAATTAGGACAAAATATAATTGTGCTACTTATATACAACTATTTGTTTCCCGCGACTTTATCCTCGTGGCATTTTTAAAAAGTAACCTGAGTCCTTCCACTGAGTTAAAGCTACCTACACGAGAAATTTCAAGAACACAATACAGCGGTTTAGCTGTGAAAACGTAACAAACAGACGTAGAGACCACAGAGTACATTATATGTATATAGGGAAAAGCGACTTTCTCATTTGTTAGTACTTACGTATAAAATTAAAATATGGATTAATACGGAAGCTTGTATCAAAGCATATCAAATATTTCTAATACAAAGATATGTTTCAAAAGCTGAATATTTTTTGAGTAATAAGATCAGATAACATGTATAACAATATGGATACCAAGTCAGTAAATTAAAGAACGTACATTTCAATGATTACATTGTGAGAAAATACTCAGCTTCGGTAATTTCCTCTAAAAGCAACTCTCACGTCTTGGGACGAGATAAACATCTCGATAAACCAATCACTTCTAAGGTCACCGATCCGATACTTCACGACTTCACAGCGTTTGCTACTCAAAATAACCTACACAATAAATACATAAGAATGAGAAGATGTAATAAAAGTTATCTTTTGATAACAGTTCCAACAACCGAATCCAACATGACGCCAATATAAAGGTACAGAAAAACCGTAAATTACAAAAAATGTTGCGATAGGTAGGTACAAAATGAGTTCTATGTCCTAAGTATGAATATTAAAACAAATGCAAAAACAAAATAATTTACAGGAGAGCACCTTCAAATCTCTGAGATTTCTAAAAGTTTAATTTTTTCATACTTTGACGAAATTTTGAAACGTCGAAAATTGGTGATCCAAGTTCCTAAGCAAGATATGAGTTTTTATAAAATTTATGACAAGGAAGAATGCCAATGAATGTATATCAATTTGTATTGTGGTTTATAAGTTGCTTTAAAATCAAAACTGGTTTAATGTAAACAATATGTATAAGCCAAGGAAGACCAAGGCTGACTTATGAAGATCAAATAGCCAGAATGTTAGCAGACGGAAATGTCAAAAGCACTCTCATACCTAGGCGAAAATGTGTGAGGAGAATGATGAGATTTGAGGAAGCGAAAGAGGCGTGTAAGGACCGCGACTCCTGGCGCTCCGTCCTCTCTGACTACCCCGTTGGGGATACAGCGTGAAGTTATGTTATGTTATGTTATGTTTATATGTATCCCATTACTATTACAAAAAAGATTGATTTATCTCTGAATTATAAGTTATAGATTATTATTATAATTATAGTTATAAGAACGCACGAGAGTCGCTAAGAGATATGTTGATAGATAAAGAGATATATGAATGTTTTTAAGACATTGATGTACTCACCTTACCCTCAGCATACGATACAATGTACACTAGAAAAAATATAGCTATTTCAAAAGAAAACCGTTATTAATGGTATGGAAACTTGTGATCGTGATCAGCTAGTTATTCCTAAATTTAAAGTACAAAAATCAAATGGTTCATTTTTTGGCAACTGCATTCGTTTTTAAAATAAAATTCCTGGAGAAATTATTCAATTGAAGGGTAATGGATTTAAACTTGTTATTAAATGCACACTGATTGGAAAAGCATACTACAAAATTAGCAATTTCATTTAGGAAAAAACAATAGTCTGGAAATAATCCTATCTACACATGCATTTACTGGTTTTATGAATATTGTATTTCAAATATTGTAGAATGATATTGAAAAAATGATACCTGATTGAGTTTCTTTGCCGGTTCTTCTCAGTGTCCATGTTTTCTTTCTGAAGCGAACTAAAGTAGATTTGACATTAAAAAATACCTTGCATTTGGGTTTACTTGAATACATTGATTTGACTTTGTGCTTATATCTTTCTTTCACCAAATCTTTCATACTACATTTATTTTTGATAGCAGGCTAGTCTTGCCATATTCCTTCTTGTTGTATGCAGTTGCATTATAAAATATCTAAAAAATGGGAAATTAATGCGATTACCTTTTATTTTGTCTGACGTTTCGGCAGAATCGCCTCGGCCGTGGTCTTGAATAAACTATTGCAGCAACCTTCACTCTGTGTCCGAAGCAAATTTTTTGTCATCTACCTCCATTATTCGTTAAAAAAAATTTATTTGGCCTTCTACACACCGCACTCATAGTGTCCACACATTTAACCGTACGCAACCTACTTCGCAAGAATGTCCCACACATGCAATTTGGCCTACGATAGCACACAAAGGCACGTTAGGTTTGTGTATCTGTGATAACCCATATAGTTGTAACGTCTCTAAAGAACAGAGCGTACGATTAGTGTGAGCTTGAACATCTGGAGCAGGAGCTCAATTGGAGGTACTGACAAGGGTCGGATATCATATGAACCGACGAATGAGGCGATCTAAAAAGAAGTACAGACATCCTGAGGTGAACAGACAACCTACCTACATGCCCCAGTGAAGGAGTTATGGATAAAATTGGTTGGAATTTAAAAAGTATCCGCACTGTGTACACAATGGGAAATAAGGCGAACAAAGTAGCAGTCACAGTCGACAATATTAAACGGACGCGGCGCACTGCGAGTGCTCTGACGCGTGCGCTAAACACAATGTCAGAGCCGAACCAACACGCAACAGTTTTTTCCAAACTGAGTTGCAAAAACTTTTAAACTCGCATTGTTTTATGAAATATCTAAAAAATGTTTAATTAATTTAAAATCATTAATTTTGGTTTCAACCGGTCGCATCGGCCGTGGTCTCGAGCTAACTGTCACAGCATGCTTACGGAACGAAGCAAAATTTCGTCGGTATAATACTGCTCAGTCTCTCGAAAATCGTTATTTGACTACTTTATTCAAGTTAGCCTCCCTACTATATACAAAAACCTACCCAGTCCTACTGTAACGTTGGCTGTGTGTCGATGTTATTTTTCAATGGCTATTGCTCGGTAGGCATGAGATATCAAGGTTATTAGGTTCTTTTTGGGGAGAGAAATAACAGTTAAAATTTTTATAAAGGCGCCTTAACTGTATTAATAAATGATTTCAGTTGTGAAATAATAGACACTTTCTCAAACAAACCCTTCACCAATATATTAAATTTATTCACTTAACTTATAGAAAATTTAAGATCATCTAATTGTCCTCATGAGTCTCACAAAATTTAGTTCATATATAAATTACAAATTATTTGTTGATGAAATTATGGAATTAGATTTTACAACCATTTAAAATTTTCTTATATTGGAAATTACAATATAAACGTTGCAACTATAAACAAGTATAACTTTTAATTCTTAATATTAAGTACCATCAAATCACTATGATCTACAACCATAACAAAAGCATAAAGTTAGTAAAATATCTTTATTATTGAGTATTAATAGGTTTTATACTTGAGAGTTTATACTAGGAGATAACCTTTTATATATGTGTTCAGATTGGTCAGTCGAGCCAATCCACCATTCCTCCTTAAGATTGTCCAAGGTGTCCACTAAACACTCAATGACTTCCGCATTAAGTTAGATCTGGACTAGATCTAGACTAAATATGTATAGAGGTAGTTCAACCTTATATTGCAATGAACATACTGATAATCTTGAATTGGGATTTGAATTCACATAAATATTGAGTGTACATCAATATTATTGAATATACATGAATATGGAATCCACGAGAATATGGAATCCACCGGAATATGGAATCCACCGAAATATGGAGCGCTGTAACAAAATTCCTAGGGTTAATCCACTAGAATAAACGCCAAGGAAAATCTTATTACTCACCATGAGGTCAATCATGGGACTCAGAAATATTCATGAAATACGTGCTAAACACTACATAATAACCATTCTAAGTAAATAATAATGTATCTATTACTTTTCCGAATATATATTTTTTTTGTCGGCCACTTAGACACCACCAGAAATGAACGGCTCCTCTATCATAGAACCACACCTAGACAAAATATCACATACAGTATCAGCATAATTTTTTACTGAAAGTACTCAGATTTCAGTCTGAGGTTTCCGGCATAAGAAACAGACAGCTGGTCTCTGAAAAAACATCTACTAAAAGCAAGTGTCTGAAAATTGAAAAGTGACAGCATCTACCTGTCAGATTGACAGTTCCACAATAGATTTAGAATGATCTCGATAAAAACAGCCACTGAAAAACGAACTGGAGGCAATGCCCATTTGCTTGAACATTCCATTCTACTTGATTCATGAAACAGATATTTACAGCACCACTCGAGTTTATCGGACATAAACAACTATTATGAACTACTCGTATTCACAATTTTTAAAACCTAATTCATTTATCTCACCGTGAAAATGGGAAAGCAAACCTGGACAAATTACCTTAATACCGAATTAAATTATAAATTATTATTCGAACTAAAACTTTCTTTATTTTGTTTATAACAAATGTATATTTTATACAAAAAAAAATGATTATTGATTTATTACAACGATAATTATTACTATCGATGCCTCCAAACATTCAACGTGATTCCTGAACGGAACGTAAGAAAAAGTAAATTTTACTTTTTTTTTAAAAAAACAAAGACCATTACAATGAAAAACAATTCAAATAATTAGTATTTTACTGCATTAAGTTCTGATTTAAAGAAAATACACTTAAATTGTAATATTCATTGATTCTCTTTGAGAAGAAATGAAATAGCACCAGGTATTCGATTCTAAACAAATTTTTTAGCGCGTTACCCTTTAATCATTGCCTCGTTGACAATTGACATCTGTCGTCATATACACTAACCTCTGCAATATTATTGTGCAATGAAAATAAAATTCATGATTGTGTCTAATATGTATATAATTAAACCGTAAGTATATAATATAATACCTCTCAAAAAAACGTGTTACACTACCTTGTTACATACTTGTAAAAATTCATAAGCACAGATCTACCACTAGTTCATAAGCATCTTTTCTCTCAGTCGTCATCTTAAACGCGTTTTAAGTTAACAACTATTAACTCGTAATGCTGATTCTTTTCTTATTTAATCAATTAAAGAGTAGCAAATATAAAGTGCTATCTATGCAGTAACTAAAAGGGTAAAATATTATAACATTTTAGTTTCTTTTTATCCTTCGATATCCACAGAACTTGTGGATGGTAGAATCTTTTGTGGGGTCCAATGGGATCACTACCATTATCTTACTCGCTACTCATGCCACCAAACTTCAGAATTGCGCTGCTGTGTTCTGATGTGGAAGGTAAGACCGCCAGAGGGACTTTTTCGCAGGAACGGAAGAAGTGAAGTTGGCGTTTGATTTAGAGTTTCTATTTTTTACGTTATTAGAAGTATTAGGGTACAAATGTGCGTTAAAGTTCCGTGCATGTATTAAGAATTGGAAAGTTCGAATAAATATGTACAGCTGAAAACTTCGCTTTTTTTTAAATCTTTTTAAACTCCAGTAATGTGATCATATTACTGGTAACTGTTAGGGTCGTCTTAGTAATGCGGTAAGAGACCCAGAAAAAAATGGGGGCGTTGTGTAGAGACCTGGCGGGTGATTTGTAATTTCATTTAGCTAGGAGGCATCTTAGACAACGACTGCATGAGCTCTCGACTCAGTAGACAAAATAAGTTTGGGAACCTAGATAATAAGGGAACCATTGAATTACAATAATCGTAGCCCTACGCGCTGGCAGACTGGGGCTCGGGAACTGGTGCATCGCCGTTAGGAGCGACACAGTGATATTATGTCGTCGCTCCGAGTGGGCAAGACCTGCTCACAACGTTTTAATTTTACTTACAATAAAATAAGTTTAATTCATTAAAAGTTCATTTTAAATTTATATTTTACAATGTAACATTAAAGTGAGCATCTACTTTAATTACTTATTATAAAAGTGTTACACAAGTATATATATAAAGGCGATGTATGTATGCATGTATGTATGTTCCTTATGGACTCCGAAACGGCTGGACCGATTTCGATGAAATTTTCAGGGAATCTTCAGATTGGCCTAGCGGGTGTTCCTGTAAAGTTTGGTAGCGATCGGATCAGTAGAATTTTTTTTTTGCAGTATCAAAATAATTATAAAAACTGTTTAATTTATCTATCTATATACATATATAAAAGGCGATGTATGTATGTTCCTTATGGACTCCGAAACAGCTGAACCGACTTCGATGAGATTTTCATGGAATCTTCAGATTGGCCTAGCGGGTGTTCCTGTAAAGTTTGGTAGCGATCGGATCAGTAGATTTTTTTTTTTGCAGTATCAAAATAATTATAAAAACTGTTTAATTTATTTTAACTTCAACTAACGCCCAGTGAAACGGGCCGGATTTGCTAGTATGAAATAAAATAATATACGCTACGTTTTCACTACGCAAGCGTCGAATTGAAAGTGAACTAGCTGTGGTCCCACGAGCTTCCATTGAGTGAGGCGTAACGATTGTTTCCGACACTCTAGTCGGTACTACATTGATATCGTTGAAGAAGATAGACATTTTACGTTGCACCGATTTTTACATGATAATGGCGGAAATTTTTCTAAAAAATAAAACACCCGTTGCCAGTACATAAAAGAGAAAAAGAAAACCGCATGGAGGGAGTCAGGTCTGTCGGTGCTTATACACTATTCTATTTAAAATTTGAACGAGTTCTATCTTGCCATCAATATAAGACAAGTTAGTATCTTCTAAGGGCTAATTACCTTCAACCGACTTCAAAAAAGAAGGAGGTTCACAATTCGGTTGTATTTTTTTATGGTTGTTACTGTATGCGCAATGACAGCGTGGCTGGCTGTCACCGAGTCAGTCGGCGACCGGCATTACACGAGTGAGGTTGTGTGTTTGCGCCTATACTCTACTTTCGGTGAGTTGACGACCTCCGTGGCGCAACAGCTTAGCGCGTGGAAAGTAAACGGAGGTTGCGGGTTCGATTCCCGTCCCGAGTCGGGGTGTTTATATATAATATGTATTTATTTACAAAAGAAAAATATATAAGTAGTATATAAGTTGTCTAGTACCCATAACACAAGCGCTATGCTGCTTACATTGGGACTAGATGGCGCTATGTAAAATGTCTGAGTATATTATTATTATTATTATTAATTAGGGCCGTAAGATCAAGTGTAGTTTAAACTATGGATTTCGTAATCTACGATAAAATTTGATCGACAGTTTAACCACTGTCCTAATATCAAATGGAAATAGTGAACGGATCTTACACGGGGTAATATTACTCGTTTCGTTCACAGTTCGTTCGTTCTTTTTAAGATTCTTTGTCAATATTCGATAATTTAATCTGGTCGTACTCGATTAACTGCCATTAATCTTACGAAATAATTAAAGACAGAAGATTTAACTCTCTTCCGCCGTTTAAACTACCACTGATCTTACGGCCCTTAATAAGAAAAACGTGTGTTTTATTCACTCTGAAGCCCCTACAGTTCCCTCAGAACTCTGTCATTTATGAACCGATTTCTAAAATTCTTTTTTTGTTTTAAAGAATATACTTTCTGGTTGGTTCCATCTAAATTTCACTGGTATTGGAGTTTGGATTTCGAGGATAAACCAAATAACATCGAATCACGCGAACTGCTTATAACCTTTATCCGTTTATAGTGATGATTACCTTGTATGTCATTACGCTCCAGAATTAGAAAGGAAGTTTATTGTAGACCTGCCTTAGATATTTAATTAGGCCAAGGTCACTCAAAAGAGAGAAATAAAAAAATTTAATAAAAAAATTTAAGAAAAAATTAAACTAACTTCAAAAAAAAATCACTGAAACGTTCGAAATAACCATCCTATACTAATCAATACTCAATTATAAAAATTACTTTATTAATACGATACAAATACCTATATAATTAAATTGGACAGTAATTGAAGTCGGTGCCAAATCAATGTGAAACAATGGAAAGTCTATTGGTTTAGTAGGCTTGGCACCGACTTCAGTAACTGCCAAATTCATTTATATAGGTATAATGAGATCATAAAAAATAACATCACAGAACACTTAAATATGTTCTACAGATACATTCAAAAGAGATAGAATGGACCCATTAAATCTGAAACATAAAAATGAAACCAGGAAACAATTCTTCGAAACACTATTCAATTTATATCAACTGTGACAAAGAAAGAAGTTAGAGCTAAGGCATATAATTGCGATGTAACGAGATGCAAATTCGCAAAACATAACTAGTAATAGAAATTGTATACATTATAAGACCAAAGGTAAGACCGTATGTTACTAACAAAGTAAGACTTACACTCGTATTTATAGACAAGTCAAAGTAATTACTTAAGCAAAAGTAATTACTTGAGCAACTATTTTTATTGCATAGTTAAGAAATCGGTCGAAGTAAGAACTGTCAAAAGTTAGAATTCTTAATCAAGTAATACTAACCACTTTCGTTGCTTAAGCAACGCTTATTACTCGGTTCGTAGCTTTTTGGCAGTATTTAATACAGAAAATATGGAAGATATCGAGCATTTATTTTTTAATTTGGACAATATTTTAAGTGATCCATTGGAAGAAGTTGAAAACAGTGTTAACATTAATGAACCTAGAAAAACAAAAGTATATTTCCGTAATGACCCTCTTCGCGAAAATACTGAAAATGATTTCAGGATGAGATATCGATTCAGTAAAAGTGTTGTACTTAATGTTATTTTGCCATTAATAATAACTACATAATAATCTTTCCAAGTTATAAATCACGTGTCAGCTAATATCCCAAGTATAAAAATCATACATTTAAATTTGGTAGGGTTATATCGTGTGTCAAACGTTTCGATTCTCCAAACATTTTGTTTGTTCAAAGATAAAATTGAATGATTAAAAAATATCTTCTACGACTTATTTTTCGTTTTATACCGATAACTTTATCAAATTATATATTACAAATTTATATTAGGTAATATAATGCAAGACTTTGTAAAAATAATCTAGACCTCACGTTTGCCCTCTCATGAAACAAAACCCAGCAACGAAGTGTTGCCAGTGAGAAACAATTATCAAGCATCAACTCTAACTTAAGCAATTGCTTAAGTAAGTAACGTGCATTACTCAATTATAGAATAAGATTTTGTACTGAAGAATTCTAGCCACAAGTAATGACTTCATTAAGAAATTACTTAGCAACAAGTAATTACTTGTTTATAAATACGAGTGTTATATCTTTAGTAGTGTACAGACCCGGTTTAATCCGGTTTTCAAAAATCGGGTTTAACCGGATGCACTCCCGCTTGGCCAAATATTTACAATGCACTCATCTAATACTTGATTTGTTTCTAATGATCGACAGACAAACAATTATTTGGCTTCCCCAATTACTTGAGTTCGGTTCTTGCATCCGTAATCCGTTTGTCCCCGAGATAGGCATCTATTAAGTAACTCCCAAAGCCGCTCAACTTAAGGCGGCATTAAATGGATCCCTTTATACGCACTGAGTCACGTCTTAGAATTTGTTAACGAAAACAGATTGTGCTCCAAACGCATCGCGCTGTGAAGCTACTGCCCATTATATGTTGGGCTCTCGTCAACGACCAAGAACTCTCGATTCGACCGTAAACACGTATAACAGAGAGGAGTCAGGGTTTCTTTTAGCCTGGACGTCGAATACACTCAAGTACGCTAATCCTTGGTAAATTGAAACGTAACGCCAAAGATCGGTGGCGTCTTTCAGATAGCTCTTTTAGGTTAAATAAATTTACTACTGATTATATTCAAATTGCTCATTTCAGGAAATATAAGATATGATTACAGGAATATTACATACCCTTCGCCCGAGTACAATTTATTTTTACGGCGAAACACTAAATATTCCGTGACAGAGATCTGGCAGTAAACTTTTTCTCGACTTGATTCACAAATGCCATTAATGCTCAGCCCCTTTAAGTATTAGGGTAATTTTTGAACACAAACACATGTTTATGTGTTTGTTTGTTTCACACAAGACATCTTTCTTCTTTATGTCTAAACAGTACGTTTCGTGTTCATTGTGTTAATTAATTACAAGTGGTCGCCCAGTAGTCGAAATTCAACCATAAGTAAACTTTTTCCAGTCATTACACTCAAGTCATTTAGTGTCATTCAGTCATTATGTAGGTAATTATTTATTGGCAACATTTTAAAATTCTTTCTCATAGAAATATATAAGACACTTATACACGTTGCTGTACACAGCAGGAGCTAATTGACACCGTTTATATGTTTGGCTTAATGTTACTTATGGGCCCAAGCCCATTTACACTTCTATAATTTATTGTAGATACGTTTGAATGTAATGTATTCCAATAAAACACTTTAAAGAAAAATTCTAACATTTTTCTTGGCTTAAAAAGCTTTTTCTACATTTTATCGAGTTTCCAGGGGGGGAGGGGAGCAGCTATCCAACTCTGTCCCCCCTTGATGACTCCCATCGAAGTGATTTAAATGTTTTTATCAAAAGAAAAGACTTTCGATTACTTAATATATAAATAAACCCAATAATAAACCTATATTTTTTAAACACATGCATAATTTCCTTTAACAATTCATGTAATACATATATTATATGAAATATTAGGAAACTCTGATTCACTCGTCAAACAGACTTTAGTGAATATATAATTCTAATATTAGTTTCGAACACCACCGCAAGCCATAAGTAAATTAACATAATTCAACAGACAACCTACCTAGCGGCTAGTACATGTGTACGTATAAATATATTTAGAATTCCAAATCCTTTTATGTTGGTAACAATGTAAGACCACATCCTTAGCGAACAGGTAATCTTTCTTCAAAAAGGACATCGTAGAACACTAATAGGCTCTGTGGATGGGTTCAATAGAAATAGATAGGAACCATGAAACCTCTCTTGGAGACAAAATCCAATTTATAACTACGACTGGCTTATCAGAGACACGTGATAGTGTAACAAAGAAATTGTATCTGTTTAGTCACATGAATTTTAAAATTCGAGGTGTAATAATTTCGAACATAACGTAAATTAATTGAACGATCACGATGTTACGTTGCAACTCATTATCAATGAAAACATAAATCTAATCTAAATGAATAAAAGAAATAAATAAATAAATAAATCATAAATCTTTAATAAACATTAGAAGTAAATAATTGACATGTAAATGTAACATAACTTGAACAAAAATAAACATCTGCATAACTTGTAAAATAAAGCTAATCACTCAGTGGAGCTCGAAGCTTCGTCTGCGCAGCTCTAAAACGCGTCGTAAGTTATGCGTTTGGAGGATAATGCAGTTCGCGCGGTTACTCATTACTACACATCTGAAAGCAATAGTGTTGTTACTTGTTTTTTCGTTATTCTTAAAGTTATTAAACTTTTAAACTTATCCTGGTGCAACATTGGAATCCCGCTGAGGATTCATTCACATTTCAAGTTCTTAACCAAGGGCAGAGACTGAAAACTGAGAACCGGCAGAACCACTGATCGATGCCCAGGCGGCTCTTTACATCCAGCAGACTAAACTAGGGCACATTGCCTGGGTTGTTCTAAGAAGAATGTTGAAGTTAGTAACTGCATCGTGAACTCAGAAGACCTTGTTGTGCTGCGTATAGCGATATAGCTACTCTCATAGCTAGTTTCTTGAACACACTCTCGTAGTCTATCTAATCTAGCTATTCTGTTTACAGACTACTACACTAAGAACCGCCGTGATAGGCGTGAAATGTCAGACAGATTCGTATTCGTATCACACGAGCAATATTTGTATATTTGTAATCACGTTCTCGAACAAAACGGCTCTAACGATTTCGATGAAATTTAAAATATAGGAGTTTACGGGGGCGAAAAATCGATCTAGTTAGGTCTCAATTTTGAGAAAATTAGTTTTCTTTGTGCTTTCACACAACACTTGTCCGCAAAATATGATTGGTACGTGACCTTATCAATAGAACAGTATCTAGAACGTAAGTCTACTTCGCTGAATGTGATAAGACTTTTTTTCATAGCCACTCGAACGCGTTGTACACATCGCGAATCTCCCCCGAGGTGCGGACCCGCAGCGCCGTGCCGTAGGCATATTTCCAGACGCTCGCTCCGGCGTCAAATAAACGCTTATACATATTTCCATAACTACTATACTTATCACAAAAAGAAAAGTACTGATGTAAAGCTAGAGATATATAAGGCGTGGATTAAATAAATAGGAACATTACAAACTGAAAAACAAATTGTTACAAGTAGGTTGAACTTAAAACACGAATAATTTTTTCAGAGAATTTTTTATATTTACGCTGGTTTCTTACAAATAACGATAGTAAAATTGTATATTGTCGACAAATTTCAAGCTTTGATTATAGCAAGCTTGTACGTTCGTGCGCTTTGCACGTTATGAAATAAGGCCCAGTTCACGCTACCGTTTTGTGATTTTTGTACGAGAATAATATATGTGTACTAATTTTTATTTTGATGTTATTTTTATTTATTGTTATAAATATAACCATTTTTGTATGAAAATACGCATTTATTGTATATATTTTTTATTTATAGCATTTCTTTCTCAAAAAAATACTATAAATAAATATTACATATCTTTACGCTATATCCCCGAGGGTGTAGTTTGTAAATATTTATTTTCACAAAAATAGGTAAAAAAATACAAATTTTAATGCTACGACTCTTCACGTTATGTCCCCAACGGGGTAATCACTTATTACTCGTTTTCATAAAAAGAAGGGAATAATTACAATTTCAAAATGTTATATATCGTTCACGCTATATTCCCGACGTAATATCGACGTAATCCCGAAATAACTCAGTTATTTATTTACACAAAATGATGGAAACAATTACAAATTTAAAAAGTTGCACCTCTGAATTTTATTTCATAAGGGCTTCGCTTCCACTTTTGTATGGAACCTTGATAAAATGTTACTCTTATGATTACTTTTAGTAGAGTAGTGTAGATCTTTAGAGTTACCTGTGTGAGTTTCAGTAATAAAACAGAAGACAAGTACATTAACAAAGTTAACGCGAACAAGGAAGTAAAGTGTAACAAAGAAAATGTAAACTAGATGCTTGTAAAGAGGAAAATCCTAGCTTAACAAAACGATAGACTAACTTTACATGTTTAAGTTACACAAAATTTCCAATTCGACTTTGAGGTCCAAGAAAGTTATATTAGGAGGTTGAAAGGTTTCTAAAAGGGTTCATGTAATTACTTGAAACTGATTCAGGTTGATTCGTTACGGAAGTGAATTAATGAAACCATTAATTACGTCACTTACTGACTTTACAGACTAATATTATCGACGTATATTTTATTATGAAATTTAGCCATATTTCTGTATCTTCCATAGACTTTTCAGCTCTTATAATTCTATCTAAAGGATTAATTTAATTGAGTTAAGTTTAGCTCTAAGTATATACGACTCTAAAAGTTTCATGTTTTCGCCCTTCGCAGTCGGAACTTTGAGACCCTGCGTCCCCGAAGCCCATCGACTGGTTTCTGAATGAATCATTTCAGCTATTCAAAGAGGTCTTAGTCTTGCTAGTCTGCTAGACACCCTAAGCAATGACAGTTTTTAAGCGGCGACTTCGAGAAAGTCTATTATTTAAAAAATAACTAAACTAGCATCTTTCAAAAGACATCTGAAATTACATAACGCATAATACCGATTTATTGCGTTTAATATGTACCTGATATATTATCATGTTTCCTATATTTATAATGTTTTTTGTTATGTACGGTTCCTTCCTTCCTTCCTTCCTTCCAGCCATAGGACGTCCACTGCTGGACATAGGCCTCCCCTAAAGATCTCCAGTAGGTACGGTTACGTTGTATTTTTTTTGGAATATATGTAGGTACATGAATACTCGTATAATACGTACATGTAGGTTGCACGCGTTTACATACGTACATGTTTATATATTGTTTACAGTATATAAACATATACGTATATATTTTTAAGAATGTATTATGTATTGAATTTGTATGTGTATGTATCCATATCAATATTATAAATGCGAAAGGCTCTGTCTGTCTGTCTGTCTGTCTGTCTGCTTGGTTTTCATGGCTAAATCACCGGACCGATTTTGATAAAATTTGGCATGAAGATAGTTTGACACCAGGGGATGAACATAGGCTACATTATTTTTCAAAAATCTACCCCTAAAGGGGTGAAAAGGGGGATGAAACTTTGTATGGGAAATTTTTAACCGCTGAACCGATTAAGATGTAATTTGGTACATAGATAAAACCTTTTCTATTAAAAAACATAGACTTCTTTTTCTTCAAAAAATGTACCCCTATAGGGGTGAAAAGGGAGACGAAACTTTGTATGGGAAATTTTTAACCGCTAAACCGA